>CM061063.1:259142796-261731798 GCA_030762895.1 Sophora flavescens
GGTTTCTCATGATCCATGTGATTGATTTCGCCTTTGTATCTCTCATTTGGAACATCTAAAGGATAACAACAAGTCTCAATATGAAACATCACCTCTTATGCACTAGTATTAGGTGCCTAGGCACACCACAATTAACCCAGGATAATTTGGGTTCTAATCTAACAATTCTCTGTCATTCTTGTTTAGTAGCTATTTGGTCATGGGCGCCTACGTGCCAGCTTTGGCTAAGAGATGGCGTCAAGCTTGTGTCCGAGCTCTTGGTATCTAATGCCTAGGATTTGTCCCAAAAATAGATTGAGGTAGTTTGAAACAACTTCATGCAGTTCCACACAACTTTCTCAAACCTAAAAGTCACACAAAAGCACTAATAAGCTAAAAAAATCAATGAAAAAGCGAAACTATATTAAACCTTATCTTAATGGTTTCAACATCTCGCTCCTAGCTCTTCGACATCGGATTGTCGACTGTTCTTCTATTTTGTAAACATTGCAACTGCTCTAGCTCCTTATTCTTATTCCCTATACTAACATGAGTCAACCGTTGATCACAAGATACTATCAAATGCGATGGCTGTGAGCCATAGGTCATTTGGTTCAAGCTCCAATATAATGTCCAATTGTAACTTATGAGTTAATTTGATTTTCTCGATGTAAGAAAAACAATTGTAATTTTTTTGAGTGAGCTGATTTTGAAGCAAATAATCATCCAAGTGGATTTAAAAAAAAAATTAAAAAAATGACATGTCATGCCACGAGACACTGCTAACGTGGACTTCTGACTGTCACGTCAACAATTGACGACAGCAATTGACGGCAGGGACATATTTCCAAATAAAACAAGGACCAAAATTAAAGCAAATAAAAGATAGGGACTAAAACCAAAATGACTTATATTTTCAGGGACCAAAAACTTCATTAAGACTTAACTATATTAAAAATTATTTTCAATAAGCCATGTTGCAATAAAAAAATAATATTTTGTCCACGTGTCACTGTTGACGTGGCGCATGTAACTCCACGCCGGGAGTTAACAAGAGTAGTTAACGATGTGACTTATTTCAAAGAAAAAAAAGTTACACGGACCAAAAACAAAGAAAACAAAAGATAGGGACTAAAATCAAAGTCACTTATATTTTCAGGCTAACACTTCATTAAGCCAATCGTAAATAATAATCTAATTTTCTAGAATTTATTCATAACACATGTCTGAAACTAGCAATGGACTTAAGTAAACGAAGAAAACTCTCACAAAAAGTAACTAAAATACAACGTTGTTCAACATTGGAGTTACACAATAACTTCAAAAGTGTAAGTTGATGACTTCCCAAATATATGAAAACGAGGAAGAAATTGAATTAAATTCATATTTTCAACGATGGAACAATGAACGACCAACGTCTTACAACACTTGAATATGAGGTTTGAACACAAATGTTTATGTTAACTTATTATGGTCTTTTTATTTGCAATATACAATTGAATTATTACCTAAGTTTTAAGATCACTTGCTGAAATTTATGTTCTAAAGATATTTATGTATAATTACTTAAATCTTCCGATTGTTTTTATGTTGGTTTATATGTTTTATATTTGTCTAATATTAATATTAAAATTTCAACCTTTTTATTATGCCCCTTTGTTAATGAGAAAAATTACATCGATGGATATCTACAAAAATGACCTTTACTTAAATTTATTAAGTAAAAACGAAGAGAAAACTAATAATATTGGACTGAAACGATCAGAAATGGATTAACTTTTAACTAATTACAACTCCGCATAAAAAAACCTACCTTATATCATCCACAAGCACTGATTTACCCTCTTCTTAAATTGCTTAAATTAAATATTTTCTCTTTCCTTCATTCCTAGCCAAGGTTTTCGCAGTTAGCTGGTTATTGGGTAATAACTTAAGCATGTTTAATACAAGTGCTACAAAAGACATAGATATCTAACCTTTAAAATGTTTTTTCTCGTGGGTCCTACTAATATTTGCTTTAGAATTTGAAAATAAATCAAATATCAGTGGGACCCATGATAAAAACGTTTGACAAAACTTGTCTTTGGGTCCCTTATTTTAATTATTTTTTCAACTTGGTCCCTTGATTTTTATTTTGTGATAAAGAAGTCCCCTAAGTTTACAAACGTCAACAATGTTGGCCAAAATGTTAATCTTCGTCCAAAACCATTGCAAACAATCATGTGTGTCTATTAAGTATCCAATCCAGCGCTAATGTGGTGTTGGCCTGGCCAAAACGATGCCATCTCGACGACTTCCCATGACCATGTGACATCTTTTCTCAAAATTAAGGTTTCCAAACTTCTACAATTTTCATCATCCTCCACATTATTGCAACAAGCGGTTTTCAAAGTTCTAAAATATTTATAGTTTCTAGAAAATTTGTTTACCCTATTAATTTTGGAATGCGAAGTCCAGTCAATCCGATCATCTTACAAGAGAATGTCAAATTTTAAAGAATCTTTTCGTGATTTCCATCCGCTACTGAAACAACCGCGCACAAATTTATCAAACCATTCATGACAGGTGGCAACACAATTTCACAATTGTAAAGCTTTAAAACTTTCAATGTTTGGATGTCTAGAAAACAAAAACAAGAACAAATCCTTTTCCAAAAAAGTTTAACTCAAGTTCTTTGATCCCCTTTGAAATGCAAATTTGAAGCCGTTTTTCAACCATGGGTTCTACTGCAACATGATTTATATGCAACTAAAAAGGTTGGATCTCAGGAACCTTATGAGAATCAACGACCCGATCAATCAATGGTGTGAGGTTCTCTTCATTATCACAACAAAAGGAACCTCACAGCATTGATTGCTTGAGTCTTTGATTCTCATAAGGATCTTGAGATCCAATCTTTTGCATATAAATCTTGTTTGTGTAGAACCCTTGAATAAAAAATAGCTTCATATTTACATTAAAAAGGAGATCAAAGAACTCGAGTTTATTTTCTTCCAAAATGGTTTTATCCTTGTTTTTGAATTTCTAGACATCCAAACATTGAAAATCATAAAGCTTTACAATTTTTAAATCGTATTGCCACATGTCATGAGTGGTTTGCAAAATTTGAACACTGTGGTTCTGAAGCCGATGGAGATAACAGAATAGAAGCTTGAGAAGTTGACGTTCTATTGTAAGATGATTGGTTGTCTGGACTTGGCTAATTGTTCCAAAATTAAGCGTGTAAGCATATATGCTAGAAATTCGGAAACGCCAATTTTGAGAAGATAGCATATGGGCATGGTAAGTCGCCAAAATGATTGACATCGTTTTTGCCAAGTCGACATCATGTCGATGTTATGTTCGACACTTAACAGACATGTAGGATCGTTTGTAACGATATTGGACGAAGAGTAATATTTAGGTCAACCTTGTTAATGTTTGTGAACATAGAGGGCTTATTTGTCCTAAAAAAGGTTTCAAGTTGAAAAAAAAATAAGATAATGGGCCAAAAGACCAATTTTATCAAAAAGTTTTAAAGGGTAGAGATGTATGCCTTGGTAGCAATTATGGTAAACATGCACTAGTTATTGGCCACTAACAAGCAAATTGCAAATCCCATTGCTAGGAGTCAAGAAAAAAAGAAAATATTTAACTTAAGCAATACAAGAAGGCAGAAATGGTGAACAAGGAATGCAGTAGGTAGTTTTTATGTTATGTTGTAACTTCTTAAAAATTATCACATGTTTGATCATTTCCGCCCTGTATTATAAGTCTTGTATTCATCTTTATTCAATGAATTACATGTTATAAAGTCCTTTTTGCATATCTCTACCGATGCAATTCTTCTAAGTAACAAAGGGGTAACCCAAAAGGCCAAAATTCTAAGATTATTTTTAGAGAAATATGTAACATATAAACCAACTTAAATTCAATCGAAAGATTTAAATAATTATATAGAAATAGCTTTCCAAATAAAATATGTCACCCTATGATCTTAAAACTTAGGCAATAACTCAATTGAATATTGAAAATAAATTAACATGAACATTTAAAATCAAACCTCATATTGAATTGTTGTAAGACGTGAAAATATGAATTTTTAATCCAATTTCTTCGCCTTGGCTGCAAATTGTCTTGCTTCGAACATGAATCTGAATTTGAATGTCCTTAATTAGAATAGGGTATCTATCAGATAAGTGAAATTGGAAGCACTTCTAGGGTTTGATTTTATCCTAAATGTTTATGGGAGCTCTCTGGGAAACCCGAGAAAAGCCAAATTTGGATAAATCGTAAGGAGGGGGACAATGCCTGAGTTAGGGGTATTCAAATTTCATTGGAGTGCCCAACAATCTTGAAGTCAAGCTGCTTGGAATCCTCTACAATCTTCGTTTAGTTTGGGAGACTGAGATTTAGGGTTTTTTCTACTATTCTGGTGTGAAATAAGCTTTAATCCTTGTTAGAAATGACCCACCTCCCTTTCACAGATATTTTGAAATTATTTGCGAGATTGGGGCCATGATGCAATAGGATTTGGTGGTTCGACTGAGACACGTCCTACAGGAGGGCAACCAGTATGTCGTTTGGTTGGCGAATAGGGGCGCTACCAGAGCTGCTGCAACCGCGAGCTTCATCTTTCACCCTCTTCAAGTATCAAGATGCTTCCAGTTGCAGATGCATCAGGAGTGACTTTTGAGAGGATGTAGTTTTTGTTGACGAATCTGGGCAAGTATACCCAGTCGTGCAAGTAATACGGTGGTAAGACCGGTTTATCGTATCCACGGGGACTGCTACAATTACTAACACTTACCAAACCAATTACTATTTAAGCGGATTCTTGGATTGAAGAGAGTTCTAAACTAACAAAAGCTAGGACTAACAACATAAGAAAAACAAACTCTTTTTGTACTTTTCTCAAACACTTGGAAGGCAATAAAAGATGGGTTTTAAATATGATAAAAAGATGTTGGGATTAGGTTCACCAAACTTCATTCTCATGCAATGAAAGGAGCCACAAACAGTTTCTACTTCAATTATGACAATCAATCCACTAAATTACTCAAACCCCGATCCCTCGGATGGCAAGAGCCTAAATCCACTAATAGACCCTAATTCCTTAGGTGGCCTAGATTAATGAATTTGCATTATGATTAGGGATTACACGATTGCTAATAAACCTAGTTCCATTCCTAGATACAAGGCTTATCAGGTGATTAATCTCAATTCCGGTTATGATACGAACGTCCCCATTGCATACCAAAACACATATCAAGTCATGGGGGTGCTAGCCACAACAAGCATTAAGCACATAGAATCAATCACTCAATAATGAAGTAAAAACCATATTGCAATATCAAGTCATATACATGAGAAATCAGAAATGGCTACCCTAACCCCAACAATGGGAGTTTAGTTACACATCATCAAAGGAGAAGGGAAAAGGAAAGATACTAAGATGGAAGAAGGGAAACACTCCATGGAAGGATGAACCCAGCCACCACAAATCACCAAGAATCGCCCCCTAGGGTTTCTCTCTCGGCTGCCTCCTTTTCTCTCGCTCCAAAAACTCCCTTAGTTCTGTCTGCTGCTCTTTTTTAAATAGACCTGCTGCGCGTCACGGCCGTGGATGGCCATCACGGCCAGGCCGTGGACGGATTCTCGTCTCTGGCGCTTTGGCAACTTTTCGTCTCTCGCGTGGCGAGCATTTGTTCGCGTCGCGAGCCCTCCTCGCTCACGCCCGTGATCTCCATCACGGCCAAGTCGTGATGGATTCTCGACTTGTGGTGGTTTTGGGTCACGGCCGTGATGTATATCACGGCTAGGCCGTGATGCACTCGACTTCAGCCTTTCCGTCTTTTTCGCTTTTGCTCGATCATGGCCGTGATGGGCATCACGGCTAGGTCGTGATGGACTCTGTTTGGGTCATTTTCTTCACTTTTAAGGCTCTAAATCAACCAATCTTCATCATGGCCAAACCTTGGGCATTTAATCATGAATTCCTGCAAAACAACACCACAACACCGCTTCACCCGCTCCAAGGGAAAATCTAACTAAAATCAAATAAAGAATGCCTAATCTATATGCAAAATGCATGCAAAAGTGTACAGAAAAATATCATGTAAAATCACACTATCAAATCACCCTAAGCTTATTCAATTGCTTGTCCTCAAGCAATCACTAAGGCCATGAGAATAAATAGAACATGGATAGTGAACTAAGAACCCCAAAGAAATAATCCAAGCAATAGGCAATTCAAACAATTCAGCAAGAGACAATCAATTCAAGTCCAATTAGAGGCTTAGGTTCCTTAGATTCATGTTCTCACTGATTTGGGCACACTTTCTCACTTGAAGCTCACCCCAAGCTTGTTCAATTGCTTGGCTCTCTTCCTCACCACTCAAGTGTTTAGGAGAATAAGGCATTTCACTCAATTTTCCTCAAGGAATGAATCCTACCATAGGCTTGACTATAAACCAAATCTCTACTTTATTAATGAAAACAATTAAGAATCAAGAGGTCTTTACTTGGTTGTAACGTGGCCAAGGGATTAATCTTTAGGTGGGGATAACAAGAAAAGGACATTTCAAAAGGCTACATAAACATCAAGCATTGCAAACATGACCTTCTAAAATACCTTCTTGGGTTTTCAATTCATTTTTCCACCTTTCTTTTCTTTCTTTTTCTTTTTATTTCTCATTTCTTTTGTCATCCCCTTCTCTAAAGATTTTTCTCTTTCTTTTATTTCTCTTTGCTTGGAGAAGGGGAAATTTTTTTCAACTCAAGAGAAATATTTTTCTTTGATTCTTTCATCCCAAACTTTTTCGACTACCTTTTTCACCCTTTTTGTAATACTTTAGAAGGTCCCTTATCAAACATATTTATCAAAACATTCCAGGGTACCAAGAAAAGCATTTTTATTCTTTCAGGCTCGAAATTGGGCAACTAAGGGGTAGCATTTCATCATTCAAAGCTCAGAAGGCCAGAAAAATACCTATTGCCTCAATCATTTTCAAAAATATTTTCAAAAATTTTTAAGCTTCAAAATGGTTTCAAGTCAAGTTCTAGAGAAAGCAAACCAAGAGGAATAACACTCTAACACAAAGAATGGGGTAAAATTTTGTGAGTACCCCTTTATGGCTCAAAATCTCACATTTTTAGTTCAGAATCAATGAAAAACACAAATCCTCAGAACCATATGCTAATTCTCAACTATCCAAGATTATCTCAAACATTTTCATTTTCAGCCATATCACAAGAATAAACAGAATTGGGTTCAACAATTCACTATCACAGATTAATTGGCACTTAGTTCTCACAATTGGATACAAAATCTAAGCAAGGGCAATCTAATTGTGTGATCATGCAAAACTATTCATGCAAGACTATATGAATGTAACATGAAAAATGCAAATGCAAAATACCCCTACCCCAAGCTTAAGAATTTACATTGTCCCCAATGTAAACAATCAAGTTGGAGAAAGGGAAAAAAAAATAAAACAAAATAAAATAAAAAATTGGAACGGCTTACAGAGGCGGTAGCTGGTGCTGACTTTGCTTTTTCTCTGCCCTTTTTGCTCTTCTCCTTGTCTCCTTGCTCTCCCTTCCTTCCTTCCTACCCTGAAAGCACTTGTCACTTCTCAATTTATTATTTTTCCTCTTGAGCTTCTCAAATTATTCAAGAGGTTAAAGCAAAAACAAAACTATTAAGAAAATGAAAACAACTAAAAAGAAGAGTTAAGAAACTTGGGTTGCCTCCCAAGAAGCGCTTCTTTAACGTCACTAGCTTGACGTGTAGACAACTTCTTTTAATTAATCGGGGTCTGCTGGACATAGAATTGCAAGAGCACTTTTCTTCCATGAAACTCCTGTAAAGAGCTGATTTTGCTTTGAAGGCCAACAATTGTGCTTCTGCTTTGCCTTTTTCACTCTGGGCCTCTTGCCCTTTTTCTTACTCCTTCTCGGTGGAAATTCTGTTTTCACAAGATGAGCAGATCCAACTTCATCACCAACTGATACCTCATTTGTCTTGCATAGCTTCAGATTTGCTTTCATGTTGGGCTTTTCCTTCTTCTCTGGAGTAGAGGGATGGTGTTGATGTGCAACAACTTCTTCAGCCATCAGATCCACCATATCCATGCGGAAACACTCCTCTTCAAGGTTCTGGACGATGCATAACTTCCAATACCTTGAAATTGACTTCTTCTTCTTGCACTCAATTTTAGCTGGCCTTTTTCTACATCTATCAAAGCTCGCCCAGTGGCTAGAAAAGGTCTCCCAGATGAGCGGAACTTCAGCATCCTCCACCTTGTCTAAAACCACAAAGTCCGCTGGAAAGATAAACTTATCCACCTTTACAAGAACATCTTCCAAAATACCATAAGGATGCTTGATTGATCTGTCAGCTAACTGCAATGCCATCCTTGTGGGTTTCACCTCTCCTCCCCCGAGCTTGTTCAACATGGAAAGCGGCATCAAGTTGACACTTGCTCCCAAGTCACATAAGGCCTTCCTGATAGACACATTCCCAATAGTGCAAGGGATTGTAAAACTCCCAGGATCTTTCAGCTTCGGAGGTAGCTTCCTTTGTAGTATTGCACTGCATTCCTCAGTTAAGGCAACAGTTTCGCCTTCTTTAATCTTTTTCTTTTCTTTGTGAGCAGTTCTTTCATAAATTTTGCATAATGGGGCATCTGCTCAAGTGCTTCAAAGAAAAGGGATATTGATCTGCAACCTCTTGAAGATATCAAGAAACTTGGCAAACTGTTCATCTTTCTCCTTTTTCTTGGTCAAATGAGGGTATGGCAACTTCACATAAGAGGGAATCACTTGAGGCTTGTCCCAATCTTTCAAAAGCTGACTTTTAGTCTTCCTCAAAATTGAATTCTCATCTACTAGCTTCTCCCTCTTGTCTTGTGCACTACCCTTTTCTTCTTTCTCAACTATAACATCTTGACCGCTTTTCTTATTTTTCTTCTCGCACTCAATTCTGCTTTCCCATCAACATTCCGATTCTTCACCAAAGGTTCACCGCCACATTCTCAATACTTTTTCCACTCCTCAGCACAATAGCATTGCAATGCTCCTTCGGATTAGGTTGAGTGTTACCAGAAAAACCGCTGCTAGTTTGCTCGGCTAGGTGCTTTGCAATTTGGCCAACTTGAACCTCCAAATTCTTTAGAGAAGCATCGGTATTTTTCTGGTTCGTCATGGACAACTGCATGAACTGATTAAGTGTGTTTTCTAGAATAGAAACCCGATCTTGAAGCGGTTGTGTAGGAGGAGGTTTGCTTGTTTGCCCTAAGATCTTGATTCCAACCAAAATTTGGTTGATTCCTCCACCCTTGGTTGTTGCCTTGTCGCCCATAGTTCCCCATATAATTGGCTTCTTCATGGGAACTAGGTGGTGCCTCACATCTTCCATTCTCATGATCACCTCCACGGAAATCACATCTCAGCACTGTTGGTGTGGCATGGATGTCCCTTGAACAGATTGGAGTTGTTGTGGGAGTTGAGCTAGTTGTTTGGTAAGAGACTCCAATTGTTGTGTCATGATCTTGTTCTCGAGCCAACAATGCAGTTTGTGAATCTAGCTCCAACACTCCCCTTCTTTGTGTGGGACCCCGATCATGATGCATCAAATAATCATTAGAGGCCATTGCTTCTATCAAAGTCGTGGCTTCCTCTCGCTGTCTTTGTATTCATTGAACCTCCACTGAGGCATCCAACATGTACCTGGTTGATGGCCTCAATCCATTACTGAGAATGTTTGCATCTGAGTAAGATTATCAAAACCATGGTTTGGGCATCTCCGAAGCAATTCCTTGAACCTTTCCTGGCATCATGAAGAGTCTCACCTTCTTGTTGCGCAAAGCTTATAATGTCACCCCTTGCCTTTACAAATCTTGAGGTGGGGAAGAACCTTGCCAAGAATTTTGCCTCTAAGTTGTCCCATGTAGTGAAGCTCCCCGTTGGTTGTGATTGGAGCCAAGACTTGGCTCTATCTCTTAAAGAAAAAGGGAACAACCGCAGCGAATTGCATCATCGAGGCACCATTTATCTTCACCGTGTCGCACAACTCCAGGGAAAGTGGAAATATGACTGTTAGGATCTTCCTTCTCCAACCCAAAGAAACTGATTTTGTGAAACCATGTTGATGAGATTTGGCTTTATTTCAAAATTATTGCAGTTCACCTGAGGTCTCACTATACTCGTGACATGCCGGTTGAAATTTGTATTGGAGTAGTCACCAAGTGTCCTCCGTGGTGATGGAGGAGTATCTTCACCATTCCCTGCCATTCTGAGTTCTTCTTGACAAACTTGAGAGATGGAAGTCTCTTGGTCTTCTCCTTGTTGCTCTAACAAATTCTGCTGTCTTGCTTGCCTCCTATTCTTCCTAGTCGTTCTTTCAATTTCTGGATCGTATAGGAGTTGGTCAGCTGGAATAGTACCTCGCATACAAAAACAGTCTAGCAAACAAGATTGTTAGTAGTAAAGGTTAGCACACAACAGCAAACACACTAAAAAAAAATTGACAAAGAAAAACACACTAGAAAATTGACAAAAAAAAAAAAAAACAGAAAAAGAAAAAAAAATGACAGTAAATAGAACAGAAAATTACTGCAGAAAACAGATTATACAGAAAATTTTTGCCTAAAGTAGTAACTGAAATGGATATGCTAATATTGAGACGCAGTCCCCGGCAACGGCGCCAAAAACTTGTTGACGAATCTGGGCAAGTATACCCAGTCGTGCAAGTAATACGGTGGTAAGACCGGTTTATCGTATCCACGGGGACTGCTACAATTACTAACACTTACCAAACCAATTACTATTTAAGCGGATTCTTGGATTGAAGAGAGTTCTAAACTAACAAAAGCTAGGACTAACAACATAAGAAAAACAAACTCTTTTTGTACTTTTCTCAAACACTTGGAAGGCAATAAAAGATGGGTTTTAAATATGATAAAAGATGTTGGGATTAGGTTCACCAAACTTCATTCTCATGCAATGAAAGGAGCCACAAACAGTTTCTACTTCAATTATGACAATCAATCCACTAAATTACTCAAACCCCGATCCCTCGGATGGCAAGAGCCTAAATCCACTAATAGACCCTAATTCCTTAGGTGGCCTAGATTAATGAATTTGCATTATGATTAGGGATTACACGATTGCTAATAAACCTAGTTCCATTCCTAGATACAAGGCTTATCAGGTGATTAATCTCAATTCCGGTTATGATACGAACGTCCCCATTGCATACCAAAACACATATCAAGTCATGGGGGTGCTAGCCACAACAAGCATTAAGCACAGAGAATCAATCACTCAATAATGAAGTAAAAACCATATTGCAATATCAAGTCATATACATGAGAAATCGAAATGGCTACCCTAACCCCAACAATGGGAGTTTAGTTACACATCATCAAAGGAGAAGGGAAAAGGAAAGATACTAAGATGGAAGAAGGGAAACACTCCATGGAAGGATGAACCCAGCCACCACAGTCACCAAGAATCGTCCCCTAGGGTTTCTCTGGGCTGCCTCCTTTTCTCTGCTCCAAAAACTCCCTTAGTTCTGTCTGCTGCGTTTCTTTAAATAGACCTGCTGCGCGTCACGGCCGTGATGGCCATCACGGCCAGGCCGTGACGGATTCTGTCTCTGGCAGTTTTGGCAACTTTTCGTCTCTCGCGTGGCGAGCATTTGCTCGCGTCGCGAGCCCTCTGTTCACGCCTGTGATCTCCATCACGGCCAAGTCGTGATGGATTCTGACTTGTGGTGGTTTTGGGTCACGGCCGTGATGTATATCACGGCTAGGCCGTGATGCACTCGACTTCACCTTTCTCGTCTTTTCGCTTTTGCTCGATCATGGCCGTGATGGGCATCACGCCTAGGCCGTGATGGGCATCACGCCTAGGCCGTGATGGACTCTGTTTGGGTCATTTTCTTCACTTTTAAGGCTCTAAATCAACCAATCTTCATCATGGCCAAACCTTGGGCATTTAATCATGAATTCCTGCAAAACAACACCACAACACCGCTTCACCCGTTCCAAGGGAAAATCTAACTAAAATCAAATAAAGAATGCCTAATCTATATGCAAAATGCATGTAAAAGTGTACAGAAAATATCATGTAAAATCACACTATCAGTTTTGCTTTTAGTTTTTATCGTTTTTCCTTTTGTTTGGTTGTTGGTCAGCACCTTAAGTGAAACTACGTAACTCATCGGCTTACACTTCCGAAGCCATTGTATAACCTAATCGTATACTTCTTGTGATTTGATAAAGTTGATTTGAATTATTAGGTGAAATCTAAGAGTATTATTTATAAAGAAGATTAGAGTAAATCACTTAAATTATTTCTGTAGGCGCACCATGTTGAGTTTAGAGTAAACCACCTAAATTAGTCTTGTGGGCGCCCATTTGCTAGGTATGTAAATCAATTATTTACTACTATTGAGAAAACCATGGGCGCAAACAGGGATGGTAAGATTATCCCACGGTTTTGTTACTTTTCGTAAGCGGTATTGAAATAACCTAACAACAAAAGTCTTCAAATGAAAATTGAACATATTACCTTCTATCAGTCCTGTTTGACCCTGTTATTTGAGTAAACCCACATTGGCATATATCATAGGAAAATTGTGGATTTTCAATCTTACCGCTTTCCATAAGTATTATTACAATTACAAATGCCATTTTGTCAACAAAAAGAAAGAAAGTACAATTACAAATTTTTCAATAATACACAATAGATTGAAAATACATTATTTTTGTTAATGTCCATATGATGTAGGACACTAACTGGAGTGGCATGCCAAACTATCCATGTGCACTATGATTAATAAAGGGTGTCTTTTGGTCAGCTTTCATGTCAATCAAGATTGACATCCTTGGAATGATCCCATTCTTCGCATTGGCTTTGTACAAAGAATTAATTAATTTCCTACTAGTAGCTAGGTTCAAGCTCAAGTATCTAAGCTGTGAATACATCTTTTATTATGTTTTATTTTATTTCAAAATTATTTGTTTTGAAAGTTGCATTTAAATGATTTTGTGCCTGTTTAGAAGAGATTTCCCCCAATGCAAACGGCACTATTTGGCATTCCCATGCACTTTTAATGAAAGCTCCAAAAGAAGCTTTGGTTAAATGCAGGTTGGAACGGTGATTTGCGGTAAGAAGAATCTTAAACAAACAAGCTGTTTAAGTTCTTCCTTTACTACAATTTTTTCTCTAACATTTTCTTTAATGATTTAATTTTATTTTGGTGTTTTTAATAAGTTTGGATTACACAGACTGATTAACATGTATATTTTCCAACATACATGTTGTGACTCTTAAGCCTTTTAAATTCTTGTGTGATGGCAATTTCTTTTTTTTCTAACGTGCATTTGTCTCATTTGGAAGGAGACGTAATTTTTTGCACATCAGCTTTTGAAAGAAATATGTTTTGGTTTGTGAGAGTAATAATGGTATTTGAAAGGATGTTTTTATCCCTGCAAATATGGGCTCATTTAGTCTCTTGTCCTTCTAAAATATTTTTGTCGATTGGTCATAACAAGTTCAAAAATTTGGGCTCAAAAATGTTGTGACATTAAAAGTGTAATTTCAGGTCTACCTATTTTTCACGTCTATAAAACCTTTTTTAATTGAAATAGGAATATGAAGAGTTCTCTTTCTAATTACAGCCAGATACCAATGGAGAAGCGATAATTTGTGTTAGTTACAACATGTTGTATAGCGATGTCCTTAGACAAATCCCAGCAATCCTTACAATACATTACATTCAATGATTTATGCTTTGTTTTAGATTTCCGAGGATATCTTTCCTCTGATTAGTGAAAGATTAATCTTCCGAAATGCAGTCGGGTGCCTAAAATGGGTCCCTCTCAAATAATATTTTGATGAATATTTTATTATTTTGATATGTATCATAATCTGTAAAATGTGACTACATTACTTTAAAAAAATAGAATTTCAATATATATCCATGTTAAATGTTGTTTTGGCCTGGAGTGATAAGGTGGCTTGGTGGTTTAGGGGAAGGTTTTGGCCTGGAGTGATAAGGTGGCTTGGTGGTTTGGGGGAAGGGACATGGGAGTTGGAGTGATAAGGAGGTTGTGGGTTCAACTCCCCCACTAACATAACAAATACTAACAATCTAACATTTGTCTATCAAAAAAAATTGTTGTTTTGGCCTTTCATAAGAGACATCTTTTTAATTAATGACATAATATTTTGAACTTTTACGGAAAATAATTTGTTAAACAATCATTAAATACATATTTGAATCAATTCAGTTGATCTTTAAGGATGTTTCCCATTTTTATGAGCTAGATTTTATCATAATTCTTAAAGGGTATCCAGCATCTTCTTCACCTTGTCTAGATTGCCTTTATCCATATTCCTTTCTTTTCCTTTCAATATAATTGAAATTTGTGCATTTTGATATCTCTCTAGTTTCACCCATAACAAAATATATTATCAGATATATAAAAACGTTTACCAACATGTGTTTGTTCCAAATAGTAATAGGTTCGGCCCCTTATGCAGGTGGTCAAGAGCTAAATTTCTAACTCTTGTATATATAGAAAACTAGTTGAGAGGTGTCAGGTCCCAACTTAGGCATTCCCGACCGGCTAGAATGGAACTCCGCTATCCCATTCCCAAGGCCTTTCAAGCATGTATAAGTCACATTATAACAAGATATATTGCATATCACAAATAATTATCAGAGTAAAAGATTATAACAAAAGTAAGCCAAAGGTGGCCCTGAGTTAACATCAAGGGTTTTTAAACAAAGCCCAAATGGGTTTACAACTAGAATGAAATTTAAAACTCTAAACAATGGAGACTTCTCATAAGGCAATAAATCTAACAAAAAAAAAAACTGAAATAGCAGCAGTTGGGCCCACTACAAAAGTGCATGGGCTCCCTGAGAAGGCTCCACTCGCGGAGTACCTGAAGCTAAAACTAAAAAGGACAGGGGTAGGTCCCAAAACACAGTGAGGAATAAACAAAACATAATAGCAAGTGGTGGTATATATAAGCATCTAAAGAAAATAATATGTCATTCAGTACTTTAGATTGCACATAAACTTACATAGCAATTCTTCACTTGCTATGAAGTCAATTTGCCATTGGGCAAGATGCTTGTGTATCCCCTTGGAGTTGCTCACTAGAGTCTCCCGCTCTGACGGTCGCATTTATATCCCGGTCAAGTCCGCTAACCGGCAAGTGACCTTGGTCACTACTCACTACACAACCACCATCCGAACTCCAGGGTTTTTTCACTGGAGTCCCTACGCTCCGACGGTCACATTTATATACCGGTTGAATCCGCTGACCGGTCGGATACACAAGTCTAGTTCAATGTCCAAATCCAAATCACATTCCATTTTATACTCTTACAAATACTATATATATATATATATATATATATATATATATATATATATATATATATATATATATATATATATATATATAATTCATTGTTTGTATATAATAATATAATATAATAACTAATAGAAATTTCATAAGTTCACCATAATGATATTCCTTAGTAAATTTGTCATAGTATAATATATTACTCAAGTATATTGCTAAACTAATAGCAGATATAATAAACGTTCAAAGCACATACTCACGCTCCATACGAGCCGCCCTCGCCTGCCCAGAAGGCTATTGCAACCAAATTCGACTGTTGGACACAAAATTGCCAACCATTTTGTTTTTAAACCGTTACCCATAATGGCCATCAAACAGAAAAGGCAAAGAACGACTCTTCATTCAATATTTTATAGTAGAACCTATCTATTTCTGCAAATAGTTTAGCAATTGTTCATCATTACAAACAATTTAGAGTTTTATCATTCTCACTAATTCTCATATTCATACCAAAACCCCAAATCACAACCCACACAAACATACAATCAATATATATAATCCCTCACCTGATTTGATGCAAACAAAGATAAGATATGAAAGAAGCTCGGTTCTTTGAGCCTACGATGCAACACTCATGTCAAGAACCCGTTCCTACGACCTCGGGCCATCGAGTCTTCTCTCTTATTCTAGAAGATTTCTAAGTTTGTGCATTAGGGTTCCCCACGACAACTGAACCCCCTTTCTATTTATAATCTTTAGCCTTAAGTTGCTCTTAACCTGTCGCTAGAGGGTAAAAGGATTAAATCCTTTTAATTAATTAAAAATCCTTTTAATTAATTAAAACATTTTTTTAATTATAATTCTCTACCTCAAAAATTATTTTAAGCTCTTAATATTCTTAATTTAAATTATTTATAACATGTCAAACTATTTGACGGATTTATCAATTTAAATAACCAAATTTAGCATGAACTCCTATTTTTATGAATAATATCTTATGACATTTTAAAATTAAATAAGTCAAAACAAATTTTTTGCCGGGTATTACAGGAGGAGACAATCCTAGGCTATGTTTGTGAGTTGTTTTTGGGAGGGGAATGGAAGGAAAGGAAAGGTTAATTTTCTCCCCCTCTTGTTTGTGAGTTTTATAAATTGGAGGGAAAGATTTTGGGGTATTTTAATTAATCCCCATTCTCCTCCTCAACCCACTTTTTCATTTCACTCCCAAACAAGAAGATGGATATACTCTCTTTCTCCTCCCCTCTATCGCCTTTCCTTCCCCATTGATCCCCTACCTTTCCTTTCCCTCCAAACTCGTAAACAGGGCCAAAATGTCATCCAAGTTTCCAACGGATATTAGTCATTATTTACGATGGTGGATAATTCGTACCAATGATATGGTACAAAAAATTATACAAAAAAGTTTCAAGAAACACATTCAAAGATCTCATTAATAAAATAAATGGTGTGTTTTTGTTCACCTAAAATAAATAATAGAAGTATGTCGTTACATTAATAGTGAATCTATTTATTGAAAATGAATCTGTTTTTCTCACCATTATTAGCAAGGAATGTGATTGATTAGGTACAATTAGGTACGAGTCGGCAGTGCGATGGTACCGTTCAAATTTCAAAGTATGAAACCATAAAGGCTTTCACTAAATTTGTTTATCTTCTATCTTAATTTTATTTTCCATAACACTAAAGAAAGTAAAAATTGGGATAAAAGAAACATGACTAAATGAAGAATTTAAGCCCAAATATCCTAGCAGAAGCTTGTAGAAGTTTTTGAACATTTTTTAGGCAAAGAGCAAATGGCTTCAAGGGACATTATGTAGTGTGTGATATTAACAACCCTGTTAAGTCTCTCAAGAATTCCACTATCTTTTCTCTTAGACCTTGATGTTCCATTTTGTGCAAGCTTAGAGATTGTTCTATTGGTGTTCTCTTCTTCCTTTATTTCCTTCAACTCGGAGGGGAGTCGTATTCACCCTGTATTTCATATCTCCACTCTCAAACCCTTTTGTGGTTCAGCTGAGTTTCCTGTGAGAGAACTACCACCAGAGAGTCAAGATGGCAGACCAATTGAGACACCTCTGGCCATTTGTGCCACTCGCTCCATTATGGTTCATGGCAAACCTCAATCTCAAATTCTGGTCCAATGGCAAGGTTGCTCGTTAGAGGAAGCATCATGGGAGAACTTTGATGAATTCTGCGTTGCTTACCCATCTTTTCTCCTTGAGGAGAAGGTGATTTTCGAAGGGGGGAACGATACGACCCTCATTGACCATGGACCTGGACAAGTAGACACACAACATACTCAACCCACTAATATAGAGAGTGAAGCCCGAACTCGCCCAAAACGACAGCCCCATAAATCTGGATGGATGAAAAATTATGTTTGCTGATTGTGCTGACGTGTTAGGCAAAATGGTCATGCGTGTGTAGCTGACCTTCACACTTGCGGTGTGATCATTATTGTTGCTTTTTCCTATATTTTATTATGAAAGTTGTTATGCAATTATGCACTCTGCTTTATATATGATGTAATCAGGATCATTTGGTTATGATGAATATTGAGGATTCTCTCTTTTCCAGTGTATTCTTCTCTCTCATTCTCTTGTTCTTCTTCTTCTTCTCTATTCTACCTAAATGAGTCATACGTCACTCGAAGAGAGGTCATTTCCGTACAATCTGACATTTGCGGGTTGTAGTATCACTGTGCCAAGAATATGCCAAGGGAATCATAGAATTGGAGAAGGTTTACACTTTGGAGTCCTGGAAACTACCTCTTTTGATTGTTGTTACATAATTATTATATCTGCCACTGGCAACTACTTATGACTTCTTTCTAAGATTAAGTGTTTCTGGTATGGAGGATCCTTTATCCTTCAAATTGATAGTCATTATCTTTTTTTTAGGCTATGTTTAGGAGGATGAAGTGGTGTGGTTAGTACTACAATGGAGTGATGAAAAAATAAAAAAAATCGTTAGAAGATTGAACGAGAGTCTTTTATTCTCATAAGGGTCCTGAAATCCAATTTTTTCGGTTGCATATAAATTATGTTGCTATAACACCCTTGTTAGAAAAATGGTGTAAAATTTGCATTGAAAAGAGATCAAAGAACTCGAGCTTAATTTCTTTCAAAAAGTTTTTATCCTTGTTTCTATTTTCCAGACCTCCAAACATTGAAAATTTTAAGACTTTACAATTGTGAAATCGTGTTGCCACCTATCATGAGTGGTTTGCAAATTTTGTGCACTCTCTGAGGCGAGTGGAGATCACAAAATTGATGCTTGAGAATTTGACATTCTATTGTAAGACGATTAGTTGTCTAGACTTGGCTAATTCTTTCCAAAATTAAGTGAGTGAACATATTTTCTAGAAACCTTAAACATTTTGGAACGATGAAAATCATTAATTGTTTCCATAATATGATGGATGCAAAAAATTGGAAACCATATTTTTGAGAAGAAGATGTCATGTGGGCATGGGAAGTCGCCAAAACGATGTGTTTGTTGGACACTCAATAGGCACGTAGGACCATTTGCATGATGTTAGATGAAGACTAACGTTTAGGCCAATATTGTTAACGTTTGTTAATATGGGGAACATATTTGTCAAAAAAGAGTTAAGAGACCAAGTTGAAAAAAAAAATGAGATAAAGAACCAAAAGACTAGTTTTGCAAAAAAGTTTTTAAAGAACAAAGATCTATCTATGCCTTGGCAACAGTTGCATTAAACAAGCACTAGTTATTGGCCACTAACAAGCAAAGTGAAAAACCCATGGCTAGGAATTCAGGTAAAAGAAAATATTTAACTTAAGCAAAACAAGAGGGCAAAATTGTAACACCCCGGTTTTTACTGTTCTTCAATAACAGTAAATTTATATGTTTATATTATTTAATTTGGATTGGTTAATTATTTGGATAATTATTTTTATGTAGTTTAGTTTGAGTAATTTTAATTACTCATTTAAAATCATTTTATTAAGTGCATTAGCACTGTCTTATTTCAGTGTATGCACGATTACTAGACAATAATTTACGTTATTGTCCCCCCCCAACACTCTTTCTTCTTTTATTTTCTTTCTTCTGCCTTTTGCAGCAGACCCATCCCTCTCTCCCTTAAGCTTCATCTTCCTCAAACTCCATCAACCACCTTCCCTCCTTCAACCGGACCGTGCGCCGCCCTGTACCACCACCTGAACTGTGACCGCCGTCAACCGATCCGTACGAGACGAAGACAGCCGCGACCCAGCTCGTCGTCCCGCTGGCGCATGGCCCCTCCTCCACCGTTCACTGCCTGATCGCCATCACGGGACCACCAGTTTCTGCCACTGCAGTGCTTCCATGATATTCTGTTCGCGTTCTCCTTCATCTTCGGGTGGTTAGAATAAAAACCCCTGTTCAGTCGTCGTTTCAGAGTCGCTCGCCGGAGCCGTCATGACACTGCCACGGCTACACCCCAAGATAACCACCGTGTCATCTTTCCTCTTCACCTTGGGTGAGTTTCTTACCCCTAATCCCTTGTGATTATGAAAACCTCAAATTGATTTTGAAACCCTAACCCTAAGATTTTGATTTTAGTTTCAAAGTGCGAAATTAACACTTGTTTTATGAAATTGGGACAATGAATCAGTATTTCCCTAAACCAATTTTATCATTCTTCAGTTATATTGAGTTTTCCCCAAATTGATTTGTGAACCCTAAATCCCCAATCGGACTTGTTGGAAATTGGTTAGGTTTTTGTGAAATTTACTATGATTAAGTGCAATTAGGACTTTTAGTTGATGATTCCTAAGTTCATTTTCATGATCCTTTAATCAAAACAAAGTTTCCTCAAAGGGTATTGTGATGCTTAAGCTCCAAACATGATTTTCTTTGAAAATGACCTTGTTTGGTAATAAGATTAAGTGTTTAAATCAAATTAGAATGTGTATTTGATCATGTGTAATTGATTTCTTGATTTCTGGTTGTTGCGCGTTGTTGGATTCCCTCTCTGAGACGTTTGACACGGCTATGCTTGCTTGATGGAGTAGATAATTACACTCTTGGAGCTAACGTGAGCATTAAGACGAGGATCATTTACTTGTCTTCAAAGGTAAGGGGAGCTTGCCTAGGGATATTCAATAACTATATGCATGTGTGTATGTGTTTAATTGAGTGTTGCGAATATTATTGTGATTTTGAGCCAATACTTGAATAACTTGTTTACTTGAACTATTGTGGTTATTACTTGAAGTTGAACATTACTTGATTTAAAGTGATATGAATTATATATATATGATGAACTGTCATTGACTGTGATATTATTATTGTTGTGAATATATTACTGTTGATTGAAGTTTGAGAAGCCGGACTTGAGTCTGTGCCCAATGACTATAAGGATTAAAAGCCTTAATAAGCCTTGAATAGAACTTTGAAAGTTTTGGGTTCATTTATAAAATTTCCTTGTTTAAAGTGCTTACTTCAGAAGAATAAGATCTTTATTTTTAGAAAGATGTTGAAGTGATTTTAAGTTGAAGGAAACTACCTTTTTATGATCAAGAGTTTTGTATGAGAGAAAACCTTTTCGAACGGTGTGTTTTATGAAGAAAGACCCTTTGAAAATATTTGACTTTATTCCATCAAAGATTTCAAAAGCAAACGAATTTCCTAAATGTTTTATAAAAGAATTTGTAAAGGAAAAGATTTTCTCCTAAATGATTTAGAAACGTTCCCGTTACTTGGATAAGTGACCGAGGTTTTATTTTGGTTTTTCATTTTCACTGAGCGAAAAGTAAGCACTTGTGAAAGAGAATCTAGTTCACGAGACATCGCCTCTAGTATTCAGTTATATGCACACGATCTGGGATCCGTGTCAAGAATTATGGACCAAGGGTCCTAATCGTGATACTATGGGCTAGGAGTCCTAATCTTGGAATTGAGGACTGTGTGTCCTAATTTCGTTGTTATGGGCTATAAGTCCTTACCATGTTGAAATAAAACATGGATAAAATTATAATTGTTTCTACGACCACAACCTTGGACTGTGGCATCGGTCTAAGGTGTTGTGATTGAGCACTCGGACTGCGCGTCCCGTGTTATTGATTTTCAAGTAATGAAAATTATGAATAGTCGTTAGCTTTGGGCTTCGACAACGGAAAAGAGTGAACATAAAGAAAAGCCTCGATAATGAAAAGTCTTTTATTCATATGCATTTTCCCTTAGCAGACGTGCTTGAGTTAATCGAATACCCGCTTAAGATGTGGTATTCGATGAGGTATACATCCGAATGGCCGTTATAAGGGATTCGTAATGATGTTGATCTGGGTGCATGAGGTGACGGAGACAACTTGCCAATGCGGCATACGAGCCTGATCAACTCTTTCTTTCTTAATGATAAAACGGTGATGGTATCTCATGAGATTAAGTTTAGAGCCTGATGATTGAAGTGTCATGCATTATCTTTATAAAACTGATTGATTCGGGTATGAGACCCACTGATATAACACTTGTTGTTTTATCTATGAATAATGCTTAAATGCTAATATGCCAATGTGTTGTATGTATGATGTATATGGTTGTTGTGTGATATATCCGTTTGTCGGTATCTCACCCTTATAGATATATCAGGTTTCTTCTGGTTCGCTATCGTACCCTGAGTACTTTAGTACAGATGGTGCAGAGGAGTCTTCCTAAGTCACTCAGAGACTTAGATCTAGTTGTTTGATGAAGTATTTGATTGTGGAATAACCACATGAGTTTTCCTCAGGAATAACTTTTAGAATGACCAGCTTAGGGTTTGAGACTTAGATTTTTGATAGTATGTATGAGTATGGCTCATAGAGTCTTTATTTTAAAATGGAATGTTTATGGCTCGGAGAGCATCTCTTTTGAATGAAAACCTAAGCTTTTCCTTTTGGGTCATGTATAGCTTATTGATGTAACTATTTTTAGCATATTACTGCCTGGTTGTATTTGGTGTAACTGGAATTCTGGAATGAAAATGTAATTATTTTAGCAGGTGTTCTTTTACCCGGGATGTTCGAATTACAGAGGAGACTCTGCCGAATTTTTTGTAAAAATACTAGCTTTTATTCAAGTATATCTCTAAATTAAATAGGCTTGCCAGGCTAGGATTGTAAGTCGGTGTACCGATCAAGGCTTAGGTTTGGAGTCATGACAAATTTTTATACCCAATTTCAGACGCTTATGTACTTATAAAAATTATTCTTCGAAAGCAACCAGCAAATTATCTTTTTAATTTAAATTCCGCATGTGTTACGTAGTAATACCTATTGGCGGTGTTACAAAAATCATTGCACAAGCATGGCAGTAGTTAGTTTTTTTTTAAAGTTTCGCTACAAATTATTCCATGTCTGGTCATTTCAATCCTATATCATCTCTACCGAAACAATTCTTTCACTTACAAAGGGGTAACCTAAAAGGCCGAAATTCTAAGATTAGTTTTAGATAAATATATAACACATAAACCAACTAAAATTGAATCTATATATTTAAACAATTATATAGAAATTACTTTTCGAACATAAATTTCAACCAACGATCTTAAAACTTAGGCAATAATACAATTGTATATTGCAAATTAAAACAACATAATAAATTAACATAAACATTTATAATCAAACCTTATGCTAAAGTGTTTTAAAACTTTGGTAGGTCATTGATTCCGTCATTGAAAATATGATATTAATCTAATTTCTTCGCCTTGGCTGTAAACTGTCTTGCTTCAGACATGAATCTGCATTTGAATATCCTCAATCAAAATAGGGTTTCTACCAAATATGTGAAATGGGAAACACCTCTAGGATTTGATTTTATCCTAAATTTTTATGGGAGCTCTTTGGGAAATTTAGGAAGGGCAGGATTCAGAGCAATTGTTAGGATAAGGGACGATACCAGGGTTAAGGGTGTTTGAGTTTTCATTGGAGTCACCAACAATCTTGAAGCCGAGTTGTTGGGAATCCTCTATGGTATTTGTTTAGCTTGGGAGACTAAGGGATTGTTTGCTTTGTTTTTAGTTTCTTGTTTTCATTTTCTGTTTTAAAAAATAATTACAAAACTGCCGTCTTGTTTTCATTCTATTTCCTGTTTTCAAAGATTTGTACAAGAAATACTGAAAACAACTTTTTTTGTTTTCACTATTTCCTGTACAAATCTTTGGAAACAGGAAACCGAATGAAAACATGGTGGCAGATTTGTAATTAATTTTGAAAACTGGAAATGGAAACAAGAAACTTTAAACAAAGCAAACCGGCACTAAGATCTCGGGTCTTTTCTATTATTTTGATGCAAAAAAAAGCTCTACAACTTGTTGGAAACGACCCACTTCCTTTTCACTGATATTTTTCAATTGTTTGGGAGATTAGGGCCGATGCCGCTCGTGCCCTGAAAGTGAGGGATGAGTTGGCTCAAGCTGTGGCCAAGTGTGAGGAGCAACCTCGGGTCATTGGCCAGCTGAAGGCCCAAAAGGCGGAGCTGGAAAAAGGCAAGACCGCCCTTCTGGCCGAGCTGGATATAGAAAAAGCCGAGCGGCTCAATTTTCAGAAGGCCGTAGAGGGACTTCAAGCCGAGAAGGAGGCCAGTCTTGAGCTGCGGAAATCGCTAGAGACCGAGAAGGAGACCAATCTCAAGCTCTGGTCTGATCTGGCTGAAGCCGAGGCTTCCATTATGAAGGATCACGTTAATGGCTTCTCCTGAGCCGTGAAGCAGCTTCAGCACTTCAACCCAAATGCTGACTTCTCCCTTGCTGACGTGGACAAGGATTTTAACAGAGATGGAATTCTAGTTCCGTTGTCCGAGCTAGAGGATGAGGAAGACGTAGCTCAAGAAGAGGAGGGTGAAGGGCGAGCAACCGAGGAGGGAGCCGATGGTGAAGGCGAAATGGTCCTACCTGACCAATCTTCTGCTATACCTCCGAGTGCCGAGGATGACCCCAACTCTTGAAATCGTTGCTCATGGGGATGCCCATGAGTAACCTAGGAAACATGTTCCTAGGGCAATGCCCTTTTTATTTTGAACTCTTATGTATTCTGGGTTTTGCCCCTTTTTATTAATGAAATCACGTGCTTGCTTACGAGTTACTTTTTACTTAGAAAATTTTCTAATGCCTTTTCGGCTTTTGGAGATCGAGCTTGCAACTATTTTTATAAGTTAGTACTCGGCTTTTACAATTTGGCGTGTTACTCGGTTTACTCGAGTTTTTGGAACTTGAAATACCTGCAGGTATTTACTTACCTTCTTAGGCATTGGTTGCCTTTTTAGGTTTATCCATTCGACCTTGGTTTGGTCGATCTTAGCTCGGATTACCTCTTTTAGGTTTTTAACTACCTTTAAATGTTGTTTACCTTTTTAGGCTCGGCATTTCGACCTCAACCTGGTCGGTTTTAGCTCGGACAATCGTTTTAGGTCTTCAGTTGTTGTTTACCTTTATAGGCTCGGCATTTCGACCGCAACTCGGTCGATTTTAGCTCGGTTAACCTTTTTAGGTTTCCAACCATCTTTAGATGTCATTTACATCTATAGGCTCGGCATTTCGACCTCAACTCGGTCGATTTTAGCTCGGTCAATCTTTTTAGGTTTTTAACCATCTTTAGATGTCGTTTACCTCTATAGGCTCGGCATTTCGACCTCAACTCGGTCGACCTTTTTAGGTTTTTAACCATCTTTAGATGTCGTTTACCTCTATAGGCTCGGCATTTCGACCTCAACTCGGTCGATTTTAGCTCGGTCAACCTTTTTAGGTTTTTAACTTTTCATAAATAAATTTTTAATCATAACAGTATTCTTGCCTAATATTGCAACTGGAAATGATTCTATTTATTTATTTTTCCAGGTGTGCCTCATTAAAACCTTCCTGGCCAAAACCTCGTGGGAAAAAGACCGAGAAAGGAAAAAGAGTACATCACCTACTTACATAACCTTAACTAAAATAAAACTTAAGATGGGAAGTGTTCCATGTTCTTGGAACAGCCTTTCCTGACAATTCTTCTAGCCTATAAGCACCATTTCCTAGATTTTCAATTATTCTGAATGGGCCAGACCAGTTCGCTGCGAGCTTACCCTCTCTGGAGCCTTTTCTCGCGTCGTTTTACAATCTCAGCACTAAGTCGCCTTGCACAAATTCCCTTGGCTTCGAGTTGTAATTCCGAGTTACTTTTTGCTTGCATAGCTCTTCTCTGATTTTCACCTCGTCTCGGACTTCTTCAACCATGTCAAGCTCAACTCGGATTTCTTCTTCGTTCTTACTTTGGTCGTGATACTGCCTTCGGAAAGAGAGTTTGCCGAGCTCAGCTGGGATCATTGCATCGGTTCCGTAGGTTAGCTTGAATGGCGTTTCACCAGTTGACGACTGCGGTGAGCAATGGTAAGCCCATAGGATGCTTGGTAATTGTTCAACCCAAGTCCCTTTCGATTGGCCTAACCTTCTTTTGAGCTCGTTTAAAATGACTTTATTGGCTGCTTCTTCTTGTCCATTTGTTTGTGGGTGCTCAACCGAGGTCACTTTATGTTTAATTCCGAGGTTGGAGTAGAACTCTCTAATCTCTTTATCGGTGAATTGCTTTCCATTATTTGTGACAATTGCATAAGGGAGGTCGTGCCAGCATATGATGTTTTTCCATACAAAACTCTGAACCTTTTTAGCAGTTTTCGTAGCTAATGGTTCTGCTTCAATCCACTTGGTAAAGTAGTCTACTCCTATCAGCAAGAACTTGACTTGACCTTTAGCAACTGGGAAACGACCGACTATATCCATCCCCCACATAGTAAATGTCCACGACGAGAACATGAAATATAGCTCTTCTCCTGGAGCTCGTGCTACATTGGCGAACTTCGGGCAGGGCTCACACCTATTAGTCCAGGTAGCACAATCCAATCTCATGGTCGGCCAGTAAAACCCCGCTCGCAGGACCCGAGCTGTCAGAGATCGACCACCTGAATGCATTCCACAGATTCCTCAGTGCATCTCATCCATTACGTACTCGAACTGCTCCATTGCTATGCACTTTAGTAATGGCATGGAGAATCCTCTTCTGTACAGCTCTCCGTCTCAGATGGTGTAGTGGCAAGATTTTATACAAATTCTCCTCGCCTCTTTAGGGTCATTAGGCAATTTGTCCGAGGCTAAATATTCCCAAATTGGCGTCATCCAGTCACGATCATAGTGCTCGGTCATTACCACTTCAACATTTTTTATGCTCGGTTCGAGAAGATTTTCCTAAATGAAAGTTCTTAGCTGGCCAGCTTTCTTGGTGCTAGCTAACTTAGACAACAGATCTGCCCTGGAATTTTCTTCCCGAGGTATATGCTCAATAGTGAAATTATCAAATTCAGAAATTAGACTATTAACCTTGCAGAGATACCTGGTTAGTTGGGATCCTTTGTTTGGTAATCACCCGAGACTTGTCCTGTTACAAGCTGTGAGTTACTTCGGCATTTTAATTCTTGGACTCCAACTTCTTTAGCTAGCATCAGTCTTGCAATAAGGGCTTCATATTCTGCTTGGTTGTTTGAAGCAGTAAACCCAAACTTTAAAGATTGCTCCAAGATTAGATCATCAGGCCCTTCGAGAATTATTCCAGCTCCGCTTCCCTTTCAGTTAGATGATCCATCAACATATAGAAGCCAGATGAAGGATTCCGACCTCGGCTTAGAAGAGAGCTCGGCAATGAAGTCCGAGAGGCATTGTGATTTCATCGGGCCCCTTGGCTCATATTGCAAACTGAACTCTGACAATTCTACTGACCAAGCTATCATTCGTCCGGCTAGATCGGGTTTCCTGAGCACCTGCTTTATTGGATGATCAGTTTTGACTATAACTTGGTGTGACTGGAAGTAAGGTCGTAACCTCCGAGCTGCCATAATTAGGGCGAGGGCTAGTTTTTCAATTACTTGATATCGTGTTTTTGCATCTTTCAGGATTCTACTCACATAATACACCGGCATCTGTTGTTCTTCTTCTTCCTGGATGATTACTGCACTGATTGCATAATCGTTGACAGATAGATACAAATACAGATCTATGTCGAGCTTTGGCCGAGTGAGGATCGGGGGAGAGGCTAGGAAGAGTTTCAGATTCTCAAAGGCTTTCTCACACTCCTCAGTCCAGGTGAACTCTTGGTTTTTTCAAAAGCTGGAAGAAGGGTCTTGCATTTTCTACCAACTTTGGGAGAAAGCGGGATAGAGAAGCTAATCGGCCAGCTAACCTCTGAATTTCTTTCACATTCTGAGGGCTCCGTATTTCTATGACAAACTTTGCACTTATTTGTATTAGCTTCAATTCCTCTTTGTGTCAGCATATATCCTAAGAACTTTCCTCCTTACACACCAAAATAGCATTTTTCTGGATTTAACCTCATGTTGTATTTTCTGAGTTGACTGAAAATTTCTTCGAGGTCATCGGGGTGTTGCCTTAGGTCATCAGATTTTACCACCATATCATCAACATATACTTCTAGGTTCTTTCTGATCTGGTTGACAAAGACTTTGTCCATAAGCCTTTGATATGTTGCACCGGCATTTTTTAAACTGAAAGGCATTACCCGATAGCAGTAGTTTGCCCCATCAATCATAAATTCTATTTTTTATTCATCGGACGGATACATCATGATCTGGTTATAACCTGAATATGCATCCAAGAAGGACAAAACTTTGTACCCTGAGGCTCCGTCTACCAGTCTGTCAATGTTGGGAAGAGGATAAGAATCCTTTGGGCACGCCTTGTTGAGATCGGTGTAGTCGGTGCACATTCTCCACTTATCGTTGGCCTTTCTAACCAACACCACATTGGCTAGCCAAGTAGTGTATTTCACCTCTCTGATGAAATTTGCTTTGACCAGTTTGACAGTCTCCTCGGCTACTGCTTGGTGCCTTTCTTCGCCAAGTTTTATTTTTCTGAGCTACAGGCTTGGCTTCGGGACATATAGATAGCTTATGGCACATGAAATTGGGGTCTATGCCAGGCATATATGATGTCTTCCAAGCAAACAAATCGGCATTCTTTCTTAAGACCGTTTGAATCCGTTGTTTGAGCGAGGGGTCGTGCTGACTGTCGACTTTGGTGCACTGTTCAGCTTGGGCTCCCAACCGGAACCTTTCTAAAGACTCTGTTGGTTCGGCTCTGGACTCGGACATCTCCATCCTTGGGTTTAGTTCAAACATGCTGACCGAGCTAGCTAAAGTTACCGAACTGACCGAGCTTACCACTTCTGCTTTATAATCCTCGACATTCTTTGCGATAACCTGGTTTCGAGTAACCTTTAGGCTATCCGCATAGCATTGCCTGGCTATCCATTGGTCAGCTCGGATAGCGACTATATCTCCGGACTCGACTGGGAATTTCATTGTCAGGTGTGGGGTAGAGACAATCGCTCTGAGTTCATTCAACGTCGGTCTTCCAATAAGGATGTTGTACGACGTGCTGGAATCCACAATAACATACCTGACTGATACGAACTTGGAGAGTTTTCCTTCTCCAAACGTTGTTAAGAGGTCTATATAACCTCGGGTTTTTACTTGCTCCCTGGCGAACCCTACTAACTTGTCTTCCTGCTCTTTTATCAGCTTTTCTGGAATTCCAAGTTTCTTGAAGGTCGCCAGGTATAAAATATCAGCCGAGCTCCCCTGATCAATAAGTGTTTGTTTGACCGAGAAGTTGGCTAATTCGACCGTTATCACCATTGGGTCATCTTGATTTGGATCCAGTCCTTGGAAATCATCATCCGAGAAAGTTATTGGAGGTCTTGTCCTTGTAGGTTTTCCAGACACCGTGTTTACAGATCGGATGACTTTTACATGATGTCGTCGATCTGAAATTGTTGTTCCTCCACCCGCAAATCCTCCAGAGATTGTATTGATGACCCCTCTGACTCCTCCTTCTAATTCTTCATTAAGAGCCCCCTGATTATTCAACCGATCTCCGTTCTGATTATTTACTTGCAGGTTTGCATCTCAATTACGATTGTCATAACCGCGTCTCCATCGTCGTCGATCAGCTCGTCCACCTCCATTATCATCTCGGTGAACGAACTGGTCAAGATGACCTGCCCATACCAAGTCCTCAATTTTTTCCTGGGTTGTTCTACAGTCTTCAGTGGAGTGACCATAGTTTTGATGCCATTTGAATTCTTTACTTTTATCTGCATTGGTCGAAGTTTTGGATGGTCAAGGTAAGGTGAGTAACTCGGTGTTGCACACCTCCTGGAGAATGGTTGCCCGAGATCGGTTTAGCGGCGTATAAGGCTGGTACCTGGGTTGCCTCTTTGAGAATCCCCTTTCATTGGTCTTTTGGGCCCTTTGTGGATTAGCCTCCCTATCTCTTTCTTTGATTGGAATCGAGCTCTTGTCTTCAAAACCTCTTTCTCTCCTTTTGAATTCTACCATCTCTTCCGAGTTCATGAAACCTGTAGCTTTTTCCTGCAACTCTTCAAAATCTCTCGGTGGTTTTCGAGATAAATACTCAAAGAATGGCCCCGGCTTCAGACCGCCCATGACGGTATGAAGACAGAGTTCCGAGCTCATATTGGGAATTAAAATTTGTTTGGCACTAAAACGAGCCATATAATCTCCGAGTGATTCATTCCTTTCTTGTTTAAAATTCACCAGCGAGACCGAGTGCCTTATATGCTTTCGGCACGCTGCGAATTGTGAAGTGAACTTAGTTACAAGCACATCAAAGGAATTAATTGACCGAGGTGGTAGATTCGTAAGCCAGGTTAAGGCAGGGCCTTGCAAAATGGTTGGAAAATTTTTGCACATGACGGCTTCCGAATTGGTCACCAGGTAAACAGAAGAAATAAAGGATTCTACGTGCTCGGTTGGGTCAGTGGTGCCATTGAATTTATCAATGTTAAGGGGCTTAAAATGTCTAGGCATGATTACCTCATCGATGTCATCTGTGAACGACAACCTCGGTCGTCGGTCTGTTACCCTTTCTTTTTGGATAGTCCTTTATGCACGAGACTTAGCTTCTGAAGCCTCTGGGCGAGGTTTGGTCTTGGATGGTCGGTTAGTATCATGAGGAGAAGGTACGTAGGATGGATCCTTTTGGCTAGCCTCGGGTGAGGATTGCTCTTCCTCGAGAGATGTCACTGATCTTTCTCTTTTCCGAGTTCTTAAAAGCCATTGATTCTGAACATGTATCTCCTCATTCTCCTTCTGCAGCTGCCTTAACTGTGCCATAACCTCTCCCAGTCGAGGGTTATCTTCATCGATGGGAGGGGGATGGTGATTGCCATGGTTCTGGTTCGTGTTCGAAGCCTCATGATCTTCATGGTTCATGCTGTTCGCCCCTCCCCTCGGTCCATTCCGTGTAGGTGCCATCAAGCTTTCTTATGGAACAGGGGAAAATTTTTCCTCGGTCCTATGGTGGGCGCTAAATGTTCCTGCCGAGATCCTACTTGCCGGAATCTCGCCGTAGAACGTCTAACCAAGAATGAACACCGGGGTTATTTTAGATTATGGCTTGACAGAATATTGTATTCCGGTCCTACGTATCCCAATGGGAATCAAAGCAGACGTAGTTCTAAGTTCAACCCTTGGTCATATGGTGATCTCAATCCCCTAATCTTGTATCTGATGAATACCAGCGAGCAAGGACTCTTCAATAGTCTCTTGGTCGAGCTAGTTTCTCTAATACGCTTAAGGGAGAGTCCCCTGGGTTAGTGAAAAGTGAGTCTCTCTTTTGGGTTCTCCTCTTTTTATAATAGGATTCCCATATCTTTAAGAGATCTGGATTTATCTCCTTTTATCTCTTAAATCTTCTTAGAGATATGATTTCCTTAATTTAAGGGATATTATCTCTTCTAATCGGATAAGGTTATTTGAGATAATACCAGGATTATTAAAGATAATATCAATATCTTAAAATGATCTCCTAACCGGATAAGGTTATTTGAGATAATATAAGATTATTAAAGATAATATCAATATCTTATCCATCCCACCTTGATTGGGTCGGGTATCCAAGCTCGGTGGCCGGGTTTTACTCCTCGGCCAGTACACTTCTCAAGCGTTTTGGGCCAGACCCGATTTTATGTTTTTTTCCTTTGTTTTCTCTAGGGAAAAAATTGTTCCGCCTAATTAACCTGTCCCGAACCAATCCGTGTTTGATTTTATTTGGAAATTTTAAAAAATATGCTTGAACCCGACTCGACCCAACCTGTGGGATATTGATTAGTGTGGATAATAGGTTGGACCAAAACCGACCCATATACACCCCTAAAGTGAATTTGATAAAGGGGAGCTTCAAGTAAAGGCGGCCAAAGGAATAGCCCGTCTAATAACATTTTTTTAGCATGATAAAACTCCTATAAAGTTAATAGAGGTGTATAGTGAGAATGTAACAGTGTATTGACCGTTGATTAATTAAAGTGTATTGAGAGTTTAACATACTTTAAATGATCAGGGTGAATACACCCTCACTTTTTCCAAAAATTTAAATTATGTTATAATATATATGCTTATTTTTAATATGTCCCATATAATTGTCCATATGTTATCTTAGAATTTGGGTTTTGGCCTAACTCAATCCCAATAGCTAGCATGTTAGGTGAGCGTTTCCCTTTACTTATAGACACTCTTCAGACCATATCACTATCCAATGTGGGACTCCAACATGTTAAATGTTGGATTGAATATCTAAGAAATTCTCTTTTCTTTTCACTATTGAGATAGAAAATAAGTATCATATAATTGTCCATGCATATAATTTATTTCTCGCTAGTTGACACAAAAGTTACTGACGGGCAAGGTGACATTAATAATGCAATATTATAATGTTGGTGTGGATGGATGTTTTCGATTTACATTCTACTTAAACAATTGATAAGTACTTTAACCTTTGACCTAGTACGATTAGTAGATAGCTGAGTTCCTTAAACATATGGTCAGAGGTTCGATTAATGTCGCATGTATGGAAAATGTTTTGTTGGGTGAGACAAAACTCACTTTGGTGATCTCTTCTTCTCACGAAAGGGGTTAAAATGCAGCTATCGGTTGAAAATGCTCTTGATGCACCAAATTTTTTTGTAATTTTATAATAGTGATTCATTGTGAGTATCATGAATGTATTCAATGATGTCTCAGAATTTCCATAAACGTGCATATTAAATTCAATTTTCTCTATCATAGAACGACAAATGAATACCAACAGCTTGGGCTTGGTGGTGTTAGTGACAGCGAGACCCCTGATAATGTGGCATGAGGTTCAAAATAGGTTGACGGATAGGCCATTGGTTTTGGAATATTAATTTTTGAGGAGTGCTAGCAACACACTCTCAAACACATATTTTTCAATATACTCCCTCTTACTGGTTGAAATTCATGTGGGTTCCATTTGAATTTTGTAGGACCCACATGAATTTCAACCAATAGGAAGGAGTGTATTGAAAAATATGTGTTAGAGAGTGTGTCACTAGTATTTCTCTTGATTTTCAAGTTTTAAAGATACCAACAACGGCCTAACGATGGATAACTATTAAGGGATAAGGATATTTGATATGTGATAACATGATAAGTTTAGATAGAATGATAATATGATAGAGTTGTTAATATTGTTTTGTATTGATAGGTTAGGCTTGTTATGCTGGTGCGCCAGTTTGTTGGCTGGATCCTATTTTGGTTCCTATTTTTGTGCCCTTGTACCACTATAAGTTTGAGTTAGTATTCTGTTTCAAATCAATGAAAACCATATTTCAATATGGCATCAGAGCATGATGATCCTGAGTCGTCAACGTTGAAGAAGAAAAATACCTTCGTTGATGGCCAAAGCTCAAGTGCTCTTACCCCAAATTCACCTTATCATCTTGCTTCCTCGGATAATCTAGGGACACCTCTGGTTGCAGCTGTCCTCAATGGAGAAAATTATCGAACATGGGCACGTGCGATGAAAACTACACTTCGCACGAAAATGAAACTAAGTTTCATCGATGGGACAATTACGAGACCAAGAAAGAACACAACAGATTATCTCAACTGGGAGAAGGCAGATTCGATGGTGATGGCGTGGATCATAAATGCCATTGATCCTAGATTCCATGGCAGCATATCTCATGCAACCACTGCAAGAGATGTGTGGCTTGATCTCGAAGAACGTTTTGCTCAAACAAATGCACCTAGAATCCACCAATTATGGCGTATGCTCTGCTTGATGCAAAAGGAGGACGATTTGAGTGTGACAGAATTCTACACCAAATTCAAAGACCTCCTGGATGAATTGAATGAACTTCAATCATTGCCTGAGTGCACTTGTGGTGCGTCAAAGGAGTTGGTGCAGAGGGAAGAGGAGCAGAAACTTCATCTTTTCCTTGGGAGTCTTGAGAATGAGGCATATAGCCATATGAAATAAACCACCCTTAGTGCTGATCCCTTACCCTCACTCAGACATTCATTCAATCATGTTCTGAGAGAGGAAGCGCGTTTAACAGCAGAAAGGGAGAGAGGTAACACTAGGATTGAGTTAGGAACAGCTTTCCACTCATCTTGGGGAAACAACCAGGAATATCGAGATGACCAAAGACCCAAGTGTGATCATTGTGGCAAGATTAGGCATATTAAAGCAAAATGTTTTGAGATTGTTGGGTATCCACCTCACTGGGATACAAGGAGGACACAGCGAGGAAACAACAAGCAAGGAAGGCATACCGCTGCACATGTGATCAATGCTGATGGGGATCAAAAGAAAGAGGAAGAAGACGTGACAATGAAGGCGCATGCACTGCATGGAATCCACATGAAGTATGCTCGGTCACCATATGCTGGCATGGCTGGTAATGAAGAGGTCCAATGGATTTTGGATAGTGGTGCATCACACCACATGACTCCTTTATTTTCAATTTTGAAGGGAGTATGTAAGCTTGAAAGGCCTTTCTACATCACAGTACCCACTGGGAACACTGTGTTGGTAGAAAATATGGGAAGCATAATCCTTGACAAAAATCTCAAACTTGATAATGTGTTATTTGTGCCTGAATTTAGCTGCAATTTAATTTCCATACATAAATTGACAAGAGATTTGAATTGCATTGTAACTTACAAAGCTGATTGTCGTGTGATACAGGACCATGCCACAAAGAGGATGATTGGATCAGGTAGCATGTATGATGGGGTTTATGTGTTCAAGGGAGTGACGCAAGGAGCTTCTTTTGCCACCACTAAAGGAGACAGCACCACACTTTGGCACTCTAGGATGGGACACCCCTCGAAATAGGCTCTTCAACATTTATCTAAGTTACTTAAGTGTAGTTTCAATTTCAATAAAATTGATTGTTGTGACATATGTCATAGGTCAAAGCAATGTAGACTTTCTTTTCCTCAAAGCATTAATAAAGCTAAGGAGTCTTTGAGACACCCCGTTGTGCCCCATTGTATTATTACATTAAATCCTTAATTAGTTATTTACTTAATCGCGCTCTTACTGTTGAAAATTCGTAAAAATTAAAACTTCAATAATAATCATATAACTTCTATAAATACAAAACACACCAAAACTATATTACATAAATACACACATAATTATTCTTTATTTTACACAACACGGTTTAGGGTATCCTCTCAGTAGGATCCCACACCGGTACTTATTTATACAAACATGCTTATAACTAACTGAAAGCAAGAAACGTCTTATATGACTCACTGGCCCTAAACTTACTACGCTACATTATCAGGATCAATAGATGGTTCTTCAGCGTCGACTTCATACGGAACGTCGTTCAACTCGTCAACAATCTCCGTCTCGTATGGGGTTCCATCCATCTCCTCAGCAACATATTCGTTCATCTGGTCTTCTAACGTAACAAAGTAGACATACACAAAAATACATAAATAGGGAGATAAGAAACAGTTCTATCATCATAAGTGGAAAAGATTCATAGCATATAATACAATAATAGTCACAGACACGCATCATTCAAAATCAACAATCATCCTCAATTCACTATATATCATCCTCTACCCTTCAACTCATGCAACTAGACCTTTATGCTTTGATGTGGCCACTACTACTCCTGTCACACATCCCTCGTTAGGGATGCCAGTCAGTCGCCCAAGTGACACGTTCCCCACGCCGGTGCACATTCTTATCCATGGTAAGAATGCTCATGCAAAGCAATGACACTATAGCTGCACTGTATCGTCGGTGCACACCCTGATTCTCTCTCTCACTCTGCCAAGGGTGCTCATGCAAAGCAATGACACTATAGTTGCACAACCTAAATTCTAATTTGGAACGGTCCACGAGAACTTCGGACCTCGTGTATCTCAAATACACGGTTATGAACACCAATGCAACATATGATTCTCACTGACTTTTATCAATAACAACCTAGTACCTCAAGCTTTTCCTCATAACCTCCACTTACATACTATATCACATTACTTCTATACCATAATAGCGAGGCACTTCTAATTCATATTCAAAACTCTCACCCAAACAAAATACCTCCGAGCAATATTTATCTTTCCTTAAAATCATCTAAGCATAGAATTAAACCCAGGCAGATCATGCATAACACATTAATCAACAGAATATTCAAATATCTCAATATCATATAAGGCAATTTATCACAACCAAATCATAATAGTTCAACCAAATAAATAACAAAGTCAGACTCTGTCACGGCCTGGCCGTGATAGCCATCACGGTCGTGACAGACAACAAAGACAAGAATCCTACAACACAGAACCTGTCACGGCCTGGCCATGACAACCATCACGGCCGTGACAGACAGCAAACATCCTCAATATCATAATTATTCAAACACCGAAACAATACGTCACATGCAGATGGAATACCTCAACCAGCGTATCACAAACAGTCAAAAGTAAATAATTCAAACATCCTCAAATATGAATAATCAACCTAAGGCGATAAACCCACAATTCCCAAATCGTCATTGGTTTTACGGAAAAGATTTCAATACGATTTTGGTATTGTCGATTACTCGACCACTAGTAGGGTTTAGGTCGCCCTACACCATTATTATAAATTATATACTACTTATCGATTCCGACGATGGAATGGTTCTTTCTCCCACCTGAGTTTGCACCGAAAACACGTACACAACGATCCTCGTTATCCCGCCACGAGTTAACACAATCACCTTCAACCAAACAACATAATTATAATTAATCAACTAACACCCATCTATGACACTTTAGGGCTAGGTTCGGCCAAGACTTAGAATTAGGTTTAGGATTATCTTCTTAATGTCATCTTTTGGATCCTAATTACTAGAGTCTTAATTAACATAGATTACTTATTACATGACTAAAATTTGAAACAAAATCCTCTAACCTTTAGGGTTAGGGTTTCGGCCAAGGGCTGACTTTTAGGGTTCAAAATCCTTAAAATTCCTAATCATGATTAAGTCATAGATTAATGATCCTTGATTAACCTAAATCATGGATTAGTGACTAAACAACTAAAGTTGAAACTCAAAACTTTCTAACTCTTTTATACATAGATTCGGCCTCAACATAATCTTAGGGTTAGGGTTCTTAGTTTAATAAACCAACTTGGATTTATTAATCATACATACTAATAGCTTGATTAACAAGATCATTAATGAAAACCATGAACAAAAACTCTACCAAACCTACTTTGATAGATTCGGCCAAGGCTAGGTTTTCAAGAAAGAAATTTTTGATTGCTTCATGCTCTTGGATTTAGATAATAGACATGATATCTAGAAGATAGAAAGTAGTTTCATCATCATTAGATTTTCCTAGGATTTATTATGATTTTTCAAAGTTCTAGGGTTTGAAACTTGAAAATGATGAACCACCATGATATAAGTCTTGAATCAAGAAACTATCTAAAGAACATAGACATGATTTAAGACAAAGATTAGGATTTACCTCTTGAGAATCAATGATGAAGACAATCCAAGAACTTGCTTTGAGAAACTTAGAACTAAGAACTTAGAACTTTAGAGTTTTAGAAGACAACTAACCAAAGAACTAAATGAAAAGTGAGAGAAGGGTATTTATAGTGTGAGTGGCGACATCTCAAGAAGGATCTAGATGAAGATGAGTTGTCATGTTAAAAGGATCAAAGTGCAATTAAGTTCCAAGGACCACATTGCAAAGATTCCAATAGTTGAAGGACTAGTTTGCAAATAGACAATAAAATGTCATGATGATGATTTTTGTCACATTAAATGCTAGCTTATCTTTGACTTAGTTGGCTGATTTTGGTGTCATAGATATTTTAGAGAAAACCTAACTTGTTGAAGAAGATTTGTTGAAGAAGATTGTTGAAGAAAAATCAAGAATGATGTAGAAAAGTGTGGAACATTCTAGAAAAATCTTGATTCATCCATCAAATGAGAAAGTCATCTTCTCTCATGGGCTTATGTATTTGGGCTTGACACATTTGGGCTTGATTTCATTTTCTTATTGGTTGTGGGACCCACTTTGAAGATTTAGGCCTTTAAACATAAGATAAGAAAACTTGAATGGCTTTATGGACTCAACTATGAACTAAAAAGATTTGGGCCTATAAGCCACGACCATTTAAGGTTAGAAACAAGGATTCTAGCCCAATCCACTTGAAAAAACGAAAAAAACTAATTTAGGGACAAAATGGTAATTTACAGAAAGTTCAGGGACTTAACCGTAAATTTCGAAATTCTCTATTTAATCCTGAAAAACCTTCTAAACTTAAATATATGATTCATCCCCTTGAGTCATCTCAAAATCCTAAGATAAATCCTCTTACTACTCTTAGAAACTCTAATTTCCCTTCCGTCGTCTACCCGATTACGCGTTCCGCCTGAAAAACGTAAATTATTTTATTTTTTTCTGAAAAAATTCTATCAATACAGAATCGTAGAAAATAAAATACCAAACTTAAGTCTTTCGTTCACGAATTAAAATTTGGTTTTCTGAGCAGTAAACTTTTACTGTCAGCGAAAACACAGAAAACGGCAGACCGGCTTCCGTCTGAATTTTCAACCAAAAACTTCCCCGTAACCTTATGAAAATAAGTATAACAAGGAAATGACCTTGGTTTATCCAAAATCATTTTCTAAGTCTCGGATAAAAAAATATATATTTATATATTTATTACCGATATTACAAAGCAGCGAAAATCGGGGTGTTACATTACTACCCCTCTTAGAAAAAAATTCCGTCCTCGGAATTTCTTAACTCAACACTAGACATCATCTTGTAATAGAATCTTAATCTAAAGCTCCAACAATATATTTCTCATCGCTGTTTTTCCCCTAGGTGACAGGTAAACTTCATAACAAAATTCATTCTTATATCGTTCTATTTATCCTCAAAACAATCCATCACTACATTATATTCATTGTCCTTAACGTTTCACCTTGATCTATCATCCTTAAAGGACATAATTAAAACTTAATCATTTCATTCTTATTACTACTGATCCACTAGAGAACTTTATTTCAACATCTAACTCCCGCAATTAACACCACAATCAATTTCAACATCTAACTTCTATAATTAACACCTAAATCGAACTACCCTAACTTCCTACTTCATGTATCCAATCACAGTCTTAGTTCCTTAAAATGTATTTCACTATTCTAGATTATATCAAAATCACACCTTTCAAGTCTCCAAATAAACATCTCAACATTACGTAAGATAAAATCAAAAGAACAATACCTGTTAGGATTATCTAACTTAACAAATTTGAATTTCTCTAGTAACCTCAATTTACATCAAAAATCATCTTTTCTGCTCATATTCAACTTAGGTGAAAGCTCATATTCAACTTAGGTGAAATTACTATATACACTTTCGTTTACTCTTCCGAAACTCATACAATCCATCTTAACTACGATCATTAATCATTGCCCTAGATTCCATAATGATACTATGCCTCGATCAACATTTGATTTATAGTAATTGTCTTACTCACTCGATCATCGATCTTAATCTTACCAGTCATATCTATATCTAAAAACTCCCATCACTTCCTATTTATCCTACTATAGGGAAACAATACTTAGGTACTATACCTAGATTATATGTTGCTCAATAAAGTCTTCATTGCAATCCACAACCATTAGAGCTTAAGGTGAAATCCCAACTCACCATTTAAACAAGAACAACATATCATTATAACCATTATCTCAAAAATAAAAGGCTACAAAGCTTCAACCAAATGAATCCTATACTAGATAAGCTCCAAACTAATTCGTTATCTCTTTATTATTTTCAAGGACTACCCATACTATCCAAATATATCAAGCACTTAATATAAAGTTCCCTTAATACCAATTATCCCACAACAATCTATACTTTCACTGTACTTGATTTTAAACAAGCATGAAAACCACAACTGACTAACTAAAAAAAAAACTTGCGGATTTCCGTTACCACCTTCCGACTTTCCCACCAAGAGCACGATTTCCACTTCCGTAAGATCATCGACAAGTGTTTACAATAAATGTCATATTATTAACAACTATATGACATTGATGTCAAACACATACCTTATATGAAATCTGCAGAATGAGAAGGTTCAACTCCCCATCACTTGTGAACACTCTCCCGGTGACCCACTGTCCGCAATCTCTCGCTATATGACCAGGTTTTCCACAGTGGAAACAACTAGGATTCTCCTTGCAATTTCTAACATGATGAGGTCCTCCGCATCTGAAGCAAACCAAGCTCTTTTGCGGCTCCTGACCTGCTCCTGGATCTCTTCTCCTAGCTTCACCTCTATAACTTCCAGCTCCCTTACCAGCAGCTACAGTCTGATGCCTATTTCTCTGTCTACACTTACGAGCATAATGACCTGGTTTACCACAATGGAAACAACTAGGTTTTTCCGTGCAATCTTTAAAATGATGCGATCCTCTGCATCCGAAGCAAGCATAGACTTGTTGTTGTTGATCCGATCTAACCACTAGGGTTGGTGCAACTGTCTGCACTGGTTTAGTATATGGTCCCCATCTCCCTTGAGAACCACTCTCTACCCTCCTTGGAGAACCTGATCGATTAGGGCCTCGACTTCTTGGTTGTTTCATCTCAGCATCTTGCCTCTGGTCTATGCTGTCTATAGCACTGCAACTATCAACCAACTCCGGAAAACACTGAATATCTAAATACACTACAGCTCTTCGCAGCTCATGTCGCAATCCTTCTTCAAACCTTCTACACCGCCAATCCTCATCTGGGAATCTCTGATAGAATTCTGAAAAGTTAATCAGAGCCTCAAAGCGTGATACATAATCGCCTACAGTCATGTTTCCTTGTCGGAGACTAGTAAACTTCCTCTCCTTCGCACGCCGGACTACATTCGGAAAATACTTCTCGAAGAAGCATTCAGTAAACAACTGCCAGCAGATAATCCTACCCTCTAACTCCAGTATTCTTATCTTACCTCTCCACCAAAACTCTGCTTCTCCAGTTAACATGTATGCAGCATAAGTCACTTTCCTCTCCTCCATGCAGCGCATGGTGTCAAATATCTTTTCTATCTCTTGTACCCACCATTCTGCCTTCTTTGGGTCATAGTCCCCTCGGAACTGTGGTGGATTCCCTTTTAGGAAAGTAATCATTTCCGCCTCTTCAGTTTCAATGGTTGTTATTTGATTCTGCAGTTCCTGCTGCTCTTTGTTTATTTGTAGCATCTTCGTATTCTGCTGTGTTTGTAGTAACAAGGTAGCAGATATCTTTTCCATGATATTGGGAGTCACAGATGACTCTCCTCCATTTCCAGTAGGATTAACCTCACCGTTGTCAGCTCCAATGGATCCCTCAGGAGATCCGTCACCACTAATAATCGGACTTCTTCTTTAATGAGCCATGATTCTGTAACAGAAATCATCCTCTCTCATAAGTGTGACATATAATACTACATAGACAGGTATATAAATACCATATGCCATACTAATTCTAATTATCGCATCGGGTTCGGACACACTACCCAACTTCTAAGCATAGTTAAAATCCGATGTGGACTCAACTAGACACGGCCAGTAACACATCCTATACCTCACAGTCCGATTAGAATCGAACTGCTCTGATACCACCAAATGAGACACCCCGTTGTGCCCCATTGTATTATTACATTAAATCCTTAATTAGTTATTTACTTAATCGCGCTCTTACTGTTGAAAATTCGTAAAAATTAAAACTTCAATAATAATCATATAACTTCTATAAATACAAAACACACCAAAACTATATTACATAAATACACACATAATTATTCTTTATTTTACACAACACGGTTTAGGGTATCCTCTCAGTAGGATCCCACACCGGTACTTATTTATACAAACATGCTTATAACTAATCGGAAGCAAGAAACGTCTTATATGACTCATCGGCCCTAAACTTACTACGCTACATTATCAGGATCAATAGATGGTTCTTCAGCGTCGACTTCATACGGAACGTCGTTCAACTCGTCAACAATCTCCGTCTCGTATGGGGTTCCATCCATCTCCTCAGCAACATATTCGTTCATCTGGTCTTCTAACGTAACAAAGTAGACATACACAAAAATACATAAATAGGGAGATAAGAAACAGTTCTATCATCATAAGTGGAAAAGATTCATAGCATATAATACAATAATAGTCACAGACACGCATCATTCAAAATCAACAATCATCCTCAATTCACTATATATCATCCTCTACCCTTCAACTCATGCAACTAGACCTTTATGCTGATGTGGCCACTACTACTCCTGTCACACATCCCTCGTTAGGGATGCCAGTCAGTCGCCCAAGTGACACGTTCCCCACGCCGGTGCACATTCTTATCCATGGTAAGAATGCTCATGCAAAGCAATGACACTATAGCTGCACTGTATCGTCGGTGCACACCCTGATTCTCTCTCTCACTCTGTCAAGGGTGCTCATGCAAAGCAATGACACTATAGTTGCACAACCTAAATTCTAATTTGGAACGGTCCACGAGAACTTCGGACCTCGTGTATCTCAAATACACTGTTATGAACACCAATGCAACATATGATTCTCACTGACTTTTATCAATAACAACCTAGTACCTCAAGCTTTTCCTCATAACCTCCACTTACATACTATATCACATTACTTCTATACCATAATAGCGAGGCACTTCTAATTCATATTCAAAACTCTCACCCAAACAAAATACCTCCGAGCAATATTTATCTTTCCTTAAAATCATCTAAGCATAGAATTAAACCCAGGCAGATCATGCATAACACATTAATCAACAGAATATTCAAATATCTCAATATCATATAAGGCAATTTATCACAACCAAATCATAATAGTTCAACCAAATAAATAACAAAGTCAGACTCTGTCACGGCCTGGCCGTGATAGCCATCACGGTCGTGACAGACAACAAAGACAAGAATCCTACAACACAGAACCTGTCACGGCCTGGCCATGACAACCATCACGGCCGTGAAAGACAGCAAACATCCTCAATATCATAATTATTCAAACACCGAAACAATACGTCACATGCAGATGGAAAAATTTTTGACCGCGCTGTCGCCACGCGCCAAAAAGAACGAGCGATTATTAAAATAATGTAGTATAGAGCGACAACTCGGATCGTCTCTCAAGGACTCTTTAGGTGTTGTTATTATTAACAGAAAAAGTTAGAAAAAGTTAGAATTGGGGGTTTTGAGATTGGAAACTAAATTAAAGAAGCAAAACAGAAAACAAAGCAAGAAAATAGAGCAGTTACCAAATAAGCTAAAGCGGTTAACCTACTGCTTTTGGTTTCCCAACTATCATCGGTTCATGCAAATTCCTAGCCCTAAGCAGATTCTAATCCCCTCCCGGTTGTAGCAATAATTCACAAGCGGACCCACTACTACAGATATATATCCCTATTCCCGAATTAAGCAAACGGGGTTAAGCACTTCGTGAACTAAGCGAACACGAAACGTACACACGGGAATTAAGCAAACGCTATTATATATAGGAACATGATATCACCGAGATAAACCAACACAACACAATATACTCCTGAATTAAGCAAACAGAAATATAAAGCATGGCATTGAAAAGAGAAAAGGAAATGAAAACAGGAAATACAAGAACCTCAAGTATGGATAAAAACCAATTACAGTAGATTACTCTAGGAGACTAGTTCTCCATTACAAAAGAAAACAATAAACTAAGAAAAAAAAACAACAGAACTACAAACTCAGAAACTAGCCAAAACTGGCTAATTCTGACTACTCCTTCAGTTCTGCCTAAGACTACTTATATACATGTTTCTGGAATCCAAGTCCTCGCGAGGCGAAGCACTGCTCGCGAGGTGAATTATGCGAAAGGTCTGCAACTCTTGGTCTTCTCGCGAGGCGAGCATAGCTTCGCGAGGCGAACTCTTCAAATTCCCAACTGTTACGCCCGTGGCCTTCAACACGGGTAAACCGTGATGCTCTCTGACTTCCAGGTACTCGCGAGGCGAGTCCTCCTTCGCGGGGCAAGACAGAAAGTTTTGCAATTTCAGGAACAGTCACCTTCTGGTTCGCGAGGCGAACAGTATTCTCGCGGGGCGAGAAACTCCAGAATTATTCCTTTTTATTTACCTGAAAATAGAAAGTAAAAGTAAATACTTTATTCACTCTAAATCAACTAAATTAACTTAAAAACACTTTACAGACTCAAAATACTACTTAAGGACAATCAAGTCTAATTTGGGTAAAAATGATATAAAATTAGCACAAAGCCAAGGTCTTGACTAGTTATAAAACCAGTCAAACAGAGGCTCATCAAAATACCCCAAACTTAAACTTTGTTTGTCCCCAAGCAAACTACACTCAAAAACTTAAAAAGACTCAAGACCTGGCAAAACATGGCAAGCTTAAGGACTCAATTAACTTTCACACAAATTTCAAGCAATTTAACAAAACAATTTTTCTTTCAATGTTCCCCCCTTTCAAGCAAAGTAATCCCCACATTCATTTATTCTAAACAGTTGAGAAATTAATCATTCAAACAATCATCAATCTAAGCAGGGGATCTAAGTTACACACAAAAGGGAGATCACCGAATCCAAACAACTGCCTTCCTCACAAGGGAAATTTGTGTTCACTCAATCGCTCAGTTTTTGTCAGGCTATCAACAATTCACTCATTTCACTTTTCAGAAGCACTTCCCATAAATTTGATTTTCATCTCCAAATGATTCCCACAGAAAACATGCAAGCAACATCAAAAGGTCTTTTATGGGTTGTAATGGGGCTTGGCTAAGGGTAGGATATACAAAGGAACTAGGCTGAAGACCCTAGGAACTAAGAGAGCATGAACATTATTTACACTTTGAAATTCACTCAAGTTCCTTTCTTAATTTTTTCTTTTTGCCTTGGGTGGCTACAGCCTTTTATTCTAATACTTTGTTTTTCTTCTTTTTTTTTTATTGCATTTTTGCACTTTTAAAATTTTATTTTCTTTTTTTTTTCTTTTCTCTTTTTTTTTCTTTTTTTTTTCTTCATTTTTTTTTCTTTTTTTTTTCTTTTTCCCAATCCCAAACAACACATTGCACCGGGTAGCCACCCCAAACTTTGGTTTCTTGCACCCATTCTAAGATTACATGCTCTCCTAATCCTAAGATCGGGTTAACATGGTTTTTCAGATTTTAGGGCTTATAACATTAGGTTATCAAGAATTAACAGTAGCCTAATCAGGCTCAAAGGGCTAACTAAGGAACATGCAATAGGAATTGGTTATTTTAGGCTAAGTAGCTATTTACAAAGAAAATGCCTAAATCATTTGAAGCAAACACATAATCATGCAAACCAAAAAGAGATTCAAGCAAATTCAGGAAAGTACAACTTGAAAAGTGATTTTCACACAATTTAAAACACGTTGGAGGCTCAAAACCTCACCTGGACATTTTTTTGCAAATTATTTGACAGAGATTCTATCCCTAGTGTGTGCTCCCTATCACCCCAAACTTATCATAAATCATGCCATCATAATAAAATCTCAAAGTTCAGTTTTCAATCTCATGGGGATCAAATTTTCAAAAAATTTCCAAATCCTAGGGGGAAAACAGTCAACACTATCATGCAATTCATCTATGCAAAATCAATCAAATCCAATAAACTTGCCAATAAAAGACTCAACACACAAATACTCCTGAGCTTCTCAAATTATTCAGGAGCTTTATTAAAAACGAAACAGAAATAAAGCAAGAAAAAGAAAATTAAAAGAGATAAGGGTTAAGAAAACTCATTCAGAGGCGGTTCCACCAGGATCCCACTGTCTGTAACATAAGCCCCACATGGTAGCCAAAGGACTGAAATTCATTCCAAGCCTCCCTAACTTGCAGCTTTGATGCGGAGGTGAGCACTTGACAATTATAATAACTCCACCCAGTGCGGCGGACTTCTCACTCCCCTTTGGGTCACAGCTGACCGCTTTCTCTACAAAATCCTCCCAATAAAATTGGGGTTCAACCACTTGGACTGGCCATGGTGCAAAATCCATCACTGGTTCCTCAGGGGGAGGTGGCAAACAGTTAGTTGGGGTTACTGGTGCTGCTTCAACTTCTGCAATGTCTTCATCCACTGCACTAACAAATTTTTCACCTGCTATACACGCAGAAATTTCAGCACACACCAAACAAAGGTTAGAGTCAGTACATATATTACAAGAAAATGAATCAGTAAAATCTACAATGTCTGGAAATTCAGCAATTAATTCATCATCCACCCCATTACTCTCAACACATGCATCTAAGACCAAAGATTCTTCTTTATCCTCAAGCACGGTGGAGCAAATGTTCTCCTGATCCTCCTGATATAAGTTTCCTGAAAAAAATAAACCTGCAAAACGATCTGCCTTTTCTATTTTTCCTGAAAAGTATAAACCTGTAAAACATTCAACACACAAAGCAGTTCCATCACAATAACAAGCATTAGGATCAGGGGATTCAACACATAATTCATCATCAACGAAATATCATCATCAGAATTATCATCAAAAGTATTTTCAGGAATAACCATCTGTGAATCCTTATGTTCCTCAAGGGGCTGTGGAGTTAGCATCGCAGCCGAGTTGGCGGTAACTTGATCAATTAGAGCCCACAACTTCTGAGATTCAGCTTGGTCCCTCTGGTACTCAGCCTCCATCTTCTTTTGAAATTCCTCTATCATCCGTTGAGTTTGCTCGGCCATTTGTTGCCTCAGTCCTTCCATATTTGCACTTATCTGTGCAGTCATCTGTTTGCACAGGTCCTCTAGGGAAGGTTCGGAAGGTGCAGAGGTGGTCACTTGGCTAGGATAGTATGGTGGTGGCTCACTAAAATTAGGATAATACACGCAAGGTGGTGGTTCATAATAAACATTAGGCAAATATCCATACATGTAATTATCCATGGCAATCAAACATCCAGACAAAGCAGTCAGAACTAATTCAGGAATGCAAAAGGTTTTTTTTTTTTTTTTAAATGTAACTTTCTGCTAATAACAACAAACAAGAGTCCCCGGCAACGGCGCCAATTTTTGACCGCGCTGTCGCCACGCGCCAAAAAGAACGAGCGATTATTAAAACAATGTAGTATAGAGCGACAACTCGGATCGTCTCTCAAGGACTCTTTAGGTGTTGTTATTATTAACAGAAAAAGTTAGAAAAAGTTAGAATTGGGGGTTTTGAGATTGGAAACTAAATTAAAGAAGCAAAACAGAAAACAAAGCAAGAAAATAGAGCAGTTACCAAATAAGCTAAAGCGATTAACCTACTGCTTTTGGTTTCCCAACTATCATCGGTTCATGCAAATTCCTAGCCCTAAGCAGATTCTAATCCCCTCCCGGTTGTAGCAATAATTCATAAGCGGACCCACTACTACAGATATATATCCCTATTCCCGAATTAAGCAAACGGGGTTAAGCACTTCGTGAACTAAGCGAACACACGCGAATTAAGCAAACGCGATTATATATAGGAACATGATATCACCGAGATAAACCAACACAACACAATATACTCCTGAATTAAGCAAACAGAAATATAAAGCATGGCATTGAAAAGAGAAAAGGAAATGAAAACAGGAAATACAAGAACCTCAAGTATGGATAAAAACCAATTACAGTAGATTACTCTAGGAGACTAGTTCTCCATTACAAAAGAAAACAATAAACTAAGAAAAAAAAACAACAGAACTACAAACTCAGAAACTAGCCAAAACTGGCTAATTCTGACTACTCCTTCAGTTCTGCCTAAGACTACTTATATACATGTTTCTGGAATCCAAGTCCTCGCGAGGCGAAGCACTGCTCGCAAGGCGAATTATGCGAAAGGTCTGCAACTCTTGGTCTTCTTGCGAGGCGAGCATAGCTTCGCGAGGCGAACTCTTCAAATTCCCAACTGTTACGCCCGTGGCCTTCAACACGGGTAAACCGTGATGCTCTCTGACTTCCAGGTACTCGCGAGGCGAGTCCTCCTTCGCGGGGCAAGACAGAAAGTTTTGCAATTTCAGGAACAGTCACCTTCTGGTTCGCGAGGCGAACAGTATTCTCGCGGGGCGAGAAACTCCAGAATTATTCCTTTTTATTTACCTGAAAATAGAAAGTAAAAGTAAATACTTTATTCACTCTAAATCAACTAAATTAACTTAAAAACACTTTACAGACTCAAAATACTACTTAAGGACAATCAAGTCTAATTTGGGTAAAAATGATATAAAATTAGCACAAAGCCAAGGTCTTGACTAATTATAAAACCAGTCAAACAGAGGCTCATCAAGATGGAATACCTCAACCAGCGTATCACAAACAGTCAAAAGTAAATAATTCAAACATCCTCAAATATGAATAATCAACCTAAGGCGATAAACCCACAATTCCCAAATCGTCATTGGTTTTACGGAAAAGATTTCAATACGATTTTGGTATTGTCGATTACTCGACCACTAGTAGGGTTTAGGTCGCCCTACACCATTATTATAAATTATATACTACTTATCGATTCCGACGATGGAATGGTTCTTTCTCCCACCTGAGTTTGCACCGAAAACACGTACACAACGATCCTCGTTATCCCGCCACGAGTTAACACAATCACCTTCAACCAAACAACATAATTATAATTAATCAACTAACACCCATCTATGACACTTTAGGGCTAGGTTCGGCCAAGACTTAGAATTAGGTTTAGGATTATCTTCTTAATGTCATCTTTTGGATCCTAATTACTAGAGTCTTAATTAACATAGATTACTTATTACATGACTAAAATTTGAAACAAAATCCTCTAACCTTTAGGGTTAGGGTTTCGGCCAAGGGCTGACTTTTAGGGTTCAAAATCCTTAAAATTCCTAATCATGATTAAGTCATAGATTAATGATCCTTGATTAACCTAAATCATGGATTAGTGACTAAACAACTAAAGTTGAAACTCAAAACTTTCTAACTCTTTTATACATAGATTCGGCCTCAACATAATCTTAGGGTTAGGGTTCTTAGTTTAATAAACCAACTTGGATTTATTAATCATACATACTAATAGCTTGATTAACAAGATCATTAATGAAAACCATGAACAAAAACTCTACCAAACCTACTTTGATAGATTCGGCCAAGGCTAGGTTTTCAAGAAAGAAATTTTTGATTGCTTCATGCTCTTGGATTTAGATAATAGACATGATATCTAGAAGATAGAAAGTAGTTTCATCATCATTAGATTTTCCTAGGATTTATTATGATTTTTCAAAGTTCTAGGGTTTGAAACTTGAAAATGATGAACCACCATGATATAAGTCTTGAATCAAGAAACTATCTAAAGAACATAGACATGATTTAAGACAAAGATTAGGATTTACCTCTTGAGAATCAATGATGAAGACAATCCAAGAACTTGCTTTGAGAAACTTAGAACTAAGAACTTAGAACTTTAGAGTTTTAGAAGACAACTAACCAAAGAACTAAATGAAAAGTGAGAGAAGGGTATTTATAGTGTGAGTGGCTACATCTCAAGAAGGATCTAGATGAAGATGAGTTGTCATGTTAAAAGGATCAAAGTGCAATTAAGTTCCAAGGACCACATTGCAAAGATTCCAATAGTTGAAGGACTAGTTTGCAAATAGACAATAAAATGTCATGATGATGATTTTTGTCACATTAAATGCTAGCTTATCTTTGACTTAGTTGGCTGATTTTGGTGTCATAGATATTTTAGAGAAAACCTAACTTGTTGAAGAAGATTTGTTGAAGAAGATTGTTGAAGAAAAATCAAGAATGATGTAGAAAAGTGTGGAACATTCTAGAAAAATCTTGATTCATCCATCAAATGAGAAAGTCATCTTCTCTCATGGGCTTATGTATTTGGGCTTGACACATTTGGGCTTGATTTCATTTTCTTATTGGTTGTGGGACCCACTTTGAAGATTTAGGCCTTTAAACATAAGATAAGAAAACTTGAATGGCTTTATGGACTCAACTATGAACTAAAAAGATTTGGGCCTATAAGCCACGACCATTTAAGGTTAGAAACAAGGATTCTAGCCCAATCCACTTGAAAAAACGAAAAAAAACTAATTTAGGGACAAAATGGTAATTTACAGAAAGTTCAGGGACTTAACCGTAAATTTCGAAATTCTCTATTTAATCCTGAAAAACCTTCTAAACTTAAATATATGATTCATCCCCTTGAGTCATCTCAAAATCCTAAGATAAATCCTCTTACTACTCTTAGAAACTCTAATTTCCCTTCCGTCGTCTACCCGATTACGCGTTCCGCCTGAAAAACGTAAATTATTTTATTTTTTTCTGAAAAAATTCTATCAATACAGAATCGTAGAAAATAAAATACCAAACTTAAGTCTTTCGTTCACGAATTAAAATTTGGTTTTCTGAGCAGTAAACTTTTACTGTCAATGAAAAACACGAAAAAACTGCAGACCTGCTCCGTCTGAATTTTCAACCAAAAACTTTCCCGTAACCTTATGAAAATAAGTATAACAAGGAAATGACCTTGGTTTATCCAAAATCATTTTCTAAGTCTCGGATAAAAAAATATATATTTATATATTTATTACCGATATTACAAAAGCAGCGAAAATCGGGGTGTTACATTACTACCCCTCTTAGAAAAAAATTCCGTCCTCGGAATTTCTTAACTCAACACTAGACATCATCTTGTAATAGAATCTTAATCTAAAGCTCCAACAATATATTTCTCATCGCTGTTTTTCCCCTAGGTGACAGTGGTAACTTCATAACAAAATTCATTCTTATATCGTTCTATTTATCCTCAAAACAATCCATCACTACATTATATTCATTGTCCTTAACGTTTCACCTTGATCTATCATCCTTAAAGGACATAATTAAAACTTAATCATTTCATTCTTATTACTACTGATCCACTAGAGAACTTTATTTCAACATCTAACTCCCGCAATTAACACCACAATCAATTTCAACATCTAACTTCTATAATTAACACCTAAATCGAACTACCCTAACTTCCTACTTCATGTATCCAATCACAGTCTTAGTTCCTTAAAATGTATTTCACTATTCTAGATTATATCAAAATCACACCTTTCAAGTCTCCAAATAAACATCTCAACATTACGTAAGATAAAATCAAAAGAACAATACCTGTTAGGATTATCTAACTTAACAAATTTGAATTTCTCTAGTAACCTCAATTTACATCAAAAATCATCTTTTCTGCTCATATTCAACTTAGGTGAAAGCTCATATTCAACTTAGGTGAAATTACTATATACACTTTCGTTTACTCTTCCGAAACTCATACAATCCATCTTAACTACGATCATTAATCATTGCCCTAGATTCCATAATGATACTATGCCTCGATCAACATTTGATTTATAGTAATTGTCTTACTCACTGATACTGATCTTAATCTTACCAGTCATATCTATATCTAAAAACTCCCATCACTTCCTATTTATCCTACTATAGGGAAACAATACTTAGGTACTATACCTAGATTATATGTTGCTCAATAAAGTCTTCATTGCAATCCACAACCATTAGAGCTTAAGGTGAAATCCCAACTCACCATTTAAACAAGAACAACATATCATTATAACCATTATCTCAAAAATAAAAGGCTACAAAGCTTCAACCAAATGAATCCTATACTAGATAAGCTCCAAACTAATTCGTTATCTCTTTATTATTTTCAAGGACTACCCATACTATCCAAATATATCAAGCACTTAATATAAAGTTCCCTTAATACCAATTATCCCACAACAATCTATACTTTCACTGTACTTGATTTTAAACAAGCATGAAAACCACAACTGACTAACTAAAAAAAAACTTGCGCTTTCCGTTACCACCTTCCGACTTTCCCACCAAGAGCACGATTTCCACTTCCGTAAGATCATCGACAAGTGTTTACAATAAATGTCATATTATTAACAACTATATGACACTGATGTCAAACACATACCTTATATGAAATCTGCAGAATGAGAAGGTTCAACTCCCCTCACTGTAAACACTCTCCCAGTGACCCACTGTCCGCAATCTCTAGCTATATGACCAGGTTTTCCACAGTGGAAACAACTAGGATTCTCCTTGCAATTTCTAACATGATGAGGTCCTCCGCATCTGAAGCAAACCAAGCTCTTTTGCGGCTCCTGACCTGCTCCTGGATCTCTTCTCCTAGCTTCACCTCCATAACTTCCAGCTCCCTTACCAGCAGCTACAGTCTGATGCCTATTTCTCTGTCTACACTTACGAGCATAATGACCTGGTTTACCACAATGGAAACAACTAGGTTTTTCCGTGCAATCTTTAAAATGATGCGATCCTCTGCATCCGAAGCAAGCATAGACTTGTTGTTGTTGATCCGATCTAACCACTAGGGTTGGTGCAATTGTCTGCACTGGTTTAGTATATGGTCCCCATCTCCCTTGAGAACCACTCTCTACCCTCCTTGGAGAACCTGATCGATTAGGGCCTCGACTTCTTGGTTGTTTCATCTCAGCATCTTGCCTCTGGTCTATCTTTGTCTATAGCACTGCAACTATCAACCAACTCCGAAAAACACTGAATATCTAAATACACTACAACTCTTCGCAGCTCATGTCGCAATCCTTCTTCAAACCTTCTACACCGCCAATCCTCATCTGGGAATCTCTGATAGAATTCTGAAAAGTTAATCAGAGCCTCAAAGCGTGATACATAATCGCCTACAGTCATGTTTCCTTGTCGGAGACTAGTAAACTTTCTCTCCTTCGCACGCCGGACTACATTCGGAAAATACTTCTCGAAGAAGCATTCAGTAAACAACTGCCAGCAGATAATCCTACCCTCTAACTCCAGTATTCTTATCTTACCTCTCCACCAAAACTCTGCTTCTCCAGTTAACATGTATGCAGCATAAGTCACTTTCCTCTCCTCCATGCAGCGCATGGTGTCAAATATCTTTTCTATCTCTTGTACCCACCATTCTGCCTTCTTTGGGTCATAGTCCCCTCGGAACTGTGGTGGATTCCCTTTTAGGAAAGTAATCAATTCCGCCTCTTCAGTTTCAATGGTTGTTATTTGATTCTGCAGTTCCTGCTGCTCTTTGTTTATTTGTAGCATCTTCGTATTCTGCTGTGTTTGTAGTAACAAGGTAGCAGATATCTTTTCCATGATATTGGGAGTCACAGATGACTCTCCTCCATTTCCAGTAGGATTAACCTCACCGTTGTCAGCTCCAATGGATCCCTCAGGAGATCCGTCACCGCTAATAATCGGACTTCTTCTTTCATGAGCCATGATTCTGTAACAGAAATCATCCTCTCTCATAAGTGTGACATATAATACTACATAGACAGGTATATAAATACCATATGCCATACTAATTCTAATTATCGCATCGGGTTCGGACACACTACCCAACTTCTAAGCATAGTTAAAATCCGATGTGGACTCAACTAGACACGGCCAGTAACACATCCTATACCTCACAGTCCGATTAGAATCGAACTGCTCTGATACCACCAAATGAGACACCCCGTTGTGCCCCATTGTATTATTACATTAAATCCTTAATTAGTTATTTACTTAATCGCGCTCTTACTGTTGAAAATTCGTAAAAATTAAAACTTCAATAATAATCATATAACTTCTATAAATACAAAACACACCAAAACTATATTACATAAATACACACATAATTATTCTTTATTTTACACAACACGGTTTAGGGTATCCTCTCAGTAGGATCCCACACCGGTACTTATTTATACAAACATGCTTATAACTAACTGAAAGCAAGAAACGTCTTATATGACTCACTGGCCCTAAACTTACTACGCTACATTATCAGGATCAATAGATGGTTCTTCGAGTCGACTTCATACGGGCGTCGTTCAACTCGTCAACAATCTCCGTCTCGTATGGGGTTCCATCCATCTCCTCGACGCAACATATTCGTTCATCCGGTCTTCTAACGTAACAAAGTAGACATACACAAAAATACAGAAATAGGGAGATAAGAAACAGTTCTATCATCATAAGTGGAAAAGATTCATAGCATATAATACAATAATAGTCACGAGACACGCATCATTCAAAATCAACAATCATCCTCAATTCACTATATATCATCCTCTACCCTTCAACTCATGCAACTAGACCTTTATCTTTGATGTGGCCACTACTACTCTGTCACACATCCCTCGTTAGGGATGCCAGTCGATCGCCCAAGTGACACGTTCCCCACGCCTGGTGCACATTCTTATCCATGGTAAGAATGCTCATGCAAAGCAATGACACTATAGCTGCACTGTATCGTCGGTGCACACCCTGATTCTCTCTCTCACTCTGTCAAGGATGCTCATGCAAAGCAATGACACTATAGTTGCACAACCTAAATTCTAATTTGGAACGGTCCACGAGAACTTCGGACCTCGTGTATCTCAAATACACGGTTATGAACACCAATGCAACATATGATTCTCACTGACTTTTATCAATAACAACCTAGTACCTCAAGCTTTTCCTCATAACCTCCACTTACATACTATATCACATTACTTCTATACCATAATAGCGAGGCACTTCTAATTCATATTCAAAACTCTCACCCAAACAAAATACCTCCGAGCAATATTTATCTTTCCTTAAAATCATCTAAGCATAGAATTAAACCCAGGCAGATCATGCATAACACATTAATCAACAGAATATTCAAATATCTCAATATCATATAAGGCAATTTATCACAACCAAATCATAATAGTTCAACCAAATAAATAACAAAGTCGGACTCTGCATCACGGCCTGGCCGTGATAGCCATCACGATCGTGACGGACAACAAAGACAAGAATCCTACAACACGGAACCTGTCACAGCCTGGCCATGACAACCATCACGGCCGTGACAGACAGCAAACATCCTCAATATCATAATTATTCAAACACCGAAACAATACGTCACATGCAGATGGAATACCTCAACCAGCGTATCACAAATAGTCAAAAGTAAATAATTCAAACATCCTCAAATATGAATAATCAACCTAAGGCGATAAACCCACAATTCCCAAATCGTCATTGGTTTTACGGAAAAGATTTCAATACGATTTTGGTATTGTCGATTACTCGACCACTAGTAGGGTTTAGGTCGCCCTACACCATTATTATAAATTATATACTACTTATCGATTCTGACGATGGAATGGTTCTTTCTCCCACCTGAGTTTGCACCGAAAACACGTACACAACGATCCTCGTTATCCCGCCACGAGTTAACACAATCACCTTCAACCAAACAACATAATTATAATTAATCAACTAACACCCATCTATGACACTTTAGGGCTAGGTTCGGCCAAGACTTAGAATTAGGTTTAGGATTATCTTCTTAATGTCATCTTTTGGATCCTAATTACTAGAGTCTTAATTAACATAGATTACTTATTACATGACTAAAATTTGAAACAAAATCCTCTAACCTTTAGGGTTAGGGTTTTGGCCAAGGGCTGACTTTTAGGGTTCAAAATCCTTAAAATTCCTAATCATGATTAAGTCATAGATTAATGATCCTTGATTAACCTAAATCATGGATTAGTGACTAAACAACTAAAGTTGAAACTCAAAACTTTCTAACTCTTTTATACATAGATTCGGCCTCAACATAATCTTAGGGTTAGGGTTCTTAGTTTAATAAACCAACTTGGATTTATTAATCATACATACTAATAGCTTGATTAACAAGATCATTAATGAAAACCATGAACAAAAACTCTACCAAACCTACTTTGATAGATTCGTCCAAGGCTAGGTTTTCAAGAAAGAAATTTTTGATTGCTTCATGCTCTTGGATTTAGATAATAGACATGATATCTAGAAGATAGAAAGTAGTTTCATCATCATTAGATTTTCCTAGGATTTATTATGATTTTTCAAAGTTCTAGGGTTTGATACTTGAAAATGATGAACCACCATGATATAAGTCTTGAATCAAGAAACTATCTAAAGAACATAGACATGATTTAAGACAAAGATTAGGATTTACCTCTTGAGAATCAATGATGAAGACAATCCAAGAACTTGCTTTGAGAAACTTAGAACTAAGAACTTAGAACTTTAGAGTTTTAGAAGACAACTAACCAAAGAACTAAATGAAAAGTGAGAGAAGGGTATTTATAGTGTGAGTGGCGACATCTCAAGAAGGATCTAGATGAAGATGAGTTGTCATGTTAAAAGGATCAAAGTGCAATTAAGTTCCAAGGACCACATTGCAAAGATTCCAATAGTTGAAGGACTAGTTTGCAAATAGACAATAAAATGTCATGATGATGATTTTTGTCACATTAAATGCTAGCTTATCTTTGACTTAGTTGGCTGATTTTGGTGTCATAGATATTTTAGAGAAAACCTAACTTGTTGAAGAAGATTTGTTGAAGAAGATTGTTGAAGAAGATTGTTGAAGAAAAATCAAGAATGATGTAGAAAAGTGTGGAACATTCTAGAAAAATCTTGATTCATCCATCAAATGAGAAAGTCATCTTCTCTCATGGGCTTATGTATTTGGGCTTGACACATTTGGGCTTGATTTCATTTTCTTATTGGTTGTGGGACCCACTTTGAAGATTTAGGCCTTTAAACATAAGATAAGAAAACTTGAATGGCTTTATGGACTCAACTATGAACTAAAAAGATTTGGGCCTATAAGCCACGACCATTTAAGGTTAGAAACAAGGATTCTAGCCCAATCCACTTGAAAAAACGAAAAAAACTAATTTAGGGACAAAATGGTAATTTACAGAAAGTTCAGGGACTTAACCGTAAATTTCGAAATTCTCTATTTAATCCTGAAAAACCTTCTAAACTTAAATATATGATTCATCCCCTTGAGTCATCTCAAAATCCTAAGATAAATCCTCTTACTACTCTTAGAAACTCTAATTTCCCTTCCGTCGTCTACCCGATTACGCGTTCCGCCTGAAAAACGTAAATTATTTTATTTTTTTCTGAAAAAATTCTATCAATACAGAATCGTAGAAAATAAAATACCAAACTTAAGTCTTTCGTTCACAAATTAAAATTTGGTTTTTCGAAGCATGAAACTTTCTTGTCACGGAAAAAAACACGAAAACTTGGACCAGCTTCCGTCTGAATTTTCAACCAAAAACTTCCCCGTAACCTTATGAAAATAAGTATAACAAGGAAATGACCTTGGTTTATCCAAAATCATTTTCTAAGTCTCGGATAAAAAAATATATATTTATATATTTATTACCGATATTATAAAGCAGCGAAAATCGGGGTGTTACAGCCTTTGGATTTGATTCATTGTGATTTGTGGGGAAAATATAGTACAGCATCCCATGATGGTTCTCATTATTTCCTCACTATTGTTGATGACTGCACTAGAGGAACTTGGGTATATTTAATGAAGCACAAAACTCAAACCACTAAATTTTTAATAAATTTCTGTAACATGGTTAAGACTCAATTCAATGCATGTGTGAAGAAGATCCGAAGTGACAATGGCACTGAGTTTACAAACTCCATAGTACAAATGTTCCTCTAGTAATCAGGAATATTGCATGAATCATCTTGTGTAGCCACACCTCAACAGAATGGACGTGTGGAGCGAAAGCATAGGCATATTTTGAATGTTGCTAGAGCTCTAAGATTTCAAGTAAATCTCCCCATTCGTTTCTGGGGAGAGTGTGTTTTGGCTGCCACACACATTATCAACCGAAATCCCACAGTTGCAAATCAAGGAATTACGCCATATGAGATGGATAACTATTAAGGGATAAGGATATTTGATATGTGATAACATGATAAGTTTAGATAGAATGATAATATGATAGAGTTGTTAATATTGTTTTGTATTGATAGGTTAGGCTTGTTATGCTGTTGCGCCATTTTGTTGGCTGGATCCTATTTTGGTTCCTATTTTTGTGCCCTTGTACCACTATAAGTTTGAGTTTGTAATCTGTTTCAAATCAATGAAAACCATATTTCAATAATAACCTTATCGTGACCCGTTCATCGGTAAACATTGATATTTTAATTATTTGGTTTTAAAATATCAATGTAAAGACTATCACTAACCTTGAACATTAATTTTTTGGTTTTTTAAAAATACTAACAGACAGGTCATTGGTAACTTCATCGATGACCTAGGAAGTAATTACAAACTTTTTGTTTGGAGCTAATTTTGTGAAATTTTACTTATGGTTAAATCGATGATAATTTTTTTCCCTCTACTTGGCACAAAAGTTGCTAACGGGCAAGGTAACGTTAATAATGCAATATTATAATGGTGGTGTGGATGGATGTTTTCGATTTACATACGATTTAAACAATTGATAAGTATAGATAACTGAGTTCCTTCAAATGTGGTCAGGAGTTCGATTCATGTCGTGTGTGTGGAAAATGTTTTTCTAGGAGAAGGAGAACTCATTTTGGTGATTTTTTTTTTTTTTTTGTCTTTGGAAAGGATTAATCTCTTGTATCGACTGGAAATAATCTTGGTGCACCAAATTTTTTTTAGTGATTTTATAATAATGATTCATTGTGAGCATCATGAATGTATGCAATGATTTCTCATAATTTCCATAAACATGCATATTAAATACATTTTTATTTACCATAAAACGATGAAAAATAATTATTTTTCGTTTATCGTTAACTTATTTATTTCCTTTCATCAATTTAATTATATTTTTCTCAAATTTGAAATTCTTTTAAAATCAAATAATGTCTATAAATAATATTATCAAAAGGTTCTCTCATAAAATTATTTATATCTATCAATATTTTCCAATAATACAAACTAGGAAATATCATAACACAAAACAAGGCACCTAAAATTAAAGAAAAATTGTAGAATCCTAGTTATGCCTTGGATTCATCCACAGTTCTCTTGAATTGTTTTGAGAGAACCTAAACAACTCTATATAAGAGGGAATCCAAGTCTTAAGAATTCACACTCGTCTCTCTCATCTCATGTTCTGCTATCTATCTTAGCAAGGTAGGCAAGCCTTTCTTGGTTGATGCCAATTATTTTCTCAATGTGCTTCCTCTTTCAAATATTATTTTTTCTATATATTTTAGTTGTTTGTGATGTGCTATTTGATTATGTTTTGAGAATTATATATATCTGATTAATGAAGACTAAGACTCTATTCAAAAAATTGAAGATGGAAGAAAACAAAGAGAACAGTGACCATGTTGAACAAAGGCAAGCAAGTTGCTGATATTCAATCACAACCTGTGGCTATAGCTCATGACATCTCCATTCTTGAGAAGGAGCAGCTGGTGGCTCCTACCCCTCCAAATTCTCCAACCATGGAAGGGTGAAATAAGTCTATATGATTCATTAAGTTCTTCAATTAACATTCATAATATTGTTAATCAATCAATCATTTTTATTTTTATTTTTTTATATTAGTTTAATTTTGTACAAGTTACTTTGTAGATTTCAAGCTGCTATGGAGAACTCTATTTATCAAAGCAAGGTAGAAGAACTCGAGAGGACAGTTTGAAAGCCTAAAGGTGTGTAATTTAGTTTAATTGTTGGTTTATTTAAAAATTGTTACAATGTAAATTTTTATTTTTTTTGAAAGAATGTTACAATGTAAACTTCGACATATCCAAAAATTTAGTTCTTACAACAACAATAATTAAACTTACCTCACTAGATGTGTAATATCCCAACTTTCACAAGGATACTACTGAGTAATAATATATAAACATGGTTATAACATCAGAAATAATAGTTGAACATAGAAAATTTTGAAAATAAGTGAAACAAATTTCTACAAGATATTTTTGTAGAGTTGAACATATAATTGGACTTGATTTAATACAAATAACCACTTAACCCCTAATCAACAATTCAATTTCAATGTAAACATTGACTCCTAGTAAGACTCCAACTTTGATCCGGCTGTGAAAACTAACATATCTTGGACACTATTGGGTGACTGTCAAGTAATTTCCCGAACTTGCTTATCAGTTTCCAATATGTACCTGTTATCTGAGACAAAGAGGAGCCTAGTGAGAAATGAATCTCAATGAGTTCCTGCTTCAAGCAAAGCATATTAGTAAGCAATATATTATGTTTAATTGTCCTCGTTGAGTTATACATACTTACTCATATGCACACATATCATAATTAATCTCACGTAGTGGTAAAGTTTCTCATAGCCAACTTACCTCCCCATTTTTCCAGGTGTGCACTCCGTGGACTAAAGCAGGCTAAAGTATGACTACTCAACTTTATACATGGAATTATTCTCTTATAACTCACCCTTTCATCACCAGCTCTTTCTACTGGGTCCTTACTTGGATTGAGTTATTTACTGAATGTGAATCTAAGCATAGACATTTTAAGGAAAGAAACCTTTACTAGGTACCTCAAGTGTGAGCGGAAATAAGGCACGCATAGTTTAAACTGGTTGATATGGCGATCGAGCTCTATGACAACAATTAGGCATCCCTTAATTGTTAGTACCATATCCTAGCCTCCAAAAAAATGAAGGACTTAATATCTCACCCACAAGAATATTGTGGCCTTAAATAATGGCTATAATAGTTTCGAAACCTTAAGTTTCACTAAACATAGACCATTTTAAGTTTTTTAATGTCATGCTATGATTCATTTTCTCATACTCTTCTCTAGTGGAAGTCAAATGCATTAAATATTCATCAACCGCAATCAACCGACAAGAGGATGCTTATCAATATTATATGCCAAGCTATAGTTTACTTTTATTTATTATTTTTACACTACAAAACATTTTAAATTAACCGAAACTACCTTCATACAAGTATTTATTAAGAACTAAAACATCAACAACACCTGCAGAAATTTCTAGTCTTTCATCCAACTTCTATGAATTTACCAAAATACCAAACAAAGTCGGATTTAGTCAAAAGACCACTCCCTGGAAAGCTAAACAAGTCTAATTTATAAATAAAATTTTAGTTTTTGAATACTGTTTACGAAAAATTACAGTTTTAACAACCAAGCTTCTGCACCCAGCAAACAGGACAGTTACAATACTCCAACTTATAACAGGTTTTTCTTCATCTATACTCAGTGTAAAACAGCCAAACAAGTACCTAATTTGTAGCATTTCGAGTCTATTTTCAAGAAAAATAAGAATCATACCGAACAAAGCCCTATAGAAATAATTATAAGCAAAATACTGCACATATATTTATACGGGTTATGACCAGTAATTTCATTTGGGACTTTTCACAAACAGATTACATACATGCAATTGAAATAATTTATATCATCAATATGTACTCAATTGACTTCATATAGTCAACATGCAGATGCCAAATCAAACAATAAAAGCAAGCAAATAAAAATTCCTAAGCCTGGATTTATGGTTACCAAGCACTAAGCTAAGGAAACTCACATAAGCAAGAATGGAGATAGTGTGGTGGAGGTTTATTTCCCTAGAATTCCCTCCTTGATCTGACTTTGATCCTCCTTGCTCTCAAGTGTGGCTGCTCCAAACTCACTTCACAAGGAAAAATTGATGTTTGCTTCATGTTGATTTTGGAAGAAAACAGAAGAAGAAGAAGAGAGGAGGCCGAATTTGTGAGCTTCAAAGGTAGAGAATGGATGCTTGTTTTAGGTTTGGGGTTTGAAGATGTAAAAGGAGGAGGTTCTGATGAAGGAGAAGAAGGGAGTGTTTTCTGAAAATGGGAAATGAGGGTGAGGGTTCTTGATTTATTTTAGAGAGGAGAGGGGTATGCATAGTAAAATAGGGGGTGTGACTAGCAATTTAATAAAATCAGCTTTTTGAAATAAATAAAATATTTGTGCTATCTTAGAGTTAGGTACTTTCATAAAATAAATTCTACCCTTAATAAATCTCAAAATAATTATATTTTCTTACTAAAATATCTCTTAGCCAAATAATATAATTTGAAACTTAATTATAAAATATCATTTTATAATTATCAAACACAAATAATTATCACTGTACAAAATAAATTGAACAGTTTAATAATAATTATCCCGCTTCTAAAATTGGTATGTGACATTACTCCCCCTCTTAAATAAAATTTCGTCCTCGAAATTTGTTACATTAGAAAAGTTGTGAAACGTGAAATATATCATGGATATTGGAGTGAAAATTGTGTAACTTGCACAAAATAAAATCTGAGGAAGAGGCAATTGACTTTTATTTCCTTTTCTCTTAGCTGGTATATGTACATGAATAGAAATCAAAAAGTTGTTGATATTTTTGGGTAGAATTAAAGATGCAAGAGTTAGCAGCCATCAACTCTAGTTCCTTCAACAATAAGTAAGACTTTTAGTAGTTGTTAATGCATAGAAGAAAGGAAATGGATTTTTGCCAGACATAGGAAACAGGGTAAGGAAATGCTGTTGAGAAAGCACATAAAGGAATAGAATAATTATAGAGTCATGTAATGAATATTTTAGGATACATAATTTTAAAATACCATAGATAATCGACTTATCTCTAGCACATGAAGTTAATATGGAAAGAATGTGCCAACATGGGAGAATTTGATGGAAGGCAAAAGTGGAGAGGTGTCCACATACTAGAAGTACAACAAGGCAACCTTGCTTGAATTGAAAGAATTTTTTAAGTTATAGCTAACAAGTTGTAGTTAATACGCACAAGCAAATTAGATAACCTTGCTAAGAATGTCACACGGGAAGCATAGGAAACTTAAGTTGTCTAACTATTTGTACTATCATTAACACCTATGAAAGAAAGGAAATAAAGCACCTATTATGAGCTATAGCTCACGCAAGTAGAAAAAGAAATAAAACCACAAAGCAACAACAATACTAACTCATGATTTTCATTCCTCCCTACGGTAACCAATACTAAAGTAGGCTACTAACACTAAAGCTCCAAAACAAAATTTTAAACATTTTGTAAAGAATTCTTGAATGAGAAAACAAAACAAACACTATACCTCATCTATCAAAATTTAAGACTCATTTTTGGCTTCCAAAAACAATTTGAGAGGGTTGCTAATATCAAAACAGAATTTTAACAACCCACAAGATACAATACATGCAAGCATCTTGTTACCCTATATCAAACTCAGCAACATGATCATTTAAATTGAGGAAGTTCCAATTCAATCCATATTTTCATATGCACGCTTAGGAAGTGAACGGAATAGATCCTTTGAACTGACTACCCGTTTAATTACCATAATGCAGTAGCGTACAAGCAACATCATAACAATTATCAATAAGTAACATGGATTATCAATAAGTCACATCTGAAAATCACACATTGGCACCTCTTAACTGGGCCAAGGTCTCATTTTTGTCAATGCTAACCCTTAATTCCACTCCTATCTCTAGCAATGGCTATAACATTAAAGCCTCTTTTAACCAACTCTTTCATCACAAGTTTTCCAATATACCTTGTTGAACCCACCACCAAGAAGATCTTTTGGGTCCTTATTTCTAAATGTGTATGGGGTGGTCTTAAAAGTTTGAAATGGTGCCATAGAAGCAAAAAGTTTTCGATCTTTCTTTGCTAAACTTAAAGAGGACATACAATTTCTTAGGTCATGAAGGTAAAGCATGAGGGACTGAGCTTACCTTGAATAGGGTGATGAAATGGGAAGAATCTGAAGAGAAACTTATGGAAAGCCTTGGATGCTTAGGTGAGGGGATTGTGATCAAATTGGAAGAATAACAAAGGGACTGAAGAAGCAAGCAAGGTGATTTTCACCGCTAATAGGTGATTCAAAGATGGTTTGGTCCATCCATTCTAAATAGAATCCCTTTTTGGGTAATCAAATGACAAAATAAATAGGCATTGTAAAATGTATGTAGTATAGCACATTAGAAGCAAATATGAACAATACATTCATACACAATCAGCCAGTTCTATCAAAGATGCAATATATGTGTTGTATCATTAGTTCTTCCTTGCAAATTCAGCCAGCCACATAAAACTCCTTCAAATAGCACTCAATAACAACTATAATCAGTAGTAATCAAACAAAACTTCTATATATCAGACAACATTATTCTATTATTCTTATCAATAGTAATTCTACTCATTTTCAGCAAGAAAGCCAACCCTCATGAATCTTCTAATCACAAACATATCCTTAGCAACTTTCACACACTGCCACAACAACATGGTTAAATATATTTTCCATTATAAATAACAAGATCAACCCACAAAATAAAAGATTCAATATCTCTCCGTATATATGTGTGTTTCTTTTGATGACCCTCAAAATTCATTATATAAGTCCAGTTTAAGAAAAATGAAACTGTGAGAACTGATCCTATCTCAACAAAATTTCTGATTTGAGAGTTCCTTCATCAAACCCACTTTTATGCCTTATTATCTTCATTATACTTCTTCATCAACAAAGTCATATGGTGTAGAATCAATTTCTCAGGTAAGCATGCAACACAGAGCTCCTTATCTGAACATAAGTCAAGCTTGAACTTTGAACTTAGCTTAATTATTTGTGCAATTCAAGATTTAACAAACCCTTCTGAAAGAATAAATATCAGGCCTATGCCAATACAACACTTGCATACTGTGACACCCTTACCCAGGTCATCACATGGTTACCCGTTTGCGGAAATAAAACTTAATTTAATGGTTACTTTCGGAAAATAATGTTTTCTCAACGTTCATCTTTTCAAAATATGGTGATAAATTTTTTTCCTTTTCTATTTTAATCCCCAAGACAACAACAACGAAATCAAACCACACATAATTACATACTGTATATAAGTCATACAACTATATTGCCTCATATGTCTTGACACCTAGATCATTATCAGATTTATTCTCCTAAACACAATATATCAAAATCGGACCTAAGCTGGTCGTAACTAACAGACACTACCGCCAATTGGAGCAGCACAGCATGCCTTGAACTAGACAGCCTTCTCCTTCTTGTAGAAATCATACCCCTTGTACGTCTCTGATATGTGTTGTAAGGGTGAGACACCAATATATGGATTTAACAAATAACTAAATGCTCGCACAAAAGAAGACACATACACATATACATAAACATCTCAATTATAGCATACAGTTTATCAGTGGGTTTCACACCCCAAACATCAACATTGAAAACTATGCATGAACACTTCTATCCATCATCTAAACATTCACACTTAATCTCATGAGATATCTCCAACATTGTGATGAGTTGATCAGACTCGATAATTCTGAGCCCGCAGACCACGACGCACACGCACGATCCACGAGACCACCGATCCACGCAGACAACGATCACAAACCCGCGATTCTGAGACCCTCGATCCACGACGCACAATCCACAAACCCGCGATCCACAGACCCGCAGTCACAGACCCACAGTCACAGACCCACAGTCACAGACCCGCAGTCACAAACCCACAGTCACAGACCCACAGTCAAAATACAGGCCCACAGCCATAGACACGCAGTCAAAATACAGGCACGTCTGCCAAATGCATGGAAAAACACTCTGTTCTTGACACTTTTCTTTGTGCTCAATCTTTATTTGCCGAAGCTCAAAATGGCTTACGACTCACACATAATTTTAAAACACCCTTAAAACTTTTATTACAACACAGGACCTCACAGTCCGAGTGCTCAATCACGACACCTCTCGACCGACGCACCAGTCAGAGGTTCATGGTAATAGAAAACATCTTCAAATGTTTCAATACAGTATACCTCATGTATACAATATAGGCCCTCAAAGTCCAAATGACTGAGTCCATCACAACACAGAACATTAGTACCCCGACGTCTCGGTTACTAAGTCCAACTGTACTTTCAACACGGTGAAATCAACTTTTGATTCTCAGAAATTCTTTTCCAAGGTAGAAATTAATTATAAAATCCTTAAATAATAACAACTTAATTTTTCACAAATCAATGAGTCACTTGAGATTTAATTTCCTCAAAATAGGCACTGCCGTTTCGAAAATACTTACCGTCTACACTTTTCCAAATTTGCCGTCAAATATTATTTTAAAGGCTTTTTAAGCCAAAACTTAACTTTTTCCACTTAATTAATTTTCTAAAATCATAATTAACTTATTTTCACCAATTACTTTTATAAAAGAATATTTTGTAATATTTCGGGTTTCTTACGAAAAATTTAGCAGTGCTAAAATATTTTCACGGTTTCGCGCTCATTGTGACTCATAATTCCCTTTTCCAGAAATAAATTATTAAAATAATAATAATTTCCAAAACTCCTCATTTTCCTCAAAATAAAATTCCTTTAATATTATATATCAATATTTTGCCGTTAAAACATTGAATATAATTTGCCTAGCTTCTTAAAGCTTTTATCCGATTAACTTTAATTGAGCACTGACCACTGTCAGGCTTCTCACACATCAACCAACAGTTATATCACAAATATTCCCCAGGCAGATCATGCATCATAGCAGTATAATATACAATTTCAAATAATTAAATAAATTAAACACAACTCCACACCAATACACAGATAAACCACACCACGTAAATAACAAAACCAATAGCCACAACCACATATAAATCATATTAACCACACCACTAACAAAACCAATAGCCACAACCACATATAAATCATATAAACCACACCACAAGCAAATAGTTATTAAGAAAAATCCCTCAGGTAAGCTCCCCTTACCTCTTGAAGACTCGAACTAACGGTTTCAAATAATCTCCCGATTTGATGCGGCTTCCTCCGTCGGCTTTAGGTCAAACCAACCCGATCGATTCCTTCATAACGAATTACAACCAAAATAAATCAAATCAAACAAAAACATACTTGACTCATGGAGGTTAAGGTTCGGCCTCAACAACTTTTCTAGGTTAGGAAAGTTAAAATTTTGTTAACTTAGGGATTTATGATCCATAAGTAACTTAATCATGATTAAGCACTTAAACCAAGATTATGAACCAAGAACATGAACTAAAACTCATCTAGTTCCAAGAACTGGGGTTTCGGCCAAGGGCTGAGTTTGGGTTTAGAAATCTCTAAAATTTCTAAACTCTTGGATTTAATCAACATACTAAATCTAGAGTTAGATTCAAGTGTCATAAACAACTTTTGAATCACAAAACCACTAAGTGCTCATACCTAGGGTTTCGGTTTTGATGAGATCAATAGGTTAAAGTTTGAATTTTGATCTTCTATATACTTGAATACAAAAACTATCAAGATATAATCATGAATCAAGACATGAAAATGAAACAAAACCTAAGAACACAACTTTACCCTAGGTTCGGCCATGACCAGAAATCAAGGAAAGAAATTTATCATGATCTTATGCTTCTAGATGATGAAAATAGAGATTAGTATAAGATCATAGCAATTGGTTTCATGTCAAAAGGATTTTTCTAGAATTAGTTATGAATTTTTGAATCTAGTTCCATGAACTTTGAACAAATGAAGAACATATGGATTTAAATCATAGATCTACAAAAGTGATGAAGAGAAATGATTTAAATGACAAGAGAATAAGTTATTACCTCTTGATGATCCAAGAAAAGAAAGATTTGGATGATGTTCTTCACAAATTTCTCATGGTGTTCTTGAGAAACTTATAGAGAAAGATGAACATAGTTATGGTTTAGAACAGATTTAGTATTTTGGGTAGATCTCTCAACATACTTATCCCTTTTGGATGATCTTTATGTCGTTGGAAAGAAGAGAGAAAGATGAACAACTTTCATGTTTAAAGTTTTCCGAGATTCAAAATATAAACTGGTCATAATTGCTAGGCAAAATCTGACGAATTATGAACACTTTGAAGAAGCTTAGGTTTTCAAGAAGAACATGGAAATGAAAGATGAAGAGATGCTTAATGAAGAAGGAAATATCCTTAATGAAGAAGGCAAGAGTGATCCGTGGGTTTTTGGATAGGTTTGGTCAACTTTTCCAATGGCATTTGCTTGCAATTGTCATAAAAAGACAAGGGCAAAATGGTCATTTCATAGGAAAATTTCACTTTGTCATAAATGTGCCATTATGGCCATTATGACTCAGATAAGCTCGTCATAAATACTCGGCAAATCGGTCAAATCCATCATCTCTGCTACGTTGCCGACTCCTCGATTCATCTGGCGCAAGCTTTCCTAGAGATATCTCGACGTATATGCCCGCAACAAATATGATATTTTAATTTTTTTACCAAAATTTTCAAAACTTCCAGTATCGTAGTAAATACGATAAAAACATTTTTCATCTCGTTCACGACTCAAAATTAGGTCTTCTGAGCAGTAAACTTTTACTGTCAGTGAAAACGCAGAAAACGCAGACCGGTTTCCGTCTGAATTTTCAACCAAAAACTTCCCCGTAACCTTATAAAAATAAGTATAACAAGGAAATGATCTTGGTTTATCCAAAATCATTTTCTAAGTCTCGGATAAATATATATATTTATATATTTATTACCGATATTACAAAGCAGCGAAAATCGGGGTGTTACACATACATGTTTTATAATGAAGGCTCAACTTACATAAGTACAAGATTTAACTTCTCAAAAGAATCAAAACATGACTTGAAGCAGGGTCCCTGCCAATATGCTCATTCCAGGAAGATATGAGGAAACTAACTAAAATATTAAAACTATGTAAATCGAGGCTTGCACACATTGCACATTTATTATTTAGAACAAAATTCAAATTAGTAGTTTTATGCATAACAACAATCTACTTGAAGGCATGCATATGTGCAGAATATTTAGTTATTAAAAAGTATCTTCTGTCATTTCAAGTGCTAAGGAATAACTCTAGTTAACATAAATATCTATTGATTAATTATGTGTTCATAATAACTCATGATTTATAATTATGACAGAAAACAAATACTCCATGTGCAAGTACCCCATTATAGCTTAGGCAGAGAATAATATCCACCAAATCTCCTCCTGCAGCATTTCTGATTAACATGATGCTAAAGCTAAATGGCAACTTGCCAACTTCTATCCTATCATAAGAATATATAAAACTCAACACCACTACTCTTAGATATTGATAGCTTATCAATACTACATTCCTCCAGGCGACAAAACAAAGAAGGTTAACAGAGTTAGCTCTTCTTATTTATCTATATATGCCAATTACAACACTTCAAATCTGATGCATAATGCAATAACATCAAAGAAGAAACTTAATGGTTTTCTTCAAAACTTATCCACAATGAGATCCATAATGATTTCATTTTTCACCCTAAGTCATAACCTTATGTCGGCAATATAAGAATTAAAAGAAACAAAACAGCTAATATCATTTCCACTCCCTTTCCTCGTACTTGTAAAATCATAAACAAGAATTATATTTTTTTCTTTCTTTCAAAGTAAGTGTTTTCACCATCAAACTACAATTGATCCAAAAAAAACGGAGCAACATTAATAGTTGGAGTGCCAATTCATAAACAAGAATGTACTATTGTATCAATACCCTGCATTTAACTCAACTGAATCCACAACTACTAATTCAAACTCAATATCCAAATGATAAAATTTCAAAACTACCAAAATGCAAAATATAATATAGGTATAATACATGGAAAAATAAAAATAAATAAATTCATAAGCCTAGTTACAATTGCCACAAACTCCATTTGAAGCATTTGTCTATTTAATGCTTACCCTTGCAGGTCATTATCATCCCTCATTCTTTGAGCAAACAATTGGGATGGCTAGTCTCAATAATTTGTCCTCAAAGAATTCGGAAGTGCAATAACACTACAGAAAGACTTTGACTGCTGACATCCTAAGCCGGATCATACTAAACACGCTCTTCTTATTATGATAAACTCACAGTCCGGAAGGACCAAACTGCTCTGATACCATAAATGTAATATCCCAACTTTCACAAGGATACTACTGAGTCATAATATATAAACATGGTTATAACATCAGAAATAATAGTTGAACATAGGAAATTTTGAAAATAAGTGAAACAAATTTCTACAAGATATTTTTGTAGAGTTGAACATATAATTGGACTTGATTTAATACAAATAACCATTTAACCCCTAATCAACAATTCAATTTCAATGTAAACATTGACTCCTAGTAAGACTCCAACTTTGATCCGGCTGTGAAAACTAACGTATCTTGGACACTATTGGGTGACTGTCAAGCAATTTCCCGAACTTGCTTATCAGTTTCCAATATGTACCTGTTATCTGAAACAAAGAGGAGCCTAGTGAGAAATGAATCTCAATGAGTTCCTGCTTCAAGCAAAGCATATTAGTAAACAATATATTATGTTTAATTGTCCTCGTTGAGTTATACATACTTACTCATATGCACACATATCATAATTAATCTCACGTAGTGGTAAAGTTTCTCATAGCCAACTTACCTCCCCATTTTGCCAGGTGTGCACTCCGTGGACTAAAGCAGGCTAAAGTATGACTACTCAACTTTATACCACTATGGAATTATTCTCTTATAACTCACCCTTTCATCACCACTCTTTCTCTTTGGGTCCTTACTTGGATTGAGTTATTTACTGAATGTGAATCTAAGCATAGACATTTTAAGGAAAGAAACCTTTACTAGGTACCTCAAGTGTGAGCGGAAATAAGGCACGCATAGTTTAAACTGATTGATATGGCAGTCAGAGCTCTATGACAACAATTAGGCGTCCCTTAATTGTTAGTATCATATCCTAGCCTCCAAAAAAATGAAGGACTTAATATCTCACCCACAAGAATATTGTGGCCTTAAATAATGGCTAGAATAGTTTCGAAACCTTAAGTTTCACTAAACATAGACCATTTTAAGTTTTTTAATGTCATGCTATGATTCATTTTCTCATACTCTTCTCTAGTGGAAGTCAAATGCATTAAATATTCATCAACCGCAATCAACCGACAAGAGGATGCTTATCAATATTATATGCCAAGCTATAGTTTACTTTTATTTATTATTTTTACACTACAAAACATTTTAAATTAACCGAAACTACCTTCATACAAGTATTTATTAAGAACTAAAACATCAACAACACCTGCAGAAATTTCCAGTCTTTCATCCAACTTCTATGAATTTACCAAAATACCAAACGAAGTCGGATTTAGTCAAAAGACCACTCCCTGGAAAGCTAAATAAGTCTAATTTATAAATAAAATTTTAGTTTTTGAATACTGTTTATGAAAAATTACAGTTTTAACAACCAAGCTTCTGCACCCAGCAAACAGGACAGTTACAATACTCCAACTTATAACAGGTTTTTCTTCATCTATACTCAGTGTACCTAATTTGTAGCATTTCGAGTATATTTTCAAGAAAAACAAGAATCATACCGAACAAAGCCCTATAGAAATAATTATAAGCAAAATACTGCACATATGTTTGTACGGGTTATGACCAGTAATTTCATTTGGGACTTTTCACAAACAGATTACATGCATGCAATTGAAATAATTTATATCATCAATATGTACTCAATTGACTTCATATAATCAACATGCAGATGCCAAATCAAACAATAAAAGCAAGCAAATCAAAATTCCTAAGCTTGGATTTATGGTTACCAAGCACTAAGCTAAGGAAACTCACATAAGCAAGAATGGAGATAGTGTGGTGGAGGTTTATTTCCTTAGAATTCCCTCCTTGATCTGACTTTGATCCTCCTTGCTCTCTAGTGTGGCTGCTCCAAACTCACTTCACAAGGAAAAATTGATGTTTGCTTCATGTTGATTTTGGAAGAAAACAGAAGAAGAAGAAGAGAGGAGGCCGAATTTGTGAGCTTCAAAGGTAGATAACGGATGCTTGTTTTAGGTTTGGGGTTTGAAGAGGTAAAAGGAGGAGGTTCTGATGAAGGAGAAGAAGGGAGTGTTTTCTGAAAATGGGAAATGAGGGTGAGGGTTCGTGATTTATTTTAGAGAGGAGAGGGGTATGCATAGTAAAATAGGGGGTGTGACTAGCAATTTAATAAAATCAGCTTTTTGAAATAAATAAAATATTTGTGCTATCTTAGAGTTAGGTACTTTCATAAAATAAATTCTACCCTTTATAAATCTCAAAATAATTATATTTTCTTACTAAAATATCTCTTAGCCAAATAATATAATTTGAAATTAAATTATAAAATATCATTTTATAATTATCAAACACAAATAATTATCACTGTACAAAATAAATTGAACAGTTTAATAATAATTATCCCGCTTCTAAAATTGGTATGTGACAAGATGTGATCATTACGTGAATCAAATGACATCATAATTTCTTAAGACTGGCCATTTATATCTCAGTTATTGACTATGTATAAATTATGCTTTCACTTTATATATACATATATATATATATATATATATATATATATATATATATATATATATATATATATATATATTTTTGAAGGAAGTATATTATTGCTCAGAATTGATATATATCCTGCTATTTGTCTAATTCTAGGTCATGCATGCAACTCTTGACGATGAAGCACTTCGCTACTACTTTTCAATCAGAAGAATAACACAAGAGAATGAGTTGATGAAAGATTATGCTGACACTGCTAATAAGCTGCTCACCGAAAAAGATGGTAAGCAAAAAAAAATATATGTTGTCAAACTTATATCAAATGGGGATTCATAAGCAAAACAATCTAAAAAAATTGAAAACTGAACAAATTCGATTTTTCAGATCTTGTTTTGTAAAAATCGATTGGATTAGATCGATTTTCAGATTTTTTTAAAATCGAGTCAAATCAAACTGAATCTCATATATAAAATTTAATAAACATTTATTCTATTTTTTGTATTATTGATTTTTTATTTGTTGATTTTTTCGAATAATACTTATTAGTTTGGTGTGACGTAATTTTTATTATTTTTAATGTTCCAAACATAAAATTGATATTTGTTATCTTGTAGGATTTTAATTTTTAATATGTTAATGTTATTTATACTTATTTTTTAATTATTGGATTGGTAAAAACCGATTTATTCAATCTAATGCAAACCCCTTTTAATCGAATTGAATTAGTTAAAATTTGATATATGAATCAACAGAATTCAATCAAAGCCATGCAAATTATTTTTAGTTTTGGATTAGATATGACCTTTTGACTTAATACTAATACAAACCTATCCGCGAACCCACCTACTTATAACAATTCCTGAATCCTGGTACTAAAATGTGTAACATCCTAGTTTTTACGGTTAGGATTAATTATTTTATTTGGATATTTATGTTTATTATGTTAGGTGGTTTAGTTTGAGTAATTAAATTACTCTCTTCAAATTAGTTTATTAGGTGCATTAGCACTGACTTATTTCAGTGAATGCACATTTACTAGACAATAATTTACGTTATTGTAACTATTATACCAGTACAGAAAAATATTTTAAATAATGTGATTAAGAGAAAAACATTTTTATATTCTTATCCTATTTAATTTTAGAGTTAAAAATATTTTGGTTTGACAATTATCGGAGATTAAATTTTGGACTGAGTATTTTCTTAGTGGATCAGTTCAATTATTAATCTTTACTCTAATTTGAATTTCGAAATTATATCTTTATCAATCTTTATTTTTAGATTCTAAAAAGTAAAAACATGTTTATTTTAGGAATAATATTTATCACTCATTTTATACCTATTACTAAATAATTAGTATAAAAAATTAAAGTTTCTCTCTTTTTTCTCACTCACTCGACGCTAATCTCTCTCTTTTTCACGTTTCTTCTCTGCTTCTTTCTTTCTTCTTTCTTCTTTCTTCTCAACTTCATCTTCTCCACCTTCACCCAACCACCTACCACCGCACTAGGAGCCGCGCGTCGCCCCAAGGAACAAGCCGGTTGCCGTTCGTTGATGGGAGGAAGCAGCTCGCATCTCTGCACCCGTTCCTCGCCACCGCTGCTGTTGTCTCGCGTCAGAACCGCCACCCACCGCCGTTCCCAGCCGTGGTAAGCACCCTAAGCCGCCATTAACAGTGGTTCTTCACCTATTTATGATATTGAATCTTCTTTTCTTCTTCCATGAAGTTTAACTCTTGTTTTTGTTGGACCTATGGTGCTGTCCAAAACACACCGCCGCCCCTCCGTCGCGTCGCCGCCGCACCGGTCGTCTCAACAGCCACCACAACTTCATCTTCTTCCTTGGGTGAGTTAAAACCCTCTCTTGTGTCTCAGATTTAAAACCCCAGAATCTGATTTGAAACCCTGACCCTAACCATTTGATTTCAGATTTTAATCTTGAAATTTAAAGTTGTTTTATGAGATTGGGACTGTGAGTTTGTGTTTCCCTAAACCAATTTCTTTATTCTGAGTTTTCCCTAAATTTTAATAAGGAGCCCTAAACCCCCAATTTGATTTTATTTGAATTTGGGTATGTTTTTGTGAAATTAATTATGATTCAGTGTAATTAGGACTCTTAATGGATGATTTCCAAAGTTCTTTTTCAAGATCTTTTAATCAAAACAAAGTTTCCTAAAAGGTATTAGGAAGCGTGAGCTTCAAACATGATTTTCTTTAAAAATAACCTTGTTTGGTAACTAGATTAAGTGTTTAGATCAAGTTAGAATGTGTGTTTGATTATGTGTAATTGATTTCTTGATTTCTGGTTGTTGCGCATTGTTGGATTTACTCTCTGAAACATTTGGACACGGCTATGCTTGCTTGATGGAGTAGATATGAGCTAACGTGAGCATTAGGACGATCCTTTACTTGTATTCAAAGGTAAGGGGAGTTACCTAGGGATATTCAATAACTATATGCATGTGTGTATGTGTGTAATTGAGTGCTGTGAATATTATTGTGATGTTTAGCCAATACTTGAATAACTTGTTTATTTGAACCATTGTGGTTATTACTTGGAGTTGAACATTTGTTGCTTTAAAGTGTTATGAATTAAATATATGTGATTAACTGTGATATAAATGAATTATATATACATGATTAACTGTGATATTATTACTGTTGATTGAAGTTTGAAAAGCCAGATTTGAGTCTGTGCCCAATAAAGATGAGGATTAAAAGCCTTAATAAGCCTTGAATAGAACTTTGAAAATTTTGGGTTCACTTATAAAAGTTCATTGTATAAAGTGCTTACTTCAGAAGAATAAGATTCTTTTGTTTTAGAAAAATTTTAAAGTGATTTTGAGTTGAAGGAAACTATATTTTTATGATAAAAAGTTTTGTACGAGAGAAAACCTTTTTGAACGGTGTGCTTTATGAAGGAAAGACCCTTTGAAAATATTTATTATGAAGGAAAGACCTTTTGAAAATATTTAACTTTATTCCATCAATGAATTTCAAATACAAATGAATTTCCTAGATGTTTTAGAAAAGATTTTTGCAAAGGAAAATGATTTTCTCCCAAATAATTTTGGAAACATTCCAGTTACTTGGATAAGTGACTGAGGTTTTGTTTTTGTTTTGATTTTCACTGAGCGAAATGTTTTATAAGTCGATAAATTAGCCTAGAAACCGAGACGTCGGGGTTCTAGTGTTGTATGGACACGTAGATCAAGGATCTGTGTCAGGGGACGGAGTGTCCTGTAAAGTTTTGTTTTTGGACTGTGTGTCCTAAGTTGATGTGGACAGTGTGAGTTCCATATCCGCGAGCCTAAAACTGGTGCATCGGTTTAAGGGCATCGTGCTTGAGCATTCGGACTGTATGTCCTATGTTGAGATTAAAAGATTTGGACTGTGTGTCCTGTATATGTTTTAAGTGAAAAGTCTTAATTAAAAGAATTAAGCATGGTCGTTAAGCTTTGTGCTTCGACAGGGAAAGATTATTACGACAAAGAAAATAAAACAAGAATAAAAGTTTTTCTCATGCATTCAATGGCAATTGTGTCATGTGATTATGGGCATTGAATCCAGAGTGGATCAATGTATATGGCAGACGTGTCAGGAGATGATGATCATTGTGTTCTGTGGGGACCAATGAGTTACCTTGTGTATGACTACAACAATGGTTGGAGAGTTGTCACAAGGGGCCGTATGACTAAGCTGCAATAGCTGTTTGAGTGGCTATCATACGAGGTTGGATAATATTTGTGCATAGCTGCAATAGCTGTTTGAGTGGTTATAGCACAAGTGACTCTGTACATAACTGCAATAGCTGTTTGAGTGGTTATGTATCTCTGTACAACTGCAATAGCTGTTTGAGTGGTTGTCACAGAAGGGTCGTGTGAACAATTACAAAAGCTGTTTGAGCATTGGTCACGTGATTGAGATGGATTATCCGACAGTGTATCTGTGTACAACTGCAATAGCTGTTTGAGTGGTTGTCACAGAGGTGTCACGTGAATAGTTGCAATAGCTGTTTGAGCACTGGTCACATGAATGTGCCGCTATTTCCTAACTGGAATGGGGGAATAGTGTCATTGCTTTGCATGAGCATCCTAACGGGAATGGGGATGTGCACAATTGTGTTATGTGCTTTGCATGAGCATCCTAACGGGAATGGGGATGTGCACAATTATGTTAGGTGCTGGCATGAACATCCTATCGGGAATGGGGATGTGCACCATTGATTTTCTTGGGCATTGTTTTGTTCGTTTTTACAATGTGCCATGTGCGAGCCTGATCAGCTTGAAACGAAACAGAAAGTTGTGGGATCTCCGGAGATTAGGTATCAAGATAGAGTTGAATATTGAAGTGTCATGCATTCTTTTTACAAAACTGATTGTTCGGGTTTGAGACCCTTTGATATAACACTGTTATGTTATGTATATGCATGATTTAAAATGCTTATATAATTATGTGATGTATGTATCATGTGTATAGTTGTTGTGTGATATATCCATTTGTCGGTATCTCACCCTTACACACATTTTAGGATTCTTCTAGTTCGATATTGTACCCTGGGTACTCTAACACAGATGGTGCAAAGGAGTCTTTCTAAGTCACTCAGAGACTTAGAGGTAGTTGCTTGATGAAGTATTATTTGCAGAATAACTTTTAGAACGACCAGCTTAGGGTCGAGACTTATATTATTTTGATAAGTATGTACGAGTTTGGCTCAGAGAGCCTTTATTTTAAAATGGAATGTCTATAGCTCGGAGAGCATATCTTTTGAATGAAAATCTAAGCTCTTTCTTTTGGTCTTGTAAAGCTTATGGCTATAACTATTATTTTTATGTATTGATGCCTGTTTGAATTTGGTGTATCTGGAATTCTGGAGTGAAAAGGTAATTATTTTAACAGGTGTTATTTTACTCTGGGATGTCCGAGTTACAGAAGAGACTTTGTCGAATTTTTTTTAAAAACTACTATCTTGTATTTAAGGATATTCTTTAAACTAAATAGGCTTGTCAAGCTATGATAGTAAGTTTGTGTGTCGATTAAGGCTTAGGTGTGGAGTCGTGACAAAAATTTTATACACAATTTCAAACACTTATGTACTTACATAAATTATTTTCCGAAAGCACCAGTAAATTATCTTTTAATTTTATTTCCGCACATGTTATGTAAGTAATGTCCCAAGGGGGTTGTTACAAAATGGAACTTGGCTGGTTCATTTTCATATTTGATTGACAAATTCCTTTAGGTTAGTCAAACTTGGTTGAACGAATGAATAATTAGTGAGAAAAAAGGGCTATATTTTCACATTCCATAAATGTTTAATCAGATTTAAAAATGAAACAGGTAATCGCAATTGAGGTAATCATATTTACGGTATTGGTAATCTTGACAACTGCATTAGGGTCATAATTACAATTATATTATTTTTGTAATTGTCCACAAGGACGATAAATGTAACGTAACTACAACCATGATCCACATTTAAAAGTGAAACCCACCTTGTTTTACTATATTTTCCTAGTATTGAAAATCATGTTTTTTTTTTTTGGCGTCATGCTGTTTAATGGGCCGTTTTAAATAGTTGAACCTGATTTGAAAGTGTCACCACTGGGCCAGTTTTAACAACATAAGAATAATGTAACCCATATAAATACAAACGTTACTCTTTTTCTTTGCTATTGTTTCCTTACATTTGTCTACAAGCAAATTATTAATCTCTGGTTGTGATTTCAGATGAACTCCGTGGTCTGATCCGACAGCGAAAAAGGTTGGAGGATAGTCTCGGCTACTGGTATGGACGTCCATAGACCCAACAGAATCAATCGATTTGAATTGATACAAATACGAGAAGATACAAATAAAATGAGATGCATGTTCTTGCTTTTTATGCAATGATCAGTAGCATAACATATTTTGATATTGTTGCCTTTTGGCATACCTTTTTTTTTTTATTACCCTTTTGGCAGACATTGAAATATTAGTAAAACATATGGATTATTTTCTCCAGCAATTATTTTATATTTTGGAAGGCTATATCGTGTTTCAGTACGCCTTACAATCTTATCCCTCACTTTCCTATCTTCATATTACATGAGAAAATTCTTCAATATGCATGGTGATACAAGCTATTGTAACATGTGTGACCTTCGATGCTAGTAGAACTTGTTCCTAATCTTATTTAATTAATACACTACAAGAAATTCGGTGATTAGCTACGACAGATTTGATAGCTAATTTGTAGCTAATCTCTAGCAAACAAATTTAGCTACAAATTAGATGCAGAATTGGTGGTAACATAATTTGAGTGGCAAATTAGCTAGAAAAATGTTCCTAGCTAATTCATAGTTAAACCTAAAAAAGTTCTAGCTATTTGGTAGCAAATCTCTAGTAATATCTTATTATGAATTGATTTTTCCTAGCTAAATAGCTATGATATTGTCGTAACGATTTTGTAGCCAATCTATAGCAAAATTTCATAGCAATTTTATAGTTATTTCCTAGCTAATTCAAAAAAAAATTTAAAAAAAAAATCGATCACTAAATTGATCCCAAACACCTATTCTATGGACCAATTTAACGATCGATATTTATCAACTTTATTATTTGGTTCTAGCTCTAAAACCACATACCAAAACAGAAGCAACAAAACTTACAAATAACAATAAAATAATTCATAATAATTCACTAGGAAAGCAAACACACAACAATATAGCTGAAGAACATTTCTATCTGTGTTAAACAATGAAAAGTAAATAATTTTATACAAGACTAATATATATATATATATATATATATATATATATATATATATATATATATATATAGTTTAAATCACAAGAAAGGCATGCTTATGATAGGTTCTCTCAACATCCATCTGCTTGGAAGTTAGAACTAGCATAAATGAAACCTTCAATATCACGAACAATATGCCACTGAAAATGTTGTAAGCATCATGTTGATTAAATATTTGGCCAAACAAAAAAATCCTAAACTTATTAAATGGTAACATATAAATACACCTTAGCAGTTAACAAAGACAAAGACATATTTACAAACAAAAAATATAAAAGAAATGCACAAGCTGCCAAAAATAGTTTCACAAAAACTATGAAAATGATAAGGTATTAGCATAAAATTCAGATACCTTGAATGCAGGAATGATTTCAGATCCAAAGTCATTGGATGTAGGATATCTCCATCTCAGAAGATTGAGTAAAAATTCTGTCTTGAATACATAAACCCCCATAGATGCAATATATGGTGGCTTTAATGCATCTTGGGGTGACAACCCAAAAAGAGAAGTATCTCGCTTGTCAAGAGAATCAACAGGAACAAATAAATATATTACAATCACATTATTATGCCGTGATGCAAAAACTTCCAAAAAAAATAAAAAAATTGGGGACTGCAAGTTTGTATAAAAATTACATATCTAAGGAAATAAGAATAAGAGGCGACTTTGGGGGTTCAATTTTGCATAATTTGTATGTTTTAAATATATATATATATGCATGTTCTTAACATGTTAAACACATCATCCTATGATGTATTACAAGTCATTCTGGATTAAAATATAAACTTTACAAAACATGCTATAGTGCTAAGATGCTCACTCTAGAAAGATGAGGAAAAGACAGTTGAAATTGAGGATGGTATTTTTATCTTTGCTTTCTGATAGTGACCAACCTTAGAAGAATTACCAGATACAAAGAAAAGAAAAAGGTAAACACATTAGGTTAGCTTTGGACTTACCATTGCTTTCAGATCTGCACCCTTGGGTTTCTCTGAAAAATGGATGATGTGACCTCTGCCATCTACCTTGACCAATCCATAATCTGATGCACGACTGAAAAAGCATGCAATTGGAAATGAAACCAAGATAAAATTAAATTTGAAATGATTTGTTTTGAGGATGTTATGTGTTTCTATGTCCCTTTCTATTATGGCTCTGAACCTTCTCAATCAAATACATTGGCATGGATTTAGATTGAAATAAAATAAAATACTTGGAAGTTGATATTCTTCCAGTAACAAAGTGATATCAAACAAATAAACATGCAGCAGCAACAAAAAAAGAAACAAATCTAAAAGAAGCCGTAACACACTGTCACCTACAAAGAAGACACATGATCTCGTGATATCCGCATTTCTGTCAACATGACTGTGTATTTGTTACAATATAATCAGAAAAACTCGAGAATGAAATGAAGAAATAATTTCAACTTACAAAACAGTTACACTGGATACCTGCACTAGGTCCATGTAATCCATTCGGTATAGATGGTCTCCGGCTAAGATCAATACATTCTCAACATGTGTGTGCTTGGCATCCTACAAAAGTCAAACAATTACAGAAAAATTCAACTTGAGGATAATAAAAGGAGGGGCATGCTATATACTACAATATGGTGTATACAAAAGATCATTTTCCCACCTCAAATACCCATGTAAATTGCCTCACAACATTTGCAGCTCCTTGGAACCAATTCTTTCCAGTTTCTCCAGGTGTTTGAGTAGCTGCCAGCACCTGTTTAGAATTTGTGCTTTAATAAGTTACTATGAACAAAAACTTGCAATTAGTCAACAACCCTGGTCCTGGCACCCCCTCCTCCCAAAATATAAAATCATCTTTCTAGTGGCTTATTCTTGTCTATCAATCATAGCAGCTAAACAAAAATGAAGTTTCCATAATAAAAATATTAGCACAATTAATGAATCTTTTTTTTTTTGGTATAGACCTTTTGTATCCGAAAGTCACATCGGACCCTGACTAGGTGGACTTGTATAAGGGGATAAAACTCTCGCTGAAGGGGAACCAAGTTCCAGCCACTTGGACCAACATGCGTTGGTTATGAATCATTTTATGTGAAGTGGAGATCTTGAGTTTTTCTTTTCTCCACTGTGTTGGCAATTTTAAGTCCCTTTAATATATTTTATCTAAAAAAAACATCTAGCTTATGATGCATGGCCTCCATGATACATACCTCCACATATACATCCCCAAAGTTGACGCCATTTCCAAAATAGGTGCGGGCGATATGACGGTTCAGGGACCTGAAAATGCACGGCAGGTGTTAAGAGTTTCTTTTTATGCGAGGAAACCTAAGATTCATGTGCTCATGAAGGTAATTACTAATTACTTATCAACTTTGTCTTGTAGCATACAGAGCTGAAAAAAGACAAGATGTAGCAATGCAAATCAATATGGAAGGAAAGGATCAAGGGAAAAAAAACAAATAATGTCTCAGCGAAAAACAATGACTAAACTAGAAAGAGGATGTGTGTGAGAAGGAAAATATTGAACAAATTGTACTGCTCTGACGGTAGTGACAGTAGAATCAACTGAAGAAATGATGCTCGAACCTGCCAAAAGTTATTGTAGCAGGCCATAAATTTTGATAAAGGAGCAAGAGATGAGAGTTCTGGAGACAGAAAATTCTATTGTGCATCTGGGCAAAGAAATTGGTGTTGTCACACAAAAAAAAAAATGCAAGCCTTGCTTGTGAACTAATTACAGTTCCATGAAGCAGGTCCCAGCTGCCAAGAGGAAGCATGTGAGAAGGGATTTGAAAAGATTAAACAATATTTATGCTCCTCCAACTAAAGTGACTGGGAGTTGAGTGGCAATTGAGTTAGAGTTTATATGAATTATATTATTGCAATATGTAAACAATCATTCTATTATTGAAATTGATTCATAGTATTTGTTAGTCAAAGTTTTTTATAATTGGCCTGCGGTCCTTCTAACATTATACTCTCGACTCCTACAACATTGTTGTGAATTGTGATCACCATCGTCAGCACCTTGTTCCTTGTACCATATTTAATTTTGACATATCCTTTACACCCTAAATTTCTGAACTCTCCAGCAAGGCAACAAATACTTTAAGTAACCACTGATCAATGTCACACACCATCAATTGTGTTCACCCAGCAATATAAACAATGTCTAACGTATAGGCATGGTGAAGGGTAATATGGAATACTTCACTTCCTTTAGAGTTAACAATACCCACAGGTTGTCAAAAGAGTTGACTAATCTCATTCCTCTAAATTTTGATTTACCAAGTTTCAAAGAACCAAAAACTAAGGCAACAGATATTGAACATGGGTACTTATTTTTCTGATGAAAGAAACTCAGTCCTTCAAAAGATTTTAACTAGCTCAATTAAAGGGTTAAGTTAAACTATGTAGTTCTAGCTAGATTAAGCCATACATTATTCTAACAAACAACAAAAGGTAGACTGATATTCTCTCCTTCTATCTAAAGATTTGTACGACATCGGTAACATGATCACCCTCCAAGAACAATATATCAGTACATCAACCTATTGGCTAACATAATTGCTACTTTCTCTGTGGTTGTGACGACTGAGCCTAAATCTTCGTTTACTACTAATTAACTTACTTTATGTTCCTTCCACATCCCCAAACTTTATTGAACATGATGATGCTCCTGCAAGAACCAACACTTCTTCTGAGTCAGAAGTCACAAATTACCTGAAAATCAACACAACAAAAATCAAAATGCAAGAAGAAGCATGAAGCTGAATCGCACACACATTCACCCTCCTTCCAAGCTGTCAACACAGATATCACACACACAGCTAGAATTGAAATTATTTTAGTGTTTCAAAGAAGCAACAACAAAAATCAACATGCAAAGAGTAAATAGCAAAATCCACAGATGTAGAAAAAATCCACAACACTCTTGGAGTGCCCAAAATTTAAATATCACTAACTCAACAAACATGCCAAAAATTCTGATCAATACAAGAGAACTTTACTTAAGCATTTTGTCGAACAAGTGGGGTGCAATACAGGAAATGGAGTATAGATCACATGCATTTAACAAATCGCAAACAAATTGGGAGAGAGAGAGAAAGCAAATTGACAAATCTTACCTTCAAATTTCAGATCGAACTTAAAGTAATTATTGTCTTCAAATTGCAGATCCCTCACCTTCAAATCTCTTCAAATCGCAACACGAGAGTGAGAGAACGTTAGCGATATATAGAGAGAGAGATTGAAGAAAGAGAGTGAGCAAAGACCACCATGCGAGAGTGAAGAGATTTTAGCACCTCGTTTGCTCTACACATGACCTGCTGAGCATTCTCCTCTGTGTTGTGCCAATACTTCTTATTTCTATATTTCCAAAGACTCTAAAGATCACGACAAAAGTTGCTAACTGATGCTTGGAAAGCTTGCTTGAAACTTGGAAAAATAGAACTGCAAAATCTTCACATGTTATACGAATGGGGTCAATGAAGTGCCATAACATTCACTTTTCCAGCAATCACTACTGACTGGGCAATCTATGAAAAGATGACAACGAGTTTCTGGCTCCACATTACAACCAACACAAAGCATAGAGCAATTAACACCTCTACCCTGTAAACGCCATCTAGTAGGGAGACAATTCCTGCACAATCTCCAAATAAAAGTTTTCACTTTTGGTGGAATCTCCATAGACCAAATCACCTCCCAGTTTCCTTCAAGCTTCAAATTCTCCCTATCTACCGATTTTTCCATACACACTCTATACCCGCTGCGGCCAGTATAGAGACCACGTCAGTGTTCTTCACCTGCTTCAGCTTTCTATTCGGTTACTTCATTATATTCAAATTTGCAAATGCTTTTGAGCTTGGATATGTGGCCCCTGATCAGACAGTTGAAGAGGCAGAGAGTGGTGTCAACGGTCATACACAAGACTTGTTACAGATAAGGATCTGTTAGAGACAGGGTCATGTAAAGAAGCAGAAAAAGAATCGAGACTGAGCTCAGCACTCCTGAAAAAAGACATCAATACAATCATAAAGCAAGTCGAAGGTGAGAGGCCCCAACTAAAGAAGCTTTATTTTACTGTCTTCAACAATGTTTCTAAAGTAAGTGTTGTTAAATAGATACCCATTTTCATGCATCAGGAAATTCTGGAGAGTGCATTTTAAGTCTCATAGTCATAAATGGCTACTTTATATGAATTGATTGCCTGGTGACTAATTATTTTTTTCTAAAATCATTCTATCTAAAGTAGGTTGACCCCATTCATAGAGCTACATCAATTGTTAAATGCGTGGTGGCTTTTATAGATCCATCTAGTCCAATATTTATTATATATAGAGTACTTCTACATAGCAAGAAAAAGTCAGCCAGAATTTTCACTAAAATTTTCATTGAAGTTAGATAAAATAAGCTGATAGGAAAAGTCCATTCTGCATCTTGGAACACCTCATAAGGATCAATACCAATACTCACCTCCCTCAACAAAGGAAACAAGGAGTCCTCCAATTCCATTGCAATGCCTGCACATAAAAAAAGTATTAAGGAGTATCTTGTTTCAATTAAAAGTACATATTCAAAAAATGTAAACATAAATATGAGCCTATTTTAACCTTACAAGTCATATTCCATAATGGATATTACTCAAATTTCTGTTATAGGTTTGAATTTCTCATCTCTCTCTCGGTAGTAGAATCTGTTAAAGACTTGGGTACATTTAGAAGGGAATGGGAAAGATCATGTGGTGGCAGGCTGGACTAAGAATGAGAACCTTCATGGTTGTGTGGAGGCTTTGTCAATAGGGAAATGGAAGGATATGAAGGAGGCTGAACCACACACTCCACTTAAACTACTGAATTCCTTCACCAGATTTGGGGGTAAGGACTGGAGTGGTTTTTCTTTATTAAAAATTGTTGGACGGCTCTTCTATCCCTGGTTTTATATGTTAAAATATGAGACATAAGTACATCTTTGGAATTTAAACTATTCGATCTACTTAGACTTTCTGTTATGCCACATACTGATGATCATCACTCATGATTCTCCAGTTTCCTTAGTTTTGTTTTTATTCACATTCTGCACATCAGATGTTGAATTAACTAATTTCACATTTGATGTTTCCCATAAGAGACTCAATAATAACCTTTAGTTGGTTCTCTACCAAGTTTTTTTAGAGCCACGGAGTTGGAAGGCAGAGGGGTTGGGTTAAATTTAAACATCTTAAGTAAAAGATGCAGGAAGCTTACCTTCAAGAGCCTGGATTGATTTTTTTGATCCCAATAAGTTCAGAGCAACAGGTTGATCTGGACCAAAGACCTCGCAAGATGCACACTAATTCTATTTGCTGAAATGAATAATGCTGGACTAGAAATCAATTCATTCACATTTGGTTCTGCAGTTAGTGCTACTACCAACAGTGCCAATGTTAAACTAGGGAAGCAGATTCATGTAATGATTATAAAAGCTGGCTATGATTCAGAAATATAAGTCCTTCAATTAATTCATATACACTTTTTTTTGTCTCCCTTTGTCACTAATTATTGAATTTTTAGTCCTAAAGTTGAAAATTATTGAGAATAAAGAACTTGAACCATTGCTCATCACAACCACCAATTTCCTAACATCAATCTTAAGGTCATTATTTCAAAGATGCAAAAGATTATTATCTTGCATGCAAGGACTGTTTTCTGGAGTTAAAACCAAAGCATCACCAGTAGTTAAGCAACATAATAACCAAAGCAGTAGTTAAGCATGACCAAAATTCTGATCTAGGCGTTTTGTCAAACAAGTGAGGTGCAATACTACTAGACATATAATGTCATCAAAATTATGCTACACTCTTCGTGTCATGAGTGAAAGAAGATGATCAAATTGTGAGAGAGCAAAACAAATTGACAAATCATAGCTGATGAGTGTGATTTTACCTCATTTTTCATGTACATTTCGGCATGCATTTGCATATAGTTAGGCCAAATTAGTGTTGATTTTGTATAGTTTTTCCTTTGGAACGGATGAGGTGGTTTCTGTGTGTTGTTTTGCAGGATTTAGTGGAAAAATGCCCAGAAATCAGCCTTGGTGGAGCTTGGATGAAAAAGAGCTAGAAAAGTGAAGAATATAGCCAAACAGAGCCTATCACGGCCTGGCCGTGATGACCATCACGGCCTGGCCGTGATGACCATCACGGCCGTGATGAAGCAGAGCAAAAGGCAAAAGTCGAGATCATCACGGCCTGGCCGTGATGGCCATCACGGCCGTGACTTAGGATTCGCGTCGCGAACAAAGGGCTCGCCTCGCGAGTGACCATTTTGTGCAAATTCGCCCAAGTCAGAGACCATCACGGCCTGGCCGTGATGGGAATCACGGCCGTGACGGGCGACGGACCTATAAATAACAAGACACAAAGAGACGAGAAAATGGGACTAACTTCTAACCTAAAATAATCTGCACTTGGAGGCAGGTCTGTGGGTCAGCGGCCGAGAGGGTTTCTACCCAAATAGGGGGGCGTTTTCTCTGCTCTTGGATGGGGAGAAGATGGAGGAAGCTTGTCTATGAGTGTTCTCCTTCCCTTTTCTCATTCTGTTTTGTATTTCCTTTTATCATGAGTAGTTAAATCCCCATTGTTGGGGTTAGATGTAACTTTTCTGAACTTGTTGTATTTGATTTGGTGTTTAATGCAAGTCTTTATTTCTCTATGAGTATGTGATTCTGTGCTTAATGCTTTCCTTGGATTAGCTACCCATAGGAATGATATGTTGCTTTGATAGATGACTGGAAGGTTGGTGTTAAGGCATGCTCATGAATCATATGCCAAGTAGTTCAAGAATCTAGGAATAGGTGTTGAATGCTTGCAATCTTATAAGTCTTGACTTAATGCAAAATCTCAGGTTAATCCACCTAAGGAATTAGGGTTTAATTTGGGGTTTTAGGCTCAATGCACCTAAGGAATTAGGCTTGAGTATTTTAGAAAAGGCTTGATTGTCATAATTGAATTAGGACTTGTGTTGATAACCATTTCATTGCAATTAAGGGAGGATTAGTGTAGTCTAACCCTAACAATCTTAGCTATATCTCTGTTTGCCTTCCAAGTGTTCGATATAATTCCCAAAAGACTAAAAAAATATTGTTTTGCTTTCTTTATTTTCTGTTTTAATCCCTCACACTTTAGTTAAGTCTAAATAGTTGTTGAATTTGCGAATTGGTAATTGACATCCAATCCCTGTGGATACGATAACCGGTCTCACTACAAGAAAAAATGAATTTAGCGAGGGCCAAAGGCCGTCGCAAAAAGCTTAAATCCGTCGCAAAACACATGTTTCTGACGGATTTGCGACGGCCATAAATCCGTCACAAGTTGGGTCGTCGCAAAAGGTTTCTGACGGTTTTTTAAATGACCGTCGCTAATTAGCGACGGCTTATTCCGTCGCTAAATTATGTTGATTTGCGACGGCTTAGCCGTCGCAAATTTTGAGAAATTAGCGACGGCATAGCCGTCGCAAATTATACAAATTAGCGACGGCCTAACCGTCGCAAATCAACGTAAATTAGCGACGGAATAGCCGTCGCAAATTGCAACACATTTTTATAAAACTAAATAATTTAATAAAGTAATTTTTTATTAATTAATTATTTAAAATATAAAGTATTTTTAAATAATTATTTAATATTTAATATAAAATTCAAAATTCAAAATTAATATAAACATTAGTTATTTTGTATATTAATTAGAATTTAGACTATATTAAGATAAATGAATAATAATTTTAAACAATAAATAAAATTCATAAATAAAAGCAAATTGTTTTGACAGAGTGTATCATACAAAATAAAATATAATATCAAAAAAACTAATAACCCTCTCTATAGCCCCGAATAACAAATCAGAAAAGGATTGATCATCCTCGTCACCGTATCTTGATGACCCTCAGGCGGGACGGTGGTGGGCTGTGGGTCATGGGTGAGGGGTGCCGTGAAGGTGTTGGTCCTCTGCCGCGATCGTGGGTGAGGGGTGCTGGTTCCTAAACGCAACATGAGCTCTCTCTGTAGCCGCCATCATCTCTCTATCTGCTCCATCATCTGTGTTTGTTGAGTAAGCAAATGTCGATTGATCTCATCCTGAGCCGCCAGTTTCTGTCGCATCTTTACCATCTCTGCGCAGACTCATGAGATCGGGCGAGGCCTAGTCTTCGGGACGATGCTCGACTCTGCTGATTGAATATGCTGGAGCACCCGCGTCGATAGTTACCCGCTAGGTCTCCCATACCATATATGCGACCCTTGTTCTTACCGGCCAAAACCTCGACCCATGCCTCGCAACTCCACTGGGCTTCCACCTCTGGGTCAAGTGTGGTGGAAGAAGGGGAAGATGAGGCTGCCCGAGACCGAACTCCGAGATAACTTATCACGATAGTCCTCTTGTCATTAAAATTGATACACATAATCATACAAAATGACCATAATTATTAAATATAAAATAAAAATAATTTCCAACAAAGAGACATGTAAATCACCTGAGTGCGTCTAGAACGCTCATCTACATACTCGCCGGTACCCTTCCTAGTATGAGTTCGGGCATGAAGCTCAACCGGCTTGACGCTACGGCCAAGCTCCCTAGCCTGCACCAAAAAAAAACTTGTTCATATTTGAAGTTACACTACCTTAATAGCCAGACATCTAATGAATTAACAAAATATGATGTTGGAACTTACAAGGCGTCGAGCATGCTCCTGATTACTGATGCTGCCGCCAGTGTGCAGGCTCCCACCCTTTTCCGAGGCCCCGTTGAGCTTTGCCTGGGCGGATTTTTTCTTAAATTCAGGTGTAGCCCAGTAAGCACATAGCTCCTCCCAAATGGGTGGGAAACACCATTTTGGACGCTGTCCCTTTTTCCGATATCTAGTCAACAACTCGGAGAGGCGTTTGCTCGCTTTTTGATGAAAAATTATCTCTACATCAGCAGAATGCTCTACTCTCCAAGCAGCCTTCTCCTGTAAATAAGGAGAATATAATATTTTTTAGGATAATAATAAACTAAAGAAACATTAAAAGTAACTAAAAAATGGAAGTAAATTTAAAAGTACAAAATACCTTAAAAGCCGCAAAGAATCGATCCCGATCCTGATCCTCAAGCTCACTCCAATGCTTCCAGGCCCGATCAAACCGAGATGTAACTCGCATACGTGACGGCCTCTGCAGATTTTCTCGACTGAAGGAACCTTATCAATAGAACATGAGAACAATCAATACACATACATATAAAATCTGCACTCAACAATAAAATAACAATATTTGAGATCTTTCTTACCCTTTACCTATTCGGGGTAACAATAACTCGGCCATCCGACATAACCTCGATCTCCTCATCATCCGATGATATAGGCGAGGAATATCCATAAGTCTCCTCGTCATCACCATGAGACCGATGATCACCGTCCATGGGTAAATCTACCCCGATGCATCCGGTTGTCTCGGGAATTGTCCGCATGGGTCCGAGTCGGAATCCTCGGGGTGGGCATCATCGTGATCCCAATGGAGGTGTCCATGAACCGAGTGGTCGGAGCAACAGGTGGGGGTGCGGTGCCATATCATGTGGAGGCATGGGTGTGGGCGGTGGGCGTAGTGTAACAGATGTAGATGGGAGGGACACGAATCCGTCATCGACCGTCCGTGTCACAAAGCGAGGTCGACCACGACGACGTGCCCCTCCAAAGGTGCCTTACCCTTTCCCTTACCATCACCATGTCTATAGTGAAAAATGATGCTAATAATAATTAATTAAAAGTAACCAAAACACAAATTTGCAAATAATGGAAATTGATGGTGATAATAATTAACTTAAAGTAAGCACAAACACACATTTGTAAATAATGGAAAATGATGGTGATAATAATTAACTTAAAGTAAGCACAAACACACATTTGTAAATAATGGAAAATGATGCTAATCATAATGAACTTAAAGTTATGACAATGACAATACTACCTAATACAAAATACATCACTAAAATAAATAAAGTATTTGTTATTCAGAATTTGAGCTAGTGTCATATTCATAGCCATCTTCATCTTCTTCATCTTCTCGTTGATTCTCGCTTCTTCAACATATTAATCCTGAATGACTTGATTTGAATTCAAGCAGGAGGTATACAATTCTTCCAATACAACTTGTGTGTCTTGTAAACATGAGATTGTTTCTACTTCATTGACCACATTTGGAGGTGACATTTCATCTGTTTGATATGGCTCATCCAACTCTGAAACATCTATTTCAATGCGACCCCTTGGTTTTGTCTTGATTGCAACACACCAACCTCGTTTTTCTGTTTGAGTTGCTGGATAAGGAACGTAATATACTTGTCTCACATTATGTGCCATGATAAACGGATCAAACATATGATATCTTCTACTCATTTGGATGTCCACAATATTATATTTTTTATTCAAATTAGTGCCTCTACTAGATGGATCGAACCAATTACAATAAAACAACACTATTCTCTTAGGGTAGTCTAAATAACGATATGACAACTCATATATGTGTTGTATGACACCATAAAAGTCATCTGCAACTCCGCCTGGCTCACCCTTTACGTAAACACCACTATTTATTGTTGTTTTGTCTTCTGTCCATGATTGAGTATGAAATTTGTACCCATTCACGAAGTATGTGTGCCATTCTTTGACTTGTGTCAGAGGGACCGTCACCAAGTTTCGTAAATGTTGATTAATGACAGTAGGTGCCTCATTGTAAACCTATTCACAAAGTTTAACGACATATGTTTTTATCCGCATACATTATAGTGAATAACAGAATGATAAATGGGGAGATACTTACTTGTTGCTTAAACCATTTTGGAAAATCTTCATGAGTACGAGCAGATGCATCACGAGAAGACAAGAATGAACTGAACATATATGGATAACATCAATGAAAATTGACATATGCTATCGAAGGAATAAAAATTATAAGCTCATACTTACTCATGGTATGGTTTAACCTCGGCGCAATTGATCAATACATGAACATGAGCTGAGTTCCACTCTGCCTCCGTTAAATAATGTGTCAACTCCTTTCCGGAATGACGACCGGGAAGACAAAAAATTGATAAGGTTCCAGGTAGTCTTCCACTTTCATTTTCCGTTTCGTTCCTTCTAGTTGTTGGAGACAAAACCATGTGTTTGAAATAATGAGAGCATAAATGAATTGTCTCACGGTGTAAGTAAGACGCACATATCGAACCTTCAACCCTAGCCTTATTTTTCACCGATCGTTTTGACTCGCCCATGAATCTATTAAAAAATGACGAGGTTATTATTAATTAACTAATATGCATGAAATAAGATCAATAACTGTGATACTTAAATTACCTTTCAAATGGATACATCCACCTATATTGAACTGGACCACCAAGTCTTGCTTCATATGCAAGATGAATCGGAAGATGCTCCATTGAATCAAAGAAGCCAGGGGGGGAATATTCTCTCCAGCTTGCACAAAATGAGTGGAATGTTTTGTTCCATCCTGGTCAAATCGTCTTCCCTTAAAGTTGCGAGAACACAAGTCCTTGAAGAATTGACTTATTTCAATAAGGGCATTCAAAACATGGGGGCAACGAATCAAAGGCGATAGGAAGTAAGCACTCCATAAACACATGACAATCATGGCTTTTCATCCCATGCAACTTGCCTTTTATAACATCAAGACATCTTGCCAAGTTAGAAGAATAACCATCGGGCATCCTGAGCCCCTTTATCCATTGGCAAACTAACCTTGCTTCCTGGATAGTCAAAGTATAATTGGCCTTTGGCTTGTACATCTTCCCATTATCCCCGATGTCTCAGCTCCAAATCCGGTCTCTCCTGCAGTACAACCGTAAGTCCATTCTAGCCTTATCGTTGTCTTTGGTCTTGCCATGCACGTTCATCACAAAGTGTTGAAAATGTTGTCAAAGAAATTTTTTTCAATGTGCATTACATCAAGATTGTGCCTCAATAAATTATCTTTCCAATAAGGAAGATCCCAAAAAATACTCCTCTTTGTCCAATTATGCCACTGCAGTAACCATCTAATTTGGAAACCCGACTTCACTCACTTTTGGCAAGTCCCCGATTCTTATCCAAATTTGTTCTGTGTGTTAACCTCGGAGGCGGTCCATCCATTTCAACAGCCCCCTTCTTGAAGGCATTCTTATTCCTTCTAAATTGATGATCGTTCGGTAAGAACCTGCGATGGGAATCAAACCAGGACGACTTCCCCCGTATTTTAAGGTAAATGCCTTCGTATGCTCCATACAATGCGGGCATGCAAGCTTCCCATGCGTCCCCAACCAGACAACATGCCATACGCAGGGAAGTCATTAATTGTCCACATCAACGCTGCCTTCATTTTAAAATTTTGTTTTCGAGAAATATCGTACGTCATAACACCATTCCACAACCTCTTCAAATCATCAATCAAAGGTTGCAAGTATACATCAATGCCTGCCTTTGGATTAGATGGACCCGAATCAGGCAAGTCAAGAACATATATGGCTTTGACATACACATTTCGGGAGGAAGATTGTAAGGGGGTAACAACAACGGGCCAACATGAATAAGGTGATGCCGAGGCTTGGATATATGGGGTAAAGCCATCCGAGCATAACCCAAGTCGTACATTACGAGGATCAACGGCAAAATCCGGATGCACCCGATCAAAGTGCTTCCATGCTTCACCATCGAGAAGGATGGCGTAACACTCCTGCATTCCTCCTATTCTCATGGTGCCATGTCATTTTTCCTGCCGATCGCATCGATGCAAACATCCTCTCGTAATCTAGGAATGATTGACAAGTAGAACATCGAATTTACCGGAACTGGTTTTAGATTACTTCTACTTGCGTTGCGGCCGACGATACCTTGGTGCGTGACAAAACCTGCACTCAACCAATGCGCCATCATTTTTGTCGAATTCATTATCGTAAAAGAGCATGCACCCATTCTCAACAATCAATCCTCTTGGACTCCAATCCTAACTTGGACATTAACCTCTTCGCATCATAATAATTCTTGGGTAATCCTCCTTTGAAAGGCGTCCCCCAAAACCATTTTGGCAATGAAATCCAAGCCTAACTCGGGTATGCTCCAATTGGACTTGGCGGATAACGATTTGAACACACATCGATAACGTCGAGTCGGGGACCCTTCCCACAAAGGCTTATTTGCCTCTGTTAGGAGATTATAAAATTTTTGTGCATCTGCATTAGGAGGCTCTTCTGTATTATTGGACTCAAACGACCGGACATCATAAGAGCGTCACACACCATCTCCTCCATGGAAACAATATGATCTCCATATCCAACTTCGCACCACTACTTGAACCACTGTGCAATTCTGGTCAATGCCAAAATCAAATTGCGGCATTTCTTCTCCATGATTTGTCCAAATCCAGTAATTAGGCCTAAACCCAACTTTATACAGGTCGACCCTCACATCGTCTACATTCTTAATTCGGTGCAGTCACACTTCATACAAGGACATCTAATCAACCCCCCATTGTTATAAGTATCCTGCTGACTTGCCTTGGTAATAAATTCTTCAACACCATCTAAGAAAGATTGTTTTAACCCCCCTCTACGCGGATAAACCCTATCATACATCCAAGTACGATTCAAAGGAACAAATTCCATCCTCTGCATTTGCGCCAAAAAAAAGATAACTATAATGAAATTCCAAATAGAGGAAGTATCCTCTTCAAAAATTAAATTCAACTGTTATATTCAAGAGAGCATCACATTCACGCATTATTTATCATAAAAAAAAATACAACATACACTTGCATTGCCATTAAATCAGAGCAATGGTTTGATAGCAATGAAAGAAAAATAAACCAAATAGGATAGTCATTGTCTATATAATTTATCACATAGTTTATTGCAAGCTACTAACCATATAGTGAATAAGGAAAAACAAAGATCATGGTGTAGTTTATAAACGATAGCACAAGCATAAAAAAATTGTCAGGTTACATGCATAGGTGATTGGGTAATATTCTTATCATGCTCATGTTTTTCCTCATTTATCTTATTTGTTAATGTTACATAATAGTTCATTTTTAAAGAGCAAAGACAGCATCAATAGTAACCACTTAATAGACTACATTAAACCACAAGGAAAAAGTAATTAAAATCACTTACCAATTAGAATGAGAGCAACACTAGCACAACTAGAAATGTATATAACTTTCACAAATCAAGAACCCGCCCAACAGAAAATTGAATATAATCATAAATATAAATATGAATAGAGGTTTTCAATTTAATAAAACTTATATATCATTTATATGAATAGAGGTTTTCAATTTAATAAAACTTATAATGTAAATAATTAAAATAGCCGGATATTATATTCTACCCCTAAAAAATGAATTCGTCCTCGAATTATAAGGGCACGTGCAAAATCTAGAATTAACTCTGAACTAGTTCATGGTCATCGACCATCATGTTCTCAAAACACCGTACATGCCCACCTACTTCATCCAAAGATGCTCATGTAAAGGTTCAAACCATAAAATACATATTATAGCATTTATCAACATGGAAATATAACAGACGGATCGTAGAATTAAATGTAATCCGCATATCATCAATATACAAGTCCACATTATAAATCATACCCAAGATAAAGAGAGTATAAGGATTTCCCAAAACCCATCAACAAAAGCACATAACTTAGGACAATATCCACTTAAACCAACAACAAAAACCAAACAGCTAGCCAACACAACCAAACAAGATATAGAACTAAGCAACCAGCTTGAAACTAGTTTTAAAATAATAAGATATCAGCAAAGATCAATAGACATTAGCGAGACCACGAGAAGCATAGGAGATGCACACATCATCAGACAGATAAAACCCATGCTTCAAATTACCATACTCTCATAAAACTAACCAATTCTCTCACCAAGCTCAAGAAATTCCTATCAAACACAAACCAAGAATTTTGACAAACACAAAACAAAGATTCATGTGCATGGACCATATATCAATAGCTTAAGGATACAATTCATGTTCACATCATATGACATTTTATCAACATCGGGTCTCTAATCTATAAATAGGTCACTTAAGTTTAATCGTCCTCTCATTAGTAGACTTTCTTGAAGCATAGTGACAACAACAACAATTAAGAAATTAATACAATATTAGCTCTTGACAACAAAAAGATCTAACCTAAGACAAGATTGGATATAACATATTGCTTATATTTACTTGCACTCATTATAAATAAAAAAAATCATAACTTCCACCAACCTACAAGCCTCAGTTGCATCTATAATCAAAGAAGAAAATAACAGACCTAAAAAAATGCATACAATTAATAAAACATTGTAGTCATAAAGCTCATGGCATCTGATCAGGAACTTAGGCATATTTGCATTAGCATTTATTAAACATCGCCCTTCATAGTAATTTTTTTTTATAACAATATTCACCTGTCTATTATTAAACTCATTACTTTGTAAAGTAGCAGAGGTAGCACCATTAAAGTCATTGCTATAAATGATGTAAATATAAACAAAGCATGAGAATCCAAAAATTGCTTAAAATGACCATTTCAAAGTTAAGTCTCACCATGCAGTCATGTGCTAAATTAATTGATAGACCCTCTAGGTTTAATTCAAAATCAAGTAGAGCGCCATGTGTAAGCAAGAATGTTCATTCAAATATCACTTTGTAGACTAATGCTCATAATTGAAATCACTTTCATTCTCTTTTCCTGTCTTTTTTTTGTTATTAAAATGACAAACAATAATTTGACTTACCAACTCTACCAAATACCCTATCCAAAACACATTCTGCAGTTCAATGGGACCACTAGAAAGCTTATTTTAGTGGGGGGGAAATGAGGAAAGTACACTGGTAACAATATTTTTGTAGAAATGCAAGTTAACCATACTATATACCAATAATCGAAGGCCAGAAGTAAATAATGCTAACATCCAAAAATAATTCCATCCTTATTTCCTTATCTTCTAAATCATAGGTGTACTTTAAAGTCGAAGTACCATACTACATGTATTCCTATATCAAGCCAATTCAAGATCAAAGTCATCAGTAAAAATATATATTAGTATCAACCCCATTTGAAAAACTTTTCTTCAATATAGATGAGAATGATAAATGGCAATGCATTATTGTATTGAAAATCTTACTCTAACTATATTTAGTTGAGGAAAGAAAGAAAGAAAAAAAATAGTTAATATCCTTCTATGTGATCCATCTGTCAAGGTCTATTACATGATTAGGTAAAAACTGCTATTTATTTTCTCTACTACAAAAGGAACAACTAACATTGATGTTGTGTCATGCCAGTGAGGAGAATGCCTCCTACATGTTCCTCAATTGCACATCCACATACCAACTCAAATAAGAAGAAAAGAGCTTCACAATCACTTAAATTTCACATACATGTACGTTTCCTACATAAAAAAATCAATCCATTAAATCTCCCAAAGCAGAGTTGTTTCCTCTAATATAAATCCATCTCAATTTTTTTTTTTGTGGAGAAACCAAATATGAAAAACAAATTCTGTAGAATACTTGAAATAACAGAGATGAAACAAAATCCAATTGATAAAATTACAGATATATATAAAGCGAGAGTCCACTATTTTGGTTGGAAAGAGAATGAGGAAAGCACGTTGCTATTACACAAAGCTCCCACGGATGACCATGGTCACTCCTCCAATAATCGATAAAGGGTCGAAGGAGAGAAAGTGGGGCTGAAGAGAGAGAAAAAAACAGGTTGAAGATGAAGTAAAATTGGAAACAAAGTGAAACCTACCAAGTTATGAAAGATGTCAACATGGCACAACTAAGAGCATATTGTCTGTTCCATTTATTATATTTTAATGTGTTAGCACTATTTAATTGCTTGTGCCCGTTGGATTTGTGCTTATGTAAAAATTGCTTGAGCTTCTAGAAGTTCAGCTATGGAGCTACCTCAAGGAGAGAATTTTCGGTCTACGATCCAAAAATCGTTGGTGAGCTCATAATTTTTGGAGTTTGAAAAAGGTTACATAAAAACTGCTCAATCATCTTAGCATTACTTTACTGCAATACACAAAATTGCTTTTTTATATTTAATATAATAATCAATATAACATCTTTTTGGTAAATAATAGAACATGTGACTCAACAAAAACATCTTACTGAAAAAAGAAAATAAAAGAAGAACAATTCTGCTAAGAAATATTTTATTTCCCAATCTGGTAATAATAACGAAAAAAGGCTTCTCCTGTAGCCCACAGCTGGTAACACCAGAGATTGGGGAGAGGTTTCACAACTTCATAATCAGCCAACATCTTTACACACAAATTTATGACGCGTGTATGTACACTATACAAGAGATAAAATTATAAAAGAAAAAACATAGAAATTATAATGCAGACAACCAATTCAAGCATCTTACAAATGTAAATGCTCACTTCATTCCGATGCCCCAAAACATGGAAATTTCAAATTTCAACATGGAAATTATAATGCAGTTGGTAATATTTTTGAGCTGGCCCCCACAAAAGAACTAAAGTACAGATATATATTGTTGTATGAATAATATTTCACACCTGTTCCGGAGCTATCCAATTGTACTGTGAAGCAGAAGTAACAATCCTTAGTATTTTACGCCTGCAAAATCGTAAAGAGAAGGTGAACAAATTAGAAAGAAGAAATGAGGGAAGGTAATGTAATATTTTGAAAGAAAAATGAACAAAGTAGAAATAAGAAGTGAAAACTCGCCGTTTTTGGTGGTCTGGATGCTGCAGAGCTGAGAGGGAAACCGTTGCGCCGAAGAAGACAACTGAGGGAGGAAGAAAACTGTTCGAGTTACATATTGGAAATTAGCGACGGCCTTTTAATATTAGCGACGGCTAGGCCGTCGCAAATTACGATTCCGTCGCAAACTGTGAATGACCGTCGCAAAATTACCATCCGTCGCACATTAGCGACGGCCATGCCCGTCGCAAATTGGAGCCAACATTTCGCGTAAAATGGCGGGAACGTTACTGACAGATTTGCGACGGAACTTCCGTCAGTAATTTCCTCTATCATTTGCGACGGCTTCAGCCGTCGCAAAACATAAAATTAGCGACGGTTTTGAGACCGTCGCAAAATTTCCGTCGCTAATTCACCTTATTCTTGTAGTGTCTCACCACCGTATTACTTGATTGCGACGAGGTGCACTTGCCTTTATCTTAAAAATCACGCATCAAGTTTTTGGCGGCGTTGCCGGGGATTGGTTTTGTCAATATCATTAGTAACAAATGAGACAACTAGTTTAGACATTTTTTTTATTTTATTTTTCTGTATATATTTGATATCTTTCTTTTGTTAGTTTTGTATATATTTGTTTTTGTGTTTCTTTGATCTTGGGCTTAATTGTCTGTGAGGTGAAAAATTGATTAGATAGGATCATGGACTGCAATTGGTATCAACCATCTGATGCAGAAAGTGAGATATCTGAGCTGCAGCTGCGGGTAGATATGCTGCAGTTGGCCATAAAAATCCAACAAGTGAGTGATGAGTTGTCAAGGGCACAAATCTCTCCTCCACCAATGGTAGTTTGTTCTGAATGGGGAAATCAATTTCCCAACACTTCTACTCCATGGTGGGGGAACCCTCCAAACAATACTTTGATGGATGAAGGGGAACATTGGGAATCTTCCACACCTTGGTATGATGAGCCATCCCCATTGGAAGTTGCTTGGGAGAACTTCAAATCCGCATTCCCAGTCGAGGTTGAGCAACCTATCCCGGATAGTCAACCTCACTTAGAGGCTGTTTTGGAGAACTTCATGGCAACAACAATGGAAGAATTAAAGAATCAAGAAGATGCCATTCGAAGTCTCGGGCACGTATTGAGGAACTCTCTAACCTTCATCTCAAAATGCCAAATGAGGACTTGATGGATGATGATGAAGATGATGCAATGATGGATGAGGAGGAAGAAGAAGAGGTGGGAGCAACCGAGTCAAGAAGTGAAGACCCTGTTTTGGAGAACATAGTTGCACCATTCCCCATTGAACCCTTGACTAAGGAGCCTGAAAGGAAGAGGCATTTGGAGGATAGCTATGTCACCATGCTCGGGGATGATGAAGAACTTGTGAAATTAAATGATGCTATTGGCCCCTATGCATGTGTGGAATGTGATGGGAGAAACACTTGTGTGGTTTGTGCGGAGATTTCTGCATATTTGGAAGGTGATGGATTTGGCAATGCTGAGAGTGAAGATTGTACAGAAGCCAGAAACAGCACCAATGATCCTCTCGAATTGTTTGCCACCTCACATTTTAAAGCAGTCAACAATGGAGTTCATGCCTCTGCCTGAGGTTGAATCAGATTCCATAAATGAGGGCTATATTTTCACATTCCATAATTAGTGAGAAAAAAGGGCTATATTTTCACATTCCATAAATGTTTAATCAGATTTAAAAATGAAACAGGTAATCGCAATTGAGGTAATCATATTTACGGTATTGGTAATCTTGACAACTGCATTAGGGTCATAATTACAATTATATTATTTTTGTAATTGTCCACAAGGACGATAAATGTAACGTAACTACAACCATGATCCACATTTAAAAGTGAAACCCACCTTGTTTTACTATATTTTCCTAGTATTGAAAATCATGTTTTTTTTTTTTTGGCGTCATGCTGTTTAATGGGCCGTTTTAAATAGTTGAACCTGATTTGAAAGTGTCACCACTGGGCCAGTTTTAACAACATAAGAATAATGTAACCCATATAAATACAAACGTTACTCTTTTTCTTTGCTATTGTTTCCTTACATTTGTCTACAAGCAAATTATTAATCTCTGGTTGTGATTTCAGATGAACTCCGTGGTCTGATCCGACAGCGAAAAAGGTTGGAGGATAGTCTCGGCTACTGGTATGGACGTCCATAGACCCAACAGAATCAATCGATTTGAATTGATACAAATACGAGAAGATACAAATAAAATGAGATGCATGTTCTTGCTTTTTATGCAATGATCAGTAGCATAACATATTTTGATATTGTTGCCTTTTGGCATACCTTTTTTTTTTATTACCCTTTTGGCAGACATTGAAATATTAGTAAAACATATGGATTATTTTCTCCAGCAATTATTTTATATTTTGGAAGGCTATATCGTGTTTCAGTACGCCTTACAATCTTATCCCTCACTTTCCTATCTTCATATTACATGAGAAAATTCTTCAATATGCATGGTGATACAAGCTATTGTAACATGTGTGACCTTCGATGCTAGTAGAACTTGTTCCTAATCTTATTTAATTAATACACTACAAGAAATTCGGTGATTAGCTACGACAGATTTGATAGCTAATTTGTAGCTAATCTCTAGCAAACAAATTTAGCTACAAATTAGATGCAGAATTGGTGGTAGCATAATTTGAGTGGCAAATTAGCTAGAAAAATGTTCCTAGCTAATTCATAGTTAAACCTAAAAAAGTTCTAGCTATTTGGTAGCAAATCTCTAGTAATATCTTATTATGAATTGATTTTTTCTAGCTAAATAGCTATGATATTGTCGTAACGATTTTGTAGCCAATCTATAGCAAAATTTCATAGCAATTTTATAGTTATTTCCTAGCTAATTCAAAAAAAAATTTAAAAAAAAAATCGATCACTAAATTGATCCCAAACACCTATTCTATGGACCAATTTAACGATCGATATTTATCAACTTTATTATTTGGTTCTAGCTCTAAAACCACATACCAAAACAGAAGCAACAAAACTTACAAATAACAATAAAATAATTCATAATAATTCACTAGGAAAGCAAACACACAACAATATAGCTGAATAACATTTCTATCTGTGTTAAACAATGAAAAGTAAATAATTTTATACAAGACTAATATATATATATATATATATATATATATATATATATATATATATATATATATATATATATATATAAGTTTAAATCACAAGAAAGGCATGCTTATGATAGGTTCTCTCAACATCCATCTGCTTGGAAGTTAGAACTAGCATAAATGAAACCTTCAATATCACGAACAATATGCCACTGAAAATGTTGTAAGCATCATGTTGATTAAATATTTGGCCAAACAAAAAACATCCTAAACTTATTAAATGGTAACATATAAATACACCTTAGCAGTTAACAGCACAAAGACATATTTACAAACAAAAAATATAAAAGAAATGCACAAGCTGCCAAAAATAGTTTCACAAAAACTATGAAAATGATAAGGTATTAGCATAAAATTCAGATACCTTGAATGCAGGAATGATTTCAGATCCAAAGTCATTGGATGTAGGATATCTCCATCTCAGAAGATTGAGTAAAAATTCTGTCTTGAATACATAAACCCCCATAGATGCAATATATGGTGGCTTTAATGCATCTTGGGGTGACAACCCAAAAAGAGAAGTATCTGCTTGCTGAAGAGAATCAACAGGAACAAATAAATATATTACAATCACATTATTATGCCGTGATGCAAAAACTTCCAAAAAAAATAAAAAAATTGGGGACTGCAAGTTTGTATAAAAATTACATATCTAAGGAAATAAGAATAAGAGGCGACTTTGGGGGTTCAATTTTGCATAATTTGTATGTTTTAAATATATATATATATGCATGTTCTTAACATGTTAAACACATCATCCTATGATGTATTACAAGTCATTCTGGATTAAAATATAAACTTTACAGAACATGCTATAGTGCTAAGATGCTCACTCTAGAAAGATGAGGAAAAGACAGTTGAAATTGAGGATGGTATTTTTATCTTTGCTTTCTGATAGTGACCAACCTTAGAAGAATTACCAGATACAAAGAAAAGAAAAAGGTAAACACATTAGGTTAGCTTTGGACTTACCATTGCTTTCAGATCTGCACCCTTGGGTTTCTCTGAAAAATGGATGATGTGACCTCTGCCATCTACCTTGACCAATCCATAATCTGATGCACGGCTGAAAAAGCATGCAATTGGAAATGAAACCAAGATAAAATTAAATTTGAAATGATTTGTTTTGAGGATGTTATGTGTTTCTATGTCCCTTTCTATTATGGCTCTGAACCTTCTCAATCAAATACATTGGCATGGATTTAGATTGAAATAAAATAAAATACTTGGAAGTTGATATTCTTCCAGTAACAAAGTGATATCAAACAAATAAACATGCAGCAAAGAACAAAAAGAAACAAATCTAAAAGAAGCCGTAACACACTGTCACCTACAAAGAAAGACATGATACTGTGATATCTGCATTTCTGTCAACATGACTGTGTATTTGTTACAATATAATCAGAAAAAACTCTGAGAATGAAATGAAGAAATAATTTCAACTTACAAAACAGTTACACTGGATACCTGCACTAGGTCCATGTAATCCATTCGGTATAGATGGTCTCCGGCTAAGATCAATACATTCTCAACATGTGTGTGCTTGGCATCCTACAAAAGTCAAACAATTACAGAAAAATTCAACTTGAGGATAATAAAAGGAGGGGCATGCTATATACTACAATATGGTGTATACAAAAGATCATTTTCCCACCTCAAATACCCATGTAAATTGCCTCACAACATTTGCAGCTCCTTGGAACCAATTCTTTCCAGTTTCTCCAGGTGTTTGAGTAGCTGCCAGCACCTGTTTAGAATTTGTGCTTTAATAAGTTACTATGAACAGAAACTTGCAATTAGTCAACAACCCTGGTCCTGGCACCCCCTCCTCCCAAAATATAAAATCATCTTTCTAGTGGCTTATTCTTGTCTATCAATCATAGCAGCTAAACAAAAATGAAGTTTCCATAATAAAAATATTAGCACAATTAATGAATCTTTTTTTTTTTGGTATAGACCTTTTGTATCCGAAAGTCACATCGGACCCTGACTAGGTGGACTTGTATAAGGGGATAAAACTCTCGCTGAAGGGGAACCAAGTTCCAGCCACTTGGACCAACATGCGTTGGTTATGAATCATTTTATGTGAAGTGGAGATCTTGAGTTTTTCTTTTCTCCACTGTGTTGGCAATTTTAAGTCCCTTTAATATATTTTATCTAAAAAAAACATCTAGCTTATGATGCATGGCCTCCATGATACATACCTCCACATATACATCCCCAAAGTTGACGCCATTTCCAAAATAGGTGCGGGCGATATGACGGTTCAGGGACCTGAAAATGCACGGCAGGTGTTAAGAGTTTCTTTTTATGCGAGGAAACCTAAGATTCATGTGCTCATGAAGGTAATTACTAATTACTTATCAACTTTGTCTTGTAGCATACAGAGCTGAAAAAAGACAAGATGTAGCAATGCAAATCAATATGGAAGGAAAGGATCAAGGGAAAAAAACAAATAATGTCTCAGCGAAAAACAATGACTAAACTAGAAAGAGGATGTGTGTGAGAAGGAAAATATTGAACAAATTGTACTGCTCTGACGGTAGTGACAGTAGAATCAACTGAAGAAATGATGCTCGAACCTGCCAAAAGTTATTGTAGCAGGCCATAAATTTTGATAAAGGAGCAAGAGATGAGAGTTCTGGAGACAGAAAATTCTATTGTGCATCTGGGCAAAGAAATTGGTGTTGTCACACAAAAAAAAAAATGCAAGCCTTGCTTGTGAACTAATTACAGTTCCATGAAGCAGGTCCCAGCTGCCAAGAGGAAGCATGTGAGAAGGGATTTGAAAAGATTAAACAATATTTATGCTCCTCCAACTAAAGTGACTGGGAGTTGAGTGGCAATTGAGTTAGAGTTTATATGAATTATATTATTGCAATATGTAAACAATCATTCTATTATTGAAATTGATTCATAGTATTTGTTAGTCAAAGTTTTTTATAATTGGCCTGCGGTCCTTCTAACATTATACTCTCGACTCCTACAACATTGTTGTGAATTGTGATCACCATCGTCAGCACCTTGTTCCTTGTACCATATTTAATTTTGACATATCCTTTACACCCTAAATTTCTGAACTCTCCAGCAAGGCAACAAATACTTTAAGTAACCACTGATCAATGTCACACACCATCAATTGTGTTCACCCAGCAATATAAACAATGTCTAACGTATAGGCATGGTGAAGGGTAATATGGAATACTTCACTTCCTTTAGAGTTAACAATACCCACAGGTTGTCAAAAGAGTTGACTAATCTCATTCCTCTAAATTTTGATTTACCAAGTTTCAAAGAACCAAAAACTAAGGCAACAGATATTGAACATGGGTACTTATTTTTCTGATGAAAGAAACTCAGTCCTTCAAAAGATTTTAACTAGCTCAATTAAAGGGTTAAGTTAAACTATGTAGTTCTAGCTAGATTAAGCCATACATTATTCTAACAAACAACAAAAGGTAGACTGATATTCTCTCCTTCTATCTAAAGATTTGTACGACATCGGTAACATGATCACCCTCCAAGAACAATATATCAGTACATCAACCTATTGGCTAACATAATTGCTACTTTCTCTGTGGTTGTGACGACTGAGCCTAAATCTTCGTTTACTACTAATTAACTTACTTTATGTTCCTTCCACATCCCCAAACTTTATTGAACATGATGATGCTCCCGCAAGAACCAACACTTCTTCCGAGTCAAGTCACAAATTACCTGAAAATCAACACAACAAAAATCAAAATGCAAGAAGAAGCATGAAGCTGAATCGCACACACATTCACCCTCCTTCCAAGCTGTCAACACAGATATCACACACACAGCTAGAATTGAAATTATTTTAGTGTTTCAAAGAAGCAACAACAAAAATCAACATGCAAAGAGTAAATAGCAAAATCCACAGATGTAGAAAAAATCCACAACACTCTTGGAGTGCCCAAAATTTAAATATCACTAACTCAACAAACATGCCAAAAATTCTGATCAATACAAGAGAACTTTACTTAAGCATTTTGTCGAACAAGTGGGGTGCAATACAGGAAATGGAGTATAGATCACATGCATTTAACAAATCGCAAACAAATTGGGAGAGAGAGAGAAAGCAAATTGACAAATCTTACCTTCAAATTTCAGATCGAACTTAAAGTAATTATTGTCTTCAAATTGCAGATCCCTCACCTTCAAATCTCTTCAAATCGCAACACGAGAGTGAGAGAACGTTAGCGATATATAGAGAGAGAGATTGAAGAAAGAGAGTGAGCAAAGACCACCATGCGAGAGTGAAGAGATTTTAGCACCTCGTTTGCTCTACACATGACCTGCTGAGCATTCTCCTCTGTGTTGTGCCAATACTTCTTATTTCTATATTTCCAAAGACTCTAAAGATCACGACAAAAGTTGCTAACTGATGCTTGGAAAGCTTGCTTGAAACTTGGAAAAATAGAACTGCAAAATCTTCACATGTTATACGAATGGGGTCAATGAAGTGCCATAACATTCACTTTTCCAGCAATCACTACTGATTGGGCAATCTATGAAAAGATGACAACGAGTTTCTGGCTCCACATTACAACCAACACAAAGCATAGAGCAATTAACACCTCTACCCCTCAGAACGCCATCTAGTAGGGAGACAATTCCGCACAATCTCCAAATAAAAGTTTTCACTTTTGGTGGAATCTCCATAGACCAAATCACCTCCCAGCTTCCTTCAAGCTTCAAATTCTCCCTATCTACCGATTTTTCCATACACACTCTATACCCGCGGCCAAAGATAGAGACCACGTCGATGTTCTTCACCGTCTTGACTTTCTATTCGGTTACTTCATTATATTCAAATTTGCAAATGCTTTTGAGCTTGGATATGTGGCCCCTGATCAGACAGTTGAAGAGGCAGAGAGTGGTGTCAACGGTCATACACAAGACTTGTTACAGATAAGGATCTGTTAGAGACAGAGTCATGTAAAGAAGCAGAAAAAGAATCGAGACTGAGCTCAGCACTCCTGAAAAAAGACATCAATACAATCATAAAGCAAGTCGAAGGTGAGAGGCCCCAACTAAAGAAGCTTTATTTTACTGTCTTCAACAATGTTTCTAAAGTAAGTGTTGTTAAATAGATACCCATTTTCATGCATCAGGAAATTCTGGAGAGTGCATTTTAAGTCTCATAGTCATAAATGGCTACTTTATATGAATTGATTGCCTGGTGACTAATTATTTTTTTCTAAAATCATTCTATCTAAAGTAGGTTGACCCCATTCATAGAGCTACATCAATTGTTAAATGCGTGGTGGCTTTTATAGATCCATCTAGTCCAATATTTATTATATATAGAGTACTTCTACATAGCAAGAAAAAGTCAGCCAGAATTTTCACTAAAATTTTCATTGAAGTTAGATAAAATAAGCTGATAGGAAAAGTCCATTCTGCATCTTGGAACACCTCATAAGGATCAATACCAATACTCACCTCCCTCAACAAAGGAAACAAGGAGTCCTCCAATTCCATTGCAATGCCCGCACATAAAAAAAAGTATTAAGGAGTATCTTGTTTCAATTAAAAGTACATATTCAAAAAATGTAAACATAAATATGAGCCTATTTTAACCTTACAAGTCATATTCCATAATGGATATTACTCAAATTTCTGTTATAGGTTTGAATTTCTCATCTCTCTCGGTAGTAGAATCTGTTAAAGACTTGGGTACATTTAGAAGGGAATGGGAAAGATCATGTGGTGGCAGGCTGGACTAAGAATGAGAACCTTCATGGTTGTGTGGAGGCTTTGTCAATAGGGAAATGGAAGGATATGAAGGAGGCTGAACCACACACTCCACTTAAACTACTGAATTCCTTCACCAGATTTGGGGGTAAGGACTGGAGTGGTTTTTCTTTATTAAAAATTGTTGGACGGCTCTTCTATCCCTGGTTTTATATGTTAAAATATGAGACATAAGTACATCTTTGGAATTTAAACTATTCGATCTACTTAGACTTTCTGTTATGCCACATACTGATGATCATCACTCATGATTCTCCAGTTTCCTTAGTTTTGTTTTTATTCACATTCTGCACATCAGATGTTGAATTAACTAATTTCACATTTGATGTTTCCCATAAGAGACTCAATAATAACCTTTAGTTGGTTCTCTACCAAGTTTTTTTAGAGCCACGGAGTTGGAAGGCAGAGGGGTTGGGTTAAATTTAAACATCTTAAGTAAAAGATGCAGGAAGCTTACCTTCAAGAGCCTGGATTGATTTTTTTGATCCCAATAAGTTCAGAGCAACAGGTTGATCTGGACCAAAGACCTCGCAAGATGCACACTAATTCTATTTGCTGAAATGAATAATGCTGGACTAGAAATCAATTCATTCACATTTGGTTCTGCAGTTAGTGCTACTACCAACAGTGCCAATGTTAAACTAGGGAAGCAGATTCATGTAATGATTATAAAAGCTGGCTATGATTCAGAAATATAAGTCCTTCAATTAATTCATATACACTTTTTTTTGTCTCCCTTTGTCACTAATTATTGAATTTTTAGTCCTAAAGTTGAAAATTATTGAGAATAAAGAACTTGAACCATTGCTCATCACAACCACCAATTTCCTAACATCAATCTTAAGGTCATTATTTCAAAGATGCAAAAGATTATTATCTTGCATGCAAGGACTGTTTTCTGAGTTAAAACCAAAGCATCACCAGTAGTTAAGCAACATAATAACCAAAGCAGTAGTTAAGCATGACCAAAATTCTGATCTAGGCGTTTTGTCAAACAAGTGAGGTGCAATACTACTAGACATATAATGTCATCAAAATTATGCTACACTCTTCGTGTCATGAGTGAAAGAAGATGATCAAATTGTGAGAGAGCAAAACAAATTGACAAATCATAGCTGATGAGTGTGATTTTACCTCATTTTTCATGTACATTTCGGCATGCATTTGCATATAGTTAGGCCAAATTAGTATTGATTTTGTATAGTTTTTCCTTTGGAACGGATGAGGTGGTTTCTGTGTGTTGTTTTGCAGGATTTAGTGGAAAAATGCCCAGAAATCAGCCTTGGTGGAGCTTGGATGAAAAAGAGCTAGAAAAGTGAAGAATATAGCCAAACAGAGCCTATCACGGCCTGGCCGTGATGACCATCACGGCCGTGATGAAGCAGAGCAAAAGGCAAAAGTCAGAGACTGTCACGGCCTGGCCGTGATGGCCATCACGGCCGTGACTTAGGATTCGCGTCGCGAACAAAGGGCTCGCCTCGCGAGTGACCATTTTGTGCAAATTCGCCCAAGTCAGAGACCATCACGGCCTGGCCGTGATGGGAATCACGGCCGTGACGGGCGACGGACCTATAAATAACAGCACAGCAGACAGAAAATGGGACTAACTTCTAACCTAAAATAATCTGCACTTGGAGGCAGGCTGTGGCTGGCGGCTGGAGAGGGTTTCTACCCAAATAGGGGGGCGTTTTCTCTGCTCTTGGATGGGGAGAAGATGGAGGAAGCTTGTCTATGAGTGTTCTCCTTCCCTTTTCTCATTCTGTTTTGTATTTCCTTTTATCATGAGTAGTTAAATCCCCATTGTTGGGGTTAGATGTAACTTTTCTGAACTTGTTGTATTTGATTTGGTGTTTAATGCAAGTCTTTATTTCTCTATGAGTATGTGATTCTGTGCTTAAGGCTTTCCTTGGATTAGCTACCCATAGGAATGATATGTTGCTTTGATAGATGACTGGAAGGTTGGTGTTAAGGCATGCTCATGAATCATATGCCAAGTAGTTCAAGAATCTAGGAATAGGTGTTGAATGCTTGCAATCTTATAAGTCTCGACTTAATGCAAAATCTCAGGTTAATCCACCTAAGGAATTAGGGTTTAATTTGGGGTTTTAGGCTCAATGCACCTAAGGAATTAGGCTTGAGTATTTTAGAAAAGGCTTGATTGTCATAATTGAATTAGGACTTGTGTTGATAACCATTTCATTGCAATTAAGGGAGGATTAGTGTAGTCTAACCCTAACAATCTTAGCTATATCTCTGTTTGCCTTCCAAGTGTTCGATATAATTCCCAAAAGACTAAAAAAATATTGTTTTGCTTTCTTTATTTTCTGTTTTAATCCCTCACACTTTAGTTAAGTCTAAATAGTTGTTGAATTTGTGAATTGGTAATTGACATCCAATCCCTGTGGATACGATAACCGGTCTCACCACCGTATTACTTGATTGCGACGAGGTGCACTTGCCTTTATCTTAAAAATCACGCATCAATAGCCCTAATTACAGATCGAACATTTTACCTTCAAATTGCATATTGAACTTCTTATCTTCAAGCAAATCTTGTCATCAAATTGCAGATCCCTCACCTTCAAATCGCAACCTGAGAGAGAGAACGTAAGCGATGGAGAGAGAGAGAGAGATTGAAGAAAGAGACTGAGCCTGAGAGTACGAGAGTGCGAGAGAGTGAGAGTGGGATAACGAGAACCTGAGCAGAGAGCGAGAACAAAGCCATGCGAGAGTGAAAGTGAGAGTGCGAGAACCTGTGGAAGCAGAGTGAGAGTGATACAGAACATGCAAGAGACGGAGAGTGCGAGAGTGCTCAGTAGTAAAACAAAATTTTTATAAAAAATAGTTAATATTTAGTTTTAACTTTAAGTAAGAAAAGGTTTATGGTAGCTAACACTTAATAGTAGTTAACAAGTAGTTAATTAACTTGAAATTAGCTATAGATTATATTAGTAGCTAATATTAGTAGCTAATTATTGTTTTTCTTGTAGTGATATGAACTATGAACGGAGCTAAAAAATCGTGATAGTCATTAAAGAAATAAAACAAAATAATGATGATACAAATGATAATTTTAATTCTTTGGTTTTCCTTCAGAAAAGATAATATGAAGTTGGCGTGTACTTTTATTCAATGGAACGCAAAGGAAAAAAAATAGTTTTAGTATTTAAAAATTAAGTTTAGGGTCTATTTAGAAAGCATTTATACCTGAAAAAATGATTTTGTATTTTTTTTTGGGGGTACTATGTATTATTTGCTTTATTAAGTTATTTATACTTATCTTTTTAAAATTAAATATTTTTAATTTATATTTCCTAAATTTTACCTTATTAACTACACATATATTATTTATAATTTTAAATATTTTTTTTTTATATTTTACCTTTATTTATTTTTTACCTTAGTAAAATCAATGTTTAATTTTTTTTAAAATTATACAATTATCTAAGTAATTAATTAATCATGATTCATGAATATGTGAGAATTCATTTTCTTATTTTATTTTAAGGTTAAAGTACTATACATTGTTAGTGTAAAATATTTTACATTGACATCCACTAACATGTTGATATGTGTGTTTTTTATTTTAATAATTAAAAGAGAAAAATAACAATAATATTAATTTATCAATATATTATTTACACCGACGAAAAGTGGTCTCAAATATAACAGACTCTAAAAACATAGTCTCTGGTAGGTTTAATAACCTTCAAAACACTTCATGTTATGTTTACAGTGCCCTTTCTCTTCATCTCTTTGGTCTCGATCCTCCAATGGTTAGGTGTCATTTTGCCTACTACCATTCAGTTAGTTCCTTTCTTTGTTTATTTTGGTGATGTGGTTAATAAGAGGGCAAACTTATTGTATAATGTTTTGAGATGCAGTGATGTGGTCTACATGGGAATTGAGAAATGGGATTATTTTTGGGAGGGAAAAGTGGATATGGTCTTTTTGCTTGATAGGATTAAAGTATGTTCTTGGTGATGATTTACGGTCAAAGCTCAGTATATATTGTGTTTTTTCTCATATTGGTGCATTGATCATGAAAAATGTATTGAAGTTTAGTGGAAAACTGTTGCTTCTCGCAGTCTGTTGTAATCGTTGTTTCTTCTTAATCCTTTGTAAATGGTTCTGAGTATCCTTGTATTCTATTTAATATACTTTTTGTCTTTTCAAAAAAAAAAACTCTAAAAACATGTCCTCTCTGCTTTCTTTACTTTCACAGGTTATAGAATTCCAAAAAGCAATTTTTTATTTAAAAAATATATATATATTACTTCTAAACACTCCTTTCACTGGATCATCATTTTAGTGTATACTAAAATTTCATTGCTCTAAGGAAAAACTCAATTGTATATATAAATTTTAGAATGGAACACATAGGATTCAACACTAAAGATTCCAAACGAATAATTAACAAGTTTCACAGTATACACAGAAGTATAGTTAAAAAAAATTAAAAGAAGAAACACTGAAAAAATTATATCCCAAACGGCCAAACCCATTTGTCTAGAATGTGCACAAGGTTTTTTTTTTTTTTATAAAAAAGTTTAGGTGAGTTGAGTTTCAGGGACTCACCAGGGTCATGACGTTGTCTTAAGGCTCAAAGAACGCTTTGTTTTTTTTCTAACCATATTTTATGTCACCAAACATACTTTTTTTTAGCAATTTTATTACAGCAGAAGTTTAGAACTAATACTAAGCTAGCAACAGTATCTGATAGACATTGATATTCACTGTCCATATGTAGACAAGAAAATATAATTATGTCAGATAAATGCAATAATATTTGGTTACAAAAAGCACCTTTTCTGACAGATAACTCAAGGTCTCACTTACAATTTTAACACATTCTCAAAGTCAGATCCAGAGCACTGGCCTTTTCCCCTTGATCCTTACAATGATCTTGTGCTTCCTTCAACCTGCTGCTAAGATAGGAGGAGGATGATTGAGAGTACAAAGAGAGTGATAGATTGCTATCAACTTCAAGGTCCTCCATGCTTCCTTGGTTCTCAGAAGTGATGACCCTTGAATTTAATTTAAGTGAGAGATCCAAATTAAGGTCAATATCTGAATAAGCCTTCCTTTTCAAGGCCTTAAGTTCCATTGGATTTGCTTGCAACTTATTATTAGGCTCTTGAGCTCTTGGCTGTAGTTGGGTTAATGGAGGATGAAGATCAATCTGACATAAAGATTCATGGCTACCAAATGAGAGGAATTCATCTTTTGGTTCATGGATTATTTTACTTGTGGATAGCTCCCCAAAATTGGAAGCATCAACTTGGAAAATGCTATTGGTCCCATAGATCCTTTCATTCATTATGCTATAGTATCCAGCTCTAGATTCATCTACTGAACTCCTAGCCATGAAAGGCCTGTGCACCATGTTTTCATAGACACCAAGAGAAGCATCCCCATATCCATATCTGCAAAAGGAAGAGAGAAACTTTAGTTTGAAATTCAAAATTTTTGAGAGAATTTGAAGCTAAGTTGATAGAAGCATAATGTACCTATGTGCTGAACTTTGGCTTGGATTATAACCTTGAAGCATGGGAAGCTGGCTGAGATTATAAACATTTCTGTCTCCACTTTCTACAAGAAGCCTATGATCAGCCAATACTGTCATATAATTAAATAATCAAGTTATATATATTCATTAGGAACTTGTACTTAAGAACAAACCCTAATCACTTGTTGATAATAGGATTATAAAAAATAAAATAAAAAACCCACATTAATTGTACCTTGGTTTGTGTCATCTACTTTCTTGCTCCTATACATCTGACAAAAGAAACAGATGGGGAAAAAGAAACTAACCAAATTGATATAAGTAATTTTGAGAAGAAAAAAACTATAGGTTGTAATTATCTACGATTTACCTGTAAATGACTCTTGACATGAGCAATACTTAAACCTTTGATATTCATCAACTGAAGAACCAACTTTGGTGTTGCTCCTACACATCCAACCCAAGAAAACAATACATATATTCATAAAAAAATATTTATAACATCATTCAAAATAGTTAATTAAATTGTTAAATTAATTAACCTATCTAGTAATTAGATTAATGATTATGATCCCATGAGAAAATTGGAATCTAAATAAGGCACAAATTAACAAGATACATATAAATATGGAACTCACTCTCTTGTCCTCCAAGTCTTTGAACAGCATGAACAAAGCGAAGATGAAGATCAGGAGTCCAACGTAGCCTTGGCAACTTGGATCTAACATAAGGCCTCACTGAGGTCTTCTTCTCGTTGTTCTCTTCCACTGTGCTGTTGCTTGAGCTTCCTCCATTGTTATTATTTCTCTTACTTTCAACATCTTCATTGGTCTCATCTTCATTAGAAGAAAGGCTTGTCTTGGAACATTCTGAGCCATGGCTTTCTTCCATATCCTTATATAGCTAACTTCTTTAACTTTTGAGCTTTCTATACACTTGCCTTGGAGATTGGATTTGAAGATCAAAATTGAAGCAAGACAAAAAGAAATAGAGTATACTCTATATAGATATATATATGTTAATTATTTGTGGAGTCAAACCACTACTCCATGAAAAGGAATAGTTTGGAACTGAATAAAATCCTCTATCCAATTAGCATCACCAACATATATAGCTATATATAGCTACAGAAATTGATGACATCCCATATGCACCTATGTGATACCCAGATATAGTGATTAACATCTATAACCGTAGATTGATCTGCACATGGAACTTAGAACACACTTTCTCTAGCTTTCTCTCTCTACTTCTCTCTCTCTCTTTCTCCTTCTCTGTGTGCCTCTTTGAGAAGAGTAAACGAATAATTTGGTCTTCATCTCGTAAGCATGTTGATGTATATATGTTTTTAAAATGCATTTTTTTTTTAATGGTAAACCTGTTTTAAATATGCATGGTCATCAAGGAATGTTGAAAATATACTCGGTTATTTCATGTGAGGCCAATCCTGATCGCTTCAATTTGAATAACAAAAGTTTTTTATTTTTATTTTTATTTTTATGAGACAATAAACTAGCTCATTCATATAAATAAACTATAGCCAGCCTATACCAAAAAAACTATAGCCAACATTTTTAATAATAGTTTAGTATTATGATATTAGGGCCGTACATTACATACGATAGGCAATTTTTTTCGAGGAATTAGAAAATGAATTTGATTATTCTCTTGATAACGATACAAGTTTCACCGATATTAGTGAATTAAAAAAAATAACAAAATTTAAAACAAAAATAACATGTTTTTAATTTTGGTCCTTGATCAGGAGTATATCCTGCCGGAAGCGGGGACTAATCTCCTACGGAGGAATGAATGACACCTCAAGGCGGGAAACTCTCTCCCAGCAGAAATTCACTCAATACGTAAGAGCTGGGATTCGAACCCCGGCCACTTAGTTAAATGGTACAAGTTCACCACCACTTGTGCCAACCTCCGTCGGTAAACAAAACAAAAATAACATGTGGGTCTCGCTCCAAAAATTCTGATGGCTTATACAACAATTTATTCTTCATATCCATTTACCAGTCTTCCATCTCCATGCATGTATAGATTTCCCCAGTCAAAAAAAAACAAGTATAGATTTCCGTTTAGAGGGAAAAATGCCAAAATATGATAATTTTAATATGCTTAAAAGATATATATATATATATATATATATATATATATATATATATATGTATAATTATAGGTATATATCAAATAATGAATACATAAAAATCCAATTTTTAATTTCTTCTTGTGCTTTACTCTCAGAGAGTTCATTTAGATTGAAATGCATTCATATGGGAAAAATGTGTCTTCTTGAAAGTATAAAGAATGCCTTAAATTGCTTTTTGGTGTCCAGGTGCTTAAGTAAAGCGTATAGAATACGGGCAGGGTTTTGATGCATGATTGAGGATTGGAGGTGAGTTAGACTTTAGTTACGGGCCACGAACTTTAGTCGTGGATATATAAAGATAGGCATAGGCTGATGAAGGTATTCTTATAACATCGGTTAAGAAATTAAAGATAGCACGTTTGTATTGAAAATTTGTGATTCAATGTAATAAAAGTTCAGGTTAACTGCATTTTTGGTCATCTTATTAATTGGTTATATGTGATTCTGGTCCCTATGGATTTTTTTAACACATTTGGTCTCCCTATTTTTTTAATGTGGTAAATTCGGTTATTTCGTTCGATGTTAGTCAATTTTTCAATAATTAATAGAAAGAAATCACTGCTTTAAGTACATAGAACATCTGATTGAGGCTTCTGTGATAAAGAACTATGTGGTGGAACCAAAAAAAGGTCTCGTAAAAGAGGAACAAAATTGATAAATGATATAGATGAAGCATTGAATCATGTTGAAACAGAGAGACAGATGAGAGAGAAGCTCAACATAGGACTGAATTTGCAATATTGAAAAATTAGGAAGACCAAATGTGCTAAAAAAATCATAAGAAATCAGACATGACTAATAATAAAGGGACTAAAAGTGCAATCTAAGTCTAAATTTAAAAGTTTACTTTTTTTCAATATCAAATTTCTAACTTTTGATTCTCCTTAACCAATAATTTAAGGCACTGATTAATAAGATTTATTAAAATACTAGTAAAATTTTCATATACATAGATAACTTCTAAAATAAATTTGAATTTAATAAATTAGAACATGACTAGTAGGAAAAGCTGTATTTCTTTTCATTAATGCGTTTATATTTAATGAAATATTCTTTAGTTTGGCAAGAAAGAAAGAGTGCAATTGTAATTATTTAAGGCTTAAATTCCGTAAGAATTACAACCACAATTCCTTATGGAAGATATGAACTGGCGATTAATCAAAAGAAGTCTGAATTTCAATAATTTTTTATTATTTATTATGTTATTCGGAATGATAAATTTATTTTATTTTCCTTCCACGTACCAAACCTAGCTAAAGAAGCATTTTATTCCATTTCAATCATTTCAATAATTCATATCTCTTTCTTTATAATGATTTATAAAATTTTATTGCATGCACATGTTTACACATCATACTTCTAAAAATAATAGAAATTACTAAACAATAAGTCATTATTATATTATTTGTCCAAAAAAAAAAGTCATTATTATATTACCCTTAAAAAAAGTCATGTTATTAATATTATACTTGCACTTTACATTACACATTTATGTTATCACTTTTTTTTACTAAAAAGATATTCATTTGGTAAAATACATCGAAAACAACACAAATTCAACATCGTTAAAATGATGAATCTACGAACAAATTCACAAAACCCATGTTAATAGCATAACACGGCAAGATGCCTACAAATGTGACAAAATCAAAGTAATCGGAAAACCCATGCCTCCGGATCCGGAACGTTGACGCCCAAGTCTTGATTGAATCAGTAATGGATCAAAGCCGATCTACCAATTTGAACCAAACGAACACCACAACAAGACGGAAACCAAACGACGCCACAACAAGACGACGAACAAAACACCGCCGCACGCAAATGATGAAAACATGCATGGAAACAACACGAAAGAAAAATCGGATATATGTGAAAAAACCACTTATTTAGATAAAAGGTGAGAAGAAATAATGTAGAGTGGTGATTTTAGGTCAAAAATTGACCCAAAACCACCCCCCTTCCGATGGATGAGGAAAAAGGAAAAGATGAGAAGATGAAAGGGTGAGAGAGAGACGAGTCTGTGTTAATATTTATGTTATCACTTAACTACAACTCAATCTCATAATTTTATTTTTAAACCACAACTCAATCTCATAATTTTCATTACACGTCTTTTAAGCTATTTACATAGATGATAATTAACTATGACTCAGTCATTTCTCTTAAAAGCCTTCTCAAAATTTGTCGCAAAATTTTTTGATGAGGATTGGAATGAAAGAAAATATTCATAATATTATTGTATATATTTAAGTACCAGCTTGGAATGAGTAATGACAGTAAGAAATGTATAAATAGGTAGCAGTCAGTAAGTATGTGAGGTTGGGATTTCAAATTTTCATGAATGCATGTGTGTGAGACTGTGAAGCTGTTCTGTCTCTGATGCAGACCCAAACCCTCTCAAAAAGATAATATGAAATATAAGCTCTTTCGTCGGGAATCACGGGGTTTGTTCCTCCTTGGTCCTTATATTAATTTGTTAAATCTGTTTTCTTCCAATATTTTAATTTCGTTTTCATATTATTTCAGTTTTGTTTTATTTTGTTTTTATAATAAAGATGTAGGCAGAGAGACCATTGTTTATTATTTGGCACCAAAAATATTAATCCATCATCGGATTTTACAGGTAAATATATATGTAAAAACAAACTCAAATTTACCTTCTCACTTTGTTTAGAACTGTAGTCAATGAAGATTAACTTAATAATTAATAAAAAAACAAATTTATAATCATCCATATATACTCTTTCAAACCCAATAGGTGTGACTCAGTTGGCTGCGCAAGTTGAGTTTGTAGGGGAGGATCTCAGTTCGATTCTCGCAGAACACGTCTTTAGGGAGGGTTGAAGAATTCTTAATTGCGACTAAGCACCCGAGCGGAGATTGTTCCATAGCGGGTCTAAAGGCCCCAATTACAATGAGTTCCCTCCAAAAAAATATATACTCTTTCAAAATAAAAGGATGAAAATAAAATTTAACAACAAAAACCTTTCCTTTAACTTTGTGGCTATAATACCGTTTTCCCATTCCTCTATGGTTCAAAGAGAGAATGCTTTTTAGTTGGTATAAGAGAAACCTTTTTCATTCCACACTCGTGCGTAACCGTGGGCATCCATGCATATGCATGGACGTTGCATGACACGGATCAACAAAGGTATGTGAAAGTAAACCTCTTTTCGTGTTTTATCAATCACGAGGTTCTTGATTATGGTAGGTTCTGCAACTCCCACCATATATCAACTTTACAATCTTGCATGGCAGCATGAGAGTCTCTCCATTAATTCTCATCCCCAACTACACACAAATGTAGGAAGAATATGCTCTAATATGACAACAAAAATATATTCCGAAGCATTTGTGTTTTTTTTTTTTACTTCTTTTGGTACATCAAATATTTGGGTTTTGATGAAGGATATATTTACCCACAATTTATTAATTAAATAATCTTACTAATCCTACATATTCAAGGTTCTTGCTGGATTAAGTTTAGAGATCGGAAATAAGAAGAAAAAGAAAAAGAAAGAGAAATGGCCATAGAAAATGTTATTAAAGAATGTAATGTAATATGTGATTATTTTTTTTGGTAATTATGATATAGATACGAAGTATCCACCACCGTTAACAGTGACTAATCTCCATCGGAGAACCTGTTGGGCACACAATGTGGGTTCTTCCCTCCTAACCAGGTTTTATCCATACACAGGAGTCAGGATTCGAACCCCTGACTACTTACTTAAGGTGTCCAAATTTCTTACCACTTGGACTAATTAACCACATGTGTTGGTAATGTAATATGTGATTGATATGATAATGCAAAAATTTTATTTATTCTAAACTCAAACCAACCCTATCATTTGATCAATTTTTTTAAACTTGTAAATTTAGACCCAAAAATCCAAACAATATTTTTTATTTAAAAAATGACACATTTAGATAACTACACACAGGTTATTTTTTATAGTCAATTTGCGAGTTAAGGAAAGAGTGACTCCAACTTGGACACCTAAGCTTCTGATGAGGTCAACGCTAAACAGTACTATTGTGTCATTTTTCTTTAGTTCTATAATAATTTTTAATTCTAATACGTCAAGCTACATTTGGGTGCGTGAGCCTATAAATTCGGATCAAACGTCCTTATTTATATTTCAGAATGAGCATGTCTGTCGTTTTATACCAGTCATCCCTACATTATTTACAAAATGGAACTAAAGTATTAGAGATCGCAAAAAATAAAACTAAAAATATTATAAATCATGTACCCATGATCCTTACATATATATAGATTTCTCATTCTATATATTCTATGTAACATATATTATTTAGGCTTACATGTTATCTTATACACATCATTTTCAGCAAAATTAAAAAATATTAAAGATAATATAAGCACCTGATAACTCAAAGATTCTTCATATCATACATCGAGAAATGTTTCACAGATTATTGCTCTAATGTACGTAAATTGTAAGCAGGAAAAGAATGGTTTCAAGAATTTGAAATTTGAGAAAAGAAAAGAATAATGCAATGAATATCCTCTTTGATTCCTTTGATCTCAAGCAATTACACAGCTCGATCAATATATAAAGTATAACAGTGCAATCCGCCCTATCTCACTGTATCCAAGGCAATATATACACATTAGTCACCTAACCAACTTGGGCTGTTCAACCAGCTGTTGCCACAACCCTGCAACTAATTGATTTAACAGCCTTAACAACCTAGAGCAACTAATTGATGTGTCATATGCTTAACAATCTCCACCTTGGCACACCAGTGACAAGCATAACTAGCCTTTATCCACCTGATCTCCCTCCGATTTAGGATCAATCGAGGCAACCTGTAGCAGGTCAAGGCACCATTTGAACTTTACCAAAGGAACTGGTTTGGTAATCATATCAGCAGGATTTTCTGATGTATGAACTTTTACTACCTTGACAGCACCACCTTCGATGACATCTCTGATAAAGTGCAACCTGATGTTTATGTGCTTTGTCCTTTCATGATACATGGGATTCTTGCAGAGATGAAGTGCACTTTGGTTATCACAAAATACCTCAATTATGTCCTGCTGTATCCCAAGCTCATTGATCAGTCCTTTTATCCACAAGGCTTCCTTAATAGCTTCCATGACAGCTATGTATTCAGCCTCAGTGGTTGAAAGTGCAACCATGTGCTGCAAAGTTGCCTTCCAACTCACTGTATTGCCAAACAATGTGAACACATACCCTATTAATGACCTTCTTTTATCCAAGTCTCCAGCAAAATCTGAATCAACATAGCCTTTAGCTGGTTGATCTTCTGTGATTGACTTCCTGTACCTCAGTCCAAAGCTTTGTGTGCCTGCTAAGTATCTCATCACCCATTTGGCTGCTTTCCAGTGTTCTTCACCAGGATTTCCCATGAATCTGCTTATTAGGCTCACTGCATAAGCCAGATCAGGCCTGGAGCAAATCATAGCATATATCATGCTACCAATGGCATTGGCATATGGTATTCTGGACATTTTTACCTTCTCTGTATTAGACTGAGGAGATTGGTATGAAGAAAGTTTACAATGTGTTGCAATTGGAGTTGCAACTGGTTTTGCATCCTTCATGAAGAATCTAGACAAAACCTTCTTTAAGTAACAATTCTGAGAGATGGTGAGCTTTGACTTTTCTCTCTTCCTGCTGATATCCATCCCCAAAATCCTTTTGGCTGCTCCGAGGTCCTTTATTTCGAATTCTGACCTCAACTGATGCTTAATCTTGCTGATTTCCACCTTATTCCTTGATGTGAGAAGCATGTCATCCACATAGAGGAGTAAGTAGATGTGATCACCTGTTTCTGACTTCATCAGATACACACAACTATCATATTTACTCCTTTGATAACCATTGTTAAGCATGAAACAGTCAAACCTCCTGTACCATTGTCTAGGGGACTGTTTAAGTCCATAAAGGGACTTCTTGAGGAGACAAACCCAATCCTCTTTGCCAGGAACTTCATACCCCATAGGCTGCTTCATAAGAATCTTCTCCTCCAATTCACCATGCAAAAAAGCAGTCTTCACATCCATTTGTTCCAATTCCATGTCATAGTGAGTAACCATTGACATAGAATTCTAATGGATGAATGCTTCACAACTGATGAGAAAATTTCATTGAAATCAACACCTTCCCTTTGAGTGAATCCCTTCGCCACAAGTCTTGCTTTGTATCTAGCAGGCTCAACATTAGGTATCCCCTCCTTTCTTTTGTAAATCCACTTGCAACCTACTAATTTAGCATCTGTAGGTTTAGGAATCAGTTCCCATGTACAATTTTTCTCCAATGATTCCAACTCCTCATTCATTGCATAGATCCATTCCCTTGCATATGCAGACTTCACAGCTTCTTGGAAAGATCTTGGTTCATCTTCCACTAACTCTTCTTCTACATTCAATGCATATGCAATAAGATCTGCATATCCATACCTCTGTGGAGGTCTGATTTCTCTTCTTTCTCTGTCTCTAGTCAACCAGTAATCAGAGCCAATGTCTTGTTCACCTATGGCTGGTTCAGTACCTCCACTTCTTTCTGGATTAGGGTCATCATTGCTGCCATTTGTATGATTCCTTTTAGAAGACTCCACCTCAAGCTCAAGTCTATTACTGTCTCCACCTTGAGCTTGTGCCTGGTCACCCTTGTTTTGCAAACTCTGCTCATTGAAAGTTACATCTCTGCTAATGATGCACTTTCTGGATTCTGGACACCATATTCTGTATCCCTTCACTCCATCTGGATATCCCATGAACAGTCCCTTCTTTGCCCTTGGAACAAGTTTCCCTTCATTCACATGATAGTAGGCCACACATCCAAACACCTTCAAGTTGCTGTAGTCTGCTGGTTTACCAGTCCAGACATCTTGTGGTGTTTTGAATTCAATTGCTGTGGAGGGAGTTCTGTTTATCAAGTAGCAGGCTGTGTGAACTGCCTCACCCCAGAACTGAGAAGACAACTTGGCATTGGACAGTAAACACCTCACCCTTTCCATGAGAGTCTTGTTCATTCTCTCAGCTAAGCCATTTTGTTGTGGTGTCCCCCTCACTGTCTTGTGTCTCCTAATCCCATGGTCTTTTCAAAAAACAGTAAATGCCTCAAAGATACTCAAGACCATTGTCAGTTCTCAGGTTCTTGATCTTCTTGTTACACTGATTTTCAACCATAGCTTTCCATTGTTTGAAAACTTTGAAGGCTTCATCTTTAGTTTTGAACAAGTAAATCCATACTTTCCTGCTATAGTCATCAATGAGAGTAATAAAGTATCCATTACCTCCATGTGATGGCACTGTGGCAGCCCCCCAAAGATATGAGTGTATATACTCAAGGACTTCCTTTGTTGTATGCAAGCCTCTCCCAAACTTCACCCTTTGTTTCTTGCCAAAGACACAGTACTAGGGTTCACAGAAGTCTAGACCACCAAGCTTGTCACCACACAACATACCCCTTTTATCAAGTTCTCTAAGTCCTTTTTCACCTACATGCCCTAGTCTTTGATAACAAAGCATTGCTTTATCTGAACAAGCAGCATTGGCAGTAGCATCCTGACCAAGAATTGTGGATCCTTGCAGAACATAGATCCCATTGCTCCTCTTTCCTTTCATGATCACCATTGACCCTAACATAACCTTCAATTCACCATTGGCTGCTTTGTATGAACAACTAGATTTTTCCAATATTCCAAGAGAAATCAAATTTCTCTTTAATTCCGGTACATAGCTCACTTCACCGAGAAATCTTTCACTGCCATCAGCTTCCAATTCTAGTCACCAAACAGGTTGTGTTGTTTCCCATGATCACTTTACCACCATCAATACCCTGATAGGAGTGAAACCATTCCCTATTAGGGTAGTGGAAAGAGCATCCAGAATCTAGCACCCATTCTGTATCTGTCTTACTGTCTTACTGTCTGCTGCCATCAACACCTCAGCAGACTCATAGCCATATGAGGCTATAGAAACATCACCAGAATCTGATTCTTGTTCTCTGCTTTTATCTTTCTTCTTGCCTTTTCTCTTCTCTGGACAGGTCTTTTTGAAGTGGCCTTCCTTCTTACACACAAAGCATCTCTTGGATTTGGACTTCGATCTTGATCTGTTTGAATTCTTGAAATCCTCTCGATCGCCTCCTCCCCCTCACCATGAGTCCTTCACCACAGCTATCAGTCTTTCCCTCGGTTTTCTTCTTCAATTCCTTTGACATTAGAGCATATTGAACCTCTTCTAATGTTAAGGAATCTCTCCCGTAGACCATGGTGTCATGAAGATTTTCATACTCATGTGGCAGTGATCGCAGTAGAAGCAATGCTTTGTCTTCATCATCTATCTTGATATCTATATTTTCAAGATCAAGGATGATTTTGTTGAACTCATCCAGGTGATCCTCCATACTGACTCCTCCTTGCATTTTGAAAGTGTAGAGCTTCTCCTTAAGGTGAAGTCGATTGGCCAGGGATTTTGTCATGTATAAGCTCTCTAGTTTCAACTAGATACCTGCAACTGCCTCTCCTTCGACACTTCTCTCAGCACCTTATCCCCTAGACTCAAGATCAAGGCACTATGAGCCTTGTCTAGGAGATCCTTTTTTTCTTGTACTGAAAGAGTGGTTGGCATGGCTTTTCCCCCAGTCAGTGTATCCTCCAAACCTTGATGTACCAAGAATGCACTCGTCTTCAACCTCTAGATCCCAAAATCATTCTTGCCTGTGAATTTGTCAATATCGTATTTCGTCACCATCTTCAACCGTGGCTCTAGATACCACTTGTAAGCAGGAAAAGAATGATTTCAAGAATTTGAAATCTGAGAAAAGAAAAGAATAATGCACTGAATATCCTCTTTGATTCCTTTGATCTCAAGCAATTACACTACTCGATCAATATACAAAGTGTAACAGTGCAACATGCCCTATCTCACTGTATCCAAGGAAATATATACATATTAGTCACCTAACCAACTTGGGTTGTTCAACCAGCTGTTGCAACAGCCCTGCAACTAACTGATTTAACTGCCTTAACAACCTAGAGCAACTAACTGATGTGCCATATGCTCAACATACATACGTTATCGCAGTCTACAATTTGACAAAATTAATTCCAAGACTTATTGTAACACCCGGGTGCCGATGAGGGCGGGGAGTGGTTGTCGGTGCAAGAAGGCACGGACAAGGAGTGGCTCCTGACAGGTTTCTAAGCGGAGGGGAACATGAATGAACCGATTACACACCCGAATGAGAGGGATCCTGAGACTGTGTAGGTATGGGACTATACAGTTGAGGATGACTTATAACAATTGATTGGTTCTATCCATATCAACAAGATGCATCTTCTTTTCAGTAGCCCATCACTTAAGAACTCCACAGTTAAGTGATAGCACGGATTCCTACAAGTGTACCGAGTCGTCGCCAAGTAATAAAAAGATCGATCCCACAGAGACCGTAATCTCAATTCACAATTAATTATTAAACCAATTAAACTGGACTATATAAAAAGGATTTTGAAAATATTTGATTTTTGTAATAAGAACTAACTAAAAAATCAGATATTTAAGAATGCAATCAATTAAAATAGGAAAGTAAATCAATTAGGGGTTTTTCAAATCTAAAGAGATTCCTAGGAATTGGGTTACCAACAAGATTGTTCATGTTACCAAATCGACTACCCTTTGTTAATTATCAAAATTGCTTTGAAGGCGAATTTATCCTAAATAAGTTAATACTCCTTCTCGGGTTACAAAACCGTGCCCAATTAAACCAACCCCTACTCTCGTGGTAATTGAATTTAAATTGAACCCTTTAAGTTTTGTGACAATTCGTGAACCCTCGAAGGATCGCTTCTAACTCTCGTGATTTAAGTCCTAAGTTTGATTCCTATAGATCCAATACCTAAGATCACCGCTAGATTCCTCCTTAGAGTATCTATGACATGCAAATAAGTGCGCACCAGATTCACAAGTAATTCATGCGATAGAAACCAAATCGAAAGCGAAATCGAAATTAACAAAGGGAAAACATCAATTCATGACATAAAACAAATCTTGGGCATAGCCCCAATCCCTAGAAATTAAACTACTACTCAAGCATGGCCATGGTCATGGCAAGCTTGATTAACAAAAACATTAATGAAAACCTAAGAGAGGAGAAGGAGAAGAAGAAGAAGAAGAAGAAGAGAAATCCTAATTTTGCCTAAGGGAGCAGCCCAAAAAGTCCTCCAAAAGTCCTCTATTTTCGAGTCTAAGTGCTGTATTTACAGATTAGGGTAACTTGAATCCCAATCAATCACAAATTCAAATCAAATCAGTTTCTAAAGATCCATATATTGCGTGTCACGACCGTGATGGCCATCACGGCCAGGCCGTGACGGATTCTGTCTTGAAGGTTGCTTCACCGGTTGGTCTGTCACGGCCGTGACCACCATCACGGCTAGGCCGTGATCAGTTCTGCCTGTGAGAGGTCTGGTTCAGTTGGCATGTCACAGCCGTGATGTGCATCACGGGCTGGCCGTGACCAGTTCTGACTTTTCCATTCTTTCTTTTTAGCTCTACTCGATCATGGTCATGATGGCCATCACGGCTAGGCCGTGATGGGCTTTGTTTGGCTCATTTTCTTGCTTTTCAAGCTCTATCTTCATGCAAGATCCATCATGGTTGATCTTGAGCATTTTAATCCTTAATTCCTGCACAACAACACAAAACCGTCTTACCCGTTCCAAGGTAAAAACTAACCAAAATCAAATTAGAAATGCCTAAACTATATGAAAATGCATGCAAGATGTCAATGAAATATGAGGTGAAATCACACTTATCAAACTACCCCAAGCTTAAGATTTTGCTTCTCCTCAAGCAATCACTAAGGCCAGAAGATATAAACAATCAGAGCATGGATAGTGAACCAAGAACCCGAATAACTAATCCAAGTGACAGGCATATTCAAATAATAAACCAAGGGACAATCAATTTCAAGTCCAATTAGAAGCTTAGGTTCCCTAAATTCATATCTCTCACTGATTCGGGCACTCTTCTCACCTCACTCGAGTGTTTAACGGTATATGACAATTCGCTCAAGTTCCTCAAGGAAGGTATTCTACCATAAGCTTGACTATGAACCAAATCTCTACTTCATTAATTAAAACACATAAGAATCAAGAGGTCTTTTATTTTGGTTGTAATGGGGCCATGGGATTAATTGTTAGGAGGGGAAATCAAGAAAGGGAAAATTCAAGAAGGCTAAACAAAATATCAAACATTGCATAGCATGACAACCTTCTAAAATACCTTTTGGGCTTTAGTTTACTTTTCCACCTTTCTTTCCTCCCTTTTTTTTTAATTTTATTTCTCACTTTCTTTTTCTCATCCCCTTCTCCATTTTTTTTGTTTTATTTTATTTTATTTTTATTTTATCTGTAAAAGGGGAGATTTTCAATTCAAGAGAAATATTTTTCTAACTTTCTCATCCCACAATTTATTTTTCGAACTACCTTTTTACCCTTTTTGCAATACTTTAAAAGGTGTCATACCAAGTATCATTCATCAAAACAAATCAAGGTACCAAGAAAAGTATTTTATTCTTTTAGGCTTAAAATTGGGCAACTGAGGGGTAGCATTTAATCAATAACAGCTCATAAGGCCAGAAAAATACCTAGTGCCTCAGTCATTTTCAAATATGTTTTCAAAAATTTTTAAGTTTCAAAACGGTTTCAAGTCAAGTTCTAGAGAATTCAATCCAAGAGGAATAAAACACTCTATCACAAAGAATGGGGTAGATTTAGTGAGTACCCCTTTTAGGCTCAAAAATCTCATATTTAGTAGTTTAAAATCAATGAGAAACCCAAATCTAAGGAACCATATGCTAATTATTAACTATCAAAAGATCATCTCAATCATTTTTATTTTCTAGCCTATCACAAGAATACAAAGATTGGGTTCAAAAATTCACTTTCTCAATTCATTTGGCACCAAGTTCTCACAATTGGATGCATACTCTAAGCAAGGGGCAATCTAATCATGTGATTATGTAAAACTATGCCTATATGAATGCAACATGAAAAAAATGCAAAAATGCAAAAAAAATTCAAAAATACCCCTACCCCAAACTTAAAAACTTACATTGTCCCCAATGTAAATAATCAAGTCGGAGAGAGGAGAAAAATGGAACAACTCACCGAGGTGGCAGAGGGTGCTGGCTCACATGCCAGTCAAAGAGATGTTGGAAAATGTGTCACGGCCGTGATGCTCATCACAGTTAGGCCGTGATGCTCATCACGGCTAGACCGTGATCAATTCTGGTCTATGGGAACTGGCCTGTCACGGTCGTGAGTTCCATCACGGCTAGCCTGTGATACATTCTGATCTTCAGGGTCCTTCTCATCACGCCCGTGATGGATATCACGGCTGGGCCGTGATCCTTTCTGATTTTATTTTTCCTTGCCATTTTGCTCTTACTGCTTTCATAACCTGAAAATATTTGGTAAAACCATCAATTAGTGATCTTTCTTCTCTTAATTTTCTCAAATTATTCAAAGACAAAATTCAAAAACAAATTGAAAAGGGAAAGAAAACTTGGGTTGCCTCCCAAGAAGCGCTTATTTACGGTCTTAAGTTTGACCGTACTCCCTTGGATCAATCGGGATCAGCTGGGCTTGGATGTGCAAGAACACCCCTCTTCCATGGAAGTCCTTCAAAGAGCCTATTTTGTTCATATGGCCAATTGTGCTTTCGCTTTGCTCTTTTCACTTGAGTTTCATGGCCTTACTTCCTCCCGCGGAAGTTTTATCTCCACATGAGGAGCAACTCCAACTTCATCACCATTTGGTGCATTATTCGTCATGCAAAGCTTCGGAGTTGCTTCCATGTTAAGCTCTTCCTTCACCTATGGAGGCATTATCTCAATCCTGCACACATGACTCTCAAAAGGAGGGTTGTTATGTGAGTTAGTCAAATCAAAATATACCCTACCTTCCTCTACATTTAAAGAGAGCTTGCCATTTTTTACGTCTATTATCGCTCCAGCTGTGGCCAAGAATGGGCTTCCTAGAATGATAGGGAATTTAGAATTCCCGTTCATATCCAATACCATGAAATCGGTAGGAATGAAAAATTTCCCTACCTTTATGGGAACATTCTCTAGTATGCCCAGAGGAGTTTTAGTTGAGCCATCCACAAATTGTAAAGAGGATTCGGATGGACTCAATTCCTTGGTTCCTAACCTCTCTAGGATAGTAAGCGGCATCAAACTCGCACTAGCCCCTAAGTCACATAAGGCTTGGTCTATCTTCACATCTCCAATTGAGCAAGCAATGGAGAAACTTCCTGGATCTTTTAGTTTAGGAGGCATGTTAGTTTTTATCATGGCATTATGCTCCTCAATTAAGCCCTTAGTTTCTATTTCTATTTGCTTTCTCTTGACCAACCTTTGTGGGAAAGGTATTGGGGGTTGGTAAGGTAGTGGAGGGACATACTTTGGCTCTATCTCTTCATCTTCGCTCATGTCTCCCTCACATTCCTCATCCTTTTCAACCACCCCCAAGCTTATCATCCCTCAAGTATATAGCATTACAATGCTCATTGGGATTAACTTCGGGTTGTCCTGGAAACGCACCCTTAGTTCTAGAATATGTACTAGCTTGTTGGGCAATCTGAGTCTCTAACATCTTATTATGGATGGCTAAGTTAGAAAAGGGGTAGATTTTTTGCCTAATTGGGCGAGTCAACCTCGCTAATCTCCCAAATTAGCCTTGTTTTGTTCCAAAGTTAGAATTTGATTCGTTTTATGCATTTTTAGTAGTTTTTAGTTTATTTTGAGTAGAATTACGCTTTTCGTTTTCTTTTATTGTTTCAGGTTAAAAGTGAAGCTCTTAGAGTCAAGGAAAATGAAGAAAACAGTGGAAAAGTAATTCTGGAAGTTTAGCCTCGCGAAACAGGATCTCGCCTCGCGAGACTGAAGACCAGCCTGAACAGCAACGGCCACCCTTTCTGTCTCACCTCGCGAATCACCTTCTCGCCTTGCGAGCCTGAAGGCCTGACTGTGCCAGAAATGTCACCCTCTTTGTCTCGCCTCGCGAGCATTCAAATCAGGATGGAGCCAAAACTGAATTTCGCCTCGCGATAGCTTGCTCGCCCCACGAGCGGGCGCGAACCAGAACCCCTATTTATAGGCTGTTTTAGGTCAGATTGAAAACCTTTTGTTCACCACTTGTTTTAGATCGGTTTTGTGAGACGAATCCTTGTTCTCTGGAGCTGTGTCTCCCTATTTTCTTTTATTGTTTTACAATCATGATGAACTCCAATTGTTTGTGTCTTGTTACAAGCATGAGGAACTAATCCCCTTGTCTAAGGGATCAATGAAACCACCCATGGCGATGTAGCGTTCAATGTGATGTATGTTTCTCTCCTTTACCTCAACTCTTGTTTTCCAATTCTGAATTTATTGCATTGATCATATGCATGCATGATTGACTAGTTAACGTGATGAGGCTTGATAGGCAATTCGCGTTTAGAACTTGAATTGGGATCACTGATTGAATATTGCACGAGAGTCAGTAGGGGATCAGTGCAACCTTATAGGGAACAAGATTTAGTAGAGTTTGATGATTGGGTTATGAGACCTAGTAAGTAATTAATTCAATCGTTGAATACGTCCTATTGAGCACGACAGTGTCATTAGGAGAATTTGGGGGTCCTGGTTGACAATGTAATTGAACTTAGGGAGGGAATCATCATCACTTGGGTACTATGCATGATTGGGTAGGTGGATTTGTGACCTTAGATGTTTAATTCCATATTTTAATACTATATCTTTATTTGATTTGTCGATTTGAATTGCGATCCTATTTTCTTTCTCTCCACAACCACTTGCTTTTACTTGGTCAAACGTATCGAACTCCTTGCAAATTGGTAGAATTGGTAGCCCAATCCCTGTGTCCGACCTCGATAATTACTTACCGTGTTTTATTACTTACGACGACCCGGTACACTTGCCGGTGAATCAACAAGTTTTTGGCGCCGTTGCCGGGGATTGGCACAACCAATTTTCCTAATTTTTGGGAAGTTTGATTATTTGGTTAAGCTATTTTTATTTTTATTTTTATTTTCTGTTATTTATTTACTATTATTTCTCTCTACTTCTTTGATTCCACTTGGTCTTGCCTTGTTTTTGTATGCGAGGTACCCTTTCACAAGAGGACTTGCTATTTGATTCGGAGATCACCAGGACCGAGAGGAGATTAAGGAAAGAAGCCAGAGAACGAAAGAGGCTTGAAGCAATTAATTTTGATGGGATGGCCGAAGCAAACCCTCCTCTTTACAAGCCTCTCTTCGAGTACAATCTACCCAACTTGGATGATTGTTCTTCTTCTATCGTGAGGGGCAACCTCAATACAGATTCCTTCAGAGTGGAAGGATGTGTCACAACCCATATTCGTGAGAATCAATTTGATGGGAGTGGCAAACAAGACCCTCATAGACACATCACTCACTTCCTTGAAGCTTGTGACTTGCAGAAGACAAGAGGAGTTTCTCAAGATGAGTTTCGCTTGCGGCTATTCCCCCTCTCTCTTAGGGATGTCGCTCACGATTAGTTTGACAACTTGGATCGCAATAGTATCAGAACATGGGAGCAAATGGCCCAAAAGTTCCTTACTAAATATTCCCCTCCTCAAAAAGCGGCACAAGCAAGAGTAGCCGTTACATCTTTCAGGCAGACAAAAGATGAATCTTATAATGAAGCTTGGGAGAGGTATAATGTGCTCTTGAGAAGGTGTCCTTCGGCCTTCTTTGACCCGGTCTCCAAGGTTCAACATTTCTTTAACGGGTTAAGGGGGCGCTACCAGATGAATTGTGATGTCGCAGCGGGCGGTTCCTTTTCTTATTTATCAACTGAGGATGGATGGGCGTTATTGGAGAAGATGTCGAACAATGATTACAACCGTGGTAGGGAAACCTCAAGTGGAGTCAGTGCTGCAACAATAGAAGCCATTCTAGAGCAGAATAAACTTTTGAAGATGCAAAATGCGGCATTGTCTAGGAACAAAAAGGTTAATGTTGAAGGAATGCCTCCGGGTTGTGATAATTGTAATGGAGATCATGACATTCAGAGTTGTCCGTTCAACTTCTCTCTAGAACATGTGGACTCATGCCACAATTTCTATGACAAGGTGGTGCCCCGAACAACTATCGAGAGAAATGCATGTAATGATTTCAGTCATAATCAAAATAGGGGTTATATGTGGAGAGACCATCCGGGTTTCGCTTGGAGTAATGCTAGTGGTGGTCTAGCCGGTCAACAACAACCTCAACAGAGTCAGAGGGCAAACTATGGGATACATCAACGCAATGCTCAGCAGGCCTTTCCAGGGCCTAATCAATTGCAAACAACAGATGGTGGAAGGCAACCTTGGGAGTTGGCTTTAGAAAGGACGAATGCGGCAATTGAGAAGTTGTCAATCAATACAAGCACAACCATTGACAAGTTGGCAACTCATACAGGGTCGGCAATTCAGAATCTAGAGACGCAGATAGCTCAGCTCGCAAAGCAACTAAATGAGCGTCTCCCAGGCACTTTCCCAGGTGATACCGAGAACAACCCTAAGAACCAATGCAATGCCGTAACAACTAGAAGCGGTAGGGTGTTGGGATCTAACAGGGGTGCAACTAGTTCTCAGGAAGACAAGGCCCCAGAACAACCACATGTTGAGGAAGAGCAACCTGAGAAAGAGGAGTTGGCAAGTGACAAGGCACCGGAGCAAGGGGGAAGGTTAAAACTTGTAGATGAAGAGTTTCGAAGAAAGAAGTAGGTTGAACCGAAAGACCTCCCGCCCTACATGAAGGTACCATATCCTGAAAGATTGAAGAAGCCTCTACAAGATAAACAGTTTAGTAAATTCCTTGATGACTTCCGCAAACTTTAAATTAACATTCCATTTGCGGAAGCCATGGAACAAATGTCATCTTATGCCCGGTTTATGAAGGAGCTTCTCTCCAAGAAGCAGAAAATAGTGGATGAGGAAACGGTTGCTTTGACCGAGGAGTGTAGTGCCATTCTTCAAAGAAAACTACCTCCAAAGTTGAAGGATCCCGGTTCTTTTTCTATACCATGCACCATTGGGGAGATGACTCTAGGAAAGACATTGTGTGATCTAGGGGCAAGCATCAACTTGATGCCCCTCTCTATGACGAAGAAGTTGGGGATCAAAGAAGTCAAGGATACACGGATGTCACTCCAACTAGCCGATCGTTCTATAAAATATCCTTATGGGGTGGTCGAAGATTTGTTAGTGAAGGTGGACAAGTTCATATTTTCGACGGATTTTGTGGTGCTTGATATGGATGAAGACGCCGAGATCCCTCTCATATTGGGTAGACCCTTCTTGGCCACTGGGCGTGCTTTGATAGATGTGCAACAAGGGAAACTCACCCTAAGGGTGCAAGATGAGAAAGTAGTCTTCAATGTCTTTGAAGCAATGAAGCACCCCGCTGACAGGTCGGATGTGTATCGAGCTAGTGGATATGGTGGACTCAATTGTCAAGGTAAAGACCACTAGAGAGGCCCATGGTTCTTCACTTGCACAAGTGTTGGTAAAATCCCATGATGAGGATAGTGAGGAAGAAGACCCTTTGGGGGATGAGGACCATCTTGAGTGCTTAAAAAACATGGAAGCCTTACCGAGTCTCCCAAAAGATGAATGTGCAAGGGAAAAGCTCAACAACGAAGGAATGAGAGAATCTGTGCGTAAGGAAGTGATTAAACCTTTAGATGCCGGAATCATCTATCCAATCTCGGGTAGCTATTGGGTTAGTCCAATTCATGTGGTCCCAAGGAAAGGTGGCACAACTGTGGTGGTCAATGAAACCAATGAGTTGATCCCAAAAAAGATCATCACGGGGTGGAGAGTATGTGCCAATTATAGAAGGCTTTTGGACTTAAATGAGTTGTTCGAGATCCGCATGCAAGCATATGAAAATGCAAGAATCTACAAAGAGCGGACTAAGGCATGGCATGACAAGCACATCTTGCCTAGGAGGTTTGAGCCCGGACAAATGGTACTTCTTCTTTATAATTCAAGATTGAGACCTTTTCCTGGAAAGCTAAAATCAAGGTGGTCGGGACCATTCAAGGTCCTCCAAGTTTTTCCACACGGAATGGTAGAATTAGAAGGGGCCTCTGGTAACTTCAAGGTAAATGGGCAAGGGCTAAGGCATTACCATGGGGAATCAATCCCAAATGACAAGCAAGTTCTTCTTCCGGATTAACCCTTAGGGGTGACTTGAGTTAGGCTCGGGACGTTAAACAAGCACTACTTGGGAGGCAACCCAAGCTATATATCCTTTATATTTTTTAAGTTCTGTCATTTTCTCTTAAAAGAAAAGAGAAAAGAAAAAAACCCAGATTCGCCCCGCGAATCCACAGTGGCCTCGCGAGGCAGAAGCCCTGAATCTCAGAGGCTTGCTCATGCTTCTGTCTCGCGCCGCGAGAGCCACTTTCGCCTCGCGAATCTGGGCATCATCAGCTGTTGAAATTCTAGATTCGCCTCGCGCGCTATTACTCGCCTCGCGATTCTGGAAAGGGTGAAGAACAATTTTTCCATATTCGCTTCGCAAGTGATGTATTGCCTCGCGAATCTGTAATTAAGGTCCTCAATTTCAGGAGGTGCTGCAGGAGTTCTTCCGGGAGATGTCATTGGCCCAACAGGAGGGTCGGGTGCCCGTATACCCCTCCGAGGAGGAGCTGTCCCCTCGGCTTGGGTGGCAGGACTACCCTGGGGACCAGGGTGCTATGCCACAGGGGGGGTGCCTGAGGGACCAGAGGATGGGGATGCAACCTTAGAAGAGCTTTCCTTTGAAGCGTCCACCTACGCTACAACTTGATTAGGGAGCACCTTCTCCTTTCCCTCACTCTTATGTTATATTTATGTTTTTTCATTGAGGACAATGTATGCCTTCAGTGTGGGGGAGGGAACCAACTGCATTGCTTTTTTTTTGTTTTCTTTCCCTTTTTCCAATTGTTTTTGAATTTCGCTCTTGAATAATTTGAGAAGATCAAGAGTTTGTGTGTGAGTGTTGTGTCGGCAAGCTTGGTGGATTTTAATTAAATTTAGCATAGATTGACTGTATGAATTATGTTGACCATTGATGATTTCCCCCTAGGTTCTGAAAATCGAAAATTTGATCCCCATGTGAAAAATTGAAAATTGAACTTTGAAAAATTTTATTGTGATTGCTTGATTTATGACAAGTTTGGGGTGAAGGGGTGCACACACTAGGAATTGTATCTCGGTCAAACAATTTGCAAAAATGTCCAGGTGAGAATTTGAGCCGCCAACATGTTCTTAATTGTGTGAATCGCTTTTAAGCTGCACTTTCTCGGATTTGCTTAAATATGTGCATGGTTTGCATATTTATATGTTGCATCAAATGATCTAGGCAATTTTTCTTTGAAATAACTACTTGGCCATAAATGGAACCAACCTTGATGAATGATCCTAGTTATCCACATTGAGCCTTGAAGCCTATTGTTCTTGATGACCTTACATTACAAGCTATTAACTCCGACAAACCATGATTTTCCCCTATCCTAGGATTTAGGAGAGCATGGAGTTTTAGCTTTGTGAGTGTTGTTGTGGAACTAAGTTTGGGGTGGCTACAAGTTCATGAATCATAGTTGAGAAAAAGAAAAGCAAAATCAAAGGCCGAAGGCTTAAAAAAATGTGATGAAAAGTATTGAATATATGCCAAAAAGGGCAAAGTAAAAAGTATGAAAAGGAATAGGTGTGTAGCCACCCAATGCAAGGAATAGAATAATATGAGAGTAAATTCAATTGTTGTAATGCTAGTTTCATGCTCTCATTGATCCTAGGGACTAAGCCTCTATCCTTTGAATATCTTACCTTGAGCCAGGCCTCATTACAACCCATGAAAGACCTTTTGATGATGCATACATATTTTTGTGGGAACTTTGTTTGAGATGAAAATCAAATTTATGGGAAGTGTTCTTGAAATGCGAGATTGAGTGAAAAGTTGGTAGCTTAGACAAATTGAGCGAATGAGTGAAATATTAAATGCCCTTGTGAGGAAGGCAATTGTTTGATTTGGTGATCTCCCTTTTGTGTGCCACTTGGATCCTCAACTCAGATTACTGATTGCATGAATGATGGAATTCTCAATTGTTTAAAGTAAATGAATGTGGGGATTACATTGTTGCAAGGGGGGAAAACATTGAGGAAAAATTGTTGTGTTAAATTGCATGAAATTTGTGCAAAATTTGATTGAATCCTTTGAGCTTGCCAAGTTTTGAGTCTTTTTGAGTTCTAGCTTGCTTGGGGACAAGCAAGGTTTAAGTTTGGGGTGTTTTGATAAGTCTCTGGCTCATCTAGTTTCCAGCTAGAAAAGGGGTAGATTTTGTGCCTAATTGGGCGAGTCAACCTCGCTAATCTCCCAAATTAGCCTTGTTTTGTTCCTAAGTTAGAATTTGATTCGTTTTATGCATTTTTAGTAGTTTTTAGTTTATTTTGAGTAGAATTACGCTTTTCGTTTTCTTTTATTGTTTCAGTTTAAAAGTGAAGCTCTTAGAGTCAAGGAAAATGAAGAAAACAGTGGAAAAGCAATTCTGGAAGTTTCGCCTCGCGAAACAGGATCTCGCCTCGCGAGACTGAAGATCAGCCTAAACAGCAACAGCCACCCTTTCTGTCTCGTCTCGCGAATCACTATCTCGCCTCAGGAGCCTGAAGGCCTGACTGTGCCAGAAATGTCACCCTCTCTGTCTCGCCTTGCGAATCCCATCTCGCCTCGAGAGCATTCAAATCACGATGGAGCCAAAACTGAGTTTCGTCTCGCGAGAGCTTGCTCGCCCCACGAGCGGGCGCGAACCAGAACCCCTATTTATAGGCTGTTTTAGGTCAGATTGAAAACCTTTTGTTCACCACTTGTTTTAGATCGGTTTTGTGAGACGAATCCTTGTTCTCTGGAGCCGCGTCTCCCTATTTTCTTTTCTTGTTTTACAATCATGATGAACTCCAATTGTTTGTGTCTTGTTACAAGCATGAGGAACTAATCCCGGCCCCTTGTCTAAGGGATCAATGAAACCACCCATGGCGGTGTAGCGTTCAATGTGATGTATGTTTCTCTCCTTTACCTCAATTCATGTTTTCCAATTCTGAATTTATTGCGTTGATCATATGCATGCATGATTGACTAGTTAAAGTGATGAGGCTTGATAAGAAATTCGCGTTTAGAACTTGAATTGGGATCACTGATTGAATATTGCACAAGAGTGAGTAGGGGATCAGTGCAACCTTATAGGGAACAAGCACTAGTGGAAATAATGTAATATACGGGAACGTTTTACGTCAGTTGACCATATGTTTGACGTTAAAAATGAGGAAGTGGCAGTTTTGTAAATATTAAATCACTATTTGCGTCAGTTGTTTAATGAACTGACGTTAAAAGTGATTATTAACACTTTTAATGTTAGTTGTTTATACAACTGACGTTAGAAGTGTGATTTTTACTTCAGTTAAATAAATAACTGACGTAAATAATCAACTCATTCCTATCTTTCTTTAGTTGTCATCTCCCTGTTGTCACTCTTAACGCAGATCATCACTCCATATATAGTGCAGTTTATTTCTAATCTTTTTTTAAAAAAAGTTTATTTTTAATCTTAATTAATTAGCTTGAATTAGTAAACAAATTCTTGTGCAAATTAAAATAAATAAACACTTAACATAAAACAAGTTATATATGTATAATCAAATCGTATCTCATTGAAGTGATTCATAAGTTACAATTACATGATTAAAAGATAAAAAAATTTCGCAAGATAGCACTAAAATATAAAAAAGTTTCTACTTCAACATCATTTTCTTCTCAGTCCTGTCCTCAGAAACTCCAATATTGGATGCATCTCCTCCCTTACTTGAAGTCCTTGATGCTCCATCTGAATCCACAGTCAATTTGGAGCCAAAGCAGAGTGAAGGGTGCACTCGATCTGTTTCAGCAATATTCTTGGAACAGCCACTTGGTTCCAAAGCTGAGGTTTTGGAACTGTAGTCGCGATTCTCCGGAGAAGGATGATAGTGTGTGCAATTCACATAATGCGATTTACACACCCTTATCACCCATGTAATGCGATTTACACAACCTCAGAAGTTGTTTGACCATTAAGACAGAGACCTTTAAGTCTAGGTATAGGAAGAAAGAGTGATGAAATTAATCTCCGTGGCAGAGCCATATTGTGAAGTAGAAAAATTAAAGTAAGGAAGGAAGCTATTTATAGGAGTAGGGGATGAAGTTACTAGGCGTCGTAAGTTGCTAAAAAATTAAATTGATCCTTAAGAGCATTAGGTTCCAAGGCGCATTGGGAGTTGGCAGTCATATTATAAACGTGCAGAAAAGAAAACGCCCGAAGGAAATAGGAAGAAATAGACCAAGTCTAGGTATAAACTTAGTGCTCATAAAGAGGATTATAGGTTACAATGTGCATGGGTAAGTAGCATAGCAGTAATGGGTAATTAAGTAGCAGAGTAGTCAAAGGAATGAATGCTTTTGCAAAAACTTATACAATTTTAACGTCAGTTGTTGAATAAAACTGACGTTAAAAGTGTTTTTAAAATAAAAAATATTTATTTTTAACGTCAGTTGTTTATACAACTGACGTTAAAAGTGTGATTTTTACTTCAGTTAAATAAACAGCTGACGTAAATAATCCTATATCCCTTTCTGAAATGCCCTGTTGTCACTCTTAACACAGGTCAATGGGTAAAGTAGCGAGTAGTCAAAGGAATGAATGTTTTTCCAGAAACTTATACACCGTTAACGCCGGTTGTTGAATAAAACTGAAGTTAAAAGTGTTTTTAAAATAAAAATATTTATTTTTAACGCCTCATTGTTTATACAATTGACGTTAAAAGTGTGATTTTTACTTGATTAAATAAATAGCTGACGTAAATAATCCTATATCCCTATCCGAAATGCCCTGTTGTCACTCAATTAACACAGGTCTCGTGAGCCATTTTGTGAAGGAATAGAAATATAGAGGAAAAGAAGAGGCGATATACAGATCGATATAGAAGAATGTTACTTTATATAGAGAATGATTTTTACACAACACTTTTAACGCCGGGTTGTATTCAACAACCGACGTTAAAAGTGTTTTTTTAAAATATTAATATTTAACGCCGCTTTGTTAATAAAACTGACGTTAAAAAATTAATTTTAACGTCAGTTGTTTAATACAACTGACGTTAAATGTTGTTTTATATAACGTTTACACCCGCGCGCCTTCTGCACTTCGCTCTGTACGTACGTCTCTTGTCTCTTTTCATCACGCTCAACCCTAAATCACTCTCAACCCTCATTCTCACTCTCACCCAGCACAGAACCCTAATCGCGAGCTCATCTCCACCACAACCACCGCGAGGGCTTCTTCGCCACCACCGTGAGGTACACTATTAACCCTAACTCTGTCTTTCCATTCATTATTTGCAATAACTTGACGTACATCTCTCTTTCCCCTTCCCGCGCACTAACTCTCCTTGTCCCTCTGCTCTCAGTAACCACATCGAACGTTGGCTACCACTCGAGCTCCCATCCCCACCACCACGCGAGCACCTATTTCTGGTGAGTATTTAGGGCACATTTTTGTATTTTTGGTTTTGAGTGTATGTTGAAACTGTAGTCTCAGTGGTTGAAACTTGAAACCGTGAGTTTGAGTTGTTTGGTATGTACGTCTCTATTTTTGGTTTTGAGTGCATGTTGCTCTGCTGGTTGATCTGTCACGGTCGTGATGCTAATCACGGCTGGCGCGTGATCGCTTCTGCCTGTGATGGCATGGTTCTGCTTCAGTTGGCACGTTACAGTAGTGATGGACATCACCGCGCATCGTGACCAGTGCTTAGCAATTAATCTTTAAAAACTATAGTTTTCAATCTCCCGTATTGTCCTTATATTGGATATATGTTTTGTATATCTACAGGACCTATCTAGTTATGGATCGTAGTTGGATGGTTTGTAAGCGTACTAGTGCTGAGTATTTGAAGGGGGTGGGAGAATTTATAGAATTTGCTCAAAGGAATGTTCCTAATAGTAATGGAATGTTCTGTTGTCCTTGTGTCAAGTGTTTGAATACAAGGAAATGTACGGTGAAGGATATACGTACTCATTTGATTTGTGAAGGGATTTGCTTGAGTTATACAAGATGGATATGGCATGGTGATATGTTGTTGAGTAGTAATACGGCGAGTGTCTCCCAAAGTGAGGAGGTTGACGTAGATATGGAGGATGATCGAGTAGAGGACGTGATCCGTGATATTGGACAAGAATATTTTCATCGAGCTCATGTGTATGATAGGTTGTGCGGTGATGCGGATAAGCCTTTATATCCAGGGTGTACTACTCATACACGGTTGTCGGCGGTGCTAAAATTGGTTTGTGTGAAGGATAGAAATGGTTGGACCGATAAAAGCTTCACGGAATTGCTTGAAGTGTTGAAAGACTTGCTTCCGGAGGACAACACATTGCCTGACCGTAACCATGAGGCCAAGAAGGTATTGTGTCCTATGGGTATGGAGTATAAGAAGATACACGCATGCCCCAATGATTGCATATTGTACACCGATGTTCATGAAGACAATCACGATTGCCCCAAATGTGGGTTATCACGATACAAATTGAAGGGTGGTGATGATGATGATGATCTTGATGATGTGAGAAAAAAGGGTCCTCCTACGAAGGTGTTGTGGTATCTTCCAATAATTCCAAGGTTCAAGCGATTGTTTGCCAATGCAAAAGATGCGAAGAATCTTAGATGGCATAATGATGAGAGGAAATGTGATGGAAAGGTTCGTCATCCTGCTGATTCTATTCAATGGAAGAATATCGATACTATGTTTCCGGATTTCGCCGATGAGCCAAGAAACCTAAGGCTTGGACTTGCTACGGATAGAATGAATCCTTATGGTAACATGAGTAGTATTCATAGTTGATGGCCTATTCTGTTGGTAATTTACAACATGCCCCCTTGGTTGTGCATGAAGCACAAATACATGATGTTGTCTATGATGATTTCGGGCCCAAAGCAACCGGGAAATGACTTAGATGTTTATCTAGGTCCCTTGATTGAAGACTTGAAAACGCTGTGGGTGGAAGGTGTTGATGTAGTTGATGGGTATTCTCATGAGACTTTCAATCTTTGTGCCATGTTATTTTGCACCATCAACGACTTTCCAGCATACGGTAACTTGTCCGGGTACAGTGTCAAGGGGCAAAAAGCATGCCCTATATGTGAAGAAGGCACATGCTACACTCAGTTGCATCATGGAAAGAAGACGGTTTACCTTGGGCATCGGAGATTTCTTAGACGTGATCACCCATATCGTAAGATGAAAAAAGCTTTTAATGGATGCCAAGAGACAAAAGAAGCGCCGACGGCCTTAATTGGAGAGCAGGTTTATCAGAGGGTAAAGGACATCGATGTTATATTCGACAAGTCCAAAAAGAAAGGTAAAGCTGCTGAGAAAAACATATGGAAGAAGAGGTCGATATTCTTTGATCTTCCATACTGGCACAAGCTTGATGTCAGACACTGCATTGATGTGATGCATGTGGAGAAAAATGTGTGTGATAGTGTGATCGGGACGCTTCTCAACATTCAGGGCAAGACAAAGGATGGTGTGAATGCTCGTCTCGACCTCGTTGCTATGGGTATACGAGAGCAGTTAGCTCCAGTTGTTGAGGATGGTAAGCGGACTTATTTGCCGCCAGCATGTCATACTTTGTCAAAAAAAGAGAGACAAAGTTTCTGCGGGTGTCTTCAAGGCATCAAAGTTCCACATGGTTACTCTTCAAATATGAAGATGCTTGTCTCTAGTGATCTTAAATTGGTTGGCTTGAAGTCTCATGATTGTCACATCTTGATGCAACAACTTCTGCCCGTTGCTATTCGTGGTATTGCTACAAAAATGTGAGACATGCCATTACTCGGTTGTGCTCATTCTTCAATTCTATATGTAGCAAAGTCGTTGACCCCCGTATGTTGGATGACTTGGAAGTTGAGGCTGCTACAATCTTGTGCCAATTGGAGATGTATTTTCCTCCTTCCTTTTTCGACATAATGGTTCACTTAATTGTTCATTTGGTGAGGGAGATTAGATTATGTGGGCCGATTTTTCTGAGATGGATGTACCCAGTTGAGCGCTACATGAAGATCTTGAAAGGGTACGTGAAGAATCCTCATCGTCCGGAAGCATCTATTGTTCAAAGGTATGTTGCAGAAGAAGCTATTGAGTTTTGTTCGGACTACCTTCATAACACGGATCCTATAGGGGTTCCTAAGCCTTGGCATGATGAGATCAGATGTCAAGGTAAGGTTACACATGGCTTAAGAATTAATAGGAAGGATCGGGAGGAAGTGCTTCAAGCACATTTGTATGTATTGAACAACGTCGAATGTGTTTAGCCTTTCTTATTTGAACATAAAATAAAAGTCAATCAAGAAAACCCTCGAATGAGCGAAAGGTGGTTGTTGAACAAGCATAACAAGACTTTCTTACCATGGTTCAAGGAAGAAATGCTTAAGGATGGTAGTACTGCTTCTGATGACGTAAAATGGCTAGCACGTGGGCCTAACTTCAACGTCATATGTTGGAGCGGATACAACAAAAATAACTTTTCCTTTTATACAAAGGAACAAGATAACAAGAGTACCATGCAAAATAGTGGGGTTATGATCGTGGCCGAAGCAATGCACTTCTCTAGTGCAAAGGACACAAAACCCGTTACAGCACCGAGACCTTACTTTGGATATATTGAAGATATTTGGGTGCTCGATTACACTAAGCTTACGGTGCCGGTATTTAAATGTAAGTGGGTTGATAGTAACGGTGGTGTACAAACCGAAGAATTGGGGTTCACATTGGTAGACCTCAACAAGTTAGGTCATATAAATGAGCCTTTCATAATGGCTTCCCAAGCAAAACAAGTGTTCTACATCACTGATCCTTCTAACCAAAGGTTGTCCGTGGTTCTCCAAGGAAAAAGCATGTATAATGGTAGTGATGAAAATGAAGATTCAAATCTTGATATTCCTCATACTCCTTCTTTTTCAACAAACATGCCTACTATAATCGAGGAGACACAGGTGGACGATGTACATGCCACTCGTGATGATCATCACGAAGGGATATTGATATAGGTAGTTTAAACTTAGTATACATTTATTTTTATTTATATTTCTGTATTTATTTTGAGTTATAACCTATGTTAATAAATATATATTGTTTCTGAACAGGAATACATATGGATCATTGTTCCATTTTTCCTTTGTAATTCTGTAATGTGTGTGATATTCTGTGTTACTGGGATATTTACTGAATGCAGGGATGGCTGAGGGGAGTGATATTTTAAAACTGAATTTAAAAAAAAATTCTATTAACATCAGTTTTATCATACAACTGACGTTAATAGTATTTTTTAAAATATACAGTATACTATTAACGTCAGTTGTTTACTACAACTGACGTTAAAATTAAGACCTTTAACGTCAGTTATTTATAACAATTGACGTTAGTTTTAACAAAATTAACGTCAGTTTTGTTAAAGAACCGACGTTAATAGTGTTATATTTAACGTCAATTCTCAACTGACGTTAAAATTTTAACTTTTAACGTCAGCTGTATTTACGTCAGTCAGTACTCTGACGTAAAAAAATCAATTTTAACTGACGTAAAAAGCACTTATTGCACTAGTGAATATTTAATAGAGTTTGATGATTGGGTTATGAGACCTAGTAAGTAATTAATTCAATCGTTGAATACGTCCTATTGAGCACGACGGTGTCATTAGGAGAATTTGGGGGTCCTGGTTGACAGTGTAATTGAACTTAGGGAGGGAATCATCATCACTTGGGTACTATGCATGATTGGGTAGGTGGATTTGTGACCTTAGATGTTTAATTCCAGATTTTAATACTATATCTTTATTTGATTTGTCGATTTGAATTGCGATCCTATTTTCTCTCTCTCCACAACCACTTGCTTTTACTTGGTCAAACGTATCGAACTCCTTGCAAATTGGTAGAATTGGTAGCCCAATCCCTGTGTCCGACCTCGGTAATTACTTACCGTGTTTTATTACTTACGACGACCCAGTACACTTGCCGGTGACTCAACAAACACCATCAAAAGAAATAATTCGATCCACATAATATAAGTAAAATCATTCGAAGGACGTCTCTCGTGTCCAATCAATCTCAATGTATATCCAAGTCTCTTTTATTTAATTACAAAAAATTGAAGTCTATGAGCTCATGACAAATGGAATGGCATCCCACCGCCTTTCCCTCCCCAATAGGAAGTATCTATAATGGGTCTTTCCCTTCCCAGAAGGAGGTATCTATCTTCCCCTCTAACGATGAGGTATCTATCTTTTCCTATAACGATGATGTATCTATCTTCCCCTTCCCATAAGGAGGTATCTGTCTTCCCCTCTAATGAGGAGGTATCTATCATCCCCTTCCCAGAAGGAGGTATCTGTCTTCCCCTCTAAGGAGGAGGTATCTGTCTTCCCCTTCCTAGAAGGAGGTATCTGTCTTCCCAATGCGGAGGTATCTATCTTCCCCTCTAACGAGGAGGTATCTATCATCCCCTTCCTAGAAGGAGGTATCTGTCTTCCCCTCTAATGAGAAGGTATCTATCTTCCCATCTAACGAGGAGGTATCTATCATCCCCTTCACAGAAGGAGGCATCTGTCTTCCCCTCTAATGAGGAGGTATCTTTCATCCCCTCTAACGAGGAAGTCATTCCTCTAACGAGGAGGTGTCCATCATCCCATATATCTTAACAATCACAAAAATCATAATTCAGAATCATATTTTGGGCATATATCATAATCTCAGGTCATGATATATGACCTCATATGTCAATCTCAATGATATAGCATCATGACAAGACAACACTATAACATCACAAAATCAATTAATAATCAATATACATACATACATACATACATACATACATACATACATATATATATATATATATATATATATATATATATATATATATATATATATATATATATATACACACCAATTTGTGAATTCCACGTTACAAAGCCTTTTGTTCAAATTCAAAATAAATTACAGTCATGCAATTTTATTTTTAAGCTATACGTACATATATAAACCAAAGAAATGCTTCATACCAATTCTCGGTTCAGTAGGTTCATTAATGTAAGTTTGTGAATGTCTAGGGAACAAAGATTTTGACAACAAACAATATTATACATAAGCAAACAAATTCGGTCATTTAGATGCTATACCCATTATATTTAAAATTCAAAAACCTAGAAGATTGCTAATCCAAAATTCTTCATATTAGTAACACAATAAAAATTACATCCTTCAAGAAATCATTACAATCTAACATTTAATCACATAATTTAAAATATTGAACATTTAATCATTGGAAACTCCCTAAATTCATAATTTGGTTTCAAACCCCAAAATTTATTGTACCATGGAAAGGTGAACAAAGATGTTTTTACTCACCTCTTGAAGACATTCAAAAGCTTCAAAATTAATCTAAGGGAAGAGCTAGTCCTTCACCACAAAAAATCTTCCTTCTTTTCGTTAATAATTTTTGGTCTGTGTGTGGCTCCCCATTCGTTACTAAATTCAACAATTAGCACTGCTCTTTCTTTTATCCCCTTGTCTGTTCGTGCCGTTTCGTTACGTGAGTGAGAGAAAGAGGAGTTATAAACTTATATAGCCGTGTGAATAGCAACTAGGTTTCCTCATAGCATTAGGTTTCTTTTCTTTATTTTTTTTCCCTACCTTTAATATTGTTGCGGGACCCACTGACCCTTATTATTAGATGAATGAAAGGCAGGGCAATCTAGCCCTGACGTGAGGAGTCCTTCACCTTAACATACATGTCTATATAATTTTGTTTCCATTTTCATTCTTTGTTTCCTTTTTTTTAACCCAAAAGAAATCTCATTAATATTACATCTCCTAATTGTTTTTCACACAAAGGTAAACATGCTCAGTTCCTATACGAGAAATCCAAAAATGGATGGTGGCTCATGGCTTTTTCTTCTCTCTTTTTTTAAATATAAATTTTATATTTATTTAAAAATATTAAATAATTCCAATAAATTGTTATACTAATAGTTTTCTACGCTAAGCCTTATAACAACTAAATCTTTTCATTAAAATAATTTGTATTGTAATTTTGGAATGTTACACTTATCATAATACTGCTTAAATACATGTTGAGTAACATACCTTACCGTTTTCAATTTATATTGAACTTGAGTGATTCACCTTCTTGTGCGTCCAGATTAGTGGATTTATAAGGTTAATTCTACCTGATTTCAAAATTGAGCAAGGTTTAAAAAAAATGTATTTTTTTAATAAAAAAAATTAGGGAGAGATGTTGATCTAACTATGATGCTGCATGTTACAAGTCTCAAAGTTAGATTACCTCACGTTTAGATTTTAGAGCACAAAATTTTATGTCATCCCATTAGGATCCCCTTCAATTAAAAAAAAAAAAAAACTATAGGAAATCTGAACTTTAGAATTTTTTTCAATTAATTACATGACAAAAGAAAAATCGTAATATAGATAATTCAATTAATTAATGTGAACCATTTGAGAAAAATTACACTTCCTGAAACTACAGAGTACAGAATATCCTAATCAGTAATCACACACGGCATCATATTACGTCGTTAATAAGGAATACTCTTTTGTCAGGGTCACCCCAATGGCCTAATTAAGGCAGGGCAGCTACCACAAAAGTATTAATTATAACATATAATTTTTTTTAAAAAAATAAAAGGTTAATAACTTATAAACTAACACTACAGTAAAATATATTTTTAGTGACAAAAATTGCCGACAAAAATTCCGGCTAAAAATTTATTTTGTTGTTTAATACAAGAAGAATATTATTATTAGAATATTAACTGCAATTTGATAAGTGTCGTTAATATTACTATCTCTAGTCAATGCGGCACTATGTTTTTCCCAATACACCCCACTCATATCCAACACTATTTGTTAGGCTTGGTGCGTTGATAATATGATGGGTGACCCGACAATGATTCTAGGATAGCTAAGATATTATTATTAGATTTTGAGCCTAATTCAATTTTAAAAGCTAGTTCAACTCAAGGAATGATGATTGACCACTATTTATAAGCTCTTATTAAACATTATCTCTAATCAATGTGGGACTTTGAATTTTTCCCAATAATTATGGAAACCAAATATTATTGGTTTACTATGTATGACATTATTTGGAATTTGATGTAAGCAACACTATTGTCTGCATAAATTTTCTCCAGAATTATATGGATAGACCTTTGCTCTCCCTAGGTCTACACCCAAAACTCACCCTCACCCACCAAAGATAAAGAAATATATGTGTCAGCTTCAATACACACTCTGATATTCTGTTTTCGTACCAAATTAAATGGCATTATGTGGTGATATTGTTGACTCGTGCAACTAATGTAACCAATAAGCTTACCAAAATATGTAACATATAATTTGCTAATCTTGAATAGTTTGACAAGTTATATAATGGTACCATTCAATGTCTTTGATTTCATTAAATCTTTTTTTGAATAATTGCATCTTCATATATAAACTGTTGACAATCGGCTAACTATGGCCTATGGCCCTATGTTGTGTGGTATTTCTTTTTTCCCTTTTCTTGCCAAAAGTCAATAAAATTTCATTAAAATAGAAACAGTTATTGAAATATCAAATTTAAAACAAGAATAAAAATATAGAATAGTAAAAGTTTTTTTTTTTTGAGGCAAGAATATAGTAAAAGTTTTTTTTGAAACAAGAATATAGTAAAAGTTAAAACACAACAATTAGGTGATAAATAAAATAGATTAGATTTAGAGTGATGATTGATGCATTTTGATATTATTGATGAACCAAACTCTATAGTACTGTTGAATAAATAAATAAAAAAAACTCTATAGTACTGTTGAATAAAAAAAAAACTCTATAGTATTGTAAGAATATTAATAACTTTGTATGTTATGATCCAGAAAACTCTAGGTTTTGGATTCTCTCTATCAGAGATGTCCCTGACGCCCCTCTCCGGCAGTGAATCCCAGCTATCCAATTAGATCCAATAGTTCAAAAGAATAAACATTTTAAAACATTAAAAAATTTAAAAAAAAAACACAAAAATCCCTTTTCTATTCCTTCCATCTTGCTTTCTTCATCCCTCTGTCGCCTTTCACCACCAGCCACCACCAGCCACTAGCAAAATTTTGATCGCCCGCCACGTCACACCGCCCATCGTTTAGGCACTGTTGTAGCTCTATTTCCTTCACTGTCCACCACGTCACACTCCCTTCTCCCTTTCACTGCATGTCATTAAGAGCCCACCCCACCCTTGACAGACACCCGAGGAAGACATTTGCCTTATCGACAATGAAAATATAAAATGTCAAAAGAGAGAAAGAAGCAGGCAGAGAAAAGAGGATGGACATGAATGAGGAGTGAAAGGGTTGGCCGTGAACGACGACAGTTTACCGTCCACGATGGCAGAATGGTGGCTTTCGGTGCGGAGCGATGAGAGGCAGCAAGATGGAAGGAGGAGAAAGGGAGTTTTTGGATTTCTTTTTTGAATTTTTAATGTTTTCAAATGTTGATTTTTTTCAAACAATTGATATTAGATGACTAGGATTTACTGCAGGGTGTAACACCCCGATTTTCATTACTTTCTAGTATCGGTAATAAATATATAAATGTTTATATTTTTATCGGAGACTTAGAAATGGTTTTGGGAAAACCAAATTCATATTCTTATTATACTTATTTTTATAAGGTTACAGTTAAATTTTGGATTGAAGATTCAGATGGAACCCGGTCTGCGTTTTCACTGACAGTAAAATTTTACTGATCAGAAAACCTAATTACTTTCTAGGAGGTCACCCATCCCAGAATTGCTCCAAGTCAAGCACGCTTAACTATGGAGTTCTTAAGTGATGGGCTTCCGAAAAGAAGATGCATCTTGTTGGTATAGGTAGTACCAATCAATTCATATAAGTCATCCTCAACTGTATAGTCCCATACCTACACAGCCTCAGGATCCCTCTCATTCCGGTGTGTAATCGGTTCATTCATGTCTCCCTCTACCTAGAAGCCTGCTAGGAGCCGCTCCTTGATCGTGCCTTCTTGCACCGGCGACCACTCCCTGCCCTCGTCGGCCCCGGGTGTTACATGCCCACAAGCTTCCGCTTGGTTCGTCCCCGAACCACGTCATACTTCCCAGGAGGACCTATCCCAGAATTGCTCCAAGTCAAGCACGCTTAACTGTGGATTTCTTAAGTGATGAGCTTCTGAAAAGAATATGCATCTTGTTGGTATAGGTAGCACCAATCAATTCATATAAGTCATCCTCAACTGTATAGTCCCATACCTACACAACCTCAGGATCCCTCTCATTCCGGTGTGTAATCGGTTCATTCATGTGTCCCTCCACCTAGAAGCCTGTCAGGAGCTGCTCCTTGATCGTGCCTTCTTGCACCGACGACCACTCCCCGCCCTCGTCGGCCGCGGGTGTTACATGCCCACTAGCTTCCGTTTGGTTCGTCCCCGAACCACACCGTACTGGGAGAGGTGCGCTCTGATACCATTCGTACACGCTTCCTGTGAAAACTTCCCAGGAGGTCACCCATCCCAGAATTGCTCCAAGTCAAGCACGCTTAACTGTGGAGTTCTTAAGTGGTGGGCTTTCAAAAAGAAGATGCATCTTGTTGGTATACGTAGTATCAATCAATTACTATAAGTCATCCTCAATTGTATATAGTCCCATACCTACACACCCTCTGGATCCCTCTCATTCCGGTGTGTAATCGGTTCATTCATGTGTCCCTTCGTAAAGAAGTCTGCCAGGAGCTGCTCCTTGATCGTACCTTCTTGTACCGGCGATCACTCCCCGCCCTCGACAACCCTAGGTGTTACACTGGGAGAGGGCCGAAGATATCTCCACCGGAGAGAATTCAAACCCAAAACTATAACTTGTTGCTAGACCACCAACCCCTGATCAATAACTGCATCAAAATTCGACAAAACATACACCATGCACTAACAATTGGGATGTCTGATGTGTATTGCCTACCTTTCATTCTTAAAATTAGGACTCCGTAAATAAATAAATAAAATAGTATATCATATAATATCTCTGATAATATTTCCTTATTTTTTATTTTAAGTGATTAATTATGTGTATACCTGGACATCACGACTCCTATTTTTAATAATGTTGTACATGCAAAAGTAACATTTTAAAATTGATTATAGAGTAACCCACCAAAAAAAAAATTGATTATAGAGTAACATCAGCACTTTTCAGCATAAAATTATAATTTAACGGTTTTTATAAGTGTATTTTTGTGGGTGGTAAAAGAATTTAATTGACCTGTATTATCATTTTAAAGATTTGTTAAACCTTGAATCAATATTCATATGATAAAAAATATTTGACTTTTGCAGTTAAAAAAAATGACTTCTATGATAATTATATTGCTTAATTGTATTTTTGGTCATTCAACTATTGGTCATGTGTAATTTTGGTTCCTGTGACTTTTTTCGAGCATATTTGGTCTCTTTATTTTTTCGATATTGCAAATTCGATCATTTTGTCTATTATCCGTCAATTTTTTAATGATAAATAGAGATGAACCACTTCTTTAAACCTATATAAACTCTGGTTAAACAATGTGATGGAACAAAAAGAATGTCCTGAAAAGTAGAGACGAAACCAACAAATGTCATAGAGGAACTATTGCATGAATCATGTTAAAACAGAGAGACAAGGAAGGGAGAAGCTCAATTAGAGATTCTATGTGCTTAGAGCAGCTGTTTTCTATGTCGATCATTGAAAAAAATTGTCAGACATTGGACAGAAGGACCAAATTTGCAACATTGAAAAAATAAGGGGACCAAATGTACTCGAAAAAAACCACAGGGGCCAAAATCGCACATAACCAACAGTTGGAGGAGTAAAATTGCAATTAAGCCTAATTATATTAAAAGTCCCAAAATAATTTGAGATTGATTGATAGCATAAAGAACTCTACACGATATGCTATTGTTAATAGGGGATTTTTTTGGTGGGATTTACCACCTACTTTCAATTTGGAAGACTTTAATCGAAATAGATTAGGTCTCACCAATTTTAGATTTAAGTAATTTATGTTTCATGGCTTTGGTTTGACCCCCTCATGTTTTTTGTATTCTTTTTAAATATTTTTAATTAATTTTTGGTGTGCTACAAGTGATTGATAGGGGTTGTAACACCCTGTTTTTCCTACGTTTTCTGTAACAGTAAATACATATTTAAATATGTTTATTTTAGATTAAACTCAGAGGATGATTTTAATTAAACTAAAATCATTTTCTTGTGTTGTTATATCATATGAAGTCACGGTAAAATTTTCAGTTGAAAATTCAGACGGAAGCCGGTCTGCGTTTTCACTACCGGTACAAGTTTACTGTGCGGAAAACCTAATTTTGACCCGTGAATGAAACAATTAGTGTTTTTATTATGTTTCCTTCAACCTTGGTTATTTTGAAAATTTTCATGTAAAAAATAAAATAAAATATTTTATTCGGGCGAAACGTCGAAAAAATTACGATCGGAAATGTAACTGGGTATCAAATGGAGCAGATTATGGACCATAAAAGAAGTAAGGAGACACGATGGAAAGGGCTATGACACACTCTAAAAGTATCATCATCACACTTTTCAAATTATAATACTATTCTAATCCAAAAGTCTTTTCTCTCTCTTCTTCCATCCAATCAAGCATTAACCCACCAAGCATGCTCAACAAGCTCTCCCTCTCACTCCCTTAGCCGTGCAACTCTCCTCCCTCTCCCTATATATACCTCTTCCATTTTCACTTCATCATCTTCCTCCTTCAACCTCCATTAAAGTTCATCTTCTTCCTTTCTTCTTAAAGTTCAAGCTCTTAAAGCTTTAGTTTTTATTCATCTTTTCTACTTAAGCTCTTCATTAAAGTTATTGCTTATACTAAGGGTAATGCTCTCATATGAATCTTTTTGCAAGTTTCATCTTTTATTTCTTAGTTTACTGTATGTGTTCTTTATATGCTTTAAACTTCTAAAATCTCTCTAAAATGGTAGAAAACTCATTTTGACTTGAAACCACTTTCTATAGTCTTGTATTAACTTATATTTTCACATACTAAGAGGTTGTGTAAAACAAAAATCTCTATCCAATAAAGGCTGAATGCTTGCATTTGTGACCTAGGAAGTTTTTGTTTCAACTTTTGGAATATGATCATGTGTTTGAGTTTCTAACTATCCCTTGATCTTGAATCTATAAATCTTGGAAGTTTTGATAGCTTGTTCCTATGATGGCTGAAAAATATGAATAAGTAGGCCTAGGATACTATGTTTCAACTTTCAAGTATTGATCATGGATTTAGAACTCTTAATAACTTGTTTATTTTATGTTGTTAAAGCTAGTATGTGTTACTTTCATTTTTCCAAGATGATCATGGACTTGAGCTCCATAAGATATTTGGATGCTAAGTCTAAGAGATTGGAAAGTTTAAGGATTTATAACTTGTTTATTTTATGTTGTTAAAGCTAGTATGTGTTACTTTCATTTTTCCAAGATGATCATGGACTTGAGCTCCATAAGATATTTGGATGCTAAGTCTAAGAGATTGGAAAGTTTAAGGATTTATAACTTGTTTATTTTATGTTGTTAAAGCTAGAATGTGTTACTTTCATTTTTCCAAGATGATCATGGACTTGAGCTCCATAAGATATTTGGATGCTAAGTCTAAGAGATTGGAAAGTTTAAGGATTTATAACTTGTTTATTTTATGTTGTTAAAGCTAGTATGTGTACTTTCATTTTTCCAATATGATCATGGGCTTGAGCTCCATAAGATATTTGGATGCTAAGTCTAAGAGATTGGAAAGTTTAAGGAGTTATAACTTGTTTATTTTATGTTGTTAAAGCTAGTATGTGTTATTTTCATTTTTCCTAAATGATCATGGACTTGAGCTCCATAACACATATGGATGATAAATCCAAGAGATTGGAAAGTTTAAGGAGTTATAACTTGTTTATTTTATGTTGTTAAAGCTAGTATGTGTTATTTTCATTTTTCCAAAATGGTCATGGACTTGAGCTCCATAACACATATGGATGCTAAACCCAAGAGATTGGAAAGTTTAGTGAATGCTAGCCTATTTTACTAGCCTTGGCCGAATGCCCTATGTTTTTAACTTAGTGGAATTTTAATTCAACTTTGTTAAAAGATCATTGTTTATGAACTCCTAACACTTAAGGATCATAAATCCATGAGTTGTATAATTTTTGGGAATCTCTAACCCTAAGAACTAGTCTTGGCCGAACCTATACCTTGTGGTTTAGTGTTCTTGTTTTGATTTTAACTTGTGATTTTGTGTTCATAACCTTAGACTTCCATCGCGGAGGAAACGAGAACGTTGGTGACTTACCTCGTCGAGCATCTAACCTTCTTACCTTCAAAGAAAGTAAGAGGGGATTGCCTAGGGATATTCAATGACTATATGCATGTGTGTATGTGTTTACTTGAGTGATTTGAATATTATTGTGATATTGAGCCAATTCTTGAATGACTTGTTTACTTGAACTATTGTGATTATTACTTGAAGATTGATTATTACTTGCCTTAAAGTATTATGAGTTGTATATATGTGATGAACTGTCATTAACTGTGATATTATTGTTGAGGATATATTACTGTTGATTGAAGTTTGAGAAGCCGGACTTGAGTCTGTGCACAATGATTATAAGGATTAAAAGCCTTGATAAGTCTTGAATAGAACTTTGAAAGTAATGGTTTCATTTATGAAAGTTCCTTGTTTAAAAAGCTTACTTCAAGAAAATGAGATTCTTATTTTGAAAAGAAACGTTGAAGTGTTTTTTTTAAAACAATAGAAACTACCTTTTTATGATCCGAAGATGGTACGAGAGAAAACCTTTTTCGAACTATGTGTTTTATGAAGGAAAAACCCCTTTGAAAATATTTGACCTTATTTCATCAAGGATTTCAAAAGCAAACAAATTTCCTAAATGTTATATAAAAGAATTTGTAAAGAAAAAGATTTTCTCCTAAATGATTTAGAAACATTCCGGTTACTTGGATAAGTGACCGAGGTTTTGTTTTGGTTTTTGATTTTCACTGAGCGAAAAGTAAACACATGTGACAGAAAATCTAGTTTGCGAGACGTCGCCTCTAGCATTCAGTTATAAGCACACGATCTGGGATCCGTGTCAAGAATTATGGACCAAGGGTCCAAGTGGTGATATTATGGGCTAGGAGTCCAAATCTTGGAATTGAGGACTATGTTCTAATTTCATTATTATGGGCTAGGAGTCCTTATCATGTTGAAATAAAACATGGATAAAATGATAATCGTTTCTAAGACCACAACCTTGGACTGCGGCCTCGGTCTAAGGTGTTGTGATTGAGCACTCGGACTGTACGTCCTGTGTTATAAATTTTCAAGTGATGAAAATTGTGAATAGTCGTTAGCTTTGGGCTTTGACAACGGAAAAGAAAGAATACAAAGAAAAGTCTCGTTAATGAAAAGTCTTTTATTCATATGCATTTCCCCTTGGCATATGTGCTTGAGTTCCCGAATACCCGCTTAAGATGTGGTATTTGATGATGTATACATCCGAATGGCCGTTATAAGGGATTCGTGATGGTGTTGTTTCGGGTACATGAGGTGACGGAGTCAACTTGCCAAAGGTGGCGTATGAGTCTGATCAACTCTTTCTTTCTTAATGATAAAACGGTGATGGTATATCATGAGATTAAGATTAGAGCCTGATGATTGAAGTGTCATGCATTATCTTTATAAAATTGATTGATTCGGGTATGAGACCCACTGAAATAATACTTGTTGTTTACCTATGAGTAATGTTTAAAATGTCAATATGCCAAGGTGTTGTATGTATCATGTGTATGGTTGTTGTGCGATATATCCGTTGTCGGTATCTCACTCTTTCATTTTTACTTGTTATTCTCTCTTCCTTTTGGTATCGTCGTATGTACATGAGTCCAGATGGATCCCAATATCCCACTGGTGCCGACAACATCGAAGACTGAGGTCTTCGACAACGCAGGGGATGCTGGGGCATGGCAGATAAACCCCGGGGCGACATCCGCCACATACCACGGAGCCATCGACACAACCGATCTAAATGCTGACGGAGACCCAATCCGTAGAAGCCACACTGTGGAAACTAGGAGGGTAGCTCTACCTCCAATCTGGTATTACCTTCACACACTGCTACATGAGCCACCACCTCTAGACGTATAGCCGGCAACACCGATTGAGGAGGAGAGGATCCCGAGGAGGACTTCGATGAGGTCATGGAGGAAGATGAACCGGAGGATCACGTTATGGATCATGACGATGATGACGATTCTGTTGATGAGGGCGGCGACGTTATAGATCCATTACCCGAGGTCTCATCTCGTGGGAGCCCTTGTGGAGACCCTGCTTGCAGCCAGTGTCAGTAACCAGCTTGGAGCAGTTTGTGGGCAATCTTCCGTCATCTAACTTTTAGAGTTATCTTTTGGATGTGGTTCCGGACCCTCTTTCCATGTGTTACTCTCTTTTAAGTTGTAACTCCTAATTGTCTACATCTATTGTTTTCTAACATAATACATTAAAAGTTAATACTTTACGTAGCCATTCATTGTTTGTTTTCATCACTGTCGGGCCAAGGTCCAAGCCACCCAAGCAAGGGTTTTGGGCCCAAAAACAAATTTTACTTGCTAGTTAGTAGTTACTATTACTATAATAATTCGGTAGTTTTTTTTAAAAAAAATATTTTACTTACTATTTAGTAGTTGTTAATTGTTATAGACTAATTTAATAAATGATTTTGCATTCTAAAAAACTCAAAAGATAAACTTAAAATAAAACTATAATGTTCTTCTAAAAAAATATATAATAATTTTAACAAAATATTGTTTTTTTAAAGGTTTAACATAATATTGTTACTAGCTTTAAAAAAGTCTCATCCTACCCAAAGAGGTTGGCCTAGTGTGTAACACACTATTTTTTACACATATGATTAATTATTTTATTTGGATGTTTATGTTTATTTTGTTATGCGGTTTAGTTTGAGTAATTAAATTACTCTCTTCGAATTATTTTATTGGGTGCGTTAGCACTGACTTATTTCAGTGAATGCACGTTTACTAGACAATAATATACGTTATTGTCACTATTATTACCAGTACAGAAAAATGTTTTAAATAATATGATTAAGAGAAAAGCATTTCCATATTTTCATTCTATTTAATTTTAGATTTGAAAATAAACTGGTTTGACATTAATCGGAGATTAAATTTTGGACCGAGTATTTTCTTAGTTGATCAGTTCAACTATTAATCTTTACTCTAATTTGAATTTTGAAATCATATATTTATCAATCTTTATTTTTAGATTCTAAAAAGTAAAAACATGTTTATTTTAGGCATAATATTTATCACTCATAGTGTACCCACTAATACAAAACCAAATTTTATCTCTCCTCTCTCCCTTAATGACCCGTAAACCCACCCTCACCCATCACTCGTCTCTTTTCTTTCTCTGCTTCTTCCTTCTCACCCATCTTCTTATTCTTTCTCCCTCACTCCATCCTATTATCCCTTGCCGTTCCAAACCGCGCGCCGCAACCCTGCACAGCCGCGACACCGTGTCGACCGCCACTGCCCAAAGCCGCTCCGAACTGCACCGTCGTCGACTTGAGGGACCACAAAACGCGCAGCCTGTACGCGTTCTCCAGCGCGAAATGCGCCGCCCTCCAACGAGGTGAGCTCGGCCGCCACCTTCCATGGTGGATTACCTCCTTCTTGTCAGCTTAAACACCATCTTCTTCCTCAAAAGCTTGTCTTCATTTTCTTGGGTCATGGTTGTTTCAGATCTGTTTTGCGGTGCTCCGCCGCCCCTCCATCGCCAGCTGCCACGCCGTCCATTGCAACAACCACCATGTCCTCTTTTCTTGACATCTTGGGTGAGTACTTCACCATAACCTCTCCTAGTTGAAAATCCCCAATTTTATTTTGAAACACCTAACTTTTCATTTTACCCAAATCATGAAATTGGTTGTATTTTAGTGCAATTAGGACTTTTAATTTATGATTCCTAAGTTTAGCTTCATGATTCTCTATTTAAATCAAATTTTCCCCAAATTGCTCTTTGAACCCTAAAACCCCAATTTGAGTTTTATTGAAATTGGTTACGTTTGGTAAAATTAAGTATGCATTTATGAAATTAGGACTTTTAGTTGATGATTCCCAAGTTCATTTTCATGATCCTTTAATCAAAACAAAGTTTCCTCAAAGGGTATTGTGAAGCTTAAGCTCCAAACATGATTTTCTTTGAAAATGACCTTGTTTGGTAATAAGATTAAGTGTTTAGATCAAATTAGAATGTGTGTTTGATCATGTGTAATTGATTTCTTGATTTCTGGTTGTTGCGCGTTGTTGGATTCCCTCTCTGAGACGTTTGACACTGCTATGCTTGCTTGATGGAGTAGATAGTTACACTCTTGGAGCTAACGTGAGCATTAAGACGAGGATCCTTTACTTGTCTTCAAAGGTAAGGGGAGCTTGCCTAGGGATATTCAATGACCATGTGCATGTGTGTATGTGTTTAATTGAGTGTTGTGAATATTATTGTGATATTGAGCAAATACTTGAATGACTTGTTTACTTGAACTATTGTGATTATTACTTGAAGTTGAACGTTACTTGCTTTAAAGTGTTATGAATTATATATATGTGATGAATTGTCATTAACTGTAATATTATTATTGTTGTGAATATATTACTGTTGATTGAAGTTTGCGAAGCCGGACTTGAGTCTGTGCCCAATGACTATAAGGATTAAAAGCCTTAATAAGCCTTGAATAGAACTTTGAAAGTTTTGGGTTCACTTATAAAAGTTCCTTGTTTAAAGTGCTTACTTCAAAAGAATAAGATCTTGGTTTTTAGAAAAATGTTGAAGTGATTTTGAGTTGAAGGAAACTACATTTTTATGATCAAAAGTTTTGTACGAGAGAAAACCTTTTCGAACTGTGTGTTTTATAGGTTTAACACCCCCTTGGTGCTACATGTTGAAACTAAAAGACTGAAAATAATTACGCTGGTTGCTTTTGGAAAAATATAATTTTCTCTATTTCATAACTTTCTTGAAAATTAGTGATAAATTTTTTTTTTCATTTCCTCAAACTATACAACCCAAACTGTTATAATTAACAAACAACCGAATACATATATATGCATCAATAAGGTTTTACATATGGCCTGTTATATTACAATCATTTATTTAAGCCATAGCATAAGGAAAACACACATAAACTAAATCTATATAGTAGAGGTATTACTTTCCAAAATTAAACCCAAATCCGAATCCTACAGCTGGTCACACTTAATAATCCCCATTGGGAAATCCTCCCGAGACTCCCCGCCCGCAGAAGTACCCAGGTTTGTCCTCCACACGCTTCCGTCATCAGCCTCATCAAAGTGCAGGGAACGTATTCCCGTGTACGATAGCAGACTCATTTGGCTCATCTGTACTCGAATATATATATTGAAGCATAGTAGAAACCCAACATGAAAATAAATAAAGCAAGGGTGAGATACCATCATTGAGTTTTCATAATGATAACTACATGCACGACACTCAAACAACCATCATGTATAAATATTATAAGTATTTCCTACCAATGGGATTCATACCCGATCATCCAATAGTAAATTTTCAAAAATGCATGACACTTCAATATCCATTCCTGTGATTCTTGACCTTTATTCTCCGGAGATTCCTAACTTCCCTTCTTCGAGCAATGATTAGGCTGCGATACCCTTAACACAATTGTCTCATGAGATCGGCCTCTAAATTTAGGTCCGGCTCCAATTGTTCAGGGAATATCACGATGGAGCACCTAAAATAATATTGGAATAGTTCCCTATTGAGTACATTCGTGCCGGGTAACCGAATTCCACGACCCGAGGTTGCAAGGCCCCAAGTATTCGCTGGATTTTCGAAGCCCGAATGTCCCTAAGACCCAAAGACCCTAGAATTTATCTTTGGTCCGTAACTAACCAATTTACCCAATTCACCCTTTGTGAAATTGTAGCTCGATACCCAAGGCATGTCTGCCCAAATATGGCATGTTTGTCATACTATGCATGTAAAATCCTTTGTTATCGTAATTGTTCTTTGTTGTTTATTTTTGCTGTCAAGACTTAAAGCTCCCAACTACCCTTCCTTAGGTATTCCAATTCCTTTCCTTTCCAAGTACGATTTCCTTTTAGGAACACTAGCCCGACATCTCGGCAATCTAGGTCCTTATACTTTCCTTGATTTTTCCCCAAAGAATTTTCGTTCAGTGAAACACAAATACCAAAAACAAAACTCCGAAAACTTATCCAAGTTTGTCGAAAATTTTCGCTGTTCTTAAATTCTTTTCCAACAAAATCCTTTTCCGATGAAATTCGTTTTAAAACGTAACGAAAATCATTTTCCCCTTAAATCCTTTATTTTTATTTTTGAAAATCTGTTGATTCTTTTTTTAAAATCATTTCTAACACCTATATTCATTTTTCTCATGTAAAAAGAGCATTTTTTTCCTCATACTGCCGTTAGGTAAGCAAAAACCCTTATTTCTTGAAAAATTATTTATTATCAATCTTAAAACACTTTTTAAAATACATTTTCTTAAAATTAAGATTTGATTTCCATTTTTCCCGATGTTTTCGAAACAAGTGCGAAAGTGAAATTTTTTTCACTTGATTCGTACGTCTGTGTGTTTGCTCATTAAATTATTCTTTTATTAAAACTCGTTAAAATATTATTATTTTTAAATAAAAACTAAATCCACCAATTTTCAAAAATATTATATTTCCCTTAAAAAAATTTTTTAACGTTTTATCTTTACTTTTCAATAAGCACTAACCGGTGTCAGCCTTCCAGTCAATCATAAAAATCAACAAAAATTTCATACAACACAATTTATCACATGCTTTTACAACCAACAATAAATTCACACATCGCAATTTATAGCATGCTTTCACAGATAAATCATGCACCACAGAATATTATGCAATAATTTTAAAACAAACACCACAAACTATAACCATTAATTACAGACACACCAAACAATTTATACACATAGTTATCGAAGCTCCTCAGGCAAACTCCCCTTACCTTTGAAGATTCAAGTTCTGATTCAACGAAGTCTCGAGTTTCAAGTCCGGTTTCCTCCACGAACTCCGAACAACAACTACTAACACAATCCTTCACAAAACAACACATAACTAATTAAACTTTAAAAAAAAAAAAATCTATTTTTCCTATGGGTATAGTTTCTGCCCAAGCTAAGAAAATAGGTTCAAGGTTTTCAAAATTCTACACACTCTTAGATCTATAACCTTAGAGTAGTGTAGAGTTAAGACAAGTTATCATAAGTTGAAAAATGAAACAAAATCTTTCAACTCCTCAAGAAAATAATTTCGGCCATGAATAAAATAATGGCTTAGAGATTTGATTTTTATTCAAAATCATGGACTCAACATATATATGAATTATAAGATTGAATCAAGCAAGACTAGTTAACAAAATGAACAAAGTCCTCCCCCACTAGAAACTAGGGTTCGGCCTTGACAAAATAAAAGGGCACGAAATTTTTGTTTAGTGTATCCTCTTGGATCTTAAATATAGAGAGGATAATAAGATCATAGAAATTGGTTTCACTTTAAAAGGATTTTTCTATGATTTTCTATGAATTTTCAAAGTTTCTAGATCTAGGAATTGAAAAACATGATCAAGACTTCAAATCACAAAAATCAATGAAGAACATGATGATGATTGAGTGAGAAAAGCATGGTATACCTCTTGGAAATGAAAAATGGGCAAGGAATCAACTACTTCCTTCACAAAATCAAGCTATGGTACTTAGAGCTTTAATGGCAAAAATGGCAAAGCTTGATGGAGAAGGTGAAGATTGCCTTTTATAGAAGTGAAAATGGGCCTCTTGGCTTCATAGGGTCGTGGCCTTTGAGGGTTAAAAGGGTCCAAAACACAAAATTTCAAGGACAAAGTAGTAATCTCACAAAATGGCATTTTTGTGGTATTATTACAACATAAGGACAAAATGGTCATTTCCCTAAAAGCAATCATGACCAACATGTGGTGAGAAATGAGTGAGGATGTGGCTGATTTGTGTCCACAAATTGTGGGGCAAATTTGTCATTTCGATGAAAGTTCAAGGGTAAAATCGTCCAAGGGCAAAACGGTCTTTACACTAGTTTAAAGAAATATCTAGATATTTTGTAAATTAATCATGACAAAGGTGAGTCATAAGTGGTGACTCACCCTACTCACCACAACCATGTGACATGTGTCCCTCGGTGGCCCGGTTCGATCCTCCGTAGTTCCGTTTCCGACTCCGTTATTCTACCGATTTAGGTTTTACGCCCGAATCGAGTATAATAACATATTTATTTTGAAAATTTTAAAAATAACCTATATCGTTGGAAATGATATATAAACGCTATCTATTTCGTTCACGGGTCAAAATTAGGTTTTCTGATCAGTAAAATCTTCACAAGGTGAAAACGCAGACGGGTTCCGTCCTGAATTTTCAACCAAAAATTTCACCGTATACTTATAAAAATAAGTATGATATGAATATGACTTTGGTTTTCCCAAAATCATTTTCTATGTTTCAGAAAAAAATAATAAACAAATGTTTGTTTATCAATACGTAAAAAAAAGAAAATGGCAGAAATCGGGGTGTTACATTACTACCCCACTAAAAAAAAATTCGTCCTCGAAATTACGTACTGGAAAAAGATCGGATATCTGTAACTTCATCTTGTCCTCGATTCCCATGTTGCCTCTCCCGTTGTCTTATTCCAAATAACCTTGACTAAGGAAATTTGTTTACCCCCGAGCCGCTTAATCCTCTTATCCTCGATTCGTATGCAGGTGAAGTCTCATAAGACAATTTTTCTTTTAATTTTACTTCATCGGGTTCAATTATATGCGAGGGATCAGGAATATACTTCCTCAATTGTGAGACATGAAAAACACTATGAATATTTGAAAGAAAAGGTGGTAAAGCAATTTGATAGGCTACTGGACCAATACGGCGAAGAATTTGGTAAGGTCCGATAAATTTTGGAGTGAGTTTTCTGGATTTTAAAACTCTACCTACCCCAGTCGTGGGTGTGACTCTCAAAAATACATGTTCTCCTTCTTGGAATTCTAGGGGTCGTCTCTTCTGATCAGAGTAACTCTTCTGCCTGCTTTGTGCCGTTCTCATCTTCTCACGGATTTGTTTAACCTTTTCCGTTGTTTGCTGTACAATTTCTGGTCCTAAAATCGTGCTTTCTCCATCTTGATACCAACACACAGGTGTTTGACATTTCCTTCCGTATAAGGCCTCATAGGGTGCCATCCCTATACTTGAGTGAAAACTGTTGTTGTATGTGAATTCGATAAGTGGCAAAAGATCATCCCAACTTCCTCGATTCTCTAAGACACATGCTCTCAGCAAGTCTTCTAACGATTGAATCGTCCTCTCTGTTTGTCCATCAGTTTGAGGATGATAAGCTGAACTTAAGCGTAACTTAGTTCCCAGCGCTTGATGTAAACTTCCCCAAAAACGTGAAGTGAACTTCGGGTCTCTATCCGAAACAATACTCGATGGTACTCCATGAAGTCTAATCACTTCTCTGATATAAACTTCAGTCAGCTTTTCCACAGTGTAGTTGATCTTAACAGGTAAGAAGTGTGCGGACTTCGTTAGCCTGTCAACGATCACCCAAATTGAATCAAAACCTCTAGAAGTTCGCGGTAAACTTACCACAAAATCCATCGATATGCTATCCCACTTCCATTCCGGTACATCCAACGAGGTAAGCATTCCACCTGGTCGTTGATGTTCTACCTTCACTTTCTGACAAATCAAACATGCTGCAACATACTCCGCGACTTGCTTTTTCATGCCTGGCCACCAAAACTTTTGTTTCAAATCCTGATACATCTTAGTTAATCCCGGATGAATACTCAACTTACTCTTGTGTGATTCCTCTAGAATCATCTTTTTCATCTCAGGATTATCGGTACACAGACTCGTCCCATTGCACCCGATGATGTTATCTCGGTCCCAATCTAAACTCAGTAGCTTTTCCTTGTTCCATTAACTTCTTCTTCTCTTGAAGACAGTATCAATGACTTGTTGTTCTCTGATCTCTTCCATTAATCCACTAGAGATCTTGATCATTCCTACACAAATTTTCTTTTGACTTACGTCCATGATTAAGTTGAGATCACGGAACTTTTCAATCAATTCTAATTCCTTCACCATCATAGCTGAGATATGAATGGCCTTCCTGCTTAGTGCATCTGCTACGACGTTCGCTTTTCCAGGATGATATTGTAACGTGAAGTCATAATCTTTCGTAAACTCCATCCATCGCCTCTGCCTCATGTTGAGCTCCTTCGATCAAACAGATATTTCAGACTCTTGTGGTCACTAAAGACATCAAACTTGGCTCCATACAGGTGGTGTCTCCATATCTTTAGTGCAAAAACCACAGCAGCCAATTCTGGATCATGCGTCGGATATTTCTTCTCATGTGTCTTTAACTGTCGTGATGCGTAAGCTATGACTTTCCGATGTTGCATTAATACACAACCTAAACCTTGATATGAAGCATCACAATATACTTCATAAGGTTCATTCGGTTCAGGAAGTATCAACACTGGCGATGTTGTCAGACGTTCCTTGATCTTTTGAAAACTTTCCTCGCACTTGTCAGTCCATACAAAAGGTTGGTCCTTCCTTGTCAGTTGAGTCAACGGTCCCACTATCTTGGAAAAACCCTCTATAAACCTCCTATAGTAACCGGCCAGACCCACAAAGCTGCGAATCTCTGTTACCGTTTTTGGTTTTTCCCAAGAAAGTACTGCTTCTACTTTTGCAGGATCAACAACAATTCCTTCCTCAGTAATCACGTGCCCCAAGAATTTCACCTCTCCGAGCCAGAATTCACACTTAGATAGTTTTGCGTATAATACCTTCTCACGTAGGATTTGCAAGACTTGTCGTAAATGCTCTTCTTGTTCCTCATCATTCTTAGAATAAATGAGAATGTCATCGATGAATACGACAACGAACTTATCCAGAAACGGACGAAAAATCCGATTCATGTAGTCCATGAAGATAGCAGGTGCATTTGTTACTCCAAAAGGCATTACAAGATATTCGTAATGTCCGTAACGAGTTCTGAATGCAGTTTTTGGTATGTCTTCTGTCTTCACCCTTATCTGATGATATCCTGTTCTCAAATCGATCTTTGAGAACACAACGGCTCCTCTTAGTTGATCCATTAGATCATCTATACGCGGTAAAGGATATTTGTTCTTGATCGTCACTTTATTGAGTTGTCGAAAATCCATGCAGAGTCTCGACCCTCCATCCTTCTTTCTTACTAACAAATCGGTGCTCCCCACTGGGAAACACTTGGTCGAATGAACTGTTTTGATAAAAGATCTTCCAATTGAGCTTTCAACTCAGCGAGTTCTGTCGGTGCCATCCGATATGGAGCAATTGAAATTGGACCGGTTCCTGGAATCAGGTCTATGGAGAATTCGATATCTCTAACAGGTGGCAAACCCGAACATCATTAGGAAACACATCCGGAAATTCTCTTACTACAAGTATCATACTCAAGTCGATTTCCCTCTCGACTTCCAAGTTAGATAGAAGTAAGTATTCTTGAGCTCCTCCTTTCGAAGAAGTTCTCATTTGGTGGGTAGATAAAAATCCAGAACTCTCAGGATCAGGAAAAACTAAGGTCTTATGGGAACAATCTAAAAGGATATGGTTGGATGATAACCAATCCATGCCTAGAATTATATCTAATTGAATTAAAGGCAAACATATGAGATTAACAAGAAAATGTCTATCCTGAATGATGATAGGACAGTTCAGACATATAGAAGTCATAATAACAGGTTCAGTAGTAGGAGTTGAAACAATCAGATCATATGACATGAAAGAAACAGGCAATTCTAGATGTCTCACACAATCCATCGCAATAAAAGAGTGCGTTGCACCCGAATCAAAAAGTACCATTAAGAGATTACCGGCTATGTCGCAACTACCTTGTATGAGATCTTCGGAATTTGAAGCCTCAGCACCACTCATGGTGTAAACCCTTCCCTTAACTGTCGGTTTAATGGTCCTAGAATTGTTGGTGGTTGATGCAAGTTTCTGAGTTTGACAGTCTTTGACCATGTGCCCTATCTTTCCGCATTTGAAGCACTGCACTCCTTGTAGTCGACAATTATCCGTAAAATGAGTCTCGCTTCCACACTTGAAACACTTCCGAAACTGGCCTTGGTTTTGGTTTCTTTGGCCTCCACTATTGTACGCAGAAGCGACTGGACGATAAGTTTGTTGATTCCGGTTCGATTCCCGATTATTTTCGGGTGGTCGGAAATAAGGCTTTCCCCGAGCTTGTTTTCCTCTTTGGTTCTGTACTGATTCTGCATCGATTCTTGGATCTAGATGGTCCTCCAACATTCCCTCCGCTATCCCTTCCCCTTTTCATCCTGCTCCACCTTCCCCGCATTTTTCGACCAAAGCTTGAAAATTTTTGATCTCCAAAGGGCAACACCGACTCCTTGATTTCAAACCTTAATCCTCCTTCAAACTTCTCACATTTCCATTCTTCGTCCTAGGTTGAGCTTGGAAGAAACGGAAATACTTGGCGAGCGATTCGAACTTCGCCGCGTATTCCCCAACAAATCATTTCTCTCTCTGCTGCAGACGCAGAAATTCTTGTTCCTTCTCGGTTCTAGCACTTTGAGGAAAGTACTTGTCCAAGAACGCGTTACGAAAATGCATTCCAAGTAATCCCCTGATGATCTGCTTCCATCAATTGTCTGACTCCCCTCCACCAGTACTCAGCATCACCCACGAGCAGGAAAGTAGCGTATTGAACTTTGACTCCTTCTGGGCTGTGAATCAGTTCGAAGATCTTCTCTAATTCTTGTATCCAAAGGTCGGCTTTCTCGGGATCAGCATCCCCATGAAATTGTGATGGATTTTGACGCCGAAAAGTAGTCAATCCTTTTCCCTCTGCAGCTTGTTCAGCTCTGAGTTGTTCTTGTTGATTTTGGGCAGCCATAGTTGTCGTCTGTTGCGCAATAGCAGCTGCAACATTTTCCATTGCCTGTGCTGTATAGTCCATTCCACCAGCTCCTTCATAATTTTCGCCCAGATTACCACGACCGCCAACACGACCGCCTCTACGGCCTCGTCCACGGCCGCGTCCACGACCGCGTCCAGCTTCTGGTTCAACAACTGGTTCCATAACTGACCTACAAGCCACAATCAATCAAACCAAAACCAGAAACTGAAACGTAAACTTACTCGTTATCACACATTACTTCTAAGAAGTAATTAAAACAAGTCTAATCAGAGATCACACAACCTAGACATAACAGATCTATTTCCCAAGGATTCCCAAAAGACTCGACCAGCTCTGATACCACTAATGTAACACCCCCTTGGTGCTACATGTTGAAACTAAAAGACTGAAAATAATTACGCTGGTTGCTTTTGGAAAAATATAATTTTCTCTATTTCATAACTTTCTTGAAAATTAGTGATAATTTTTTTTTTCATTTCCTCAAACTATACAACCCAAACTGTTATAATTAACGAACAACCGAATACATATATATGCATCAATAAGGTTTTACATATGGCCTGTTATATTACAATCATTTATTTAAGCCATAGCATAAGGAAAACACACATAAACTAAATCTATATAGTAGAGGTATTACTTTCCAAAATTAAACCCAAATCCGAATCCTACAGCTGGTCACACTTAATAATCCCCATTGGGAAATCCTCCCGAGACTCCCCGCCCGCAGAAGTACCCAGGTTTGTCCTCCACACGCTTCCGTCATCAGCCTCATCAAAGTGCAGGGAACGTATTCCCGTGTACGATAGCAGACTCATTTGGCTCATCTGTACTCGAATATATATATTGAAGCATAGTAGAAACCCAACATGAAAATAAATAAAGCAAGGGTGAGATACCATCATTGAGTTTTCATCATGATAACTACATGCACGACACTCAAACAACCATCATGTATAAATATTATAAATATTTCCTACCAATGGGATTCATACCCGATCATCCAATAGTAAATTTTCAAAAATGCATGACACTTCAATATCCATTCCTGTGATTCTTGACCTTTATTCTCCTGGAGATTCCTAACTTCCCTTCTTCGAGCAATGATTAGGTCGATACCCTTAACACAATTGTCTCATGAGATCGGCCTCTAAATTTAGGTCCGGCTCCAATTGTTTAGGGAATATCACGATGGAGCACCTAAAATAATATTGGAATAGTTCCCTATTGAGTACATTCGTGCCGGGTAACCGAATTCCACGACCCGAGGTTGCAAGGCCCCAAGTATTCGCTGGATTTTCGAAGCCCGAATGTCCCTAAGACCCAAAGACCCTAGAATTTATCTTTGGTCCGTAACTAATCAATTTACCCAATTCACCCTTTGTGAAATTGTAGCTCGATACCCAAGGCATGTCTGCCCAAATATGGCATGTTTGCCATACTATGCATGTAAAATCCTTTGTTATCGTAATTGTTCTTTGTTGTTTATTTTTGCTGTCAAGACTTAAAGCTCCCAACTACCCTTCCTTAGGTATTCCAATTCCTTTCCTTTCCAAGTACGATTTCCTTTTAGGAACACTAGCCCGACATCTCGGCAATCTAGGTCCTTATACTTTCCTTGATTTTTCCCCAAAGAATTTTCGTTCAGTGAAACACAAATACCAAAAACAAAACTCCGAAAACTTATCCAAGTTTGTCAAAAATTTTCGCTGTTCTTAAATTCTTTTCCAACAAAATCCTTTTCCGATGAAATTCATTTTAAAACGTAACGAAAATCATTTTCCCCTTAAATCCTTTATTTTTATTTCTGAAAATCTGTTAATTCTTTTTTTAAAATCATTTCTAACACCTATATTCATTTTTCTCATGTAAAAAGAGCATTTTTTTCCTCATACTGCCGTTAGGTAAGCAAAAACCCTTATTTCTTGAAAAATTATTTATTATCAATCTTAAAACACTTTTTAAAATACATTTTCTTAAAATTAAGATTTGATTTCCATTTTTCCCGACGTTTTCGAAACAAGTGCGAAAGTGAAATTTTTTTCACGGTTACGTACGCGCGGTTGCTCATTAAATTATTCTTTTATTAAAACTCGTTAAAATATTATTATTTTTAAATAAAAACTAAATCCACCAATTTTCAAAAATATTATATTTCCCTTAAAAAATTTTTTTAACGTTTTATCTTTACTTTTCAATAAGCACTAACCGGTGTCAGGCTTCCAGTCAATCATAAAAATCAACAAAAATTTCATACAACACAATTTATCACATGCTTTCACAACCAACAATAAATTCACACATCGCAATTTATAGCATGCTTTCACAGATAAATCATGCACCACAGAATATTATGCAATAATTTTAAAACAAACACCACAAACTATAACCATTAATTACAGACACACCAAACAATTTATACACATAGTTATCGAAGCTCCTCAGGCAAACTCCCCTTACCTTTGAAGATTCAAGTTCTGATTCAACGAAGTCTCGAGTTTCAAGTCCGGTTTCCTCCACGAACTCCGAACAACAACTACTAACACAATCCTTCACAAAACAACACATAACTAATTAAACTTAAAAAAAAAAAATCTATTTTTCCTATGGGTATAGTTTCTGCCCAAGCTAAGAAAATAGGTTCAAGGTTTTCAAAATTCTACATACTCTTAGATCTATAACCTTAGAGTAGTGTAGAGTTAAGACAAGTTATCATAAGTTGAAAAATGAAACAAAATCTTTCAACTCCTCAAGAAAATAATTTCGGCCATGAATAAAATAATGGCTTAGAGATTTGATTTTTATTCAAAATCATGGACTCAACATATATATGAATTATAAGATTGAATCAAGCAAGACTAGTTAACAAAATGAACAAAGTCCTCCCCCACTAGAAACTAGGGTTCGGCCTTGACAAAATAAAAGGGCACGAAATTTTTGTTTAGTGTATCCTCTTGGATCTTAAATATAGAGAGGATAATAAGATCATAGAAATTGGTTTCACTTTAAAAGGATTTTTCTATGATTTTCTATGAATTTTCAAAGTTTCTAGATCTAGGAATTGAAAAACATGATCAAGACTTCAAATCACAAAAATCAATGAAGAACATGATGATGATTGAGTGAGAAAAGCATGGTATACCTCTTGGAAATGAAAAATGGGCAAGGAATCACCTACTTCCTTCACAAAATCAAGCTATGGTACTTAGAGCTTTAATGGCAAAAATGGCAAAGCTTGATGGAGAAGATGAAGATTGCCTTTTATAGAAGTGAAAATGGGCCTCTTGGCTTCATAGGGTCGTGGCCTTTGAGGGTTAAAAGGGTCCAACACACAAAATTTCAAGGACAAAGTAGTAATCTCACAAAATGGCATTTTTGTGGTATTATTACAACATAAGGACAAAATGGTCATTTCCCAAAAAGCAATCATGACCAACATGTGGTGAGAAATGAGTGAGGATGTGGCTGATTTGTGTCCACAAATTGTGGGGCAAATTTGTCATTTCGATGAAAGTTCAAGGGTAAAATCGTCCAAGGGCAAAACGGTCTTTACACTAGTTTAAAGAAATATCTAGATATTTTGTAAATTAATCATGACAAAGGTGAGTCATAAGTGGTGACTCACCCTACTCACCACAACCATGTGACATGTGTCCCTCGGTGGCCCGGTGTCCGGTTCAGTCTCCGTAGTTCCGTTTCCGACTCCGTTATTCTACCGATTTAGGTTTTACACCCGAATCGAGTATAATAACATATTTATTTTGAAAATTTTAAAAATAACCTATATCATTGGAAATTATATATAAACGCTATCTATTTCGTTCACGGGTCAAAAATTAGGTTTTCTGATCAGTAAAATCTTACTGTCAGTGAAAACGCAGACCGGGTTCCATCTGAATTTTCAACCAAAAATTTCACCGTATACTTATAAAAATAAGTATGATATGAATATGACTTTGGTTTTCCCAAAATCATTTTCTATGTTTCAGAAAAAAAAATAATAAACAAATGTTTGTTTATCAACACAGAAAACAGTAGAAACAGCAGAAATCGGGGTGTTACAAAAGGCCCTTTGAAAATATTTGACTTTATTCCATCAAGGATTTCAAAAGCAAACTAATTTCCAAATGTTTTATAAAAGACTTTGTGATGGAAAAGATTTTCCCCTAAATGATTTAGAAACGTTCCGGTTACTTGGATAAGTGACCGAGGTTTTGTTTTGGTTTTTGATTTTCACTGAACGAAAAGTAAGCATATGTGAAAGAGAATACTAGTTCGCGAGACGTCACCTCTAGTATTCAGTTGTATGCACGTGATCTGGGATCTGTGTCAAGAATTATGGACCAAGGGTCCCAATCGTGATATTATGGGCTAGGAGTCCTGATTTTGGAATTGAGGACTGTGTGTCCTAATTTCGTTGTTATGGGCTAGGAGTCCTTATCATGTTGAAATAAAACATGGATAAAATTATAATTGTTTCTACGACCACAACCTCGGACTGCGGCATCGGTCTAAGGTGTTGTGATTGAGCACTCGGACTGCGTGTCCTGTGTTATTGATTTTCAAGTAATGAAAATTGTGAATGGTCATTAGCTTTGGGCTTCGACAACGGAAAAGAGTGAACACAAAGAAAAGTCTCGATAACGAAAAGTCTTTTATTCATATGCATTTCCCCTTAGCAGACGTGCTTGAGTTATTCGAATACTCGCTTAAGATATGGTATTCGATGAGGTATATATCCGAATGGCCGTTATAAGGGATTCGTGATGATGTTGATCCGGGCGCATGAGGTGACGGAGACAACTTGCCAAACGGGGCGTATAAGCCTGATCAGCTCTTTCTTTCTTAATGATAAAATGGTGTTAGTATCTCATGAGATTAAGTTTAGAGCCTAATTATTAAAGTGTCATGCATTCTCTTTATAAAACTGATTGTTCGGGTATGAGACTCACTGATATAAAACTTGTCATTTTATCTCTGAATAATAATTAAATGTTAATGTGCTGAGGTGATGTATGTATCGTGTATATGGTTGTTGTGTGATATATCCATTTGTCGGTATCTCACCCTTACAGATAAATCAGGCTTCTTCTGGTTCGCTATTGTACCCTAGGTACTTTAGTACAGATGTTGCAGAGGAGTCTTCCTAAGTCACTCAGAGACTTAGATCTGGTTGTTTGATGAAGTATCTGATTGTGGAATGATCACATGAGTTTTCCTCAGGAATAACTTTTAGAATGACTAGATTAGGGTTTGAGACTTAGATTTTTGATAGTATTTATGAGTATGACTCAGAGAGTCTTTATTTTAAAATGGAATGTTTATGTCTCGGAGAGCATCTATTTTGAATGAAAACCTAAGTTTTTCCTTTTGCTCATGTATAACTTATTGATGTAACTATTTTTAGTATATTACTGCCTGGTGGTATTTTGTGTAACTGGAATTCTGGTATGAAAATGTAATTATTTTAGTAGGTGTTCTTTTACCTGGGATGTTCGAATTATAGATGAGAGTCTGTCGAAATTTTCGTAAAAATACTAGCTTTTATTCAAGTATATATCTAAATTAAATTGGCTTGCCAGGCTAGGATTGTAAGTCTGTGTGCCGATCGAGGCTTAGGTTTGGAGTTGTGACAAATTTTTATACCCAATTTCAGACGCTTATGTACTTATATAAATTATTTTCCGAAGGAAACCAACAAATTATCTTTTTAATTTTATTTCCGCACATGTTTACAAAGTAATGCCCAAGGGGGGTGTTACAAAGTGGTATCAGAGCTGGTCGAATCTTTCGGGATCTTTGGGGAATAGGTCTGTTAAGTTTTTGTTGTGTGATCTCTGGTTGGTTCTTATTTGAATTGTTTCTTGTTGAAGCAATGTGTGTTGATGCACAAGTATTTGTTTTCTTGATGGTTTTCCCAGGGTTTTATGTCCTGGGAGACCGTAGATATTGAATGTTACTTGGGTTCGGATATGACATTCGATTATCCTTGCAAATCGTGTCAGACATTCGAAACAAGATGCTTGTGTAAAGGTTTTTTCCGGGAGTGTTCCCTGGAAATATTCTAGGTTTATGGTTAGCAAAGGATATTGATTTTAGATTGATCTAGTTTCTGGATTCGGTCAGATCTCTGTCACATTTTGTAGGATGTTGCCTACAAAGTTAAAACGAGTTGGACGACTCGATTCAACTGGAAGATCGGTGGTCTAAACTGTTTGTTAGATCGAGTGTTTTCCTTGTGAAGCACCAATGTTGTCTGAGGGCTCATGTCACCGTGTGGATTTCTGACAACTAAGTAAAAGGACGAATTATGAACAAGCATTCTCTGACTTGCGTAGTTGATTTGGTAAATCAATTTCAAGGAGTTGTCGTCTACTCAAAGATCGACTTGGAGACGAGTTACTACCAGATTGGAGTGATGACCTATCTAAGATTTTGCGTCGTCAACTCAGTTTATGAAGAAAGATCAACCCTTTGTATGTTTGATCGATTGATTAAGTTGTCCGGGATCGTACCCAATTCAAGGTGGTCATACTAAGCATGGCTAGAAAGACTTGTATGTTGGTTGGAACCAAGACGAATCAAGTGGATTTTCGATCTTGGGTGAGTGTCTCGTGATTAAGGAACTCTTCACTGTACCCTTTGATTCTCTTGTATTGGTCAGTTGACATTTATTTCTCAAATCCTACGATTGTATTAGATAATCACAACGGTGAAGTTTGTATGTGTCAGACAAATTTTCTAACTTTAATTTGAAATTTTTCAGGACTCATGAATTAGTTATGCTAACTCATAAATTTCCAGTTATTCATTTCTTTGTTTGTGAGAAGTCGACTCACACTTCTAAATAATCCTTGATGTATTAGACATTTGGGTGAATTGATTTAACGGAATCCATTGGTCTAGATACTTTCACATTTTGTTGAGCGAAGTGGTTATGACTATTTCTTGAGTTAACACAGATAATTTCGTGATAGCAGAAGTTTCTTGGTGAAACTTAGTTTCGTCACTTCTATTTTTGGTTGAGGTGAAAGTCATCATTTTGTAAATTCTTTGTACTAAGAATAAGAATTAATCCTCTTTGGATTAGACATTATTCACCCTTTGATTCCTTAAATCCGCTCGAGGATTCTTGTGGAAGAATGAACTTTATTAGATTCATGTTTGTAAATGTGTATTGATCATGCATTTTTACACCCACGAACCTAATGGAAGGATCTTTTTCCATACTGGATGTTCCTGTATCCTTCAAATTAATGAAATTCTTTTCTATGCTTATGTGAAAGTGAAATCAAGAAAAATTTCTTTTCTTGAGATATTCTTTTATGATCACCAAGGTCGTGTCTTATTGCGGTTCAAACGTACTTGTCGTCGTTGGTCATCTTAGTTCTACGTATTCTCCAAATCAAGATGTCAGAGTTAGTCGAGTACAGTGAAAAAGGGATAGTTTAACAATTGAGACCTTCCTTGTTAAGATATTGGCATTCCTTGGATCCTTGTTATAAGTTTGCTGAAGACCTATATGAGTCTTGTTTAAATTCATGTGATAGTGGATCGACTGGTGAAGTCTACACCCTTCTTACAAGTTAAGATCCACTATGCAATATTAGTGAACCGAATAATGTATCAGAGGATTGTTCAGACTTCATGGAGTATCTTCAAGTGTTGTTTCAGATGAAAAATGGAAGTTTATCAACGTGTGTCGGTTAAGTTTACTTTAAGTGTTGAGGACTAAGTTGAGGCTAAGTCTAACTGATCATCCTCAGCGGGATGGATAAGTAATGAGATGACCTATCCTGAGCAAGTTAGTTGGGAGATAGTGTGGTACCAAATTTTTGTCATCTCTTTGGTAGGACAAACCATAGTTGATAGGAGCTTCATTAATGTATAGATGTGAATGGTACTATGAGAACCCTTAAGTTCAACATCATTGAGCGAGATGATTACAATGGACCTTATCATGATCGAGGCAGATATATCATTAAAGGAATTTAGAGTAGTGATCAACGTTTATGATTAATGTTGACTTCACGAGTCCGAGGATTAACGGAAAAGTATTTATAGTAGTTTTCCTTAAGCTGAACGGAAATAGTAAAGAGAAGTTCTTGAGAAACTAAGTTGTGAGAAGAGTTTGAGAGCTCTGTTATAGAGTTTGAAAGGTCTGACCGTGATGAAATTTGGAGCGGTGGAGTAATTCCAAAGGAAACTAAGACTACAATTGTATGCTTTGGGTTGAAAGTTGATATATGTGGTAGAGTTAATGTTGAACTTGATGTTCGTCGTGAGGGAGAGGTGTTGAAGAAGTTTTGCTAGTGGACTAATTTGAGGCAAGAAGTGATTAAGTTTTGATTATGTCTTTCGCTATGGCAAAATGTTTCTAATCTTTGAGGTCTTATTCTGGTGAATATCGGGTTGATGATCCACAGTGGAAACTGGACATTTTAAATCCAAGATTGTCATTGGGGAGTGTCCACCCGGATTTCTTGGCTTTGTTTTGGTGCAACTCCCAGGGGTTATGGCCTCAGAGAAACTCTGTTTTATAATCTCTTTTCTCGGCTGCAAATATATAAGATAAGGGCAGATATATACAAGCACTTCCTTGCATAGTTGATAGAGCCCTGTCTTTAGATGGAGGAATTGTTAGGAGTTGTGTATTTTCCTTGGGCAATAGGGTAGATGTGCATGTGAAATTTCTTAAACCAGGGATATTAATGGGGCTTGAGAACCAAATTGAAAATGAGAGGCAAATGAAGGATATGAAAGCGAAGAAGGAAATAGATTCTGGAGGAATTAAGAAGGGAACGAACTATGTTGGATGTTGTAAGGTTCAATTTCAATAAGAAGATTGAATTTCTTAGGTTCTTGGCACAAAGTTTATCATGTGCAACTCAGGCTCAAATATAGTTAAAGGATAAATAGAATGACATAAGAATCGATCCTGTCATAGAGTTATAGATGAAAGGAATGAAGCGACGAGAGTACAAAGTAAGATTTTAGGGTCAAGGTGTGATTACAAAATCATGTTTAGTTTAGAGCTACGAAATTTCGAGGACGAATTTTTTTTAAGAGGGGTAGTAATGTAACACCCTAGTTTTTACATATATGATTAATTATTTTATTTGGATGTTTATGTTTATTTTGTTATGCGGTTTAGTTTGAGTAATTAAATTACTCTCTTCGAATTATTTTATTGGGTGCGTTAGCACTGACTTATTTCAGTGAATGCACGCTTACTAGACAATAATTTATGTTATTGTCACTATTATTACCAGTACAGAAAAATGTTTTAAATAATATGATTAAGAGAAAAGCATTTCCATATTTTCATTTTATTTAATTTTAGATTTGAAAATAAACTGGTTTGACATTAATCAGAGATTAAATTTTAGACCGAGTATTTTCTTAGTTGATCAGTTCAACTATTAATCTTTACTCTAATTTGAATTTCGAAATCATATATTTATCAATCTTTATTTTTAGATTCCAAAAGTAAAAACATGTTTATTTTAGGCTTAATATTTGTCACTCATAGTGTACCCACTAATACAAAACTAAATTTTATCTCTCCTCTCTCCCTTAATGACCCGTAAACCCACAATTCCCCATGACTCGTCTCTTTTCTTTCTCTGCTTCTTCCTTCTCACCCATCTTCTTATTCTTTCTCCCTCACTCCATCTTCTTCTCCCTTGCCGTTCCAAACCGCGTGCCGCCACCCTGCACAGCCGGGACACCGTGTCGACCGCCACTGCCCGAAGCCGCTCGGAACTGCACCGTCGTCGACTTGAGGGACCACAAAATGGACAGCCTGCACGCATTCTCCAGCACGAAACGCGCCGCCCTCCACCAAAGTGAGCTCGACCACCGCCTTCCAAGGTGGATTACCCCCTTCCCTTGTCAGCTTAAACACCTTCTTCTTCCTCAAAAGCTTGTCTTCATTTTCTTGGGTCATGGTTGTTTCAGATCTGTTTTGCGGTGCTCCGCCGCCCCTCCATCGCCAGCTGTTGTGCCGGCCATTGCAACAGCCACCGTGTCCTCTTTTCTTGACATCTTGGGGTGAGTACTTCACCATAACCTCTCCTAGTTGAAAATCCCCAATTTTATTTTGAAAACCCTAACTTTTCATTTTACCCAAATCATGAAATTGGTTGTATTTTAGTGCAATTAGGACTTTTAATTTATGATTTCTAAGTTTAGTTTCATGATTCTCTATTTAAATCAAATTTTCCCCAAATTGCTCTTTGAACCCTAAAACCCCAATTCAATTTTTATTGAAATTGGTTATGTTTGGTAAAATTAAGTATGCATTTATGAAATTAGGACTTTTAGTTGATGATTCCCAAGTTCATTTTCATGATCCTTTAATCAAAACAAAGTTTCCTCAAAGGGTATTGTGAAGCTTAAGCTCCAAACATGATTTTCTTTGAAAATGACCTTGTTTGGTAATAAGATTAAGTGTTTAGATCAAATTAGAATGTGTGTTTGATCATGTGTAATTGATTTCTTGATTTTTGTTGTTGCGCGTTGTTGGATTCTCTCTCTGAGACGTTTGACACGGCTATGCTTGCTTGATGGAGTAGATAGTTACACTCTTGGAGCTAACGTGAGCATTAAGTCGAGGATCCTTTACTTGTCTTCAAAGGTAAGGGGAGCTTGCCTAGGGATATTCAATGACCATGTGCATGTGTGTATGTGTTTAATTGAGTGTTGTGAATATTATTGTGATATTGAGAAAATACTTGAATGACTTGTTTATTTGAACTATTATGATTATTACTTGAAGTTGAACGTTACTTGCTTTAAAGTGTTATGAATTATATACATGTGATGAATTGTCATTAACTGTAATATTATTATTGTTGTGAATATATTACTGTTGATTGAAGTTTGCGAAGTCGGACTTGAGTCTGTGTCCAATGACTATAAGGATTAAAAGCCTTAACAAGCCTTGAATAGAACTTTGAAAGTTTTGGGTTCACTTGTAAAAGTTCCTTGTTTAAAGTGCTTACTTTAGAAGAATAAGATCTTGATTTTTAGAAAAATTTTGAAGTGATTTTGAGTTGAAGGAAACTACATTTTTATGATCAAAAGTTTTGTACGAGAGAAAACCTTTTCCAACGATGTGTTTTATGAAGGAAAGACCCTTTGAAAATATTTGACTTTATTCCATCAAGGATTTCAAAAGAAAACAAATTTACAAATATTTTATAAAAGACTTTGTAAAGGAAAAGATTTTCCCCTAAATGATTTAGAAACGTTCCGGTTACTTGGATAAGTGACCGAGGTTTTGTTTTGGTTTTTGATTTTCACTGAGCGAAAAGTAAGCACATGTGAAAGAGAATACTAGTTCACGAGACGTCGCCTCTAGTATTCAGTTGTATGCACGTGATCTGGGATCCGTGTCAAGAATTATGGACCAAGGGTCCAAATCGTGATATTATGGGCTAGGAGTCCTGATTTTGGAATTGAGGATTGTGTGTCCTAATTTCGTTGTTATGGGCTAGGAGTCCTTATCATGTTGAAATAAAACATGGATAAAATTATAATTGTTTCTACGGTCACAACCTCGGACTGCGGCATCGGTCTAAGGTGTTGTGATTGAGCACTCGGACCGCGTGTCCTGTGTTATTGATTTTCAAGTAATGAAAATTGTGAATGGTCGTTAGCTTTGGGCTTCGACAACGGAAAAGAGTGAACACAAAGAAAAGTCTCGATAACGAAAAGTCTTTTATTCATATGCATTTCCCCTTAGCAGACGTGCTTGAGTTATCCGAATACCCGCTTAAGATGTGGTATTCGATGAGGTATACATCCGAATGGCCGTTATAAGGGATTCGTGATGATGTTGATCCTGGCGCATGAGGTGACAGAGAGAACTTGCCAAACGGGGCGTATAAGCCCGATCAGCTCTTTCTTTCTTAATGATAAAATGGTGTTGGTACCTCATGAGATTAAGTTTAGAGAATATATTATTGAAGTGTCATGCATTCTCTTTATAAAACTGATTGTTCGGGTATGAGACCCACTGATATAACACTTGTCATTTTATCTCTGAATAATAATTAAATGTTAATGTGCTGAGGTGTTGTATGTATCGTGTATATGGTCATGTTGTGTGATATATCCATTTGTCAGTATCTCACCCTTACAGATATATCACGTTTCTTCTGGTTCGCTATTGTACCCTGGGTACTTTAGTACAGATGGTGCTGAGGTGATGTATGTATCGTGTATATGGTTGTTTGATGAAGTATTTGATTGTGGAATGATCACGTGAGTTTTCCTCAGGAATAACTTTTAGAATGACCAGCTTAGGGTTTGAGACTTAGATTTTTGATAGTATGCATGAGTATGACTCAGAGTCTTTATTTTAAAATGGAATGTTTATGGCTCGGAGAACATCTCTTTTAGTATATTACTGCCTGGTGGTATTTGGTGTAACTGGAATTCTGGTATGAAAATGTAATTATTTTAGCAGGTGTTCTTTTACCTGGGATGTTCGAATTACAGAGGAGACTCTGTCGAAATTTTCGTAAAAATACTAGCTTTTATTCAAGTATATCTCTAAATTAAATTGGCTTGCCAGGCTAGGATTGTAAGCCTGTGTGTCGATCAAGGCTTAGGTTTGGAGTTGTTGTAACTTCCCTGGCTATGTGCCCTATACGATCGCAGTTAAAGCACTTCATCTCTTTCTTTGTGCATGCATTAGCTAGATGACTGGGATCCCCGCACCGGTAACACTTCCTCTCTTGACCTTGATTGATGTTTCTCTAGCTTCCACTTCCCGTTCCCGAAGTACTCGAACGATGTTGTTGCTGTTGTTTCTGGTTGTTACTGGGTGACTGGTAATATGGCTTCCTCTGGTTCTGCTTCCTATTTTGGTTTTGTCCCTGATATTGACTCTTGGGACGAACGGGTCCTCCAACATTTCCCCTGATATCTCACCCTTTGCGCATTAGTTCTACCTTTCGGCATTTCTCTACCAGGGCTTGGAAATTCCTGATTTCCAAGGGCATCACAGATTCCTTGATATCGAAGCGCAGACCGGCTTCGAACTTATCGTACTTCCACTCCTCATCGGGGTTGTTCTGGAAAAAGCAGAAGTATTTGGCAAGGGACTCAAACCTTGCCGCATATTCCCCCACCGTTATGGCTAGTATGACCAGGGTTTTGTGCAAATTATATCCTATTTTCACCCAAATTAGATAAGATTGTCCTCAAGCAAGGTTTTGAGTCTCTAAAGTAGTTTTAGGTTAAATTATCCAGTTTTGAGTCAAATAATGCACTTATAGCTATTTCTTTGTTTTCAGGTTAAGTAGAAGTTGAAAGAATAAAGAAACAGGGGATTCGCCCATGACTTGACTCTTCGCCTCGCTACCCCGAAGGCTGACTGTCCGGGAAAATGCAAGGTCTATGGTTCGCCCCGCGAATAAGATCTCACCCCGCGAGTCACCCAGCCCTGGAAGTCAGAAAGCATCACGGTTGACCCCTGATGTTCATAACGGGCGTAATAAGAAGACTTTTCAGATTCTCGCCTCGCGACTAGTCCTTCGGCCCGCGAGAATACCAAAGGTTGCAGACTGTTGGCAAGATTCGCGTCGCGAGAGATGCTTCGCCTCGCGAGAGGGCAAAAATTCCTGAATATTATAAATAGCTGTCTGGGCAGATTATGAACAACTTTTGCTTCTCCATAGTTTTACATATTTTTCTGTGTGTTTCGTTAGTGTCATGGAGAACTAATTTCTTAGATTAATCTACTGTATGAGAATTCCATGTACTTGAGGTTTTGTAATTCCTATTTTACTTGCTTTTCCCTTTTCAATACCACATTATACATTTCTGTTTGTTATTTCAGGAGTGTATAGTGTTGTATTGATTCGTTTCAGTGATGTTATGTTTCTATACTTAATCGTGTTTGTTATTTCGCGTGTGTTCATTCATGTTCGTTAGTTCATGAGGACTCAACCCCGTTTGTTATTTCGGGAATAGGAACATATATCCGTAGTAGCAATTGCGTTGTTAATTGTTGCTACAACTGAAAGGGGATTAGAATCTGCTTAGGGCTTGGGATTACATGAACCAATGATAGTTGGGAATTCGAGAACAGTAGATTAATCTTTGTGTTGCCATTTGATAATCTCTTTGAACTGCCCTGCTTTACTTGCTCTGTTATTATTTTGTTTTCTTATTTGCATCCCAATCCAACCCCCCCCCCCCCCCCCCCCAATACTGATTTTTGTGAAAAATAACACTTTAAGAGTCCTTGTGAGACGACATCCGAGTTGTCGCCCTAACTACAGTTTTAAAACCTGCTCGTTCTTTTTGGCGCGTGCGCGACAGCGCGACCAAAAATTGGCGCCGTTGCCGGGGACTTTTTTTTGTTATTTTCGCATTTTGTTTTTTCTTTCTTTCTTTCTTTTATTTCTTTTATTTTCTGTTTTTGTTTTGAATTGGTCTGGCTACTAGGTCTAATTGCCCTGATTTGTGTGATTTTGATCCGGAAATTGAAAGAACACTGCACACACTCCGTAGAGAATTTCGGGCTAGCACTAGTAGTGATTCTAATTCTAAAACTGATTTTGAAAATATGGGAGACCAAAGGACATTAAGACAGCTTGCTGCCCCTGATGTAAATTACAATGGATTGTGCATTTCATATCCTGGTGCTGATACTCCTTTTGAACTAAAATCTGGTTTTATTCACTTGTTGCCAAAGTTTAATGGTCTTGCTGGTGAGGATCCACACAAGCACTTGAAGGAATTCCAAGTTGTCTGCTCCACAACCTCGAGATCAGAGGGAGTAACTGAGGATAACATCAAACTGAAGGCTTTTCCGTTCTCACTCCAGGGAGCTGCAAAGGATTGGCTGTTGTATCTTGAGCCCAACTCTATCACCACTTGGAATGATTTGAAGAGGGTTTTCCTAGAAAGATATTTTCCTACTTCAAGAGCTGCGTCAATAAGGAAAGAAATATGTGGCATCAGGCAAGGGAATGAGTCGATAGATGAATATTGGGAAAGGTTCAAGCATTTGGTATCCAGTTGCCCCCAGCATCAGATTTCTGAACAGCTCCTTATCCAGTACTTTTATGAAGGATTACTGCCGATGGATAGGAATCTTTTGGATGCTGCTAGTGGGGGAGCGCTTGTTGATAAGACCCCAGCTGCTGCCAAGCAACTCATTGAGAATATGTCATTGAATTCCCAGCAGTTTACTACTAGAAGAAATTCAGTTGAGACAAGAGGTGTGCATGAGGTCCATAGTTCATCTTCCAACCAGGCCGCCTTTGAGAATAGATTGGATGAGCTCACTTCTTTTGTAAGGCAATTGGCAATAGACAGGGTTCAGCCTGCAAGGTTATGTAGCATGTGCAACTCTCCTGAGCACCCACATGATCCATGCCCTATCCAGAGAGAAGAGTTTGTCAGTGAAGTATCTCAAGCTTATGCAGTAAATCCCTATAATCAAGGAAACAGTCAGAATCGATACAGCACTCCAGACCTCTCTACCAATAGGTACCATCCCAACTGGAGGAATCATCCTAATCTGCGGTATGGGGACTCATTCCAACAACAACCAATGGCACCTCAGAATCCTCCCCAAGTGACCATTTCTGCACCTTCTGGACCTTCACTGGAGGACATGTTCAAGCAAATGACTTCACAATTGACTTCACAAATGAATGCATAAATGACTACACTTTTCCAGCAGCAAATTGGGCAGTTCCAGGCACAGTTCCAGGCCTCACAGGCACAGTATCAGCAGCGAACAGATGCTAGCATACAAGATTTGAGGACACAGATTGGACAACTGGCCACATCCATAAATAAATTACAGCAAGGTCAAGGGACAACCCAGCTACCTGCACAGCCAGTGATAAATCCCAATGCATCCAATCCTAATGTGAGTGCCATTTTTCTGAGATATGGAAAAGTTGTTGAGGCCACCTCTGGAAAAGATGAAGAAACTATTGAGGTAACTCCTGCGCCTACTGTTGATGTTGAAGCTGAGAAAGTGTACAGACCACCAATCCCATTCCCACACAGATTGCAGAATAATAAGAAGATTGGTGGTGAAGACAAGGAGAAGGAAATTCTTGATGTGTTCAGAAAGGTGGCTGTAAATATTCCGCTGTTGGATGTGATCAAGCAGGTGCCTAAGTATGCGAAATTTCTCAAGGATCTTTGCACCAACAAGAGGAAGTTGAAGAATAATGAGAGGGTTGACTTGGGCAGGAATGTTTCAGCTCTTATCCAGTCTAGGCCTGCACCAGAAAGAGTTGCCTCTTTAGCCCCTAATCAGGCATTACCACAGAAGTGCAAGGATCCAGGCACATTTACTATTCCATGCACAATTGGGGATAGAAGATTTGAAAACTGCATGTTGGATTTGGGAGCCTCCATAAATGTCATGCCTACCTCCATCTTTAATAACCTTGATCTTGGGCCTTTGCAGTATACAGGTATTACCATCCAGTTGGCCAACAGGACCAGTGCCCGCCCCATGGGAATGGTAGAAGATGTGCTGGTGCGAGTTTATGATTTGATCTTCCCGGCTGATTTCTACATCCTGGACATGGCAGGAGAGAAAAATTCCAGTAGATCACCAATAATCCTGGGCAGACCATTCATGAAGACAGCCAAGACTAAAATTGATGTTGATGATGGGACCATGTCTATCGAGTTTGGAGATATTGTGGCAAAGTTCCAAATCTTTGATGCTATGAAACATCCACTGGAGGAGCACTCGGTCTTCCAATTAGAGTTGCTTTCTGAGCTTATTGAGGACACCCATGAGGACATTGTTTCTGAATTTCCATTTAATTCTGGCTTTGATGATATTTTTTCTTGTCCTGATTGTACTAACACTAACCATTGTGTGGTGTGTGCTGAGATTGCTGCATGTTTAGCAGGTGATGGATTAGTCAATGCAGTGAATGAGGAACGTGCAGAAGATGAAGCAGCACCGGAGACCCTCCCTATCTATCTTCCGCTCCCCCCTGCAAAACCACCAGAGAGACTGGATTTTGCACCATGGCCGGACCAAGGGGTTGAACCCCAATTTTATTGGGTGAACTTTGTTGAGAAAGCTGTCATCTTTGATCCAAGAGGAAGTGTTGAGTCCGCCGCATTGGGCAAGGTCACCATCATAGTCAAGTGCTCACTCATATATCAAGGATGCAAGTTATGGGACCATGGAATGAACTCTATATCTTTGGCCTTAGGCTACAAGCAATGGGATCCAGGCGGGAGCACCTACACTGCCACCTGATCAGGGAGTACCCTTTCCTTTCCCTCACTCTGAATTTATAGTTATGATGTTACATTGGGGACAATGTATGTTTTAAGTGTGGGGGAGGGAACTAGTTGTAGTTTTGTAGTTTTGTTCATATTGTTTTTTTTTTCTTTCTTTTAATAAAGCTCCTGAATAATTTGAGAAGCTCAGGAGTTGTGTTGAGTCTTGTGTTGGCAAGTTTGCTGGATTTGATTGAAGTTGCATAAATGGATTGCATGTTATTTGTTGACCGTTCCCCCTAGGATTTGAAATTTTTTTGAAAAATGATCCCCATGTGATTGAAAACTGAACTTTGAGATTTTGTTATGATGGCATGATTTATGATAAGTTTGGGGTGATAGGAAGCACACACTAGGGATAGAATCTCTGTCAAACAATTTGCAAATAATGTCCAGGTGAGGTTTTGAGCCTCCAACATGTTTTTGACTGTGTGAAAATCACTTTTCAAGTTGCACTTTCCCGAATTTGCTTGAATCTCTTTATGGTTTGCATGATTATGTGTTTGCTTCAGATGATTTAGGCATTTTCTTTGTAAATAGCTACTTAGCCTAACAATAACCATCCCTAATGCATGTTCCCTAGTTAACCCCATTGAGCCTATTAGCCTGTTAATTCTTGATAACCTAATGTTATAAGCCTAAAAAAATCTGGAAAACCATGTTAACCCGATCTTAGGATTAGGAGAGCATGGAACCTTAGAAAGAGAAAGGGTGCAAGAAACTAAGTTTGGGGTGGCTGCAAGGTGTAATATGTTGTTTGGGATTGAGAAAAAAATACAATAAAAAGGTTGGAGCCAAAGGTTTGTAGAAAAAAAAATGAAAAAAAAAAGAAGAAGAAAAAAAAGAAAAAAGAAAAAGAAAAGTATAAAAATGTTAAAAATAAAAGTATTAGAAAAAAAGAGGCTGTAGCCACCCAAGGCATAAAGAAAAATGAGAAAAGGAACTTGAGTGGAATTCCAATGTTTTGACGTGTTTCATGCTCTCTTAGTTCCTAGGGTCTTCAGCCTAGTACCTTTGTATATCCTACCCTTAGCCAGGCCCCATTACAACCCATAAAAGACCTTTTGATGTTGCTTGCATGTTTTCTGTGGGAACCATTTTGAGATGAAAACCAAATTTATGGGAAGTACCCTTAAAAAGTGAAATTGAGTGAAAGCCTAGACACAAACTGAGCGATGAGTGAACACTAAATGCCCTTGTGAGGAAGGCAGTTGTTTGAATTTGGTGATCTCCCTCTTGTGTGTAACTTGGATCCCCTGCTTAGATTAATGATTGTTTGAATGATGAAATTCTAAATTGTTTAGAGTGAATGCATGTGGGGATTGCTTTGTTTGAAAGGGGGGACATTGAAGAAAAACTGTTTTGATGAATTGCTTGAAATTTGTGCAAAGTTGATTAAACCCTTGAGCTTGTCAGGTCTTGAGTCTTTTCGATTTTTGAGTCTTAGTTTGCTCGGGGACAAGCAAAGTTTAAGTTTGGGGTATTTTGATAAGCCTCTGGCTCATCTAGTTTTATGGCTAGTATGACCAGGGTTTTGTGCAAATTATATCCTATTTTCACCCAAATTAGATTAGATTGTCCTCAAGCAAGGTTTTGAGTCTCTAAAGTAGTTTTAGGTTAAATTATCCAGTTTTGAGTCAAATAATGCACTTATAGCTATTTCTTTGTTTTCAGGTTAAGTAGAAGTTGAAAGAATAAAGAAACAGGGGATTCGCCCCGCGAACAGCTCTTCGCCTCGCGACCCCGAAGGCTGACTGTCCAGGAAAATGCAAGGTCTCTGGTTCGCCCCGCGAATAAGATCTCGCCCCGCGAGTCACCCAGCCCTGGAAGTCAGAAAGCATCACGGTTGACCCCTGATGTTCATAACGGGCATAATAAGAAGACTTTTCAGATTCTCGCCTCGCGAGTAGTCCTTCGCCCCGCGAGAATACCAAAGGTTGCAGACTGTTCGCAAGATTCGCGTCGCGAGAGGGCAAAAATTCCTGAATGTTATAAATAGCTGTCTGGGCAGATTATGAACAACTTTTGCTTCTCCATAGTTTTATATATTTTTGTGTGTTTCGTTAGTGTCATGGAGAACTAATTTCTTAGATTAATCTACTGTATGAGAATTCCATATACTTGAGGTTTTGTAATTCCTATTTTACTTGCTTTTCCCTTTTCAATACCACATTATACATTTCTGTTTGTTATTTCAGGAGTGTATAGTGTTGTATTGATTCGTTTCAGTGATGTTATGTTTCTATACTTAATCGCGTTTGTTATTTCGCGTGTGTTCATTCATGTTCGTTAGTTCATGAGGGCTTAACCCCGTTTGTTATTTCGGGAATAGGAACATATATCCGTAGTAGCAATTGCGTTGTTAATTGTTGCTACAACTGAAAGGGGATTAGAATCTGCTTAGGGCTTGGGATTACATGAACCATTGATAGTTGGGAATTCGAGAACAGTAGATTAATCGTTGTGTTGCCATTTGATAATCTCTTTGAACTGCCCTGCTTTACTTGCTCTGTTATTATTTTGTTTTCTTATTTGCATCCCAATCCAACCCCCCCCCCCCCAAACAGATTTTTGTGAAAAATAACACTTTAATAGTCCTTGTGAGACGACATCCGAGTTGTCGCCCTAACTACAGTTTTAAAACCCGCTCGTTCTTTTTGGCGCGTGCGCGACAGCGCGACCAACCGCCACGCCCACGCTCTCCTCCTGGTTCCATACTGACCTGTAAAACACAATCAGTGAGATGGTAACCAGAAAATAAAAGGTAACTCGTCGGATAACATACATTACTTCTTAGAAGTAATTCAAACAAGACTCGATCAGAGAATACACAACATCGACACAATAAACCTAAACCCAAACATTCTCGAAAGACTCGACTCGCTCTGATACCACTAATATGACACCCTAAACCCGATGTCACATGGTTACCCAATTACGTAAATATTTCTGATTTACAATGCTGGTTACTTTCTGAAAGTATCATTTTCTTGATGGATGAGTACACTAAAAACGGTAGTTAATTTTTTTTTTTAGATGAAGGAAGATAAGGGTGATGAACACTCAGAACATGAATTGAAGACAACATATATATATATAACATGTCCCAATGAAAACCAAGTTTCAGTACATAAGGTAGGGCCTTATCAATGGCCATTGCAACAGATTTAGACATCTAGGAATTTCACCTTAAAAGAGAGTAAGTAAGACATAGGGAAAGAGGGTCCGGAACCACATCCAAAAGATAACTCTAAAAGTCAGATGACGGAAGATAATACCAGATTGGAGGCAGAGCTACCCTCCTAGTTTCCACAGTGTGGCTTCTACGGATTGGGTCTCCGTCAGCATTTAGATTGGTCGTGTCGATGGCTCCATGGTATGTGGCAGATGTCGCCCCGGGGTGTATCTGCTGATGTGTGCGTAAGTCGACGCGCGACGACGCTCGTGCGATTCCGGCAAGTGTACCGGATTGCCGTCAAGTAATAAAAGATATCGAACCCACAGAGACTGTGTTCCTGAATTGCAATTAATTTCGAAATGAGTGAATCTGGACTTTTTAGAGGGTTTTGAAAATGGTTTGAATTGAGAGATAAACAAACAGAATCAAATAAATCAGAAAACAAATGTTTTTGGGGTTTTGATCTAAACGGATTCCTAGGGATTTGGGTTACCTTTGAGGCTGTTTATGTTGCTAAACTGATTTACCTTTGTTGATTACCGAAATTGCCTTGAAGGAGAGTTTATCCTCTGATAGCTTAAGCTCCCTCTCGGGTTACAAAAGCCGTGCCCAATTGACCCGACCCCTATTCTCGTGGTAGTCGATCCCAGATTGGACCCTTTGCGTTCCGTGACAACTCGTTGCTCCTCGAGGGACGGCTTCTAACTCTCGTGATTTCAGTCCCAAGTCTGACTTCTATAGGTCCGACACTTAAGTTCACCGCTAGGTTCCTCCTTATAATGTCCAAGTCATGCAAATAACCTAAGTTCACCGCTAGGTTCCTCCTTAGATCATCCACATCTCACAAACCAGTGGCCGCCGGGCTTTACGAGTGAAACACCCTAGAAATCCTAAGTTCACCGCTAGGTTCCTCCTTAGAACGTCTACGTCACGCAAATAAGCGGTTGCCGAATTTACGAGTGATTAACACACTAGAAATCAGATCTAAAACAATAATGAAATCAACAACGATTTTACATTAAATCAACAACATTTACAAAACTCGGGCAGAGCCCCAATCCCTAGAAACAAACTACTACTCCAGTCTTGCCATGGAGATGACAAGCTGGGTTGACAACATAATAGAAAATACAAAAATCAGAGAAGAGAGGAGAAGAGGAGAAGAGATCCTAAAATGTAGCCAAAAGGTGTCCTAGATGATGTCTCTCTATGATCCTCCCCCCATGATCTGATGCCTTAATCCTTATTTATAGAAATTGGGAAGTTAGAGTCCCAAACCAACTCAAAATCTGATCTATTTCGGTTTCTTCAGGTCCAAGTAATGCGCGTCACGGCCGTGATGGCCATCACGGCCAGGCCGTGATGGTCTCTGCCTCTGCCAATTCTGGAAAATTCAAATTCTCGCGACGCGAGATATGTCTCGCGACGCGAGCCCTCAGCTTCATGGCCCGTGATGAATTTCACGGCTAGGCCGTGATGTGCTCTGACTTGTGGTGGTTTTGGGTCACGGCCGTGATGGATATCACGGCTAGGCCGTGACAGACTCTGACTTCAGCTTTTGTTCTTTTTCAGTTTTGCTCGATCATGGCCGTGATGGGCATCACGGCTAGGCCGTGATAGACTCTGTTTGGCTCATTTTCTGCACTTTTAAAGCTTTATCTTTATCCAAACTTCATCATGGTTGATCTTGAGCATTTTACCCTTGATATCTGCAAAACAACACACGAAAACCGCCTTACCCATTCCAAAGGAAAATTAACCTAAAATCTAATAAAAATATGCCTAAACTACATGAAAATGCATGCAAAATGATGGACGAAGATGAGCGGAAATCACACTCATCAAATCACCCCAAGCTTAAAACTTTGCTTGTCCTCAAGCAATTACTCAGGCCATAAGATATAAATCAATCAAAGCGTGGATAGTGAACCCAGAACCCTAGCAACTAATCCAAGTGACAGGCATATTCAATAAGCACTTAAGAGACAATCAATTTCAAGTCCAATTAGAAGCTTAGGTTTTTTCAAGTTCATGTCCTCACTGATTTGGGCACTCATCTCACCTCACTCAAGTGTTTTAGGGTTTATTGACAATTCACTCAATTTCCTCAAGGAAAGTATTTTACCATAGGCTTGACTATTAACCAAATCTCTACTTTATCAATGAAAACACTTAAGAATCAAGAGGTCTTTTCCTTTGGTTGTAATGTGGCCATGGGATTTATTGTAAGGTGGGAAAATCAAGGAAAGGGAATTTCAAGAAGGGTAGACAAATCATCAAACATTGCAAAGTATGACACCTTCTAAAATACCTTTTAGGGACTTTGATTTACTTTTTCCACCTTTCTTTCTTTTCTTTTCTTTTTTTTTTCATTTCTCACTTTCTTTCGTCATCCCCTTCTCCATTTTTTTTCTCATTTATTTCATGTTATTTGTTTGGAGAAGGGGAGATTTATAGCTCAAGAGAAATTACTTTCTAACTTTTTTTTTTTTCATCCCATACTTTTTCCAACTACCATTTTGCCCTTTTTGTAATACTTTAAAAGGTGCCATACCAAGCATTATTTATCAAAGTAATTCAAGGTACCAAGAAAAGTATTTTATCTTTAGGCTCAAAATTGGGCAACTAAGGGGTAGCATTTATCATTCAAAGCTCGGGAGGCCGGAAAAAATACCTAGTGCCTCAATCATTTCCAAAAATGTTTTCATAAATTTTTAAGTTTCAAAATGGTTTCAAGTCAAGTTCTAGAAAATACAGTCCAAGAGGAATTACAACACTCTATCACAAGAAATGGGGTAGATTTAGTGGATACCCATATTTGGCTCAAAATCTTACATTTAGTAGTTCAAAAATCAGTGATAAACACAAATCTAAGGAACCACATGCTAATTATCAACTATCAAATTACTATCTCAAGAATTTTTTTTATTTTTAGCCATATCACAAGAATAATAAAAAATTGGGTTCGAAAATTCACTATCTCAATTCATTTGGCTCCAAGTTCTCACAATCGGATGCATGTTCTAAGTGAGGGGCAATCTACAGAATGTGATCATACCAATCCATGCCTATGAGAATGCAATATGAATGCAACAATGCAAATGCAAAAATAAATACCCCTACCCCAAGCTTGATTACTTACATTGTCTCCAATGTAAATAATCAAGTCGGAGAGAGGAGCAAAATGGAACAACTTACCGAATCGGTAGCGGGTGTTGGCTTCACATTCCAGTCAAAACTTGGGTGGAAATTTTATCACGGCCGTGAGGCTCATCACGGGCAGGCCGTGATCGTTTCTGGTCCTCAGGAGTTGCCCTGTCACGGCCGTGATCTACATCACGGCTAGGCCGTGATGCTCTCTGGCCTTGGCATCCTACTCATCACGCCCGTGATGGTTGTCACGGCTAGGCCGTGATCCTTTCTGTGCTCTTGTTTAGTTCATCACGGCCGTGACCACTGTCACGGCCAGGGCGTGATGGCCTCTGACTTTTTTTTTTCTTCTTCCCTTTCTCAACCTGAAAACACTAGATAAACCTATTAATGATATTTTTGCCTCTTGATCTTCTCAAATTATTCAAGAGGTTAAATCAAAAACAAAAGGAAAAAGGGAAAGAAAACTTGGGTTGCCTCCCAAGAAGCGCTTATTTATGGTCTTAAGCTTGACCATACTTCCTTAAGTTAACCGGGGTCGGCTGGGCGTAGATGTGCCGGAACACTTCTCTTCCACGGAACTCCTTCAAAAAGCCGTTTCTGCTCATACGGCCAGTAACGCTTCCGCTTTGCTCTTTTCTCTCGGAGCTTCCTAGCCTTCCTTCCTTCCGGCGGAAGTTTTGTTTCTGCATGGACAGCAACTCCAATTCCATCACTGCTGGGTGCATCATCAACCATGCATATCTTCGGGGTTGCTTCCATGCTAAGTTCTTTCTCTACCGCTAGAGATGTTACATCAATTCTGCACACATGGCTCTCAAAAGGAGGGTTGTTATAAGAGTTAGTCAACTGAAAATTTACCCTACCTTCCTCTACATTTAGAGAGAGTTTACCATTCCTTACGTCTATCACTGCCCCAGCGGTTGCCAAAAATGGCCTTCCTAAAATGATGGGGAATTCGGAATTCCCTTTCATGTCCAACACCAGGAAGTCGGTAGGGATGAGAATTTTCCCTACCTTTACAGGAACATTCTCTAGTATGCCTAGAGGAGTCCTAGTTGAGCCGTCCACAAATTGTAAGGAGAATTTGAACGGTCTCAACTCTTTACTTTCCAACCTTTCCATGATAGTGAGGGGCATCAAGCTCGCACTAGCCCCTAAGTCACACAAGGCTCGGTCTATTTCCACCTTTTCAATCGAGCAAGCGATAGAGAAACTACCTGGGTCCTTCAGTTTAGTAGGCATTTTAGTCTCTACATCTACTTGCTTTTTCCTGACCAACCTTTGTGGGAAAGGTATCGGGGGTTGGTACGGTGGTGGAGGGACATACTTCGGTTCTGGCTCTTCCTTTTCGCTTGTGTCCTCCTCCGGTTCCACCTCCATTTCAGCTACCCCCACCCCAAGCTTATCATCCCTTAAGTGTATGACATTGCAATGCTCATTGGGATTTGCTTCGGGTTGCCCCAGGAATGCACCCTTAGGTCTCGAGTACGTACTGGCTTGTTGGGCAATCTGGGTTTCTAGCATCTTGTTATGAGTTGCTAAGTTGTCTACCTTAGATGCTAGCTCCTTTATTGCTTCACTCACTGCCCTTCCTTGTTGTCTAAACTCCTCATTCTGTTTTGTCTGAGTTTCAAAAAAACTTTCAAATAAAGTCTCGAGTTTAGATCTTTGTACCTGAGGATACCCCGGTGCTGCTCTCGTATTACCTTGACCCTCTTGGAACTCATGGTTGAGCGTGTTGCTGTAGTTGCCGTAGGAGAGGTAAGGGTTGTTCCTTCTTTGGTTGTAGGGATTTGGGGGAGCATAGTTGGGCAGCTTCGGGTTCGAATCGTAAAAGTTGTTACAAGAGTTCACTTGCTCACCCGAAGCGCCGGATCCATGTTGGCATTCCATCATGTCATGTCCCTGCATTCCACAAATCTCACAAACAAGGTTAGTAGCACCTAATGCACTCACATTAGCTCTTTCAAGCCGATCAAAACGTTTATTAAGTGAGTCTATCTTTGACATAATAAGATCTGTTCTATTTACCTCAAACTTACCCCCCGAAATCTTGTTCGGGTTATTACCTCTTTCGGAACCCCATTGGTGGTAGTTGGTGGTGACATTCTCAATGATGTTGAATGCCTCAGTCAGAGGCCTATTCATAAACGCTCCACCGGCTGCAGAATCAAGTGACACCTTCGAAGAGTAGTCCAATCCGTTATGGAAGGTGTGCACTATTAACCACCTCTCGAGTCCGTGATGTGGGCACGACTCCAACAGTCCCTTGTAGCGATCCCAAGCTTCTGATAATGATTCTCCGTCTTTCTGGAAGAATCCGGTGATCTGGGTTCTTATGTAGGCCGTCTTGGATGGAGGGAAGAATTTCTCCAAGAACGCCTGCTCCAATTGGTCCCAAGTGGTCAAAGTGTTAGCGGGGATTTGCTTAAGCCAGGCCTTCGCCTTTCCAGTGAGAGATGAGGGGAACAGTCTCAAACGCACAACATCGACCGAGGCTCCATTAATCCTGATTGCGTCGGTGAACTCTAAGAATGTTTCTATATGATCGGTCGGGTCCTCCGAAGGTAATCCTCCGAATTGATGTTGCCTAATCATGTTGATTAGCATAGGTGGTATGGTATAGTTTTCCGCCTCAATCTCTGGCCTTGCAATCCCAGTTCGCAAGCCTCTCGCATTTGGGGTTGCGTAGTCCTTCAAAGGTTTTGTATCCGGTTGATTCGCCATGAGTGGAACGGGACTCAACCTTTCTCCCTCTCTTTGTAGTCTTCTACGTCTGTGGAAGGTCCTCTCGATCTCCGGATCAATCTCACTAAGGCTCCCAAGACTTAGGGATCTTTGCATATAACACACAGAGAGATGGATACAATAGAAGGAAAAGAAATTTTTGATTTTTTTGATTTTGTTTTTTTTTTAAATATTTCAGAAATAAAAATCAAATAAAAATAAAAGGGTCCAGAAAAATCAATTTAAAAACTAATTGAAATTCGAAAAGGCACAGTCCCCGGCAACGGCGCCAAAAACTTGGTGTGTGCGTAAGTCGACGCACGACGACGCTCGTGCGATTCCGGCAAGTGTACCGGATTGCCGTCAAGTAATAAAAGATATCGAACCCACAGAGACTGTGTTCCCGAATCGCAATTAATTTCGAAATGAGTGAATCTGGACTTTTTAGAGGGTTTTGAAAAAGGTTTGAATTGAGAGATAAACAAACAGAATCAAATAAATCAGAAAACAAATGTTTTTGGGGTTTTGATCTAAACGGATTCCTAGGGATTTGGGTTACCTTTGAGGCTGTTTATGTTGCTAAACTGATTTACCTTTGTTGATTACCGAAATTGCCTTGAAGACGAGTTTATCCTCTGATAGCTTAAGCTCCCTCTCGGGTTACAAAAGCCGTGCCCAATTGACCCGACCCCTACTCTCGTGGTAGTCGATCCCAGATTGGACCCTTTGCGTTCCGTGACAACTCGTTGCTCCTCGAGGGACGGCTTCTAACTCTCGTGATTTCAGTCCCAAGTCTGACTTCTATAGGTCCGACACTTAAGTTCACCGCTAGGTTCCTCCTTATAATGTCTAAGTCATGCAAATAACCTAAGTTCACCGCTAGGTTCCTCCTTAGATCATCCACATCTCACAAACCAGTGGCCGCCGGGCTTTACGAGTGAAACACCCTAGAAATCCTAAGTTCACCGCTAGGTTCCTCCTTATAACGTCTACGTCACGCAAATAAGCGGTTGTCGAATTTACGAGTGATTAACACACTAGAAATCAGATCTAAAACAATAACGAAATCAACACCGATTTTACATCAAATCAACAACATTTACAAAACTCGGGCAGAGCCCCAATCACTAGAAACAAACTACTACTCCAGTCTTGCCATGGAGATGACAAGCTGGGTTGACAACATAATAGAAAATACAAAAATCAGAGAAGAGAGGAGAAGAGATCCTAAAATGTAGCCAAAAGGTGTCCTAGATGATGTCTCTCTATGATCCTCCCCCCATGATCTGATGCCTTGATCCTTATTTATAGAAATTGGGAAGTTAGAGTCCCAAACCAATTCAAAATCTGATCTATTTCGGTTTCTTCAGGTCCAAGTAATGCGCGCCACGGCCGTGATGGCCATCACGGCCAGGCCGTGACGGTCTCTGCATCTGCCAAATCTGGAAAATTCAAATTCTCGCGATGCGAGATATGTCTCGCGACGCGAGCCCTCAGCTTCATGGCCCGTGATGAATGTCACGGCTAGGCCGTGATGTGCTCTGACTTGTGGTGGTTTTGGGTCACGGCCGTGATGGATATCACGGCTAGGCCGTGACAGACTCTGACTTCAGCCTTTGTTCTTTTTCAGTTTTGCTCGATCATGGCCGTGATGGGCATCACGGCTAGGCCGTGATAGACTCTGTTTGGCTCATTTTCTGCACTTTTAAAGCCCTATCTTCATCCAAACTTCATCATGGTTGATCTTGAGCATTTTACCCTTGATATCTGCAAAACAACACACGAAAACCGCCTTACCCATTCCAAAGGAAAATTAACCTAAAATCTAATAAAAATATGCCTAAACTACATGAAAATGCATGCAAAATGATGGACAAAGATGATGGAAAATCACACTCATCATCTGCCATGCCCCAGCATCCCCTGCATCGTCGAAGACCTCAGTCTTCGATGTTGTCGGCACCAGCGGGATATTGGGATCCATCTGGACTCATGTACATACGGCGATACCAAAAGGAAGAGAGAATAACAAGTAGAAATGAAAGAGTGAGATACCGACACCGGATATATCGCACAACAACCATGCACATGATACATACAACACCTTGACATATTAACATTTTAAAACATTACTCAAAGGTAAACAATAAGTATTATCTCAGTGGGTCTCATACCCGAATCAATCAATTTTATAAAGATAATGCATGACACTTCAATCATCAGGCTCTAATGTACCGGGTCGTCGCAAGTAATAAAATAACACGGTAAGAATTTACAGAGGTCGAACATAAGGATTGGGCTACCAATTCAACTAATCCACGGGAAATTAGATACGTTTGGTCAAGTAACAGAAGGTGGTTGAGAGAGAAGATAGGATCGAATTCAAATTAACAAATCTAATAAAATATTTAACTAAAAATCTGAAATTAAAATGTCCAAGGTCACAAATCCACCTACCCAATATGCATACCCAAGTGATGATGAATTCCTCCCTAAGTTCAATTACAATGTCAACCGGGACCCCCAAATTCTCCTAAATCCACTGTCGTGTTCATTAGGACGTATTCGAAGATTGGATTACTTACTTACTAGGTCTCATAATCCTAATCATCAAACTCTATTAATTCTTGTTCCCTATAAGGTTGCACTAATCTCCTACTCACTCTCGTGCAATATTCAATTAGTGATCCCAATTCAAGTTCTAAACGTGAATTGCTGACTAAGCCTCATCAACGTTAACAAGTCAATCACGCAAGCATATGATCAACACAATCAAATCAGAATGGGAAAACATTTATTGAGAAAAAGGGAGAAAGACATACATCACATTGAATCTACACTGCCATGGGTGGCTTCATTGTTCCCTCAGACGAGGGGATTAGTTCCTCATGCTCATAGACAAACAATCGGACATAACCTCCATAGTAAAATAAGAAAAAGAAAAGAGGAGACGCGGATCCAAAGAGACAAGAAACTAGTCTAAACGCTACTCTATACAAGTGGAAAAACTATGATTCGGATCTAATCTAATGAGAGAGCTTCTTTCTCTGATTCTGAAACAGCAATATATAGGATTCCTGATCTGCGCTCGCTCGCGAGGCGAGCACGCTATCGCGAGGCGAATATTAAAATTGGCGCGCATTCAATTTGGACTTTCGCGAGGCGAGAGTACGTTCGCGGGGCGAGTTTCAGTTTTGGCTCCATCCTAAGTTTGAATGCTCGCGAGGCGAACTGTGATTGGCGAGGCGATCCAGAAAGGATGACTTCTCTGGCACAGTCAGGCCTTCAGGTTCGCGAGGCGAGTTGGCTCTCGCATGGCGAGACAGAATTGTTGACTGTTGCTGCTCAGCTGATCTTCAGGCTCGCGGGGCGAGCATCCACTCGCGGGGCGAGTCTCTCCAGAATGACAATTTCCACTGTTTCTTGACTTTCCTTGACTCTCGGAGCTTCACTTCTAACCTGAAACAATAAAAAGATACCAAAAAGCGTAATTCTATTCAAAATAGACTGAAAACTACTAAAATTTCCTAGAACGAGTCAAAGTCTACTTAGGAACAAAACAAAGCCAAATTTGGGCGAAAACGAGATTGAACTCGAATAATTTGCACAAAAACCACAGTCTATCTAGTTATAAAACTAGATAAGCCAGAGGCTTATCAAAACACCCCAAACTTAAACCTTGCTTGTCCCCAAGCAAGCTAAAACTCAAAAAGGACTCAAGACTTGGCAAGCTTAAGGGATTCAATCGATTTCGCACAAATTTCATGCAATCTTAACAAAACAGTTTTTCTCCAATGATTCTCCCCTTACATTAATGTAATCCCCACATTCATTTACTTTAAACAATTGAGAACTTCATCATTCATGCAATCATTAATCTAAGTTGAGGATCAGAGTCACACACAAAAGGAAGATCACCAATTTCAAACAATTGCCTTCCTCATAAGGGTATGTAAAATTTCACTTATTCGCTCACATTCGTCTAGGCTATCAACTTTTCACTCAATTTCACATATCAAGAGCACTTACCATGAATTTGATTTTCATCTCAAAAATAGTTCCCACGAAAACATGCATCAACACCAGAAGGTCTTATAAAGGTTGTAATGGGGCCTGGCTGAGGGTAGGATATTCAAGGGTACTAGGCTTAAGTCCCTAGGAACTAAAAAAGCATGAGCATTTGACACATCTTCCACTCAAATTCCTTTTTCCATTTTTCCTTTTGCCTCGGGTGACTACAGCCTTTTCCTTGCTAATCTTTTTGTTTTGCCCCTTTTCTTTTGGCACTATTTATTTATTTATTTCTTCCTTTTTTTTTCTTTCTTTTTTCTTTTCTTTGCCTTGGGTTTCAACCTTTAATTTTCTTTTTCTCAACCCAAAATGACATATCACCTTGTAGCCACCCCAAACTTAGTTTCTCACAACCCTTCTCTTGCTAAGTGTCCATGCTCTCCTAATCCTAAGATTGGGTTAACATGGTTTTTCAGATTTTGGCTTATAATATAGGGTCATCAAGAAACAATAGGCTAATTAGGCTCAATGTGGCTAACTAGGGAACATGCATTAGGGATGGTTCTTTTTAAGCCAAGTAGTTATTCAAATAAAATTGCCTAAATCATTTGATGCATCACATAATCATGCAAACCATGGAGAGATTCAAGCAAATTCGGGAAAGTGCAACATGAAAGTGATTCACACAATCAAAAACAAAGTTGGAGGCTCAAATCCTCACCTGGACATTTTTCAAATTGTTTGACCGAGATGCAATTCCTAGTGTGTGCACCCCCTCACCCCAAACTTATCATAAATCAAGTAATCACAATAAAATTTCTCAATGTTCAATTTTCAATTTTTCACAAGGGGATCAATTTTTCTTTTTTCAGAACCTAGGGGGAAATCATCGATGGTCAAAATAATTCATGCAATCAATCTATGCTCAATTGAATTAAAATCCAACAAGCTTGCCGACACAACATTCATACACAAACTCTTGATCTTCTCAAATTATTCAAGAGTGACAAACAAAAACAAAAACAAAAACAAAAACAAAAGTGAGGAAAGGAGAGGGTGCTCCCTGATCGAGTTTCCATTGTTGCCTCCTCATCCAATTGGTCTTACGGGCTCCCTTCTGTTGCATAGCATCCTGGAAGAACTCCTGCAAATTATAACCTTAAGTGCAGATTCGTGAGGCGAGAGACCACTCGCGAGGCGAATCTGGAAAATTGTTATTCACACTTTCCAGAATAGCGAAGCGAGTAGTATCTCGCGAGGCGAATCTGGAATTCCCACAGATGATGATGCCCAGAATCGCGAGGCGAAAGCAGCCCTCACGACGCGAGACAGAAACATGTGCAAGCCTCTGAGATTCAGGGCTTCTGCCTCGCGTGGCCACTGTGGATTCGCGTGGCGAATCAAGCTTTTTTTTTTATCAATGAAAATGACAGAAACTAAAAATAAAGGATACCTATCTTGGGTTGCCTCCCAAGTAGCGCTTGTTTAACGTCCCGAGCCTGACTCAAGTCGCCCCTAAGGGTTAATCCGGAGGAAGAAACTGCTTGCAAATTGGGACTGATTCCCCATGGTAATGCCTTATCATTTACCCATTCACCTTGAAGTTACCAGAGGCCCCTTCTAACTCTATTGTTCCGTGAGGACAAACTTGAAGGACCTTGAATGGTCCCGACCACCTCGATCTTAGCTTTCCCGGAAAGAGTTTCAACCTTGAGTTGTCAAGAAGTACCGCTTGCCCGGGCTCAAGCTCCCTAGGCAAGATGTGTTTGTCCTGCCTTTCCTTAGTCCGCTTTTTGTGGTTCGTTTGCTTGCGGATCCCGGACAACTCATTTAAATCCAACAGCCCTCTATAATCGGCACATACTCTCCACTCCGTGATGGTCCCTTTTGGGATCAACTGGTTGTTTTCATTGACCACCATGGTTGTGCCACCTTTCAACTTCGGTGCCTTATCCTCTTTTTCCATGCCCTTGTTGTTGCGCTCTTCCCTTGCACAATCATCCCTTGGGGAACTCGGTAAGGCTTCCATGTCTTTCAACCACTCAAGATAGACCTCATCCCCCAAAGGGTCTTTTTCCTCTCTATCATAATTATGGGATTTTACCAACACTTGTGGTAGTGAAGAAACATGGGCTTCTCTAGTTGCCTTTGCCTTGACAATTGATTCCACCACATCCACTCGATACATATCCGACCTCTCAACAGGGTGCTTCATTGCTTCAAAGACATTGAAGACTACCTCATCATCTTGCACCCTTAGAGTGAGCTTCCCTTGTCGCACATCTATCAAGGCACCCCCAGTGGCCAAGAAGGGCCTACCCAATATGAGAGGGATCTCGGCATCTTCATCCATATCAAGCACTACAAAGTCCGCCGGAAATATGAGCTTGTCCACCTTCACTAACAAGTCTTCGACCACTCCATAAGGATATTTTATAGAACGATCGGCGAGTTGGAGTGACATCCGTGTGTCCTTGACTTCTTTGATCCCCAACCTCTTCATCATAGAGAGGGGCATCAAGTTGATGCTTGCCCTTAGATCACATAATGCCTTCCCTAGAGTCATCCCCCCAATGGTGCATGGTATCGAAAAAGAATCGGGATACTTCAACTTTGGAGGTAGTTTTCTTTGAAGAATGGCACTACACTCCTCGGTCAAAGAATCCGTTTCCTCATCCACTATTCTCCACTTCTTGGTGAGAAGCTCCTTCATAAACCGGGCATATGATGGCATCTGTTCCAAGGCTTCAGCAAATGGAATGTTAATCTGAAGTTTGCGGAAGACATCAAGGAATTTGTTTAACTGCTTATCCTGTTGAGGCTTCTTCAATCTTTCAGGATACGGTACCTTCATGTAGGGCGGGAGGTCTTGGGGTTCAACCCACTTCTTCTTTCGGAACTCTTCATCCACAAGCTTCAGCCTTACCCCTTGCTCTGGTGCCTTGTCACTTGCCAACTCTTCTTTCTCAGGTTGCTCTTCCTCAACCTGTGGTTGTTCCGGGGCCTTGTCTTCCTCTAAACTGGTTGCACTCCTGTTAGATCCCAACACCCTACCGCTTCTAGCTGTTATGGCATTGCAATGGTTCTTAGGGTTGTTCTCGGTATCACCTGGGAGAGTGCCTGGGAGACGCTCATTTAGTTGCTTCGGGAGCTGAGCTATCTGCGTCTCAAGATTCTGAATTGCCGACCCTGTATGAGTCGCCAACTTGTCAATGGCAATGTTTGTGTTGATTGACAATTTCTCCACTGTTGCACTCATCTTCTCAAAAGCCAGCTCCCACGGTTGTCTTCCACTATCTGTTAGTTGCAATTGATTAGTCCCTGGACGAGCCTGCTGAGTATTGCACTGCTGAATCCCAATGTTTGGCCTCAGACCCTGTTGAGGTTGTTGTTCCCCGGCTAGACCACCACTAGCATTACTCCAAGCGAAACCCGGATGGTCTCTCCTCATATACCCCCTATTCTGATTCTGACTGTAGTCATTCTGTCATTCCTCCTCGATAGTTGTTACGGGCACAAGTGTCATAGAAGTTGTGGCATGAGTCCACATGTTCCTGAGAGAAGTTGAGCGGACAACTATGAGTGTCATGATCTCCATTACAATTGTCACAACCCGGAGGCATCCCCTCATGTATCACATTAACCCTTTTGTTTCCAGACAAAGCCTCATTCTGCATCTTCAACAATCTGTTTTGCTCGAGAATGGCTTCCATTGTCGCTGAACTGATTCCACTTGAGGTTTCCCTACCGCGGTTGTAATCATTATATGACATCTTTTCCAATAATGGCCATCCATCCTCAGCTGATAAATAGGAAAAAGAACCGCCAGCTGCGGCATCACAATTCATCTGGTATCGTCCCCTTAACCCGTTGAAGAAATGCTGAACTTTGGAGACCGGGTCAAAGAAAAGTCAAGGGCATCTTCTCAAGAGCCCGTTGTACCTCTCCCCAGGCCTCATTATAGGTTTCATCTTCTGTCTGCGCTCGAAGGATGTGACGGCAATTCTTGCTTGTGCCGCTTTCGAGGAGGAAAATATTTGGTGAGGAACTTTTGTGCCATTTGCTCCCAAGTTACGATACTATTCCTATCCAAGTCACAACCCAATCGCGAGCGACATCCATAAGAGAGAGAGGGGAAAAGCCATGAGCGAAACTCATCATGTGAGACTCCTCTTGTCTTCTGCAAGTCACAAGCTTCGAGGAAACGAGTGATGTGTCTATGAGGGTCCTGTTTGCCACTCCCATCAAACTGATTCTCACGGATCTGGAATGTGACACATCCTTCCACTCTGAAGGAGTCTGTATTCAGGTTGCCCCTCACAATAGAAGAATCACAATCACCCAAGCTGGGTAGATCGTACTCGAAGAGAGGCTTGTAACAAGGAGGAGGAGGAGGGTTTTCTTCAGCCATGCCCTCTATTTTAATTCCTTCAAGTCTCTTCCGTTCCCTGGCTTCTTTCCTTAATCTCGTCTCGGTCCTGGTGATCTCTGAATCAAATAGCAGGTCCTCTTGTGAAAGGGTACCTCGCATACAAAAACACGGCAAGACCAAGTGGAATCAAAGAAGTAGAGAGAAATAATAGCAATTAAATAAAAGAAAATAAAAATGAAAGTCAGCTTAACCAAACAACCGAATTTCCTAAAAATTAGGAAAATTGGTTGTGCCAATCCCCGGCAACGGCGCCAAAAACTTGTTGAGTGATCACCGGCAAGTGTACCGGGTCGTCGCAAGTAATAAAATAACACGGTAAAAATTTACAGAGGTCGAACACAAGGATTGGGCTACCAATTCAACTAATCCGCGGGAAATTAGATACGTTTGGTCAAGTAACAGAAGGTGGTTGAGAGAGAAGATAGGATCGAATTCAAATTAACAAATTTAATAAAATATTTAACTAAAAATATGAAATTAAAATGTCCAAGGTCACAAATCCACCTACCCAATATGCATACCCAAGTGATGATGAATTCCTCCCTAAGTTCAATTACAATGTCAACCGGGACCCCCAAATTCTCCTAAATCCACTGTCGTGCTCATTAGGACGTATTCGAAGATTGGATTACTTACTTACTAGGTCTCATAATCCTAATCATCAAACTCTGTTAATTCTTGTTCCCTATAAGGTTGCACTAATCTCCTGCTCACTCTCGTGCAATATTCAATTAGTGATCCCAATTCAAGTTCTAAACGTGAATTGCTGACTAAGCCTCATCAACGTTAACAAGTCAATCACGCAAGCATATGATCAACACAATCAAATAAGAATGGGAAAACATTTATTGAGAAAAAGGGAGAAAGACATACATCACATTGAATCTACACTGCCATGGGTGGCTTCATTGTTCCCTCAGACGAGGGGATTAGTTCCTCATGCTCATAGACAAACAATCGGACATAACCTCCATAGTAAAATAAGAAAAAGAAAAGAGGAGACACGGCTCCAAAGAGACAAGAAACTAGTCTAAACGCTACTCTATACAAGTGGAAAAACTAGGATTCGGATCTAATCTAATGAGAGAGCTTCTTTCTCTGATTCTGAAACAGCAATATATAGGATTCCTGATCTGCGCTCGCTCGCGAGGCGAGCACGCTATCGCGAGGCGAATATTAAAATTGGCGCGCATTCAATTTGGACTTTCGCGAGGCGAGAGTACGTTCGCGGGGCGAGTTTCAGTTTTGGCTCCATCCTAAGTTTGAATGCTCGCGAGGCGAACTGTGATTGGCGAGGCGATCCAGAAAGGATGACTTCTCTGGCAAAGTCAGGCCTTCAGGTTCGCGAGGCGAGTTGGCTCTCGCATGGCGAGACAGAATTGTTGATTGTTGCTGCTCAGCTGATCTTCAGGCTCGCGGGGCGAGCATCCACTCGCGGGGCGAGTCTCTCCAGAATGACAATTTCCACTGTTTCTTGACTTTCCTTGACTCTCGGATCTTCACTTCTAACCTGAAACAATAAAAAGAAACCAAAAAGCGTAATTCTATTCAAAATAGACTGAAAACTACTAAAATTGCCTAGAACGAGTCAAAGTCTACTTAGGAACAAAACAAAGCCAAATTTGGGCGAAAACGAGATTGATCTCGAATAATTTGCACAAAAACCACAGTCTATCTAGTTATAAAACTAGATAAGCCAGAGGCTTATCAAAACACCCCAAACTTAAACCTTGCTTGTTCCCAAGCAAGCTAAAACTCAAAAAGGACTCAAGACTTGGCAAGCTTAAGGGATTCAATCGATTTCGCACAAATTTCATGCAATCTTAACAAAACAGTTTTTCTCCAATGATTCCCCCCTTACATTAATGTAATCCCCACATTCATTTACTTTAAACAATTGAGAACTTCATCATTCATGCAATCATTAATCTAAGTTGAGGATCAGAGTCACACACAAAAGGAAGATCACCAATTTCAAACAATTGCCTTCCTCATAAGGGTATGTAAAATTTCACTCATTCGCTCACATTCGTCTAGGCTATCAACTTTTCACTCAATTTCACATATCAAGAGCACTTACCATGAATTTGATTTTCATCTCAAAAATAGTTCCCACGAAAACATGCATGCAACATCAGAAGGTCTTATAAAGGTTGTAATGGGGCTTGGCTGAGGGTAGGATATTCAAGGGTACTAGGCTTAAGTCCCTAGGAACTAAGAGAGCATGAGCATTTGACACATCTTCCACTCAAATTCCTTTTTCCATTTTTCCTTTTGCCTCGGGTGACTACAGCCTTTTCCTTGCTAATCTTTTTGTTTTGCCCCTTTTCTTTTGGCACTATTTATTTATTTATTTCTTCCTTTTTTTTTTCTTTCTTTTTTCTTTTCTTTGCCTTGGGTTTCAACCTTTATTTTTCTTTTTCTCAACCCAAAATGACATATCACCTTGTAGCCACCCCAAACTTAGAGTCTCACAACCCTTCTCTTGCTAAGTGTCCATGCTCTCCTAATCCTAAGATTGGGTTAACATGGTTTTTCAGATTTTGGCTTATAATATAGGGTCATCAAGAAACAATAGGCTAATTAGGCTCAATGTGGCTAACTAGGGAACATGCATTAGGGATGGTTCTTTTTAAGCCAAGTAGTTATTCAAAGAAAATTGCCTAAATCATTTGATGCAACACATAATCATGCAAACCATGGAGAGATTCAAGCAAATTCGGGAAAGTACAACATGAAAGTGATTCACACAATCAAAAACAAAGTTGGGGGCTCAAATCCTCACCTGGACATTTTGCAAATTGTTTGACCGAGATGCAATTCCTAGTGTGTGCACCCCCTCACCCCAAACTTATCATAAATCAAGTAATCACAATAAAATTTCTCAATGTTCAATTTTCAATTTTTCACATGGGGATCAATTTTTCTTTTTTCAGAACCTAGGGGGAAATCATCGATGGTCAAAATAATTCATGCAATCAATATATGCTCAATTGAATTAAAATCCAACAAGCTTGCCGACACAACATTCATACACAAACTCTTGATCTTCTCAAATTATTCAAGAGTGACAAACAAAAACAAAAACAAAAACAAAAACAAAAGTGAGGAAAGGAGAGGGTGCTCCCTGATCGAGTTTCCATTGTTGCCTCCTCATCCAATTGGTCTTACGGGCTCCCTTCTGTTGCATAGCATCCTGGAAGAACTCCTGCAAATTATAACCTTAAGTGCAGATTCGTGAGGCGAGAGACCACTCGCGAGGCGAATCTGGAAAATTGTTATTCACACTTTCCAGAATAGCGAAGCGAGTAGTATCTCGCGAGGCGAATCTGGAATTCCCACAGATGATGATGCCCATAATCGCGAGGCGAAAGCAGCCCTCGTGACGCGAGACAGAAACGTGTGCAAGCCTCTGAGATTCAGGGCTTCTGCCTCGCGTGGCCATTGTGGATTCGCGTGGCGAATCAAGCTTTTTTTTTTATCAATGAAAATGACAGAAACTAAAAATAAAGGATACCTATCTTGGGTTCCCTCCCAAGTAGCGCTTGTTTAACGTCCCGAGCCTGACTCAAGTTGCCCCTAAGGGTTAATCCGGAGGAAGAAACTGCTTGCAAATTGGGACTGATTCCCCATGGTAATGCCTTATCATTTACCCATTCACCTTGAAGTTACCAGAGGCCCCTTCTAACTCTATTGTTCCGTGAGGACAAACTTGGAGGACCTTGAATGGTCCCGAACACCTCGATCTTAGCTTTCCCGGAAAGAGTTTCAACCTTGAGTTGTCAAGAAGTACCGCTTGCCCGGGCTCAAGCTCCCTAGGCAAGATGTGTTTGTCCTGCCTTTCCTTAGTCCGCTTTTTGTGGTTCGCTTGCTTGCGGATCCCGGACAACTCATTTAAATCCAACAGCCCTCTATAATCGGCACATACTCTCCACTCCGTGATGGTCCCTTTTGGGATCAACTGGTTGTTTTCATTGACCACCATGGTTGTGCCACCTTTCAACTTCGGTGCCTTATCCTCTTTTTCCATGCCCTTGTTGTTGCACTCTTCCCTTGCACAATCATCCCTTGGGGAACTCGGTAAGGCTTCCATGTCTTTCAACCACTCAAGATAGACCTCATCCCCCAAAGGGTCTTTTTCCTCTCTATCATAATTATGGGATTTTACCAACACTTGTGCTAGTGAAGAAACATGGGCTTCTCTAGTTGCCTTTGCCTTGACAATTGATTCCACCACATCCACTCGATACACATGCGACCTCTCAACAGGGTGCTTCATTGCTTCAAAGACATTGAAGACTACCTCATCATCTTGCACCCTTAGAGTGAGCTTCCCTTGTCGCACATCTATCCAGGCACCCCCAGTGGCCAAGAAGGGCCTACCCAATATGAGAGGGATCTCGGCGTCTTCATCCATATCAAGCACTACAAAGTCCGCCGGAAATATGAGCTTGTCCACCTTCACTAACAAGTCTTCGACCACTCCATAAGGATATTTTATAGAACGATCGGCGAGTTGGAGTGACATCCGTGTGTCCTTGACTTCTTTGATCCCCAACCTCTTCATCATAGAGAGGGGCATCAAGTTGATGCTTGCCCCTAGATCACATAATGCCTTCCCTAGAGTCATCCCCTCAATGGTGCATGGTATCGAAAAAGAATCGGGATCCTTCACCTTTGGAGGTAGTTTTCTTTGAAGAATGGCACTACACTCCTCGGTCAAAGAAACCATTTCCTCATCCACTAATCTCCACTTCTTGGTGAGAAGCTCCTTCATAAACCGGGCATATGATGGCATCTGTTCCAAGGCTTCAGCAAATGGAATGTTAATCTGAAGTTTGCGGAAGACATCAAGGAATTTGTTTAACTGCTTATCCTGTTGAGGCTTCTTCAATCTTTCAGGATACGGTACCTTCATGTAGGGCGGGAGGTCTTGGGGTTCAACCCACTTCTTCTTTCGGAATTCTTCTTCCACAAGCTTCAGCCTTACCCCTTGCTCTGGTGCCTTGTCACTTGCCAACTCTTCTTTCTCAGGTTGCTCTTCCTCAACCTGTGGTTGTTCCGGGGCCTTGTCTTCCTCTAAACTGGTTGCACTCCTGTTAGATCCCAACACCCTACCGCTTCTAGTTGTTATGGCATTGCAATGGTTCTTAGGGTTGTTCTCGGTATCACCTGGGAGAGTGCCTGGGAGACGCTCATTTAGTTGCTTCGCGAGCTGAGCTATCTGCGTCTCAAGATTCCGAATTGCCGACCCTGTATGAGTCGCCAACTTGTCAATGGCAATGTTTGTGTTGATTGACAATTTCTCCACTGTTGCACTCATCTTCTCAAAAGCCAGCTCCCACGGTTGTCTTCCACTATCTGTTAGTTGCAATTGATTAGTCCCCTGGACGAGCTGCTGAGTATTGCGCTTTGGATCCCAATGTTTGGCCTCGAGACCCTGTTGAGGTTGTTGTTCCCGGCTAGACCACCACTAGCATTACTCCAAGCGAAACCCGGATGGTCTCTCCTCATATACCCCTATTCTGATTCTGACTGTAGTCATTCTGTCTGTTCCTCTGATAGTTGTTCTGGGGCACAGTGTCATAGAAGTTGTGGCATGAGTCCACATGTTCCTGAGAGAAGTTGAGCGGACAACTATGAGTGTCATGATCTTCATTACAATTGTCACAACCCGGAGACATCCCCTCATGTATCACATTAACCCTTTTGTTTCCAGACAAAGCCTCATTCTGCATCTTCAACAATCTGTTTTGCTCGAGAATGGCTTCCATTGTCGCTGAACTGATTCCACTTGAGGTTTCCCTACCGCGGTTGTAATCATTATATGACATCTTTTCCAATAATGGCCATCCATCCTCAGCTGATAAATAGGAAAAAGAACCGCCAGCTGCGGCATCACAATTCATCTGGTATCGTCCCCTTAACCCGTTGAAGAAATGCTGAACTTTGGAGACCGGGTCAAAGAAAGCTGAAGGGCATCTTCTCAAGAGCCCGTTGTACCTCTCCCAGGCCTCATTATAGGTTTCATCTTCTGTCTGCCCGAAGGATGTGACGGCAATTCTTGCTTGTGCCGCTTTCTGAGGAGGAAAATATTTGGTGAGGAACTTTTGTGCCATTTTCTCCCAAGTTCTGATACTATTCCTATCCAAGCTGTCAACCCAATCGCGAGCGACATCCCTAAGAGAGAGAGGGAAAAGCCGCAAGCGAAACTCATCTTGTGAGACTCCTCTTGTCTTCTGCAAGTCACAAGCTTCAAGGAAACGAGTGATGTGTCTATGAGGGTCCTGTTTGCCACTCCCATCAAACTGATTCTCACGGATCTGGAATGTGACACATCCTTCCACTCTGAAGGAGTCTGTATTCAGGTTGCCCCTCACAATAGAAGAATCACAATCACCCAAGCTGGGTAGATCGTACTCGAAGAGAGGCTTGTAACGAGGAGGAGGAGGAGGGTTTTCTTCAGCCATGCCCTCTATTTTAATTCCTTCAAGTCTCTTCCGTTCCCTGGCTTCTTTCCTTAATCTCGTCTCGGTCCTGGTGATCTCTGAATCAAATAGCAGGTCCTCTTGTGAAAGGGTACCTCGCATACAAAAACACGGCAAGACCAAGTGGAATCAAAGAAGTAGAGAGAAATAATAGCAATTAAATAAAAGAAAATAAAAATTAAAGTCAGCTTAACCAAACAACCGAATTTCCTAAAAATTAGGAAAATTGGTTGTGCCAATCCCCGGCAACGGCGCCAAAAACTTGTTGAGTCACCGGCAAGTGTACCGGGTCGTCGCAAGTAATAAAATAACACGGTAAGAATTTACCGAGGTCGAACACAAGGATTGGGCTACCAATTCAACTAATCCGCGGGAAATTAGATACGTTTGGTCAAGTAAATGTAAGGTGGTTGAGAGAGAAGATAGGATCGAATTCAAATTAACAAATCTAATAAAATATTTAACTAAAAATCTGAAATTAAAATGTCCAAGGTCACAAATCCACCTACCCAATATGCATACCCAAGTGATGATGAATTCCTCCCTAAGTTCAATTACAATGTCAACCGGGTCCCCCAAATTCTCCTAAATCCACTGTCGTGCTCATTAGGACGTATTCGAAGATTGGATTACTTACTTACTAGGTCTCATAATCCTAATAATCAAACTCTGTTAATTCTTGTTCCGTATAAGGTTGCACTAATCTCCTACTCATTCTCGTGCAATATTCAATTAGTGATCCCAATTCAAGTTCTAACGTGAATTGCTGACTAAGCCTCATCAACGTTAACAAGTCAATCACGCAAGCATATGATCAACACAATCAAATCAGAATTGGAAAACATTTATTGAGAAAAAGGGAGAAAGACATACATCACATTGAATCTACACTGCCATGGGTGGCTTCATTGTTCCCTCAGACGAGGGGATTAGTTCCTCATGCTCATAGACAAACAATCGGACATAACCTCCATAGTAAAATAAGAAAAAGAAAAGAGGAGAAGCAGCTCCAAAGAGACAAGAAACTAGTCTAAACGCTACTCTATACAAGTGGAAAAACTAGGATTCGGATCTAATCTAATGAGAGAGCTTCTTTCTCTGATTCTGAAACAGCAATATATAGGATTCATGATCTGTGCTCGCTCGCGAGGCGAGCACGCTATCGCGAGGCGAATATTAAAATTGGCGCGCATTCAATTTGGACTTTCGCGAGGCGAGAGTACGTTCGCGGGGCGAATTTCAGTTTTGGCTCCATCCTGAGTTTGAATGCTCGCGAGGCGAACTGTGATTGGCGAGGCGATCCAGAAAGGATGACTTCTCTGGCACAGTCAGGCCTTCAGGTTCGCGAGGCGAGTTGGCTCTCACGTGGCGAGACAGAATTGTTGACTGTTGCTGCTCAGCTGATCTTCAGGCTCGCGGGGCGAGCATCCACTCGCGGGGCGAGTCTCTCCAGAATGACAATTTCCACTGTTTCTTGACTTTCCTTGACTCTCGGAGCTTCACTTCTAACCTGAAACAATAAAAAGAAACCAAAAAGCGTAATTCTATTCAAAATAGACTGAAAACTACTAAAATTGCCTAGAACGAGTCAAAGTCTACTTAGGAACAAAACAAAGCCAAATTTGGGTGAAAACGAGATTGAACTCGATTAATTTGCACAAAAACCACAGTCTATCTAGTTATAAAACTAGATAAGCTAGAGGCTTATCATGCGCCCGGATCAACATCATCACGAATCCCTTATAACGGCCATTCGGCTGTATACCTCATCGAATACAACATCTTAAGAGGGTATTCGGATAACTCAAGCACGTCTGCCAAGGGGAAATGCATATGAATAAAAGACTTTTCATTATCGAGGGTTTTCTTTGTGTTCTTACTTTTTCGTTTGTCGAAGCCCAAAGCTAACGACTATTCACAATTTCTATCACTTAAAAAAATTTATCACACAGGACGCACAGTCCGAGTGTTCAATCACAACACCTTAGACCGCGGCCGCAGCCAAAGGTTGTGGTCGTAGAAACCATTATAATTTTATCCATGTTTTATTTCAACATGATAAGGACTCCTAGCCCATAACAACGAAATTAGGACACGCAATCCTAAATTCCAAAATTAGGACTCCTAGCCCATAATATCACGATTAGGACCCTTGGTCCATAATTCTTGACACTGATCCCAGATCACGTGCATAAATTGAATACTAGAGGCGACGTCTCGCGAACTAGTATTCTCTTTCACATGTGCTTACTTTTCGCTCAGTGAAAATCAAAAAAACCAAAACAAAACCTCGGTCACTTATCCAAGTAACCGGAACGTTTCTAAATCATTTAGCAGAAAATCTTTTCGTTTTCAAATTCTTTTATAAAACATTTAGGAAATTCGTTTGCTTTTGAAATCCTTGATGAAATGAAGTCAACTATTTTCAAAGGGGTTTTCCTTCATAAAACACATAGTTCGAAAAGGTTTTATCTCGTACCAACTTTGGATCATAAAAAGGTAATTTCTATTGTCTTTAAAACACTTCAAAGTTTCTTTTCAAAATAAGAATCTCATTTTCTTGAAGTAAGCGTTTTAAACAAGGAACTTTTATAACTGAAACCAGTACTTTCAAAGTTCTATTCAAGGCTTATTAAGGCTTTTAATCCTTTATAATCATTGTGCACGGACTCAAGTCCGGCTTCTCAAACTTCAATCAACAGTAATATATTCTCAACAATAATATCACAATTAACGACAATTCATCACATATATATAATTCATCACACTTTTAAGCAAGTAATGTTCAACTTCAAGTAATAACCACAATAGTTCAAGTAAACAAGTTATTCAAGTATTGGCTCAATATCACAATAATATTCAAATCACTCAAGTAAACACATACACACATGCATATAGTCATTGAATATCCCTAGGCAATCCCCAATTACTTTCCTTGAAGGTAAGAAGGTTAGATGATCGACGAGGTAAGTCACGAACGTTCTTGTTTCCTCCGCGATGGAAGTCTATGGTTATGAACACAAAATCACAAGTTAAAATAAAAACAAGAACACTAAACCACAAGGTATAGGTTCGGCCAAGACTAGTTCTTAGGGTTAGATCGATTCCCAAAAATTATACAACTCATGGATTTATGATCCTTAAGTGTTAGGAGTTCATAAACAATGATCTTTTAACAAAGTTGAATTAAAACTCCACTAAGTTAAAAACATAGGGCATTCGGCCAAGGCTAGTAAAATAGGCTAGCATTCACTAAACTTTTCAATCTCTTAGGTTTAGCATCCATATGTGTTAAGGAGCTCCTAACCATGATCATCTTGGAAAAATGAAAATAACACATACTAGCTTTAATAACATAAAATAAACAAGTTATAAATCCTTAAACTTTCCAATTTCTTAGACTTAGCATCCAAATATCTTATGGAGCTCAAGTCCATGATCATCTTGGAAAAATGGAAGTAACACATACTAGCTTTAACAACATAAAATAAACAAGTTATAAATCCTTAAACTTTCCAATCTCTTAGACTTAGCATCCAAATATCTTATGGAGCTCAAGTCCATGATCATCTTGGAAAAATGGAAGTAACACATACTAGCTTTAACAACATAAAATAAACAAGTTATAAATCCTTAAACTTTCCAATCTCTTAGACTTAGCATCCAAATATCTTATGGTGCTCAAGTCCATGATCATCTTGGAAAAATGGTCCTAAAACTTTCCAATCTCTTAGACTTAGCATCCAAATATCTTATGGAGCTCAAGTCCATGATCATCTTGGAAAAATGAAAGTAACACATACTAGCTTTAACAACATAAAATAAATAAGTTATAAATCCTTAAACTTTCCAATCTATTAGTATGTGAAAATATAAGTTAATACAAGACTATAAAAAGTGGTTTCAACTCAAAAGGAGTTTTCTAGCATTTTAGAGAGATTTTAGAAGTTTAAAGCATATAAAGAACACATAAAGTAAACTAAGAAATAAAAGATGAAAATTGCAAAAAGATTTATATGAGAGCATTACCCTTAGTATAAGGAAGAACTTTAATGAAGAACTTAAGTAGAAAATATGAATAAAAACTAAAGCTTTAAGAGCTTGAACTTTTAAGAAGAAAGGAAGAAGATGAACTTTAATGGAGGTAGAAGGAGGAAGATGATGAAGTGAAAATGAAAGGGGTATATATAGGGAAAGGAGGGAAGTTCACAGCCAAAAGGGAGTGAGAGGGAGAGCTTGTTGAGCAAGCTCGGTGGTTTAATGCTTGATTGGATGGAAGAAGAGAGAGAAAAGACTTTTGGATTAAAATAGTATTATAATTTGAAAAGTGTGATGATGGTACTTTTAGAGTGTGTCATAGACATTTCCATCATGTCTCCTTACTTCTTTTATGGTCCATAATCTGATCCATTTGGTACCCGGTTGCATTTCCGATCGTAATTCTTACGATGTTTTCGCCCGAATAAAATATTTTATTTTATTTTTGCACGACAATTTTCAAAATAACCAATGTTGAAGGAAACATAATAAAAACACTAATTGTTTCGTTCACGGGTCAAAATTAGGTTTTGTGTACAGTAAACTTGTACCGACAGTGAAAACGCAGACCGACTTCTGTCTGAATTTTCAACCGAAAATTTTACCGTGACTTTATATGATATAACAACACAAGGAAATGATTTTATTTTAATTAAAATCATCCTCCGAGTTTAATCTAAAATAAATATATTTAAATATGTATTTATTGCTACAGAAAATATAGGAAAAACAGGGTGTTACAGTTGTGACAAATTTTTATACCAAATTTCAGATGCTTATGTACTTATATAAATTATTTTCCGAAAGAAACCAACAAATTATCTTTTTAATTTTATTTCAGTACGTGTTTACAAAGTAATGCCCAATGGGGGTGTTACATAGTGAAAGCATGCTAGGTTCGTAAGGTGCAGAGTGTGTACATGGATACTCTCTATAAGTTAGACGTCTCTGGCAAAAATCCTTGTGAAAAATAAATTCCTTGGGAATGGGTCATACCTATGTTGCTCACGGCCCCGGAGGGGTAGCTCACTCACCACCAATTTTTTTTTTTAAAGTCTCATCTTAGAATTCGCTTTAAATATAAATAGGTGTTCGATCGGTCCTTGTTTTCATTAGCAAATGATAAGTCATCCCTTAAAATGTTATTCGTTTAATTGTCTTCATTTGTTTAACAATGCAATCTCGGGATGCCAAAGTTATGGGTTTAGGATAATTTTGGGTGCGTTTGGGTAAACAACTTAATTAAGAGCTTATCACATAAGACCTTATCGCATGAAAGCTTATGCCATAAGCGCTTAAAGAAAGAAAAAGAAAAAAAGGGGCATGTGCGAGGATTCGAATAGTAAAAAACACTGAGATGATGTTTAATACATAAACTCTTATGATAATTCCATAAGCTTCTCCCATTGACTTATGAAAATAAGTCAAAAACTCCTTATGAGATGGTATAAGTTATTTTTATAAGCTATGTCAAACACACTGTATAAGAGCTTATGTCATCAGATAAGTCAAAAGGAGCTTAAATAAGCTCTTCCAAACGCCACAAAATTGCCATTTTAGTTTGGTCTTCAGGATTAATGCACAATATTATTTATTTCTACCAATTATATCAATTGTTTTTACAATAGTAGCACCTGTGACATTCTACTATATATATATATATATATATATATATATATATATATATATATATATATATATATATACATACATACATACATATACATATGTGTGTGTGTGAGAGGTAGGATCCATTGACACCAGGTTACGTATTTTGACTTACACTAAATTTGGACCATTAAAATTATTTAATCCAATGGCTTAAAATAATTCAGTAAAAGAATTTAAAAAATTTTAAAAATTGTCACGGGATTAACTGTTTTCCTCCCCATTTTCTCATTGCCTGTTATTGCCCTCTTCATCCCTGTTTAGGGATTTCTAAAATAACGCCAAGCCACTGGAAAATTGTTTTGGTAACCTTGCCTTAGGTTTCTTTAACATTTTCATATAAAATGTTGGAGAATAAAAAATTGTTTCCGTGGCATATGAAGAAAATTTGGTGTCATTTGACCTTGATGGCCAAAAGAAGAAAACATAAAACAAGAAAAGCAAGTGAATTTAGCCATTTGACTTTGATGGGTCTATATATATATATATATAAAAGGTGTCCAATTCTTCTCTTTCAACCCCGTGCCTTTGCCGCCGCTGGTTTTGTAGCTAATTAAGTAATTATACAGTGACAGCATTAAATCAGATGCATGGATATTTCGAAATTCAAAATATCTTTTTGGGAAAGATTTCAAAAAATTTCTGGAAATATCATAATTAAATGTTATTGAAAATTAAAAATATTTATTAGCAAGCACAGTTTGTTGACTACATATTCATGACTTTTATTTAAGGGGAAATATCCTCTAATTAATCATATAATTTATATATAAATTTTTAGAAAATATTATTTTAATATCTTTAATTACAAAAATACCCCAACATATGTGCCACTATAAATTTGGTGCATACCAAGGGTTCCAATCACAATTGGAGACAAAGAAAACTATCATTTCTTAGAAAGCATATAAAAGTGAGAAAACATGACAAAAGCTTCATATCAATTGGCTCTCTTTGTGCTCTTGGTTCTGGTTGCATCTGGTATTCCTCCATCCTTCTTTTGTGTTTGCCTTGGTTAGAGTTGCATGGGTTTTCTTCACACACAAAAAATATGAATAGGTTCCTATTAAAATTTAAACTAAAAAGTTCAAAATTTATTATAAATAGATATTTAATTAAATGTTAATATATTTATTATTTTCATTTTTATGTTAATTGAATCTAACAGTTAACATACAAACCTATCTTCAAATTTTTTTCCTTGTTTGTTTTATTTTAATATTTCCAGGTTTGACAGCACAAGCAAATGAGACGCTTCCTCCCAAATGTTCGATAGATGATGATTGTAACGATTTTTGCCAACCACATTGCGGAGGCTATTGTGATGGTGTAGCAGGGCGTTGCCAATGTTATTGTCGTAGTCCACCAATAGGGCATATATGATATTACAATGTAGTCAAATGAATTGTACAACCTCTATATTGGGTTAAAATAAAATGAAATTTAATAGAACATGTTTTTTCTCGTTTGATGTGGTGAATATTGCGACGTCTTTTGAGTAGAGCAGTGCTATTTGTTCGAAAGTATAATTTGTTGTAACCAATTAGATACATCAATATTTGTCACAAAAAAATAAAAAAAATAAATAGATACATCAATAACCATTCAAAGTGGCTAAAACTAAAAAAAATTACACATATGTCTGTCGCGACCGTCCCGTCCGGGCGCCGTGAAAAAAGAGATAAAAAATAGAGGAGTCGCCACTAAAATTTTTATTGGGAAAATCTTAGAAAACCAAATTATTTAAAGGTAAACTGGTCTAAAAAAAAGAAAGAGATGAGTCCGGGAGTCGGTTACGAGTAGGGAAGGTGTTAGCATCCCACATCGCCTGTTTAAAAAAATGGTACCTCAAGTTAATTGTGTAAAAACATTTTAATAACCTTTTAAATATTTATTTTACCACAAAAATTATTTACAAGAAAGAATTATTTTTAATTTTTAATATTTTAAATTTTTTTTAGTTTTTATATTTTTAAATTTATTGTTTATAAAAACTAAATGAGGTTGAACCTGGCACATGAGTCTGTGGGTAACCTCAAATCTAAGGGACTGAACATGACACCGTGTCCATAGAGCATCCCTAAAAATAGAAAAGTTTAATTATTTTAACATAAAAAGAGACACAAAAAAAGAAAATTTAGTTTTGGCTTGACAAGATGATTTATCTTGCTCCTACGTATTCCCGGGTGCGATGGGAAACTCAAAGCCACGTAGTTCTTTTTGAAAAAGGGTTGATTGGTTGGTTGATTTTATTTTTGGTAAATATTTGATTTTTGAGAATAATTTTGAGAAAAAGGATTTAATTTCTAAATGAACTCACTCTTGCACAGAAACCCTTACAATTCATACGACACTTGAGGATAAAAAAAAATCATACATCAACGTCACAGATCGTTGTGTGAATTCAAGAAACCCTTTTTATTTTTAGAGATAAATTCTTCTTAAAAATTTTACTAAACAAAAAAAGAGTTGATTTTCCTTTGTAATTTTGGAAAAATGGGATTTTGTTAAAAAATAAATTCACTCCTGCACAAGGTCCAAGATAACAATGCTATACGATAAACCCTTACGATTCGTATAACACTTGAGGATGAAAATTCATACATCAATGTCGTAGATTGTTGCGTGAATTCAAAAAACCCTTTTTATTTTTAGAAATAAATTCTTCTTAAAAAATTTACTAAACAAAAAAAGAAATGATTTTCCTTTGTAATTTTGAGATTTTATTAAAATAAATAAATTCACTCCTGTACAGGGTCCAAGATAACAATGCTATACGATAAACCCTTACAATTCGTACGACACTTGAGGATGAAAATTCATACATCAATGTCGTAGATTGTTGCGTGAATTCAAAAAAAAATTCCCCTTTTTATTTTTTATATATTTTGTTTTAAAAAGATTTTTTTATGCTTATTTTATAACAACAACAACCAACAACAAGTTTGGGCCATATAACCAACAAACCCAACAGAACCCAAGAAATCATCAAAACCCAATAGCCTATTCAAACAACAAAAAGGTCAGAAGAAATAAAAAGAAAAATAAGGGAAAAAAGCAAACAAATCAGGAAGCTTCTATGTTTGCCCACAATGTGTAGAGGGAGAAAAAAGAAGGGAGTTTGAGCAGAAGGGTTGACGGCACGACGGAGAAGGCGTGTGTTCAGTGGTTTGAGGGCGGCGTTAGGCGGAGATGCGATGGGACAACGGCTCGAGAACGGTGGCAGTTCTGTGCGGATCTGGTCTGGGTCGAGCTGGGCTACGTGGCAGACGGCGGGCGGTTTCGAACAGCAACGACGACGGCAACAATGATGGCAGAGAAGCAAACGCGATGGCGGAGGTGGTGGAGATGGTGGAGGCAACAACGACGAAGCCACTTCGTGATGGACTTGCTACAGATCTGGTTCGTGACGGTAAGGAACAGAGCAGCGACGACGAAGCTACGGAGCTGGGCGGCGCGTGGCGTGACCGTGACTGAAGAAGGAGGAAGGGACATGTGATGGTGGTGCCGTGGTGATGACGAGAGCGGCAACGGTGAAGTCTAGGGCATGGAATGGTGGCTGGTCAGAGGTGGAAACGTGACAGGTACGAAGCGGCGGCGTTCCGGAGCTCACGGTGGTGCTGTGAGCGGCGGAGTATCACGCGACGGCTGGAAATGGCAATGAAGGCTCCACTTTTTTCAGATTCAACAATCCCTGCTATCTTGTATGTGGGTTATGCATTCTAATTTTTTTTTTTTGAGAAGATGAGTAACAAAGGAAGTTGATGGAGATGAAAGAGTAGAAAAGAGGGAGGGGGAATTAGATGAAGGAACTGTACTCTAAATGGGAAATGAAACCTCTACACTCTTTTCCTTTTCACTCTCAAATTTTATCTCTTACTGATGCTCTCTGAATCCCCCCCTCCACCCCCCTTTAACAGTGAAGTGTAATGTGTCTATATAGGATGACAAAAAAACAAAATCTGTTATTTTCTCTAAGAGGTGGAGGACGAAAATTGGACAGATTGTGGTGCCATGGTGTGGTGCTCCCATCACTACCCTGTATGACTGCTATATGTGCAGGGATAGTACATCAATGTTTATGGAAACAAGTAAAAGAAAACAAAAGAAAGCCAAGAAAACAAAGCTGTTTCATACTTGAAATGGGAGGATAGAGAGCAAGGATGGGAAATGGTACCAGGAGGCAAGAAGAAACGTCCCTCTTCTGATTTTTTAGAATTATTATTATTATTTTTGTAATTTTATTTTAATAACAAATCAGATTAATAATAGAAACAAATTTTTTTATTTGGGCTTGAATAATGGACCCAAAAGATAACTTGAAACAAAACGAACATGGGCTCCATTTGAAGTTGCAATGGGCCAAAAATATTTTTTTTTGCATTTTTATATTTATTTATTTTTTGTTTATTATTATTTTTTTGAAACTATTAATTAAAAACATCCGGACAAAATTAGGTGTTCACAGCTGCCCCTCTTTACTTGTTTCTTATTAGATAATAAATGCAACCGTAGTTAACCTGTTATCGTTATAAGAAACGGGTAAAGACATGAACTCCAATTTTGGCCGGGGTTCACTGACAAGCAAAATGATGCATAATTAAAAAGAGCTTACGGGGTGGATTGCCCGTCAGGAGCGGAGTCGGTTGTCCGCTGAAGCTTGAAAAGAAAGGTTAAAATCTTACGAAGTCGATTACCCGCTGAAGCTTGAAAGGGAAAGAGCTTACGGGGTATGGTACCTGCTGAAGGTTGACAAAAGATAGAAAGCTTGCGGAGTCAACTATCCGCTGAACCGCAACAAAAGGTTAAAAGCTTACGGAGTCAGTTATCTGCTGAAGCTTGAAAGAAAAGATAGAAATCTTGCGGAGTCGATTATCCGCTGGAGTGTGATAGAAAAGGTTAAAATCTTACGGAGTCGGTTATCCACTAAAGCCTGAAAGAAAAGATAGAAAGCTTGTGGAGTCGGTTATCCGCTGAAGCTTGACAGAAAATAAAAAGTATGCAGAGTCGGTTATCCGCCGAGGCTTGACAAGAAATGTTAAAAGCTTACGGAGTCGGTTTCCCGCTGAAGCTTTAAAGGAAAGGTAAAAATCTTGCGGAGTAGGGTATCCGCTTAAGCTTGGAAACAAAAAAGGTTAAAAGCTTGCGGAGTCAGGCATCCGCTTAAGCTTGACAGAAAATAAAAATAAAAAGCATGCGGATTCGGGTATCCGCTGAAACGTGACAGGAAAGGTTAAAAGCTTACGGAGTCGGTTGTCTGCTGAAGCTTGAAAAGAAAGGTTAAAATCTTACGGAGTCGATTACCCGCTGAAGCTTGAAAGGGAAAGAGCTTACGGGGTATGGTACCCGCTGAAGCTTGACAAAAGATAGAAATCGGTGTTGCCTTTGGAGATCAGAACTTTCCAAGCACTAGTGGAGAAGTGCCGCAAGGTTGAACTGATGCGGAAAGGGAAGGACAACAGAGGGAATGTCGGCGGACCCATCCGTCCGAAGAGCCAATACCAGAATCACAATCCAAGATTGAAGCAAAATCAAAGGAAGCCGTATCACCAACCCCCAAGCAACAACCAAAGACAACAACAACCGTACTGTCCCAATACTTTAGGAACGGGAAGTGGAGGCCAAAGAAACAACAACCAAGGCCAGGGAAGAAGATGTTTTCGGTGTGGAGATCCCAGTCATCTGGCAGACAAATGCCCGAGGAGGGAAATAAGGTGTTTTAACTGTGATCGTACGGGGCATCTGTTCAAAGATTGCCGAGAGCCGAAGAGGGAACCAGTTGTCAACCATGCCAAGGCAAGCAAGCCACCTACCAAAGGAAGGGTGTACACTATGAGTGGAGCTGAGGCATCAAACTCTGTCGATTTGGTACAGGGGGAGTGCGATCTAGCTGGTAATCTTTTAACTGTACTTTTCGATTCAGGTGCAGCTCATTCTTTTTTTTCGATGGATCGTGTGAAACTTCTGAAACTGCCTATTTCTTCCCTATCATATGATTTAATTGTTTCTACCCCAACTGCTGAACCTGTAACTGTCAATGACCTCGCCATAGAAGAATTGTTTCTATCCCTACAGGCAGGGTTCCCACACATGCTCCCCATAGAAGAATCGTCGAGAATAGGGTCAATGACCTCGCCGCCATTATCTAAAGACTCGTCGTCATCGTCATGGTCGAGGACCTCGTACTCGGGTGCGTCGTCGGCCTCTACCTCCATGAAATCTCCAGGGTTTCCCTCGGGTTCCCCTTCGGGGTCGTCCTCCGGATACTCCTCCGGGTCCTCCTCAGGGTCCTCCTCCGGAACGTCTACCTCATGAGGGTCTACGTGGAGTAGGCCCTGAACCTGAAGAGAGTGTAGGTATAACCAAGTCGGAGGTAATGCCACTCTCCGCGCCTCCTCGGTCTGACTCCGACGGGTGAGGTCCCCATCCTCATTCAAGTCCATGGACGTCACCGGTCCCATGTACGTAGCAGTGGTAGCTCCTTGATGTATGCACCAAGCTCTAATGTCTCCCGCGTTGTCGAAGACTTTAGTCTTCGACACGGTTGGTATAAGGGGGATGTTGCGATCCATCTGAATCCACACATATACGTCGATCCAAAAGGAAGTAGAACATAACGAATAAGAAACGCAAGAGTGAGATACCAATAATAGATATATCATACAGTAACCATGAACATGATACAGGCAACAGGTATTATAGGAAAGGGCTTCATACCCGTACACTCAACTTTATAAAACTATGCATGTCACTTCAATAATCGGGCTCTAACTTAATCTCATGAGATACTGTCACCGTTTTATCATAAGGGAATAAAGAGTTGATAGGCTCAAATGCCACATTGGCAAGTTGTCTCTGTCACCTCGTGCACCAAGGTACCCGGATCAACATCAACGTGCATACCACTGAATACTAGAGGCGATGTCTTGCGAACTAGGTTCTTTTTCAATGTACTTACTTTTCGTTCGGTGAAAATAAAATACAAAACAAAGTCCCGGCTACTTATCCAAGTAACCGGAATATTTCTAAATCGTTTAGGAGAAATCCTTTTCTTTTACAAACTTTTCGTAAAACATATTGTAAATCCTTTTCTCTTTTGAAATCCTTAGTTAAGTATTTTCACAAGGGTTTTTCTTCATCAAGTAAAGGTTACAAACAAAAGGTTTTCTCTTGAATAAGAAACTTAGTTCACAAAAGTAGTTCCCTTTGGTTTGAAATCAACTCAAGTTCCATTTCTAAAATAAGAAACTCATCCTCATAAGGTAAGCACTTTTAAACAAAGGTTATGATGATAAACTAAATACTCTTAGAGTTTTATTCAAGGCTTATTAAAGCTTTTAACCCTTAAAATCATTGGGCACAAACTCAAGTCCGGCTTCACAAACTTCAACCAACAATAATATCACAATAAAAGGGCAATTCATCATATATGTACAATTCACCATACTTTAAAGCAAGTAAAGCTCAACTTCACATAATAATCACATTAATTCAAGTAACCAAGTTAGACAAGTATTTGCTCAACATCATAATCATATTCAAGTTATTCAAGTAAACACATACACACATGCACATAGTTATTGAATATCTTAAAGCAATCCCCTCTTACCTCAAGAAGGTAAGAGAATGAGAGAAAATAGACGGTTTCACGAACGTTCTTCAAAGTCGGTTAGGATGCAAGTCTAGGTTTTAGGACACAAGGTTCAAAGGATTAGAACTCAACCAAGAACTTAGGGCTAGAAGTTTCCAAAACACATGCAACTTAGGGATTTATGATCCTTAAGTGATAGGAGTTTAAAACAAGATTACTTTAAACAAAGTTGAACAAAAATCCCACCAAGTTACACTTGATGGAGATTCGGCCTTGACCAATAAGATAGGCTAGGAACATTTAAACTTTCCAATCTCTTTGGTTTAGCATCCATTAATAGTAAGGAGCTCAAAACCATGATCACTTTGGAAAATGAAAAAAACGAAACACCCTAGGTCCATAACCTTTAAGATTCGGCCATCCTTGGGTTTTCATGATAGAAATATTTAAATTTTTCCAATCTCTTAGAACTTTTAGCATCCAATAAGTTATGGAGCTCAAGTCTATGATCATCTTGAAAGAAACATAGGACTTTAAATAACAAAGCTCATAAGCACATAAAGTAAGAACAACATAAGCCTATAAGTAATTAAAGCATAATGACATAAGTAAATGAATCATAAATGACATAAACATAAATGACATAAAAGTAAATGACATAATGTAAATGACATAAAGTAAATGGCATAAATATAAATGACATAGAATAAAAGACATGAATATAAAGAACATGGAAGTAAATGACATGACCGTAATGACATAAAAATAAATAAGCACAAGTAAGGAAAGCCATAAAGAAAGGACAATAAATAAATGAAGCAAGAATAAAGTAAAGCATCACAATGTATTAGGGTTCTAAGTTCATGATCACACTTGGATAAGTTGAAACATAGTATCCTCGGCCACTAATACATAGTTTTGTCCATCATGGGAAAAGAAGCTATCAAAACCTTTCAAGATTTATGGATTCAATGATCAAGGAACACTTAAAAAAAAACTAACACATGATCATGTAAAAGAAGTTGAAACAAAACACTCCCTAGGCCATCATGAGTATATTCGGCCTCGTCAAGAAATAGAGGATGGAGATTTTTGATTTATACAACCTCTTAGTATGTTAAACTACAAGTAAATACAAGACCATAGAAATTGGTTTCAACTCAAAAGGAGTTTTCTACCATTTTTGAGAGATTTTTGAAGATAAAAGCTCATATATGACATAAAGAAGAAACTTTAGAAAAAGATGAAGTTTTTAAAGAAAAGAATACATGAGAGTATTACCCTAAGCAAGAGGAACAACTTTCATGAAGAACACTTAGTGAAAAGAAGAAGAAAAACTAGAGCTTTGGAAGTTTGAAGTTAAGAAAAATATGAAAGCTTAAGAGTTTTAATGGAGTAGAAGAAAGGAAAGTGTTGAAGTGAAGATGAAGAGTGGTATTTATAGAGGAAGGGGGAGGGGTGCACGGCCTAGAGGAGCGGGAGCAAGGCTTGGAGAGAAAGTTTTGGTTTAAGGCATTGTTTGGATCATTTAAGGAAGGTTTAATGGGTTTTTGGAATAAAATAGATTATAATTTCAAAAAGTAATCATGATTACTTTAAAGTGTGTCATAAGCATTTAATTAGGCATACCATCAAGCCTTATCTCATCCTTTAGGGTTCCTTTAACTGCTGAAATACGTAACTGGTTGCGCATCCGATTGTATTTTCTGAAGGTTTCGTCCGGATAAAATATTATATTTTATTCTCGGACAACAAAATTCGAAAATTCACCAACCCCACACAAAACCTCATGAAAAGATCCATCGTCTCATTCACGGATTAAAATTAGGTTTCTGGCTCAGTAAACTAGTTCTGACAGAGAAAACGCAGACCGGTTTTCGTCTGAATTTTCAACTGAAAATTTTACCGTGACTTCATACAATAAAACAACACAAGGAAATGATTTTATTTTAATTAAAATCATCATATAGGTTTTATAAAAAATAAATACAATTAAACATGTATTTACTGATAATCGAAGTATAGGAAAAACAGGGCGTTACAACACTACCCCTCTAAAAAGAATTTCGTCCTCGAAATTACGTACCGTGAAATAGTTCAGGGTATTCCAATTTCATCTTGTCCTAGATCTCCCACGTAGCTTCTCCAGTTGTATCATCCCAGATGACTTTGACTAACGGAATTTGTTTACCTCTGAGTTGCTTCATTATCTTATCCGCGATTCATACTGGCGAAGTCTTAAAAGATATATTCTCTTTTAATTGCACTTTATCAGGCTTAATAACATGCGATGGTTCAGGAATGTATTTTCTCAACTGAGAGACATGAAAAACATCGTGGATATTTGAAAGAAAAGGAGGTAAGGATATTTTATAGGCTACTGGACCTACACGACGAAGAATTTGGTAGGGTCCAATGAATTTGGGAGTGAGCTTTCTGGATTCAATTACTCTGCCAACCCCAGTCGTTGGCGTGACTCTCAAGAACACATGCTCCAGAGGTCGTCGTCGCTTGTCAGCATAGCTTTTCTGCCTACTCTGGGCTGTCCGTATCTTCTCCTGGATCATCTTCACCTTCTCAGTCATTTGCTGTACCATTTCTGGTCCCTACAACAGACTTTCACCCTCTTGGTACCAACAAAGAGGTGTTCGGCAATGTCTACCATAAAGAGCTTCAAAAGGTGCCATTCCAATGCTAGAATGAAATCTATTGTTGTACGTGAATTCTATCAGCGATAGAAATTCGTCCCAACTCCCAGTGTCTTCTATTACACAAGCCCTCAACAAATCTTCAAGTGACTGGATTGTCCTTTCCGATTGTCCATCCGTCTGCGGATGATAAGCGGAACTTAGTCGGAGTCTCGTTCCTAAAGAATGGTGTAGTCCTTTCCAGAATTCTGACGTAAACCTCGGATCTCGGTCCGGAACGATGCTCGAAGGTATACCATGTAACCGAACAATCTCATCAATGTACAACTGAGTCAACTGCTTTACCGGGTACTTCATGTTGACAGGTAAGAAATGAGCTGACTTAGTCAGTCTGTCTACTATTACCCATATTGCCTCGTGTCCTTTTCGAGTCCTCGGTAAACAGGTAACGAAGTCCATCGAAATACCATCCCATTTCCATTCTGGGATGTCTAAGGTTTGTAGCATTCTCGCTGGCCTCTGATGCTCGATTTTAGCCTTCTGACATACTAGACATGCAACGACGTACTCCATCACATCCTTTTTCATCCCATACCACCAGTACAACTTCTTGAGGTCTTGATACATCTTCGTGGCTCCTGGATGTAAACTCAACTTACTCTTGTGAGCCTCCTTTAAGATCAACTTTCTCAGCTCTTGATCGTCCGGTATACAGATCCTTTCACCGAATCTCAGTATCTCGTCCGTTCCTTCCCTAAATTCTGACAGTGCCCCTTGACGTACTAAGTCTCTTTCTCCTTGCAGATACGGGTCGCTCGCTTGCTTCTCCCTGATTTGATCCATCAATCCATTTGAAACAATAATCCTGCTTAGGCGTAGCCTTCCTGGAAACGTCTCAACTGACAAACTTAGATCACAGAATTGTTCCAGCAATCCTTGCTCCTTAACCATCATGGCTGACATATGAACTGACTTCCGGCTTAGTGCATCTGCTACTACATTTGCCTTCCCGGGTGGTATCAGAATCGATAATCGTAATCCTTTAAGAATTCCAGCCAACGTCTCTGATGCATGTTCAACTCTTTCTGGTCGAACAGGTACTTCAAACTCTTGTGGTCGTTGAAAATATTAAAAGTAGCCCCATACAAGTAATGCCTCCAGATTTTTATCGTGAAGACTACTGCTGCTAGCTCCAAATCGTGCGTCGGATAATTTCTCCCGTCAATCTTCAATTGCCTTGCAGCAAAAGCTACAACTTTCCGATTCTGCATCAGCACACAGCCTAACCCTTGATGTGAAGCGTCACAGTAAACTTCGAATGGTTCCTTCGGATCAGGTAGGATTAACATAGGAGAGGTGGTTAACCTATTCTTGAGTTCCTGGAAACTCCTTTCACAAGCCTTCATCCAGACAAACGCTTGGTCTTTCCGAGTTAACTGGGTAAGGGGACCTACTATCTTGGAAGATCCATCAATGAATCTCCGGTAGTAGCCAGCTAAACCCACAAAACTATGGATTTCTATTGTCGTCTTTGGCCTTTCCCATTGTAACACAGCTTCAACTTTCGACGGATCAACAACGATTCCTTCGCGTGATATCACATGACCCAAGAATTGCACTTGGTCCAACCAGAATTCACACTTTTCTTGCTTCGCATAGAGTTACTTCTCTCTCAAGGTCTGAAGAACAATGCTTAGATGCTCCGCATGTTTTTCATTGTTTGGAGAGTAGATCAAAATATCGTCAATGAAGACGACTACGAAATGATCTAAATAAGGACGAAAGATCCTATTCGTGTAATCCATGAATATCGCAGGAGCATTCGTCACTCCAAACGGCATTACTAGATACTCGTAGTGCCCATAGCGTGTTCGAAACGCTGTCTTAGGAACATCCTCCATTTTCACACGTATCTGATGGTAGCCTGACCGTAGATCTATCTTTGAGAACACGGCTGTGCGACGCAACTGGTCCATAAGGTCATCTATCCTCGGAAGTGGATATCGGTTCTTGATCGTGACTTTATTCAGCTGACGGAAATCTACACAAAGTCGGGAACACCCATCTTTCTTTTTCACTAACAGGACTGGAGCTCCCCATGGCGATACGCTGGGTCGGATGAATTCCTTCCTCATCATCCCCTCGAGCTGTTCCTTCAAGATCTCTAGCTCTGATGGTGACATACAGTATGGTGCCATAGATATTGGCCCCGTGCCCGGAATCAGATCTATTGCAAACTCGATGTCTCGAACAGGTGGTAGTCCAGGTACGTCCTCAGAAAAAACTTCAGGAAACTCTCGGACGACAGGTATTGATTCCAAGACTAACTCACTCTTAACATCTAAGGAAAACAACAGCATGTAACCTTGAGCTCCCTCTTTCAAAGAAGCTCTTACTTGATTAGCAGATAACAATCCAGAAATCTCATCCCTAAAGACTAAGGTTTTATGAGCACAATCTATTAGGATATGGTTGGAAGATAACCAATCCATGCCTAAAATTACATCTAACTGTATTAAAGTCAAACAGATCAAGTCTACAAGAAAGTGTCTATTTTGAACAATGATAGGGCAATTTAAACAAATAGAGTTGACAGTTACGAGTTCAGCAGTTGGGGTAGAAACAATTAAATCATATGATATGGAAGAAATAGGCAGTTTCAGAAGTTTCACACGATCCATCGAAAAAAAAGAATGAGTTGCACCTGAATCGAAAAGTACAGTTAAAAGATTACCAGCTAGATCGCACTCCCCCTGTACCAAATCGACAGAGTTTGATGCCTCAGCTCCACTCATAGTGTACACCCTTCCTTTGGTAGGTGGCTTGCTTGCCTTGGCATGGTTGACAAATGGTTCCCTCTTCGGCTCTCGGCAATCTTTGAACATATGCCCCGTACAATCACAGTTAAAACACCTTATTTCCCTCCTCGGGCATTTGTCTGCCAGATGACTGGGATCTCCACACCGAAAACATCTTCTTCCCTGGCCTTGGTTGTTGTTTCTTTGGCCTCCACTTCCCGTTCCGAAAGTATTGGGACAGTACGGTTGTTGTTGTCTTTGGTTGTTGCTTGGGGGTTGGTGATACGGCTTCCTTTGATTTTGCTTCAATCTTGGATTGTGATTCTGGTATTGGCTCTTCAGACGGATGGGTCCGCCGACATTCCCTCTGTTGTCCTTCCCTTTCCGCATCAGTTCAACCTTGCAGCACTTCTCCACTAGTGCTTGGAAAGTTCTGATCTCCAAAGGCAACACCGATTCGTTAGCGTTGTTCTGGAAGAAACGAAAGTACTTGGCGAGAGACTCGAACTTCACCGCGTACTCTCCCACTGTCAGATCTCGCTGACTCAGCCTCATGAATTCTTGCTCCTTCTCCTTTCGAGCACTCTGGAGAAAGTATTTCTCCAAGAATTTGTTGCAGAATACTTCCCACGTGACCTCTTGCTATTCAGTCTCCAGCAGTTGACGGGTGCCCTTCCACCAGTATTCGGCATCACCGACCAGTTGGAACGTAGCATAGGGTACCTTTGCCCCTTCTGGAGTGTGTACCAGAGTGAAGATCTTCTCCAGTTCCTGGATCCACAGATCAGCCTTGACTGGATCCACATCTCCATCAAACTGTGATGGATTCTGACGTCGGAAAGCGCTTAAGTTCTTTCCGTCTGCAGCCTGCTCTGCCCTCTGCTGTTCTTGTTGGTTCTGAATAGCAGCATTGGCAGTTTGAAGAGCGATGGCCGCAGCCACATCAGCTCAGGCCTGGGCAGCAAAGTCCATGCCTCTGTTGCCCCTTCCACGGCCTCCGCGTCCTCTTGAACCCCCCGGTTGCATACTGACCCTGTAAAGTTAAATCAGTGAGATGGCAACCAGAAAAGAAAACAACTAAGCAAACTCGTTGGTTAACACACATTACTTCCAAGAAGTAATTCAAACAAGACTCGATCAGAGAAAACACAACTTCGACACAACAGACCTAACCCGGGCATTCCCAAAAGACTCGACTCGCTCTGATACCACTAATATGACACCCTAAAACCGGTATCACATGGTTACCAAAAACGCGGAAAATAAATTGTTTATCACCACGAATTATTTTAGGGAAATACTATTTTCAATTAAAGGTTAACTAAAATTAGGAGTTAAAATTTTTTTTTTTGAAAATAAAGGTGGAATAAATAGCTTAGAAAGATGGATACTCAGAACATGAACTTAAACTGTAAACAAAAGCAGAACACTGGGTAAATAAATAAATATATATATATATATATATATATATATATATATATATATATATAATTCCTTCAAGAGGTACATCTGACTAATACAAAAGAACCAAGGCCTTATCAACGACCATTGAAGGAATCTACACTATAAGGAAATACCGCTGAGTAGAAAATCAAAACTACGGGAAAATGGAACTGGGCATACAACTCAAAAGATGACTCTAAAAGTCTAAACACGGACTACCCATGACCTAAACTAGGCACGTCAGTGGCAATCCCTACAGGCAGGGTTCCCACACGTGTTCCCCATAGAAGAATCGTCGAGAATAGGGTCGATGACCTCGCCACCATTATCTATAGACTCGTCGTCATCGTCGTCATGGTCGAGGACCTCGTACTCGGGTGCGTTGTCGGTCTCTACCTCCATGAAATCTCCAGGGTTTCCCTCGGGTTCCTCTTTGGGGTCGTCCTCCGGATACTCCTACGGGTCCTCCTCAGGGAACGTCTACCTCAGGAGGGTCTACGTGGAGTAGACCCTGAACCTGAAGAGGGTGTAGGTATAACCAAGTCGGAGGTAATGCCACTCTCCGCGCCTCCTCGGTCTAACTCCGACGGATGAGGTCCCCATCCTCATTCAAGTCCGTGGTCGTCACCGGTCCTGTGTACGTAGCGGTGGTAGCTCCTTGATGTATGCGCTAAGCTCTAATGTCTCCCGCATTGTCGAAGACTTCAGTCTTCGACACGGTTGGTATAAGGGGGATATTGGGATCCATCTGAATCCACACATATACGTCGATCCAAAAGGAAGTAGAACATAACGAATAAGAAATGCAAGAGTGAGATACCAATAACAGATATATCATACAATAACCATGAACATGATACAGGCAACATGTATTATAGCAAAGGGCTTCATACCCGTACACTCAACTTTATAAAACTATGCATGTCACTTCAATAATCAAGCTCTAACTTAATCTCATGAGATACTGTCACTGTTTTATCATAAGGGAATAAAGAGTTGATTAGGCTCAAATGCCACATTGGCAAGTTGTCTCCATCACCTCGTGCACCAAGGTACCCGGATCAACATCATCTCGAATGCCTTATTACGCAGGACATTCGGATAAACACCTCATAGAATACCTCAACTTAAGCGGGTATTCGGATTACTCAAGCACGTCTGCCAAGGGGAAATGCATATGAATAAAAGTCTTTTCATTATCAAGCTTTTCTTTGTGTTTACTATTTTTCGTTGTCGAAGCTCAAGGCTGACGACTATTCACAATTTCTGACACTTGGAAAAATAACACAGGACGCGCTGTCCAAGTGCTCAATCACAACAACCTAGACCGATGCCTCAGTCGAGGGTTGTGCTCATATAAATACTTATATTTTTATCCATGTTTTATCTTAACATGATAAGGACTCCTAGTCCACAACAACGAAATTAGGACACGCGGTCCTCAGTTCCAAGATTTAGGACTCTTAGCCCATAATATCATCATTAGGACCCTAGGCCCATTTATCACGGATCCTAGATCACGTGCATACCAATGAATACTAGAGGCGACGTCTCGCGAACTAGATTCTCTTTCAATGTACTTACTTTTCATTCGGTGAAAATCAAATACAAAACAAAGTCTCGGCTACTTGTCAAAGTAACCGGAATATTTCTAAATCGTTTAGGAGAAATCCTTTTCTTTTACAAACTTTTTGTAAAACATATTGTAAATCCTTTTCTCTTTTGAAATCCTTAGTTAAGTATTTTCACAAGGGTTTTTCTTCATCAAGTAAAGGTTACAAACAAATGGTTTTCTCTTGAATAAGAAACTTAGTTCACAAAAGTAGTTCCCTTTGGTTTGAAATCAACTCAAGTTCCATTTCTAAAATAAGAAACTCATCCTCATAAGGTAAGCACTTTTAAAAAAAGGTTATGATGATAAACCAAATACTCTTAGAGTTTTATTCAAGGCTTATTAAAGCTTTTAACCCTTAAAATCATTGGGCACGGACTCAAGTCCGGCTTCACAAACTTCAACCAACAATAATATCACAATAAAATGGCAATTCATCATATATGTACAATTCACCATACTTTAAAGCAAGTAAAGCTCAACTTCACATAATAATCACATTAATTCAAGTAACCAAGTTAGACAAGTATTTGCTCAACATCATAATCATATTCAAGTTATTCAAGTAAACATATACACACATGCACATAGTTATTGAATATCTTAAGGCAATCCCCTCTTACCTCAAGAAGGTAAGAGAATGAGAGAAAATGGAGGGTTTCACGAACGTTCTTCAAAGTCGGTTAGGATGCAAGTCTAGGGCTAGAACATGCAACTTAGGGCTAGAAGTTTCCAAAACACATGCAACTTAGGGATTTATGATCCTTAAGTGATAGGATTTTATAACAAGATTACTTTAAACAAAATTGAACAAAAATCCCACCAAGTTACACTTGATGGAGATTCGGCCTTGACCAATAAGATAGGCTAGGAACATTTAAACTTTCCAATCTCTTTGTTTTAGCATCCATTAATAGTAAGGAGCTCAAAACCATGATCACTTTGGAAAATGAAAAAAACGAAACACCCTAGGTCCATAACCTTTAAGATTCGGCCATCCTTGGGTTTTTATGATAGAAATCTTTAAATTTTTCCAATCTCTTAGACCTTTTAGCATCCAATAAGTTATGGAGCTCATAAGCACATAAAGTAAGAACAACATAAGTCTATAAGTAATTAAAGCATAATGACATAAGTAAATGAATCATAAATGACATAAACATAAATGACATAAAAGTAAATGACATAATGTAAATGACATAAAGTAAATGGCATAAATATAAATGACATAGAATAAAAGACATGAATATAAAGAACATGGAAGTAAATGACATGAACATAATGACATAAAAATAAATAAGCACAAGTAAGGAAAGCCATAAAGAAAGCACAATAAATAAATGAAGCAAGAATAAAGTAAAGCATAACAATGTATTAGGGTTCTAAGTTTGAAACATAGTATCCTCGGCCACTAATACATAGTTTTGGCCATCATGGGAAAACAAGATATCAAAACCTTTCAAGATTTATGGATTCAATGATCAAGGAACACTTAAAAAAAAAACTAACACATGATCATGTAAAAGAAGTTGAAACAAAACACTCCCTAGGCCATCATGAGTAGATTCGGCGTCCTCAAGAAATAGAGGATGGAGATTTTTGATTTATACAACCTCTTAGTATGTTAAACTACAAGTAAATACAAGACCATAGAAATTGGTTTCAACTCAAAAGGAGTTTTCTACCATTTTTGAGAGATTTTTGAAGATAAAAGCTCATATATGACATAAAGAAGAAACTTTAGAAAAAGATGAAGTTTTTAAAGAAAAGAATACATGAAAGTATTACCCTAAGCAATAGGAACAACTTTGATGAAGAACACTTAGTGAAAAGAAGAAGAAAAACTAGAGCTTTGGAAGCTTGAAGTTAAGAAAAATATGAAAGCTTAAGAGTTTTAATGGAGTAGAAGAAAGGAAAGTGATGAAGTGAATATGAAGAGTGGTATTTATAGAGGAAGGGGGAGGGGTGCACGACCTAGAGGAGAGGGAGCAAGGCTTGGAGAGAAAGTTTTGGTTTAAGGCATTGTTTGGATCATTTAAGGAAGGTTTAATGGGTTTTTGGAATAAAATAGATTATAATTTGAAAAGGTAATCATGATTACTTTAAAGTGTGTCATAAGCATTTAATTAGGCATCCCATCAAGCCTTCTCTCATCCTTTAGGGTTCCTTTAACTGCTGAAATACGTAACCGGTTGCACATCCGATCGTATTTTCTGAAGGTTTCGTCCGGATAAAATATTATATTTTATTCCCGGACAACAAAATTCGAAAATTCACTAAACCCACACAAAACCTCATGAAAAGATCCATCGTCTCGTTCACGGATTAAAATTAGGTTTCTGGCTCAGTAAACTAGTACTGACAGAGAAAACGCAGACCGATTTTCGTCTGAATTTTCAACCGAAAATTTTACCGTGACTTCATACAATAAAACAACACAAGGAAATGATTTTATTTTAATTAAAATAATCATATAGGTTTTATCAAAAATAAATACAATTAAACATGTATTTACTGATAATCGAAGTACAGGAAAAACAGGGCGTTACACCTCTACTGGCTGATTGGATAGATATTCTGCGAGAGCGCTACCTTTTACTGCTTTTTGGGTGACACAGACAATGTCGTATTCTGATAGCAGGACTTGCCAGCGAGCAATTCTTCCTGTCACAGCCGGCTTATCAAAGATATACTTGATTGGATCCATTTTGGACACCAACCGGGTAGTGTAACACAACATGTAATGCCTCAAACGGCGAGCCACCCAAGCCAAAGCACACCAAGTGCGTTCCAGCAGTGAGTGGTTGGCTTCACAACTGGTGAAATTCTTACTTAGGTAATAGATGGCATGTTCTTTTCTTCCCGACTTATCGTGTTGCCCCAGAACACAACCCATTGACTCATCTAGCACAGTCAAATACATGATGAGAGGTCTTCCTGGAACTGGGGGAACCAAGACTAGAGGCTCCTGTAGTTATTGTTTGATCTTCTCAAAGGCTTTTTGACAATCTTCATTCCATGTTACTGCCCGATTTTTGCGTAGCAATTTAAAGATTGGTTCACATGTCGCGGTCAGTTGGGAGATGAACCCGGTAATGTAGTTCAATCTTCCTAAAAAACCCACGAACTTCTTTCTCCATTCGAGGTGCTGGCATATCGATGATTGCTCGAACTTTTTCAGGATCAACCTCTATTCCTCTTTGACTAACAATGAGCCCCAGCAGCTTGCCTGATTTCACTCCAAAAGTGCATTTGACTGGATTCAGTCGTAGCTTAAACTTCCTTAACCGCTCAAAAAGTTTCCGCAAATTATCAACATGTTCATCTTCGGATCTGGACTTGGCGATCATATCATCTACATAAACTTCTATCTCTTTATGCATCATGTCATGGAACAAAGGCACCATAGCCCGCTGATATGTTGCCCCAGCATTTTTCAAGCCAAACGGCATAACTTTGTAGCAAAAGGTTCCCCACAAAGTCACAAATGTAGTTTTCTCCATATCTTCTGGTGCCATCTTGATCTGATTATATCCTGAGAATCCATCCATGAAAGAGAATAATGCATGTTGGGAAGTATTATCTACAAGAACATCAATGTGAGGCAGAGGAAAATCATCTTTTGGGCTAGCTTTGTTCAGATCTCGATAGTCGACACACATTCGAACCATTCCATCTTTCTTGGGGACAGGAACGATGTTAGCAACCCATTGAGGGTACTTTACCACTTCTAGGAAACCCGCATCCAGTTGTTTCTTGACCTCCTCCTTGATCTTTAAAGACATTTCCGCTTTCATCCTTCATAGCTTCTATTTTACTGGAGGACACTTCGGCTTTAACGGCAGTTTGTGTTCTGCTACACCAGGGTCTAACCCTAGCATGTCTTGGTACGACCATGCGAAAACATCTTTATAATCCATCAACAACTTGATCATCTTACTTTGCTCCTTCTCTTTCAGGGAAAGGCCAATCTTGACCTCTTTTTTATCATCTTCGGTTCCCAAATTGATTAGTTCACTCGACTCTTCATGGGGTCAAATTTCCCTGGCTTCTTGTTCTACCAACCTCAATAGTTCAGGAGGAACTTCCCCGTCATCATCAATAACCTCATCAGCATGATCAATAGGATAGTCAAAATTGTATGCTGAGTTATTAACACTGTCATTTTCAAGAGAGTCACTTTTAGATCTGCATTTTGGTAGTTTTTAGAGAAAGATGAATGAATAAAGGTTAAAGATGGGAAACTGCATTTATTGGTGAGGAATGATGAATAAAAGCGAAAGTAAAAAAAAGAGGGATAAGAACAGAAAGATATTGAATGTATGCATTTATTTATAAGTCATACTGAAACGGAAACAAGTAAGCCCATTACAACAAAAATCCTAAAGCCTTGGGCAGAGCTAAAGGATAAGCATTACATAATTACTTTGAAAAAAACTCTATGGTCCTGGGGAACTCAATGACCTCCCAATTGTTGAGCTCTGTATCCGGAGGGCATGGATACACCAGATTGACACCATGATCGGCGAGATAATCATCTTTAACAGCTGCTTCTTGGTCCAGGAATGCGAACCCTACACTTTGGAAGCTCTGTCGAATGTCAAAGATGGGAACCCTTTCAGCCTCGTATTCACAATTTTCCAGTTGAGCCAACCTCTTTCTTTTCTTCTCTTCTATAACCCTCCTCTTGTCGGCCTTGGTGGGTTTATATCCCAACCCAAACCTGTCCTTGTTCTCGGTGAGCATGAGGATGTCAGTGACACCTTGGATATTCTTCCCCAGACCGCTTCCATGTCGGTATCCTCCTTCGAGCATAACCTTAACCATCATAATGGACGCTTTAGATGACTGAGGTTTCAAGAGTGGAGCACCATCCCCAACATAAGTGGCATTGGCAATTTCAAGCGATTGGAAAGCGGTCTCGAGAGCTTCTTCGGCAGCTTCAATGTAAGGGGTTGTTGATGGCTTACTCACTAACATATCCTCCTCTCCAGAAACAATTATCAACTTACTATCGATAATGAACTTCACTTTCTGGTGCAATGTGGAAGGTACAGCTCCAGACGAGTGGATCCATGGTCGTCCTAGGAGACAACTGTAAGTTGGTGTGATGTCCATTACTTAGAAGAGTATTTCAAAGGTGCAAGGGACAATCTTAATGGGCAATTCAATTTCTTCCATGACTTCCCTTCGGGTGCCATCGAAAGCTCTTACAATCATTGTGCTTGGCTTCGTATGAGTTCCATCAAAAGGCAATGTTGCCAGTGTTGACTTTGGCATTACATTCAATGAAGAACCATTATCAATGAAAACCCTAGCCATGACATGATCTCGACACTTCACAGAGATGTGTAACGCCTTGTTGTGCCCTATTCCTTCAGCCGAAATTTCATCATCAGTGAAAGTGATATAATTATCAGCAACGATGTTACCCACGATGTTATCGATCTTGTCAACTGTGATGCCATGAGAGACATGAGCTTGATTCAACACCTTCATTAGTACTCTCCTATGTGGCTCAGAATTCATCAACAAAGACAAAAGAGATATCCGAGCTGGAGTTCGATTCAATTGATCCACAACCCTGTATTCGCTTTGTTTGATGAACTTCAAGAATTCACCGACTTCTTCATCATATACCTCCTTTTAATTATCACCCCCTTTGGTATCCTTTTCAGCTGGCGTTCCTTCCACCTTCTCCTTCCCCTTGCGATCTTTTTCTTCCTTTTCTGTTCCCTCCCTTCACAATACCTCTGGAGTATAAATGCGACCACTCCTAGTCATTCCACCAATTTCCGAAATGTTGGTAACCACAGTGGTCCTGTTGGAAGGACTTTGTTGAACCTGCCTATCATATTTCCATGGTACCGCTTTGGGGTCCTTGTAAGGGAAAGGTCCTGGGACTCGGATGACCACTGGTGTTGGCCCACTCGAAACCGGCATAGGTTCCTTCTCAGTATAGTGTATCACCACTGGCTTCGGAGTGACTTGCTCAGGAACCGGTTGAGGATTAATCACAACAGTAAAAGGAGTTATCCTAACTGGAGTTGGGGAAATTGTAGATTCAGCAACCATGTTAATGCCACACTCATTCGATTCACAACCAATTAGGATAATCTTCATATCTATTAACTGCTGCACAACCTGTCGAAATTTTGCACAGTCTTCAATTGAATGCCCCATATTCCCGTCGAAGTCACACCTTATCTCTTCATCGAGGGTCTTCTCTTCAACAATTGAGGTTTGCACTAATCTATGTTTTTGTATCTCTCTTAAAATAACCCTCATGGAAGTTCTGACATCAGCCACTTGGCTCTTAAGAGTAGGTTCCCTGAAGCTATCTATGGCATTGATTCCCGAACCCCCATGATTTGGCAAAGGACCTTCTGCCCCATTCGGAGCATCTTTCTGAAAGCTCAACCACTTACCATCAATAAGATCTTGTACCTTAAATTTGAAAGCCCTGCAGTTCTCTGTGGAATGACCTATTGCCCCCGCATGATACTCACATTTAGCATTTGGGTCAAACCCCTTCGAATAAGGGGGGCCTAATGGTTTCATTGGGATAGGAGTCAACACAGATTTTCTTATAAGCTGATGCAGTAGCTTAGTGTAGGTCATGGGTATCAGGTCGAAATGTACTGGCTTTCTTTCCGAGTTATATGGTGGTCTTGTTTGGCTGGTGTTTGGGTTTGGACTTAGGGGTTGAACATTTTGAGGTGGCATGGTAGGGTGTGTTTGAGGTTGAGAAGGGTATGACGGCCGGTAAGGAGCCATCTATTGAGGATTTGGAAATTATGAGGTGTCAGCGATGTATGGCTGGTTGACTTGATGATATGGGGCGTATTGGGCTTGGAAGGTGGGTGTTTGGTTTGGTCTATATTGTTTTGGTTTCTTTTGTTCAAAGGTTACTGCGTGTGCTTCTCCTTCTTTCTTTTTCACAAACGGGGCTCTCTTCGGGCCGTTCATTACTGAAGTCTCAATGATCTTGCCATTCCTCATTCCACTTTCAATTCTCTCACAGATGATGACCATGTCAGAAAAGTTTGATGACACACTCCCAATCATTCTATCATAGAAGGGCGATTGGAGTGTATCAATGAACATTGCCATAATTTCTTTCTCAGCTAATGGAGGCTCTACCTGGGCAGCCAATTCCCTCCATCGTTGTGCATACTCTTTGAAAGTCTCGGTGTCTTTTTTTTGACATATTTTGGAGTTGCATCCTATCGGGAGCCATGTCAATATTGTACTTGTATTGCTTCAGGAATGCATCTGCTAGATCTTTGAAGGATCGGATGTGGGCCCGTTCGAGATGCGTGTACCAATTTGAAGCTGCCCCAGTTAAACTATCTTGGAAGAAGTGAATCAAGATCTTATCATTTTGAGCGTATGATGCCATCTTCCTTACATACATGGTCAAATGGTTTTTGGGACAAGTGGTTCCCCGATATTTGTCGAAATCGGGTACCTTAAATTTTGGATGAATTACAATATTTAGCACCAGACAAAGTTCTGAAGCATCCCACAAACCATAACTATTTATTCCTTCAATGGCCCGTAGTCTTTCCTCTAGCACTTCCAACTTTTCTTTAGATTGGGAATTCCCTCCTGACTAATTCACTAGAGTTTCACCGTACATATTCTGAGGGAAGGAGTATGGCATGTAGGAGGATCCAAAGTTTTGCATCATTTGAGTCCCCTGGGGCCCATAATGTAGGATGCATTGTGGGGTTTTCGGATTGGCAGAAAGTGTCACCGTCGGGGTGTTACCATCTGTAGGGTTGACAGTTTGTGTTTGTGGCATTTCGACAGCATCAGTGAGGGTTTGTGTCTGAGTGATATGCTCGGTGTTTTGAATGCCATCTTGTGGGCTGGGGGCCGTTGGTGGCACAAATCCGCGAGGCAAACCGTATGGGGGATTGTTCGGGTCAAATGAAAGGTGAGTTTGGTTGCTTGGATAAATAGTGAGAGGCATCATGGCCCCTGGTTGGTTGAAGCCTTGAATAGGAATCTGAGCAAAACCGGGCGGGATGAGAGATGTGTCTGGATGTCCTTCGTTCGAGGCTGGAGGGTTCTCCTCTATGTTCTTTTCCTTCTGCATTGCTTGTAGGATCTCCATCATCTTAGTCATCTGATCCTTGATTTGACTGACTTCATCCCTGATCTCTTGGACTTCTTCTAGTTCATCCGCCATGGCTCTTGTTTGTGACCGAGTGCGATAAGGGTGTCTTCGAGCAATTGTTCAGAAAAGCCACATTGTTTTAATCAAAACAAAAGTGAGATAAAATGTTGGAAAATGCAAAAAGCTTTTATGAAAATCACCTTTGGAGTTTATTATTATTTTTTGAGTTAACACCTTATAACAGACAAGAGATGGTCCCTCCACCCCACACAGAGAGCATTGTTCTCATAAGATGAATTGGAGTTGACAACAAGTCTAGGGGAGAAACAACTCTACACAATAGATGTCGTCTCAAACACACTAGCAATTCTGAATTGAGACATCTCGTCCTACCCTTTGTGCAGAAGGAAGAATCTTATAAGGCAAAGATGTAGTTGACCACATACTAAAGGAAGACCATGCAACATGATAGGTGTCGTCGCAAGTCAAGTGCAGGAGTTGGAGTACGAAGGAATCATAGAGGCAAGAACAGATTTCATTAAAAACTCCTCAAAGCAATACATAGAATCATGGAGGCAAGGACAGATTTCATTAAAATCTCCTCAAAGTAATACATAGATGGGGATTACATCATAATTCTCGACATTGTTACAACATTTTCATCCTAAAGTCAACAGCTTAGGTCTCTTTCTTTTTAGCCCTCGAGCAAACCCTCCACACGTTTGCATGAAATCATCCAACTCAGTCGGGAGACGAAGCATTGGGTCCGCACGAATTTGTTTTTCTGCCTTTTAAAAGTGTTGGACAAAATTCGGAATACAATGGCTTAGCTCCAAATTCATGCTCATATATCTTTTTTCCCATATGTCAATATCTATCCCTCACTCTCGCGCCTCTTCTCTCCCCCACTTCACGGGATTCATTGCTTGAACCACTTGATTATGATAGTGTTTCGCTGAGGTCCACCCTAAATCACACTGCTTCTTGATTTTGACTAATAGGATATTCAGCTCTTGGACCTTTTGTACCAATTCATCAGTCATCCTATCTTGTGCACAAATTTGCTTTTGTAAGTTGCCATTGAATCCCCTTTGTCGATTAACTTCCACTTCCAATGACTTTCTCACATCTCCTTGCCGAATGACTTCTTCTTCTAACTGATGCTTTTCTTTTCTTAGTTGATGCCTCTCTATTGTCAAGGACAATACTTTACTTTCAAGATTCTGGATTCTAGTCATGACGCTCGGCAGGACCTTGTCTGCATTCTTCTGGACTCTTGAGGTTGTGGAGATATCTGCACACAAATCTTTTAAATGTTCATGTTCCTTTGTTAACTTCTCACAACGCTTTTGACTAATGACTATTTTCAACTCGGCATCTTGCTTTTGTTATTCCATTTCCTTCATTTGTGCTTCCAGAACTTTCAGTTGTTCTGTCATTTGAGTTACCAAAGGGGAGTAATCTTCAGCTTTCGTGCTTTCTGCAGGAATGTTGACGGGACCTTTCCTTGATTTTCTCCATGCTTCATATTCTGAGACAATGATTAGGATTGGTCGGCCCAATTGTGATCTCCCCGCCATCCTCACATTTTTCCATGCATTTCTAACTTCTTTTGCCAATAACTTGGTATTCTCACCATCCTCATATCGGAAACAACATCCACCGAGTTGTTCTTCTCGTGGCACGGTTTGCGTCCAACAAAGTTGTCGTAAGGCTATGGCGGTTGTGTAGGATATGCACCCTCTTGGACCCATCAAAGGAACATTTGGATAGTCACCACAACTATAAATGATATCTTTCCCCTGTTGACTTTCGTACCATGGGCATACCCACTTGAAAGAGTCTCTTTCCACTTTGTCAAACTCGTTCTTCCATTCCTCTTCATTAAGTTGTCTTGTAGGGATGTTATGGAAGCCTCTTAGTGGATCTGAATGGCGGTTGATATGGCCTTTTGCGTACATGTGAGTCATGACCCATACATAGAGCAACTGTGCACAACATCGGAGCTTCCCCTTTGGATGTCGCTGGCAAAATTCTAGAGTCAAAAGCGTTTCAGTCAATACTGCCGGCACGTGGTTTTTCTTTCTTTCAACTGTGAAGAACACGTCCATTGCTGCTTGATCTATCATGTCTAGCGCTGATGGAAACAAAACCAACTCATATATTGCTAGTGCCAATACCCTCTCAAAGGTTTCCTAGTCTTGTCGACCCATTAGTTTCCTCAAATGATTTTCAAGAAACTTTCGGGTTAACCCTCGCGAGTTTGAGCGCCCGGTCAAGTTCACTTCAATACGTGCATGTGGTTATCGTATTTAAATCCATATATTGGTATCTCACCTTTGCATGTATAGGTTTTTCTGGTTTTGCTGTTGTATCTTGGTACACGCGTACAGAAGATGCAGGAGAGGTTTCCAGTTTCGCTCGGGGATATTATTCCCAATCCTGGAAGATGTATAATGTCAGGTATAATGGTAAGAACCATAGGGGTCTTACCCATGAATATCTTTTAGAACGACCAGCTTAGGTTTTGAGACGATGTTGATTAATGTTAGTATGTACGTTTATGGCTCGGAGAGCCTTTATTTTTGGATGGAATGTAAATGGCCCGGAGAGCCCTTCTTTTGGATGAAAAATTTAAAATCTTTCATTTTGGTCAGTTATTTGTTTATGTAAATATTTTTAGAAAAATACTGTCTTTATGTTTTCTTGTATGACTGGAATTTCTGGGATGAAATTGGAAATATTTCAACAGGTGTTTCTATCTTGGGATGTTACAATTACAGAGGAGACTCTGTTAAAATTTTTCTAAAAATATTCAAGCTTTTTATTTAAGTACATTTCGAAATTAAATAGGTTTGTCAGGCTAGGTTTGTAAGTCTGTGCGCCAGCCACGGCTTAGGTTTTGGGTCGTATAACAAATGGTCTATATATGACCAAAATTTGTACCATGATAGGTGAAAATGTGATGTTACTATTTCAAAACAGGTTTAAATTTTACCGTAACCGCATTTAACAAACTTTATACCCGTTTTCTGGCGCTTATATATTTATATAAATTAATTTCCGAAAGCAACCAACGAAATCCCCTTTTAAATTCATTTCCGCACGTGTTTACAAAGTAATGCCTAAGGGGGTGTTACAATTCACAAATTGCAAATAATTTTTAAAATTCATGCACTTTTTATATTGCCGTCAGTCATTGTTATACCATTTGCTTCCCATGGGTCACCACACTAGTACTTTACGTAGCCTTTCATTTTTTGTTTTCATTTGCATGTGATAACTCATCCTTCAAAATGTTATTTGTTTACTTATATTCATTTGTTTAAAATATCAATTATAATGGATGTCGAAAATAAAATATCAATTATAATGGATTGAAAGGTGTGGTACCCATGCTATCATAAGGTGGGTGAGTATTTAGATATATAAAGAACTTTTTTGTTATTATTGTTTAAGAACATCCTATTTTAATATCAATAATTACGAAAATATCCAACATATGTACCACTATAAATTTGGTGCATACTGTCGCAACCAAAAATTACGGCAGGGACGACGATAAAAAGAAATTTTAAGGAAAGGTAGAGTCACCACCAATTTTATTTAATTTAGGAAAAATTAGAAAACCTTTAAAAATGGTCTTTGGAACCAAGTTGAGTTCGGGAGTCGGTTACGAGTAGGGAAGGTGTTAAGCACCCTACATCGCCCATTCTAAGAATGATACCTTAAATAAATTGCACGAAGTTAAATTATTTATTGTTTACCCCAAAAATATTTACAAGGAAGAATTTATTTATTTATTTATATTTTTTTATTTTATATTTCTTTTTTTTTGCATTTTAAAAAAAAATTAAAAAAATATTATCGATAAATCCTAAATGAGGTTGGACATAGCACATAAGTCCATAGAGCAACCTCAAAGCTAGGGGATTGAGCATGACACTTGTCATAGAGCAACCCAAAAACATTAAACAAATTATTAACTAATTATCCACATTAAACAAATTAAAAAAAGAACACAAAAATAATGGAAAAATTAATTTTGGCTTGATGAGATGATTGATCCCGCTCCTACGTATTCCCGGCTGTGATGGGAAACTCAAAGCCACGTAGTTCTTATAGAAAATATTTTTCTTGGTGGTTTATTTTAAATTTTTATGAAAAAGGTTTTTATTTTATTTTATTTAAAAAGGAGTTTTTTTTATATATTTCATTTTTATTATCGAAAACTCCTAAGCAAGATAGAACATGGCACATACGTCCAGAGAACGATCTTAAACCTAAGGGATTAAATGTGATACCTCTCACAAAGTAATCCTCAAATTATCTATAAAGAAATGTTCTATTTTATTTAATTTATTGCTTACGAATTGAGAATTAAAAAGTAAAAATAAAGTTTGACTTCATATAAGTGTTTATAGCATTTTTTTTTTGACTTGGGCTAAGTGACTAGCCCACTAAAATACTCATATAAAGATCAATACTATATTTAGCCCAACAAGGCACTCAAAACAAACCCATATACTACAAAAGAGAAGGTTAGGTCAGACTAAAAAGAGAGGAAACAAAGATAAAAATTTTTAAAAAATAAAAATAAATAAAAGAGGATAAAACAAAAGGGAAAAGGAGAACCAAAACCTTCTCCTAACAACAAAGCCAAACGAAACTTGCAGAGGCAAGACGCTGCAGAGCAATCAAGGAAAGAGGCGGCGGCTTGGACTCACGATGCGGCGGTTCTGGCTCACGATGCGGCAGCGTGATTCGCACACGGTGGGGTTAGAGGTCCTGGTAGTGGACTTGAGGCCGGATCTGGGTTCGTGACTAGGTGGTTTGGCACAGAACAGCAGCGGTTTCGGTTCAGAACGACAGTGCGGTTCATGAGCGATGGTTGTGAAGGTCCTAGCGACGGATCCGAGACCGGAGCTGGGCAGAACGGAGATGGCGAGGCGAGTTCCTCTAGTGGCGGCGACACGCGATCGGAGCAACAAAGGAACGATTCGCGCGCGAATCTTGACGGGCCGTGGATGGCGACTCGCGGTTGCCTCACAGACGTAGCGGCGACACGTGATGGCCTTTAAAGAATAGGGACAACCTAGTTTCTCTCTTCTTCGCCTACGTTATTATAACTCTTAATATTCTTATTGCTCTATGTGTTTCAGGGACATTGAAATTTTTGGCTCTCCTGTTGTGCAGAAATTTTCTCTGGTTCCTTTCTTTTTTTTTTCTTACTCTCGTTTCTGTTCCGAAAATTCCCTCTTTTCTGTGACGCCTATTGTGATTTTATAATGCGAATTTCTATGATCTTGATCCTAAAAAATCTGTCAAGATTAAGATTTCTATCTGACCTTGATCCTAAAAATCCTGAAAATCCTAAAAATCAGCCTAAATTAAGATTTCTATCTTTGATTTGAAATAGAACTGCCGAGCCTCATATACAGAAATTAAGGGATTTACCAACCACATTCAAATTCAAAATAAAGTGGTTGCTAGGGTTTGTTGGAGGAGGATGAAATGGGTTTAACTGGCCTGGCCCAATTAAAAATCTTTTTTTTTATTTTTTTATTTTTATTTTCTTTGCAAATTTTATTATTTTATTTTATTTTTTTTGAAATTTTTTGTGAAGACTAAAAGACCCGGTCAAAATGGGGTGTTCACAGTTACCCCTCTTTACTTGTTCATTACTAGAATACATGAAGAAAGAACGATTTTTCATGTGGTAGTAGTAAGGAACTAGTAAAGAAAATGAACTCACATTTTAGCCGGGACGGGAAACAGACTGGAGAAAATTAAGTTTTAGAGCTTTGGAAAATAAAAATGATAGTGGGCCTCAGATCCCAAATATAAAATTAGCAGTGAGCCTCAGATCCCAAATATACAATTAGCAGTGAGCCTCAGATCTCGAAAAATAAATTTGCAGCGGGCCTCAGATCCCAAAAATAAATTACGGTGGGCCTCAGATCCCAAATATAAAATTAGTAGTGAGCCTCAGAGCTCGAAAAATAAAATGCAGTGGGCCTCAGATCCCAAAAATAAATTGCAGTGGGCCTCAGATCCCAAATATAAAATTAGTAGTGAGCCTTAGAGCTCGAAAAATAACTTTGCAGTGGGCCTCAGATCCCAAAAGTAAATTTGCAGTGAGCCTCAGAGCTCGAAAAATAAATTTACAGCGGGCCTCAGATCCCAAATATAAAATTAGCAACGAGCCTCAGAGCTCGAAAAATAAATTTGCAGCGGGCCTCAGATCCCAAAAAGTAAATTTGCGGTGAGCCTCGGAGCTCGAAAAATAAATTGCAGTGGGCCTCAGATCCCAAATATAAAATTAGCAACGAGCCTCAAAGCTCAAAAAATAAATTTGCAGCGGGCCTCAGATCCCAAAAAGTAAATTTACGGTGAGCCTTGGAGCTCGAAAAATAAATTGCAGTGGGCCTTGGATCCCAAAAATAAAATGATGGTAATTTGCTTTCCTTTTTTTTAAAAAAAAAACTTTTCTTTACCTTTGTCTCAATTACAACTGAACCACACGCTCCATTAAAAGACTTCGACCAATCAAACCCTTGTTTATCAACAGCTCTGAGTTAGGGTCTTTCGATTAGAGGAGCCTCTTTTCAAAACGGTGGAGACACGTAGAGTGATTATTTCCTTCAAGACTAGGACTCATGGAGACTTTCACCATTGCTTTTCTTTTCTCCTCATCGTGCACCGTTATCTCCCTTATTGACTTTGAAATGCTGGGCTTTCTTTGGTTCAAACCATTCGTTGAAGTAAACATTAGAATTATCCAATCATACCATTAAACTTAAATTTACTTAAACTGAGACATGATTTCAATGCGCATGCATGACTTAAGCACAATAGGGAAAAATGGATGAATAAAACCCTTGCCTTAATATGAGAATTTATATTGCACACAAGGAAATTGGAAAGAAAAAGGGAAATACAAAGGGGGTGTATGGGAATTGTATGAAAAGGGATAATGGAACGAAAGAAAACCGCATAAAAATTTGCCCCAGTATTGGTTCCTTGGTCCTCTTAACTGATTCCCAACAACTGTTTGATGTTGCAGATCCTGGTCTCGGCTTCCACATACGTCCTTTCATTAACATTTCAATTATTTTCTTTGCCCCATTGTAGCCATTCACAAACAAAATTGCCCCAGTGTAGCAAGTCATGAGCACAATTTCCCTAGTGTGATGAATATTAAGATATCTCTTAAACTACCCTTGCGGGTTTTTAGATTAAGATTCAGTTTCTTTGTCCTAATTTTTGCTTAGGTCACCCTTTCGGGTTTTCAACCTAATGGACTTCTCTCTCTCTCTCTCTTTTTAATTAATGCCCTAACTTTTGCTTAGGTCGCCCTTGCGGGTTTTCGACCTAACGGACTTCTTTTTATTTTATTTTATTTTATTTATGCCCTAACTTTTGCTTAGGTCGCCCTTGCGGGTTTTCAACCTAACGGGCTCTCCCTTTCTTTTTCTTTCTTTTTTTATCAGGCATGGAACTTTTTCACGGCACCAGAGTTTACAGGTCTCGGTAGCTCTCGTCTGTTTTCATCTATTAGGACCAAGGCTCCGCCTGAGTATGCCTGCTTTACTATATATGGCCCTTCAGAATTGGGTGCCCATTTTCCTCGGGAATCTTCTTGGTTGGGAAGTATTTTCTTTAACACCAAATCACCTGGTTGAAACTCTCTATGACGGACTTTCTTATTAAAGGCTTTAGCCATTCTTCTCTGATATAGTTGTCCATGACAAAGGGCCACCAATCTTTTTTCCTCAATCATGTTTAACTGATCATATCGAGCTTTCACCCATTCTGATTCTTCCAAGTCAACTTCCATCAGCACTCTTAATGAAGGGATTTCAACTTCTATAGGAGAAACAACTTCCATTCCATACACCAATGAGAAAGGCGTTGCCCGATTTCTGATCGTATATTGGTACGATCGCGCGTGCAAAGCGTATGGCAACATTTCATGCCAATCCTTATAATTTTCGACCATTTTAGCAACAATTTTCTTGACATTCTTGTTGGCGACTTCTACCGCCCGTTCATCTGAGGTCTATATGGGGTGGAATTATGGTGCTTGATTTTAAAAGTCTCTAATAACTTCTTTACATCCGCCCCATTAAGATTGGCAGCATTATCTGTAATGATTCTTTCTGGTATTCCATAGCGACAAATAATATCCCTTTTTAGGAACTTGGTAAACACCTTTTGAGTTATATTGGCATATGATGCTGCTTCTACCCACTTAGTGAAGTAATCTATTGCAACCAGGATGAAGCGATGTCCGTTTGAAGCCTTGGGATTGATTGGTCCAATGACGTCTATTCCCCACATAGAAAATGGCCACGGAGACACTAGATTGTGTAGTTGGAACGGTGGAGCTTTAATCTGATCTGCATATATTTGGCATTTACGGCATTTTCGGACATACTCCAGACAATCGGCTTCCATTGTTAGCCAATAGTGACCATTTCGTAGGATCTTGAATGCCATCATGTGACCATTGGCATGTGTTCCACATATCCCTTCGTGAACTTCTGTCATGATAGTCCGAGCTTCACAAGCATCAACACATCTTATGAGGACCCCATCATAGTTCCTCTTATATAGAATTTCGCCATCTAAGTAAAAGGACATTGATAATCTATGAATTGTCCTCTTATTCACTTCATTTGCTCCAGCTGGGTATGTTCTATTCTTTATATATTGCTTGATGTCGTGATACCAAGGATTACCATCGAGCTCTTCTTCCACATGTGCACAGTATGCTGGCTCATCTTGTACCTTCACTTGAATAGGCTGGACGGTGGTATGGAGACCCAACTTGGTCATAGCGGCTAATGTGGCTAAAGCATCCGCAAATTGATTCTTGTCTCGAGTCAAGTGCGAGAAAGTAATCTCATCAAACTTCGCAACTAACTGAGTCAAGTATTTATGATACGGGATAAGCTTGGGATCTTTAGTTTGCCATTCGTCGTTGACTTGATAAATGATTAAGGCTGCATCTCCAAAGACCTTTAGATGTTTTATTCCAAGACCAATCGCTGCTTGTAATCCACTTGCACATGCTTCATACTCTGCAATATTGTTGGTGCATTCAAATTCAAGCTTAACAGCCATCGGGTATTGCTTGTCCTCCGGAGAAACAACCACCGCTCCTATGCCGCTTCCATGCATATTAACTGCTCCATCAAAATACATCTTCCGCATATCATCTTCCTCTATTTCACCTTCTTCCAATGATAGTATCTCTCCGTCAGGGAACTCGGATATAATTGGGTGTCCTCCCTCAAGAGGGTTTTCATCTAAGTGATCAGCAATTGAACTTCCCTTAACGGATTTCCGGGTCACATACTTAATATCGAATTCTGATAATATCATTTGCCACTTTGAGACCCTTAATGATATGTGAGGACTTTCGAAGATGTACTTCAAAGGGTCCATTCGAGAGATTAACCAAGTGGTGTAGTATAACATGTATTGCCTGAGTCTCTTGGAGGTCCATACTAATGCAAAACAAGTCTTCTCAATTGCCATGTATCGATCTTCGCAGTCATTAAACTTCTTGCTCAGATAATAAATTGCATGTTCTCTATTGCCAGACTCATCATGTTGCCCCAACATTGCCCCCATTGAGGTTGGGAGGATCGTGAGATAAAGTATCAAAGGACGACCTTGAGTGGGCGGCACCAACACTGGTGGGTTTAATAGGTATGCCTTTATTTTGTCAAAGGCTTCCTGACATTCCTCATTCCATCTCCCCGAATTATTCTTCTTTAATAGCTTAAAAATAGGCTCACACGTGCTTGTCAAGTTAGCAATGAATCGGGCAATGTAATTTAATCTCCCTAGAAAACCCCTTACTTCTTGTTCATTCTTGGGAGTTGGCATGTCCCTGATCGCCTTTGCCTTTTCGGGATGCACTTGTATTCCTTCCCTGTTGACCACAAAACCCAACAATTTCCCAGTTGAGGCTCCAAACACACATTTTGTGGGATTGAGTCTCAGATTGTACTTCCTTAATCTCTCAAATAACTTATGCAAAACTGCTACATGACTTTCCCCCTCCTTAGACTTAGCCACTATGTGATCCACGTATACCTCTATTTCCTTGTGCATCATATCATGGAACAATGTTACCATCGCACGCTGGTAGGTAGCTCCGGCATTCTTCAACCCAAAAGGCATTACTCTGTAACAAAAAGTTCCCCAAGGGGTGATGAAAGTCGTCTTCTCTTTGTCATCGACGTCCATGAGAATCTGATTGTATCCCGAATACCCATCCATGAAGGAGAATCTGTGGTTCCTTGTTGTGCTGTCTACGAGGACATCAATATGAGGCAATGGGAAGTCATCCTTCGGACTTGCTTTGTTCAGATCTCTGTAATCCACACACATTCTTACTTTTCCATCCTTCTTTGGTACTGGTACGACATTAGCAACCTACTCTGGGTGTCTCAACACTTCCATAAACCCATCTTCTAACTGCTTAGTTACCTCTTCTTTGATCTTTAGTGACATATCTGGAAGCATCCTCCTCAACCTTTGTTTCTTCACCACCGTATCTGGGTACAGTGGGATTTTATGTGATGCTATCTCTGGATCCAATCCTGGCATATCTTTGTAGGACCATGCAAACACATCAAGGTACTCCTTAAATAGCACGACCATTTCTGCATGTTCTAGTTTATCCACTATTTTCAACTCCTTCTTGTCTTCCTCGGTCCCCATATTAATCACTTCTATAACTTCATCATTTGAAGTGAACCCATTTTCTGAGTGCTCTATCGACTTTGTAAATTCCTCAATGGCTTATTCTTCCTCACTAATCCCAGAATCGTCTTCGTCAACAGCCACAAGGGAATCAGTAAATGAGGTTTCAAGGTTCCTTTTGTGAGACAAACCTTCGACGGTGGTGAGGTTCCTGAAAGAAGATTTTTGAAACAAGAGAAATATAGGCAAGGATATTATTCAAGAAATGAAGCGCAATTGATATAAGATAAAAAGGTAGAGAAAGGAAGACACGAAGAAAAATGCTGAAAAATCATACTAACTCATTTTATTCATTTCTCAACTAAAGTAAACATCAGTTTATACGAGATACAAAAAGGTAATTACTTCATGGAAATAACATCAAAAAATGGTTCAGACTGCTAATTGCCAAGGACCTCATTATCAGCAGAGAGATAAATAACAGGTTTTCTTGCTTACTCCTCTTCAAGTGCACTGATAGTGAAATGAGGGGAAGTCAACTTTTTTTGCGAGATCACTTCAGTTGATGCTGAGAAAGTATCTGTCAAGTGGGGGATATAATTAAATTCCTTTCTGTCCTCTTTCTTGCCTCTAAGAGTCAGGTACCTCATATTTTCTGCTAGAGAAGGATTGTATCCTAGTCCATGTCTTCCATCTCTTGTAACTGCTGCAATCGATTGAGGGATCCCTTGGAGGCTTGCCCCTAGACCTCTTCCTTTCTGATACCCATTAATTTCCATTATACGGACTTCCACTTCATTCACATTCTGCATTGGCATCTCCTCCTTCTTGCTCTCTGGCTTCAGGATTTCAAAACTACGTAGGGAATCATCCTTGAATTGCTATGCACTTTCTACGTAAGGTACCGAAACAGTCTTTGAAAGCATGATTTCCTCTTCACCACGGACGGTAATTACAGCCCCATCCTGAATATATTTCAGACACTGATGCAACGTTCATGGAACAACACCAGCTTCATGAATCCAAGGCCTTCCTAGGAGCATAGTATAAGCTGGCTGGATCTCCATGACTTGAAAGAGAACACGAAAATTACTAGGCCCTACTTCGAGGGGCAGAGTTATTTCCCCTATGATCCCTCTTGCTGTCCCATCAAAGTCTCGCACAATCATCTCTTGGGGTGTCAAATCCGTCAAACCTATGTTTAGCTGCTCTAGAGTGGACAACGGAATCACATTCAATGCCGAGCCACCATCTATAAGCACCTTCGTAATCCAAATCCTTTGCACCTTAGGGTAATGTGGAGTGCCTTAGGACTACCTCTAAACTTCAAAAACACCTCATCTTCTGAGAAATTGATCATGTTGACCCGCCTTACCGGATCCACCATATTTACTACATTCTCTGGCGTGACGTCGGGATTAACATAAGCTTCATTCAACACCTTCAATAATGCCTTACGATGCATCTCTGATGTGAGGACAAGCGACAAAAGGGATATTCTTGCCGGCGTTTTCTTCAACTCCTCCATCACATCGTATTCACTTTGCTTCATGATCTTCAGAAACTCTTCTTCTTCTTCTTCCTTCTCTTTTCCTTCATCTTTGGTATTCTTCCTTGCTTCTTCTTCTATTGGGTCATAGTATCGCCCACTCTTTGTGATGTCCCTAATTCTCACAACATTAGTAACCTGGGCCTTCGAAGTTTCTCCTGCCCCTCCTACTAGCTCAACTTTTTGTTCATAATTCCAGGGTACAATGTGTGTATCATTATAAGCAAAAGGAGTTGGCTTTTTCACCTTTACAATCACTTTTTCTGGTGCCAGCGCATCATTCATAGGTGGTATCCGGAGTACAACTTTTTCAACCACATTAACTTCTTCAGTCGTACCTGGCCTAGCTTGGATCACCCCCAAGGTAAGTTATCCTTGGACCCGGACCTTAAAGTCCCAACAAGTTTCAATATCATGCCCTACCTGCCCATGATGATAATCACAACTTAAATCACCATCATACTTCTCTTTTTCCCCAATCAGCTTCACCGGTGCAACAATATCATATCCTGCTTTCTTGAGCCCCGCAAATACTTCTTGCATCGGGGTTCGTAATTCCAAAACCTTCTTAACTTGAGGCCCTTTCACTTCCAAGTTATTCAGACTATTTCCCGCATTATGGTTTGGGATTGGGTTATTAACAATGCTAGGCTCAGAATCTTCTTCGAAACCCAATCTTCCACAAGCAATCAATTTTCTTACTGTTGTCTTAAAGGCCTCACATTCTTCAATGGAATGTCCCAGGGCATCCATGTGATACTTGCAAGTCAAGTTTGGATTGTACCAAGCAGGGAAAGGTGGTTCCATAGGCCGTACAAGGTTTCCAGCGATTAGGTGACGATCAAATAGTTGTTTGAACAAATCTGCATTGGAGATAGACAGTCTTGGGAAAGGAGGCAGATTTTGATATTGGAAACATCCTTGATTTGGAAAATTTGGGCGAGGTCGAGGGTAGCTTGGATGGTTTTGTTGAGGTACAAGTGGATAATGAGTATATGTTAGGCGAGTGGGGTTGTATGGTTGAGGGGTAGGGATGTTATTTATTTGGTTTTGTGGCTAGGTGATGGTTGGCGAGGCCTGTTGAGGTGGGTAAAATGGTGTTTGGGTCTGATATGGTGCTTGGTACCTTGGGTATGAAGGGACATGACGAGGTCCAAAGTTTTGCTGGTGTTGCACATAATTTGCTTCTGCTTCCTTCTTCTTGGACTGGAACCCCTTCTTGGATGCACTGCCTTCCATGTCAGTTGGCAACTTCCCGGCTCTGGCTAGGATTTCAATTCTTTCCCCTGCAGCAATCAAGTCAGAGAAGTCCCTATAAGCTACTCCTGCCATTGCTCCGATAAAGGGGGATCCCAGGGTTCCCAAAAAGTATGAGCACATTTCGGACAACATCAGCGGCGACTGAACCTGAGCAGCCAAACTCCTCCACCTTTGTGCATACTGTTTGAAGGATTCATCACTCTTCTTCTGCATTGTAGTCAACTGTTCACGGGTCGGAGCTACGTCCAAATTAAATTTGTATTGATCCATGAACAAATCGGCTAATTCTGTCCACCGAGAGATCTTAGAATGGTCTAACTGAAGGTACCACTCTAGTGCGATTCCAGTCAAGCTTTCATGGAAAAAACCAATAAAGAACTTGTCATCCTTAGACTAGATGGCCATTTTGGTGGCATAGCTAATCAAATGGAATCGTGGGTTCCCACTTCCGTCATATTTGGAAAAATTAGGAATTTTGAAATCCTAAGGAATCACGACATTTGTGGCAGGACAAAGTTCTTCAATCTTGAGAAGGCCATAAGTATTTGAGCCCTTGATCTCTTTTATTTGTTCTTCTACCTTCTCCATCCACTCTTACTTCATCTTATCGGGTCCAAACTAAATTCCCCTTGATTGTTCAGGAATGGATGCATGGGGTTTTGAAAATGTAGTTAGGGCGACAACTGGGATGTCGTCTCTCAAGGACTCTTAAAATGTTATTTTCCACAAAAATAAGTTTTTTTTTTTTTTGAGGGGGGTTTGGATTGAGATGTAATCAAAGAAAACAGAATAATAAAAACAGAGCAATTGAAAACAAGCAGTTCAAGGAGGTTATCAAATAGCCAAAAACAGATTAATCTATTGCTCTTGATTTCCCACTATCATAGGTTCATGCAATTTCCAAGCCCTAAGCAAATTCTTATCCCCTCCCGGTTGTAGCAACAATTTACAAACGAAACTACTGCTACAGATACATGTCCCTATTCCCGAATTAAACAAACGGGGTTAAGCCCTCATGAACTAAACGAACATGAACGTACACACGCGAATTAAACAAACGCGATTAATTATAGGAACATGATATCACCGGAAATAAATCAACACAATGCATTATACTCCTGAATTAAACAAACAGAAATATAAAGCATGGCATTGAAGAGGGAAAAGCATACAAAACGGGAAAATACAAGAACCTCAAGTATATGGAAATCAATTACAATAGATCAATCCTAGAACTTAGTTCTCCATAACACAAACGAAATTACACAGAGAAAAATGTAAAACAGAAAAATGGAGAAGCAAAAGTCTTTCCAAATTGTTCAGAACAGTCTTTTATACAAATTCTGAATTCAGCTAGCTCGCGAGGCGAGCACACATTCGCGAGGCGAATTTCATGAAGAGTTAGCAACCTTTGGCATTCTCGCGAGGCGAAGTACTTTCTCGCGAGGCGAGGATCTGAAGAGTCTTCTCCTTACGCCCGTTATGGCCATCAGGACCTAACCGTGATGCTCTCTGACTTCCAGACTCGCGAGGCGAATGGATGCTCGCGAGGCGAGACTCTTCAACTTCAAAACTGCCACGGCCATGACCTTCAACACGGGCAAGCCGTGATCGTCTCTGACTTTTTCAGGGTTGCAATACTCGCGGGGCGAGACCTTCTTCGCGAGGCGAACCAGAGACCTTGCATTTTCTTGGAACAGTCAGGCTTCGGGGTCGCGTGGCTAGTATATCTTTCGCGGGGCGAATCCCCTGTTCTTTATTTTCTCAACTTCTACTTAACCTGAAAACAAGGAAATAACCATAAGTGTATTATTTTGACTCAAAACTAGCTAAATTAACCTAAAACTACTCTAGAGACTCAAAACCTTGCTTGAGGACAATCTAATCTAAGTTGGGTGAAAATAGGATATAATTTGCACAAAACCCTGGTCATACTAGCCATAAAACTATATGAGCCAGAGGCTTATCAGTGACCCACAAACTGATAGGTATGGTATTGCAAACTTCCTGAGAGGTGTTCATATATTGGGCCAAATCACTCAAGCCCAAAGCATCTACATGTATGTGTAAGAAGTCCAAAATCTTCCCATACTTGCTTGCAAACTCAGAACATACTTCTTTTGGCATCAAGCGACTAATTTCCATTAAATTCTTCACATCATTGATTTTCACGTTAACTCTAATACTCTTCTTCAGGCCAATTGCATTGCTAGAGTTAGACATTTCCATTCCTTGCTACACAGATAGTGTCTTTCCTCCACAAAAGAGAATCACCTTAAAAAAATATTATTTTACAATATATATATATATATAATATGTATTTTATTTATTTATTATTCATTTGTTAAAACACAAAGGGAAATGAAGTATAAATAAATAAATAAGTAAATGGATAGAAAAACACAAGGGAGATATGGTACGCCTCCAATTGTCTTAAGAGGTAGGGCCTAATTAAGGGTACCTATGATGACAACTTCTAAGTCGAGCGGCCACTAAGTCAATTTAGGAGTATAAACTTTAGGACGTATCTAGACTTATAAAGGTCATGGTCCCCAGATTGCCCTTGTCAAGGACCTAGTTCATGAACCTAATCACAAGTAGGGATAAACCCTCCAGGATGACTAGTCCATGACACTAGTAACAATCCGAGTGGTGAGTCAACAAATATCAGAGAGGCACTAGGCCTTCAATGACAATGCTGAGTCACCGCCTAATCCTTAAGGTCCCACAAGCTCGGGTATAGAGCTGAAAGTGTGTGAAAATGAATGTCGGTGTTGTGTGTGCTGGAGGCACACAAACCTGTACAATCCTAAAACAAAACTACTTGAACCTGAAAGGCAAGCAAACAACAAATATCATGGTCTTATATCCTAATGTAAAAATAATTATTAAAGCAAAAAGGAATCAAATATATAAAATAAATAAATAAAAGAAAACAATAAAAAGGGGTAAACAATAAATACCAAAATGCGCAACTCATTACTTAGGCTTGACTCTCGAAAATTCCCCAGTGGAGTCGCCATCTGTCGCAACCAAAAATTACGGCAGGGACGGCGATAAAAAGAAATTTTAAGGAAAGGTAGAGTCGCCACCAATTTTATTTAATTTAGGAAAAATTGGAAAACCTTTAAAAATGGTCTTTGGAACCAAGTTGAGTTCGGGAGTCAGTTACGAGTAGGGAAGGTGTTAAGCACCCTACATCGCCCATTCTAAGAATGATACCTTAAATAAATTGCACGAAGTTAAATTATTTATTGTTTACCCCAAAAATAATTACAAGGAAGAATTTATTTATTTATTTATTTATATTTTTTTATTTTATATTTCTTTATTATTATTTTTTTACATTTTAAAAAAAAAATTAAAAAATATTATTGATAAATCCTAAATGAGGTTGGACATAGCACGTAAGTCCATAGAGCAACCTCAAAGCTAGGGGATTGAGCATGACACTTGTCATAGAGCAACCCAAAAACATTAAACAAATTATTAACTAATTATCCACATTAAACAAATTAAAAAAAGAACACAAAAATAATGGAAAAATTAATTTTGGCTTGACGAGATGATTGATCCCGCTCCTACGTATTCCCGGCTGTGATAGGAAACTCAAAGCCACGTAGTTCTTATAGAAAATATTTTGCTTGGTGGTTTATTTTAAATTTTTATGAAAAAGGTTTTTATTTTATTTTATATAAAAAGGTTTTTTTTATATATTTCATTTTTATTATCGAAAACTCCTAAGCAAGATAGAACATGGCACATACGTCCACAGAACGATCTAAACCTAAGGGATTAAATGTGATACCTCTCACAAAGTAATCCTCAAATTATCTATAAAGAAATTTTCTATTTTATTTAATTTATTGCTTACGAATTGAGAATTAAAAAATAAAAATAAAGTTTGACTTCATATAAGTGTTTATAGCATTCTTTTGACTTGGGCTAAGTGACCAGCCCACTAAAATACTCATATCAAGATCAATACTATATTTCGCCCAACAAGGCACTCAAACCAAACCCATATACTACAAAAGAGAAGGTTAGGTCAGACTAAAAAGAGAGGAAACAAAGATAAAAATTATAAAAAAAATAAAAATAAAAATAAAAGAGGATAAAACAAAAGGGAAAAGGAGAACCAAAACCTTCTCCTTACAACAAAGCTAAACGGAACTTGCAGGGGCAAGACGCTGCAGAGCAATCAAGGAAAGAGGCGGCGGCTTGGACTCACGATGCGGCGGTTCCGGCTCACGATGCGGCAGCGTGATTCGCACACGGTGGGGTTAGAGGTCCTGGTAGTGGCCTCGAGGGCGGATCTGGGTTCGTGACTAGGTGGTTTTGCACAGAATAGCGGCGGTTTCGGTTCAGAACGGCAGTGCGGTTCGTGAGCGATGGTGGTGAAGGTTCTAGCGGCGAATCCGAGACCGGAGCTGGGCAGAACGGAGATGGCGAGGCGAGTTCCTCTAGTGGCGGCGACACGTGATCCGAGCAATGGAGGAACGATTCGCGCGCGAATCTTGACGGGCCGTGGATGGCGACTCGCGGTTGCCTCACAGATGCAGCTGCGACACGTGATGACCTTTAAAGAATAGGGACATCCTAGTTTCTCTCTTCTTCGCCTACGTTATTCTAACTCTTAATATTCTTATTGCTCTATGTGTTTCAGGGACATTGAAATTTTTGGCTCTCTTGTTGTGCAGAAATTTTCTCTGGTTCCTTTCTTTTTTTTTTCTTGCTCTCGTTTCTGTTCCGAAAATCCCCTCTTTTCTGTGACGCCTATTGTGATTTTATAATGCGAATTTCTCTGATCTTGATCCTAAAAAATCTACCAAGATTAAGATTTCTATCTGACCTTGAACCTAAAAATCCTAAAAATCAGCCTAGATTAAGATTTCTATCTCTGATTTGAAATATAACTGCCAAGCCTCATCTACAGAAATTAAGGGATTTGCCAACCACATTCAAATTCAAAATAAAGTGGTTGCTAGTGTTTGTTGGAGGAGGATGAAATGGGTTTAACTGGCCTGACCCAATTAAAAATATTTTTATTATTTTTATTATTTTATTATTTTTTATTTTCTTTGCAATTTTTTTTATTTTATTTTATTTTTTTTGAAATTTTTAGTGAAGACTAAAAGTGTAACACCCCGATTTTCGCTGCTTCGTAATATTGGTAAGAAATATATAAATATATATATATTTATCCGAGACTTAGAAAATGATTTTGGACAAACCAAGGTCATTTCCATGTCATACTTATTTTCATAAGTTATGGGGAAGTTTGTGGGTTGAAAATTCAGACGGAAACCGGTCTGCCGTTTTCTGTGTTTTCACTGACAGTAAAAGTTTACTGCTCAGAAAACCTAATTTTAATTCGTGAACGAGATGTAAAATGTTTTTATCGTATTTTCTACGATACTGGAAGTTTTGAAAATTTTGGTAAAAAAATAAAATAATTTACGTTTTACGGGCGGAATACGTAATCGGGTAGACGACGGAGTGGATTTCGGAGCTTCCAAGAGCAGATGAAGAGTTTATCTTAGGATTTTGAGATGATTCAAGGGGATGAATCACATTCCTAAGTTTAGAAGGTTTTTCAGGGGTAAAGTGAAAATTTATGAATTTTACGCTTAAGTCCCTGAACTTTCTGTTAATTACCCTTTTGTCCCTAAGTTAGTTTCTAAGTTTTTTTCAAGTGAATTGGGCTAGAATCCTTGTTCCCAATCTCTTAATGGACGTGGCTATGAAGCCCAAAATTTCTTGTTCATGGATTAATTCCATAAATCCCATTTGAAGCCATAAAAGTTTCCTATCTTACGCTTAATGCTTAAATCTTAAAGTGGCCCCCACAAAGATGAATTCAAGCCCAAATTTATGAAGCCCATGTGCAGGCCCAATATGGAGTGGGAGGACTGCCTTAGTTTGGAAGAATCAAGATGATTCTTGAAATTTCCACACAATTCCACCATATTCTCCAAGATTCTACTACATTCTACTAAGTTCTCAAGTTTTCTCCATCCTTCTAGGTTTTTCCAAAAAGTTTGAAGAAAAATCAGCCAAGATGAGTAAAGATAAGACCACATTTAATGTGGCACATGGCCATCATGTCAAACTATTGACAATTTGCAAACTAGTCCTTAAACTTTTGGAATCTTTGCAAAATGGTCCCTATGAGTTATTTGCACTTTAATCCTTTGAAAAGCCACCTCCTTTCTACCTGGTCCTCAAAAGTGGCGCAGCCCACATGCCTATAAATACCCTTCCTCACCTTTCACTTAGTTTCTATTGCCTTTTGTTCAAAAACCTAAAGTTCATAAGTCTTTGAATGTCAAGTTTGTGAAGAAAGTTCTTGGATCTTCACTTGTTTTTGATCTCGAAGAGGTGAATCCTATTATTCTTCTCTAATCATGTCTATGTTCTTCAATCAATTTCTTGATTCAAAGTTTATTTCATAGTTGTTCATCACTTTTAAGTTTCTAGATCTAGAACTTTGAAAATTCATAACTAATTCTAGAAAAATCCTTTTGATATGAAACCAATTGGTATGATCTTATAATCATCTCTATTTTCATCATCTAGAAGCATATGATCATGAGAAATTTCTTTCCCAAATTTCTGGTTTTGGCCGAAACCCTAGTTCTTCGAACTAGATGAGTTTTGTTCAAAGTTTTCATAAATGATCTTAGTAATCAAGCTATTAGTATGTATGCTTAATAAATCCAAGTTGGTTTATCAAACTAAAAACCCTAACCCTATGTTCTTGTTTTGGCCGAATCTATCATTTAGATAGTTAGGAAGTTTTGAGTTTGAAACTTAGTGGTTTAGTCACTAATCTATGATTTAGGTTAATTAAGGACCATTAATCTATGACTTAATCATGATTAGCAATTTTAAGGATTTTGAACCCTAAAAGTCAGCCCTTGGCCGAAACCTAACCCTCATGAGTTAAGTATGTTGTGGTTTGATTTGATTGCAATTTGTTTGAAGGAATCAATCGGGTTGGTTTGACCTAAAGCCGACGGAGGAAATCGGATTAAATCAGGAGGTTGTTTGAAAACGTTAGTTGAGTCTTCAAGAGGTAAGGGGAGCTTACCTGAGGGATTTTCTCTATAACTATTTACTTTTAGTGTTGCTTATATGATTTATATGTGGTTTGTGATTAATTGTTTATGATGTTTACGATGTGTTGTTTATCTGTGTATTGATGATTGATCTGCTTTTAATTATCTGCAGTAGTATATTATGTTGTTATGATGCATGATCTGCCTGGGGATATAATTATGATGATGTTGTTGAATGTTGAATGTTGAATGTTGTTTGAGAGGCCTGACAGTAGTCAGTGCACAACCGATTAATGAGATAAAAGATTTAATAAGCTGTGAAAGTTATATTCAATGTTTTATGGGGAATGTTGGAATATAATAGTAGAGGAAAATATGATTTTGGAAAAATAATGAGTTTTGAGAAATATTATTATTTTAATGATTTATTAGTGTAAAAGAATTTTATGAGTCATGGTGAGAGCGTAACCGTGAAATTTTTTTAGTACTGCTAATTTTTATACAAGAAATTCCGAGATATTATAAAAAGTGATTTTGTTAAATTGATATTCGAAAAGACCTTATTTATTATATAAGAAAATTATTTTAGAAGAAATGTCAAAGTTTGACTTAAAGACGTTTTCTTTGAAAATGCTAAACGACGGCAAGTTTCGAAATTATTTACGGTGAGAGTTTAAAAACAACAGTACTTATGTTGAAAAGATATTAAATTTGAATTGATTTATTAGAGTTGAAGTTTCAATAAAAAGAAGTTGTTGATGATTTGATGTTATTTTGGAAAAAAATGTGTTTCCAAAGGAAATGTGGATTTTCTATGAATTGACGTTTTATAAACGAATTTCAAGTAGAAAGAATTTTCGGTAAATGAGTTTTACTTAATGACGTAAAGGATGATATAGAACTCAAATGATTTAAAAGATGTAAAAATATGTAAAATGATGTAAAAGAGGTAAAAGATGTAAAACGATGTAAAAAGATGTAAAATGATGTAAAAGAGGTAAAAGATGTAAAACGATGTAAAAAGATGCAAACGATGTAAAAGATGTAAAACGATGTCAAACGATGTAAAAGATGTAAAACGATGTAAAACGATGTAAAAGATGTAAAAAAATGTAAAATGATGTAAAAGAGGTAAAAGATGTAAAACGATGTAAAAAGATGTAAAAAGATGTAAATGATGTAAAAGATGTAAAACGATGTAAAAGATGTAAAAAGATGTAGAACGATGTAAAAGATGTAAAACGATGTAGAACGATGTAAAACGATGTAGAATGATGTAAAAAGATGTAAAACGATGTAAAAGGTGTAAAAAGATGTAGAACGATGTAAAAAGATGTACGAAGATATGGAACTTAATAACCAAGACGTCGGGGTATTAAGGTTCGTTATGTTGTAAACTGGGTATCTATTTAAAGAAGTTAAAACATTTTAAGTTGTTTTCTACTACCACGAACCTAAGACTGATTGCAAGGTCTAGGGGCTTCGTGATTGAGCACTCGGACTTTGAGGTCCTGTGTTGTTAATAAAAGATGTAAAGATGTTTTAAACGATGTTAAGTCATAAGTTTTTGAGAGCTTCCATGTTTTAATGATGATGCTTTTGAGAGCATTAGATGTTTAAAACGGTGATGGGTTGTAAGCTTTTGAGAGCTTTGACAAATAAAGATATAGCACAAAGAAAAGTGTTGAGAACAAAATGTTTTCTTGCATGCATTTGGCAGACGTGCCATGATTAAACGAGGGATTACCTTGCGGCGTCAGGGTAGATCATACAAAGATGTTCTTATTGTGCCCAGGGTTTGGACAACGAGGCCCCATCTCCGAGTGTTATCACTGTGCCACGATGTTGGACAGTGTGAGATGGGCGTGCCTGTGGCTGTATGCATGTGGCAATTGAGTCTGATCAACTCATCACGAGGTTTACAAGGTTGGAGGTATCTCATGAGATTAGGTATGAATGTTTAGATGATGTATTGAAGTGTTCATGCATAGTTTTCCAACGTTGATGTTTGGGGTGTGAAACCCATTGATAAACGATGTGATATAAGATGAATTAGTACGTTAGGTGTGAAACCCATTGATAAACGATGTGAAATAATATGAATGAGTACGTTGTTATAGACATGTATATGTGTATGTGCAATCTGTTGTGTTGTGCATTTAGTTATGGTGATAAATCCATATATTGGCGTCTCACCCTTACAACCATATCAGAGTTGTACGAGGGGTATGATCCTTGCAAGAAGATGAAGGCTATCTAGTTCGAGGCATGCTGTGCTGTTTTTATCGGTTGTAGTGTCCGTTAGTTACGACCAGCTTAGGTAATGTTATGTTTTAAGAATAAAGTTGATTATGATTTATATGAGAAAAATATGAGGCAATATAGTTGAAGGACTTATATACATTATGTAGTTAAGTGTGATTTGAATACGTTGTTGTGGTTATGAGGTTAAAAGAAGGAGGAAAAGAAAAAATTTTATCACCATATTTTGAAAAGATAAACGTTGAGAAAACATGATTTTCCGAAAGCAACCAACAAATTAAGTTTTATTTCCGCAAACGGGTAACCATATGATGACCTGAGATTAGGGTGTCACAAAAAGACCCGGTCAAAAAGGGGTGTTCACACATACCAAGGATTCTAATCACAACTGGAGACAAAGAAAACTCTAGTTTACAATCATATCTTGGAGAGCACATTAGTCCCATCAAAAAAGTGAGAAAGAATGGCAAAAGCTTCATTTCAATCGGCTCTCTTTGTGCTCTTGGTTCTGGTTGTATCTGGTATTCCTCTATCCTTCTTTTGTGTTTGTCTCGATTAGTGTTGCATAGGTTTTCTTCACACAATAAAAATAAAAAGTCATAGGTTCCTATGAAAAATTAAATGAAAAAGTTCACAAATTATTATAATAGATATTTATTTAAATTTTAATATATTTATTATTTTCATTTTTTATGTTAATTGAATCTAACAGTTAACATACAAATTTATATATCTTCAATTTTTTGCTTTTTTGTTTTATTTCAAAATTTTCAGATGATATGACAGCACAAGCAATTAGTGATGAGCCTCCCGAATGTTCGAGAGATGATGATTGTGATGATTTTTGCAAGGATCAATGCGGAGGCTTTTGTAATTGTATACAGCGTTGCCAATGTTTTTGTACAACAAAAGGGCATATATGATATTACAATGTAGTCAAATGAATTGTACAACCTCAATATTGGGTTAAAATAAAAACAAAATTTAATAAAAACAAGTTTTTCCTCGTTTGTTAAGGTGAATATTGCGATGTCTTGAGTAGAGCCATGCTATTTCTTCAAAAGTTGTTGAAAAAAATAATAAATAAAACAGATAAATAAAAATAAATAAATAAATAAATAAATAGAAAAGAACGCTTATAAAAGTTTATAATCTGAGACGTGTACAATAATTTTATCCAATATATAGTCTATCCAATAAGTTTATAGTCTATTCTTAAGGATTATTTCGACACAATAATTTTAATAATGTGAATACCCAGAATGTGAGAGACTCCTTCAGAATAATAATATTATTATTATAGGTATCAAATACCAACAAACAACAAGAACTACATCAACTTTTATATAAAAAAGAGATAAAATATTTGTCCACAAATAAGAATAACACCTTCTTGAGAAGACAATTAACCACCCATCCCCATTATATAGTGGAATGCCTCCTCAATCTTCATCTCGTGTACCCTTTTTTTTCCATTAATGCTCCATTAAACAATTGTACAATTTTCCTTTTATACAACAACACAATTCATAACATTCATGAAATATATTATATATAAAAAAATTTCATGACATATATAATGCCATAAAAAACTGTAACGATGAAGAAAAACTATTAAAATACAATTCAAAACATGAACAAGTAATAAGAAAGAATCAAAACATGTTGAATAAAATAAATGAAAATAAAAGACAATAAAGTCTGAATTTAAAACATTTCAAGTATTAAATTATTTTTAAATAAATTTTAAATAAATTTTCCAGTCGTTACCATGTTTTTTTTTCTATTTGTATTTATAAAAATAAAAGTAAAAATAAATAAAGTTAACTGACATTGATTACAATTAATTGCATTTTCACCAATTGATTTTTATTTCCTTTCTGAACAAATTAATTTAAAAATTGATTTTCTAATGTATTTATTAGAATCAGATAAAATGGAAATTTATTGAAATTAAATGATATTAATTAAAATATATGTATAATTTATAAATCTATCTATCTATCTATAAATCTATAATCTATCTATCTATATAAATAATACAAAGCAATAAATAAAACAAAGCGATCCCTATAATGTGTCAGTCGCGATGTGTACTTACCATATTTTTTTATTTTATATTATATATATAAAAAAAGAAAAATAATTAAAATTAACTGAGACTGATTACAATTAATTGCATTTTCACCAATTTATTTTTATTTCCTTTATGCACAAATTAATTTAAAAACTTATTTCTATTGTATTTATTATAATCAAATAAAATGGAATTTTATTAAAATTATATGAGATTAATTAAAATATATCTATAATCTATAAATCTATCTATCTATTAATATATATATATATATATATAGCAATCCCCTATGCAAGGAAAATTTGTCGTGTGTTAGTCGCCACATGTCATTAGCATATTTATATTATTGAAAACAAGACGATGAACCCATGCGATACACGTGTGAAATATGTGTTAGCGATATAATTTCATATTATTTGAAAATACAATACATGATTAATTTAAATGTGAAATTAATATATAAAAGTATAAACCTTGTAAAAAAATGTATAAATGACATAATGCAATTTTTATTTGGGAATTTATTGTATCTTAAAAATGGTAGAATTATAAAATATTATCGATAAATAAATATTAGGGTAACATGACCACAGTCCTCCTAATTAAGGTAACACGAATACAATACACTCGTGTATCACATGTTAGACTCAATGACTTAAAGATTTTGATATATGACAAATATAACTTAATGTGTATGCAAGTATTTTAGTGTCAAATTGTAAAGACATGTATCAAGCAGTAATCAACAAGTTCAATGAGCAATTAAAGGAGAATATTCAAGGAAGAACTTGAAAAAATCAAAAGAGCTAAATGGAGGCATCAAAAAGCATAGAGCAAAGACAAAGATCAAAGAATCATCAAGACAAGAGCTTAGAGGAGAAATTAGATTTAAGTCTTAGATGATTTGTAAGAGATGAAATCTCTTATTCACAAATAGCTCATTTGAAAAGATGCATGAAAGAAAATCAATTTTCATAACCTGCATTAAAAGGAATAAGTTTTCGTTAAAGAAAATAATTTTTGGAAATAAGATTTCATAAGTAATAGAAGCGCTCGTCCAACACTGAAGTAATAGAAGCGCTCGTCCAACATTGAAGTAATAGAAGTGCTCGTCCAACACAAGTGATAGAAGCGCATGTCCAACACAAGTGATCGAAGCGCTCGTCCAATAAAGTGGAAGTGGTCGTCCACTAAAGTGATACAAGTGCTAGTCCACTAAAATGATACAAGTGCTAGTCCACTAAAGTGAAGCAAGCGCTAGTCCACTAAAGTGATACAACCGCTCGTCCACTGAAGTGACAGAAGCGCTCGTCCACTAAAGTGACAGAAGCGCTCGTCCACTAAAGTGACAGAAGCGGTCGTCCACACAAATCGTTGAACTTGCTAAACCTTAATGAGAGTATCCGTCCATTGACGTGGCATATGGAGCTCGTCTACTAGCCCGTCCGAATGAAAAATATTACACTACTAGAAATCCATCTTTTTCGGACAGAATTTCAGACGGATTTCGGATGAAAATTGGACAAATTTCGGACGGATTTCGGACGAAACGGCACCCGTCTGAAACAGCCTCGTGGGAAATTATAAAATCCGTCCCAAATTCTGTCCGAAAATATTTGCAGACGGATTACGGACGGAATATGGACAACGTGGAAATCCGGATTTTGGTTATTGTTCGGACGGATTTCAGACAGATTTTTTTTTCCAACGGATTTGGGACGGATGTTGTGATTTTGTTGGTTATTGTTCGGACGGATTTCGGACAGATTTATTTTTGTTTTCCAACGGATTTGGGACGGATGTTGTGATTTTGTTGGTTATTGTTCGGACATATTTATTTTTGTTTTCCAACATATTTGGGACGGATTTCCCACGGAAGAATGAAAAGTCAGAATCTGTCACGGCCAGGCCGTGATGCCCATCACGGCTGTGACATGTCAACTGAGCCAGACCCCTTCTAGGAAGAATCTGTCACGGCCAGGCCGTGATACCTATCACGGCCGTGATGACCCATTTAGTGAAGCAACGTTCAAGGCGGAAGTGCACTCACGGCGTGACGCGCATTCTATGGATGATTTTTGAAAAGCCCTACGTCCAAAGGGGATAAGAATCATCAAACATCAAACATTTTTGAAAAACATACTATTATTATGCTTTAGCATCAAACATCAACTTAGCCTTAGAACAAGCTACAGACAATGGACGGCTAACAAGTACAAACAATAGTATATAAATCCCATTTAATCGGGTTTCTATATGCTTCAAATTAGTCTCATTGTGCTCAAGCCTGCCTCCATGTCTTTGCAAGGGCTTTTCAATCTGCGCAAATGAACATTCAACAGAAATCAGATATCAAGAACTAAAAGCTAAAAGCAAAATAAAGAACTAAAAGCTAGATGCCAAAAATGTAACACCCTGTATTTCACTGTTTTAAATAACAGTAATACATATAAATATGTTTATAAATTTATTTGAGTTTTAGAAAATTATTTTAAATAAATATAGTTTACCACTCAAACCTACTCGAATGTAGGAAGCTACGATTAAAACTTAGGTTGGAAAGTCAGGCGAAACCCGGCCCGTGAATTCCATTGACAGTATAGTAATACTGCTCAAAAGACCTAATTTTAATTCATGAACGAAAGACTTAAGATTATTATTTTATTTTCTAAAATTCTGTATTTTTAGAATTATTTCAGAAAAAAAATTTATATTTTTCGGGTGGAACGCGTAATCGGGTAGACGACGGAAGGGATTTTGGAGTTTCTAAGAGCTGATAGAGGGTTTATCTTAGGATTTTGAGATGATTCAAGGGAATGAATCATATTGTTAAGTTTAGAAGGTTCTTCAGGGTTAAAGTGAAAATTTATGAATTTTACGCTTAAGCCCCTGAACTTTCTGTAAATTACCCTTTTGTCCCTAAGTTAGTTTCTAAGTTTTTTCAAGTGAATTGGGCTGGAATCCTTGTTCCCAATCTCTAATGGACGTGGATATGAAGCCCAAATTTCCTAGTTCATGGATTGATCCCATAAAGCCTATTTGAAACTATACAAGTTTCCTATGTCAAGCTAAATGCTTAAATCTTCAAGTGGGCCCCAAAAAAATGAAAACAAGCCCAAATTTACTAAACCCATGCGCAAGCCCATGAGGGATAAGGGTCTGCCCTCATAAAATTGTTGGATGAACCAAGAAATTTCTAGAATGTTCTACATTCTTCCACTTTGTTCTTCAAGCTTCTAAAATCTTCTTCAACAAGCTTGAATTTTCTTAAAATATCTATGACAAAATCAGCCCAAAGTTGGTCAAGATAATCTCACATTAAATGTTGCAAATAATCATCATTACACTTTATTGACAATTTGCAAACTAGTCCTTAAACTTTTGGAATCTTTGCAAATTGGTCCCTAGAAATTATTTGCATTTGAATCCTTTTAGCAAGACAACTCATCACTTCTAGATCCTTACCAAAATGGCACCACCCAACTCTATAAATACCATACTCTCACTTTTCACTTAGTTTCTAATGCCTTTTTGTTCAAAACCCTAAGTTCATAAGTTCTTTAGTGATAGATTTGTGAAGCAAGTTTCTTGGATTTCCTTTGTCATTGATCTTCAAGAGGTAAATCCTAATCTTCTTCCTTAATCATGCCTATGTTCTTTAGCAAGTTTCTTGATTCAAAGTTTGTTTCATAGTTGTTCATCATTTTCAAGTTTCTAAGTCATGAACTTTGAAAAGTCATCATAAATTCTAGAAAAATCTAATGATGATGAAACTACTTTCTATCTTCTTGATATCATGCATATTATCTAAATCCAAGAGCATGATGTAATCAAAAATCTCTTTCTTAAAAACCTATCCTTGGCCGAATCTATCAAAGTAGGTTTGGTAGAGTTTTGTTCATGTGTTGTCATGTATGATCATGTATTCTATATGGCATGTATGTCTACACACTCTAATCCATGTTAGTTTCTTAAAATGAAAATATTTACTCAAAAATCTCTATGTTGGCCGAACCCTAAGTGGGTGAGATTTGATGAGTTTTTGTTCATAGTTTTCATTAATGATCTTGTTAATCAAACTCTTAGTATGTATGCTTAATAAATCCAAGTTGGTTTATTAAACTAAGAACCCTAACCCTATGAACATGTTGAGGCCGAATCCTTGTATAAAAGAGTTAGGAAGTTTTGAGTTTGAAACTTAGTTGTTTAGTCACTAATCTATGATTTAGGATTAATCAAGGATCATTAATCCATGACTTAATCATGATTAGAGATTTTAGTCATTCAAAAACCCTAGAGGCAGTGACTATGTATTCGGGTTTAGAATATTTTAGTTTCTTGATTTGTAACTATTTGGTTGTAATGGTTGAAGGTTAAGAGAGTGTGACGTTTAAGCGGTATCTGAACTTCCGAGGAAATCAGTAAGTTCACAGGAAAGTCTTCAAGAGGTAAGAGGGGAATACCTAAGGATTTATTCGATGGCTATATGTTATCCTGTGTTTGGTTGTAATTATTTGTCTGTTAGTAATTATTTTAGTTGTTTATTGTTGTATTATTTGTATCTGTGTGGTTTTAATTGCGTTTAATTGTTATCTGTAATTATATTATGCTAATGTGATGCATGATTTGCCTGGGAAATATCTATGATATAACTGTTGTTTGATGTGTGAGAAGCCTGACAGTGGTCAGTGCACAATTAAGTAATCGGATAAAAGCTTTAAGAAGCTTCGCAAATTATATTCAATGTGTTAACGGCAAAAATATTGATACATAATATTAAAGGAATTTTATTTTGAGAAAAAAATAAGGATTTTTGGAAAATATTGTTATTTGAATAATTTATTTTTGAAAAAGTGTATTATGAGTCACAACGAGCGCGAAACTGTAAAAATATTTCAGCACTGCTAAATTTTACGTAAGAAAACTCGAAATATTACAAAATATTCTTTTATGAAATTAATTGGTGAAGATAAGTTAATCATGATTTTTAGAAAATTAATTAAGTGGAAAAAGCTAAGTTTTGGCTTAAAAAGCATTAAAATAATATTTGACGGCAAATTTGGGAAAAATGTAGACGGCAAGTATTTTCTAAACGGCAGTGCATGTTTTGAGGAAAACAAACCTCAAGTGGCTCATTGGTTTGTGAAAAACTAAGTTTTATTATTTAAGGATTTTATAATGAATTTCTACCTTGGAAAAGAATTTCTGAAAATCAAAAGTTAATTCAACCATGTTGAAAGTACAGTTGGACTTAGTAACCGAGACGTCGGGGTACTAAGGTTCTGTGTTGTGATGGACTCGAGGTCATTTGGACTTGAGGGCCTATACCGTATACGTGAGGTATACCATATTGAAACATTGAAGATGTTTTCTAGTACCACGAACCTAAGACTGGTGCATCGGTCGAGAGGTGTCGTGATTGAGCACTCGGACTATGAGGTCCTGTGTTGTAATAAAAGTTTTAAAGGTGTTTTAAAACTATGTGAGTCGTAAGCCATTTTGAGATTCGGCAAAGAAAGATTGAACACAAAGAAAAGATCAAAACAAAAGTGTTTAGCATGCATTTGGCAGATGTGCCTGCGGTTTGAGGTTTGATGCATCAATTACCAGCGGCGAAAGGTAATTCTGATATGCATTTTTCTCATGTGCCTAGGGAGGACATTGAGACCCCATCTTACTTGCTAGTTGTGCCCTGAGTGTGGACATTAGCAATGTGTTTGGCAGTGTGCCTGGATTAGCCACACTTTGTGTGCCTGTGTGGATGGGAAGAGGTTGCGCACCTAGTGGCAGTGTGCCAAGATTAGCCACACTGTGTGCCTAGTGGCAGTGTGCCCATTTAGACAGTGTGGCTCTGGAGTCTGATCAACTCATTATATGTTGGGATATCTCATGAGATTAGGACGAATTTAGATGATGAATATGAAGTGTCATGCATAATTTCCAAAGTGATGATGTTTGGGGTGTTGAACCCACTGATAAACTAATTGTTTATAAATGTTGATATTTGGTAAATGCTTATGTGATGGCTAGTGTGTAGTTATTGAGTAAGATCCACGTATTGGTTTCTCACTCTTACATGTTCAGATGAACCCGGATATACCTTTGGTACAATCGAGAGTTCGAATAATCACATTTGATCGTGCACAATATGGTGGTGCCTGGGAGATTAACCCTGGGGCACTCAGCGCCACCTACCATGGCCCAAGTAGCGAAATTATCGGCACGGAAGAGGAAGTACCACAACATAGAATTCATGTCGTGGAGACGGTTGATAGTGTGATTTTACATGATGTTTCCTGTACATATTTGCATGCATTTTTCATATAGATTAGGCATTATTTAGTTGATTTTAGTTAGATTTTCCCTTGGAATGGGTGAAGCGGTTTCTTGGTGTTGTTTTGCAGGAATTCAATGTAAAAATGATCAAAATCAGCCATGGTGGAGCCTGGGTGAAATAAAGCTTGAAAAGTGAAGAATATGAGCCAAACAGAGCCCATCACGGCCTGGCCGTGATGACCATCACGGCCGTGATCAAGCAGAGCAGAAGGCAAAAGTCAGAGGCTGTCACGGCCTGCCCGTAATAGACATCACGGCCGTGACCAACCAGAAAATTAGGGTTTCGGGGGAACTTTGGGACTTTTTTGTGAACGCTTGGGGGGGCGTGATGGCCATCACGACCGTGACGCGCAGCAAACCTATAAATAAGAACGCAGCAGACAGAACTGGGGGAGTTTTTAGGGTCCAGAGGGAGGCATTTGGAGGCACTTGGAGGCTGTGGCTGGGCTAGGGTTTCAACCCTAGAAGGGAGCCAAGAGGGATTGCTTTGAAGAAGAAGGAAAGCTCACATGGAGCCTCTTCTCTCCTCTTCCTTCCTATTTCTCTGGTTTGGTTTTCTATGTTTTATGAGTAGTTAAATCCCTGTGTTGGGATTAGATGTAATCAAACTTATGTTTATGTATTTATCTTGACTGATTATTCTATGTTCATGCCTTCATATTAGTGGTTATTTTTCTGTGCTTAATGCTTGTTGTGGCTAGCACCCCCATGACTCGATTTGTGTTTTGGTATGCAATGGGGACGTTCGTATCATAACCGGAACTGAATTTAATCACCTAGTTAGCCTTGTATCTAGGAATGGAACTAGGTTTATTAGTAATCACATGAACCCTAATCTTAATGCAAATTCATTAATCTAGGCCACCTAAGGAATTAGGGTCTATTAGTGGATTTAGGCTCTTGTCATCCGAGGAATCGGGACTTGAGTAATTTAGTGGATTGATTTTAATATCTGAAGCATGAATGGGAGGTATCTAGTCCTGATAGTACATGAGTTAGAGGTTTGGTGAAGTCTAGTCCCAACATATCCTTTCTGCACTCCAAGTGTTTGTCAAAAGTCCCCAAAAAGACAAAAAGATTTTATTTCTTTTCTTTTGTTTGTTTCGAATTCTCTTGAGTTCTCAGTTTAGTCTAGATAGTTGCCGAGCTTGCGAATTGGTACTTGACATCCAATCCCCGTGGATAACGGCGCCAAAAACTTGTTGACGGATCTGGGCAAGTATACCCAGTCGTGCAAGTAATACGGTGGTAAGACCGGTTATCGTATCCACGGGGATTGGATGTCAAGTACCACTTCACAAACTCAGCAACTATCTAGACTAAACAGAGAGTTCAAAACAAGCAAAAGAAAAGAAATAAAATCTTTTTGTCTTTTTGGGGACTTTTGACAAACACTTGGAGTGTAGAAAGGATATGTTGGGACTAGACTTCACCAAACCTCTAACTCATGTACTATCAAGACTAGATACCTCCCATTCATGCTTCAGATATTAAAATCAATCCACTAAACTACTCAAACCCCGATTCCTCGGATGGCAAGAGCCTAAATCCACTAATAGACCCTAATTCCTTAGGTGGACTAGATTAATGAATTTGCATTAAGATTAGGGATCATGTGATTACTAATAAACCTAGTTCCATTCCTAGATACAAGGCTTACTAGGTGATTAAATTCAATTCCGGTTATGATACGAACGTCCCCATTGCATACCAAAACACAAATCAAGTCATGGGGGTGCTAGTGATAAGCCTCTGGCTTATCTAGTTTTATGACTAGATGAACTAGGGTTCATGTGCCTATTTATTCGAGTTCACTCTCGTTTTCGCCCAAATTTGCCTTGTTTTGTTCCTAAGTTGGACTTTGACTCGTTTTGCGTCTTTTGTGTAGTTTTTAGGTTATTTTGAATAGAATTACGCTTGTGGGTGCTTTTGTTGTTTCAGATTAAATAAGTGAAGCTCCGGGAGTCAAGGAAAGTCGAAAAGCAGTGGAAATTGCAAGTCTAGAGACACTCGCCCCGCGAGTGTATTCTCGCCTCGCGAGACTGAAGGTCAACAAAGCAGCAAAAGTCAACATTTCTGTCTCGCCACGCGAGACTCTTCTCGCCCCGCGAATCATGAAGACCTGCAAGACAGAGACCATCACGGCCAAGCCGTGATGAAGACCACGCCCGTGAACAGTTTGAGGTTTGAAGACTCGCCCCGCGAGAGACATCTCGCCTCGCGAGTGAATGAAGACTTGGAAGTCAGAGGCCATCACGGCCCAGCCGTGATGAAGGTCACAGCCTGAAATTGAAGACTCACCCCGCGAACACACTTTCGCCTCGCGAGAGTTCAAATTGAAAGCGCGCCAATTTTAATTCTCGCCTCGCGAAAGGCTGCTCGCCTCGCGAGCGAGCGCAGATCAGGAATCCTATTTAAAGGCTTTTGCAGATCAGATGTAGGGGGGAATCGTTAGGGATCCAGTTTTCCACTTAGGTTAAGGGCAGTAGTTTCGAATCCTTATTTCTCCTTGGAGCTGCGTCTCCTTTTCTCGTTTCTTTTTATTTTACGATGGTGATTGTGTCCGAGTGTTTGTCTATGAGCACGAGGAACTAATCCCCCTCGTCCGAGGGAACGATGAAGCCACCCAATGCGATGTAAATCCGATATGATGTATGTCTTTCTCCTTTAATTCAATTCTTGTTTTCCGATTCTGATTTGAATGTTTGATCATATGTTTTGCGTGATTAATCAGTTAAACGTGTTTGAGGCCTAACGGCGATTCGCGTTTCAGAACTTGAATCGGGATCATAAATGTTTTCTAATTCTGATTTGATTGTGTTAATCATATGTGTTGCGTGATTGACTTGTTAACGTTGATGAGGCTTAGTCAGCGATTCATGTTTAGAACTTGAATTAGGATCATCGATCGAATATTGCACGAGAGTGAGTAGGAGATCGATGCGACCTTATAGGGAACATGAATTAACAGAATTCGAGATTAGGATTATGAGACCTAGTAAGTAATTAATCCAATCGTCGAATACGTCCTAATGAGCACGAGAGTGGATTTAGGAGAATTTAGGGGTCCCGGTTGACATTGTAATTGAACCTAGGGAGGAATTCATCATCACTTGGGTGTACATGTTGGGTAGGTGGATTTGTGACCTTGGACATCTTAATTTCTAATTTTTAGTTAATTAGTTTATTAGATTCGTTAATTTAATTTTGATCCTATTCTCTCTCTCTCAACCACCTTCTGTAACTTGATCGAACGTATCGGATTTCCCGCGGATTAGTCAAATTGGTAGCCCAATCCCTGAGTTCGACCTCGGTAATTACTTACCGTGTTATTTTTATTACTTGCGACGACCCGGTACACTTGCCGGCGTCACAACAGCTAGCCACAACAAGCATTAAGCACAGAAAAATAACCACTAATACGAAGACATGAACATAGATTAATCAGTCATGATAAATACATAAACATAAGTTTGATTACATCTAATCCCAACACAGGGATTTAACTACTTATAAAACAAAGAAAACCAAACCAGAGAAATAGGAAGGAAGAGGAGAGAAGAGGCCCCATGGGAGCTTTCCTTCTTCTTCAAAGCAACCCCTCTTGGCTCCCTTCTAGGGTTGAAACCCTAGCCCAGCTGCAGCCTCCAAATGCCTTCAAATGGACCCCAAAAACTCTCTTTTCTCCCTCACTCAAGTGTTTAGGGGATAAGACATTTCACTGAATTTTCCTCAAGGAATGAATCCTACCATAGGCTTGACTATCAACCAAATCTCTACTTTATTAATGAAAACAATTAAGAATCAAGAGGTCTTTTATTTCGATTGTAACTTGGCCATGGGATTAATCGTTAGGTGGGGATAACAAGAAAAGGACATTTCAAAAGGCTACATAAACATCAAGCATTGCAAACGTGACCTTCTAAAATACCTTCTTGGGTTTTCAATTTACTTTCCACCTTTCTTTTCTTTCTTTTTTTGCTTTTTATTTTATTTTATTTTTCTTCCTCTCTCTGACTTGATTGTTTACATTAGGGACAATGTAAATTCTTAAGCTTGGGGTAGGGGTATTTTGCATTTGCACTTTGCATATGGCATCCATATAGTTTTGCATGATAGTTTGCATGATCACACAATTATATTGCCCTTGCTTAGATTTTGCATCCAATTGTGAGAACTAAGTACCTAATAATTTGTGATAGTGAAGTTTTGAACCCAATTTTTTCATTCTTGTGATATGGCTGCAAATAAAAATGCTTGAGATAATCTTGGATAGTTGATAATTAGCATATGGTTCTGAGGATTTGTGTTTTTCATTGATTCTGAACTACAAATGTGAGATTTTGAGCCAAAAAGGGGTACTCACTAAATCTACCCCATTCTTTGTGTTAGAGTGTTATTCCTCTTGGTTTGTTTTCTCTAGAACTTGACTTGAAACCATTTTGAAGCTTGAAAATTTTTGAAAACATTTTTGAAAATGATTGAGGCAATATGTATTTTTCTGGCCTTCTGAGCTTTGAATGTGTAAATGCTACCCTTAGTTGCCCAATTTTGAGCCTAAATGAAAAAAAAAATGCTTTTCTTGATACCCTGAAATGTTTTGATAAATAATGTTTGATAAGGGACCTTCTAAAGTATTACAAAAGGGTAAAAAGGTAGTTGAAAGTTTGGGAAAAGAAAAAAAAAATCTTTTGAGTTGAAAAATATCCCCTTCTCCAAATAAAAGAAAAGAAAAGGAGAAAAAGAAAAATAAAGTAGAGAAGGGGATGACAAAAAAAAATTTAAAAAAATAAAAATAAAAATAAAAATAAAAAGCAAAAAAAGAAAGAAAAGAAAGGTGGAAAGTAAATTGAAAACCCAAGAAGGTATTTTAGAAGGTCATGTTTGCAATGCTTGATGTTTATGTAGCCTTTTGAAATGTCATTTTCTTGTTATCCCCACCTAACGATTAATCCCATGGCCAAGTTACAACCGAAATAAAAGACCTCTTGATTCTTAATTGTTTTCATTAATAAAGTAGAGATTTGGTTGATAGTCAAGCCTATGGTAGGATTCATTCCTTGAGGAAAATTGAGTGAAATGTCTTATCCCCTAAACACTTGAGTGAGGGAGAAAAGAGAGTTTTTGGGGTCCATTTGAAGGCATTTGGAGGCTGCAGTTGGGCTAGGGTTTCAACCCTAGAAGGGAGCCAAGAGGGGTTGCTTTGAAGAAGAAAGAAAGCTCCCATGGGGCCTCTTCTCTCCTCTTCCTTCCTATTTCTCTGGTTTGGTTTTCTTTGTTTTATGAGTAGTTAAATCCCTGTGTTGGGATTAGATGTAATCAAACTTATGTTTATGTATTTATCTTGACTGATTAATCTATGTTCATGTCTTCGTATTAGTGGTTATTTTTCTGTGCTTAATGCTTGTTGTGGCTAGCACCCCCATGACCTGATTTGTGTTTTGGTATGCAATGGGGACGTTCGTATCATAACCGGAATTGAATTTAATCACCTAGTAAGCCTTGTATCTAGGAATGGAACTAGGTTTATTAGTAATCACATGATCCCTAATCTTAATGCAAATTCATTAATCTAGGCCACCTAAGGAATTAGGGTCTATTAGTGGATTTAGGCTCTTGCCATCCGAGGAATCGGGGTTTGAGTAGTTTAGTGGATTGATTTTAATATTTGAAGCATGAATGGGAGGTATCTAGTCCTGATAGTACATGAGTTAGAGGTTTGGTGAAGTCTAGTCCCAACATATCCTTTCTGCACTCCAAGTGTTTGTCAAAAGTCCCCAAAAAGACAAAAAGATTTTATTTCTTTTCTTTTGCTTGTTTTGAACTCTCTGTTTAGTCTAGATAGTTGCTGAGTTTGTGAAGTGGTACTTGACATCCAATCCCCGTGGATATGATAACCGGTCTTACCACCGTATTACTTGCACGACTGGGTATACTTGCCCAGATCCGTCAACAAGTTTTTGTTTGGCAGATGTGCCTGCGGTTTGAGGTTTGATGCATCAATTACCAGCGGCGAAAGGTAATTCTGATATGCATTTTTCTCATGTGCCTAGGGAGGACATTGAGACCCCATCTTACTTGCTAGTTGTGCCCTGAGTGTGGACATTAGCAATGTGTTTGGCAGTGTGCCTGGATTAGCCACACTTTGTGTGCCTGTGTGGATGGGAAGAGGTTGCGCACCTAGTGGCAGTGTGCCAAGATTAGCCACACTGTGTGCCTAGTGGCAGTGTGCCCATTTAGACAGTGTGGCTCTGGAGTCTGATCAACTCATTATATGTTGGGATATCTCATGAGATTAGGACGAATTTAGATGATGAATATGAAGTGTCATGCATAATTTCCAAAGTGATGATGTTTGGGGTGTTGAACCCACTGATAAACTAATTGTTTATAAATGTTGATATTTGGTAAATGCTTATGTGATGGCTAGTGTGTAGTTATTGAGTAAGATCCACGTATTGGTTTCTCACTCTTACATGTTCAGATGAACCCGGATATACCTTTGGTACAATCGAGGGTTCGAACAATCACATTTGATCGTGCACAATATGGTGGTGCCTGGGAGAATAACCCTGGGGCACTCAGCGCCACCTACCATGGCCCAAGTAGCGAAATTATCGGCACGGAAGAGGAAGTACCACAACATAGAATTCATGTCGTGGAGACGGTCGAGGTATCTCTACCTCCAGTCTGGTTATACCTGCAGTACTTGGAAGAGCACGGATTGGTGGATCCGCCACCTCAACCACATCCTCTTCAGATCTTAGGACCTGAGGAACCTCCTGTTGAAGTGGAGTTAGATGAGGGGGAGGAAGATCCAGAGGAATACATTGAGGACAATCTTGAGTTTCAACCTCCCGCAGTTGATGATGAGGATTCTTCAGATGACGCAGCGGAAGCGGAGGCATCATCATCAGATTCGTCAATTGTAGGAGGGGTTGATCATCATTATCTTCCCAATGGGTTTTCGTAGCTTGACCAGCTATAGGTATAGTTCTGGGGTAGTGAGTCTTGATAGTTTTGATCTGGATTCTGAGAGCCACAAGTTTTGAGATGGTTCTGAACTACTTGTTGCTGATATGTATATATATCTTTATTTTCTTTGCTTAGTTGATGGAGAATAGCCTATACTTAAGAGGGGTCTTTTTGTTATCTCCTATTATAGGTAATGTGTATAAAAAGGTGATGTATGTATTTAGTTATACATATATATATTTACGTTTACCATGATTCTATGTTTAAAAAGAAAAGAAAAATTCAGTACTATTTTCGTAAGGAAACGTTTACTTTAAAAATATATTTTCCGAAAGTAACCAGTGTTTAATAATATAATTTCAGAATTTGGGGTAATAGTGTGATGACCTAGTAGGGGTGTCGCAAAAAACTAAAAGCAAAATAAAGTGAAACATCAAAGCCTAAAAATAAGGAGGTTGCAACCAGCCAAATGTAACACCCCCCATTAATTGAGCACTGACCAATGTCAGGCTTCTCAGTCAATCAACCAACCAACAGATAATCCACACATAGCAGATATCCATACATCATAGTATAATAATGCTTTCACAGAAAACATTAAAAACCACATAACAGTCATATAACAACTTAATTTAACACCACACATCACAACAGATAAACTCAAATACAACGCACAAATAGCATGCAGTTACCGCAAATCCCTCAGGCAGTCTCCCCTTACCTTTGAAGACAAGTAAAGGATCCTCGTCTTAATGCTCACGTTAGCTCCAAGAGTGTAACTATCTACTCCATCAAGCAAACATAGCCGTGTCAAACGTCTCAGAGAGGGAATCTAACAACGCGCAACAACCAGAAATCAAGAAATCAATTACACATGATCAAACACACATTCTAATTTGATCTAAACACTCAATCTTATTACCAAACAAGGTTATTTTCAAATAAAATCATGTTTGAAGCTTACGCTTTACAATACCCTTTAAGGAAACTTTGTTTTGATTAAAGGATCATGAAAGAGAACTTGGGAATCATCAATTTAGAGTCCTAATTGCACTAAATCATAATTAATTTCACAAAAACATAACCAAATTCAAATAAAATCAAATTGGGATTTAGGGCTCCTAAATACAATTTGGGGAAAACTCATTTTAACTAAAGAATAATGAAATTGGTTTAGGGAAACACTAATCCACAATCCCTATTTCATAAAGCAAGGTTTAATCTTAAGATTAAAATCTGAAATCAGAGCGTTAGGGTTAGGGTTTCAAAATCAATTTGGGGGTTTTGAATCTGAGACACAAGAGAGGGTTTTGACTCACCCAAGGAATAAGAAGAAGTTGTGGTGGCTGTTGAGACCTTCGGCGTGGCGGTGGACAGCAGTGACACGGCGGCCAGTGGCGGTTCGAGGTGGTTCTCTACATCAACCATGGTAAAAAGAGATGAAAGGAATCATAGGTGAAGGAGAAATGAAGATCTAATACTCTAGGGTGGTGAAACCACCATGAACGGCGCTTACCATGGTGAGGCGACGGTGGTCCGACGCAGGACAACGGCGGCTCGGCTTCACTGCTCCGGCGACGCGTGCAGGAACGCGAGACGTGACCGTCTCCTCCTCGTGCGACGGTCGAGCGGCCGGCTGGGCTGGGCGGCGGCGCGATCTGGGTGGTGCAAGGTTGAAGGAAAGGAAGGTGGAGGACTTGAGTTGGAGGGAGGAAGAAGAAGAAGAAGGCATCAGGAAAAGAAAGAAAGAAAATAGTGAAAAGGGGGGAGTTCGACGTTAATAAGAGAGGGAGGAGAGAGAAAATCTATTTTTTTTTGTATTAGTGGGTATAAAATAAGTGATAAATATTAAGCCTAAAGTAAACATTTTTACTTTTTGGAATCTAAAAATAAATATTGATAAATATATGATTTCGAAATTCAAATTAGAGTAAAGATTAATAGTTGAACTGATCAACTAAGAAAATACTCGGTCCAAAATTAATCTCCGATTAATGTCAAACCAAAATATTTTTAACTCTAAAATTAAATAGAATAAATATATGAAAATGCTTTTCTCTTAATCATATTATTTAAAATATTTTTCTGTACTGGTATAATAGTGACAATAACGTAAATTATTGTCTAGTAGGCGTGCATTCACTGAAATAAATCAGTGCTAACGCACCCAATAAAATAATTTGAAGAGAGTAATTTAAATACTCAACTAAACCACATAACAAAATAAACTTAAACATCCAAATAAAATAATTAATCATATGTGTAAAAACTAGGGTGTTACAATACTACCCCTCTTAAAAAATTTCGTCCTCGAAATTTGGTAGCTCAAAACTAAACAGGATTGTATACTCACACCTTGACCTTAAAATCTTACCTTGTATTCTTGTCGCTTCATTCCTTTCACCTATAACTCTATAACAGGATCGATTCTTATGTCATTCTATTTATCCTTTAACTACATCTGAACCTGAGTTATACATGATAAACTTCACGCCAAGAACCTAAGAAATTCAATCTTCTTATTGAAATTGAATCTTCCCACATCCAACATAGTCCGTTCTCTTCTTAATTCCTCTCAAATCTTTTGCCTACTTCGAATTCATATCCTTCATTTGCCTCTCATTTCAATTTGGCTATCAAGCCCCGTTAGTATCCCTAGGTTAAGAAATTTCCCATGCACATCTACCCTATTGTCCAAGGAAAATACACAACTCCTAACAATTCCTCCATCTAAAGACAGAGCTTTATCACTTATGCAAGGAAGTGCTTGTATCATATATGCCCCTATCTTATATACTCGCAGCCGAGAAAAGAGATTATAAAACAGAGTTTCTCTAAGGCCATTACTCCTAGGAGTTGCACCAAAACAAAGCCAAGAAATCCAGGTGGACACTCCCCAATGGCAAATCTTGGATTTGAAATGTCCAGTTTCCACTATGGATTATCAACCACATATTTACCAGAATAAGACCTCAAAGATTATAAAGATTTCGCCATAGCTTATCACACTCGAAAGACACAATCAAAACTTAATCGCCTCTTGCCTCAAAATTTGTCTGCTAGCAAAACTTCTTCAACACCTTATCCTCACGACGAACATCAAGTTCAACACTAACTTTACCGCATCATACATCAACTTTCAATTTAAAGTATACAATTGTTGTCTTAATTTCCTTTGAACATATTCCACCACTCCAAATTATATCATAGTCATTCATTTCAATCTTAAAGAATACGATTACATTCCTCCATGCAACTACAACCAAAAGGAATCACTTCAGTTTGAATTATCCAAAATCATAATTCTTAAACTTTTCTAACAAATTTCGGACGGATAATTCATTTGAATTTATTAATATCAAATAAATCTTGTTTAATCTTGTTTAATTCACTTCATAAATCTTGTTTACTTTTAAATTTATTAAGATCAAATATTTTAATCATATTTATAAGATAAATTATTTAATCTTTTTTCAAGGAAAATATAAAAAATAACAAATTCTGTGTGAAATCCGTCCAAAAATTTCGGACGGATTTCAAACGGATGTAAGAAATATAAACAAAACAACACAATCCGTGTGAAATCCGTCCGAAATTTTCGGACGGATTTCAGACGGATGTAAGATAAATCAAGGAAATATAAAAAATAACAAATTCCGTGTGAAATCTGTCCGAAATTTTCGGACGGATGTAAGAAATATAAAAAATAACACAATCCGTGTGAAATCCGTCCGAAAATTTCGGACGGATTTCAGACGGATATAAGATAAATCAAGGAAAATATAAAAAATAACACAATCCGTTTGAAATCCGTCCGAAATTTCGGACGGATTTCAGATGGATGTAAGAAATATAAAAAATAACACAATCCGTGTGAAATCCGTCCGAAATTTTCGGATGGATTTCAGACGGATGTAAGATAAATCGAGGAAAATATAAAAAATAACACAATCCGTCTGAAATCCGTCCGAAATTTTCGAACGGATTTCAGACAAATCAAGGAAAATATAAAAAATAACACAATCCGTCTGAAATCTGTCCGAAATTTCGGACGAATTTCAGACGGATCAAGGAAAATATAAAAAATAACACAATCCGTCTGAAATCATCGAATTTGGACGGATTTCAAACGGATCAAGGAAAATATAAAAAATAACACAATCCGTCTGAAATCCGTCCGAAAATTTCGGAAAATTTCGAACGGAAACATTTCCGTCCGAAAATTCCGTCCGAAAATTCAAGTTTTCCAGTAGTGTTAATGGCTAGATGAACGCGGTTATTTTCAAGATGGATGCGAATTCTATAAGAACTATCAGAAACTTATTTCAAGAACCAGAATCAAGAAAACAGATTCTGTTAATCATATCCAAATCTGTTTTGATTGATCCCAACAACTATAACTTGTTTTCTATATAAAGAGGGATCAAATGAACACTTTTTACGAATACGAACATAACGATATCAATCATAACAAAAGAACACATACCATTCATTATCTTTCTTGAGCTTATTGTGAAAAGGAGTGTTTCATTCTCGTAAGTGCTTCAATTTGTTTATCTGACTATTGAGAGTTAGGAATCAATTTTTGTTTTACTTTTTGATTGTAAAGAGAGAGGGAGTCTCTCTGAGTGATTAGGGTGAGGTATCCCTAAGGAAGAACATTGAGGCTTTTCACAAGAGTGTGGTATCTCGAGGTGAAGGAGTGCTCTGTGGTGTAAAGGTTTTTCAAGCTACCTGGCTAAAGCTTGTGTGTTAGTGTGTGAAATCCCACAGGTGGAGTGGGGACTGGATGTAGGTCACGGTGGAGGTGACTGAACCAGGATAAATCTGGTTGTGTGGTATCTCTAAACTCAAACTCCTTACTTTCTGTTTATGATCAAGAACCTGTGATTCTGATGGTTAAAGTTCAATATAATTTCTATTCTTGATCTATATAAACTGTATTGAAACCCGAGTCCGTTTGCAATCAAGACTGTGTTATCTGCATTCAAAACTGAGTTGATCAAAACCATTCTTGATTGCTGAAATTGAACTAATACTGAAACTGAAACCTGCAAGTTCGTTCTTGATTGTTAATGCTAGCTTGTATCTGAAACTTGCATAACTTGTTATTAATCTTTAAAGGCTTAATCATTTTCTGTATTTTGTTATTACTTAGTTTTGAACCTGGACCTATTCTGAATTAATTCTGAATCAATCTTTCTTATCTTCATCACCTTCTATTCAAGATTTTATATAAACCCTTCATTGATTTTATAAAAGATCCCGAGGCCACAAATCGGCAACTTTGATTTGAAAAGTTTTGTGAAAAAGTTTTTAAGAGGGAAATAATTTTTGAAGACTCAATTCACCCCCCCTTCTTGAGTCGTTGAAGCCAAAACAACAATTGGTATCAGAGCTAAACTCTTAAGTTTGGCTTAACCGCTATAAGAGTACGGCTTACAATGACTGTTTGAATGAAGGGGCTTCCCTTGCACGCCCTCCTGCCTTCAATGGATCTGAGTATATCTATTGGAAGGAAAGAATGGTAATCTTTCTTGAGGCAACAAGTGTAGACATATGGGATGCAGTAGAGAATGGACCATTATTTATCCCCTCTACTGTAGATGCTAATGGTGCTCCAAGAAATAAGCTTAAAACTGAATGGAATTAGGATGATAAGAAAAGAGTTCAATATAATGGACGTGCTAAGAATATTATAACATCTGCTTTAAGCCGTGATGAGTTTTTCAGGGTTTCAAATTGCAAATCAGCAAAGGAGATGTGGGATACATTGCAAGCAACACATGAAGGAACCACATACGTCAAAAGAGCAAGAATGAACATCGATCCTGACACATGAGTATGAGCTGTTCAGAATGAATCGAGGAGAACTTATGACTGAAATGCAAAAGAGATTCACATGCATTGTAAATTGTAATCACACATATATTTTGATGAATGACAAACACTAACAAAAAGGCAAGAGAATTTTTCTTATAGCATGCAGGTACCGCGTGCACAAATTCAAATTATTATGGTGTACCAGAAAATCAAGTATCAAGACCACAAGAACAATGGGTAAATTATTAGGTCTTAGATACTTTTGTAAGAGGTTGGTTTAATTAGGTACTTAGCTTGGCTCAAAGTTTTTTTTTTAATGTTGAAAATCAAAAAAATTTCAAAACTAATTTTAAAGTTTTTTTTTCAAAACAAATCTCAAAGATACTTTTTGTTTCTTTAAAAAAAAGGTAATAATAATAATAATTAATTTTCATTCTAGTGAAAATGTTTTTGAAAAGAGCATCTCATGCTATAGCCTAATTACCTGAATGAATATTATTTTTTGAAGTGAAACATTCACGTTATGGATCAGTATGGATTCAAATCATTTTTAAATAACATAACCTTTTTATATGGGCATTTGACAATTAATTATTTTAAGTGTATATTAATTTGAATTAAATGCACATATCCACTCATAGGCACTCATGTTCAACATTATTGGCAAATTGCATAAATCCACTTTATTGGCTAATTGCCCATGTTCAACGTCATGCTATGTATGCTCTTGAGCATTTCTTGGCTACAATTCTCTAATATTGCACTCGTATTATTGACTTCTCCTCACTATTAGACCCGTTCAATGTTAGTATTTTAGGCTTATAAAAGACGAATTGTTGCAACTTAAAAATATAAGACATATACACACGAGACAGAAATGAAACATTTTTTGTGAGTGAACAGTTTCGTTATTATTTTTATTATAAGCTTTTGCTAAAATTCTGAAAACATTTTGAGCAGTTACTAGTACCGCTTTAATCAATCTCATAGGACTTCAAGTTGTAATCATCTGCACTAGAAGAGTGTATCATATTGTTCTTCCTTTGCTGAAACTTTGTGTGAGGGTGTGGTATCCCTCTTTGTTGTGATTGAGTCTTCTACACAAGGGTGGGGTATCCCTAGTGAGAAGGGCTCTGTTGTGTACAAAGGTTGCAAGCACCAGTTATAAGCTTGTTTGTTAGTGGAAGAAAATCCCACAGGTGGAGTGGGGACTGGACGTAGGTCACTGGTGGTTGGTGGCTGAAGCAGGATAAAATCCTCGCGCAAGTATTCTCTTTACCTCTCTTTTAATTTATTTCTTTTATATAATTGATTGCATGATAAATTTTGTTAAAGAAATTTTTGTTAAAAGATTAAAAAGAAATTTGTAGACTTAATTCACCCCTCCCCTCTTGAGTCGAAGTCACATATTCCAACAAGTGGCATCAGAGCCAGGTTCTTGCATAAAGAGCTTAGTAGCTTCAAGAGAAATGGCTTCGAATGACTTCCTACTTGAAGGAGCCTCCCTTGGCAGACCCCCTGCCTTTAATGGTCAAGAATATGCATATTGGAAAGAACGCATGATAATTTTTATTCAAGCACAAGATTATGATGTGTGGGATGCTATTAAAAATGGACCTTTTGTCCCTATGAAAGATGTAGATGGTAAGTCTGTTATTAAGCCTATAAGTGAACAAACTGAGGATGAGAAAAAGAAAGGATAATTAAATTTACGTGCTAGAAATATGATAACATCTGCTTTGAGTAGGGGAGAATTTTTCAGGGTCTCAAATTGCAAGACGGCCAAAAAAATGTGGGATACGCTTCAAGTCACTCATGAAGGAACGAGTGAAGTCAAGCGCGCAAGGACAAACACTCTGATAAGAGAATACGAGCTGTTCATGATGAAGCAAGGAGAATCCATTCAAGACATGCAGAAATGCTTCACTCACATTGTGAACCAGCTTGCTGGTCTGGGTAAGAATATTGATAATGAAGATTTAATTAATAAAGTTTTACGTTGTTTGAGCAGGGAATGGCAGTCGAAGGTGACAGCAATTGCTGAATCTAAAGATCTCACCACAATGAACTTAGCGATACTATTTGAAAAATTACAAGAGCATGAACTAGAACTTAGTCGGCTGTCGGAACACGAAAAAAAAGACAAGAAAAAGAAGAGTCTAGCCTTGAAAGCATCCTCCTCCAAAAATGAGGAAGAGAGTGAAAAAGATGAAGAAGAGGAAGATGCTTCAGATGATGAAATGGGAATGCTAGTAAAGAAATTCAAAAGATTTGTGAAAAAGAAAGCTAGCTCAAGAAGATCATCAACCTTTCCCAAAAAGAGTTTCAACAAGGGAGATGGTCCAAGCTCCACACCTACTTGCTATGAATGTGGAAAGCCCGGTCACATGAGGTATGATTGTCCTAAATTACAAAAGAAGGACAAATTCAAAAGAAAAGAAAAGAAGGAAAACAAACCTAGAAGAGCTTACATAGCTTGGGGTGAAAATGATTTGGATACCACCGATGATTCGGACAATGAGGCAGCTAATTTATGTCTCATGGCTGGCCACGAAAGCGATGATGAGGTAACCTCTAACTCTTCTTCTTCTTCTTTCTCATATGATGCATTGCATGATGCCTTTCTTGAACTACACAATGACTCTATGAGATTCGCTAAGGCATTAGAAAAAACCAAGAAAATGGTTAATTATTTGAAAAACCAAGTAATTCCTTTAACAAAAGAAAGGTTGGAATTAAAGAAGGAAAACTATAGCATTGGATATACTCTAGGAAATTTTACATGCAAAAAGTGCAGTGAATATGAAAAACAAGTAAATGACTTGAAGATCACTCTTGCAAAATTCACCAATGGTAGAGATAACTTGAATGTTCTTTTGGGAATCCAAAAAGGTGTATATGATAAGGCTAGCTTAGGATATAAGCCTAATGATCATGAAAAATCCTTTTTGAAGAAAACATTTGTGCCTACTCATACATCTATTAGTCCTTTCGTCAAATGTTATTATTGTGCTAGAAAAGGGCATACCGCATCAACTTGTAATGTGAGAAAGGAGAATTAAAAGAAAAAAAGGGTTCCTAAGGGAACATCATTTGGCACTAACAACCAAGGACCCAATAAAATTTGGGTACCTAAAAACAAAATATGATTGTTGTTTTGTAGGTATGCTTGAAAACCAAGACTACAAATTGGTACCTTGACAGCGGCTGCTCTAAGCATATGACGGGAGACATTAGCAAGTTCACATCCTTCACACCAAAAGTTGGAGGACATGTGACATATGGTGACAATAACAAAGGGCAAATTCTTGGGATTGGAAGTGTTGGTAAAAGTCCGACAACATCAATTGATAATGTACTTTTTGTGGAAGGACTAAAGCACAACCTCCTAAACATAAGTCAACTTTGTGACAAAGGTAACAAGGTTAGCTTTGATTATAAAAGTTGTTTAATTGAAAATTTGCATGATAAAAATAAGAAATTAATTGGACATAGAATTAATAATATTTATATGATAGACTTAGATGATATCTCTTCAAATGATGCATGTTGTCTTGTCTCTAGAGAAGACAACAGTTTTCTTTGGTATCGTAGGATTGTACACATACACACAGCACTTAAACAAGCTTATTTCAAAAGAACTTGTTATCGGTTTACCCAAAATGAAATTTAAAAAGGATGGATTGTGTGATGCATGCCAAAAAGGTAAACAAACAAAGGCTTCCTTCAAACCAATTAATATTGTTTCATCGGAGAGGCCCTTGCAACTCCTACATATGGATCTTTTTGGGCCTTCTAAAACTAAGAGCCTTGGTGGCAATTTTTACGCGTTAGTAATTGTTGACGACTACTCTAGGTTCACTTGGACCTTATTTCTTTCACACAAAAGTGACACCTTTAAAGCTTTTAAAAAATTAGCCAAGGTAATTCAAAATGAAAATTATCTAAAAATTGTATATATTAGAAGTGACCATGGCGGGGAATTTGAAAACGAAGCGTTTAAAATTTTTTGTGAAGAAAATGGCATAAAACATAATTTTTCTGCGCCCAGGACCCCACAACAAAATGGGGTGGTAGAAAGAAAAAATGGGGCTTTAGAGGAACTCGCTAGAACACTATTAAGCGATGCAAACCTCCCAAAATATTTTTGGGCGGATACAGTTAGCACTGCTTGCTATGTTCTCAATAAGGTCTTAATTAGACCAATTTTAAAGAGAACCCCATATGAATTATATAAAGGAAGGAAGCCCAATATCTCTCATTTTCGTGTGTTTGGATGCAAATGTTTTGTGCTTAATAATGGTAAAAATAATTTAGGAAAATTTGATGCCAAAGCTGATGAAGGGATATTCTTAGGTTATTCATCATCTAGCAAAGCCTTCAGGGTATACAATAAAAGAACTTTAACTATTGAGGAATCAGTGCATGTTTCTTTTGATGAGACTAACCCCAAAAGGTTGGGAAATGATATTGTTGATGACCTTGCAGATTCCTTAGAACTAGGGGTGATCATAAACCGACGACCCGACCGAACCCGAACTATCCGTTTTGAGATTGGGTGAAATGGTCGGGTTCAAACGGGTGAAATGAATGGGTTAAGATGGATAAGAGCGGGAGGGTTCAGGTCTGGTTTATGTCATCCACCGGTACCCGACCCGACCCGCTCATAACAAAAAAAATAATAAATTTTTTTTATGGAGAATGGGCTGCCAAGACTGGATCTTAGATTTTTTTTCCCCTCTTTTGTTTTTTTTTTGGGTACTTAATTGGGTTGAAAGCCTTAAATTTTAATTAGGCTCATTGGGTTTTTTTTAATTTTTTGGAATAAAATTAAATAATTAAAAATCCTAAATCCATTGCAACCCGCCCGAAACCCGACCAACCCGCCACCCGACCAACCCGATGTATAGATGGACGGGTTCGGATTTCATTTTTCTTACATCGAACCCGCCCGAACCCGACAAACCCCACCCGAACCCGCCCGATGCTCACCCCTACTTAGAACATACCCACTTGGATGAAAATAAAAATCAAGAGGACAAAGAAGGCAATGATGATGAGATCAAGCAAGAGGAAGAAGAACTTCAAGATCTTCCCAAAGAATGGAGAGTTTCCAAAAATCATCCATTGGACAACATTATTGGTGATATTTCTAAAAGGGTAAGTACTAGAAACTCCATTAAAAATGCTTGCAATCACATGGTTTTTGTTTCTCTAATAGAACCTAAGAACATTGACGATGCTATTTGTGATGAATTTTGGTTGTTAGCCATGCAAGAAGAATTAAACCAATTTGAAAGAAATCAGGTATGGGAACTAGTCCCTAGGCCAACAAAAAATCAAACAATTGGGACTAAATGGGTCTTTAGAAATAAATTAGATGAAAATGGTATAATTGTTAGAAACAAGGCTAGACTTGTAGCTAAAGGGTACAATCAAGAGGAGGGCATAGATTATGAAGAAACGTATGCACCCGTAGCCAGACTTGAGGCCATTCGCACGTTACTTGCATTTGCTTGCATTATGAATTTTAAATTATATCAAATGGATGTAAAAAGTGTGTTTTTAAATGGCTCTATTCAAGAAGAGGTGTATGTAAATCAACCTCCTGGTTTCGAAAATTTTGACCTACCCAATCATGTGTTTCTCTTAAAGAAAGCGCTTTATGGTTTAAAGCAACCTCCTAGAGCTTGGTATGAGCGCTTAAGCAAGTTTCTTTTAGAAAAAGGTTTTTCACAAGGAAAGGTTGACACAACCTTATTTATTAAAAGAAAATCACATGATATTCTTCTTGTACAAGTGTATGTGGATGATATAATTTTTGGTGCTACTGATGAGTATCTTTGCAAAGAATTCTCTAAGCATATGCAGGAAGAATTTGAAATGTCGATGATGGGAGAATTAAATTTCTTCCTTGGGCTTCAAATCAAACAAACAGACAATGGCATATTCATAAGTCAAGCAAAATACTGCAAGAAACTTTTAAAAAGATTTGGAATGGACAATGCCAAGGAGATAGCCACACCAATGAGCACCTCATGCTACTTAGATAAGGATGAAAATGGTAAGCCTATTGAATTAACAAAATATCGAGGTATGATTGGATCCCTCTTGTATCTTACTGCAAGTAGGCCTGACATCATGTTTAGTGTTTGCATGTGTGCTAGATATCAGGCTAGTCCTAGGGAATCCCACCTTGCGGCGGTTAAGCGAATAATGAGATATTTAGTTGGGACAAAAGACATGGGATTGTGGTACCCCAAAGGCGACACATGCAATTTGGTTGGGTATTCCGACTCTGACTTTGCAGGTTGCAACTTAGATAGGAAAAGTACTAGTGGGACATGCCACTTTTTAGGTAGTTCCTTAGTTTCATGGTTTAGCAAAAAACAAGCTAGTGTGGCATTGTCAACCGCTGAGGCGGAATACATAGCAGCAGGGAGTTGTTGTGCCCAAATTATTTGGATGAAACAACAACTGTTAGACTATGGTGTCCAATTAGATCATATCCCCATTCGATGTGATAACACTAGTGCCATTAACTTAACTAAGAATCCCATTCAACATTCTAGGACAAAACACATTGAGATAAGACACCATTTTATTCGGGAACATGTGCAAAATGGAGATTGTGTTTTGGAGCATGTGGGTACAACTAAGCAATTAGCAGATATCCTTACTAAACCCCTCAATAAAGAGAGTTTCTTTTACATCAGAAGAGAATTAAGCATCCTAGATTTATCTTACATCAATTAATCTTACATGTTTACTTTTATTCTCACATATCTATCAAATTTGCTCTCTGTCGATAATTTTATTAATAAATATGTGAGCAGGACAATTAATTTTATCATAGTTCCTGTAACTATGTGTCACACTTTTTGATAATAAATTTCAAAATTAAGTGCGTAAATTGAATTGCATCCAGTTGGTCAATGTGCTCCTGCACCGTCCGTTCTATTGTGATAGTCTGATTTTGTTAGTTTGGATACCGTGAATCATAAAATCAACCTCCATATTGGCTACTACACATACTTATTTTATTAACGCTATTAATGTCCCACTTTTCATCTATTTTGATGAATGAAAGTTATCATCTATATTTATTATCTTTTATCCATAAACTTTCTTTTTCATCATGCCAAAAGGGGGAGAAGAATTGGAATATTAATCTTGCATAAAATAAATGTAATTGAACTATTCAGGCGGAGCATGCTTATAATATTCCATTGCCTAATAATTTGAATTTATGCCTTCTGAATTTAACTGATGTATCTATTGAGTAATATGTTTTAGATAGGCGGAGATCCATCCCACGCTCATGTAGTGTGATGCGTGCATAACACACTTAGGGCAAGTGCACCCTGTCGCAATAGTAATATACGAGTATTTGGGACTCCAAGTATCGTACCCACAGGGATTAATTAATAATTACCAAACGAGAGAAATTCTTATGTTATTTAGACAAATCAAATTGGTGAAATGATGAATTTTAGAAAGGAACAACAAAGACAAGAGTTCGCACGCAAGAACACAAATATACAGAAAGGAGGATTCAATTATGAGAAAGCCTAGGGTCAAGGTTTCACTTGCACTTTTAATTCCCAATTCCTAATTCTTTATGATTTTTGAATTAAGCAACATATATCAATCCCTCAACGAATTCTATTAATACGTTTGGTCATTCGCTATTAATAATATTTTCCCCGAATTAATTTCCTATTTGGTCATGTAAGAAATTCAAATCCTGAGAAAGCATAAAGCACGGAGAGGTTGATTAATCTAATTGATTAACCTGATTGAAATACTGGGATTAAAGTTTGATCTTGCAATAATCCTAACATCGATTATTCTATATGTCTGTCAATTAATTGTGGTACGGCCGCCGATCAATCAATCAACTCAAACACGCCAAGAGTGATCAAAACTTAACATGAATTAAAGCAATAGAATAATCTATATGAAAGCAAAATCTTGAAATCATATTAAATTATGAAAAGAGTTTCAAGTAGCAAGATTCACCATAACCCTACTAATGGTATTTAGCTATCCATAGAATAAAAGAGAACCAAATCTAAATAAAGGTACATGAAGAAACAAGGAAAAAGAACCCTTTTTATAGTAGTAATCTCCACTCTGATTCTTCAAGCGCCTTGCCTTGCTCTTGAATCGCTCCAAAGGTTTGGAAGAACTCCCACAATAGCTAAACCCCCAAGAACAGTGTTTTTAGCCGTCTCCAGCCTCTCCAAAAAGATCGTCCCCAAAACAAAGGTTCTAACCCTATTTAAAACTAAAATAAAAAGGGTAAATTTGATATTTTCAGAACAAACAGAATAGACACAACTGTGTCTAATAGGGGACACAGCTGTGTCTCTTGGCAAAACCACGCTCCAGGGACTAGACACAGCTGTGTCTAATAGGAGATACAACTGTGTCTCTCGGAAGAACAGCGCATGCGACGATTAGACACAGCTGTGTCTATATGGAGACATAGCTGTGTTGAACTCCATGAGAGAGAAACGTCTACTTTTTGGAGACACAATTGTGTCTATCAGGACACACGGCTATGTCTCATGCCCCAACTCTTAATTCACCCTGTTTTTAAGATCCAAAAATACCATTTTTCCTCCAATTATGCTCCAACTTAGTCCACTCTTAATAATCTGCAAAAGTAATCAAAGTTATGAGAATCCATCTCTTTAATAGCCAAAAATCAATGAATAATTGCAATGAGGATATGGTTTTAAGCTATATATAGTCATGTTATCAAACTACCTACACTTGAGTTTTGCTTGTCCTCAAGCAAAGAAATAACATTAAACTCGGGATTAACTTCAGCTTCCAAAGACATAAATCAAAGGGCTTTCATAACAAATGAATTCAGTCAAGCCAAGGATCAAAATCAGTCAAATATGAGCAATTAGTACCTAGTGCAATTAGAAGCTTGAGTTTAACTAGCATCACTTCCTAATCAACAAATAAGGTCACTCAACTTTCCATCACTCAACTGATTAAGGACAAAGAGATCACTCCAAACTTCTTCTAGGAAGATGCGTTACCATAGGCTTGATTGTCAATCTCATCTCCACTTTCTTATTCACATGCACAACATGAATCAAAAGGACTTGCAATGGTTGTAATGGGGCTACGGGGGAACAATAATAGGTAGGATAAAAAGGATGAAGATAATTTGGATAAGTCACAACATAGTAAAATCAGGTTGAAAAGAAAACATGTGAAACTCAATGCACAAGCACATAATAATCTTTCACTTCCAACCTTATTTCCATTATACTTCACCAAAAATCTCCCTTTTATCATATTTTTTTATTTGAATCCATATGGATTGATTTTTTTCTTTCTTTTTTCCCTTTTTTTCTGTGTTTTTTTTTCTTTGTTTTTTTTTTTTTTTTTGCTTTCTGCTTTTCTATCCATCAACACACAAATAACCTTCAATGACCTTTTATCAACCCATTTGCATGCTTCACCCAATGTCAAGAATAATCAAAATAATCAAATACATTCAACCTGAAATTCTCAAAAAGGGGTAAGAAAGGAAATTTCATATCAAGCTCAAATAGGGCAACTAAGGGAATAATTTTGTCAACGCAACTCAGGAGGTCAAGAAAAAATAAATCCTAATTGCCTTAATCACCTTCAAGCATGCATGCGAATTATTGAAGTCTCAACAAGATATCAAAGCAAGTTCTAGAACACATAGACCTAGAGAAGTATCACTCCCAAAATAAAATTGGATTCAAAATGAAAATCCAATCAATTTGGCTCAAAACTCACTTTCTGGGGCTAAGTTGAGAAGAAAAGCAAATGCAAGCAAACAGGCTAATTTTCAACCAGGATCACACCATGTCACATCAAACTGGAAAAAGATCGCTTTGCAAAACAATCTCTCATAAGCAATGAGGTGCCCTTCGAAAAATATCTCTATCTGCCTAACATTAATTCAAAAAATTCAAAGTCACATCTTGCTTAATTATTCACAATACTCAAGTGTAGTTCTTCACATTTTCAAAAATAAATGGGGGACCAGAAATAAATTTTCAAAAAAAAAACATTGGTACCCCACCACCTACACTTAAACCCAACATTGTCCTAAATGTTACAAATAAATCATAAAATGTAAATGCGAAAGAGAGTAAAGAGGACTTCCTTGAGACAGCTTGCATCCTAAGCTCCTTTGCTAAAAGAAAATAAAAATAAAGCAAAAAAAAAAAACAAAAAAAAAACTAAGATGAAAAACACCACAGGTTGCCTCCTGTGAAGCGCTTGTTTAACGTCTTGAGCCTGACGGTACCTCAAAAGTGATCAATCAGGGGGCTCTCCAAGTGCAAATTTTACCTTTAAGACATTGCCCCTTCTTAATTTTCCAACCATTTGGTTCATGTGGTTTTTCCGTTTCCCATGTGGTGGATGAGCTTCAAAAGATGATGACATGTTAGTTTTCTCACAACCCACCAATATGCTAAGATCCTGCAAAGTAAGAATTTTTTCCATATGGTCCTGCATCCTTAGATCACAAAAATCGTTAGAAACGACCACATCATTAATAAAATAGGAAGAAACAAAAGGAGAAGTGTTTTGGGTAGAATTTAAAACCTTTAAAATATCCTCTTCCTTACCACACCTTAAAGTTACCATTCCATTTTGAACCTCAATTATAGCGTCACCTATGGCTAAGAGAGTCTGCCCCAAAAAAATTGGGACTTCCTTCTTTTTCTGTGTCTGGAAAAACAAGGTCAATCTCATTTTCCACGTGAATGCTCCCTTCAGTGAGAGCTTCATCCCTCTCTATGGACATCTGTCCCTCATGCTTAAGATCTTCATTCAACTCTTTCCCACTCCTAAGAGTGATAACTTGAGCTTCTACATCTAGATTGGGCTCAGCTTTAGTGGGCAGTGATTCTTGAACCTCTTGAGACATCAATATAACAAGGTTGGAGAATTGAGTCTCCAAAGTCTCGAGTCTACTATTAATCATCTCCATAGATTTAATCATAATCTCCTCAAAGTCTGGTTCTCGCTCCTCTTGTTTTGGCCACTGATTTTGCAAGTAAGATGGCTCATTGACATTATCCCTGTAAGAATCATACTGGCCCCAGTTGGAATGGCTCTCATAGTTAATCCAAGGATTTCCTGCTAGCTCCATAGTGGATATGAGATAATCTTCAATAGTTCTCCTCTCATCCATGATTCCTGTCTATTTCCTAACTACAAAATAGGGTCAACTGCAAACAGGCTCTTGGGAAAATGTTAGCATAAACAAATAAAAACAAGAATTTTTTTTTAAAGTCTAAATTAACGATGGACTCTTTCGTTCAATATTGTTGATTAATCCCCGGCAATGGCGCCAAAAACTTGATACGTGCAGAACACACTTAGGGCAAGTGCACCCTGTCGCATTAGTAATATAGAAGTATTTGGGACTCCAGGTATCGTACCCATAGGGATTAATTAATACTTACCAAACGAGAGAAATTATTATGTTATTTAGACAAATAAAATTGGTGAAATGATGAATTTTAGAAAGGAACAACAAAGACAAGAGATCGTACGCAAGAACACAAATATACAGAAAGGATGATTTAATTATGAGAAAGCCTAGGGTCAAGGTTTCACTTGCACTTTTAATTCCCAATACCTAATTCTTTATGATTTTTGAATTAAGCAACATATATCAATCCCTCAACGAATTCTATTAATACGTTTGGTCATTCGTAATTAATAATCTTTTCCCCGAATTAATTTCCTATTTGGTCATGTAAGAAATTCAAATCCTGAGAAAGCATAAAGCACGGAGAGGTTGATTAATCTAATTGATTAACCTGATTAAAATACTAGGATTAAAGTTTGATCATGCAATAATCCTAACATCGATTATTCTATATGTCTGTCAATTAATTGCGGTACGGCCGCCGATCAATCAATCAACTCAAACACGCCAAGAGTGATCAAAACTTAACATGAATTAAAGCAATAGAATAATCTATATGAAAGCAAAATCATGAAATCATATTAAATTAGGAAAAGAGTTTCAAGTAGCAAGATCCACCATAACCCTAGTAATGGTATTTAGCTATCCATATAATAAAAGAGAACCAAATCTAAATAAAGGTACATGAAGAAACAAGGAAAAAGAACCCCTTTTACAGTAGTAATCTCCACTCTGATTCTTCAAGCGCCTTGCCTTGCTCTTGAATCGCTCCAAAGGTTTGGAAGAACTCCCACAATAGCTAAACCCCCAAGAACAGTGTTTTTAGCCGTCTCCAGCCTCTGCAAAAAGATCGTCCCCAAAACAAAGGTTCTAACCCTATTTAAAACTAAAATAAAAAGGGTAAAACTGATATTTTCAGAACAAACAGAATAGACACAACTGTGTCTAATAGGGGACACAGCTGTGTCTCTTGGCAAAACCACGCTCCAGGGACTAGACACAGTTGTGTCTAATAGGAGACACAACTGTGTCTCTCGGAAGAACAGCGCATGCGACGATTAGACACAGCTGTGTCTATATGGAGACATAGATGTGTCGAACTCCATGAGAGAGAAACGTCCACTTTTTGGAGACACGGCTGTGTCTATCAGGATACACAGTTGTGTCTCATGCCCCAACTCTTAATTCACCCCGTTTTTAAGCTCCAAAAATACCATTTTTCCTCCAATTATGCTCCAACTTAGTCCACTCTTAATAATCTGCAAAAGTAATCAAAGTTATAAGAATCCATCTCTTTAATAGCCAAAAATCAATGAATAATTGCAATGAGGATATGGTTTTAAGCTATATAAAGTCATGTTATCACAGTGCGTATATGACTCTGACACCACATTACATAGGTAAGAAGGTAAGGTTTGTCATAATCAAAAAGGGGAGTATGTAATCACACATTCATATATTTTGATGAATGACAAACACTAACAAAAAGGCAAGAGAATTTTTCTTATAGCATACAAGTACCGCGTGCACAAATTCAAATTATTGTGGTGTACCAGAAAATGGGTAAATTATCAGGTCTTAGATACTTTTGTAAGAGAATGGTTTAATTAGGTACTTAGCTTGGCTCAAAGTTTTTTTTTTTTAATGTTGAAAATCAAAAAAATTTCAAAACTAATTTTAAAGTTTTTTTTCAAAACAAATCTCAAAGATACTTTTTGTTTCTTTTAAAAAAAAAGGTAATAATAATAATAATAATTAATTTTCATTCTAATGAAATTTTTTTTTGAAAAGAGCATCTCATGCTATAGCCTAATTACCTGATTGAATATTATTTTTTGAAGCGAAACATTCACGTTATGGATCAGTATGGATTCAAATCATTTTCAAATAACATAACCTTTTTATATGGGCATTTGACAATTAATTATTTTAAGTGTAGATTAATTTGAATTAAATGCACATATCCACTCATAGGCACTCATGTTCAACATTATTGGCAAATTGCATAAATCCACTTTATTGGCTAATTGCCCATGTTCAACGTCATGCCATATATGCTCTTACGCATTTCTTGGCTACAATTCTCTAATATTGCACTCATATTATTGACTTCTCCTCACTGCAATATTCATATTCTTTAATAGCCAAATCAAATTGCCACACTCATGGTTAAGCCTTTAACGTTACAATTCTGGCCATCCTTAATTACATGTTACACACGTTTCTTTTGTGTGGAAATTATTTGAATTTGATTTGTTTCAGCAAGTTAATTTGTATTTAATATACTCATCAAAATCTTTCATTCCAATTGATTCTTTTCATTGCAAATTAAATCATTTGAATGAAATGGCCAGCCTCACTTATGTTGTAACGTTAACAATCCTTGAATTGCAAAATCAATTCAAATTTGCTGACTGAGATTTTCACACGTTTTTATCATTTAGCATAGCAATAATTTTTTGATTGCACATAATAATAATAAAAATGCTTTGAATGCAATTCACTATCAAACCTGTTCAACGTTAGTGTTTTAGGATTATAAAAGACGAATTATTGCAACTTAAAAATATAAGACATATACACACGAGACAGGATTGAAACATTTTTTTGTGAGTGAACAGTTTTGTTATTATTTTTATTATAAGCTTTTGCTAAAATTCTGAAAACATTTTGAGCAGTTACTAGTACCGCTTTAATCAATCTCATAGGACTTCAAGTTGTAATCATCTGCACTAGAAGAGTGTATCATATTGTTCTTCCTTTGCTGAAACTTTGTGTGAGGGTGTGGTATCCCTCTTTTTTGTGATTGAGGCTTCTACACAAGGGTGGGGTATCCCTAGTGAGAAGGGCTCTGTTGTGTACAAAGGTTGCAAGCACCAGTTATAAGCTTGTTTGTTAGTGGAAGAAAATACCACAGGTGGAGTGGGGACTGGACGTAGGTCACTGGTGGTTGGTGGCTGAAGCAGGATAAAATCCTCGTGCAAGTATTCTCTTTACCTCTCTTTTAATTTATTTCTTTTATATAATTGATTGCGTGATAAATTTTATTAAAGAAATTTTTGTTGAAAGATTAAAAAGAAATTTGTAGACTCAATTCACCCCTCCCCTCTTGAGTCGAAGCCACATATTCCAACATAAATCATTTGACTGGTCTTGGAAAAGCTATATCAAATGAGGATCAAATTAACAAAGTAATGAGATGCTTGAGCAGAGAATGGCAACCTAAAGTCACTGCAATCTCATAATCTAGAGACCTCTCATCAATGACCATTGCCACATTGTTTGGAAAATTGCAAGAACATGAATTAGAGTTGAACAAACTGAATTAGAATGAAGAAACTGATAAAAGAAAGTAGGGATTGGCTCTGAAATCACAAGTCAGAGAAGTAGAAGATAATGATGATAATGATTCAGCACAAGAGGCAGAATCTGAAGAAGATATGGGATTGCTAGTTGGAAAATTCAAGAACTTCCTAAAGAAGAAAGACAACTTCAAAAGAAATCCATCCACCTTTCATAAAAGAAATTTCAGCCAAGGTGACAACTCTTCCAACAACATCACATGCTATGAATGTGGAAAGATTGGCCACATGAAGCTTGACTGTCCAAAACTGCAAAAGAAGGACAAAACAAAAAAGTTTGACTCAAAGGACAAGAAGTGGAGAAAGCCAAGAAAGACTTACATTGCTTGGGATGATAATGATGTAGATTCCATCAAGAATCTGAATCGAGGAGGCAAACTTGTGTTTGATGGCCAGCAATGACAAGTGATTCGTAAAAGTGAAGTGTGTTGGAAAGCCAAGAATATGAAATGGTATCTTGACAAGTGGTTGTTCCAAGCACATGACTGGACACAAAACAAATTTCATTTCCTTTACCCCTAAGTCAAGTGGTAGTGTTACCTATGGAGACAACAATAAAGGGAGAATACTTGGCATTGGCAACATCGGAAGTGACTCAACAACAATCATTGAGGATGTACTATATGTTGAGGGACTGAAACACAACCTATTAAGTATCAGTCAACTATGTGACAAAGGCTTCAAGGTAAAATTCAATTCCAATAGTTGCTTAACAGAAAATCAGCATGATGAAAATTTGAAATTAATTGGACATAGGACAGATAACATCTATATGCTTGATTTAGATAATATCTCTTCAAATAATGCATGCTGTCTTATTTCAAATGAAGAAGAGAATTGGCTTTGGCATAGAAGAATTGCACACATTCACATGAACCACTTGAATAAACTGATTCGTAAAGATCTTGTAGTTGGCTTGCCTAAACTGAAATTTGTGAAAGATGGACTATGTGATGCATGTCAAAAAGGAAAGCAAGTTAAGGTCTATTCTAAACCAAAAACATTGTTTCAACAACCAGGCCCTTGCACTTTTACATATGGATTTATTTGGTCCATCTAGAACAAAAATCTTTGGTGGTAACTCGTATGCATTGGTAATAGTAGACGATTACTCTAGATATATGTAACACCCCGATTTCTGCTGTTTCTGTATCGATAAACAAACATCTGTTTATATTTTTTTATATGAAACATAGAAAATTATTTTGGGAAAACAAAATTCATATTCATATCATACTTATTTTTATAAGTATACGATGAAATTTTTGGTTGAAAATTCAGACGGAACCCGATCTGCGTTTTCACTGACAGTAAGATTTTACTGATCAGAAAACCTAATTTTGACCTGGGAACGAAATGGATAGTGTTTATATATCATTTCCAATGATATAGGTTATTTTTAAAATTTTCAAAATAAATAAGTTATTATACTCGATTCGGGCGTAAAACCCTAAATCGCGTAATCGACGGAGTCGAGAAAGGACGTGCAGAGACAAAACCCAACGTCGGATGCTGAGACCTCTTGCCACCTAGGATGGTGAGTCATGTGGATGAGTCACCCATGTCATGATTACTTTTTACAAAATATCCAGATATTTCTTTAAACAAGTGTAAAGACCGTTTTGCCCTTGGACGATTTTACCCTTGAACTTTCATCGAAATGACAAGTTTGACCCACAATTTGTGGACACAAATCAGCTACATCCTCACTCATTTCTCACCACATGTTGGTCATGATTGCTTTTTGGGAAATGACCATTTTGCCCTTATGTTGTCATAATACCACAAAAATGCCATTTTGTGAGATTACTACTTTGTCCTTGAATTTTTGTGTGTTGGACCCTTTTACCCCTCAAAGGCCACGGCCCTAGGCAGCCAAGAGGCCCATTTTCACTTCTATAAAATTCCATCTTCATCTTTCCCATCAAGCTTTACCATTTTTGCGATTAAAGCTCTAAGTATCATAGCTTGATTTTGTGAAGGAAGTAGTGATTCCTGTAACACCCGGTTTTTCCACTGTTTACTGTTTTTATATCAATAAAATAAACATAAACGTTTATAATTTTATTTTTAAACCTAGAAAATGATTTTGTTTAAACCAAGGTCATATTCAAACTCTACTTTACCGTGGAGAGCTACGACTCGATTTTGGGTTAAAAATTCAGACGAAACCCGGTCTGAGTTTTCACTGACAGTAAGATTTTACTGCTCAAATGATCTAATTTTGACTCGTGAACGAAACACTTAAGGTTTTTATGAAGTTTCCAACTTCTTTGGCTATTTTAAAATTTTTCACTTAAAAAGTGAAATAATATATATTATGCGGCCCTTATACGAAATCGGGTAAACGACGGAGTTGAAAACGGGATTTGAGGGACCCGCTAACGGATAAATAGGATGTCAAATCATGATGAGTCACAAGGGGTGAGTCATGGGATGACTCCTCATTGTCATGATGGTTTTTAGGAGGAAAAGACTAAAATACCCTTAATGTTGGTTTATTCACAAGTTTGCCATTGTATAAGATTTCTAAATTACCCTTGAATTTTTGTGTTTTGGGCACCAAACCCCTTGATTTCCCATGGCCCAAACCAGCCAATAGTCCATTCCCACTTCTATAAAAGCCTAAGCCATCTTCTTCATCCAAACTTTGCTCATTTTCACCATTGAAACACTAAGAAACCTAGGCTTGATTTGTGAAGGAAGTAGGAGATTTCTTGCTCATTTCTTAACTTCAAGAGGTAACCTTACTCATCTTCCTTGTTTAGCTTCATATTCTTCAATAATTTTTTCATTTTGAAGTCTTTTTCAATATGATGCATTTTAGGGTTTCTAGATTCAAAAATTCATAGAAAATCATAGGAAAATCCATTTGACATGAAACCAATTCCTATAATCCTATTATTACCTCTATATTCTAGATCTAGAATCTTGAATCAAACTAAATTTTCGAACCTATTTAACCTAAGGTGGCAGAACCTAGGGTTTTGTGGGTGGGGTGGGTGGGTGGGTGGGGGGGGGGGATTTTTTTCATTTTCTTTACATGATTCGATCTTATAAGCTATATAGGTATTAGATCTATGTTGTTTGAGTTAAATTAGAGTCTCTGAACCATTTTAATGGTCATGGCCGAAAATCATTTGTTGAAGGATTGGAAGATTTAATTTCAATCTTTATGCCATAATCATTGATTTAGGGTTTTAAGTGATTATAAATCACTAATCCAAGAGTTTAGAAATTTTAAGGATTTTGAACCCCAAAGTCATCCCTTGGCCGAAACCAACATGTAGGATTTTAGGCTTGATTTAGTTGTTTGTTTGTTGATTGAGTGTTATGTTTAATGATGGATAAGCTAAGTTATCGGGTACGCGCGTTATCGGTTTTACTTGGATTTTCGACGAACTGTTTCTCAAAGATACTGTGTTTTTGAGGTAAGGGGAAAGCCTGAGGGATTTTTTCGATAGCCATGTGTAATTGTTATTGTGTGTCTTAATTATGGTGTGTAAGTATTTATTTTGTAGTTAGCATTATTTGCTTACTGGCAGTGGTCGCCGGTGCAAGAAGGCACGGACAAGGAGCGGCTCCTGGCAGACTTCTAGGCGGAGGGACACATGAATAAACCGATTACACACCCGAATGAGAGGGATCCTGAGACTGTGTAGGTATGGGACTATACAGTTGAGGAAGGCTTATATGAATTGATTGGTACTACCTATACTAACAAGATGCATCTTCTTTTCGGTAGCCCATCACTTAAGAACTCCACAGTTAAGCGAGCTTGACTTGGAGCAATTGAGATGGGTGACCTCCTGGGAATTTTTCCCGGGAAGCATGTGGGTGAGGACAAAGCATGCTGAAAAGACCTGTGTTGGTTTATGGGGACAGTCGTCAATCCATAAAGCAGCCAGGGATGTTACGAGTGGTATCAGAGCAGGTCGAGTCTTTCGGGAACCTTGGGGAATAGGTCTGTTATGTATTTGTTGTGTGATCTCTGGTAGGACCTTGCTGGAATTGTTTCTTTGTTGAAAACAATGTGTGTTGACACACAAGTAGTTGTGTATTGTTTAGTTGAGACCTTGTGCGAATCTAGGAACAATAGATGGTACATTGACCGAATTACTTCTTAGAAGTAATGTGTTTGAGACACAAAAGTAAAAAAGTATACATTTCAATTTCTGGTTGCGGACTGACTAAGTTTGTTTTCTAGGTCAGTTATGGAACCAGGAATTGAACAAGGACTTGGATGTGATCGTAATGGTGCTCGTGATTATATCAGCAACATGGATGTGATTGAACAGATGAACCAGGCCGTGCAGGCTATGACTAGTGTTGCTGCTATCGTGGTTGCCCTGAATAAGCTGAACCAGGTTCGGACCGAGCTGACAGCCGAGTCAAAAAATCTAGCAAACTTCAGAAATCAAAATCCTCAAGGATTTTATGGAAATGAAAACTCAGAGAAGGCTGACTTATGGATACAAGAACTAGAAAGTATTTTCGAGAGTATCGACAGTCCTGAAGAATCGAAGGTTCCGTATGCTCTTTCTTTGCTTTACAGGGATGCAGGATGCTGGTGGGCGGAGATCAGACTCATACTGAAAGCGATTAACCAGGAATATACTTGGAGTGTTTTCCGTATTGTTTTCTTGGATAAGTATTTTCCTCAGAGTGCCAGAGTTGAGAAGGGACATGAGTTCTTAAGATTACAACAGAACGAACTATCTGTTGATGAATATATCGCAAAGTTTGAATTCCTAGTCAAGTATTTCCATTTCTTCCAAACTCAATATGATGAGGGATGGGAATGTAAGAGATTTGAAGGAGGCCTACGATACGGAATTGAAGAGTTTGTGCTACCGCTGAAAATTCGCAACTTTTAAGCCTTAGTTGAAGAGTGCCGGAAAGTGGAGCAGAAAGGGAAAAGTAAAGACAATTTGGGTGCTACCGGTGGATCATCTCGATTTCAATTTCAGCAGAATAAGAAGGAGAAGCAAAACCAGAGGAAACCTTATTTCCGACACCCAGGAAATGATCAAAATCAGCAACCTTATCATGTCATTGCACCAGGAAGTGGAGGCCAAAAGAATCAAAGCCAAGGCCAAGTCAGGAGATGTTACAAGTGTGGAAACCCAAAACATATGGCTAAAACTTGTCCAATGGAAGGAGTTAAATGTTACAATTTTAATCGAGTCGTTCACTTATCGAAGGATTGTAATGCACCAAAGCGTAGATCAGTTGTCAACAACACCAGAACCACTGACAAAGGGAAAAGTCTACATCAGGAGTAGTGTTGAAAACTTCACAACCTAGAGCAACTGGATCATGAACCCAAGAAGTAGTTATGCATAGGAATAATATAAGTCAGATGCGTGCTTTAATGACTAATACATGTTAAGTTTGTAATATGATCTAAGTAGAATCATATGTAGGTACTCTTAAGTATTTGACTCTCTAAAGTCTTTTATGTTGTAAGTCCTTTCAGTTGACGTCAGTAATATATAATATCTACGACTTTATGAAAATAAAGGTTTCTTGAAAGGAAATTTATTCCAGTCCCTTTTCTCTTGATTGAGGTGATCTGAATAGGTTTTTTAGATCATATCATTTCTTTGATAGTAGATTTATTTTCAAATTTCAAAGGTTGTGTCGTTTATTGTGGAGATTTTTTTGGAACTGTCCTGTTATTGTTCGGGATAGATACCTTCGTGTTGAAAGAAGTTTCTAGATGAGACTTAGTCTAGTCACTTTTACTTTTGGTAAGAGTGATTCAGTCTGAATTTTGATCGGACTGTTGTTATTTTTTTAAATCATTGTTTTATAAATTCCTTATTCAAAGAATAAATTCTCTTCAGAGTGCGAACTAGTCATTTGGTGAGTTCCTAATCCACTAGGAGTTCTCGTTAAAGAATGAACTTTATTAGAGTCATGGCTGTAAATATGTATTAGCTATGCAATTTTACACTCACGAACCTATTAAAGAATCTTTTTGCATATCGGACATTCCTGTGTTCTTTTTAGATTAACAAAGTTCTTCTATGATTACTTACCTTCTTGTGAAAGTAAGACCTTGGGATTAAGGAGATCCTGTCTAGTTTTGAGTCACGAATTTCGAGGACGAAATTCTTTTTAGTGGGGTAGTATTGTAACACCCGGTTTTCCCACTGTTTACTGTTTTTATATCAGTAAAATAAACATAAACGTTTATAATTTTATTTTTAAACCTAGAAAATGATTTTGGTTAAACCAAGGTCATATTCATACTCTAATTTACTGTGGAGAGCTACGATTCGATTTTGGGTCAAAAATTCAGACGGAACCCGGTCTGCGTTTTCGCTGACAGTAAGATTTTACTGCTCAAATGACCTAATTTTGACCCGTGAACGAAACATTTAAGGTTTTTATGAAGTTTCCAACTTCTTTGGCTATTTTAAAATTTTTCACTTAAAAAGTGAAATAATATATATTATGCGAGTGTTATACGAAATCGGGTAAATGAGACGGAGTTGAAAATGGGATTTGCGGGACCCGCTAATGGATAAATAGGATGTCAAATCATGATGAGTCACAAGGGGTGAGTCATGGGATGACTCCTCATTGTAATGATGGTTTTTAGGAGGAAAAGACTAAAATATCCTTAATGTTGGTTTTATTAACAAGTTTGCCATTGTACAATATTACTAAATTACCCTTGAATTTTTGTGTTTTGGACACAAAACCCCTTGCTTCCCCACGGCCCAAACCAGCCAAGAGTCCATTCCCACTTCTATAAAAGCCTAAGCCATCTTCTTCATCCAAACTTTGCTCATTTTCACCATTGAAACACTAAGAAACCTAGGCTTGATTTGTGAAGGAAGTAGGAGATTTCTTGCTCATTTCTTGACTTCAAGAGGTCAACCTTACTCATCTTCCTTGTTTAGCATCATGTTCTTCAATAAGTTTTTCATTTTGAAGTCATTTTCAATATGATGCATTTTAGGGTTTCTAGATTCAAAAATTCATAGAAAATCATAAGAAAATTCATTTGACATGAAACCAATTCCTATAATCCTATTATTACCTCTATATTCTAGATCTAGAAGCTTGCATCAAACAAAATTTTCGAACCTATTTAACCTAAGGAGGTTTTTTTTTTTTTTGGGGGGGGGGGGGGGGATAGCTATGATATTATTATTAGATTTTGAGCCTAATTCAATCCCACTAGTTCAACTCAAGGGATGATGATTGACCATTATTTATAAGCTCTTATTAAACGCTATCTCTAGTTAATGTGGGACTTTGGATTTTTCCCAATAATTATGGAAACCAAATATTATTGGTTTACTATGTATGACATTATTTGGAATTTGATGTACGCAACACTATTGTCTGCATAAATTCTCTCCAGAATTATATGGATAGATCTTCGCTCTCCCTAGGTCTACACCCAAAACTCACCCCTTCACCCACCAAAGATAAAGAAATATATGTGTCAGCTTCAATACACACTCTGATATTCTGTTTTCGTACCAAATTAAATGGCATTATGTGGTGTATTGTTGCTCGTGCACTAATGTAACCAATAAGTTACCAAATTGTAACATATTTTTCTATCTTGTGTTTGCAGTTATATAATGGTACTATTCAATGTCTTTGATTTCATTAAATCTTTTTTTGAATAATTGCATCTTCATATATAAACAGTTGACAATCGGCTAACTATGGCCGCCCTATGTTGTGTGGTATTTCTTTTTTCCCTTTTCTTGCCAAAAGTCAATAAAATTTCATTAAAATAGAAACAGTTATTGAAATATCAAATTTAAAACAAGAATAAAAATATAGAATATTAAAAGTTTTTTTTTTTGAGGCAAGAATATAGTAAAAGTTTTTTTTGAAACAAGAATATAGTAAAAGTTAAAACACAACAATTGATGCATTTTGATATTATTGATGAACCAAACTCTACAGTACTGTTGAATAAAAAAAAAACTCTATAGTACTGTAAGAATATTAATAACTTTGTATGTTATGATCCAGAAAACTCTAGGTTTTGGATTCTCTGTCAGAGATGTCTCTGACGCCCCTCTCCGGCAGTGAATCCCAGCTATCCAATTAAATCCAATAGTTCAAAAGAATAAACATTTTAAAACATCAAAAAATTTAAAAAAAAACACAAAAATCCCTTTTCTATTCCTTCCATCTTGCTTTCTTCATCCCTCTGTCGCCTTTCACCACCAGACACCGCCAGCCACTAGCAAAATTTTGATCACCCGCCACGTCACACCGCCCATCGTTTAGGCACTGTTGTAGCTCTATTTCCTTCACTGTCCACCACGTCACACTCCCTTCTCCCTTTCACTACATGTCTTTAAGAGCCCACCCCACCCTTGACAGACACCCGAGGAAGACATTTGCCTTATCGACAATGAAAATAGAAAATGTCAAAAGAGAGAAAGAAGCAGGCAGAGAAAAGAGGATGGACATGAATGAGGAGTGAAAGGGTTGGCCGTGAACGATGACAGTTTACCGTCCACGACGACGGAATGGTGGCTTCCGTGGGGAGCGATGAGAGGTAGCAAGATGGAAGGAGGAGAAACGGAGTTTATGGATTTCTTTTTTTGAATTTTTAATGTTTTCAAATGTTGATTTTTTTCGAACAATTGAAATTAGATGACTAGGATTTACTGTTGGGTGTAACACCTAGATTTTCACTACTTTCTAATATCGGTAATAAATATCTAAATGCTTATATTTTTATCGGAGACTTAGAAAATGATTTTAAGAAAACCAAATTCATATTCATATTATACTTATTTTTATAAGGTTACAATTAAATTTTGGATTGAAGATTCAGACGGAACCCGGTCTGCGTTTTCACTGATAGTAAAATTTTACTGATCAGAAAACCTAATTACTTTCTAGGAGGTCATCCATCCCAGAATTGCTCCAAGTCAAGCAAGCTTAACTGTGGAGTTCTTAAGTGATGGGCTTCCGAAAAGAAGATGCATCTTGTTGGTATAGGTAGTATCAATCAATTCATATAAGTCATCCTCAACTATATAGTCCCATACCTACACAGCCTCAGGATCCCTTTCATTCCGGTGTGTAATCGGTTCATTCACGTGTTCCTCCGCCTATAAGTCTGCCAGGAGCGGCTCCTTGATCGTGCCTTCTTGCACCGGCGACCACTCCCTGCCCTCGTCGGCCCCGGGTGTTACATGCCCACCAGCTTCCGCTTGGTTCGTCCCCGAACCACACTGTACTGGGAGAGGTGCCGCTCTGATACCATTTGTAACATCCCTGACTGCTTTATGAATTGACGACTATCCCCACAAACCAACACGGGTCTTTTTCAACAGATGATTTGTCCACACTCACACACTTCCCGGGAAATCTTCCCGGAGAGGACCCATCCTGCATTGCTCCAAGTCAAGCAAGCTTAAGCGTGGAGTTCTTAAGTGATGGGCTTCCAAAAAAGACGCATCTTGTTGGTATAGGTAGTATCAATCAATTCATATAAGTCATCCTCAATTGTATAGTCCCATACCTACACAGCCTCGGGGATCCTTCTCATTCCGTGTGTAATCGGTTCATTCATGTGTCCCTCCACCTAGAAGCCTGCCATGCCAGGAGCCGCTCCTTGATCGTGCCTTCTTGCACCGGGCGACCACTCCCCGCCACTCCCCGCCTCGTCGGCCCCGGTGTTACATGCCGTCATCGGGAGTGGTGCCGCTCTGATACCATTCGTAACATCCTTGATCGCTTTATGGATTGACGACTTGTCCACACAAACCAACAAGAGTCTTTTCAGCATGCTTTGTCCTCACTCACACGCTTCATGTGAAAACTTCACAGGAGGTCACCCATCCCAGAATTGCTCAAAGTCAAGCACGCTTAACTGTGGAGTTCTTAAGTGATGGGCTTCTGAAAAGAAGATGCATCTTGTTGGTATAGGTAGTACCAATCAATTAATATATATCATCATCAATTGTATAGTCCCATACCTACACAGCCTCAGGATCCCTCTCATTCCGGTGTGTAATCTGTTCATTCATGTGTCCCTTTGTCAAGAAGCCTGCCAGGAGCCGCTCCTTGATCTTACCTTCTTGCACCGACAATCACTCCCCGCCTCGTCGGCCCTGGGTGTTACACTGAGAGAGGGGCCAAAGATATCTCCACCGGAGAGAATTCAAACCCAAAACTATAACTTGTTGCTAGACCACCAACCCCTGATCAATAACTGCATCAAAATTCGACAAAACATACACCATGCACTAACAATTGGGATGTGTGATGTGTATTGCCTACCTTTCATTCTTAAAATTAGGACTGCGTAAATAAATAAATAAAATAGTATATCATATAATATCTCAGATAATATTTCCTTATTTTTTTTATTTTAAGTGATTAATTATGTGTATACCTGGACATCACGACTCCTATTTTTAATAATGCTGTACATACAAAAGTATCATTTTAAAATTGATTATAGAGTAACCCACCCAAAAAAAAATATTGATTATCGAGTAACATCAGCATTTTTCAGCATAAAATTGTAATTTAACGGTTTTTATAAGTGTATTTTTGTGGGTGGTAAAAGAATTTAATTGGCCTGTATTATCATTTTAAAGATTTGTTAAACCTTGAATCAATATTCATATCATAAAAAATATTTGACTTTTGCAGTAAAAAAAATGACTTTTATGATAATTATATTGCTTAATTACATTTTTGGTCATTCAACTATTGGTCATGTGCAATTTTGGTTCCTGTGACTTTTTTCGAGCATATTTAGTCCCTCTATTTTTTCAATATTGCAAATTCGATCATTTTATCTATTATCCGTCAATTTTTTAATGATTAATAGAGAGGAACCACTTCTTTAAACCCATATAACCTCTGGTTAAACAATGTGGTGGAACAAAAAGAATATCCTGAAAAGTAGAAACGAAACCAACAAATGTCATAGAGGAACTATTGCATGAATCATGTTAAAACAGAGAGACAAGGAAGAGAGAAGCTCAATCAGAGGTTATATGTGCTTAGAGCAGTTGTTTTCTATGTCGATCATTGAAAAAAATTGACGGACATCGGACAGAAGGACCAAATTTGCAACATTGGAAAAATAAGGGGACCAAATGTACTCGAAAAAAAAAACCACATGGGCCAAAATCGCACATAACCAATAGTTGGATGACCAAAAGTGCAATTAAGCCTAATTATATTAAAAGTCACAAAATAATTTGTGATTGATTTATAGTGTAATGAACTCTACACGATATGCTATTGTTAATAGGGGAACTTTTTGGTGGGATTTACCACCCACTTTCATTTTGGAAGACTTTAATCGAAATAGATTAGGTCTCTCCAATTTTAGATTTAAGTAATTTATGTTTCATGGGTTTGGTTTGGCCCCCTCATGTTTTTTGTATTCTTTTTAAATATTTTTAATTAATTTTTGGTGTGTTACAAGTGATTAATAGGGGTTGTGATGCCAACCTAGTTAGGATTGCCTCCTCTACCGTGATATATTTGCATGCCAATTTTTTCTTAAAAAAAGTTGTTTTCTAACATAATACATTAAAAGTTAATACTTTACGTAGTCATTCATTGTTTGTTTTCATCACTGCCTGGCCAAGGGCCAAGCCACCCAAGCAAGGGTTTTGGGCCCAAAAACAAATTTTACTTACTAGTTAGTAGTTACTATTACTAAAATAATTAGGTAGTTTTTTTAAAAAAAAAAATTTACTTACTAATTAGTAGTTGTTAATTGTTATAGACTAATTTAATAAATGATTTTGCATTCTAAAAAACTCAAAAGATAAACTTTAAATAAAAATATAATGTTCTAAAAAAATATATAATAATTTTAACAAAATATTGTTTTTTTAAAGGTTTAACATAATATTGTTATTATCTTTAAAAAAGTCTGATCCTACCCAAAGAGGTTGGCCTAGTGGAAGCATGCTAGGTTCGTAAGGTGCAGAGTGTGTACATGGATACTCTCTATAAGTTAGAGAGTCTCTGGATCAAATCCTTGTGAAAAATAAATCCGTTGGAAAGGGGTCATACACATGTTGCTCACGGCTTCGGAGTGGTAGCTCACTCGTCACCATTTTTTTATAAAAAAAAGTCTCATCTTAGAATTTGCTTTAAATATAAATAGGTGTCGGATCGGTCCTATATATATTATTTTGACTTACACTAAATTTGGACCATTAAAATTATTTAATCCAACGGCTTAAAATAATTCAGTAAAAGAATTTTAAAAATTAAAAAATTGTCACGTGATTAACTGTTTTCCTCCCCCATTTTCTCATTATCTGTTATTGCCCTCTTCATCCCTGTTTAGGGATTTCTAAAATAACGCCAAGCCGCTGGAAAATTGTTTTGGTAACCTTGCCTTAGGTTTCTTTGACATTTTCATATAAAATGTTGGAGAACAAAAAATTGTTTCCGTGGCATATCAAGAAAAATTGGTGCCATTTGGCCTTGATGGCCAAAAGAAGAAAACATCAAACAAGAAAAGCAAGTGAATTTAGCCGTTTGACTTTGATGGGTCTCAAAATATATATATATATATATATATATATATATATATATATATATATATATATATATAAGGGGTCCAATTCTTCTCTTTCAACCCCATGCCTTTGCCGCCGCTGGTTTTGTAGCTAATTAAGTAATTATACAGTGACAGCATTAAATCAGAACCACCCATCCCCATTATATAGTGGAATGCCTCCTCAATCTTCATCTCGTGTACCCCCTTTTTTTTATATTAAAGCTCCATTAAACAATTGTACAAATTTCCTTTTATACAACAACACAATTCATAACATTCATGAAATATATTATATAAATTTTTTTTCATGACATATATAATGCCATAAAAAACTGTAACGATGAAGAAAAACTATTAAAATACAATTCAAAGCATTAACAAGTAATAAGAAAGAATCAAAACATGTTGAATACAATAAATGAAAATAAAAGACAATAAAGTCTGAATTTAAAACATTTCAAGTATTAAATTATTTTTAAAACAACGGCCTAACGATGGATAACCTTAATGACTTTAATTACGAAAACATCCCAACATATGTGCCACTATAAATTTGGTGCATACCAAGGATTCCAATCACAATTGGAGACACAGAAAACTATCATATCTTAGAAAGCATATAAAAGTGAGAAAGCATGGCAAAAGCTTCATTTCAATTGGCTCTCTTTGTGCTCTTGGTTCTGGTTGCATCTGGTATTCCTCCACCCTTCTTTTGTGTTTGCCTTGGTTAGAGTTGCATGGGTTTTCTTCACATACAAAAAAAATGAATTGGTTCCTATTAAAATTTAAACTAAAAAGTTCAAAAATTATTATAAATAGATATTTAATTAAATGTTAATATATTTGTTATTTTCATTTTTATATTAATTGAATCTAACGGTTAACATACAAACTTATCTTCAAATTTTTTCCTTGTTTGTTTTATTTTAATATTTCCAGGTTTGACAACACAAGCAAAAGAGACACTTCCTCCCAAATGTTCGATAGATGATGATTGTAATGATTTTTGCCAACCACATTGCGGTGGCTATTGTGATGGTGTAGCAGGACGTTGCCAATGTTATTGTCGTAGTCCACCAATAGGGCATATATGATATTACAATGTAGTCAAATGAATTGTACAACCTATATTGAGTTAAAATAAAATGAAATTTAATAGAACATGTTTTTTCTCGTTTGTTGGGGTGAATATTGCGACGTCTTTTGAGTAGAGCAGTGCTATTTGTTCGAATGTATAATTTGTTGTAACCAATTAGATACATCAATATTTGTCAAAAAAAAATTAGATACATCAATAACCATTCAAAGTGGCTAAAACTGAAAAAGATTACATATGTGTCAATGTAATATGCACTTATCCGATTTCATATGAAAATTTTTCATACTATAGATAATTACCCTTTTGTGTATGTGAATAAAACGAAGCGGGCATAATTAATTCAAGTTGATCGAATATTACCCGGATATATACTGCACAAAAAGATAATAACTGACATATATTTAATGAATGATATGAACTCATTGTCAATTGTCGAAAAATCTCCTCAGAAATATGTTGCACTAAAAGATTTGGATCCATCAATTTTTTTTGGTAATCATGATATAGGTACGAAATATCCACCACCGTTAGTGGTAACTAATCTCCGTCGAGAAACCTGTTGGGCACACAAGGTGGTTTCTCCCCTCCCAACCAGGTTTTCTCCATAAGAGTCGGGATTCTAACCCCAGACCACTTGCTTAAGGTGTCCAAATCCCTTACCACTTGGACCAACCGCTTGTTGGTATCCATCAATTTGATAATGGATATATATTTTCAATTAATTAGTTAGAGCAATTGCTTCCAATCTATTGGGGATTTCAATTAATTTCTATTAATTTTGTTTTCTCTAGTTTCAAATCCTTTCAATTATTATTCCATTTTTATGATTTTAATAAAAATAATAGAAAACCATTTTTTTGGGTGTTGGCACGTGGTAGAGGACACGTGGCGGTATTTTCTTGCATAAGGAATTGCTTTGCATTATTTATAGATATATAGATTATAAATAGATTATAGATAGATAGATATAGATAGATTTATAGATAAATTGATAGATTTTTTTTACAAGAAGATTATAGGTAGATAGATCTATGGCCTGTTAAAAAAATTGATAATCTCAATTTATTTATTCACGATTTACAGTATTTATTTAACCCCAATCTAAAAAATATGAAAATATTTATACTGCATGAGATGAAAAATCTTACATGAATATGGTTAAACTTTTAATTGGTCTCATCACGAGGTTCATCCCTAGGATAATGTGCTATTTTCTTTTTAGCATTCATTTTTTATTTAACTACTATATATTGATTGTTGTGTTATATGAATGATGATTATAATTATCTTATATGAAATTTATAGTAATGATGTTTATATTATAAATTGGACTATTGACCCTTCTACTATAATTCACAAATTGCAAATAATTTTTAAAATTCATGCACTTTTTATATTACCGTCAGTCACCTATAAGTAATACAATTTTATCTCCTATGCAATGTGGGTTTGCCATGTATCATATTCTCTATGCAAAAAATGCATCAATAAATATGGATGCCAAGTGTCAACACTACAATTTTTTTGATTTATAAATAAACTTAATACAATAATTTAAGTTAATATTCATAAATTTAAATTTTAAGTGTAAATCAAATAATAAATCAAATTTGGGTTATGTAAATTTGAATTTCAATCAAATAATAAATCAAATGTAAATTTGGGTATGTAAATTTGAAGTTTACGTAAATATTGTTATTTAAAAATTAATTTTTAAATTTAAAAATTGAATCTATAAATTTATAAATCTATAAATCTATCTATCTATATCTATAAATCTATACCTATAAATAATACAATTATATCCCCTATACAATGTGGTAGGGTGTTCATGGATTGGATTGGATCGGTTTTGAGCTAAAAAGTCATCCGATCCAATGATAAAAACATTTTTGGATTGGATCGGTTTGCTTCCTTAAAAAAATCTGATCCGATCTAATCCAATCAAATGCGGTTTGGATTGGATTGGATAATTCGGTTTTTGTCATATTTTATTTTTTTTTCTAATGTCAAGTGTCCTTTCTACTTATTTAATAGTGGATAAAAGATAATCTTCATTTTAATTTGGGAGTTTGAGAAGAAAAAATTATTGATATTTTTTAACACGTTCTTTTATATTAATTCTCTATATCTACTCCTACTTGTCCTATTTTTTCCTTGAATTGGCTACAAATAAATTGTAGCGAATTATTTTTCAAATTTACTTAATTATTTTCCTATTTTTCATGATTACTCAATCAAATATATATATGCTATGCACCAAAACTTTTAGTAAAATATAACTTCAAGGCATTAATATTTATTCTAAATAGTCTTATATATGTCATTCCAACAAAAATATTAAAGAGAATGAGGGATATAAAAGTATGAAGAATAATGTTTAAGTATGAGTAATACTATAATTTCAAAAATAATAGTATATGTATATAATAGATCGGTTTGGATTGGATTGGATTGGATTTCATTATAGGATCCAAAATCCGATCCAATCCAATAAAAAATTGCGGTTCTTTTGGTTTATTCGGTTTTTGGTTTATTCGGTTTTCGGTTCGGTTTTTGCGGTTTGAATCAGTTTGGATCGGTTGATGAACACCCCTACAATGTGGGTTTGTCATGTGTCATATTCTCTATGCAGAAAATGCATCAATAGATATGGATGCCAAGTGTCAACACTACAATTTTTTTGATTTATTATTTGATTTATAAATAAACTTAATACAATAATTTTGGTTAATATTCATAAATTTAAATTTTAAGTGTAAATCTATAAATCTATCTATAAATAATACAGTTATATCCCATATGCAATGTGGGTTTGCCATGTGTCATATTCTCTATGCAGAAAATGTAACAATAGATATGGATGCCAAGTGTCAACACTACAATCTTTTTGATTTATTATTTGATTTATAAATAAACTTAATACAATAATTTAGGTTAATATTCGTAAATTTAAATTTTAAGTGTAAATCAAATAATAAATCAAATTTCGGTTATGTAAATTTGAATTTCAATCAAATAATAAATCAAATTTAAATTTGGGTGCGTAGATATTGTTATTTAGAAATTAATTTTAAATTTAAAAATTGAATTTAACTAAATCAACTATAAAATTTGGGTTAGTTTCAAAAATAATACAATTATATCCCCTATGCAATGTGGGTTTGCCATGTGTCATATTCTCTATGCAGAAAATGTATCAATGTTTATGGATGCCAAGTGTCAACACTACAATTTTTTTTATTTATTATTTGATTTATAAATAAACTTAATACAATAATTTAGGTTAATATTCGTAAATTTAAATTTTAAGTGTAAATCAAATAATAAATCAAATTTAAATTTGGGTACGTAAATTTGAAGTTTACATAAATATTGTTATTTAAAAATTAATTTTTAAATTTTAAAATTGAATTTAACTAAATAAACTATAAAATTTGGGTTAGTTTCAAAAATTTAAATTTTAAATGTAATTAATCTTATCTATTTATTTAATTTATTGGAATTGTATTTTCCATTTTAAGGTCATTCCTAAAATGGAATTACCTAAATCTTATCATATTTAAAATTAAGTTTAAATTCCGTAAATTTAAATAGAAATTTGGATTTTAATTTTAAATTTTAGGTTAAAATAATGTTTTGGTCCCTATACGTAAAAAGTTATCAATTTGGTCCCTATACGTGACACTGATTTTCAATTTGGTCCTCACAGCTAATTGGTCCCTATATAAGAGGACCAAATTGCAAATTATTGTCACATGTAGGGACCAATTCAACAAAAAAAATTTGAAATCGGTCCCTACATGTGATAATTATTTCCAATTTGGTCCCTATATGTGATAATAATTTGCAATTTGGTCCCTCTTATATAGGGACCAATTAGCTGTGAGGACCAAATTGAAAATCAGTGCCACATATAGGGACCAAATTGATAACTTTTTACGTATAGGGACCAAATTGAAAATCGATGTCACGTATAGGGACCAAAACATTACTTTAACCTAAATTTTATTAATCTTATCTAATTATTTCAAATTAATCTCAAGTTTAAGGTCATAGAAGATGTTGCTGAATAAAAAATATATACGTAAATCTTAACAAAATTGTAATTAAATTTAAAATTCGTAAATTGAAATTGAAATTAGAATTTAAATTTTAAATTTAACTAATCTTATCTAAATATATAAACTATTTCAATTTTAATTAAACTGATGAAAAACATGTGTCAATCATCTTATCTCACTTTTTAAATGTATACGTAGCAACTATATTCTATAGAGATGATAGTTATATTGATGGAGAATTTGTTGAAGGGAATCATTACATATTTTCAACATATGTTATTTAGTTGGTGAGTCATACTTTTGTTTACGATTATCCTCTCATTTTTTTAGTCGAAATATTCCTTTTTCATTTTAAGTATTTATCGTTTCATGTACAGATATAATTGGTCTTCTTACTGCTTTCCGTCCTGAACGAGAAACTTTAAGGATGGAAAGAAATCCAAATTAAGGGTTTTAGAGTTGTACAATGATGGGTATTGATACTGCCACTATAGATTAATAGCTTCAAATTTAATTTCATTTACTCCTATTTATTGGGTGTCCGTTGGTGTTCACTGTTTGGGAGATTTTAGTGGTTGATCCAAATAATATATCAAATTTTATAATCAATATTTTATTTCTAAATTTATTAAGTAGGTTATTTAAACTTAAAAAATTATATGATATTCACATGTATTATATATTTTATATAATTTGTGTATATTATGTTAAAAAATTTATGTAATTGATATGTCAAAATTCAAAAGTTATCTTATAATACTAAAGTTATTAATCAAATAATTTAAAAATCATCCATAATTTATCCCGTGCGGGCATGTAATAGAATTCTAGTTGTTATACAATTTGCTTCCCATGGGTCACCACACTAGTACTTTACGCAGCCTTTCATTGTTTGTTTTCATTTGCATGTGATAACTCATCCTCAAAATGTTATTTGTTTACTTATATTCATTTGTTTAAAATATCAATTATAATGGATATTGAAAAGAAAATATCAATTATAATGGATTGAATGGTGTGGTACCCAAGCTAGCATAAGGTGGGTGAGTATTTAGATATATAAAGAACTTTTTTGTTATTATTGTTTAAGAACATCTTATTTTAATATCAATAATTACGAAAATATCCAACATATGTACCACTATAAATTTGGTGCATACCAAGGATTTCAATAACAATTGGACACAAAGAAAACTCTTGTTTAGAATCATATCTTGGAGAGCACATTAGTCGCATAAAAAAAGTGAGAAAGAATGGCAAAAGCTTCATTTCAATTGGCTCTCTTTGTGCTCTTGGTTCTGGTTGTATCTGGTATTCCTCCATCCTTCTTTTGTGTTTGTCTCGATTAGTGTTGCATAGATTTTCTTCACACACACACAATAAAAATAAAAATTTATAGGTTCCTATGAAAAATTAAACTAAAATGTTCACAAATTATTATAATAGATATTTATTTAAATTTTAATATATTTCTTATTTTCATTTTATGTTAATTGAATCTAACAGTTAACATACAAACTTATATATCTTCAATTTTTTATACTTTTTTGTTTAATTTTAAAATTTTCAGGTATGACAGCACAAGCAATTAGTGATGAGCCTCCCAAATGTTCGAGAGATGATGATTGTGTTGATTTTTGCAAGGATCAATGCGGAGGCTTTTGTAATGGTATACAACGTTGCCAATGTTATTGTACAACAAAAGGGCATATATGATATTACTATGTAGTCAAATGAATTGTACAACCTCTATATTGGGTTAAAATAAAAACAAAATTTAATAAAAACAAGTTTTTTCTCGTTTGTTGAGGTGAATATTGCAATGTCTTGAGTAGAGCCGTGCTATTTCTTCAAAAGTTGTTGAAAAAATAATAAATAAAACAGATAAATAAAAATAAATAAAGAAATAGAAAAGAACGCCTATAAAAGTTTATAATCTGAGACGTGTACAATAATTTTATCCAATATATGGTCTATCCAATAAGTTTATAGTCTACTCTTAAGGATTATTTCGATACAATAATTTTAATAATGTGAATACCCATAATTTGAGAGACTCTTTCAAAATAACAATATAATTATGGGTATCAAATACCAACAAACAACAAGAATTACATCAACTTTAATTTTATATAAAAAAGAGATAAAATATTTTTCCACAAATAAGAATACAACCCTTTTGAGAAGTCAATGAACCACCCATCCCCAATATATAGTGGAATGCCTCCTCAATCTTCATCTCGTGTACCTTTTTTTTCCCATTAAAGCTCCATTAAAAAATTGTATAATTTTCCTTTTATAAAACAACACAATTCATAACATTCATGAAATATATTATATAAAAAAAAATTCATGACATATATAATGCCATAAAAAACTGTAACGAAGAAGAAAAACTATTAAAATACAATTCAAAACATTAACAAGTAATAAGAAAGAATCAAAACATGTTAAATAAAATAAATGAAAATAAAAGACAATAAAGTCTGAATTTAAAACATTTCAAGCATTAAATTATTTTTAAATAAATTTTAAATAAATTTTCCAGTCGTTACCATATTTTTTATTTTCTATTTGTATTTATAAAATAAAAATAAGAAAAAAACTAAAAATAATTAAAGTTAACTGACATTGATTACAATTAATTGCATTTTCACCACTTGATTTTTATTTCCTTTCTGCACAAATTAATTTAAAAATTGATTTTCTAATGTATTTATTAGCATCGGATAAAATGGAAATTTTTTGAAATTAAAGAGATTAATTAAAATATATGTATAATTTGATAATCTATCTATCTATAAATCTATAATCTTTCTATCTATATAAATAATAAAAAGCGATCCCTATGCAAGGAAAATCTGCCATGTGTCAGTCATGTCCTTACATTTTTTTTTAATTTTCTATTGTATTTATAAAAAAAGTAAAAAAGAAAAATAATTGAAAGTAACTGAAATTGATTACAATGAATTGCATTTTCACCAATTTTTTTATTCCCTTTCTGCACAAATTAATTTAAAAATTTATTTTTATTGTATTTATTATAATAATAAAAAATGGAAATTTATTAAAATTAAATGAGATTAATTAAAATACATCAATAATGTATAACTCTCTCTCTCTATATATATATATATAGCAATCCCCTATGCAAGGAAAATTTGTCGTGTTAGTTGCCACGTGTCATTAGCATGTTTATATTATTTAAAAAACAAGACGATGGACCCGTGCTGTAACGCCCCCCCTTGGGGCATTACTTACGTAACACATGCGGAATTTAAATTAAAAGATAATTTGCTGGTACTTTCGGAAAATAATTTATATAAGTACATAAGTGTCTGAAATTGGGTATAAAAATTTTGTCACGACTCCACACCTAAGCCTTGATCGGCACACAGACTTACTATCATAGCCTGGCAAGCCTATTTAATTTAAAGAATATACTTGAATAAGAGCTAGTATTTTACGAAAATTTCGACAGAGTCTCCTCTGTAATTCGGACATCCCAGGTAAAAGAACACCTGCTAAAATAATTACATTTTCATTCCAAAATTCCAGTTACACCAAATACAATCAAGCAATAACATGCTAAAGATAGTTATATCAATTAGCTTTACAAGACCAAAAGGAAAAGTTTAAGTTTTATTTCAAAATAACGCTCTCCGAGCCATAAACATTTCATTTTAAAATAAAGGCTCTCTGAGCCATACTCATACATACTTATCAAAATAATCTAAGTCTCAAAACCCTAAGCTGGTCATTCTAAAAGTTATTCCTGAGAAGAACTCACGTGATCCTTCCACAATCAAGTACTTCATCAAGCAACTAGATCTAAGTCTCTGAGTGACTTAGGGAAACTCCTCTGCACCATCCGTACTAAAGCACCCGTGGTACAATAGCGAACCGTAAGAAAACCCTTATGTCCTGTAAGGGTGAGATCCCAATATACGGTTTAAGTACGATAACCACATGCACGACTCTCAATTACCATTTAACATGAATATTCAAAGATAAACAATATATTTATCAAAGGGTTTCATACCCGACACTGCACTCCGTTTTAAAAACCATGACACTTCAATATTCCACAACTAACTTTGAAACCTAATCTCCGGAGCTCCAACCAACAAATAAATGAGATGATCGTGGCTCTAGTTGCCAATTAAGGCAGAATCAATGCCCGATATGGCAAAGTTCTATTGACCATTCCACAGTCCAACTCAAGGCAAAGTGGTGACTACATATAGCACATGGTCTACGTGGTCGTATATCTATCAAGGCACAGTGACGTAAACTGCATGAATACTTGCCATCAAGCATTCAAGTCCTATGCAAAGGCATGTCTGCCCTGTAATGCATGTAAAACATTTTGTTCACGTTTTCTTTGTGTTCGATCTTTATATGTCGGAGCTAAAAGCCTCATGACCAAATCGCCATTTTAAACTTTCAAGTTTAATACCTCCTTCAAATATAATTGACCCCAAGTCAAAAGTGTGCAAATCACGAAATCTAGACCGATGCACCAGTCATAGATACGTAGATTTTAGTGCACAAAACCAATAAACCACTTATTGGACATCTAGTCCATAACTTCACCTTTCGGACCCCAGGCCCATATCATAGAACACTAGATCCGACGTCTCGGGTGCTAGGTTCGTTTAAACCATTTTCGTTCTGTGAAATACAAAACAAAACCAAAGTTTCCTCAACTTATCCAAGTTGACTGAAATAACACCATTGCGTAAAACTCATTTACGGAAATCCTTTCCGTTTGAAATTCATTTATAAAACCATCAAATCATAGAGAAATTCATTTTTCTCAAATCCGCTTTCTTTTGAAAACTCCTTTTCCATAACAACTTCAAATCCTCGTAAAATCATTTCCAACTCATTTCTATTTGAAATAATAAAATTGTCCCTCATAGTTTTCATTGTCAAATACTTTTCTAGAGTATTTTTCGTTGGAAATAAAGTCATTTGTAAATCAAATGATTTTCTCTTTTACAAAAGTTCTTCATAATCATTGTTAAAATATCCTTGACATTTACATTTCTTAGAATCACTTTTCGTCTTATTTTTGAATTTGTTTGGAAAAGACAACGAATCGAAATATTTTCAAGATGTCATCCTCACTATTTATTTAGAAATCCCTCTTTTCTCCAAAACATCATCAAATATAAATACTTTCAATATTTTCTTCCATAAATCAAGTCCTTTGAATTTCTCATCAAGCTTTTTCAACGCTTTTATCTTTAATTTAATTGAGCACTGACCAATGTCAGGCTTCTCAGTCAATCAACCAACCAACAAATAATTCATACATCACAGTATAATCATGCTTTCACATAAAACATTAAAAACCATATAACAGTCATATAACAATTTAATTTGACACCACACATCACAACAGATAAACTCAAATACGACACACAAATAGCACGCAGTTACCGAAAATCCCTCAGGCAGTCTCCCCTTACCTTTGAAGACAAGTAAAGGATCCTAGTCTTAATGCTCACGTTAGCTCCTCTCTACTCCATCAAGCAAGCATAGCTGTGTCCAAACGTCTCAGAGAGTAAATCCAACAACGCGCAACAACCAGAAATCAAGAAATCAATTATCCATGATCAAACACACATTCTAACTTTATCTAAACACTTAATCTAATTATCAAACAAGGTTATTTTTAAAGAAAATCATGTTTGAAGCTCACGCTTCCCAATACCCTTTAAGGAAACTTTGTTTTGATTAAAAGATCGTGAAAAAGAACTTTGGAAATCATCCATTAAGAGTCCTAATTGCACTGAATCATAATTAATTTCACAAAAACATACCCAAATTTAAATCAAATCAAATTGGGGTTTTAGAGCTCCTAAATACGATTTGGGGAAAACTCATTTTAACTAAAGAATAATAAAATTAGTTTAGGGAAACACAAATTCACAGCCCAATTTCATAAAACAACCTTAAATCTCAAGATTAAAATCAAAATCAAAGGGTTAAGGTTAGGGTTTCAAAATCAATTTGGGGCTTTTTGAATATAAGCAAAATAGATGAAGTTTTCACTTACCCATACAAGGAAGAAGAAGAGAGAGAGTCATCACGGTGGTCAAGGTGGTCGGTGTGCGGCGGCGTCACGGCGGCCGAGAGTGGTGTCGAATGTAACAAAGACCGCCGCTGGCGGCGAGTGGCGGTGCGCAACCATCTTCTTCCTCTCTGCGTGGTGGCCTGGACAAGCGCTCCAAGGTGGTCCTGTGGTGGTGATCCGAACGATGAATGGCGGAGCGGCCTACCGAAAGAGCGTGGGACTGGCTCGCGGTTGTCTCCTCCTCGTGAGACGCGGTCCAACGGTGGTCGCGATCCAGAGTGTGGCGCACGGCGGTTTTCAAGGAGGAAGGTGGAGATGAGGTTAGGAGGAGGAAGATGAAGTTGAGGGTGAAAGGGCCCTTGGCTGAAACAGAAAGAAGAAAAGACGGAAATAGAGAGAAAAGAGTTGGGGGCGTCGAGTGAGAGAAAGAGAGAAGGGAAAGTTGTGTTTTAAACCAATTATTTAGTGATAGGTACAAAATGAGTGATAAAATATTAAGCCTAAAAATAAACATGCTTTTAGTTTTTGAATCTAAAAATAAAGATTGATAAGTATATGATTTTGAAATTCAAATTAGAGTAAAGATTAATAATTGAACTGATCAACTAAGAAAATACTCAGTCCAAAATTTAATCTCCGATTAATGTCAAACTAAAATATTTTCAACTCTAAAATTAAATAGAATGAGAATATGAAAATAATTTTCTCTTAATCATATTATTTAAAATATTTTTATGTACTGGAAATAATAGTGACAATAACGTAAATTATTGTCTAATAAACGTGCATTCACTGAAATAAGTCAGTGTTAACACACCCAATAAAATAATATGAAGAGAGTAATTTAATTACTCAAACTAAACCACATAACAAAATAAACTTAAACATCTAAATAAAATAATTAATCATAGGTGTAAAAACTAGGGTGTTACATTACTACCCCTCTAAAAAAAAAATTCGTCCTCGAAATTTCGTAGCTCAAAACTACACAGGACTTTGTAATCACACCTTAACCCTAAAATCTTGCTTTGTATTCTCATCGCTTCATTCCTTTCATCTATAACACTATAACAAGATCAATTCCTATGCCATTCTATTTATCCTTGAAACTTTTTCACTACCGCATTAGCTCCACTACCTTTGATATTTCATCTTAGTCTATTACACTTCAAAGAACAAAATCAACGCTTAATCTCTTCATTTAACTTTCTCAATACAAATCCATTAGGAAAAACTTTCTCCAATATCTAACTTTCACAGCTAACACCAAAACCAACACTAACTTTACATAACATCAATTAACCTTCTACTCAAGAGATGCAATCATAGTCTTAGTCCAATTGAGCTTAGTCTACTCTTCTAGTCATATCAAATTCACACTTTTCAAGTCTCCAATCAAAACGTCATAACATTCCTGAGTTGCACATGATAAACTTTGCTCCAAGAACCTAAGAAATTCAATCTTATTAAAATTGAATCTTACCACATCCAACATAGTCCGTGCTCTTCTTAATTCCTCTCGGATCTTTTGCCTACTTCGATTTCATATCCTTCATTTGACTCTCATTTTCAATTTAGTTCTCAAGCCCCGTTAGTATCCCCGGTTTAAGAAATTTCCCATGCATCTACCCTATTGCCCAAAGAAAATACACAACTCCTAACAATTCCTTCATCTAAAGGCAGGGCTTCATCACTTATGTAAGGAAATGCTTGTATCGTATATGCCCTTATCTTATTTATTTGCAGCCGAGAAAAGAGATTATAAAACCGAGTTTCTCTAAGGCCATAACCCCTAGGAGTTGCACCAAAACAAAGCCAAGAAATCCAGGTGGACACTCCCTAATGGCAATCTTGGATTTAAAATATCTAGTTTCCACTATGGATCATCAACCACATTTTTACCAAAATAAGACTTCAAAGATTATAAAGATTTCATCATAGCTTATCACACTCGAAAGACACAATCAAAACTTAATCACTTCTTGCCTCAAAATTTGTCTACTAGCAAAACTTCTTCAACACCTTATCCTCACAATGAACATCAAGTTCAACCTTAACTCTATCACATATATCAACTTTCCACCCAAAGCACACAATTATAGTCTTAGTTTTCTTTGATTATATTCCACCACTCCAAATTTTATCACAGTCATTCATTTCAATCTTAAAGAATACGATTACATTTCTCCATGCAACTACAACCAAAAGGAATCACTTCAACTTGAATTATCCAAAATCAAAATTCTTAAACTTTTCTAACTACTTAGTTTCACTCAAGAACTCCTTTTCACTATTTCCGTTCAAATTAAGGAAAACTACCATATATGTTTTTCCGTTAATCCTCGGACTTACGAAGTCAACATTAACCATAAACTTTGATCACTACTCTAATTTCATTTAATGATACATCTGCCTCGATCATGATAAAATCCATCGTAATCGTCTCACTCAATGACGTTGAACTTAAGGGTCCTCATAGTACCATTCACATCTATACACTAACGAAACTCCTATCAACTCTGGTTCGTCCTACCATAGAGATGACAAAAATTTAGGTACCGCACTATCTCCCTAACTTAACCCGCTAAGGATAGGTAATCTCATTACTCATCCATCCCACCGAGGACGATCGGTTGGACATAGCCTCAACTTAGTCCTCAAGACTTAAAGTAAACTTAAGCGACACACGTTGATAAACTTCGTTTTTCATCTGAAACAACACTTGAACATACTCTATGAAGTCTGAACAATCCTCTGATACATTATTCGGTTCACTAACTCTGCTTGTGGATCTTAACTCGTAAGAAGATGTAGGCTTCACCAGTCGATCAACGATCACTTGAATTCAATCAAGACTCATACAGGTCTTCAGAAAACTTATAACAAAGATCGAAGGAATGTCAACATCTCAACAAGGAAGGTCTCAATTGTACATCTTGATGTGGAGATATCCAACTCACGACTGATGAGATAGGTCACACATCGACGACATTTGGAGAATACGTAGAACTAAGATGATCAACGACGACAAGTACATCCGAACCGCAATAAGACATGACCTTGGTGATCATAAAAGAATCTCTCAAGAAAAGAAAATTTCTCTTGATTTCACTTTCACATAAGCATAGAAAAGAATTTCATTAATTGAAGGACACAGGAACATCCAATATGGAAAAAGATCATTCCATCAGGTTCGTGGGTGTAAAAATGCATGATCAATACACATTTACAAACATGAATCTAATAAAGTTGATTCTTCCACAAGAATCTTCCAGCGGATTTAAGGAATCAAAGGGTGAATAACTTCTAATCCAAAGAGGATTAATTCTTATTCTTAGTACAAGGAATTTACAAAATGATGACTTTCACCTCTACCAAAAATAGAAGTGACGAAACTAAGTTTCACCAAGAAACTTCTGCTATCACGAAATTATCTGTGTTATAACTCAAGAAATAGTCATAACCACTTTTCTCAACAAAGTGTGAAAGTATCCAGACCAATGGATTCCTTTAAACCAATTCACTCAAATGTCTAATACATCGAGGATCATTTAGAAGTGTGAGTACAACTTCTCACAAACAAAGAAATGAATAACTAGAAATTTATGAATTAGCATAACTAATTCAGGAGTCCTGACAGATTTCAAATTAAAGTCAGAAAATACTTGTTCATAATTCATCCTTTACTTAGTTGTCAGGAATCCAGATGGTGACACGAGCCTTCACACAACATTGGTGCTTCACGAGGAAAACACTCGGTCTAACAAACGGTTCAGACCACCGATCTTTCAGTTGAATGAGTCATCTAACTCGTTTTAACTTCGTAGGCAACATCCTACACAAAGCGACAGAGATCTGACCGAATCCAGAAACTAGATCAATCAAAAATCAATGTCCTTTGCTAACCATAAACCTAGAATATTTCCAGGGAACACTCCCGGAAAAACCCTTTACACAAGCACCTTGTTTCGAATATCAGACACGATTCGCAAGGATAATCGAATGTCATATTCGAACCCAAGTAACATTCAAGATCTAAGGTCTCCCAGGACATAAAGCCCTTGGAAAACCATCAAGAAACATATACTTGTGCGTCAACACACATTGCTTCAACAAGAAACAATTCAAACAAGAGCCAACCAGAGATCACACAACAAAACTTAATAGACCTATTCCCCAAAGATCCCGAAAGACTCGACCAGCTCTGATACCACCTTGTAATGCCCCCCCTTGGGGCATTACTTACGTAACACATGCGGAATTTAAATTAAAAGATAATTTGCTGGTGCTTTCGGAAAATAATTTATATAAGTACATAAGTGTCTGAAATTGGGTATAAAAATTTTGTCACGACTCCACACCTAAGCCTTGATCGGCACACAGACTTACTATCATAGCCTGGCAAGCCTATTTAATTTAAAGAATATACTTGAATAAGAGCTAGTATTTTACGAAAATTTAAATGAGTCTCCTCTGTAATTCGGACATCCCAGGTAAAAGAACACCTGCTAAAATAATTACATTTTCATTACAAAATTCCAGTTACACCAAATACAATCAAGTAATAACATGCTAAAGATAGTTATATCAATTAGCTTTACAAGACCAAAAGGAAAAGTTTAAGTTTTCTTTCAAAATAACGCTCTCCGAGCCATAAACATTTCATTTTAAAATAAAGGATCTCTGAGCCATACTCATACATACTTATCAAAATAATCTAAGTCTCAAAACCCTAAGCTGGTCATTCTAAAAGTTATTCCTGAGAAGAACTCACGTGATCCTTCCACAATCAAGTACTTCATCAAGCAACTAGATCTAAGTCTCTGAGTGACTTAGGGAAACTCCTCTGCACCATCCGTACTAAAGCACCCAGGGTACAATAGCGAACCAGAAGAAAACCTGTTATGTCTGTAAGGGTGAGATCCCAATATACGGATTTAAGTACGATAACCACATGCACGACTCTCAATTACCATTTAACATGAATATTCAAAGATAAACAATATATTTATCAAAGGGTTTCATACCCGACAGTCGTACCCATTTTAAAAACCATGACACTTCAATATTCCACAACTAACTTTGAAACCTAATCTCCGGAGCTCCAACCAACAAATAAATGAGATGATCAGGCTCTAGTTGCCAATTAAGGCAGAATCAATGCCCGATATGGCAACGTTCTATTGACCATTCCACAGTCCAACTCAAGGCAAAGTGGTGACTACATATAGCACATGGTCTACGTAGTCGTATATCCATCAAGGCACAGTGACGCAAACTGCATGAATACTTGCCATCAAGCATTCAAGTCCTATGCAAAGGCACGTCTGCCCTGTAATGCATGTAAAACATTTTGGTCACGTTGTTTTCTTTGTGTTCGATCTTTATATGTCGGAGCTAAAAGCCTCACGACCAAATCGCCATTTTAAACTTTCAAGTTTAATACCTCCTTCAAATATAATTGACTCCAAGTCAAAAGTGTGCAAATCACGAAATCTAGACCGATGCACCAGTCATAGATACGTAGATTTTAGTGCACAAAACCAATAAACCACTTATTGGACATCTAGTCCATAACTTCACCTTTCGGACCCCAGGCCCACATCATAGAACACTAGATCCGACGTCTCGGGTGCTAGGTTCGTTTAAACCATTTTCGCTTGCATGAAATACAAAACAAAACCAAAGTTTCCTCAACTTATCCAAGTTGACTGAAATAACACCATTGCGTAAAACTCATTTACGTAAATCCTTTCCGTTTGAAATTCATTTATAAAACCATCAAATCATAGAGAAATTCATTTTTCTCAAATCCGTTTTCTTTTGAAAACTCCTTTTTCCATAACAACTTCAAATCCTCGTAAAATCATTTCCAACTCATTTCTATTTGAAATAATAAAATTGTCCCTCATAGTTTTCATTGTCAAATACTTTTCTAGAGTATTTTTCGTTGGAAATAAAGTCATTTGTAAATCAAATGATTTTCTCTTTTACAAAAGTTCTTCATAATCATTGTTAAAATATCCTTGACATTTACATTTCTTAGAATCACTTTTCGTCTTATTTTTGAATTTGTTTGGAAAAGACAACGAATCGGAAATATTTTCAAGATGTCATCCTCACTATTTATTTAGAAATCCCTCTTTTCTCCAAAACATCATCAAATATAAATACTTTCAATATTTTCTTCCATAAATCAAGTCCTTTGAATTTCTCATCAAGCTTTTTCAACGCTTTTATCTTTAATTTAATTGAGCACCGACCAATGTCGAGCTTCTCGATCAATCAACCAACCAACAAATAATTCATACATCACAAGATAATCATGCTTTCACATAAAACATTAAAAACCATATAACGAGTCATATAACAATTTAATTTGACACCACACATCACAACAGATATAAACTCAAATACGACACACAAATAGCACGCAGCTTCAGGAAAATCCCTCGGGCGGTCTCACTTACCTTTGAAGACAAGTAAAGGATCCTAGTCTTAATGCTCACGTTAGCTCCTATCTACTCCATCAAGCAAGCATAGCTGTGTCCAAACGTCTCAGAGAGTAAATCCAACAACGCGCAACAACCAGAAATCAAGAAATCAATTATCCATGATCAAACACACATTCTAACTTTATCTAAACACTTAATCTAATTATCAAACAAGGTTATTTTTAAAGAAAATCATGTTTGAAGCTCACGCTTCCCAATACCCTTTAAGGAAACTTTGTTTTGATTAAAAGATCGTGAAAAAGAACTTTGGAAATCATCCATTAAGAGTCCTAATTGCACTGAATCATAATTAATTTCACAAAAACATACCCAAATTTAAATCAAATCAAATTGGGGTTTTAGAGCTCCTAAATACGATTTGGGGAAAACTCATTTTAACTAAAGAATAATAAAATTAGTTTAGGGAAACACAAATTCACAGTTCCAATTTCATAAAACAACCTTAAATCTCAAGATTAAAATCTGAAATCAAAGGGTTAAGGTTAGGGTTTCAAAATCAATTTGGGGCTTTTTGAATATAAGCAAAATAGATGAAGTTTTCACTTACCCATACAAGGAAGAAGAAGAGAGAAGCTGTCACGGTGGCTGAAGGTGGTCCGGTGCGGCGGCGTCACGGCGGCCGAGAGTGGTGTCGAACGAACAAAGACCGCGGGCGGCGAGTGGCGGTGCGCAACCATCTTCTTCCTCTCTGCGTGGTGGTCGGACGGACAGCCCAAGGTGGTCCCTGTGGTGGTGATCCGAGCGATGAATGGCGGAGAGCGGCTACCGACGAGCGTGGGACCTGGCTCGCGGTTGTCTCCTCCTCGTGAGACGCGGTCCAACGGTGGTCGCGATCCCGGTGTGGCGCACGGCGGTTTTCAAGGAGGGAAGGTGGAGATGAGGTTAGGAGGAGGAAGATGAAGTTGAGGGTGAAAGGGCCCTTGGCTGAAACAGAAAGAAGAAAAGACGGAAATAGAGAGAAAAGAGTTGGGGGCGTCGAGTGAGAGAAAGAGAGAAGGGAAAGTTGTGTTTTAAACCAATTATTTAGTGATAGGTACAAAATGAGTGATAAAATATTAAGCCTAAAAATAAACATGCTTTTAGTTTTTGAATCTAAAAATAAAGATTGATAAGTATATGATTTTGAAATTCAAATTAGAGTAAAGATTAATAATTGAACTGATCAACTAAGAAAATACTCAGTCCAAAATTTAATCTCCGATTAATGTCAAACTAAAATATTTTCAACTCTAAAATTAAATAGAATGAGAATATGAAAATAATTTTCTCTTAATCATATTATTTAAAATATTTTTATGTCTTTGAAAATAATAGTGACAATAACGTAAATTATTGTCTAATAAACGTGCATTCACTGAAATAAGTCAGTGTTAACACACCCAATAAAATAATATGAAGAGAGTAATTTAATTACTCAAACTAAACCACATAACAAAATAAACTTAAACATCTAAATAAAATAATTAATCATAGGTGTAAAAACTAGGGTGTTACATTACTACCCCTCTAAAAAAAAAATTCGTCCTCGAAATTTCGTAGCTCAAAACTACACAGGACTTTGTAATCACACCTTAACCCTAAAATCTTGCTTTGTATTCTCATCGCTTCATTCCTTTCATCTATAACACTATAACAAGATCAATTCCTATGCCATTCTATTTATCCTTGAAACTTTTTCACTACCGCATTAGCTCCACTACCTTTGATATTTCATCTTAGTCTATTACACTTCAAAGAACAAAATCAACGCTTAATCTCTTCATTTAACTTTCTCAATACAAATCCATTAGGAAAAACTTTCTCCAATATCTAACTTTCACAAACTAACACCAAAACCAACACTAACTTTACATAACATCAATTAACCTTCTACTCAAGAGATGCAATCATAGTCTTAGTCCAATTGAGCTTAGTCTACTCTTCTAGTCATATCAAATTCACACTTTTCAAGTCTCCAATCAAAACGTCATAACATTCCTGAGTTGCACATGATAAACTTTGCTCCAAGAACCTAAGAAATTCAATCTTATTAAAATTGAATCTTACCACATCCAACATAGTCCGTGCTCTTCTTAATTCCTCTCGGATCTTTTGCCTACTTCGATTTCATATCCTTCATTTGACTCTCATTTTCAATTTAGTTCTCAAGCCCCGTTAGTATCCCCTGTTTAAGAAATTTCCCATGCATCTACCCTATTGCCCAAAGAAAATACACAACTCCTAACAATTCCTTCCTCTATTGGCAGGGCTTCATCACTTATGTAAGGAAATGCTTGTATCGTATATGCCCTTATCTTATTTATTTGCAGCCGAGAAAAGAGATTATAAAACCGAGTTTCTCTAAGGCCATAACCCCTAGGAGTTGCACCAAAACAAAGCCAAGAAATCCAGGTGGACACTCCCTAATGGCAATCTTGGATTTAAAATATCTAGTTTCCACTATGGATCATCAACCACATTTTTACCAAAATAAGACTTCAAAGATTATAAAGATTTCATCATAGCTTATCACACTCGAAAGACACAATCAAAACTTAATCACTTCTTGCCTCAAAATTTGTCTACTAGCAAAACTTCTTCAACACCTTATCCTCACAATGAACATCAAGTTCAACCTTAACTCTATCACATATATCAACTTTCCACCCAAAGCACACAATTATAGTCTTAGTTTTCTTTGATTATATTCCACCACTCCAAATTTTATCACAGTCATTCATTTCAATCTTAAAGAATACGATTACATTTCTCCATGCAACTACAACCAAAAGGAATCACTTCAACTTGAATTATCCAAAATCAAAATTCTTAAACTTTTCTAACTACTTAGTTTCACTCAAGAACTCCTTTTCACTATTTCCGTTCAAATTAAGGAAAACTACCATATATGTTTTTCCGTTAATCCTCGGACTTACGAAGTCAACATTAACCATAAACTTTGATCACTACTCTAATTTCCTTTAATGATACATCTGCCTCGATCATGATAAAATCCATCGTAATCGTCTCACTCAATGACGTTGAACTTAAGGGTCCTCATAGTACCATTCACATCTATACACTAACGAAACTCCTATCAACTCTGGTTCGTCCTACCATAGAGATGACAAAAATTTAGGTACCGCACTATCTCCCAGCTAACCTGCTAAGGATAGGTAATCTCATTACTCATCCATCCCACTGAGGACGATCAGTTGGACATAGCCTCAACTTAGTCCTCAGCACTTAAAGTAAACTTAACTGACACACGTTGATAAACTTCCGTTTTTCATCTGAAACAACACTTGAAGATACTCTATGAAGTCTGAACAATCCTCTGATACATTATTCGGTTCACTAACTCTGCTTGTGGATCTTAACTCGTAAGAAGATGTAGGCTTCACCAGTCGATCAACGATCACTTGAATTCAATCAAGACTCATACAGGTCTTCAGAAAACTTATAACAAAGATCGAAGGAATGTCAACATCTCAACAAGGAAGGTCTCAATTGTACATCTTGATGTGGAGATATCCAACTCACGACTGATGAGATAGGTCACACATCGACGACATTTGGAGAATACGTAGAACTAAGATGATCAACGACGACAAGTACATCCGAACCGCAATAAGACATGACCTTGGTGATCATAAAAGAATCTCTCAAGAAAAGAAAATTTCTCTTGATTTCACTTTCACATAAGCATAGAAAAGAATTTCATTAATTGAAGGACACAGGAACATCCAATATGGAAAAAGATCATTCCATCAGGTTCGTGGGTGTAAAAATGCATGATCAATACACATTTACAAACATGAATCTAATAAAGTTGATTCTTCCACAAGAATCTTCCAAATGGATTTAAGGAATCAAAGGGTGAATAACTTCTAATCCAAAGAGGATTAATTCTTATTCTTAGTACAAGGAATTTACAAAATGATGACTTTCACCTCTACCAAAAATAGAAGTGACGAAACTAAGTTTCACCAAGAAACTTCTGTCTTCTGCTATCACGAAATTATCTGTGTTATAACTCAAGAAATAGTCATAACCACTTTTCTCAACAAAGTGTGAAAGTATCCAGACCAATGGATTCCTTTAAACCAATTCACTCAAATGTCTAATACATCGAGGATCATTTAGAAGTGTGAGTACAACTTCTCACAAACAAAGAAATGAATAACTAGAAATTTATGAATTAGCATAACTAATTCAGGAGTCCTGACAGATTTCAAATTAAAGTCAGAAAATACTTGTTCATAATTCATCCTTTACTTAGTTGTCAGGAATCCAGATGGTGACACGAGCCTTCACACAACATTGGTGCTTCACGAGGAAAACACTCGGTCTAACAAACGGTTCAGACCACCGATCTTTCAGTTGAATGAGTCATCTAACTCGTTTTAACTTCGTAGGCAACATCCTACACAAAGCGGCGAGATCCTGACCGAATCCAGAAACTAGATCAATCAAAAATCAATGTCCTTTGCTAACCATAAACCTAGAATATTTCCAGGGAACACTCCCGGAAAAACCCTTTACACAAGCACCTTGTTTCGAATATCAGACACGATTCGCAAGGATAATCGAATGTCATATTCTAACCCCAAGTAACATTCAAGATCTAAGGTCTCCCAGGACATAAAGCCCTTGGAAAACCATCAAGAAACATATACTTGTGCGTCAACACACATTGCTTCAACAAGAAACAATTCAAACAAGAGCCAACCAGAGATCACACAACAAAACTTAATAGACCTATTCCCCAAAGATCCCGAAAGACTCGACCAGACTCACGATACCACCTTGTAATGCCCCCTTGGGGCATTACTTACGTAACACATGCGGAATTTAAATTAAAAGATAATTTCTTTGGTGCTTTCGGAAAATAATTTATATAAGTACATAAGTGTCTCAAAATTGGGTATAAAAAATTTGTCACGACTCCACACCTTAGCCTTGATCGGCACACAGACAAACTATCATATCCAGGCAAGCCTATTTAATTTAAAGAATATACTTGAATAAGAGCTAGTATTTTACGAAAATTTCGACAGAGTCACCACTGTAATTCTGGACATCCCGGTAAAAGAACACCGCTAAAATAATTACATTTTCATTACAAAATTCCGATTACACCAAATACAATCAAGCAATAACATGCTAAAGATAGTTATATCAATTAGCTTTACAAGACCAAAAGGAAAAGTTTAAGTTTTCTTTCAAAATAACGCTCTCCGAGCCATAAACATTTCATTTTAAAATAAAGGATCTCTGAGCCATACTCATACATACTTATCAAAATAATCTAAGTCTCAAAACCCTAAGTTTGGTCATTCTAAAAGTTATTCTGAGAAGAACTCACGTGATCCTTCCACAATCAAGTACTTCATCAAGCAACTAGATCTAAGTCTCTGAGTGACTTAGGGAAACTCCTCTGCACCATCCGTACTAAAGCACCCAGGGTACAATAGCGAACCAGAAGAAAACCTGTTATGTCTGTAAGGGTGAGATCCCAATATACGGATTTAAGTACGATAACCACATGCACGACTCTCAATTACCATTTAACATGAATATTCAAAGATAAACAATATATTTATCAAAGGGTTTCATACCCGACAGTCGTACCCATTTTAAAAACCAGGACACTTCAATATTCCACAACTAACTTTGAAACCTAATCTCCTGGAGCTCCAACCAACAAATAAATGAGATGATCGGGCTCTAGTTGCCAATTAAGGCGTAATCAATGCCCGATATGGCAAAGTTCTATTGACCATTCCACGACCCAACTCAAGGCAAAGTGGTGACTACATATAGCACATGGTCTACGTGGTCGTATATCCATCAAGGCACAAGTGACACAAACGCATGAATACTTGCCATCAAGCATTCAAGTCCTATGCAAAGGCACATCTGCCCTGTAATGCATGTAAAACATTTTGGTCACGTTGTTTTCTTTGTGCTCGATCTTTATATGTCGGAGCTAAAAGCCTCACGACCAAATCGCCATTTTAAACTTTCAAGTTTAATACCTCCTTCAAATATAATTGACTCCAAGTCAAAAGTGTGCAAATCACGAAATCTAGACCGATGCACCAGTCATAGATACGTAGATTTTAGTGCACAAAACCAATAAACCACTTATTGGACATCTAGTCCATAACTTCACCTTTCGGACCCCAGGCCCACATCATAGAACACTAGATCCGACGTCTCGGGTGCTAGGTTCGTTTAAACCATTTTCGCTTCATGGAAATACAAAACAAAACCAAAGTTTCCTCAACTTATCCAAGTTGACGGAAATAACACCATTGCGTAAAACTCATTTACAGAAATCCTTTCCGTTTGAAATTCATTTATAAAACCATCAAATCATAGAGAAATTCATTTTTCTCAAATCCGTTTTCTTTTGAAAACTCCTTTTTCCATAACAACTTCAAATCCTCGTAAAATCATTTCCAACTCATTTCTATTGAAATAATAAAATTGTCCCTCATAGTTTTCATTGTCAAATACTTTTCTAGAGTATTTTTCGTTGGAAATAAAGTCATTTGTAAATCAAATGATTTTCTCTTTTACAAAAGTTCTTCATAATCATTGTTAAAATATCCTTGACATTTACATTTCTTAGAATCACTTTTCGTCTTATTTTTGAATTTGTTTGGAAAAGACAACGTAACTGAAATATTTTCAAGATGTCATCCTCACTATTTATTTAGAAATCCCTCTTTTCTCCAAAACATCATCAAATATAAATACTTTCAATATTTTCTTCCATAAATCAAGTCCTTTGAATTTCTCATCAAGCTTTTTCAACGCTTTTATCTTTAATTTAATTGAGCACTGACCAATGTCAGGCTTCTCAGTCAATCAACCAACCAACAAATAATTCATACATCACAGTATAATCATGCTTTCACATAAAACATTAAAAACCATATAACAGTCATATAACAATTTAATTTGACACCACACATCACAACAGATAAACTCAAATACGACACACAAATAGCACGCGATTCTGAAAATCCTCGCGGCAGTCTCCCCTTACCTTTGAAGACAAGTAAAGGATCCTCGTCTTAATGATCACGTTAGCTCCTATCTACTCCATCAAGCAAGCATAGCTGTGTCCAAACGTCTCAGAGAGTAAATCCAACAACGCGCAACAACTAGAAATCAAGAAATCAATTATCCATGATCAAACACACATTCTAACTTTATCTAAACACTTAATCTAATTACCAAACTAGGTTATTTTTAAAGAAAATCATGTTTGAAGCTCACGCTTCCCAATACCCTTTAAGGAAACTTTGTTTTGATTAAAAGATCATGAAAAAGAACTTTGGAAATCATCCATTAAGAGTCCTAATTGCACTGAATCATAATTAATTTCACAAAAACATACCCAAATTTAAATCAAATCAAATTGGGGTTTTAGAGCTCCTAAATACGATTTGGGGAAAACTCATTTTAACTAAAGAATAATAAAATTAGTTTAGGGAAACACAAATTCACAGTTCCAATTTCATAAAACAACCTTAAATCTCAAGATTAAAATCTGAAATCAAAGGGTTAAGGTTAGGGTTTCAAAATCAATTTGGGGCTTTTTGAATATAAGCAAAATAGATGAAGTTTTCACTTACCCATACAAGGAAGAAGAAGAGAGAAGCTGTCATGGTGGCTGAAGGTGGTCCGGTGCGGCGGCGTCACGGCGGCCGAGAGTGGTGTCGAACAGAACAGCACCGCGGGGCGACGAGTGGCGGTGCGCAACCATCTTCTTCCTACTGCGTGGTGGTCGGACAGCGCTCCAAGGTGGTCCTGTGGTGGTGATCCGACGATGAATGGCGGAGCAGCTACCAGGCGAGCGTGGGACCTGGCTCGCGGCTGTCTCCTCCTCGTGAGACGCGGTCCAACGGTGGTCGCAGTCCAGTGTGGCGCACGGCGGTTTTCAAGGAGGGAAGGTGGAGATGAGGTTAGGAGGAGGAAGATGAAGTTGAGGGTGAAAGGGCCCTTGGCTGAAACAGAAAGAAGAAAAGACGGAAATAGAGAGAAAAGAGTTGGGGGCGTCGAGTGAGAGAAAGAGAGAAGGGAAAGTTGAGTTTTAAACAAATTATTTAGTGATAGGTACAAAATGAGTGATAAAATATTAAGCCTAAAAATAAACATGCTTTTAGTTTTTGAATCTAAAAATAAATATTGATAAGTATATGATTTTGAAATTCAAATTAGAGTAAAGATTAATAATTGAACTGATCAACTAAGAAAATACTCAGTCCAAAATTTAATCTCCGATTAATGTCAAACCAAAATATTTTCAATTCTGAAATTAAATAGAATGAGAATATGAAAATAGTTTTCTCTTAATCATATTATTTAAAATATTTTTCTGTACTGGTAATAATAGTGACAATAACGTAAATTATTGTCTAATAAACGTGCATTCACTGAAATAAGTCAGTGCTAACACACCCAATAAAATAATATGAAGAGAGTAATTTAATTACTCAAACTAAACCACATAACAAAATAAACTTAAACATCTAAATAAAATAATTAATCATAGGTGTAAAAACTAGGGTGTTACACGTGCAATGCACGTGTGAAATATGCGTTAGCAATATAATTTCATATTATTTGAAAATACAATACATGATTAATTTTAATGTGAAATTAATATATAAAAGTATAAACCTTGTAAAAAAAATGTATAAATGACATAATGCATTTTTTATTTGGGAATTTATTGTATCTTAAAAATGGTAGGATTATAAAATATTATCGATAAACAAATATTAAGGTAACACGACCACAATCCTCCTAATTAAGGTAGCACGAATACAATACACTCGTGTATCCCACGTATACATGTGCGGTACACGGGTAAAGGATTTGTTGGAATAATTTTTTTTTAATTAAAAACTATAAGATAAGCAAAAGTTATTGACAAATTAATGTTAACATGATATAATGAGATTTAAAAGTTTTCTATAAGGCTGGATATGTGTAAGAAAATAGAAATTATTATACTTCAACATTCATTTGCTCTACTTTTTTCACCTGTCCCTTGTACTCAGTTCGATCAATGCTTATAGTATATATCATAAACACAATATATAATGAATGAAATATTACAAAACACAACTTTTAAATAAAAGAGTTCTAAGAAATTTACAAATATTATGACATGTATTAGATTAAACCAGTTGCAATTATGTTATCTCCCTTTCGAAGAAACATATGAAGCAACTTATTATAACCCAAATGTAGAATCATATTGGCCTCACCTACACAAAATTTCACACCAAAAATAAATCATAAAAATATTTTTTTTTTAAAATGAGTCCTATGAAATTTTAAAAATATAATGACATGTATTAAATTCAAATCATTGCAGCTATGTTATCTTCTCGTCAAAGCAAAGACAGAAAGTAATTCATCAGAATGTTGAATCAAATTGGTCTCACTTGAAAAAAAAAATGTACAGAAAAATTTAAATTGCTTAAATAAATGAAAATCTTTACAAAGAAATATATTTATGTTAAAATTATTATATCAATGATTTTAAAAAAAAGTGCTTATAAATTATGACAAATTATAATTTTTCCCTGGCAATAAACAAAAAGTTTTCTTAATCTTAAAATCTTAAGATTATTAAAATAATGAATTACAAATAGGTTTTAAAATTATATTAAAACCTAATTTCTTCTACTAATTCATCTATAAAAATGTTTTCATATAACATATTCATTTTCATATTTTATGTGTAATTTTTTCTACATGTATTAACCCTTCGGAACAACAAAAGTCAAATAAATTGTTTCCTTATTTTAATGATCTCCAATTAATACATGCATTTTAAAATTTGAAAAAGTATTGGGAATTTGAAAGATAGTATTTAAGGGTGGCATCTAGGGTGAGTGAGTAATTAAGTCCCTCACCCATGAGGGAGCATTTACGACCTGATGTAGCAGGTCACTCAGTGATCTATGTATTTGTTTAAAGTTTTATAATATACTAATATAAATTTAGATTTTGTAATAAAGCCCCTCTTCTTCCCCTTCATCTTTGTTCTATGCGTTTATCGATCGGCAAACCCACCCAACCTGGATCGACTCATCACCGCCACTCACAACCATTATCAAGCATCTACTTTATTCATTATTTGACTACCTGCACCTCAAGATTGATTACCGCTTACACCAATCGAAAACAAACCCACCTCACATATGATCCACAAGAAAAGCTTCCTACTTTAAATACAAAACACAAACACCAAGTGTTATCCAATAACATGTAGGGAACGGAACATTGAAGAGGGTAGTAAACAAAAAACAAAAGCGGAACATCAGGACCCAATTAATTAAGCGAAAAAAAACAATAGTTAAAACCAATTACGTTGAATGATAGCCGGATTATTTACTCGTAGAAGCATGAAAACATGATGGTCTTAATTAAAACCAATTACCATTCAAATACCCAAAAGCATAGTGTGTTTATGTGAGATGTATAACTTCAAGAATCCATCCATGTGAGAAATGGCTAATTTTTCGACCTTGGCATGCCATTATAATGAGATTTAAAGGTGCAAATTTTTAGTAGATGTAGCTAGGCACTAGAAGGAATTAAAGATTAGAACCCAATCTCGACAGGAACCACAAAGTCGCTGCTGTCGTGGATAGTGGGACGGACGAGGCGGCACCCGATGACGAGGGGGCGGGCTTGTCGGTGTGGTTGGGGAGCTTCTTGGGTCGGTCTCAACGATGAAGGAAGTGAGGCGAGGAGGGGTTGTCAACGGTGAAGACGTCGTCCATGGTGGTGGTGGTGGTGGCATTGGGGAGGTCAAGGGTTTCAGGCATGGTTTTTGGGTTTCAATAAAATAATGGGGTAATTTCATAAAAAGTTATATGAACTGGAACACCAGGTCGCCTACAAATAATCACAGTCATCCATTTTTTAAAATAATATATCCAATGACTGATTTCGCTCCTTCATGGGTGAGGGACTTAATTGTTCCCTCTCCTTAGAAGCCACCATGTTTAAGATGAGTCGTTTATTTATTAAAAAATATATTAAAATAAATTCATAAATGAAATGACCAAAATGGACTACCTTTTGGAAGGAAAAATGCCCCACCGAATACTACTTTACACATAAAGATGTGAGAAATGACAAATTTTCGACCTTGGCATGGCATTATAATGAGATGTAAAGCCATAAATTTTTAGTAGATGTAGGCACTAGAAGGAGTTAAAGATTAGAACCCAATCTCGACAGGAACCACAAAGTCGCTGCTGTCGTGGATAGTGGGGCGGGCGAGACGGCACCCGATGACGAGGGGGACGGGCATGTCAGTGTGGTTGGGGAGCTTCTTGGGTCGGTCGCAACGATGAAGGAAGTGAGGTGAGGAGGGGTTGTCAACGGAGAAGACGTCGTCCATGGTGGTGGTGTTGGTGGCGTTGGGGAGGTCTATGGTTTCAGGCGTGGTTTTTGGGTTTCAATAAAATAATGTGGTAATTTCATAAAAGTTATATGAACTGGAACACCAGGTTGCCTACAAATAATCACAGTCATCCATTTTTTAAAATAACATATCCAATGACTGATTTTGCTCCCTCATGGGTGAGGGACTTAATTGTTCCCTCACCTTAGAAGCCACCATATATAAGATGAGTCATTAGCTTATTTATTAAAAAATATATTAAATAAAATTCTTAAATGAAATGACCAAAACGGACTGCCTTTTGGAGGGAAAAATGCCCCAGCGGATACTACTTTACATATAAAGATGTGAAAAATGGCAAATTTTTTAACCTTGGCATGGCATTATAATGAGATGTAAAGCCGCAAATTTTTAGTAGATGTAGGCACTAGAAGGAGTTAAATATTAGAACCCAATCTCGACAGAAACCACAAAGTTGCTGTTGTCGTGGATATTGGGGCGGGCGAGACGACACCCAATATAATGATATTCACATGCATTATATATTTTATATGATTTGTGTATATTATGTTAAAAAATTTATGTAATTGATATGTCAAAATTTCAAAGTTATCTTATAATACTAAAGTTATTAATCAAATAATTTAAAAATCATCCATAATTAATTCTTGCCGGCACGTGATCGAATTCTTTATACAATTTGCTTCCCATGGGTCACCACACTAGTAATTTACGTAGCCTTTCATTGTTTGTTTTCATTTGCATGTGATAACTCATCCCTCAAAATGTTATTTGTTTACTTATATTCATTTGTTTAAAATATCAATTATAATGGATGTCGAAAATAAAATATCAATTATAATGGATTGAATGGTGTGGTACCCAAGCTAGCATAAGGTGGGTGAGTATTTAGATATATAAAGAACTTTTTTGTTATTATTGTTTAAGAACATCTTATTTTAATATCAATAATTACGAAAATATCCAACATATGTACCACTATAAATTTGGTGCATACCAAGGATTCCAATCACAATTGGAGACAAAGAAAACTCTTGTTTAGAATCATAACTTGGAGAGCACATTAGTCGCATCAAAAAAGTGAGAAAGAATGGCAAAAGCTTCATTTCAATTGGCTCTCTTTGTGCTCTTGGTTCTGGTTGTATATGGTATTCCTCCATCCTTCTTTTGTGTTTGTCTCAGTTAGTGTTGCATAGGTTTTCCTCAGACACACAATAAAAATAAAAATTCATAGGTTCCTATGAAAAATTAAACTAAAATGTTCACAAATTATTATAATAGATATTTATTTTAATTTTAATATATTTATTATTTTCATTTTATGTTAATTGAATCTAACAGTTAACATACAAACTTATATATCTTCAATTTTTTTTTGTTTCATTTTAAAATTTTCAGGTATGACGACACAAGCAATTAGTCGTGAGCCTCTCAAATGTTCGAGAGATGATGATTGTGATGATTTTTGCAAGGATCAATGCGGAGGCTTTTGTAATGGTATATAACGTTGCCAATGTTATTGTACAACAAAAGGGCATATATGATATTACAATGTAGTCAAATGAATTGTACAATGTAACACCCCGATTTCTGTTGTTTCTGATGTTTTCTGTATCGATAAACAAACATCTGTTTATATTTTTTTATCTGAAACTTAGAAAAAATGATTTTGTGAAAACCAATGTCATATTCATATCATACTTATTTTTATAAGTATACGGTGAAATTTTTGGTTGAAAATTCAGACGGAACCCGGTCTGCTTTTTCACTTAAAGTAAGATTTTACTGATTAGAAAACCTAATTTTGACCCTGGAACGAAATGGATAGCGTTTATATATCATCTCCAATGATATAGGTTATTTTTAAAATTTCCAAAATAAATATGTTATTATACTCAATTCATCCGTAAAATCCTAAATCGCGTAATCGACGAAGTCGAGAACGGACGTGCAGAGACAAAACCCGACGTCGGATGCTGAGACCTCTTGACACCTAGGATGGTGATTCATGTGGATGAGTCACCCATGTCATGATTACTTTTTACAAAATATCTAGATATTTCTTTAAACTAGTGTAAAGATCGTTTTGCCCTTGGACGATTTTACCCTTGAACTTTCATCGAAATGACAAGTTTTCCCCACAATTTGTGGACCCAAATCAGCCACATCCTCACTCATTTCTCACAACATGTTGGTCATGATTGCTTTTTGGGAAATGACCATTTTGTCCTTATGTTGTCATAATACCACAAAAATGCCATTTTGTGAGATTACTACTTTGTCCTTGAATTTTTGTGTGTTGGACCCCTTTACCCATCAAAGGCCACGACCTTAGGCAGCCAAGAGGCCCATTTTCACTTCTATAAAAGGCCATCTTCATCTTCTCCATCAAGCTTTGCCATTTTTGCCATTAAAGCTCTAAGTACCATAGCCTGATTTTGTGAAGGAAGTAGGTGATTCCTTGCCCATTTTTCATTTCCAAGAGGTATAACATGATTCTCTCTCTCAATCATCATCATGTTCTTCATTGATTTTTGTGATTTGAAGTCTTGATCAAAATTTTCAATTCCTAGATCTAGAAACTTCGAAAATTCATAGAAAATCGTAGAAAAATCCTTTTAAAGTGAAACCAATTCCTATGATCTTAGTATCCTCTCTATATTTAAGATCCAAGAGGATACTTGCCGACGACTCTCAGAAAGTGTACCGGGTCGTTGCAAGTAATAAATCGGTAAGAACCGGTTATCGTATCCACAGGGATCGGTTGCCAAATACCAATTCACAAATCAAGCAACTATCTAGACTAAATGAAGAAAGATCAAAATATAAAATAAAGCAACAAAAGCAATAAAATATTTTTTGTCTTTTTGAGAACTTTTAACAAACACTTGGAGTGCAGAAAGAGGTGTTGGGATTAAATTTCACCGAACCTTAGCCTCATGCATTGCCAAGACTAGATACCTCCCATTCATGCTTCAAATATTAAAATCAACCCACGAAATTACTCAAGCCCCGATTCCTCGGATGGCAAGAGCCGAAATCCACTAATAGACACTAATTCCTTAGGTGGCCTAGATTAATGAATTTGCATGACGATTAAGGATTACGCGATTACTAATAAACCAAACTCTATTCCTAGATGCAAGGTTTACTAGGTGATTAATTCCAGTTCTCGTTCTAATACGAATTTTCCAATTTCATACCAAAACGATAATCAAGTCATGGGGGTGCTAGCCACAACAAGCATTAAGCGTAGGAATTAAACACTAATACGAAGGCATGAACACAGATTAATCAGTCATGGCAAATACATAATATTCAGTTTGGTTACATCTAATCCCAACAAAAAGGGATTTAACTACTCATTGTAATAGAAATTACAAAAAGAGAAAGAGAGAAGGGATGAAGTGAACTCATGACGAATCCTCCAATCTTCTTCCAATCCAAGAGCAGAGAAAAACCACCCCTTTTTGCTTCCCAAGAGTCTCCCTAGGGTGAAAGTGCTCCTAGGTTCAAAGTCCCTTTTTTTTGTCTGGAAGAATCCCCACTAGGGTTCCCAGTCTCCCGATCTCTTTTTTCTGTCTGTTGCGCTCTTTATTTATAGAGTGGCCGCGCGTCACGGCCGTGATGACTGTCACGGCCAGGACGTGACGTGTTCTGGAATGGCGCGCTTTCAAATTTGGAGCATCACGGTCGTGATGCTGATCACGGCTAGGCCGTGATCAGTTCTGCCTGGCCTGTCACGGCCGTGATAGGCATCACGGCTATGCCGTGACAGCTTCTGACTTTTGCCTTCAATCTTCTCAATTTTCTTGATCATGGCCGTGATGGTCATCACGGCCAGGCCGTGATGGGCTCTGCTTGGCTCATTTTCTTCACTTTTCAAGCTCTATTTCATCCAAGCTCCATCATGGCTGATTCCGAGCATTTTTCCTTAAATTCCTGCAAAACAACACCAAGAAACCTCCTCACCCATTCCAAGGTAAAAACTAATAAAAATCAAACTAATCATGCCTAAACTATATGAAAATGCATGCATAAATGTACATGAAATATGATGCAAAATCACACTATCAATACATCAAACAAAAAATTCGTGCCCTTTTAGTTTGTCAAGGCCGAACCCTAGTTTCTAGTGGGGGAGGACTTTGTTCATTTTGTTAACTAGTCTTTCTTGATTCAATCTTATAATTCATATATATGTTGAGTCCCTGATTTTTGATTCAAAATCAAATCTCTAAGCCATTATTTATTCATGGCCGAAATTATTTTCTTGAGGAGTTGAAAGATTTTGTTTCATTTTTCAACTTATGATAACTTGTCTTAACTCGACACTACTCTAAGGTTATAGATCTAAGAGTATGTAGAATTTTGAAACCTTGAACCTATTTTATTAGCTTGGGCAGAAACCATATCCATAGGAAATAATATATTTTTTTTCAAAGTTTAATTAGTTATGTGTTGTTTTGTGAAGGATTGTGTTAGTAGTTGTTGTTCGGAGTTCATGGAGGAAACCATACTTGAAAACCGAGACTTCGTTGAATCAGAACTTGAATCTTCAAAGGTAAGGGGAGTTTGCCTGAGGAGCTTCGATAACTATGTGTATAAATTGTTTGGTGTGTCTGTAATTAATGGTTATAGTTTGTGGTGTTTGTTTTAAAATTATTGCGTAATATTCTGTGATGCATGATTTATCTGTGAAAGCATGCTATAAATTTTGATGTGTGAATTTATTGTTGGTTGTGAAAGCATGTGATAAATTGTGTTGTATGAAATTTTTGTTGATTTTTATGATTGGCTGGAAGCCTGAGACCGGTTAGTGCTTATTGAAAATTAAGGAAAAAACGTTAAGAAAATTTAAGGGAAATATTATTTTTTTGTAAATTTGTGGATTTAATTTTAAGTTAAAAGTAATAATATTTTAATGAGTTTTAATAAAATAATAAGTTAATGAGCAAATCATGGTACATAACCGTGAAAAAATTTCACTTTTGCACTTGTTTCGAAAACGTCGAGAAAAATGGAAATAAAATCTTAATTTTAAGAAAATTTATTTTAAAAGTGTTTTAAGATTGATAATAAATAATTTTTCAAGAAATAAGGGTTTTTGCTTACCTAACGGCGGTATGAGGAAAAATGATATTTTTACATGAGAGAAATAAATATATGGGTTAGAAATGATTTTAAAAAGAATTAACAGATTCTCAAAAATAAAAATAAAGGATTTAAGGGAAAAATGATTTTCATTACGTTTTAAAATGAATTTCATCGGAAAAGGATTTTGTTGGAAAAGAATTTAAGAACAGCGGAAATTTCCGACAAACTTGGATAAGTTTTCGGAGTTTTTGTTTTTGGTATTTGTGTTTCACTGAACAAAAATTCTTTGGGGAAAAATCAAGGAAAGGATAAGGACCTAGATTGTGGAGATGTCGGGCTAGTGTTCCTAAAAGGAAATTGCACTTGGAAAGGAAAGGAATTGGAATACCTAAGGAAGGGTAGTTGGGAGCTTTAAGCCTCGACAGAGGAAAAACAAACGACAAAGAACAATTATGATAACAAAGGATTTTACATGCATAGTCTGACAAACATGCCATATTTGGGCAGACATGCCTTGGGTATCGAGCTACAATTTCACAAAGGGTGAATTGGATAAATTGGTTAGTTACGGACCAAAGATAAATTCTAGGGTCTTTGGGTCTTAGGGACATTCGGGCTTCGAAAATCCAGCGAATACTTGGGGCCATGCAACCTTGGGTCGTGGAATTCGGTTACCAGGCACGAATGTACTCAATAGGGAATTGTTCCAATATTATTTTAGGTGCTCCATCGTGATATTCCCTGAACAATTGGAGCCAGAACTAAATTTAGAGGCCGATCTCATGAGACAATTGTGTTAAGGGTATCACATCCTAATCATTGCTCGAAGAATCATAGGAATGGATATTGAAGTATCATACATTTTTGAAAAATTACGATTGGATTATTGGGTATGAATCCCATTGGTAGGAAATATTTATAATATGTATACATGATGTTTGTTTGAGTGTCGTGCATGTAGTTATCATGATGAAAACTCAATGATGGTATCTCACCCTTGCTTTATTTATTTTCATGTTGGCTTTCTACTAGATGAGCCAAATGTTGGGTATCTCTCACACAGATAAAGGATCGTAAGAACACAAGAAAAAATACACTACAGAAAAATATAGAGAACACAAGAATTTAACGTGGTTCGGCACCTCTTGCCTACGTCCACGGAAACACTCCAATAAAGTGTATTCACTATCTCAAATATGTGATTACAATATTTGTAACCCACCCCACTTTTTGTGTATCACTCTACAAACTCAAGTACCACACTCAAGTTACAAGAAATGATAACACTCACTCACACAAGAGACTTTCTCTACAAGTGATCACTCACACACTTGCTCTCTCTTGTTTTTGGTTGAGATGATTCTACTCTTCCTCACATGACCCATTTATATAGTGAAGGGACATGGCTTCCATTCATGAATGTGACTAGTGGACATTAATTGTCTCACCTTCCCAACTAATATCTCTTTATGATATGACTCCAAGAGTCAAGTGTTTCACCTTCCCAACTAATCTCTCTTTATGATATGACTCCAAGAGTCAAGTGTTTCACCTTCCCAACTAATCTCTTAAAATCCCACTCACTTGCATTTATTTGGAAATTTAATTGCTTTTCCAACAATTCCTCCCTCAATTAAAATTTCCAAATTTCCACATCATCAAGAAATTTTACCTTCTTTCAACCTTTTCTATCACGGCCGCTTTCCCTTCTCAAAGCTTGCCCTTCCAAGTAGCAAAGGTTCTTCTTACTTTTCTGCCCTCTTAACACCAAGCGTCTTCCCTTATACACCTTGCATCCCCACTTTGAACCAATATACTTGTACCCTTGTGATGCCATCTCCCCAAAGAAATAATATTGGCAATCATGGAAGGTACAAACCTCACATTTTGGAAAGTTCTAATGGCACCATCATGGAGCTTCATTCTCACACTGCCAATGCCCTCAACCTTCATTTTTCCACCATTTCCTAACTTGAAATGGCCAAACTCTTCATTAGTTTTCAAGGTGTTAAACATTGCTCGATCTCTACAAATGTGCTCCGAGGCAGCAGAATCCATCACCCAATTTGATTTATCAACATCCTCGGTTGTTGCTAAAAATATATCTTCATCTTCAGATGTTTTGACCACGTTTGTCTGAGAGTTGTCATCATCCTTTCTCATCATCCTTAATTTCTTCAAATCCTCCCTCATTTGTGTGCACCTTAGTTGCAAATGACCCTTCTCCCCGCAATAATAACATTGCACGTTTGTCATATCTCGTTGAGGACGTGATTGCGATTTTGATCTTCCTCTTGACCTATCATGCCTCCTTGAATGATTCCTCCCTCGCTTGATTCCTCCGCCATTGCTATTTCACTTTCATCATTGATATTCTCGTTTTTCATCATCCTCTCATTTTCCCTTAAAGTGACGGTCACCTCATCCATCTTCAAAGTTGTTCTCCCGACAAGCAACGTTTGAACCACGAGGTTTGTAGGACCTTGGTAGTGATGACAATAACAAAGAAGCCCTGCTCCTCATCAGATATTTTATCATCGGCGTTCAACAATTGGCTTACTAGCTGGTTGAACTTGTTGATGTGGTCATGGAGATTTCCTCCCATCTCCATTTTGAGTTGATATAACTCCATCTTTAAACAGAGACGATTGGTTAGCGACTTCGACGCATAGATATTCTGGAGCTTCTCCCACAAAGCCGTTGGTGTTGTCTCCTTTAACACATTGTGCTTTATCTCAGGAGCTAGAGCTAACCGAATCGTGCTTACTGCCTTCTTTTGAATTTTTGTCCATTCTTCTTCCTTCATGGTAGCTGGCTTCTCCTTCTCTAAAGCCTGATCAAGACCATTCTGCACCAAGAGATCTTGAATGGTACACTGCCAGATCATAAAATTTATTTTCCCATCAAATAATGGGATCTCAAACCTTGATGTGTTCCCGGCCATAGCTCTGATACCACTGTTGGGTATCTCTCACACAGATAAAGGATCGTAAGAACACAAGAAAAAATACACTACAGAAAAATATAGAGAACACAAGAATTTAACGTGGTTCGGCACCTCTTGCCTACGTCCACGGAAACACTCCAATAAAGTGTATTCACTATCTCAAATATGTGATTACAATATTTGTAACCCACCCCACTTTTTGTGTATCACTCTACAAACTCAAGTACCACACTCAAGTTACAAGAAATGATAACACTCACTCACACAAGAGACTTTCTCTACAAGTGATCACTCACACACTTGCTCTCTCTTGCTTTTGGTTGAGATGATTCTACTCTTCCTCACATGACCCATTTATATAGTGAAGGGACATGGCTTCCATTCATGAATGTGACTAGTGGACATTAATTGTCTCACCTTCCCAACTAATATCTCTTTATGATATGACTCCAAGAGTCAAGTGTTTCACCTTCCCAACTAATCTCTCTTTATGATATGACTCCAAGAGTCAAGTGTTTCACCTTCCCAACTAATCTCTTAAAATCCCACTCACTTGCATTTATTTGGAAATTTAATTGCTTTTCCAACACCAAATGAGTGTGATATCGTACATGGGGATACGTTCCCTGCACTTTGACGAGGTTGATGACGGAAGCATGTGGAGGACTAACCTGGGTACTTCTGCGGGCGGGGAGTCTCGGGAGGATTTCCTTATTGGTATTCTTAAGTGTGACCAGCTGTAGGATTCTGATTTGGGTTTAATTTTGGAAAGTAGTACCGCTACCATATAGGTTTAGTTTATGTGTGTTTTCCTTATACTACGGCTTAAATAAATGATTGTAATATAAAGGGCCATATGTAAAACCTTATTGATATATATATATATATATATATATATATATATATATATATATATATATATATATATATATATATATGTATTCAGTTGTTTGTTGATTATAACGGTTTATGTTGTATAGTTGGAGGAAAAGAAAAAGAAAAAAATTTATCACTAATTTTCAAGGAAGTTAAGAAATAGAGAAAGTTATATTTTTCCGAAAGCAACCAAATGTAATTATTTTCAGTCTTTTAGTTTCAACATGTAGTCGGGGGGTGTTACATACAACCTCTATATTGGGTTAAAATAAAAACAAAATTTAATAAAAACAAGTTTTTTCTCGTTTGTTGAGGTGAATATTGCAATGTCTTGAGTAGAGCCGTGCTATTTCTTCAAAAGTTGTTGAAAAAATAATAAATAAAACAGATAAATAAAAATAAATAAAGAAATAGAAAAGAACGCCTATAAAGGTTTATAATCTGAGACGTGTACAATAATTTTATCCAATATATAGTCTATCCAATAAGTTTATAGTCTATTCTTAAAGATTAATTCGACACAATAATTTTAATAATGTGAATACCCAAAATTTGAGAGACTCTTTCAAAATAACAATATTATTATGGGTATCAAATACCAACAAACAACAAGAATTACATCAATTTTTATATAAAAAAGAGTTAAAATATTTTTCCACAAATAAGAATAAAACCTTTTTGAGAAGACAATGAACCACCCATCCCCAATATATAGTGGAATGCCTTCTCAATCTTCATCTCGCGTACCTTTTTTTTTCCATTAAAGCTCCATTAAACAATTGTATAATTTTCCTTTTATACAACAACACAATTCATAACATTCATGAAATATATTATATATAAAAAAAATTCATGACATATATAATGCCATAAAAAACTGTAACGATGAAGAAAAACTATTAAAATACAATTCAAAACATTAACAAGTAATAAGAAAGAATCAAAACATGTTAAATAAAATAAATGAAAATAAAAGACAATAAAGTCTGAATTTAAAACATTTCAAGCATTAAATTATTTTTAAATAAATTTTCGATTTACCATATTTTTTACTTTATATTTGTATTTATAAAATAAAAATAAGAAAAAAACTAAAAATAATTAAAGTTAACTGACATTGATTACAATTAATTGCATTTTCACCAATTGATTTTTATTTCCTTTCTGCACAAATTAATTTAAAAATTGATTTTCTAATGTATTTATTAGAATCAGATAAAATAGAAATTTTTTTGAAATTAAATGAGATTAATTAAAATATATGTATAATTTATAAATCTATCTATCTATCTATAAATCTATAATCTATCTATCTATATAAATAATACAAAGCAATAAATAAAACAAAGCGATCCCTATGCAAGGAAAATTTGCAATGTGTCAGTCGCGACATGTCCTTACAATTTTTTTTTATTTTCTATTGTATTTATAAAAAAGGAAAAATGAAAAATAATTAAAAGTAACTGAAATTGATTACAATTAATTGCATTTTAACCAATTTATTTTTATTTCCTTTCTGCACAAATTTATTTAAAAATTTATTTTTATTGTATTTATTATAATCAAATAACATGGAAATTTATTAAAATTAAATGAGATTAATTAAAATATATCTTTCATATTATTTGAAAATACAATACATGATTAATTTTAATGTGAAATTAATATATAAAAGTATAAACCTTGTAAAAAAAATGTATAAATGACATAATGCATTTTTTACCTGGAAATTTATTGTATCTTAAAAATGGTAGGATTATAAAATATTATCGATAAATAAATATTAAGGTAACACGACCACAATCCTCCTAATTAAGGTAACACGAATACAACACACTCGTGTATCCCACGTATACATGTGCGGTACACGGGCAAAGGATTTGTTGGAATAATTTTTTTTAAAATTAAAAATTATAAGATAAGCAAAAGTTATTGACAAATTAATGTTAACATGATATAATGAGATTTAAAAGTTTTCTACATAAAATAAGGCTGGATATGTGTAAGAAAATAGAAATTATTATACTTCAACATTCATTTGCTCTACTTTCTTCATCTGTCCCTAGTACTCAGTTCAATCAATGCTTATAGTATATATCATAAACACAATATATAATGAATGAAATATTACAAAACGCGACTTTTAAATAAAAGAGTTCTAAGAAATTTACAAATATTATGACATGTAATAGATTAAACCGGATGCAATTATGTTATCTCCCTATCGAAGAAACATATGAAGCAACTTATTATAACTTAAATGTAGAATCAAATTGGCCTCACCTACACAAATTTTCGAACCAAAAATAAATCATAAAAATATTTTTTTTTTAAAATGAGTCCTATGAAATTTTAAAAATATAATGATATGTATTAAATTCAAATCATTGCAGCTATGTTATCTTCTCGTCAAAGCAAAGACAGAAAGTAATTCATCAGAATGTTGAATCAAATTGGTCTCACTTGAAAAAAAAATGTACAGAAAAATTTAAATTGCTTAAATAAATGAAAATCTTTACAAAGAAATATATTTATGTTAAAATTATTATATCAATGATTTTAAAAAAGTGCTTATAAATTATGACAAATTATAATTTTTCCCTAGCAATAAACAAAAAGTTTTCTTAATCTTAAGATCTTAAGATTATTAAAATAATGAATTACAAATAGGTTTTAAAATTATATTAAAACCTAATTTCTTCTACTAATTCATCTATAAAAATGTTTTCACATAACATATTCATTTTCATATTTTATGTGTAATTTTTTCTACATGTATTAACCCATCAGAACAACAAAAATCAAATAAATTGTTTCCTTATTTTAATGATCTCCAATTAATACATGTAGTTTAAAATTTGAAAAAGTATTGGGAATTTGAAAGATAGTATTTAAGGGTGGCATCTCGGGTGAGTGAGTAATTAAGTCCCTCACCCATGAGGGAGAATTTATGACCTGATGTAGCAGGTCACTCAGTGATCCATGTATTTGTTTAAAGTGTTATAATATACTAATATAAATTTAGCTTTTGCAATAAAGCCCCTCCATATTGGGTTAAAATAAAAACAAAATCTACTAAAAACAAGTTTATTCTCGTTTGTTGAGGTGAATATTGCAATGTCTTGAGTAGAGCCGTGCTATTTCTTCAAAAGTTGTTGAAAAAATAATAAATAAAACAGATAAATAAAAATAAATAAAGAAATAGAAAAGAACGCCTATAAAAGTTTATAATATGAGACATGTACAATAATTTTATCCAATATATAGTCTATCCAATAAGTTTATAGTCTATTCTTAAGGATTATTTCGACACAATAATTTTAATAATGTGAATACCCAAAATTTGAGAGACTCTTTCAAAATAACAATATTATTATGGGTATCGAATACCAACAAACAACAAGAATTACATCAACTTTTATATAAAAAAGAGACAAAATATTTTTCCACAAATAAGAATAAAACCTTTTTGAGAAGACAATGAACCACCCATCCCCAATATATAGTGGAATGCCTCCTCAATCTTCATCTCGTGTACCTTTCTTTTCCATTAAAGCTCCATTAAACAATTGTATAATTTTCCTTTTATACAACAACACAATTCATATCATTCATGAAATAAATTATATAAAAAAAATTCATGACATATATAATGCCATAAAAAACTGTAACGATGAAGAAAAACTATTCAAATACAATTCAAAACATTAACAAGTAATAAGAAAGAATCAAAACATGTTAAATAAAATAAATGAAAATAAAAGACAATAAAGTCTGAATTTAAAACATTTCAAGCATTAAATTATTTTTAAATAAATTTTAAATAAATTTTCCAGTCGTTACCATATTTTTTATTTTCTATTTGTATTTATAAAATAAAAATAATAAAAAAACTAAAAATAATTAAAGTTAACTGACATTGATTACAATTAATTGCATTTTCACCAATTGATTTTTATTTCCTTTCTGTACAAATTAATTTAAAAATTAATTTTCTAAGGTATTTATTAAAATCAGATAAAATGGAATTTTTTTAAATTAAATGAGATTAATTAAAATATATGTATAATTTATAAATCTAAATATCTATAAATCTATAATCTATCTATCTATATCAATAATACACAACAATAAATAAAACAAAGTGATCCCTCTGCAAGGAAAATTTGCCATGTGTCAATCGCGACATGTCCTTACAATTTTTTTTATTTTCTATTGTATTTATAAAAAAAGAAAAATAATTAAAAGTAACTGAAATTGATTACAATTAATTGCATTTTCACCAATTTATTTTTATTTCCTTTCTACACAAATTTATTTAATAATTTATTTTTATTGTATTTATTATAATCAAATAAAATGGAAATTTATTAAAATTAAATGAGATTAATTAAATATATCTATAACGTATAACTCTCTCTCTCTCTCTCTCTCTCTCTCTCTCTATATATATATATATATATATATATATATATAACAGTCCCTTATGCAAGGAAAATTTGACGTGTTAGTTGCCACGTGTCATTAGCATATTTATATTATTTAAAACAAGACGATGGACCCGTGCGATGCACATGTGAAATATGTGTTAGCAATAGAATTTCATATTATTTGAAAATACAATACATGATTAATTTTAATTTGAAATTAATATATAAAAGTATAAACCTTGTAAAAAAAAATGTATAAATGACATAATGAATTTTTTATTTGGAAATTTATTGTATCTTAAAAATGGTAGGATTATAAAATGTTATCGATAAATAAATATTAAGGTAACACGACCACAGTCCTCCTAATTAAGGTAACACGAATACAATACACTCGTGTATCCCACGTATACATGTGCGGTACACGGGCAAAGGATTTGTTGGAATAATTTTTTTAAAATTAAAAATTATAAGATAAGCAAAAGTTATTGACAAATTAATGTTAACATGATATAATGAGATTTAAAAGTTTTCTACATAAAATAAGTCTGGATATGTGTAAGAAAATAGAAATTATTATACTTCTACATTCATTTGCTCTACTTTCTTCATCTGTCCCTTGTACTCAGTTCAATCAAAGCTTATAGTATATATCATAAACACAATATATAATGAATGAAATATTACAAAACGCAACTTTTAAATAAAAGAGTTCTAAGAAATTTACAAATATTATGACATGTATTAGATTAAACCGGTTGCAATTATGTTATCTCCCTATCGAAGAAACATATGAAGCAACTTATTATAACCCAAATGTAGAATCAAATTGGCCTCGCCTACACAAAATTTCACACCAAAAATAAATCATAAAAATAATTTTTTTTAAAATGAGTCCTATGAAATTTTAAAAATGTAATGATATGTATTAAATTCAAATCATTGCAGCTATGTTATCTTCTCGTCAAAGCAAAGACAGAAAGTAATTCATCAGAACCTAAATGTTGAATCAAATTGGTCTCACTTGAAAAAAAAGGTATAGAAAATTTAAATTACTTAAATAAATGAAAATCTTTACAAAGAAATATATTTATGTTAAAACTATTATATCAATGATTTAAAAAAAGTGCTTATAAATTATGACAAATTATAATTTTAACCTAGCAATAAACAAAAGTTTTCTTAATCTTAAAATCTTAAGATTATTAAAATAATTAATTACAAATAGGTTTTAAAATTATATTAAAACCTAATTTATTCTACTAATTCATCTATAAAAATGTTTTCATATAACATATTCATTTTCATATTTTATGTGTAATTTTTTCTACATGTATTAACCCATCAGAACAACCAAAGTCAAATAAATTGTTTCCTTATTTTAATGATCTCCAATTAATACATGCAGTTTAAAATTTGAAAAAGGATTGGGAATTTGAAAGATAGTATTTAAGGGTGGCATCTAGGGTGAGTGAGTAATTAAGTCCCTCACCCATGAGGGAGCATTTATGACCTGATGTAGCAGGTCACTCAGTGATCCATGTATTTGTTTAAAGTGTTATAATATACTAATATAAATTTAGATTTTGCAATAAAGCCCCTCTTCTTCCCCTTCATCTTTGTTCTATGCGTTTATCAGCAACCCACCCAACCTGGACTGACTCTGTCACCACCACCACAACCATTATCAAGCATCTACTTTATTCATTATTTGACTACCCAGACCTCAAGATTGATTATGTAACACCCCGGTTTTTACTATTCTTCGATGATAGTAAATATCTATATATGTTTATTTATTTAGTTTTATTTTTTTGTTTAGTTTTATGTGATTTGGTTTGCGTAATTTTAATTACTCATTTAAAATTTATTTTTGAGTGCATTAATACTGTCTTATGTTAGTATAGGCACGATTACTAGACAATACTATTATGTTATTTTCACTATGAGTATTTGTTTAGAAAAAAATTGTAATAATGAGACTAGAAGAAAATTATTGTTATATTTTTATTCTATTTAATTTTATAGTTAAAAATATTTTGGTTTGACATTAATCAGAGATTAATTTTGGACCGTTGATTTTCTTAGTTGATCAGTTCAACTATCAATCTTGACTCTAATTTAAATTTTGAAAGTGTATAATTGTCGACCATTATTTTTAATTCAAAAAAGCCGAAAACATGTTTATTTTTAGGCTCAATATTTACTACTCATTTTGTACCAACTACTATTAATCAAAAAAAAAAATTCTTCCTTCCTCTCCACTTTGTTACGCGCACGGAACCCCCCCCTCTCTTTATTTTTATTTTTCTTTCATCTTCACAAGAACAGAAACACACCTCCTTCTCTCCCTTGGTTGTCACCTTCTCTCCTCCTTCACTCTTGCTCAGACCGTGACCCCTCCACCTGCAGCCACCCTCCGGCCGTGATAAGCCTCTGGTTATCTAGTTTTATAACTAGATGGACTGTGGTTTTTGTGCAAATTATTTGAGTTCACTCTCGTTTTCTCCCAAATTTGCCTTGTTTTGTTCCTAAGTTGGACTTTGACTCGTTCTAGGCAATTTTTGTAGTTTTTAGTCTATTTTGAATAGAATTATGCTTTTTGTTTCTTTTTATTATTTCAGGTTAGAAGTGAAGCTCCGAGAGTCAAGGAAAGTCAAGAAACAGTGGAAATTTCCATTCTGGAGATACTCGCCCGCTGAGTGGATGCTCGCCTCGCGATCCTCGAAGATCAAGAAACAAGCAATAAATCCATACATTCTCTCTCGCCTCGCCAATCACGGTTAGCCTCGCGATCATTCAAACTTCGGGATGGAGCCAAAACTGAAATTCACCACGCGAGAGGCTTCTCCGCTCGCGAGAGCCTCAAGACCCCGGAAGACAGAGACCATCACGGCCTATTTATAGGCTGTTTCAGATCAGACCATCCATGGTGGTGGTGTTGGTGGCATTGGGGAGGTCAAGGGTTTCAGGCGTGGTTTTTGGGTTTCAATAAAATAATGGGGTAATTTCATAAAAGTTATATGAACTGGAACACCAGGTCGCCTACAAATAATCACTGTCATCCATTTTTTAAAATAATATATCCAATGACTGATTTTGCTCCTTCATGGGTGAGGGACTTAATTGTTCCCTCACCTTAGAAGCCACCATATATAAGATGAGTCATTAACTTATTTATTAAAAAATATATTAAATTAAATTCTTAAATGAAATGACCAAAACGGGCTGCCTTTTGTAGGGAAAAATGCCCCAGAGAATACTACTTTACACATAAAGATGTGAAAAATGGCAAATTTTTTGACCTTGGCATGGCATTATAATGAGATGTAAAGCCGCAAATTTTTAGTAGATGTAGGCACTAGAAGGAGTTAAAGATTAGAACCCAATCTCGACAGGAACCACAAAGTTGCTGCTATTGTGAATATTGGGGTGGGCGAGATGGCACCCAATAATGAGGGGGACGGGCTTGTCGGTGTGGTTGGGGAGCTTCTTGGGTCGGCCGCAACGATGAAGGACGTGGGGCGAGGAGGGGTTGTCAATGGAGAAGACGTCGTCCATGTTGATGGTGTTGGTGGCATTGGGAGGTCAAGGGTTTTAGGCATGGTTTTTGGGTTTCAATAAAATAATGGGGAAATTTCATAAAAGTTATATGAACTGGAACACCAGGTCGCCTACAAATATCTTAGTCATCCACTTTTTAAAATAATATATCCAATGACTGATTTTGCTCTCTCATGTGTGAGGGACTTATTTGTTCCCCCGCCTTAGAAGCCACAATATTTAAGATGAGTCATTAACTTATTTATTAAAAAAATATATTAAATTAAATTATTAAATGAAATGACCAATACAGACTGCCTTTTGGAGGAAAAAATGCCCCAACGAATACTACTTTATACATAAAGATGTGAACTAGAACACCAGGTCACCTACAAATAATCACACTCATCCATTTATTTAAATAATATATCCAACGACTGATTTTGCTCCCTCACCTTAGAAGCCACCGTATTTAAGATGAGTCATTAACTTATTTATTGTAAAATTTATTGTAAAAAATATTAAATTAAATTCTTAAATGGAATGACCAAAATGGACTGCCTTTTCGAGGGAAAAATGCCCCAGCGAATACTTCTTTATATATAAAGATATATCCAATGATTGATTTTGCTCTCTCATGGGTGAGGGGCTTAATTGTCCCCTCACCTTATAAGCCACCATATTTAAGATGAGTCATTAACTTATTTATTAAAAAATATTTTAAATTAAATTCTTAAATGAAATAACCAAAACAGACTGCCTTTTGGAGGGAAAAAAAAATGCCTCAGCGAATACTACTTTATACATAAAGATATGAACTGGAACACCAGGTCACCTACAAATAATCACAGTCATCCATTTATTTAAATAATATATCCAATGACTGATTTTTCTCCCTCACCTTAGAAACCACCATATTTAAGATGAGTCATTAACTTATTTATTGTAAATTTATTGTAAAAAATATTAAATTAAATTCTTAAATGGAATGACCAAAATGGTCTGCCTTTTGGAGGAAAAAATGCCCCAACGAATACTACTTTATACATAAAGATAAAGATTCAATAACATAATTTAATTTATTTAATTAATAGTATTAAATAATAATAAAAAGAACTTATTATTTAAAATCACAATTCAATTTCAAATATTTTGAAATTAGAAATCATATCAATACAAAAAACTCTCCATAAATGCCATGATAGTACCATTTTCTTCAGTTTGTGCTTTGATCAACACGCATTACCAGAAAACATGATATTACTGTCGGAAAATTACCGACGGACTTCATATCCATCGGTAGTTTGTGTGTTTCCGACGGATTTAACAGTCGGTAAGTTAGAATACCAAAAGTTGCAGAAATTACCGACGGAAAACCCGTCGGTAACATTACCATCGGCTTTATCCGTCGGTAAATCCGTCGGAAGGGATGGCGGGAATGGCAAATTGTTGGCGGGAGAGTGTACTGACGGAATAGTCCGTCAGTAATTCTGAAATATAGGTACCGACGGATACAATCGTCGAAAATGTATCGACGGATTATTCCGTCGGTAATCTTTTTTGAATTTCCGACGGAAAAAGCCGTCGAAAGCCGTCAGTAACCTTTTAAATAACCTGTCCGTAACCCTTCTTCCCCTTCACTTCTCCCTCTCTGCTTTCCCTCTCTGCTTTCTCTCTCTGCCCTCTCTGCTTCCCTCACTGCGCACCAACATCACCGCCACCGAACACCACCGTCGCCGCCCCCGTTCGTGACTCGTGAACACCGCCACTGCCTCCACCCCTTTCTTGTCTCATTTCCTCCTCTCCTTTTCTCTTCTCCTCCTCTCCCGGTTCCGTCTCAGCAAAGCAACCACCGCAGCAACCACCGCGATCCACTACCTTCAACCACCACTCGAACCCACCTTCTCTTTCTCCTCCACTCCATTCCCACCAAAGAACCCACATTCCCTTGGAAAACCACCACCACCACCATTGAAACCACCACCACTACCACCGGATTTACCACCACCACACCGCTTTTAGGTATCCTCCTAATTTTGTTCCTATTTAATTTTATTCCTATTTATTTAAAAAAAATTGGGTTTATTGATTAATTATAATTAATGATGAATAAGGTTATTTTTTGTGTTTTGTTGGCTTTGTGATGTCTGAAAATTGGTGAATCTAATTTATTTTGTTGTTGTTGTGCTCTTTGTTTTGAGGGCTACCAGAGGGTGAGACTAGCCACCGTCACCACCGTTCCATAGACCAATTTCCGGCCGTCGGAGGTACTGGGGTTTTTCTATTTTGGGATATTAATTATAACTGTTCAATGCATGCTAAAGAAATTGTATAAATTTGATTTGTCTAATTTGTTGTAGTATATATCTGTTTAATTTGTATGGGTTTATTTTATATATATATATATATATATATATATATATATATATATATATATATTTGTCTAGTTGTAACAAAATTGTGTTTATTAGTTTTAAATTTAGTAAGCTGTTGTTTTTGCTAATTACATAAATTAATTAATGAACATATAATTAATTAATGAATGTAGATTAATTAATTAATTTACTCCAATATAAAATCATAAGGATAATGCATGACACTTCAATCATCAGGCTCTAATCTTAATCTCATGAGATACCATCACCGTTTTATCATTAAGAAAGAAAGAGTTGATAAGGCTCATACGCCCCATTTGACAAGTTGTCTTCGTCACCTCATGCGCTGTTGAGTCACCGGCAAGTGTACCGGGTCGTCGCAAGTAATAAAATAACACGGTAAGAATTTACAGAGGTCGAACACAAGGATTGGGCTACCAATTCAACTAATCCGCGGGAAATTAGATACGTTTGGTCAAGTAACAGAAGGTGGTTGAGAGAGAAGATAGGATCGAATTCAAATTAACAAATCTAATAAAATATTTAACTAAAAATCTGAAATTAAAATGTCCAAGGTCACAAATCCACCTACCCAATATGCATACCCAAGTGATGATGAATTCCTCCCTAAGTCCAATTACAATGTCAACCGGGACCCCCAAATTCTCCTAAATCCACTGTCGTGCTCATTAGGACGTATTCGAAGATTGGATTACTTACTTACTAGGTCTCATAATCCTAATCATCAAACTCTGTTAATTCTTGTTCCCTATAAGGTTGCACTAATCTCCTACTCACTCTCGTGCAATATTCAATTAGTGATCCCAATTCAAGTTCTAAACGTGAATTGCTGACTAAGCCTCATCAACGTTAACAAGTCAATCACGCAAGCATATGATCAACACAATCAAATCAGAACTGGAAAACATTTATTGAGAAAAAGGGAGAAAGACATACATTACATTGAATCTACACTGCCATGAGTGGCTTCATTGTTCCCTCAGACGAGGGGATTAGTTCCTCATGCTCATAGACAAACAATCGGACATAACCTCCATAGAAAAATAAGAAAAAGAAAAGAGGAGACGCAGCTCCAAAGAGACAAGAAACTAGTCTAAACGCTACTCTATACAAGTGGAAAAACTAGGATTCGGATCTAATCTAATGAGAGAGCTTCTTTCTCTGATTCTGAGACAGCAATATATAGGATTCCTGATCTGCGCTCGCTCGCGAGGCGAGCACGCTATCGCGATGCGAATATTAAAATTGGCGCGCATTCAATTTGGACTTTCGCGAGGCGAGAGTACGTTCGTGGGGCGAATTTCAGTTTTGGCTCCATCCTGAGTTTGAATGCTCGCGAGGTGAACTGTGATTGGCGAGGCGATCCAGAAAGGATGACTTCTCTGGCACGTCAGGCCTTCAGGTTCGCGAGGCGAGTTGGCTCTCGCGTGGCGAGACAGAATTGTTGACTATGTCGCTCACCGATCTTCAGGCTCGCGGGGCGAGCATCCACTCGCGGGGCGAGTCTCTCCAGAATGACAATTTCCACTGTTTCTTGACTTTCCTTGACTCTCGGAGCTTCACTTCTAACCTGAAACAATAAAAAGAAACCAAAAAGCGCAATTCTATTCAAAATAGACTGAAAACTACTAAAATTGCCTAGAACGAGTCAAAGTCTACTTAGGAACAAAACAAAGCCAAATTTGGGCGAAAACGAGATTGAACTCGAATAATTTGCACAAAAACCACAGTCTATCTGGTTATAAAACTAGATAAGCCAGAGGCTTATCAAAACACCCCAAACTTAAACCTTGCTTGTCCCCAAGCAAGCTAAAACTCAAAAAGGACTCAAGACTTGGCAAGCTTAAGGGATTCAATCGATTTCGCACAAATTTCATGCAATCTTAACAAAACAGTTTTTCTCCAATGATTCCCCCCTTACATTAATGTAATCCCCACATTCATTTACTTTAAACAATTGAGAACTTCATCATTCATGCAATCATTAATCTAAGTTGAGGATCAGAGTCACACACAAAAGGAAGATCACCAATTTCAAACAATTGCCTTCCTCACAAGGATATGTAAAATTTCACTCATTCGCTCACATTCGTCTAGGCTATCAACTTTTCACTCAATTTCACATATCAAGAGCACTTACCATGAATTTGATTTTCATCTCAAAAATAGTTCCCACGAAAACATGCATGCAACATCAGAAGGTCTTATAAAGGTTGTAATGGGGCCTGACTGAGGGTAGGATATTCAAGGGTACTAGGCTTAAGTCCCTAGGAACTAAGAGAGCATGAGCATTTGACACATCTTCCACTCAAATTCCTTTTTCCATTTTTCCTTTTGCCTCGGGTGACTACAGCCTTTTCCTTGCTAATCTTTTTGTTTTGCCCCTTTTCTTTTGGCACTATTTATTTATTTATTTCTTCCTTTTTTTTTCTTTTCTTTGCCTTGGGTTTCAACCTTTATTTTTCTTTTTCTCAACCCAAAATGACATATCACCTTGTAGCCACCCCAAACTTAGTTTCTCACAACCCTTCTCTTGCTAAGTGTCCATGCTCTCCTAATCCTAAGATTGGGTTAACATGGTTTTTCAGATTTTGGCTTATAATATAGGGTCATCAAGAAACAATAGGCTAATTAGGCTCAATGTGGCTAACTAGGGAACATGCATTAGGGATGGTTCTTTTTAGGCCAAGTAGTTATTCAAAGAAAATTGCCTAAATCATTTGATGCAACACATAATCATGCAAACCATGGAGAGATTCAAGCAAATTCGGGAAAGTGCAACATGAAAGTGATTCACACAATCAAAAACAAAGTTGGAGGCTCAAATCCTCACCTGGACATTTTGCAAATTGTTTGACCAAGATACAATTCCTTGTAAAACCCCGATTTCTGCTGTTTTCTGTATCGATAAACAAACATCTGTTTATGATTTTTTTCTGAAACATAGAAAATGATTTTGGGAAAAACCAAAGTCATATTTATATCATACTTATTTTTATAAGTATACGGTGAAATTTTTGGTTGAAAATTCGGACGGAACCCGGTCTGCGTTTTCCACCGATAAGAAGATTTTACTGATCAGAAAACCTAATTTTGACCCGTGAACGAAATGGATAGCGTTTATATATCATTTCCAATGATATAGGTTATTTTTAAAATTTTCAAAATAAATATGTTATTATACTCGATTCGGGCGTAAAACCTAAATCGGGAGAATAACAGAGTCGGAAACGGAACTACCGAGACTGAACCGGACCCCAGGCCACCTAGGGACACATGTCACATAGTTGTGGTGAGTAGGGTGAGTCACCACTTATGACTCACCTTTGTCATGATTAAATTTCAAAATATCTAGATATTTCTTTAAACTAGTGTAAAGACCGTTTTGCCCTTGGACGATTTTACCCTTGAACTTTCATCGAAATGACAAGTTTGCCCCACAATTTGTGGACACAAATCAGCCACATCCTCACTCATTTACAACCACATGTTGGTCATGATTGCTTTTTGGGAAATGACCATTTTGTCCTTATGTTGTCATAATACCACAAAAATGCCATTTTGTGAGATTACTACTTTGTCCTTTAATTTTTGTGTGTTAGACCCTTTCACCCCTCAAAGGCCACGACCCTAGGCAGCTAAGAGGCCCATTTTCACTTCTATAAAAGGCAATCTTCATCTTCTCCATCAAGCTTTGCCATTTTTGCCATTAAAGCTCTAAGTACCATAGCTTGATTTTGTGAAGGAAGTAGGTGATTCCTTGCCCATTTTTCATTTCCAAGAGGTATACCATGCTTTTCTCACTCAATCATCATCATGTTCTTCATTGATTTTTGTGATTTGAAGTCTTGATCATATTTTTCAATTCCTAGATCTAGAAACTTTGAAAATTCATAGAAAATCATAGAAAAATCCTTTTAAAGTGAAACCAATTTCTATGATCTTATTATCCTCTCTATATTTAAGATCCAAGAGGATACATCAAACAAAAATTTCGTACCCTTTTATTTTGTCAAGGCCGAACCCTAGTTTCTAGTGGGGGAGGACTTTGTTCATTTTGTTAACTAGTCTTGCTTGATTCAATCTTATAATTCATATATATATTGAGTCCATGATTTTTGAATAAAAATCAAATCTCATTCATGGCCGAAATTATTTTCTTGAGGTGTTGAAATATTTTGTTTCATTTTTCAACTTATGATAACTTGTCTTAACTCTACACTACTCTAAGGTTATAGATCTAAGAGTATGTAGAATTTTGAAACCTTGAACCTATTTTCTTAGCTTGGGCAGAAACTATACCCATAGGAAAAATAGTTTTTTTTAAGTTTAATTAGTTATGTGTTGTTTTGTGAAGGATTGTGTTAGTAGTTGTTGTTCGGAGTTCGTGGAGGAAACCGGACTTGAAACTCGAGACTTCGTTGAATCAGAACTTGAATCTTCAAAGGTAAAGGAAATTTGCCTGAAGAGTTTTAGTAGTTACATACTTATTGTCGTGTTTGAATGTATGTTAATTTTATCTTTGTAATGATGTCTTGCTTGAATTGTTTAGAGTTTGATTGGAGTTTTAATGTTATTGTTCGTTGATTATATTACTATTTTGCTTGATTTGTGATTGGTCGATGGCATGACACTGGTCATTGCTTGTTAATCAAGATTAATACATTAAAGTACCTTAACTCAGAAATATCGAAAAAGTGGTGTTTTGTTTTCTTTGGAAAAATGAGAAGAAAATCCTAAATGATGAAAGTGTGAAGATAGAACAAAGTTAGGAAAGAAAGAAAATGGGAAATATCAAGATTCTTGAAAAGGTTTAAAGAAGTTTTGAAAAGAAAAGTCTTTTGAAAACAAAAATTTTCTTTTAGGTTTGACCAAAAGTTGTTCAAAAATGGTAACACTTAGAGAAAATTCTCTCTTTGATAAATCTATTTAGAAGAGTTTTGTATTTGGTTCTAAGTTGAGAAAAAGATTTCAGTGGTTTCCTAAGTTTTCAAAAAAAAAAAACGGATTTCTAAAAGAAAATAGTTTTAGTGAAATAGTATTTCTAAGAACGAAAAGTATTTATGACACAAAATTTGGAAACTCTTGAACTTTTGTTTTTCGATTTAGTTTTCACTGAACGAAAAACCTCTGAAAGAGAGTGAAAAAGAAAGGACCTAGTGCTCCGGATTGACGGGCTAGAGTTCTTGTTTTGAGCTTTGAGGAAAAGAAAGGACCTAGTGCTCCGGATTGACGGGCTAGAGTTCTTGTTTTGAGTTTTGAGAGAAAGAAAGGACCTAGTGTTCCGGATTGACGGGCTAGAGTTCCTGTTCTTGTTTCGAGGAAAGATAGAACCTAGAATTCCGAGACGTCGGACTAGTGTTCGGTTGTGAAGGGAATTGTGAATCATGGATTTTATTGATAAAATATTATGTGAGTATTAAAGTTTAATTTAATACTTGATTTAAAAGTAGTCGAGAGCGTAAGCCTTGACGAGGAAAGAACGATGGGAAAAAGAAAAATGAAAATGAGAACACTTTGTTTTACATGCATAGTCAGGCTTTTATGCCGTTGTGGCAGACGTGCCATTGTGTATTCGAGCTACAATTTCACAAAGGGTGAATTGGGTAAATTGGTTAGTTACGGACCAAAGATAAATTCTAGGGTCTTTGGGTCTTAGGGACATTCGGGCTTCGAAAATCCAGCGAATACTTGGGGCCTTGCAACCTCGGGTCATGGAATTCGGTTTCTCACACGAATGTACTCAATAGGGAACTATTCCAATATTATTTTAGGTGCTCCATCGTGATATTCCCTGAACAATTGGAGCCGGACCTAAATTTAGAGGCCGATCTCATGGGACAATTGTGTTAAGGGTATCGCAGCCTAATCATTGCTCGAAGAAGGGAAGTGAGGATCTCCGGAGATAATGAACTAAATGGTGAATATTGAAGTGACATGAAATGTTTTACAAAATGCATTTGATTGTCGGGAATGGATCCCTGTGTTTATGGTTATAATATATTGTATGTCATTGTGTGAGAGTCGTGTATGTGACTGCTATGATAAAACTCATATGTCGGTATCTCACCTTTGCACTATTTCTGTTTGGTTTCTTTTGTGGTATTTTGGGTTTGAGTGTACAGATGTTGCAGAAAAATTCTCAGTTGCACTCGGGGATATTAGTCCCAATCCTTGAAGATGTCTGATGTTAGTTATAATGGTGAGAATCATGGGATCTTCCCCATGAATATCTTTTAGTGCGACCAGCTTAGTTTATAGAGTAAATTTTATTTGGAGAAAGTCATAGTAATAGGTATTATGACTCTGAGAGTCTTTTATTGGATTACTGTTATGTGTATGTATGTTTATGGCTCGGAGAGCCTTTATTTTGGGATGAAAATATAAATATTTTAGCATGTATTTTTATTTTGGGATGTTGGAATTACAGAGGAGACTCTGTCGAAATTTTTGTAAAAGTTATCGATCGGTATTCAAATATAATTTCTAAAGAAGATAGACTTGCCAGGCTAGGATTGTAAGCCTGTGCACCTATAAATGGCTTAGGTTTTTGGGTCGTGACAAAATTTATGAAAATGTGAGATATTATCTTATAAAATGCTTAAGTTCTTATCGTAACCGCAGAATAATAAATTTTATACCCATTTTTCTGACACTTAAGTACTTAGATAAAGATTATTTTTCCGAAAGTCAACCAGCATTTATTTTATTTCATACCCATATTTTAGGAGGTTGAGTTAGTCATGTAATACCCAAGGGGGGTGTTACATTAGTGGTATCAGAGCTGGTCGAGTCTTTCGGGAGCCTTAGGGAATAGGTCTATTATGTTTTGTTGTGTGATCTCTGATTGGTCACTGTTTGAATTGTTTCCTTATCGAAGCAATGTGAGTGGTTTTAAGTATTTTGTTTTCTTGATGGGTTTCCACTGGTTTTACCTTGTAGGAAACCATAACTAGTAAGTTGTGTTTTGGGTTATGTGTGACACATTTGTTTATCCTTTGGGATTGTGTCAAACATTTGAAGTAGTGTACCTGTTGTAGAGGATTTTCCAAGAGTGTTCCCTGGAAATGTTATAGGTTTGCTGCTTGTGTAGGATATTGGATTTCGATCGATCTAGTTTCTAGATTCGATTTGATCTCAACAACCTTGTGTGTGATGTCAACTACACCGTTGGTCGAGTTAGATGACTCGATTCAACTAAAAGATCTGCGTCTAAGCAGCTTGTTGGACTGAGTGTTTCGTGGGAAACACCAATGTTGTGTGATAGTTCGAGAATCCACGTGGATTTCTGACAACTCAACAAAGTGAAGATTAATAACAAGTATTCTCCACCGTGCTTAGTTGATCTGATAGATCGATTAAGAGGAGATGTTGTCTAATCAAAAATACACTTGAGGACGAATTAGCACCAGATTGGAGTGAGGACCGATTTAAAGATTTTTGGAGCCGTTGACTCAGCTTATGAGGAAAGATCAACTCTTCGTATGCCTGAGAAATTGGTCAAGTTGTCCGTGATCGTGCCCGATTCAGAGTGACCATACTAAACGTGTTTCGAAAGACCCGTGTACTTGTTGGAACCAAGGCAAGTCGATTTGAATTTTCAACCTTAGATGAGTGTCTCTCAATTAAGAAACTCTTAACTGTACTATTTGGTTCCTTATGGACTAGTTAGTTGACAATTGTCCCTAGAGTCCCTATGGTTGTATTAAACAATCACAGTGACCAAGTTCGTACATGTCAAGCAGACTTTTCTGACTTTGATTTGAAAGTTATCAGGACTCATACATTGGTTATGCTAATCAGTAATTTCAGTATGCTCTAATGGAATTCCTTGTATGTGAGAATTTGTACTCACACTTCTGAATAACCCTCAGTGTATTAGACATTTGAATGGATTGATTTGGTAATATTCATTAGCCTGGATATTTTCACATTTCGTTGAAAGAATTTGTTACGACTATTTCTTGAGTTATAACACATAACTTCGTGGTAACAAAAGTTTCTTGATGAAACTTAGTCTAGTCACTTCTACTTTTGGTAGATGTGATCCAGTCTGATTTTTAACCAGGCTGTTTTGCTTTTAAATTGTCGTTTTATAAATTCCTTATATTAAGAAGTAATCATCTTGGTGTTAGAAATTATCCATCTTGTGATTTCCTGATTCACTGGAAGTTTGTATGGAATGAGGAACTTTAGTAGAGTCATGTTTGTAAGAATGTACCGGGCATTTTTACACTCACGATCCTATTGAAGAATCTTCTTACATATTGGACACTCAATTATCTTTCAAATTGATAAAATTATTCTCTATACTTTCTTGTGAAAGTGAGACCAAGAAAATTCATTCCTTGAAAATTTCTTTTCATAATCTTTTTAAGGCCAAGTCTAGTTGTAGTTCGATAGAACTTGTTTCTTTTGGATCAATTTTAACCTATATCTTTTCCAAGCGTCATTGACGTGTGACCCATCTCATAAATTATGCGGATGGTTACTTGATTCACATCACGATATCAGAGTTAGTTGAGTACAGTAAGAATGTAATTGACATTTGAGACATTCCTAGTTAAGATGTTGGCATCATAATCAATGTTGTCGTGGGTTACCGAGTATCTTCAAGAGTTTTAATTAGTTCGAGTGATCATGGACACGTTGATGAAGTCAACACATTTCTTATATATTAAGATCCACTATGAAGCGGAGAAGCTAAATGAAGTAGGTATCAGAGGACTGAATATGATTCATGGAGTATTTTCAAGTATCGTATCAAAGTAAGACCCGAAGTCTACCAACGTTTGTCGATAAGGTTTGCTCTACGTGTTGAGGACCAAGTTGACGCTAAGCTCAATGGATCATTCTCAACTCGAGTGGGTGAGCGAGAAAATGATATGATATTTAGGAGGTTGGTTTGGGAGTGAGTGTAGTATTTGACTACGATCATCGCTTTAGCCGGATAGACAAGAAGTAACGAAAGCTTTATTGAGGTATAGTTATGACTAGTAAGATGTGAATCCTTTAAAATAAATACCAGTGAGTGAGACAACTATTATAAATCAAATGCTGATCGAAGCAGAATACCGTTAAAGGAATGTAGGGTAATGATTAAGGTTGTAATTGAGATTAGTTGTATGAATCTGGAGATTTATGGGAAAGTGTCTATAGTAGTTTTCTCTAATGCTCAACAGGAGCAATAAAGAGGAGTTCTGGAATAAAACTAAGTTGTTAGAAAAGTTCAAGATTTATGATTTTGGATAATTCAAATTGAGGTGATTCTTTTGTAGTTACATGAAGGAGGGTAATCATGTTCTTTAAGATTAAAATGTATGAATTTAATATAACCTAGAAGAGTAGGCTACACCCAAAATGACTGAATACCTTGAGTAGGAAGTGAGGCATATTATGGTCAAGTTAGTTTGATCTTGGTGATAACTATGAGAGTTAGATGTGTGAAAAACAGTCTTTTTTTTTAGTGGATCAGTAATTGAGAATAGAAGTGATTAAGTTTGAATTTGTTATTCATGTGAAAGGAATGTATATCTTAGTTAAATCTTGGTGTTAAAAGTGAGAGTTATGGATGTAGAGGAAAATTTTTCTAATGGATTAGTATTAAATGAAGAAGAGATTAAGTTTTAATTATATCTTTCGTGTACGAGATATTAAAGAAAAGTATTAATGAGGGAGAGTATGAATTGAGGATAATGGATTAAATTTTGAGGATAAATAGAACGAAGAATAAGTATGAATTTTGTTATTGAGTTTCAAATGTCATCTAAGGGAAAGTGAAATCCGGGAAAAACAATGTAGGATCTTGGGACTAAGATGTAATTACAAGATCCTGTCTCGTTTCGAGTCACGAAATTTCAAGGACGAAATTTTTTTTTAGTGGGGTAGTAATGTAACACCCCGATTTCTGCTGTTTTCTGTATCGATAAACAAACATCTGTTTATGATTTTTTTCTGAAACATAGAAAATGATTTTGGGAAAAACCAAAGTCATATTTATATCATACTTATTTTTATAAGTATACGGTGAAATTTTTGGTTGAAAATTCGGACGGAACCCGGTCTGCGTTTTCACTGACAGTAAGATTTTACTGATCAGAAAACCTAATTTTGACCCGTGAACGAAATGGATAGCGTTTATATATCATTTCCAATGATATAGGTTATTTTTAAAATTTTCAAAATAAATATGTTATTATACTCGATTCGGGCGTAAAACCTAAATCGGGAGAATAACAGAGTCGGAAACGGAACTACGGAGACTGAACCGGACCCCGGGCCACCTAGGGACACATGTCACATAGTTGTGGTGAGTAGGGTGAGTCACCACTTATGACTCACCTTTGTCATGATTAAATTTCAAAATATCTAGATATTTCTTTAAACTAGTGTAAAGACCGTTTTGCCCTTGGACGATTTTACCCTTGAACTTTCATCGAAATGACAAGTTTCACCCACAATTTGTGGACACAAATCAGCCACATCCTCACTCATTTACAACCACATGTTGGTCATGATTGCTTTTTGGGAAATGACCATTTTGTCCTTATGTTGTCATAATACCACAAAAATGCCATTTTGTGAGATTACTACTTTGTCCTTTAATTTTTGTGTGTTAGACCCTTTCACCCCTCAAAGGCCACGACCCTAGGCAGCCAAGAGGCCCATTTTCACTTCTATAAAAGGCAATCTTCATCTTCTCCATCAAGCTTTGCCATTTTTGCCATTAAAGCTCTAAGTACCATAGCTTGATTTTGTGAAGGAAGTAGGTGATTCCTTGCCCATTTTTCATTTCCAAGAGGTATACCATGCTTTTCTCACTCAATCATCATCATGTTCTTCATTGATTTTTGTGATTTGAAGTCTTGATCATATTTTTCAATTCCTAGATCTAGAAACTTTGAAAATTCATAGAAAATCATAGAAAAATCCTTTTAAAGTGAAACCAATTTCTATGATCTTATTATCCTCTCTATATTTAAGATCAAAGAGGATACATCAAACAAAAATTTCGTACCCTTTTATTTTGTCAAGGCCGAACCCTAGTTTCTAGTGGGGGAGGACTTTGTTCATTTTGTTAACTAGTCTTGCTTGATTCAATCTTATAATTCATATATATATTGAGTCCATGATTTTTGAATAAAAATCAAATCTCATTCATGGCCGAAATTATTTTCTTGAGGTGTTGAAATATTTTGTTTCATTTTTCAACTTATGATAACTTGTCTTAACTCTACACTACTCTAAGGTTATAGATCTAAGAGTATGTAGAATTTTGAAACCTTGAACCTATTTTCTTAGCTTGGGAAGAAACTATACCCATAGGAAAAATAGTTTTTTTTTAAGTTTAATTAGTTATGTGTTGTTTTGTGAAGGATTGTGTTAGTAGTTGTTGTTCGGAGTTCGTGGAGGAAACCGGACTTGAAACTCGAGACTTCGTTGAATCAGAACTTGAATCTTCAAAGGTAAAGGAAATTTGCCTGAAGAGTTTTAGTAGTTACATACTTATTGTCGTGTTTGAATGTATGTTAATTTTATCTTTGTAATGATGTCTTGCTTGAATTGTTTAGAGTTTGATTGGAGTTTTAATGTTATTGTTCGTTGATTATATTACTATTTTGCTTGACTGTGATTGGCTGATGGCATGACACTGGTCATTGCTTGTTAATCAAGATTAATACATTAAAGTACCTTAACTCAGAAATATCGAAAAAGTGGTGTTTTGTTTTCTTTGGAAAAATGAGAAGAAAATCCTAAATGATGAAAGTGTGAAGATAGAACAAAGTTAGGAAAGAAAGAAAATGGGAAATATCAAGATTCTTGAAAAGGTTTAAAGAAGTTTTGAAAAGAAAAGTCTTTTGAAAACAAAAATTTTCTTTTAGGTTTGACCAAAAGTTGTTCAAAAATGGTAACACTTAGAGAAAATTCTCTCTTTGATAAATCTATTTAGAAGAGTTTTGTATTTGGTTCTAAGTTGAGAAAAAGATTTCAGTGGTTTCCTAAGTTTTCAAAAAAAAAAAAACGGATTTCTAAAAGAAAATAGTTTTAGTGAAATAGTATTTCTAAGAACGAAAAGTATTTATGACACAAAATTTGGAAACTCTTGAACTTTTGTTTTTCGATTTAGTTTTCACTGAACGAAAAACCTCTGAAAGAGAGTGAAAAAGAAAGGACCTAGTGCTCCGGATTGACGGGCTAGAGTTCTTGTTTTGAGTTTTGAGGAAAAGAAAGGACCTAGTGCTCCGGATTGACGGGCTAGAGTTCTTGTTTTGAGTTTTGAGAGAAAGAAAGGACCTAGTGTTCCGGATTGACGGGCTAGAGTTCCTGTTCTTGTTTCGAGGAAAGATAGAACCTAGAATTCCGAGACGTCGGACTAGTGTTCGGTTGTGAAGGGAATTGTGAATCATGGATTTTATTGATAAAATATTATGTGAGTATTAAAGTTTAATTTAATACTTGATTTAAAAGTAGTCGAGAGCGTAAGCCTTGACGAGGAAAGAACGATGGGAAAAAGAAAAATGAAAATGAGAACACTTTGTTTTACATGCATAGTCAGGCTTTTATGCCGTTGTGGCAGACGTGCCATTGTGTATTCGAGCTACAATTTCACAAAGGGTGAATTGGGTAAATTGGTTAGTTACGGACCAAAGATAAATTCTAGGGTCTTTGGGTCTTAGGGACATTCGGGCTTCGAAAATCCAGCGAATACTTGGGGCCTTGCAACCTCGGGTCGTGGAATTCGGTTACCCGGCACGAATGTACTCAATAGGGAACTATTCCAATATTATTTTAGGTGCTCCATCGTGATATTCCCTGAACAATTGGAGCCGGACCTAAATTTAGAGGCCGATCTCATGGGACAATTGTGTTAAGGGTATCGCAGCCTAATCATTGCTCGAAGAAGGGAAGTGAGGATCTCCGGAGATAGTGAACTAAATGGTGAATATTGAAGTGACATGAAATGTTTTACAAAATGCATTTGATTGTCGGGAATGGATCCCTGTGTTTATGGTTATAATATATTGTATGTCATTGTGTGAGAGTCGTGTATGTGACTGCTATGATAAAACTCATATGTCGGTATCTCACCTTTGCACTATTTCTGTTTGGTTTCTTTTGTGGTATTTTGGGTTTGAGTGTACAGATGTTGCAGAAAAATTCTCAGTTGCACTCGGGGATATTAGTCCCAATCCTTGAAGATGTCTGATGTTAGTTATAATGGTGAGAATCATGGGATCTTCCCCATGAATATCTTTTAGTGCGACCAGCTTAGTTTATAGAGTAAATTTTATTTGGAGAAAGTCATAGTAATAGGTATTATGACTCTGAGAGTCTTTTATTGGATTACTGTTATGTGTATGTATGTTTATGGCTCGGAGAGCCTTTATTTTGGGATGAAAATATAAATATTTTAGCAGGTGTTTTTATTTTGGGATGTTGGAATTACAGAGGAGACTCTGTCGAAATTTTTGTAAAAGTTATCGATCGGTATTCAAATATAATTTCTAAAGAAGATAGACTTGCCAGGCTAGGATTGTAAGCCTGTGCACCGGTAATGGCTTAGGTTTTTGGGTCGTGACAAAATTTATGAAAATGTGAGATATTATCTTATAAAATGCTTAAGTTCTTATCGTAACCGCAGAATAATAAATTTTATACCCATTTTTCTGACACTTAAGTACTTAGATAAAGATTATTTTTCCGAAAGTCAACCAGCATTTATTTTATTTAATACCCATATTTTAGGAGGTTGAGTTAGTCATGTAATACCCAAGGGGGGTGTTACATTCCTAGTGTGTGCACCCCCTCACCCCAAACTTATCATAAATCAAGTAATCACAATAAAATTTCTCAATGTTCAATTTTCAATTTTTCACATGGGGATCAATTTTTCTTTTTTCAGAACCTAGGGGGAAATCATCGATGGTCAAAATAATTCATGCAATCAATCTATGCTCAATTGAATTAAAATCCAACAAGCTTGCCGACACAACATTCATACACAAACTCTTGATCTTCTCAAATTATTCAAGAGTGACAAACAAAAACAAAAACAAAAACAAAAAAAAACAAAAGTGAGGAAAGGGGAGGGTGCTCCCTGATCGAGTTTCCATGGTTGCCTCCTCATCCAATTGGTCTTACGGGCTCCCTTCTGTTGCATAGCATCCTGGAAGAACTCCTGCAAATTAAAACCTTAAGTGCAGATTCGCGAGGCGAGAGACCACTCGTGAGGCGAATCTGGAAAATTGTTATTCACACTTTCTAGAATAGCGAAGCGAGTAGTATCTCGCGAGGCGAATCTGGAATTCCCACAGATGATGATGCCCAGAATCGCGAGGCGAAAGCAGCCCTCGCGACACGAGACAGAAACGTGAGCAAGCCTCTGAGATTCAGGGCTTCTGTCTCGTGTGGCCACTGTGGATTCGCGTGGCGAATCAAGCTTTTTTTTTAATCAATGAAAATGACATAAACTAAAAATAAAGGATACCTAGCTTGGGTTGCCTCCCAAGTAGCGCTTGTTTAACGTCCCGAGCCTGACTCAAGTCGCCCCTAAGGGTTAATCCGGAGGAAGAAACTGCTTGCAAATTGGGACTGATTCCCCATGGTAATGCCTTATCATTTTCCCATTCACCTTGAAGTTACCAGAGGCCCCTTCTAACTCTACTGTTCCGTGAGGACAAACTTGGAGGACCTTGAATGATCCCGACCACCTCGATCTTAGCTTTCCCGGAAAGAGTTTCAACCTTGAGTTGTCAAGAAGTACCGCTTGCCCGGGCTCAAGCTCCCTAGGCAAGATGTGTTTGTCCTGCCTTTCCTTAGTCCGCTTTTTGTGGTTCGCTTGCTTGCGGATCCCGGACAACTCATTTAAATCCAACAGCCCTCTATAATCGGCACATACTCTCCACTCCGTGATGGTCCCTTTTGGGATCAACTGGTTGTTTTCATTGACCACCATGGTTGTGCCACCTTTCAACTTCGGTGCCTTATCCTCTTTTTCCATGCCCTTGTTGTTGCGCTCTTCCCTTGCACAATCATCCCTTGGGGAACTCGGTAAGGCTTCCATGTCTTTCAACCACTCAAGATAGACCTCATCCCCCAAAGGGTCTTTTTCCTCTCTATCATAATTATGGGATTTTACCAACACTTGTGCTAGTGAAGAACCATGGGCTTCTCTAGTTGCCTTTGCCTTGACAATTGATTCCACCACATCCACTCGATACACATCCGACCTCTCAACAGGGTGCTTCATTGCTTCAAAGACATTGAAGACTACCTCATCATCTTGCACCCTTAGAGTGAGCTTCCCTTGTCGCACATCTATCAAGGCACCCCCAGTGGCCAAGAAGGGCCTACCTAATATGAGAGGGATCTCGGCATCTTCATCCATATCAAGCACTACAAAGTCCGCCGGAAATATGAGCTTGTCCACCTTCACTAACAAGTCTTCGACCACTCCATAAGGATATTTTATAGAACGATCGGCGAGTTGGAGTGACATCCATGTGTCCTTGACTTCTTTGATCCCCAACCTCTTCATCATAGAGAGGGGCATCAAGTTGATGCTTGCCCCTAGATCACATAATGCCTTCCCTAGAGTCATCCCCCCAATGGTGCATGGTATCGAAAAAGAACCGGGATCCTTCAACTTTGGAGGTAGTTTTCTTTGAAGAATGGCACTACACTCCTCGGTCAAAGAAACCGTTTCCTCATCCACTATTCTCCGCTTCTTGGTGAGAAGCTCCTTCATAAACCGGGCATATTATGGCATCTGTTCCAAGGCTTCCGCAAATGGAATGTTAATCTGAAGTTTGCGAAAGACATCAAGGAATTTGTTGAACTGCTTATCTTGTTGAGGCTTCTTCAATCTTTCAGGATACGGTACCTTCATTTAGGGTGGGAGGTCTTGGGGTTCAACCCACTTCTTCTTTCGGAACTCTTCATCCACAAGCTTGACCTTTCCCCTTGCTCCGTGCCTTGTCACTTGCCAACTCTTCTTTCTCAGGTTGCTCTTCCTCAACCTGTGGTTGTTCCGGGGCCTTGTCTTCCTCTAAACTGGTTGCACTCCTGTTAGATCCCAACACCCTACCGCTTCTAGTTGTTATGGCATTGCAATGGTTCTTAGGGTTGTTCTCGGTATCACCTGGGAGAGTGCCTGGGAGACGCTCATTTAGTTGCTTCGCGAGCTGAGCTATCTGCGTCTCAAGATTCTGAATTGCTGACCCTGTATGAGTCGCCAACTTGTCAATGGCAATGTTTGTGTTGATTGACAATTTCTCCACTATTGCACTCATCTTCTCAAAAGCCAGCTCCCACGGTTGTCTTCCACTATCTGTTAGTTGCAATTGATTAGTCCCTGGATGAGCCTGCTGAGTATTGCGCTGCTGGATCCCAATGTTTGGCCTCAGACCCTGTTGAGGTTGTTGTTCCCTGGCTAGACCACCACTAGTATTACTCCAAGCGAAACCCGGATGGTCTCTCCTCATATACCCCCTATTCTGATTCTGACTGTAGTCATTCTGTCTGTTCCTCTGATAGTTGTTCTGGGGCACAGTGTCATAGAAGTTGTGGCATGAGTCCACATGTTCCTGAGAGAAGTTGAGCGGACAACTATGAGTGTCATGATCTCCATTACAATTGTCACAACCCGGAGGCATCCCCTCATGTATCACATTAACCCTTTTGTTTCCAGACAAAGCCTCATTTTGCATCTTCAACAATCTGTTTTGCTCGAGAATGGCTTCCATTGTCGCTGAACTGATTCCACTTGAGGTTTCCCTACCGCGGTTGTAATCATTATATGACATCTTTTCCAATAATGCCCATCCATCCTCAGCTGATAAATAGGAAAGAGAACCGCCAGCTGCGGCATCACAATTCATCTGGTATCGTCCCCTTAACCCGTTGAAGAAATGCTGAACTTTGGAGACCGGGTCAAAGAAATCCGAAGGGCATCTTCTCAAGAGCCCGGTGTACCTCTCCCAGGCCTCATTATAGGTTTCATCTTCTGTCTGCCTGAAGGATGTGACGACAATTCTTGCTTGTGCCGCTTTCTGAGGAGGAAAATATTTGGTGAGGAACTTTTGTGCCATTTGCTCCCAAGTTCTGATACTATTCCTATCCAAGCTGTCAACCCAATCGCGAGCGACATCCCTAAGAGAGAGAGGGAAAAGCCGCAAGCGAAACTCATCTTATGAGACTCCTCTTGTCTTCTGCAAGTCACAAGCTTCAAGGAAACGAGTGATATGTCTATGAGGGTCCTGTTTGCCACTCCCATCAAACTGATTCTCACGGATCTGGAATGTGACACATCCTTCCACTCTGAAGGAGTCTGTATTCAGGTTTCCCCTCACAATAGAAGAATCATAATCACCCAAGCTGGGTAGATCGTACTCGAAGAGAGGCTTGTAACGAGGAGGAGGAGGAGGAGGGTTTTCTTCAGCCATGCCCTCTATTTTAATTCCTTCAAGTCTCTTCCGTTCCCTGGCTTCTTTCCTTAATCTCGTCTCGGTCCTGGTGATCTCTGAATCAAATAGCAGGTCCTCTTGTGAAAGGGTACCTCGCATACAAAAACACGGCAAGACCAAGTGGAATCAAAGAAATAGAGAGAAATAATAGCAATTAAATAAAAGAAAATAAAAATGAAAGTCAGCTTAACCAAACAACCGAATTTCCTAAAAATTAGGAAAATTGGTTGTGCCAATCCCCAGCAACGGCGCCAAAAACTTGTTGAGTCACCGGCAAGTGTACCGGGTCGTCGCAAGTAATAAAATAACACGGTAAGAATTTACCGAGGTCGAACACAAGGATTGGGCTACCAATTCAACTAATCCGCGGGAAATTAGATACGTTTGGTCAAGTAACAGAAGGTGGTTGAGAGAGAAGATAGGATCGAATTCAAATTAACAAATCTAATAAAATATTTAACTAAAAATCTGAAATTAAAATGTCCAAGGTCACAAATCCACCTACCCAATATGCATACCCAAGTGATGATGAATTCCTCCCTAAGTCCAATTACAATGTCAACCGGGACCCCCAAATTCTCCTAAATCCACTGTCGTGCTCATTAGGACGTATTCGAAGATTGGATTACTTACTTACTAGGTCTCATAATCCTAATCATCAAACTCTATTAATTCTTGTTCCCTATAAGGTTGCACTAATCTCCTACTCACTCTCGTGCAATATTCAATTAGTGATCCCAATTCAAGTTCTAAACGTGAATTGCTAACTAAGCCTCATCAACGTTAACAAGTCAATCACGCAAGCATATGATCAACACAATCAAATCAGAATTGGAAAACATTTATTGAGAAAAAGGGAGAAAGACATACATTACATTGAATCTACACTTCCATGTGTGGCTTCATTGTTCCCTCAGACGAGGGGATTAGTTCCTCATGCTCATAGACAAACAATCGGACATAACCTCCATAGTAAAATAAGAAAAAGAAAAGAGGAGACGCAGCTCCAAAGAGACAAGAAACTAGTCTAAACGCTACTCTATACAAGTGGAAAAACTAGGATTCGGATCTAATCTAATGAGAGAGCTTCTTTCTCTGATTCTGAAACAGCAATATATAGGATTCCTGATCTGCGCTCGCTCGCGAGGCGAGCACGCTATCGCGAGTCGAATATTAAAATTGGCACGCATTCAATTTGGACTTTCGCGAGGCGAGAGTACGTTCGCAGGGCGAATTTCAGTTTTGGCTCCATCCTAAGTTTGAATGCTCGCGAGGTGAACTGTGATTGGCGAGGCGATCCAGAAAGGATGACTTCTCTGGCACAGTCAGGCCTTCAGGTTCGCGAGGTGAGACAGAATTGTTGACTGTTGCTGCTCAGCTGATCTTCAGGCTCGCGGGGCGAGTCTCTCCAGAATGACAATTTCCATTGTTTCTTGACTTTCCTTGACTCTCGGAGCTTCACTTCTAACCTGAAACAATAAAAAGAAACCAAAAAGCGTAATTCTATTCAAAATAGACTGAAAACTACTAAAATTGCCTAGAACGAGTCAAAGTCTACTTAGGAACAAAACAAAGCCAAATTTGGGCGAAAACGAGATTGAACTCGAATAATTTGCACAAAAACCACAGTCTATCTAGTTATAAAACTAGATAAGCCAGAGGCTTATCATGCACCCGGATCAACATCATCACGAATCCCTTATAACGGCCATTCGGCTGTATACCTCATCGAATACCACATCTTAAGAGGGTATTCGGATAACTCAAGCACGTTTGCCAAGGGGAAATGCATATGAATAAAAGACTTTTCATTATCGAGGGTTTTCTTTGTGTTCTTACTTTTTCGTTTGTCGAAGCCCAAAGCTAACGACTATTCACAATTTCTATCACTTTAAAAAAAATTATCACACAGGACGCACAGTCCGAGTGTTCAATCACAACACCTTAGACCGCGGCCGCAGCCCAAGGTTGTGGTCGTAGAAACCATTATAATTTTATCCATGTTTTATTTCAACATGATAAGGACTCCTAGCCCATAACAACGAAATTAGGACACGCAGTCCTAAATTCCAAAATTAGGACTCCTAGCCCATAATATCACGATTAGGACCCTTGGTCCATAATTCTTGACACGGATCCCAGATCACGTGCATAAACTGAATACTAGAGGCGACGTCTCGCGAACTAGTATTCTCTTTCACATGTGCTTACTTTTTGCTCAGTGAATACTAGAGGCGACGTCTCGCGAACTAGTATTCTCTGATCCAAGTAACCGGAACGTTTCTAAATCATTTAGCAGAAAATCTTTTCGTTTTCAAATTCTTTTATAAAACATTTAGGAAATTCGTTTGCTTTTGAAATCCTTGATGAAATGAAGTCAACTATTTTCAAAGGGGTTTTCCTTCATAAAACACATAGTTCGAAAAGGTTTTCTCTCGTACCAACTTTGGATCATAAAAAGGTAATTTCTATTGTCTTTAAAACACTTCAACGTTTCTTTTCAAAATAAGAATCTCATTTTCTTGAAGTAAGCGTTTTAAACATGGAACTTTTATAACTGAAACCAGTACTTTCAAAGTTCTATTCAAGGCTTATTAAGGCTTTTAATCCTTTATAATCATTGTGCACGGACTCAAGTCCGGCTTCTCAAACTTCAATCAACAGTAATATATTCTCAACAATAATATCACAATTAACGACAATTCATCACATATATATAATTCATCACACTTTTAAGCAAGTAATGTTCAACTTCAAGTAATAACCACAATAGTTCAAGTAAACAAGTTATTCAAGTATTGGCTCAATATCACAATAATATTCAAATCACTCAAGTAAACACATACACACATGCATATAGTCATTGAATATCCCTAGGCAATCCCCTCTTACTTTCTTTGAAGGTAAGAAGGTTAGATGATCGACGAGGTAAGTCACAAACGTTCTTGTTTCCTCCGCGATGGAAGTCTATGGTTATGAACACAAAATCACAAGTTAAAATAAAAACAAGAACACTAAACCACAAGGTATAGGTTCGGCCAAGACTAGTTCTTAGGGTTAGAGATTCCCAAAAATTATACAACTCATGGATTTATGATCCTTAAGTGTTAGGAGTTCATAAACAATGATCATTTAACAAAGTTGAATTAAAACTCCACTAAGTTAAAAACATAGGGCATTCGGCCAAGGCTAGTAAAATAGGCTAGCATTCACTAAACTTTTCAATCTCTTAGGTTTAGCATCCATATGTGTTAAGGAGCTCCTAACCATGATCATCTTGGAAAAATGAAAATAACACATACTAGCTTTACTAACATAAAATAAACAAGTTATAAATCCTTAAACTTTCCAATCTCTTAGACTTAGCATCCAAATATCTTATGGAGATCAAGTCCATGATCATCTTGGAAAAATGGAAGTAACACATACTAGCTTTAACAACATAAAATAAACAAGTTATAAATCCTTAAACCTTCCAATCTCTTAGACTTAGCATCCAAATATCTTATGGAGCTCAAGTCCATGATCATCTTGGAAAAATGGAAGTAACACATACTAGCTTTAACAACATAAAATAAACAAGTTATAAATCCTTAAACTTTCCAATCTCTTAGACTTAGCATCCAAATATCTTATGGAGCTCAAGTCCATGATCATCTTGGAAAAATGGTCCTAAAACTTTCCAATCTCTTAGACTTAGCATCCAAATATCTTATGGAGCTCAAGTCCATGATCATCTTGGAAAAATGAAAGTAACACATACTAGCTTTAACAACATAAAATAAATAAGTTATAAATCCTTAAACTTTCCAATCTCTTAGTATGTGAAAATATAAGTTAATACAAGACTATAAAAAGTGGTTTCAACTCAAAAGGAGTTTTCTACCATTTTAGAGAGATTTTAGAAGTTTAAAGCATATAAAGAACACATAAAGTAAACTAAGAAATAAAAGATGAAAATTGCAAAAAGATTTATATGAGAGCATTACCCTTAGTATAAGGAAGAACTTTAATGAAGAACTTAAGTAGAAAAGATGAATAAAAACTAAAGCTTTAAGAGCTTGAACTTTTAAGAAGAAAGGAAGAAGATGAACTTTAATGGAGGTTGAAGGAGGAAGATGATGAAGTGAAAATGAAAGGGGTATATATAGGGAAAGGAGGGAAGTTCACGGCCAAAAGGGAGTGAGAGGGAGAGCTTGTTGAGCAAGCTTGGTGGTTTAATGCTTGATTGGATGGAAGAAGAGAGAGAAAAGACTTTTGGATTAGAATAGTATTATAATTTGAAAAGTGTGATGATGGTACTTTTAGAGTGTGTCATAGACATTTCCATCATGTCTCCTTACTTCTTTTATGGTCCATAATCTGATCCATTTGGTACCCGGTTGCATTTCCGATCGTAATTCTTACGATGTTTTTGCCCGAATAAAATATTTTATTTTATTTTTGCACGAAAATTTTCAAAATAACCAATGTTGAAGGAAACATAATAAAAACACTAATTGTTTCGTTCAAGGGTCAAAATTAGGTTTTGTGTACAGTAAACTTGTACCGACAGTGAAAACGCAGACTGACTTCTATCTGAATTTTCAACCGAAAATTTTACCATGACTTTATATGATATAACAACACAAGGAAATGATTTTATTTTAATTAAAATCATCCTCTAAATTTAATCTAAAATAAATATATTTAAATATGTATTTATTGCTACATAAAATATAGGAAAAACAGGGTGTTACAGTTGTGACAAATTTTTATACCAAATTTCAGATGCTTATGTACTTATATAAATTATTTTCCAAAAGAAACCAACAAATTATCTTTTTAATTTTATTTCAGTACGTGTTTACAAAGTAATACCCAATGGGGGTGTTACATAGTGAAAGCATGCTAGGTTCGTAAGGTGCAGAGTGTGTACATGGATACTCTCTATAAGTTAGACGTCTCTGGCTCAAATCCTTGTGAAAAATAAATTCCTTGGAAAAGGGTCATACCTATGTTGCTCACGGCCCCGGAGGGGTAGCTCACTCACCACCATTTTTTTTTTAAAGTCTCATCTTAGAATTCGCTTTAAATATAAATAGGTGATCGATTGGTCCTTGTTTTCATTAGCAAATGATAAGTCATCCCTTAAAACGTTATTCGTTTAATTGTCTTCATTTGTTTAACAATGCAATCTCGGGATGCCAAAGTTATGGGTTTAGGATAATTGCCATTTTAGTTTGGTCTTCAGGATTAATGCACAATATTATTTATTTCTACCAATTATATCAATTGTTTTTACAATAGTAGCACCTGTGACATTCTACTATATATATATATATATATATATATATATATATATATATATGTGTGTGTGTGTGTGTGTGTGTGAGAGGTAGGATCCATTGACACCAGGTTACGTATTTTGACTTACACTAAATTTGGACCATTAAAATTATTTAATCCAATGGCTTAAAATAATTCAGTAAAAGAATTTAAAAAATTTTAAAAATTGTCACGGGATTAACTGTTTTCCTCCCCATTTTCTCATTGCCTGTTATTGCCCTCTTCATCCCTGTTTAGGGATTTCTAAAATAACGCCAAGCCACTGGAAAATTGTTTTGGTAACCTTGCCTTAGGTTTCTTTAACATTTTCATATAAAATGTTGGAGAATAAAAAATTGTTTCCGTGGCATATGAAGAAAAATTGGTGTCATTTGACCTTGATGGCCAAAAGAAGAAAACATAAAACAAGAAAAGCAAGTGAATTTAGCCGTTTGACTTTGATGGGTCTATATATATATATAAGGTGTCCAATTCTTCTCTTTCGACCCCGTGCCTTTGCCGCCGCTGGTTTTGTAGCTAATTAAGTAATTATACAGTGACAGCATTAAATCAGATGCATGGATATTTCGAAATTCAAAATAACTTTTTGGGAAAGATTTCAAAAAATTTCTGGAAATATCATAATTAAATGTTATTGAAAATTAAAAATATTTATTAGCAAGCACAGTTTGTTGACTACATATTCATGACTTTTATTTAAGGGGAAATATCCTCTAATTAATCATATAATTTATATATAAATTTTTAGAAAATATTATTTTAATATCTTTAATTACAAAAATACCCCAACATATGTGCCACTATAAATTTGGTGCATACCAAGGGTTCCAATCACAATTGGAGACAAAGAAAACTATCATTTCTTAGAAAGCATATAAAAGTGAGAAAGCATGACAAAAGCTTCATTTCAATTGGCTCTCTTTGTGCTCTTGGTTCTGGTTGCATCTGGTATTCCTCCATCCTTCTTTTGTGTTTGCCTTGGTTAGAGTTGCATGGGTTTTCTTCACACACAAAAAATATGAATAGGTTCCTATTAAAATTTAAACTAAAATGTTCAAAATTTATTATAAATAGATATTTAATTAAATGTTAATATATTTATTATTTTCATTTTTATGTTAATTGAATCTAACAGTTAACATACAAACCTATCTTCAAATTTTTTTCCTTGTTTGTTTTATTTTAATATTTCCAGGTTTGACAACACAAGCAAATGAGACGCTTCCTCCCAAATGTTCGATAGATGATGATTGTAACGATTTTTGCCAACCACATTGCGGAGGCTATTGTGATGGTGTAGCAGGGCGTTGCCAATGTTATTGTCGTAGTCCACCAATAGGGAATATATGATATTACAATGTAGTCAAATGAATTGTACAACCTCTATATTGGGTTAAAATAAAATGAAATTTAATAGAACATGTTTTTTCTCGTTTGATGTGGTGAATATTGCGACGTCTTTTGAGTAGAGCAGTGCTATTTGTTCGAAAGTATAATTTGTTGTAACCAATTAGATACATCAATATTTGTCACAAAAAAATAAAAAAAATAAATAGATACATCAATAACCATTCAAAGTGGCTAAAACTCAAAAAGATTACACATGTGTCTGTCGCGACCGTCCCGTCCGGGCGCCGTGAAAAAAGAGATAAAAAATAGAGGAGTCGCCACTAAAATTTTTATTGGGAAAATCTTAGAAAACCAAATTATTTAAAGGTAAACTGGTCTAAAAAAAAGAAAGAGATGAGTCCGGGAAGGGAAGGTGTTAGCATCCCACATGGTCTGTTTAAAAAAACGGTACCTCAAGTTAATTGTGTAAAAACATTTTAATAACCTTTTAAATATTTATTTTACCACAAAAATTATTTACAAAAAGAATTATTTTTAATTTTTAATATTTTAAATTTTTTTTAGTTTTTATATTTTTAAATTTATTGTTTATAAAAACTAAATGAGGTTGAACATGGCACATGAGTCCACAGGGTAACCTCAAATCTAAGGGACTGAACATGACACCGTGTCCATAGAGCATCCCTAAAAATAGAAAAGTTTAATTATTTTAACATAAAAAGAGACACAAAAAAAGAAAATTTAGTTTTGGCTTGACAAGATGATTTATCTTGCTCCTACGTATTCCCGGGTGCGATGGGAAACTCAAAGCCACGTAGTTCTTTTTGAAAAAGGGTTGATTGGTTGGTTGATTTTATTTTTGGTAAATATTTGATTTTTGAGAATAATTTTGAGAAAAAGGATTTAATTTCTAAATGAACTCACTCTTGCACAGAAACCCTTACAATTCATACGACACTTGAGGATAAAAAAAAAATCATACATCAGCGTCGCAGATCGTTGCGTGAATTCAAGAAACCCTTTTTATTTTTAGAGATAAATTCTTCTTAAAAATTTTACTAAACAAAAAAAGAGTTGATTTTCCTTTGTAATTTTGAAAAAATGGGATTTTGTTAAAAAATAAATTCACTCCTGCACAAGGTCCAAGATAACAATGCTATACGATAAACCCTTACGATTCGTACAACACTTGAGGATGAAAATTCATACATCAATGTCGTAGATTGTTGCGTGAATTCAAAAAAAACCCTTTTTATTTTTAGAAATAAATTCTTCTTAAAAATTTACTAAACAAAAAAAGAATTGATTTTCCTTTGTAATTTTGAGATTTTATTAAAAAAAATAAATTCACTCCTATACAGGGTCCAAGATAACAATGCTATACGATAAACTCTTACAATTCGTACGACACTTGAGGATGAAAATTCATACATCAATGTCGTAGATTGTTGCGTGAATTCAAAAAAAAATTCCCCTTTTTATTTTTTATATATTTTGTTTTAAAAAGATATTTTTTATTTTTATTTTATAACAACAGCAACCAACAACAAGTTTGGGCCATATAACCAACAAACCCAACAGAACCCAAGAAATCATCAAAACCCAAAAGCCTATTCAAACAACAAAAAGGTCAGAAGAAATAAAAAGAAAAATAAGGGAAAAAAGCAAACAAATCAGGAAGCTTCCATGTTTACCCACAATGTGCAGAGGGAGAAAAAAGAAGGGAGTTTGAGGCAGAAGGGTTGGCGGCACGACGGAGAAGGCGTGTGTTCAGTGGTTTGAGGGCGGCGTTAGGCGGAGATGCGATGGGACAACAGCTCGAGAACGGTGGCGGTTCTGTGCGGATCTGGTCTGGGTCGAGCTGGGCTACGTGGCAGACGGCGGGCGGTTTCGAACAGCAACGACGACGGCAACAATGATGGCAGAGAAGCAAACGCGATGGCGGAGGTGGTGGAGATGGTGGAGGCAACAACGACGAAGCCGCTTCGTGATGGACTTGCTACAGATCTGGTTCGTGACGGTAAGGAACAGAGCAGCGACGACGAAGCTACGGAGCTGGGCGGCGCGTGACGTGACCATGACTGAAGAAGGAGGAAGGGACGTGTGATGGTGGGCCCGTGGTGATGACGAGAGCGGCAACGGTGAAGTCTAGGGCATGGAATGGTGGCTGGTCAGAGGTGGAAACGTGACAGGTACGAAGCGGCGGCGTTCCGGAGCTCACGGTGGTCTTTGTGAGCGGCGGAGTATCACGCGACTACTGGAAATGGCAATGAAGGCTTCACTTTTTCAGATTCAACTATCCCTGCTATCTTGTATGTGGGTTATGCATTCTGATTTTTTTTTTTTGTGAGAAGATGAGTAACAAAGGAAGTTGATGGAGATGAAAGAGTAGAAAAGAGGGAGGGGGAATTAGATGAAGGAATTGTACTCTGAATGGGAAATGAAACCTCTACACTCTTTTCCTTTTCACTCTCAAATTTTATCTCTTACTGATGCTCTCTGAATCCCCCCCACCACCCCCCATTAAAAGTGAAGTGTAATGTGTCTATATAGGATGACAAAAAAACAAAATCTGTTATTTTCTCTAAGAGGTGGAGGACGAAAATTGGACAGATTGTGGTGCCATGGTGTGGTGCTCCCACCACTACCCTGTATGACTGCTATATGTGCAGGGATAGTACATCAATGTTTATGGAAAAAAGTAAAAGAAAACAAAAGAAAGCCAAGAAAACAAAGCTGTTTCATACTTGAAATGGGAGGATAGAGAGCAAGGATGGGAAATGGTACCAGGAGGCAAGAAGAAACGTCCCTCTTCTGATTTTTTAGAATTATTATTATTATTTTTGTAATTTTATTTTAATAACAAATCAGATTAATAATAGAAACTAATTTTTTATTTGGGCTTGGATAATGGGCCCAAAAGATAACTTGAAACAAAACGAACATGGGCTCCATTTGAAGTTGTAATGGGCCTTTTTTTTTTGCATTTTTATATTTATTTATTTTTTGTTTATTATTATTTTTTTGAAACTATTAATTAAAAACATCCGGACAAAATTAGGTGTTCACAGCTGCCCCTCTTTACTTGTTTCTTATTAGATAATAAATGCAACCGTAGTTAACCTGTTATCGTTATAAGAAATGGGTAAAGACATGAACTCCAATTTTGGCCGGGGTTCACTGATAAGCAAAATGATGCATAATTAAAAAGAGCTTACGGGGTGGATTGCCCGTCAGGAGCTCGAACAGAAAGATAGAAAGCTTGCGGAGTCGGTTGTCCGCTGAAGCTTGAAAAGAAAGGTTAAAATCTTACGAAGTCGATTACCCGCTGAAGCTTGAAAGGGAAACAGCTTACGGGGTATTGTAACACCCCGATTTTCGCTGCTTTGTAATATCGGTAATAAATATATAAATATATATTTTTATCCGAGACTTAGAAAATGATTTTGGATAAACCAAGATCATTTCCTTGTTATACTTCTTTTTATGAGGCTACGGGGAAGTATTTGGTTGAAAACTCAGACGGAAGCCGGTCTGCTATTTTCTGTGTTTTCACTGACAGTAAAAGTTTACTGCTCATAAGACCTAATTTTGAGTCGTGAACGAGATGAAAAATATTTTTATCGTATTTACTACGATATTGGAAGTTTTGAAAATTCTGGTAAAAAAATTAAAATAATATATTTGTTGCGGGCGTATACGTCGATATATCTCTAGGAAAAGCTTGCGCCAGATGAATCGAGGAGTCGGCAACGTAGCAGAGATGTTGGATTGACCGACTTGACGAGCATTTATGACGAGTTTATCCGTGTCATAATGGCCATAATGGCACATTTATGACAAAGTTAATTTTTCTATGAAATGGCCAAATTGCCCTTGTCTTTTTATGACAATTGCAAGCAAATGCCATTGGAAAAAGTTGAACAACCCTTGCCCAAAACCGACGGCTCCAAGTCTTCTTCATTAAGTTTTGGTTCCTTCTTCATTAAGTTGTTGTCTTCTTCATTAAGCAATTTCCTTCCATTTCCATGTTCTTTTTCTCCAAAATGTTCATAATTCGTCAGACTTTGATTAGCAATTCTGACCATATTCTATTCTGAATATCGAAAAACTTTCAACATGAAAGTTGTTCATCTTTCTCTCTTCTTTCCAACGACATAAAGATCATCCAAAACGGCAAGTATGTTGAGAGATCTACCCAAAATACTAAAACTGTTCTAAACTCTAACTATGTTCATCTTCTTCTCTAAGTTTCTCAAGAACATCATGAAAAATTTGTGAAGAACATCATCCAAATCTTGATTTCCTTGAATCATCAAGAGGTAAAAACTTATTCTCTTGTCATTTGAATCATTTCTCTTCACAACTTTTGTAGATTCATGGCTAAGATTCATATGTTCTTCATTTGTTCAAAGTTCATGGAGCTAGATTCAAAAATTCATAACTAATTCTAGAAAAATCCTTTTGACATGAAACCAACTGCTATGATCTTATAATCATCTCTATTTTCATCATCTAGAAGCATAAGATCATGTGAAATTTCTTTCCCTAATTTCTGGTCATGGCCGAATCTAGGTCAAAGTTGTGTTCTTAGGTTTTGTTTCATTTTCATGTCTTGATTCATAATTCAATCCTTTTATATCTTGATAGTTCTTGTATTCAAGTATATAGAAGATCAAAAATCAAACCTGAGCCTATTTGTTTCTTCAAAAACCGAAACCCTAGGTTTGAGTACTTAATGGTTTTGTGATTCAAAAGTTGTTTGTAATCTTTGAATCCAACTCTAAGCTTTGTATGTTGATTAAATCCAAGAGTCGATGAAATTTTAAAATTTCTAGCCTATTGATCTTGAGGAAACTGAACCCTTGTTCTTAGAACTAGATGAGTTTAGTTCATGTTCTTAGTTCATAATCATGGTTAAAGTGATTAATCATGCTTAAGTAACTTATGGATCATTAATCCTTAAGTTAACCAAATTTTAATTTTCCTAACCTAGATAATGGGTTAAAGCCGAACCCTAACCTTCATGATCCAAGTGTATTGTTGTTTAATTTGATTTATTTTGGTTGCAATTCGTTTGAAGGAAACAACTGAGTTAGCTGATTTACACTGACGAAGAGGAATCGGATCGAGTTCGGGAGATTAACAGAAACTATAGTGTAGTCTTCAAGAGGTAAGGGGGGTATGCCTGAGGAGTGTAAGATAATCTCATGCTTATTTGTGGAGTCATTTATTAATTTTCTGTATGAAATATTTTATTATATTATACTGTTTACTATTAATTGCTAGATTGATGTGATGTTTATCTGAGTAATTGAATTGATGTGATGTGTGGACTTACATGATTATAATTATTTGTTTATATTATAATTGTGATGCATGTCATGAATTGATATATGCCATGCTATTATATGATTGGAATTTATCTACTGTTGAGTGTTGGGTGAGTAACTTTGACATTGGTCGGTGTTAAAAACTTTAATTAAGGATAAAAACCTTAATAAGTTTGGATAATTAATCGGAGGGATTAATTTGGGAGATTTTGAGAAAAATGAAAAGAATTATTATTTTAATAATATTTTGTGGAAACGAGTGTAAATAAGCCATAGTAAGGGCGAAACCGTGAAATTTTTTTCACAGGCTCTAATTTTTATATAATAAATTCAATTTTATTATAAAATGTTATTTAAAGTGATTAAGTTCGAAAATAATATTTATAACATGATCGAACAATTACTTCGATGGAAAAGTGATACAAGTTATTTAATATTATTTATTTAATATTATTATATATTAAATATTTAATTATTTAAATTTTCGAAATTTATTTATTAAATTTTTGTTTGGTTTACCTTTATTGAAAATTAATTTCTGAAGTGAAACAAGTTAGAAATGAAAGGAATTTATCAATTATTTTCAAGATTTATCAACGTTTTAACGAAAAAGTATTTACGTAAAAATATTTTAGTCAGTGTAGTTTTTACGTTAATCTTGGATTAGTTTTGGGATCTGTTGTATTGTATTTGATTTTCACTGAGCGAAATGTTTTACAAGCAGATAATTAAGGCTAGAAACCGAGAGGTCGGGGTTCTAGTGTGGCATGGAGACGTAGATCAAGGATGCGTGTCATGGGGACGGAGTGTCCCGCAAAGTGGTTGTTTTTGGACAAGTGTGTCCTAAGTTGATGTGGAAAGTGTGAGTTCCATATCCGCGAGCCTAAAACTGGTGCATTGGTTTAAGGGCCTCGTGATTGAGCATTCTGATTGTGTGTCTCGTGTTGAGATTAAAAGATTTGGATGTGGGTCCCGTATTTGTTTTAAGTGAAAAGTCTTAATTAAAGAAATTAAGCATGGTCGTTAAGCTTTGTACTTGACGGGGAAAGATTATTACGACAAAGAAAACAAAACGAGAATAAAAGTTTTTCTCATGCATTCAATGGCAATTGTGTCATGTGATTATGGGCATTGAATCCGAGTGGATCAATATATATGGCGAGGCGTGTCGGGAGATGATGATCATTGTGTTACGTGGGGAACCAATGAGTTACCCTATATATGACTACAACAATGGTTGGGTAATTGTCATAAGGGGCCGTATGACCGAGCTGCAATAGCTGTTTGAGTGGCTATCATACGAGGTCGGATAATATTTGTGCATAGCCGCAATAGTTGTTTGAGTGGTTATAGCACAAGTGACTCTGTACATAAACTGCAATAATCTGTTTGAGTGGTTATGTATCTCCATAACCGCTAATAGCTGTTTGAGTGGTTGTCACCTGAAGGGGTCGTGTGAACAATTGCAAAAGCTGTTTGAGCATTGGTCACATGTGATTGAGATGGATTATCCGACCGGTGTATCGTTGTACAACCGCAATAGCTGTTTGAGTGGTTGTCACAGAGGTGTCATGTGAGCAGTTGCAATAGCTGTTTGAGCACCTGGTCACATGAGGTTGAGATTTCTTGGGCATTGTTTTGTTCGTTTTTACAATGCGCAATGTGCGAGCCTGATCAGCTTGAAACGAAACAGAAAGTTGTGGGATCTCCGGAGATTAGGTATCAAAATAGAGTTGAATATTGAAGTGTCGTGCATTTTTATAAAATGACGATGACTGTCGGGTATGATACCCTATGAAATAAATCATTCTGTTGTTTTAAGTTAATTTTATTATGTTGTGAATATTTGGTATTTGCTATTTGAGAGTCGTGCATGGGGTTGTCTTATTAAAACTCACATATTGGAAACTCACCCTTACAAACATATCAGGTTTATGTTAGACTAAGGTAGTACTTTGTACACTAGTACGAATGAAGCGAAGAATTCACTGAGTCGTTTGAGGACTTAACTCCTAGATGCTTGAAGAAGTATTCGTTAGTGGGAATATCACGAGGGTGATGATTCAGTATCTACATCAAGTACGTACCAGACTTTGACCGTGGAGACATCTTTACCGTATATCCTATTTCTTACAAGTTTTCTTGTAGAGTAGGAACTTGTATGTTACGATACTTCCATAGTTCGGGAAGAAGAGATATCCTCACCGGGATATTTCGATAGGTTGGGAGAACTATGGTGGTCTTCCCAACAGTGATTATTAGTACTGACCAGCTATAGGACTTTTGGTGTCTTATAAAGTAGTGGTACTTGGTTAGTCTGGACGTTTGACTATTGAAAGTCATTCTTTTGAGTTGTAATTCCATATTATCACTACGTTACAATTACGTCTTTATTTTCTTATGTTAAGTCTTTTGGAGATGACCTGTTATGTGAAGGTCTAAGTGTAAAATTCTCATGATACCTATTTATATTATGTTAATGGTGTTGGATTATATATGGAGTAAAAGAAAAAGAAAAAATTTTATCACTAATTTTGAAAGGGATTAATAACTAGAAAATTATATTTTCCGAAAGCAACCAGCAAAACTATTTTATTGAGTGTATTTCCGCAATAAGTTACGTAAATGTGATAACCTGAAAATGGGGTGTCACATTAGTGGTATCAGAGCTGGTTGAGTCTTTCGGGAAACCTTGGGGAATAGGTCTCATTAGGTTTTTGTTGTGTGATCTCTGGTTGAACCTTGTTTGAATTGTTTCTTGGTTGAAACAATGTGTGTTGACACACAAGTAAGTATGTTTTGGTTGGTTCTAATTGGGTTGAGACCTTGAGAGATCTCATGTTTAGTAAAGGGTACTCATGTTCATGTCGATACATTCGTTTATCCCTTAGGACAGTATCAGACATTTGAATAAGGTACCTGTCATTGAAAGTTTTTGGGGAAAATTTTCTGAGAATGTCCCAAGTTTGTACGGACGGATGGATGTTGAGTTTCTGATTGATCTAGTTTATAGATTTAGCCAGATCTCAACCGCTTTGTGTAGGATATCGCCAACGAAGTTAGTTGAGTTAGACTTCAAGAAATAGATTTTTCATTCATTTCTTGATAAGTTAGTCATCATTTTCGTCGATGATGTTCTCGTTTACTCTAAGAGTCACGAGGAGCATGAGAAACCATGGATAGTAGATGGTACATTTATTGAATTGCTTCTTAGAAGCAATGTGTTTTGAACACGTAAATATATGTTTCAGTTTCTGGTTGCCATTTAACTGATTGCGTTTTGTAGGTCAGTTATGGAACCAGAAGGTGGACGTGGACGCGGTTGTGGCAGAGGCCGTAGAGGTGGCTGTGTTAATGGTCGTGGTAACTTCGAAGAGAACTATGAGGAAGCCATAGGCATGGACTATGTTGCACAAGCAATGGCAGATGTTGCTGATGCTATTGCACAACAAACTTCTACAATGGTTGCCCAGAATTTACAGGAACAACTTCGAGCGGAACAGGCTGCTGAGGGCAGAGGTCTTACTGCTTTTAGGCGCGTAATCCTCCACAATTTCATGGAGATGTGGATCCTACAAAAGCTGATTTGTGGATTCAGGAGATAGAGAAAATATTTGAGTTGATTCATAGTCCAGAAGGAATGAAGGTGCCTTATGCTACTTATCTGCTATTTGGAGATGCTGAGTATTGGTGGAAGGGCACTAAGCAACTGCTGAAAGCAGAAAATCAGGAGATTACTTGGGAGATATTTCGGAACTTGTTTCTGAACAAGTATTTTCCTCAGAGTGCTCGAGCTGAAAAAGAGCAAGAATTTTTGCATCTGCAACAAGAGGATATGTCTGTTGGGGAATACGAGGCAAAATTTGAGTCACTTGCCAAGTATTTTCGCTTCTTCCAAAATAACCCGGATGAAGACTGGAAGTGTGAAATGTTTGAAGAAGGACTACGATTTGAAATCAAGGAGTCAGATCGCCATGAAATCAAGAATTTCCAAGCTTTAGTTGAGAAATGTAGAAGAGTAGAACTGATGAGGAAAGGGAGAGATAATGGAGGGAATGTTAGAGGACCCTCTCGAATCAAGAACCAGTTTCAAAATCAGAATCAGGAGGAGAAACAAATCCAGAGAAAACCATATTTCCGATCACCAAGAAATGACCAGAACCAACAACTATATCGTCCAGTTATTTCTGCATCAGGTAGTAGAGGCCAAAGGAATCGAAGCCAAGACCAAGGAAGGAGATGTTTCAAATGTGGAGATCCAAATCACATGGCAAATAACTGCCCTTTTAAAGAAAGGAAATGTTTCAATTGTGATCAAATAGGACACTTATCAAAGGATTGTAATGCACCAAGGCGTGGACCAGTTGTCAATAAAACAAGAACCAATAAACCAACGGCTAAGGGGAGAGTTTATACCATGAGTGGTGCCGAAGCTTCAAATTCTGAGTTTTGCCATCACCAGTAATCCTTCAACTGAACTTTTAAATTCAGGTGCGATGCAATTTTTTTCTTTTCTCGATAGATTGTGTGAAACATTTGAGTTGTTTGTTCATTCCTTATCATATGATGATGTGATCGTTTCAAAACCCTTTGATGAACCAATTTTTGTGGAATTTTATATGTGGGAACTATCCTATTTTGTTCAGGATAGACACTTTCATGATAAAAGAAGTTTCTTGATGAGACTTAGTCAATTCACTTTTATTTTTGGTGGAAGTGATCCAGTCTAAATTTTTGTTGGACTGATGTTCTTTTAAATCGTTGTATAGTAAAGTTCTTGTGAAGAAAGAAACTTTATTAGAGTCATGTTTGTAAACATGTATTGGCCATGCATTTTTACACTCACGAACCTATTGAAGAATCTTTTTACATATTGGACACTTGTATCTTTCAGATTGATCAAATTATTCTTTGTGCTTTCTTGTGAAAGCAAAATCAAGAAATTTCTTGTCTTGAAAATCTCTTTTCAGATTATTGGGAGTAGGTTGACGAAGTCGACATCTTTTCACTGCTTAGGTCCACGGTGTAATGGAAAAACCAACAAAGGCGTGTATCAGAGGACTGATCCAACGTGATAAAGTAATCTTCCAACATCATTCTGAGCAAGGCTTACTTCGAGTGTTGGGATAAAGTTACATTTAGTGTTAAGATCCAAGTTGAAGTTAATGTTCAACTTATCATCCTAAGTTAGATGGATAAACAAGAAAGGAATTGATCCTTAGAAGGTTAGCCGAGAGTAAGTGTAATACCTAAGTACGACAAGAGGTGAGTGGGTTTTATTGAGGTGTAAATGTAACTAGTAATCTGAGAATTTTCAGAAGTAAGATCAGTAAGTAAAATGATTTCGGTATATTTTGTTATGATCAAGGTAGAATTTGCTAAAGGAACTAGGATAATGATAAAATGATCATCGTTAAGATTTAATAGTATGATTGGAAGAAATTACGAGAAGATGTCTATGGTAGTTTTACCTAAGTTGAATGTGAATGGAAAAGAGAAGTTCTTGAGTAAAATTTAGTTGATAGATAAGTTTGAAAGCTAAGAGTTAGATAATTCTGTTCTATATAATCCCTTTTGGTTTAATTGCATTAAGATATGCAATGAAGTGATTTTGAGGATAAGATGTGCGAGGTGATATCAAATTTGGGGTTGTGAATTATAATGAAGAGAAATTAATACTATGATTAAATATTTTGAGTAGGGAGTTGATACGTGGTACTTTGTAGATATTGTTGGTATTAGTGATAATATTCGAGTTAGATGATTTGAACAAGGTTTTACGGTGGAACCATGTTGATAAGAGAAGTGATTAAGTTTTGATTTTGTTTTTCGAGTGTGATAGACTCTGATGAAATTTTGAGGATAGTACGGATATATAGAAATAACATAAGAATGAATTGTGTTATGGAATATAGAATAAGAGGAAAGAAGTGATGTGGAGGACAACGTAAAATCTTAAGGTTAAGAGGAGACTACAAAATCTGTTTGGTTTCGAGGGACGAAATTTCGAGGACGAATTTTTTTTTAGTGGGGTAGTAATGTAACACCCCGATTTTCGCTGCTTTGTAATATCGGTAATAAATATGTAAATATATATTTTTATCCGAGACTTAGAAAATGATTTTGGATAAACCAAGGTCATTTCCTTGTTATACTTATTTTTATAAGGCTACGAGGAAGTTTTTGGTTGAAAACTCAGGGACGGAGGCTTGTCTGCTTGTTTTCTGTGTTTTCACCGACGTAAAAGTTTACTGCTCGAGGAAGACCTAATTTTGAGTCGTGAACGAGATGAAAAATATTTTTATCGTATTTACTACGATATTGGAAGTTTTGAAAATTCTGGTAAAAAAATTAAAATAATATATTTGTTGCGGGCGTATACGTCGATATATCTCTAGGAAAAGCTTGCGCCAGATGAATCGAGGAGTCGGCAACGTAGCAGAGATGTTGGATTGACCGACTTGACGAGCATTTATGACGAGTTTATCCGTGTCATAATGGCCATAATGGCACATTTATGACAGTTAATTTTTCCTATGAAATGGCCAAATTGCCCTTGTCTTTTTATGACAATTGCAAGCAAATGCCATTGGAAAAAGTTGAACAACCCTTGCCCAAAACCCACGGCTCCAAGTCTTCTTCATTAAATTTTTGTTCCTTCTTCATTAAGTTGTTGTCTTCTTCATTAAGCAATTTCCTTCCATTTCCATGTTCTTTTTCTCCAAAATGTTCATAATTCGTCAGACTTTGATTAGCAATTCTGACCATTTTCTATTCTGAATATCGAAAAACTTTCAACATGAAAGTTGTTCATCTGTCTCTCTTCTTTCCAACGACATAAATATCATCCAAAACGGGCAAGTATGTTGAGAGATCTACCCAAAATACTAAAACTGTTCTAAACTCTAACTATGTTCATCTTCTTCTCTAAGTTTCTCAAGAACATCATGAAAAATTTGTGAAGAACATCATCCAAATCTTGATTTCCTTGAATCATAAAGAGGTAAAAACTTATTCTCTTGTCATTTGAATCATTTCTCTTCACAACTTTTGTAGATTCATGGCTAAGATTCATATGTTCTTCATTTGTTCAAAGTTCATGGAGCTAGATTCAAAAATTCATAACTAATTCTAGAAAAATCCTTTTGACATGAAACCAATTGCTATGATCTTATAATCATCTCTATTTTCATCATCTAGAAGCACAAGATCATGTGAAATTTATTTCCCTAATTTCTGGTCATGGCCGAATCTAGGTCAAAGTTGTGTTCTTAGGTTTTGTTTCATTTTCATGTCTTGATTCATAATTCAATCCTTTTATATCTTGATAGTTCTTGTATTCAAGTATATAGAAGATCAAAAATCAAACCTGAGCCTATTTGTTTCTTCAAAAACCGAAACCCTAGGTTTGAGTACTTAATGGTTTTGTGATTCAAAAGTTGTTTGTAATCTTTGAATCCAACTCTAAGCTTTGTATGTTGATTAAATCCAAGAGTCGATGAAATTTTAAAATTTCTAGCCTATTGATCTTGAGGAAACTGAACCCTTGTTCTTAGAACTAGATGAGTTTAGTTCATGTTCTTAGTTCATAATCATGGTTAAAGTGATTAATCATGCTTAAGTAACTTATGGATCATTAATCCTTAAGTTAACCAAATTTTAATTTTCCTAACCTAGATAATGGGTTAAAGCCGAACCCTAACTTTCATGATCCAAGTGTATTGTTGTTTAATTTGATTTATTTTGGTTGCAATTCGTTTGAAGGAAACAACTGAGTTAGCTGATTTACACTGACGAAGAGGAATCGGATCGAGTTCGGGAGATTAACAGAAACTATAGTGTAGTCTTCAAGAGGTAAGGGGGGTATGCCTGAGGAGTGTAAGATAATCTCATGCTTATTTGTGGAGTCATTTATTAATTTTCTGTATGAAATATTTTATTATATTATACTGTTTACTATTAATTGCTAGATTGATGTGATGTTTATCTGAGTAATTGAATTGATGTGATGTGTGGACTTACATGATTATAATTATTTGTTTATATTATAATTGTGATGCATGTCATGAATTGATATATGCCATGCTATTATATGATTGGAATTTATCTGCTGTTGAGTGTTGGGTCGAGTAACTTTGACATTGGTCAGTGTTAAAAACTTTAATTAAGGATAAAAACCTTAATAAGTTTGGATAATTAATCAGAGGGATTAATTTGGGAGATTTTGAGAAAAATGAAAAGAATTATTATTTTAATAATATTTTGTGGAAACAGTGTAAATAAGCCATAGTAAGGGCGAAACCGTGAAATTTTTTCACAGGCTCTAATTTTTATATAATAAATTCAATTTTATTATAAAATGTTATTTAAAGTGATTATGTTCGAAAATAATATTTATAACAGTCGAACAATTACTTCGATGGAAAAGTGTTACAAGTTATTTAATATTATTAAATATTAAATATTTAATTATTTAAATTTTCGAAATTTATTTATTAAATTTTTGTTTTGTTGACCTTTATTGAAAATTAATTTCTGAAGTGAAACAATTTAGAAATGAAAGGAATTTATAAATTATTTTCAAGATTTATCAAAGTTTTAACGAAAAAGGATTTACGTAAAAATATTTTATTCGGTGAAGTTATTAGTTAAACTTGGATAAGTTTTCGGAGCTGTTGTTCCGTATTTGATTTTCACTGAGCGAAATGTTTTACAAGCAGATAAATAAGCCTAGAAACCGAGGCGTCGGAGTTCTAGTGTGGTATGGACACGTAGATCAAGGATGCGTGTCATGGGGCGGGAGTGTCTGCAAAGTGGTTGTTTTTGGACAGTGTGTCCTAAGTTGATGTGGACAGTGTGAGTTCCATATCCGCGAGCCTAAAACTGGTGCATCGGTTTAAGGGCCTCGTGATTGAGCATTCAGATGTGTGTCTCGTGTTGAGATTAAAAGATTTGGAGTGGGTCCTGTATTTGTTTTAAGTGAAAAGTCTTAATTAAAGAAATTAAGCATGGTCGTTAAGCTTTGTGCTTGACGGGGAAAGATTATTACGACAAAGAAAACAAAACGAGAATAAAAGTTTTTCTCATGCATTCAATGGCAATTGTGTCATGTGATTATGGGCATTGAATCCAGAGTGGATCAATGTATATGGCGAGCGTGTCGGAGATGATGATCATTGTGTTACTGTGGGGACCAATGAGTTACCACCGTATATGACTACAACAATGGTTGGGTAATTGTCATAAAGGGGCCGTATGATCAGCTGCAATAACTGTTTGAGTGGCTATCATACGAGGTCGGATAATATTTGTGCATAGTTGCAATAGCTGTTTGAGTGGTTATAGCACAAGTGACTACCGTACATAATCTGCAATAGCTATTTGAGTGGTTATGTATCTCACGTGACTAAAGCGCAATAGCTATTTGTTTGGTGGTTGTCACGGAAAGGGGGGTCGTGTGAACAATTACAAAAAGCTGTTTGAGCATTGGTCACATGTGATTGAGATGGATTATCCGACAGTGTATCTGTGTACAACTGCAATAGCTGTTTGAGTGGTTGTCACAGAGGTGTCATGTGAACAGTTGCAATAGCTGTTTGAGCACTGGTCACATGAGGTTGAGATTTCTTGGGCATTGTTTTGTTCGTTTTACAATGCGCCATGTGCGAGCCTTGATCGGCTTGAAGCGAAGCAGAAAGTTGTGGGATCTCAGGAGATTAGGTATCAAAATAGAGTTGAATATTGAAGTGTCATGCATTTTTATAAAATGACGATGACCTGTCGGAGTATGATACCCTATGAAATAAATCATTCTGTTGTTTTAAGTTAATTTTATTATGTTGTGAATATTTGGTATTTGCTATTTGAGAGTCGTGCATGGGGTTGTCTTATTAAAACTCACATATTGGAAACTCACCCTTACAAACATATCAGGTTTATGTTAGACTAAGGTAGTACTTCGGTACACTAGTACGAATGAAGCGAAGAATTCACTGAGTCGTTCGAGGACTTAACTCCTAGATGCTTGAAGAAGTATTCGTTAGTGGGAATATCACGAGGGTGATGATTCAGTATCTACATCAAGAATCACGTACCAGACTTTGACCGTGGAGACATCTTTACCGTATATCCTATTTCTTACAAGTTTTCTTGTAGAGTAGGAACTTGTATGTTCTGATACTTCCATAGTTCCGGAAGAAGAGATATCCTCACCGGATATTTCGATAGGTTGGGAGAACTATGGTGGTCTTCCCAACAGTGAATATTAGTACTGACCAGCTATAGGACTTTTGGTGTCTTATAAAGTAGTGGTACTTGGTTAGTCTGGACGTTTGACTATTGAAAGTCATTCTTTTGAGTTGTAATTCCATATTATCACTACGTTACAATTACGTCTTTATTTTCTTATGTCAAGTCTTTTGGAGATGACCTATTATGTGAAGGTCTAAGTGTAAAATTCTCATGATACCTATTTATATTATGCTAATGGTGTTGGATTATATATGGAGTAAAAGAAAAAGAAAAAAATTTTATCACTAATTTTGAAAGGGATTAATAACTAGAAAATTATATTTTTCGAAAGCAACCAGCAAAACTATTTTATTGAGTGTATTTCGCAATAAGTTACGTAAATGTGATAACCTGAAAATGGGGTGTCACAGGTATGGTACCCGCTGAAGGTTGACAAAAGATAGAAAGCTTGCGGAGTCAACTATCCGTTGAACCGCAACAAAAGGTTAAAAGCTTACGGAGTCGGTGATCTGCTGAAGCTTGAAAGAAAAGATAGAAAGCTTGCGGAGTCGATTATCCGCTGGAGTGTGACAGAAAAGGTTAAAATCTTACGGAGTCGGTTATCCACTGAAGCCTGAAAGAAAAGATAGAAAGCTTATGAGTCGGTTATCCGTGAGGCTTGACAGAAAATAAAAGTATGCGGAGTCGGTTATCCGCCGAGGCTTGACAAGAAATGTTAAAAGCTTACGGAGTCGGTTTCCCGCTGAAGCTTTAAAGGAAAGGTAAAAAGCTTGCGGAGTAGGGTATCCGCTTAAGCTTGCAAACAAAAAAGGTTAAAAGCTTGCGGAGTCGGGCATCCGCTTAAGCTTGACAGAAAATAAAAATAAAAAGCATGCGGATTCGGGTATCCATTTGAAGCGTGAGGGAAAGGTTAAAAGCTTACGAGGTCGGTTGTCTGAAGCTTGAAAAGAAAGGTTAAAATCTTACGGAGTCGATTACCGCTGAAGCTTGAAAGGGAAAGAGCTTACGGGGTATGGTACCTGCTGAAGCTTGACAAAAGATAGAAAGCTTGCGAGTCGACTATCCACTGAAGCGTGACAAAAGGTTAAAAGCTTACGGAGTCGGTTATCCATGAAGCTTGAAAGAAAGATAGAAAGCTTGGAGGTCGATTATCCACTGGAGCGTGATAGAAAAGGTTAAAAGCTTACGGAGTCGGTTATCCACTGAAGCCTGAAAGAAAAGATAGAAAGCTTGCGGAGTCGGTTATCTGCTGAAGCTTGACAGGAAATAAAATGTATGCAGAGTCGGTTATTCATAGAGACTAGAAAAGTAATTTTAAAATCTTACGGAGTCGGTTGTCCATTTGAAGCTTTAAAGGAAAGGTAAAAAGCTTGCGGAGTAGGGTATCCGCTGAAGCTTGCAAACAAAAAGGTTAAAAGCTTGCGGAGTCGGTCATCTGTTGAAGCTTTAAAGGAAAGGTAAAAAGCTTACGAAGTAGGGTATCCGCTGAAGCTTGCAAACAAAAAGGTTAAAAGCTTGCGGAGTCGGTCATCCGCCGAAGCTTGACAGAAAATAAAAATAAAAAGCATGCGGAGTCGGGTATCCGCTGAAGCGTGACAGGAAAGGTTAAAAGCTTAAGGAGTCGGTTATCCACTGAAGGTTGAAAAGAAAGGTAAGAACTTGCGGAGTCGATTATCCGCTGAAGCTTGAAAGGAAAGGTAACACTTATGATGTCTATGAATTTATGGGACTTTGTGCTAACAAAAGATAAACAATTTCAATGTAATGAGATAATGCATGATACAAAAAATGTCCTATATGCTTGATGAAAACCTCAGATGATTTCAATGCAACACAAGGAAAGCCTGTAATACATTAATACTTCTTTTCTTTTCTTTTTCGTTATATCCTCGACCCCTTAAAACGTTGATCACAGACAAGTTCTGAGATGAACTAAAACAAGTCATATCTTCATGGAGAATAAGGTCAAGCGGCGTTTGAAAGGGGTATGCTTCCTTTGCAATGATTGTCCCAATGGTTGATTTTATTGTTCTTTCCCTTCTATAATGTCTCTTGTCAGTAGACCACAGTACCCTTTGTTGGGAGACCATCTTGTCCTTTACGGCCTTTTGAGACCTTCAAATAAATTCTAAATGCTTTTGAAGACATCAATACATGTTTCACATTTCAGTGTATACTTATCACGATGAATGGACACACACAATTGACAAAAGTTAAGGCAAATGGATAAGGGTAAAAAGAATTGGGAGTCGATGTCATTATATTTGGGTGAAAAGGTATACAAAGCAGATATTACATTGGAGTATGGAATTACAAAAAGGTTGTGGAGTGGAATCACATCTCCTCAAGTGACATCTCTCTCCATGACTAGTGTTAGTATCCCTTATACTATCTCGACTGCTTACTAATCAACATCTGAGAATGCTATCTGCCCCAGTCTTCATCATCTAGCCCACTGATTGCCCCAGTTCATCGGCTTGACAACACTTCCATTGTTATGTTTTTATTTTATTTTTTGAACCCTAACTTTTGCCTAGACCGCCTTTTCAGGTTTTCAGCCTAGCGGGTTGTTCTAACTTTTGCGTGGACCGTCTTTTCAGATTTTCAGCCTAGCGAGCTTTTCCTTTTTCATTTTTCACTTTTTCTTTTGTTTCCTTCTTCTTCTTGGGAAGTGTGTTCAAGAATAATACTTTTTGACTGCATCTGAGTTTACAGGGAGTGGAAGATCTTCCCCATCCATCCTGGTGAGAATTAAAACTCCTCCCGAGAAGGCCTTTTTCACAACGTAAGGTCCTTCGTAGTTCGGAGTCCACTTCCCTCGGTGATCCTTTTGGATTGGTAGAATCTTTTCAAGCACCAGGTCACCTTCCGAAACGCCATGCGGGCTACTTTCTTCTCATAAGCTCTCATCAACCTTCTTTGATACAATTGGCCGTGACACAATGCCCCTAATCTCTTCTCTTCAATGAGGTTCAATTGGTCTATTCGATCCTCGGACCCACGCGGCTTCTTCCAATTCTACTTCTCTCGGTGCTCTTAATGGGGGGATCTCTACTTCAATCGGGAGCACCTTGCCTCCATCCCATAAACTAAAGAATATGGTGTTGCCCACTGTCGAGGGTGCGAATAGAGGTACGATTGTCGTGTAAAGCAAAAGGTAACATCTCGTGCCAATCCTTATACGTCACCACCATCTTCTGGACAATCTTCTTGATATTTTTATTAGCGGCCTCAACTGCCCCGTTCATCTTTGGGCGGTACGGGGAGGAATTGTGATGCTTTACCTTGAAGTTTTCGTACATCTCCTTCATCATCTTGTTGTTCAAGTTGGTCGCATTATCAGTGATAATCTCACTCGGCAACCCATAACGACAAATTAATTCTCTTTTTACAAATTTGATCACGACATTCCTGGTCACATTGGCGTATGATGCAGCCTCGACCCACTTTGTGAAATAATCAATGGCAACAAGAATGAAGCGATGCCCATTTGAGGCTTTTGGTTCGATTGGCCCGATCACATCCATTCCCTATATTGAGAAACGACCGGGGTGCCGACATGACATTCAAGGGAGCTGGCGGCGCATGAACCCTATCAGCATATATTTGACACTTATGGCACCTCTTCGCATAATTAAAACAATCTGCCTCCATTGTCAACCAATATTGGCCAGCCCTCAAGATTTTTCTTGCCATTGCATGACCGCTCGCGTGTGTTCCAAAAGATCCTTCATGTTCCTCCTCAATTATCTGTTTAGCCTCTTTTGTGTCTGTAACGCCCCCCCTTGGGCATTACTTACGTAACACATGCGGAATTTAAATTAAAAGATAATTTGCTGGTGCTTTCGGAAAATAATTTATATAAGTATACAAGTGTCTGAAATTGGGTATAAAAATTTTGTCACGACTCCTAAGCCTTGATTAGCACACAGACTTGCTATCGTAGTATGGCAAGCCTATTTAATTTAAAGAATATTCTTGAATAAAAGCTAGTATTTTACGAAAATTTCGATAGAGTCTCCTCTGTAATTCAGACATCCCAGGTAAAAGAACACCTGCTAAAATAATTATGTTTTCATTCCAGAATTCCAGTTACACCAAATACAATCAAGCAATAACATGCTAAGATAGTTATATCAATTAGCTTTACAAGACCAAAAGGAAAAGTTTAAGTTTTCTTTCAAAATAATGCTCTCCGAGCCATAAACATTTCATTTTAAAATAAAGGCTCTCTGAGCCATACTCATACATACATATCAAAATAATCTAAGTCTCAAAACCCTAAGCTGGTCATTCTAAAAGTATTTCCTGAGAAGAACTCACGTGATCGTTCCACAACCAAATACTTCGTCAAGCAACTAGATCTAAGTCTCTGAGTGACTTAGGAAGACTCCTCTGCACATCTGTACTAAAATACCCAAGGTACGATAGCAAACCAGAAGAAAACCTGATATGTTTGTAAGGGTGAGAGATACCGAACAAATGGATATATCACACAACAACCATATACATGATACATACATCACATAATCAAATAAGCGGTTAAATCATGCATATACATAACATAACAGATGTTATATCAAAGGGTCTCAAACCCGCACACGATCAATCTTTTGAAAATATGCATGACACTTCAATCATCAGGCTCTAACTTAATCTCATGAGATCACAACACCATGTTATCACTGGAGAAGATAGAGGTTGGTCAAGCTCTGCCCACCGGGCTGTTGCCACCGCATCCCGATGCACCAGGCCTCTTGGTCGAGACAACGCCACATGCCCTTAACGAAACAGCTAGCAATGTGGTCGACTCTCGGATACCCCATGGGTATCCTCGATAAGCAAAGGCACGTCTGCGGGAAATGCATATGAATAAAAACTTTCCTTTTAAGGTTTTTCTTTGTGTAAATATTTCACTTTGTCAAAGCTCAAAGCTAATGACTTAACATTATTTTCCCATCACTTGAAAACTTACAAACATAGGACACACAGTCAGAATGCTCAATCCCAACACCTAGGCCGTGGCGCATGGTCAAGGTTTGTGGTAATGGAAATCAATATACTTTTAGTCATGTTTTACTTATCATGCTAAGGACAATATCCCACAACAACGGAAATCGAGGCGAACTGTCCTCGATTCCGCGGGTGGACTTGAAGTCCATAACATTACGAATAGGACTTTACGGTCCAATGTAACACCTGATCCAAGATCACGTGCACATCATTGAATACTAGAGGCGGCGTCTCGCGTACTAGATTCTCTTTCTTAAGTACTTATTTTTCGTTCAGTGAAAAACAAATTCAAAACCGAATCCTCGATAACCTATCCAGGTCATCGGAAAGTTTCTAAAATATTTAGGAAAAACCTTTTCTTTGAAAGTCTTTTATAAAGCATCTTTGAAATTCTTTTATCTTTGAAATATTTCACCCTAATAGGATATTGCCAAATAATCTTGAAAGTTTTCACTTGAAAACACATAGTTCGAAAAGGATTTTTCTCTTGTATAACAGTAGCACACCAAAACCATTTCAACATTTAAAACAAGTACTTTAAGTTAATGAGCCTTTGGAAAAGAACACCAATCCCTTCATCTTCAAAGCTTATTAAGGTTTTTAATCCTTATAACGGTTGAGCACAGACGCACGTCTGGCTTAGCAAACTTTCAATCAACAACAGTATATATCATCAGTGCAATGCTAATATCACAGTTGAAAGCAGTTCATCACATATATGCATTTTATCATTTAGAACAAGTACAATTCAACATCAGATAATAGCACAACAGTTCAAGTACATAAGATAATCAAGTAAGCTCAATCAACATATAACTATCCAGTTAAACACTTACACACATGCATACGGTTATTGAATATCCCTAGGCAAACTCCCCTTACCTTTGAAGACAAGTAAAGGATCCTCGTCTTAATACTCACATTAGCTCCAAGAGTGTAACTATCTACTCCATCAAGCAAGCATAGCCGTGTCAAACGTCTCAGAGAGGGAATCCAACAACGCGCAACAACCAAAAATCAAGAAATCAATTTCACATGATCAAACACACATTCTAACTTTATCTAAACACTTAATCTAATTCCCAAACAAGGTTATTTTTAAAGAAAATCATGTTTGAAGCTCACGCTTCCTAATACCCTTTTAGGAAACTTTGTTTTGATTAAAAGATCTTGAAAAAGAACTTTGGAAATCATCCATTAAGAGTCCTAATTACACTGAATCATAATTAATTTCACAAAAACATACCCAAATTCAAATAAAATCAAATTGGGGGTTTAGGGCTCCTTATTAAAATTTAGGGAAAACTAAGAATAATGAAATTGGTTTAGGGAAACACAATCTCACAGTCCCAATCTCATAAAACAACTTTAAATTTCAAGATTAAAATATGAAATCAGAGGGTTAGGGTTAGGGTTTCAAAATCAATTTGAGGATTTACGAAAGAGAAGAGGTTAGAGGTAAAACTCTTACCCAAGGTGAAGAAGAGAGGACATGGTGGCTGAAGGTGGTGGTGATGACGGCGGCGCGACGGAGCAGCCGTGAACGGAGGAGTTTCGGGCCGGGACGCGTGTAGATCGCGACTGTCTTCTCCCTACGCGGCGCGATCGTCGTCCTTTCCACGCCAGGCGGTGGTCGACGACGTCGAATGGCGGAGTAAACGGCCGGAATCCGTGTGGGTTGCGCAGCTGTCTTCTCCCTCGTCTTTGGTAGCGGCGGCCGGATCTACTCTTTGAGGTGGTGGTTGCGCGGCTTGCAGGTGGCGGCGCGAACCAGTCCGCAAGGAAGAAGGAGATGGAGTTGAGGTGGAAGGAAGAAGAAGAAAAGAGAAAAAAGAAGGAAAGAAGGAAGAAATGAGGAGAAGCAGAAAGATAAGGGAGAAAGAGAGAGTGCGTCGAGAGAAAGAGAAGAAAAGAGAGAAAATGGGTTTTTAAACAAATTACTTAGTGATAGGTACAAAATGAGTGATAAATATTAGGCCTAAAATAAACATGTTTTTACTTTTAGAATCTAAAAATAAAGATTGATAAGGATATGTTTTGAAATTCAAATTAGAGTAAAGATTAATAGTTGAACTGATCAACTAAGAAAATACTCAGTCCAAAATTTAATCTCCGATTAAGGTCAAACCAAAATATTTTTAACTCTAAAATTAAATAGAATGAGAATATGAAAATGCTTTTCTCTTATTCACATTACTTAAAATATTTTTCTGTACTGGTATAATAGTGACAATAACGTAAATTATTGTCTAGTAAACGTGCATTCATCAGAAATAAGTCAGTGCTAACGCACCCAATAAAATAATTTGAAAAGAGTAATTTAATTACTCAAACTAAACCACATAACATAATAAATTTAAACATCCAAATAAAATAATTAATCATAGGTGTAAAAACTAGGGTGTTACAGTGTCGACGCACCTCAACAACACCGTGTCATGATTTCTTTTGTAGAGAATACCTCCATCTAAATAGAAACCCATTGCAAGTCTTCTTAGAGTTATTTTGTCATTTTCTAAAGTTCTTGGAGGGTATTCCCTTCTTTGGATGAAGCATTTGATGTCATGGTACCACGTTTTTTGATCAGACTCTTCCTCTATCACTTGACAATATGTAGGATGATCACGACTTTCCATTTTGATGAGTGGTAGGTTCCTCTCGTCACTTACTTTGAACATCGAGGACAAGGTAGACAGCGCGTCGGCTAATTGGTTATCTTCTCGGGGAATATGATGAAATGTGACTTCATCAAACTGCTCAATCAAACCTTTGATGTAATCATGGTACGGGATTAACTTGGCATCTCAGGTTTCCCATTCCCCTCTTAGTCGGTAGATGACTAATGCAGAGTCCCCATATACCTCCAGTATCCTTGCCTTTGATTCTATCGCTGCCAGGATCCCGAGCGCATAAGCTTCATATTCGGCTATATTGTTTGTACAATCAAAGCAAAGCCTTGCAGTGACAGGGAAATAATCATTTTCCGGTGAGATTAGTATTGCCCCAATTCCATGTCCCAATGCATTAGAAGCTCCGTCAAATAACAAAGTCCACTTTTCTTTTTCTGGTGATTGCTCGCGATCAAACAAAGCCATTATATCTTCATCTGGGAAATCGCATTGCATCAATCCACAATCCTCTTGTGACACCCTAAAACCGGTATCACATGGTTACCAAAAACGCGGAAAATAAATTGTTTATCACCACGAATTATTTTAGGGAAATACTATTTTCAATTAAAGGTTAACTAAAATTAGGAGTTCAATTTTTTTTTTTTGAAAATAAAGGTGGAATAAATAGCTTAGAAAGATGGATACTCAGAACATGAACTTAAACTGTAAACAAAAGCAGAACACTGGGTAAATATATATATATATATATATATATATATATATATATTGTTTATCACCACGAATTATTTGAGGGAAATACTATTTTCAATTAAAGGTTAACTAAAATTAGGAGTTAAATTTTTTTTTTTTTGAAAATAAAGGTGGAATAAATAGCTTAGAAAGATGGATACTCAGAACATGAACTTAAACTGTAAACAAAAGCAGAACACTGGGTATATATATATATATAATTCCTTCAAGAGGTACATCTGACTAATACAAAAGAACCAGGGCCTTATCAACGGCCATTGAAGGAATCTACACTAAAAGGAAATACCACTGAGAACGTCTAAACACGGACTACCCATGACCTAAACTCGGCACGTCAGTGGCAATCCCTACAGGCAGGGTTCCCACACGTGCTCCCCATAGAAGAATCGTCGAGAATAGGGTCGATGACCTCGCCGCCATTATCTAAAGACTCGTCGTCGTCGTCATGGTCGAGGACCTTGTACTCGGGTGCGTCGTCGGCCTCTACCTCCATGAAATCTCCAGGGTTTCCCTCGGGTTCCTCTTCGGGGTCGTCCTCCGGATACTCCTCCGGGTCCTCCTCAGGATCCTCCTCCGGAACGTCTACCTCATGAGGGTCTACGTGGAGTAGGCCCTGAACCTGAAGAGAGTGTAGGTATAACCAAGTCGGAGGTAATGCCACTCTCCGCGCCTCCTCGGTCTGACTCCGACGGATGAGGTCCCCATCCTCATTCAAGTCCATGGACGTCACCGGTCCCATGTACGTAGCAGTGGTAGCTCCTTGATGTATGCACCAAGCTCTAATGTCTCCCGAGTTGTCGAAGACTTCAGTCTTCGACACGGTTGGTATAAGGGGGATGTTGGGATCCATCTGAATCCACACATATACGTCGATCCAAAAGGAAGTAGAACATAACGAATAAGAAACGCAAGAGTGAGATACCAATAATAGATATATCATACAGTAACCATGAACATGATATAGGCAACAGGTATTATAGCAAAGGGCTTCATACCCGTACACTCAACTTTATAAAACTATGCATGTCACTTCAATAATCAGGCTCTAACTTAATCTCATGAGATACTGTCACCGTTTTATCATAAGGGAATAAAGAGTTGATAGGCTCAAATGCCACATTGGCAAGTTGTCTCCGTCACCTCGTGCACCAAGGTACCCGGATCAACATCAACGTGCATACCACTGAATACTAGAGGCGACGTCTTGCGAACTAGATTCTCTTTCAATGTACTTACTTTTCATTCGGTGAAAATAAAATACAAAACAAAGTCTCGGCTACTTATCCAAGTAACCGGAATATTTCTAAATCGTTTAGGAGAAATCCTTTTCTTTTACAAACTTTTCGTAAAACATATTGTAAATCCTTTTCTCTTTTGAAATCCTTAGTTAAGTATTTTCACAAGGGTTTTTCTTCATCAAGTAAAGGTTACAAACAAAAGGTTTTCTCTTGAATAAGAAACTTAGTTCACAAAAGTAGTTCCCTTTGGTTTGAAATCAACTCAAGTTCCATTTCTAAAATAAGAAACTCATCCTCATAAGGTAAGCACTTTTAAACAAAGGTTATGATGATAAACTGAATACTCTTAGAGTTTTATTCAAGGCTTATTAAAGCTTTTAACCCTTAAAATCATTGGGCACGGACTCAAGTCCGGCTTCACAAACTTCAATCAACAATAATATCACAATAAAAGGGCAATTCATCATATATGTACAATTCACCATACTTTAAAGCAAGTAAAGCTCAACGTCACATAATAATCACATTAATTCAAGTAACCAAGTTAGACAAGTATTTGCTCAACATCATAATCATATTCAAGTTATTCAAGTAAACACATACACACATGCACATAGTTATTGAATATCTTAAGGCAATCCCCTCTTACCTCAAGAAGGTAAGAGAATGAGAGAAAATAGACGGTTTCACGAACGTTCTTCAAAGTCGGTTAGGATGCAAGTCTAGGTTTTAGGACACAAGGTTCAAAGGATTAGAACTCAATCAAGAACTTAGGGCTAGAAGTTTCCAAAACACATGCAACTTAGGGATTTATGATCCTTAAGTGATAGGAGTTTAAAACAAGATTACTTTAAACAAAGTTGAATAAAAATCCCACCAAGTTACACTTGATGGAGATTCGGCCTTGACCAATAAGATAGGCTAGGAAAATTTAAACTTTCCAATCTCTTTCGTTTAGCATCCATTAATAGTAAGGAGCTCAAAACCATGATCACTTTGGAAAATGAAAAAAACGAAACACCCTAGGTCCATAACCTTTAAGATTCGACCATCCTTGGGTTTTCATGATAGAAATATTTAAATTTTTCCAATCTCTTAGAACTTTTAGCATCCAATAAGTTATGGAGCTCAAGTCTATGATCATCTTGAAAGAAACATAGGACTTTAAATAACAAAGCTCATAAGCACATAAAGTAAGAACAACATAAGCCTATAAGTAATTAAAGCATAATGACATAAGTAAATGAATCATAAATGACATAAACATAAATGACATAAAAGTAAATGACATAATGTAAATGACATAAAGTAAATGGCATAAATATAAATGACATAGAATAAAAGACATGAATATAAAGAACATGGAAGTAAATGACATGACCATAATGACATAAAAATAAATAAGCACAAGTAAGGAAAGCCATAAAGAAAGGACAATAAATAAATGAAGCAAGAATAAAGTAAAGCATCACAATGTATTAGGGTTCTAAGTTCATGATCACACTTGGATAAGTTGAAACATAGTATCCTCGGCCACTAATACATAGTTTTGTCCATCATGGGAAAAGAAGCTATCAAAACCTTTCAAGATTTATGGATTCAATGATCAAGGAACACTTAAAAAAAACTAACACATGATCATGTAAAAGAAGTTGAAACAAAACACTCCCTAGGCCATCATGAGTATATTCGGCCTCGTCAAGAAATAGAGGATGGAGATTTTTGATTTATACAACCTCTTAGTATGTTAAACTACAAGTAAATACAAGACCATAGAAATTGGTTTCAACTCAAAAGGAGTTTTCTACCATTTTTGAGAGATTTTTGAAGATAAAAGCTCATATATGACATAAAGAAGAAACTTTAGAAAAAGATGAAGTTTTTAAAGAAAATAATACATGAGAGTATTACCCTAAGCAAGAGGAACAACTTTCATGAAGAACACTTAGTGAAAAGAAGAAGAAAAACTAGAGCTTTGGAAGTTTGAAGTTAAAAAAAATATGAAAGCTTAAGAGTTTTAATGGAGTAGAAGAAAGGAAAGTGATGAAGTGAAGATGAAGAGTGATATTTATAGAGGAAGGGGGAGGGGTGCACGGCCTAGAGGAGCGGGAGCAAGGCTTGGAGAGAAAGTTTTGGTTTAAGGCATTGTTTGGATCATTTAAGGAAGGTTTAATGGGTTTTTGGAATAAAATAGATTATAATTTGAAAAAGTAATCATGATTACTTTAAAGTGTGTCATAAGCATTTAATTAGGCATACCATCAAGCCTTATCTCATCCTTTAGGGTTCCTTTAACTGCTTAAATACGTAACTGGTTGCGCATCCGATTGTATTTTCTGAAGGTTTCGTCCGGATAAAATATTATATTTTATTCTCGGACAACAAAATTCGAAAATTCACCAACCCCACACAAAACCTCATGAAAAGATCCATCGTCTCATTCACGGATTAAAATTAGGTTTACGGCTCAGTAAACTAGTTAGACAGAGAAAACGCAGACCGGTTTTCAATCCGAATTTTCAACTGAAAATTTTACCGTGACTTCATACAATAAAACAACACAAGGAAATGATTTTATTTTAATTAAAATCATCATATAGGTTTTATAAAAAATAAATACAATTAAACATGTATTTACCGATAATCGAAGTATAGGAAAAAGCAGGCGTTACAACACTACCCCTCTAAAAAGAATTTCGTCCTCGAAAATTACGTGCATCGTGAAATAGTTCAGGGTATTCCAATTTCATCTTGTCCTAGATCTCCCACGTAGCTTCTCCAGTTGTATCATACCAGATGACTTTGACTAACGGAATTTGTTTACCTCTGAGTTGCTTCATTATCTTATCCGCGATTCATACTGGCGAAGTCTTAAAAGACAGATTCTCTTTTAATTGCACTTTATCAGGCTTAATAACATGCGATGGTTCAGGAATGTATTTTCTCAACTGAGAGACATGAAAAACATCGTGGATATTTGAAAGAAAAGGAGGTAAGGATATTTTATAGGCTACTGGACCTACACGACGAAGAATTTGGTAGGGTCCAATGAATTTGGGAGTGAGCTTTCTGGATTTAATTACTCTGCCAACCCTAGTCGTTGGCGTGACTCTCAAGAACACATGCTCGCCTTCCTCAAACTCCAGAGGTCGTCGTCGCTTGTCAGCATAGCTTTTCTGCCTACTCTGGGCTGTCCGCATCTTCTCCTGGATCATCTTCACCTTCTCAGTCATTTGCTGTACCATTTCTGGTCCCTACAACAGACTTTCACCCTCTTGGTACCAACAAAGAGGTGTTCGGCAATGTCTACCGTAAAGAGCTTCAAAAGGTGCCATTCCAATGCTCGAATGAAATCTATTGTTGTACATGAATTCTATCAGCGGTAGAAATTCGTCCCAACTCCCAGTGTCTTCTATTACACAAGCCCTCAACAAATCTTCAAGCGACTGTATTGTCCTTTCCGATTGTCCATCCATGCATGGATGATAAAGCGGAACTTAGTTGGAGTCTTGTTCCCAAAGAATGGTGTAGTCCTTTCCGAGTTCTCGACGTAAACCTCGGATCTCGGTCCGAAACGATGCTCGAAGGTATACCATGTAACCGAACAATCTCATCAATGTACAACTGAGTCAATCGCTTTACGGGTACTTCATGTTGTGAGTAAGAAATGAGCTGACTTAGTCACCTGTCTACTATTACCCATATTGCCTCGTGTCCTTTTCGAGTCCTCGGTAAATGTAACAAGAAGTCCATCGAAATACCATCCCATTTCCATTCTGGGATGTCTAAGGTTTGTAGCATTCCCGCTGGCCTCTGATGCTCGATTTTAGCCTTCTGACATACTAGACATGCAACGACGTACTCCATCACATCCCTTTTCATCCCATACCACCAGTACAACTTCTTGAGGTCTTGATACATCTTCGTGGCTCCTGGATGTAAACTCAACTTACTCTTGTGATCCTCCTTTAAGATCAACTTTCTCAGCTCTTGATCGTCCGGTATACAGATCCTTTCACCAAATCTCAGTATCTCGTCCGTGCCTTCCCTAAATTCTGACAGTGCCCCTTGACGTACTAAGTCTCTTTCTCCTTGCAGATACGGGTCGCTCGCTTGCTTCTCCCTGATTTGATCCATCAATCCATTTGAAACAGTAATCCTGCTTAGGCATAGCCTTCCTAGAAACGTCTCAACTGACAAACTTAGATCACATAATTGTTCTAGCAATCCTTGCTCCTTAACCATCATGGCTGACATATGAACTGACTTTCGGCTTAGTGCATCTGCTACTACATTTGCCTTCCCGGGGTGGTACTGTAACTGATAATCGTAATCCTTTAAGAATTCCAGCCAACGTCTCTGATGCATGTTCAACTCTTTCTGGTCGAACAGGTACTTCAAACTCTTGTGGTTGCTGAAAATATTAAAAGTAGCCCCATACAAGTAATGCCTCCCGGATCTTTAACGTGAAGACTCTGGCTGCTAGCTCCAAATCGTGCGTCGGATAATTTCTCTCGTCAATCTTCAATTGCCTTGAAGCAAAAGCTACAACTTTCCGATTCTGCATCAGCACACAGTCTAACCGTTGATGTGAAGCGTCACAGTAAACTTCGAATGGTTCCTTCGGATCAGGTAAGATTAACATAGGAGAGGTGGTTAACCTATTCTTGAGTTCCTGGAAACTCCTTTCACAAGCCTTCGTCCAGACAAACGCTTGGTCTTTCCGAGTTAACTGGGTAAGGGGACCTACTATCTTGGAAGATCCATCAATGAATCTCCGGTAGTAGCCAGCTAAACCCACAAAACTATAGATTTCTATTGTCGTCTTTGGCCTTTCCCATTCTAACACAGCTTCAACTTTCGACGGATCAACCGCGATTCCTTCGCGTGATATCACATGACCCAAGAATCGCACTTGGTCCAACCAGAATTCACACTTTTCTTGCTTCGTATAGAGTTGCTTCTCTCTCAAGGTCTGAAGAACAATGCTTAGATGCTCCGCATGTTTTTCATTGTTTGGAGAGTAGATCAAAATATCGTCAATGAAGACGACTACCAAATGATCTAAATAAGGACGAAAGATCCTATTCATGTAATCCATGAATATCGCAGGAGCATTCGTCACTCCAAACAGCATTACTAGATACTCGTAGTGCCCATAGCGTGTTCGAAACGCTGTCTTAGGAACATCCTCCATTTTCACACGTATCTGATGGTAGCCTGACCGTAGATCTATCTTTGAGAACCCTACGCCGCGACGAATCTGGTCCATAAGGTCATCTATCCTCGGAAGTGGATATCGGTTCTTGATCGTGACTTTATTCAGCTGACGGAAATCTACACAAAGTCGGGAACACCCATCTTTCTTTTTCACTAACAGGACTGGAGCTCCCCATGGCGATACGCTGGGTCGGATGAATTCCTTCCTCATCATCCCCTCGAGCTGTTCCTTCAAGATCTCTAGCTCTGATGGTGACATACAGTATGGTGCCATAGATATTGGCCTCGTGCCCGGAATCAGATCTATTGCAAACTCGATGTCTCGAACAGGTGGTAGTCCAGGTACGTCCTCAGAAAAAACTTCAGGAAACTCTCGGACGACAGGTATTGATTCCAAGACTAACTCGCTCTTAACGTCTAAGGAAAACAACAACATGTAACCTTGAGCTCCCTCTTTCAAAGAAGCTCTTACTTGACTAGCAGATAACAATCCAGAAATCTCATCCCTAAAGACTAAGGTTTTATGAGCACAATCTAACAGGATATGGTTGGAAGATAACCAATCCATGCCTAAAATTACATCTAACTGTATTAAAGGCAAACAGATCAAGTCTACAAGAAAGTGTCTATTTTGAACAATGATAGGGCAATTTAAACAAATAGAGTTGACAGTTACGGGTTCAACAGTTGGGGTAGAAACAATTAAATCATATGATAGGGAAGAAATAGGCAGTTTTAGAAGTTTCACACGATCCATCGAAAAAAAAGAATGAGTTGCACCTGAATCGAAAAGTACAGTTAAAAGATTACCAGCTAGATCGCACCCCCTGTACCAAATCGACAGAGTTTGATGCCTCAGCTCCACTCATAGTGTACACCCTTCCTTTGGTAGGTGGCTTGCTTGCCTTGGCATGGTTGACAACTGGTTCCCTCTTCGGCTCTCGGCAATCTTTGAACAGATGCCCCGTACGATCACAGTTAAAACACCTTATTTCCTTCCTCGGGCATTTGTCTGCCAGATGACTGGGATCTCCACACCGAAAACATCTTCTTCCCTGGCCTTGGTTGTTGTTTCTTTGGCCTCCACTTCCCGCCCAAAAGTATTGGGACAGTACGGTTGTTGTTGTTTTTGGTTGTTGCTTGGGGGTTGGTGATACGGCTTCCTTTGATTTTGCTTCAATCTTGGATTGTGATTATGGTATTGGCTCTTCGGACGGATGGGTCCGCCGACATTCCCTCTGTTGTCCTTCCCTTTCCGCATCAGTTCAACCTTGCGGCACTTCTCCACTAGTGCTTGGAAAGTTCTGATCTCCAAAGGCAACACTGATTCCTTGATCTCGAAGCGCAGACCGGCTTCGAATTGCTCACACTTCCATTCTTCGTTAGGGTTGTTCTGGAAGAAACGAAAGTACTTGGCGAGAGACTCGAACTTCGCCGCGTACTCTCCCACTGTCAGATCTCGCTGACTCAGCCTCATGAATTCTTGCTCCTTCTCCTTTCGAGCACTCTGGGGAAAGTATTTGTCCAAGAATTTGTTGAGGAATACTTCCCACGTGACCTCTTGCTATTCAGCCTCCGAGCTGATTGTGGGTGCCCACCACCGGATTCGGCATCACCGACCGGTTGGAACGTAGCATAGGGTACCTTTGCCCTTCTCGGAGTGTGTACTGAGTGAAGATCTTCTCCAGTTCCTGGATCCACAGATCATCCTTGACTGGATCCACATCTCCATCAAACTGTGATGGATTCTGACGTCGGAAAGCGCTTAAGTTCTTTCCGTCTGCAGCCTGCTCCGCCCTCTGCTGTTCTTGTTGGTTCTGAATAGCAGCATTGGCAGTTTGAAGAGCGATGGCCGCAGCCACATCAGCTCAGGCCTGGGCAGCAAAGTCCATGCCTCCGTTGCCCCTTCCACGACCTCCGCGTCCTCTTGAACCCCCCGGTTCCATACTGACCCTGTAAAGTTAAATCAGTGAGATGGCAACCAGAAAAGAAAACAACTAAGCAAACCCGTTGGTTAACACACATTACTTCCAAGAAGTAATTCAAACAAGACTCGATCAGAGAAAACAAAACTTCGACACAACAGACCTAACCCGGACATTCCCAAAAGACTCGACTCGCTCTGATACCACTAATGTGACACCCTAAAACCAGTATCACATGGTTACCAAAAACGCGGAAAATACATTGTTTATCACCACGAATTATTTTAGGGAAATACTATTTTCAATTAAAGGTTAACTAAAATTAGGAGTTAAAATTTTTTTTTTGAAAATAAAGGTGGAATAAATAGCTTAGAAAGATGGATACTCAGAACATGAACTTAAACTGTAAACAAAAGCAGAACACTGGGTAAATATATATATATATATATATATATAATTCCTTCAAGAGGTACATCTGACTAATACAAAAGAACCAGGGCCTTATCAACGACCATTGAAGGAATCTACACTAAAAGGAAATACCGCTGAGTAGAAAATAAAAACTACGGGAAAAGGGAACTGGGCATACAACTCAAAAGATGACTCTAAAAGTCTAAACACGGACTACCCATGACCTAAACTAGGCACGTCAGTGGCAATCCCTACAGGCAGGGTTCCCACACGTGCTCCCCATAGAAGAATCATCGAGAATAGGGTCGATGACCTCGCCACCATTATCTATAGACTCGTCGTCGTTGTCGTCATGGTCGAGGACCTCGTACTCGGGTGCGTCGTCGGTCTCTACCTCCATGAAATCTCCAGGGTTTCCCTCGGGTTCCTCTTCGAGGTCGTCCTCCGGATACTCCTACGGGTCCTCCTCAGGGAACGTCTACCTCAGGAGGGTCTACGTGGAGTAGACCCTGAACCTGAAGAGGGTGTAGGTATAACCAAGTCGGAGGTAATGCCACTCTCCGCGCCTCCTCGGTCTGACTCTGACGGATGAGGTCCCCATCCTCATTCAAGTCCGTGGTCGTCACCGGTCCCGTGTACGTAGCGGTGGTAGCTCCTTGATGTATGCGCTAAGCTCTAATGTCTCCCACATTGTCGAAGACTTCAATCTTCGACACGGTTGGTATAAGGGGGATGTTGGGATCCATCTGAATCCACACATATACGTCGATCCAAAAGGAAGTAGAACATAACGAATAAGAAATGCAAGAGTGAGATACCAATAACAGATATATCATACAATAACCATGAACATGATACATGCAACAGGTATTATAGCAAAGGGCTTCATACCCGTACACTCAACTTTATAAAACTATGCATGTCACTTCAATAATCAGGCTCTAACTTAATCTCATGAGATACTGTCACTGTTTTATCATAAGGGAATAAAGAGTTGATCAGGCTCAAATGCCACATTGGCAAGTTGTCTCCATCACCTCGTGCACCAAGGTACCCGAATCAACATCATCTCGAATGCCTTATTACGCAGGCCATTCGGATAAACACCTCATAGAATACCTCAACTTAAGCGGGTATTCGGATTACTCAAGCACGTCTGCCAAGGGGAAATGCATATGAATAAAAGTCTTTTCATTATCAAGCTTTTCTTTGTGTTTAATCTTTTTCGTTGTCGAAGCTCAAGGCTGACGACTATTCACAATTTCTGACACTTGGAAAAATAACACAGGACGCGCAGTCCAAGTGCTCAATCACAACAACCTAGACCGATGCCTCAGTCAAGGGTTGTGCTCATATAAATACTTATATTTTTATCCATGTTTTATCTTAACATGATAAGGACTCCTAGTCCACAACAACGAAATTAGGACACGCGGTCCTCAGTTCCGAGATTTAGGACTCTTAGCCCATAATATCATCATTAGGACCCTAGGCCCATTTATCACGGATCCTAGATCATGTGCATACCACTGAATACTAGAGGCGACGTCTCGTGAACTAGATTCTCTTTCAATGTACTTACTTTTCGTTCGGTGAAAATCAAATACAAAACAAAGTCTCGGCTACTTGTCCAAGTAACCGGAATATTTCTAAATCGTTTAGGAGAAATCCTTTTCTTTTACAAACTTTTTGTAAAACATATTGTAAATCCTTTTCTCTTTTGAAATCCTTAGTTAAGTATTTTCACAAGGGTTTTTCTTCATCAAGTAAAGGTTACAAACAAATGGTTTTCTCTTGAATAAGAAACTTAGTTCACAAAAGTAGTTCCCTTTGGTTTGAAATCAACTCAAGTTCCATTTCTAAAATAAGAAACTCATCCTCATAAGGTAAGCACTTTTAAAAAAAGGTTATGATGATAAACCAAATACTCTTAGAGTTTTATTCAAGGCTTATTAAAGCTTTTAACCCTTAAAATCATTGGGCACGGACTCAAGTCCGGCTTCACAAACTTCAACCAACAATAATATCACAATAAAATGGCAATTCATCATATATGTACAATTCACCATACTTTAAAGCAAGTAAAGCTCAACTTCACATAATAATCACATTAATTCAAGTAACCAAGTTAGACAAGTATTTTCTCAACATCATAATCATATTCAAGTTATTCAAGTAAACACATACACACATGCACATAGTTATTGAATATCTTAAGGCAATCCCCTCTTACCTCAAGAAGGTAAGAGAATGAGAGAAAATGGACGGTTTCACGAACGTTCTTCAAAGTCGTTTAGGATGCAAGTCTAGGTTTTAGGACACAAGGTTCAAAGGATTAGAACTCAACCAAGAACTTAGGGCTAGAAGTTTCCAAAACACATGCAACTTAGGGATTTATGATCCTTAAGTGATAGGATTTTATAACAAGATTACTTTAAACAAAATTGAACAAAAATCCCACCAAGTTACACTTGATGGAGATTCGACCTTGACCAATAAGATAGGCTAGGAACATTTAAACTTTCCAATCTCTTTGTTTTAGCATCCATTAATAGTAAGGAGCTCAAAACCATGATCACTTTGGAAAATGAAAAAAACGAAACACCCTAGGTCCATAACCTTTAAGATTCGGCCATCCTTGGGTTTTTATGATAGAAATCTTTAAATTTTTCCAATCTCTTAGACCTTTTAGCATCTAATAACTTATGGAGCTCAAGTCTATGATCATCTTGAAAGCAACATAGGACTTTAAATAACAAAGCTCATAAGCACATAAAGTAAGAACAACATAAGCCTATAAGTAATTAAAGCATAATGACATAAGTAAATGAATCATAAATGACATAAACATAAATGACATAAAAGTAAATGACATAATGTAAATGACATAAAGTAAATGGCATAAATATAAATGACATAGAATAAAAGACATGAATATAAAGAACATGGAAGTAAATGACATGAACATAATGACATAAAAATAAATAAGCACAAGTAAGGAAAGCCATAAAGAAAGCACAATAAATAAATGAAGCAAGAATAAAGTAAAGCATAACAATGTATTAGGGTTCTAAGTTTGAAACATAGTATCCTCAGCCACTAATACATAGTTTTGGCCATCATGGGAAAACAAGATATCAAAACCTTTCAAGATTTATGGATTCAATGATCAAGGAACACTTAAAAAAAAACTAACACATGATCATGTAAAAGAAGTTGAAACAAAACACTCCCTAGGCCATCATGAGTAGATTCGGCGTCCTCAAGAAATAGAGGATGGAGATTTTTGATTTATACAACCTCTTAGTATGTTAAACTACAAGTAAATACAAGACCATAGAAATTGGTTTCAACTCAAAAGGAGTTTTCTATCATTTTTGAGAGATTCTTGAAGATAAAAGCTCATATATGACATAAAGAAGAAACTTTAGAAAAAGATGAAGTTTTTAAAGAAAAGAATACATGAAAGTATTACCCTAAGTAATAGGAACAACTTTGATGAAGAACACTTAGTGAAAAGAAGAAGAAAAACTAGAGCTTTTGGAAGCTTGAAGTTAAGAAAAATATGAAAGCTTAAGAGTTTTAATGGAGTAGAAGAAAGGAAAGTGATGAAGTGAATATTAAGAGTGGTATTTATAGAGGAAGGGGGAGGGGTGCACGGCCTAGAGGAGAGGGAGCAAGGCTTGGAGAGAAAGTTTTGGTTTAAGGCATTGTTTGGATCATTTAAGGAAGGTTTAATGGGTTTTTGGAATAAAATAGATTATAATTTGAAAAGGTAATCATGATTACTTTAAAGTGTGTCATAAGCATTTAATTAGGCATCCCATCAAGCCTTCTCTCATCCTTTAGGGTTCCTTTAACTGCTTAAATACGTAACCGGTTGCACATCCGATCGTATTTTCTGAATGTTTCGTCCGGATAAAATATTATATTTTATTCCCGGACAACAAAATTCGAAAATTCACTAAACCCACACAAAACCTCATGAAAAGATCCATCGTCTCGTTAACAGATTAAAATTAGGTTTCTGGCTCAGTAAACTAGTACTGACAGAGAAAACGCAGACCGGTTTTCGTCTGAATTTTCAACCGAAAATTTTACCGTGACTTCATACAATAAAACAACACAAGGAAATGATTTTATTTTAATTAAAATCATCATATAGGTTTTATCAAAAATAAATACAATTAAACATGTCTTTACTGATAATCGAAGTACAGGAAAAACAGGGCGTTACACCTCTACTGGCTGATTGGATAGATATTCTGCGAGAGCGCTACCTTTTACTGCTTTTTGGGTGACACAGACAATGTCGTATTCTGATAGCGAGGACTTGCCAGTGAGCAATTCTTCCTGTCACAGCCCGGCTTATCAAAGATATACTTGATTGGATCCATTTTGGACACCAACCGGGTAGTGTAACACAACATGTAATGCCTCAAACGGCGAGCCACCCAAGCCAAAGCACGCAGCAAGTGCGTTCCAGCGATGAGTGGTTGGCTTCACAACTGGTGAACTTCTTACTTAGGTAATAGATGGCATGTTCTTTTCTTCCCGACTTATCGTGTTGCCCCAGTACACAACCCATTGACTCATCTAGCACAGTCAAATACATGATGAGAGGTCTTCCTGGAACTGGGGGAACCAAGACTGGAGGCTCCTGTAGTTATTGTTTGATCTTCTCAAAGGCTTTTTGACAATCTTCATTCCATGTTACTGCCTGATTTTTGCGTAGCAATTTAAAGATTGGTTCACATGTCGCGGTCAGTTGGGAGATGAACCGGGTAATGTAGTTCAATCTTCCTAAAAAACCCACGAACTTCTTTCTCCGTTCGAGGTGCTGGCATATCGATGATTTCTCGAACTTTTTCAGGATCAACCTCTATTCCTCTTTGACTAACAATGAACCCCAGCAGCTTGCCTGATTTCACTCCAAAAGTGCATTTGACTGGTAGTGGCCTTGAGGCCGGATCTGGGTTCGTGACTAGGTGGTTTGGCACAGAACAACAGCGGTTTCGGTTCAGAACGGCAGTGCGGTTCATGAGCGATGGTGGTGAAGGTCCTAGCGGCGGATCCGAGACCGAGCCAGGCGAAGCGGAGATGGCGAGGCGAGTTCCTCTAGTGGCGGCGACACGCGATCGGAGCAACGAAGGAACGATTCGCGCGCGAATCTTGACGGGCCGTGGATGGCGACTCGCGGTTGCCTCACAGACGCAGCGGCGGCATGTGATGGCCTTTAAAGAATAGGGACAACCTAGTTTCTCTCTTCTTCGCCTACGTTATTATAACTCTTAATATTCTTATTGCTCTATGTGTTTCAGGGACATTGAAATTTTTGGCTCTCCTGTTGTGCAGAAATTTTCTCTGGTTCCTTTCTTTTTTTTCTTACTCGTTTCCGTTCAAAAAATCCCCTCTTTCTCGTGGCGCTTTGTTGTGATTTTATAATGCGAATTTCTATGATCTTGATCCTAAAAAATCTGCCAAGATTAAGATTTCTATCTGACCTTGATCCTAAAAATCCCGAAAATCCTAAAAATCAGCCTAAATCAAGATTTCTATCTCTGATTTGAAATAGAACTGCCGAGCCTCATATACATAAATTAAGGGATTTACCAACCACATTCAAATTCAAAATAAAGTGGTTGCTAGGGTTTGTTGGAGGAGGATGAAATGGGTTTAACTGGCCTGGCCCAATTAAAAATCTTTTTTTTATTTGTTGGGTGCATACTGGCCCAATTTTATTTTCTATCTCTTATTATGTAAAACGATGTAAAAGATGTAAAAAGATGTAGAACGATGTAAAAAGATGTAAAACGATGTAAAAGGTGTAAAAAGATGTAGAACGATGTAAAAAGATGTACGAAGATATGGAACTTAATAACCGAGACGTCGGGGTATTAAGGTTCGTTATGTTGTAAACTGGGTATCTATTTAAAGAAGTTAAAACGTTTTAAGTTGTTTTCTACTACCACGAACCTAAGATTGATTGCAAGGTCTAGGGGCTTCGTGATTGAGCACTCGGACTTTGAGGTCCTGTGTTGTTAATAAAAGATGTGAAGATGTTTTAAACGATGTTAAGTCATAAGTTTTTGAGAGCTTCCATGTTTTAACGATGATGCTTTTGAGAGCAATAGATGTTTAAAACGATGATGGGTTGTAAGCTTTTGAGAGCTTTGACAAATAAAGATATAGCACAAAGAAAAGTGTTGAGAACAAAATGTTTTCTTGCATGCATTTGGCAGACGTGCCATGATTCAACGAGGGATTACCTTGCGGCGTCAGGGTATATCATACAAAGATGTTCTCATTGTGCCCAGGGTTTGGACAATGAGGCCCCATCTCCGAGTGTTATCACTGTGCCACGATGTTGGACAGTGTGCGATGGGCGTACCTGTGGCTGTATGCCTGTGGCAATTGAGTCTGATCAACTCATCACGAGGTTTACAAGGTTGGAGATATCTCATGAGATTAGGTATGAATGTTTAGATGATGTATTGAAGTGTTCATGCATAGTTTTCCAACGTTGATGTTTGGGGTGTGAAACCCATTGATAAACGATGTGATATAAGATGAATTAGTACGTTGGGTGTGAAACCCATTGATAAACGATGTGAAATAATATGAATGAGTACGTTGTTATAGACATGTATATGTGTATGTGCAATCTGCTGTGTTGTGCATTTAGTTATGGTGATAAATCCATATATTGGCGTCTCACCCTTACAACCATATCAGAGTTGTACGAGGGGTATGATCCTTGCAAGAAGATGAAGGCTGTCTAGTTCGAGGCATCTTTGTCTTGTTTTTATCGGTTGTAGTGTCCGTTAGTTACGACCAACTTAGGTAATGTTATGTTTTAAGAATAAAGTTGATTATGATTTATATGAGAAAAATATGAGGCAGTATAGTTGAAGGACTTATATACATTATGTAGTTAAGTGTGATTTGAATACGTTGTTGTGGTTATGAGGTTAAAAGAAGGAGGAAAATAAAAAAATTCATCACCATATTTTGAAAAGATAAACGTTGAGAAAACATGATTTTCCGAAAGCAACCAGCAAATTAAGTTTTATTTCCGCAAACGGGTAACCATGTGATGACCTGAGATTAGGGTGTCACAAAAAGACCCGGTCAAAATGGGGTGTTCACACATACCAAGGATTCCAATCACAACTGGAGACAAAGAAAACTCTAGTTTAGAATCATATCTTGGAGAGCACATTAGTCCCATCAAAAAAGTGAGAAAGAATGGCAAAAGCTTCATTTCAATCGGCTCTCTTTGTGCTCTTGGTTCTGGTTGTATCTGGTATTCCTCCATCCTTCTTTTGTGTTTGTCTCGATTAGTGTTGCATAGGTTTTCTTCACACAATAAAAATAAAAAGTCATAGGTTCCTATGAAAAATTAAATGAAAAAGTTCACAAATTATTATAATAGATACTTATTTAAATTTTAATATATTTATTATTTTCATTTTTTATGTTAATTGAATCTAACAGTTAACATACAAATTTATATATCTTCAATTTTTTTGCTTTTTTGTTTTATTTCAAAATTTTCAGATGATATGACAGCACAAGCAATTAGTGATGAGCCTCCCGAATTTTCGAGAGATGATGATTGTGATGATTTTTGCAAGGATCAATGCGGAGGCTTTTGTAATTGTATACATCGTTGCCAATGTTTTTGTACAACAAAAGGGCATATATGATATTACAATGTAGTCAAATGAATTGTACAACCTCAATATTGGGTTAAAATAAAAACAAAATTTAATAAAAACAAGTTTTTCCTCGTTTGTTAAGGTGAATATTGCGATGTCTTGAGTAGAGCCATGCTATTTCTTCAAAAGTTGTTGAAAAAATAATAAATAAACCAGATAAATAAAAATAAATAAATAAATAAATAGAAAAGAACGCTTATAAAAGTTTATAATCTGAGACGTGTACCATAATTTTATCCAATATATAGTCTATCCAATAAGTTTATAGTCTATTCTTAAGGATTATTTCGACACAATAATTTTAATAATGTGAATACCCAGAATGTGAGAGACTCCTTCAGAATAATAATATTATTATTATAGGTATCAAATACCAACAAACAACAAGAACTACATCAACTTTTATATAAAAAAGAGATAAAATATTTGTCCACAAATAAGAATAACACCTTTTTGAGAAGACAATTAACCACCCATCCCCATTATATAGTGGAATGCCTCCTCAATCTTCATCTCGTGTACCCTTTTTTTTCCATTAATGCTCCATTAAACAATTGTACAATTTTCCTTTTATACAACAACACAATTCATAACATTCATGAAATATATTATATATAAAAAAATTTCATGACATATATAATGCCATAAAAAACTGTAACGATGAAGAAAAACTATTAAAATACAATTCAAAACATGAACAAGTAATAAGAAAGAATCAAAACATGTTGAATAAAATAAATGAAAATAAAAGACAATAAAGTCTGAATTTAAAACATTTCAAGTATTAAATTATTTTTAAATAAATTTTAAATAAATTTTCCAGTCGTTACCATGTTTTTTTTTCTATTTGTATTTATAAAAATAAAAATAAAAATAAATAAAGTTAACTGACATTGATTACAATTAATTGCATTTTCACCAATTGATTTTTATTTCCTTTCTGAACAAATTAATTTAAAAATTGATTTTCTAATGTATTTATTAGAATCAGATAAAATGGAAATTTATTGAAATTAAATGATATTAATTAAAATATATGTATAATTTATAAATCTATCTATCTATCTATCTATAAATCTATAATCTATCTATCTATATAAATAATACAAAGCAATAAATAAAACAAAGCGATCCCTATAATGTGTCAGTCGCGATGTGTACTTACCATATTTTTTTTTATTTTATATTATATATATAAAAAAAGAAAAATAATTAAAATTAACTGAAACTGATTACAATTAATTGCATTTTCACCAATTTATTTTTATTTCCTTTATGCACAAATTAATTTAAAAACTTATTTCTATTGTATTTATTATAATCAAATAAAATGGAATTTTATTAAAATTAAATGAGATTAATTAAAATATATCTATAATCTATAAATCTATCTATCTATTAATCTATATATATATATACCAATCCCCTATGCAAGGAAAATTTGTCGTGTGTTAGTCGCCACGTGTCATTAGCATATTTATATTATTGAAAACAAGACGATGAACCCATGCGATACACGTGTGAAATATGTGTTAGCGATATAATTTCATATTATTTGAAAATACAATACATGATTAATTTAAATGTGAAATTAATATATAAAAGTATAAACCTTGTAAAAAAATGTATAAATGACATAATGCAATTTTTATTTGGGAATTTATTGTATCTTAAAAATGGTAGAATTATAAAATATTATCGATAAATAAATATTAAGGTAACATGACCACAGTCCTCCTAATTAAGGTAACACGAATACAATACACTCGTGTATCACATGTTAGACTCAATGACTTAAAGATTTTGATATATGACAAATATAACTTAATGTGTATGCAAGTATTTTAGTGTCAAATTGTAAAGACAGGTATCAAGCAGTAATCAACAAGTTCAATGAGCAATTAAAGGAGAATATTCAAGGAAGAACTTGAAGAAATCAAAAGAGCTAAATGGAGGCATCAAAAAGCATAGAGCAAAGACAAAGATCAAAGAATCATCAAGACAAGAGCTTAGAGGAGAAATTAGATTTAAGTCTTAGATGATTTGTAAGAGATGAAATCTCTTATTCACAAATAGCTCATTTGAAAAGATGCATGAAAGAAAATCAATTTTCATAACCTGCATTAAAAAGAATAAGTTTTCGTTAAAGAAAATGATTTTTGGAAATAAGATTTCATAAGTAATAGAAGCGCTCGTCCAACACTGAAGTAATAGAAGCGCTCGTCCAACACAAGTGATAGAAGTGCATGTCCAACACAAGTGATCAAAGCGCTCGTCCAATAAAGTGGAAGTGGTCGTCCACTAAAGTGATACAAGTGCTAGTCCACTAAAATGATACAAGTGCTAGTCCACTAAAGTGAAGCAAGTGCTAGTCCACTAAAGTGATACAACCGCTCGTCCACTTTGAGTGACGAGCGCGCTCGTCCACTAAAGTGACAAGCGCTCGTCCACTAAAGTGACGAGCGGTCGTCCCACACAAATCGTTGGACTTGCTAAACCTTAATGAGAGTATTCGTCCATTGACGTGGCATATGGAGCTCGTCTACTAGCCCGTCCGAATGAAAAATATTACACTACTAGAAATCCATCTTTTTCGGACAGAATTTCAGACGGATTTCGGACGAAAATTGGACAAATTTCGGACGGATTTCGGACGGATAATTCATTTCATCGATTTCGGACGAAACGGCACCCGTCTGAAACAGCCTCGTGGGAAATTATAAAATCCGTCCCAAATTCTGTCCGAAAATATTTACAGACGGATTACGGACGGAAAAATGGACAACGTGGAAATCCGGATTTTGGTTATTGTTCGGACGGATTTCAGGCAGATTTATTTTTTTTTTCCAACGGATTTGGGACGGATGTTGTGATTTTGTTGGTTATTGTTCGGATGGATTTCGGACAGATTTATTTTTGTTTTCCAACGGATTTGGGACGGATGTTGTGATTTTGTTGGTTATTGTTCGGACAGATTTATTTTTGTTTTCCAACATATTTGGGACGGATTTCCCACGGAAGAATGAAAAGTCAGAATCTGTCACGGCCAGGCCGTGATGCCCATCACGGCTGTGACATGTCAACTGAGCCAGACCCCTTCTAGGAAGAATCTGTCACGGCCAGGCCGTGATACCCATCACGGCCGTGACAGACCATTTAGTGAAGCAACGTTCAAGGCAGAAGCTGTCACGGCCGTGACGCGCATTCTATGGATGATTTTTGAAAAGCCCTACGTCCAAAGGGGATAAGAATCATCAAACATCAAACATTTTTGAAAAACATACTATTATTATGCTTTAGCATCAAACATCAACTTAGCCTTAGAACAAGCTACAGACAATGGACGGCTAACAAGTACAAACAATAGTATATAAATCCCATTTAATCGGGTTTCTATATGCTTCAAATTAGTCTCATTGTGCTCAAGCCTGCCTCCATGTCTTTGCAAGGGCTTTTCAATCTGCGCAAATGAACATTCAACAGAAATCAGATATCAAGAACTAAAAGCTAAAAGCAAAATAAAGAACTAAAAGCTAGATGGCAAAAATGTAACACCCTGTATTTCACTGTTTTAAATAACAGTAATACATATAAATATGTTTATAAATTTATTTGAGTTTTAGAAAATTATTTTAAATAAATAGAGTTTACCACTCAAATCTACTCGAATGTAGGAAGCTATGATTAAAACTTAGGTTGGAAAGTCAGGCGAAACCCGGCCCGCGAATTCCATTGACAATATAGTAATACTGCTCAAAAGACCTAATTTTAATTCGTGAACGAAAGACTTAAGATTATTATTTTATTTTCTACAATTCTGTATTTTTAGAATTATTTCAGAAAAAAAAATTTACGTTTTTCGGGTGGAACGCGTAATCGGGTAGACGACGGAAGGGATTTTGGAGTTTCTAAGAGCCGATAGAGGGTTTATATTAGGATTTTGAGATGATTCAAGGGAATGAATCATATTGTTAAGTTTAGAAGGTTCTTTAGGGTTAAAGTGAAAATTTATGAATTTTACGCTTAAGCCCCTGAACTTTCTGTAAATTACCCTTTTGTCCCTAAGTTAGTTTCTAAGTTTTTTTCAAGTGAATTGGGCTGAAATCCTTGTTCCCAATCTCTAATGGACGTGGATATGAAGCCCAAATTTCCTAGTTCATGGATTGATCCCATAAAGCCTATTTGAAACTATACAAGTTTCCTATGTCAAGCTAAATGCTTAAATCTTCAAGTGGACCCCAAAAAAATGAAAACAAGCTCAAATTTACTAAGCCCATGCGCAAGCCCATGAGGGATAAGGGTCTGCCCCTCAAAAAATTGTTGGATGAACCAAGAAATTTCTAGAATATTCTACATTCTTCCACTTTGTTCTTCAAGCTTCTAAAATCTTCTTCAACAAGCTTGAATTTTCTTAAAATATCTATGACAAAATCAGCCCAAAGTTGGTCAAGATAAGCTCACATTAAATGTTGCAAATAATCATCATTACACATTATTGACAATTTGCAAACTAGTCCTTAAACTTTTGGAATTTTTACAAATTGGTCCCTAGAAATTATTTGCATTTGAATCCTTTTAGCAAGACAACTCATCACTTCTAGATCCTTACCAAAATGGCACCACCCAACTCTATAAATACCATACTCTCACTTTTCACTTAGTTTCTAATGCCTTTTTGTTCAAAACCCTAAGTTCATAAGTTCTTTAGTGATAGATTTGTGAAGCAAGTTTCTTGGATTTCCTTTGTCATTGATCTTCAAGAGGTAAATCCTAATCTTCTTCCTTAATCATGCCTATGTTCTTTAGCAAGTTTCTTGATTCAAAGTTTGTTTCATAGTTGTTCATCATTTTCAAGTTTCTAAGTCATGAACTTTGAAAAGTCATAATAAATTCTAGAAAAATCTAATGATGATGAAACTACTTTCTATCTTCTTGATATCATGCATATTATCTAAATCCAAGATCATGATGTAATCAAAAATCTCTTTCTTAAAAACCTAGCCTTGGCCGAATCTATCAAAGTAGGTTTGGTAGAGTTTTGTTCATGTGTTGTTATGTATGATCATGTATTCTATATGGCATGTATGTCTACACACTCTAATCCATGTTAGTTTCTTAAAATGAAAATCTTTACTCAAGAATCTCTATGTTGGCCGAACCCTAAGTGGGTGAGATTTGATGAGTTTTTGTTCATAGTTTTCATTAATGATATTGTTAATCAAACTCTTAGTATGTATGCTTAATAAATCCAAGTTGGTTTATTAAACTAAGAACCCTAACCCTATGAACATGTTGAGGCCGAATCCTTGTATAAAAGAGTTAGTAAGTTTTGAGTTTGAAACTTAGTTGTTTAGTCACTAATCTATGATTTAGGATTAATCAAGGATCATTAATCCATGACTTAATCATGATTAGAGATTTTAGTCATTCAAAAACCCTAGAGGTCGTGACTATGTATTAGGGTTAAGAATGTTTTAGTTTCTTGATTTGTAACTATTTGGTTGTAATGGTTGAAGGTTAAGAGAGTGTGACGTTTAAGCGGTATCCCGAACTTCCGAGGAAATCAGTAAGTTCACAGGAAAGTCTTCAAGAGGTAAGAGGGGAATACCTAAGGATTTATTCGATGGCTATATGTTATCCTGTGTTTGGTTGTAATTATTTGTCTGTTAGTAATTATTTTAGTTATTTATTGTTGTATTATTTGTATCTGTGTGGTTTTAATTGTGTTTAATTGTTATCTGTAATTATATTATGCTACTGTGATGCATGATTTGCCTGGGAAATATCTATGATATAGCTGTTGTTTGATGTGTGAGAAGCCTGGCAGTGGTCAGTGCACAATTAAGTAATCGGATAAAAGCTTTAAGAAGCTTCGCAAATTATATTCAATGTGTTAACGGCAAAAATATTGATACATAATATTAAAGGAATTTTATTTTGAGAAAAAAATAAGGAGTTTTGGAAAATATTGTTATTTGAATAATTTATTTTTGAAAAAGTGAATTATGAGTCACAACGAGCGCGAAACTGTAAAAATATTTCAGCACTTCTAAATTTTACGTAAGAAAACCCGGAATATTACAAAATATTCTTTTATGAAATTAATTGGTGAAGATAAGTTAATCATGATTTTTAGAAAATTAATTAAGTGGAAAAAGCTAAGTTTTGGCTTAAAAAGCATTAAAATAATATTTGACGGCAAATTTGGAAAAAATGTAGACGGCAAGTATTTTCTAAACGGCAGTGCATGTTTTGAGGAAAACAAACCTCAAGTGGATCATTGGTTTGTGAAAAAGTAAGTTTTATTATTTAAGGATTTTATAATGAATTTCTACCTTGGAAAAGAATTTCTGAAAATCAAAAGTTAATTCAACCATGTTGAAAGTACAGTTGGACTTAGTAACCGAGACGTCGGGGTACTAAGGTTCTGTGTTGTGATGGACTCGAGGTCATTTGGACTTGAGGGCCTATACCGTATACGTGAGGTATAACATATTGAAACATTGAAGATGTTTTCTAGTACCACGAACCTAAGACTGGTGCATCGGTCGAGAGGTGTCGTGATTGAGCACTCGGACTATGAGGTCCTGTGTTGTAATAAAAGTTTTAAAGGTGTTTTAAAACTATGTGAGTCGTAAGCCATTTTGAGCTTCGGCAAAGAAAGATTGAACACAAAGAAAAGATCAAAACAAAAGTGTTTAGCATGCATTTGGCAGACGTGCGCCTGCGGTTTGAGGTTTGATGCATCAATTACCAGTGGCGAAAGGTAATTCTGATATGCATTTTTCTCATGTGCCTAGGGAGGACATTGAGACCCCATCTTACTTGCTAGTTGTGCCCTGAGTGTGGACATTAGCAATGTGTTTGACAGTGTGCCTGGATTAGCCACACTTTGTGTGCCTGTGTGGATGGGAAGAGGTTGCGCACCTAGTGGCAGTGTGCCAAGATTAGCCACACTCTGTGTGCCTAGTGGCAGTGTGCCCATTTAGCCAGTGTGGCTCTGGAGTCTGATCAACTCATTATATGTTAGGATATCTCATGATATTAGGACGAATTTAGATGATGAATATGAAGTGTCATGCATAATTTCCAAAGTGATGATGTTTGGGGTGTTGAACCCACTGATAAACTAATTGTTTATAAATGTTGATATTTGGTAAATGCTTATGTGATGGCTAGTGTGTAGTTATTGAGTAAGATCCACGTATTGGTTTCTCACTCTTACATGTTCAGATGAACCCGGATATACCTTTGGTACAATCGAGGGTTCGATCGATCACATTTGATCGTGCACAATATGGTGGTGCCTGGGAGATTAACCTTGGGGCACTCAGCGCCACCTACCATGGCCCAAGTAGCGAAATTATAATCACGGAAGAGGAAGTACCACAACATAGAATTCATGTCGTGGAGACGGTCGAGGTATCTCTACCTCCAGTCTGGTTATACCTGCAGTACATGGAAGAGCACGGATTGGTGGATCTACCACCTCAACCACATCCTCTTCAGATCTTAGGACCTGAGGAACCTCCTGCTGAAGTGGAGTTAGATGAGGGGGAGGAAGATCCAGAGGAATACATTGAGGACAATGTTGAGTTTCAACCTCCTGCGGTTGATGATGAGGATTCTTCAGATGACGCAGCGAAAGCGGAGGCATCATCATCAGATTCGTCAGTTGTAGGAGGGGTTGATCATCATGATCTTCCCAATGGTTTTTCGTAGCTTGACCAGCTATAGGTATAGTTCTGGGGTAGTGAGTCTTGATAGTTTTGATCTGGCTTCTGAGAGCCATAAGTTTTGAGATGGTTCTGAACTACTTGTTGCTTATATGTATATATATCTTTATTTTCTTTGCTTAGTTGATGGAGAATAGCCTATACTCAAGAGGGGTCTTTTTGTTATCTCCTATTATAGGTAATGTGTATAAAAAGGTGATGTATGTATTTAGTTATACATATATATATTTACGTTTACCATGATTCTATGTTTAAAAAGAAAAAAAAATTCAGTACTATTTTCGTAAGGAAACGTTTACTTTAAAAATATATTTTCCGAAAGTAACCAGCGTTTAATAATATAATTTCCGATTTGGGGTAATAGTGTGATGACCTAGTAGGGGTGTCGCAAAAAACTAAAAGCAAAATAAAGTGAAACATCAAAGCCTAAAAATAAGGAGGTTGCAACCAGTCAAATGTAACACCCCCCATTAATTGAGCACTGACCAATGTCAGGCTCTCAGTCAATCAACCAACCAATAGATAATCCACACATAGCAGATATCCATACATCATAGTATAATAATGCTTTCAAAGAAAACATTAAAAACCACATAACAGTCATATAACAACTTAATTTAACACCACACATCACAACAGATAAACTCAAATACAACACACAAATAGCATGCAGTTACCGAAAATCCCTCAGGCAGTCTCCCCTTACCTTTGAAGACAAGTAAAGGATCCTCGTCTTAATGCTCACGTTAGCTCCAAGAGTGTAACTATCTACTCCATCAAGCAAACATAGCCGTGTCAAACGTCTCAGAGAGGGAATCCAACAACGCGCAACAACCAGAAATCAAGAAATCAATTACACATGATCAAACACACATTCTAATTTGATCTAAACACTTAATCTTATTACCAAACAAGGTTACTTTCAAAGAAAATCATGTTTGAAGCTTATGCTTTACAATACCCTTTAAGGAAACTTTGTTTTGATTAAAGGATCATGAAAGAGAACTTGGGAATCATCAATTTAGAGTCCTAATTGCACTAAATCATAATTAATTTCACAAAAACATAACCAAATTCAAATAAAATCAAATTGGGGTTTAGGGCTCCTAAATACAATTTGGGGAAAACTCATTTTAACTAAAGAATAATGAAATTGGTTTAGGGAAACACTAATCCACAGTCCCTATTTCATAAAGCAAGGTTTAATCTTAAGATTAAAATCTGAAATCAGAGCGTTAGGGTTAGGGTTTCAAAATCAGTTTGGGGGTTTTGAATCTGAGACACAAGAGATGGTTTTGACTCACCCAAGGAATAAGAAGAAGTTGTGGTGGCTGTTGAGACCTCCGGCGTGGCTGTGGACAGCAGCGACACAGCGGCCAGTGGCGGTTCGAGGTGGTTCTCTACTTCAACCATGGTAAAAAGAGATGAAAGGAATCATAGGTGAAGGAGAAATGAAGATCTAATACTCTAGGGTGGTGAAACCACCATGAACGACGCTTACCATGGTAAGGCGACGGCGGTCCGATGCAGGACAACGGCGGCTCGGCTTCACTGCTCCGGCGACGCGTGCAGGAACGCGAGACGTGACCGTCTCCTCCTCGTGCGACGGTCGAGCGGCCGGCTGGGCTGGGCAGCGGCGCGATCTGGGTGGTGCAAGGTTGAAGGAAAGGAAGGTGGAGGACTTGAGTTGGAGGGAGGAAGAAGAAGAAGAAGGCATCAGAAAAAGAAAGAAAGAAAATAGTGAAAAGGGGGGAGTTCGACGTTAATAAGAGAGGGAGGAGAGAGAAAATCTATTTTTTTTGTATTAGTGGGTATAAAATAAGTGATAAATATTAAGCCTAAAGTAAACATTTTTACTTTTTGGAATCTAAAAATAAATATTGATAAATATATGATTTCGAAATTCAAATTAGAGTAAAGATTAATAGTTGAACTGATCAACTAAGAAAATACTCGGTCCAAAATTAATCTCCGATTAATGTCAAACCAAAATATTTTTAACTCTAAAATTAAATAGAATAAATATATGAAAATGCTTTTCTCTTAATCATATTATTTAAAATATTTTTCTGTACTGGTATAATAGTGACAATAACGTAAATTATTGTCTAGTAGGCGTGCATTCACTGAAATAAATCAGTGCTAACGCACCCAATAAAATAATTTGAAGACAGTAATTTAATTACTCAACTAAACCACATAACAAAATAAACTTAAACATCCAAATAAAATAATTAATCATATGTGTAAAAACTAGGGTGTTACAATACTACCCCTCTTAAAAAATTTCGTCCTCGAAATTTGGTAGCTCAAAACTAAACAGGATTGTATACTCACACCTTGACCTTAAAATCTTACCTTGTATTCTCGTCGCTTCATTCCTTTCACCTATAACTCTATAACAGGATCGATTCTTATGTCATTCTATTTATCCTTTAACTACATCTGAACCTGAGTTATACATGATAAACTTCACGCCAAGAACCTAAGAAATTCAATCTTCTTATTGAAATTGAATCTTACCACATCCAACATAGTACGTTCTCTTCTTAATTCCTCTCAAATCTTTTGCCTACTTCGAATTCATATCCTTCATTTGCCTCTCATTTCAATTTGGCTATCAAGCCCCGTTAGTATCCCTAGGTTAAGAAATTTCCCATGCACATCTACCCTATTGTCCAAGGAAAATACACAACTCCTAACAATTCCTCCATCTAAAGACAGAGCTCTATCACTTATGCAAGGAAGTGCTTGTATCATATATGACCCTATCTTATATACTCAAAATGAGAAAAGAGATTATAAAACAGAGTTTCTCTAAGGCCATTACTCCTAGGAGTTGCACCAAAACAAAGCCAAGAAATCCAGGTGGACACTCCCCAATGGCAAATCTTGGATTTAAAATGTCCAATTTCCACTATGGATTATCAACCACATATTTACCAGAATAAGACCTCAAAGATTATAAACATTTCGCCATAGCTTATCACACTCGAAAGACACAATCAAAACTTAATCGCCTCTTGCCTCAAAATTTGTCTGCTAGCAAAACTTCTTCAACACCTTATCCTCACGACGAACATCAAGTTCAACACTAACTTTACCGCATCACACATCAACTTTCAATTTAAAGTATACAATTGTTGTCTTAATTTCCTTTGAACATATTCCACCACTCCAAATTATATCATAGTCATTCATTTCAATCTTAAAGAATACGATTACATTCCTCCATGCAACTACAACCAAAAGGAATCACTTCAGTTTGAATTATCCAAAATCATAATTCTTAAACTTTTCTAACAAATTTCGGACGGATAATTCATTTGAATTTATTAAGATCAAATAAATCTTGTTTAATCTTGTTTAATTCACTTCATAAATCTTGTTTACTTTTAAATTTATTAAGATCAAATATTTTAATCATATTTATAAGAAAAATTATTTAATCTTTTATCTAGGAAATTAAAAAATAACAAATTCCGTGTGAAATCCGTCCGAAATTTTCGGACGGATTTCAGACGGATGTAAGATAAATCAAGGAAAATATAAAAAATAACAAATTCCGTGTGAAATCTGTCCGAAATTTTCGGACGGATTTCAGACGAATGTAAGAAATATAAAAAATAACACAATCCGTGTGAAATCCGTCCGAAAATTTCGGACGGATTTCAGACGGATATAAGATAAATCAAGGAAAATATAAAAAATAACACAATCCGTCTGAAATCCGTCCGAAATTTCGGACGGATTTCAGATGGATGTAAGAAATATAAAAAATAACACAATCCGTGTGAAATCCGTCCGAAATTTTCAGACGGATTTCAGACGGATGTAAGATAAATCGAGGAAAATATAAAAAATAACACAATCCGTTGGAAATCCGTCCGAAATTTTTGGACGGATTTCAGACAAGTCAAGGAAAATATAAAAAATAACACAATCAATTGCAAAATCCGTCAAAATTTCGGACGGATTTCAGACGGATCAAGGAAAATATAAAAAATAACACAATCCGTCTGAAATCCGTTCGAAATTTCGGACAGATTTCAGACGGATCAAGGAAAATATAAAAAATAACACAATCCGTCTGAAATCCGTCCGAAATTTCGGACAGATTTCAAACGGATCAAGGAAAATATAAAAAATAACACAATCCGTCTGAAATCCGTCCGAAAATTTCGGAAATTTTCGAACGGAAATATTTCCGTCCAAAAATTCAAGTTTTCCAGTAGTGTTAATGGCTAGATGGACGCGGTTATTTTCAAGATGGATGCGAATTCTATAAGAACTATCAGAAACTTATTTCAAGAACCAGAATCAAGAAAACAGATTCTGTTAATCAGATCCAAATCTGTTTTGATTGATCCCAACAACTATAACTTGTTTTCTATATAAAGAGGGATCAAAGGAACACTTTTTACGAATACGAACATAACGATATCAATCATAACAAAAGAACACATACCATTCATTATCTTTCTTGAGCTTATTGTGAAAAGGAGTGTTTCATTCTCGTAAGTGCTTCAATTTGTTTATCTGACTATTGAGAGTTAGGAATCAATTTTTGTTTTACTTTTTGATTGTAAAGAGAGAGGGAGTCTCTCTGAGTGATTAGGGTGAGGTATCCCTAAGGAAGAACATTGAGGCTTTTCACAAGAGTGTGGTATCTCGAGGTGAAGGAGTGCTCTGTGGTGTAAAGGTTTTTCAAGCTACCTGGCTAAAGCTTGTGTGTTAGTGTGTGAAATCCCACAGGTGGAGTGGGGACTGGATGTAGGTCACGGTGGAGGTGACTGAACCAGGATAAATCTGGTTGTGTGGTATCTCTAAACTCAAACTCCATACTTTCTGTTTATGATCAAGAACCTGTGATTCTGATGGTTAAAGTTCAATATAATTTCTATTCTTGATCTATATAAACTGTATTGAAACCCGAGTCCGTTTGCAATCAAGATTGTGTTATCTGCATTCAAAACTTTGTTGATCAAAACCGTTCTTGATTGCTGAAATTGAACTAATACTGAAACTGAAACCTGCAAGTTCGTTCTTGATTGTTAATGCTTGTATCTGAAACTTGCATAACTTGTTATTAATCTTTAAAGGCTTAATCATTTTCTGTATTTTGTTATTACTTAGTTTTGAACCTGAACCTATTCTGAATTAATTCTGAATCAATCTTTCTTATCTTCATCACCTTCTATTCAAGATTTTATATAAACCCTTCATTGATTTTATAAAAGATCCCGAGGCCACAAATCGGCAACTTTGATTTGAAAAGTTTTGTGAAAAAGTTTTTAAGAGGGAAATAATTTTTGAAGACTCAATTCACCCCCCCCCCCCCCTCTTGAGTCGTTGAAGCCAAAACAACAATTAGTATCAGAGCTAAACTCTTAAGTTTGGCTTAACCGCTATAAGAGTACGGCTTACAATGACTGTTTGAATGAAGGGGCTTCCCTTGCACGCCCTCCTGCCTTCAATGGATCTGAGTATATCTATTGGAAGGAAAGAATGGTAATCTTTCTTGAGGCAACAAGTGTAGACATATGGGATGCAGTAGAGAATGGACCATTTATCCCCTCTACTGTAGATGCTAATGGTGCTCCAAGAAATAAGCTTAAAACTGAATGGAATTAGGATGATAAGAAAAGAGTTCAATATAATGGACGTGCTAAGAATATTATAACATATGCTTTAAGCCGTGATGAGTTTTTCAGGGTTTCAAATTGCAAATCAGCAAAGGAGATGTGGGATACATTGCAAGCAACACATGAAGGAACCACATACGTCAAAAGAGCAAGAATGAACATCGATCCTGACACATGAGTATGAGCTGTTCAGAATGAATCGAGGAGAACTTATGACTGAAATGCAAAAGAGATTCACATGCATTGTAAATTGTAATCACACATTTATATATTTTGATGAATGACAAACACTAACAAAAAGGCAAGAGAATTTTTCTTATAGCATGCAGGTACCGCGTGCACAAATTCAAATTATTATGGTGTACCAGAAAATCAAGTATCAAGACCACAAGAACAATGGGTAAATTATTAGGTCTTAGATACTTTTGTAAGAGGTTGGTTTAATTAGGTACTTAGCTTGGCTCAAAGTTTTTTTTTTTAATGTTGAAAATCAAAATTTTTTCAAAACTAATTTTAAAGTTTTTTTTTTCAAAACAAATCTCAAAGATACTTTTTGTTTCTTTAAAAAAAGGTAATAATAATAATAATAATTAATTTTCATTCTAGTGAAAATGTTTTTGAAAAGAGCATCTCATGCTATAGCCTAATTACCTGATTGAATATTATTTTTTGAAGCGAAACATTCACGTTATGGATCAGTATGGATTCAAATCATTTTTAAATAACATAACCTTTTTATATGGGCATTTGACAATTAATTATTTTAAGTGTATATTAATTTGAATTAAATGCACATATCCACTCATAGGCACTCATGTTCAACATTATTGGCAAATTGCATAAATCCACTTTATTGGCTAATTGCCCATGTTCAACGTCATGCTATGTATGCTCTTGAGCATTTCTTGGCTACAATTCTCTAATATTGCACTCGTATTATTGACTTCTCCTCACTATCAGACATGTTTAATGTTAGTATTTTAGGCTTATAAAAGACGAATTGTTGCAACTTAAAAATATAAGACATATACACACGAGACAGGATTGAAACATTTTTTGTGAGTGAACAGTTTCGTTATTATTTTTATTATAAGCTTTTGCTAAAATTCTGAAAACATTTTGAGCAGTTACTAGTACCGCTTTAATCAATCTCATAGGACTTCAAGTTGTAATCATCTGCACTAGAAGAGTGTATCATATTGTTCTTCCTTTGCTGAAACTTTGTGTGAGGGTGTGGTATCCCTCTTTGTTGTGATTGAGGCTTCTACACAAGGGTGGGGTATCCCTAGTGAGAAGGGCTCTGTTGTGTACAAAGGTTGCAAGCACCAGTTATAAGCTTGTTTGTTAGTGGAAGAAAATCCCACAGGTGGAGTGGGGACTGGACGTAGGTCACTGGTGGTTGGTGGCTGAAGCAGGATAAAATCCTCGCGCAAGTATTCTCTTTACCTCTCTTTTAATTTATTTCTTTTATATAATTGATTGCATGATAAATTTTGTTAAAGAAATTTTTGTTGAAAGATTAAAAAGAAATTTGTAGACTTAATTCACCCCTCCCCTCTTGAGTCGAAGTCACATATTCCAACAAGTGGCATCAGAGCCAGGTTCTTGCATAAAGAGCTTAGCAGCTTCAAGAGAAATGGCTTCGAATGACTTCCTACTTGAAGGAGCCTCCCTTGGCAGACCAGGCCTTTAATGGTCAAGAATATGCATATTGGAAAGAACGCATGATAATTTTTATTCAAGCACAAGATTATGATGTGTGGGATGCTATTGAAAATGGACCTTTTGTCCCTATGAAAGATGTAGATGGTAAGTCTGTTATTAAGCCTAGAAGTGAACAAACTGAGGATGAGAAAAAGAAAGGATAATTAAATTTACGTGCTAGAAATATGATAACATCTGCTTTGAGTAGGGGAGAATTTTTCAGGGTCTCAAATTGCAAGACGGCCAAAAAAAATGTGGGATACGCTTCAAGTCACTCATGAAGGAACGAGTGAAGTCAAGCACGCAAGGACAAACACTCTGATAAGAGAATACGAGCTGTTCATGATGAAGCAAGGAGAATCCATTCAAGACATGCAGAAATGCTTCACTCACATTGTGAACCAGCTTGCTGGTCTGGGTAAGAATATTGATAATGAAGATTTAATTAATAAAGTTCTACGTTGTGTGAGCAGGGAATGGCAGTCGAAGGTGACAGCAATTGCTGAATCTAAAGACCTCACCACAATGAACTTAGCGATACTATTTGGAAAATTACAAGAGCATGAACTAGAACTTAGTCGGCTGTCGGAACACGAAAAAAAAAGACATGAAAAAGAAGAGCCTAGCCTTGAAAGCATCCTCCTCCAAAAATGAGGAAGAGAGTGAAAAATATGAAGAAGAGGAAGACGCTTCAGATGATGAAATGGGAATGCTAGTAAAGAAATTCAAAAGATTTGTGAAAAAGAAAGCTAGCTCAAGAAGATCATCAACCTTTCCCAAAAAGAGTTTCAACAAGGGAGATGGTCCAAGCTCCACACCTACTTGCTATGAATGTGGAAAGCCCGGTCACATGAGGTATGATTGTCCTAAATTACAAAAGAAGGACAAATTCAAAAGAAAAGAAAAGAAGGAAAACAAACCTAGAAGAGCTTACATAGCTTGGGGTGAAAATGATTTGGATACCACCGATGATTCAGACAATGAGGCAGCTAATTTATGTCTCATGGCTGGCCACGAAAGCGATGATGAGGTAACCTCTAACTCTTCTTCTTCTTCTTGCTCATATGATGCATTGCATGATGCCTTTCTTGAACTACACAATGACTCTATGAGATTCGCTAAGGCATTAGAAAAATCCAAGAAAATGGTTAATTATTTGAAAAACCAAGTAATTCCTTTAACAAAAGAAAGGTTGGAATTAAAGAAGGAAAACTATAGCATTGGATATACTCTAGGAAATTTTACATGCAAAAAGTGCAGTGAATATGAAAAACAAGTAAATAACTTGAAGATCACTCTTGCAAAATTCACCAATGGTAGAGATAACTTGAATGTTCTTTTGGGAATCCAAAAAGGTGTATATGATAAGGCTAGCTTAGGATATAAGCCTAATGATCATGAAAAATCCTTTTTGAAGAAAACATTTGTGCCTACTCATACATCTGTTAGTCCTTGCGTCAAATGTTATTATTGTGCTAGAAAAGGGCATACCGCATCAACTTGTAATGTGAGAAAGGAGAATTAAAATAAAAAATGGGTTCCTATGGGAACATCATTTGGCACTAACAACCAAGGACCCAATAAAATTTGGGTACCTAAAAACAAAATATGATTGTTGTTTTGTAGGTATGCTTGAAAACCAAGACTACAAATTGGTACCTTGACAGCGGCTGCTCTAAGCATATGACGGGAGACATTAGCAAGTTCACATCCTTCACACCAAAAGTTGGAGGACATGTGACATATAGTGACAATAACAAAGGGCAAATTCTTGGGATTGGAAGTGTTGGTAAAAGTCCGACAACATCAATTGATAATGTACTTTTTGTGGAAGGGCTAAAGCACAACCTCCTAAGCATAAGTCAACTTTGTGACAAAGGTAACAAGGTTAGCTTTGATTATAAAAGTTGTTTAATTGAAAATTTGCATGATAAAAATAAGAAATTAATTGGACATAGAATTAATAATATTTATATGATAGACTTAGATGATATCTCTTCAAATGATGCATGTTGTCTTGTCTCTAGAGAAGACAACAGTTTTCTTTGGCATCGTAGGATTGCACACATACACACAGAGCACTTAAACAAGCTTATTTCAAAAGAACTTGTTATCGGTTTACCCAAAATGAAATTTAAAAAGGATGGATTGTGTGATGCATGCCAAAAAGGTAAACAAACAAAGGCTTCCTTCAAACCAATTAATATTGTTTCATCGGAGAGGCCCTTGCAACTCCTACATATGGATCTTTTTGGGCCTTCTAGAACTAAGAGCCTTGGTGGCAATTTTTACGCATTAGTAATTGTTGACGACTACTCTAGGTTCACTTGGACCTTATTTCTTTCACACAAAAGTGACACCTTTAAAGCTTTTAAAAAATTAGCCAAGGTAATTCAAAATGAAAATGATCTAAAAATTGTATCTATTAGAAGTGACCATGGCAGGGAATTTGAAAACGAAGCGTTTGAAATTTTTTGTGAAGAAAATGGCATAAAACATAATTTTTCTGCGCCTAGGACCCCACAACAAAATGGGGTGGTAGAAAGAAAAAATCGAGATTTAGAGGAACTCGCTAGAACACTATTAAGCGATGCAAACCTCCCAAAATATTTTTGGGCGGATGCGATTAAGATTGCTTGCTATGTTCTCAATAAGGTCTTAATTAGACCAATTTTAAAGAGAACCCCATATGAATTATATAAAGGAAGGAAGCCCAATATCTCTCATTTTCGTGTGTTTGGATGCAAATGTTTTATGCTTAATAATGGTAAAAATAATTTAGGAAAATTTGATGCCAAAGTTGATGAAGGGATATTCTTAGGTTATTCATCATCTAGCAAAGCCTTCAGGGTATACAATAAAAGAACTTTAACTGTTGAGGAATCAGTGCATGTTTCTTTTGATGAGACTAACCCCAAAAGGTTGGGAAATGATATTGTTGATGACCTTGCAGATTCCTTAGAACTAGGGGTGATCATAAACCGACGACCCGACCGAACCCGAACTATCCGTTTTGATATTGGGTGAAACGGTCGGGTTCAAACGGGTGAAATGAATGGGTTAAGATGGATAAGAGCGGGCGGGTTCGGGTTTGGTTTATGTCATCTACCGGTACCCGACCCGACCCGCTCATAACAAAAAAAATAATAAATTTTTTTTATGGAGAATGGGCTGCCAAGACTGGATCTTAGATTTTTTTCCCCTCTTCTGTTTTTTTTTTTGGTACTTAATTGGGTTGAAAGCCTTAAATTTTAATTAGGCTCGTTGGGTTTTTTTTAAATTTTTGGAATAAAATTAAATAATTAAAAATCCTAAATCCGTTGCAACCCGCCCGAAGCCCGACCAACCCGTCACCCGACCAACCCGATGTATAGATGGATGGGTTCGGATTTCATTTTTCTTACATCGAACCCGCCCGAACCCGACAAACCCCACCCGAACCCGCCCGATGCTCACCCCTACTTAGAACATACCCACTTGGATGAAAATAAAAATCAAGAGGACAAAGAAGGCAATGATGATGAGATCAAGCAAGAGGAAGAAGAACTTCAAGATCTTCCCAAAGAATGGAGAGTTTCCAAAAATCATCCATTGGACAACATTATTGGTGATATTTCTAAAGGGTAATTACTAGAAACTCCATTAAAAATGCTTGCAATCACATGGCTTTTGTTTCTCAAATAGAACCTAAGAACATTGACGATGCTATTTGTGATGAATTTTGGTTGTTAGCCATGCAAGAAGAATTAAACCAATTTGAAAGAAATCAGGTATGGGAACTAGTCCCTAGGCCAACAAAAAAACAAACAATTGGGACTAAATGGGTCTTTAGAAATAAATTAGATGAAAATGGTATAATTGTTAGAAACAAGGCTAGACTTGTAGCTAAAGGGTACAATCAAGAGGAGGGCATAGATTATGAAGAAACGTATGCACCCGTAGCCAGACTTGAGGCCATTCGCATGTTACTTGCATTTGCTTGCATTATGAATTTTAAATTATATCAAATGGATGTAAAAAGTGTGTTTTTAAATGGCTCTATTCAAGAAGAGGTGTATGTAAACCAACCTCCTGGTTTCGAAAATTTTGACCTACCCAATCATGTGTTTCTCTTAAAGAAAGCGCTTTATGGTTTAAAGCAAGCTCCTAGAGCTTGGTATGAGCGCTTAAGCAAGTTTCTTTGAGAAAAAGGTTTTTCACGAGGAAAGGTTGACACAACCTTATTTATTAAAAGAAAATCACATGATATTCTTCTTGTACAAGTGTATGTGGATGATATAATTTTTGGTGCTACTGATGAGTATCTTTGCAAAGAATTCTCTAAGCATATGCAGGAAGAATTTGAAATGTCGATGATGGGAGAATTAAATTTCTTCCTTGGGCTTCAAATCAAACAAACAGACAATGGCATATTCATAAGTCAAGCAAAATACTGCAAGAAACTTTTAAAAAGATTTGGAATGGACAATGCCAAGGAGATAGCCACACCAATGAGCACCTCATGCTACTTAGATAAGGATGAAAATGGTAAGCCTATTGAATTAACAAAATATCGAGGTATGATTGGATCCCTCTTGTATCTTACTGCAAGTAGGCCTGACATCATGTTTAGTGTTTGCATGTGTGCTAGATATCAGGCTAGTCCTAGGGAATCCCACCTTGCGGCGGTTAAGCGAATAATGAGATATTTAGTTGGGACAAAAGACATGGGATTGTGGTACCCCAAAGGCGACACATGCAATTTGGTTGGGTATTCCGACTCTGACTTTGCAGGTTGCAACTTAGATAGGAAAAGTACTAGTGGGACATGCCACTTTTTAGGTAGTTCCTTAGTTTCATGGTTTAGCAAAAAACAAGCTAGTGTGGCATTGTCAACCGCTGAGGCGGAATACATAGCAGCAGGGAGTTGTTGTGTCCAAATTATTTGGATGAAACAACAACTGTTAGACTATGGTGTCCAATTAGATCATATCCCCATTCGATGTGATAACACTAGTGCCATTAACTTAACTAAGAATCCCATTCAACATTCTAGGACAAAACACATTTAGATAAGACACCATTTTATTCGGGAACATGTGCAAAATGGAGATTGTGTTTTGGAGCATGTGGGTACAACTAAGCAATTAGCAGATATCCTTACTAAACCCCTCAATAAAGAGAGTTTCTTTTACATCAGAAGAGAATTAAGCATTCTAGATTTATCTTACATCAATTAATCTTACATGTTTACTTTTATTCTCACATATCTATCAAATTTGCTCTCTGTCGATAATTTTATTAATAAATATGTGAGCAGGACAATTAATTTTATCATAGTTCCTGTAGCTATGTGTCACACTTTTTGATAATAAATTTCAAAATTAAGTGCGTAAATTGAATTGCATCCAGTTGATCAATGTGCTCCTGCACCGTCCGTTCTATTGTGATAGTCTGATTTTGTTAGTTTGGATACCGTGAATCATAAAATCAACCTCCATATTGGCTACTACACATACTTATTTTATTAACGCTATTAATGTCCCACTTTTCATCTATTTTGATGAATGAAAGTTATCATCTATATTTATTATCTTTTATCCATAAACTTTCTTTTTGATCACGCCAAAAGGGGGAGAAGAATTGGAATATTAATCTTGCATAAAATAAATGTAATTGAAATATTCAGGGGGAGCATGCTTATAATATTCCATTGCCTAATAATTTGAATTTATGCCTTGTGAATTTAACTGATGTATCTATTGAGTAATATGTTTTAGATAGGCGGAGATCCATCCCACGCTCATGCAGTGTGATGCGTGCATAACACACTTAGGGCAAGTGCACCCTGTCGCAATAGTAATATAGGAGTATTTGGGACTCCAAGTATCGTACCCACAGGGATTAATTAATAATTACCAAACGAGAGAAATTATTATGTTATTTAGACAAATCAAATTGGTGAAATGATGAATTTTAGAAAGGAACACCAAAGACAAGAGTTCGCACGCAAGAACACAAATATACAGAAAGGAGGATTCAATTATGAGAAAGCCTAGGGTCAAGGTTTCACTTGCACTTTTAATTCCCAATTCCTAATTCTTTATGATTTTTGAATTAAGCAACATATATCAATCCCTCAACGAATTCTATTAATACGTTTGGTCATTCGCTATTAATAATATTTTCCCCGAATTAATTTCCTATTTGGTCATGTAAGAAATTCAAATCCTGAGAAAGCATAAATCACGGAGAGGTTGATTAATCTAATTGATTAACCTGATTGAAATACTAGGATTAAAGTTTGATCTTGCAATAATCCTAACATCGATTATTCTATATGTCTGTCAATTAATTGTGGTACGACTGCTGATCAATCAATCAACTCAAACACGCCAAGAGTGATCAAAACTTAACATGAATTAAAGCAATAGAATAATCTATATGAAAGCAAAATCATGAAATCATATTAAATTAGGAAAAGAGTTTCAAGTAGCAAGATTCACCATAACCCTAGTAATGGTATTTAGCTATCCATAGAATAAAAGAGAACCAAATCTAAATAAAGGTACATGAAGAAACAAGGAAAAAGAACCCCTTTTATAGTAGTAATCTCCACTCTGATTCTTCAAGCGCCTTGCCTTGCTCTTCAATCGCTCCAAAGGTTTGGAAGAACTCCCACAATAGTTAAACCCCCAAGAACAGTGTTTTTAGCCGTCTCCAGCCTCTCCAAAAAGATCGTCTCCAAAACAAAGGTTCTAACCCTATTTAAAACTAAAATAAAAAGGGTAAAATTGATATTTTCAGAACAAACAGAATAGACACAACTGTGTCTAATAGGGGACACAGCTGTGTCTCTTAGCAAAACCACGCTCCAGGGACTAGACACAGCTGTGTCTAATAGGAGATACAACTGTGTCTCTCGGAAGAACAGCGCATGCGACGATTAGACACAGCTGTGTCTATATGGAGACATAGCTGTGTTGAACTCCATGAGAGAGAAACGTCTACTTTTTGGAGACACAGTTGTGTCTATCAGGACACACGGCTATGTCTCATGCCTCAACTCTTAATTCACCCCGTTTTTAAGATCCAAAAATACCATTTTTCCTCCAATTATGCTCCAACTTAGTCCACTCTTAATAATCTGCAAAAGTAATCAAAGTTATGAGAATCCATCTCTTTAATAGCCAAAAATCAATGAATAATTGCAATGAGGATATGGTTTTAAGCTATATAAAGTCATGTTATCAAACTACCTACACTTGAGTTTTGCTTGTCCTCAAGCAAAGAAATAACATTAAACTCGGGATTAACTTCAACTTCCAAAGACATAAATCAAAGGGCTTTCATAACAAATGAATTCAGTCAAGCCAAGGATCAAAATCAGTCAAATATGAGCAATCAGTACCTAGTGCAATTAGAAGCTTGAGTTTAACTAGCATCACTTCCTAATCAACAAATAAGGTCACTCAACTTTCCATCACTCAACTGATTAAGGACAAAGAGATCACTCCAAACTTCTTCTAGGAAGATGCGTTACCATAGGCTTGATTGTCAATCTCATCTCCACTTATTCACATGCACAACATGAATCAAAAGGACTTGCAATGGTTGTAATGGGGCTACGGGGGAACAATAATAGGTAGGATAAAAAGGATGAAGATAATTTGGATAAGTCGCAACATAGTAAAATCAGGTTGAAAAGAAAACATGTGAAACTCAATGCACAAGCACATAATAATCTTTCACTTCCAACCTTATTTCCATTATACTTCACCAAAAATCTCCCTTTTATCATATTTTTTTTATTTGAATCCATATGGATTGATTTTTTTCTTTCTTTTTTCCCTTTTTTTTCTTTGTGTTTTTTTTTTCTTTGTTTTTTTCGCTTCTGCTTTTCTATCCATCAACACACAAATAACCTTCAATGACCTTTTATCAACCCATTTGCATGCTTCACCCAATGTCAAGAATAATCAAAATAATCAAATACATTCAACCTGAAATTCTCAAAAAGGGGTAAGAAAGGAAATTTCATATCAAGCTCAAATGGGGCAACTAAGGGAATAATTTTGTCAGCGCAACTCAGGAGGTCAAGAAAAAATAAATCCTAATTGCCTTAATCACCTTCAAGCATGCATGCGAATTATTGAAGTCTCAACAAGATATCAAAGCAAGTTCTAGAACACATAGACCTAGAGAAGTATCACTCCCAAAATAAAATTGGATTCAAAATGAAAATCCAATCAATTTGGCTCAAAACTCACTTTCTGGGGCTAAGTTGAGAAGAAAAGCAAATGCAAGCAAACAGGCTAATTTTCAACCAGGATCACATCATGTCATATCAAACTGGAAAAAGATTGCTTTGCAAAACAATCTCTCATAAGCAATGAGGTGCCCTTCGAAAAATATCTCTATCTGCCTAACATTAATTCAAAAAATTCAAAGTCACATCTTGCTTAATTATTCACAATACTCAAGTGTAGTTCTTCACATTTTCAAAAATAAATGGGGGACCAGAAATAAATTTTCAAAAAAAAAACATTGGTACCCCACCACCTACACTTAAACCCAACATTGTCCTCAATGTTACAAATAAATCATAAAATGTAAATGCGAAAGAGAGTAAAGAGGACTTCCTTGAGACAGCTTGCATCCTAAGCTCCTTTGCTAAAAGAAAATAAAAATAAAGCAAAAAAAAAAACAAAAAAAAAACAAAGATGAAAAACACCACAGGTTGCCTCCTGTGAAGCGCTTGTTTAACGTCTTGAGCCTGACGGTACCTCAAAAGTGATCAATCAGGGGGCTCTCCAAGTGCAAATTTTACCTTTAAGACATTGCCCCTTCTTAATTTTCCAACCATTTGGTTCATGTGGTTTTTCCGTTTCCCATGTGGTGGATGAGCTTCAAAAGATGATGACATTTTAGTTTTCTCACAACCCACCAATATGCTAAGATCCTGCAAAGTAAGAATTTTTTCCATATGGTCCTGCATCCTTAGATCACAAAAATCGTTAGAAACGACCACATCATTAATAAAATAGGAAGAAACAAAAGGAGAAGTGTTTTGGGTAGAATTTAAAACCTTTAAAACATCCTCTTCCTTACCACACCTTAAAGTTACCATTCCATTTTGAACCTCAATTATAGCGTCACCTATGGCTAAGAGAGTCTGCCCCAAAAAATTTGGGACTTCCTTCTTTTTCTGTGTCTGGAAAAACAAGGTCAATCTCATTTTCCACGTGAATGCTCCCTTCAGTGAGAGCTTCATCCCTCTCTATGGACGTCTGTCCCTCATGCTTAAGCTCTTCATTCAACTCTTTCCCACTCCTAAGAGTGATAACTTGAGCTTCTACATCTAGATTGGGCTCAGCTTTAGTGGGCAGTGATTCTTGAACCTCTTGAGACATCAATATAACAAGGTTGGAGAATTGAGTCTCCAAAGTCTCGAGTCTACTATTAATCATCTCCATAGATTTAATCATAATCTCCTCAAAGTCTGGTTCTCGCTCCTCTTGTTTTGGCCACTGATTTTGCAAGTAAGATGGCTCATTGACATTATCCCTATAAGAATCATACTGGCCCCAGTTGGAATGGCTCTCATAGTTAATTCAAGGATTTCCTGCTAGCTCCATAGTGGATATGAGATAATCTTCAATAGTTCTCCTCTCATCCATGATTCCTGTCTGTTTCCTAACTACAAAATAGGGTCAACTGCAAACAGGCTCTTGGGAAAGTGTTAGCATAAACAAATAAAAACAAGAATTTTTTTTTAAAGTCTAAATTAACGATGGACTCTTTCGTTCAATATTGTTGATTAATCCCCGGCAATGGCGCCAAAAACTTGATACGTGCAGAACACACTTAGGGCAAGTGCACCCTGTCGCAATAGTAATATAGAAGTATTTAGGACTCCAGGTATCGTACCCATAGGGATTAATTAATACTTACCAAACGAGAGATATTATTATGTTATTTAGACAAATAAAATTGGTGAAATGATGAATTTTAGAAAGGAACAACAAAGACAAGAGTTCGCACGCAAGAACACAAATATACAGAAAGGAGGATTTAATTATGAGAAAGCCTAGGGTCAAGGTTTCACTTGCACTTTTAATTCCCAATACCTAATTCTTTATGATTTTTGAATTAAGCAACATATATCAATCCCTCAACGAATTCTATTAATACGTTTGGTCATTCGTAATTAATAATCTTTTCCCCGAATTAATTTCCTATTTGGTCATGTAAGAAATTCAAATCCTGAGAAAGCATAAAGCACGGAGAGGTTGATTAATCTAATTGATTAACCTGATTGAAATACTAGGATTAAAGTTTGATCATGCAATAATCCTAACATCGATTATTCTATATGTCTGTCAATTAATTGCGGTACGGCCGCCGATCAATCAATCAACTCAAACACGCCAAGAGTGATCAAAACTTAACATGAATTAAAGCAATAGAATAATCTATATGAAAGCAAAATCATGAAATCATATTAAATTAGGAAAAGAGTTTCAAGTAGCAAGATCCACCATAACCCTAGTAATGGTATTTAGCTATCCATATAATAAAAGAGAACTAAATCTAAATAAAGGTACATGAAGAAACAAGGAAAAAGAACCCCTTTTACAGTAGTAATCTCCACTCTGATTCTTCAAGCGCCTTGCCTTGCTCTTGAATCGCTCCAAAGGTTTGGAAGAACTCCCACAATAGCTAAACCCCCAAGAACAGTGTTTTTAGCCGTCTCCAGCCTCTCCAAAAAGATCGTCCCCAAAACAAAGGTTCTAACCCTATTTAAAACTAAAATAAAAAGGGTAAAACTGATATTTTCAGAACAAACAGAATAGACACAACTGTGTCTAATAGGGGACACAGCTGTGTTTCTTGGCAAAACCACGCTCCAGGGACTAGACACATCTGTGTCTAATAGGAGACACAGATGTGTCTCTCGGAAGAACAGCGCATGCGACGATTAGACACAGCTCTGTCTATATGGAGACATAGCTGTGTCGAACTCCATGAGAGAGAAACGTCCACTTTTTGGAGACACAGTTGTGTCTATCAGGATACACAGCTGTGTCTCATGCCCCAACTCTTAATTCACCCCGTTTTTAAGCTCCAAAAATACCATTTTTCCTCCAATTATGCTCCAACTTAGTCCACTCTTAATAATCTGCAAAAGTAATCAAAGTTATGAGAATCCATCTCTTTAATAGCCAAAAATCAATGAATAATTGCAATGAGGACATGGTTTTAAGCTATATAAAGTCATGTTATCACAGTGCGTATATGACTCTGACACCACATTACATAGGTAAGAAGGTAAGGTTTGTCATAATCAAAAAGGGGAGTATGTAATCACACATTTATATATTTTGATGAATGACAAACACTAACAAAAAGGCAAGACAATTTTTCTTATAGCATACAGGTACCGCATGCACAAATTCAAATTATTGTGGTGTACCAGAAAATCAATTATCAAGACCATAAGACCAAATGGGTAAATTATCAGGTCTTAGATACTTTTGTAAGAGGTTGGTTTAATTAGGTACTTAGCTTGGCTCAAAGTTTTTTTTTTTAATGTTGAAAATCAAAATTTTTTCAAAACTAATTTTAAAGTTTTTTTTCAAAACAAATCTCAAAGATACTTTTTGTTTCTTTTAAAAAAAAGGTAATAATAATAATAATTAATTTTCATTCTAGTGAAATTTTTTTTTGAAAAGAGCATCTCATGCTATAGCCTAATTACCTGATTGAATAATATTTTTTGAAGCGAAACATTCACGTTATGGATCAGTATGGATTCAAATCATTTTCAAATAACATAACCTTTTTATATGGGCATTTGACAATTAATTATTTTAAGTGTAGATTAATTTGAATTAAATGCACATATCCACTCATAGGCACTCATGTTCAACATTATTGGCAAATTGCATAAATCCACTTTATTGGCTAATTGCCCATGTTCAACGTCATGCCATATATGCTCTTACGCATTTCTTGGCTACAATTCTCTAATATTGCACTCATATTATTGACTTCTCCTCACTGCAATATTCATATTCTTTAATAGCCAAATCAAATTGCCACACTCATGGTTAAGCCTTCAACGTTACAATTCTGGCCATCCTTAATTACATGTTACACACGTTTCTTTTGTGTGGAAATTATTTGAATTTGATTTGTTTCAGCAAGTTAATTTGTATTTAATATACTCATCAAAATCTTTCATTCCAATTGATTCTTTTCATTGCAAATTAAATCATTTGAATGAAATGGCCAGCCTCACTTATGTTGTAACGTTAACAATCCTTGAATTGCAAAATCAATTCAAATTTGCTGACTGAGATTTTCACACATTTTTATCATTTAGCATAGCAATAATTTTTTGATTGGAAATAATAATAATAAAAATGCTTTGAATGCAATTCACTATCAAACCCGTTCAACGTTAGTATTTTAGGATTATAAAAGACGAATTGTTGCAACTTAAAAATATAAGGCATATACACACGAGACAGGATTGAAACATTTTTTTGTGAGTGAACAGTTTTGTTATTATTTTTATTATAAGCTTTTGCTAAAATTCTGAAAACATTTTGAGCAGTTACTAGTACCGCTTTAATCAATCTCATAGGACTTCAAGTTGTAATCATCTGCACTAGAAGAGTGTATCATATTGTTCTTCCTTTGCTGAAACTTTGTGTGAGGGTGTGGTATCCCTCTTTGTTGTGATTGAGGCTTCTACACAAGGGTGGGGTATCCCTAGTGAGAAGGGCTCTGTTGTGTACAAAGGTTGCAAGCACCAGTTATAAGCTTGTTTGTTAGTGGAAGAAAATCCCACGGTGGAGTGGGGACTGGACGTAGGTCACTGGTGGTTGGTGGCTGAACCAGGATAAAATCCTCGCACAAGTATTCTCTTTACCTCTCTTTTAATTTATTTATTTTATATAATTGATTGCGTGATAAATTTTATTAAAGAAATTTTTGTTGAAAGATTAAAAAGAAATTTGTAGACTCAATTCACCCCTCCCCTCTTGAGTCGAAGCCACATATTCCAACATAAATCAATTGACTGGTCTTGGAAAAGCTATATCAAATGAGGATCAAATTAACAAAGTAATGAGATGCTTGAGCAGAGAATGGCAACCTAAAGTCACTGCAATCTCATAATCTAGAGACCTCTCATCAATGACCATTGCCACATGGTTTGGAAAATTGCAAGAACATGAATTAGAGTTGAACAAACTGAATTAGAATGAAGAAACTGATAAAATAAAGTAGGGATTGGCTCTGAAATCACAAGTCAGAGAAGTAGAAGATAATGATGATAATGATTCAGCACAAGAGGCAGAATCTGAAGAAGATATGGGAATGCTAGTTGTAAAATTCAAGAACTTCCTAAAGAAGAAAGACAACTTCAAAAGAAATCCATCCACCTTTCATAAAAGAAATTTCAGCCAAGGTGACAACTCTTCCAACAACATCACATGCTATGAATGTGGAAAGATTGGCCACATGAAGCTTGACTGTCCAAAACTGCAAAAGAAGGACAAAACAAAAATGTTTGACTCAAAGGACAAGAAGTGGAGAAAGCCAAGAAAGACCTACATTGCTTGGGATGATAATGATGTAGATTCCACTGAAGAATCTGAATCTGAGGAGGCAAACTTGTGTTTGATGGCCAGCAATGACAGTGATTCAGAAAGTGAAGTGTGTTGGAAAGCCAAGAATATGAAATGGTATCTTGACAGTGGCTGTTCCAAGCACATGACTGGAGACAAAACAAATTTCATTTCCTTTACCCTTAAGTCAAGTGGTAGTGTTACCTATGGAGACAACAATAAAGGGAGAATACTTGGCATTGGCAACATCGGAAGTGGCTCAACAACAATCATTGAGGATGTACTATATGTTGAGCGACTGAAACACAACCTATTAAGTATCAGTCAACTATGTGACAAAGGCTTCAAGGTAAAATTCAATTCCAATAGTTGCTTAACAGAAAATCAGCATGATGAAAATTTGAAATTAATTGGACATAGGACAGATAACATCTATATGCTTGATTTAGATAATATCTCTTCAAATAATGCATGCTGTCTTATTTCAAATGAAGAAGAGAATTGGCTTTGGCATAGAAGAATTGCACACATTCACATGAACCACTTGAATAAACTGATTCGTAAAGATCTTGTCGTTGGCTTGCCTAAACTGAAATTTGTGAAAGATGGACTATGTGATGCATGTCAAAAAGGAAAGCAAGTTAAGGTCTATTTTAAACCAAAGAACATTGTTTCAACAACCAGGCCCTTGCAACTTTTACACATGGATTCATTTGTTCCATCTAGAACAAAAATCTTTGGTCGTAACTCGTATGCATTGGTAATAGTAGAGGATTACTCTAGATATATGTAACACCCCGATTTCTGCTGTTTCTGTATCGATAAACAAACATCTGTTTATATTTTTTTATCTGAAACATAGAAAATTATTTTGGGAAAACAAAATTCATATTCTTATCATACTTATTTTTATAAGTATACGGTGAAATTTTTGGTTGAAAATTCAGACGGAACCCGATCTGCGTTTTCACTGACAGTAAGATTTTACTGATCAGAAAACCTAATTTTGACCTGGGAACGAAATGGATAGTGTTTATATATCATTTCCAACGATGTAGGTTATTTTTAAAATTTTCAAAATAAATAAGTTATTATACTCGATTCGGGCGTAAAACCCTAAATCGCGTAATCGACGGAGTCGAGAAAGGACGTGCAGAGACAAAACCCGACGTCGGATGCTGAGACCTCTTGCCACCTAGGATGGTGAGTCATGTGGATGAGTCACCCATGTCATGATTACTTTTTACAAAATATCCAGATATTTCTTTAAACTAGTGTAAAGACCGTTTTGCCCTTGGACGATTTTACCCTTGAACTTTCATCGAAATGACAAGTTTGACCCACAATTTGTGGACACAAATCAGCTACATCCTCACTCATTTCTCACCACATGTTGGTCATGATTGCTTTTTGGGAAATGACCATTTTGCCCTTATGTTGTCATAATACGACAAAAATGTCATTTTGTGAGATTACTACTTTGTCCTTGAATTTTTGTGTGTTGGACCCTTTTACCCCTCAAAGGCCACGGCCCTAGGCAGCCAAGAGGCCCATTTTCACTTCTATAAAATTCCATCTTCATCTTTCCCATCAAGCTTTGCCATTTTTGCCATTAAAGCTCTAAGTATCATAGCTTGATTTTGTGAAGGAAGTAGTGATTCCTGTAACACCTGGTTTTTCCACTGTTTACTGTTTTTATATCAATAAAATAAACGTAAACGTTTATAATTTTATTTTTAAACCTAGAAAATGATTTTGTTTAAACCAAGGTCATATTCAAACTCTACTTTACCGTGGAGAGCTACGACTCGATTTTGGGTCGAAAATTCAGACGAAACCCGGTCTGAGTTTTCACTGACAGTAAGATTTTACTGCTCAAAGGACCTAATTTTGATTCGTGAACGAAACACTTAAGGTTTTTATGAAGTTTCCAACTTCTTTGGCTATTTTAAAATTTTTCACTTAAAAAGTGAAATAATATATATTATGCGGCCATTATACGAAATCGGGCAAACGACGGAGTTGAAAACGGGATTGGAGGGACCTGCTAACGGATAAATAGGATGTCAAATCATGATGAGTCACAAGGGGTGAGTCATGGGATGACTCCTCATTGTCATGATGGTTTTTAGGAGGAAAAGACTAAAATACCCTTAATGTTGGTTTTATTCACAAGTTTGCCATTGTACAATATTACTAAATTACCCTTGAATTTTTGTGTTTTGGACACAAAACCCCTTGCTTTACCATGGCCCAAACCAGCCAATAGTCCATTCCCACTTCTATAAAAGCCTAAGCCATCTTCTTCATCCAAACTTTGCTCATTTTCACCATTGAAACACTAAGAAACCTAGGCTTGATTTGTGAAGGAAGTAGGAGATTTCTTGCTCATTTCTTAACTTCAAGAGGTAACCTTACTCATCTTCCTTGTTTAGCTTCATGTTCTTCAATAATTTTTTCATTTTGAAGTCTTTTTCAATATGATGCATTTTAGGGTTTCTAGATTCAAAAATTCATAGAAAATCATAGGAAAATCCATTTGACATGAAACCAATTCCTATAATCCTATTATTACCTCTATATTCTAGATCTAGAATCTTGAATCAAACTAAATTTTCGAACCTATTTAACCTTAGGAGGCAGAACCTAGGGTTTTGTGATTCGATCTTATAAGCTATATAGGTATTAGATCTATGTTTTTTGAGTTAAATTAGAGTCTCTGAACCATTTTAATGGTCATGGCCGAAAATCATTTGTTGAAGGATTGGAAGATTTAATTTCAATCTTTATGCCATAATCATTGATTTAGGGTTTTAAGTGATTATAAATCACTAATCCAAGAGTTTAGAAATTTTAAGGATTTTGAACCCCAAAGTCATCCCTTGGCCGAAACCAACATGTAGGATTTTAGGCTTGATTTAGTTGTTTGTTTGTTGATTGAGTGTTATGTTTAATGATGGATAAGCTAAGTTATCGGGTACGCGCGTTATCAGTTTTACTTGGATTTTCGACGAACTGTTTCTCAGAGATACTGTGTTTTTGAGGTAAGGGGAAAGCCTGAGGGATTTTTTTGATAGCCATGTGTAATTGTTATTGTGTATCTTAATTATGGTGTGTAAGTATTTATTTTGTAGTTAGCATTATTTGCTTACTGGCAGTGGTCGCCGGTGCAAGAAGGCACGGACAAGGAGCGGCTCCTAGCAGACTTCTAGGCGGAGGGACACATGAATAAACCGATTACACACCCGAATGAGAGGGATCCTGAGACTGTGTAGGTATGGGACTATACAGTTGAGGAAGGCTTATATGAATTGATTGGTACTACCTATACTAACAAGATGCATCTTCTTTTCGGTAGCCCATCACTTAAGAACTCCATAGTTAAGCGATCTTGACTTGGAGCAATTCTGAGATGGGTGACCTCCTGGGAATTTTTCCCGGGAAGCGTGTGGGTGAGGACAAAGCATGCTGAAAAGACCCGTGTTGGTTTATGGGGACAATCGTCAATCCATAAAGCAGCCAGGGATGTTACGAGTGGTATCAGAGCTGGTCGAGTCTTTCGGGAACCTTGGGGAATAGGTCTGTTATGTATTTGTTGTGTGATCTCTGGTAGGACCTTACTGGAATTGTTTCTTTGTTGAAAACAATGTGTGTTGACACACAAGTAGTTGTGTATTGTTTAGTTGAGACCTTGTGCGAATCTAGGAACAATAGATGGTACATTGACCGAATTACTTCTTAGAAGTAATGTGTTTGAGACACAAAAGTAAAAAATTATACATTTCAATTTCTGGTTGCGGACTGGCTAAGTTTGTTTTCTAGGTCAGTTATGGAACCAGGAATTGAACAAGGACTTGGATGTGATCGTAATGGTGCTCGTGATTATATCAGCAACATGGATGTGATTGAACAGATGAACCAGGCCGTGCAGGCTATGACTAGTGTTGCTGCTATCGTGGTTGCCCTGAATAAGCTGAACTAGGTTCGGACCGAGCTGACAGCCGAGTCAAAAAATCTAGCAAACTTCAGAAATCAAAATCCTCAAGGATTTTATGGAAATGAAAACTCAGAGAAGGCTGACTTGTGGATACAAGAACTAGAAAGTATTTTCGAGAGTATCGACAGTCCTGAAGAATCGAAGGTTCCATATGCTCTTTCTCTGCTTTACAGGGATGCAGGATGCTGGTGGGCGGAGATCAGACTCATACTGAAAGCGATTAACCAAGAATATACTTGGAGTGTTTTCCACATTGTTTTCTTGGATAAGTATTTTCCTCAGAGTGCCAGAGTTGAGAAGGGACATGAGTTCTTACGATTACAACAGAACGAACTATCTGTTGATGAATATATCGCAACGTTTGAATTCCTAGTCAAGTATTTCCATTTCTTCCAAACTCAATATGATGAAGGATGGGAATGTAAGAGATTTGAAGGAGGCCTACGATAAGGATTTGAAGAGTTTGTGCTACCGCTGAAAATTCGCAACTTTCAAGCCTTAGTTGAAGAGTGCCGGAAAGTGGAGCAGAAAGGGAAAAGTAAAGACAATTTGGGTGCTACCGGTGGATCATCTCGATTTCAATTTCAGCAGTATAAGAAGGAGAAGCAAAACCAGAGGAAACCTTATTTCCGACACCCAGGAAATGATCAAAATCAGCAACCTTATCATGTCATTGCACCAGGAAGTGGAGGCCAAAAGAATCAAAGCCAAGGCCAAGTAAGGAGATGTTACAAGTGTGGAAACCCAAAACATATGGCTAAAACTTGTCCAATGGAAGGAGTTAAATGTTACAATTTTAATCGAGTCGTTCACTTATCGAAGGATTGTAATGCACCAAAGCGTAGATCAGTTGTCAACAACACCAGAACCACTGACAAAGGGAAAAGTCTACATCAGGAGTAGTGTTGAAAACTTCACAACCTAGAGCAACTGGATCATGAACCCAAGAAATAGTTATGCATAGGAATAATATAAGTCAGATGCGTGCTTTAATGACTAATACATGTTAAGTTTGTAATATGATCTAAGTAGAATCATATGTAGGTACTCTTGAGTATTTGACTCTCTAAAGTCTTTTATGTTGTAAGTCCTTTCAGTTGACGTCAGTAATATATAATATCTACGACTTTATGAAAATAAAGGTTTCTTGAAAGGAAATTTATTCCAGTCCCTTTTCTCTTGATTGAGGTGATCTGAATAGGTTTTTTAGATCATATCATTTCTTTGATAGTAGATTTATTTTCAAATTTCAAAGGTTGTGTCGTTTATTGTGGAGATTTTTTTGGAACTGTCCTGTTATTGTTCGGGATAGATACCTTCGTGTTGAAAGAAGTTTCTAGATGAGACTTAGTCTAGTCACTTTTACTTTTGGTAAGAGTGATTCAGTTTGAATTTTGATCGGACTATTGTTATTTTTTTAAATCATTGTTTTATAAATTCCTTATTCAAAGAATAAATTCTCTTCAGAGTGGGAACTAGTCATTTGGTGAGTTCCTAATCCACTAGGAGTTCTCGTGAAAGAATGAACTTTATTAGAGTCATGGTTGTAAATATGTATTAGCTATGCAATTTTACACTCACGAACCTATTAAAGAATCTTTTTGCATATCGGACATTCCTGTGTTCTTTTTAGATTAACAAAGTTCTTCTATGATTACTTACCTTCTTGTGAAAGTAAGACCTTGGGATTAAGGAGATCCTGTCTAGTTTTGAGTCACGAATTTCGAGGACAAAATTCTTTTTAGTGGGGTAGTATTGTAACACCCGGTTTTCCCACTGTTTACTGTTTTTATATCAGTAAAATATACATAAACGTTTATAATTTTATTTTTAAACCTAGAAAATGATTTTGGTTAAACCAAGGTCATATTCATACTCTAATTTACCGTGGAGAGCTACGATTCGATTTTGGGTCAAAAATTCAGACGGAACCCGGTCTGCGTTTTCGCTGACAGTAAGATTTTACTGCTCAAATGACCTAATTTTGACCCGTGAACGAAACATTTAAGGTTTTTATGAAGTTTCCAACTTCTTTGGCTATTTTAAAAATTTTCACTTAAAAAGTGAAATAATATATATTATGCGAGTGTTATACGAAATCGGGTAAACGAGACGGAGTTGAAAACGGGATTTGCGGGACCCTCTAATGGATAAATAGGATGTCAAATCATGATGAGTCACAAGGGGTGAGTCATGGGATGACTCCTCATTGTAATGATGGTTTTTAGGAGGAAAAGACTAAAATATCCTTAATGTTGGTTTTATTAACAAGTTTGCCATTGTACAATATTACTAAATTACCCTTGAATTTTTGTGTTTTGGACACAAAACCCCTTGCTTCCCCACGGCCCAAACCAGCCAAGAGTCCATTCCCACTTCTTTAAAAGCCTAAGCCATCTTCTTCATCCAAACTTTGCTCATTTTCACCATTGAAACACTAAGAAACCTAGGCTTGATTTGTGAAGGAAGTAGGAGATTTCTTGCTCATTTCTTGACTTCAAGAGGTAAACCTTACTCATCTTCCTTGTTTAGCATCATGTTCTTCAATAAGTTTTTCATTTTGAAGTCCTTTTCAATATGATGCATTTTAGGGTTTCTAGATTCAAAAATTCATAGAAAATCATAAGAAAATCCATTTGACATGAAACCAATTCCTATAATCCTATTATTACCTCTATATTCTAAATCTAGAAGCTTGCATCAAACAAAATTTTCGAACCTATTTAACCTAAGGAGGTTTTTTTTTTTTTTTTGGGGGGGGGGGGGGGGATAGCTATGATATTATTATTAGATTTTGAGCCTAATTCAATCCCACTAGTTCAACTCAAGGGATGATGATTGACCATTATTTATAAGCTCTTATTAAACGCTATCTCTAGTTAATGTGGGACTTTGGATTTTTCCCAATAATTATGGAAACCAAATATTATTGGTTTACTATGTATGACATTATTTGGAATTTGATGTACGCAACACTATTGTCTGCATAAATTCTCTCCAGAATTATATGGATAGATCTTCGCTCTCCCTAGGTCTACACCCAAAACTCACCCCTTCACCCACCAAAGATAAAGAAATATATGTGTCAGCTTCAATACACACTCTGATATTCTATTTTCGTACCAAATTAAATGGCATTATGTGGTGATATTGTTGACTCGTGCAACTAATGTAACCAATAAGCTTACCAAAATATGTAACATATATAATTTGCTAATCTTGAATAGTTTGACAAGTTATATAATGGTACTATTCAATGTCTTTGATTTCATTAAATCTTTTTTTGAATAATTGCATCTTCATATATAAACAGTTGACAATCGGCTAACTATGGCCTACGGCCCTATGTTGTGTGGTATTTCTTTTTTCCCTTTTCTTGCCAAAAGTCAATAAAATTTCATTAAAATAGAAACAGTTATTGAAATATCAAATTTAAAACAAGAATAAAAATATAGAATATTAAAAGTTTTTTTTTTGAGGCAAGAATATAGTAAAAAAAATTTTTGAAACAAGAATATAGTAAAAGTTAAAACACAACAATTGATGCATTTTGATATTATTGATGAACCAAACTCTACAGTACTGTTGAATAAAAAAAACTCTATAGTACTGTAAGAATATTACTAACTTTGTATGTTATGATCCAGAAAACTCTAGGTTTTGGATTCTCTCTGTCAGAGATGTCTCTGACGCCCCTCTCCGGAAGTGAATCCCAGCTATCCAATTAGATCCAATAGTTCAAAAGAATAAACATTTTAAAACATCAAAAAATTTAAAAAAAAACACAAAAATCCCTTTGCTATTCCTTCCATCTTGCTTTCTTCATCCCTCTGTCGCCTTTCACCACCAGCCACCGCCAGCCACTAGCAAAATTTTGATCACCCGCCACGTCACACCGCCCATCGTTTAGGCATTGTTGTAGCTCTATTTCCTTCATTGTCCACCACGTCACACTCCCTTCTCCCTTTCACTACATGTCTTTAAGAGCCCACCCCACCCTTGACAGACACCCGAGGAAGACATTTGCCTTATCGACAATGAAAATATAAAATGTCAAAAGAGAGAAAGAAGCAGGCAGAGAAAAGAGGATGGACATGAATGAGGAGTGAAAGGGTTGGCCGTGAACGATGACAGTTTACCGTCCACGACGACGGAATGGTGGCTTCCGGTGGGGAGCGATGAGAGGTAGCAAGATGGAAGGAGGAGAAACGGAGTTTATGGATTTCTTTTTTTGAATTTTTAATGTTTTCAAATGTTGATTTTTTTCGAACAATTGAAATTAGATGACTAGGATTTACTGTTGGGTGTAACACCCAGATTTTCACTACTTTCTAATATCGGTAATAAATATCTAAATGCTTATATTTTTATCGGAGACTTAGAAAATGATTTTAAGAAAACCAAATTCATATTCATATTATACTTATTTTTACAAGATTACAATTAAATTTTGGATTGAAGATTCAGACGGAACCCGGTCTGCGTTTTCACTGATAGTAAAATTTCTTGATCGAAAAACCTAATTACTTTCTAGGAGGTCATCCATCCCAGAATTGCTCCAAGTCAAGCAAGCTTAACTGTAGAGTTCTTAAGTGATGGGCTTCCGAAAAGAAGATGCATCTTGTTGGTATAGGTAGTATCAATCAATTCATATAAGTCATCCTCAACTGTATAGTCCCACACCTACACAGCCTCAGGATCCCTTTCATTCCGGTGTGTAATCGGTTCATTCACGTGTTCCTCCGCCTATAAGCCTGCCAGGAGCGGCTCCTTGATCGTGCCTTCTTGCACCGGCGACCACTCCCTGCCCTCGTCGGCCTCGGGTGTTACATGCCCACCAGCTTCCGCTTGGTTCGTCCCCGAACCACACTGTACTGGGAGAGGTGCCGCTCTGATACCATTTGTAACATCCCTGACTGCTTTATGAATTGATGACTATCCCCACAAACCAACACGGCTCTTTTCAGCATGATTTGTCCACACTCACACACTTCCTGGGAAATCTTCCCAGGAGGACCCATCCCAAAATTGCTCCAAGTCAAGCAAAACTGTGGAGTTCTTAAGTGATGGGCTTCCAAAAAAAAGACGCATCTTGTTGGTATAGGTAGTATCAATCAATTCATATAAGTCATCCTCAATTGAATAGTCCCATACCTACACAGCCTCAGGATCCTTCTCATTCCGGTGTGTAATCGGTTCATTCATGTGTCCCTCCACCTAGAAGCCTGCCAGGAGCCGCTCCTTGATCGTGCCTTCTTGCATCGGCGACCACTCGCTGCCCTCGTCGGCCCCGGGTGTTACATGCCGTACTGGGAGTGGTGCCACTCTGATACCATTCGTAACATCCTTGACTGCTTTATGGATTGACGACTGTCCCCACAAACCAACACGAGTCTTTTCAGCATGCTTTGTCCTCACTCACACGCTTCATGTGAAAACTTCACAGGAGGTCACCCATCCCAGAATTGCTCAAAGTCAAGCACGCTTAACTGTGGAGTTCTTAAGTGATGGGCTTCTGAAAAGAAGATGCATCTTGTTGGTATAGGTAGTACCAATCAATTAATATATGTCATCATCAATTGTATAGTCCCATACCTACACAGCCTCAGGATCCCTCTCATTCCGGTGTGTAATCGGTTCATTCATGTGTCCCTTCGTCAAGAAGCCTGCCAGGAGCCGCTCCTTGATCTTACCTTCTTGCACCGGCAATCACTCCCCGCCCTCGTCGGCCCTGGGTGTTACACTGAGAGAGGGGCCAAAGATATCTCCACCGGAGAGAATTCAAACCCAAAACTATAACTTGTTGCTAGACCACCAACCCCTGATCAATAACTGCATCAAAATTCAACAAAACATACACCATGCACTAACAATTGGGATGTGTGATGTGTATTGCCTACCTTTCATTCTTAAAATTAGGACTGCGTAAATAAATAAATAAATTAGTATATCATATAATATCTCAGATAATATTTCCTTTTTTTTTTTTTTTTAAGTGATTAATTATGTGTATACCTGGACATCACGACTCCTATTTTTAATAATGCTGTACATGCAAAAGTATCATTTTAAAATTGATTATAGAGTAACCCACCCAAAAAAAAAAATTGATTATCGAGTAACATCAGCATTTTTCAGCATAAAATTATAATTTAACGGTTTTTATAAGTGTATTTTTGTGGGTGGTAAAAGAATTTAATTGGCCTGTATTATCATTTTAAAGATTTGTTAAACCTTGAATCAATATTCATATCATAAAAAATATTTGACTTTTGCAGTAAAAAAAATGACTTTTATGATAATTATATTGCTTAATTACATTTTTGGTCATTCAACTATTGGTCATGTGCAATTTTGGTTCCTGTGACTTTTTTCGAGCATATTTGGTCCCTCTATTTTTTCAATATTGCAAATTCGATCATTTTGTCTATTATCCGTCAATTTTTTAATGATTAATAGAGAGGAACCACTTCTTTAAACCCATATACCTCTGGTTAAACAATGTGGTGGAACAAAAAGAATGTCCTGAAAAGTAGAAACGAAACCAACAAATGTCATAGAGGAACTATTGCATGAATCATGTTAAAACAGAGAGACAAGGAAGGGAGAAGCTCAATCAGATGTTATATGTGCTTAGAGCAGTTGTTTTCTATGTCGATCATTGAAAAAAATGGACGAACATTGGACAGAAGGACCAAATTTGCAACATTGAAAAAATAAGGGGACCAAATGTACTCGAAAAAAAAAACCACATGGGCCAAAATCGCACATAACCAATAGTTGGAGGACCAAAAATGCAATTAAGCCTAATTATATTAAAAGTTACAAAATAATTTGTGACTGATTTATAGTGTAATGAACTCTACACGATATGCTATTGTTAATAGGGGAACTTTTTGGTGGGATTTACCACCCACTTTCATTTTGGAAGACTTTAATCGAAATAGATTAGGTCTCTCCAATTTTAGATTTAAGTAATTTATGTTTCATGGGTTTGGTTTGGCCCCCTCATGTTTTTTGTATTCTTTTTAAATATTTTTAATTAATTTTTGGTGTGTTACAAGTGATTAATAGGGGTTGTGATGCCAACCTAGTTAGGATTGCCTCCTCTACCGTGATATATTTGCATGCCAATTTTTTCTTAAAAAAAGTTATTTTCTAACATAATACATCAAAAGTTAATACTTTACGTAGTCATTCATTGTTTGTTTTCATCACTGCCTGGCCAAGGGCCAAGCCACCCAAGCAAGGGTTTTGGGCCCAAAAACAAATTTTACTTACTAGTTAGTAGTTACTATTACTAAAATAATTAGGTAGTTTTTTTTTAAAAAAAAATTTACTTACTAATTAGTAGTTGTTAATTGTTATAGACTAATTTAATAAATGATTTTGCATTCTAAAAAACTCAAAAGATAAACTTTAAATAAAAATATAATGTTCTAAAAAAATATATAATAATTTTAACAAAATATTGTTTTTTTTAAAGGTTTAACATAATATTGTTATTAGCTTTAAAAAAGTCTGATCCTACCCAAAGAGGTTGGCCTAGTGGAAGCATGCTAGGTTCGTAAGGTGCAGAGTGTGTACATGGATACTCTCTATAAGTAGAGAGTCTCTGGATCAAATCCTTGTGAAAAATAAATCCCTTGGGAAGGGGTCATACACATGTTGCTCACGGCTCCGGAGTGGTAGCTCACTCGTCACCATTTTTTTATAAAAAAAGTCTCATCTTAGAATTTGTTTTAAATATAAATAGGTGTTGGATCGGTCCTATGTGTGTGTGTGTGTGGTAGGATCCATTGACACCACGTTACGTATTTTGACTTACACTAAATTTGGACCATTAAAATTATTTAATCCAACGGCTTAAAATAATTCAGTAAAAGAATTTTAAAAATTAAAAAATTGTCACGTGATTAACTGTTTTCCTCCCCCATTTTCTCATTATCTGTTATTGCCCTCTTCATCCCTGTTTAGGGATTTCTAAACTAACGCCAAGCCGCTGGAAAATTGTTTTGGTAACCTTGCCTTAGGTTTCTTTGACATTTTCATATAAAATGTTGGAGAACAAAAAATTGTTTCCGTGGCATATCAAGAAAAATTGGTGCCATTTGGCCTTGATGGCCAAAAGAAGAAAACATAAAACAAGAAAAGCAAGTGAATTTAGTCGTTTGACTTTGATGGGTCTCAATATATATATATATATATATATATATATATATATATATATATATATATAAAAGGGGTCCAATTCTTCTCTTTCAACCCCATGCCTTTGTCGACGCTGGTTTTGTAGCTAATTAAGTAATTATACAGTGACAGCATTAAATCAGATGCATGGATATTTCGAAATTCAAAATATCTTTTTGGGAAAGATTTCAAAAAATTTCTGGAAATATCATAATTAAATGTTATTGAAAATTAAAAATATTTGTTAGCAAGCACGGTTTGTTGACTACATATTCATGACTTTTATTTAAGGGGAAATATCATCTAATTAATCATATAATTTATATATAAATTTTTAGAAAATCTTATTTTAATATCTTTAATTACGAAAATATCCCAACATATGTGCCACTATAAATTTGGTGCATACCAAGGATTCCAATCACAATTGGAGACAAAGAAAACTATCATTTCTTAGAAGGCATATAAAAGTGAGAAAGCATGACAAAAGCTTCATTTCAATTGGCTCTCTTTGTGCTCTTGATTCTGGTTGCATCTGGTATTCCTCCATCCTTCTTTTGTGTTTGCCTTGGTTAGAGTTGCATGGATTTTCTTCACACACAAAAAAGATGAATAGGTTCCTATTAAAATTTAAACTTAAAAGTTCAAAATTTATTATAAATAGATATTTAATTAAATGTTAATATATTTATTATTTTCATTTTTATGTTAATTGAATCTAACAGTTAACATACAAACTTATCTTCAAATTTTTTTCCTTGTTTGTTTTATTTTAATATTTCCAGGTTTGACAGCACAAGCAAATGAGACGCTTCCTCCCAAATGTTTGATAGATGATGATTGTAACGATTTTTGCCAACCACATTGCGGAGGCTATTGTGATGGTGTAGCAGGGCGTTGCCAATGTTATTGTCGTAGTCCACCAATAGGGCATATATGATATTACAATGTAGTCAAATGAATTGTACAACCTCTATATTGGGTTAAAATAAAATGAAATTTAATAGAACATGTTTTTTCTCGTCTGTTGCGGAGAATATTGCGACGTCTTTTGAGTAGAGCAGTGCTATTTGCTCGAAAGTATAATTTGTTGTAACCAATTAGATACATCAATATTTGTCACAAAAAAAAAAAAAAAAGATACATCAATAACCATTCAAAGTGGGTAAAACTGAAAAGGATTACATATGTGTCAATGTAATATGCACTTATCCGATTTCATATGAAAATTTTTCATACGAAAGATAATTACCCTTTTGTGTGAGTGAATAAAACAAAGTGGGCATAATTAATTCAAGTTGATCGAATATTACCCGGATATATACTGCACTAAAAGATAATAACTGACATATAGTTAATGAATGATATGAACTCATTGTCAATTGTCGAAAAATCTCCTCGGAAATATGTTGCACTAAAAGATTTTTGGATTCATCAATTTTTTTTGTTAACCATGATATAGGTACGAAGTATCCATCACCGTTAGTGGTAACTAATCTCCGTCGGGGACCCTGTTGGGCACACAAGGTGGTTTCTCCCCTCCCAACTCAGGTTTTCTCTATACACAATAGTCAGGATTTGAACCCCTGACCACTTGCTTATGGTGTCCAAGTCCCTTATCACTGGGACCAATCACATGTTGGTATCCATCAATTTGATAATGGATACATATTTTCAATTAATTAGTTAGAGAAATTGCTTCCAATCAATTGGGGATTTCAATTAATTTCTATTAATTTTGTTTTCTCTAGTTTCAGATCCTTTCAATTATTATTCCCTTTTTATGATATTAATAAAAATAATAGAAAATATTTTTTTGGGTGTTGACACATGGTAGAGGACACATGGCGGTATTTTCTTGCATAAGGAATTGCTTTGTATTATTTATAGATAGATAGATAGATTATAAATAGATTATAGATAGATAGATAGATATAGATAGATAGATTTATAGATAAATAGATAGATTTTTTTTTACAAGAAGATGATAGGTAGATAGATCTATGGCCTTTTAAAAAAATTGATAATCTCAATTTATTTATTCACGATTTAAAGTATTTATTTAACCCCAATCTAAAAAATATGAAAATATTTATATTGCACGAGATGAAAACTCTTACATGAATATGCTTAAACTTTTAATTTGTCTCCTCATGAGGTTCATCCCAAGGATAATGTGCTTTTTCTTTTCAGCATTCATTTTTTATTTAACTATTATATATTGATTGTTGTGTTATATGAATGATGATTATAATTAATTTAAATATATTCAAATTCAAATTTTATTTTATCTTATATGAAATTTATAGTAATGATGTTTATATTATAAAAATTGGACTATTGACCCTTCTACTATAATTCACAAATTGCAAATAATTTTTAAAATTCATGCACTTTTTATATTGCTGTCGGTCATTGTTATACCATTTGCTTCCCATGGGTCACCACACTAGTACTTTACGTAGCCTTTCATTGTTTGTTTTCATTTGCATGTGATAACTCATCCCTCAAAATGTTATTTGTTTACTTATATTCATTTGTTTAAAATATCAATTATAATGGATGTCGAAAAAAAATTCAATTATAATGGATTGAATGGTGTGCTACCCAAGCTAGCATAAGGTGGGTGAGTATTTAGATATATAAAGAACTTTTTTGTTATTATTGTTTAAGAACATCTTATTTTAATATCAATAATTACGAAAATATCCAACATATGTACCACTATAAATTTGGTGCATACCAAGGATTCCAATCACAATTGGAGACAGAGAAAACTCTAGTAGTTTAAAATCATATCTTGGAGAGCACGTTAGTCGCATCAAAAAATGAGAAAGAATGGCAAAAGCTTCATTTCAATCGGCTCTCTTTGTGCTCTTGGTTCTGGTTGTATCCGGTATTCCTCCATCCTTCTTTTGTGTTTGTCTCGATTAGTGTTGCATAGGTTTTCTTCACACACAATAAAAATAAAAAAATCATAGGTTCCTATGAAAAATTAAACTAAAAAGTTCACAAATTATTATAATAGATATTTATTTAAATTTTAATATATTTATTATTTTCATTTTATGTTAATTGAATCAAACAGTTAACATACAAATTTATATATCTTCAATTTTTTTGCTTTTTTGTTTTATTTTAAAATTTTCAGATATGACAGCACAAGCAATTAGTGATGAGCCTCCCAAATGGTCGAGAGATGATGATTGTGATGATTTTTGGAAGGATCAATGCGGAATGGTATACAACGTTGCCAATGTTTTTGTACAACAAAAGGGCATATATGATATTACAATGTAGTCAAATGAATTGTGCAACCTCTGTATTGGGTTAAAATAAAAACAAAATTTAATAAAAACAAGTTTTTCCTCGTTTGTTGAGGTGAATATTGCGGTGTCTTGAGTAGAGCCGTGCTATTTCTTCAAAAGTTGTTGAAAAAAATAATAAATAAAACAGATAAATAAAAATAAATAAAGAAATAGAAAAGAATGCTTATAAAAGTTTATAATATGAGACGTGTACAATAATTTTATCCAATATATAGTATATCCAATAAGTTTATAGTCTATTCTTAAGGATTATTTCGACACAATAATTTTAATAATGTGAATACCCAGAATGTGAGAGACTCTTTGTGACAGCCTAAATCCGGCGTCACATGGTTACCCAATTGCAGAAATATTTCTGATTTACAATGCTGGTTACTTTCTGAAAGTATCATTTTCTCGATGGATGAGTACACTAAAAACAGTAGTTAATTTTTTTTTGAGATGAAGGAAGATAAAGGTAATGAATACTCAGAACATGAATTGAAGACAACATATATATATATATATATATATATATATATATGTATATATATATATATGTATATATATATATATGTATATATATATATATACATATATATATATATATATATATATATATATATATATATATATATATATAACATGTCCCAATGAAAACCAAGTTTCGGTACATAAGGTAGGGCCTTATCAATGACCATTGCAACAGATTTAGACATCTAGGAATTATAACTTAAAAGAGAGTAAGTAAGACACAAGGAAAGAGGGTCAGAAACCACATCCAAAAGATAACTCTAAAAGTTAGATGACGGAATATAATCCACAAAAATGCTCCAAACTGGTTACTGACACTGGCTGCAAGCAGTGTAACACCCTGTTTTCCCTACATTTTCTGTAGCAGTAAATACATATTTAAATGTGTTTATTTTAGATTAAACTCATAGGATGATTTTAATTAAACTAAAATCATTTTCTTGTGTTGTTATATCAAATGAAGTCACGGTAAAATTTTCAATTGAAAATTCAGACGGAAGTCGGTCTGCGTTTTCACTGTCGGTACAAGTTTACTGTGCAGAAAACCTAATTTTGGCCCGTGAACGAAACAATTAGTGTTTTTATTATGTTTCCTTCAACCTTGATTATTTTGAAAATTTTCGTGTAAAAAAATAAAATAAAATATTTTATTCGGGCAAAACGTCGGAAAAATTACGATCGGAAATGCAACCGGGTATCAAATGAAGCAGATTATGGACCATAAAAGAAGTAAGGAGACATGATGGAAAGGGGATATGGAACACTCTAAAAGTACCATCATCACACTTTTCAAATTATAATACTATTTTAATCCAAAAGTCTTTTCTCTCTCTTCTTCCATCCAATCAAGCATTAAATCACCAAGCTTGCTCAACAAGCTCTTCCTCCCACTCCACTTAGTCGTGAACCCCCCCCCCCCCCCCCCTATATATACCCCTTTCATTTTCACTTCTTCATCTTCCTCATTCAACCTCCATTAAAATTCATCTTCTTCCTTTCTTCTTAAAGTTCAAGCTCTTAAAGCTTTAGTTTTTATTCATCTTTTCTACTTAAGCTCTTCATTAAAGTTCTTCCTTATACTAAGGGTAATGCTCTCATATAAATCTTTTTGCAAGTTTCATCTTTTATTTCTTAGTTTACTTTATGTGTTCTTTATATGCTTTAAACTTCTAAAATCTCTCTAAAATGGTAGAAAACTCCTTTTGAGTTGAAACCACTTTCTATAGTCTTGTGTTAACTTATATTTTCACATACTAAGAGGTTGTGTAAAACAAAAATCTCTATCCATCTCTTCCAATGAAGGCCGAATGCTTGCATTTGTGACCTAGGAAGTTTTTGTTTCAACTTTTGGAATATGATCATGTGTTTGAGTTTCTAACTATCCCTTGATCTTGAATCTATAAATCTTGGAAGTTTTGATAGCTTGTTCCTATGATGGCCGAAAAATATGAATAAGTAGGCCTAGGATACTATGTTTCAACTTTTCAAGTATTTATCATGGATTTGGAACTCTTAATAACTTGTTTATTTTATGTTGTTAAAGCTAGTATGTGTTACTTTCATTTTTCCAAGATGATCATGGACTTGAGCTCCATAAGATATTTGGATGCTAAGTCTAAGAGATTGGAAAGCTTAAGGATTTATAACTTGTTTATTTTATGTTGTTAAAGCTAGTATGTTGTGGTAGTTTGGGCGAAGATGAATTTATCTTGTTTTTTATGTGTTAAAGCTAGTATGTGTTACTTTCATTGTCCAAGATGATCATGGGCTTGAGCTCCATAAGATATTTGGATGCTAAGTCTAAGAGATTGGAAAGTTTAAGGAGTTATAACTTGTTTATTTTATATTGTTAAAGCTAGTATGTTACTTTCATTTTCTCAAGATGATCATGGACTTGAGCTCCATAAGATATTTGGATGCTAAGTCTAAGAGATTGGAAAGTTTAAGGATTTATAACTTGTTCATTTTATGTTGTTAAAGCTAGTATGTGTTACTTTCATTTTTCTAAGATGATCATGGACTTGAGCTCCGTAAGATATTTGGATGCTAAGTCTAAGAGATTGGAAAGTTAAGGATTTATAACTTTTTTACTTTATGTTATTAAAACTAGTATGTGTTATTTTCATTTTTCCAAAATGATCATGGTTTTGAGCTCCTTAACACATATGGATGCTAAACCCAAGAGATTGGAAAGTTTAGTGAATGGTAGCCTATTTTACTAGCCGTGGCCGAATGCCCTATGTTGTTAACTTAGTGGAATTTTAATTCAACTTTGTTAAAATATCATTGTTTATGAACTCCTAACACTTAAGGATCACAAATCCATGAGTTGTATAATTTTTGGGAATCTCTAACCCTAAGAACTAGTCTTGGCCGAACCTTTACCTTATGGTTTAGTGTTCTTGTTTTGATTTTAACTTGTGATTTTGTGTTCATAACCTTAGACTTCCATCGCGGGGGGAACGAGAACGTTCGTGACTTACCTCGTCGAGCATCTAATCTTCTTACCTTCACAGAAAGTAAGAGGGGATTGCCTAGGGATATTCAATGACTATATGCATGTGTGTATGTGTTTACTTGAGTGATTTGAATATTATTGTGATATGGAGCCAATATTTGAATAACTCGTTTACTTGAACTATTGTGGTTATTACTTGAAGTTGAACATTACTTGCTTTAAAGTGTTATGAATTATCTCTATATGTGATGAACTGTCGTTAACTGTGACATGATTATTGCTGTTGATTGAAGTTTGAGAAGCCGGACTTGAGTCTGTGCACAATGATTATAAAGGATTAAAAGCCTTAATAAGCCTTGAATAGTACTTTGAAAGTGTTGGTTTCAGTTATAAAAGTTCCTTGTTTAAAACGCTTACTTCAAGAAAATGAGATTCTTATTTTGAAAAGAAACGTTGAAGTGTTTTTAAGGCAATAGAAATTACCTTTTTATGATCCAGAGTTGGTACGAGAGAAAAACTTTTCGAACTATGTGTTTTATGAAGGAAAACCCCTTTGAAAATAGGCGACTTTATTTCATCAAGGATTTCAAAAGGAAGCGAATTTCCTAAATGTTTTATAAAAAGAATTTGTAAAGGAAAATATTTTCTCAGAAATGATTTAGAAGCGTTAGGTTACTTGGACAAGCGACCGAGGTTTTGTTTTGTTTTTGATTTTCACTGAGTGAAAAGTAAAGCACATGTGAAAGAGAATACTAGTTCGCGAGACGTCGCCTCTAGTATTCAGTTTATGCACGTGATCTGGGATCCGTGTCAAGAATTATGGACCAAGGGTCCTAATCGTGATATTATGGGCTAGGAGTCCTAATTTTGGAATTGAGGACAGTGTGTCCTAATTTCGTTGTTATGGGCTAGGAGTCCTCATCACGTTGAAATAAAACATGGATAAAATTATAATTGTTTCTACGACCACAACCTTGGGCTGCGGCCGCGGTCTAAGGTGTTGTGATTGAACACTCGGACTGTGTGTCCTGTGTTATTAATTTTTAAGTGATAGAAATTGTGAATAGTCGTTAGCTTTGGGCTTCGACAAACGGAAAAGAGAGAACACAAAGAAAAGTCTTGTCAATAAAGAGTCTTCTATTCATAGGCATTTCCCCTTGGCAGGCGTGCTTGAGTTATTCGAATACCCGCTTAAGATGTGGTATTCGATGAGGTATACATCCGAATGGCCGTTATAAGGGATTCGTGATGATGTTGATCCGGGCACATGAGGTGACGGAGACAACTTGACAAATGGGGCATATGAGCCTGATCAACTCTTTTTCTTAATGATAAAATGGTGATGGTATCTCATGAGATTAAGATTAGAGCCTGATGATTGAAGTGTCATGCATTATCTTTATAAAATTGATTGATTCGGGTATGAGACCCCTTTGAGATAATACTTATTGTTTACCTATGAGTAATGTTTAAAAATGTTAATATGTCAAGGTGTTGTATGTATCATGTGTATGGTTGTTGTGCGATATATCCGGTGTTGGTATCTCACTCTTTCATTTCTACTTGTTATTCTCTCTTCCTTTTGGTATCGCCGTATATACATGAGTCCAGATGGATCCCAATATCCCGCTGGTGCCGACAACATCGAAGGCGAGGTCTTCGACGATGCGAGGATCTTGGGGCATGGCGGATACACCTAGGGAGACATACTGCCACATACCACGGGCCATCACCACGACCGATCTAAATGCGGCGGAGACCCAATCAGTAGAAGCCACACTTTGTGGATTGGGTCTCCGTCGATTTAGATCGGGGTGATGGCCCGTGGTATGTGGCAGATGTCACCCCTAGGTGTATCTCGCCATGCCCCAAAGATCCTCGCATCGTCGAAGACCTCAGTCTTCGATGTTGTCGGCACCAGCGGGATATTGGGATCCATCTGGACTCATGTACATACGGCGATACCAAAAGGAAGAGAGAATAACAAATAGAAATGAAAGAGTGAGATACCGACACCGGATATATCGCACAACAACCATACACATGATTCATACAACACCATGACATATTAACATTTTTAAACATTACTCATAGGTAAACAATAAGTATTATCTCAGTGGGTCTCATACCCGAATCAATCAATTTTATAAATATAATGCATGACACTTCAGTCATCAGGCTCTAATCCTAATCTCATGAGATACCATCACCGTTTTATCATTAAGAAAGAAAGAGTTGATTAGGCTCATACGCTCCGTTTGGCAAGTTGTCTCCGTCACCTCATGCGCCCGAATCAACATCATCACGAATCCCTTATATCGGCCATTCGGATGTATACCTCATTGAATACCACATCTTAAGCGGGTATTCGGATAACTCAAGTACGTCTGTCAAGGAGAAATGCATATGAATAAAAGACTTTTTATTGACGAGACTTTTCTTTGTGTTCTCTCTTTTCCGTTTGTCGAAGCCCAAAGCTAACGACTGTTCACAATTTCCATCACTTAAAAATTAATAACACGGGACGCACAGTCCGAGTGTTCAATCACAACACCTTAGACTGCGACCGCAGCCCAAGGTTGTAGTCGTAGAAACAATTATAATTTTATCCATGTTTTATTTCAACATGATAAGGACTCCTAGCCCATAACAACAAAATTAGGACACAAAGTCCTCAATTCCAAAATTAGGACTCCTAGCCCATAATATCACGATTAGGACCCTTGGTCCATAATTCTTGACACGGATCCCAGATCACGTGCATAAACTGAATACTAGAGGCGACGTCTCGCGAACTAGTATTCTCTTTCACATGTGCTTTACTTTTCGCTCAGTGAAAATCAAAAACAAAACAAAACCTCGGTCGCTTGTCCAAGTAACCGGAACGTTTCTAAATCATTTCGGAGAAAATATTTTCCTTTACAAATTCTTTTATAAAACATTTAGGAAATTCGTTTCCTTTTGAAATCCTTGATGAAATAAAGTCACCTATTTTCAAAGGGGTTTTCCTTCATAAAACACATAGCTCGAAAAGTTTTTCTCTCGTACCAACTCTGGATCATAAAAAGGTAATTTCTATTGCCTTAAAAACACTTCAACGTTTCTTTTCAAAATAAGAATCTCATTTTCTTGAAGTAAGCGTTTTAAACAAGGAACTTTTATAACTGAAACCAACACTTTCAAAGTTCTATTCAAGGCTTATTAAGGCTTTTAATCCTTTATAATCATTGTGCACAAACTCAAGTCCGACTTCTCAAACTTCAATCAACAGCAATAATCATATCACAGTTAACGACAGTTCATCACATATATTGATAATTCATAACACCTTAAAGCAAGTAATGTTCAACTTCAAGTAATAACCACAATAGTTCAAGTAAACAAGTTATTCAAGTATTGGCTCCATATCACAATAATATTCAAATCACTCAAGTAAACACATACACACATGCATATAGTCATTGAATATCCCTAGGCAATCCCCTCTTACTTTCTGTGAAGGTAAGAAGATTAGATGCTTGACGAGGTAAGTCACGAACGTTCTCGTTCCCTCCGTGATGGAAGTCTAAGGTTATGAACACAAAATCACAAGTTAAAATCAAAACAAGAACACTAAACCATAAGGTATAGGTTCATCCAAGACTAGTTCTTAGGGTTAGAGATTCCCAAAAATTATACAACTCATGGATTTATGATCCTTAAGTGTTAGGAGTTCATAAACAATGATCTTTTAACAAAGTTGAATTAAAATTCCACTAAGTTAACAACATAGGGCATTCGGCCAAGGCTAGTAAAATAGGCTAGCATTCACTAAACTTTCCAATCTCTTGGGTTGAGCATCCATATGTGTTAAGGAGCTCAAAACCATGATCATTTTGGAAAAATGAAAATAACACATACTAGCTTTAATAACATAAAAAAACAACTTATAAATCCTTAACTTTCCAATCTCTTAGACTTAGCATCCAAATATCTTATGGAGCTCAAGTCCATGATCATCTTAGAAAAATGAAAGTAACACATACTAGCTTTAACAACATAAAATAAACAAGTTATAAATCCTTAAACTTTCCAATCTCTTAGACTTAGCATCCAAATATCTTATGGAGCTCAAGTCCATGATCATCTTGGAAAAATGAAAGCAACACATACCAGCTTTAACAACATAAAATAAACAAGTTGTAAATCCTTAAACTTTCCCCATGATCATCTTGGAAAAATGAAAGTAACACATACTAGCTTTAACAACATAAAATAAACAAGTTATTAAGAGTTCTAAATCCATGATATGAACAACACTTGAAAAGTTGAAACATAGTATCCTAGGCCTACTTATTCATATTTTTAGGCCATCATAGGAACAACCTATCAAAACTTCCAAGATTTATAGATTCAAGATCAAGGGATAGTTAGAAACTCAAACACATGATCATATTCCAAAAGTTGAAACAAAAACTTCCTAGGTCACAAATGCAAGCATTCGGGCTTCATTGGAAGAGATGGATAGAGATTTTTGTTTTACACAACCTCTTAGTATGTGAAAATATAAGTTAATACAAGACTATATAAAGTGGTTTCAACTCAAAAGGAGTTTTCTACCATTTTAGAGAGATTTTAGAAGTTTAAAGCATATAAAGAACACATAAAGTAAACTAAGAAATAAAAGATGAAACTTGCAAAAAGATTCATATGAGAGCATTACCCTTAGTATAAGGAAGAACTTTAATGAAGAGTTTAAGTAGAAAAGATGAATAAAAACTAAAGCTTTAAGAGCTTGAACTTTAAGAAGAAAGGAAGAAGATGAACTTTAATGGAGGTTGAAGGAGGAAGATGATGAAGTGAAAATGGAAGGGGTATATATAGGCAGAAGGAGGACAGTTGCACGGCTAAGGGAGTGAGAGGGAGAGCTTGTTGAGCAAGCTTGGTGGTTTAATGCTTGATTGGATGTAAGAAGAGAGAGAAAAAACTTTTGGATTAGAATAGTATTATAATTTTAAAAGTGTGAAGATGGTACTTTTAGAGTGTGTCATAGCCCTTTCCATCATGTCTCCTTACTTATTTTATGGTCCACAATCTGCTCCATTTGATACTCGGTTACATTTCCGATCGTAATTTTTCCGACGTTTCGCCCGAATTAAATATTTTTTTATTTTTTTTTTCCACGAAAATTTTCAAAATAACCAAGGTTGAAGGAAACATAATTAAGACACTAATTGTTTCGTTCACGGGTCAAAATTAGGTTTTCTCGCGATAAAACTTGTAAGGAGTGAAAATGCAGACTGACTTCCGTCTGAATTTTCAACTGAAAATTTTACCGTGACTTCATATGATATAACAACACAAGAAAATGATTTTAGTTTAATTAAAATCATCCTTTGAGTTTAATCTAAAATAAACACATTTAAATATGTATTTACTGCTACAGAAAATGTAGGGAAAACAGAATGTTACACTCTTTCAGAATAACAATATTATTATTATAGGTATCAAATACCAACAAACAACAAGAATTACATCAACTTTTATATAAAAAAGAGATAAAATATTTTTCCACAAATAAGAATAAAACCTTTTTGAGAAGACAATGAACCACCCATCCCCATTATATAGTGGAATGCCTCCTCAATCTTCATCTCGTGTACCCCTTGTTTTTTTATATTAAAGCTCCATTAAACAATTGTACAAATTTCCTTTTATACAACAACACAATTCATAACATTCATGAAATATATTATATAAATTTTTTTTCATGACATATATAATGCCATAAAAAACTGTAACGATGAAGAAAAACTATTAAAATACAATTCAAAACATTAACAAGTAATAAGAAAGAATCAAAACATGTTGAATACAATAAATGAAAATAAAAGACAAAAAAGTCTGAATTTAAAACATTTCAAGTATTACATTATTTTTAAAACAACGGCCTAACGATGGATAACCTTAATGACTTTAATTACGAAAACATCCCAACATATGTGCCACTATAAATTTGGTGCATACCAAGGATTCCAATCACAATTGGAGACACAGAAAACTATCATATCTTAGAAAGCATATAAAAGTGAGAAAGCATGGCAAAAGCTTCATTTCAATTGGCTCTCTTTGTGCTCTTGGTTCTGGTTGCATCTGGTATTCCTCCACCCTTCTTTTGTGTTTGCCTTGGTTAGAGTTGCATGGGTTTTCTTCACACACAAAAAAAATGAATTGGTTCCTATTAAAATTTAAACTAAAAAGTTCAAAAATTATTATAAATAGATATTTAATTAATGTTAATATATTTGTTATTTTCATTTTTATGTTAATTGAATCTAACGGTTAACATACAAACTTATCTTCAAATTTTTTCCTTGTTTGTTTTATTTTAATATTTCCAGGTTTGACAGCACAAGCAAAAGAGACACTTCCTCCCAAATGTTCGATAGATGATGATTGTAATGATTTTTGCGAACCACATTGCGGTGGCTATTGTGATGGTGTAGCAGGGCGTTGCCAATGTTATTGTCGTAGTCCACCAATAGGGCATATATGATATTACAATGTAGTCAAATGAATTGTACAACTTATATTGAGTTAAAATAAAATGAAATTTAATAGAACATGTTTTTTCTCGTTTGTTGGGGTGAATATTGCGACGTCTTTTGAGTAGAGCAGTGCTATTTGTTCGAATGTATAATTTGTTGTAACCAATTAGATACATCAATATTTGTCAAAAAAAAATTAGATACATCAATAACCATTCAAAGTGGCTAAAACTGAAAAAGATTACATATGTGTCAATGTAATATGCACTTATCCGATTTCATATGAAAATTTTTCATACTATAGATAATTACCCTTTTGTGTATGTGAATAAAACAAAGCGGGCATAATTAATTCAAGTTGATCGAATATTACCCGGATATATACTGCACAAAAAGATAATAACTGACATATATTTAATGAATGATATGAACTCATTGTCAATTGTCGAAAAATCTCCTCAGAAATATGTTGCACTAAAAGATTTGGATCCATCAATTTTTTTGGTAACCATGATATAGGTACGAAATATCCACCACCGTTAGTGGTAACTAATCTCCGTCGAGAAACCTGTTGGGCACACAAGGTGGTTTCTCCCCTCCCAACCAGGTTTTCTCCATAAGAGTCGGGATTCTAACCCCAGACCACTTGCTTAAGGTGTCCAAATCCCTTACCACTTGGACCAACCGCTTGTTGGTATCCATCAATTTGATAATGGATATATATTTTCAATTAATTAGTTAGAGCAATTGCTTCCAATCAATTGGGGATTTCAATTAATTTCTATTAATTTTTTTTTTCTCTAGTTTCAAATCCTTTCAATTATTATTCCATTTTTATGATTTTAATAAAAATAATAGAAAACCATTTTTTTGGGTGTTGGCACGTGGTAGAGGACACGTGGCGGTATTTTCTTGCATAAGGAATTGCTTTGCATTATTTATAGATATATAGATTATAAATAGATTATAGATAGATAGATATAGATAGATTTATAGATAAATTGATAGATTTTTTTTACAAGAAGATTATAGGTAGATAGATCTATGGCCTGTTAAAAAAATTGATAATCTCAATTTATTTATTCACGATTTACAGTATTTATTTAACCCCAATCTAAAAAATATGAAAATATTTATACTGCATGAGATGAAAAATCTTACATGAATATGGTTAAACTTTTAATTGGTCTCATCACGAGGTTCATCCCTAGGATAATGTGCTATTTTCTTTTTAGCATTCATTTTTTATTTAACTACTATATATTGATTGTTGTGTTATATGAATGATGATTATAATTAATTTAAATATATTCAAATTCAATTTTTATTTTATCTTATATGAAATTTATAGTAATGATGTTTATATTATAAATTGGACTATTGACCCTTCTACTATAATTCACAAATTGCAAATAATTTTTAAAATTCATGCACTTTTTATATTACCGTCGGTCATCTATAAGTAATACAATTTTATCCCCTATGCAATGTGGGTTTGCCATGTATCATATTCTCTATGCAAAAAATGCATCAATAAATATGGATGTCAAGTGTCAACACTACAATTTTTTTGATTTATAAATAAACTTAATACAATAATTTAGGTTAATATTCGTAAATTTAAATTTTAAGTGTAAATCAAATAATAAATCAAATTTGGGTTATGTAAATTTGAATTTCAATCAAATAATAAATCAAATGTAAATTTGGGTATGTAAATTTGAAGTTTACGTAAATATTGTTATTTAAAAATTGAATCTATAAATTTATAAATCTATAAATCTATCTATCTATATCTATAAATCTATACCTATAAATAATACAATTATATCCCCTATACAATGTGGTAGGGGTGTTCGCGGATTGGATTGGATCGGTTTTGAGCTAAAAAGTCATCCGATCCAATGATAAAAACATCGTGCGGTTTGGATTGGATCGGTTTGCTTCCTTAAAAAAATCTGATCCGATCTAATCCAATCAAATGCGGTTTGGATTGGATTGGATAATTCGGTTTTTGTCATATTTTATTTTTTTTCTAATGTCAAGTGTCCTTTCTACTTATTTAATAGTGGATAAAAGATAATCTTCATTTTAATTTGAGAGTTTGAGAAGAAAAAATTATTGATATTTTTTAACACGTTCTTTTATATTAATTCTCTATATCTACTCCTACTTATCCTATTTTTTCCTTGAATTGGCTACAAATAAATTGTAGGTAATTATTTTTCAAATTTACTTAATTATTTTCCTATTTTTCATGATTACTCAATCAAATATATATATGCTATGCACCAAAACTTTTAGTAAAATATAACTTCAAGGCATTAATATTTATTCTAAATAGTCTTATATATGTCATTCCAACAAAAATATTAAAGAGAATGAGGGATATAAAAGTATGAAGAATAATGTTTAAGTATGAGTAATACTATAATTTCAAAAATAATAGTATATGTATATAATAGATCGGTTTGGATTGGATTTCATTATAGGATCCAAAATCCGATCCAATCCAATAAAAAATTGTGGTTTTTTTGGTTTATTCGGTTTTCGGTTTTTCGGTTCGGTTTTTACGGTTTGAATCGGTTTGGACCGGTTGATGAACACCCCTACAATGTGGGTTTGTCATGTGTCATATTCTCTATGCAGAAAATGCATCAATAGATATGGATGCCAAGTGTCAACACTACAATTTTTTTGATTTATTATTTGATTTATAAATAAACTTAATACAATAATTTTGGTTAATATTCATAAATTTAAATTTTAAGTGTAAATCTATAAATCTATCTATAAATAATACAATTATATCCCATATGCAATGTGGGTTTGCCATGTGTCGTATTCTCTATGCAGAAAATGTAACAATAGATATGGATGCCAAGTGTCAACACTACAATCTTTTTGATTTATTATTTGATTTATAAATAAACTTAATACAATAATTTAGGTTAATATTCGTAAATTTAAATTTTAAGTGTAAATCAAATAATAAATCAAATTTGGGTTATGTAAATTTGAATTTCAATCAAATAATAAATCAAATTTAAATTTGGGTGCGTAGATATTGTTATTTAGAAATTAATTTTAAATTTAAAAATTGAATTTAACTAAATCAACTATAAAATTTGGGTTAGTTTCAAAAATAATACAATTATATCCCCTATGCAATGTGGGTTTGCCATGTGCCATATTCTCTATGCAGAAAATGTATCAATGTTTATGGATGCCAAGTGTCAACACTACAATTTTTTTGATTTATTATTTGATTTATAAATAAACTTAATACAATAATTTAGGTTAATATTCGTAAATTTAAATTTTAAGTGTAAATCAAATATTAAATCAAATTTAAATTTGGGTACGTAAATTTGAAGTTTACATAAATATTGTTATTTAAAAATTAATTTTTAAATTTTAAAATTGAATTTAACTAAATCAACTATAAAATTTGGGTTAGTTTCAAAAATTTAAATTTTAAATGTAATTAATCTTATCTAATTATTTAATTTATTGGAATTTTATTTTCCATTTTAAGGTCATTCCTAAAATGGAATTACCTAAATCTTATCATATTTAAAATTAAGTTTAAATTCCGTAAATTTAAATAGAAATTTGGATTTTAATTTTAAATTTTAGGTTAAAATAATGTTTTGGTCCCTATACGTGACATCGATTTTCAATTTGGTCTCTATACGTAAAAAGTTATCAATTTGGTCCCTATACGTGACACTGATTTTCAATTTGGTCCTCATAGCTAATTGGTCCCTATATAAGAGGACCAAATTGCAAATTATTGTCACATGTAGGGACCAATTCAACAAAAAAAAATTTGAAATCGGTCCCTACATGTGATAATTATTTTCAATTTGGTCCCTATATGTGATAATAATTTGCAATTTGGTCCCTCGCTCTTATATAGGGACCAATTAGCTGTGAGGACCAAATTGAAAATCAGTGTCACATATAGGGACCAAATTGATAACTTTTTACGTATAGGGACCAAATTGAAAATTGATGTCACGTATAGGGACCAAAACATTACTTTAACCTAAATTTTATTAATCTTATCTAATTATTTCAAATTAATCTCAAGTTTAAGGTCATAGAAGATGTTGCTGAATAAAAAATATATACGTAAATCTTAACAAAATTGTAATTAAATTTAAAATTCGTAAATTGAAATTGAAAATAGAATTTAAATTTTAAATTTAACTAATCTTATCTAAATATATAAACTATTTCAATTTTAATTAAACTGATGAAAAACATGTGTCAATCATCTTATCTCACTTTTTAAATGTATACGTAGCAACTATATTCTATGGAGATGATAGTTATATTGATGGAGAATTTGTTGAAGGGAATCATTACATATTTTCAACATATGTTATTTAGTTGGTGAGTTATACTTTTGTTTACGATTATCGTCTCATTTTTTTAGTCGAAATATTCCTTTTTCATTTTAAGTATTTATCGTTTCATGTACAGATGTAATTGGTCTTCTTACTGCTTTCCGTCTGAGCGAGAAACTTTAAGGATGGAAAGAAATCCAAATTAAGGGTTTTGGAGTTGTACAATGATGGGTATTGATACTGCCACTATAGATTAATAGCTTCAAATTTAATTTCATTTACTCCTATTTATTGGGTGTCCGTTGGTGTTCACTGTTTGGGAGATTTTAGTCGTTGATCCAAATAATATATCAAATTTTATAATCAATATTTTATTTCTAAATTTATTAAGTAGGTTATTTAAACTTAACAAATTATATGATATTCACATGTATTATATATTTTATATAATTTGTGTATATTATGTTAAAAAATTTATGTAATTGATATGTCAAAATTCAAAAGTTATCTTATAATACTAAAGTTATTAATCAAATAATTTAAAAATCATCCATAATTTATCCCGTGCGGGCACGTAATAGAATTCTAGTTGTTATACAATTTGCTTCCCATGGGTCACCACACTAGTACTTTACGTAGCCTTTCATTGTTTGTTTTCATTTGCATGTGATAACTCATCCTCAAAATGTTATTTGTTTACTTATATTCATTTGTTTAAAATATCAATTATAATGGATGTCGAAAAGAAAATATCAATTATAATGGATTGAATGGTGTGGTACCCAAGCTAGCATAAGGTGGGTGAGTATTTAGATATATAAAGAACTTTTTTGTTATTATTGTTTAAGAACATCTTATTTTAATATCAATAATTACGAAAATATCCAACATATGTACCACTATAAATTTGGTGCATACCAAGGATTTCAATCACAATTGGAGACAAAGAAAACTCTTGTTTAGTGTTGCATAGATTTTCTTCACACACACACAATAAAAATAAAAATTCATAGGTTCCTATGAAAAATTAAACTAAAATGTTCACAAATTATTATAAGAGATATTTATTTAAATTTTAATATATTTATTATTTTCATTTTATGTTAATTGAATCTAACAGTTAACATACAAACTTATATATCTTCAACTTTTTATACTTTTTTGTTTAATTTTAAAATTTTCAGGTATGACAGCACAAGCAATTAGTGATGAGCCTCCCAAATGTTCGAGAGATGATGATTGTGTTGATTTTTGCAAGGATCAATGCGGAGGCTTTTGTAATGGTATACAACGTTGCCAATGTTATTGTACAACAAAAGGGCATATATGATATTACTATGTAGTCAAATGAATTGTACAACCTCTATATTGGGTTAAAATAAAAACAAAATTTAATAAAAACAAGTTTTTTCTCGTTTGTTGAGGTGAATATTGCAATGTCTTGAGTAGAGCCGTGCTATTTCTTCAAAAGTTGTTGAAAAAATAATAAATAAAACAGATAAATAAAAATAAATAAAGAAATAGAAAAGAACGCCTATAAAAGTTTATAATCTGAGACGTGTACAATAATTTTATCCAATATATGGTCTATCCAATAAGTTTATAGTCTACTCTTAAGGATTATTTCGATACAATAATTTTAATAATGTGAATACCCATAATTTGAGAGACTCTTTCAAAATAACAATATTATTATGGGTATCAAATACCAACAAACAACAAGAATTACATCAACTTTAATTTTATATAAAAAAGAGATAAAATCTTTTTCCACAAATAAGAATACAACCTTTTTGAGAAGTCAATGAACCACCCATCCCCAATATATAGTGGAATGCCTCCTCAATCTTCATCTCGTGTACCTTTTTTTTCCCATTAAAGCTCCATTAAACAATTGTATAATTTTCCTTTTATAAAACAACACAATTCATAACATTCATGAAATATATTATATAAAAAAAATTCATGACATATATAATGCCATAAAAAACTGTAACGAAGAAGAAAAACTATTAAAATACAATTCAAAACATTAACAAGTAATAAGAAAGGATCAAAACATGTTAAATAAAATAAATGAAAATAAAAGACAATAAAGTCTGAATTTAAAACATTTCAAGCATTAAATTATTTTTAAATAAATTTTAAATAAATTTTCCAGTCGTTACCATATTTTTTATTTTCTATTTGTATTTATAAAATAAAAATAAGAAAAAAACTAAAAATAATTAAAGTTAACTGACATTGATTACAATTAATTGCATTTTCACCAATTGATTTTTATTTCCTTTCTGCACAAATTAATTTAAAAATTGATTTTCTAATGTATTTATTAGAATCAGATAAAATGGAAATTTTTTGAAATTAAAGAGATTAATTAAAATATATGTATAATTTATAAATCTATCTATCTATAAATCTAAAATCTATCTATCTATATAAATAATAAAAAGCGATCCCTATGCAAGGAAAATCTGCCATGTGTCAGTCATGTCCTTACATTTTTTTTATTTTCTATTGTATTTATAAAAAAAGTAAAAAAGAAAAATAATTAAAAGTAACTGAAGTTGATTACAATGAATTGCATTTTCACCAATTTTTTTTATTCCCTTTCTGCACAAATTAATTTAAAAAATTATTTTTATTGTATTTATTATAATAATAAAAAATGGAAATTTATTAATATTAAATGAGATTAATTAAAATATATCAATAATGTATAACTCTCTCTCTCTCTATATATATATAGCAATCCCCTATGCAAGGAAAATTTGTCGTGTGTTAGTTGCCACGTGTCATTAGCATATTTATATTATTTAAAACAAGACGATGGACCCGTGCAATGCACGTGTGAAATATGCGTTAGCAATATAATTTCATATTATTTGAAAATACAATACATGATTAATTTTAATGTGAAATTAATATATAAAAGTATAAACCTTGTAAAAAAATGTATAAATGACATAATGCATTTTTTATTTGGGAATTTATTGTATCTTAAAAATGGTAGGATTATAAAATATTATCGATAAACAAATATTAAGGTAACACGACCACAATCCTCCTAATTAAGGTAGCACGAATACAATACACTCGTGTATCCCACGTATACATGTGCGGTACACGGGCAAAGGATTTGTTGGAATAATTTTTTTTAATTAAAAACTATAAGATAAGCAAAAGTTATTGACAAATTAATGTTAACATGATATAATGAGATTTAAAAGTTTTCTACATAAAATAAGGCTGGATATGTGTAAGAAAATAGAAATTATTATACTTCAACATTCATTTGCTCTACTTTTTTCACCTGTCCCTTGTACTCAGTTCGATCAATGCTTATAGTATATATCATAAACACAATATATAATGAATGAAATATTACAAAACACAACTTTTAAATAAAAGAGTTCTAAGAAATTTACAAATATTATGACATGTATTAGATTAAACCAGTTGCAATTATGTTATCTCCCTATCGAAGAAACATATGAAGCAACTTATTATAACCCAAATGTAGAATCAAATTGGCCTCACCTACACAAAATTTCACACCAAAAATAAATCATAAAAATATTTTTTTTTAAAAATGAGTCCTATGAAATTTTAAAAATATAATGATATGTATTAAATTCAAATCATTGCAGCTATGTTATCTTCTCGTCAAAGCAAAGACAGAAAGTAATTCATCAGAATGTTGAATCAAATTGGTCTCACTTGAAAAAAAATGTACAAACAAATTTAAATTGCTTAAATAAATGAAAATCTTTACAAAGAAATATATTTATGCTAAAATTATTATATCAATGATTTTAAAAAAAAAAGTGCATATAAATTATGACAAATTATAATTTTTCCCTAGCAATAAACAAAAAGTTTTCTTAATCTTAAAATATTAAGATTATTAAAATAATGAATTACAAATATGTAACACCCCGATTTTCGCTGCTTCGTAATATCGATAATAAATATATAAATATATATTTTTATCCGAGCCAGAAAAAAATGATTTTGGATAAACCAAGGTCATTTCCTTGTTATACTTATTTTTATAAGGTTACGGGGAAGTTTTTGGTTGAAAATTCAGACGGAAACCGATCTGCGTTTTGCTGCGTTTTCACCGATAATGAAAGTTTACTGCTCGAAGACCTAATTTTGAGTCGTGAACGAGATGAAAAATGTTTTTATCGTATTTACTACGATACTGGAAGTTTTGAAAATTTTGGTAAAAAAATTAAAATATTATATTTGTTGCGGGCGTATAAGTCGAGATATCTCTAGGAAAAGCTTGCGCCAGATGAATCGAGGAGTCGGCAACGTAGCAGAGATGATGGATTTGACTGATTTGCCGAGTATTTATGACGAGCTTATCCGAGTCATAATGGCCATAATGGCACATTTATGACAAAGTTAATTTTTCCTATGAAATGGCCAAATTGCCCTTGTCTTTTTATGACAATTTCAAACAAATGCCATTGGAAAAAGTTGACCAACCCTTGCCCAAAACCCACGGCTCCAATGCATTCTTCATTAAGTTTGGTTTCTTCTTCATTTAAATAGGTTGTCTTCTTCATTAAGCCATTTTCTTCCATTTCCATATTCTTTTCTTCAAAGTGTTCATAATTCGTCCGATTTTGCCTAGCAATTCTGACCAGTTTCTATTTTGAATATCGAAAAACTTTCAACATGAAAGTTGTTCATATTTCTCTCTTCTTTCCAACGACATAAAGATCATCCAAAACGGACAAGTATGTTGAGAGATCCACCCAAAATACTAAAACTGTTCTAAACCCTAACTATCTTCATCTTCTTCCTTAAGTTTCTCAAGAACATCATGAAAAATTTGTGAAGAACATCATCCAAATCTTGATTTCCTTGAATCATCAAGAGGTAAAAACTTATTATCTTGTCATTTGAATCATTTCTCTTCACAACTTTTGTAGATTCATGGCTAAGATTCATATGTTCTTCATTTGTTCAAAGTTCATGGAACTAGATTCAAAAATTCATAACTAATTCTAGAAAAATCCTTTTGACATGAAACCAATTGCTATGATCTTATAATCATCTCTATTTTCATCATCTAGAAGCACAAGATCATGAGAAATTTCTTTCCCTAAAATCTGGACTGGGCCGAACCTAGGATAACTTTGTGTTCTTAGGTTTTGTTTCAATTTCATGTCTTGATTCATGATTATAACTTATTAGTTCTTGTATTCAAGTATATAAAAGATCAAAAATCAAACTTGAGCCTATTTGTTTCTTCAAAAACCGAAACCCTAGATATGATCACTTAATGATTTTGTGATTCAAAAGTTGTTGTAATCTTTGAATCCAACTCTAAGCTTTGTATGTTGATTAAATCCAAGAGTTTAGAAATTTTAGAGATTTCTAACCCCAAACTCAGCCCTTGGCCTAAACCCTAGTTCTTGGAACTAGATGAGTTTTAGTTCATGTTCTTAGTTCATAATCATGGTTAAAGTGATTAATCATGCTTAAGTAACTTATGGATCATTAATCCCTAAGTTAATCAAATTTTAAGTTTCCTAACCTAGAAAATTGGGTGAAGCCGAACCCTACCCCCATTGATTTAAGTGTGTTGTTGTTTGACTTTGATTTATTTTGGTTACAATTCGTTATGAAGGAATCGATCGGGTTGGTTTGACCTAAAGCCGACGGAGGAAACCGGATCAAATCGGGAGATTATTTGAAACCCTTAGTTCGAGTCTTCAACAGGTAAGGGGAGCTTACCTGAGGGATTTTTCTCTATAACTATTTGTGTGTAGTGTGATTTATATGAATTATATGTGGTTGTGGTTATTTGTTTATGTGGCTTACGTTGTGTTGTTTATCTGTGTATCGGTGATTTATCTGCTTTTAATTTATTTAATTATCTGCAGTAGTATATTATGTTGCTATGATGCATGATCTGCCTGGTGATATAATTATGATGATGTTGTTGAATGATGAATGTTGAATGTTGTTTGAGAGGCCTGACGGTGGTCAGTGCACAACCGATTAATCAGATAAAAGATTTAATAAGTTGTGAAAATTATATTCAACATTTTATGGGAAATGTTGGAATATAATAATGGTGGAAAATATTATTTTGGGAAAATAATGAGTTTTTGAGAACTATTATTATTTTAATAATTTATCAGTGTAAAAGAAATTTGTGAGTCACGGTGAGAGCGTAACCGTGAAATTTTCTTAGTAATGCTAATTTTTATGCAAGAAATTCCGAAATATTATAAAAAGTTATTTTGTGAAATTAATATTCAAAAATACTTTATAAAAATAACAATAAAAATAAAAATAATAAAATAATAATATAAAATAAAAAGTCAAAGTTTGACTTTAAAAATATTTTCTTGGAAAATGATAAACGATGGCAAGTTCTGAAATTATTTATGGTGAAAGTTTAAAAATAGCAGTACTTGTTTTGAGAAGAGGTTTAATCAGAATTGATTTAAATTTTAAAAGCTGAAGTTTCATTAAAAGAGTTTTCAAGTAGAAATGATTTTCTGTAAATGAGTTTTACTAAACGACGATATAGAACTTAGTAACCGAGATGTCGGGGTGCTAGTGTTCTTATGACGTTGTCTTATTTTGGATTTGTTTTTCACAGACAAAAACGATGTAAAACGATGTTATGGAACTTAATAACCGAGACGTCGGGGTATTAAGGTTCGTTGTGTTGTAGACTGGGTATCTACGTAAATAAGTTAAAACGTTTTGAGAAGTTTTCTATTACCACGAACCTAAGACTGATTGCAACGGTCTAAGGGCTTCGTGATTGAGCACTCGGACTTTGAGGTCCTGTGTTGTTAATAAAAGTTGTAAAGATGTTGAAAACGATGATGCTTTTGAGAGCATTCGATGTTGAAAACGATGATGCTTTTGAGAGCATTCGAGGTTGAAAACGATGATGCTTTTGAGAGCATTCAATGTTGAAAACGATGATAAGTTGAAAGCTTTTGAGAGCTTTGATGTTTAAAAACGATGATGGGTCGAAAGCTTTTGAGAGCTTTGACAAATAAAGATATAGCACAAAGAAAAGTGTTGAGAACAAAAGGTTTTTATTGCATGCATTTGGCAGACGTGCCATGATCAAACGAGTGATTACCATGCGGCGTCATGGTAGATCATAAAGATGTTCTTATTGTGCCTAGTGGACAATGAGGCCCTATCTACATTGGGACACCTGTGCCACGATGTTGGACAGTGTGTGATAGGTTTTATATGAGTGATTACCATGCGGCGTCATGGTAGATCATAAAGATGTTCTTATTGTGCTGGGTGGACAATGAGGCCCCATCAACGTTGATATCACCTGTGCCTCGATGTTGGACAGTGTGAGATGGGTTTTGACTGCGTGTCTGTGGCTGCGTGCCTGTAACTATCGAGTCTGATCAACTCATTACGATGTTGGAGATATCTCATGAAATTGGGTATGAATGTTTAGATGATGTTTTGAAGTGTTCATGCATAGTTTTTCAACGTTGATGTTTGGGGTGTGAAACCCATTGATAAATGATGTGATATAATATGAATGAGTAGGTTGTTATAAATATGTATATGTGTATATGCCTTCTTTTGTGTTGCGCATTTAGTTATGGTGATAAATCCGTATATTGGTGTCTCACCCTTACAACACATCTCAGAGACGTACGAGGGGTATGATCCCTACAAGAAGAGGAAGGCTGTCTAGTTGGAAGCGTCTTTGTCTTGCTCCGGTTGGCGGTTGTGTCTCATTAGTCACGACCGACTTAGGTCCTATTATGTTTTGAAGATAAAACTGATGTTGATTTAGGTATGAAAATATATGAGGCAGTATAGTTGTAAGATTTATATACATTGTGTTGTTAAGTGTGATTTGATTAAGTTGTTATTGTTATGAGGTTAAAAAGAAAAAAAATTTATCACCATATTTTGAAAAGATGAACGTTGAGAAAACATTATTTTCCGAAAGTAACCAGCAAATTAAGTTTTATTTCCGCAAACGGGTAACCATGTGATGACCGAGTTTAGGGTGTCACATTAGTGGTATCAGAGCTGGTCGAGTCTTTCGGGAATGTTGGGAAATAGGTCTGTTAGGTTTTTGTTGTGTGATCTCTGGTTGAAACTTGTTTGAATTGTTTCTTGGTTGAAACAATGTGTGTTGACACACAAGTAAGTATGTTTTGGTGGGTTCTAATTGGGTTGAGACCTTGTGAGAACTCATGTTTACTAAAGGGTACTTATGTTCATGTTGATACATTCGTTTATCCCTTAGGACGGTATCAGACATTTGAATAAGGTACCTGTCATCGTAAGTTTTTGGGGAAAATTTTCCGAGAATGTCCTAAGTTTGTACGGACGGACGGATGTTGAGTTTCTGATTGATCTAGTTTCTAGATTTAGCCAGATCTTAATCGCTTTGGGTAGGATATCGCCAACGAAGTTAGTTGGGTTAGACTTCAAGAAATGGAATTTTGGTCCATTTCTCAATAAGTTAGTCATCATCTTCATTGATGATGTTCTCGTTTACTCTAAGAGTCACGAGGAGTATGAGAGACTTATGTACCAAGTGTTACAGATCCCTCACAAGGAGTTGTTATATATTCAAAGGATCGACTTGATAACAAGTTACCACCAGATGGGAGTTAGGACTTATTAAAGATTTTATATTGTAAACTCAGCTTATGAGGCAAGATCAACTGTTCGTAAGGCCTCGAGAGATTGACCAAATTATCAGGAATCGTGCCGATTCAGGGTAACTATACTAAGTGCGTCATAAAAAGACCATTGTGCTTGTGAGAATCCAAGGCGAATAGATTTAAATCTTCAACCTTAGATGAGGGTCTCAAGATTCAGAAAAATTGTTCCTTATTGACAAATTGCTTTTCAAATTCCTATGGTTGTATTAGACAATCATAGCGGTACATTTTGTACATGCCAAATTCATTTTCTGACCTTGATTTAAAATCTATCTTGACTTTGGTTCTGACAGTCTGAATATTTTCATACTTCTTTGGGAATGTATTATGAGTATTTCTTGAGTTATGCGACAGATGTGAATTCTTGATGATAGAAGTTTCTTGATGAGACTTAGTCGATTCACTTTTACTTTTGGTGGAAGTGATCCAGTCTAAATTTTGTCGGACTGATGTTCTTTTAAATCGTTGTGTAGTAAAGTTCTTGTGAAGGAAGAAACTTTATTAGACTCATGTTTGTAAACTTGTATGAGCTATGCATTTTTACACTCACGAACCTATTAAAGAATCTTTTTACATATTGGACACTTGTATCTTTCAGATTGGTCAAATTATTCTTTGTGCTTTCTTGTGAAAGCAAAATCAAGAAATTTCTTGTCTTGAAAACCTATTTTCAAAGTATTGGGAGTAGGTTGATGAAGTCGACATCTTTTTACATGCTTAGGATCACTGTGTAATGGAAAAACCAACAGAGGTATGTATCAGAGGACTGATCTAACGTGATAAGGAATTTATCCTTAGAAGGTTAGCTGAGAGTAAGTGTAATACCTAAGCATGACAAGAGGTGAATGGATTTTATTGAGGTGTAGACGTGATTAGTAATATGAGAATTTTCAGAAGTAAGATCAGTAAGTAAGATGATTACGATATATTTTGTTATGATCGAGGTAGAATTTGCTAAAGGAACCAGGATAATGATAAAATGATCATCGTTAAGAATTAATTGTATGATTGGAAGGAATTACAGAAAGGTGTCTATGGTGGTTTTACCTAAGTTGAATGTAAGCGGAAAAGAGAAGTTCTTGAGTAAAATTAAGTTGTTAGAAAAGTTCGAAAGTTAAGGATTAGATAATTCTATATGATCCCTTTTGGTTTAATTGCATTAAGATATGCAATGAAGTTATTTTGAGGATGAAATGGGTGAGGTGACATTAAATTGGAGTAGTGAATTATAATCAAGAGAAACTAAGACTATGATTAAATATTTTGAGTAGGGAGTTGATACGTGGTGCTGTGTAGATATTGTTGGTATTAGTGATAATATTCAGAGTTAGATGATTTGAATAATGTTTATGGTAGAACCATGTTGATAAAAGAAGTGATTAAGTTTTGATTTTGTTTTTTTTAGTGTGATAGACTCTGATGAAATTTTGAGGATAGTACGGATATATAGAAATGACATAAGAATGAATTGTGTTATAGAATATAGAATAAGAGGAAAGATGATGTGAAGGGCAATGTAGAATTTTATGGTTAAGATGAGATTACAAAATTCTGTTTAAGTTTCGAGTGACGAAATTTCGAGGACGAATTTTTTTTTTTAGTGGGGTAGTAATGTAACACCCCGATTTTCGCTGCTTCGTAATATCGGTAATAAATATATAAATATATATTTTTATCCGAGACAGAGAAAATGATTTTGGATAAACCAAGGTCATTTCTTTGTTATACTTATTTTTATAAGGTTACGGGGAAGTTTTTGGTTGAAAATTCAGACGGAAACCGGTCTGCGTTTTCTGCGTTTTCACTGATAGTAAAAGTTTACTGCTCAGAAGATCTAATTTTGAGTGGTGAACGAGATGAAAAATGTTTTTTTCGTATTTACTACGATACTGGATATTTTGAAAATTTTGGTAAAAAAATTAAAATATTATATTTGTTGCGGGCGTATAAGTCGAGACATCTCTAGGAAAAGCTTGCGCCAGATGAATCGAGGAGTCGGCAACGTAGCAGAGATGATGGATTTGACTGATTTGACGAGTATTTATGACGAGCTTATCCGAGTCATAATGGCCATAATGGCCATAATGGCACATTTATGACAAAGTTAATTTTTCCTATGAAATGACCAAATTGCCCTTGTCTTTTTATGACAATTTCAAACAAATGCCATTGGAAAAAGTTGACCAACCCTTGCCCAAAACCCACGGCTCCAATGCCTTCTTCATTAAGTTTGGTTTCTTCTTCATTTAAATAGGTTGTCTTCTTCATTAAGCCATTTTCTTCCATTTCCATGTTCTTTTCTTCAAAGTGTTCATAATTCGTCCGATTTTGCCTAGCAATTCTGACCAGTTTCTATTTTGAATCTCGGAAAACTTTCAACATGAAAGTTGTTCATCTTTCTCTCTTATTTCCAACGACATAAAGATCATCCAAAAAGGACAAGTATGTTGAGAGATACACCCAAAATACTAAAACTGTTCTAAACCCTAACTATGTTCATCTTCTTCCTTAAGTTTCTCAAGAACATCATGAAAAATTTGTGAAGAACATAATCCAAATCTTGATTTCCTTGAATCATCAAGAGGTAAAAACTTATTCTCTTGTCATTTGAATCATTTCTCTTCACAACTTTTGTAGATTCATGGCTAAGATTCATATGTTCTTCATTTGTTCAAAGTTCATGGAACTAGATTCAAAAATTCATAACTAATTTTAGAAAAATCCTTTTGACATGAAACCAATTGCTATGATCTTATAATCATCTCTATATTCATCATCTAGAAGCACAAGATCATGAGAAATTTCTTTCCCTAAAATCTGGACTGGGCCGAACCTAGGTTAACTTTGTGTTCTTAGGTTTTGTTTCAATTTCATGTCTTAATTCATGATTATAACTTGATAGTTCTTGTATTCAAGTATATAGAAGATCAAAAATCAAACTTGAGCCTATTTGTTTCTTCAAAAACCGAAACCCTAGATATGGTCACTTAATGATTTTGTGATTCAAAAGTTGTTGTAATCTTTGAATCCAACTCTAAGCTTTGTATGTTGATTAAATCCAAGAGTTTAGAAATTTTAGAGATTTCTAACCCCAAACTCAGCCCTTGGCCTAAACCCTAGTTCTTGGAACTAGATGAGTTTTAGTTCATGTTCTTAGTTCATAATCATGGTTAAAGTGATTAATCATGCTTAAGTAACTTATGGATCATTAATCCCTAAGTTAATCAAATTTTAAGTTTCCTAACCTAGAAAATTGGGTGAAGCCGAACCCTACCCCCATTGATTTAAGTGTGTTGTTGTTTGACTTTGATTTATTTTGGTTACAATTCGTTATGAAGGAATCGATCGGGTTGGTTTGACCTAAAGCCGACGGAGGAAACCGGATCAAATCGGGAGATTATTTGAAACCCTTAGTTCGAGTCTTCAACAGGTAAGGGGAGCTTACCTGAGGGATTTTTCTCTATAACTATTTGTGTGTAGTGTGATTTATATGAATTATATGTGGTTGTGGTTATTTGTTTATGTGGCTTACGTTGTGTTGTTTATCTGTGTATCGGTGATTTATCTGCTTTTAATTTATTTAATTATCTGCAGTAGTATATTATGTTGCTATGATGCATGATCTGCCTGGTGATATAATTATGATGATGTTGTTGAATGATGAATGTTGAATGTTGTTTGAGAGGCCTGACAGTGGTCAGTGCACAACCGATTAATCAGATAAAAGATTTAATAAGTTGTGAAAATTATATTCAACGTTTTATGGGAAATGTTGGAATATAATAATGGTGGAAAATATTATTTTGGGAAAATAATGAGTTTTTGAGAACTATTATTATTTTAATAATTTATCAGTGTAAAAGAAATTTGTGAGTCACGGTGAGAGCGTAACCGTGAAATTTTCTTAGTAATGCTAATTTTTATGCAAGAAATTCGAAATATTATAAAAAGTTATTTTGTGAAATTAATATTCAAAAATAATTTATAAAAATAAAAATAAAAATAAAAATAATAAAATAGTAATATAAAATAAAAAGTCAAAGTTTGACTTTAAAAATATTTTCTTGGAAAATGATAAACGATGGCAAGTTCGAAATTATTTATGGTGAAAGTTTAAAAATAGCAGTACTTGTTTTGAGAAGAGGTTTAATCGGAATTGATTTAAATTTTAAAAGTGAAGTTTCATGAAAAGAGTTTTCAAGTAGAAATGATTTTCGTAAATGAGTTTTACTAAACGACGATATAGAACTTAGTAACCGAGATGTCGGGGTGCTAGTGTTCTTATGACGTTGTCTTATTTTGGATTTGTTTTTCACAGACAAAAACGATGTAAAACGATGTTATGGAACTTAATAACCGAGACGTCGGGGTATTAAGGTTCGTTGTGTTGTAGACTGGGTATCTACGTAAATAAGTTAAAACGTTTTGAGAAGTTTTCTATTACCACGAACCTAAGACTGATTGCAACGGTCTAAGGGCTTCGTGATTGAGCACTCGGACTTTGAGGTCCTGTGTTGTTAATAAAAGTTGTAAAGATGTTGAAAACGATGATGCTTTTGAGAGCATTCGATGTTGAAAACGATGATGCTTTTGAGAGCATTCGAGGTTGAAAACGATGATGCTTTTGAGAGCATTCAATGTTGAAAACGATGATAAGTTGAAAGCTTTTGAGAGCTTTGATGTTTAAAAACGATGATAAGTTGAAAGCTTTTGAGAGCTTAACTTTGATGTTTAAAAACGATGATGGGTCTAAAGCTTTTGAGAGCTTTGACAAATAAAGATATAGCACAAAGAAAAGTGTTGAGAACAAAAGGTTTTTATTGCATGCATTTGGCAGACGTGCCATGATCAAACGAGTGATTACCATGCGGCGTCATGGTAGATCATAAAGTTGTTCTTATTGTGCCTAGTGGACAATGAGGCCCTATCTACGTTGGGACACCTGTGCCACGATGTTGGACAGTGTGTGATAGGTTTTATATGAGTGATTACCATGCGGCGTCATGGTAGATCATAAAGATGTTCTTATTGTGCCGGGTGGACAATGAGGCCCCATCAACGTTGATATCACATGTGCCTCAATGTTGGACAGTGTGAGATGGGTTTTGACTGCGTGTCTGTGGCTGCGTGCCTGTAACTATCGAGTCTGATCAACTCATTACGATGTTGGAGATATCTCATGAGATTAGGTATGAATGTTTAGATGATGTTTTGAAGTGTTCATGCATAGTTTTTCAACGTTGATGTTTGGGGTGTGAAACCCATTGATAAACGATGTGATATAATATGAATGAGTAGGTTGTTATAAATATGTATATGTGTATATGCCTTCTTTTGTGTTGCACATTTAGTTATGGTGATAAATCCTTATATTGGTGTCTCACCCTTACAACACATCTCAGAGACGTACGAGGGGTATGATCCCTACAAGAAGAGGAAGGCTGTCTAGTTGGGAGCGTGCTGTGCTGCTCCAGTTGGCGGTAGTGTCTGTTAGTCATGACCAGCTTAGGTCCTATTATGTTTTGAAGATAAAACTGATGTTGATTTAGGTATGAAAATATATGAGGCAGTATAGTTGTAAGATTTATATACATTGTGTTGTTAAGTATGATTTGATTAAGTTGTTATTGTTATGAGGTTAAAAAGAAAAAAAAAATTATCACCATATTTTGAAAAGATGAACGTTGAGAAAACATTATTTTCCGAAAGTAACCAGCAAATTAAGTTTTATTTCCGCAAACGGGTAACCATGTGATGACCGAGTTTAGGGTGTCACAAAATAGGTTTTAAAATTATATTAAAACCTAATTTCTTCTACTAATTCATCTATAAAAATGTTTTCATATAACATATTCATTTTCATATTTTATGTGTAATTTTTTCTACATGTATTAACCCTTCAGAACAACAAAAGTCAAATAAATTGTTTCCTTATTTTAATGATCTCCAATTAATAGATGCATTTTAAAATTTGAAAAAGTATTGGGAATTTGAAAGATAGTATTTAAGGGTGGCATCTAGGGTGAGTGAGTAATTAAGTCCCTCACCCATGAGGGGAGCATTTATGACCGATGTAGCAGGTCACTCGATTGATCTATGTATTTGTTTAAAGTTTTATAATATACTAATATAAATTTAGATTTTGCAATAAAGCCCCTCTTCTTCCCCTTCATCTTTGTTCTATGCGTTTATCGATCGGCAAACCCACCAAACCTGGACTGACTCTGTCACCGCCACTCACAACCATTATCAAGCATCTACTTTATTCATTATTTGACTACCCAGACCTCAAGATTGATTACCGCTTACACCAATCGAAAACAAACCCACCTCACATATGATCCACAAGAAAAGCTTCCTACTTTAAATACAAAACACAAACACCAAGTGTTATCCAATAACATGTAGGGAACGGAACATTGAAGCGGGTAGTAAACAAAAAACAAAAGCGGAACATCAGGACCCAATTAATTAAGCGAAAAAAAACAGTAGTTAAAACCAATTACGTTGAATGATAGCCGGATTATTTACCCGTAGAAGCATGAAAACATGATGGTCTTAATTAAAACCAATTACCATTCAAATACCCAAAAGCATAGTGTGTTTATGAGAGATGTATAACTTCAAGAATCCATCCATGTGAGAAAAGGCTAATTTTTCGACCTTGGCATGCCATTATAATGAGATTTAAAGCTGCAAATTTTTAGTAGATGTAGCTAGGCACTAGAAGGAATTAAAGATTAGAACCCAATCTCGACAGGAACCACAAAGTCGCTGCTGTCGTGGATAGTGGGACGGACGAGGCAGCACCCGATGACGAGGGGGGCGGGCTTGTCGGTGTGGTTGGGGAGCTTCTTGGGTCGATCTCAACGATGAAGGAAGTGAGGCAAGGAGGGGTTGTCAACGATGAAGACATCGTCCATGGTGGTGGTGGTGGTGGCATTGGGGAGGTCAAGGGTTTCAGGCATGGTTTTTGGGTTTCAATAAAATAATGGGGTAATTTCATAAAAAGTTATATGAATTGGAACACCAGGTCGCCTACAAATAATCACAGTCATCCATTTTTTAAAATAATATATCCAATGACTGGTTTCGTTCCTTCATGGGTGAGGGACTTAATTGTTCCCCCGCCTTAGAAGCCACCATGTTTAAGATGAGTCGTTTATTTATTAAAAAATATATTAAAATAAATTCATAAATGAAATGACCAAAATGGACTACCTTTTGGAAGGAAAAATGCCCCACCGAATACTACTTTACACATAAAGATGTGAGAAATGACAAATTTTCGACCTTGGCATGGCATTATAATGAGATGTAAAGCCATAAATTTTGAGTAGATGTAGGCACTAGAAGGAGTTAAAGATAAGAACCCAATCTTGACAGGAACACAAAGTCGCTGCTATCGTGGATAGTGGGGCGGGCGAGACGGCACCCGATGACGAGGGGGACGGGCATGTTAGTGTGGTTGGGGAGCTTCTTGGGTCGGTCGCAACGATGAAGGAAGTGAGGTGAGGAGGGGTTGTCAACGGAGAAGACGTCGTCCATGGTGGTGGTGTTGGTGGCGTTGGGGAGGTCTATGGTTTCAGGCGTGGTTTTTGGGTTTCAATAAAATAATTTGGTAATTTCATAAAAGTTATATGAACTGGAACACCAGGTTGCCTACAAATAATCACAGTCATCCATTTTTTAAAATAACATATCCAATGACTGATTTTGCTCCCTCATGGGTGAGGGACTTAATTGTTCCCTCACCTTAGAAGCCACCATATATAAGATGAGTCATTAGCTTATTTATTAAATAAAATTCTTAAATGAAATGACCAAAACGGACTGCCTTTTGGAGGAAAAAATGCCCCAGCGGATACTACTTTACATATAAAGATGTGAAAAATGGCAAATTTTTTAACCTTGGCATGGCATTATAATGAGCTGTAAAGCCGCAAATTTTTAGTAGATGTAGGCACTAGAAGGAGTTAAAGATTAGAACCCAATCTCGACAGAAACCACAAAGTTGCTGCTGTCGTGGATATTGGGGCGGGCGAGACGACACCCAATATAATGATATTCACATGCATTATATATTTTATATGATTTGTGTATATTATGTTAAAAAATTTATGTAATTGATATGTCAAAATTCAAAAGTTATCTTATAATACTAAAGTTATTAATCAAATAATTTAAAAATCATCCATAATTAATTCTTGCGGGCACGTGATCGAATTCTTTATACAATTTGCTTCCCATGGGTCACCACACTAGTACTTTACGTAGCCTTTCATTGTTTGTTTTCATTTGCATGTGATAACTCATCCCTCAAAATGTTATTTGTTTACTTATATTCATTTGTTTAAAATATCAATTATAATGGATGTCGAAAAGAAAATATCAATTATAATGGATTGAATGGTGTGGTACCCAAGCTAGCATAAGGTGGGTGAGTATTTAGATATATAAAGAACTTTTTTGTTATTATTGTTTAAGAACTTCTTATTTTAATATCAATAATTACGAAAATATCCAACATATGTACCACTATAAATTTGGTGCATACCAAGGATTCCAATCACAATTGGAGACAAAGAAAACTTTTGTTTAGAATCATATCTTGGAGAGCACATTAGTCGCATCAAAAAAGTGAGAAAGAATGGCAAAAGCTTCATTTCAATTGGCTCTCTTTGTGCTCTTGGTTATGGTTGTATCTGGTATTCCTCCATCCTTCTTTTGTGTTTGTCTCAGTTAGTGTTGCATAGGTTTTCCTCACACACACAATAAAAATAAAAATTCATAGGTTCCTATGAAAAATTAAACTAAAATGTTCACAAATTATTATAATAGATATTTATTTAAATTTTAATATATTTATTATTTTCATTTTATGTTAATTGAATCTAACAGTTAACATACAAACTTATATATCTTCAATTTTTTTTGATTTTTTGTTTCGTTTTAAAATTTTCAGGTATGACAACACAAGCAATTAGTCATGAGCCTCTCAAATGTTCGAGAGATGATGATTGTGATGATTTATGCAAGGATCAATGCGGAGGCTTTTGTAATGGTATATAACGTTGCCAATGTTATTGTACAACAAAAGGGCATATATGATATTACAATGTAGTCAAATGAATTGTACAATGTAACACCCCGATTTCTGTTGTTTCTGATGTTTTCTGTATCGATAAACAAACATCTGTTTATATTTTTTTATCTGAAACTTAGAAAAAATGATTTTGTGAAAACCAAAGTCATATTCATATCATACTTATTTTTATAAGTATACGGTGAAATTTTTGGTTGAAAATTCAGACGGAACCCGGTCTGCTTTTTCACTTACAGTAAGATTTTACTGATTAGAAAACCTAATTTTGACCCTGGAACGAAATGGATAGCGTTTATATATCATTTCCAATGATATAGGTTATTTTTAAAATTTCCAAAATAAATATGTTATTATACTCAATTCGTCCGTAAAACCCTAAATCGCGTAATCGACGAAGTCGAGAACGGACGTGCAGTGACAAAACCCGACGTCGGATGCTGAGACCTCTTGACACCTAGGATGGTGATTCATGTGGATGAGTCACCCATGTCATGATTACTTTTTACAAAATATCTAGATATTTCTTTAAACTAGTGTAAAGATCGTTTTGCCCTTGGACGATTTTACCCTTGAACTTTCATCGAAAGGACAAGTTTTCCCCACAATTTGTGGACACAAATCAGCCACATCCTCACTCATTTCTCACAACATGTTGGTCATGATTGCTTTTTGGTAAATGACCATTTTGTCCTTATGTTGTCATAATACCACAAAAATGCCATTTTGTGAGATTATTACTTTGTCCTTGAACTTTTGTGTGTTGGACCCCTTTACCCATCAAAGGCCACGACCTTAGGCAGCCAAGAGGCCCATTTTCACTTATATAAAAGGCCATCTTCATCTTCTCCATCAAGCTTTGCCATTTTTGCCATTAAAGCTCTAAGTACCATAGCCTGATTTTGTGAAGGAAGTAGGTGATTCCTTGCCCATTTTTCATTTCCAAGAGGTATAACATGATTCTCTCGCTCAATCATCATCATGTTCTTCATTGATTTTTGTGATTTGAAGTCTTGATCATATTTTTCAATTCCTAGATCTAGAAACTTCGAAAATTCATAGAAAATCGTAGAAAAATCCTTTTAAAGTGAAACCAATTCCTATGATCTTAGTATCCTCTCTATATTTTAGATGCAAGAGGATACTTGTTGATGACTCTCGGAAAGTGTACCAGGTCGTTGCAAGTAATAAATCGGTAAGAACCGGTTATCGTATCCACAGGGATCGGTTGCCAAATACCAATTCACAAATCAAGCAACTATCTAGACTAAATGAAGAAAGATAAAAATATAAAATAAAGCAACAAAAGCAATAAAATATTTTTTTGTCTTTTTGAGAACTTTTAACAAACACTTGGAGTGCAGAAAGAGGTGTTGGGATTAAATTTCACCGAACCTTAGCCTAATGCATTGCCAAGACTAGATACCTCCCATTCATGGTTCAAATATTAAACTCAACCCACGAAATTACTCATGCCCCGATTCCTCGGATGGCAAGAGCCGAAATCCACTAATAGACCCTAATTCCTTAGGTGGCCTAGATTAATGAATTTGCATGACGATTAAGGATTACGCGATTACTAATAAACCAAACTCTATTCCTAGATGCAAGGTTTACTAGGTGATTAATTCCAGTTCTCGTTCTAATACGAATTTTCCAATTTCATACCAAAATGATAATCAAGTCATGGGGGTGCTAGCCACAACAAGCATTAAGCGTAGGAATTAAACACTAATACGAAGGCATGAACATAGATTAATCAGTCATGGCAAATACATAATATTCAGTTTGGTTACATCTAATTCCAACAAAAAGGGATTTAACTACTCATTGTAATAGAAATTACAAAAAGAGAAAGAGAGAAGGGATGAAGTGAACTCATGACGAATCCTCCAATCTTCTTCCAATCCAAGAGCAGAGAAAAACCACCCCTTTTTGCTTCCCAAGAGTCTCCCTAGGGTGAAAGTGCTCCTAGGTTCAAAGTCCCTGTTTTTTTGTCTGGAAGAATCGCCACTAGGGTTCCCAGTCTCCCGATCTCTTTTTTCTGTCTGCTGCGCTCTTTATTTATAGAGTGGCCGCGCGTCACGGCCGTGATGGCCGTCACGGCCAGGACGTGACATGTTCTGGAATGGCGCGCTTTCAAATTTGGAGCATCACGGCCGTGATGCTGATCACGGCTAGGCCGTGATCAGTTCTGCCTAGCCTGTCACGGCCGTGATAGGCATCACGGCTATGCCGTGACAGCTTCTGACTTTTGCCTTCAATCTTCTCAATTTTCTTGATCATGGCCGTGATGGTCATCATGGCCAGGCCGTGATGGGCTCTGCTTGGCTCATTTTCTTCAATTTTCAAGCTTTATTTCATCCAAGCTCCATCATGGCTGATTCCGAGCATTTTTCCTTAAATTCCTGTAAAACAACACCAAGAAACCACCTCACCCGTTCCAAGGTAAAAACTAATAAAAATCAAACTAATCATGCCTAAACTATATGAAAATGCATGCAGAAATGTACATGAAATATGATGCAAAATCACACTATCAATACATCAAACAAAAAATTCGTGCCCTTTTAGTTTGTCAAGGCCGAACCCTAGTTTCTAGTGGGGGAGGACTTTGTTCATTTTATTAACTAGTCTTTCTTGATTCAATCTTATAATTCATATATATGTTGAGTCCCTGATTTTTGAATCAAAATCAAATCTCTAAGCCATTATTTATTCATGGCCGAAATTATTTTCTTGAGGAGTTGAAAGATTTTGTTTCATTTTTCAACTTATGATAACTTGTCTTAACTCGACACTACTCTAAGGTTATAGATCTAAGAGTATGTAGAATTTTGAAACCTTGAACCTATTTTATTAGCTTGGGCAGAAACCATATCCATAGGAAATAATATATTTTTTTTCAAAGTTTAATTAGTTATGTGTTGTTTTGTGAAGGATTGTGTTAGTAGTTGTTGTTCGGAGTTCGTGGAGGAAACCATACTTGAAAACCGAGACTTCGTTGAATCAGAACTTGAATCTTCAAAGGTAAGGGGAGTTTGCCTGAGGAGCTTCGATAACTATGTGTATAAATTGTTTGGTGTGTCTGTAATTAATGGTTATAGTTTGTGGTGTTTGTTTTAAAATTATTGGGTAATATTATGTGATGCATGATTTATCTGTGAAAGCATGCTATAAATTTTGATGTGTGAATTTATTGTTGGTTGTGAAAGCATGTGATAAATTGTGTTGTATGAAATTTTTGTTGATTTTTATGATTGGCTGGAAGCCTGAGACCGGTTAGTGCTTATTGAAAATTAAGGATAAAACGTTAAGAAAATTTAAGGGAAATATTATGTTTTTGAAAATTTGTGGATTTAATTTTAAGTTAAAAGTAATAATATTTTAATGAGTTTTAATAAAATAATAAGTTAATGAGCAACCGCGGGTACGTAACCGTGAAAAAATTTCACTTTTGCACTTGTTTCGAAAACGTCGAGAAAAATGGAAATAAAATCTTAACTTTAAGAAAATTTATTTTAAAAAGTATTTTAAGATTGATAATAAATAATTTTTCAAGAAATAAGGGTTTTTGCTTACCTAACGGCGGTATGAGGAAAAATGATATTTTTACATGAGAGAAATAAATATATGGGTTAGAAATGATTTTAAAAAGAATTAACAGATTCTCAAAAATAAAAATAAAGGATTTAAGGGAAAAATGATTTTCATTACGTTTTAAAATGAATTTCATCGGAAAAGGATTTTGTTGGAAAAGAATTTAAGAACAGCGGAAATTTTCGACAAACTTGGATAAGTTTTCGGAGTTTTTGTTTTTGGTATTTGTGTTTCACTGAACAAAAATTCTTTGGGGAAAAATCAAGGAAAGGATAAGGACCTAGATTGTGGAGATGTCGGGCTAGTGTTCTTAAAAGGAAATTGCACTTGGAAAGGAAAGGAATTGGAATACCTAAGGAAGGGTAGTTGGGAGCTTTAAGCCTCGACAGAGGAAAAACAAACGACAAAGAACAATTATGATAACAAAGGATTTTACATGCATAGTCTGACAAACATGCCATATTTGGGCAGACATGCCTTGGGTATCGAGCTACAATATCACAAAGGGTGAATTGGATAAATTGGTTAGTTACGGACCAAAGATAAATTCTAGGGTCTTTGGGTCTTAGGGACATTCGGGCTTCGAAAATCCAGTGAATACTTGGGGCCATGCAACCTTGGGTCATGGAATTCGGTTACCTGGCACGAATGTACTCAATAGGGAATTGTTCCAATATTATTTTAGGTGCTCCATCGTGATATTCCCTGAACAATTGGAGCCAGAACTAAATTTAGAGGCCGATCTCATGAGACAATTGTGTTAAGGGTATCGCAGCCTAATCATTGCTCGAAGAATCATAGGAATGGATATTGAAGTATCATGCATTTTTGAAAAATTACGATTGGATGATTGGGTATGAATCCCATTGGTAGGAAATATTTATAATATGTATACATGATGTTTGTTTGAGTGTCGTGCATGTAGTTATCATGATGAAAACTCAATGATGGTATCTCACCCTTGCTTTATTTATTTTCATGTTGACTTTCTACTAGATGAGCCAAATGAGTCCGATATCGTACATGGGGATACGTTCCCTGCACTTTGACGAGGTTGATGACGGAAGCATGTGGAGGACTAACCTGGGTACTTCTGCGGGCGGGGAGTCTCGGGAGGATTTCCTTATTGGTATTCTTGAGTGTGACCAGCTGTAGGATTCTGATTTGGGTTTAATTTTGGAAATTAGTACCGCTACCATATAGGTTTAGTTTACGTGTGTTTTCCTTATACTACGGCTTAAATAAATGATTGTAATATAAAGGGCCATATGTAAAACCTTATTGATTCATATATATATATATATATATATATATATATATATATATATATATATATATATATATATATATATATATATATATATATATATATATATATATATATATATATATGTATATATATATATATATATATGTGTGTGTGTGTGTAGGTATGTATGTATGTATGTATTCGGTTGTTTGTTGATTATAACGGTTTGTGTTGTATAGTTGGAGGAAAAGAAAAAGAAAAAAATTTATCACTAATTTTCAAGGAAGTTAAGAAATAGAGAAAATTATATTTTTCCGAAAGCAACCAACGTAATTATTTTCAGTCTTTTAGTTTCAACATGTAGTCAGGGGGTGTTACATACAACCTCTATATTGGGTTAAAATAAAAACAAAATTTAATAAAAACAAGTTTTTTCTCGTTTGTTGAGGTGAATATTGCAAATGTCTTGAGTAGAGCCGTGCTATTTCTTCAAAAGTTGTTGAAAAAATAATAAATAAAACAGATAAATAAAAATAAATAAAGAAATAGAAAAGAACGCCTATAAAAGTTTATAATCTGAGATGTGTACAATAATTTTATCCAATATATGGTCTATCCAATAAGTTTATAGTCTACTCTTAAGGATTATTTCGATACAATAATTTTAATAATGTGAATACCCATAATTTGAGAGACTCTTTCAAAATAACAATATTATTATGGGTATCAAATACCAACAAACAACAAGAATTACATCAACTTTAATTTTATATAAAAAAGAGATAAAATATTTTTCCAAAAAAAAGAATACAACCTTTTTGAGAAGTCAATGAACCACCCATCCCCAATACATAGTGGAATGCCTCCTCAATCTTCATCTCCTGTACCTTTTTTTCCCCATTAAAGCTCCATTAAACAATTGTATAATTTTCCTTTTATAAAACAACACAATTCATAACATTCATGAAATATATTATATAAAAAAAATTCATGACATATATAATGCCATAAAAAACTGTAACGAAGAAGAAAAACTATTAAAATACAATTCAAAACATTAACAAGTAATAAGAAAGAATCAAAACATGTTAAATAAAATAAATGAAAATAAAAGACAATAAAGTCTGAATTTAAAACATTTCAAGCATTAAATTATTTTTAAATAAATTTTCCAGTTACCATATTTTTTTACTTTATATTTGTATTTATAAAATAAAAATAAGAAAAAAACTAAAAATAATTAAAGTTAACTGACATTGATTACAATTAATTGCATTTTCACCAATTGATTTTTATTTCCTTTCTGCACAAATTAATTTAAAAATTGATTTTCTAATGTATTTATTAGAATCAGATAAAATGAAATTTTTTTGAAATTAAATGAGATTAATTAAAATATATGTATAATTTATAAATCTATCTATCTTTAAATCTATAATCTATCTATCTATATAAATAATACAAAGCAATAAATAAAACAAAGCGATCCCTATGCAAGGAAAATTTGCCATGTGTCAGTCGCGACATGTCCTTACAATATTTTTTTTATTTTCTATTGTATTTATAAAAAAGGAAAAACGAAAAATAATTGAAAGTAGCTGAAATTTATTACAATTAATTGCATTTTAACCAATTTATTTTTATTTCCTATCTGCACAAATTTATTTAAAAATTTATTTTTATTGTATTTATTATAATCAAATAACATGGAAATTTATTAAAATTAAATGAGATTAATTAAAATATATCTTTCATATTATTTTAAAATACAATACATGATTAATTTTAATGTGAAATTAATATATAAAAGTATAAACCTTGTAAAAAAAATGTATAAATGACATAATGCATTTTTTACCTGGAAATTTATTGTATCCTAAAAATGGTAGGATTATAAAATATTATCGATAAATAAATATTAAGGTAATACGACCACAATCCTCCTAATTAAGATAACACGAATACAATACACTCGTGTATCCCACGTATACATGTGCGGTACACGGGCAAAGGATTTGTTGGAATAATTTTTTTTAAAATTAAAAATTATAAGATAAGCAAAAGTTATTGACAAATTAATGTTAACATGATATAATGAGATTTAAAAGTTTTCTACATAAAATAAGGCTGGATATGTGTAAGAAAATAGAAATTATTATACTTCAACATTCATTTGCTCTACTTTCTTCATCTTCCCTAGTACTCAGTTCAATCAATGCTTATAGTATATATCATAAACACAATATATAATGAATGAAATATTAAAAAACGCGACTTTTAAATAAAAGAGTTCTAAGAAAATTACAAATATTATGACATGTAATAGATTAAACCGGATGCAATTATGTTATCTCCCTATCGAAGAAACATATGAAGCAACTTATTATAACTTAAATGTAGAATCAAATTGGCCTCACCTACACAAAATTTCGAACCAAAAATAAATCATAAAAATAAATTTTTTTAAAATGAGTCCTATGAAATTTTAAAAATATAATGATATGTATTAAATTCAAATCATTACAGCTATGTTATCTTCTGGTCAAAGCAAAGACAGAAAGTAATTCATCAGAATGTTGAATCAAATTGGTCTCACTTGAAAAAAAAATGTACAGAAAAATTTAAATTGCTTAAATAAATGAAAATCTTTACAAAGAAATATATTTATGTTAAAATTATTATATCAATGATTTAAAAAAGTGCTTATAAATTATGACAAATTATAATTTTTCCCTAGCAATAAACAAAAAGTTTTCTTAATCTTAAAATCTTAAGATTATTAAAATAATGAATTACAAATAGGTTTTAAAATTATATTAAAACCTAATTTCTTCTACTAATTCATCTATAAAAATGTTTTCATATAACATATTCATTTTCATATTTTATGTGTAATTTTTTCTACATGTATTAACCCATCAGAACAACAAAAATCAAATAAATTGTTTCCTTATTTTAATGATCTCCAATTAATACATGTAGTTTAAAATTTGAAAAAGTATTGGGAATTTGAAAGATAGTATTTAAGGGTGGCATCTCGGGTGAGTGAGTAATTAAGTCCCTCACCCATGAGGGAGAATTTATGACCTGATGTAGCAGGTCACTCAGTGATCCATGTATTTGTTTAAAGTGTTATAATATACTAATATAAATTTAGATTTTGCAATAAAGCCCCTCTTCTTCCCCTTCATCTTTGTTCTATGCGTTTATCAGCAACCCACCCAACCTGGACTGACTCTGTCACCACCACCCGCAACCATTATGAAAACAAACGCACCTCACATATGATCCATAAGAAAAGCTTCCTACTTTAAATACAAAACACAAACACCAAGTGTTATCCAATAGCATGCAGGGAACGGAACATTGAAGAGGGTAGGAAACAAAAAACAAAAGCTGAACATCAGGTCCCAATTAATTAAGCAAAAAAAAAATAGTAAAAACCAATTACGTTGAATGATGGCCGGATTATTTACAAGTAGAAGCATGAAAACATGATGGTCTTAATTAAAACCAATTACCATTCAAATACCCAAAAGCATAGTGTGTCTATGTGAGATGTATAACTTCAAGAATCCATCAATGTGAGAAATGGCTAATTTTTCGACCTTGGCACGCCATTATAATTAGATTTAAAGCCGCAAATTTTTAGTAGATGTAGCTAGGCACTAGAAGGAATTAAGATTAGAACCCAATCTCGTGAGGAACCACAAAGTTGCTGCTGTCGTGGATAGTGGGGTGGGCGAGGCGGCACCCGATGACGAGGGGGCGGGCTTGTCGGTGTGGTTGGGGAGCTGCTAGGGTCGGTCTCAACGATGAAGGAAGTGAGACGAGGAGGGGTTGTCAACGGAGAAGACATCTTTCATGGTGGTGGTGATGGTGGCATTGGGGAGGTTAAGGGTTTCAGGCGTGGTTTTTGGGTTTAAATAAAATAAAGGGATAATTTCATAAAAGTTATATGAACTGGAACACCAGGTCGCCAACAAATAATCACAGTCATCCATTTTTTAAAATAATATATCCAATGACTGATTTTGCTCCCTCATGGGTGAGGGACTTAATTATTCCCTCGCCTTAGAAGCCACCATGTCGAAGATGAGTCGTTTATTTATTTAAAAATATATTAAAATAAATTCATAAATGAAATGACCAAAACGGACTACCTTTTGGAGGGAAAAATGCCCCACCGAATACTACATTACACATAAAGATGTGAGAAATGACAAATTTTTCGACCTTGGAATGGCATTATAATGAGATTTAAAGCCATAAATTTTTAGTGGATGTAGGCACTACAAGGAGTTAAACATTAGAACCCGATCTCGACAGGAACCACAAAGTCGTTGTTGTCGTGGATAGTGGGGCGAGTGAGACGGCGCCCGATGACGAGGGGGACGGGCTTGTCGGTGTGGTTGGGGAGCTTCTTGGGTCGGTCACAACGATGAAGGAAGTGAGGCGAGGAGGGGTTGTCAACGGAGAAGACGTCTTTCATGGTGGTGGTGATGGTGGCATTGGGGAGGTCAAGGGTTTCAGGCGTGTTTTTTGGGTTTCAATAAAATAATGGGGTAATTTCATAAAAGTTATATGAACTGGAACACCAGGTCGCCTACAAATAATCACAGTCATCCATTTTTTAAAATAATATATCCAATGACTGATTTTGCTCCCTCATGGGTGAGGGACTTAATTGTTCCCTCACCTTAGAAGCCGCCATATATAAGATGAGTCATCAACTTATTTATTAAAAAATATATTAAATTAAATTCTTAAATGAAATGACCAAAACGGACTGCCTTTTGGAGGAAAAAATGCCCCAACGAATACTACTTTTCACATAAAGATGTGAAAAATGGCAATTTTTTTGACCTTGGCATGGCATTATAATGAGATGTAAAGCCACAAATCTTTAGTAGATGTAGGCACTGGAAGGAGTTAAAGGTTAGAACCCAATCTTGACAAGAACCACAAAGTTACTGCTATCGTGGATATTGGGGCGGGCGAGACGACACCCAATATAATGATATTCACATGCATTATATATTTTATATAATTTGTGTATATTATGTTAAAAAATTTATGTAATTGATATGTCAAAATTCAAAAGTTATCTTATAATACTAAAGTTATTAATCAAATAATTTAAAAATCATCCATAATTTATCCCTTGCGGGCACGTGATCGAATTCTAGTTGTTATACAATTTGCTTCCCATGGGTCACCACACTAGTACTTTACGTAGCCTTTCATTGTTTGTTTTCATTTGCATGTGATAAATCATCCCTCAAAATGTTATTTGTTTACTTATATTCATTTGTTTAAAATATCAATTATAATGGATGTCGAAAAGAAAATATCAATTATAATGGATTGAATGGTGTGGTACCCAAGCTAGCATAAGGTGGGTGAGTATTTAGATATATAAAGAACTTTTTTGTTATTATTGTTTAAGAACATCTTATTTTAATATCAATAATTACGAAAATATCCAACATATGTACCACTATAAATTTGGTGCATACCAAGGATTCCAATCACAATTGGAGACAAAGAAAACTCTTGTTTAGAATCATAACTTGGAGAGCACATTAGTTGCATCAAAAAAGTGAGAAAGAATGGCAAAAGCTTCATTTTAATTGGCTCTCTTTGTGCTCTTGGTTCTGGTTGTATCTGGTATTCCTCCATCCTTCTTTTGTGTTTGTCTCTATTAGTGTTGCATAGGTTTTCTTCACACACACAATAAAAATAAAAAATCATAGGTTCCTATGAAAAATAAAACTAAAATGTTCACAAATTATTATAATAGATATTTATTTAAATTTTAATATATTTATTATTTTCATTTTATGTTAATTGAATCTAACAGTTAAGAAACAAACTTATATATCTTCAATTTTTTTGCTTTTTTGTTAAATTTTAAAATTTTCAGGTATGACAGCACAAGCAATTAGTGATGAGCCTCCCAAATGTTCGAGAGATGATGATTGTGATGATTTTTGCAAGGATCAATGCGGAGGCTTTTGTAATGGTATACAACGTTGCCAATGTTATTGTACAACAAAAGGGCATATATGATATTACAATGTAGTCAAATGAATTGTACAACCTCCATATTGGGTTAAAATAAAAACAAAATCTACTAAAAACAAGTTTATTCTCATTTGTTGAGGTGAATATTGCAATGTCTTGAGTAGAGCCGTGCTATTTCTTCAAAAGTTGTTGAAAAAATAATAAATAAAACAGATAAATAAAAATAAATAAAGAAATAGAAAAGAACGCCTATAAAAGTTTATAATATGAGACGTGTACAATAATTTTATCCAATATATAGTCTATCCAATAAGTTTATAGTCTATTCTTAAGGATTATTTCGACACAATAATTTTAATAATGTGAATACCCAAAATTTGAGAGACTCTTTCAAAATAACAATATTATTATGGGTATCAAATACCAACAAACAACAAGAATTACATCAACTTTTATATAAAAAAGAGACAAAATATTTTTCCACAAATAAGAATAAAACCTTTTTGAGAAGACAATGAACCACCCATCCCCAATATATAGTGGAATGCCTCCTCAATCTTCATCTCTTGTACCTTTCTTTTTCCATTAAAGCTCCATTAAACAATTGTATAATTTTCCTTTTATACAACAACACAATTTATAACATTCATGAAATAAATTATATAAAAAAAAATTCATGACATATATAATGCCATAAAAAACTGTAACGATGAAGAAAAACTATTCAAATACAATTCAAAACATTAACAAGTAATAAGAAAGAATCATAACATGTTAAATAAAAGACAATAAAGTCTGAATTTAAAACATTTCAAGCATTAAATTATTTTTAAATAAATTTTAAATAAATTTTCCAGTCGTTACCATATTTTTTATTTTCTATTTGTATTTATAAAATAAAAATAATAAAAAAACTAAAAATAATTAAAGTTAACTGACATTGATTACAATTAATTGCATTTTCACCAATTGATTTTTATTTCCTTTCTGCACAAATTAATTTAAAAATTAATTTTCTAAGGTATTTATTAAAATCAGATAAAATGGAATTTTTTTAAATTAAATGAGATTAATTAAAATATATGTATAATTTATAAATCTAAATATCTATAAATCTATAATCTATCTATCTATATAAATAATACACAACAATAAATAAAACAAAGTGATCCCTATGCAAGGAAAATTTGCCAAGTGTCAGTCGCGACATGTCCTTACAATTTTTTTATTTTCTATTGTATTTATAAAAAAAGAAAAATAATTAAAAGTAACTGAAATTGATTACAATTAATTGCATTTTCACCAATTTATTTTTATTTCCTTTCTACACAAATTTATTTAATAATTTATTTTTATTGTATTTATTATAATCAAATAAAATGGAAATTTATTAAAATTAAATGAGATTAATTAAATATATCTATAACGTGTATATATATATATATATATATCTCTCTCTCTATATATATATATATATATCTCTCTCTCTCTCTATATATATATATATATATATATATATATATATATATATATATATATATATATATATAACAATCCCTTATGCAAGGAAAATTTGACGTGTGTTAGTTGCCACGTGTCATTAGCATATTTATATTATTTAAAACAAGACGATGGACCCGTGCGATGCACATGTGAAATATGTGTTAGCAATAGAATTTCATATTATTTGAAAATACAATACATGATTAATTTTAATGTGAAATTAATATATAAAAGTATAAACCTTGTAAAAAAATGTATAAATGACATAATGCATTTTTTATTTGGAAATTTATTGTATCTTAAAAATGGTAGGATTATAAAATGTTATCGATAAATAAATATTAAGGTAACACGACCACAGTCCTCCTAATTAAGGTAACACGAATACAATACACTCGTGTATCCCACATATACATGTGCGGTACACGGGCAAAGGATTTGTTGGAATAATTTTTTTTAAATTAAAAATTATAAGATAAGCAAAAGTTATTGACAAATTAATGTTAACATGATATAATGAGATTTAAAAGTTTTCTACATAAAATAAGTCTGGATATGTGTAAGAAAATAGAAATTATTATACTTCTACATTCATTTGCTCTACTTTCTTCATATGTCCCTTGTACTCAGTTCAATCAATGCTTATAGTATATATTATAAACACAATATATAATGAATGAAATATTACAAAACGCAACTTTTAAATAAAAGAGTTCTAAGAAATTTACAAATATTATGACAAGTATTAAACCGGTTGCAATTATGTTATCTCCCTATCGAAGAATCATATGAAGCAACTTATTATAACCCAAATGTAGAATCTGGCCTCACCTACACAAAATTTCAAACCAAAAATAAATCATAAAAATATTTTTTTTTAAAATGAGTCCTATGAAATTTTAAAAATATAATGATATGTATTAAATTCAAATCATTGCAGCTATGTTATCTTCTCTTCAAAACAAAGACAGAAAGTAATTCATCAGAATGTTGAATCAAATTGGTCTCACTTGAAAAAAAAATGTACAGAAAAATTTAAATTTCTTAAATAAATAAAAATCTTTACCAAGAAATATATTTATGTTAAAATTATTATATCAATGATTTAAAAAAAGTGCTTATAAATTATGACAAATTATAATTTTTCCCTAGCAATAAACAAAAAGTTCTCTTAATCTTAAAATCTTAAGATTATTAAAATAATGAATTACAAATAGGTTTTAAAATTATATTAAAACCTAATTTCTTCTACTGATTCATCTATAAAAATGTTTTCATATAACATATTCATTTTCATATTTTATGTGTAATTTTTTCTACATGTATTAACCCATCAGAACAACAAAAGTCAAATAAATTGTTTCCTTATTTTAATGATCTCCAATTAATACATGCAGTTTAAAATTTGAAAAAGTATTGGGAATTTGAAAGATAATATTTAAGGGTGGCATCTAGGGTGAGTGAGTAATTAAGTCCCTCACCCATGAGGGAGCATTTCTGACCTGATGTAGTAGGTCACTCAGTAATCCATGTATTTGTTTAAAGTGTTATAATATACTAATATAAATTTAGATTTTACAATAAAGCCCCTCTTCTTCCCCTTCATCTTTGTTCTATGCGTTTATCAGCAACCCACCCAAGCATTATCAAGCATGAAATACACCACCATTATCAACCATTATCAAGCATCTACTTTATTCATTATTTGACTACCCAGACCGCAAGATTGATTACCGCTTACACCAATCAAAAACAAACCCACCTCACATATGATCCATAAGAAAAGCTTCCTACTTTAAATACAAAACACAAACACCAAGTGTTATCCAATAGCATGCAGGGAACGGAACATTGAAGAGGGTAGGAAACAAAAAACAAAAGCTGAACATCAGGACCCAATTAATTAAGCAAAAAAAAAAAGTTAAAACCAATTACGTTGAATGATAGCTGGATTATTTACAATTAGAAGCATGAAAACATGATGGTCTTAATTAAAACCAATTACCATTCAAATACCCAAAAGCATAGTGTGTTTAAGTGAGATGTATAACTTCAAGAATCCATCCATGTAAGAAATGGCTAATTTTTCGACCTTGGCATGCCATTATAATGAGATTTAAAGCCGTAAATTTTTAGTAGATGTAGCTTAGAACTAGAAGGAATTAAAGATTAGAACCCAATCTCGACAGGAACCACAAAGTTGCTGCTGTCGTGGATAGTGGGGCGGGCGAGGCGGCACCCGATGACAAGGGGGGCGGGCTTGTCGGTGTGGTTGGGGAGCTGCTTGGGTCGGTCTCAACGATGAAGGAAGTGAGGCGAGGAGGGGTTGTCAACGGAGAAGACGTCTTTCATGGTGGTGGTGATGGTGGCATTGGGGAGGTCAATGGTTTCAGGCGTGGTTTTTGGGTTTCAATAAAATAATGGGGTAATTTGATAATAGTTATATGAACTGGAACACCAGGTCGCCTACAAATAATCACATTCATCCATTTTTTAAAATAATATATCCAATGACTGATTTTGCTACCTCATGGGTGAGGGACTTAATTGTTCCCTCGCCTTAGAAGCCACCATGTTTAAGATGAGTCGTTTATTTATTAAAAAATATATTAAATTAAATTCATAAATGAAATGACCAAAACTGACTACCTTTTGGAGGGAAAAATGCCCCACCGAATACTACTTTACACATAAAGATGTGAGAAATGACAAATTTTTCAACCTTGGAATGGCATTATAATGAGATGTAAAGCCATAAATTTTTAGTAGATGTAGGCACTAGAAAGAGTTAAAGATTAGAACCCAATCTCGACAGGAACCACAAAGTCACTGCTGTCGTGGATAGTGGGACGGGCGAGACGGCACCCGATGACGAGGGGGACGGGCTTGTCGGTGTGGTTGGGGAGCTTCTTAGGTCGCTCGTAACGATGAAGGAAGTGAGGCGAGGAGGGGTTGTCAACGAAGAAGACGTCGTCCATGGTGGTGGTGGTGGTGGCATTGGAGGGGTCAAGGGTTTCAGGTGTGGTTTTTGGGTTTCAATAAAATAATGGGGTAATTTCATAAAAGTTATATGAACTGGAACACCAGGTCACGTACAAATAATCACAATCATCCATTTTTTAAAATAATATATCCAATGATTGATTTTGCTCCCTCATGTGTGAGGGACTTAATTGTTCCCTCACCTTAGAAGCCACCATATATAAGATGAGTCATTAAGATATTTATTAAAAAATATATTAAATTAAATTCTTAAATGAAATGACCAAAACGGATTGCCTTTTGGAGGGAAAAATGCCCCAGCGAATACTACTTTTCACATAAAGATGTGAAAAATGGCAAGTTTTTTGACCTTGGCATGGCATTATAATGAGATGTAAAGCCACAAATATTTAGTAGATGTAGGCACTGGAAGGAGTTAAAGGTTAGAACCCAATCTCGACAGAAACCACAAAGTTGCTGCTGTCGTGGATATTGGGGCGGGCGAGACGACACCCAATATAATGATATTCACATGCATTATATATTTTATATAATTTGTGTATATTATGTTAAAAAATTTATGTAATTGATATGTCAAAATTCAAAAGTTATCTTATAATACTAAAGTTATTAATCAAATAATTTAAAAATCATCCATAATTTATCCCTTGCGGGTACGTGATCGAATTCAAGTTGTTATACGATTTGCTTCCCATGGGTCACCACACTAGTACTTTACGTAGCCTTTCATTGTTTGTTTTCATTTGCATGTGATAACTCATCCCTCAAAATGTTATTTGTTTACTTATATTCATTTGTTTAAAATATCAATTATAATGGATGTCGAAAAGAAAATATCAATTATAATGGATTGAATGGTGTGGTACCCAAGCTAGCATAAGGTGGGTGAGTATTTAGATATATAAAGAACTTTTTTGTTATTATTGTTTAAGAACATCTTATTTTAATATCAATAATTATGAAAATATCCAACATATGTACCACTATAAATTTGGTGCATACCAAGGATTCCAATCACAATTGGAGACAAAGAAAACTCTTGTTTAGAATCATATCTTGGAGAGCACATTAGTCGCATAAAAAAAGTGAGAAAGAATGGAAAAAGCTTCATTTCAATTGGCTCTCTTTGTGCTCTTGGTTCTGGTTGTATCTGGTATTCCTCCATCCTTCTTTTGTGTTTGTCTCGATTAGTGTTGCATAGGTTTTCTTCACACACACAATAAAAATAAAAAATCATAGGTTCCTATGAAAAATAAAACTAAAATGTTCACAAATTATTATAATAGATATTTATTTAAATTTTAATATATTTATTATTTTCATTTTATGTTAATTGAATCTAACAGTTAACATACAAACTTATATATCTTCAATTGTTTTGCTTTTTTGTTTAATTTTAAAATTTTCAGGTATGACAGCACAAGCAATTAGTGATGAGCCTCCCAAATGTTCGAGAGATGATGATTGTGATGATTTTTGCAAGGATCAATGCGGAGGCTTTTGTAATGGTATACAACGTTGCCAATGTTATTGTACAACTAATGGGCATATATGATATTACAATGTAGTCAAATGAATTGTACAACCTCTATATTGGGTTAAAATAAAAACAAAATTTACTAAAAACAAGTTTTTTCTCGTTTGTTGAGGTGAATATTGCAATGTCTTGAGTAGAGCCGTGCTATTTCTTCAAAAGTTGTTGAAAAAATAATAAATAAAACATATAAATAAAAATAAATAAAGAAATAGAAAAGAACACCTATAAAAGTTTATAATCCGAGTCGTGTACAATAATTTTATCCAATAGATAGTCTATCCAATAAGTTTATAGTCTATTCTTAAGGATTATTTCGACACAATAATTTTAATAATGTGAATACCCAAAATTTGAGAGACTCTTTCAAAATAACAATATTATTATGGGTATCAAATACCAACAAACAACAAGAATTACATCAACTTTTATATAAAAAAGAGATAAATATTTTTCCACAAATAAGAATAAAACCTTTTTGAGAAGACAATGAACCACCCATCCCCAATATATAGTGGAATGCCTCCTCAATCTTCATCTCGTGTACCCTTTTTTTTCCCATTAAAGCTCCATTAAACAATTGCATAATTTTCCTTTTATACAACAACACAATTCATAACATTCATGAAATATATTATATAAAAAAAATCCATGACATATATAATGCCATAAAAAACTGTAACGATGAAGAAAAACTATTAAAATACAATTCAAAACATTAACAAGTAATAAGAAAGAATCAAAACATGTTAAATAAAATAAATGAAAATAAAAGACAATAAAGTCTGATTTTAAAACATTTCAAGCACTAAATTATTTTTAAATAAATTTTCCAGTCGTTACCATATTTTTTATTTTCTATTTGTATTTATAAAATAAAAATAAGAAAAAAACTAAAAATAATTAAAGTTAACTGACATTGATTACAATTAATTGCATTTTCACCAATTGATTTTTATTTCCTTTCTGTACAAATTAATTTAAAAATTGATTTTCTAATGTATTTATTAGAATCAGATAAAATGGAATTTTTTTGAAATTAAATGAGATTAATTAAAATATATGTATAATTTATAAATCTATCTATATATAAATCTATAATCTATCTATCTATATAAATAATACAAAGCAATAAATCAAACAAAGCGATCCCTATGCAAGGAAAATTTCCCATGTGTCAGTCACGACATGTCCTTACAATTTTTTTAATTTCTATTGTATTTATAAAAAAAGGAAAAAGAAAAATAATTAAAAGTAACTGAAATTGATTACAATTAATTGCATTTTCACCAATTTATTTTTATTTCCTTTCAGCTCAAATTTATTTAAAAATTTATTTTTATTGTATTTATTATAATCAAATAAAATGGAAATTTATTAAAATTAAATGAGATTAATTAAATATATCTATAACGTATAACTCTCTCTCTCTCTCTCTCTCTATATATATATATATATATAGCAATCCCCTATGCAAGGAAAATTTGCCGTGTGTTAGTTGTCACGTGTCATTAGCATATTTATATTATTTAAAACAAGACGATGGACCTGTGCGATGCACGTGTAAAATATGCGTTAGCAATATAATTTCATATTATTTGAAAATACAATACATGATTAATTTTAATGTGAAATTAATATATAAAAGTATAAACCTTGTAAAAAAAATGTATAAATGACATAATGCATTTTTTATTTGGAAATTTATTGTATCTTAAAAATGCTAGGATTATAAAATATTGTCGATAAATAAATATTAAGGTAACACGACCACAGTCCTCCTAATTAAGGTAACACAAATACAATACACTCCTGTATCCTACGTATACATGTGTGGTACACTGGCAAAGGATTTGTTGGAATAATTTTTTAAAAAAATTAAAAATTATAAGATAAGCAAAAGTTTTTGACAAATTAATGTTAACATGATATAATGAGATTTAAAAGTTTTCTACATAAAATAAGGCTGGATATGTGTAAGAAAATAGAAATTATTATACTTCGACAATCATTTGCTCTACCTTCTTCATTTGTCCCTTACTCGGTTCAATCAATGCTTATAGTATATATCATAAATACAATATATAATGAATGAAATATTACAAAATGCAACTTTTAAATAAAGGAGTTCTAAGAAATTTACAAATATTATGACATGTATTAGATTAAACCGGTTGCAATTATGTTATCTCCCTATCGAAGAAACATATGAAGCAACTTATTATAACCCAAATGTAGAATCAAATTAGCCTCACCTACACAAAATTTCACACCAAAAATAAATCATAAAAATATTTTTTTTAAATGAGTCCTATGAAATTTTAAAAATGTAATGATATGTATTAAATTCAAATCATTGCAGCTATGTTATCTCAAAGCAAAGACTAAAAGTAATTCATCAGAACCTAAATGTTGAATCAAATTGGTCTCACTTGAAAAAAAAGGTATAGAAAATTTAAATTACTTAAATAAATGAAAATCTTTACAAAGAAATATATTTATGTTAAAATTATTATATCAATGATTTAAAAAAAGTGCTTATAAATTATGACAAATTATAATTTTACCCTAGCAATAAACAAAAGTTTTCTTAATCTTAAAATCTTAAGATTATTAAAATAATTAATTACAAATAGGTTTTAAAATTATATTAAAACCTAATTTATTCTACTAATTCATCTATAAAAATGTTTTCATATAACATATTCATTTTCATATTTTATGTGTAATTTTTTCTACATGTATTAACCCATCAGAACAACCAAAGTCAAATAAATTGTTTCCTTATTTTAATGATCTCCAATTAATACATGCGGTTTAAAATTTGAAAAAGTATTGGGAATTTGAAAGATAGTATTTAAGGGTGGCATCTAGGGTGAGTGAGTAATTAAGTCCCTCACCCATGAGGGAGCATTTATGACCTGATGTAGCAGGTCACTCAGTGATCCATGTATTTGTTTAAAGTGTTATAATATACTAATATAAATTTAGATTTTGCAATAAAGCCCCTCTTCTTCCCCTTCATCTTTGTTCTATGCGTTTATCAGCAACCCACCCAACCTGGACTGACTCTGTCACCACCACCACAACCATTATCAAGCATCTACTTTATTCATTATTTGACTACCCAGACCTCAAGATTGATTATGTAACACCCCGGTTTTTACTATTCTTCGATGATAGTAAATATCTGTATATGTTTATTTATTTATTTTTATTTTTTTGTTTAGTTTTATGTGATTTGGTTTGCGTAATTTTAATTACTCATTTAAAATTTATTTTTGAGTGCATTAATACTGTCTTATGTCAGTATAGGCACGATTACTAGACAATACTATTATGTTATTTTCACTATGAGTATTTGTTTAGAAAAAAAAATTGTAATAATGAGACTAGAAGAAAATTATTGTTATATTTTTATTCTATTTAATTTTATAGTTAAAAATATTTTGGTTTGACATTAATCAGAGATTAATTTTGGACCGTTGATTTTCTTAGTTGATCAGTTCAACTATCAATCTTGACTCTAATTTAAAATTTGAAAGTGTATAATTGTCGACCATTATTTTTAATTCAAAAAAGCCAAAAACATGTTTATTTTTAGGCTCAATATTTACTACTCATTTTGTACCAACTACTATTAATCAAAAAAAAAATTCTTCCTTCCTCTCCACTCTGTTACGCGCACGGAACCCCCCCCCCCCCCTCTTTATTCTTATTTTTCTTTCATCTTCACAAGAACAGAAACACACCTCCTTCTCTCCCTTGGTTGTCACCTTCTCTCCTCCTTCACTCTTGCTCAGACCGTGACCCCTCCACCTGCAGCCACCCTCCGGCCGTGATAAGCCTCTGGCTTATCTAGTTTTATAACTAGATGGAATGTGGTTTTTGTGTAAATTATTCGAGTTCACTCTCGTTTTCGCCCAAATTTGCCTTGTTTTGTTCCTAAGTTGGACTTTGACTCATTCTAGGCAATTTTTGTAGTTTTTAGTCTATTTTGAATAGAATTACACTTTTTGTTTCTTTTTATTATTTCAGGTTAGAAGTGAAGCTCCGAGAGTCAAGGAAAGTCAAGAAACAGTGGAAATTTCCATTCTGGAGATACTCGCCCCGCGAGTGGATGCTCGCCTCGCGAGCCTGAAGATCAGCAAAATAGTCACAGTCATACATTCTGTCTCGCCTCGCCAATCACAGTTCGCCTCGCGATCATTCAAACTTAGGATGGAGCCAAAACTAAAATTTGCCACGCGAGAGGCTTCTCGCCTCGCGAGAGCCTGAAGACCCTGGAAGACAGAGACCATCACGGCCTAGCCGTGATGAAGGTCACGGCTGTGACAGATTAAGGTTTGAAGACTCACCCCGCGAACACACTCTCGCCTCGCGAGAATCCAAATTGAAAGCGCGCCAAAACTAATGTTCGCCTCGCGAAATCTTGTTCGCCCCGTGAGCGACCGAGAACCAGAATCCCTATTTATAGGCTGTTTCAGATCAGATTTGAGGACTTTTTTATACTCACTTGTTTTAGATCAGTTTTAGGACGAATCCTTGTTTCTGGAGCTGTGTCTCCCTTCTCTTTTCTTTTCTTATTTTATTATGGAGATTATTACCGATTGTTCGTTTGTCGTCACGGGCATGAGGAACTAATCCCCTCGTCTAGGGAATCAATGAAGCCACCCATGGCGGTATAGTGTTCATGTGATGTATGTTTTTCTCCCCTTTAATTCAATTCTTGTTTTCCAATTCTGATTTGATTGTGTTGATCATATGCTTGCGTGATTAACTAGTTAAACGTGTTGAGGCTGATCGGCGATTCGCGTTTTAGAACTTGAATTGGGATCATCGATCGAATATTGTACGAGAGTGAGTAGGAGATCGGTGCAACCGTATAGGGAACAAGATTTAATAGAATTTGATGATTAGGATTATGAGACCTAGTAAGTAATTAATCCAATCTTCGAATACGTCCTATTGAGAATGACAGTGGATATAGGAGAATTTGAGGGTCCCGGTTGACATTGTAATTGAACTTAGGGAGGAATACATCATCACTTGGGTACTATGCATAATTGGGTAGGTGGATTTGAGACCCTAGATATTTTAATTCCTGATTTTTAATACCTTAGCGTTATTTGATTTGTTATTTGAATTGCGATTTTAATCTCTCTCTCAACCACTTTCCTCACTTGACCAAACGTATCTGATTTCCCGCGGATTAGTTGAATTGGTAGCCCAATCCCTGAGTTCGACCTCGGTAAATTCTTACCGTGTTATTTTATTACTTGCGACGACCCGGTACACTTGCCGGTGACTCAACAGGCCGCGCGACGCCACCGTAGGGACGATGTCTGGCCGCTGCTCAACGCGGAGAAGACCAGCATGCGTTCCCAGCCTTTGTTCTGCACATCGCTCTGCCTTTCTCCTCCACGGGAAGCTCGTTTCCAGCCGCACCAAGGGATAATACGGTCGCACACCTCCGCTCGCTACCATACATGTATTCTGTTTTGTTCCACTTCGAACCGTCGCCATGCCGCATGAACGGAGCTCCGCCGTCCAGGGTCGTTTGCCATCGTGCCGGAGCGTGTCATTGTCATCATCTTTCATCTCCTTTGGTGAGTTGTTCCCCTCTTTTTCATTCTCTTTCAATTTTCCCTAAATTGATTTGGAACCCTAAGTTGCCATTTCAAACCCTAACTGTGAAATTAGAAACTAAATCCTTAAATTGATGGTATTGATCTCAAATTGGATGTGTCAATTTCAAATTCCCTATGCTAATTGCTCAAATCCTCTTTAAATTCGGATTCCCCAAATTTCACTCAAAACCCTAAATTTTCTTTTTCCTCTAATCATGAAATTGATTCTGTTTTAGTGTAATTAAGGCTCTTGATTGATGATTTCCAAGTTCAATTTCATGATACTCTAATCAAATCAACTTTCCCCAATTTTGTTTAAAACCTTAATTTCCCAATTTGAAACATTAGGCAAATGATGTTGATTTCTCAATTTTGATTATGTTTTAATGTAATTAAAGTTGTTAATTTGTAGTTCCCTAGCCTAATTCCATATTACTTGATAAAAATTGGTTTTTCCCAAATTCCTAGAGAACTCTAAAACCCCAATCATTTTAAATGAAAAACCAATATCGTTTCCTTAGTTGAATTAATTATTTAAGTTGTACAAACTTATGTTTTGTGATGAGTTTCTGATTTTTGGTTGTGCTTGTTATTGGCTATGTTGATGGCCAATTTCCATCTATGTGGATGTGACGGTCATAGTTGAAGGAGAAGAGGGTAAGTGGTTGGAGCTATCTCGAAGTTGTTATAAGTGTTGCGAAGCATTAGAGGAACCCGGAATGAGTGATCTTATTCTTCTCTTCAAAGGTAAGGGGAGACTGCCTGAGGGATTTTCGGTAAATGCATGCTATTTTTGTGTCGTATTTGAGTTTATCTGTTGTGATGTGTGGTGTCAAATAAAGTTGTTATATGACTGTTATGTGGTTTTTAATATTTTATGTGAAAGCATGATTATACTGTGATGTATGGATATCTGCTATGTATGGATTATCTGTTGGTTGGTTGATTGACTGAGAAGCCTGACATTGGTCAGTGCTCAATTAAATTAAAGATAAAAGCGTTGAAAAATCTTGAGGAGAAATTCAAAGGATTTGATTTATGGAAGAAAAAAATATTGAAAGTATTTATATTTGATGATGTTTTGGAGAAAAAAGTGATTTATGAGTAAATAGTGAGGACGACATCTTGAAAATATTTCAGTTACGTGTCTTTTCCAAACAATTTCAAAAATAAGACGAAAAGATATTCTAAGAAATGTAAGTGTCAAGGATATTTTAACAGTGGTTATAAAAAACTTTTGTAAAAGAGAAAATCATTTGATTTACAAATGACTTTATTTCCAACGAAAAATACTTTGGAAAAGTATTTGACAATGAAAACTACGAGGAACAATTTTATTATTTCAAATAGAAATTAGTTGGAAATGATTTTACGAGGATTTGAAGTTGTTACGGAAAAAGGAGTTTTCAAAAGAAAACGGATTTTAGAAAAATGGATTTCTCTATGATTTGATGGTTTTATAAATGAATTTCAAAAGGAAAGGATTTCTATAAACGAGTTTTATACAATGGTGTTATTTCCATCAACTTGGATAAGTTGAGGAAACTTTGATTTTGTTTTGTTTTTCACAGAATGAAAATGGTTTAAATGAACCTAGCAACCGAGACGTCGGGTCTAGAGTTCTAAGATATGGGCCTGGGGTCCGAAGAGGAAATTATGGACTACAATGTCCTATAAACCGTATATTTGGTTTTGTGCACTAAAATCTACACGTCCAAGACTGGTGCATCGGTCTGGATTTCGTGATTTGCACACCTTTTGACTTGGAGTCAGTTATTTTGGAATGAGGTATTAAAGTTGAAAGATTAAATTGGTGATTTAGTCATGAGACTTTTAGCTCCGACACCTAAAGATTGATCACAAAGAAAACAACGAGAACAAAACGTTTTACATGCATTACAGGGCAGACGTGCCTTTGCATAGGACTTGAATGCTTGATGGCAAGTATTCATGCAGTTTGCATCACTGTGCCATGATGGATATACGACCAAGTAGACCATGTGCTATATGTAGTCACCACTTTGCCTTGAGTTGGATTGTGGAATGGTCAATAGAACTTTGCCATATCGAGCATTGATTCTGCCTTAATTGGCAACTAGAGCCTGATCAGCTCATTTATTTGTTGGTTGGAGCTCCGAAGATTAGGTCTCAAAGTTAGTTGTGGAATATTGAAGTGTCATGGTTTTTAAAACGGGTACGACTGTCAGGTATGAAACCCTTTGATAAATATATTGTTTATCTTTGAATATTCATGTTAAATGGTAATTGAGAGTCGTGCATGTGGTTATCGTATTTAAATCCATATATTGGTATCTCACCCTTGCATGTATAGGTTTTTCTGGTTTTGCTGTTGTACCTTGGTACACGTGTACAGAAGATGCAGGAGAGGTTTCCAGTTTCGCTCGGGGATATTATTCCCAATCCTGGAAGATGTATAATGTCAGGTATAATGGTAAGAACCATAGGGGTCTTACCCATGAATATCTTTTAGAACGACCAGCTTAGGTTTTGAGACGATGTTGATTAATGTTAGTATGTACGTTTATGGCTCGGAGAGCCTTTACTTTTGGATGGAATGTAAATGGCTCGGAGAGCCCTTCTTTTGGATGAAAATTTTAAAATCTTTCATTTTGGTCAGGTATTTGTTTATGTAAATATTTTCAGAAAAATACCATCTTTATGTTTTCTTGTATGACTGGAATTTCTGGGATGAAAATGGAAATATTTCAACAGGTGTTTCTATCTTGGGATATTGCAATTACAAAGGAGACTGTCAAAATTTTTGTACAAATATTCAAGTTTTTTATTTAAGTACATTTCGAAAATAAATAGGTTTGCCAGGCTAGGTTTGTAAGTATGTGCACCAGTCACGGCTTAGGTTTTGGGTTTATAACAAATGGTCTATATATGACCAAAATTGGTACCATGATAGGTGAAAATGTGATGTTACTATTTCAAAACAGGTTTAAATTTTACCGTAATCACATTTAACAAACTTTATACCCTTTTTCTTGTGCTTATATCTTTATATAAATTAATTTCCGAAAGCAACCAGCGAAATTCCCTTTTAAATTCATTTCTGCACGTGTTTACAAAGTAATGCCCAAGGGGGGTGTTACAGATTACCGCTTACACCAATCGAAAACAAACCCACCTCACATATGATCCACAAGAAAAGCTTCCTACTTTAAATACAAAACACAAACACCAAGTGTTATCCAATAGCATGCAGGGAACGGAACATTGAAGTGGGTAGGAAACAAAAAACAAAAGCTGAACATCAGGACCCAATTAATTAAGAGAAAAAAAAACAATAGTTAAAACCAATTACGTTGAATGATAGCCGGATTATTTACCCGTGGAAGCATGAAAACATGATGGTCTTAATTAAAACCAATTTCCATTCAAATACCCAAAAGCATAGTGTGTTTATGTGAGATGTATAACTTCAAGAATCCATCCATGTGAGAAATGGCTAATTTTTTGACCTTGGCATGCCATTATAATGAGATTTAAAGCCGCAAATTTTTAGTAGATGTAGCTAGGCACTAGAAGGAATTAAAGATTAGAACCCAATCTCGACAGGAACCACAAAGTCACTGCTGTCGTGGATAGTGGGGCGGGCGAGGCGGCACCCGATGACGAGGGGGTGGGCTTGTCGGTGTGGTTGGGAAGCTGCTTGAGTCGGTCTCAACGATGAAGGAAGTGAGGAGAGGAGGGGTTGTCAACGGAGAAGACGTATTCCATGGTGGTGGTGTTGGTGGCATTAGGGAGGTCAAGGGTTTCAGGCGTGGTTTTGGGGTTTCAATAAAATAATGGGGTAATTTCATAAAAGTTATATGAACTGGAACACCAGGTCGCCTACAAATAATCACAGTCATCCATTTTTAAAATAATATATCCAATGACTGATTTTACTCCCTCATGGGTGAGGGACTTAATTGTTCCCTCGCCTTAGAAGCCACCATGTTTAAGATGAGTTTTTATTTATTAAGAAATATATTAAATTAAATTCATAAATGAAATGACCAAAACAGACTACCTTTTGGAGGGAAAAATGCCCCACCGAATACTACTTTACACATAAAGATATGAGAAATGACAAATTTTTCGACCTTGGCATGGCATTATAATGAGATGTAAAGCCATAAATTTTTAGTAGATGTAGGCACTAGAAGGAGTTAAAGATTAGAACCCAATTTCGACAGGAACCACAAAGTCGCTGCTGTCATGGATAGTGGGGCGGGCGAGACAGCACCCGATGACGAGGGGGACGGGCTTGTCGGCGTGGTTGGGGAGCTTCTTGGGTCGGTTGAAACGACGAAGGAAGTGAGGCGAGGAGGGGTTGTCAACTCAGAAGACGTCATCCATGGTGGTGGTGTTGGTGGCATTGGGGAGGTCAAGGGTTTCAGGCGTGGTTTTTGGGTTTCAATAAAATAATGGGATAATTTCATAAAAGTTATATGAACTGGAACACCAGGTCGCCTACAAATAATCACTGTCATCCATTTTTTAAAATAATATATCCAATGACTGATTTTGCTCCTTCATGGGTGAGGCACTTAATTGTTCCCTCACCTTAGAAGCCACCATATATAAGATGAATCATTAACTTATTTATTAAAAAATATATTAAATTAAATTCTTAAATGAAATGACCAAAACGGGCTGCCTTTTGTAGGGAAAAATGCCCCAGTGAATACTACTTTACACATAAAGATGTGAAAAATGGCAAATTTTTTGACCTTGGCATGGCATTATAATGAGATGTAAAGCCACAAATTTTTAGTAGATGTAGGAACTAGGAGTTAAAGATTAGAACCCAATCTCGACAGGAACCACAAAGTTGCTGCTATTGTGAATATTGGGGTGGGCGAGATGGCACCCAATAACGAGGGGGACGGGCTTGTCGGTGTGGTTGGGGAGCTTCTTGGGTCGGCCGCAACGATGAAGGACGTGGGGCGAGGAGGGGTTATCAATGGAGAAGACGTCGTCCATGTTGATGGTGTTGGTGGCATTGGGAGGTCAAGGGTTTTAGGCATGGTTTTTGGGTTTCAATAAAATAATGAGGAAATTTCATAAAAGTTATATGAACTGGAACACCAGGTCGCCTACAAATATCTTAGTCATCCACTTTTTAAAATAATATATCCAATGACTGATTTTGCTCTCTCATGGGTGAGGGACTTATTTGTTCCCTCGCCTTAGAAGCCATCATATTTAAGATGAGTCATTAACTTATTTATTAAAAAAATATATTAAATTAAATTATTAAATGAAATGACCAATACAGACTTACTTTTGGAGGAAAAAATGCCCCAGCGAATACTACTTTATACATAAAGATGTGAACTAGAACACCAGGTCACCTACAAATAATCACACTCATCCATTTATTTAAATAACATATCCAACGACTGATTTTGCTCCCTCACCTTAGAAGCCACCATATTTAAGATGAGTCATTAACTTATTTATTGTAAAATTTATTGTAAAAAATATTAAATTAAATTCTTAAATGGAATGACCAAAATGGACTGCCTTTGCGAGGGAAAAATGCCCCAGCGAATACTTCTTTATATATAAAGATATATCCAATGATTGATTTTGCTCTCTCATAGGTGAGGGACTTAATTGTCCCTTCACCTTATAAGCCACCATATTTAAGATGAGTCATTAACTTATTTATTAAAAAATATTTTAAATTAAATTCTTAAATGAAATAACCAAAACGGACTGCCTTTTGGAGGGAAAAAAATGCCTCAGCGAATACTACTTTATACATAAAGATATGAACTGGAACACCAAGTCACCTACAAATAATCACAGTCATCCATTTATTTAAATAATATATCCAATGACTGATTTTTCTCCCTCACCTTAGAAGCCACCATATTTAAGATGAGTCATTAACTTATTTATTGTAAATTTATTGTAAAAAATATTAAATTAAATTCTTAAATGGAATGACCAAAATGGACTGCCTTTTGGAGCAAAAAATGCCCTAACGAATACTACTTTATACATAAAGATAAAGATTCAATAACATAATTTAATTTATTTAATTAATAGTATTAAATAATAATAAAAAGAACTTATTATTTAAAATCACAATTCAATTTCAAATATTTTGAAATTAGAAATCATATCAATACAAAAAACTCTCCATAAATGCCATGATAGTACCATTTTCTTCAGTTTGTGCTTTGATCAACACGCATTACCAGAAAACATGATATTACCGTCGGAAAATTACCGACGGACTTCATATCCATCGGTAGTTTGTGTGTTTCCAACGGATTTAACCGTCGGTAAGTTAGAATACCAAAAGTTGCAGAAATTACCGGCGGAAAACCCGTCGGTAACATTACCATCGACTTTATCCGTCGGTAAATCCATCGAAAGGGATGGCAGGAATGGCAAATTGTTGGCGGGAGAGTGTACTGACGGAATAGTCCGTCAGTAATTCTGAAATATAGGTACCGACGGATACAATCGTCGAAAATGTACCGACGGATTATTCCGTCGGTAATCTTTTTTGAATTTCCGACGGAAAAAGCCGTCGGAAGCCGTCAGTAACCTTTTAAATAACCTATCCGTAACCCTTCTTCCCCCTCACTTCTCCCTCTCAGCTTTCCCTCTCTGCCCTCTCTGCTTCCCTCACTGCGCACCATCATCACCTTCACCGAACACCACCGTCGTCGCCCCCGTTCGTGACTCGTGAACACCGCCACTGCCTCCACCCCTTTCTTGTCTCATTTCCTCCTCTCCTTTTCTCTTCTCCTCCCTCTCCGGTTCCGTCTCAGCTGCACCTACCACCGCAGCAACCACCGCGATCCACTACCTTCAACCACCACTCAGAACCCACCTTCTCTTTCTCCTGCACTCCATTCCCACCAGCAACCCACATTCCCTTGGAAAACCACCACCACCACCATTGAAACCACCACCACTACCACCAGATTCACCACCACCACACTGTTAGGTATCCTCCTAATTTTGTTCCTATTTAATTTTATTCCTATTAATTTAAAAAATTTTGGGTTTATTGATTAATTATAATTAATGATGAATAAGGTTATTTTTTGTGTTTTGTTGGCTTTGTGATGTCTGAAATTTGGTGAATCTAATTTATTTTGTTGTTGTTGTGCTCTTTGTTTTGAGGGCTACCAGAGGGTGAGACTAGCCACCGTCACCACCGTTCCATAGACCAATTTCCGGCCGTCGGAGGTACTGGGGTTTTTCTATTTTGGGATATTAATTATAACTGTTCAATGCATGCTAAAGAAATTGTATAAATTTGATTTGTCTAATTTGTTGTAGTATATATCTGTTTAATTTGTATGGGTGTATTTTATATATATATATATATATATATATATATATATATATATATATTTGTCTAGTTGTAACAAAATTGTGTTTATTAGTTTTAAATTTAGTAAGCTGTTGTTTTTGCTAATTACATAAATTAATTAATGAACATATAATTAATTAATGAATGTAGATTAATTAATTAATTTACTCCAATATAAAATCATAAGGATAAGTACTGTTGATAGGATGAGACCTAGCTAGGATTAGTAAGCCGGTAAAATCGTTTTCCTCCCACATATACTTGCAGCAGTAGTGATGAAGCTAGCTGATTCGATGTAGCGATGGTGATCCATTATAAGCATGATCGGGATTATTTGTATGTAAATAACGGAGTGATTAAATAATATTTAAGAAGTTAATTAAATCAGATTCGGTAGTAATGAATAGATTTGGCAGTAGCTCTTAGTGATCGGTTAAGCGTGATCAGGATCTTTGTATGTAGTTATTGTTGAATTGATCAATAAAATAGTTACATAATAATGAGTAATTATTTATTTGTTATGTTATAATTGATATTAGTGAAGAAGCTAATTATTAAAATCATTAATTTAAAATAAAGTAATTAATTATTATTTTAAAATGTCATATTTAAATAAATCAATATTATAGGAAGAATAACTAATTATTATTTAAGTAATTAACATCATAGGATTTTAAATAGTAAAGTAACGTAATAAGTGGGAAGAATAAAAAAATAATTTTTAAAAAATTGCTAGTAACAATTATTGCAAACAATTAACTAATATACTAATAATAGATTTTAAAACTTGATATATAAAAAGTCAAGTAAACAAACATAAGTAATTAACTAATACAATAAAATGTTTTATTAATTAAAATTAATTTAAAACATAAATGATTTAATAAAACATTAGTTACTATTCAATAAAATGGTTGCTTAATGATGTTTTTGATTGTTTGCCAATAATGTCATACTTTATGCAAATTATCCCTATTACTTAATTTTTTTTTTTGTTAGAGTACAATTATTATACGTAATTGAGAAAAACCGTAGTTTCCCGTTCAATGTTCAATATTATTAAGCATGTGTACTCGTGATCATGGTATCGCTCATTTTATTGAATCTTGAATTGTCCAATTAGGACAGTTTGGGAAGAAACTTTTTCTCCACTGATATACTAGTTACACGATGATTCTCATTTGTGAAATAGTTGATTAAATTTCGGGTCGAAGCATTTCCTTTTGTTCTCCGGGTCCATACTTGATTGTGGTATTTCACCGCGGTAAAGTCGTGTACTTGGAGACCGATGGAAGATGTTGCCGAAATTTCGTCAGCTATAAGACATGAGAAGTGATGAGTAACTAGTATGATACAGTGGTGAAAAAGTTTTTCCTCGAATGGGATAGGGCCATACCTTTTAGGGAAAGGGAGCGATTCGAGGTTATAGTATCATGTTTATAAATACGTCAATTTATCTAAAAATGCAGAAGAGTGAAATATTATCCCTCGAACCATAGTTGGGTGTATGATAGGAACGAGTCTGGGAGACGACTTCTGAAACAATCATTTGTAGCTGGAGTTGAGGAGTTGATAACGTGAGTCCTCAAGTGAACGGCTTCGTCTTCAAGTAATAAAAAGATGGAGCCCACAAAGATTGTGATCTTAAATAACAATTAATTGTTAAATTAACTAAACTAGACAAGAAAAATATTTCAAAAAGATTTGGTTTTTGAAATAAGATTAATTAACAAATCAAGTATTTAAGACGTAATCAAATAAAATCGCAATCAAATCAAATCTGGAGATGTTCAAATTAAAAGAGATTTACAGGAATTGGGTAACCAACAAGACTGCTCATTCTACTAAATTGACTACCCCTCTTGTTAATTATCAAAATTGCTTTGAAGGTGAATTTATCCTAAAAAAGTTAATGTTCCCTATCGAGATACAAGAACCGTGCCCAATTAAACCAACCCCTACTCTCGTGGTAATTGTATTTAAATTGAACCCATTAAGATTTGTGACAATTCAATGAACCCTCGAAGGACTGCTTCTAACTCTCGTGATTTAAGTCCTAAGTTCAATCCCTATAGATCCAATACCTAAGTTCACAGCTAGGTTCATCCTTAGAGTATCCATGACATGCAAATAAGTGCGCACCAAATTCACAAGTAATTCATGCAATACGAATTAAATTGAAATTAACAAGAAGCAAAATGTCAATTCATCACATAAAACGAGTCTTGGGCATAGCCCCAATTCTTATAAATAAAAATACTACTCAAGCATTGCCATGTTCATAGCAATCTTGATTAACAAAAGCATAAAAAAAAACCAAAGAGAAGAGAATAAATTGAGAAGAAGAGAAATCCTAATTTTTGCCTAAGGTAGTAGCCAAGTGATCCCTATTTTCGAGCCTAAGAGTCTAATTTATAATGTAGGGTAACTTGGGATTAAATCAATTACAAAATCAAATCAAATCACCAAATCAAATTTCCAGATTTTAAGCATCACGGTTGTGATGCCTGTCACGGCCAGGCCGTGACTGGTTCTGACTTGGAGATGGCTTCACTGCTTGGTCTGTCACAGCCGTGATGGTCATCATGGCCTAGCCGTGATTAGTTCTGCCTGTGAGAGTCTGGTTCAGTTTGCATGTCATGACCGTGACCAGTTCTGAGATTTCCATTCTTCTTTCTTTTCTGCCCTACTCGATCATGGTCGTGATGCCTGTCACGGCTAGGCCGTGATGGACTCTGTTTGGCTCATTTTTCTTGTTTTTCAAGTTCCATCTTAATGCAAACTCCAAATCAACTGGTCTTACACATTTTCATCATCAATTCCCGCACACAAACACCACAAAACCACCTTACCCGTTCCAAGGTAAAAAACTAACAAAAATCGAATTAAAAATGCCTAATCTACATGAAAATGCATGCAATATGATAAAGAAATATGAGGTGAAATCACACTCATCAAACTACTCCAAGCTTAAGATTTTGCTTGTCCTCAAGCACTAACCAAGACCAGACAAGATAAACAATCAAAGCATGGACAATGAACCAAGAACCCGAGTAAAAAATCCAAGTTACCGGAACATCCAAATAAGTAACCAAGAGACAATCAATTTCAAGTCCAATTAGAAGCTTAGGTTCCCTAAATTCATGTCTCTCACCAATTTGGGCACTCTTCTTGCCTCACTCAAGTATTTAAGGACATATGACAATTCGCTCAATTTCCTCAAGGAAGGTATCCTACCATAAGCTTGACTATTAACAAAATCTCTACTTTATTAATGAAAACACATAAGAATCAAGAGTTTTTTTTATTTTGGTTGTAATGGGGCCATGGGATTAATCGTTAGGTGGGGAAATCAAGAAAAGGAAAATTCAAGAAGGCTAAACAAAATATCAAACAATGCAAAGCATGACAACCTTCTAAAATACCTTTTTGGGCTTTAATTCACTTTTCCACCTTTCTTTCTTTCTCATTTTATTTATCACTTTCTTTTTCTCATCCACTTCTCCATTTTTATTTTTTTTTATTTGGAGAAAGGGAGATTTTCAACTTAAGAGAAATATTTTTCTAACTTTTTCATCCCACAATTTATTTTTTAAACCACCTTTTTGCCCTTTTTGCAATACTTTAAAAGGTGTCATACCAAGCATCATTCTTCAAAATAAATCAAGGTACCAAGAAAAGCATTTTATTCTATTAGGCTCAAAATTGGGCAACTAAGGGGTAACATTTAATCAGCCAAAGTTGATAAGGCCAGAAAAATACCTAGTGCCTCAATCATTTTCAAATATGTTTTCAAAAATTTCTAAGTTTCAAAGTGGTTTCAAGTCAAGTTCTAGAGAATACAATCTGAGAGGAAGAAAACACTCAATCACAAAGAATGGGGTAGATTTAGTGACTACACCTTTTAGGCTCAAAAGTCTCACATTTAGTAGTTTGAAGTTAATGAGAAACACAGATTCAAGGAACCACATGCTAATTATCAACTATCAAAAGATCATCTCAAGCATTTTTATATTTAGCCTATTAAAAGAATACAAAGATTGGGTTCAAAAAGTTGCTGTCTCAATTCGTTTGGCACAAAGTTCTCACAATAGGATGCAATTTCAAAATAAGGGGCAATCTAGTGATGTGATCATGCAAAACTACACCCGCATGAATGCAACATGAAAAATGTAAAACTGCAAAAATGCCCCTATCCCAAGCTTAAAAACTTACATTGTCCCCAATGTAAATATTCAAGTCGGAGGGAGGATAAAAATGGAACAACTCACCGAGGTGGTGGAGGGTGTTGGAACAGATGCCAGTCATAGAGCTACTGGAAGACGTGTCATGTCCGTGACATTCATCACGACCAGGTCGTGATCGATTCGGATGATGGTTATTGGGCCTTGTCACGGCCGTGATATACATCACTGCTAGGCCGTGATCAATTCTGTTCTGTTGGGCTACTTCACATCACGCCCGTGATGGGTATCACGGCTGGGATGTGATCAATTCTGGTTTTCAGCTTCCGGTCCATCACGGTCGTGACCCTCTTCACGGCTAAGCTATGATCTCCCCTGACTTTATTTTTCCACGCTTTTTTGCTCTTCATGCCTTCATAACCTGAAAATACTTGGTAAAACCATCAATTTGTGATCTTTCTTCTCTTAATCTTCTCAAATTATTCAAAAACAAAATTCAAAAACAAATTAAAAAGGGAAAGAAAGCTTGGGTTGCCTCCCAAGAAGCGCTTATTTATGGTCTTAAGCTTGACCATACTCCTTTCAATCATCCGGGATCAGCTGGGCTTGGAAGTGAAAGAACACGTCTCTTCCAAGGAAGTCCTTCAAAGAGACTATTTTGTTCATATGGACACATGTGCTTTCGATTTTCTCTTTTCACTCCGAGTTTCATGGCCTTACTTCCTCTCGGCGGAAGTTTTAACACCACATGTTGAGAAACTCCAATTTCATCATTATTTGGTGCTTCATTTGTCATGATAAGTTTGGGAGTTTCTTCCATGTTAAGTTCTTCCTTCACCTTTGGAGGCATTATCTCAATCCTGCACATATGACTCTCAAAAGGAGGGTTGTTATATGAGTTAGGCAAATCAAAATCTACCATTCCTTTCTCTACATTCAAGGAGAGCTTACCATTTTTTTACATATATTATTGTTCCATCTGTGGCCAAGAATGGACTTCCAAGAATGATAGGGAATTTAGAATTCCCGTTCATATCCAACACCATGAAATCGGTAGGAATGAAAAATTTCCCTACCTTTATGGGGACATTCTCTAGTATGCCTAGAGGAGTTTTAGGTAAGCCATCCGCAAATTGCAAAGAGAACTTGGATGGACTCAATTCCTTGGTTCCTAACCTCTTAAATATGGCAAGTGGCATCAAACTCGCACTAGCCCCTAAGTCACATAAGGCTTGGTTTATTTTCACTTCTCCAATTGAGCAAGCAATAGAGAAACTTCTTGGATCTTTTAGTTTAGGAGGCATATTAGTTTTTATCATGGCATCATGCTCCTCAATTAAGCTCTTAGTCTCTTTTTCTACTTGCTTTTTCTTGGCTAACCTTTGTGGGAAAGGTATTGGGGGTTGGTAAGGTGGTGGAGGGATATACTTTGGCTCTATCTCTTCTTGTTCACTCATGTCCTCCTCACATTCCACATCCTTTTCAACTACCCCAAGCTTATCATCCCTCAAGTATATAGCATTACAGTGCTCATTGGGATTAACTTCGGGTTATCCTGGAAACGTACCCTTATTTCTAGAATATGTACTAGCTTGTTGGGCAATCTCAGTTTCTAAAATCTTATTATGGATGGCTAAGTTGTCTACCTTAGATGTTAACTCCTTTATTGCCTCATTGACTGCTCTACCTTGTTGCCTAAACTCTTCATTTTGCTTTGTTTGAGTTTCAACAAAATTTTCCAAAAGAGACTCAAGTTTAGACTTTTGTACCTGAGGATACCCCGATGCGGGTTTCCTATTACCTTGGCCTTCCTGTAATTCGTGGTTCAACGTGTTGTTGTAGTTCCCGTAGGAGAGATAAGGGCTATTCTTACTTCCTTGGTTGTAAGAATTTGGGGGAACATAGTTTGGCAACTTCGGGTTCGTGTCATAGAAATTGTGACATGAATTCATTTGTTCCCGCGAAGCACCGGATCCAGGAGCACTACCATGTGGGCACTCCATAAAGTCATGTCCTTGCATTCCACAAATCGCACAAGCAACTTTAGTAGCACCTATTGAACTCACATTAGCTTTTTCAAGCTTATCAAAGCGTTTACTCAATAAATCAACTCTAGACATAATTAAATCATTACCATTCATTTCAAACTTATCCCCCGAAAGATTTTTTGAGTTATTACATCTTTCTGAACCCCATTGGTGATAGTTGGTGGCAATGTTCTCAATGATCTCAAATGCTTGAGTTAGTGGTCTATTCATCAATGCTCCACCAGCTGCGGAGTCAAGTGACACCTTCGAAGAATAGTCCAATCCATTGTAGAAGGTATGCATTAAAAGCCACTTCTCAAGTCCATGATGCGGGCAAGATTCTAGCAATCCCTTGTAACGATCCCAAGCTTCGGATAAGCATTCTCCATCCTTTTGGAAGAAGCCGGTGATCTGAGTTCGTAGGTAAGCGGTCTTGGATGGTGGAAAGAATTTTTCCAAGCATGCCTGCTCCAATTGGTCCCATGTTGACAAGGTATTAGCCGGCATTGACTTCAACCATGCTCTTGCCTTCCCAGTCAGAGAGGATGGGAATAACCTCAAGCGAATAGCATCAATCGGGACACCTCGAATTCTTATTGCATCTCAGAATTCCAAGAATGTCTCCACATGATCAGTCGGGTCTTCCGAGGGTAATCCTCCAATTTGATGTTGCCTAATCATGCCAATTAACTGAGGTGGTATAGTGTAGTTCTCCGCCTAAATTTTCGACCTAGCAATCCCAGTTCGCAAACCCCTAACATTTGGGGCTGCATAGTCATTCAGTGGTTTGGTATCCGGTAGATTTGCCATGAGTGGAATGGGAATCAACCTTTCTCTCGCTCTTTGTCTTTGTAGTCTCCTACGTCTATGAAAAGTCCTTTTGATCTCGGGGTCAACTTCAATAAGAGTCCCAAGACTTTGGGATCTTCGCATAAAAGAGAAAAATACCTGCAAAGAGAGAGATAGATACAATAGAAAAAGAAAGAAAGAAAAATTAATAAAAATAAAAAATAAAATAAAAAATTTGTCTAGAAAAATCAATTTAAAATTAAATTGAAATTCAATAAAACAGAGTCCCCGACAACGGTACCAAAAACTTGATAGCGTGAGTCTACAAGTGAACGGCTTCGTCGTCAAGTAATAAAAAGATCAAACCCACAAAGAACGTGATCTTAAATAACAATTAATTATTAAATTTATTAAACTAGACAAGAAAAAGATTTGGAAAAGATTTGGTTTTCGAAATAAGATTAATAAACAAATCAAGTATTTAAAACGTAATCAAATAAAATCGCAATCAAATCAAATTTGGAGATTTTCAAATTAAAAGAGATTTCCAGGAATTGGGTAACCAACAAGACTGCTCATTCTACTAAATTGACTACCCCTCTTGTTAATTATCAAAATTGCTTTGAAGGTGAATTTATCCTAAATAAGTTAATGTTCCCTATCGAGATACAAGAACCGTGCCCAATTAAACCAACCCCCACTCTCGTGGTAATTGTATTTAAATTGAACCCATTAAGATTTGTGACAATTCAATGAACCCTCGAAGGACTGCTTCTAACTCTCGTGATTTAAGTCCTAAGTTCAATCCCTATAGATCCAATACCTAAGTTCACAGCTAGGTTCATCCTTAGAGTATCTATGACATGCAAATAAGTGCGCACCAAATTCACAAGTAATTCATGCAATAGGAATTAAATCGAAAGCAAAATTGAAATTAACAAGAAGCAAAATGTCAATTCATCACATAAAACGAGTCTTGGGCATAGCCCCAATTCCTAGAAATAAAAATACTACTCAAGCATTGTCATGTTCATAGCAATCTTGATTAACAAAAGCATAAAAAAAACAAAGAGAAAAGAAGAAATTGAGAAGAAGAGAAATCCTAATTTTTTCCTAAGGTAGCAGCCAAGTGATCCCTATTTTCGAGCCTAAGAGTCTAATTTATAATGTAGGGTAACTTGGGATTAAATCAATTACAAAATCAAATCAAATCACCAAATCAAATTTCCAGATTTTGCGTGTCACGACCGTGATGCCTGTCACGGCCAGGCCGTGATAGGTTCTGACTTGGAGATGGCTTCACTGCTTGGTCTGTCACGGCCGTGATGGTCATCACGGCCTAGCCGTGATCAGTTCTGCCTATGAGAGTCTGGTTCAGTTTGCATGTCACGGTCGTGACCAGTTCTTAGTTTTCCATTCTTCTTTCTTTTCAGCCCTACTCGATCATGGTCGTGATGCCTGTCACGACCAGGCCGTGATGGGCTCTGTTTGGCTCAATTTTCTTGTTTTTCAAGTTTCATCTTCTTGCAAACTCCAAATCAACTGGTCTTATGCATTTTCATCATCAATTCCTGCACCCAAACACCACAAAACCACCTTACCCGTTCCAAGGTAAAAAACTAACAAAAATCAAATTAAAAATGCCTAATCTACATGAGAATGCATGCAATATGATAAAGAAATATGAGGTGAAAACACACTCATCAGGAGTTTATATCGAAAGTAAAGCAACATTGTGATTATGCCAAAGAGGGGAGGGGATTAGATGTCCGTGAACAAAGTGCAATTGTATGTTAGTTTTGAGTGATGATGACGTGAAGTTACACCTATACCGACGTGGGTTCAAGCCTAATTATTGGATATGGAGTGATCATGGTGAGGAGTTGCCGGATATTGATTTGAATGAAGTCGGTGGTGATGATCTTGATATGGGTGCATCAGGCAGTGGCTACCACAATGACTATGTCAAAGAACTCCAGTCAATGCATATGATGGTCGATGATTGTCTTGGGCAACATGGGAATTTTGAGGCGGATGAGTTTGATGACATGGAAGAGCCTCCTAATGAATCGACGCAGAGATTCTACAATCTATTGTTAGAGACAAATAAGCCATTGTTTGAAGGGGCGTTAGATTCAAAATTATCAATTTGTGTTAGACTTCTAGCTTGCAAGTCCAATTGGAATGTCCCAGAGCAGTGTTTGGAGTTCTTTTGTAAAATGCTTCAAGATGTGACACCCTTCAAAAAGTTGTTGCCAAAAATTTATTATGATGCGAAGCGGTTGGTGTCGAAACTAGGCTTGGGGACTAAGAGGATTGATTGGTGTCCAAATCGGTGCATGCTATATTATGATAGTCAGTCTGGCACAAATGAAAGTGCGTTGGAAGAATGTAAATTTTGTCAGACACCCAGGTACTGCATTCAAAGTAGTGACCATAGTAAGAGGAAACCAGTTCCTGCGAAGGTAATGTTATATCTGCCAATAATTCGAAGGTTGTAAAGACTGTTTGCATCAACGCAAACTGCGGGACAAATGAGGTGGCATTATCAAAATAGAAGAAATCCGGGCGTTATACGCCACCCTTCTGATGGTGAGGCTTGGAAGCACTTCGATCGGGTTCATTCTGATTTTGTAGCAGATCCTCGCAAAATGAGACTTGGGCTGTGTTCAGATGGTTTTACCCAGTACATTCAGGCGTCAGCCTCACCATATTTATGTTGGTCGGTGATTGTTACACCGTTCAATCTTCCTCCCAAGATGTGCATGTCAAAATCATATATGTTTCTGACTTGTCTCATACCGGGACCATCTAATCCGAAGGCTGGGATAGATGTATATTTGCAGCCTCTGATTGATGATCCGAAGAAGTTGTGGGATCGTGTGTTGACTTATGACGTTTCAAAGAAGCGAAACTTTATGATGACGGGATCACTGATGTGGACTATCAATGATTTTCCTGTATATGGCATGCTCTCTGGTTGGGGAACCCATGGTAAATTGGTGTGCCCGTATTGCATGGAACATGGTAAAGCTTTTGCCCTTAGATATGGTGGCAAAAGTTCCTGGTTTGATTCTCATTGTCAGCTCTTAGATCCTGACCATCCCTTCCGAAGAAACGTTTGAGCATTCAAAAAGAATCAGACAGAAGAGGAAGGTATGCCGCCTTTATTGATTCCTGAACAAATATGGGGTCGGGTTAGAGATCTTCCTAAAGTCACTGTAGTAGGTGTGTCAAAATTACCCGGGTATGGAGAATGGCATAACTAGACAAAACAAGTATTTTTTGGGAACTAACGTACTGGAAGGATAATCTGTTAAGACATAGACTTGATGTGATGCATATTGAGAAGAATTTCTTTGACAACATTTTTAACACGGTTATGAATGTGTATGGCAAGACGAAGGACAATGAGAAGGCAAGGATGGACATAGCTCTGTACTGTAGAAGAAAGGATTTGGAGCTGAAGCCGCAGCCTAATGGAAAAATGGTCAAACCAAAAGCTTGTTACACTCTAACCGTCGATGAAGCGAAGTCAATTTGTCGGTGGTTAAAAGACCTTAGGACCCTTGATGGTTATTCCTCTAATTTGGCACGATGTGCTGATGTAAGAATAGGGAGGCTTCATGGGATGAAAAGTCATGATTGTCATGTATTCATGGAGTGTTTGCTTCCTATTGCTTTCGGCTCGCTGCCCCTGCATGTTTTGAACTCGCTTACAAAAATCAGTCATTTCTTTAAAGATATATGCTCTGCAACTTTAAGAGCGGATGGTCTGACGAAGATGGAAGAAAACATTCTAATAATTCTGTGCAAGATGGAGAGGGTTTTTCCCCCAGGATTTTTTGACTCAATGGAACATCTCCCGGTCCATCTTGCATATGAAGCGAGGCTTGGTGGACCAGTATAATATAAGTGGATGTATCCGTTTGAAAGGTAATTTTATTATATTTTGACATTTAAATAATTAGCAACCATTGAATAATGCCTTGTCACCGATGTTTTTTATTACTTAGATTCATGGGCGACTCTAAACGATCAATTAAAAACAAGGCTAGGGTTGAAGGATCAATTTGTGAGTCTTACTTACACCATAAGACAACCTATTTTTGTTCCCACTATTTCAATAACTTTATGTTGGCACCAAGACATGTTAGGAACGAGGTAGATGTTGATAATGCAGGGTATCCTTATATGCTATCCGTATTTAACCTTCCTAGCCGTCATGCTGGCAAGGAGCTTACTTACTGGTTAACTGATGAGGAGTATGCATCGGCCCATGTTCATGTCTTGATAAATTGCACAGAGGTGAAACCATACCGTGAGTAAGTTTTAACGACCTATTTTTGAAATAATGTATCACATGTTATTATAATTTCTCCTTTAACACATAGTACACATTTTATTTGTCAGTGTGTTCCTTCAAATTAATCAATTAAGTGAACAAGATGGTTCTGCTCATACACATGCAGATTTTCCTGAATGGTTCAAGCAACAAGTAAGTGTAATATGACGATGCAAAAACTATATTAAGCTTAATTTCGCCTCTTGAAAAAAGTAATTATTTAATATTGCTTACCTATTCGTAGGTGTATCAACAACCGTTAAGCGTGACTAATCAGCACTTGAGAGATTTAGCGTATGAGCCCTATAGCTGTGTTAGATCATGGCATACGTACTTTGTTAATGGGTACAAATTCCACACAGATGAATGGAACGTGGGCAAAAAGACAATTAATAGCGGGGTTGTCGTACAGGGTGAAGGTACCAGTGATTTTTATGGGGTCATAAAACACATATACGAGTTACAATACAATACTACTACTCATCCTAAAAAAGTAGTCTTATTTTATTGTAACTGGTTTGATCCATGAGGACAGGCACAAAAGTGGATCCCAAGTATGGAACTATGGACCGCATGGATAGAAGATATCAATAGTTTGATCCGTTTATAATTGCTCAGAATGCAAAACAAGTTTATTATGTCCCTTATCCAGCAATGCGAATAGTCAAACAAGGTTGGTGTGTTGCTGTCACTACCAAGCCTAGGGGTCGTTGGTCGCGCTGTCGCGCACGCGCCAAAAAGGACGAGCGGGTTTTAAAAATGTAGTTTAGGGCGACAACTCGGATGTCGTTCTCAAGGACTCTTAAAGTGTTATTTTCCACAAAAATAAGGTTTTGGGGGGGGGGGGGGGTTTGGATTGAGATGCAATCAAAGAAAACAAAATAATGAAAACAGAGCAATAAAACAAGACAGTTCAAAGAGGTTATCAAATGGCCAAAAACAGATTAATCTATTGTTCTCAATTTCACAACTATCATCAGTTCATGCAATCCCAAGCCCTAAGCAGATTATATTCCCCTTCCAGTTGTAGTGGCAATTGACAAACGAAATTGCTACTACGGATACAAGTTCCTATTCCCGAATTAAACAAACGGGGTTAAGCCCTCATGAACTAAACGAACATGAATGAACACACGCGAATTAAACAAACGCGATTAAGTATAGGAACATGATATCACCGGAAATAAATCAACACAATACAATATACTCCTGAATTAAACAAACAGAAATATAAAGCATGGCATTGAAGAGGGAAAAGTATTTAAAATAGGAAATACAAGAACCTCAAGTATAGTGGAAATCGATTACAATAGATTAATCATAGAAACTTAGTTCTCCATACAAAAACGAAAACACACAGAGAAAAGAAATGTAAACAGAGCAATGGAGAAGCAAAAAGTCCTTTCAAACTGTTCAGAACAGCTATTTATACTAATCAGAAATTAAGTCTACTCGCGAGGCAAAGCATATCTCGCGACGCGAATCCTATGAACAGTCTGCAACCTTTGGTATTCTCGCGAGGCGAACACATATTCGCGAGGCGAGGCACTGAAGAGTCTTCTTATTACGCCCGTTATGAATATCAGGGGCCAACCGTGATGCTTTCTGACTTCCAGGCTCGCGAGGCGAATTTATGCTCGCGAGGCGAGACTCTTCAACTTCAAAACTGCCACAGCCGTGACCTTCAACACGGGCAAGCCGTGATCGTCTCTGACTTTTCAGGATTGGGTGACTCGCGGAGCGAGATCTTATTCGCGGGGCGAACAAGAGCCCTTGCGTTTTCTTGGAACAGTCAGCTTCGGGGTCGCGAGGCGAAGGTAGGTTCGCGAGGCGAATCCCCTGTTTCCTTATTCTCTTGACTTTCACTTAACCTGAAAACAAAGAAATAACTATAAGTGTATTATTTAACTCAAATCTGGATAATTTAACCTAAAACTACTCTAGAGACTCAAAACCTTGCTTGAGGACAATCTAATCTAATTGGGATGAAAATAGGATATAATTTGCACAAAACCCTGGTCATACTAGCCATAAAACTAGATGAGCCAGAGGCTTATCAGTCGCATAGAAATCGATGATGCAGAGGATGAGACGCCCTTCCAGGAGGATGAATCGTCACATGTCAATGAAGTAATTGAGGTCGCACGTATTACTGGCATGTTGGGATCTGCAAATGAAGGGGAAGAAGTAGTCATTGGTAATCAAGCATCCATGCATGCATCGTCAGAGGAAGAAATCCAAAGTGATGACTCAATGCAAGAAGAAGAAGAGTCGGACTTACAATAAGATGATGATACCGAGTCTGAATAGGAAGTTTACTATTAAGTTATTTTTATTGTATTTTAAATATTTGATTATGCAATTAAATGTAAGACTTGACAAATATTGTTCTATAAAAATAGTTGCTTAGATTAGGCTGTTAAATGTCGATTACTTATTGTTTTTACACGGATTTGTAATTGTACTATAAAAATAGATATGTCAACATCAGGAGGATAGCCGCCCCGCCCCCCATCGCCTAGCGGTGATAAGGGGAAGGGGAAGGCTAAGTGGGGACGATACACCGTGAAGTCCCAAGTGCTTGCTTGCATTCCTGGAGGTCCCTCAGCACCCACCCCCATCCCTATCGGACCTACCCTATCGCCACCTACAGGAGCCTCCCCCACCCATTCTACATCATCCCCCACCCATTCTATACCCTCACCTATCCACACTACATCATCCCCTACCCGTACTACACTATCCCCGACCCACACTAGCCCACCCTCCACCCATGTCCAGACCTCCACTCGCTTTGCGCCACGACCTGCATTAGTCGGCTACTCGCAGTCCCCCTACTGGACCCACACCACACCCACACCTAGCACCACCATCATCATCGCACCGGCCACACACCCAGCAGGATTATCATTTATGCCGACTCCTGGGATGATGCCACAGCTGGACACGACCATTCAATCCTCATCATCCGCGGCCGCATACGGTCACAACATGGCCATTCCATCATCATCGTCTGTGCAGCAGTCATTCGCGGTTGAGGACTTGCCTGAGTGGGACAGAGTTCCTGTAACACCCCGATTTTCGCTGCTTCGTAATATCGGTAATAAATATATAAATATATATTTTTATCCGAGACAGAGAAAATGATTTTGGATAAACCAAGGTCATTTCCTTGTTATACTTATTTTTATAAGGTTACGGGGAAGTTTTTGGTTGAAAATTCAGATGGAAACCGGTCTGCGTTTTCTGCGTTTTCACTGACAGTAAAAGTTTACTGCTCAGAAGACCTAATTTTGAGTCGTGAACGAGATGAAAATTGTTTTTATCGTATTTACTACGATACTGGAACTTTTGAAAATTTTGGTAAAAAATTTAAAATATTATATTTGTTGCGGGCGTATAAGTCGAGATATCTCTAGGAAAGCTTGCGCCAGATGAATCGAGGAGTCGGCAACGTAGCAAAGATGATGGATTTGACCGATTTGCCGAGTATTTATGACGAGCTTATCCGAGTCATAATGGCCATAATGGCACATTTATGACAAAGTAAAATTTTGCTATGAAATGACCATTTTGCCCTTGTCTTTTTATGACAATTTCAAACAAATGCCATTGGAAAAAGTTGACCAACTCTTGCCCAAAACCCACGGCTCCAATGCCTTCTTCATTAAGTTTGGTTTCTTCTTCATTTAAATAGGTTGTCTTCTTCATTAAGCCATTTTCTTCCATTTTCATGTTCTTTTCTCCAAAGAGTTCATAATTCGTCCGCTTTTTCATAGCAATTCTGACCAGTTTCTATTTTGAATCTCGAAAAACTTTAAACATGAAAGTTGTTCATATTTCTCTCTTCTTTCCAACAAAATAAAGATCATCGAAAACGGACAAGTATGTTGAGAGATCCACCCAAAATACTAAAACTGTTCTAAACCCTAACTATGTTCATCTTCTTCCTTAAGTTTCTCAAGAACACCATGAGAATTTTATGAAGAACATCATCCAAATCTTGCTTTACTTGAATCATCAAGAGGTAGCAACTTATTCTCTTGTCATTTAAACCATTTCTCTTCACAACTTTGATAGATTCATCGCTTAAATTAACATGTTCTTCATTTACTTCAAAGTTCATGGAACTAGATTCAAAAATTCATAACTAATTCTAGAAAAATCCTTTTGACATGAAACCAATTGCTATGATCTTATAACAAATTCTTAGTTCATAATCATGGTTAAAGTGATTAATCATGCTTAAGTAACTTATGGATCATTAATCCCTAAGTTAATCAAATTTTAAGTTTCCTAACCTTGAAAATTGGGTGAAGCCGAACCCTACCCCCATTGATTTAAGTGTGTTATTGTTTGATTTTGATTTATTTTGGTTGCAATTCGTTATGAAGGAATCGGTCGGGTTGGTTTGACCTAAAGCCGACGGAGGAAACCGGATCAAATCGGGAGATTATTTGAAACCCTTAGTTCGAGTCTTCAACAGGTAAGGGGAGCTTACCTGAGGGATTTTTCTCTATAACTATTTGTGTGAAGTGTGATTTATATGAATTATATGTGGTTGTGGTTATTTGTTTATGTGGCTTACGTTGTGTTGTTATCTGTGTATCGGTGATTTATCTGCTTTTAATTTATTTAATTATCTGCAGTAGTATATTATGTTGCTATGATGCATGATCTGCCTGGTGATATAATTATGATGATGTTGTTGAATGATGAATGTTGAATGTTGTTTGAGAGGCCTGACAGTGGTCAGTGCACAACCGATTAATCAGATAAAAGATTTAATAAGTTGTGAAAATTATATTCAACGTTTTATGGGAAATGTTGGAATATAATAATAGTGGAAAATATTATTTTGGGAAAATAATGAGTTTTTGAGAACTATTATTATTTTAATAATTTATCAGTGTAAAAGAAATTTGTGAGTCACGGTGAGAGCGTAACCGTGAAATTTTTTTGGTACTGCCAATTTTTATGCAAGAAATTCCGAAATATTATAAAAAGTTATTTTGTGAAATTAATATTCAAAAATACTTTATAAAAATAAAAATAAAAATAAAAATAAAAATAATAAAATAATAATATAAAATAAAAAGTCAAAGTTTGACTTAAAAAATATTTCTTGGAAAATGATTAACGATGGCAAGTTTTGAAATTATTTACGGTGAAAGTTTAAAAATAGCAGTACTTGTTTTGAGAAGAGGTTTAATCGGAATTGATTTAATTTTTAAAGCTGAAGTTTCAGTAAAAGAGTTTTCAAGTAGAAATGATTTTCTGTAAATGAGTTTTACTAACCGACGATATAGAACTTAGTAACCGAGATGGCGGGGTGCTAGTGTTCTTATGACGTTGTCTTATTTTGGATTTGTTTTTCACAGACAAAAACGATGTAAAACGATGTTATGGAACTTAATAACCGAGACGTCGGGGTATTAAGGTTCGTTGTGTTGTAGACTGGGTATCTACGTAAATAAGTTAAAACGTTTTGAGAAGTTTTCTATTACCACGAACCTAAGACTGATTGCAACGGTCTAAGGGCTTCGTGATTGAGCACTCGGACTTTGAGGTCCTGTGTTGTTAATAAAAGTTGTAAAGATGTTGAAAACGATGATGCTTTTGAGAGCATTCGATGTTGAAAACGATGTGCTTTTGAGAGCATTTGAGAGCATTCGATGTTGAAACGTGTGCTTGGAGCATTCGATGTTGAAAACGATGATAAGTTGAAAGCTTTTGAGAGCTTTGACAAATAAAGATATAGCACAAAGAAAAGTGTTGAGAACAAAAGGTTTTTATTGCATGCATTTGGCAGACGTGCCATGATAAAACGAGTGATTACCATGCGGCGTCATGGTAGATCATAAAGATGTTCTTATTGTGCCAGGTGGACAATGAGGCCCCATCAACGTTGATTTCACCTGTGCCTCGATGTTGGACAGTGTGAGATGGGTTTTGACTTCGTGTCTGTGGCTGCGTGCCTGTAACTATCGAATCTGATCAACTCATTACGATGTTGGAGATATCTCATGAGATTAGGTATGAATGTTAGATGATGTTTTGAAGTGTTCATGCATAGTTTTTCAACGTTGATGTTTGGGGTGTGAAACCCATTGATAAACGATGTGATATAATATGAATGAGTATGTTGTTATAAATATGTATATGTGTATGTGCCTTCTTTTGTGTTGCACATTTAGTTATGGTGATAAATCCGTATATTGGTGTCTCACCCTTACAACACATCTCAGAGACGTACGAGGGGTATGATCCCTACAAGAAGAGGAAGGCTGTCTAGTTGGAAGCGTGTTGTGCTGCTCCTATTGGTCGTAGTGTTCATTAGTTACGACCAGCTTAGGTCCTATTATATTATATTATGTTTTGAAGATAAAACTGATGTTGATTTAGGTATGAAAATATATGAGGCGGTATAGTTGTAAGATTTATATACTTTGTGTATCTAAATGTAATTTGATTATGTTGTTGTTGTTTGTGGTTGTGAAGTTAAAAGAAAAAAAAAATTTCGCCATATTTTGAAAATATGAACGTTGAGAAAACATTATTTTCCGAAAGTAACCAGCAAATAAAGTTTTATTTCCGCAAACGGGTAACCATGTGATGACCCTAGTTTAGGGTGTCACATTAGTGGTATCAGAGCTGGTCGAGTCTTTCGGGAATGTTGGGAAATAGGCCTGTTCGGTTTTTGTTGTGTGATCTCTGGTTGAACCTTGTTTGAATTGTTTCTTGGTTGAAACAATGTGTGTTGACACACAAGTAAGTATGTTTGGTGGGTTCTGATTGGGTTGAGACCTTGTGAGGACTCATGTTTAGTAAAGGGTACTTATGTTCATGTTGATACATTCGTTTATTCCTTAGGATGGTATCAAACATTTGAATAAGGTACCTGTCATTGAAAGTTTTTGGGGAAAATTTTCTGAGAATGTCCCAAGTTTGTACGGACGGACGGATGTTGAGTTTCTGATTGATCTAGTTTCTAGATTTAGCCAGATCTCAATCGCTTTGTGTAGCATATCGCCCACGAAGTTAGTTGGGTTAGACTTCAAGAAATGGAATTTTGGTCCCTTTCTCGATAAGTTAGTCATCATCTTCATCGATGATGTTTACGTTTACTCTAAGAGTCAAGAGGAGCATGAGAGACCTCCGTGTCACGTGTTACCGATTACTCGCAAGGAGTTGTGATATATTCAAGGATCGACTTGAGAACAAGTTACCACCAGATTGGAGTTAGGACTTATTAAAGATTATGTACTGTAAACTCAGCTTATGAGGAAAGATCAACTGTTCGTGTGTCTGAGTGATTGACTAAGTCATCAGGAATCGTGCCAATTCAGGATGACCATACTAAGTGCGTCATAAAAGACCGTTGTGCTTGTGAGAAACCAAGGCGAATAGATTTAAATCTTCAACCTTAGATGAGGGTCTCGGGATTCAGAAAAATTGTTCCTTATGGACAAATTGCTTTTCAAATTCCTATGGTTGTATTAGACAATCATAGCGGTACATTTTGTACATGCCAAATTCATTTTTCTGACCTTGATTTAAAATCTATCCTGACTTTGGTTCCGGATACTGGATATTTTCATACTTCTTTGGGAATGTATTATGAGTATTTCTTGAGTTATGCGACAGATGTGAATTCTTGATGATAGAAGTTTCTTGATGAGACTTAGTCGATTCACTTTTACTTTTGGTGGAAGTGATCCAGTCTAAATTTTGTCGGACTGATGTTCTTTTAAATCGTTGTGTAGTAAAGTTCTTGTGAAGGAAGAAACTTTATTAGACTCATGTTTGTAAACTTGTATTAGCTATGCATTTTTACACTCACGAACCTATTAAAGAATCTTTTTACATATTGGACACTTGTATCTTTCAGATTGGTCAAATTATTCTTTATGCTTTCTTGTGAAAGCAAAATCAAGAAAATTCTTGTCTTGAAAATCTCTTTTCAGATTATTGTGAGTAGGTTGATGGAGTCGACATCTTTTTACCTGCCTAGGTTCACTGTGTAATGGAAAAACCAACAGAGGAGTGTATCAGAGGACTGATTCAACATGATAAATAATTTTCCAACATCATTCTGAGCAAGGCTTACTTCGAGTGTTGGGCTAAAGTTACATCTAGTGTTAAGATCCAAGTTGAAGTTAATGTTCAGCTTATCATCCTAAGTTAGATGGATAAAGAAGAAAGGAATTGATCCTTAGAAGGTTAGCTGAGAGTAAGTGTAATACCTAAGCATGACAAGAGGTGAATGGATTTTTATTGAGGTGTAGATGTGATTAGTAATCTGAGAATTTTCAGAAGTAAGATCAGTAAATAAGATGATTTTGGCAGATTTTGTTATGATCGAGGTAGAGTTTGCTAAAGGAACCAGGATAATGATAAAATGATCATAGTTAAGATTTAATCGTATGATTGGAAGGAATTACAGAAAGGTGTCTATGGTGGTTTTACCTAAGTTGAATGTGAATGGAAAAGAGAAGTTCTTGAGTAAAATTAAGTTGATAGGAAAGTTCGAAAGTTAAGGATTAGACAATTCTATTCTATATAATCCCTTTTGGTTTAATTGCATTAAGATATGCAATGAAGTTATTTTGAGGATGAGATGTGTGAGGTGATATTAAATTGGAGTAGTGAATTATAATCAAGAGAAACTAAGACTATGATTAAATATTTTGAGTAGGGAGTTGATACGTGGTGCTGTGTAGATATTGTTGGTATTAGTGATAATATTCAGAATTAGATGATTTGAATAAGATTTCTGGTGGAACCATGTTGATGAGAGAAGTAATTAAGTTTTGATTTTGTTTTTCAAGTGCGGTAGACTCTGATGAAATTTTGAGGATAGTACGGATATGTAGAAATGACATAAGAATGAATTGTGTTATGGAATATAGAATAAGAGGAATGAAGTGATGTGGAGGGCAATGTAGAATTTTATGGTTAAGATGGGATTACAAAATTCTGTTTAAGTTTCGAGTGACGAAATTTCGAGGACGAATATTTTTTTAGTGTGGTAGTAATGTAACACCCCGATTTTCGCTGCTTCGTAATATCGGTAATAAATATATAAATATATATTTTTATCCGAGACAGAAAATGATTTTGGATAAACCAAGGTCATTTCCTTGTTATACTTATTTTTATAAGGTTACGGGGAAGTTTTTGGTTGAAAATTCAGACGGAAACCGGTCTGCGTTTTCTGCGTTTTCACTGACAGTAAAAGTTTACTGCTCAGAAGACCTAATTTTGAGTCGTGAACGAGATGAAAAATGTTTTTATCGTATTTACTACGATACTGGAACTTTTGAAAATTTTGGTAAAAAAAATTAAAATATTATATTTGTTGCGGGCGTATAAGTCGAGATATCTCTAGGAAAGCTTGCGCCAGATGAATCGAGGAGTCGGCAACGTAGCAGAGATGATGGATTTGACCAATTTGCCGAGTATTTATGACGAGCTTATCCGAGTCATAATGGCCATAATGACACATTTATGACAAAGTAAAATTTTGCTATGAAATGACCATTTTGCCCTTGTCTTTTTATGACAATTTCAAACAAATGCCATTGGAAAAAGTTGACCAACTCTTGCCCAAAACCCACGGCTCCAATGCCTTCTTCATTAAATTTGGTTTCTTCTTCATTTAAATAGGTTGTCTTCTTCATTAAGCCATTTTCTTCCATTTTCATGTTCTTTTCTCCAAAGAGTTCATAATTCGTCCCATTTTGCATAGCAATTCTGACCAGTTTCTGTTTTGAATCTCTGAAAACTTTCAACATGAAAGTTGTTCATATTTCTCTCTTCTTTCCAACGACATAAATATCATCCAAAACGGACAAGTATGTTGAGAGATCCACCCAAAATACTAAAACTGTTCTAAACCCTAACTATGTTCATCTTCTTCCTTAAGTTTCTCAAGAACACCATGAGAAATTTGTGAAGAACATCATCCAAATCTTGCTTTACTTGAATCATCAAGAGGTAGCAACTTATTCTCTTGTCATTTAAATCATTTCTCTTCACAACTTTTATAGATTCATGGCTTAGATTAACATGTTCTTCATTTACTTCAAAGTTCATGGAACTAGATTCAAAAATTCATAACTAATTCTAGAAAAATCCTTTTGACATGAAACCAATTGCTATGATCTTATAATCATCTCTATTTTCATAATCTATAAGCACAAGATCATGAGAAATTTCTTTCCCTAAAAACTGGACTGGGCCGAACCTAGGTTAACTTTGTGTTCTTAGGTTTTGTTTCATTTTCATGCCTTGATTCATGATTATATCTTGATAGTTCTTGTATTCAAGTATATAGAAGATCAAAAATCAAACTTGAGCCTATTTGTTTCTTCAAAAACCGAAACCCTAGGTATGATCACTTAATGATTTTGTGATTCAAAAGTTGTTGTAATCTTTGAATCCAACTCTAAGCTTTGTATGTTGATTAAATCCAAGAGTTGATGAAATTTTAAAACTTCTAGCCTATTGATCTTGAGAAAACCGAACCCTAGTTCTTATAACTAGATGAGTTTTGTTCATGATTCTTAGTTCATAATCATGGTTAAAGTGATTAATCATGCTTAAGTAACTTATGGATCATTAATCCCTAAGTTAATCAAATTTTAAGTTTCCTAACCTAGAAAATTGGGTGAAGCCGAACCCTACCCCCATTGATTTAAGTGTGTTATTGTTTGATTTTGATTTATTTTGGTTGCAATTCGTTATGAAGGAATCGGTCGGGTTGGTTTGACCTAAAGCCGACGGAGGAAACCGGATCAAATCGGGAGATTATTTGAAACACTTAGTTCGAGTCTTCAACAGGTAAGGGGAGCTTACCTGAGGGATTTTTCTCTATAACTATTTGTGTGAAGTGTGATTTATATGAATTATATGTGGTTGTGGTTATTTGTTTATGTGGCTTACGTTGTGTTGTTATCTGTGTATCGTTGATTTATATACTTTTAATTTATTTAATTATCTGCAGTAGTATATTATGTTGCTATGATGCATGATCTGTCTGGTGATATAATTATGATGATGTTGTTGAATGATGAATGTTGAATGTTGTTTGAGAGGCCTGACAGTGGTCAGTGCACAACCGATTAATCAGATAAAAGATTTAATAAGTTGTGAAAATTATATTCAACGTTTTATGGGAAATGTTGGAATATAATAATGGTGGAAAATATTATTTTGGGAAAATAATGAGTTTTTGAGAACTATTATTATTTTAATAATTTATCAGTGTAAAAGAAATTTGTGAGTCACGGTGAGAGCGTAACGTTGAAATTTTTTTAGTACTGCTAATTTTTATGCAAGAAATTCCGAAATATTATAAAAAGTTATTTTGTGAAATTAATATTCAAAAATACTTTATAAAAATAAAAATAAAAATAAAAATAATAAAATAATAATATAAAATAAAAAGTCAAAGTTTGACTTTAAAAATATTTCTTGGAAAATGATTAACGATGGCAAGTTTTGAAATTATTTACGGTGAAAGTTTAAAAATAGCAGTACTTGTTTTGAGAAGAGGTTTAATCGGAATTGATTTAATTTTTAAAGCTGAAGTTTCAGTAAAAGAGTTTTCAAGTAGAAATGATTTTCTGTAAATGAGTTTTACTAACCGACGATATAGAACTTAGTAACCGAGATGTCGGGGTGCTAGTGTTCTTATGACGTTGTCTTATTTTGGATTTGTTTTTCACAGACAAAAACGATGTAAAACGATGTTATGGAACTTAATAACCGAGACGTCGGGGTATTAAGGTTCGTTGTGTTGTAGACTGGGTATCTACGTAAATAAGTTAAAACGTTTTGAGAAGTTTTCTATTACCACGAACCTAAGACTGATTGCAACGGTCTAAGGGCTTCGTGATTGAGCACTCGGACTTTGAGGTCCTGTGTTGTTAATAAAAGTTGTAAAGATGATGAAAACGATGATGCTTTTGAGAGCATTCGATGTTGAAAACGATGATGCTTTTGAGAGCATTCGATGTTGAAAACGATGATAAGTTGAAAGCTTTTGAGAGCTTTGACAAATAAAGATATAGAACAAAGAAAAGTGTTGAGAACAAAAGGTTTTTATTGCATGCATTTGGCAGACGTGCCATGATCAAATGAGTGATTACCATGCGGCGTCATGGTAGATCATAAAGATGTTCTTATTGTGCCAGGTGGACAATGAGGCCCCATCAACGTTGATATCACCTGTGCCTCGATGTTGGACAGTGTGAGATGGGTTTTGACTTCGTGTCTGTGGCTGCGTGCCTGTAACTATCGAGTCTGATCAACTCATTACGATGTTGGAGATATCTCATGAGATTAGGTATGAATGTTAGATGATGTTTTGAAGTGTTCATGCATAGTTTTTCAACGTTGATGTTTGGGGTGTGAAACCCATTGATAAACGATGTGATATAATATGAATGAGTATGTTGTTATAAATATGTATATGTGTATGTGCCTTCTTTTGTGTTGCGCATTTAGTTATGGTGATAAATCCGTATATTGGTGTCTCACCCTTACAACACATCTCAGAGACGTACGAGGGGTATGATCCCTACAAGAAGAGGAAGGCTGTCTAGTTGGAAGCGTGTTGTGCTGCTCCTATTGGTCAGTAGTGTGTCATTAGTTACGACCAGCTTAGGTCCTATTATATTATATTATGTTTTGAAGATAAAACTGATGTTGATTTAGGTATGAAAATATATGAGGCAGTATAGTTGTAAGATTTATATACTTTGTGTATCTAAATGTAATTTGATTATGTTGTTGTTGTGAAGTTAAAAGAAAAAAAAAATCACCATATTTTGAAAATAAGAACGTTGAGAAAACATTATTTTCCGAAAGTAACCAGCAAATAAAGTTTTATTTCCGCAAACGGGTAACCATGTGATGACCCGAGTTTAGGGTGTCACAGTTCCCGCACCTGAGGATCGACCATCGATCCGTCCTGTTTCTGGATTCTAAGTTTAATTTAATTTAATGTTGTTTAAAAATAATTACTATTTAATAAGCATATATTTGTTGGTTTTCATATTGTTGATTTAATAAAATTATGAATTTTTCAGCTTCATCCCATCGAAAGTGGGATCGAAGCACGTTACCCTCGCCATCAAGGCGCAGTACCGTCGCTTCTGGCCATCCATTGGGGGGTGATCCCTGGGGAGGATCGGGATCCTATCTTCAGACGATTCGGGATAAGTTCTTGTTTATTAGTTCATGTAATTTTCTCTTTATTTTTCACGCATTATATATATATTTTATTTTTTTTGTATAATGTTATTAATATTTTTTTCTTTGTTAACAGGAGCTTGTGCGCTGGTTACCGGAGCATACCTCAGAGATAAGTGCTATCTTTGACAACCGAGCATCTGCTCGACTGAGGGACATGCTCCGGGAGCGTAGGGAGAGCCGAATACGTCCGGATTACATCGGGCCCAACATCTGGGCCCAACTGTGTGCTTACTGGGACACTCCAGCTTACAAGCTGTAGTGTGAACAGGAGAAGAGAAAACAGGCTTCCGAGAAGGGTGGGAGCATGCACACTGGTGGTTCCACTAGTGCAATAAGTGCTTTTTACGTCAGTTAAAATTGATTTTTTTACGTCAGAATACTGACTGACGTAAATACAGCTGACGTTAATAGTTACTATTTTAACGTCAGTTGAGAACTGACGTTAAATATAACACTATTAACGTCAGTTCCTTAACAAAACCGACGTTAAAATAAAACTATTAACGTCAGTTCTTTAATACAACGGACGTTGATTTTGTTAAAACTAACGTCAGTTGTTTTAAAGAACTGACGTTAAAGGTTTAATTTTAACGTCAGTTGTAATAAACAACTGACGTTAATAGAGTACTGTATATTTTATAAAATACTATTAACGTCAGTTGTTTGATACAACTGACGTTAATAAGTTTTTTTTTTTAAATTCAGTTTTAAAATATCACTCACCTCAGCTATCCCTGCATTCAGTCCCAGTAACACAGAATATCACACACATTACAGAATTGCAAAGGAAAATTGAACAATGGGGGACTTAAAACCAAAACCCATGTATATATATAAATAAATTTTAGTTCCAATGTCTAAAAAACAAAACTATCTAAGGATATATATGTACATGTTATTAATTAGTTTCTAAAGTCTAACAAAAAAACTATTTATCTAAGTAGTGCGGAGGTATGTTGGCAATTCCTTTTTCAGCCGCATACTTGAAGAAGAATTAGGCGAAGCGCATCCTCAAGTCTCTTAACTCATCTTATTCAATAGGCGATTGGTCGATAAATGCCTAGACACGTTCAAATAATAACAATAACATCAATGCAAGTCATCTTCAAAACTATAATATATAATTTAACAAGTTGTTTAAATATTACCTTCTTCCATCCATCCGTAATAGATGCGGAGACTATGTTTATGAAGCATCACATAATAGCCGCACGACCAACTGTCAGGTTGAAATCGAGACTACCAACAAAATTAATTTCAACGTCAGTTGAATATACACATAAATTAGTAATTATAATAATAATTATTGGATAAATAAACTACCAAACCTTGAGGATGTTCCATACAGGATTTGCTTTAGCCTTAGAAGTCCTACTTCTCCCGTTGGCGCAACTTATGCTACTCGCCTTCAGCGCGCTATCATAAACAAATAATCATGTCGATCAATTAACAAACTCATTTATCATGTGTGTAATAAACTAAAAACAACTGATATTAAAACTTAAATTTAATTTAAGATTAGTTACTTACATATTTACAGCTTCCACCACCTTCGGTGGCGGATCATGGTGGAGAGAGCAGAAGAATATGACAGTATGCCTAGACGGGTGAAGTACCAACAACTGCCAATGGTCATTCATACAGTAGGGAGCCAGATATAATTCTTTCGGATTGTCTCCCAACACCTTCCCTATGTATTTACTCAATGCATCGCCAAGAAAGAACTCGGGCAGAAGGATTGACGGATCTAAGAAACCGTAAACTGATGCAACGCCCTTATCAAGCTGAAGACGATGGAGATACCTAAGATATGAAAAGGGTGTGGATGTTAATTACATAATATATATATTGAAATTAAAATAAATTATTAAATGGAAAAATACCAAAAATAAATAAGTTATAAAATTAAAATTAACTTACGTGCACCAGAGACTGATGACATTGTTGTTCATCCAGACGTTATTTCTGCAGGCGTTCCCGAGATCGTCACCAACGAAGGAAAATATCCTCTGTTGATATGGGCGTGCCACCCATCCATCGTGCTCCAATGGACATTCAAAAATCTCATACGCATAATCCTCACCAAGTGAGAACAAACGAGTGATAGGTGACAAATGGCACCGACGTCGACTTGGCCTTCAGTTTAGGAAAATAAAATATATAAGTTTTTGATAATTAAAAAAACACAAGTAATTATTTGACTATTTTGGACATTAATAATGAATAAATACCTTTGCTAACATTTCGAGCCCACGTCGTTTGGAGTCCAACTCAAGCTCACGCCTTTTCATTTCCAACTCATGCTCATGGCGCTGGACTTCCAACTCCCGCTCCCTAGCTGCCAACTCATCGTCCTCCACATGTGCCATACTAAAACTCTCTTTTGTGCTCACATGTGAAGCGTTGGCAAGCCTTGTGGTGTCCTGGGATGTACCGACGGAGGAAAGCTCTCTGGCAAGCGCCTGCTTGAATTCTGGGTTGGCTATTAAGCCTTGCATCGATGTGATGTAATATCCGGGTTGGTCATGAGGTGCTTGAGTAATGTCAGCCAAAATTGATGCTTCATTGACCACCCGCTTTCGTGAAGCAGACTTGCCATAATATTGTTTGATGGTCACGTTCCCGGAACACCGAGAACCCGACCAGGATGGTCTTTCTTGCCTAGAGCAATCATCAAGACGCCCCGCCGTCGCGAAGGGACGAATGCGCCCGGGAGGATTTTGCTTTAAGATCCATCTACAATGAAAAAAATGAAAAAACGTGCAAGTGAAAAGTGTTGCAAGTATCTATACAAATATCAATTGAAATCAAGTTAATTATTTACTTACAATCTTATCTGCCACTTCGCGAGTGGCATCAGCTTTAAAAGATCCCGCCTTTGTCATGCGGCCGGCTAACCAGACATCCTCACGGTCGATGTCCGACGAAGGACTTGATGGTGTGTCCTCAGGCACCTCTCCTCTTTCAATCCTAGCAGAGTGCTCTTCCTGCTTCGCCCTCAGCCTATCCGCCATCATCTGCTGGATCCGAGTATGGTACCCACCCTGAGACATGGTGTGGCGGTGGACGTTCTTCGCCTGATTCTGCCGACCCTTATTTGCCTTAGCCTATTCAAACAAAAACACATAATTAAATATAGTTAAATGATCTATAATAAGCATACAAAATTAAGTTAATCAACCAACCTGAAATTCTTCATCCTGTCGACTCCTGGCAAACATATCCCAAGTATCCTGATCAATCCAGGGATAATCCAAGAACATTTTATCAAGCCGCTTCTTCCCAGATAGATAGTACCTGGTAAGATCATGCTTGAACCCATTCCAACGCTTTGATGCCATTTTCATACATTTATGACGATGATCCTCGTCATTTGGCACGATCAAGCTACCTACACATTAGATACATATATAACAACTGGATGGATTATAACTCGGATAATTATCTAATAATGTAAATCAAACGAATGTAAAGGTAAAATACCGTGATAGCCTCCCAAATCTGATCCTTAACGTTCTGTGGAACGTCATTCCGATGGTTGTAGTTGATGCTTACGTGCTTTCTTCGCTTGTAGAAACACCCACTTATTAAATTCTTTAGCACGGGGTCCCCGGGCATTTAGATTAGCATCGAAGGACACCTCAAGTTTCTCCGTCCGCTCTGCCTGTCCTTCTCTAGTTTCTTCAACGAGGTGGCTCCTCTACCCCGCTTTCCTATGAGCCTGTGATGTCTATATGGACAAAAAAAATGATAAAATAGAGGGTTGTAACATTATAAACTTACATTAACAAGAAGGACTAAAGACAGATATATAACATGCATGTAAACTTACACTAGAATCAGCAGGGCGTAGGCGTGATCGGGTCCTGCGAAACCCCAACAAAGTGTCCTCCCGTGCATGTGGGCTATCCGACCGATCCATATGTATGCCTGTTCAAAAACAATATATATGTATTAACATAGGTTATAACTCAAAAAATAAATACAGAAGTATAAATAAAAATAACTAGATAGGTCCTGTAGATATACAAAACATCTATATATCCAATATAAGGACAATACGGAGATTGAAAACTATAGTTTTTGAACATTGCCAAGCACTGGTCACGGCCTGGCCGTGATGTCCATCACTACCGTAACATGCCAACCGAATCGGACCTCATAGGCGTAACTGATCACGGCCTAGCCGTGATGAGCATCACGGCCGTGACAGATCAACCAGCAGAGCAACATGCACTCAAAACCAAAAATAGAGACATTCCAAACAACTCAAACTCACGGTTTAAAGTTACAACTACTGAGACTACAGTTTCAACATACACTCAAAACCAAAAATAGAGACATTCCAAACAACTCAAACTCACAGTTTCAAGTTTCAACTACTGAGACTACAGTTTCAAACCAGCAGGGCAACATGCATGCACTCAAAACCGTGAATAAAAAAATGTGCCCTAATTAAAGACTTACCAGAAATAGGCGCTCGCGTGGTGGTGGGGGGAAGCTCGAGTGGTGGCCAACGTTCGATGTGGTTACTGAGAGCAGAGGGACAAGGAGAGTTAGTGCGCGGGAAGGCCAGGGGAAAGATAGATGTCAAGTTATTGCAAAGAAGGAGCGGGAAAGACAGAGTTAGGTGTTAAGAGTGTACCTCACGGTGGTGGCGAAGAAGCCATCGCGGTGGTTGCGGTGGAGATGAGCGCGTGATTAGGGCAGAGTGAGAGCGAGAGTGAGGGTTGAGCGTGATGAAAAGAGAAAAGACGTAGAGAAGTGGAGAAGGCGCGCGGGGGTAAACGTTATAATTAAAATAAAACAACATTTTACGTCAGTTTTTGGTAAAACCTGACGTTGAAGATCATATATTTAACGCCGCTTGTCTTAATAAACTGGCGTTAAAAACTCTCACACTTATTACATCGGTTGTTAGTAATAATCGGCGTTAAATGTCATATATTTAACGTAAGTTGTATTAAGAAACGGACGTTAAAAACACTCACAACTTCTTACGTCGCTTGTATTACACAACGGACGTTAAAGGTTTATTAGTTTCTGCAGAAACATTCATTCCCTTGACTACTTGTGCTACTTACCCATTCACCTTTGTACCTAATCCTTTTAATTAGCATTAAGGTTATAGTTAAGTTTTCAAGAAAATCAGAATAACTTTGTAACTTCATCCCCTGCTCATATAAATAGCTTCCTAGCTTCCATATCCTTTTAATTAATTTTCTGCTTCACAATATGGCTCTGCCGTGGAGATTAACTTCATCACTCTTTCTTCCTATTCCTAGACTCAAAGGTCTTTGTCTTAATGGTCAAACAACTTCTGAGTTTGAGTAAATTACATTGCATGGATATTAAGGTTGGGTGAATCACGTAATGTGATTCTCTGACTTTATTTCATCCCCAACATCCCTTTCACTTTGCTTTGGAAGCAAGTGATTGTGGATTCAAGATGATGCATCAAGGAACTCCACTGAAGAAGAAAGATGCAAAGATCCATTTCACTTTGCTTTCGCTGCTAGTGACCGAGGATTTACTTTGCATCTTGGAATTCAAGTGAGGGAGGTGATGCATCCATTGGAGTTTCTGATGACAGGATTGAGAAGAAAATGATGTTGATGCAGAAACTTTTTTATATTTTAGGGCTATGTTGCAGAAATTTTTTATCTTTTAATCATGTAATTTTAACTTATGAATCGCTTCAATGTCATACGATTTGATTATACATATAACTTGTTTTATGTTAAGTGTTTATTTATTTTAATTTGCACAATAATTTGTTTACTAATTCAAGCTAATTAATAAAAATTAAAAATAAACTTGTATAAAAAAAGGTTTCGAAATAAACTGCAGTACTATATGGAGTGATCTGCGTTAAGAGGGACAACAGGGACATGACAACCAATGAAATGAGTTTCATAATTATTTACGTCAGTTATTTATAGAACTGACGCAAATAGTTTACCCACCACCTCATTTTTAACGTCAACTTATTTGATGATTGCCAAGTTCCCGTGTATTAATTACATTATTTCCAATATTCATTCTGCACGTGTATAATATATAGGATTATTTACGTCAGCTATTTATTTAATCAAGTAAAAATCAAACTTTTAACGCCGGTTGTATAAAAACCTGACGTTAACAATTAATATTTTTTATTAAAAACACTTTTAACGCCGCTTTTTTAAAAAACTCGACGTTAAAAGTGTATAGATATCTCGCAAAAACATTCATTCCTTTGATCATATCTTGTGCTACTTACCCATGCACCTTGTAACTCAATCCTCTTAATGAGCATTAAGTTTATAGGTAAGTTTTCTTCAAAATCAGAATAGCTTAGTAACTTCATCCCCTGCTCCTATAAATAGCTTCCTTCCATCCTTTTAATTTTTTGCTTCACAATATGGCTCTACCGTGGAGATTAACTTCATCACTCTTTCTTCCTATTCCTAGACTCAAAGGTCTTTGTCTTAATGGTCAAACAACTTCTGAGTTTGAGTAAATTACATTGCATGGGTGATAAGTCTGAGTAAATTACATTGTGTGAGTTGCTCACCTTATCACCTTCCGGAGAATCACCTTTGGAGGGCTAATCGGTGCTCGGGGTCACAGTTCCAAAACCTCGGCTTTGGCAAAGCAAGTGACCGTCTTGGAAGTCTCTGGAACCACTACCTTTGCTTGAAACGGATCTGGTGCACCTGTTTTTGCCTCTCTCTTGAGCTCTCTCATGCCCCCCAGTTTTCTGAGGTCTTCGGAGTATATATAGTTTTCCCTTTGGCATATTTCATAAAACTCTCTGATGGGATGTAGCTTTAATGTTTAGGATTTTAAACCCTTTCAATGTAACTTTTTATAGGATTTTAAACCCTTTCAATGTAACTTTTATAGGATTTTAAACCCTTTCAATCTTCTCGTATTGATCGATCAGACATTACACTTCATGAATGAGATCCGGTTTGGGTTATTGATTCAACTTATACTTCGCACATATATTTTAGTTTTCAAAACAGAAACACAAAACATCAAAGCAATGATCATGTGAAACTGAAACTTTGAGGAAGGCAATGCGGAAGGAATCGTATACTAGATAAAAAAAATTATTAAAATAACTTTTAACGTCTGTTGATGTAGGGACTGACGTTAAAAGTGAAGAGACTTACTTATAACGTCAGTTCTTTATCGAACTGACGTTAAAATATTCACTTTTAACGTCAGTTCTTTATTGAACTGACGTTAAAAGTGAGTCACTTCACTTTTAACGTCAGTCATTAAAACAACTGACGTTAAAATTGAAATAATGAAGCCTGATATTTACAAAACTGCCACCGCCTCCTTTTTAACGTCTAGCTTTTGGTTAACTGACGTAAACATTTACCGTCTAATGTATATTTTCCACTAGTGTTCTATTAGCCACATGCAGCATGTCATTTACATGGTATGCATATATAAATAACTTTATTTATAAACTGTATATTTTTATTAAAAAATTGTTTTATAACTAATTGATTTTATTGGTGTGTTGGTTGCAGGCAGGAGAGCTAGCTCGGTCTGTTGATGTCCTTACAGTCTTTGAGCAGACACATATTCGCTCGGACACCGGCGAGTTTGTTGATGAGAGGTCGAGCGCATAAGTGGTGAGATAAAATGTTTTTTTATATTTAAACTATTGTTTATTATTATTATTATTATTATTATTATTATTATTATTATTATTATTATTATTATTATATATATATATATATATATATATATATATATATATATAGTTTAGTAAATATTGATTGTAATGTATTGATCGCAGGTGGAGTACAACGCCAGGTTTAGTCAGGTAGCATCTGAGGCTGCCTCCTGCTCTGGTGCCTCGGATCCTTCTCAGCTGGACCCTGCCGAGGTTGAGCGACTACAGACTCAGGCCTGGATGGATGTGGCGGGACGAACAAGGGACAGATTTAGGGTACTGTGACCCTAGCCAGGTCGATCCGTCGGGGGTCGACACCGAGCTTGACCATTAGGGAGCCTACATCCTCCGGCTCACAGGACATGGAGGAGGTGCAGCAGCAGAGGGAGACGAACGAGCGCATCATGCAGCAGATGGAGACATTCTTTACGGTCATGACCACTGTGCTCGGTTTCCTCCCACAAGACAGGCGTAGCGCTCTGCAGGGGGTCCTCCATGCCACCCAACCCCAGCCCTCCACTACTACTACTGATCCACCACCGCAGCCGCATGATGACAGTCTGTCTACTGAGCCGCGGCTTGATGGTCATGTGACGCCAGCAGACTCTCCCCGACAGGATGACGATGACGGATATTATGGTGATGAGTATTAGGATAGTTATAGGTGTAGTAGAGTTTTATATATAGACGGATATTTTATTTATGGATTATATGTTGACTTTGTTTTTATTTTAAATTAATTTTAATTTAATTTCTTTTTAAATTTTATTTTTAATTTCAATTTTGTTTTGTAATTGATAATATAATAATATTTAATTAAAATAAAATATTTAAATTATAATTAATTATAATAAAATATAAATTAATAAATAAATTATAATAATAATTAATAAATAAATAAAATATTTAATATTGAATATATAAATTTTAATAAAAATAATTAATTATTAATATAAAACAAAAATAAATAAAAAATAATTTAAAAAATAGAAAAAATATTGTTTCCGACGGATATTTCCGTCGGTAACTGTTGGTTACATTTTCCGAGGAAAATTCCGTCGGTAACTTCCACAGAGAGTTACCGACGGAATTTCCGTCGGTAATTAGGGGTTTTGTGTGGCAAGTTTTCCCATGGTTAAAGTCATCGGAAATTTCCGACGGACGAACAAGATCCATCTGAAAGGCTTTCCTACGCCCCTATTACTGACGGAACCGTGTCCATCGGTAATGTAGTTTTTCGATGGAATTTCTTCATGTCCGACGGGTTTTTTCCATCGGGGTCGTATTTTTTTTGTAGTGACGTAGGATTCTGATGATGTGGAGCTGTCACAGAGCGACACGTGTGAGAAATATTCCTGCATATATTTTCGTATGTATATATTATTATTATTATTATTATTATTATTATTATTATTATTATTATTATTATTATTATATATATATATATATATATATATATATATATATATGTATTAGTACCATTAAATTAGGTGAAAATTTGGAAATTCAAGTTCAAAACCAAATATTGTGATGCTCTTATTGATTTCGTATTATTTTTGAATAGTCAACAGTAGGTCTTAAATTCTTAATGATAATCTTATCTTATTCAGGGTGATTAAAAGATTCGAAAATCGAAATTAATGTGTTCAGTCTTAGCATATAAAAATAGGTCATTTGCACACTATAATATTCAAAGGAAGTTTACCAAAGACCATTTATTGGTCATTAAATTATCTTTGCCGAGTGCCTTTAATATAGCCTTATATATCTAATTTTAAATTTCGTGGCCATCACTATATATATTTTGTAATTTTTTTTTCTTTGACTGAAGATATTTTATTATCTATTAAGAGCATCTTATTTTAATATTTTTATGAAAATATCTCAACATATGCGTCACTATAAATTTGGTGCATACCAAGGATTCTAACCACAATTCGAGAGGAAGACATTGAGAAATCATGGCGAAAGCTTCATTTCAATTGGCTCTGTTTGTCTTCTTGGTTCTGGTTGCATCTGGTATTCCTCCTTCCTTCTTTTGTGCTTGCCTTCGTTAGAAATGCAAAGGTTTTCTTCACACTCACCAAAAACAAAATGCAAATGTTTTCATTTTTGTGTTAATTGCATCTAACAGTTAACATACAAACTAATATTCAACGATTATATTTAGACTGAATCAGGAGAGTATTTTGATTAAAGAATATGTTTTTTTGCCTTTTTGTTTAATTTTAAAATTTTCAGGTTTGACAGCACAAGCCCATGAAATTCCTGGCACATGTAATACAGACGATGACTGTATAATATTTTGCTTTGGTTGCGGCGAACGCTATTGTGAGTTTGGAAAGTGCAGTTGTAATTGTGGTGGAAGAAAAGTGCATATATGATGTGGTCAAAAGAATTGTACAACCTCTATATTGGGTTAAAATAAAAAATGAATTTAATAAAACATGTTTTTTCTCGTTTGTTGTGGTGAATATTGCTACATTTCGATCAAAAGTATAATATACGGAGAAGTAGTGAATTTGTTGTAACCAAATAGATATTTCAATATTCAATAACCATTCAAAGCGGATAAAAACTAAAAAGATTACATGTGTGTCAATGTAATATGCATTTGTCGGATTTCATATGAAAATTTTTCATATTGAAGATCATTACCCGTTTGAGTATGGGAATTAAATGAAGCGAGTATAAGAAATTTGCAATTATTTTTGAAATTTTTTTATAAGCAAAAGTACATACATAAGATTACAAGAGGTACCAAATCCATATATAACACTTATGTTCGATATTTGATATTAATATTAAATTATTTTGGTATGATATTAAGATTTATTTGGTGTGTCCGTAAAAAAAAGTTTTATTTGGTGTGTACTTGCAGGGCCAACCCAAGTATAATCCACATTGAGCAGCCTCTCTTTCCTATTTTCTTTTTCCTTCCAGCTCAGTTGGACCAAAAATATGTGGGCCTTGGAGAATGGCGTTTGACTTGACATGGTGCATAATGGTTTTGGTCTTAAAACTGGTTTAAAAGCTTTAGATTATATGATTAGACTATTTTATTAACTATTTAATGTATAGTAAATTTTGTATGATTAGACTATTTTATCTAACCCATGCATGCCCGAGACTTCTCTATTGGCTCATACTTATCCTCTTATCTTTGATTTTTTTTTTTCTAAAAAAAATTAACTTTAATTTTAATTTATTTTTAACATATATGAGTAACCAATGCATTTTAATTTATTTTTAATTCATTTTTTAAGATCTGTGATTTTAATGTTACTCTATCTTGTATAAAATGTCTCACATTAAAGTTCGTTTTAAGCCTAAAATATGTTGGTCCAACACTGTGTATTTGATACTAAGATACGTTGGTAATTCAATTTATTAGAGTGTAATTGATATTTATATAAAATATATATAGATATATTTTTTTTTACAAAAAGTAGCGATGAATTTCTTGCCGCCGTTAAATCCTTTGCGAAATACCTATTTTTGCTATTAAATTGGTAGGTAATTATGATGGATAATCGAATTTTTCTGTCATATATTGAAAGTTTTACCTATACAATATAAAAAAAATTCCAAAAGACTGGTTGGTGTGTTGGTAAATTTGTTAAAAACAATAAAAAATTATTCACAAAAATATTCACCATGGGAGATAGTTTAACCAAATACTCATCTTTATAGTGCGTTAAGAGAAGTTTTTACTTTGGTTGCGATTTCTCACCATATATAATTTTACTCAATCAATAAGGGAAGTCGATAATAGTCCCGCTGACTCCCCAACGTGATTACATTTTTTTAATCTTAAGGGAAGTCGGCAATGGTATGATATTTACATAAAAATGCATCGGGTAACATTTTTCTATATATATATATCATAATCTTGCTAATCATTATTCTCAGGATAGCATTTTTCTTAAATGTTATTGTAAATTAAAAATAATCTTTAGCAGAGAGTTAATTAGTTGACCACATATTAATGACCAATTTTATTTAAGGGTAAACTTGAAAATTAATATCATTTATTAAAATCAGTAATTTTGAATCATTTTTATTTTTTGGTGCAAAAGCAGAACATGAATAAAGTTGAACGAAATTTAATTTATATACATTAAGTAATGTGAAATTACCGTTAGTTGGTTCCAACAAACTTATATATATATATATATATATATATATATATATATATATATATATATATATATATATATGGAGCAACTCAAGTGAGACTAGTGTGTTAGTATAAGAGATAAGAAGAGTAAATCTGGACATTTGGATTATACATGAATGATCAAGATTTGAACATAAAGTCATGTGACTTTTTTAAGTGATCACATGACCACCAACTAACTTCTAATCCTGACCGTATGATTTAATGCCCAGATTTATTCCTCTCACTCTCACAAAATATATATATATATATATATATATATATATATATATATTTTTTAATTTATGTGGGTGGAATTGGGCATTTGGTGTAGGAATTAAAAAAGTAATTTTAAATTAAAGGCAACTGCTCCGCCTCGTGAATTGTATATAACCGTACGCATATTGTGACATAGTAGTTTAAAAAGGGTATTTTAGACATTTTGAAATGTTCCAACCAAAATTTTGAATTTTTTTAAACATTGACATTATCCATTAATATAGATGTATGCTAATTAAATTGTTTTCAAATCATTTTCCTTCTATTCTATTTGATTTGTTTTGATTTGATCCTTTGATTCAATTTGGAGAGCATTAACAGTCATGTTGATTTTTTTTTTTTTGATGATTTCCGGTCATGCTATTTTTGTCAGCATTATTGAATTCAAATAATTTTATTTAACTCTTCAAATCAATTTATGCAATTAAAACGTTCCAGCAACACATTCACCATGACTCTTTTTTTTTTTTTATCAATCGGAAAGACATTCACCATGACTCTAGAAGTGTATACTTATTTTCTATTTATTTTTTTTTTTCATTTCATCTAGGTTTCTTTCAACCCAGTCATGAACACTTGAGTAGAAAACATATGCTTCATGCCATGTTATGTAAAAATGCTTCCTGAAATCCTCACTGCGTTCCAAAGGTAGATAATAGTAATCCAAAAAATCCTGTAATTGCCTTCCAAAAAATATTGTAAAGGCAGATGTTGCTTCCACTGCAATTCAACACATTGGTAACTCTTTCTTCTATCCTTCTAATTCCCTCAAACCTCTTTTCTTGAATAATCTCTTACATGTCTCATCAATTTCCAAAAACTTGCCTAGTGTGTCTCAATTTGCCAAAGATAACAAGGTTTATTTTGAATTCCACCCTAATGTCTGTTATGTGAAATGTTAGATAATCGACAAGGTTCTTCTTGAAGGGAAGCTTAAACAAGGATTATATGCCTTTGACAACATCGAAATTCCTGCTAGTGTTGAGTTTGCAAATAAAACTTGTGTTGTTGCTAAATGTAGCAAGATTGTATCTGATATTGATCTAACCACTTCAGTTTTGGGGAGAGGCATTCACAACTGAAGTACACTTAATCAATTGCTTGCCAACACCTAATATTCAAAACTCCAATACCATACAACAAACATAAAATCCAATTTAGGTCAGAACAATGTGTTTTCCTTGGGTATAGTGTCAAACACAAAGGCTAGTTTTGTTTATCATCAAAAGTTAAAACATACATATCAAGGCATGTTATATTTGATGAGTTCCATTTTCCTTTTCAACAAAATCGTAACTTCTTGTGTATGCCTGCAAAATATCTCAATCTGTCACTCAGTATTTGCCATCTATTCCTATTTTATCTCACTTGCCTAATGAACCATGCTCTAATAGATTTTTTGTTTTGGAACATGTACCTCATTCCACTACTGAGTCACCAACATTACACCAGGAACCACAAACAATTCAGGTTCCTCCAGTAACTTCTGTTACAATTCAGCCACCATGTGTTGAACAAGCACCAAATGCTCAAGATCCTCCAATCACCACTGCCACTTCCTCACCATCAGAGACAACATCTCATTCTCACACTACTAACAGTCATCCTATGATCACAAGGGGTAAAGCAGGAATTACAAAGCCTAAAGTGTTTCTGGCCACTACAAACCTCAGCAACACATAACCTAAATATGTGAAAAGTGAACTTGGTCATCCAAAATTGAAAATGGCAATGCAGCAGGAGTATGATGCTCTCGTGAAAACCAACACCTGGACACTAACAAATCTTCCTCAAGGAAGAGATGCAGTTGGCTGTAAATGGGTGTATAGAATCAAAAGACATGTAGATGGCACAATTGAGAAGTACAAAGCAAGACAAAAGGCTTTCACCAGCAACAAGGCTTTGATTTCTTTGAGACATCCAGCCCTGTAGTGAAGCCTACATCAGTTTGGATAGTATTAACTTTGGCTCCAACCAACAACTGGCCAATTCGACAAATAGACATCAATAATGCCTTTCTAAATGGTGACCTAAATGAGATGTTTATGGTGCAACCTCTAGGATTTGTACAAGGAGATGGTTCACTAGTGTGCAAGTTAAACAAAGCTCTGTGTGGCCTAAAACAGGCACCAAGTGCCTGGTTCTTCAAACTGCACAGTTACCTCATTCAGCTTGAATTTACATCCATTAAGTGTGACAATTCCCTTTTTATCAAAGTCTCAAGTATTGTCTATGAAGCACCGACACGGACACAGACACAGACTCTCGGACACAGGCAATGTCCAAAACATAGGACAGCGCGACACGGCTATATATATATATATATATGTGTGTGTGTGTGTGTGTGTGTGTGTGTGTGTGTGTGTGTGTGTGTTAAATCAAATAAAATTAAATATGAGCATCATTTAAAGATCTAAATTGAAAATCAAGATTTATATATTTATCATCCGAGATAACCTTTTAAGTATTACGTTTTCCTATGATAATGAGTCTCACAAAAAAATAATGAGACATCATTATACATTTTGAGTTCTTTTTTTTTTTTACAAGTGGAGGTGCGAGCGAAAAACGGAGACTGCTGGAAGGAGCAAGGAATATATACAATGAGGAAGTAAAAAGTCGTTTACTGAAATGGAAGAAACGACAATGAAAAGAGTCTTGTTCTTTACTTTTTATTATTTAGAAGTTTTAATTTATCTTTTAGTTTTTTTTAAAAAATTGAGATGTGTCATTGAGGTGTTCAAGGCACATATAGAAGTGTCCGGAAAGTGTCTAGCCAAAAAAAATAATTTTTAAATTGGACACATGACAAAAAGTGTCAGACATGTGTCGTGTCGTTGTCGAACGAGTGTCGGTGTTGTAAAACCCCGACTTTTCGTTGTTTTCTAATATCGGAAATTTATATAAATACGTTTATATTTTTATCCGAGACTTAGAAAATGTTTTTAATTAAACCGAAACCTTATTTACACTCTACTTTACCATAGATAGTTACGATAAAAATTTAGGTTGAAAAGTCAAGCGAATCCCGGTCCGCGAATTTCATTGACAGTATAATTATACTGCTCAAAAGACCTAATTTTTACTCGTGAACGAAAAACTTAAGGTTTTTATTTAATTTCCTACAATTTTTGTTATTTTGAAATATTTCACTAAAAAGTGAAATATTATATTTTATCCGTGCGGCATATTGAATCAGGGAAGTAACGGAGCAGATTACGGGATTTCCGGGAGCCGCTAACGGATGATACCAATGAGTCACATATGGTGAGTCACCCATGTGAACACATTAATGGTGCACATGGCCTCATGATGACAATTTCTATGGAAATTGCATTTTGGTCCTTAAACTTATTCTTAATGGCACTTTGATCCCTAAACTAGTTTGTATGATACACTAAGTGAAGTTGATCAATTTTTCACTCATCCAAGTCATGTTGGGCTTCAGTTTTGAGGCCCAAATTTCACGTCCAAGAGTTATTCCGTGAAAACCAATTTCCTACTCTTAATTTCCTAGGTTTTTGATTAAAGTCTTAAGCATTTTTTATGTTGCAAAATTTGGTAATGGACTTGGGCTTTTGCCAAGCCCAATTTCGCGTGGCCAAGCCTCCTTGTGGCTGCCATAAGCTCTTGAAGAAGCTAGGAACTTCTCCATTCTTCCACATTCTTCTTCATCCTCTCCATTCTCTCATTTACTCCATTTTCTTACAAGTTAAAAAGCTCGAGTTTTCAAAGGAAGTTAGTGATTCTTGCTCATTTCTTGTTCTTCAAGAGGTGATTCTTACTCTATACCTTCATTTAATGTCATGTTCTTCATAAGTTTTCATGTTTTGAAGTCTTAAATCACCATGTTCAAACTAGATTCAAGCTTATGTTCATAATTTTGAAAAATCACCATAAATCATAGAAAAATCATAAAAATGTGAAACCACTTTCTATGTTCTTACTATTATCTCTACTATCGTGATCTAAGATATTGTTTCAAACAAAATATTCCTCCTCATTTTTTGAGCATGACTGAAACCTATAGTGAGAGGTGGAGGAACTTTGTTGTTTTTCTACTTGAAAATGATCATAGATCTCATGCTTCTAGGGTATGTACTTGCTAAATCCAAGTTCCTGTATCAAGTTGAAATTTCTAACCATGTCTTTCATGTCTTGGCCGAAATTCATTAGTGAGGAACTTGAATGATTTTGTTAAGTTTTATCAAGGTGATCATGTAATCATCTAGTTAATAAATGTTTATGTTAAATCTAAGTTGGTTTGTCAAAAATGAAAACCCTAACCCTATGTCCTTGTGTTGGCTGAATCTACCATTTGGAGGGTTAGGATGGTTTTGATTCTTAACTTTGTTGTTTAGCCCTAATCCATTTCCTTAAGTATATTAGGATCATTAATCCATGACTTAAGGAAGTTTGGAGATTTTGAGCCACAAAACCCTAAGGAGGCTGTGATCTATTAGAGAGGATTAGGTGCTTGTTTTGCTTGTTTTGATTGGTTTCTTGGATGTGTTGTTGAAGGTTAATTGTTCTACGGCGTATGAGGGTTTCCGACAATCGACAGAGTTATTTTAATTTCACTAAGGAGCTTCGAGAGGTAAGGGGAGCTTACCTGAGGGATTTTTCACAATAACCATTTGCTTTAGTGTAGTATGTATAATTTATATGTGGTCGTGGTTACTTGTTTATGTTGTTTACGTTGTGTTGTTTATCTGTGTATCGGTGATTGATCTGCTTTTAATAATGTAATTATATGCAGTTGTATATTATATTGCTATGATGCATGATCTGCCTGGTGATATAATTCTGATGATGTTGTTGAATGTTGTTTGAGAAGCCTGACAGTGGTCAGTGCACAACCGATTAATCAGATAAAAGCTTTAAAAGCTATGTAAATTATATTCAATGTTTTATGGGAAATGTTGGAATATAATAGTGGTGGAAAATATTGTTTTGGAAAAATAATGAGTTTTGAGAAATATTATTATTTTAATGATTTATTAATGAAAAAGTGAACTATGTGTCACAGAGAGTGCGCAACCGTGAAAATATTTTACTACTGCTAATTTTTACGTAAGAAATTCTATAATATTATAAAAAGTTATTTTGTGAAATTAATATTCGAAAATACCTTATTTTTTATATAAGAAAATTATTTTAGAAGAAAGGTCAAAGTTGGACTTAAAAACATTTTCTTTGAAAATGCTAAACGACGACAAGTTTCGAAATTATTTATGGCGGGAGTTTAAAAACAACAGTACTTATTTTGAGAACAGATTTAATCTCAATTGATTTATTTTTTTAGAGTTGAAGTTTCGGTAAAAGAGTTCTTGATGATTTGACGTTATTTTGGGAAAAATGAGTTTCCAAAGGAAAATAGATTTTCTATGATGTGACGTTTTACAAACAAATTTCAAGTAGAAAGGATTTTCTGTAAATGAGTTTTTCTCAATGACGTATTTCCGGTAACTTGGATAAGTTGCGGAGATCTTATTTTGGATTTGTTTTTCATAGAACGAAAAATGATGTAGACGACGATATGGAACTTAGTAACCGAGATGTCGGGGTGCTAGTGTTCTTATGACATTATAGACTTTGTGTTCAGTAGATGGTGTGTCTACTTCACGACATAATAAACGACGGTAAAAGATAAATGAAGTTTCTATTACCATGAACCTAAGACTGGTGCATCGGTCTAGGGGTTTCGTGATTGAGCACTCAGACTTTGAAGTCCTGTGTTATTAATGAAAGTTTTAAAATGTTAAAACTATGTTGGTCGCAAGCTTTGAGCTTCAGAAAAGGAAAGATTGAACACAAAGAAAAATGATGAGAACAAAGTGTTTTACATGCATATTTTGGCAGACATGTCTACGAGGTTAATCATGATATCTTGATGGTATTAATGTCTCGACGTATTTGTTAATCATGGTATCTTTATGATATTCATGTAATCGACGTATTCATTGTGCCTTTGGGCAATCGACGTACAATGAATTCATGTAATCGACGTATTCATTGTGCCTTTGGGCAATCGGCGTACAATGAAAACCATAAATCGACGTTCTCACTATGCCGGACAGTGGGCTATGGTAAAATCGACGTGCCTCTTTTGGCAATCAAGCTTGATAAGCTTATTTTAAATGACGTTGGGGATCTCCAGAGATTAAGTGTGAATGTTTAGATGATGTATTGAAGTGTTCATGCATAATTTTCCAACGTTGATGTTTGGGGTGTGGAACCCATTAATAAACTATATGCTATAATATGAATGCTTATGTTGTTATAAACATGTATATGTGTATGTGCCTTCTTTTGTGTCGCGCATTTAGTTATTGTGTTAAATCCATATATTGGCGTCTCACCCTTACAAACATATTAGAGCCACACAAGGGGTATGATCTCTACAAGAAGAAGAAGGCTGTCTAGTTCGGGCATGCTGTTGTTGCTTCTATCGGCTGTAGCGTCTGTTAGTTACAACCAGCTTAGGTCCTATTGTGTTAAGTAGGTTTTGAGAATAAACTAAACTGATAATGATCTAGGTGTGAAAATATATGAGGCAGTATAGTTGTATGACTTATATACATTATGTATTTAAGTGTGATTTGATTACGTTGTTGTTGTTATGAGGTTAAAAAGAAGAAAAAATTTTATCACCATATTTTGAAAAGATAAAATGTTGAGAAAACATTATTTTCCGAAAGTAACCAGCAAACTAAGTTTTATTTCCGCAAACGGGTAACCATGTGATGACCCAAGTTAGGGTGTCACAGGTGTTGGACGTGTGTCCGACACTCGGACACCTCAAAAGCTAGGAGTGTCCGTGCTTCATAGTGTTACAGTTCTCACCTTAGTCTATGTAGATGATATCTTAATCATTAGTAACTCTCCTACCACTATTGTTGACTTGTGCAAATCTCAACTCCAAATTCCCACTCAAAGACCTTGGAGGCCTCAACTATTTCCTTGGTATTTAAGCTATTGTTCACTTAGACAAAGTCTCCTTAACACAAACCAAATACATAAAAGATCTACTTCATAAAGCCAATACCCATGAAGACACCAATGGTTACAGGCCTCAAATTATCAGCTTCAGATAGTTCTGACACCAATGGAGACAAAGAAAATTCTAGTTTAGTATCATATCTTGGAGAGCACATTAGTTAAAAAAGTGAGAAAGAATGGCAAAAGCTTCATTTCAATTGGCACTATTTGTGCTCATGGTTCTGGTTGCATCTGGTATCCCTCCATCCTTCTTTTGTGTTTGCCTATGTTAGAGTTTTTCCTCATGCACAAAAATGCATAGGTTCCTAGAAAAATGTCAACTAAAAAATTCAAAAATTATTATAAATAGATATTTAATTAAATATTAATGTATTTATTATTTTCATTTTTATGTTAATTGAATCTAACAGTTAACATACAAACTTATCTTCAAAAAAAAATTCTTTTTTGTTTTATTTTAAAGGTTTGACAGCACACGCATATGATGCGCCTGGCAAATGTTCGATAGATGCTGATTGTAAAAATTTTTGCGAAGGACATTGCGGAGGCCATTGTGTACCTGGATTTGATTATGGAATTTGCAAATGTAATTGTGATTCAAAAAAAGTGCATACATGATATTACAATGTAGTCAAATGAATTGTACTACCTCTATATTGGATTAGGATAAAAATGAAAACCAATACAAGAATGTTTTTTCTAGAATGTTGTGGTGAATAATGCAACGTCTATATTTTTTTTATATGAGGAATGCAACGTCTATATAAAACGTAGTGGGTATAGTAAATTTGCAATTATTTTATTTTTGATGTTGGGAATTGGGATCGATGATGGATGAATATTTGTTTCAATATGCAGTTTTGTTTTCATTTTTATTGTCATATTTTCATTTGGAAAATATTTTTGGGCAAATTTTTGTTGTTGTCAAGTATCATCTTTGTTCTTGTAAAGGTATATTAGGTGGTAAATTTGTAAATAAAATAGTAAATAATTAGAGTAAATAAATAAATATAAATTATTAAATATATTAAATTTAAAGGTAAATTTGTATTGAAACTGGACCACATTGACAATATAATTTTCATTTTACACCTTAATTTATAATAAAATTATCCTTTTAATATAATCAAGGTTAAAATAAAGTTTTGGTCATCTATCTATCTATATCTATATATACACACACACACACACACACACACACACACACACACACACACACACACACACACACACACATATATATATATATATATATATATATATATATATATAAATATTTGAGTTTTAATAAGTTAGTCCTCTAAATAATAAAAATTCTGTTTTGATCTTCTAAATTATAAACGTTACACCATTATATTAGTTTTTTCATCAGATTGATACTAATGGTGTTAGGTTTGTATCTTTTTTTTTTTTGAAAGAAGGTTTGTACCGTTAGTCACCCAAATTCTGAAAATGTATTTTAGCCTATAATCAGCCTTCCCAACAATAAGATCCATATATTTTCTCTCAACCCTGAGACGTTTTTGGTTTTTTTTTCAACCCCGAGACACTGGTGACTTCGTTACAATTGCTTGTTGCGACTTTGATTGATCATAACATCTATGGCTGCAAACATAAACATGGACATTGTAACTCCCCAATCTGTTTTCCAATATCTGTAAGATATTTATATGTTTGTATTTTTATCTGAGGCCTAGAAAATGATTTTGACTAAAACAAAATCATATCTAGACTCTACTTGATGGTAGAAAGTTTCAGTTAAATTTTGGGTTGAAAATTCAGATGAAACTCGGTCTGCGTTTTCACTGATAGTAAAAGTTTACTGATCAGAAAACCTAATTTTAACTCGTGAACAAAACATCAATGATTCTTATCCCTTTTTAAGTGATATGAGCCATTTCAAAATTTTCGCTCTAAAATAAATATTATATTTTATTCGGATGAAATATTCAAACCAAACGTGCATAAAAACCTAAGTCGGGTAAACGGCGGAGCTGAATATGGTGCAGGGATGATGGAAGTGATTAATGGAAGTGTCACATCATGACTCATCAAAAGTCATGATGACAACTTAAAATATCTAGTTTTTATTAAGTAAAAACCCATTTTTATTCTTTGATTATCCAAACAAGTCTTAAGTGAAACATTTATACCTAAGCTACCTTTGAAACCCACCAAATACTCACTTGAGCTCTCATTTGTTCACTTCATTACTCCTCACAAAAACACAAAGACAAGAAACAATAAGTTCACTTCAAGAGCTCTAAGTTGCCATCTTGTTGAAGTTCATCAAGATCATTCAATCTTCTTCTTCTATCTTCAACTTCTTGAGGTAAAATCAAGAGCCATGATCATCTCTTCTTCTCCTTGAAACTACTTCATCTCTTTTCATGTTTCATTTTTGAAACCCATTTTTGACTAGTTTCATGAAAAAGATTCATAACCAATTGTATAGATGAAATTCTTGAATCATGATAGTTTCTACCATCCATCTAAGGCCTTAGCATCTTGTATTTAAGAGATTTGATGAAAATGAAAACCATAACCCTATGAACCCTAGGTTGGCCGAAACCCTCATGAAAATGGGTTTGATGATTTTTGTTCAATTTTTGAAATCTAATACTTGATTAAAGCTCCCTAGTACCTATATGATCTAAATCTAAGAGCTTGAATCCAAAGAAAATTCCTAACCCATTTTTCTTTATAGGGCTGAAACCCTAACCCTATGGGGATTAATTGAAAATTTTCAAATTCTTGAGTTATATCAATTGATCTTGTATACCTAATGCTCTAGGATCATGTATCCAAGAGATTAGGAGAATTTGAAAACCCTAGCCTTTTTTTTCATGATTGGCCGAATTCACACCCATGTGAGTTAGTAGGATTTCTTCAAAATTTAACTTGTTCTATGTTGTTTTGTGAAGGAATTTTTGAGTAGTTGTTGTTTGGAGTTGTGTGGAGGAAGCTGAGATCCAGGAGATCATTTTCTGAACGAAAATCCATACTCTGATGTAAAGGGAGTTTACATGAGAAGTTTTAGTTAGTCACATACTTATTGTTGTATTTGAATGTATGTTAATTTTTGATCATTGTAATGATGTTTTGCTTAAATTGTTTAGAGTTTGTTTGGAGTTTTAATGTTATTGTTGTTAACGATGTTGATTGAGATTTTATTGCTTGATTGTGATTGGCCGAGGGCATGACAATGGTCATTGCTTGTTAATGAAGAATTAAATCATTAAAATGCTTAACTCATAAAACTTGAGAAATTGGTTTTGTTTCTGGAAGTGAGAAGACTTCTAATAATGATAATGTTTGTAACTACAAGATTTTGGTAAAAGTTACATTCAAGAAAGTCATGGATAATTTTTCAATGAGGGTTAGTGAGAACCAAAAATTGTGACAAGTTGCATGTTCTTTTAACCTAAACTATTTTGAGGAAAAAGAAAGAAAACGGAAGACATCAAAACGTTATGAAAATGTTTAAAAGTATTGAAGGAAAAAGTCTTTTGAAAAGAGAGATTTCTTTTAAGTTTTACAAAAGTTTTTGTTCAAAATGAAAATATTTAGAGAAAATACTTCATTTGATAAATTTATTGACAAAAGTTTAGTATTTAGTCAAAAGTTGAGAAAAAGGTTTTTAGTGGTTTCTAAGTTTTTCAGAAATAGATTGTAAAAGAAAATGTTTCTGTAAAAGTGTATTTACAAGAACGAAAAGGTCTTTATGACACATAGTTGAAGAACTTTTGTATTTGTTTTTCGATTTAGTTTTCACTGAACGAAAAACCAAGTGGAAAAATATGGATGTGGGAAGGACCAAGAATAGCCGAAGTGTCAGGCTAGTGTTCCTATTGGAAAATTTGAGGAAAAGGATAAAAACCTAGATTACCGAGACGTCGGGCTAGTGTTCATTGGAGAAAGAGATTTTAAATCATTATTTTTGTTTTAAAATCCTATGTTAATATTAAAATCAATTTAATACCTGAATAAAAGTAGTCGGGAGCTTTAAGCTTCGACGAAGAAAGAACAAAGCGAAAAAGAAAAAGAAAACGAAAACCATTGGTTTACATGCATAGTCCGGCAAACATGCCATTGTGTATCGAGCTACAATCTCACAAATGGTGGATTGGCAAATTGGATTGTTATGGATCATAGATATATTCTTGGGTCTTTGGGACTATTAGGGACATTCGGGCTCGAAAAGGCTTTATGTTTGAAGGTGACTTGAAAATGAATCAAAATTGCCTAATTGTGGTGCTAAAGAGGGGGAGCCGTGTGGGGGGAAGGGTGTTTTGGTCCAAAAACACAATGGCAAAGCTTGTAAAAATTATGTGAAGCTAGGGGCAAAATTGTCTTTTCCATGCCAAAATATCTAATTGTCATAAATGCGTCGTTATGACCATTATGACTCGGATATGATCGTCATGAATGCTCATCACATTAGTCACATCAGTCATCTCAACTTCGTTGCTGACTCCCTGATTCACCTGACTCAGGTTTTCCTAGAGATATCTCGACGTTTTCGCCCGCAGCAAATATTATATTATATTTTTATGCTAAATTTTTCAAAACTTCCAGTATCGTAGCAAATACAATAAAAACATTATTCATCTTGTTCACGAATTAAAATTAGGTTTTCTGTGCCGTAAACTTTTATTGTCAGTGAAAACGGAGAAAACGACAGACCGGTTTCCGTCTGAATTTCCAACCAAAAACTTTCCCGTAACCTTATAAAAATAAGTATAACATGAAAATGACCTTGGTTTATCCAAAATCATTTTCTAAGTCTAGGATAAAAATATATATGTTTATATATTTATTACCGATATTAGAAAGCAGCGAAAAGTCGGGGTGTTACAGACTACCCCTCTTAAAAAAATTTCGTCATCGAAATTTCGTGACATGAAGCTAGATAGGATTGAAAGATCCCAAAGCCTTACTTTCACAAGAAAGTATATATAGAAGAATTTTATCGATCTGAAAAGAATATAAGAATATCCTGTGCATGACAGATTCTCTAATAGGTTCATGGATGTAAAAATGCATGATGGGTACACATTTACAAACTTGAATCTAATAAAGTTCCTTCTTTCACAAGAATTTTACTGCACAACGATTTAAAACAACAACAATCTGACAAAATTCAGACTGGGTGACTTCCACCTAAAGTAAAAGTGAATAGACCAAGTCTCATCAAGAAACTTCTTTTATAAAAAGAAATTTGTGTTGCAATTCAAGAGATAACCTCAACGACTTTTTCAATGAAATGTAAAAATATCCCGACCAATGAATACTATCAAACCAACCCACTCAAATGTCTAATACACTGATGGTTATTTAGGAATGTGAGCAAGAATTCTCCTTTGTAATAACAATTCCTAAGAATTGCACCTCATCGTGTCAAACTTGCACATAGATATCCTCGCAACAACTCTTCTCGCACTAGCTCCGTAACACTCGCCGCATAGATTCCTCATACTCCTCGGGATTCTTAGAATAAAGAGAAACATCATCGATGAAGATGATAACGAACATATCAAGAAATGAACGAAAGTTCCCTTTTATGTAACCTAACTCGGCTAGCTTCGTAGGCGATGTTTTTACCCGAAACGATGGAGATTTGACTGAATCTAGAAACTAGATCAATCGAAACTCCACATCCCACCATATACTAAAGATGAGTTCTCACAAGTTCTCCACTCGATTAGAGACTCATCGAAACACCCATACTTGTGTGTGAACACACATTGTTTCAACAAGAAAACAATTCAAACAAAGTATAACCAGTGACCACACAACAAAAACCTAACAGACCTATTCCCCAACATTCCTGAAAGACTCGACCAGCTCTGATACCACTAATGTGACACCCTAACCCCTAACCTGGGTCATCACATGGTTACCCGTTAACTCATAGCGGAAAATAAAACTTTAATTGGTTGGTTGCTTTCGGAAAATTTATTTATTTGAGGTCAGAAAACTCGGGTGTAAAAAAAACTTCTTCCGCGAATAATTGTAGAACACCTTAATGCATACAATAAATAGTACAGTCATATTCTTAAAGAAGTCACGACAACATACCGTTTTTATTTTCAAAAGGTCTCAATTTCCAAAAAGAGAAACTTAAAACAAAGATAATATTACAACATCCAAGTTACAGACCTTTTCAACATAAAACCCAAAGCAAAACTCCTGAGCTGGTCGCTTTACAAGACATTATTGGAAAGACCCCCGTGGTCTTTCCCACGAACAGATACTTCTTCAAGCATCTAGAATCTAAGTCTGCAAGTGACTTAAAGAACTCCTCCGCTTCATCTGTACTAGTATCCCAAGATACAACGGTACTTACCAGAAGAACCTGATATATTTGTAAAGGTGAGATGCCAATATATAGATTTAACATAATAACCACATGTGCGACTCAAAGGAAAGCATATAAACATATATATTTTCATACAACATCAGTTCTTAAATAAACAAGTAGTCATCATTGGGTTTCATACCCGAAACATCATCGTTTGAAAAACTATGCATGTACACTTCAATAATCATCATCTAACTTTTACCTAATCTCCGGAGATCACAACACCGCGTAAATGAGCTGATCAAGCTCGATAGCCAGGTATATTAGGCACTTTGATGCATGGGATACTTTATTCATCAAAGAACCATACATACTTCGTAGCACGAATACCCTATTTATTAAGGCACCGTACATAACTTCGTAGCCTGAATATCCTATCATTAAGGTATCAGACATAGGACGTAGCATGAATACCCTATCATTAAGGCATCATACATAACTTCGTATCATGGAATACCTTATTCATCAAGGCACCATACATAACCTCGTAGCATGGAATACCTTATTCATCAAGGCACCGTACATAACTTCGTAGCCCGAATACCCTATCATTAAGGTATCAGACATAGGACGTAGCATGAATACCCTATCATTAAGGCATCATACATAACTTCGTAGCATAGAATACCTTATTCATCAAGGCACCATACATAACTTCGTAGCCCGAATACCCTATCATTAAGGTATCAGACATAGGACGTGGGCACGTCTGCCAATGCATGCATATAAAACATTTTGTTCTCGTCGTTTTCTTCGTGTATAATCTTTCCTTTTCCAACGTTCAAAAGCTTACGACCAACGCAGTTTTCAATGTCTTAAAGTCTTTTATTAACAACACAGGACACACAGTCCGAGTGCTTAGTCACGAAACCCTAAACCGATGCACCACTCATAGGTTCGTGGTAATAGAAAACATATTAAATGTTTAAATAGTATACACCACGTATACAGTAGACACCAAGTCTACAGGACCTCAAAGTCCAAAGGACCCCAAGTCCATAACACAGCGAACCTTAGTACCCCGACGTCTCGGTTACTAAGTTCAACACCAGTTTTAACATAGTTGAGTTAAACTTGATTTCGGAAAATCGGTTTCAAATGGGAAATTCTTTAATAAAATCGTTGGTTACCAAATCTTGGTTTTTAAAAAAAGAGAGTCACTCGAGTTTTAAACTTGCTTAAAATACATACTGCCGTTTTAAAACAATTGCCATCGCTACTTTTCCAAATTACCGTCAATTATAATTTTTAAAATCATTTAAGCCAAAACTTAGCTTTTTCCACTTAAATATTTTTCTAAAACAATAATTAAGTTATTTTTGAAGATTAATTTTATAAAATAACTTTTTATAATATTACGGAATTTCTTACGTAAAAATAAAAATTAGCAGTACAAAAATAATTTCACGGTTACGTCCTCGCTATGACTCATAAATTGGTTCTACGCTAATAAATCATTAAAATAATAATATTTTCAATAAATCCTTATTTTATCAAAAAACTATTTTAAATCATAATATCTTCCAATATCTCTCAATTAAACATTGAATATTCTCCATATATCTTCTTAAAGGTTTTACCTCGTTTAATTAATTGAGCACTGACCACTATCAAGCTTCTCAAACAACAATCAACCACAATATCACAAAAAAATTTCCAGGCAGATCATGCATCACAACACATTAAAATATAATTGCATATTAACAATTTAAATGCAAATATCCCATCACAGATAAAAATAACATAACTTACACAACTCAAACCAAATTAAACAAGCACCACAACCACAGATAAATAATACATACCACACACTAATCACATACAGTTATTGGGAAAAATCCCTCAGGTAAGCTCCCCTTACCTCTTGAAGATTCAAGTATTTGTTTCATGAACGATTTCCCCATTTGATCTTCGTTTCCTTCGTACACTCAGGATAATCAACAACGATTTATCCTTCACAACAAATCATCAAAAAATTAATGAAAATTAAACAACAAAACTTTCTAAACCATATGATAATGGTTCGGCCTACTCAAGATCATTAGGCTAAGGATGTTAAAAAATTTCTAACTTATGGATTTATGATCCTTAAACATGATGGAAACCTATTGAAAGATCATGAACTAAGAACATTGAACAAAACTCATCTAACTCCATGAGTTAGGGTTTTCGACCTTGACACTAAATTTGCGTTAGAAACTGTTGGTAGTGGCTACAGTCTCAAGGGGGGGGGGGGGGGGGGGGGGGGTGAATTGAGACAATGAAAACTTTTTCAACAGTTTAAAAGAAAACAATGTTTCTTTAGAGAAAATTGGTTTTCACTCAATTTTATTTCCCAAGAATTAGGTTATGGAACCAATAAAGATGACAAGAAGAATTATAAGTGGTAACAACAGATTTTAATACAGATTAAAGATTTAAAGATTCAAGTTTAAACAAGTATAAGGAGTTTAGGGATTAGAAGAACACGCAAACCGATTTATCCTGGTTCAGCTACCTCCTCTGGTAAGCCTACGTCCAGTCCCACACCTCTGTGGATTTCTTCACTATAATCAGCAATTACAAAATTCCAATTACAGCAACACAAGGATAACCTCCTTGTTAAAAAAAATCTCCAGAAAGCACACTAGCTTTCCTATACCCAAGGATCCCTTCTATCCTTGTTTAAACCCTAAGAGATACCCTCTCTTAGTCACTCTAATTCACAAAAAGAATTAAGTAGAAGTAAGACTCTAAAAGCTTGACAATACAACTTGAAGTTCTAACTATTACACTTTTCTCAGCGATCAAGCACTTTGTTTCACAATCAGTATGACTTGCGTTTTTGTATGTGTTATACTTGTAAAAAAGTGTTCCTGATCCCTCTTTATATAGAAGACAGATTATAGCCGTTGGGATCATTTAAGACAGATTTGGATCTGATCATAGCAAATCCTGTCACTACTTGGACTAAAAAACAAGTAAGTGTAATTCCCCCAAAACAATAAAATATGTTAACATGGGACGCTATTGGATCAAATGACAAAGACATTGTTAAGAAAAAGATGGCTTTTCCCGGATGAAATGGTTGTTGCTATCTGCTCCAATAACGAATCATTGGTTTAACTGAATAACGACATAAAATAGATAGACCTTGCTTTCTCTTCGTCTCAAGTCGATGGATCTTCTCAATTGAAATATCCCCTATATCGATAATACACATTCCAGTTGACCGAGCCTAATTCTAATTGTTTTGTTCCGAAGCAAAGATATCCACGGGGCGGTTTGTCCTATTCAGATATTCACGACCAAGAAGTACTGAATTCTCTTTCTTTTCGGATAGGCCCTGAAAGGGGAAGGAAGGTTGGAATGCCAACAGGCGTATATTATTGGATTCACCCGACCCGAGAGTACAGTACCCATTAGGGGAACGTCCGGTGACAAAGTCATTGAATGGGTAAGTCGCCAATCCCTAAAACGGACTATGTAATGTACTTTATCCGTTGGGTTACGTACGGGTGGGCATTTTACCATAGGTTTCTATTTGTAAAATCTTCTTTCTTGATTTTCTTGATCTTAAAATGTGATTCTGTTTGATCTCTGTAGAGATTGCGTCCTTCTTGAGATATAACTATTTTCATCTGAAAGGATAGCCAAGTCTAGAGTAATAAATCAGTGTTTAATTGAAGAGTAAAATATCCGCGTCCATTTGCCACGTCAGCAGACGAGAGTTCTAGCTAAAGTTTATTGGACGGGCTCCGTATGGTAGACGAGCTTTATTTGCCATGATAGTGGATGGATCTTCTTATTAGTAGACGAGCGTGCTAACACGAGGCAATTGGACGGGCTCCAATTTTTCATCAGTGGACGCGCGCTGCTATTACTTTTAGTGGACGAGCTCCCATTTTACATTAGTGGACGCGGGCTCCTTTTTCATCAGTGGACGCGAGCACCTTTTTCATTAGTGGACGCGAGCTCCTTATTTACATCAGTGGACGCGCGCTTGTTTCATTAGTGAACGCGCGCTTCTGTTTTATCAGTGGACGCACACTCTTTCTTTTATATCAATGGACGCGCGCTTCTGTTATTTCCAGTGGATGCGCTTCTGTGCCACGTCAGCAGACGAGATCTTATTTTTCTTTGTGGATGCGCTTCTGTGCCACGTCAGCAGACGAGATCTTCTTTTTCTTCCAGTGGACGTGCTTCCTTTGTTTTTCTAGTGGACGCCAGCTTTTTAATTGTTCCTTTAGTGGACGCGCTTTCTTTGTTCTTCCAGTGGACGTCAGCTTTTTAATTGTTCCTTTAGTGGACGTGCTTTCTTTGTTCTTCCAGTGGACGTCAGCTTTTTAATTGTCCCTTGGACTTCAGCTCTTTACTTTGTTGGACGTCATTCTTTTTTATTGTTCCTTTAGTGGACGCGCTTTCTTTGTTCTTCCAGTGGACATCAGCTTTTTAATTGTTCCTTGGACTTAAGCTCTTTACTTTGTTGGACGCCATTCTTTTTTATTGTTCCTTTAGTGGACGAGTGATCTTGCATGCAACTTAACACGTAATGAGTACGTAGTCAGAATTAAAAATCTTATGCAAAATACATTTTGTTTGTCATACATCAAAACATGAATGAGGGCTTAGTCTTACAAACTCCCCCTTTTTGATTATGACAAACCTTACCATACTTTAACCTTTGTTATTAAGAAATCAGAGTGCAGGTATTCAGTAAGCATGGTTCTTGAGTTACTTTCGTCCTCCCCCTGTGACATTGATATCTTCCAAAAGATCAAGTGTTATCATATCATTATCAAAAAAAATTTATCTTGTATTCTTTTCAAAGCAGTTTATACTCAGGTATCTGTTGTGACTCCGGCAAGTGTACCGGGTCGTCACAAGTAATAAAAACACGGTAAGAATTTACCGAGGTCGAACTCAGGGATTGGGCTACCAATTCGACTAATCAGCGGGAAATCCGATACGTTGGTCAAGTGAGAAAAGTGGTTGAGAGAGAGATTATGATCAAAATTTCAAATAACAAATAGATTAAAACTAAGGTGATTAAATTCAGAATTTAAAGTATCCAAGGTCTCAAATCCACCTACCCAATCATGTATAGTACCCAAGTGATGATGTATTCCTCCCTAAGTTCAATTATAATGTCAACCGGGACCCCCAATTTCTCCTATATCCACTGTCGTGCTCAATAGGACGTATTCGAAGATTGGATTAATTACTTGTTCTGTCTCATAACCCTAATCTCGAATTCTATTAAACCTTGTTCCCTATATGATTGCACTAATCAAATAAATCCACGGTCGTGCTCATTATTCAATTAATGATTCCAATTCAAGTTCTAAAACGCGACTCGCCGTTCGGCCTCAACACGTTAACTAGTTAATCACACAACACATATGATCAACGCAATCAAAACAGAATTGGAAAACATTCATAAGAGAAGGGGAGAAAAACATACATCACAAGAACACTACACCGCCATGGGTGACTTCATTGATCCCTCGGACGAGGGGATTAGTTCCTCATGCCCGTGACGACGCACAAACAATTGGCAATAATCTCCATAATAATAAACTAAAAGAAGAAAAGAAAAGAGAAGGGAGACGTAGCTCCAGAAACAAGGATTCGCACTACTGTTCTAAACAAGTGGATACAAACTTCCTCTATCATTCTGATCTGAAGCAGCCTTTAAATAGGGGTTCTGATTTCTGTCCTCTCTCGGGGCGAGCATATCTTCGCGAGGCGAATTTAAGTTTTGGCGCGCATTCAGATTTGGATTTTCGCGAGGCGAGAGTTTCTTTCGCGGGGCGAGTCCTCAATTCTAGGCTGTGATTTACATCACGACTGGGCCGTGATGGTTTCTGATTTCCTGGCCTTCCTGATTCGCGTGGCGAGAAGATTGTTCGCGGGGCGAACCAGAGAGCCGATCTTTGCCTTATTCTCATTCGGGTTCGCGAGGCGAGAATATTGTTCGCGAGGCGAACCAGAAGGATGACTGTTGTTGCCTTATTCTGATGTTCAGGTTCGCGAGGCGAGCTTCAACTCGCGAGGCGAGTGTCTCCAGAAGTGCTTTTTCCACTGCTTCTTGACTTTCCTTGATTCTCCGAGCTTCACTTATTGACCTGAAAACACCAAAAGCAAACAAAAGCGTAATTCTATCCAGAATAAGCTAAAAACTACACAAAATCCACAAAACGAATCAAAGTTTGACTTAGGAACGAAACAAGGCAAATTTGGGCGAAAACGAGAATGAACTCGACTATTTGGCACATAAACCCTAGTTTATCTAGTCATAAAACTAGATAAGCCAGAGGCTTATCAAAACACCTCAAACTTAAACCTTGCTTGTCCCCAAGCAAGCTAAAACTCAAAAATGACTCAAGACTTGGCAAGCCTAAAGGATCTAATCAATTTCGCACAAATTTCATGCAATCTGAACAAACAGTTTTACTTCTATGATTCCACCCCTCTTTCACATCACTGTAATCCCCACATTCATTTACTTTGAACAATTGAGAACTTATTATTCATGCCGTTATTACTTCTAAGTTGAGGATTAAAGTTACACACAGAGGAAGATCACCAATTTCAACCAATTGCTCTCCTCACAAAGGCATTTAGTATTTCACTCATTCGCTCAATTTTTGTCTAGGCTATCAACTTTTCACTCAACTTCACATTTTAAGAGCACTTCCCATGAATTTGATTTTCATCTCAAAAACGGTTCCCACGAAAACATGCATGCAACATCAGAAGGTCTTTTAAAGGTTGTAATGGGGCCTGGCTAAAGGTAGGATAGTCAAGGATTTTAGGCTTAAGTCCCTAGGAACTAAGAGAGCATGAGCATTCACACATTTTCCACTCAAATTCCTTCTTTAATTTTTCATTTTGCCCCGGGTGACTACAGCTTTTTCCTTGCTATTTTTTTGTTTTGCCCCTTTTCTTTTGGCAACATTTTTTTTTCTTTTTGCCTTGGGGTTTCAACCTTTATTTTTTTCTTTTCCTCAACCCAATATGACACATCACCCTTGTAGCCACCCCAAACTTAGTTTCTCACAACTCTTTTTCTCACTAAGCTTTCATGCTCTCCTAATCCTAAGATTTGGTTAACATGGTTTTTCAGATTTTGGCTTATAATATAGGGTCAGAAAGAAACAATAGGCTAATTCGGCTCAATGTGGCTGACTAGGGAACATGCATTTAGGGATGGTTCATTTTAGGCCAAGTAGTTATTCAAAGAAAAATCGCCTAAATCATTTGATGCAACACATAATCATGCAAACCGTAAAGAGATTCAAGCAAATCCGGGAAAGTGCAACCTAGAAGTGATTCACATAATCAAAAACAGAGTTGGAGGCTCAAATCCTCACCTGGACAATTTGAAAATTGATTGACCGAGATACAATTCCTAGTGTGTACCCTCTCACCCCAAACTTATCATAAATCAAGTAATCATAATAAAATTCTCAAAGTTCAGTTTTCAATTTTTAAGTGGGGGTCAACTTTTCTAATTTCAGAACTTAGGGGGAAATCATCAATGGTCAAATATTCATGCAATCAATCTATGTTCAATTTAATTAAGACCCAACACGCTTGCCGACACACATTCACACAACAACTCTTGATCTTCTCAAATTATTTAAGAGCGACAAAAATAAAAAACAAAACACACAACCAAAAACAAAAATAAAAGTGAAGGGTAAGAAAATTTTTATCTTAATGGGATTCGAGCGGACCCCATGTTTTCAGCTGGCTCTCCTTCCTCTTTCCATCTCTCTACTACCCTGCTTCACAGCGGGGCTAGTTTCGACCTCATCCTTGCCCAATTGATTGACCCTTTGAAGTTCCGAGCACTCCGTATAGTTCCATCACAAGCAAACATAAATGTTAAGCAATGAATCATAATAAATAACAGTTATCCATGTCTACTAGTATCAAGTCAGTAAAAATAGTTTCTAGCTAGCAAAATAATATACAACCATATCGAATCATCCTAGCTAGAACTAAAACAAAAAGTACAAGGGCCCGGATCAAGTGTCGAAATCGATGTCGTCCACCGGGTCGCCCTGGTCCTGTGGTGCCTGCTCCTCCTCTAGGTCCTGTGGATAGTCCTGCCACCCAAGTCGAGGGGACAGCTCCTCCTCGGAGGGGTATACGGGCACCCGACCCTCCTGCTGGGCCAGTGCCATCGCTCTTAAAAACTCCCGCATCACCTCATTATCCCTCCTCAAAGCCTGCTGGTTCTGCAAGAGCAGAGTCATGTCTGATGATCGTGGCCTCTGAGTGGTTAAGGGTGGCGGCCTCCTAGGTGCGGCAGGGGCTACATAGCAGAAGCGCCGGATGTAATCCTGATCAATCGGCTGCCTCGGCACCTTCTCCATCATCCTACTCACCGGTATCCCCGCCCGGCGGATAAGCTCGGTGATCAGCTGTCCGTGTCCCAGACTCTCCTTCAGCGCTCGGGAGTTTGCCTTCATCTGTATGTCTGCGGCAATGACTCCCCCAACATTAATTGTGCTACCTGTCAAGATTCCATATAGTAAGTGGGCTCTGGCGGCGGTGACCGTGGACTCATGCGAGCTCACTCGTAAGTTGGCGTGTAAGAAAGCCGACCAGACCTTGGCATCCGGGGTGAGGTCCTGTCTCCTCAGTCTCAGTAGGTTCCCCGATGTCCCCATTTCCCAGGCAGCTCCTGGGACGCAGCATGTGTCTAAGATGGCCTGAGCGAGTGCCTGTACTGCTGGGAGCTGCTCATAGTCGCAGGGCTCCTCTCCGATCGGGATCCCCAGACAAGCGTTAATATCTACAGCGGTGAAGGTGATGGGGACCCCCTGAACCTCTGTAATGCAGCTCGGGCCTGTGACCTCGAGTTTGAGAGCGTTGGCATAGAACTCCTGCACCAGTTTGATATCATACCGGTGCGGGAGGTCAGCCAACATATCCCAACCTCGTTCGTGAATCCGCTCGCGGACACTGGCGTAGTCCTGCCCTACGAGGGACACACGCCTTTCTAGAACCATCTCCTTCCTCACAACCAGGTCCCAATGCTCCCTATGATCAGGAGAGCGGAACCTGGGAGAGTAGGTGCTGGCCCTAGAGGAGGCGCCTGGCCCTGAAGGCAATACTAAGTCGTCCCCAGGAGCAGATGTGCGCTTCTTGCGCTTGACCGGCTGCTTTTCAGCAGGGTTGCTCTTAGGCGGAGCCATACCTGAAAATCAGAAAAGTCCCAATACAGTTTATATTTAGCAATTCAGAGTGAAACCAGGTAAAATACAGTGTCAACCCCCTACTGTCCTATTATTATACAGATATGCAAATGAAAACCAGACAGTGTCCCCACTATGTTTATAATTATCAGAGCAGACTCAGTGCACAGTAGCATTCCTAAGACTAGACAGTTCATGAACATGGCATCTACCCTATTACCAATCATAGTTATAAATTTCGTGCATAGTGTGGTAGTGACTGTTTGCATTCCAGTGTATGAACAGGGAAGGAGATGACTTACCTTGCAGTGCAGCTGCTGTGATTGTGAGAGAGTGTGAGGTAGAGTGTTGTGTGATGAGTATGTGTGTGTGTGAGAGAGAGAGAGAGAGAGAGAAAGAGTTTCTGAGTTTGTGAGGGGGAAAAGGGACAGTCGCGCAAATGCTGCGCGGCAGCTCGCGGGGCTATATAATTTCCCCGTTTCGCGAGGCGAGACTTATCTCGCGACGCGAATTTTAAAATTCTGCCCCAATTTGAAAACCCTAATTGCAGATTCGTGAAGCGAGACAACACTCGCGAGGCGAATCTGGAAACTTGTTCTTCCCATTTTCCAGAATCGCGAGGCTAGTGGTAGATCGCGAGGCGAATCTGGAATTTCCAGAAAGCTGCTGAAGCCCAGATTCGCGTGGCCAGCATGAGCTCGCGAGGCGAGCCCTTTTTTTTTTTTTTACAGAAACTTTAAATATATAAAGGATATCTAGCTTGGGTTGCCTCCTAAGTAGCACTTGTTTAACGTCCCGAGCCTGACTCAAGTCACCCCTAAGGGTTAATCTGGGCGAAGATCTTGCTTGTCGTGCCATTCCTCAGTCCGTATTCTGTAGGCCCTTGCCCTTTCATATGCTTTCCTACTGTTCCCGGACAACTCATTTACATCTAGCATCCTTCTATAATCAGCACGAACCTTCCACCCCGTGGTGGTCCTTTCTGGAATCAACTCTTTATCTGTATCAATCACCCCGATTGTGCCACGTTTCACCCTTGGTGCCTTACTGTTCTTTTTCATTCCTTTGCTTTCTGAGTTCTTTCCTTGCACATTCTTCCCTTGGGAGACTCGGTATGGGTTCCATGTCTCGTAGCCACTCAAGGTAGACTTCATCCCCAGAAGGGCCTTTTTTCCTCACTGTCTTCCTCATGAGATTCTACCGATACTGTTGCAAGTGAAGGATCATGGTCTTCTCGAGTTGCCTTTACCTTTTCAGTTGGGTCCACCACATCCACTCGATACACAGCTGACTTCTCTTCCGGGTGCTTAATCGCTTCAAAGACATTGAAGACCACCTCATCATCATGCACCCTTAAAGTGAGTTTCCCTTGCCGCACATCTATCAAGGCACCCCCGGTGGCCAAGAAGGGCCTACCCAATATGAGAGGGATCTCCAGCGTCTTCATCCATATCGAGCACCACAAAGTCCACTGGGAATATGAACTTGTCAACTTTCACGAGCAAGTCTTCGACTACTCCATAGGGATATTTGATAGAACGATCGGCCAGTTGGAGTGACATTCGCGTATCCTTTACTTCTTTGATCCCTAGCCTCTTCATCATCGAGAGGGGCATCAAGTTGATGCTTGCCCCTAGATCACATAATGCCTTTCCGAAGGTCATTCCCCCAATGGTGCATGGTATCGAGAAGGAACCGGGATCCTTCAACTTCGGAGGCAGTTTCCGTTGAAGAATGGCACTACACTCCTCGGTCAAAGCAACCGTTTCTTCATCCACAATCCTCCGCTTCTTAGTGAGAAGTTCCTTCATAAACCGAGCATATGATGGCATTTGTTCTAAGGCTTCCGCAAATGGAATGTTAATTTGGAGTTTGCGGAAGACATCAAGGAATCTGTTGAACTGCTTATCCTGTTGAGGCTTCTTCAATCGTTCAGGATACGGTACCTTCATGTAAGGAGGGAGGTCTTGGGGTTCAACCCATTTCTTCTTTCGGAACTCTTCATCTACAAGCTTCAGCCTTCCCCCTTGCTCCGGTTCCTTGTCACTTGTCAACTTTTCTTTTTCAGTTTGCTCTTCCTCAACATGAGGTTGTTCCTGGGTCTTGTCATCCTGAGAACTAGTTGATCCTCTGTTAGGTTCCAACTCCCTTCCGCTTCTAGTAGTTATGGCATTGCATTGTCCCTTCGGGTTGTTCTCGGTATCACCTGGGAAGGTGCCTGGGAGACGCTCATTAAGTTGCTTTGCTAGCTGAGCTATCTGCGTCTCCAGGTTCTGAATTGCTGACCCTGTGTGAGTTGCCAATTTGTCTATGGCAGTGCTTGTATTAATTGTCAACTTTTCAACTGACGCACTCATCTTCTCAAAAGCCACTTCCCAAGGTTGCCTTCCACCATCCGTTATTTGCAATTGGTTAGTTCCGGTGAGAGCTCTTTGAGTATTACTGTTGTTGAATTCCAATATTCGGCCTTAGACCCTGTTGGGTTGTTGCCAATTCTGCTGAGGAGGTTGTTGCCCGGTTAGACCACCATTAGCATTACTCCAAGCAAAACCCGGATGGTCTCTCCTCATGTACCCCCTATTCTGATTCTGACTGTAGTCTTGTCTGTTCCTCTGATAGTTATTCTGGGGCACAGTGTCATAGAAGTTATGGCATTAATCCACATGTTCCTGAGAGAAATTTAGCAGACAGTTCCGAGTGTCATGATCTCCATTACAATTTGCACAACCCGGAGGCACTCCCTCGTGTATCGCATTAACCCTCTTGTTCCCAGACAAAGCTTCAATCTGCATCTTCAACAATCTGTTTTGCTCAAGAATGGCCTCCATTGCCCCAGAACTGATTCCATTTGAGGTTTCCCTTCCACGGTTGTAATCATTATATGACATTTTCTCCAGTAATGCCCATCCATCCTCAGCTGATAAATAAGAGAACGAGCCGCCAGCTGCGGCATCACAGTTCATCTGATAGCGTCCCCTCAACCCATTAAAGAAATGCTGAACTTTAGAGACCGGGTCAAAGAACGCTGAGGGACATCTTCTCAATAATCCATTGTACCTCTCCCAAGCTTCATTATATGTTTCATCCTCTGTCTGCCTGAAAGACGTAACGACTATTCTTGCTTGTGCCGCCTTCTGAGGAGGAAAATATTTGGTTAGGAACTTTTGTGCCATTTGCTCCCAAGTTACGATCTTTGTTCCTATCCAAGTCATCAACCCAATCGCGAGCGACATCCCTAAGAGAGAGAGGGAAAAGCCGCAAGCGAAACTCGTCTTGTGAGACTCCTCTTGTCTTCTGTAAGTCACAAGCTTCAAGGAAGCGAGTGATGTGTCTATGAAGGTCCTGTTTGCCACTCCCATCGAACTGATTCTCGCGGATCTGGAATGTGACACATGCTTCCACTCTGAAAGAGTCTGTATTCAGGTTGCCCCTCACAATCGAAGAGTCACAATCACCCAAGCTGGGTAGATCGTACTCGAAGAGAGGCTTGTAACGAGGAGGAGGAGGAGGGTTTTCTTCAGCCATGATCTCTATTTTAGTTGCTTCCAGCCTCTTCCTTTCTCTGGCCTCTTTCCTTAATTGCCTCTCGGTCCTGGTGATCTCTGAATCGAATAGCAAGTCCTCTTGTGAAAGGGTACCTCGCATACAAAAACACGGCAAGACCAAGTGGAATCAAAGAAGTAGAGAGATATAATAAAGAAATAACAAAAATAAAAAGAAAAATCAGCTTAACCAATCAATCAAATTTCCTAAAAATTAGGAAAACTGGCTGTGCCAATCCCCGGCAACGGCGCCAAAAACTTGTTGTGACTCCGGCAAGTGTACCGGGTCGTCACAAGTAATAAAAACACGGTAAGAATTTACCGAGGTCGAACTCAGGGATTGGGCTACCAATTCGACTAATCAGCGGGAAATCCGATACGTTGGTCAAGTGAGAAAAGTGGTTGAGAGAGAGATTATGATCAAAATTTCAAGTAACAAATAGATTAAAACTAAGGTGATTAAATTCAGAATTTAAAGTATCCAAGGTCTCAAATCCACCTACCCAATCATGTATAGTACCCAAGTGATGATGTATTCCTCCCTAAGTTCAATTATAATGTCAATCGGGACCCCCAATTTCTCCTATATCCACTGTCGTGCTCAATAGGACGTATTCGACGATTGGATTAATTACTTGTTCTGTCTCATAACCCTAATCTCGAATTCTATTAAACCTTGTTCCCTATATGATTGCACTAATCAAATAAATCCACGGTCGTGCTCATTATTCAATTAATGATTCCAATTCAAGTTCTAAAACGCGACTGACTCGGCCTCAACACGTTAACTAGTTAATCACGCAACACATATGATCAACGCAATCAAAACAGAATTGGAAAACATTCATAAGAGAAGGGGAGAAAAACATACATCACAAGAACACTACACCGCCATGGGTGGCTTCATTGATCCCTCGGACGAGGGGATTAGTTCCTCATGCCCGTGACGACGCACAAACAATCGGCAATAATCTCCATAATAATAAACTAAAAGAAGAAAAGAAAAGAGAAGGGAGACGCAGCTCCAGAAACAAGGATTCGCACTACTGTTCTAAACAAGTGGATACAAACTTCCTCTATCATTCTGATCTGAAGCAGCCTTTAAATAGGGGTTCTGATTTCTGTCCTCTCTCGGGGCGAGCATATCTTCGCGAGGCGAATTTAAGTTTTGGCGCGCATTCAGATTTGGATTTTCGCGAGGCGAGAGTTTCTTTCGCGGGGCGAGGCCTCAATTCTAGGCTGTGATCTGCATCACGGCTGGGCCGTGATGGTTTCTGATTTCCTGGCCTTCCTGATTCGCGTGGCGAGAAGATTGTTCGCGGGGCGAACCAGAGAGCTGACTGTTGCTGCCTTATTCTGCTGTTCAGGTTCGCGAGGCGAGAATATTGTTCGCGAGGCGAACCGAAGGATGACTTATTCTGCCTTTTTCTGATGTTCAGGTTCGCGAGGCGAGCTTCAACTCGCGAGGCGAGTGTCTCCAGAAGTGCTTTTTCCACTGCTTCTTGACTTTCCTTGATTCTCCGAGCTTCACTTATTGACCTGAAAACACCAAAAGCAAACAAAAGCGTAATTCTATCCAGAATAAGCTAAAAACTACACAAAATCCACAAAACGAATCAAAGTCTGACTTAGGAACGAAACAAGGCAAATTTGGGCGAAAACGAGAATGAACTCGACTATTTGGCACATAAACCCTAGTTTATCTAGTCATAAAACTAGATAAGCCAGAGGCTTATCAGTATCAGATCAAAAAAAAGTTTACATATTAGAAAAAAAAATTTACATATCAGAAAATGCATGGTTCATTTTTATGGTTCATATTTCTCCCCCTTTGTGGTTCATATTTCTCCCCCTTTGTTAGAGAAATAGAAATTTGCATATCAGAGAATGCATGGTTCATCTTTCTAGTTCATCTTAGATATTAGAGAATGCATGGTTCATCTTTCTAGTTCATCTTAGATGTATGGTTCATCTTTCTAGTTCATCTTAGATGTATGGTTCATCTTTCTCCAATGTGTGGTTCATTTTTCTCCCCCTTTGTCATTATTAAAAAGAAACTATTGAGAATATTGAAATCAAACTTAAAAACAGTCTTGCATTCATTGATAATAAATCATTTTAGAACTTATGCAATACATTAAAAATACCAAACAAAATTACAGACACCTAAGGACGCTTAGCATCTTGCCCATGTCCTTTATAATTTTCAGCAACTTGTGCTGCCTTGCGTGCCATCTGTTATCAATTATTTTGAGGATCAATTATGCCAAGTTCCCTTCTTATAAAGAAGAAACTTTCCTTATTAATTGGTTTGGTGAATATATCAGCTAATTGCTTAGATGTATCTATATGTTCAATCACAACATCACCACTTTGAATATGATCCCTGATAAAATGATGTCTAATTTCAATATGCTTGGTTCTTGAGTGCATAATTGGGTTCTTTGTTAGATTAATTGCACTAGTGTCACATTTTATTGGTATATGATCTAGATAAACACCATAGTCAATTAATTGTTGTTTCATCCATAGGATTTTAGCACAACAACTCCCAGCTGCAACATATTCTGCTTCAGCTGTGGATAAGGCCACACTAGTTTGCTTCTTACTAAACCAGGACACTAGGGAATTTCCTAATAAATGGCATGTTACACTTGTGATCTTCCTATCTAACATGCATCCAGCAAAGTCAGAGTCGGAATATCCTATTAATGTGCAAGTGGATCCCTTGGGATACCACAACCCCACTTCTTTTGTTCCTAAGAGGTACTTCATGATTCTTTTAACTGCAGTAAGATGTGATTCTTTAGGATTAGCTTGATACCTTGCACACATACACACACTGAACATTATATCTGGCCTACTAGCAGTGAGATAAAGTAAGGATCCGATAATACCTCTATACTTGGATACATCTATAGATTTACCATGTTCATCTTTGTCCAAGTAGCAGGCTGGACTCATTGGTGTTGCCATTTCCTTTGCGCTTTCGATTCCAAACTTCTTTAGTAGTTTTATGAAATACTTTGTTTGGCTTATGAAGGTTCCATCTTGGCATTGTTTAATTTGAAGTCCAATAAAGAAGGTAAGTTCTCCCATCATGGACATTTCAAATTCACTTTGCATTAGTTCACCAAATTCCTTGTATAAAGACTCATTAGTAGCACCAAAAATAATGTCATCAACATATATTTGAACAAGTAAGATATTGTGTGCTTTTGTTTTAGTAAATAGTGTTGTATCAACTTTTCCTCTTTTAAAGCCTTTCTCTAGGAGAAAATTGCTTAACCTTTCATACCAAGCTCTAGGAGCTTGCTTAAGTCCATAGAGGGCTTTAGTCAGTTTATAGACATGATTTGGGAACTCACTATCAATAAATCCAGGGGTTGGCTTACATATACTTCCTCTTGTATTATTCCATTTAAAAAGACACTTTTTACATCCATTTGGTACAGTTTAAAGTTCATTATACAAGCATAGTCTAAGAGCATTCTTATGGCTTCTAATCTAGCTACGGGAGCATATGTTTCATCATAATCAATTCCTTCTTCTTGATTGTATCCCTTAGCTACTAGTCTATCCTTGTTTCTTATTATTATTCCATTCTCATCCATTTTGTTTCTAAATACCCATTTAGTCTGAATACTTGATTGCTTTTGGGTTTTGGAACTAAATCCCAAACTTTGTTCCTTTTAAATTGATTTAATTCCTCTTGCATTGCAATCATCCAATGTTCATCATTAATAGCATCATCAACACATTTTGGTTCTATTTGAGATACAAACGCCATGGTATTGCAAATATTCCTTAAAGAGTTTCTAGTGGTTACCCCTTTGGTGATCTCACCAATGATATTGTCTAGGGGATGATTCTTTGAAGCTTGCCACTCCTTAGGAAGATTTTCTTGTTGAAGTTATGCTTGAGGTTCTTTATTGCTTTCTTCATCTTCCTTTTCCGTTTTGCTCTCCTTTCCTTCATCAGATATCACTTCATCCTCAAGAGTTTATGCATCATCAAAAACGTCCTTTCCCAACCTTTTGGGATTAGACTCATCAAATGTTTTGTGAACAGACTCCTCTATTGATAAAGTATGCTTATTAAACACTCTATATGCTTTGATAGTTAATGAATAACCTAGGAAAATACCCTCATCAGCTTTGGGATCAAATTTTCCAAGATTATCCTTGCCATTATTTAGCACAAAACATTTACAGCCAAAGACATGAAAGTGAGAAATGTTAGGTTTTCTTCCCCTGTAAAGTTCATATGGAGTTTTCTTCAAAATTGACCTTATTAGTACTCTATTTAAAACATAACATGCAGTACTTACAGCATCAGCCCAAAAATACTTTGGTAAATTAGAGTCACTTAATATGGTTCTAGCAATTTCTTCAAGTGACCTATTTTTCCTCTCAACTACTCCATTTTGTTGTGGAGTTCTAGGTGCATAAAAATTGTTTTATTCCATGCTCATCACAAAAGTTAGCAAACTCCTCATTTTGGAATTTTCCTCCATGGTCACTCCTAATTGAAACAATTTTCACATCTTTCTCATTTTGAGCAACCTTAGCCATTTTCTTAAAAGCTTTAAAAGCTTCATTCTTTTGAGCTAAGAAAAAGGTCCAACTGAATCTAGAGAAGTCATCAACAATTACAAGAGCATAGAGATTTCCACCAAAGCTTTTTGTCCTAGAAGGTCCAAAAAGGTCCATGTGCAGTAATTGTAAGGGTCTACTAGTTGAAACAGTGTTTTTAGCCTTAAATGAGGTTTTCACTTGTTTACCCTTTTGGCATGCATCACATAGGCCTTCTTTAACAAACTTTATATTTGGTAAACCGATTACAAGTTCTTTGGAAATCAATTTATTCAAGTGATCCATATGAATGTGAGCTATTCTCCTATGCCAAAGCCAATTTTCATCTTCTTTGGAAATTAAGCAACATGCATCATTGGAAATTAAGTTGTCTATGTCTAGCATATAGATGTTATTGATTCTGTTTCCAATCAATTTTATGTTATTGTCATGAATAGATTTGATCATACACAGATTTGAGTTGAAGTTTACCTTGTAGCCTTTATCACATAATTGGCTTATACTAAGTAGATTGTGTTTGAGTCCTTCCACATAGAGAACATTCTCAATCATGATTGCTGGACTTTTTCCTATTGTTCCAACACCAAGGATTCTTCCTTTGTTGTTATCTCCATAGGTGACATTTCCACCTTCCTTGGGAGTGAAAGATGTAAATTTTGTGATGTCTCCGGTCATGTGTTTGGAGCAGCCACTGTCCAAAAACCAGCTTGAGGTTTTGGCCTTCAAACACACCTATAAAACAGATTCTTTTATGATTTTCCTTTAGGTACCCAAATCTGTTTGGGTCCTTTAGTGTTAGTAGCAACATAAGTTCCTTTTGGAACCCAAATTTGTTTAATGCCAACATGAATGTTCTTTCTAAGTCTACAAGTAGCAGCTGTATGACCTTTCTTTAGACAATAATAGCATTTAACAAAAGGACTAGTTGAGGAAATGGGTGGAACAAAAAGCTTTTTAAAAGATTTTTCATGTACCATTGGCTTATATCCAATTCCAGCTTTGTCATACACACCATTTTGCTGTCCTAATGTTGCATTCAAGTTATCTCTACCCGAAGTAAACTTAGATAGAGTTGTATTCAGTTTTTCAACTTCCTTTTCTAGTGTAGTGCATTTGGTGCAAATTGAACTAAATGCAAGTAATTTTGAATTTTCATCCGCTAGTTCTTTAAGCTTTATTTGTAAGGATGCATTATCACTACATTGTTTTACGATGATATTTCTAGAAGATTTAAGTTGTTTACCAATTTTAACATATTCTTCATGCAATTCATCAAAAGCATCTTGTAACTCATCATAAGTAGGAGAGGAATCATTTACCTCGGTTTCACTGTCACTTTGATGATTTGCCATGAGACATAGGTTGGCTTCTTCATTTACTGATTCACTACTAGTGGAATCCATATCGTTATCTTCCCAAGCTATGTATGCTCTTCTAGGCTTTCTTCCTTTCTTTTGCTTGCTGTCATTCTTCTCATACTTTTCTTTCTTTTGTAGCTTTGGACATTCATTTTTGTAGTGTTCAAGCTTTCCACATTCAAAGCATTTGATTGTTGAGGAAGAGCTTTCACCTTTGTTCGTGTTCTTTTTGGTAGGAAAACTGGATTGCTTCTTGTTTCTATTCTTCTTGATGAATCTTTTAAATTTCCTCACAAGAAATCCCATGTCTTCTTCTTCGGATTCTTCACTTTCATCAAGGTGTTCATCTTCATCACTTTCTATTGATTCTTGGGAAATATGAGCCTTGAGTGAGAGTCCTTTCTTATTTTTCTCATTATCTTCATGATATTTCAATCTATTTAGTTCCAGTTCGTGTTCTTTTAACTTGCCAAATAGAGTAGCAATCTGCATTGTGTCAAGATCCTTTGCTTCAGCAATTGCAGTAATCTTTGGCTTCCATTCACGCCTCAAACATCTCATGATCTTGTTAATCTTTTTCTCATCTGTGATTGTATGTCCGAGTCCTTCTAACTGGTTTACAATGTGTGTAAACCTCTTTTGCAGGTCATCTATCTCCTCACCATTCTTCATGTGAAAGAGTTCATATTCATGGACTAGTGCATTCATCCTTGCTCTTTTCACATCGTTGGTTCCTTCATGAGTGAGTTGAAGAGTATCCCATATATGCTTTGCCATTTTGCAATTGGAGACCCTGAAAAACTCATCATAATTCAAAGCAGCTGTTATAATATTCTTTGCTTTAGCATTATAACCTACTCTTCTTTTATCATCATCATTCCAATCATCTTTTGGTTTAGTTTGTTTATTTCCCTTAGTATCAAGAGTAAATGGAACATAGGGACCATTTTCAATAGCATCTAAAACATCTAAACCTGCAGCCTCAAGAAAGATAAGCATTCTTTCTTTCCAATACATGTATTGGGAGCCATTAAAGGCAGGGGGTCTAGTGAGTGAAGCCCCATCACCCAGGATATCATTTGTAGTCATCTCTTGAAGCTGTTAAACTTTGTAACAAGAGTTTTAGCCCTGATTCCAATTATTGGTAGTGGCTACGGTCTCAAGAGGGGGGGGGGGGGGGGGGGGGAATTGAGACAATGAAAACTTTTTCAACAGTTTAAAAGAAAACAGTGTTTCTTTAGAGAAAATTGGTTTTGACTCAATTTTATCTCCCAAGAATTAGGTTATGGAACCAGTAAAGATGACAAGGAGAATTATAAGTGGTAACAACAGATTTTAACACAGATTACAGATTTAAAGATTCAAGTTTAAACAAGTATAAGGAGTTTACGGATTACAAGAACACGCAAACCGATTTATCCTGGTTCAGCTACCTCCTCTGGTAAGCCTACATCCAGTCCCACACCTCTGTGGATTTCTTCACTATAATCAGCAATTACAAAATTCTAATTACAACAACACAAGGATAACCTCCTTGTTAAGAAAAATCTCCAGAAAGCACACTAGCTTTCCTATACCCAAGGATCCCTTCTATCCTTGTTTAAACCCTAAGAGATACCCTCTCTTAGTCACTCTAATTCACAAAAAGAATTGAGTAGAAGTAAGACTCTAAAAGCCTGATAATACAACTTGAGTTCTAACTATTACACTTTTCTCAGCGATCAAGCACTTTGTTTCACAACCAGTATGACTTGCGTTTTTGTATGTGTTGTACTTGTAAAAAAGTGTTCCTGATTCCTCTTTATATAGAAGACAGATTATAGCCGTTGGGATCATTTAAGACAGATTTGGATCTGATTTGTAAAATCTGCTTTCTTGATTTTCTTGATCTCAAAATGTGATTCTGTTTGATCTTTGTAGAGATTGCGTCCTTCTTGAGATATAACTTTTTTCACCTGAAAGGATAGCCAAGTCTAGAGTAATAAATCCGTGTTTAATTGAAGACTAAAATATCCGCGTCCATTTTCCACGTCAGCAGACGGGAGTTCTAGCTCAAGTTTATTGGATAGGCTCCGTATGGTAGACGAGCTTTATTTGCCATGATAGTGGACGGAGCTTCTTATTAGTAGACGAGCGTGCTAACACGAGGCAATTGGACGGGCTCCAATTTTTCATCAGTGGACGCGCGCTGCTATTACTTTTAGTGGACGAGCTCCCATTTTACATTAGTGGACGCGGGCTCCTTTTTCATCAGTGGACGCGAGCTCCTTTTTCAGTAGTGGACGCGAGCTCCTTATTTACACCAGTGGACGCACGCTTGTTTCATTAGTGGACGCGCGCTTCTGTTTCATCAGTGGACGCGAGCTCCTTTTTTATTAGTGGACGCGAGCTTGTTTCATTAGTGGACGCGCTCTTGTTTCATTAGTGGACGCGCGCTTCTGTTTTATCAGTGGACGCGCGCTCTTTCTTTTATATCAGTGGACGTGTGCTTCTGTTATTTCCAGTGGACGTGCTTCTGTGCCACGTTAGAAGACGAGATCTTATTTTTCTTTGTGGACGCGCTTCTGTGCCACGTCAGCAGACGAGATCTTCTTTTTCTTCCAGTGGACGTGCTTCCTTTGTTTTTCCAGTGGACATCATCTTTTAATTGTTCCTTTAATGGACGTGCTTTCTTTGTTCTTCCAGTGGACATCAGCTTTTTAATTGTTCCTTTAGTGGACGCGCTTTCTTTGTTCTTCCAGTGGACGTCAGCTTTTTAATTGTTCCTTTAGTGGGCGCGCTTTCTTTGTTCTTCCAGTGGACGTCAGCTTTTTAATTGTTCCTTGGACTTCAGCTCTTTACTTTGTTGGACGTCATTCTTTTTTATTGTTCCTTTAGTGGACGCGCTTTCTTTGTTCTTGCAGTGGACGTCAGCTTTTTAATTGTTCCTTGGACTTCAGCTCTTTACTTTGTTGGATGTCATTCTTTTTTATTGTTCCTTTAGTGGTCGAGTGATCTTGCATACAACTTAACACGTAATGAGTACGTAGTCAGAATTAAAAATATTATGCAAAATACACTTTATTTGTCATACATCAAAACATGAATAAGGGCTTAGTATTACATAAACTTCACTTGATTTTCATCTCTTGGATTCAACAAACATACATAGTATAGGAATGAATTCAGGTGTCACAAGACAAAAAGTGAATCAAAATTCATTTACTACAAGAAATTATGGTTCCGGCCCTCATGAAGAAAAATAGGTTAGGGTTTGATTTGATTTTCTCAACCACTTAGATTCAATACCTATCATTGTTTAAGAGATGAAATCATGAATCATAACTCAAAAGTTGAAGCAAAACCCATTTACACCTAAACACATAGGTTTCGGCCTTGCTTGGAAAAATAGGGAAGAAATTTATTTTGGGTTCATGCTTCTAGATGATGAATATAGACATCAATTTTCTATGAATTTTTGAAGATTGTATCATGAACTTTGAATATGATGAAGAACATGATGATTCATGGCTAGATCTTACAAAATGAATGAAGAAGAATTCATGATTGATCATGGAGAGAAAGATTCTACCTCTTTTTGGTGAACAAGTAATGAGGATGATCATGTTCTTCACAAAAATCACTATGTGTTCTTGAGAGAAAATGAGAGAAAAGTGAGGAAGATGAAGATTTTGAGCGGTTTCGATAATTTCGGCAAATCTACTAAAATACTTATCCGTTTTTAATAATCTTTATCTTGTTGGAAAGAAGAGAGAAATAGTAACAACTTTCATTTATAAAGTTTTTCGAGATTCATAACATAAAAGGGTCAAAGTTTCTGTGCAATGTCGGTGAGTATGAACACCTATGGGTGTTCTTGGAGTTCTTAAGAGAAAAGGCTTTATGTTTGAAGAAGATGACTTCAAAATGAATCAGAGTTTCCTAATTGTGGTGCTAAAGAGGGGGAGCCATGTGGGGGGAAGGGTGTTTTGGTCCAAAATCACAATGGCAAAGCTTGTAAAAATTATGTGAAGCTAGGGGCAAAATTGTCTTTTCCATGCCAAAATATCTAATTGTCATAAATGCGCTATTATGGCCATTATGACTAGGATATGATCGTCATGAATGCTCGTCACATCAGTCACATCAATCATCTCAGCTTCGTTGCTGACTCCCTGATTCACCTGACTCAGGTTTTCCTAGAGATATCTCGACGTTTTCGCCCGCAGCAAATATTATATTATATTTTTACGCTAAATTTTTCAAAACTTCCAGTATCGTAGCAAATACAATAAAAACATTATTCATCTCGTTCACGAATTAAAATTAGGTTTTATGAGTAGTAAACTTTTAATGTCAGTGAAAACGCAGAAAACGGCAGACCGGTTTCCGTCTGAATTTCCAACAAAAAACTTTCCCGTAACCTTATAAAAATAAGTATAACATGAAAATGACCTTGGTTTATCCAAAATCATTTTATAAGTCTCAGATAAAAATATATATGTGTGAACACCCCATTTTGACCGGGTCTCTTAGTCTTCACTAAAAATATTTTATTTTATTTTTTCAAAAAAAATAATAAAAGAAAAATAATAATGAAATAAAATAAAATAAAAATTTGAAAAGAAAATAAAAAACTCATCTCATCCAACAAACCCTAGCAGCTACTTTATTTTGAATTCGAACCTAGTTTCCTAATCTTGGCAGATTTTTATTGAGAATAAATTCGCATGATGGGAGGGTAAATCCCTTAATTTTAGGCAGACAAGGCTTAACAGTTCCAGAGATTAGATGAGATTTTTAATCCTTAACAGATTTTTAGGATCAAAATGGGAACAATTCCTAATCTTGGCAGATTTTTATTGAGAATAAATTCGCATGATGGGAGGGTAAATCCCTTAATTTTAGGCAGACAAGGCTTAACAGTTCCAGAGATTAGATGAAGTTTTGAATCCTTAACATATTTTTAGGATTAAAAATGGGAACCATTTGGCAATATAAGGATCACAACAAGAACGCAGGGGGAGGATTTTTCCGGACGAAAACGAGCAACAAAAAAAGAGAAAGGAATCGAGAGAAAAATTTGAGGGAGAACAACAACAGTGAGAAAAAAAATGAGAGAACAACAACAGTGAGAGGAAAAACTCAGATTTAAGATACCCAAGCTTTCCTGTTTTTCTGGCTTTTACCGTTCTCCTCCTTCACTCCATCTTCTTCTCATTCACCATTCATCACCCTCTTTGAGTTTCCCATCGAAGCAGGGAATACGTAGGAGCGGGATCAATCATCTCGTCAAGCCAAAAATTAATTTTTCCTTTATTTTTGTTCTTTTTTTAAAATTTATTTAATGTGGATGATTAATTAGTAATTCATTTAATGTATTTGGATTGCTCTATGACAAGTGTCATGCTCAATCCCCTAGCTTTAAGGTTGCCCTATGGACTTACGTGCCGTGTTCAACCTTATTTAGGATTTATCAATAATATTTCTTTTTTTTTTAAAAAATTAAATAAAAAAACCAATAAAAAAACATAAAAATAAAGAAAATATTAATAAATAAACAAATCCTTCCTTGCAAATATTTTTGGGGTGAACAAATAAATAATTTAATTTTGCACGATTAATTCAAGGTACCATTTGTAGGATGGGCGATGTAGGGTGCTTAACACCTTCCCTACTCGTAACTGACTCCCGAACTCAATTTGGTTTCAAAGACCATTTTTTAAAAGTTTTTCAATTTTTCCTAAATTAAATAAAATTGATGGCGACTCTACTTTTCCATAAAATTTCTTTTCATCGCCGTCCTCGTCGTAATTTTTGGTTGCGACAATATGTTTATATATTTATTACCGTTATGAGAAAGCAGCGAAAAGTCGAGGTGTTACACTAGGCCTAACCTTTGACCATGTAGATAATGGAGGCGCTTGGGTTATTAACCAGGGAGCCTGAAGCACCACTTATACCGGGCCGTTACTTACTACAAAAGGGACTGAAGCAGGAATGATGTTGTGTTCACATTGCGTGAAGACAGTGGAGGTTCCACTACTGCCTATTTGGCTTCTATTGAGGACTTTGTTGGAGACGAGAAACACCTACCATCAGCCTCCACCCCTACAGATTGTACCTGGAGCAGTACCCGCATCCCAGGTACCAGAGTTACCTGCTCCCCTGATCCTCGTTGGAGGGGATGATGATGACAATGAGATGATTGAAGAAGACCCTCAAGAGGATGACTCAATTGAGGAGGATCCTCACGAGGATGAGGAGGTGGCAGAGTATCACCCTTTGGAGAAGGAGGTTGACCCCACAGCTAATGTGGAAGTAGGAGGAGTTTCACCTGATCCTTCTCCTGATAGGGATGGCCATAGAGGTCTCCCTAATGGTTTTCATTAGTTGACCAGCTTAGGACTTTTAGTTTTTCTGGAGGTGGTGGTAGCTTCTTCTAGTTTGTATATCTGGCTGATGAGAGCCCAACTTTTTGTAGTAATGGTTATCTGCTTAGCCCTTGTTTTTGGTATTGTATAGTTATATCTGAATTTTCTTTACTGATGCTAGAACTCCAACCAATGACCCAAAAATATAAGGGTACAAATGTAAGAAAACAGTGATGAAAATATTATGTTGATGCATATATGTATTGGATATATATATATATAGGTGATGTGTTTATGTATATGTTAAAAGAAATTTTTTTTACACCAATTTTCGAACATGAACAAGTCATAAATTATTTTCCGAAAGTAACCAACAAATTTTTTTTCTGTTTATTTTCCGCATCGAGTAAGTTTTTATGTTGCGCCGAGGAAGGTGTTACAGACATGGGTTGCCTATCACTGGTTGACGATGAGGAGTATGTGATGAGCTTTGGAGTGGATGGGAAGGCAGAAGAGGTGGTTGATATTCAACTATGTTTGGTGGGTAGGTTCTTAACTGATAGACCTATCCGATCAAATATAATGAAGGAAAGAATGGCTAGCATTTTTGGAGACCGGTGAAGGGAGTTACGATTAAGGAAGGCCATCCTGGTATCTTTTTGTTTCAGTTTTTTCATTGGAAGGATATGGAGGGTGTGGCTAGAGGAGGACCTTAGACTTTTGATAACTATCTATTGATCTTGGGAAAGATGCAGATTGGAGTCTCTTCACAAAGTATTGCACCGAATCATGTGGAATTTTGGGTCCAAATCCATGATTTGTCGGTGGGCTTTATGTCAGAAGTGGTGGGAACCCATATTGGGAATTACATTGGAGAATTTATGGAATATGATCCATCAAACAACTCAAGTTTCTGGCGTAGCAATATATATGCACATCAGAGTTCTTATTGATGTGAGACTATAGCTAAAGAAAGAAAGAAGGGTTAGGAGGACTGGGGGAGAATGGTGTATGACGAAATTTATTTGTGAAGGCCTAGTGACCTATTTATCAGTATAGATCTACCAACTTCATTATCATTAAAGGCCTATGACCTATTTATAGTGGAGGTATACCTTAAAAATTGGCCTATATCAGACTAGTAGGCCATGCTTAGGTCCCAAGATTGGAATAGAAGTCAGGCTCAGGCCTGTCAGGGCCTAGCCTATTCCCACCCCTACTCACCCAGGGTGAGTATTTTTAGATTAAAAAACCTGGTTTGGTAGCTAATTAAGTAATTATACAGTGATGGCAATAAATCAGATGCATGGATATTTCGAAAATAAAAATATCATTTTGGGAAAGATTTCAAAATATTTCAAGAAATATCATACTTAAATGTTATTGTAAATTCCAGTCAAAAAAAATGTTATTGTAAATTAAAAGTAAATTATTAGCTGACACAGCTTGTTGACTATATATTAATTACTGACTTTTGATTAAGGAAAACATAGAATGGTCAATAATTGTCTTTGCAGAGGAATGCCTTTGATATCCTCTAATTAATAATATATTTTATTTATTTTTTAAGAACATCTTATTTTAATATCCTTAATTACGAAAATATCCAACATATGTACCACTATAAATTTGGTGCATACCAAGGATTCCAATCACAATTGGAGACAAAGAAAACTCTAGTTTAGAATCATATCTTGGAGAGCATATTAGTTGCATCAAAAAAAGTGAGAAAGAATGGCAAAAGCTTCATTTCAATTGGCTCTCTTTGTGCTCTTGGTTATGGTTGCATCTGGTATTCCTCCATCCTTCTTTTGTGTTTGCCTATGTTAGAGTTTTTCTTCACGCACAAAAATGCTTAGGTTCCTACAAAAATGTCAACTAAAAAGTTCAAAAATTATTATAAATATATATTTAATTAAAAGTTAATATATTTATTATTTTCATTTTTATGTTAATTGAATCTAACAAAAAACATACAAACTTATCTTCATTTTTTTTTCTTTTTTGTTTATTTTAAAGGTTTGACAGCACACGCATATGATGCACCTGGCCAATGTTCGACAGATGCTGATTGTAAAGATTTTTGCGAAGGACATTGCGGAGGCCATTGTGAACCTGGATTTGATTATGGAATTTGCAAATGTAACTGTGATTCAACAAAAGTGCATACATGATATTACAATGTAGTCAAATGAATTGTACTACCTCTATATTGGATTAAGATAAAAATGAAAACCAATAAAATAATGTTTTTCTAGTTTGTTGTGGTGAATAATGCAACGTCTATATTTTTTTATATGAGGAATGCAACGTCTATATAAAACGAAGCGGGTATAATAAATTTGCAATTATTTTATTTTTGATGTTGAGAATTGGGATCGATGAAGGTTGAATATTTGTTTCAATATACAGTTTTGTTTTCATTTTTATTGTCATCTTTTCATTTGGAAAATATTTTGGGGCAAACTTTTGTTGTTGTCAAGTATCATCTTTGTTCTTGTAAACGTATATTAGGTGGTAAATTTGTAAATAAAATAGTAAATAATTAGAGTAAATAAATAAATACAAATTATTAAATATATTAAATTTAGTTAAATTTGTAATTAAACTGGACCACTTTGACAATATACTTTTCATTTTATACCATAATTTATATATATATATATATATATATATATATATATATATAAATATTTGAGTTTTAATAAGTTAGTCCTTTAAATAATAAAAATTTTGTTTTGATCTTCTAAATTATAAACGTTACACCAATATATTAGTTTTTTCTTCAGATTGATACTAATGGTGTTAAGTTTGCATTCGTTTTTTTTTTTTTTTTTTGAAAGAATGTTTGTACTGTTGGTCACCCAAAATATTTTAGCCTATAATCAGCCTTCCTTACAATAAGATCCATATATTTTCTCTCAACCCTGAGACGTTTTTGGTTTTTCTCTCAACCCTGAGACGCTGGTGACTTCGTTACAATTGCTTGCTGTGACTTTTATTGATCATAACATCTATGGCTGCAAACATAAACATGGACATTGTAACTCCCCGATCTGTTTTCCAATATTTGTAAGATATTTATATGTTTATATTTTTATCTGAGTCATAGAAAATTATTTTGACTAAAACAAAATCATATCTAGACTCTACTTGATGGTAGGAAGTTTCAGTTAAATTTTGGGTTGAAAATTCAGACGAAACCCGGTCTACGTTTTCACTGACAGTAAAAGTTTATTGATCAGAAAACCTAATTTTAACAGGTAAACGAAACATCAATGATTCTTATCCCTTTTAAGTGATATGAGCCATTTCCAAATTTTCGCTCTAAAATAAATATTATATTTTATTCGGGTGAAATATTCAAACCAAACGTGCTTAAAAACCTAAGTCGGGTAAACGGCGGAGCTGGATATGGTGCAGAGACGATGGTGCAGAGACGATGGTGCAGGGATGATGGAAGAGATTAATGGAAGTGTCACATCATGACTCATCAAAAGTCACGATGACAACTACTCCTAACAAAAACACAAAGACAAGAAACCATAAGTTCACTTCAAGAGCTCTAAGTTGCCATCTTGTTGAAGTTCATCAAGATCATTCAATCTTCTTCTTCTATCTTCAACTTCTTGAGGTAAAATCAAGAGCCATGATCATCTCTTCTTCTCCTTGAAACTACTTCATCTCTTTTCATGTTTCATTTTTGAAACCCATTTTTGACTAGTTTCATGAAAAAGATTCATAACCAATTGTATAGATGAAATTCTTGAATCATGATAGTTTCTACCATCCATCTAAGGCCTTAGCATCTTGTATTTAAGAGATTTGATGGAAATGAAAACCCTAACCCTATGAACCCTAGGTTGGTCGAAACCCTCATGAAAATGGGTTTGATGATTTTTGTTCAATTTTTGAAATCTAATACTTCATTGAAGCTCTCTAGTACATATATGATCTAAATCTAAGAGCTTGAAAACAAAGAAAATTCCCAACCCATTTTTCTCTATAGGACCAAAACCCTAACCCTAAGGATTAAATGAAAATTTTCAAATTCTTGAGTTATATCAATCGATCTTGTATACCTAATGCTCAAGGATCATGTATCCAAGAGATTAGAAGAATTTGAAAACCCTAGCCTTTTTTTTTCATGATTGGTCGAATTCACACCCATGTGAGTTAGTAGGATTTCTTCAACATTTAACTTGTTCTATGTTGTTTTGTGAACGAATTGTTGAGTAGTTGTTGTTTGGAGTTGTGTGGAGGAAGCTGAGATCCAGGAGATCATTTTCTGAATGAAAATCCATACTCTGATGTATAGGGAGTTTTCCTGAGGAGTTTTAGTTAGTCACGTACTTATTGTCGTATTTGAATGTATGTTAATTTTTAATCATTGTAATGTTGTTTTGCTTAAATTCTTTAGAGTTTGTTTGGAGTTTTAATTTTATTGTTGTTAATGATGTTGACTAAGATTTTATTGCTTGATTGTGATTGGCTGAGGGCATGACATTGGTCATTGCTTGTTAAATAAGAATTAAATCATTAAAATGCTTAACTCAAAAAACTTGAGAAATTGGTTTTGTTTCTGGAAGTGGGAAGACTTCTGTAACACCCTAGTTTTTACACATATGATTAATTATTTTATTTGGATGTTTAAGTTTATTTTGTTGTGTGGTTTAGTTTGAGTAATTAAATTACTCTCTTCAAATTATTTTATTGGGTACTAGACAATAATTTATATTATTGTCACTATTATACCAGTACAGAAAATTATTTTAAATAATATGATTAAGAGAAAAGCATTTTCATATTCCTATTCTATTTAATTTTAGAGTTGAAAATAAACTGGTTTGATCTTAATTGGAGATTAAATTTTGAACAGAGTATTTTCTTAGTTGATCGGTTCAGTTATTAATCTTTACTCTAATTTGAATTTCGAAATCATATCTTTATCAATCTTTATTTTTAGATTCCAAAAAGTAAAAACATGTTTATTTTAGGCCTAATATTTATTGTAACACCCTCCCTTGGGCATTACTATGTAACACATGCGGAAATAAAATTAAAAGATAATTTGCTGGTGCTTTCGGAAAATAACTCATATAAGTACATAAATGTCTGAAATTGGGTATAAATTTTTTTTTCACGACTCCACACCTAAGCCTTAATCGACACACAAACTTACTATCATAGCTTGGCAAGCCTATTTAATTTAAAGAATATATATAAATACAAGCTAGTAGTTTTACAAAAATTTCGACAAAGTCTCCTCTGTAATTCGGACATCCTAGGTAAAATAACACCTGTTAAAATAAGTACATTTTCACTCCAGAATTCCAGTTACACCAAATTCAACCAGGCCTCAATACATAAAAATAATAGTTATAGCCATAAGCTTTACAAGACCAAAAGAAATAGTTTAGATTTTCATTCAAAAGATATGCTCTCCGAGCCATAGACATTCCATTTTAAAATAAAGGCTCTCCGAGCCATACTTATCAAAAATAATTTAAATCTCAACCCTAAGCTGGTCGTTCTAAAAGTTATTCCTGAGAAAACTCACGTGATCATTCCACACTCAAGTACTCCATCAAGTAACTAGATCTAAGTCTCTGAGTGACTTAGAAAGACTTCTCCGCAACATCTGTGTTAAAGTACTCAAGGTACAATAGCGAACTAGAAGAATCCTGAAATGTGTGTAAGGGTGAGACGCCAATATATGGTTTTAACACAATAACTAAATGCACGACACCACGTAACACATACACATTTACCACACATGCATTTATAAGCTAATAGTTTATCAGTGGGTTTAACACCCCAAACATCATCCATAAAATTATGCATGACACTTCTATTCATCATCTAATTTTCGTCCTAATCTCATGAGATATTCCAACATCATATGAGTTGACCAGACTCCACAACCACACTGGCTAACTTGGCGCGCAGCCACTAGGCACGCAGCCTCTTCCCATCCACACAGGCACACAAGGCCAGGCACGCAGCCAAACACATTGCTAATGTCCACACTCAGGGCACCAATAGCAAGTAAGATGGGGTCTCCATGTCCTCCCTAGGCACATGAGATAAATGCACATCGTAATTACCTTTCGCCGCTGGTAATTCATGCATTATGCCACAAACCGCAGGCACGCCTGCCAAATGCATGTAAAACACTTTTGTTTTGTACTTTTCTTTGTGTTCAATCTTTCTTTGCCGAAGCTCAAAATGGCTTACGACTCACATAGTTTTCAAACTTTCATCACAACACAGGGCCTCACTGTCCATAAAACTTTTATCAAAACATAGGACCTCATAGTCCATAAAACTTTTATCACAACATAGGACCTCACAGTCCGAGTGCTCAATTACGACACCTCTCGACCGGTGCACCAATCTTAGGTTCGTGGCACTAGAAAACATCTTCAATGTTTTCAACATGGTATACCTCACGTATACGGTATAGGCCCTCAAAGTCCAAATGACTGAGTCCATCACAACACAGAACCTTAGTATCTCGACGTCTCGGTTACTAAGTTCCACACCACTTTTACCACTAAATCAGTTTTGCTTTCATAAATTCTTTTTCCAAAATTTGAAATTCATTAATAAAATCCTTAAATAATAAAACTTAGTTTTCACAAAAGTGAGTCACTTGAGGTTTTAACTTCCTTAAAATATGTACTGCCGTTTCAAAATACTTGCCTTCTACATTTTTCCAAATCTGTCATCACATTTTTCTAAATCTGTCATCAATTATCACTTTTAAAGCTTTTTAAGCCAAAACTTAGCTTTTTCCACTGAAATCATTTTCTAAAATTATCATTAACTTCTTTTCAACAATTAATTTCATAAAATAACTTTGTATAATATTGCAAACTTTCTTACATAAAAATTAGCAGTACAAAAACATTTTCAAAATTTCACTCTCATTGTGAGTTACTTTTACACTAATAAATCATCATCAACAAAACTCCTTATTTTTCCAAAATAATACTTTCCACCACTATTATATTTCAACGTTTCCCATAAAACATTGAATATAATTTACACAGCTTATTAAAGCTTTTATCTGATTAGTCGGTTGTGCACTGACCACAGTCAGGCTTCTCAAACAACACTCACAAGCAACATTCAACAACAACTATCAAAATTATACCACCAAACAAATCATGCATCATACCAATATCATATACAAATAATCAAATAAGTTAAAACAGATCAAACACTGATATTCAGATACATAACACAACATAACCACATAAACAGATAACCACAACCACATAAATTATACAGACTACACAACAAGCAAATGGTTATTGAGAAAAATCCATCAGGCAAGCTCCCCTTACCTTTGAAGACAAGTAAAGGATCCTCGTCCTAATGCCCACGTTAGCTCATATCTACTCCATCAAGCAAGCATAGCCGTGTCCAAATGTCTCAGAGAGTAAATCCAACAACGCGCAACAACCAGAAATCAAGAAATCAATTACACATGATCAAACACACATTCTAACTTTATCTAAACACTTAATCTAATTACCAAACAAGGTTATTTTCAAAGAAAATCATGTTTGAAGCTCACGCTTCCCAATACCCTTTAAGGAAACTTTGTTTTGATTAAAAGATCATGAAAAAGAACTTTGGAAATCATCCATTAAGAGTCCTAATTACACTAAATCATAATTAATTTCACAAAAACATACCCAAATTTAAATCAAATTAAATTGGGGTTTTAGGGCTCCTAAATACGATTTAGGGAAAACTAAGAATAATGAAATTGGTTTAGGGAAACACAAATTCACAGTCCTAATTTCATAAAACAACCTTAAATTTCAAGATTAAAATCTGAAATCAAAGGGTTAGGGTTAGGGTTTCAAAAATCCATTTGAGGGAAAATGAAAGAAAGAGTGAAACATAGGGAAAATAACTCACCCAAGGTGGAAGAAAGAGGTTGCGACGGCCAGCCATGGGTACGGCGGCATCACAGCGGCTCCGGCAAGATCGCAGTGGTGGTGGAGTCTTGTAGTAGCCATGGTTCAAAAAAAACAAGACTAAGCTTCATGGGAAGCAAAAGGAGAGCTCGAACCCCACCAAAAATGGCAGATCCACCACGGACAGCAACCCAAAGGCATTTTCACGGCGGAGGACGGCGCGTTCGTGCGAGCAGGGACGCGATCTTCGTCCTTCCATCTCGAGCGGCGGCCGGTGACGGTCTGAGGAAGGAGGCACGACTTGAAGGAAGGAGGTAGAAGATGAAGTTGAGGTGGAAGGAAGAAGAATAAAAGAGAAGGAAGAAAGAAAGAAAGAAGATGAAGTTGTAGAGAAGAAAAGAGAGAGCGAGGGCGTCGAGTGAGAGAGAGAGAGAAAAGAGAAACTTTTACTTAGTGATAGGTACAAAATGAGTGATAAATATTATGCCTAAAATAAATATGTTTTTACTTTTTAGAATATAAAAATAAAGATTGATAAATATATGTTTTCGAAATTCAAGTTAGAGTAAAGATTAATAGTTGAACTGATCAACTAAGAAAATACTCAATCCAAAATTTAATCTCCGATAAATGTCAAACCAAAATATTTTTAACTCTAAAATTAAATAGAATAGGAATATGAAAATACTTTTCTCTTAATCATATTATTTAAAATATTTTTCTGTACTGGTATAATAGTGACAATAACGTAATTATTGTCTAGTAAGCGTGCATTCACTGAACTAAGTCAGTGCTAACGCACCCAATAAAATAATTTGAAGAGAGTAATTTAATTACTCAAACTAAACCACATAACATAATAAACTTAAACATCCAAATAAAATAATTAATCATAGGTGTAAAAACTAGGGTGTTACATTTATCACTCATTTTGTACCTATCACTAAGTAACTGGTTTAAAAACTCAATTTTCTCACTTTTCTCTCTCTCTCTCTTTCTCGACGCTCTCTCCCTCACTCTCTCTTTTCTTCTCTGCTTCTTCTTTCTTTCTTTCTTCTTTCTCTTTTCTTCTTCCTCCCACCTCAACTTCATCTTCTTCCTCCTTCCTCTCACCATAGCAGCGCCACCCTGCACCACCGTCGACAGCTCGCCGACGTGAGAAGGAGGAGACACGCGATTGTCTCGCGTTGACCGGTTCGAAACAGAGCTCATCACCGCCACCCACCACCGTTCCTAGCCGTGGTAAGGCCGATCAGCCGCCTTCCATGGTGGTTTCGAACCCAACTCGTCCTCCGTGCCGTCGTCGTCCGCCACCGCAAGGAGCACCACAGCACCACCTTCAAGTTATCTTCAAGCATGGGTGAGTCAAAACCCTCTCTTGTGTTTCAGATTCAAAACCCCCAAAATCTGATTTTGAAACCCTAACCCTAACCCTTTGATTTCAGATTTTAATCTTGAAATTTAAGATTGTTTTATGAAATTGTGACTGTGAATTTGTGTTTCCCTAAACCAATTTCATTATTCTTTAATTAAAATGAGTTTTCCCTAAATTGTAATAAGGAGCCCTAAAACCCCAATTCGATTTTATTTGAATTTGGGTATGTTTTTGTGAAATTAATTATGATTTAGTGTAATTAGGACTCTTAATGGATGATTTCCAAGTTCTTTTTCATGATCTTTTAATCAAAACAAAGTTTCCTTAAAGGGTATTGGGAAGCGTGAGCTTCAAACATGATTTTCTTTGAAAATAACCTTGTTTGGTAATTAGATTAAGTGTTTAGATCAAGTTAGAATGTGTGTTTGATCATGTGTAATTGATTTCTTGATTTCTGGTTGTTGCGCGTTGTTGGATTTGCTCTCTGAGACGTTTGGACACGGCTATGCTTGCTTGATGGAGTAGATATGAGCTAACGTGGGCATTAGGACGAGGATCATTTACTTGTCTTCAAAGGTAAGAGGAGCTTGCCTGATGGATTTTTCTCAATAACCATTTGCTTGTTGTGTAGTCGGTATAATTTATGTGGTTGTGGTTATCTGTTTATGTGGTTTATGGTGTGTTGTGTATCTGAGTATCAGTGTCTGATATGTTTTAAGTTATTTGATTATTTGTATATGATATTGCTATGATGCATGATCTGTCTGGTGGTATAATTCTGATAATTGTTGTTGAATGTTGCTTGTGAGTGTTGTTTGAGAAGCCTGACTGTGGTCAGTGCACAACCGATTAATCAGTTAAAAGCTTTAATAAGCTGTGTAAATTATATTCAATGTTTTATGGGAAACGATGAAATATAATAGTGGTGAGAAATATTATTTTGGAAAAATAACGAGTTTTGAGAAATATTATTATTTTTGACGATTTATTAGTGTAAAAGTAACCTATGAGTCACAATGAGAGCGAAATCGTGAAAATGTTTCTGTACTGGTAATTTTTATGTAAGAAAGTTTCCAATATTATACAAGTTATTTTATGAAATTAATTGTTGAAAAGAAGTTAATGATGATTTTAGAAAATTGTTTCCGTGGAAAAAAGCTAAGTTTTGGCTTAAAAAGCTTTAAAAGTGATAATTGATGATAGATTTGGAAAAGTGTGATGACAGATTTGGAAAAACGTAGAAGGCAAGTATTTTGAAACGGCAGTACATATTTTAAGGAAGTTAAAACCTCAAGTGACTCACTTTTGTGAAAACCAAGTTTTATTATTTAAGGATTTTATTAATGAATTTCCAATTTTGGAAAAAGAATTTATGAAAGCAAAACTGATTTAGTGTTAAAAGTGGTGTGGAACTTAGTAACCGAGACGTCGGGGTACTAAGGTTCTGTGTTGTGATGGACTCAGTCATTTGGACTTTGAGGGCCTATACCGTATACGTGAGGTATACCGTGTTGAAAACATTGAAGATGTTTTCTAGTGCCACGAACCTAAGACTGGTGCACCGATCGAGAGGTGTCGTGATTGAGCACTCGGACTGTGAGGTCCTATGTTGTGATAAAAGTTTTATGGACAGTGAGGTCCTATGTTTTGATAAAAATTTTATGGACAGTGAGGTCCTGTGTTGTGATGAAAGTTTTAAAAGTGTTTTAAAACTATGTGAGTCGTAAGCCATTTTGAGCTTCGGCAAAGAAAGATTGAACACAAAGAAAAGAACAAAACAAAAGTGTTTTACATGCATTTGGCAGACACGCCTGCGGTTTGTGACATAATGCATTAATTACCAGCGGCGAAAGGTAATTCCGATGTGCATTTTTCTCATGTGCCTAGGGAGGACAAGGAGACCCCATCTTACTTGCTAATGATAGGTCCTGATTGTGGACATTAGCAATGTGTTTGGCCTTGTGTGCCTGGTCGTGTGTGCCTGTGTGGATGGGAAGAGGTTGCGCACCTGTTGGCAGAGTGCCAAGTTAGTCAGTGTGGCTATGGAGCCTGATCAACTCATTTTATGTTGGGATATCTCATGAGATTAGGACGAAAATTAGATGATGAATATGAAGTGTCATGCATAATTTTGATGGATGATGTTTGGGGTGTTGAACCCATTGATAAACTATTAGCTTATAAATGCTTGTGTGGTAAATGTATATGTGTTATGTGGTGTCACGCATTTAGTTATTGTGTTAAAACCATATATTGGCGTCTCACCCTTACACACATATCATGTTTTCTTCTGGTTCGCTATTGTACCCTGGGCACTTTAACACAGATGGTGCGGAGAAGTCTTTCTAAGTCACTCAGAGACTTAGATCTAGTTGCTTGATGAGGTACTTGATTGTTGAATGATCACGTGAGTTTTCTCAGGAATAACTTTTAGAACGACCAGCTTAGGGTTTGAGATTTAGATTATTTTTTATAAGTATGGCTCAGAGAGCCTTTATTTTAAAATGGAATGTTTATGGCTCGGAGAGCATTCTTTTGAAAGAAAACTTAAACCTTTCCTTTTTGGTTTTGTAAAGCTTATGGTTATAACTATCTTTAGCATATTACTGCCTGGTTGTATTTGGTGTAAATGGAATTCTGGAATGAAAAAGTTATTATTTTAGTAGGTGTTCTTTTTACCTGGGATGTCCGAATTACAGAGGAGACTTTGTCAAAATTTTCGTAAAAATACTAGCTTTTATTTAAGTATATTCTTTAAATTAAATAGGCTTGCCAAGCTATGATAGTAAGTCTGTGTGTCGATTAAGGCTTAGGTGTGGAGTCATGACAAAAATTTTATACCCAATTTCAGACACTTATGTACTTATATAAATTATTTTTCGATAGCACCAGCAAATTATCCTTTTAATTTGATTTTCGCACGTGTTATGTAGTAATGCCCAAGGGAGGGTATTACAAGGTGGTATCAGAGCTGGTTAAGTCTTTCGGGATCTTTGGGGAATAGGTCTGTTAAGTTTTTGTTGTGTGATCTCTGGTTGGTTCTTGTTTGAATTGTTTCTTGTTGAAGCAATGTGTGTTGACGCACAAGTATATGTTTCTTGATGGGTTTTTTTTAGGGTTTTATGTCCTGGGAGACCATAGATCTTGAATGTCACTTGGGTTCGGATATGAAATTCGATTATTCTTACGAATCGTGTCAGACATTCGAAACAAGGTGTTTGTGTAAAGGGTTTTTTCGGGAGTGTTCCCTGGAAATATTCTAGGTTTATGGTTAGTAAAGGACATTATTTTTGATTGATCTAGTTTCTGGATTCGGTCAGATCTATGTCGCTTTGTGTAGGATGTTGCCTACAAGGTTGAAACGAGTTGGACGACTCGATTCGACTGGAAGATTGGTGGTTTGAATCGTTTGTTAGACCGAGTGTTTTCCTTATGAAGCACCAATGTTGTGTGAGGGCTCGTGCCACCGTGTGGATTTCTGACAACTAAATAAAAGGACGAATTATGAATAAGTATTCTCTGACTTGCGTAGTTGATTTGGTAAATTAATTGCGAGGAGATGTCAACTACTCAAAGATCGACTTGAAGACGAGGTATTACCAGATTGGAGTGATGACCTATCTAAGGTTTTGCGTCGTCAATTCAGTTTATGAAGAAAGATCAACCCTTTGTATGTTTGATCGATTGATTAAGTTGTCCGGGATCGTACCCAAATTCAAGGTTGTCATACTAAGCTTGGCTAGAAAGACGTGTATGTTGATTGGAACCAAGACGAATCGAGTGGATTTTTGATCTTGGGTGAGTGTCTCGTGATTAAGGAACTCTTCATTGTACCCTTTGATTCTCTTGTGTTTGTCAGTTGACATTTATTTCTCGAATCCTGTGATTGTATTAGATAATCACAACGGTGAAGTTTGTGTGGGTCAGATAAATTTTTTGATTTTAATTTGAAGTCTGTCAGGACTCATGAAATAGTTATGCTGATTCATAAATTTCCAGTTATTCATTTCTTTGTTGTGAGAAGTCGTACTCACACTTCTAAATGATCCTCGATGTATTAGACATTTGAGTGAATTGGTTTAAAGGAATCGATTGGTCTGGATACTTTCACACTTTGTTGAGAAAAGTGGTTATGACTATTTCTTGAGTTATAACCCAGATAATTTCGTGATAGCAGAAGTTTCTTGGTGAAACTTAGTTTCGTCACTTCTATTTTTTATAGAGGTGAAAGTCATCATTTTGTAAATTCTTTGTATTAAGAGTAAGAATTAATCCTCTTGGGATTAGACATTATTCACTTCTTGATTATTTGAATCCGTTGAAAAATTCTTGTGGAAGAATGAACTTTATTAGATTCATGTTTGTAAATGTGTATTGATCATGCATTTTTACACCCACGAACCTGATGGAATGATCTTTTTCCATACTAGGTGTTCCGATATCCTTCAAATTAATGAAATTCTTTTCTATGCTTATGTGAAAGTGAAATCCAGAAAAAAAATTATTTTCTTGAGAAATTCTTTTATGATCATCAAGGTCTTGTCTTATTGCGGTTCGAACGTACTTTTCGTCATTGATCATTTTAGTTCTACATATTTTCCAAATGTTGTCGATGTGTGACCTATCTCATCAGTCGTGAGTTGGATATCTCCACATCAAGATGTACAATTGAGACCTTCCTTGTTGAGATGTTGGCATTCCTTCAATCTTTGTTATGAGTTTTCTGAAGACCTACATGAGTCTTGTTTGAATTCAAGTGATCGTTGATCGACTGGTGAAGTCTACATCTTCTTACGAGTCAAGATCCAGTATGCAGTGTTAGTGAACCGAATAATGTATCAGAGGATTGGTCAAACTTCATGGAGTATCTTCAAGTGTTGTTTCAGATGAAAAACGGAAGTTTATCAACGTGTGTCGGTTAAATTTACTTTAAGTGTTGAGGACTAAGTTGAGACTAAGTCCAACTGATCATCCTCCGTGGGATGGATAAGGAATGAGGTGACCTATCTTTAGCAGGTTAGTTGGGAGATAGTGTGGTGCTTAATTTTTGTCATCTCTATGGTAGGACAAACCAGAATTGATAGGAGCTTTGTTAATGTATATATATGTGAATGGTATTATGAGAACCCTTAAGTTCAACATCATTGAGTGAGATGATTACAATGGACCTTATCATGATCGAGGTAGATATGTCATTAAAGGAATTTAGAGTAGTGATCAATGTTTATGGTTAATGTTGACTTCGTGAGTCCGAGGATTAACGGAAAAATATATCTGGTAGTTTTCTTTAAGCTGAACGGAAATAGTAAAGAGGAGTTCTTGAGTGAAACTAAGTTGTTAGAAAAGTTTAAGAATTATGATTTTGGATAATTCAAACTGAAGTGATTCCTTTTGGTTGTAGTTGCATGAATGAATGTAATCGTATTCTTTAAGATTGAAATGAATGACTATGCTATAATTTGGAGTGGTGGAATATGTTCAAAGCAAACTAAGACAACAATTGTATACTTTGAGTTGAAGGTTAATGTATGATGGGGTAAAAGTTAGTGTTGAACTTGATGTTCCTTGTGAGGATAAGGTGTTAGAAGAAGTTTGGCTAGCAGACAAATTTTGAGACAATAGGCGATTAAGTTTTGATTGTGTCTTTCGAGTGTGATAAGCTATGGCGAAATGTTGAAAATTGTTGAGGTCTTATTCTGGTAAATATGTGGTGGATGATCCATAGTGGAAAATTTTAAATTCAAGATTGCCATTGGGGAGTGTGCACCTGGATTTCTTGGCTTTGTTTTGGTGCAGCTCTTAGGGGTAATGGCCTTAGAGAAACTCTATTTTATAATATCTATTCTCGGCTGCAAATATATAAGATATGGGCATATATGATACAAGCACTTCCTTGTATAAGTGATAGAGCTCTGTCTTTAGATGGAGAAGTTGTTAGGAGTTGTGTATTTTCCTTGGACAATTGGGTAAAGGTGCATGGGAAATTTCTTAAACCAGGGATACTAACGGGGCTTGAGAACCAAATTGAAAATGAGAGGCAAATGAAGGATATGAAATCGAAGTAGGCAAAAGATTCGAGAGGAATTAAGAAGAGAACGGATTATGTTGGATGTGGTAAGATTCAATTTCAATAAGATTGAATTTCTTAGGTTCTTGGCGTAAAGTTTATCATGTGCAAGTCAGGAATGTTATGATGTTTTGATTGGAGACTTGAAAAGTGTAAATTTGATATGACTAGAAGAGAAGACTAAGCCCAAATAGACTAAGACTATGATTGCATCTCTTGAGTAGAAGGTTAATTGATGTTATGGTAAAGTTAGTGTTGGTTTTGATGTTAGCTGTGAAAGTTAGATATTGGAGAAAGCTTGCTAATGGATCTATATTGAGAAGTGAAGAGATTAAGTGTTGATTTTGTTCTTTAAAGTGTAATAGACTAAGATGAAATATCGAAGGTAGTGGGGATAATGCGGTAGTGAAAAGTCTCGAGGAGAAATAGAATGGCATAAGAATTGATTCTGTTATAGATTTATCGTTGAAAGGAATGAAGTGACGAGAATACAAAGTAGGATCTTAGGGTCAAAGTGTGATTACAAAATCCTGTTTAGTTTTGAGCTACGAAATTTCGAGGACGAATTTTTTTTAAGAGGGGTAGTAATGTAACACCCTAGTTTTTACACATATGATTAATTATTTTATTTGGATGTTTAAGTTTATTTTGTTGTGTGGTTTAGTTTGAGTAATTAAATTACTCTCTTCAAATTATTTTATTGGGTACTAGACAATAATTTATGTTATTGTCACTATTATACCAGTACAGAAAAATATTTTAAATAATATGATTAAGAGAAAAGCATTTTCATATTCCTATTCTATTTAATTTTAGAGTTGAAAATAAACTGGTTTGATCTTAATTGGAGATTAAATTTTGAACAGAGTATTTTCTTAGTTGATCGGTTCAACTATTAATCTTTACTCTAATTTGAATTTCGAAATCATATCTTTATCAATCTTTATTTTTAGATTCCAAAAAGTAAAAACATGTTTATTTTAGGCCTAATATTTATCACTCATTTTGTACCTATCACTAAGTAACTGGTTTAAAAACTCAATTTTCTCACTTTTCTCTCTCTCTTTCTCGACGCTCTCTCCCTCACTCTCTCTTTTCTTCTCGGCTTCTTCTTTCTTTCTTTCTTTCTTTCTTCTTTCTCTTTTCTTCTTCCTCCCACCTCAACTTCATCTTCTTCCTCCTTTCTCTCACCATAGCAGCGCCACCCTGCACCACCGTCGATAGCTCGCCGACGTGAGAAGGAGGAGACAAGCGATTGTCTCGCATTGACCAGTTCGAAACGGAGCTCATCACCGCCACCCACCACCGTTCCTAGCCGCGGTAAGTCCGATCAGCCGCCTTCCATGGTGGTTTCGAACCTAACTCGTTGGTTAAGCTTCTCTCTTTTCTTTTATGTTCTCTTTCAACTTTGTTGTTCTTGTTCACTGTAGAACCGCGTTGTCCTCCTTGACATCGTCGTCCGCCGCCGCAAGGAGCACCACAGCACCACCTTCAAGTTATCTTCAAGCTTGGGTGAGTCAAAACCCTCTCTTGTGTTTCAGATTCAAAACCCCCAAAATCTGATTTTGAAACCCTAACCCTAACCCTTTGATTTCAGATTTTAATCTTGAAATTTAAGGTTGTTTTATGAAATTCGGACTGTGAATTTGTGTTTCCCTAAACCAATTTCATTATTCTTTAATTAAAATGAGTTTTCCCTAAATTGTAATAAGGAGCCCTAAAACCCCAATTTGATTTTATTTGAATTTGGGTATGTTTTTGTGAAATTAATTATGATTTAGTGTAATTAGGACTCTTAATGGATGATGTCCAAGTTCTTTTTCATGATCTTTTAATCAAAACAAAGTTTCCTTAAAGGGTATTGGGAAGCGTGAGCTTCAAACATGATTTTCTTTGAAAATAACCTTGTTTGGTAATTAGATTAAGTGTTTAGATCAAGTTAGAATGTGTGTTTGATCATGTGTAATTGATTTCTTGATTTCTAGTTGTTGCGCGTTGTTGGATTTACTCTGTGAGACGTTTGGACACGACTATGCTTGCTTGATGGAGTAGATATGAGCTAACGTGGGCATTAGGACGAGGATCCTTTACTTGTCTTCAAAGGTAAGGGGAGCTTGCCTGATGGATTTTTCTCAATAACCATTTGCTTGTTGTGTAGTCTGTATAATTTATGTGGTTGTGTTTATGTGGTTTATGTTGTGTTGTGTATCTGAGTATCAGTGTCTGATCTATTTTAAATTAATTGATTATTTGTATATGATATTGCTATGATGCATGATCTGTCTGGTGGTATAATTCTGATAATTGTTGTTGAATGTTGCTTGTGAGTGTTGTTTGAGAAGCCTGACTGTGGTCAGTGCACAACCGATTAATCAGATAAAACCTTTAATAAGCTGTGTAAATTATATTCAATGTTTTATGGGAAACGTTGAAATATAATAGTGGTGAGAAATATTATTTTGGAAAAATAACGAGTTTTGAGAAATATTATTATTTTTTATGATTTATTAGTGTAAAAGTAACCTATGAGTCACAATGAGAGCGAAATCGTGAAAATGTTTTTGTACTGCTAATTTTTATGTAAGAAAGTTTCCAATATTATACAAAGTTATTTTATGAAATTAATTGTTGAAAAGAAGTTAATGATGATTTTAGAAAATTGTTTCCGTGGAAAAAGCTAAGTTTTTGCTTAAAAAGCTTTAAAAGTGATAATTGATGACAGATTTGGAAAAGTTTGATGACAGATTTGGAAAAACGTAGAAGGCAAGTATTTTGAAACGGCAGTACATATTTTAAGGAAGTTAAAACCTCAAGTGACTCACTTTTGTGAAAACCAAGTTTTATTATTTAAGGATTTTATTAATGAATTTCCAATTTTGGAAAAAGAATTTATGAAAGCAAAACTGATTTAGTGTTAAAAGTGGTGTGGAACTTAGTAACCGAGACGTCGGGGTACTAAGGTTCTGTGTTGTGATGGACTCAGTCATTTGGACTTTGAGGGCCTATACCGTATATGTGAGGTATACCGTGTTGAAAACATTGAAGATGTGTTCTAGTGCCACGAACCTAAGACTGGTGCACCGGTCGAGAGGTGTCGTGATTGAGCACTCGGACTGTGAGGTCCTATGTTGTGATAAAAGTTTTATGGACAGTGAGGTCCTATGTTTTGATAAAAGTTTTATGGACAGTGAGGTCCTGTGTTGTGATGAAAGTTTTAAAAGTGTTTTAAAACTATGAGTCGTAAGCCATTTTGAGCTTCGGCAAAGAAAGATTGAACACAAAGAAAAGAACAAAACAAAAGTGTTTTACATGCATTTGGCAGACGTGCCTGCGGTTTATGACATAATGCATTAATTACCAACGGCGAAAGGTAATTCCGATGTGCATTTTTCTCATGTGCCTAGGGAGGACTTGGAGACCCCATCTTACTTGCTAATGGTAGGCCCTGATTGTGGACATTAGCAATGTGTTTGGCCTTGTGTGCCTGGCTGTGTGTGCCTGTGTGGATGGGAAGAGGTTGCGCACCTGTTGGCAGAGTGCCAAGTTAGCCAGTGTGGCTATGGAGTCTGATCAACTCATTTTATGTTGGGGTATTTCATGAGATTAGGACGAAAATTAGATGATGAATATGAAGTGTCATGCATAATTTTGATGGATGATGTTTGGGGTGTTGAACCCATTGATAAACTATTAGCTTATAAATGCTTGTGTGGTAAATGTATATGTGTTATGTGGTGTCACACATTTAGTTATTATGTTAAAACCATATATTGGCATCTCACCCTTACACACATATCAGGTTTTCTTCTGGTTCACTATTGTACCATGGGTACTTTAACACAGATGGTACGGAGAAGTCTTTCTAAGTCACTCAGAGACTTAGATCTAGTTGCTTGATGAGGTACTTGATTGTGGAATGATCACGTGAGTTTTCTCAGGAATAACTTTTAGAACGACCAGCTTAGGGTTTGAGATTTAGATTATTTTTTATAAGTATGGCTCAGAGAGCCTTTATTTTAAAATGAAATGTTTATGGCTCGGAGAGCATTATTTTGAAAGAAAACTTAAACCTTTCCTTTTTGGTTTTGTAAAGCTTATGGTTATAACTATCTTTAGCATATTACTGCCTGGTTGTATTTGGTGTAAATGGAATTCTGGAATGAAAAAGTTATTATTTTAGCAGGTGTTCTTTTTACCTGGGATGTCCGAATTACAGAGGAGACTCTGTCGAAATTTTCGTAAAAATACTAGCTTTTATTTAAGTATATTCTTTAAATTAAATAGGCTTGCCAATTTATGATAGTAAGTCTGTGTGTCGATTAAGGCTTAGGTGTGGAGTCGTGACAAAAATTTTATACCCAATTTCAGACACTTATGTACTTATATAAATTATTTTTCGAAAGCACCAGCAAATTATCCTTTTAATTTGATTTTCGCACGTGTTATGTAGTAATGCCCAAGGGAGGGTGTTACACTCTCCAAGATATGATTCTAAACTAGAGTTTTCTTTGTCTCCAATTCTGATTGGAATCCTTGGTATGCACCAAATTTATAGTGGTACATATGTTGGATATTTTTGTAATTAAGGATATTAAAATAAGATGTTCTTAACAAATAAACAAAATTTATTATTAATTAGAGGATATCGAAGGCATTCCTCTGCAAAGACAATTATTGACCATTCTATATTTCCTTAAACAAAAGTCATTAATTAATATATAGTCAACAAGCTGTGTCAGCTAATAAGTTATTTTTAATTTACAATAACATTTTTTTACTGGAATTTACAATAACATTTAAGTATGATATTTCTTGAATTATTTTGAAATCTTTCCCAAAAGGATATTTTTATTTTCGAAATATCCATGCGTCTGATTTATTACCATCACAGTATAATTACTTAATTAGCTACCAAACTAGGTTTTTTAATCTAAAAAAACTCACCTTGGGTGAGTAGGGGTTGGAATAGGCTAGGCCCCGACAGGCCTGAGCCTGACTTCTATTCCAATCTTGAGGCCTAAGCGTGGCCTATTAGTCTGATATAGGCCAATTTTTAAGGTACGAGCCTGGCCAACTCCAAAATTTGGCCTAACCTGAAAGCCTATTTAAAAGCATAGTTATCAACAAGACCTTTAAATATACCTCCACCTATAAATAGGTCATAGGCCTCTAATGATAAAGAAGTTGGAAGATCTATACTAATAAATAGGTCACTAGGCCTTCACAAATAAATTTTGTCATACACCACTCTCCCCCAGTCCTCCTAACCCTTCGTTCTTTCTTTATGTAACACTCGGGTGCCGACGAGGGCGTGGAGTGATCGTCGGTGCAAGAAGGCATGGACAAGGAGCAGCTCCTGACAGGCTTCTAGGCGGAGGGACACATGAATGAACCGATAACACACCCGAATGAGAGGGATCCTGAGACTGTGTAGGTATGGGACTATACATTTGAGGAAGGCTTATATGAATTGATGGGTACTACCTATACTAACAAGATGCATTTTCTTTTCCGGAGCCCATCACTTAAGAACTCCACAGTTAAGTGTGCTAGACTTGGAGCAATTATGGGATGGGTGATCTCCTGGGAAGTTTTCCCGGGAAGTGTGTGAGTGAGGACAAAGCACGCTGAAAAGACACGTGTTGGTCTGTGGGGACAGTCGTCAATCCATAGAGCAGCCAGGGATGTTACACTTTAGCTATAGTCTCACATCAATATGAACTCTGATTCGCATATATATAGCTACGCCAGAAACTTGAGTTGTTTGATGGATCATATTCAAAAAATTCTCCAATGAAATTCCCAATATGGGTTGCCACCACTTCTGACAAAAAGCCCACCGGTAAATCATGGGTTTGGACCCAGAATTCCACATGATTCAGTGCAATACTTTGTGAAAGACTCCAATCTGCATCTTTCCCAAGATCAACAGATAGTTAACAAAAGTCTAAGGTCCTCATCTAGACACACCCTCCATATCCTTCCGATGAAAAAACTGAAACAAAAAGATACCAGGATGGCTTTCCTTAATCGTAACTCCCTTCACCGGTCTCCAAAAATGCTAGCCATTCTTTCCTTCATTATATTAGATCGGATAGGTCTATCAGTTAAGAACCTACCCACCAAACATAGTTGAATGTCATCCTCCTCTTCTACCTTCCCATCCCCTCCAAAGCTCATCCCATACTCTTCATCGTCATCCAGTGATAGGTCACCTATGTCTGTAACGCCTCCCTCGGTGCTACATAAAAACTTACTCTTTGCGGAAAATAAACAGAAAACAATTTGTTGGTTACTTTCGGAAAATAATTTATGACTTGTTCATGTTTGAAAACTGGTGTAAAAAAAATTTCTTTTAACATATACATAAATACATCACCTTTATATATATATATATATATATATATATATATATATATATATATATATATATATATATATATATCCAATACATCTATGCATCAAAATAATATTTTCATCACTGTTTTCCTACATCAGTACCCTTATAGTTTTGGGTCATTAGTCAGAGTTCTATCATTAGTAAAGAAAATACAGATATAACTATATATTACCAAAAACAAGGGCTAAGCAGATAACCATTACTACAAAAATATGGGCTCTCATTAGCCAGATATACAAACTAGAAGAAGCTACCACTACCTCCAAAAAAACTAACAGTCCTAAGCTGGTCAACTAATGAAATCCGTTAGGGAGACCCCCATGGCCATCCCTATCAGGAGAAGGATTGGGTGAAACTCCTTCAACTTCCACATCAGCTGGGGGGTCAACCTCCTCCTCCAAAGAGTGATACTCTGCCACCTCCTAATCCTCGTGAGGATCCTCCTCAATCGGGTCGTCCTCTTGAGGGTCTTCCTCAATCATCTCATCGTCATCATCATCCCCTCCAACGAGGATCAGGGTAGCAGGTAACTTTCGTACTGGGGATGCGGGTATTGCTCCAGGTACAATCTGTAAGGGTGGAGCCTGATGGTTGGTGTTTCTCGTCTCCAACAAAGTTCTCAATGGAAGCCAGATAGGCAATAGTGGAACCTCCACTGTCTTCACGCTATGTGAACACGACGTCATTCCTGCTTCAGTCCCTTTTGTAGTAAGTAACGGCCCGGTATAAGTGGAGCTTCAGGCTCCCGGGTTAATCACCTAAGCGCCTCCATCATCTAAGTGCTCAAAGGCTAGGCCCAGAAACCCCGAATGGGTCAAGTGATTCATTGGATCCATCTGTGCACACAAATAGTACACCACAACATAGAAAACCAAATAGAAATAATGCAAATGTGAGATACCGACATATGAGTTTTATCATAGCTGCCACATACGCGACTCACAAACAAAATCATATGACAACGACAAAACTATAACATAACATCACGAATATCTCAACAGGGATTCGTACTCGACATCCAATGCATTTTATAAAACATTTCATGTTACTTCACTATCCATTATCTATTTCGTAAATCTCTGGAGATTCTAATTTCCCTTCGTCGAGCATGATAGGTCGCAATAATCCCTATAACACAATTGTTTCGCGTTGGGTCGGGCTCTCAATTTAGGTCTGATCCCCAATTGTTCTACGGTATCAAGTCTCACCTAAATAATATTGAATAGTTCCTTATTGAGTAAATTACATGCAGGGTAACCGAGTTCCACGGCCCGAGGTTGCAAATGCACGTACCTTCCGTGGTTTTTCGAGCCCGAATGTCCCTAATAGACCCAAAGACCCAAGAATATATCTTTGGTCCATAACTATCCAATTTTCCAATCCACCCTTTGTGAGATTATAGCTCGATACACAATGGCATGTCTACCAGACTATGCATGTATACCAATGGTTTTCATTTTCTTTTTCTTTTTCGCTTCGTTCTTTCCTCGTTGAAGCTTAAATCTCCCGACTACTTTTATTCATGTATTAAAACAAAAATAATGATTTAATCTCCAATGAACACTAGCTCGACGTCTCGGCAATCTAGGTTCTTATCATTTCCCTCAAATTTTCCAATAGGAACACTTGCCCGACACTTCGGCAATTCTAGGTCCTTTCCATATCCATATTTTTCCACTTGATTTTTCATTTAGTGAAAACTAAATCGAAAAACAAATACAAAAGTTCTTCAACTTTGTGTCATAAAGACCTTTTCGTTCTTGTAAATACACTTTTACAGAAACATTTTCTTTTAAAATCCATTTCTAAAAAACTTAGAAACCACTAATAACCTTTTTCTCAACTTCTGACTAAATACTAAACTTTTGTCAATAAATTTATCAAATGAAGTATTTTCTCTAAATCTTTTCATTTTGAACAAAAACTTTTGTAAAACTTAAAAGAAATATCTCTTTTCAAAAGACTTTTTCCTTCAATACTTTTAAACATTTTCATAAGGTTTTGATGTCTTCCATTTTCTTTCTTTTTCCTCAAAATAGTTTAGGTTAAAAGAACATGAAACTTGTCACAATTTTTGGTTCTCACTAACCCTCATTGAAAAATTATCCAAGACTTTCTTGAATGTAACATTTACCAAAATCTTGAAGTTACAAAAATTATCATTATTAGAAGTTGTAACTTCCCTGGCTGCTTTATGGATAGACGACTATCCCCACAAACCAACAGGGGTCTTTTCAGCGTGCTTTGTCCTCACTCACACGTCTCCTGGGAAAACATCCCAGGAGGTCAAGTGATGGGCTTCCGAAAAGAAGATGCATCTTGTTAGTATAGGTAGTACCAATCAATTCATATAAGCCTTCCTCAACTGTATAGTCCCATACCTACACAGTCTCAGGATCCCTCTCATTCGGGTGTGTAATCGGTTCATTCATGTGTCCCTCCGCCTAGAAGCCTGCCAGGAGCCGTTCCTTGTTCGTGCCTTCTTACACCGGCGATCACTCCCCGCCCTCGTCAGCACCCGGGTGTTACAGAGAGCACATTAGTTGCATCAAAAAAGTGAGAAAGAATGACAGAAGCTTCATTTCAATTGGCTCTCTTTGTGCTCTTGGTTATGGTTGCATCCGGTATTCCTCCATCCTTCTTTTGTGTTTGCCTATGTTAGAGTTTTTCTTCACGCACAAAAATGCATAGGTTCCTACAAAAATGTCAACTAAAAAGTTCAAAAATTATTATAAATAGATATTTAATTAAATTTTAATATATTTATTATTTTCATTTTTATGTTAATTGAATCTAACAGAAAAAATACAAACTTATCTTCATTTTTTTTTTGCTTTTTTGTTTTATTTTAAAGGTTTGACAGCACACGCATATGATGCGCCTGGCCAATGTTCGACAGATGCTGATTGTAAAGATTTTTGCGAAGGACATTGCGGAGGCCATTGTGTACCTGGATTTGATTATGGAATTTGCAAATGTAATTGTGATTCAACAAAAGTGCATACATGATATTACAATGTAGTCAAATGAATTGTACTACCTCTATATTGGATTAAGATAAAAATGAAAACCAATAAAAGAATGTTTTTCTAGTTTGTTGTGGTGAATAATGCAACGTCTATATTTTTTTATATGAAGAATGCAACGTCTATATAAAACGAAGTGGGTATAATAAATTTGCAATTATTTTATTTTTGATGTTGGGAATTGGGATCGATGAAGGATGAATATTTGTTTCAATATGCAGTTTTGTTTTCATTTTTATTGTCATCTTTTCATTTGGAAAATATTTTGGGGTAAATTTTTGTTGTTGTGAAGTATCATCTTTGTTCTTGTAAACGTATATTAGGTGGTAAATTTGTAAATAAGATAGTAAATAATTAGAGTAAATAAATAAATCTAAATAAATATAAATTATTAAATATATTAAATTTAAAGGTAAATTTGTAATTAGACTGGACCACTTTGACAATATACTTTTCATTTTACACCTTAATTTATAATAAAATTATCCTTTTAATATAATCAAGGTTAAAATAAAATTTTGGTCATTTATATATATATATATATATATATATATATATATATATATATATATATATATATATATATATATATATATATATATTCACACACATATACATATACATATATATAAATAAATATTTGAGTTTTAATAAGTTAGTCCTCTAAATAATAAAAATTCTGTTTTGATCTTCTAAATTATAAACGTTACACCAATATATTAGTTTTTTCATCAGATTGATACTAATGGTGTTAGGTTTGTATCTTTTTTTTTTTTTTGAAAGAATGTTTGTACCGTTATTCCCCTAAAATATTTTAGCCTATAATCAGCCTTCCCAACAATTACATCCATGTATTTTCTCTCAACCCTGAGACGTTTTTGGTTTTTCTCTCAACCCTGAGACGCTGGTGACTTCGTTACAATTGCTAGCCGCGACTTTGATTGATCATAACATCTATGGCTGCAATTATAAACATGGATATTCTAACACCCCGATCTGTTTTCCAATATCTGTAAGATATTTATATGTTTATATTTTTATCTGAGGCCTAGAAAATTATTTTGACTAAAACAAAATCATATCTGACTCTACTTGATGGTAGAAAGTTTCAGTTAAATTTTGGGTTGAAAATTCAGACGAAACCCGGTATGCGTTTTCACTGACAGTAAAAGTTTCCTGATCAGAAAACCTATTTTTAACCGGTGAATGAAAAATCAATGATTCTTATCCCTTTTTAAAATATATGAGCCATTTCCAAATTTTCGCTCTAAAATAAACATTATATTTTATTCGAACGAAATATTCAAACCGAACGTGCGTAAAAACCTAAGTCGGGTAAACGGCGGAGCTGAATATAGTGCAGAGATGATGGTGCAGGGATGATGGAAGTGATTAATGGAAGTGTCACATCATGACTCATCAAAAGTCAGGATGACAACTTAAAATATGTAGTTTTTATCAAGTAAAAACCCATTTTTATTCTTTGATTATCCAAACAAGTCCTAAGTGAAACATTTTCTACCTAAGCTACCCTTGAAACCCACGCCCCCCCTCCCCTTCCCTCCAAATACTCACTTGAGCTCTCGTTTGTTCACTTCAGTACTCCTCACAAAAACACAAAGACAAGTGTAACACCCTTGTTTCTGCTTTTTTTTGTATCGATAAACAAACATCTGTTTATTATTTTTTCTGAAACAAAGAAAATGATTTTGGGAAAACCAAAGTCATATTCATATCATACTTATTTTTATAAGTATACGGCGAAATTTTTGGTTGAAAATTCGGACGGAACCCGGTCTGCGTTTTCACCGATAGTAAGATTTTACTGATCAGAAAACCTAATTTTGACCCTGAACGAAATGGATAGCGTTTATATATCATTTCCAACGATTTAGGTTATTTTTAAAATTTTCAAAATAAATATGTTATTATACTCGATTCGGGTGTAAAACCTAAATCGGGAGAATAACGGAGTCGGAAACGGAATTACGGAGACTGAACCGGACCCCGGGCCACCGAGGGACACATGTCACATAATTTTGGTGAGTAGGGTGAGTCACCACTTATGACTCACCTTTGTCATGATTAAATTTCAAAATATCTAGATATTTCTTTAAACTAATGTAAAGACCGTTTTGCCCTTGGACGATTTTACCCTTGAACTTTCATCGAAATGACAAGTTTGCCCCACAATTTGTGGACACAAATCAGCCACATCCTCACTCATTTATCACCACATGTTGGTCATGATTGCTTTTTGGGAAATGACCATTTTGTCCTTATGTTGTCATAATACCACAAAAATGCCATTTTGTGAGATTACAACTTTGTCCTTGAATTTTTGTGTGTTAGACCCTTTCACCCCTCAAAGGCCACGACCCTAGGCAGCCAAGAGGCCCATTTTCAGTTCTATAAAAGGCAATCTTCATCTTCTCCATCAAGCTTTGCCATTTTTGCCATTAAAGCTCTAAGTACCATAGCTTGATTTTGTGAAGGAAGTAGGTGATTCCTTGCCCATTTTTCATTTCCAAGAGGTATACCAATCTTCTCTCACTCAATCATCATCATGTTCTTCATTGATTTTTGTGATTTGAAGTCTTGATCATATTTTTCAATTCCTAGATCTAGAACTTTGAAAAATCACCATAAATCATAGAAAAATCCTAAAAATATGAAACCAAATTCTATAATCCTAGTATTACCTCTATATTCTATATCTAGATGCTTGCATCAAACAAAGTTTTCGATCCTATTTAACCATAGGAGGCAGAACCTAGGGTTATGTGGGGAGGAGGATTTTGTTCATTTTCTTTACAAGATTCAATCTTATAAGCTATATAGGTATTAGATCTATGTTATTTGAGTTAAATTAGAGTCTCTAAACCATTTTAATGGTCATGGCCGAAAATCATTTGTTTAAGTATTGGAAGATTTAATTTCAATCTTTATGCCATGATCATTGATTTAGGGTTTTAAGTGATTATAAATCACTAATCCAAGAATTTAGAAAGTTTAAGGATTTTGAACCCCAAAGTCAGCCCTTGGCCGAAACCAACATGTAGGATTTTAGGCTTGATTTAGTTGTTTGTTTGTTGATTGAGTGTTATTTTTGATGAAGGACAAGCTAGATTATCGCGTACGTGCGTTGACGGTTTCCGGATTCACGACAAAGTTTTAAATCGGAAGCTAAGTTCTTCGAGAGGTAAAGGGAGTTTACCTGAAGAGTTTTAGTAGTTATATACTCATTGTCGTGTTTGAATGTATGTTAATTTTTAAATCTTGGTAATGATGTCTTGCCTGAATTGTTTAGAGTTTGATTGGAATTTTAATATTATTGTTGTTGATTATATTACTGTTTTGCTTGACTGTGATTGGCTGATGGCATGACATTGGTCATTGCTTGTTAACCAAGATTAAGACATTAAAGTACCTTAACTCAGAAATATCGAAAAAGTGGTGTTTTGTTTTCTTTGGAAAAATGAGAAGAAAATCCTAAATGATGAAAGTGTGAAGATAGAACAAAGTTAGGAAAGAAAGAAAATGGGAAATATCAAGATTCATGAAAAGGTTTAAAGAAGTTTTGAAAAGAAAAGTCTTTTGAAAACAAAAATTTTCTTTTAGGTTTGACCAAAAGTTGTTCAAAAATGGTAACATTTAGAGAAAATGCTCTCTTTGATAAATCTATTTAGAAGAGTTTTGTATTTAGTTCTAAGTTGAGAAAAAGATTTCAGTGGTTTCCTAAGTTTTCAGAAAACGGATTTCTAAAAGAAAACAGTTTTAGTGAAATAGTAATTCTAAGAACGAAAAGTATTTATGACACAAAATTTGGAAACTCTTGAACTTTTGTTTTTAGATTTAGTTTTCACTGAACGAAAACCTCTGAAAGAGAGTGAAAAAGAAAGGACCTAGTGCTCCGGATTGACGGGCTAGAGTTCTTGTTTTGAGTTTTGAGGAAAAGAAAGGACCTAGTGCTCCAGATTGACGGGCTAGAGTTCTTGTGTTGAGTTTTGAGGGAAAGAAAGGACCTAGTGTTCCGGATTGACGGGCTAGAGTTCCTGTTCTAGTTTCAAGGAAAGATAGAACCCTAGAATTCCGAGACGTCGGACTAGTGTTCGGTTGTGAAGGGAATTGTGAATCATGGATTTTATTGATAAAATATTATGTGAGTATTAAAGTTTAATTTAATACTTGATTTAAAAGTAGTCGAGAGCGTAAGCCTTGACGAGGAAAGAACGATGGGAAAAAGAAAAATGAAAATGAGAACACTTTGTTTTACATGCATAGTCAGGCTTTTATGCCATTGTGGCAGACGTGCCATTGTGTATTCGAGCTACAATTTCACAAAGGGTGAATTGGGTAAATTGGTTAGTTACGGACCAAAGATAAATTCTAGGGTCTTTGGGTCTTAGGGACATTCGGGCTTCGAAAATCCAGCGAATACTTGGGGCCTTGCAACCTCTGGTCGTGGAACTCGGTTACCCGGCACGAATGTACTCAATAGGGAACTATTCCAATATTATTTTAGGTGCTCCATCGTGATATTCCCTGAACAATTGGAGCCGGACCTAATCATTGTGTTGAGGGTATCACAGCCTAATCATTGCTCGACGAAGGGAAGTTAGGATCTCCGGAGATAGTGAACTAAATGGTGAATATTGAAGTGACATGAAATGTTTTACAAAATGCATTTGATTGTCGGGAATGGATCCCTGTGTTTATGGTTATGATATATTGTATGTCATTGTGTGAGAGTCGTGTATGTGACTGCTATGATAAAACTCATATGTCGGTATCTCACCTTTGTACTATTTCTGTTTGGTTTCTTTTGTGGTATTTTGGGTTTGAGTGTACAGATGTTGCAGAGAAGTTCTCAGTTTCACTCGGGGATATTAGTCCTAATCCTTGAAGATGTCTGATGTTACTTATAATGGTGAGAACCATGGGGTCTTCCCCATGAATATCTTTTAGTGCGACCAGCTTAGTTTATCGAGTAAATTTTATTTGGAGAAAGTCATAGTAATAGGTATTATGACTCTGAGAGTCTTTTATTGGATTACTGTTATGTGTATGTATGTTTATGGCTCGGAGAGCTTCTATTGTGGATAGGATGTTTATGGCTCGGAGAGCCTTTCTTTTAGGATGAAAATATAAATGTTTTAGCAGGTGTGTTTATTTTGGGATGTTGAAATTACAGAGGAGACTCTGGAAATTTTTGTAAAAGAAATCGATCGGTACTTAAGTACATGTATATAAATCATTTTCGGAAAGCAAACCAGCGTAATTATTTTCAGTCTTTTAGTTTCAACATGTAGCACCAAGGGGGTGTTACATTAGTGGTATCAGAGCTGGTCGAGTCTTTCGGGAGCCTTAGGGAATAGGTCTATTATGTTTTGTTGTGTGATCTCTGATTAGTCACTGTTTGAATTGTTTCCTTATCGAAGCAATGTGTGTGGTTTATAAGTATTTTGTTTTCTTGATTGGTTTCCACTGGTTTTACCTTGTATGAAACCATAACTAGTAAGTTGTGTTTTGGTTTATGTGTGACACATTTGTTTATCCTTTGGGATTGTGTCAAACATTTGAAGTAGTGTGCCTGTTGTAGAGGATTTTCCAAGAGTGTTCCCTGGAAATGTTATAGGTTTGCTGCTTGTGTAGGATATTGGATTTCGATCGATCTAGTTTCTAGATTCGATTTGATCTCAACAACCTTGTGTGTGATGTCAACTACACCGTTGGTCGAGTTAGATGACTCGATTCAACTAAAAGATCTGTGTCTAAGCAGCTCGTTGGACTGAGTGTTTCGTGGGAAACACCAATGTTGTGTGATAGTTCGAGAATCTGCGTGGATTTCTGACAACTCAACAAAGTGAAGATTAATAACAAGTATTCTCCACCGTGCTTAGTTGATCTGATAGATCGATTAAGAGGAGATGTTGTCTAATCAAAAATAGACTTGAGGACGAATTAGCACCAGATTGGAGTGAGGGCCGATTTAAAGATTTTTGGAGCCGCTGACTCAGCTTATGAGGAAAGATCAACTCTTCGTATGCCTGAGAAACTGGTCAAGTTGTCCGTGATCGTGCCCGATTCAGAGTGACCATACTAAACGTGTTTCGAAAGACCCGTGTACTTGTTGGAACCAAGGCAAGTCGATTTGAATTTTCAACCTTAGATGAGTGTCTCTCGATTAAGAAACTCTTAACTGTACTATTTGGTTCCTTATGGACTAGTTAGTTGACAATTGTCCCTAGAGTCCCTATGGTTGTATTAAACAATCACAGTGACCAAGTTCATACATGTCAAGCAGACTTTTCTGACCTTGATTTGAAAGTTATCAGGACTCATACATTGGTTATGCTAGTCAGTAATTTCAGTATGCTCTAATGGAATTCCTTGTATGTGAGAATTTGTACTCACACTTCTGAATAACCCTCAGTGTATTAGACATTTGAATGGATTGATTTGGTAATATTCATTAGCCTGGATATTTGCACATTTCGTTGAAAGAATTTGTTATGACTGTTTCTTGAGTTATAACACAGATAACTTCGTGGTAATAGAAGTTTCTTGATGAAACTTAGTCTAGTCACTTCTACTTTTGGTAGATGTGATCCAGACTGATTTTTGACTAGGCTGTTTTGCTTTTAAATCATCGTTTTATAAATTCCTTATATTAAGAAGTAATCATCTTGGTGTTAGAAATTATCCATCTTGTGATTTCCTGATTCACTGGAAGTTTGTATGGAATGAGGAATTTAGTAGAGTCATGTTTGTAAGAATGTACTAGGCATTTTTACACTCACGATCCTATTGAAGAATCTTCTTACATATTGGACACTCAATTATCTTTCAAATTGATAAAATTATTCTCTATAATTTCTTGTGAAAGTGAGACCAAGAAAATTCCTTCCTTGAAAATTTATTTTCATAATCTTTTTAAGGCCAAGTCTTGTTGTAGTTCGATAGAACTTGTTTCTTTTGGATCAATTTTAACCTATATCTTTTCCAAGCGTCATTGACGTGTGACCCATCTCATAAATTATGCGGATGGTTACTTGATTCACATCACGATATCAGAGTTAGTTGAGTACAGTAAGAATGTAATTGACATTTGAGACATTCCTAGTTAAGATGTTGGCATCGTAATCAATGTTGTAGTGGGTTACCGAGTATCTTCTAGAGTTTTAATTAGTTCGAGTGATCATGGACACGTTGATAAAGTCAACACATTTCTTATATATTAAGATCCACTATGAAGCGGAGAAGCTAAATGAAGTAGGTATCAGAGGACTGAACATGATTCATGGAGTATTTTCAAGTATCGTATCAAAGTAAGACCCGAAGTTTACCAACGTTTGTCGGTAAGGTCTGCTCTAAGTGTTGAGGACCAAGTTGACGCTAAGCTCAATGGATCATTCTCAACTCGAGTGGGTGAGCGAGAAAATGATATGATCTTTAGGAGGTTGGTTTGGGAGTGAGTGTAGTATTTGACTACGATCATCGCTTTAGCCGGAAAGACAAGAAGTAACGAAAGTTTTGTTGAGGTATAGTTATGACTAGTAAGATGTGAATCCTTTAAAATAAATACCAGTGAGTGAGACAACTATTATAAATCAAATGTTGATCGAAACAGAATACCATTAAAGGAATGTAGGGTAATGATTGAGGTTGTAATTGAGATTAGTTGTATGAATCTGGAGATTTACGGGAAAGTGTCTATAGTAGTTTTCTATAATGCTCAACAGGAGCAATAAAGAGGAGTTCTGAAATAAAAACTAAGTTGTTAGAAAAGTTCAAGGTTTATGATTTTGGATAATTCAAATTGAGGTGATTCTTTTGTTTGGTTGTAGTTACATGAAGGATGGTAATCATATTCTTTAAGATTGAAATGTATGAATTTAATATAACCTAGAAGAGTAGGCTACACCCAAAATGACTGAATACCTTAAGTAGGAAGTGATGCATATTATGGTCAAGTTAGTTTGATCTTGGTGATAACTATGAGAGTTAGATGTGTGGAAAGCAGTTTTCTTTTAGTGGACCAGTAATTGAGAATAGAAGTGATTAAGTTTGAATTTGTTATTCATGTGAGAGGAATGTATATCTTAGTTAAATCTTGGTGTTAAAAGTGAGAGTTATGGATGTAGAGGAAAATTTTTCTAATGGATTAGTATTAAATGAAGAACAGATTAAGTTTTAATTATATCTTTCGTGTACGAGATATTAAAGTAAAGTATTAATGAGGGAGAGTATGAATTGAGGATAATGGATTAAATTTTGAGGATAAATAGAACAAAGAATAAGTATGAATTTTGTTATTGAGTTTCAAATGTCATCTAAGGGAAAGTGAAATCCAGGAAATACAATGTAGGCTCTTGGGACTAAGATGTAATTACAAGCTCCTGTCTCGTTTCGAGTCACGAAATTTCGAGGACGAATTTTTTTTTTAGTGGGGTAGTAATGTAACACCCTGATTTCTGCTGTTTCTGCTGTTTTTTTTTTGTATCGATAAACAAACATCTGTTTATTATTTTTATGAAACAAAGAAAATGATTTTGAGAAAACCAAAGTCATATTCATATCATACTTATTTTTATAAGTATACGGCGAAATTTTTGGTTGAAAATTCGGACGGAACCCGGTCTGCGTTTTCACCGACAGTAAGATTTTACTGATCAGAAAACCTAATTTTGACCCGTGAACGAAATGGATAGCGTTTGTATATCATTTCCAACGATATAGGTTATTTTTAAAATTTTCAAAATAAATATGTTATTATACTCGATTCGGGTGTAAAACCTAAATCGGGAGAATAACGGAGTCGGAAACGGAATTACGGAGAGATCGAAGGACCCCGGGCCACCGAGGGACACATATCACATAGTTTTGGTGAGTAGGGTGAGTCACCACTTATGACTCACCTTTGTCATGATTAAATTTCAAAATATCTAGATATTTCTTTAAACTAATGTAAAGACCGTTTTGCCCTTGGACGATTTTACCCTTGAACTTTCATCGAAATGACAAGTTTGCCCCACAATTTGTGGACACAAATCAGCCACATCCTCACTCATTTATCACCACATTTTGGTCATGATTGCTTTTTGGGAAATGACCATTTTGTCCTTATGTTGTCATAATACCACAAAAATGCCATTTTGTGAGATTACTACTTTGTCCTTGAATTTTTGTGTGTTAGACCCTTTCACCCCTCAAAGGCCACGACCCTAGGCAGCCAAGAGGCCCATTTTCAGTTCTATAAAAGGCAATCTTCATCTTCTCCATCAAGCTTTGCCATTTTTGCCATTAAAGCTCTAAGTACCATAGCTTGATTTTGTGAAGGAAGTAGGTGATTCCTTGCCCATTTTTCATTTCCAAGAGGTATACCAATCTTCTCTCACTCAATCATCATCATGTTCTTCATTGATTTTTGTGATTTGAAGTCTTGATCATATTTTTCAATTCCTAGATCTAGAACTTTGAAAAATCACCATAAATCATAGAAAAATCCTAAAAATATGAAACCAAATTCTATAATCCTAGTATTACCTCTATATTCTATATCTAGATGCTTGCATCAAACAAAGTTTTCGATCCTATTTAACCATAGGAGGCAGAACCTAGGGTTATGTGGGGAGGAGGATTTTGTTCATTTTCTTTACAAGATTCAATCTTATAAGCTATATAGGTATTAGATCTATGTTATTTGAGTTAAATTAGAGTCTCTAAACCATTTTAATGGTCATGGCCGAAAATCATTTGTTTAAGTATTGGAAGATTTAATTTCAATCTTTATGCCATGATCATTGATTTAGGGTTTTAAGTGATTATAAATCACTAATCCAAGAATTTAGAAATTTTAAGGATTTTGAACCCCAAAGTCAGCCCTTGGCCGAAACCAACATGTAGGATTTTAGGCTTGATTTAGTTGTTTGTTTGTTGATTGAGTGTTATTTTTGATGAAGGACAAGCTAGATTATCGCGTACGTGCGTTGACGGTTTCCGGATTCACGACAAAGTTTTAAATCGGAAGCTAAGTTCTTCGAGAGGTAAAGGGAGTTTACCTGAAGAGTTTTAGTAGTTATATACTCATTGTCGTGTTTGAATGTATGTTAATTTTTAAATCTTGGTAATGATGTCTTGCCTGAATTGTTTAGAGTTTGATTGGAATTTTAATATTATTGTTGTTGATTATATTACTGTTTTGCTTGATCGTGATTGGTGATGGCATGACATTGGTCATTGCTTGTTAACCAAGATTAAGACATTAAAGTACCTTAACTCAGAAATATCGAAAAAGTGGTGTTTTGTTTTCTTTGGAAAAATGAGAAGAAAATCCTAAATGATGAAAGTGTGAAGATAGAACAAAGTTAGGAAAGAAAGAAAATGGGAAATATCAAGATTCATGAAAAGGTTTAAAGAAGTTTTGAAAAGAAAAGTCTTTTGAAAACAAAAATTTTCTTTTAGGTTTGACCAAAAGTTGTTCAAAAATGGTAACATTTAGAGAAAATGCTCTCTTTGATAAATCTATTTAGAAGAGTTTTGTATTTAGTTCTAAGTTGAGAAAAAGATTTCAGTGGTTTCCTAAGTTTTCAGAAAACGGATTTCTAAAAGAAAACAGTTTTAGTGAAATAGTAATTCTAAGAACGAAAAGTATTTATGACACAAAATTTGGAAACTCTTGAACTTTTGTTTTTAGATTTAGTTTTCACTGAACGAAAACCTCTGAAAGAGAGTGAAAAAGAAAGGACCTAGTGCTCCGGATTGACGGGCTAGAGTTCTTGTTTTGAGTTTTGAGGAAAAGAAAGGACCTAGTGCTCCAGATTGAAGGGCTAGAGTTCTTGTGTTGAGTTTTGAGGGAAAGAAAGGACCTAGTGTTCCGGATTGACGGGCTAGAGTTCCTGTTCTAGTTTCAAGGAAAGATAGAACCCTAGAATTCCGAGACGTCGGACTAGTGTTCGGTTGTGAAGGGAATTGTGAATCATGGATTTTATTGATAAAATATTATGTGAGTATTAAAGTTTAATTTAATACTTGATTTAAAAGTAGTCGAGAGCGTAAGCCTTGACGAGGAAAGAACGATGGGAAAAAGAAAAATGAAAATGAGAACACTTTGTTTTACATGCATAGTCAGGCTTTTATGCCATTGTGGCAGACGTGCCATTGTGTATTCGAGCTACAATTTCACAAAGGGTGAATTGGGTAAATTGGTTAGTTACGGACCAAAGATAAATTCTAGGGTCTTTGGGTCTTAGGGACATTCGGGCTTCAAAAATCCAGCGAATACTTGGGGCCTTGCAACCTCGGGTCATGGAATTCGGTTACCCGGCACGAATGTACTCAATAGGGAACTATTCCAATATTATTTTAGGTGCTCCATCGTGATATTCCCTGAACAATTGGAGCGGACCTAAATTTAGAGGCCGATCTCATGAGACAATTGTGTTGAGGGTATCACAGACCTAATCATTGCTCGACGAAGGGAAGTTAGGATCTCCGGGAGATAGTGAACTAAATGGTGAATATTGAAGTGACATGAAATGTTTTACAAAATGCATTTGATTGTCGGGAATGGATCCTGTGTTTATGGTTATGATATATTGTATGTCATTGTGTGAGAGTCGTGTATGTGACTGCTATGATAAAACTCATATGTCGGTATCTCACCTTTGTACTATTTCTGTTTTGTTTCTTTTGTGGTATTTTGGGTTTGAGTGTACAGATGTTGCAGAGAAGTTCTCAGTTTCACTCGGGGATATTAGTCCTAATCCTTGAAGATGTCTGATGTTACTTATAATGGTGAGAACCATGGGGTCTTCCCCATGAATATCTTTTAGTGCGACCAGCTTAGTTTATCGAGTAAATTTTATTTGGAGAAAGTCATAGTAATAGGTATTATGACTCTGAGAGTCTTTTATTGGATTATTGTTATGTGTATGTATGCTTATGGCTCGGAGAGCTTCTATTGTGGATAGGATGTTTATGGCTCGGAGAGCCTTTCTTTTAGGATGAAAATATAAATGTTTTAGCAGGTGTGTTTATTTTGGGATGTTGAAATTACAGAGGAGACTCTGGAAATTTTTGTAAAAGAAATCGATCGGTACTTAAGTACATGTATATAAATCATTTTCGGAAAGCAAACCAGCGTAATTATTTTCAGTCTTTTAGTTTCAACATGTAGCACCAAGGGGGTGTTACATTAGTGGTATCAGAGCTGGTCGAGTCTTTCGGGAGCCTTTGGGAATAGGTCTATTATGTTTTGTTGTGTGATCTCTGATTAGTCACTGTTTGAATTGTTTCCTTATCTAAGCAATGTGTGTGGTTTATAAGTATTTTGTTTTCTTGATGGGTTTCCACTGGTTTTACCTTGTATGAAACCATAACTAGTAAGTTGTGTTTTGGTTTATGTGTGACACATTTGTTTATCCTTTGGGATTGTGTCAAACATTTGAAGTAGTGTGCCTGTTGTAGAGGATTTTCCAAGAGTGTTCCCTAGAAATGTTATAGGTTTGCTGCTTGTGTAGGATATTGGATTTCGATCGATCTAGTTTCTAGATTCGATTTGATCTCAACAACCTTGTGTGTGATGTCAACTACACCGTTGGTCGAGTTAGATGACTCGATTCAACTAAAAGATCTGTGTCTAAGCAGCTCGTTGGACTGAGTGTTTCGTGGGAAACACCAATGTTGTGTGATAGTTCGAGAATCCGCGTGGATTTCTGACAACTCAACAAAGTGAAGATTAATAACAAGTATTCTCCACCGTGCTTAGTTGATCTGATAGATCGATTAAGTGGAGATGTTGTCTAATCAAAAATAGACTTGAGGACGAATTAGCACCAGATTGGAGTGAGGACCGATTTAAAGATTTTTGGAGCCGCTGACTCAGCTTATGAGGAAAGATCAACTCTTCGTATGCCTGAGAAACTGGTCAAGTTATCCGTGATCGTGCCCGATTCAGAGTGACCATACTAAACGTGTTTCGAAAGACCCGTGTACTTGTTGGAACCAAGGCAAGTCGATTTGAATTTTCAACCTTAGATGAGTGTCTCTCGATTAAGAAACTCTTAACTGTACTATTTGGTTCCTTATGGACTAGTTAGTTGACAATTGTCCCTAGAGTCCCTATGGTTGTATTAAACAATCACAGTGACCAAGTTCATACATGTCAAGCAGACTTTTCTGACCTTGATTTGAAAGTTATCAGGACTCATACATTGGTTATGCTAGTCAGTAATTTCAGTATGCTCTAATGGAATTCCTTGTATGTGAGAATTTGTACTCACACTTCTGAATAACCCTCAGTGTATTAGACATTTGAATGGATTGATTTGGTAATATTCATTATCCTGGATATTTGCACATTTCGTTGAAAGAATTTGTTATGACTGTTTCTTGAGTTATAACACAGATAACTTCGTGGTAATAGAAGTTTCTTGATGAAACTTAGTCTAGTCACTTCTACTTTTGGTAGATGTGATCCAGACTGATTTTTGACTAGGCTATTTTGCTTTTAAATCATCGTTTTATAAATTCCTTATATTAAGAAGTAATCATCTTGGTGTTAGAAATTATCCATCTTGTGATTTCCTGATTCACTGGAAGTTTGTATGGAATGAGGAATTTAGTAGAGTCATGTTTGTAAGAATGTACTGGGCATTTTTACACTCACGATCCTATTGAAGAATCTTCTTACATATTGGACACTCAATTATCTTTCAAATTGATAAAATTATTCTCTATAATTTCTTGTGAAAGTGAGACCAAGAAAATTCCTTCCTTGAAAATTTATTTTCATAATCTTTTTAAGGCCAAGTCTTGTTGTAGTTCGATAGAACTTGTTTCTTTTGGATCAATTTTAACCTATATCTTTTCCAAGCGTCATTGACGTGTGACCCATCTCATAAATTATGCGGATGGTTACTTGATTCACATCACGATATCGAGTTAGTTGAGTACAAGAAGAATGTAATTGACATTTGAGACATTCCTAGTTAAGATGTTGGCATCGTAATCAATGTTGTAGTGGGTTACCGAGTATCTTCAAGAGTTTTAATTAGTTCGAGTGATCATGGACACGTTGATAAAGTCAACACATTTCTTATATATTAAGATCCACTATGAAGCGGAGAAGCTAAATGAAGTAGGTATCAGAGGACTGAACATGATTCATGGAGTATTTTCAAGTATCGTATCAAAGTAAAACCCGAAGTTTACTAACGTTTGTCGGTAAGGTCTGCTCTAAGTGTTGAGGACCAAGTTGACGCTAAGCTCAATGGATCATTCTCAACTCGAGTGGGTGAGCGAGAAAATGATATGATCTTTAGGAGGTTGGTTTGGGAGTGAGTGTAGTATTTGACTACGATCATCGCTTTAGCCGGATAGACAAGAAGTAACGAAAGTTTTGTTGAGGTATAGTTATGACTAGTAAGATGTGAATCCTTTAAAATAAATACCAGTGAGTGAGACAACTATTATAAATCAAATGTTGATCGAAGCAGAATACCATTAAAGGAATGTAGGGTAATGATTGAGGTTGTAATTGAGATTAGTTGTATGAATCTGGAGATTTACGGGAAAGTGTCTATAGTAGTTTTCTATAATGCTCAACAGGAGCAATAAAGAGGAGTTCTGAAATAAAAACTAAGTTGTTAGAAAAGTTCAAGGTTTATGATTTTGGATAATTCAAATTGAGGTGATTCTTTTGTTTGGTTGTAGTTACATGAAGGATGGTAATCATATTCTTTAAGATTGAAATGTATGAATTTAATATAACCTAGAAGAGTAGGCTACACCCAAAATGACTGAATACCTTAAGTAGGAAGTGATGCATATTATGGTCAAGTTAGTTTGATCTTGGTGATAACTATGAGAGTTAGATGTGTGGAAAGCAGTTTTTTTTTAGTGGACCAGTAATTGAGAATAGAAGTGATTAAGTTTGAATTTGTTATTCATGTGAGAGGAATGTATATCTTAGTTAAATCTTGGTGTTAAAAGTGAGAGTTATGGATGTAGAGGAAAATTTTTCTAATGGATTAGTATTAAATGAAGAACAGATTAAGTTTTAATTATATCTTTCGTGTACGAGATATTAAAGTAAAGTATTAATGAGGGAGAGTATGAATTGAGGATAATGGATTAAATTTTGAGGATAAATAGAACGAAGAATAAGTATGAATTTTGTTATTGAGTTTCAAATGTCATCTAAGGGAAAGTGAAATCCGGGAAATACAATGTAGGCTCTTGGGACTAAGATGTAATTACAAGCTCCTGTCTCGTTTCGAGTCACGAAATTTCGAGGACGAATTTTTTTTTTAGTGGGGTAGTAATGTAACACCCTGATTTCTGCTGTTTCTGCTGTTTTTTTTTGTATCGATAAACAAACATCTGTTTATTATTTTTATGAAACAAAGAAAATGATTTTGAGAAAACCAAAGTCATATTCATATCATACTTATTTTTATAAGTATACGGCGAAATTTTTGGTTGAAAATTCGGACGGAACCCGGTCTGCGTTTTCACCGACAGTAAGATTTTACTGATCAGAAAACCTAATTTTGACCCGTGAACGAAATGGATAGCGTTTGTATATCATTTCCAACGATATAGGTTATTTTTAAAATTTTCAAAATAAATATGTTATTATACTCGATTCGGGTGTAAAACCTAAATCGGGAGAATAACGGAGTCGGAAACGGAATTACGGAGACTGAACCGGACCCCGGGCCACCGAGGGACACATATCACATAGTTTTGGTGAGTAGGGTGAGTCACCACTTATGACCCACCTTTGTCATGATTAAATTTCAAAATATCTAGATATTTCTTTAAACTAATGTAAAGACCGTTTTGCCCTTGGACGATTTTACCCTTGAACTTTCATCGAAATGACAAGTTTGCCCCACAATTTGTGGACACAAATCAGCCACATCCTCACTCATTTATCACCACATTTTGGTCATGATTGCTTTTTGGGAAATGACCATTTTGTCCTTATGTTGTCATAATACCACAAAAATGCCATTTTGTGAGATTACTACTTTGTCCTTGAATTTTTGTGTGTTAGACCCTTTCACCCCTCAAAGGCCACGACCCTAGGCAGTCAAGAGGCCCATTTTCAGTTCTATAAAAGGCAATCTTCATCTTCTCCATCAAGCTTTGCCATTTTTGCCATTAAAGCTCTAAGTACCATAGCTTGATTTTGTGAAGGAAGTAGGTGATTCCTTGCCCATTTTTCATTTCCAAGAGGTATACCAATCTTCTCTCACTCAATCATCATCATGTTCTTCATTGATTTTTGTGATTTGAAGTCTTGATCATATTTTTCAATTCCTAGATCTAGAACTTTGAAAAATCACCATAAATCATAGAAAAATCCTAAAAATATGAAACCAAATTCTATAATCCTAGTATTACCTCTATATTCTATATCTAGATGCTTGCATCAAACAAAGTTTTCGATCCTATTTAACCATAGGAGGCAGAACCTAGGGTTATGTGGGGAGGAGGATTTTGTTCATTTTCTTTACAAGATTCAATCTTATAAGCTATATAGGTATTAGATCTATGTTATTTGAGTTAAATTAGAGTCTCTAAACCATTTTAATGGTCATGGCCGAAAATCATTTGTTTAAGGATTGGAAGATTTAATTTCAATCTTTATGCCATGATCATTGATTTAGGGTTTTAAGTGATTATAAATCACTAATCCAAGAGTTTAGAAATTTTAAGGATTTTGAACCCCAAAGTCAGCCCTTGGACGAAACCAACATGTAGGATTTTAGGCTTGATTTAGTTGTTTGTTTGTTGATTGAGTGTTATTTTTGATGAAGGACAAGATAGATTATCGTGTACGTGCGTTGACGGTTTCCGGATTCACGACAAAGTTTTAAATCGGAAGCTAAGTTCTTCGAGAGGTAAAGGGAGTTTACCTGAAGAGTTTTAGTAGTTATATACTCATTGTCGTGTTTGAATGTATGTTAATTTTTAAATCTTGGTAATGATGTCTTGCCTGAATTGTTTAGAGTTTGATTGGAATTTTAATATTATTGTTGTTGATTATATTACTGTTTTGCTTGACTGTGATTGGCTGATGGCATGACATTGGTCATTGCTTGTTAACCAAGATTAAGACATTAAAGTACCTTAACTCAGAAATATCGAAAAAGTGGTGTTTTGTTTTCTTTGGAAAAATGAGAAGAAAATCCTAAATGATGAAAGTGTGAAGATAGAACAAAGTTAGGAAAGAAAGAAAATGGGAAATATCAAGATTCATGAAAAGGTTTAAAGAAGTTTTGAAAAGAAAAGTCTTTTGAAAACAAAAATTTTCTTTTAGGTTTGACCAAAAGTTGTTCAAAAATGGTAACATTTAGAGAAAATGCTCTCTTTGATAAATCTATTTAGAAGAGTTTTGTATTTAGTTCTAAGTTGAGAAAAAGACTTCAGTGGTTTCCTAAGTTTTCAGAAAACGGATTTCTAAAATAAAACAGTTTTAGTGAAATAGTAATTCTAAGAACGAAAAGTATTTATGACACAAAATTTGGAAACTCTTGAACTTTTGTTTTTAGATTTAGTTTTCACTGAACGAAAACCTCTGAAAGAGAGTGAAAAAGAAAGGACCTAGTGCTCCGGATTGACGGGCTAGAGTTCTTGTTTTGAGTTTTGAGGAAAAGAAAGGACCTAGTGCTCCAGATTGAAGGGCTAGAGTTCTTGTGTTGAGTTTTGAGGGAAAGAAAGGACCTAGTGTTCCGGATTGACGGGCTAGAGTTCCTGTTCTAGTTTCAAGGAAAGATAGAACCCTAGAATTCCGAGACGTCGGACTAGTGTTCGGTTGTGAAGGGAATTGTGAATCATGGATTTTATTGATAAAATATTATGTGAGTATTAAAGTTTAATTTAATACTTGATTTAAAAGTAGTCGAGAGCGTAAGCCTTGACGAGGAAAGAACGATGGGAAAAAGAAAAATGAAAATGAGAACACTTTGTTTTACATGCATAGTCAGGCTTTTATGCCATTGTGGCAGACGTGCCATTGTGTATTCGAGCTACAATTTCACAAAGGGTGAATTGGGTAAATTGGTTAGTTACGGACCAAAGATAAATTCTAGGGTCTTTGGGTCTTAGGGACATTCGGGCTTCGAAAATCCAGCGAATACTTGGGGCCTTGCAACCTCTGGTCGTGGAACTCGGTTACCCGGCACGAATGTACTCAATAGGGAACTATTCCAATATTATTTTAGGTGCTCCATCGTGATATTCCCTGAACAATTGGAGCCGGACCTAAATTTAGAGGCCGATCTCATGAGACAATTGTGTTGAGGGTATCACAGCCTAATCATTGCTCGACGAAGGGAAGTTAGGATCTCCGGAGATAGTGAACTAAATGGTGAATATTGAAGTGACATGAAATGTTTTACAAAATGCATTTGATTGTCAGGAATGGATCCCTGTGTTTATGGTTATGATATATTGTATGTCATTGTGTGAGAGTCGTGTATGTGACTGCTATGATAAAACTCATATGTCGGTATCTCACCTTTGTACTATTTCTGTTTTGTTTCTTTTGTGGTATTTTGGGTTTGAGTGTACAGATGTTGCAGAGAAGTTCTCAGTTTCACTCGGGGATATTAGTCCTAATCCTTGAAGATGTCTGATGTTACTTATAATGGTGAGAACCATGGGGTCTTCCCCATGAATATCTTTTAGTGCGACCAGCTTAGTTTATCGAGTAAATTTTATTTGGAGAAAGTCATAGTAATAGGTATTATGACTCTGAGAGTCTTTTATTGGATTACTGTTATGTGTATGTATGCTTATGGCTCGGAGAGCTTCTATTGTGGATAGGATGTTTATGGCTCGGAGAGCCTTTCTTTTAGGATGAAAATATAAATGTTTTAGAAGGTGTGTTTATTTTGGGATGTTGAAATTACAGAGGAGACTCTGGAAATTTTTGTAAAAGAAATCGATCGGTACTTAAGTACATGTATATAAATCATTTTCGGAAAGCAAACCAGCGTAATTATTTTCAGTCTTTTAGTTTCAACATGTAGCGCCAAGGGGGTGTTACAACAAGAAACCATAAGTTCACTTCAAGAGATCTAAGTTGCCATCTTGTTGAAGTTCATCAAGATCATTCAATCTTCTTCTTCTTCTATCTTCAACTTCTTGAGGTAAAATCATGAGCCATGATCATTTCTTCTTCTCCTTGAAACTACTTCATCTCTTTTCATGTTTCATTTTTGAAACCCATTTTTGACTAGTTTCATGAAAAAGATTCATAACCAATTGTATAGATGAAATTATTGAATCATGATAGTTTCTACCATCCATCTAAGGCCTTAGCATCTTGTATTTAAGAGATTTTATGAAAATGAAAACCCTAACCCTATGAACCCTAGGTTGGTCGAAACCCTCATGAAAATGGGTTTGATGATTTTTGTTCAATTTTTGAAATCTAATACTTGATTGAAGCTCTCTAGTACCTATATGATCTAAATCGAAGAGCTTGAAACCAAAGAAAATTCCTAACCAATTTTTCTCTATAGGACTGAAACACTAACCCTAATCTTGTATACCTAATGCTCTAGGATGATGTATCCAAGAGATTAGGAGAATTTGAAAACCCTAGCCTTTTTTTCATGATTGGACGAATTCACACCCATGTGAGTTAGTAGGATTTCTTCAAAATTTAACTTGTTCTATGTTGTTTTGTGAAGGAATTGTTGAGTAGTTGTTGTTTGGAGTTGTGTGGAGGAAGCTGAGATCCAGGAGATCATTTTGTGAATGAAAAATCCATACTCTGATGTAAATGGAGTTTACCTGAGGAGTTTTAGTTAGTCACGAACATATTGTTGTATTTGAATGTATGTTAATTTTTAATCATTGTAATGAGGTTTTGCTTAAATTGTTTAGAGTTTGTTTGGTGTTTTAATGTTATTGTTGTTAATGATGTTGACTGAGATTTTATTGCTTGATTGTGATTGGCTGAGGGCATGACATTGGTCATTGCTTGTTAATGAAGAATTAAATCATTAAAATTCTTAACTCAGAAAACTTGAGAAATTGGTTTTGTTTCTGGAAGTGAGAAGCCTTCTAATAATGATAATGTTTGTAAATTCAAGATTTTGGTAAAAGTTACATTCAAGAATGTCATGTTTGTTTTTTGATTTAGTTTTCACTGAACAAAAAACCAAGTGGAAAAAGATGGATATGGCAAGGACCTAGAATTGTCGATGTGTCGGGCCAGTGTTCCTATTGGAAAATTTGTGGGAAAGGATAAGAACCTAGATTGCTGAGACGTCGCGCTAGTGTTCATTGGAGAAAGAGATTTTAAATCATCATTTTTGTTTTATTACCTGAATAAAAGTAGTCGGGAGCTTTAAGCTTCGACGAGGAAAGAACATAGCGAAAAAGAAAAAGAAAACGAAAACCATTGGTTTACATGCATAGTCTGGCAGGCGTGCCATTGTGTATCGAGCTACAATCTCTCACAAAGGGTGGATTGGTAAATTGGATAGTTATGGACCAAAGATATATTCTTGGGTCTTTGGGTCTATTAGGGACATTCGGGCTCGAAAACCCACGGATGGCTCGGGAATTTGCAACCTCGGGTCGTGGAACTCGGTTACCCTGCACGTAATGTACTCAATAGGGAACTATTCAATATTATTTAGGTGAGACGTGATACCCTAGAACAATTGGGGATCGGACCTAAATTGAGAGGCCGACCCAACGCGAAACAATTTTGTTATAGGGATTATTGCGGCCCATCATGCTCGACGAAGGGAAATTAGGATCTCCAGAGATTTATGAAATAGATAGTGGATATTGAAGTGACATGAAATGTTTTATAAAATGCATTGGTTGTCGGGTACGAATCCCTGTTGAGATATTCGTGATGTTATGTTATAGTTTTGTTGTTGTCATATGATTTTGTTTGTGAGTCGGGTATGTGGCAGCTATGATAAAACTCATATGTCGGTATCTCACATTTGCATTATTTCTATTTGGTTTTCTATGTTATGATGTACTATTTGTGTGCGCAGATGGATCCAATGAATCACTTGACCCATTCGGGGTTTCTGGGCCTAGCCTTTGAGCACTTAGATGATGGAGGCACTTAGGTGATTAACCTGGGAGCCTGAAGCTCCACTTATACCGGGCCGATACTTTCTACAAAAGGGACGGAAGCAGGAATGACGTCGTGTTCACATAGCGTGAAGACAGCGGAGGTTCCACTACTGCCTATCTAGCTTCTATTGAGTACTTTGTTGGAGATGAGAAACACCTACCATCAGCCTCCACCCCTACAGATTGTACCTGGAGCAGTACCCGCATCCCCAGTACCAGAGTTACCTGCTCCCCTGATCCTCATTGGAGGCGATGAAGATGACGATGAGATGATTGAGGAAGACCCTCAAGAGGATGACCCGATTGAGGAGGATCCCCACGAGGATTAGGAGGTGGCAGAGTATCACCATTTGGAGGAGGAGGTTGACCCCACAACTGATGTGGAAGTTGGAGGAGTTTCACCCGAACCTTCTGTTGATAGGGATGGCCATGGAGGTCTCCCTAATGGTTTTCATTAGTTGACCAGCTTAGGACTGTTACTTTTTTTGGAGGTAGTGGTAGCTTCTTCTAGTTTGTATATCTGGCTAATGAGAGCCCGTCTTTTTGTAGTAATGGTTATCTGCTTAGCCCTTGTTTTTGGTATTGTATAGTTATATCTGTATTTTCTTTACTGATGATAGAACTCCGACCAATGACCCAAAAATATAAGGGTACAAATGTAGGAAAACAGTGATGAAAATATTATGTTGATGCATAGATGTATTGGATATATATATATATTTATATAAAGGTGATGTGTTTATGTATATGTTAAAAGAAACTTTTTTTACACCAATTTTCGAACATGAACAAGTCATAAATTATTTTTCGAAAGTAACCAACAATTTTTTTTGTCTATTTTATGCATCGAGTAAGTTTTTATGTTGCGCCGAGGAAGGCGTTACAGACATGGGTTGCCTATCACTGGATGACGATGAGGAGTATGTGATGAGCTTTGGAGTGGATGGGAAGGCAGAAGAGGAGGCTGATATTCAACTATGTTTGGAGGGTAGGTTCTTAACTGATAGACCAATCCGGTCAAATATAATGAAGGAAAGAATGACTAGCATTTTTGGAGACCGGTGAAGGGAGTTACGATTAAGGAAGGCTATCCTGGTATCTTTTTGTTTCAGTTTTTTCATCGGAAGGATATGGAGGGTGTGGCTAGAGGAGGACCTTAGACTTTTGATAACTATCTATTGATCTTGGGAAAGATGCAGATTGGAGTCTCTTCACAAAGTATTGCACTGAATCATGTGGAATTCTGGGTCCAAATCCATGATTTGCCGGTGGGCTTTATGTCAGAAGTGATGGGAACCCATATTGGGAATTACATTGGAGAATTTATGGAATATGATCCATCAAACAACTCAAGTTTCTGGCGTAGCTATATATATGCACTTCAGAGTTCTTATTGATGTGAGACTATAGCTAAAGAAAGAACGAAGGGTTAGGAGGACTGGGGGAGAGTGGTGTATGACGAAATTTATTTATGAAGGCCTAGTGACCTATTTATCAGTATAGATCTACCAACTTCATTATCATTAAAGGCCTATGACCTATTTATAGGTGGAGGTATACCTTAAAAATTGGCCTATATCAGACTAGTAGGCCATTCTTAGGTCTCAAGATTGCAATAGAAGTCAGGCTCAGGCCTGTCAGGGCCTAGCCTATTCCCACCCCTACTCACCCAAGGTGAGTATTTTTAGATTAAAAAACCTGGTTTGGTAGCTAATTAAGTAATTATACAGTGATGGCAATAAATCAGACGCATGGATATTTCGAAAATAAAAATATCTTTTTGGGAAAGATTTCAAAATAATTCAAGAAATATCATACTTAAATGTTATTGTAATTTCCAGTCAAAAAAAAATGTTATTGTAAATTAAAAGTAAATTATTAGCTGACACAGCTTGTTGACTATATATTAATTACTGACTTTTGTTTAAGGAAAACATAGAATGGTCAATAATTGTCTTTGCAGAGGAATGCCTTTGATATCCTCTAATTAATAATATATTTTATTTATTTTTTAAGAACATCTTATTTTAATATCCTTAATTACGAAAATATCCAACATATGTACCACTATAAATTTGGTGCATACCAAGGATTCCAATCACAATTGGAGACAAAGAAAACTCTAGTTTAGAATCATATCTTGGAGAGCATATTAGTTGCATCAAAAAAAGTGAGAAAGAATGGCAAAAGCTTCATTTCAATTGGCTCTCTTTGTACTCTTGATTATGGTTGCATCTGGTATTCCTCCATCCTTCTTTTGTGTTTGCCTATGTTAGAGTTTTTCTTCACGCACAAAAATGCTTAGGTTCCTACAAAAATGTCAACTAAAAAGTTCAAAAATTATTATAAATAGATATTTAATTAAAAGTTAATATATTTATTATTTTCATTTTTATGTTAATTGAATCTAACAAAAAACATACAAACTTATCTTCATTTTTTTTTTTTGCTTTTTTGTTAATTTTAAAGGTTTGACAGCACACGCATATGATGCACCTGGCCAATGTTCGACAGATGCTGATTGTAAAGATTTTTGCGAAGGACATTGCGGAGGCCATTGTGAACCTGGATTTGATTATGGAATTTGCAAATGTAACTGTGATTCAACAAAAGTGCATCCATGATATTACAATGTAGTCAAATGAATTGTACTACCTCTATATTGGATTAAGATAAAAATGAAAACCAATAAAATAATGTTTTTCTAGTTTGTTGTGGTGAATAATGCAACGTCTATATTTTTTTATATTAGGAATGCAACGTCTATATAAAATGAAGCGGGTATAATAAATTTCCAATTATTTTATTTTTGATGTTGAGAATTGGGATCGATGAAGGATGAATATTTGTTTCAATATACAATTTTGTTTTCATTTTTATTGTCATCTTTTCATTTGGAAAATATTTTGGGGCAATTTTTTGTTGTTGTCAAGTATCATCTTTGTTCTTGTAAACGTATATTAGGTGGTAAAATTGTAAATAAAATAGTAAATAATTAGAGTAAATAAATAAATACAAATTATTAAATATATTAAATTTAGTTAATTTTGTAATTAAACTGGACCACTTTGACAATATACTTTTCATTTTATACCTTAATTTATAATAAATTATCCTTTCAATATAATCAAGGTTAAAAAAATGTTTTTGTAATTAATTTATATATATATATATATATATATATATATATATATATATATATATATATATACATATACATATATATAAATAAATATTTGAGATTTAATAAGTTAGTCCTTTAAATAATAAAAAATTTGTTTTGATCTTCTAAATTATAAACGTTACACCAATATATTAGTTTTTTCTTCAGATTGATACTAATGGTGTTAAGTTTGCATCCTTTTTTTTTTTTGAAAGAATGTTTGTACAGTTGGTCACCCAAAATATTTTAGCCTATAATCAGCCTTCCTTACAATAAGATCCATATATTTTCTCTCAACCCTGAGACGTTTTTGGTTTTTCTCTCAACCCTGAGACGCTGGTGACTTCGTTACAATTGCTTGCTGCGACTTTGATTGATCATAACATCTATGGCTGCAAACATAAACATGGACATTGTAACTCCCCGATCTGTTTTCCAATATCTATAAGATATTTATATATTTATATTTTTATCTGAGGCCTAGAAAATTATTTTGACTAAAACAAAATCATATCTAGACTCTACTTGATGGTAGGAAGTTTCAGTTAAATTTTGGGTTGAAAATTCAGAAGAAACCCGGTCTGCGTTTTCACTGACAGTAAAAGTTTATTGATCAGAAAACCTAATTTTAACAGGTAAACGAAACATCAATGATTCTTATCCCTTTTAAGTGATATGAGCCATTTCCAAATTTTCGCTCTAAAATAAATATTATATTTTATTCGGGTGAAATATTCAAACCAAACGTGCTTTAAAACCTAAGTCGGGTAAACGGCGGAGCTGAATATGGTGCAGAGACGATGGTGCAGGGATGATGGAATAGATTAATGGAAGTGTCACATCATGACTCATCAAAAGTCATGATGACAACTACTCCTCACAAAAACACAAAGACAAGAAACCATAAGTTCACTTCAAGAGCTCTAAGTTGCCATCTTGTTGAAGTTCATCAAGATCATTCAATCTTCTTCTTCTATCTTCAACTGCTTGAGGTAAAATCAAGAGCCAAGATCATCTCTTCTTCTCCTTGAAACTACTTCATCTCTTTTCATGTTTCATTTTTGAAACCCATTTTTGACTAGTTTCATGAAAAAGATTCATAACCAATTGTATAGATGAAATTCTTGAATCATGATAGTTTCTACCATCCATCTAAGGCCTTAGCATCTTGTATTTAAGAGATTTGATGAAAATGAAAACCCTAACCCTATGAACCCTAGGTTGGTCGAAACCCTCATGAAAATGGGTTTGATGATTTTTGTTCAATTTTTGAAATCTAATACTTCATTGAAGCTCTCTAGTACCTATATGATCTAAATCTAAGAGCTTGGAACCAAAGAAAATTCCTAACCCATTTTTCTCTATAGGACCAAAACCCTAACCCTAAGGGTTAAATGAAATTTTTCAAATTCTTGAGTTATATCAATCGATCTTGTATACCTAATGCTCAAGGATCATGTATCCAAGAGATTAGGAGAATTTGAAAACCCTAGCCTTTTTTTTCATGATTGGCCGAATTCACACCCATGTGAGTTAGTAGGATTTCTTCAACATTTAACTTGTTCTATGTTGTTTTGTGAACGAATTGTTGAGTAGTTGTTGTTTGGAGTTGTGTGGAGGAAGCTGAGATCCAGGAGATCATTTTCTGAATGAAAATCCATACTCTGATGTATATGGAGTTTACCGGAGGAGTTTTAGTTAGTCACGTACTTATTGTTGTATTTGAATGTATGTTAATTTTTAATCATTGTAATGATGTTTTGCTTAAATTGTTTAGAGTTTGTTTGGAGTTTTAATTTTATTGTTGTTAATGATGTTGACTAAGATTTTATTGCTTGATTGTGATTGGCTGAGGGCATGACATTGGTCATTGCTTGTTAATGAAGAATTAAATCATTAAAATGCTCAACTCAAAAAACTTGTGAAATTGGTTTTGTTTCTGGAAGTGAGAAGACTACTAATAATGAGAATTTTTGTAACTTCAAGATTTTGGTAAAAGTTACATTCAAGAAAGTCTTGGATAATTTTTCAATGAGGGTTAGTGAGAACCAAAATTTGTGACAAGTTTCATGTTCTTTTAACCTAAACTATTTTGAGGAAAAAGAACGAAAATGGAAGACATCAAAATCTTATGAAAATGTTTAAAAGTATTGAAGGAAAAAGTCTTTTGAAAAGAGATATTTCTTTTAAGTTTTACAAAAGTTTTTGTTCAAAATGAAAAGATTTAGAGAAAATACTTCATTTGATAAATTTATTGACAAAAGTTTAATATTTAGTCAGAAGTTGAGAAAAAGGTTATTAGTGGTTTCTAAGTTTTTTAGAAATGGATTTTAAAATAAAATGTTTCTGTAAAAGTGTATTTACAAGAACGAAAAGGTCTTTATGACACAAAGTTGAAGAACTTTTGTATTTGTTTTTCGATTTAGTTTTCACTGAATGAAAAACCATGTGTAAAAAGATGGATATGGAAAGGACCTAGAATTGCCGAAGTGTCGGGCTAGTGTTCCTATTGGAAAATTTGAGGGAAAGGATAAGAACCTAGATTGCCGAGACGTCGAGCTAGTGTTCATTGGAGAAAGAGATTTTAAATCATTATTTTTGTTTTAATACCTGAATAAAAGTAGTTGGGAGATTTAAGCTTCGACGAGGAAAGAACGAAGCGAAAAAGAAAAAGAAAACAAAAACCATTGGTATACATGCATAGTCTGGTAGACGTGCCATTGTGTGTCGAGCTACAATCTCACAAAGGGTGGATTGGCAAATTGGATAGTTATGGACCAAAGATATATTCTTGGGTCTTTGGGTCTATTAGGGACATTCGGGCTCGAAAACCCATGGAAGGTACGGGCATTTGCAACCTCGGGCCGTGGAACTCGGTTACCCTGCACGTAATTTAATCAATAGGGAACTATTCAATATTATTTAGGTGAGACTTGATACCATAGAACAATTAGGGATCGGACCTAAATTGAGAGGCCGACCCAACGCGAAACAATTGTGTTATAGGGATTATTGAGACCTATCATGCTCGACGAAGGGAAATTAGAATCTCCAGAGATTTACGAAATAGATAATGGATAGTGAAGTAACATGAAATGTTTTATAAAATGCATTGGTTGTCGAGTACGAATCCCTGTTGAGATATTCGTGATGTTATGTTATAGTTTTGTTGTTGTCATATGATTTTGTTTGTGAGTCGCGTATGTGGCAGCTGTGATAAAACTCATATGTCGGTATCTCACATTTGCATTATTTCTATTTGGTTTTCTATGTTGTGGTGTACTATTTGTGTGAACAGATGGATCCAATGAATCACTTGACCCATTCGGGGTTTCTGGGCCTAGCCTTTGAGCACTTAGATGATGGAGGCGCTTAGGTGATTAACCCGGGAGCCTGAAGCTCCACTTATACCGGGCCGTTACTTACTACAAAAAGGACTGAAGCAGGAATGACGTCGTGCTCACATAGCATGAAGACAGTGGAGGTTCCACTATTGCCTATCTAGCTTCGACTTTGTTGGAGACGAGAAACACCTACCATCAGGCTCCACCCTTACAGATTGTACCTGGAGCAGTACCCGCATCCCCAGTACGAAAGTTACCTGCTACCCTGATCCTCTTTGGAGGGATGATCATGACGATGAGATGATTGAGGAAGACCCTCAAGAGGACGACCCGATTGAGGAGGATCCTCACGAGGATTAGGAGGCGGCAGAGTATCACTCTTTGGAGGAGGAGGTTGACCCCCCAGCTGATGTGGAAGTTGAAGGAGTTTCACTCGATCCTTCTCCTGATAGGGATGGCCATGGAGGTCTCCCTAACGGATTTCATTAGTTGACTAGCTTAGGACTGTTAGTTTTTTTGGAGGTAGTGGTAGCTTTTTCTAGTTTGTATATCTGGCTAATGAGAGCCCATATTTTTGTAGTAATGGTTATCTGCTTAGCCCTTGTTTTTGGTATTGTATAGTTATATCTGTATTTTCTTTACTGATGATAGAACTCTGACTAATGACCCAAAACTATAAGGGTATTGATGTAGGAAAACAGTGATGAAAATATTATTTTGATGCATATTTTTATTGGAGATATATATATATATATATATATATATATATATATATATATATATATATTAATTTATGACTTGTTCATGTTTGAAAACTGGTGTAAAAAAAATTTCTTTTAACATATACATAAATACATCACCTTTATATATATATATATATATATATATATATATATATATATATATATATATATATATATATATATATATAAAGGTGATGTATTTATGTATATGTTAAAAGAAATTTTTTTTACACCAGTTTTCAAACATGAACAAGTCATAAATTATTTTTCGAAAGTAACCAACAAATTGTTTTCTGTTTATTTTCCGCAAAGAGTAAGTTTTTATGTTGCGCCGAAGGAGGCGTTACAAACATAGGTGACCTATCACTAGATGACGATGAAGAGTATGGGATGAGCTTTGGAGGGGATGGGAAGGCAGAAGAGGAGGCTGACATTCAACTATGTTTGGTGGGTAGGTTCTTAACTGATAGACCTATCTGATCAAATATAATGAAAGAAAGAATGGCTACCATTTTTGGAGACCGGTGAAGGGATTTACGATTAAGGAAAGCCATCCTAGTATCTTTTTGTTTCAGTTTTTTCATCGGAAGGATATGGAGGGTGTGTCTAGATGAGGACCTTGGACTTTTGTTAACTATCTGTTGATCTTGGGAAAGATGCAAATTGGAATCTTTCACAAAGTTTTGCACTGAATCATGTGGAATTCTGGTTCCAAATCCATGATTTACCGGTGGGCTTTTTGTCAGAAGTGGTGGGAACCCATATCGGGAATTTCATTGGAGAATTTTTTGAATATGATCCATCAAACAACTCAAGTTTCTGGCGTAGCTATATATATGCGAATCAGAGTTCATATTGATGTGAGACTATAGCTAAAGTGTAACATCCCTGGCTGCTCTATGGATTGACGACTGTCCCCACAGACCCAACACGTGTCTTTTCAGCGTGCTTTGTCCTCACTCACACACTTCCCGGGAAAACTTCCCAGTAGATCACCCATCCCATAATTGTTCCAAGTCTAGCACACTTAATTGTGGAGTTCTTAAGTGATGGGCTCCCGAAAAGAAAATGCATCTTGTTAGTATAGGTAGTACCCATCAATTCATATAAGCCTTCCTCAACTGTATAGTCTCATACCTACACAGTCTCAGGATCCCTCTCATTCGGGTGTGTTATCGGTTCATTCATGTGTCCCTCCGCCTAGAAGCCTGTCAGGAGCCGCTCCTTGTCCATGCCTTCTTGCACCGGCGATCACTCCCCGCCCTCGTCGGCACCCGAGTGTTACATAAAGAAAGAACGAAGGGTTAGGAGGACTGGGGGAGAGTGGTGTATGACAAAATTTATTTGTGAAGGCCTAGTGACCTATTTATCAGTATAGATCTACCAACTTCTTTATCATTAGAGGCCTATGACCTATTTATAGGTGGAGGTATATTTAAAGGTCTTGTTGATAAGTATGCTTTTAAATAGGCTTTCAGGTTAGGCCAAATTTTGGAGTTGGCCAGGCTCGTACCTTAAAAATTGGCCTATATCAAACTAATAGGCCACGCTTAGGCCTCAAGATTGGAATAGAAGTCAGGCTCAGGCCTGTCGGGACCTAGCCTATTCCCACCCCTACTCACCCAAGGTGAGTTTTTTTAGATTAAAAAACCTAGTTTTGTAGCTAATTAAGTAATTATACAGTGATGGTAATAAATCAGACGCATGGATATTTCGAAAATAAAAATATCTTTTTGGGAAAGATTTCAAAATAATTCAAGAAATATCATACTTAAATGTTATTGTAAATTCCAGTCAAAAAAAATGTTATTGTAAATTAAAAATAACTTATTAGCTGACACAGCTTGTTGACTATATATTAATTAATGACTTTTGTTTAAGGAAATATAGAATGGTCAATAATTGTCTTTGCAGAGGAATTCCTTCGATATCCTCTAATTAATAATATATTTTATTTATTTATTAAGAACATCTTATTTTAATATCCTTAATTACAAAAATATCCAACATATGGACCACTATAAATTTGGTGCATACCAAGGATTCCAATCAAAATTGGAGACAAAGAAAACTCTAGTTTAGAATCATATCTTGGAGAGCACATTAGTTGCATCAAAAAAGTGAGAAAGAATGGCAAAAGCTTCATTTCAATTGGCTCTCTTTGTACTCTTGGTTATGGTTGCATCCGGTATTCCTCCATCCTTCTTTTGTGTTTGCCTATGTTAGAGTTTTTCTTCACGCACAAAAATGCATAGGTTCCTACAAAAATGTCAACTAAAAAGTTCAAAAATTATTATAAATAGATATTTAATTAAATTTTAATCTAATTATTATTTTCATTTTTATGTTAATTGAATCTAACAGATAACATACAAACTTATCTTCATTTTTTTTTTTTGCTTTTTGGTTTTATTTTAAAGGTTTGACAGCACACGCATATGATGCGCCTGGCCAATGTTCGACAGATGCTGATTGTAAAGATTTTTGCGAAGGACATTGCGGAGGCCATTGTGTACCTGGATTTGATTATGGAATTTGCAAATGTAATTGTGATTCAACAAAAGTGCATAGATGATATTACAATGTAGCCAAATGAATTGTACTACCTCTATATTGGATTAAGATAAAAATGAAAACCAATAAAAGAATGTTTTTCTAGTTTTTTGTGGTGAATAATGCAACGTCTATATTTTTTTTATATGAGGAATGCAACGTCTATATAAAACGAAGCGGGTATAATAAATTTGCAATTATTTTATTTTTGATGTTGGGAATTAGGATCGATGAAGGATGAATATTTGTTTCAATATGCAGTTTTGTTTTCATTTTTATTTCATCTTTTCATTTGGAAAATATTTTGGGGCAAATTTTTGTTGTTGTCAAGTATCATCTTTGTTCTTGTAAAGGTATATTAGGTGGTAAATTTGTAAATAAGATAGTAAATAATTAGAGTAAATAAATAAATCTAAATAAATATAAATTATTAAATATATTAAATTTAAAGGTAAATTTGTAATTAGACTAGACCACTTTGACAATATACTTTTTATTTTACACCTTAATTTATAATAAAATTATCCTTTTAATATAATCAAGGTTAAAATGAAGTTTTGGTCATTTATTTATATATATATATATATATATATATACATATATATATACATATATATATATATACATATATATAAATATACATATATATAAATAAATATTTGAGTTTTAATAAGTTAGTCCTCTAAATAATAAAAATTTTGTTTTGATCTTCTAAATTATAAACGTTACACCAATATATTAGTTTTTTCATCTGATTGATACTAATGGTGTAAGGTTTGTATCTTTTTTTTTTTCTGAAAGAATGTTTGTACCGTTAGTCACCCAAAATATTTTAGCCTATAATCAGCCTTCCCAACAATAAGATCCATATATTTTCTCTCAACCCTGAGATGTTTTTGGTTTTTCTCTCAACCCTAAGATGCTGGTGACTTCGTTACAATTGCTAGCCGCGACTTTGATTGATCATAACATCTATGGCTGCAAACATAAACATGAACATTGTAACTCCCCGATCTGTTTTTCAATATTTGTAAGATATTTATATATTTATATTTTTATCTGAGGCCTAGAAAATTATTTTGACTAAACAAAATCATATCTAGACTCTACTTAATGGTAGAAGGTTTCAGTTAAATTTTGGGTTGAAAATTCAAACGAAACCCAGTCTGCGTTTTCACTAACGGTAAAAGTTTACTGATCAAAAAACCTAATTTTAACCGGTGAACAAAACATCAATGATTCTTATCCCTTTTTAAAATATATGTGACATTTCCAAATTTTCGCTCTAAAATAAATATTATATTTTATTCGGATGAAATATTCAAACCAAACGTGCGTAAAAACCTAAGTCGGGTAAACGGCGGAGCTGAATATGGTGCAGAGATGATGGTGCAGGGATGATGGAAGTGATTAATGGAAGTGTCACATCATGACTCATCAAAAGTCAGTATGACAACTTAAAATATGTAGTTTTTATCAAGTAAAAACCCATTTTTATTCTTTGATTATCCAAACAAGTCCTAAGTGAAACATTTTCTACCTAAGCTACCCTTGAAACCCACTCCCCCCCCCCTCCCCTCCCCTCCCCTCCCCTCCAAATACTCACTTGAGCTCTCGTTTGTTCACTTCAGTACTCCTCACAAAAACACAAAGACAAGAAACCATAAGTTCACTTCAAGAGCTCTAAGTTGCCATCTTGTTGAAGTTCATCAAGATCATTCAATCTTCTTCTTCTTCTATCTTCAACTTCTTGAGGTAAAATCATGAGCCATGATCATCTCTTCTTCTCCTTGAAATTACTTCATCTCTTTTCATGTTTCATTTTTGAAACCCATTTTTGACTAGTTTCATGAAAAAGATTCATAACCAATTGTATAGACGAAATTCATGAATTGTGATAGTTTCTACCATCCATCTAAGGCCTTAGCATCTTGTATTTAAGAGATTTGATGAAAATGAAAACCCTAACCCTATGAACACTAGGTTGGCCGAAACCCTCATTGTAATGATGCTTTGCTTAAATTGTTTAGTGTTTGTATGGAGTTTTAATGTTATTGTTGTTAATGATGTTGACTGAGATTTTATTGCTTGATTGTGATTGGCTGAGGGCATGACATTGGTCATTGCTTGTTAATGAAGAATTAAATCATTAAAATTCTTAACTCAGAAAACTTGAGAAATTGGTTTTGTTTCTGGAAGTGAGAAGACTTCACTAGTTCAATAAGTGCTTTTTACGTCAATTAAAATTGATTTTATACGTCACAATATTGTCTGACGTAAATACAGCTGACGTTAATAGTTAATATTTTAACGTCAGTTCTTTAAACAACTGACGTTAAAAATAAACTATTAACGTCAGTTTTTTAACATAACTGACGTTAATTTTGTTAAAACTAACGTCAGTTGTGTTAAAGAACTGACGTTAACGGTTTTAATTTTAACGTCAGTTGTTTATTTCAACTGACGTTAATAGTGTACTGTATATTTTATAAAATGCTATTAACGTCAGTTGTTTGATACAACTGACGTTAATTTTTTTTTTTAAATTCAGCTTTAAAATATCACTCCCCTCAGCTATCCCTGCATTCAGAAAATATCACAGTAACACAGAGAACATCACACACATTACAAAATTGCTAACACTACCATTAAATTTCAATATTAACAAACAGAAAAGAAATATACAAAGGAACAATGGGGGACTTAAAACCAAAACCCATGTATAGGAAAAACATAACTATCTACAAGTATATATATATATATATATATATTTTAGTCTCTAATGTCTAAAAACAAAACTACCCTCTAAGGATATATATATACATGTTATTAATTAGTTTCTAAAGTCTAACAAAAAAACTATTCATCTAAGTAATGCACGGGGTCCCTGGGCATTTAGATTAGCATCAAAGGACACCTCAAGCTTCTGCCCGCTTTGCCTGTCCTTCTCTAGTTTCTTCAACGACGTGGCTCCTCTACCCCATTTCCTATGAGCCTGTGATGTCTGTATGGACAAAAAAATGATAAAATAGAGGGTTGTAACATTATAATAACTTACATTAAAAAGAAGGACTAAAGATAGTATATAACATGTAAACTTACACTAGAATCAGGTGTAGGCGCGATCGGGTCTTGCATAGGCCCCACAGTGTCCTCCCGTGCATGTGGGCTATCCGACTGATCCATATGTATGCATGTTCAGAAACAATATATATTTATTAACATAGGTTATAACTCAAAATAAATACATAAGTATAAATAAAAATAAATGTATACTAAGTTTAAACTACCTATATCAATATCCCTTCGTGATGATCATCACGAGTGGCATGTACCTCGTCCACCTGTGTCTCCTTGATTATAGTAGGCATGTTTGTTGAAAAAGAAGGAGTCTCAGGAATATCAAGATTTGACTCTTGATTTTCATCACTACCATTATACATGCTTTTTCCTTGGAGAATCACGAACAACCTTTTGTTAGAAGGATCAGTGATGTAGAACACTTGTTTTGTTTGGGAAGCCATTATGAAAGGCTCATTTATATGACCTAACTTTTTGAGGTCTACCAATGTGAACCCCAATTCGTCGGTTTGTACACCACCGTTACTATCAACCCACTTACATTTAAAAATCGGCACCGTAAGCTTAGTGTAATCGAGCACCCAAATATCTTCAATATATCCAAAGTAAGGTGTCGGTGCTTTAACGGGATTGTGTCCTTTGCACTAGAGAAGTTCATTGCTTCGGCAACGATCATAACCCCACTATTTTGCATGGTACTCTTGTTATCTTGTTCCTTTATATAAAAGGAAAATTTATTGATGTCGTGTCCGCTCCAACATATGACGTTGAAGCTGGGCCCACGTGCTAGACATCTTACGTCATCAGAAGCAGTACTACCATTCTTAAGCATTTCTTCCTTGAACCATGGTAAGAAAGTCTTGTTATGCTTGTTCAACAACCACCTTTCACTCATTCGAGGGTTTTCTTGATTGACTTTTCTTTTATGTTCAAATAAGAAAGGTTGAACAGAATCGATGTTGTTCAATACATACAAATGTGCTTGAAGCATCCCTCCCTTGCTATTAATTCTTAAGCCATGTTTACCCTTACCTTGACATCTGATCTCATCATGTCGAGGCTTAGGAACCCCTATAGGATCCGTGTAATGAAGGTAGTCCGAACAAAACTCAATAGCTTCTTCTGCAACATACCTTTGAACAATAGATGCTTCCGGACGATGAGGATTCTTCACGTACCCTTTCAAGATCTTCATGTAGCGCTCAACCGGGTACATCCATCTCAGAAAAACCGGCCCACATAATCTAATCTCCCTCACCAAATGAACAATTAAGTGAACCATTATGTCGAAAAAGGAAGGAGGAAAATACATCTCCAATTGGCACAAGATTGTAGCAGCCTCAACTTCCAAGTCATCCAACATACGGGGGTCAACGACTTTGCTACATATAGAATTGAAGAATGAGCACAACCGAGTAATGGCATGTCTCACATTTTTTGGAGCAATACCACGAATAGCAACGGGCAGAAGTTGTTGCATCAAGATGTGACAATCATGAGACTTTAAGCCAACCAATTTAAGATCACTAGAGACAAGCCTCTTCATATTTGAAGAGTAACCATGTGGAACTTTGATGCCCTGAAGACACCCGCAGAAACTTTGTCTCTCTTTTTTTGACAAAGTATGACATGCTGAAGGCAAATAAGTCCGCTTACCATCCTCAACAACTGGAGCTAACTGCTCTCGTATACCCATAGCAACGAGGTCGAGACGAGCATTGACACCATCCTTTGTCTTGCCCTGAATGTTGAGAAGCGTCCCGATCATACTATCACACACATTTTTCTCCACATGCATCACATCAATGCAGTGTCTGACATCAAGCTTGCGCCAGTATGGAAGATCAAAGAATATCGACCTCTTCTTCCATATGTTTTTCTCAGCAGCTTTACCTTTCTTTTTGGACTTGCCGAATATAACATCGATGCCCTTTACCCTCTGATAAACCTGCTCTCCAATTAAGGCCGCTGGAGCTTCTTCTGTCTCTTGGCATCCATTAAAAGCTTTTTTCATCTTACGATATGGGTGATCACGTCTAAGAAATCTTCGATGCCCAAGGTAAACCGTCTTCTTTCCATGATGCAACTGAGTGTAGCATGTGCCTTCTTCACATATAGGGCATGCTTTATGCCCCTTGACACTGTACCCGGACAAGTTCTTGTATCTTTGGAAAGTCGTTGATGGTGCAAAATAACATGGCACGAAGCTTGAAAGTCTCATGAGAATACCCATCAACTACATCAACACCTTCCACCCACAGCATTTTCAAGTCTTCAATCAAGGGACTTAGATAAACATCTAAGTCATTTCCCGGTTGCTTTGGGCCCAAAATCATCATAGACAACATCATGTATTTGCGCTTCATGCATAACCAAGGGGGCAGGTTGTAAATTATCAACAGAACAGGCCATGAACTATGAATACTACTCATGTTACCATAAGGATTCATTCCATCCGTAGCAAGTCCAAGCCTTAGGTTTCTTGGCTCATCGACGAAATCCGGAAACATAGTATCAATATTCTTCCATTGCATAGAATCAGCAGGATGACGAACCTTTCCATCACGTTTCCTCTCATCATTATGCCATCTAAGATTCTTCGCATCTTTCGCATTGGCAAACAATCGCTTGAACCTTGGAATTATTGGAAGATACCACAACACCTTTGCAGGAGGACACTTTTTTCTCACATCATCAAGATCATCATCGTCATCACCATCCTTCACTTTGTATCGTGATAACCCACATTTGGGGCAATCGTGATTGTCTTCATGAACACCGGTGTACAATATGCAATCATTGGGGCATGCGTGTATCTTCTTATACTCCATACCCATCGGACACAATACCTTCTTGGCCTCATAGTTACGTTCAGGCAATGTGTTGTCCTCTGGAAGCAAGTCTTTCAACACTTCAAGCAATTCCGTGAAGCTTTTATCGGTCCAACCATTTCTCGCCTTCACACAAACCAATTTTAGCACCGCCGACAACCGTGTATGAGTAGTACACCCTGGATATAAAGGCTTATCCGTATCACCGCACAACCTATCATACATATGAGCTCGATGAAAAGATTCTTGTCCAATATCACGGATCATGTCCTCTACTCGATCATCCTCCATATCTACGTCAACGTCCTCACTTTGGGAGACACTTGCCGTACTACTCTGTTATCACTATGCCATATCCATCTTGTATAACTCAAGCAAATCCCTTCACAAATCAAATGAGTACGTATATCCTTCACGGTACATTTCCTCGTATTCAAACACTTGACACAAGGACAACAGAACACTCCATTACTATTAGGAATATTCCTTTGAGCAAATTCTATAAATTCTCTCACCCCCTTCAAATACTCAGCACTAGTGCGCTTACAAACCATCCAACTACGATCCATAACTAGATAGGTTCTATGGATATACAAAACATATATCCAATATAAGGACAATACGGGAGATTGAAAACTAGTATTTGAAGATTGCCAAGAACTGGTCACGGCCTGGCAGTGATGTCCATCACGGCCGTAATGTGCCAAATGAACCAGACCCTCACAGGCAGAACTGATCACGGCCTAGCCGTGATGAGCATCACGGCCTAGCCGTGATGAGCATCACGGCCTAGCCGTGATGAGCATCACGGCCTAGCCGTGATGAGCATCACGGCCTAGCCGTGATGAGCATCACGGTCGTGACAGACCAACCAGCAGAGCAACATACACTCAAAACCAAAAATAGAGACATTCCAAACAACTCAAACTCACAGTTTCAAGTTTCAACTACTGAGACTACGGTTTCAACATACACTCAAAACCAAAAATAAAAAAATGTGCCCTAAAGACTCACCAGAAATAGGTGCTCGCGTGGTGGTGGGGAGCTCGAGTGGTGGCCAACGTTCGATGTGGTTACTGAGAGCAGAGGGACAAGGAGAGTTAGTGCGCGGGAAGGGGTAAAAGAGAGATGTCAAGTTATTGCAAAGAATATTGAGCAAGAAAGACAGAGTTAGGGGTTAAGAGTGTACCTCACGATGGTGGCGAAGAAGCCCTTGCGGTGGTTGCAGTGGAGATGAGCTCACGATTAGGGCAGAGTGAGAGTGAGAGTGAGAGTGAGAGTGAGAGTGAGAGTGAGAGTGAGAGTGAGAGTGAGAGTGAGAGTAGAGAGTGAGAGTGAGCGTGATGAAAAGAGAAGAACAGAGACGTACAGAGGGAAGTACAGAAGGCGCGCGGGTGTAAACGTTATAATCAAAAACCAAAAATAAAACAACATTTTACGTCAGTTCTCTTAAGCAACTGACGTTAAAAGTCATTGTTTAACGTCAGTTGTATTAAACAACTGACGTTAAAAAACATTCATTCCTTTGACTACTGTGCTACTAACCATGACTACTCTGCTACTTACCCATGCGTTTTCTATTCCTTCACAATATGGCTCTGAGACTTTTGTTATTTCTTCCTATACCTAGACTTAAAGGTCTATTTCTTCCTATTCCTTCGTGCGTTTTCTATTCTGCACGTTTATAATATATGACTGCCAACTCCCAATGCGCCTTGGAACCTAATGCTCTTAATGATCAACTTAATTTTTTAGTAACTTACGATGCCTAGAAACTTCATCCCCTGCTCCTATAAATAGCTTCCTTCCTTCCTTTTATTTTTCTGCTTCACAATATGGCTTTGCCATGGAGATTAACTTCATCACTCTTTCTTCCTATTCCTAGACTCAAAGATCTTTGTCTTAATGGTCAAACAACTTCTGAGGTTGTTTAAATCACATAACATGGGTGATAAGGTTGTGTAAATCACATAATGTGAGTTGCTCACCTTATCATCCTTCCGGAGAATCGGCAGCTACAGTTCCAAAACCTCAGCTTTGGAAGCAAGTGACTGTTCCAAGACCATTGCTGAAACAGATCGAGTGCACCCTTGCTCAGTGACTTTGGAAAACTCAGTCGCTCGACTCTCCTCTCTTGCTCACCCGTGAAGGGAACGAAGCCTTAACAAATGTTTATGATTTTAAACCCTTTCAATGTAACTTTTTATAGGATTTTAAAATTTTGAATGTATCTTGTAATTGTATTATTGATACACTTCATGAATAAGATCCGGTTTGGGTTATTGATTCAACTTATAGAATTTTTACTTCGCACATATATTTTAGTTTTCAAAACAGAAACACAAAACATCAAAGCAAGTGAAACTGAAACTTCGAGGAAGGCAATACAAAAGGGTATGTATACTAGCTAAAAAAAATTATTAAAATAACTTTTAACGTCTGTTGATGAAAGAACATACGTTAAAAGTTAAGTGATTCACTTTTAACGTCAGTCCTTACAACAACTGGCGTTAAAATTGAATTAATGAAGTCTGATATTTACAAAACTGCCACCGCCTCCTTTTTAACGTCTAGCTTTTGGTTAACTGACGTAAACCTTTCCCGTCTAATGTATATTTTCTACCAGTGCTTCTAATAATGATAATGTTTGTAACTTCAAGATTTGGTAAATGTTACATTCAAGAAAGTCATGGATAATTTTTCAATGAGGGTTAGTGAGAACCAAAAATTGTGACAAGTTGCATGTTCTTTTAACCTAAACTATTTTGAGGGAAAATAAAGAAAACGGAAGACATCAAAACCTTATGAAAATGTTTAAAAGTATTGAAGGAAAAAGTCTTTTGAAAAGAGAGATTTCTTTTAAGTTTTACAAAAGTTTTTGTTCAAAATGAAAAGATTTAGAGAAAATACTTCATTTGATAAATTTCTTGACAAAAGTTTAGTATTTAGTCAAAAGTTGAGAAAAAGGTTTTTAGTGGTTTCTATGTTTTTCAGAAATGGATTTTAAAAGAAAATGTTTCTATAAAAGTGTATTTACAAGAACGAAAAGGTTTTTATGACACAAAGTTGAAGAACTTTTGTATTTGTTTTTCGATTTAGTTTTCACTGAACGAAAAACCAAGTGGAAAAAGATGGATGTGGAAAGGATCTAGAATTGCCGAAGTGTCGGGCTAGTGTTCCTATTGGAAAATTTGAGGGAAAGGATAAGAACCTAGATTACCGAGACGTCGGGCTAGTGTTCATTGGAGAAAGAGATTTTAAATCATTATTTTTGTTTTATTACCTGAATAAAAGTAGTCGGGAGCTTTAAGCTTCGACGAGGAAAGAACGAAGCGAAAAAGAAAAAGAAAACGAAAACCATTGGTTTACATGCATAGTCTGGCAAAAGTGCCATTGTGTATCGAGCTACAATCTCACAAAGGGTGGATTGGCAAATTGGATAGTTATGGACCAGAGATATATTCTTGGGTCTATTAGGGACATTCGGGCTCGAAAACCCACGGAAGGCTCGGGCATTTGCAACCTCGGGCCATGGAACTCGGTTACCCTGCACGTAATGTACTCAATAGGGAACTATTCAATATTATTTAGGTGAGACGTGATACCCTAGAACAATTGGGGATCGAACCTAAATTGAGAGGCCGACCCAACGCGAAACAATTGTGTTATAGGGATTATTGCGGCCTATCATGCTCGACGAAGGGAAATTAGGATCTCCAGAGACTTACGAAATAGATAGTGGATATTGAAGTAACATGAAATGTTTTATAAAATGCATTGGTTGTCGGGTACGAATCCCTGTTGAGATATTCGTGATGTTATGTTATAGTTTTGTTGTTGTCATATGATTTTGTTTGTGAGTCGGGTGTGTGGCAGCTGTGATAAAACTCACGTGTCGGTATCTCACATTTGCATTATTTCTTTTGGTTTTCTATGTTGTAGTGTACTATTTGTGTGCACAGATGGATCCAATGAATCACTTGACCCATTCGGGGTTTCTGAGCCTAGGCTTTGAGCACTTAGATGATGGAGGTGCTTAGGTGATTAACCCGGGAGCCTGAAGCGCCACTTATACCCGGTCGTTACTTACTACAAAAGGGACTGAAGCAGGAATGACGTCGTGTTCACATAGCGTGAAGACAGTGGAGGTTCCACTACTGCCTATCTGGCTTCTATTGAGGACTTTGTTGGAGACGAGAAACACCTACCATCATCCTCCACCCCTACGGATTGTACCTAGAGCAGTACCCTCATCCCCAGTACCAGAGTTACCTGCTCCCCTAATCCTCATTGGAGGGGATGATGATGACAATTAGATGATTAAGGAAGACCCTCAAGAGGACAACTCGATTGAGGAGGATCCTCACGGGGATGAGGAGGTGGCAGAGTATCACCCTTTGGAGGAGGAGGTTGACCCCACAGCTGATGTGGAAGTAGGAGGAGTTTCACCTGATCCTTCTCCTGATAGGGATGGCCATGCATGGAGGTCTCCCTAAAGGTTTTCATTAGTTGACCAGCTTAGGGCTTTTAGTTTTTTTGGAAGTAGTGGTAGCTTCTTCTAGTTTGTATATCTGGCTGATGAGAGCCCATCTTTTTGTAGTAATGGTTATCTGCTTAGCCCTTGTTTTTGGTATCGTATAGTTATATCTGTATTTTCTTTACTGGTCATAGAACTCTGACTAATGACCCGAAACTATAAGGGTACTGATGTAGAAAACAATAATGAAAATATTATGTTGTTGCATAGATGTATTGGATATATATATATATATATATATATATATATATATATATATATAAAGGTGATGTGTTTATGTATATGTTAAAAGAAATTTTTTTTACACCAGTTTTTGAACATGAACAAGTCTTAAATTATTTTCCGAAAGTAACCAACAAATTGTTTTTTATTTATTTTCCGCAATGTGTAAGTTTTTATGTAGCACCGAGGGAGGTGTTACAGACATGGGTGGCTTATCACTAGATGACGATGAGAAGTATGGGATGAGCTTTGGAGTGGATGGGAAGGCAGAAGAGGAGGCTAATATTCAACTATGTTTGGTGGGTAGTTTCTTAACTGATAGACCTATCCAATCAAATATAACGAAGGAAATAATGGCTAGCATTTTTTGGAGACCGGTGAAAGGAGTTACTATTGAGGAAGGCCATCCTGGTATCTTTTTGTTTCAGTTTTTTCATCGGAAGGATATGGAGGGTGTGGCTAGATGAGGACCTTGGACTTTTGATAACTATCCGTTGATCTTGGGAAAGATGCAGATTGGAGTCTCTTCACAAAGTATTGTACTGAATCATGTGGAATTCTGGGTCCAAATCCATGATTTGTCGGTGGGATTTATGTCAGAAGTGGTGGGAACCCATATTGGGAATTACGTTGGAGAATTTCTGGAATATGATCCATCAAACAACTCAAGTTTCTGGCGTAGCTATATATATGTGCATCAGTGTTCATATTGATGTGAGACTATAGCTAAAGAAAGAACGAAGGGTTAGGAAGACTGGGGGAGAGTGGTGTATGACGAAATTTATTTGTGAAGGTCTAGTGACCTATTTATTAGTATAGATCTACCAACTTCTTTATCATTAGAGGCCTATGACCTATTTATAGGCGGAGGTATATTTAAAGGTCTTATTGATAAGTATGCTTTTAAATAGGCTTTCAGGTCAGGCCAAATTTTGGAGTTGACCGGGATCATACCTTAAAAATTGGCCTGTATCATACTAATAGGCCACGCTTAGGCCTCAAGATTGGAATAGAAGTCAAGCTCAGGTCTGTCAGGGCCTAGCTTATTCCCACCCCTACTCACCCAGTGTGAGTATTTTTAGATTAAAAAACCTGGTTTGGTAGCTAATTAAGTAATTATACAGTGATGGCAATAAATCAAATGCATGGATTTTTCGAAAATAAAAATATCTTTTTGGGAAAGATGTCTTCATGCTATAATTTTCTTTGGTGCTAATGATGCAACTATGTCATGAAAAAGAAATGAGGATCAACAATGTACCAATTGAAAAGTACAAAGAAAAAAAACAGAAAAATTGTTTTACATATGAATGTACGTAAAACTTTGTTGTTTTCAATGTTTTTATCTGATTGATTTCTTAAATACCTATTCAACATTTAGATTTACCATTCAATAAATTATCCTAGGTGCACTTAAGATTAATTTGAGCCATTAGAGCTTAAGCACAAATTCATTGCCTTTGAGCAACAATATTTTGACAATTACTACTTATTTATGTAATAATTTATGTTGCATTCCTTCTCACGAGTCTCCTCGGGTGTTGTTGCTACAACTGACTTGGTTTGTTTTTTATTCTAGGAACGAGAACAGATTTAGAATTCAATTTTATTTAGTTTTATTTTTGGTTTCTGTTGAATCCATGCTTCTAACTCTCTCGGTTAATCTATACAAACAATTTATGCAAGAGCCGTGATAATTGAACACGTTTTTTCGACATCATACGCGACACTGCTAAAGTAACGTACTGTAGCGCTATTGTAGCAGTACTTTTTTTTTAATTTTGACTTTTTTAAAAAAATAAAAAATTTATTTCTAAAAAAACCCATTCACCAGATATTTGTACATGATTCACCAGATATTTGCACATACTTAACCAAAAAATTTATTTATAAAAAAAACCCATTCACCAGATATTTACACATACTTAACAAAAAAAAATATTTATAAAAAAAAACACATTCACCAGATAATGAACTGAATTCAGCAGATATTTATACCTGATTCACCATATATTTGCACATATTTAACCAAAAAATTTATTTCTAAAAAAAAACCTATTCACCAGATAATGAACTGAATTCACCAGATATTTATACCTGATTCACCAGATATTTGCACATACTTAACCACAAAATTTATTTCTCAAAAAAACCTATTCACCAGATAATGAACTGAATTCACCAGATATTTATACCGAATTCACCATATATTTGCACATACTTAATCAAAAAATTTATTTCTCAAAAAAACCCATGAAATAGAACACTATAAACACGAGAAGGGGGGGTTGAATTGTGTTTATCAGAATTTAAGCAAAGCTGAAATCTTTTCGCAAACAGAAAGCTAGCTTTGGACGAGTGGAAGAATACAGGATGGACGGGTGACTATTGCACACACACCACTTGACAGATGCAAGAAAAACTAAAGCAATTAAAGAGTTTAAGGGAAGAGAGATTGACACGATGATTTATCCTGGTTCACTCTTCAAATCAAAGAGCTACGTCCAGTCCTTGGCAGCACCAAGATTTATCCACTATAACTGATAAGGTTACAGACTCAAGTATTATTTGCACACCTAGCCTCTTCAGGCTCAAGACAAGTATTATTTGCACACCTAGCCTCTTCAGGCTCAAGACAGGTATTGTTTTCACACCTAGCCTCTTCAGTCTCACTTAGGTTTGTTTGAGAGATTTGGTTTGTAATAAATACAATTTCTCACAGGCAGATCTTTCACTAACACTCAGAGAGTGGTTTAAATGTAAGGCTCAGGAAAGTCTGCGTAATAACTTCAAAATGATTGAAGAATACAGAATGAAAGAATGAAGAAATAAATGCTCAGAGTAATGGCGTTTTAATGCAATGTGTATTGTCTTCCTTCATCTTCAATGGCTTGTGTATTTATGGTCTTTAAGCATTTAGGATCCGTTAAAGACATCCCCTCAGATGTTGGCTTCAAGCAGAACTTCATTAATTGCAATAGAGTCGTTCTGAGTAGTCATTAATGCAATAGAGTCGTTCTGGGCAGCCATTAATGCAATAGAGTCGTTGGTTGTATTCTAACATGAAGGATCATGGCTTTATTCATCGTGCTACAGCCATATCAAAGTTGAGCTAGCAGAGAGCTTTTTGTACATTGCTGAGTACACTTCCCTTTTTGTGTAAGGACCAGAGGTACTAGGGAATAAAGCACGTTGGAAGCATTCTTTAACTGGTCTTTGGTTCTGATTATCCAAGGTTGCTTGAGAGAGTAGCTTCTAACTTTTCTTGATAATCGTGAAACTGAGTAGGAAAGAAGGCTTCAAGTCTCTTTCTTGAACTAAGATTCTGATAATCCTTAGACAATTTGCGTTCATAAGATAAGTGCTTCCATCTTGAAAATAATCACGTCTATCTAGTCATTTGAGTTTTCATTCGGGCTAGTAGACGAGCTCCATATTAAGGACTCAGCAAGTCCAAACACTAGTGGACGAGCGCTTCTGTCACCTTTAGTGGACGAGCACTTATGTTACCTTTAGTGGAAGAGCACTTCTGTTACTCTAGCGGACGAGAGCTTCTGTCACCTTTAGTGGACGAGAGCCTCTATTACTTTACTGGACGAGAGCCTCAGTTAGTCTGATGGACGAGAGTCTCAGTTACTCTGGTGGATGGAAACACTCTGACCTTAATGGACGAGCACCATTTTCCACGTCATTGGACGCGCATTGCTGATACTTTATTGGACGAGCTCAAAGTGATTCCTTAATGAACGAGCTCCATCTGATTCCTTAATGGACGAGCTCCATCTGATTCCTTAATGGACGAGCTCCATCTGATTTCTTAATGGATGAGCTCCATCTGATTCCTTAATGGAAGAGCTCCATCTGCCACGTCATTGAACGGACCTTTCTGATACCTCACTGGACGGTCTTTTATGATATTTTGATGGACGCGCTATTCTGATACTTTGATGGACGCGCTCCAAGTGCCACGTCATTGGACGAATAATTTCGATACCTCACTGGACGGGTTTTTCTGATACTTTGAGTAGACGCGGCCTTCTGTTGTTTTTAGTAGACGCGGCCTTCTGATACTTTTAGTGGACGCGGGTTTCTTTCTCTTGTGTTTTGGACGTGCGCTTCAAACACTACAGTGTTGGACGTCTGCTTGTTACACTTTGTTGGACGTCTGCTTGTTTCACTTTGTTGGACGTCTGATTCTATTTCTTAATCTGCACACTCAATAGATAGGTTAGCAACCAATAAGAAGGTTAATTAAATCATTAACCAATGTTTAGTTTTCATCAAAACTTAGGGAAATGCATATCAAACATTTTAGAGACTTAACAATATCCCCCTTTTTTATGATGACAAACATTGAGATGATTTAATGAACCTTAGAAAATATCAACAAAGAAAATAGCATATATAGACAGGTTGAAATTTTCTTAAGTGAACAGGTCATATCATATTCATTCTCCCATTCTGATTATCCAAGGTTGCTTGAGATAGTAGCTTCTGACTTTTCTTGATAATCGTGAAACTGAGTAGGAAAGAAGGCTTCAAGTCTCTTTCTTGAACTAAGATTTTGATAATCCTTAGACAATTTGCGTTCATAAGATAAGTGCTTCCATCTTGAAAATAATCACGTCTATCTAGTCATTTGAGTTTTCATTCGGGCTAGTAGACGAGCTCCATATTAAGGACTCAGCAAGTCCAAAGACTAGTGGACGAGCGCTTCTGTCACCTTTAGTGGGCGAGCACTTCTATTACCTTTAGTGGACGAGCACTTCTGTTACTCTAGTGGACGAGAGCTTCTGTCACCTTTAGTGGACGAGATCCTCTGTTACTTTACTGAACGAGAGCCTCAGTTAGTCTGATGGACGAGAGTCTCAGTTACTCTGGTGGATGGAAATATTCTGACCTTAATGGACGAGAACCATTTTCCACATCATTGGATGCGCATTGCTGATACTTTATTGGACGAGCTCAAAGTGATTCCTTAATGGACGAGCTCCATCTGATTCCTTAATGGACGAGCTCCATCTGATTCCCTAATGGACGAGCTCCATCTGATTTCTTAATGGACGAGCTCCATCTGATTCCTTAATGGAAGAGCTCCATCTGCCACGTCATTGGACGGACCTTTCTGATACCTCACTGGACGGTCTTTTCTGATATTTTGATGGACGCGCTATTCTGATACTTTGATGGACGTGCTCCAAGTGCCACGTCATTGGATGGATAATTTTGATACCTCACTGGACGGGTTTTTCTGATACTTTGAGTAGATGCGGCCTTCTGTTGTTTTTAGTAGACGCGGCCTTCTGATACTTTTAGTGAACGCGGGTTTCTTTCTCTTGTGTTTTGGACGTGTGCTTCAAACACTACAGTGTTGGACGTCTGCTTGTTACACTTTGTTGGACGTCTGATTCTATTTCTTAATCTGCACACTCAATAGATAGGTTAGTAACCAATATGAAGGTTAATTAAATCATTAACCAATGTTTAGTTTTCATCAAAACTTAGGGAAATGCATATCAAACATTTTAGAGACTTAACAATCTCCCCCTTTTTGATGATGACAAACATTGAGATGATTTAATGAACCTCATAAAATATCAACAAAGAAACCCGCGTCCACTAAAAGTATCAGAAGGCCGTGTCTACTAAAAACAACAGAAGGCCGCGTCTACTCAAACTATCAGAAAAACCCGTCCAGTGAGGTATCAAAATTATCCGTCCAAAGACGTGGCACTTGGAGCGCGTCCATCAAAGTATCAGAATAGCGCATCCATCAAAATATCAGAAAAGACCGTCCAGTGAGGTATCAGAAAGGTCCGTCCAATGACGTGGCAGATGGATCTCTTCCATTAAGTGAACAGGTCATATCATATTCATTCTCCCATTCTATTTCTCCCACCATTCTCCCTATTCATTTCTCCTTTTCTCACCATTTTGTCAACATCAAAAAGCGTTATCAAGTTTTATTATGAGATATGTTAAAGGCAAGATAATATGTTAAGAAAATCATAGTAATGCAGCAAGCATATTAGACATATTCCACTTAAATTATTGTATCATTACTCCCCCTGAACTAATGCTTAGTTGAAAGAACATGTATATAGGAGTAATGACAAATTTAGCACAGACAGCTTAACATTCAGACATGTCATTCAACAATGCAATGCATGTTTAGATTATCTCTAATAAATAAAAACCTTTCTTCTGCGAGGGGTTTAGTGAAAATATCAGCCCATTGATTTTCAGTTTTAACAAACTTAATATCAAATATGCCTTTCTGAACATAATCCCTAATGAAATGATGTTTGATTTCAATATGCTTAGCCTTAGAATGCTGAATTGGATTTTTAGTTAAGCATATAGCACTGGAATTATCACACCATACGGATATGTTATGTTCATAAATAGAGTAATCCTCAAGTTGATATTTTACCCATAAAAGTTGAGAGCAGCAACTAGCAGCATATATGTATTCTGCTTCAGCAGTAGACAAGGCAATGGTTGTCTGCCTCTTGCTTGACCATGAGACTAAACTTGCTCCAATGAAGTGACAACCTCCACTAGTACTTTTTCTCTCTATTTTGTCTCCAACAAAGTCAGCATCACAATATCCCAGTAATATGTATTCTTTTGATCTTAAATACAGCAACCCAAGATTAGTAGTTCCAAGCAAATATCTAAATATTCTTTTTACAACCTTAAGATGAGATTCTCTAGGATCATATTGGAATCTAGCACACATACTCTCTCTTGAGGGATTTGAAGGCTTTAGATAAGTAGTTGGATTCCTCCAACAACTCCTCATAAGCATCAAGTAATTCCTCATAGTCAGGATGTACCTCATCATCAGAGTCTGATTCAGTGTTGCCATCAAACAGAGATTGGCTTCTTCCTCAGTTTCTTCATCAGAAGATGTTGACTCCAAATCCTCCCAAGTAGCCATCATTCCTTTCATCTTCTTCTTGAAGAATTTCTTAAAAGGGGCCTTCTTGAGTTGAGGACATTCAGCCTTGAAGTGACCGGGCTTTTTGTACTCATAGCAAACAATTGGAATTTTGTCTGTTGAGGTGGATTATTTGAAGTTCTTGTCCTTGTTGGACCTTCTGAATGGCCTATCCCTCCTGAACTTCTTTTTCCGTAGGAGAAGCTTTATCTTCCTGGTCAGGAGAGACAACTCTTCATCACTCTCAGAACCCTCGAGTTCTGATAGGTCAGCATCACTGGATGACTCATCTGCCTTCAGAGTCTTGGAGCCTTTTGCTGACTTTTGATCAGCTTTCAGAGCAATTGACTTGCCCTTCTTTGGTGCAGCTTCATCTCCAAGTTCTTGCTCATGAACAGTGAGTGTTCCAAGAAGTTCATCCATAGTCAAGGTAGTGAGATCCTTGGCTTGGGAGAAAGCAGTGACCAAAGGTCTCCACTGTTTAGGTAGACTTCTCAGAATCTTACCAACCTTCTCAGCATTGGTATAGATTTTGCCAAGAGATTTTAAATTGTTGATGATAGTTTGAAATCTTCCTATCATCTGAGCAACAGATTCTCCTTCCTCCATGATGAACAGTTCATACTTTCTAACAAGTATGGCAATCTTTGACTCTTTGACCTTTGCTGTTCCTTCATGTGTGACAACTAAGGTGTCCCATATTTCTTTTGCAGAGTCACAGGCACATACCTTCTCAAACTCCTCCGGACTGAGAGCACAAATGATGTTGTATCTGGCTTTGTGGTTCAGCTCCCATTTTGATTTTTCTACAGCAGTCCACTGAGCTTTTGGTTTGTCAGTGTTATCATCATTCTTGGGAATGAATGGACCATCTGTGATGACATCCCAAAGATCAGAGTTTGTGGATAGAATAAACCACTGAAATCTATCTTTCCAGTAGTTGTAATTTTCTCCATTGAAGTAAGGAGGTCTGGTTAGGGAGGCTCCTTCAGTCTGATGACTTCCACTTATACTAGCTCCAGCCGTAATGTCTATTCTTCAGGACCTTTTACCTCTACACTGTTAGATGCTCAACCCAGAGGCTGAGCTCTGATACCAACTGAAATAGACAACTATAAACACGAGAAGGGGGGTTGAATTGTGTTTATCAGAATTTAAGCAAAGCTGAAATCTTTTCGCAAACAAAAAGCTAGCTTTGGACGAGTGGAAGAATACAGGATGGACGGGTGACTATTACACACACACCACTTGACAAATGCAAGAAAAACTAAAGCAATTAAAGAGTTTAAGGGAAGAGAGATTGACACGGTGATTTATCCTGGTTCACTCTTCAAATCAAAGAGCTACGTCCAGTCCTTGGCAGCACCAAGATTTATCCACTATAATTGATAAGGTTACAGACTCAAGTATTATTTGCACACCTAGCCTCTTCAGGCTCAAGACAAGTATTATTTGCACACCTAGCCTCTTCAGGCTCAAGACAAGTATTGTTTTCACACCTAGCCTCTTCAGGCTCACTTAGGTTTGTTTGAGAGATTTAGTTTGTAATAAATACAATTTCTCACAGGCAGATCTTTCACTAACACTCAGAGAGTGGTTTAAATGTAAGGCACAGGAAAGTCTGCGTAATAACTTCAAAATGATTGAAGAATACATAATGAAAGAATGAAGAAATAAATGCTCAGAGTAATGGCATTTTAATGCAATGTGTATTGCCTTCCTTCATCTTCAATGGCTTCTGTATTTATGGTCTTCAAGCATTTAGGATCCGTTAGAGACATCCCCTCAGATGTTGGCTTCAAGCAGAACTTCATTAATTGCAATAGAGTCGTTCTGAGTAGTCATTAATGCAATAGAGTCGTTCTGGGCAGTCGTTAATGCAATAGAGTCGTTGGTTGTATTCTAACATGAAGGATCATGGCTTTATTCATCGTGCTATAGCCATATCAAAGTTGAACAGAGAGCTTTTTGTACTTTGCTGAGTACACTTCCCTTTTTGTGTAAGGACCAGAGGTACAAGGGAATAAAGCACGTTGGAAGCATTCTTTAACTGGTCTTTGGTTCTGATTATCCAAGGTTGCTTGAGAGAGTAGCTTCTGAATTTTCTTGATAATCGTGAAACTGAGTAGGAAAGAAGGCTTCAAGTCTCTTTCTTGAACTAAGATTCTGATAATCCTTAGAGAATTTGCGTTCATAAGATAAGTGATTCCATCTTGAAAATAATCACATCTATCTAGTCATTTGAGTTTTCATTCGGGCTAGTAGACGAGCTCCATATTAAGGACTCAGCAAGTCCAAAGACTAGTGGACGAGCGCTTCTGTCACCTTTAGTGGACGAGCACTTCTGTTACCTTTAGTGGACGAGCACTTCTGTTACTCTAGTGGACGAGAGCTTCTGTCACCTTTAGTGGACGAGAGCCTCTGTTACTTTACTAAACGAGAGCCTCAGTTAGTCTGATGGACGAGAGTCTCAGTTACTCTGGTGGATGGAAACATTCTGACCTTAATGGACGAGCACCATTTTCCACATCATTGGATGCGCATTGCTGATACTTTATTGGACGAGCTCAAAGTGATTCCTTAATGGACGAGCTCCATCTGATTCCTTAATGGATGAGCTCCATCTGATTCCTTAATGGACGAGCTCCATCTGATTTCTTAATGGACGAGCTCCATCTGCCACGTCATTGGACGAACCTTTCTGATACCTCACTGGACGATCTTTTCTGATATTTTGATGGACGCGCTATTCTGATACTTTGATGGACGCGCTCCAAGTGCCACGTCATTGGACGGATAATTTTGATACCTCACTGGACGGGTTTTTCTGATACTTTGAGTAGACGCGGCCTTCTGTTGTTTTTAGTAGACGCGACCTTCTAATACTTTTAGTGGACGCGGGTTTCTTTCTCTTGTGTTTTGGACGTGCGCTTCAAACACTACAGTGTTGGACGTCTGCTTGTTACACTTTGTTGGACGTCTGCTTGTTTCACTTTGTTAGACTTCTGATTCTATTTCTTAATCTGCACACTCAATAGATAGGTTAGCAACCAATATGAAGGTTAATTAAATCATTAACCAATGTTTAGTTTTCATCAAAACTTAGGGAAATGCATATCAAACATTTTAGAGACTTAACAACTCATTCACCAGATAATAAACTGAATTCACCAGATATTTGTACCCGATTCACCAGATATTTACAGATACTTAATCAAAAAAATTATTTATAAAAAAATTTAAAAAAAATTTTTTAAAAAAAAGACCCGCTACAGTGCCGCACAGTGTAGCTACAGTGCGGCACATACGGTGTCGCCGTATCACATACGGTGTCGCCGTATGTGGTGTCCCCAACCTGTGTCAATTTTGCATTTCGCTTTATGCAATCATATTCACAAGATATATAGTTTCAAATGCAGAATGTATATACAAAATATTTTCAAGTTATAGGCATGAACAGTTTGAAAGTGTGAAAAATTTGGGAAGAGAACAATAAAGGAGAGTTGGTTGGAGAAAGCAAGAAAAGAAAATCCTGTCGGGCTCTTGCCCGTAGTGTTGCCCTCTCCTAAGATAAAAATGCATATAACTATATGTTGCCTCTAGCTAAGATTGGAAGTGAGCCCATCCTAAGTATTAAGGTGAGAGAAAGGAGCACCAAGTGTGTAACCTAATTCGTGCCAAATGCAAGAGACATGTTGAGAATTCCGAAACCAATAGAGAGAAACTGAGAAAGCTTTTTTGATACTTGTAAAAAGCTTTAAAAAACAAAAGCTTCTTCCAGATGCTTCAAGAATATTTTTTTTGACTGGGTAGATAGATAGATAGATAGAAGATAGAAGATAGACTATAGATAAAATAATTATAATATAATATATAAGATAATAGAATATAGAATATATAGTAGATAATAAAGAACACAAAAAATGTGAGGGGGGAACACTATTGAGGACAGATTCACAAATTATATTAGTAAATAAATGGATTACACTAAGGGTGGCAAATGGATGGATCATATAAATTTTTATTCGGATCTTAACGGATGGATTAAAAACAATCCATTAATCCATTATAATCCATTAAAAATTCATTAAAAAAAATCAAATCCATCCATGATCCATTAAATAAAATCTATCTGATTCATTCATTAACAATTTTTCATGGATGGATATCCAATCCATCCATTAAAATTTATTTTAAGAAATTAAATAATTTTATATCTCTTTTATCTATCCATAAAATATTTTTAAAAATAAAATAATTTGTAAAAAAATTAAAATATTATCTCTATCTCACCCTCTCGCTCCTCTTTCTTTCTCTCTCTACCCTTTCTCTCTCTCCCTTTTTTTCCTACTCTCCCTATCTTTACTCTCTCTCCACTCTATCTCACGACCACTTTGTATTACGGCCATTTTTATATTATTATATGGGAGTTATTGATTATGTGGATCTACAGAGGTTGCTTTGCCACAACGTTTCATGACATTGTTTTACGAAACTTGTTACGACTTTTTGTGGTTTCAATTAGTTAATACATTTTTTTAAGTTTCTCAGAAAAAAAAAGGCAACGAAAAAAGAAAACGTACGTGATAACGTGGACTACTACTGGTGCTTGAGAACAATTAATTAGTTAATACTTAATATAACCAAAAAAAGAAAAAAAAAAGAAAAATAAAATAAAAAATAGTGAAGAAAAAATAATAGGGAACGGAAAAGAAAATTAGATGGAGTGTTTTTTTTGTTACAAATGGAGGGTTTTTTTATTTGGTGAAAAATAATATGAAAAAAATAAATTGGTTTTGGAATGGATAAAAGTTGATCCATTATATTTTTGATTGTTGGTCCAATGGATTTTAAAAAATATTGGATGGATCATAAACCATCCACTAAAAAAATAATTCAATCCATCCAATCCATTTATATTATTTTTTTATAAATGGATGGATTGGATGGATTTTTTCGTGGATTGACTGGATGGATGGTGGACAAATGGATCATTTTGCCATACCTATTACACCAATATATTAGTTTTTCCATCATATTGATTGGTGTTAGGTTTTTACCATTAGTCACCCGAAATTTTGAAAATGTATTTTTGCCTATATAATCAACCTTCCCAACAATAAATTTTAAGAGATTGGTCTAGTAGAGCATGATATGGTCTCATGTCTGACAGGTTGTAAGTTCGAGCCCCTACTAGTATCATTGGGGTGAGGTAAATGTAAATCTCTTTATAAGTGCTCGTAGATCTCGGAGGTTTTCCATACCATGGATTGGGGAACCAATATCCCCCACCCTAAATTTTATTTTACCAAAAAAAAAACCTTCCCAACAATAAGATCCAAAAGCATGACACTTGACAAGTTTTGTGCATATAGTGATGGTAGTTTGATGGTGAAAACTTGGAGAAAGTGGAGTATGTATAAAGTTTAAGCTAATTTGAATTTTTTTTCAAAAGCACTTAAGAAATAAATTATAACACTGAGATGATATCGCATATTATTGAGATATGATAACTTATAAGCCAACTAATATAATTTTTGGAATTCATAATTACTTAATGTTGGAACAAAGGCATACACACACTTGAAAACACAGCAGTGAAAGAAAGAAAGGAAAAGAAAGAAAGAAAAAGATTCAACAGAGAGAATGGAAGAGATGGAAAGAATAGTATATTGTTTCTGAAAAATTTCCACTGCACTATATTCACTTTCACTTTTTACACATTCTCTACACAATTGATCACTACCACAAGTCTATTTATAGACTTCTACAACTAACCAACTAGCTTGCACATCAAGCTATCTAACTCAACAAACTAACTCTTCAAATAACTAACTAACTGAATTAACAAACTCAACACACCTCCCTAATATCATTCGTGTGTCAATTCAGCTAGTGATACAACCGTGAGCTTGGTTCTCAAGTCTCTGAATTTTTCTGGCTTCAGAGGTTTTGTCAATATGTCTGCCAACTGCTCTTTGGTACTGCAGTATTCCAGCTTCGACCTTCCTTTGGTTACTTGATCTCTAAGGAAGTGGAACCTTGTTTCTATATGTTTGGTTCTTCCATGAGCTATGGGGTGTTTTGCAAGGTTGATTGCAGATTTGTTATCTACTAACAGCTTCACTGCACTAGAGTCTTTTATCTGGATTTCCTGCATCAATGTATCCAACCAAAGTGCTTGACAAGCACTCATTGAAGCTGCCACATACTCAGCTTCACATGAAGACAATGCCACAATTGACTCCTTCTTTGAGCTCCAGGAAATCAGGGCTTTTCCACATAGGAAAACATGGCCTGCAGTGCTTTTCCTATCATCTTTATCACCACACCAATCTGCATCAGAATATCCCATTAGCTCTTATTCTCTCCTCTCATCTCCATTTGGAAATAAGATTCCAAAATCTGCAGTGCCTTTTACATATCTCAGCACCCTCTTGGCAGCTAGCAAGTGTGATGTCCTTGGCCTTTCCATAAACCTGCTGATCAAGCCAACACTGAATGCTAGGTCGGAGTCCGGAATGGCAAAGGTACCTTAGTGATCCAACTATCTCATGCGTAGTGGGTAGGATCTATCAACTCTTCATTTCCATCCTTCTCAAGGTGTAAGCCGGTTCTGCGGGAGTTGATGCGGGGTTGCAATGCAGCATGCCAAACTTCTTTAAGAGGTCATTAGCATACTTGTGTTGATGCATGACAATACCTCTTCCAGTTCTTATAAATTCGATTCCTAAGAAGTAAGATAACAGCCCTAAGTCTGTCATTTCAAACTCCTTCATCATCTGCATTTTGAACTCAGCTATCTCAGTCTCACTGCTTCCTGTGACCAGTAGATCATCTACATACAAGCATACTAGTAGTAGGTCAGCAGCATTGGTTGTTTTAACATAGACACCATCCTCTGAATTACATTTTTCAAAACCACTTTGTATCATGAAGCTGTTGATCCTCTTGTTCCAAGCTCTTGGTGCTTGCTTTAAGCCATATAAGGCCTTTCTCAATTTCAGTACTTTATTTTCATGACCAGTTATCACAAAGCCTGGGGGCTGTGTCACATACACCTCCTCATCAATTGGTCCATTGAGAAAAGCTGACTTCACATCCAATTGATGCAAGGTCCAGTTTCTCATGCTTGCAATTGCTACAATCAGTCTTACTGTCTCAATCCTTGCAACAGGTGCATAGACTTCATCATAGTCTATCCCTGCCCTTTGCTGAAAGCCCTTTGCCACAAGTCTGGCTTTATACTTGATCACCTCCCCATTTGGACCTACCTTGACCTTGTAGATCCATTTGACTGTAATTGGCTGTTTCTGTGATGGCAGTGGGACAAGTTCCCAGGTTTGATTCCTTTCAATTGAGCTCAATTCATCCTCCATGGCACTAATCCATTTTGGATCCTTCATAGCTTCTTCGATTGTAACTGGTTCTGCATCACAGAACAGTGCAAATTGCACTAAATCACCTTCTGCTCTTACATTGGAGTCAGGCAACATCTCATAGTCTTGTAGCCTTAAGGGAACTTGTTTCAGTCTCTGCGGCCTGTTGCTTTGAGAGACTGCTGTAGGATTTATCACTTCTTCATCAACATTGAGATCTACCAGTGTCTTTGATTGTAGTTCAATGGCTTCGTTTCCCAATTCCAGACTTTGTGTTCATCGGTGATTACATCTCTGCTGATAACAATTTGCTTGTTCCTTGGATTGTACAATTTGTATCCTCCAGTTGAATGATACCCTACAAGTATCAATCGCTTCTCCTTTATCATCCAGTTTTCTTCTCAGCTGATCTGGAATGTGCCTGTAGCAAACTGAGCCAAAGACCCTAAAATAAGTCACACTCGGCTTGGTTCCACTCCATGCTTCTTCAGGTGTTACTCCATTAAGTCTTTTGGTTGGACATCTGTTCAATATGTATGCAGCAGTGACTGCTGCTTCACCCCAAAACTGATTTGGCAAGCCTTTGGACTTCAACATGCTTCTAATCATGTTGACTATGGTTCTGTTCTTCCTTTCTGCAGTGCCATTGTGCTGAGGGGTGTATGGAGGAGTGATCTCATGCACTGGGCCTTCAGCTTCACAAAAACTGTTGAATTCCTCAGCCACATACTCACCACCTCCATCAGTTCTTAAGCATTTAATAAATCTACCACTTTGTTTTTCAACAAGCAATTTAAACTTCTTGAAAGTTCCAAACACATCACTTTTCTTTTTGATCAAGTATAACCACAACTTCCTGGTTTTGTCATCTATGAAAGATACAAAATACCTGTTTCCTCCAAGTGATTCAATCTGGAATGGTCCACAGACATTAGAGAAAATCACCTCAAGCTTCTGTGAGGATCTGGTTGGCACTTGCTGGTTGAAAGCACTTCTTGGCTGCTTGCTCTCCAAGCATTCTTCACACAATTCATTAGGTACTTGTAAATGAGGAAGGCCATGAACCATATTGAATCTTTTCAAAAGATTCAAGTCCCTGAAGTTTAGATGTCCAAATCGAAAGTGCCATAGCCATTCTTCTCTATTCACAGCAGTAGCTAGGCATCTATGCTCCATTATGTTGATCTCTACTTTAAAGATTCTGTTCTTTGTTAATGGAGCTACTAATATCAACCTCTTATTGTTATCAAACACCTTTAATGCACTGTCCTCCATCCTCATAGTAAAGCCTTTCTTTAATAATTGACCAAGGCTTAGAAGATTGTTTTTCATACCTGGAACATATAGCACATCTGTAATGAGAGCATGCCTCCCATCCTTTCTCTTTATCAACACTGAGCCACACCCTTCTGATGTGAGAGTTCTGTCATCAGCAAATTTGACTTTGCTTTTCAATGAGGCATCAAGTTTTACAAACCAATCCTTCCTTCCTGTCATATGAGTGGAACAGCCAGTGTCTAGGTACCAAGAACCAGTGCTATCACCTTCATTCTTGGTAGTAGCCAGCAGCAGCACTTGTTCTGAGTCATCACCATCTTCCTGTGCTAGATGTGCTTCATTTCCCCTCGGTTCCCTTTTGCTATTGCTCTAGCATTCATCAGCAAAATGGCCCCATTTTGAGCAATTATAACATTGCACATTGCTCTTGTCAAACTTCTCTCCCTTCCTTCTGCCACCTCTGCCTCGAGGGCCACCTCCACCTCTTCTGATTTGCTGATTACTGCCTTTCTGATCTAGGTGATCCTTATTTGATTCAAAGTTGTTCTGGTGCCTTCCCCTGTTAACCTTCCATCTGCTCCTCCCTTTCTTGGTTTTGTTTCCTTCTCTGGATTCTTTTAAGCTTGATTGAGCTTGCAAGGCTTGCTCAGGAATCTTGACTCCATTTCTTGCATTCCTTTATTGATCCCTTTGTTCTTGAGCCTCGAATGCAGCCTGTAGGTCCTTAATCTTTAAGTGTGCAAGGTCCTTCGATGCCTCAATAGAGACAACAATATGATCAAACTTGGAGGGCATTGATCTTAGGATCTTTTCCACTATCTGCTGATCTGACAGTGTTTCTCCACAATTCTTCATTTGGTTGGTCAGGGTTAGGATCCGGTTGAAGAAGGCTCCAACCCCTTCACTGCTTTCCATCTCTATCAGCTCATATTGCCTTCTGAGAGTCTGAAGCTTCACCTTCTTGGTTTTGTCAGCTCCAGCACAAGCCCTTGCAAGAATATCCCATGCCTCTTTTGCAGTAGGTGCCATGGATATCTTTTCAAAGTGTGCAGAATCTACACACTGATGCAGTATGAACTGAGCCTTGTAATCTTTCTTTTTCAGCTCCTTGAATTCGCTTCTTTCTTCCTCAGTTGCATTTCTGCCTGGTTCCCTCACTCCACCTTCTGTCATCACCTCCCACACGTCTTGGAAGCCACAGATTGCCCTTACTTGAGTGCACCAGTTGTCATAATTCTTCCCATCAAGAATGGGAAGGCTTGCTGGAAAATGATCACCTGATGCAGCCATGGTTGTTGCCACGATTTGCAACATGATCTTTCAACCAAGAACACTATTTCTCAGGATCTCACAAAGCTCTAGATACCAAATGTTGGAACGAAGGCATACACACACTTGAAAACACAGCAGTGAAAGAAAGAAAGGAAAAGAAAGACAGAAAAAGATTCAACAGAGAGAATGGAAGAGATGGAAAGAATAGTATATTGTTTCTGAAAAATTTCCACTTCACTATATTCACTTTCACTTTTTACACATTCTCTACACAATTGATCACTACCACAAGTCTATTTATAGACTTCTACAACTAACCAACTAGCTTGCACATCAAGCTATCTAACTCAACAAACTAACTCTTCAAATAACTAACTAACTGAATTAACAAACTCAACACTTAATGGTTTAAGTTATCATTCAGATACTTTATAATCACAAAATTAAGCATATATTTAAATTAGAAAGATAAGAATAATTATGGAGTTGATGAACGAACTTAAGTGAGGCAAAACCAGAAAATCATATAAACAATCCAAAAACTAAAATATTCACACACAAATTTAACCGCCGCATATAAGAGGAAAGTATTGGAGGTGCTCGTATCAAAATATTTATACTGTGGTGGAGACTTGTAATTTTTTTGAAAACAGAATCTGTTAATGGTTCAAGTTATCATTCAAAAACTTCATAACCACAAAATTAAGCTTTTTTTTTTTTTGACAAAAGAAAAGTTAAGCGATTTTATCAATAATGAAAAACACAATACAACCAGTAAAAACATCAAGAAATTGAAGAAAAGTAATATATGTAGCCACCCCTAACAAAGTATGAGCAACTACATTGACTTTCCTTCTATGGAACTCTACCAAAGGGTTGTTAACATAAGATTATAAAAGACTTCTACAATTTGAAATAATAGTCCTATAATTAGTTTGGCCCTCTTGAAGGAGACCTAGGACTTCATCTTTTTGCACCTGGAGTCTGGAAGAGTAATTATAAAATTTAGCTTTGAAGAAATATTGTAACATCCCTGGCTGCTTTACGGATTGACGACTGTCCCCACAAACCAACACGGGTCTTTTCAGCGTGCTTTGTCCTCACTCACACGCATCATGGGAAAACTTCCCAGAAGGTCACCCATCCCAGAATTGCTCTAAGCCAAGCACGCTTAACTGTGGAGTTCTTAAGTGATGGGCTCCCGAAAAGAAGATGCATCTTATTAGTATAGGTAGTAGCAATCAATTCATATAAGCCTTCCTCAACTGTATAGTCCCATACCTACACAGTCTCAGGATCCACTGTGTAATCGGTTCATTCATGTGTCCCTCCGCCTAGAAGCCTGTCAGGAGCCGCTCCTTGTCCGTGCCTTCTTGCACCGGCGACCACTCCCCGCCCTCGTTGGCACCCGGGTGTTACAAATATCCACCCTCATCACGTAAATTGTGATCGAAGTCGATGCTTCGAGCTAGCTACAAGAAAGGTTCAATGCACTGCCAATTGTCCTCGACTTTATTTGCATAAACTAAAAAAACCAAAAGTAAAAAGAGAAAACGATAAAACACGTCTAGCCAATAACACCAAACGAGGTATTTGTGGATAGAAACCGCACGCAAGTTACCCAGGCCTCGACAGTTCCAAATAAGCATACTTATGGCTTCTGGCGTGCTTGGGTTGGTGTGCCGTTCCTCAAAATAATTAAGCATATATTTAAACAAGAAAGGTCAGACAATAGTTCCTCTATGACATTTATCGATTCCGTCCCTCCATCTTAGAATCGATTTTTTGGTTCTACCATAGAGCCCTTTATCACAGAAGTGCAAACATATGCATATATACCATGTGCTTAGAGCAGTCCTCTTTATTGATGATTGAAAAATTGACGAACATTTGACAGAAAAACCAAATCTACAACGTTGAAAATATATGATGATCAAATGTCATAAAAAAACTATAGAAACCAAAATCACACATGACCGATAGTAAGATAACAAAAATACGATTAAGCCTAAAAAAAATGTGTTTACCTTTCTCTTTATGTGATCACATAACAAAAGAAATCATGGGAAAATTCACTCCCCCGTCAACATCAAGAGTGGAGCTAGATTATTCATTCAAGAGACGTCAAAATAAAATAATAATATTGTTAATGACAATGCCGAATTTAATAAATAATGTTTCAAAACAAAAATATAACTAAGAGAATATTTTTTTAAAAAAAATTGAGACCTTATATCATAATCTAGAGTCACCGTCCTCTTTCAGTCTTTCTTACAAATTCATATAAAATATGACATGGGATATCTCATTTGCTCTGGTTTTTCTTTTTCCTACCTTTCATTTTCTCTCTGTAAAATTAAAAACAAAAACCCATAAAAAGTGGGAAATAAATATCATACATATTTAGATCATAAACCAGCAAAATTATACAGAAAGACGATTAAAGAAGAGAGAAAAGCGAGAAAAACAAGAGAAAGGGAAAAGGAGAGAAAACTAGAGTGGCCGTTGAAAACTAGAGTGGCCGTTGAATGCCGTTTCAACGGCCACCACCACCATCTCCGCCACCGCATCAACATAAGCTTCTCCACCACCCACCACCACCACCACCACCACTTCTTCCCTTCATCTTTTCTTATTCTATGCTCTCTCTTCCCTTTTTCTCCAATTTCTCTGAAAAATAAAATAAAAAAACACAAAAAAAGGACAAAAACAAAAAAGGGGAATCTTCATTCTACCTTAGCTTAATCAAATCAACCATCCCTTAAAAAAACACTGTTTTGTTCCATTCATCCAATTTTATCACAACCCCAATTCAATTTTCCTTGCTGCACCGTTAAATTTTGAAACTTTGGTGGAACCCAAAGAGAATCAGAATCATAGAAGAAGATGCAGCACAGCATCTTCACCTCAATTCGTAGCTTCAAGATCATGGATAGTTTTAAGGGTATTCAGGTACACGCTGTTCCGATCGAACCGAACCGGTTCGAACAGCACCACCATTCCAACCAAACCCTTAAACCGGTTCGGAACTTTCCTAACACAACAACACCAACGTGCAACGGCGTCGTTTTGGCCGAGGGTCTTCTTCTTCCTTATGCTCTTCCCACAACGGAGCTTCTAGAACCCAGGATTGATGCTTCTCTGAAGCCTCTCGATTTCGTCGAAACCCTAGCTGGTATGCATCGGAGGATCGAGAATTGTCGAGAATTCGAGAAATCCGAGGTGTTTTTGGAGCAATGTGCGGTTTTCCAAGGGTTGTCGGACCCGAAATTGTTCCGGCAGGGTCTCCGGTCGGTGCGGAGACACACTGTTGAGGTTCACCGGAAAGTGGTCGCAGCGGCATGGTTGAGGTACGAGAGGAGAGCGGATGAGCTTGTTGGATCGTCGTCGATGGATTGCTCCGGAAGAAATCTCGAATGCCCTAAGGTTAGTTTGGTCCACGGGTATGATCCTGAATCGGTTTTCGATCATTGTTCGTGTTTTCGTAGAAAAATTGATGAAATTGTAGTTGATTATGATGGTGATGTTATTGAGGAATGCTCAATTTCTGAGGAAGATGATGGTGGTGGTGAAAATGATAATGATGTGTGTTTTTGCATTGGTGATGATGAAATTATTTGTAGGAGAAACCTTATTGCCTCGCTTTCAAGGCCATTCGAGACAATGTTGTATGGTGGATTCATTGAGTCAAGAAGGGAGAAGATTAATTTTTCTCAAATTGGGATTTCTGTTGAGGCAATGATGGCTGTTGAGGTTTTTAGTAGAACCAAGAGGTTGAATCAGTTTCCCCCAAATGTTGTTTTGGAGATGCTTTCTTTCGGTAATAGGTTTTGTTGTGAGGAGATTAAGTCTGCTTGTGATGCTCATTTGGCTTCTTTGATTTGTGACATGGATGATGCGGTGTTGCTCGTTGAATATGGACTGGAGGAGTCTGCATATCTTCTGGTGGCAGCTTGTTTGCAGGTGTTTTTAAGAGAGCTTCCAAGCTCGATGCAGTGTTCGAGTGTTATGAGATTGTTTTGTAGTCCAGAGGGTAAGGATAGATTGGCTATGGTAGGTCATGCGTACTTTGGGTTGTATTATTTCTTGAGTCATGTTGCAATGGAGGAAGACATGAAGTCTAACACAACTGTGATGCTATTGGAAAGATTAGGAGAGTGTGCGGTGAAAGGTTGGCAGAAGCAGCTTGCATATCACCAATTAGGTGTTGTTATGCTTGAGAGAAAAGAATACAAAGACGCACAGCATTGGTTTGAGGCTGCTGTTGAGGCAGGACATATTTATTCTTCTGTGGGTGTTGCAAGGGCCAAATATAAGCGTGGTCACGTATATTCAGCATACAAGATCATAAACTCCTTCATTTCTGATTTTAAACCAGTGGGTTGGATGTATCAGGAAAGATCTTTGTATTGTAATGGGAAGGAGAAAATGATGGACTTGATTTCCGCGACCGAATTAGATCCAACCCTTTCTTTTCCATACAAGTACCGGTCTGTTTCTTTCCTGGAGGAGAATGAGATTGGAGCTGCTATTTTGGAAATCAATAAAATAATCAGTTTCAAGGTTTCTCCAGACTGCCTTGAATTGAGAGCTTGGTTCTTGATTGCCATGGGGGATTATGAAAGAGCTCTCAGAGATGTCAGGGCAATTTTGACATTGGATCCGAATTACATGATGTTCTATGGGAATATGCATGGTGATAGCTTGGTAGAACTCCTCCGCCCTGTTGCTCAGCAGTGGAGCCAGGCTGATTGCTGGATGCAGTTGTATGACAGATGGTCTTCTGTTGATGATATTGGTTCTTTGGCTGTTGTACACAAGATGTTAGAAAATGACCCAGGAAAAAGTATTTTGCGCTTTCGGCAATCTCTCCTTCTGTTACGGTGAGTGTAAGCCTTGCATATATTCAGTTATAATTTTTTTTCCTTTGCCTCGCTAGCAAAAAAACTCTCTGTATGGAATTATCTTCTATATGTTGTTTAATACTTTCTCTGTCATTGGTGAGGACAATTATATCTAAATATGGCTAGGTATGTTTTTTTTATTCGTTTTGCTTTTAACTGAACATTTTTTTTTTTGCGGCTCTATTTGTTGTTAAATTGATTAGTTTGTTGTACTTGTGACTTTGTACTATGTCAATTAGAGGATATTGTAGCATTCCATCCATTAAGCTAGGCAAATGTAGAACAGTTTCTGTTACCACCTGCCTTATTCCACACCTTTAAGAATACAGTATATGCAGAAATTACAAAATTGGTTTGTATTAAAAGGTCTTACAATGTGATTGAGTTTTGAAATTGTGATGCTTCTGTATATGTTTTGAACTAGGCCATGCACTTTTAGTTGTTACTATATCTTCTCTGCCAGTGAGATGGATAGAATCTGATATCCTTTTAACAAGATTGGTAGGATGCATGTGCCGGTTGCCAAGAATGAAAATTTTCACTAATTTTTTGCCCTCCCTTTCTTTTTAGGCTTAATTGCAGTTTTGGTCCTCCTATTATTGGCCATGTGCGATTTTGGTCCCTAAAGTTTTTTCGTGCACATTTGGTCCCCGTATTTTTTCAATGTTGCAAATTGATAGGAACCCAAGAGAAATGAAACTGTATTAAACTTGAAAATGGTAGTATTAAAGCAGAAAAAGAGAAATTACAGTGGAGGAAACCTCCTACTGCCACAGAGCAAAGCTCCTACAAAGAGCAAGCTCTTTGCCCATATTCACTCACAATGATCTTTCTCGATACCCTCTCTCCCCCTACACGATCCCCTTATAAGTTATAACAGAAACCCCATCACACACCTTGCTCTCAACACTCTCTCTCTGCCACCTCAGCAACACACTCTCAGCACTCATTTCTTGCCCCTTCTTAGTTTTCCTAGTATAGATCCTCCATGTTACTGGCCTGGATGAATGTTGAGTTATTGGCCCATTTGGACCCAAGTCCACATATGAGGTCCTATCACAAATCTGGTCCCTCCATCAAATGTCTACCAATTTTTTCAATGATCAACATAGAGGAACCACTCTTCTAGGCATACAACCTTTGGTTGAGGTTCTCCCTCCTCTGTGTGTCCGATTCAACATGATTCAGTGGTTCTTCTATATTATTTATTGGTTTTGTCCCCCCTTTCCGGGACCTTTTTTTCATTCCACTACATGATCCTTTACCACAAAAGCTCAAAAAGAGGTTTTATGCGCTTAGAGCAGTGGTTTTGTGTGCATAGAGAAGTGGTTCCTCTATGTTAATCATTGAAAAATTGACAAATATTGATAGAATGACCAAATTTGTATCATTGAAAAAATAGGGGGACCAAATGTGCACAAAATAACTTTAGGGACCAAAATCACACATGACCAATAATAGGGGACCAAAACTACAATTAAGCCTTCTTTTTAATAAATGTTATTCAATGTCCAAATAGAACAATTAATTAGTGTTTTAGTCATAGTTGTTAAAACTGGACCGGCCGATTCGACCGGTCGGATCGGGAACCGGCCTGCCATCCGGTGTGGAAGATCCCTAAAACCGCTCTGTATTCAAACTGGATAAAAAACAGCTAAACCAGTACGAAACCGGGGGAACCGACAAAACCGGTGGTTCACCGGGTTTCACCGGTTCACAAAATACCAGAATCCGCGACCTTTAGCGGGCGAGAGAAGCAGAAAGAAGAAGACAAAGGCATGAAAGAACCCAAAAAAGAAAGGCGTGGAAGTTACATGGAACGAAATTTGGTTACAAGCACAGAAAAGAAGGAAAGGAAGGTGAGAGTTGAGAGAAGAAGCAGCAGCTATCTATGATGGCAGAGGAAGTTTCAGATCTGAAATGTATTGGCAAGGCCGCAAGGAGGACTGGAGGAGAGTGGAGCTATGCGGCTGACTGGAGGATGTTTGACATCTAGGTTTTGTTTCAAAACATTTTTTAAAGGGAAAAGAGCATATACACCCCCTAAACTATAGCCCTTTTGCAAATAGGCATCTTCAACTACTAATTCTTCCCAATTAGTCCTCAAACTTTAAGCATTAGTGAAATTGACCCTTTTGTTAACTCACCATTAAATTAGTAATGGTGATCAAATCTTGCCATTCATTATTTTTAATATCAATCATTGATTATTTTATTAATATTTTTAAAAAAGGCAAAAAAAATAGAGAAAAATCGCAGACTCTCTTTCTCTTTTGTGGGTTTTCTTTCCCTTGGTGTGTTTGTACTGGTTCCTTGTTCTTCCTCCTTCATTCACATCCTTTCCATTGATGAGCTTTCAATCTCTCATGCGTCAATATTTGGGAAAATTACCAAAAGTTAGGCTTTCTTTTCATATTAGATTGCCCAGAAATGATTGATACGGGTTTGCCATGCCTAAGCCTAACTTGAAAAATGAAAACAATTATATGCACATAAAATCAATTGGAACAGTAGAATGTAGTGACCGGAGATGGACCGATTCGAAAATGTAGGCACTTGAGCTCTGTGATTTTCCTCTACTTTTTTTTTTGCTTTTTTTTAAAATAAAAACAAAATAATAAAATAATCAATGGTTGAGATTTAAAAAAATGAACGGCTGGATTCGATCAACATTAATGATTTAACAATGGGTTAATTGAAGGGTCAATTTCAATGATGCTTAAAGTTTAAGGATTAATTAAGAAGAATTAGTAGTTGAGGGTGTATATTTGCAAAAAGGCTATAGTTTAGGGGGTGTATATGCTTTTTTCTGTTCTTTAAATTAAAAGGTTAAGTGACCCAACTCCAGCCCAATTATCCAACGTACAAGCCTCCATATATAAAACACATCTACAAATATTAATCAGCAAGATATATAGCAGAGTATGCGTATAAATCCTTGATCTTTTGGAAATATTATCTTCATTTATTATATATAACAAAATAGAATATCAGTCGAGAGAATGTATTGTTTTACAAAAATAAATATATTAATTTATAATTTATAGGTATAATAATCAAATAATAATGTCACTTAGTTGCCTTCCATCCCACATAACATATAACAAGTCTTTTTATATTTCTTTTGATTTATTATTGTAGTATATAAAAAGTAAAAAAAAAAAATTAATTAATACCGCTTAGACCACGGTTGAACCAATGAACCGTAAACCAGTACCTCCACCGGTCCGATTTTAAAAACATTGGTTTTAGTCTTAAATTATTTAAATGCATGAGGACCCTATCCATTGTGGTTGTTTGTTGATGTTCCTAAATGTTGCAGGTTAAATTCTCAAAAGGCAGCGATGCGTTGTTTGCGCCTAGCTAGAAATCATTCTTCTTGTGCGCATGAATGGCTTGTCTATGAAGGATGGATATTGTATGACACTGGTCATCGTGAAGAAGCATTAGCAAAGGCCGAGGAGTCCATTTCTATTCAAAGGTCATTTGAAGCGTTCTTTCTCAAAGCTTATGTATTAGCTGACTCGTGTCTTGATTCAGAGTCTTCAAAGTATGTGATCGATCTCTTGAAGGAAGCTCTCAGATGCCCTTCAGATGGTCTTCGGAAAGGACAAGTGAGTGTTATATTGTTCTCAGGTTGAACATATTAATGATTTTAGTGTTGAAATAGTGAATTTATTTTCTCCATTCTTTTACATTGTAGGCACTAAACAATTTAGGGAGTATCTACGTAGATTGTGATAAGCTGGACCTTGCTGCTGACTGCTATAATCATGCACTCGACATCAAGCATACAAGAGCACATCAGGGGTTGGCACGTGTTTATCATCTTAAAAATCAGCACAAAGCTGCTTATGATGAGATGACAAAGCTAATAGCAAAGGCCCAAAATAATGCATCAGCTTATGAGAAACGTTCAGAATATTGCGATCGTGACATGGCAAAGAGTGATCTTAGTATGGCGACACAGTTGGATCCTCTTAGGACTTATCCATACAGATATAGGGCAGCAGGTAATTTCCATACAAATAGTTATATTATTCTCTGTTCTTATTTTTTCGGGGATGTGGGGTGGGAGAGGGAACTTTGTTGTGATAGTAAGCCACTTTTTTGTTTCTATCATAGTAGTATAGTATAATACTTGTAATACTTGTACACATACCTGTATACCTACCAATTCTGTTAGAAGTTAGTTAGAGTCTGTTAGAAGTCTGTTATGTTAGTTATGATTAGTTAGATTCAGTTGCTTGCTTGCCAAGTTACATCAGAGTTATAAATACCTCACATGCTGTAATATTCAGATACAACTAATCATCAATTGCAGTTTCAGCAATGCGCCACTTTCTCACTATTGCATTCTAGTTACTCTTTAGTTTCAAATATTTGTTGTGGGCGATTCAGACTAAGGTCACTGATGATTTGTTGTCTGAATTTTGGACATGCTATAATCTTAGGTGTTTTAACCACCACTCTTCTTTTATGATGCTGCTTCTAGAATCACATGGCCAATTGAAGAAATAATATAATCGAGAGAATGTAATATTGAGGAAAACAGTATGCTTTGGATATGTTTAATAGCTATGACATCCTTATCAGGGGTTCTTCTCATCCTCTCCAATACTTGTAACTTTCAACACCTTTGTTCCTTCATTGTCTTTACATTATGACCTCTTATCTGTCAACTGTTGGAATCTACACTCCAGCTTTAACAGTTAATCGGCCAATAAATTTCTTGCATCCTTCTGCCAAGACTTCTTTTGGGATAGGATCACTCTTTTGACATCCCTTTGGTGCTCTGCACACGAGCTCTTCAGTGGTGTTTCTTTAGTAGACATGCAGAGAGACTGGCATGCTTTGTTGCATAGCGCTGTCACCAAGTTTCCAGTTGTTTCCTTTTGTGTTTTGTGAGGATATCTTATCCTTTTCATGTGTGCTTTTCTATATTTCTTTTATTATCCCAAAAAAAACTTCATATATATTTCAGCTTTCCTTCAAATATTAGTGTTCCTCTTCTTTTTTTTATTCCATTTTACTCTGCTCTGTAAATTCAACTGCATGAACAATCATGGTTTTCTGGCCTGATGTCTTCATTTGCTTGTTTGTATATCCTAACTCCACTTGTTTAAGTTGGCAGGACATGTGATTAAAGTTTCCTCTAATTTAATCGGAACCTGGCATCCACATCAACATTCATTCATGCTTCTCATCTGAGTTTGTGTTAGTAAAAACATTATACAGGGTAAAATTGTAGGAAATGACATATGGATCTTGCACACATATTGAGTAGAAAATGAGCTTTAGGAATTGCATTAAATGTTGAAGGAATATCAGAGCAGTTCAGATAAGTTTGTCTTCATAGCATGCTTATCATTTATCGAGTTTCATATTTTTGGAGGGTGCATGCTCATTTTGGCTTAGTTTATCATATCAGTTGCAGTCATTTATCATGTGAGAGAGGAAACAAATCTTGAGTTTGAGCCTTTTATTATTTGATGACCTAATTTGTTAGAGCCCTATTGTTGTTTTGATTGTTGGCCTTGGTTCATGCTGAAATACTTTGTCTGCTATAAGCATCATGTCAGAGCAATGTGATCATGATTTAGTCTTGAACCTTTGAAACTCTGTTTGTAAATGTGTGTCGTGGTGTGCGCAAAACTTAGAAAGTTCTGACATGGAACCTCTGTTTATCAGTTTTAATGGATGATCATAAGGAAGCGGAAGCAATAACCGAGCTTTCAAGGGCCATCAATTTTAAGCCAGATCTGCAACTGTTACATCTTCGAGCGGCATTCCATGATTCAATGGGTGATTATGCTTCTACCATCCGAGACTGTGAAGCAGCCCTTTGTCTTGATCCTAGCCATGCTGAGACGCTAGAGCTTTGTAGAAAAGCACAGGAGCGGATTAATGAACAGAAGTGAGAGAATCAGGGATCAATAGTCATGTTTTCTCAGTATTCCCTATGGGGACAAACCTATTCTTGCCAACCAGTAATCTTTTATAAGGGGAAGGCTCAGTATTCATCGGTGTGATTATCTAATGGATCTTCTCTCCAGAAACAGCAAGGTCTATATCTTTTAGGCTGGTCTTCTGGATGCAGAATTACAGAAGGGAAAAGAGAAGTTAGAAAGATCATTTTGATTGAAACTGAAGGGTAAGTTGAGGAGCAGGATAGCTTGTAAATATATGTAATGAATTATGAGCTTATGGTTCAACTATGGCAGACAGCTGTTGCTGCTATTGTCCACTGTACCACGCCAGCAAGAATGATGATAAGTTGCCACAGTTTAGACGAAACATGTGCATGAAAGTCAATTTATTGTGCAAAAGATTTAGATATGTACCACTATATTTTTGGCTGAGCAATTGCCAAATTCACTTTCTGTTGTAACTTTATTCAGTCCTCTCTCTGTTGTATGAACACACAGTTTATGGTGTATTTGTGATGACTTCTCTTTTGAGAAGCTACATCCATACCCAGCTATGAAAGTTTTCATCTGCTCAATTCATCTATACCCTTTCTGTTTTTCCCTCACTATACGACTTTTTCTGTGGATTATTTGCATTGTTATTAAACTTTACCTTAAAACACATCCATGTCAATTAAGCTGATGCTGCATGCTTGGCATCTTTAAACATTCCTTTGTTATCTTTTTTCCTTCCACGTTTGCATTTAGAACACACGCTCCTTTTCTTTAACTCTATTTTATTTATCTTGTAATATCTGGCATCCTGTTTTTCTTCCACATGTAACTTGGAAGGGCCTTTTCAAATCAAATCCACCTGTGACCATTTTAAAGCAAGACTTGGTTTTAATGATTTCCACGAGATATCCATATTTTCAACTGCTATTATTTATTCTACCCAACTAACTAGAAGTCAAGTCCTCTCTAATCACAATTTTGAAGAACTTTTTTTCTAGTAATTAGTTGTCACAGATAAGCACCCAAGTTATAGAAGCTCCTCTTCTATATGGAGGAGGAGGAAGAAAAAAATCTAGAGAACATGGATTTGAAGCATCCTAGAAAGTTAAACTTCAATGCACCTCTCTTGTCAACAAGGCGTCTTGGTTCTTCAGTTGTTGCAGATGAACCTTGCTCATCAAGTTCACTTAGTACAGTACCAAATACAAGAGTTCCATTTTCATGGGAGCAAGCCCCAGGCAAGCCAAAAGACATGCAAAGGAGTGATAGCATCCATGATGAAGACACCCCTCGGCTAAGACTACCTCCTTGCCTTTGGCATACACTAAAAGAAGCGGCTGAAGCTCATGCCGATAATCGTATTCTCGCATTTGATCACGACGATGGTTGCGATGGTGATGATGATGATGATGACGGTGATGGTGATGGTGATGACAAGAAGAATGATGCTTTATCTCTATCAGAGGCATTAGACATTGTCCAACAAACAGAGAAAGCTCATAGTGACAGCATTGATGGGTTGAGATTAAAGCTTGAAGGGTCTAATGGTGATCAATCTCCAACTTATATGATAAACCGCTTTCTTCCTGATGCAACTGCTTTGGCTGCACCATCTGCTTTGAACTTTTCCAATGATTTCAACAAGAAATTTTGTGATACTAGTAGTTATCTCTCAGGATCATCTAGGCAGTCACATACTTCTTCTGCAAAGGGTTGTGGCTTGGAACTACTCTTCCCTTGGCGTATGAAGCATAAGCTTTGTGCTATAAAGGGCCCTGTCCTGCCATACTCTACAAATGTGCATAAGCATCAGCACAGTTCAAAACATAAGAAACATCGTTCATAAGTCCACAAGACAATGTGAAAGAAGATAATCAATGAATACAATAATTTGTTATATTATTTCATAATCTAGTTCTTTTGTTCATTCTTCTTTTATATACACAATTTTTTTGCCTCTTTTAAATGCTTAAATAATACACACCTATTGTATGGCAAATGCTTATTAAGTAGGTGTAACAAAAACTCAAGTCTCAACTCGTTGAGGAAACACTTGCTGCTTTTCTGGAAGGTCGGTAATGTGCAGTTAAATTCATTTCGTGTGGTGGATTGCAGAAAGAAATCAAGAATGTAGATTAGATGAAAAAATTATGTCAAATTGATGTTTCTATACATTGTCACATGATTTCAATGCTGATTGAAGAACGATTATAACTGATAAGTATTAGCATATAACTGATAAGTGACAAGTTTCATAGCCTATGATGAAGTACAGTTTGATTCCTATCAAAGTCCATTACAGGTAAGTATTATCTGTATATAAAGCGCTTGTTGATTTGTTGAGCATGGTGGTATGTCATGATTCTAGGAATTGGATTCCCTACAGTCACCGGAGATCTTGGCCATTGATTAAAATTGACGTATTATAAATATATTGATATAAAAATGGGTGTATGAGATCCTGCTCATAGATTAAGTTAAATGCATGAATGCGTGGATTCCCTGACTGCAGGGAATCCGGATCCATGATTCTAGGACAAGACATCCTCCCTTGATCCTAATTTCAACTAATATACATAGAACATCGAGAGATGGAAAATATTTCTCATTCATTGAAACTGTAAAAATGAATAATCTATCCACAAAGATACTCTGGTACAGCTATTTATAAGTCATCTATTGATCAAAGAATAACTGAATAATGATAACTAACTTGAAGGAATAACAACAGATAGAACTAACTATACCAAGACTCTTTGCTATCTGCCATCTTCTATAGACATTGTACTCATGCCAATAGAGGATAAATTGTTTGATGCTGCAATAGTACTCGTAGACATGACTTCTAAGAAATCTGAGCTCAATCTGCTTCTCTCAGAAACACGGTGTCTCCAATCAGCAATATTAGGAAGAGGGTCATCAAAATTTAAGTACCTAGTCACTTGTTTCATGGTAGGTCTATAATCAGCTATTGGATGAGTACAAAGGAGTCCCAACTTCAGAACCAACTCCACTTCTTCCTCATCATAAACTGAGTTTAGCTTAGGATCAACTACTTCAAGAATTTGACCAAGTTGGTAATTTTCAATAACCCAATCCACCAAGAAAAACTGATCTGATTGAATAGGTCTCTTCCCAGTAACCACTTCAAGGAGTAGAACCCCATATGCATACACATCAGATCTTGTAGATGCCTTTCCTGTGCGAGTTAGCTCTGGGGCAATATAACCAACAGTGCCAACCACACTGGTTGTGTGTGATACTTGACCATGACCATAGAGCCTTGCTAGTCCAAAGTCACCTATTCTTGCATTCAAGTCCCCATCAATTAGAATATTGCTAGTTTTCACATCTCTATGGATTACCACTTGTTCCCATTCTTCATGCAGATACAATAGCCCTGCTGTGATGCCTTTGAGTATGTTGAATCTTTGGTCCCAATCCAAAACAAAATTGTCATTAGGATGAAATAGGAGAGAATCAAGGCTCCCATTTGGAATGAAATCATAGACTAGGAGTAATTCATTCTTTTTCTTACACCAACCTTGAAGATTCACCAAATTCTTATGGCTCAACCTTCCTAAGCTTTCAATTTCAGCTGCAAATTCTCTCATTCCATGCATAGGGCTGCGGAAAATCCTCTTAACAGCAATCTCAGTTCCTGTAGTAGGTAACACACCTTTGTATACAGCACCAAAGCCTCCAACTCCAAGTAGCTCACTCTCTTTGAACCCCTTTGTTGATAAGTGAAGATCTTTGAATCTGAATCTGTGAGGACAATCCATCTCCCATTCCTCAAGAGCCTCAAAATCCATGTATCTCTTGTACAATTTCTGAAAAAATAAAACACACAACAAGGTAAAGGTCAAAGCAGACAAAGTGGCAATTGCAACCTTCACCCAAGGAAAAGAGGATGGATTATCTTGCAACTTAGGTGGGGGCTTTGGAAGCTGAGAAATATTGAGTGAAGGAGCAATTCCATTCACTGCAAAGCTCCATCCCAGGATATAATGGGAGCTTGTTTCTTGGCCTGTTGATGCTGAAAAACCAACATACATGCTTTCCTTCAGAACATTGTTAAGGTCAATGTGAAGATCAGCTATAAGTGGTTTGCTTGGTCTTTTTGATGGCAAAGGAGCTATTGTTACATTCACAGTTTTCTTTTCACCATCATATTCTATCCAAGCTTGGACAGCATCAACCTGTGCCATTCTAAAATCTTCCTTTAACTTATCATTTCCTTCTTCAAGATAGGCAGCTGGTTCTTGAACAATTGAGGACATGCCATTTACATTGACCCCAACATGGTTTCCATCAGTGTTTGAAGCACTTTTGTAGCCATTTACTGTGTCAAATTCAACTGCAAAGATGTGATTTGAGGCATTCCCATCATTGTTGGAGTTAACAAGACCAAGAAAATGCCCGGCCTCAGCTCCTGGAAACTGTGTTGAGGGTGCTATGGTGAAGGCAAGGCCAAAGCCACCCGAGCCAGAACTTGGTGATACAATTGAGAAAACAAAAGAGGTACTGAAGGAATAAGGATTTGGTTGGACTGAAGAATTTGTTTTGTTAAGCATTTGGAAGGGTGTTGCATAGAATGCATGGCCTATAATATTGGTTGATGTGTTGGTGAGCCTAAGTAAAGCACTTGATTTGATAATAGAAGCTCCTCTAAGGATGAGTTCACTATTATTATTGAATCCTTCATAGACAAAAGCCTTGGCAGCAACTAGGTCTAGGAAAGTGAGAAATAGGAGGAAGCCAAAAAGGGTTGCTGAAACCATAATGTTTTGGGACTTGAAGCATAAAGCCATGCTAAGAGATATAGGCATTGGTTCACAGGAATGAAATTTATGGGGAGTTTTAAGACCTGAATGGGTCAAAGCCAAAACATGCAAGGAGAGCCTCTTGTATAATGTCAAAGGACCACATGCAAATAGCCAAAGAAAAAGATATTATTTGCACACCAAATTTTGCCATTACTTTTTTTTCCATCAAGGGTGTTCCCAGCCGAATTTTGCCATCGGTTTTTCTTTGGTGCATAAAGGATATCCTTCGACCGATAGCAGGAGACTAATCCTTATTGAGGCGTAGAAATCATCTAAGTGAGTTTTACCTCTTAACAAAGTCTTTTTCATACACGAGCATGACATAAATCGAATCCTGACAACATACTTAAAAAACTCATACTACCAACCAACTATGCTGTGTCTTGTTGGCTTGCCATCACTTTTTTTTTTTGGTGTTAAGGTTTGCCATCACTTTTAAATCAGCTTATTAGTGTGTAAATAACTAATACTCAACGTGTATTATGTGTTGACTAACGATGAAAATTAATCGATTAGTAACTCGTGTATTACGTAGCGGTCAGCAAGTATTATATGGTGATCGGTGTGTATATATTACTCCCCCGATCCACAATATAAGAAACAAAACCTTAAAACACATGGACCAAGGAAATGGATTGGAATGAGTTAATTGTAATTAATACTCATATAAATTTCCAAAAACACCCCTTCTAATATCCTGATGCCTATAATTAATGACAGTAATTAATAATGGTAACATTGGAAATTAATATTTAATAAGTATGAAAATTAATGTATGTTTCTTATATTTTGGACCAAAAAAATGGATCCATTTGTTTCTTATATTGTGGATCGGAGGGAGTATGTGATAATCAGTATAAAAATAGTATGCAAATTTTGGTTGTGAATGGCAAAATAATCAAACAAATGTCAAGAGCAAAGTCATAAATGTAGGCTAGGAGCAACGTACGTAGTTGCAACTTGCAAGGGAGATTTTTTTTTGCCGTGATAAAAATAGGTTTGAATTTTGTCAGCATCTAGGCTTAAATGTCCCATAAGAAAGTGATGAAGCTCATCACAAGATGTTAGATCAACCACAATGGTTTGATACTAAGTCTTGGGCTGGCTGATTTGTCTATGTAATGGGATGAGACCGCAAGCTGCATGGATTCTTGTTTCTTTGGGTGGTTGTGATTATGAAATGATATGCAAAGTGACCCTTTCTATCTATTGTTCACAATTTCACAATAATGGACCACATCAAAGAAAGATAAAACTCTACAATCTAAGATAATGAAGAGAAGATTACAATACAGAATGTGAGGTCTACGATTGTGGAAAATAAGATGTTTGGGAGGACCGCCACTGTTTGATAGCTTAGTATGGTGCCATATTTATGGTGGCTGCTGAAAGCCAATAGTAGGTTGGATGGAGTTTATTGTGAGAAGGATGATTGGAATTTATAATTGGAGAACTCATTCAACATTGGAGTTGCTTGCTTTTGGTAGGGTCCTCAATCTTGAGGATACTGATAAATAATTATGTCAATTTTTTTAAGATTAATTAATAAGTTAGAGAGAAAATATAGGGATCAGGATTCACTACAATCAATAAATGACTGAACAACCTACGTTCATGATCTAATGGTCATAAAAAGGGGTATGATATTTTTGTATTAGTAATCTTTTATACATAATTTTTTTGTTGTTGTAAAACTAGGATATCTTGCTATCACTTCATTAATGGTAGAGAATCCAAATCTAAAAAACATCGGTTGACTATGCAGTTAGTGAATTGTGTCATAAAATAGTTTTGAAAAAAAAAATTCTAAACACAATCAAAGATATAAAGGAGCTGAATGAAGTAGAGTTACTTAGGTAGTTGAAACTACTTCTAACTAGATTAACTAACTATTACATCTCTTAACCCTTCACAAAAGAGACTCTATATTATTATTCCTCCTCCTTCACCAAATTATAATAGCTACCAAGTACCAATCGTCTTCATGGTAGTTCATCTTCATAAGCACCTAGTGGTATGATATGAAACGGTTGAATCATATATACAACTTTATTTTGTCTTTTTGACAACACCAAGTGACTACATTTTGAAGTGTTTATTCCCAGCTTAACTGGAGTCGCAGAAAAGGATTAAGTTTAATAGCAATCATTAGCATGTTAAATTTTTTAATTTAACATGTGTATAATATGTGGATTAGCATTAATTGGTGATTAAATTATAATTAAATTATTAATATATCGCTTATAAAATTAATTCTTAATTACGTAACCAATTGGTGAAATTGTTGTTGGGTATTTACTAAAGAGTGACCCAATGATAGGTCAGGTCATTCTAATGTTAACCTGTTGAGAGGTCCCTACTGCCAGGTAGGTTAAAAAAGATTGCCTCCCCATTAAGCATTCTTGACACACACACCGAACACCAAACCAGAAAGAGAAGCAACCCTCTTACATTCTGATCTATTGTAATGGATTCTACGATGCTCCAAGGTACACAATTCTTCTCCTCTCCTTCGATTAACATGTGTAATATGCTATGATTTGTATCTGTATGATGTTCTAAACAAATTAGAATTATAGGTTATCCTTCAATTGTTATCAGAGCTGAGGATAGATACATGTTATAGCTATTCTGAAAAATATATGAACCCTAATTTATGGTTTTTTTTTTTCAATCAAGATGCAAAATTTTTTTTAGGGATTTCATATCATGTTATATCAATATTGTAGAAATTTTCGTTTGCCCAGAATTTTTTTTCCTTCAGTAACTTTCGTTTTTTCATGCCTTGTTCTTCAAAAATTCGAAACTATGATTCTGGCCAATGATTTCGAAAATTGTTTGAGGGTTTATCTTCCTCCTTGTTAAGCGAATATTATACTAAATTTTTGTGCATGTTGGTTGAACGTCTTCGAGAGAATTTCTTCTCTCATTGTCGCGGGTTTCAAACATAAACCTAACTATTCTTCACTTAATTTATCACTCGAATATCAAGCTAATCATGAAATTAGTATGGGGCTTCTATAGATCGAGCAATGTGATCAAACCCCCCCCCCAAGAATCATCGAAAATGGTTGATTAAAACAGGAGAATCGATCGGGTCATTCTCGCGGGTCGTCACGACCCGTTTCTGGAACCGGGTGAGGAAGATGACCTCTCCCTGCGATGCCCACTCGCGGTGCCCAGCGCGTGTAGGCGCGTGGGCCCACCTCCAGGGGCCAAAAAAATTTATTTTTTATTTAAAAATTATTAATTAATTATTTCTGATACCTTGGTATTTTTTTTTGAAAATTTTGGACAACCTTAAATATTTTATATGGTTAAATCCGAAAATATATTGTATTTTTTAATACTGTACTCTCAGTTTTTTTTTTTTGGTCTAAAATTTTGTGATTGTTCCCTACTTTTTTGTGATACTTTGATATGTTATACTCTCCTTGATCATGTGTCATATAGATGGAATTAATTTTAGAGCCTTATGTGAATTAAGTTGTGTGTTCTATGCTATATTTGTTATATAATATATTTTTTCTAATGTATAATTGTAGCATGACTATTGATATTTTGTATAGTTATGAACTCACCTATCGTGGGTATAATTATACAAAATTTGTGTTATTAAATAATTAATTATTCTAATGTGTTATATTTGTATTATATTAATAATAATTATACCCTATCGGTGTACTATTATTAATGTAATTCGTTATTATACATCGTACTATTGTCTTAAGCTTATGTCAATTATGGTTTTCAAGTACCCTATCGGTATTAGAATTTTTGGTGATGTAATTTTTGTACATTGTATTATTCTTTCTTATTATATTTCTTATTTATTATGATTTGGGACCCTTAGGCGAATTATAATGAATAAGAAATTTGTATTATGGGCAAGATTGGCTGAACATATATATGGAATCATATTACCTTTCAATTCTTAATGATTCCTTATTCTTTGTTTTATGTCAGCCTCCTTCCCAAATTCTGTCAAAACTCTAAATGGGACAAACTATGAGGACTGGAAAGAGTCTCTAGATCTCTACTTAACCATTGCTGACTTGGATCTGGCCTTGAGGGAAGACAAGCCAGCAGCTCTCACAAATGAATCTACTGCAGCTCTCACAAATGAATCTACTGCAGCTCAGAGGAATGCTTATGAGAAATGGGAACACTCTAATAGAGTGTGCCTGAAAGTGATGAAGTATACTATGGAAAAATCCATCAGGCAGAGTATCTTAGAGACCGATAATGCTAAAGAATATCAGAAAGCTGTTGGGGAGAAATTTATGACTTTTGAGAAGGCTCAGAAAAGTCGGTATCTTTCCTTGTTTGACAAGACCAAATATGATGGGGTCAGTGGTGTGCGTGAGCATATCATGAAACTGATGCACTATTACAACAAACTGAAATCTCTTAAAGTTGAAATTGGCGAAAGTACTTTAATCTACCGGGTTCTTGAATCTTTTCCTTCACAATTCGATGTTATGAAGACCTCTTACAATACACAGAAGGCTGAATGGACAGTGGACGAGATGATTGCCATTGCTACACAAGAAGAAGAGTCCATTAAAAAGGGTAAATCACACAGTGCTCATTTTGCTGCATCTGCTCCAACTCCAACTTCTAATTCAGGTACAAGATTTGTGAAGAAAGATCAAAAGGGAAAGAAGAAAAATACAAAGCAGCATCTGCAGGCTAAGAAAAGTTTCTTCAAGGGTAACTGCAAGTATTGTAAGAAGTATGGCCACAAGGTAGATGATTGATATTTCTTGAAAAAGAAACAAGAGAAGCAAGGTATATTCCTGGCTCTAACATGCTTTGAATCCAATGTCATTGATGTTCCTCCAAATACTTGGTGGTTAGATTCGAGTGCAACCATTCATGTTGTGAATTCCTTGCGAGGGTTCACAAGCCCGAGGGAAACCAAGTGATGCTGAGTCTAAAATTATTATGGGAGATGGAGTGGAGTTTCTATTATTGACATTGGAATTGTTTCTTTACTTTTTCGTTCGGACATAATTTGTTTTTAAGAGATGTTGGTATGCACCTTCTATGAGAAGGAACTTGATTTCTGTTTCCTTTGGATAAATGTGGTTACACCTTTAAGTTTGGTAGTGAAAAATTGATTGTTTGTTCGAGATTCTATTCCCGTTGGTTCGGGGTTTTACGTGATGGCCTTTATATGTTAAATCTACATGACATGTTCATCAACTCATTGCTGGAAACAAACGCAGTAGGATTAGTGAACATTCTTCTATGTTATGGCATCGACGTTTGGGGCATATTTCTAGGCCCCGTATTGAGAGGCTAGTCAAGGAAGGTATTCTTCATGATCTAGACTTCTCCGATTTTGATACATGTATTGATTGCATCAAGGGCAAATTCTTCGCCAAGGTTAGGAATAAAGCGAGCAAATAGGTGTGATGATGTGCTCTGATTGATTCACACCGACTTGTGTGGACCTATTACACCCACCGCCATGGGTGGATATGGGTATTTCATTACCTTTATAGATGACTTCTCGAGATATGGATGGATAGATCTCCTTCAAGAAAAGTCTAGTTCCCTAGATGCTTTCAAATCTTTTAAGGTCATCGTTGAGTTGAAAACAGTAGGAAGATAAAATGTGTAAGATATGACAGAGGTGGAGAATTCTATGGTAGATATAATGAGACGGGTAGAAACCCGGGACCTTTTGCCGATTTCTTGAGGAATGCGGTATTGAAGCTCAATACACTATGCCTGGTACTCTGAGCAAAATGGAGTTGCGAGAGAGGCGTAACCGCACACTTATGGATATGGTAAGATGTATGTTGAGCCATTCATCATTGCCGGACTTTCTTTGGGGAGATGCCTTAAAAACTCTTGCTGTCTACATTCTAAATCAAGTACCCAAAAGTCTGGTACCAAAAACTCCATATGAGCTTATGAGTGGAAAATAGCCGAGTTTGAAACATTTTCATGTATGGGGTTGTAAGGCAGAAGTTAGACCTTATAATCCTCGGCCTAAGAAGCTTGATCTTAAGACTGTTAGTGGTTTCTTTATTGGCTATTGTGTGGGTTCCAGAGGTAGCAGATTCTATTGTCCATCTCATTCTATGCGAGTCGTCGAATCGATCGAGCGATTTTCTTTGAGGATGACTTAGATAGTGGGGAGTGATATACCACGACCAGTTACTCTTAGAGAAGATCACACCATAGTTCCTATACCAACTGTTCCTTTTCCTACGGTGGTTATGATTCCAACTAATGATGATGATCGAATCTTCAACATGAAGATGGTGTGGCAGCACCACTAGTAGATGAACAAGAACATGATCTTATTGTTGATGAAGTTCCACCGAGACGATCTCAAAGAGTGCGCAGACCTTTCATACCGGATGATTATGTTGTATATCTTCAGAACATGAGTTTGACCTCAATGATGATGATGATCCTATTACCTTTAAGGAGGCAATTTCTAGCTCTCATGCTTCGATTGGCTGAATGCTATGCATGATGAGTTGTCTTCTATGTCTCATAATGGTGTTTGGAATCTAGAGGATTTACCAATTGGTTGTAAACCTGTTGGATGCAAATGGGTTTCAAAACCAAACGTACTTCGATGATGGTAAAGTTGAAAGGTACAAAGCCGGACTAGTAGCTAAAGGCTATAACCAAAGAGAAGGCATTGACTATAAGGAGACTTTCTCACCAGGCTCTACAAAAGATGCATTTCGAGTTGTCATGGCTTTGGTAGCTCATTTTGATCTAGAACTTCACCGATGGATGTGAAGACGGCTTTTCCGAATGGAGACCTTATCAAGATGTTTACATGGTTCAACCCAAGGTTTTATCGAAACAGGCAAAGAGCACTTGGTTTGCAAAGTGAATAAGTCTATTTATGGACTCAAACAGGCCTCCGGACAATGGTATTTGAAGTTTGATCAGGTTGTCACTTCTCTTGGCTTCAAAAAAATGCCTCGGATCAGGTGCATTTACTTGAAGACTTGTGAGGGTGAGTTCATCATTCTCGTTCTATATGTTGATGATATACTTCTTGCTAGCGGTTGTGTTAAAATTCTGACCGAGACAAAACTTATGTTGAGTAGCCACTTTGATATGAAAGACCTTGGTGATGCTTCATTGTTTTAGGCATCCGGATATTTATCGTGATAGGTCACGTGGTGTTCTTGGATTGTCTCAAAAAGGATATATTGAAAAGGTCCTCAAAAGGTTTAATATGCATTCTTGCTCCCCATGTGGCTCTCTGCTCAAAAGGGTGAGGAAAAATTTTCTAAATCTCAATGTCCTCAAAATGATGTAGAAATAAATGAAATGGAAAAAGTCCCATATGCTTCCATTGTTGGCTTTAATGTATGCTCAAGTTTGTACTCGTCCCGACATTGCTCTTGCTGTAAATGCTTTAGGGAGATACTTGAGCAACCCGGTTTGGGTCATTGGAAAGCCGTAAAAAGTCATGAGATATTTGCAGGGAACCAAAGATTATATGTTGACCTATAAGAAGTCTCGATCAACTTCAGTCACTGGTTGTTCTGATTCCGATTTCGCAGTTGCCCCGACGACCGAAAATCTACTCGGCTTTATCTTTATGATGGCAGGAGGAGCTATTTTTGAAAAGCGTCAAACGGACGCTTACGCCTACTTCTACCATGGAAGCAGAGTATGTTGCTTGCTATGAGGCTACTTGTCAAGTCATGTGGCTGTGGTAAAATTTAATTTCCGGCTTTCATATTGTTGAAAGCATATCTAGCCACTTGTGATATATTGTGACAAGATCTGCTGCTGTGCACTTCTCTCATAACAATAGAAGCTCTTCTCGCACTAAGCATTTTGATGTGAAATATTTGTTCGTTAGAGAGAAGATTCAGGAGTTTGGACTCGTATTGAGCATATTGATACAGAAACAATGTCTTTGATCCACTAACCAAAGGCTTAACTCGTTGGAATATTCCTAATCATGTAATTCATATGGGCTTAGTTAAGTCTTTTGATGTGTTGGATTAGTGGGAGTCTGAAACCATTATTTGCCCATTATCGTTTTTTATGAGATATGTAAATTGACGTCATTCTTGTTTTCATATCTCTTATAGCATTTTAAGATGCTTGGACCATTCTTGAATTGCATATTTCTCTTTATTAATTATATGCAATTTTATATTCATCATTCTTTATGTGAGATATGAGTCTTTAGCATGTATGATTTACTTCCCTATCGGATACTATTTCTGCATTGTTAAAGCTTATATTTCTTATACTGCTGGTTAACGTGTGCTTTGATCGTAACTGGTATTTCTTTTTAATAATTGTTATATTTTAATAATTGATTAATGCTATCCAAGTGGGAGAATTGTTAAATTTTTTAATTTAACATGTGTATAATATGTGGATTAGCATTAATTGGTGATTAAATTATAATTAAATTATTAATATATCAGTTATAAAATTAATTCTTAATTACGTAACCAATTGGTGAAATTGTTGTTGGGTATTTACTAAGAGTGACCCTATGATGGGCTGTGCCATTCTAATGTTAACCCGTTGAGAGGTCCCTACTCTCTGCTGGTAGGTTAAAAAGATTGCCTCCCCATTAAGCATTCTTGACACACACACTGAACACCAACCAGAAAGAGAGAAGCAACCCTCTTACATTCTGATCTATTGTAATGGATTCTACGATGCTCCAAGGTACACAATTCTTCTCCTCTCCTTCGATTAACATGTGTAATATGCTATGATTTGTATCTGTATGATGTTCTAAACAAATTAGAATTATAGGTTATCCTTCATAGCAGAGTTAGAAATTTAACATAAAGGCAACAAATATAAGGGCATTATTTCTCATTTAAATTTAAATTAAATAAACAACTAACAACTAACAAAAAAAAACTAACAATTAACGTACTAATATTTGTCTATTAAAAAAAAACAAAGAACATGACCTTATTCCAGCAGTCATAGTCAGTAAAATTATGTTATTTGGCAAGATGTTATTAAGATGTGAAATCTAAATTAAATCTAACTCAATACCCAAAACTAGTTGAAGGGGTAAGGATTGTCCGAGCTTTTATAATGACTACTTTGACCATATTTTTGATTGACGTGGGATCTCAGCATGACAAACTAACTAAAAGAGAGGGGGAAACAAGCTAATTGTATTAATAACTTCTAACAGCTAACTGTAACTAATCATGTAATTGACTAACTAACTTAACTGTCAAATACAAAATGTAACTACATTAAAAGACCCCCTCAATGTAGGAAGTAAATGTCCAGAATTCCTATCTTGTGCGCATGAAGAACTTGAATAGTGGAGGAGGAACCGATTTGGTTAACAGAACCAATATTTTAGTCACCAAAAGTTGGAGCTGTAATTTTGTTTTGTATCCGTTAGCACCTTACCAATTATTAGCTGACTAATACGTGTCACTGTACGAGGGAGCCTTCCTACGTGGATGCACGTCATATAATTTTTGGACTGGAGTCTCTTCTTGTTTTCTTGTTTTATATTTCTAATGTTATAAAAGAGAAAGAGTTTAATTGATATACACTGTAAGTGTAAAGCTTTTTATGCTTTCAATCAATCATAAGTTGTCATATTATTGAAAATATTTTACTCTTATCCTAACTACCTTAAAAGTAATCAACATCATGATTTGTGATTGATTGACAGTGTAAAAAACTTTACACTGACAGTATATAACAATTAAACTCAAAGAGAAATATACTTTGTTAAGTATTGGATGATAGATTAATGACATAATCAGATTTGTTCGATTTTGAAATTAGAGAGACTTGATTTGAGAGATTAAATTACATGAATCAAAATCACTCATTTATAAAACTATAGGAAAAAAAAAAGTAATTAGGCCAATTTATTATTGCTGTACCTTTTTTTTTTTTGAAGAGATTATTGGTGTACCTATATATCTCGCCCATGGAAAAGCTTTGAAGGTAAATTAATATACAGTGGCATCTTTGAGATGAAGAATGGGGTTCAGCTGTTTTACTAATGCAACAAGAAGATAAGACGAAACAGAGTCAAACAATGAGAAACAAGTACCGTATCAATACATTCATTCACACACAATAAATTTATCCTTGATGTTCAACTGAAGGACAAGGACTTTAATATGGGAAGTTATTCTACTTTATAATTAAGGGTGCGTTTGGGTAAATAACTTAACTAAGTATTTAGGGTGCGTTTGGGTAAATAATTTAACTAAGCATTTATAGCATAAGGCCTTATTATACAAGAGCTTATGCCATAAGAGCTTGAATTCAATAAGTCATGTGCGTTTGGATGCATATTTCCAAAAGCACTTATACAAAATTAAGGCGTTTGGATACATTACTATATAAGTGTTTATGGATATTGTGAACACCTAATTTTGCCCAGATTTTTTAATTAATGTCTTGAAAATAATAACAAAAAATAATAAAAATAAAACAAAAAAATATTGTTTTTGGGCCCATTACATCATCAAATGGAGCCCATTTTCGTTTTTATCTTTTGGGCCCATTATCCCAAACCCAACAAAAATTGTTACTATTCTGATTTGTTTAAAAATAAAAAATAATAAAAAGTAAAAATTTAAAAAAAATGAGATCCCATGCTTGTACCCCTCTTCTTTGTCTTCTTCTTCTTATTTCAGAAAAGGGGGGACAATAGTACAAGCCATCCTCACCCATTGCTGCCCCTGCAAGGTGGTGGAGCAAAGGCTGATTTGCTCCCCACTACTTGTACCCACCAACAGAAAAATTTGGCATCTTCTTCCCCCTGATGCTATATATTGAACAGTGACCAGAGGAAGAGAAAAAACCAAAAAAAAAAACCAAAAAAAACCAGCAGCAGAAAAAAAAATACTCAAGCAACCATCACTCCAAAATCACAAATCAAACACAAAATACCCAACTCCAGAACACAGAAAAATCAGAAAATCATATACCCGAAAAAAAACTCCCTTTTCTTTTCTTCTCTCTTTTTCCTTTCCTCTTCCTTCACGCCCTTCTTCCTCTCATCAGCAGAGCAAGATTTCTCGCTTTCTTCCCCTTAACTTCACACCTCCTTCCTCCCTCAACGTAACCCATTTCTTTCTTTTTCTTTTTCTTTCTTTCTTTCTTCTTTCTCTTTCTCTTTTCTTCTTCCTCCCTCCAAACTCAACTCCTCCTTCTTCCTTGTGGACGGTTCGCGCCGCCACCGCACAGTAAGTGCAACCACCACGAACCATTGCAGATCCGTATGATAACCGCCGCATGCCGCGATCGCCGCGATCGCGAGCGAGCAGCCAGCGCGCCGCTGTCACTCGCGTGTCCGCGCGTGTGGGACAGCCACGCGCCTCGACGCAGATCCGCCCGAGCCACGCCGTCCACCGCCTCGCGACCGGCCGCATCACCAGATCTGCTCCCATCTTCCGCCGACCTCTTTCCAAGCGCCGTCCGGTCCCACCTGACCACCGCTTGACGCCGCCATTCGCTAACCAAGCTTACTGCGTCTGGAGAACCACTCTGACGCGGATCTACCAGATTCGCCTCTCCATTGTCTTCTTGTTGGTAATATGGGAGAAAGCTTCTGACTTTACTATGTTGGCTTTTCTTTTCTTATTTATTCACTTTTTGTATTTGAGTTATTAGCTCATACGTTTGGGGCCTGGTCATTTGTCATTTGGGCCTCTTCTTACCTTTTTCTGATATGGGCCTTTCAAATTTAGATCAGGTTCTTTCTTTTTTTTTCTTGAGAAAAAATGCTTTTAGAAAGAAAAAGGATTAAAAGTTATAAAAAATAAAAAAGAATCTCTTGAGTTCACGCAACGATTTACAACGTTGATGTATGATTTTTCGTCCTCAAGTGTTGTAAAATCGTAAGGGTTTATCGTATAGTTTCACTATCTTTAACTCTGTGCAAGAGTGAGTTCTCTTTTTTTAAATAAAAATGATTTTGACAAAGTTTTTTTACAAAAATGAATAAATAAATAAATAAATACTTTTAAGTACCTCTATTAAAATTTCAATAAATAAAAACCTTTATTAATTCACGCAACAATCTACGACGTTGATGTATGAATTTTTTTTTTCATCCTCAAGTGTCGTATGAATTGTAAGGGTTCATCGTATAGCTTTACTATCTTTAACCCTGTGCAAGAGTGAATCCCCTTTAAGAAAATATTAAATGTTTTTTTGATTACTTTTAATCAGTTTTATCCAATTTCATTTTTATAAAAATCTTTTTAATTGACGCAACAATCTACGACGTTGATGTATGATTTTTCATCCTCAAGTGTTGTATGAATTGTAAGGGTTTATCGTATAGCACTGCTATCTTGGACTCTATGCAACAGTGAATTTATTCTGAAATAAAATCTTTTTTTAAAATAAAATAAATGAATCAAAATCTTTATCAAAATTAAAATCAACCAACTAATCAAATCTTTTCTAGAGAACTACGTGGCTTTGAGTTTCCCATCGCACCCGGGAATACGTAGGAGCAAGATAAATCATCTTGTCGGGCCAAAACTAAATTTTCCTTTTTTTGTGTCTCTTTTTATGTTAAAATAATTAATCAAAATTATTAAACTTTTCTATTTTTAGGGATGCTCTATGGACACGGTGTCATGTTCAGTCCCTTAGATTTGAGGATGCCCTATGGACCCATGTGTCATGTTCAACCTCATTTAGTTTTTATAAACAATAAATTTAAAAACGTAAAAATCAATAAATTTAAAATATTAAAAATCAAAAAATAGTTCTTTCTTGTAAATAATTTTTGGGGTAAAATAAATATTTAAAATGTCATTAAAATGTTTTTGCACAATCAACTTGAGGTACCGTTTTTAACGGGCGATGTGGGGTGTTAATACCTTCCCTACTCGTAACCGACTCCCGGACTTATCTCACATATTAAAAGACCAGATAACCTTTAAATAATTGGGTTTTCTAAGATTTCCACAATAAAAATTTTAGTGGCGACTCCTCTGTTTTTACCCATCTTTTCGCAGCTCCCTGACGGATCGGTCGCGGCCGCGACAGACATTTTTTTATAAAATTACAATAAAAATATAATTTTAACAAACAATTTGATTGCTTCAACAAAAAAAAACCAAATAATTTGAAGTATTGGTTTTTTTTTAAGTTAATCTCAAAACATATTTATGATAAAATTTTTAGATGTTAATTTAAAATGTAATATTGTCTCATTTTGATAGAAAATAGAATATTGTTCAATAACACCAAACAAGTTGCATTACTATCATAAGTTTGAGGCACAACTATCAAACTAGAATATTGTTCAAAAATACCATTAGTTGCATTAGTACCATAAGTTAGAGTTACAACCATCAAACTAGAATATTGTTAAAAAATACCAAACAAGAAAAAAGTATAATCAAACCATGTAGTTGAAAGCAAGCTAGCTATTCAACCGAAATCTAGACTAACAAAGAAAAAAAAAGTATAGCTTACAGGTTGAATAATAATTAACTAAAAATCAACCCACCAAAGAACCAAAACATATGAAAGTGATATCAGTGGAAAGTTCACACCACCAGCAAAATGGGATCGCATGCTTTAATGTAAAAGCCTCAAGAACTGTTAACCAAAATGAGATAGCAACAAGAGCAGAAAAACAAAGCTGCTTTCCACACCACCAGATTTAGATGGCCATGAACCTCACATAACCTTTAGAAAAAACCTCCAGACCCGAACTAAGCTTTCTTCCACACAAAATCAAGTGTACGAAGTTTTATGAGATGAAGCACAAAGCAGCGAACCATCCAGCAACTCAAAAAGAAACCTTCAGCTAGCTACATACATTAACAAGGGAGAGAGCAACATAGATTTCAAACAGGTCTATACAAATTAAGAAATAGAAACAAGAAATAATTGAAGTAAATAAATCTTGTTACTCTCACTGAGTTTATCAGTTTGGTCTTTGATACATTCCCATAAAAAAAAAAATCTAGACAAAAATAAGTATTTGGCCAAAAACTATGTATATACAATGCAAATATATTCATCAATATCCAAACCGTTTCACATGACAAATGAACTTTGAATATAGTAAATAATGAACAAATAACAAGCATTCTCATTGATCTAGGCTCACTGTCTACAACCATTAACACTTAAATTTCATCCTTAAACTTATCTTTGAAAAAACCTTAAACAACTAACCAGTTGGCTCCGAACAAGATATGACAGTACATCACGCTTTAAGCTAGGAAACATACCCCTCTGATCTTGTACTTCTGTAAAAGTGATCTGCAAGAAATTTATATTTCAGGATACAAGCATGGGTAATTTAAAATTTAGAAGATAGAAGGATGATAAAAAGTAAATGAACAAACCTTTTGAATGCCTACAAGTGGTTTTCATTAAATGACAATCAAATGTCTCCATATCCTAGGATAAATTACTAAGCAAAGCATCAAACCCATACTTGAGAGGAATGCTAAATTGCTAATACAGATACGTTTGGTTTCCTTCTTAGGCCAACAAGATTCAATAATAAAGGTGAGGTCAATTCTTGTCAATCCCAACAAAGAAAGTATCAACTATCAAGGTTAAAATTTCAAAGAGAAAGATACAATGTGAGGCTTCCGGGTGGGATGTACCAAATTACCTCCTCAAGAAAACAAAGAGTACACAACCCTCCAAGCTGGTTAAAAGAAATGTCTACTACAATATTCTCAACAAGACACTTTATAATCTTCATCTACAAATATGAAGAAAAACAATATAAATTATACCATAATTAAGCCAGACAATTAACAAGAGTTATAACCGTAGAAACAAATAGATAGTACATCAACATTTTGAATTTTAAGTACTTAATAAAACTGCATAATAACCATATTTTGATCAACAACTCTGAAGTAGAAAATATTAATTCAAAGAAATAGTAGCACACAAAATATGTGTTTCACAAGCTAGCAATTGCATACCTAGTATTTGTTCTTTCGCCAGAACAATACACCCATAATCAGGCCTCATGTTCTATGACCTGAAGCTTCTACAACAGTCTCGCATAACCGCTTTAAAAGGGTCATATGACTTAGTAATGCTTAACATCCACTCTCCTCACTCTGATAATGAAGCAGGGATCTTGTATACGAGCAATATACCTTTAAAACTTGTATTTATGGTTATCATAGTATATCACTTGACAACTTCATGTGCGTAGTGCCCACAATTTATACATAATCAGGCCTAATGTCTTAGAACACTAAACTTATGTAAGTGTAACAATTCACACAATTGCTTAAAAAAGTCAACTTACAAGAAGGCCAATTTAAAACAAATTTACACACCTAAAATAATGTTTGCCATTGCCAAAGATGAAGTCCACACTCCCTTCAACATAGCAATATTTCAAATACTGTTTGCCACAATGCAAATACAATGTGTCCTGCACCATAATCACAAAAATAGCTATCAATTTGAAGGATAAGGGATCCTCCTTACCAGAAATACTTAATCTTAGAAAGAAGTCATAAGGAGTTGCTAGTGACAGATATAACAAATATGTAACAAACAAACAAAGGAGGTGGTTTCAATCACTGCAAACCTTCTCCAATTCTATGATCCCCTTGCCATATTCTTGCCTCTGTAGCAACGCAAGTCCCTACAGATAGTGGGACTGAAATATGCAAAACAATATTTGTTCCATTGAGAAGCATTCTGGGATGCCCTTCCGTAATATAAAGTAGCAAAGTCGTCAAGGTTACTTCAATGTTACGAACTACTGCTAGAACTAATCTGGAAGGATGCTACAATTGATATTGATATTATGAAGATGCCCCAAATTTGGAGAAACTATATACAAAGGAAGATCCCATACCTTGTAACATTCATACATCCTAAGGCAAAAGTTGTTTTTGCCAATGCTTAAACCTAACATTCATTCACTCCAAGCAAGAGTGAAGTCAATTATCAATCAGTGTATGAATCATGGTCCAGAAATTCTATCAAACATGGGAGAGGCCAGATGAAATCAAAAAAATTCCTTTCTAAAATTGAAAAACAAAGTTCCACACACCGAATTAGAGAAACAAACATTTCTAAAATAATTGATCTATCATCTATATAAACAGATAATCGGCAACGGATTTTCAGTAGCACGATCTGCTACAACAATCGACACAAATTTCATTGCCCACACACATCGTTAGCGAAGAGGTAAAACAAAATCAAATAAGCACTTTACAAAACACAAAATTCACCACCGTCGAATTAATGATAGTCAAAGCAGATCTAAACGAGCTTGATTTAGGAAAAAAACATATGAAACATGATTAACGAGATCTTAGAGTCAAGATTGAAGCAGAAACGAAAAATGCACTTACTATTCACGGTGGCGCGAGGTAGAAGATGATTTGAATCAAAGAGAACGTGACGGAAATGATGAGTGAACGGAATTTGAGATCGTAGCCGAAAAAAGAGAACGGAATCCAAGATCGTCACCGGATAAAGAGAAAGAGAAAATGTGTGAAGGAGGAGCTCTGATCTCTGATCGAAGTAGAAGAAGAAAAAAGAAAAACGAAGGAGGAGCTCTGATCGAAGGTAGAAGAAGAAAAGGAAAAAAGAAAGAAAAACGAAGGAGGAGCAGGCAGCAGGAATCGAAGACTTAAATCTTCGCTAAGTTGGTTCGCATAAGAGCTTTTGCAATTTCCATAAGCTAGTTTTCCTAACTTATGAGAATAAGTTAAAAGCAACTTATGAAATGCCATAAGTTCTTTTCATAAGTTGTGCCAAACATGTGGAATAAGAACTTATGACATCAGATAAGTCATAAGGAGCTTATTTAAGCTCTCACAAACGCAGCCTAAGTTATGTCACGAGTCAAAAAAAAATTAAACTTATTATGTCAAAAAAAATTTATACTTATATTCATAAATAACTTATCAATGCACAAGCAGAATTTGAATCCAAAACCACTTTGTAGAGGGTGTTCAACTTTTTTTTTAAACAAAACGAGGAGGTAAAATGATGTCATATTTTCTCTCTCAATCATTTAAATTGTGTCACTTGAAAAATTAATCACATTATTTATTATAAATATATTCTTTTTAAATGATATGGAACAATTTAAGTAGACAAGACGGAAAATGAGACACCATTTGAAATAGATGATCTCCGTTCATGTTGAACCTATTTGAATCACCTCTAAAAAATAATATCCATTTAAAATCTTTTTTTAATAAACGCTTTCCACCTCTATTAATGTTTAAGTCAACTCCAATTTGCTTTTAGACATTGTTTGTGTAAAGATGAGTGGTCAATTTACATTACTATAAGTTATTTTTTACTTATATTCAATCTAAATCGTTGATTTTATTATCATCAAACGGTGTAAATTAAACAATTAAAATCATAATTATCATTGAATTAAAATAAAATCTGCAGTTGTTTAACAAAAAAAAATCAGCAATTGAGGTTTCATAACATTATAGGTAAATAAAATCCCTTTCTTATACATGACTAACGGTCCATTTGTTTTAGAATTGAATATAATTGATTTTGAAAAAATTGAAGTCAAAAGAATTGATTTTTTTTACAGAATAAAGTTACTTCATTTCAAGATTAATAGATCAACAGTACAACTAAGAACATTCCAAAATATGTGGGGACTAGCTAAAGACACGACTACTCTTGTTAGCTTATGAGCGACGACATTTACTTGTCTCCCGATGAACTTAACACTAAAGTTTGTAGGAAAAAAAAAAAAAGAAGATTCTTGCACTTAGAGATAATAGCACCATTTTCATTGGCTGATAGGCAACTACGTGCTGAATATTGCCATAAGAAGCGGAGGTGCACCAGAGGTGAAGTCCACGGGATGAAAAAAAAAGATTTTATCATTAATCAAAATTTGACAAAAAAAAAGAAAAAAATTGGCATACATAATAGAATCGGTTTAATTTTTGGTGGTGCAGAGGTGCACCAGAAGTGAAGTCCACGGGATGAAAAAAAAGATTTTATCATTAATCAAAATTTGACAAAAAAAGAAAAAAAAATTGGCATACATAATAGAATCAGATTAATTTTTGGTGGTCTCCTGCGGGGCTGTACTTTTGGTGGATAATGGGTATATTCTTTAGTTGGTGTTACGTTGTAATTTTGATTCTGGTTTTCTTTTTTAGGAGAAGTATTAATTTTACATAGGTTTCTCATCCATCTTGTTTTTGTATATGAGTTTGAGTACCAATTGTATTCAATCAATATATTTTTGCTTATAAAAAAATTGAAAGAAAAGTCTCCAGAAGTTTAAAATGGTTCATTGATTGATAAACTGTTGGTTGTGTTTAAGAAGTAAAAATTCAATTATTTAACTTTTAATGTAGACGACGTAGACACATTTACATCTCAAAATAACTCTTTGTTTTTCGAGATATCCTCTATGTCCAATTGTGAAGACTAATCTCTCGAGTCAAGTAAGAGCACAATGGCTGTAAAACTCTCCTTTTATTATGTACGTTTCTTTACAAAATGTGATACGTCTTCATCATCTTTGGTTGCTTTACAAGAGAAGAAAGATTGAGATGAAAACAAAATCCTTTAAGGAAAGCAAGCAGAAACAAATATATATGAGGACATTATGTAGCCTTTCACTTAAATTAACACACAATTTACGGACGTGCAAGTTATATTGATTCTTTGGCACTCAAAAGACTCTCTACAATATTTTTATATTAATAAGAAAAATAAATCTTATCTAAAGTAAACTTATAGGTGGATACCTTGATTTATGGTTTTCATAGAATCCTTCAACCCGATATGTGAGAGGTTAATCTCTCAAAAAACTATCAAGTGACTAATTAAGTGGGTGACACCTCTCAATAGTATTTTTCATATATATAAATTCTGGAATCCAATTCAAGAGATCACATGCTTAAGAAATTCAAAACCCCTTTCACTTGAACCAACATACATTACTACGTGAATGGTTAAGCTCACTTTATGACATCCTATTATAGTAACCCACCCATGTCGGATCCAAATAATTGGAAGCATTCACCTATATAATATATGGACATAAACTTCGTGAAGAATTCCCCTTCTTCATGCAAATATCTTATAATGTCGAATTTTTTATCTTTCACGTAGACTTGTTGCATTAATGCTTTGACTGTTTGCACTTGTAATTATCTTAGAAGACCCATCAGGTCATTACATGAAACACATGATTTTTTTTTATCTGCGCCGTGATTTTAAATTGCAGTCACTGTTGTGATTGATGTTACAAATACATTGGGTTTGCAAAAATTACGAACAATTATGAGAAAAAATTATTTGTGAATATAATTACGAAAAATTACGAAAAATTATTATTATGAATAATTACGAATAATTATGACCATAATAATTGTACTTGTGACCATAACAATTACGAAAAATTACGAATTATTATTATTATTATGACCATAATAATTGTATTTGTGAATATAACATCTAAAACCATGATTTGTACCAGTAATATATAGGAGCAAATTCCATCTCAAAGGTAAAGATCTCGTTTGGGACATACACTATGATCTGGTTTGATTTATAAACATAATTAATCAAATCTGATTGTATTATTGCATGGTTTAGCTGCAATATCACTTATTTACTTTTATAAATATGTTTATGTTATTTTTCATGTGGCACGCATACTTCAAAATAGTAATTGAAATGATATCTAATATATTTTGATATTAAATATATTTTGTAATTATTTTTTGAACTTTTACCGGATATCAATATTACATTATATAATTTGTGTCTCGTATACATATATATACATGCTTCTTATGTTAAAAATTAAAGTAGTACAAAAGAAAGAGCTCCAAAGACAGCGGGGTAACGCAACTTCTATTATATTGAAATAAATCAGTTAATCTTGAACTCTAGCAAGAGCCTCTATTAATAATGTTTGGTCTTGGCCATTAGATTTTGGACAATGACAATAATGTTATATTCTTAGGCGTGCATGCCAGATCATATTTTCATAAATGTATAATTAGGAAATTTGTTTTATTAGTTGACCTATGGATCGGTTTCAATTCTCAAACGGGTACATGAAAATGATATGCAGATTGCATATTCCATCTAGTGGCCGGCAATGCAGGAAAACCAACTTGCTTTTGAAAACATCCAATTAGAAAGTGTGTGAAGGGTTTTGTATATAGGTTTGACTATAATATCCCTTCTACCTAATTCTTTGAATAAATTAAATTCTCTCTTGCTGATAAAAAAAATTAAAATATATATGTGAACTCAATACATCTAGTAACATTATCACAAATTTGGAGAATAGTAATATATGTAGCCACCCCTGACAAAAAGTGCGCAACTAGTGCGTAGAAAATGGATTTAACGTCGGTTAAAATTGACCTTTACGTTGAAACGGACGATGTTGTATGTGGGCGTTTTAGACATCGATTTTTAACCGATGTCTAAAGTGTATTTTAGACATCGATTCTTAGCAAAAATCGATGGCTAAAGTGCTCTTAAAATAGTTTTTTAAGAAAAGAATAACACTTTAGACATCGGTTATTAGTGAGAACCGATGTCTAATGTGCACTTTAGACATTGGTTCTAGCTTAGAACCGATGTCTAAAGTTCTCTTCAACAGTTTTTAAAACAAAGAACACTTTTGACATCGGTTCTCGATAATAACCGATGTTAAAGTCACTTTTAACATCAATTTCTTCCAGAACCGATGTTAAAAGTCATTTTTAAAAAAAATTAATAATTACAATAAACAAATAGAATTACAATAAACAAGTAGAATGTAAAGTACAAACTAAAAGTTCACACAAGACAGTTGTTATAGGATAAAATTACAAGCCTTACAAAAACAAATAAATTGAGAAGAATGAGAAAAGCTTAAGCTAAACTTGTTTCTAACTGACAATCTGAAACTAAAAACAGTAGAATGATAACTGCAGCATAACTAATAAAAAATAATTGAGAAGTGCAGAAAACTAGTTTAGGCTTCAAGAAAATAAGGTAATATTAACTATTAACTAACCTGTGCATAAGCATTTCCCTTAGAGTATTCAGTGACACCATAGTTATATATATCTCAACTCCAACATAGTTGTCTCATGCTCATCTGCATACCTAAGAGCAGCTACAATGTACTGTAGAACAAGCAAGATGCAACATAAGTAGATTTCTAGTTAGTGGGATGGCTTCAGTGTGAAATATGTACCCACTAGCAAGTAGCTAGATTGCTAAGATCAAGTCCAAGAGAAAGTTCACCTTGTACTCACGCGTATCATCCTTCCTCGCGACCTTCAAGCCCAAAGCCTATGACAATATGATCACATAAGAACATAGCCTTAGTTAATAAAATGCATTCAAATTTCAGATTAATAAAATAATATTTAACTCACAATTCACCATATGCATTTCTATGGTTCTATTTTGTGCATCAGAAGCAAAAGCTATCAATAATCAATTCCTAATCTAGATCCTTGATTCATAGAAAGTAAAAGGTCAAATTTTGATCCTTTAGTGGCAGTTGTTCTATCATAAGCAGAAATCCAAAATAGTTTTGATTGCAAATTTGCAATGACAGGACTAGGATACATATGAAAAGAAAAAAAATATTGATTTGGCTATCACCTTTTCATAAAACTTAACTGAGTGCTCTAAATCACCAACACGAAGTGTTACTTGAGCAAATGGGTTACGGAATGAAGGTCTTTGGATGAGTGCAAAAGTGTAACCATCAGGATCCTTCACAAAAGCAATGACAGTTGTCCCGCCCTGAACTGGACCATGCTCCCTAGTGATGTTTCCACCCTTGGCCCGGATATGTTCAACCAATTTGTAAACCTAAAAATGAGAGAAATATATGTTTCAATTTTTTTTCACAGTGGAAAATAGATGGTGAAGCTTTTGTGAAGGTAGAGACTGTGGCTTACATCTTGAGTTGCAATACCAAAATGCCTTAAACCATCTCCAATGTCATATGAGGTCACCCCATAATCTGACAAAAAGAACATACATTCAAATAATTAGAACAATATAAAAATTTCATGTGTATTGTGGCAATACTAACAGCTGACAAAAAAGGAACAAAAGAAGGTACATGAAATCAAAGAATCAAGGTTTGTATGAACACAAATTAAAGATAGTTAATAGTTAATAGTTAATATTACAACTCCCTAGTTGCTTTCTCGGTAAGAAGGAATGAACTATCATTATCATTATAGAGGCCATGAATGACAAGACCATATCATGTGCTATAATTACAACTGCCTATCGCCTAAATCTAACAGAAAGCTGGAACTACATAGTGGGAACAGAAAGAAAACCTTGAGATCATCCTCAATTTTTGCAACTTGACCATGAATACCATCCACAATCTCCTTCAACGGCGACATGGTTGGGTACTTCGATTCGTCCCAAACAAACCTGGATCCATCATAAAACACTAAAATTCACCACACACGACTCAAACAAGAACACACACAGATCATCGATCCAACAATTGAATGAAAAATGAAACCTGGTCAAGTAAGAATCAACGGGAACTCCATCCACCGTGGGGCCACCAATCTCGACACCGAAAACCCTCTCCAACTCCTCAATCTGCTTGCCCGATCTTTGCGACACTCCTTCCATGAAACTATTCGGCTGCACAAATAGATAGATAAAGACGAGATATTCGATTCGCATTACAGAATCATGATCCTCAAATCCGAAAAGCTAAAAAGGATAATTCGGATCGGGAATCGATTGTTACCTTGGCGAGATCATCAGTGAGAGAGAGGAGAGAATCTAGGGTTCCGACGCGGAGATTAGGGATCTTGAACTAGGAGTTGTTGAGAAGGAGAATGAGAAGAAGTAAAAGAGATTGAGTGAACAGGGAAGAGAGCTTTATGTGGTGTAAACAGAGAAGGGGAGAAACGACCAAGCTTAAGATTGGGTTACTCACCTCCAATCGCTGCTCTCTGATGAGTCACCTCGAAGTAGGACGGTGAAGGAGTAACAGAGGAAAAAGGCTTGGGTTAGGGAATTTTTTGCTCGCTCATGGACGACGTTTAGCATAAGAGGAGCGATGGACGACAAGCGAAGTGGGGGCATTAGAGGGTTTAGGTTTGGGAAGTGAAGAGAAATGGCGCGGTGAAATGGTTGTGGCAGAAGGAATGAGGGGAATGAAAATGAATCAAAACTAATAGACATCGGTTGAAAAGTAAACTGATGTTAATTATTGACATTAGACATCGGTTGTAAAAATAACCGATGTCCAAAGTTTATTAGAATTTTAAATTTTCTTGTCGTTTTATTTTTAGACATCGGTTGATAAAAATAACAGATATTAAAAAGTTTTAACATTAGTTATTTTGAGAACCGATGTCAAAAGTTTTGACATTAATTTCAAAATATCATCAGCCTCATTTTTAACATCGGTTACAATTGAACCGATGTTAAAATCCTGATGTGAAAAACATATTTTGCACTAGTTTCCTCTTCACAAACTCTACCAAAGAGTTGGTAACATAAAATGATAAAAGACTCTTACAATTTGAAATAGTAGTCCTATAATTAGCTTGGTCTTGAAGGAGACCTATAACTTCCTCTCTTTGCACCTGGAGTGTGGGAGAGTAACTATAAAATTTAGCTTTGAAGAAATATCCTCCGTCATCATGTAAATTGTGACTGAACTCGATACTTCGAGCTACCTTCAAGAAAGGCTCAATGCACTGCCAATTGACCTTGACTTTATTTGCACAAAATAAAAATTCAAAAATTAACAAGAAAAGATGATTAAACGCGTCTGGCCAATAACACCAAACAAGGTATTTGTGGACAGGAACTGCACGCAGGTTAACCAGGCATCGACAGTTCCAACTTAGGATACTTATAATCCCCAGCAACCCTAACTTCTAGGGCCTGCCGATAAAAAAATTTGTGAAACACCGCTGCCTTGACCAGCATCCATGCAAGTCGCATCCTGCCCCCCATGCACGTGCTCATTCTCTTCCTCCATAACCGTTTTGTTTCTTTTCTTGACCCCCCTCCAATTCTCCCTCATCATAAATACCCTCCTCCATCACATGATCACCTCCTCTCTCCTCAATAATTCTCTCTTTATTTTTAGGAAAGAGAATATTGGGATTTCTGAAAACAGCAGCAACCAAAACTTTCTCTTTTTGTTTTATATCAGTCATAACTCCTCTACCCATTTGATGCGTGTATTTTAAGATATAAATAAAGGCAAGTGCACCTCGTCGCAATCAAGTAATACGGTGGTGAGACCGGTTATCGTATCCACAGGGATTGGATGTCAATTACCAATTCGCAAATTCAACAACTATTTAGACTTAACTAAAGTGTGAGGGATTAAAATAAAGAAACAAATTATTTTTTTGTCTTTTTGGAATTTTGTCAAACACTTGGTATGCAAACAGGGATGTGGCTAGAATTGTCAGGGTTAGACTACACTAATCCTCCCTTAGTTGCAATGAAATGGCTTCTAACACAAGTCCTAATTCAATTATGCCAATCAAGCCTTTTCTAAAATACTCAAGCCTAATGTCTTAGGTGCATTGAGCCTAAAACCCCAAATTAAACCCTAATGTCTTAGGTGGATTAATCTGTGATTTTGCATTAAGTCAAGACTTATACGATTGCAAGCATTCAACACCTATGTCTAGATTCTTGAACTACTTGGCAAATGATTCATGAGCATGCCTTAATACCAACCTTCCAGTCATCTATCAAAGCAACAAATCATTCCTATGGGTAGCTAATCCAAGGAAAGCATTAAGCACGGAATCACATACTCATAAAGAAATAAAGACTTGCATTAAAACACCAAATCAATTACAACAAGTTCGGAAAAGTTACATCTAACCCCAACAATGGGGATTTAACTACTCATGATAAAAGGAAATACAAAACGAGAATGAGAAAAGGGATGGAGAACACTCATAGACAAGCTTCCTCCATCTTCTCCCCATCCAAGAGCAGAAAAAACACCCCCTTTTTGGGTAGAAACCCTCTCCAGGCCGCCGCCTCGGCCTGCCCTCCAAGTGCAGATCCCTAATTCCGTTCGGTGTAGGTTTATTTATAGATCGTGGCTCGCGTCACGGCCGTGAAATCCATCACGGCCAGCCCGTGATGGTTTCGACTTGGGCGCCTCTTCATTCACTTATTCATCACGGTAGTGATATCCATCACGGCTAGGCCGTGGTCGCTTTCGACTTTTCCAACTAGCGTGTCACGGCGGTGACGATACCATCACGGCCGGCCGTGACAGCCTTCCGACTTTTGGCTCAATCTTTCTTCACTCTTCGCTCCCTCACGGTAGTGAGGGCCATCACGGCCAGGCCGTGATACTCTCTGCTTGGCTCATAATCTTCACTTTTAAGCTCTTTTTTCATCCAAGCTACACCAAGGCTGATTTATGGGCATTTTTCCATTAAATCCTGCAAAACAACACCAGAAACCACCTCATCCGTTCTAAAGGAAAAATTATACAAAATCAACACTAAATTGGCCTAACTATATGCAAATGCATGCAGAAATGTACATGGAAAATGAGGTGAAATCACACTCATCAAATCACCCCAAGCTTAAGACTTTGCTTGTCCTCAAGCAAAAACTAAGGCCAGAAGAGATAAACAGTCAAAGCATGGATAGTGAACCAAGAACCCGAGTAAATGATCCAAGCAATAGGCAAATCAAACAATTCAGCAAGAGACAATCAATTCAAGTCCAATTAGAGGCTTAGGTTTCCTATACTCACATCCTCACTGATTCGGGCACTCTTGCTCACTTGAAGCTCACCCCAAGCTTGTTTATTTGCTTGGCTCTCTTTCTTGCCTCACTCACTCAAGTGTTCACGTATATATAACAATTCGCTCCATTTTCCTCAAGGAATGATTCCTACCATATGCTTGACTATCAACCAAATCTCCACTTTATTTATGAAAACACCTAAGAATCAAGAGGTCTTTATTTGGTTGTAACGTGGCCATGGGATTAATCTTTAGGTGGGGATAACAAGAAAGGGATATTTCAAAAGGCTAAACCAAGTATCAACAATTCAACACAAGACACCTTCTAAAATACCTTCTTGGGTTTTCAATACATTTTTCCACCTTTCTTTTCTTTCGTTTTTTTTTTCTTTTATTTCTCACTTCTCTTTTTGTCATCCCCTTCTCTATTTATTTTTATTTTTATTTTTATTTTTTTTTATTTTTTTTTATTTTTTTTATTTTGGAGAAGGGGAGATTTTTCAACTCAATCCATTATTTTTTTGATTCTTATCCCAAACTTCCAACTACCTTTTTTTTTCTTTTCCACCCTTTTTGTAATACTTTAGAAGGTCCCTTATCAAGTATATTTATCAAAATTTTCAGGGTACCAAGAAAAGCATTTTATTCATTCAGGCTCAAAATTGGGCAACTAAGGGGTAGCATTTCATCATTCAAAACTCAGAAGGCCAGAAAAATACCTATTGCCTCAATCATTTTCAAAAATGTTTTCAAAGAATTTTAAGCTTTAAAATGGTTTCAAGTCAAGTTCTAGAGAAAACAAACCAAGAGGAATAACACTCAACACAAAGAATGGGGGCAGATTTAGTGAGTACCCCCTAATGGCTCAAAAGCTCACATTTATCAGTTCAAGAACCAATGAAAAACACAAGTCTAAAGAAACATATGCTAATCATCAACTATCCAAGATCATCTCAAGCATATTCATTTGCAACCATATCACAAGAATAAACAGAATTGGGTTCAAGAATTCACTATCACAAAAAAAAATTTGGCACTTAGCTCTAACAATCATAAGCTCAATCTAAGCAGGGGTAACCGAATCATGCGATCATGCAAGCTTAAGCCTATATGAATGCAATATTCACAATGCAAGCAAAAAGATTACCCCTACCCCAAGCTTAAAGATTTACATTGTCCCCAATGTAAACAATCAAGTTGGAGAGAGGAAAGAAAAATAAAATAAAACAAAGGAAAAATGGAACGGCTTACCGAGGCGGTAGCGGGTGTTGGCTCACATACTTTTTGGCTTTGTTTCTCCCTGCTCTTTTTCTCCTTCCTTTATTCAAAATCTGAAGACACTTAACAAAAATTATTAATAACCCCTTGAGCAAATTATTCAAGAGGTTAAAACAAAAACAAAATTAACTAAAGAGAAGGGTTAAGAAAAGTTGGGTTGCCTCCCAATAAGCGCTTCTTTAACGTCACTAGCTTGACTTATTAAGAAGCATCCACCTGGATCCCATAACCTGTGGTATAAGGACCAAGGAATGCTAACCATGTAAGATCCTTCAATCGGATCCCCCGATTTGCAGCATAAATATGGGAGTGAGCTCTTGAAAATCATGGTGACCTCACCAAATGTGTTGAATTTCTCACTCCCTCTTGGGTCAAAATTGACCCCTTCATCTACAAAATCTTCCCAATAAAAATGGGGTTCAACCTCAGGTAGAGGCATGAACTCCATTGTCGACTGCTTTAAAATGTGAGGTGGCAACCAATTCGAGAGGATCATTGGTGCTGTTCTGGCTTCTGTACAATCTTCACTCTCAGCATTGCCAAATCCATCACCTTCCAAATATGCAGAAATCTCCGCACAAACCACACAAGTGTTTCTCCCATCACATTCCACACATGCATAGGAACCAGTAGCATCATCTAATTCCAAAGGTTTTTCATCATCCCCAAGCATGGTGAAATAGATGTCCTCCAATTGCCTCTTCCTTTCAGGCTCCTTAGTCAAGGGTTCAATGGGGAGTGGTGCAACTATGTTCTCCAAAACAAGGTCTTCACTTCTTGACTCGGTTGCTCCCACTTCTTCTTCTTCCTCCTCATCCATCATTGCATCATCTTCATCATCATCCATCAAGTCCTCATTTGGCATTTTGGACAGAAGGTTAGAGAGTTCCTCAATACGTACCCCGACACTTCGAATGGCATCTTCTTGATTCTTTAATTCTTCCATTGTTGTTGCCATAAAGTTCTCCAAAACAGCCTCTAAGTGAGGTTGACTATCCAGGATAGGTTGCTCAACCTCTACTGGGAATGCGGATTTGAAGTTCTCCCAAGCAACTTCCAATGGGGATGGCTCATCATACCAAGGTGTGGAAGATTCCCAATGTTCCCCTTCATCCATCAAAGTATTGTTTGTAGGGTTCCCCCACCATGGAGTAGAAGTGTTGGGAAATTGATTTCCCCATTCAGAACAAACTACTATTGGTGGAGGAGAGATTTGTGCCCTTGACAGTTCATTACTCACTTGTTGGATGTTTACGGCTAATTGCAGCATATCTACCCGCAGCTGCAACTCAGATATCTCCAATTCTGCATCAGATGGCTGATAATAATTATAGTCCATGATCCTGCCAAACCAATTTTCACCTAACAGACAATTAAGCCCAAGATCAAAGAAACAAAAATTCAAATATATACAAAACTAACAAAAGAAAAATATCAGTTATATACAGAAAAATAAGATAAAAAAAAATGTCTAAACTAGTTGTCTCATTTGTTACTAATGATATTGACAAAGCCAATCCCCGACAACGGCGCCAAAAACTTGATGCGTGTATTTTAAGATATAAATAAAGGCAAGTGCACCTCGTCGCAATCAAGTAATACGGTGGTGAGACCGGTTATCGTATCCACAGGGATTGGATGTCAATTACCAATTCGCAAATTCAACAACTATTTAGACTTAACTAAAGTGTGAGGGATTAAAATAAAGAAACAAATTATTTTTTTGTCTTTTTGGAATTTTGTCAAACACTTGGTATGCAAACAGGGATGTGGCTAGAATTGTCAGGGTTAGACTACACTAATCCTCCCTTAGTTGCAATGAAATGGCTTCTAACACAAGTCCTAATTCAATTATGCCAATCAAGCCTTTTCTAAAATACTCAAGCCTAATGTCTTAGGTGCATTGAGCCTAAAACCCCAAATTAAACCCTAATGTCTTAGGTGGATTAATCTGTGATTTTGCATTAAGTCAAGACTTATACGATTGCAAGCATTCAACACCTATGTCTAGATTCTTGAACTACTTGGCAAATGATTCATGAGCATGCCTTAATACCAACCTTCCAGTCATCTATCAAAGCAACAAATCATTCCTATGGGTAGCTAATCCAAGGAAAGCATTAAGCACAGAATCACATACTCATAAAGAAATAAAGACTTGCATTAAAACACCAAATCAATTACAACAAGTTCAGAAAAGTTACATCTAACCCCAACAATGGGGATTTAACTACTCATGATAAAAGGAAATACAAAACAGAATGAGAAAAGGGATGGAGAACACTCATAGACAAGCTTCCTCCATCTTCTCCCCATCCAAGAGCAGAGAAAACACCCCCCTTTTTGGGTAGAAACCCTCTCCAGCCGCCTGCCTCAGCCTTCCTCCAAGTGCAGATCTCTAATTCTTGTCAGTGTAGGTTTATTTAAAGATGAGGACCGTGTCACGGACGTGACATCCATCACGGCCAGGACGTTCTGGTTCTGACTTGGGCGCCTCTTCATTCACTTATTCATCACGGTCGTGATATCCATCACGCGCTGGGCCGTGGTCGCTTTCGACTTTTCCAACTAGCGGTCACGGCCGTGATAGCCATCACGGCCAGGTCGTGACGACTTCCGACTTTTGGCTCAATCTTTCTTCACTCTCGCTCCTCACGGTAGTGAGGGCCATCACGGCCAGGCAGTGATACTCTCGCTTGGCTCATAATCTTCACTTTTAAGCTCTTTTTTCATCCAAGCTCCACCAAGGCTGATTTCTGGGCATTTTTCCATTAAATCCTGCAAAACAACACCAGAAACCACCTCATCCGTTCTAAAGGAAAAATTATACAAAATCAACACTAAATTGGCCTAACTATATGCAAATGCATGCAGAAATGTACATGGAAAATGAGGTGAAATCACACTCATCAAATCACCCCAAGCTTAAGACTTTGCTTGTCCTCAAGCAAAAACTAAGGCCAGAAGAGATAAACAATCCAAGCATGGATAGTGAACCAAGAACCCGAGTAAATGATCCAAGCAATAGGCAAATCAAACAATTCAGCAAGAGACAATCAATTCAAGTCCAATTAGAGGCTTAGGTTTCCTATACTCACATCCTCACTGATTCGGGCACTCTTGCTCACTTGAAGCTCACCCCAAGCTTGTTTATTTGCTTGGCTCTCTTTCTTGCCTCACTCACTCAAGTGTTCACGTATATATAACAATTCGCTCCATTTTCCTCAAGGAATGATTCCTACCATATGCTTGACTATCAACCAAATCTCCACTTTATTTATGAAAACACCTAAGAATCAAGAGGTCTTTATTTGGTTGTAACGTGGCCATAGGATTAATCTTTAGGTGGGGATAACAAGAAAGGGATATTTCAAAAGGCTAAACCAAGTATCAACAATTCAACACAAGACACCTTCTAAAATACCTTCTTGGGTTTTCAATACATTTTTCCACCTTTCTTTTCTTTCGTTTTTTTTTTCTTTTATTTCTCACTTCTCTTTTTGTCATCCCCTTCTCTATTTATTTTTATTTTTATTTTTATTTTTATTTTTATTTTATTTTTTTATTTTGGAGAAGGGGAGATTTTTCAACTCAATCCATTATTTTTTTGATTCTTATCCCAAACTTCCAACTACCTTTTTTTTTCTTTTCCACCCTTTTTGTAATACTTTAGAAGGTCCCTTATCAAGTATATTTATCAAAATTTTCAGGGTACCAAGAAAAGCATTTTATTCATTCAGGCTCAAAATTGGGCAACTAAGGGGTAGCATTTCATCATTCAAAACTCAGAAGGCCAGAAAAATACCTATTGCCTCAATCATTTTCAAAAATGTTTTCAAAGAATTTTAAGCTTTAAAATGGTTTCAAGTCAAGTTCTAGAGAAAACAAACCAAGAGGAATAACACTCAACACAAAGAATGGGGGCAGATTTAGTGAGTACCCCCTAATGGCTCAAAAGCTCACATTTATCAGTTCAAGAACCAATGAAAAACACAAGTCTAAAGAAACATATGCTAATCATCAACTATCCAAGATCATCTCAAGCATATTCATTTGCAACCATATCACAAGAATAAACAGAATTGGGTTCAAGAATTCACTATCACAAAAAAAAATTTGGCACTTAGCTCTAACAATCATAAGCTCAATCTAAGCAGGGGTAACCGAATCATGCGATCATGCAAGCTTAAGCCTATATGAATGCAATATTCACAATGCAAGCAAAAAGATTATCCCTACCCCAAGCTTAAAGATTTACATTGTCCCCAATGTAAACAATCAAGTTGGAGAGAGGAAAGAAAAATAAAATAAAACAAAGGAAAAATGGAACGGCTTACCGAGGCGGTAGCGGGTGTTGGCTCACATACATTTTGGCTTTGTTTCTCCCTGCTCTTTTTCTCCTTCCTTTATTCAAAATCTGAAGACACTTAACAAAAATTATTAATAACCCCTTGAGCTTCTCAAATTATTCAAGAGGTTAAAACAAAAACAAAATTAACTAAAGAGAAGGGTTAAGAAAAGTTGGGTTGCCTCCCAATAAGCGCTTCTTTAACGTCACTAGCTTGACTTATTAAGAAGCATCCACCTGGATCCCATAACCTGTGGTATAAGGACCAAGGAATGCTAACCATGTAAGATCCTTCAATCGGATCCCCGATTTGCAAGATAAATATGGGAGTGAGCTCTTGAAAATCATGGTGACCTCACCAAATGTGTTGAATTTCTCACTCCCTCTTGGGTCAAAATTGACCCCTTCATCTACAAAATCTTCCCAATAAAAATGGGGTTCAACCTCGGTAGAGGCATGAACTCCATTGTCGATCGCTTTAAAATGTGAGGTGGCAACCAATTCGAGAGGATCATTGGTGCTGTTCTCGCTTCGTACAATCTTCACTCTCAGCATTGCCAAATCCATCACCTTCCAAATATGCAGAAATCTCCGCACAAACCACACAAGTGTTTCTCCCATCACATTCCACACATGCATAGGAACCAGTAGCATCATCTAATTCCAAAAGTTTTTCATCATCCCCAAGCATGGTGAAATAGATGTCCTCCAATTGCCTCTTCCTTTCAGGCTCCTTAGTCAAGGGTTCAATGGGGAGTGGTGCAACTATGTTCTCCAAAACAAGGTCTTCACTTCTTGACTCGGTTGCTCCCACTTCTTCTTCTTCCTCCTCATCCATCATTGCATCATCTTCATCATCATCCATCAAGTCCTCATTTGGCATTTTGGACAGAAGGTTAGAGAGTTCCTCAATACGTACCCCGACACTTCGAATGGCATCTTCTTGATTCTTTAATTCTTCCATTGTTGTTGCCATGAAGTTCTCCAAAACAGCCTCTAAGTGAGGTTGACTATCCAGGATAGGTTGCTCAACCTCTACTGGGAATGCGGATTTGAAGTTCTCCCAAGCAACTTCCAATGGGGATGGCTCATCATACCAAGGTGTGGAAGATTCCCAATGTTCCCCTTCATCCATCAAAGTATTGTTTGTAGGGTTCCCCCACCATGGAGTAGAAGTGTTGGGAAATTGATTTCCCCATTCAGAACAAACTACTATTGGTGGAGGAGAGATTTGTGCCCTTGACAGTTCATTACTCACTTGTTGGATGTTTACGGCTAATTGCAAGATATCTACCCGCAGCTGCAACTCGGGATATCTCCAATTCGCATCAGATGGCTGATAATAATTATAGTCCATGATCCTGCCAAACCAATTTTCACCTCACAGACAATTAAGCCCAAGATCAAAGAAACAAAAATTCAAATATATACAAAACTAACAAAAGAAAAATATCAGTTATATACAGAAAAATAAGATAAAAAAAAATGTCTAAACTAGTTGTCTCATTTGTTACTAATGATATTGACAAAGCCAATCCCCGACAACGGCGCCAAAAACTTGATGCGTGTATTTTAAGATATAAATAAAGGCAAGTGCACCTCGTCGCAATCAAGTAATACGGTGGTGAGACCGGTTATCGTATCCACAGGGATTGGATGTCAATTACCAATTCGCAAATTCAACAACTATTTAGACTTAACTAAAGTGTGAGGGATTAAAATAAAGAAACAAATTATTTTTTTGTCTTTTTGGAATTTTGTCAAACACTTGGTATGCAAACAGGGATGTGGCTAGAATTGTCGTGGTTAGACTACACTAATCCTCCCTTAGTTGCAATGAAATGGCTTCTAACACAAGTCCTAATTCAATTATGCCAATCAAGCCTTTTCTAAAATACTCAAGCCTAATGTCTTAGGTGCATTGAGCCTAAAACCCCAAATTAAACCCTAATGTCTTAGGTGGATTAATCTGTGATTTTGCATTAAGTCAAGACTTATACGATTGCAAGCATTCAACACCTATGTCTAGATTCTTGAACTACTTGGCAAATGATTCATGAGCATGCCTTAATACCAACCTTCCAGTCATCTATCAAAGCAACAAATCATTCCTATGGGTAGCTAATCCAAGGAAAGCATTAAGCACAGAATCACATACTCATAAAGAAATAAAGACTTGCATTAAAACACCAAATCAATTACAACAAGTTCAGAAAAGTTACATCTAACCCCAACAATGGGGATTTAACTACTCATGATAAAAGGAAATACAAAACAGAATGAGAAAAGGGATGGAGAACACTCATAGACAAGCTTCCTCCATCTTCTCCCCATCCAAGAGCAGAGAAAACACCCCCCTTTTTGGGTAGAAACCCTCTCCAGCCGCCTGCCTCAGCCTGCCTCCAAGTGCAGATCCCTAATTCTGTTCAGTGTAGGTTTATTTATAGATCAGGCTCGCGTCACGGCCGTGACATCCATCACGGCCAGGCCGTGATGGTTTCTGACTTGGGCGCCTCTTCATTCACTTATTCATCACGGCCGTGATATCCATCACGGCTAGGCCGTGGTCGTTTCTGACTTTTCCAACTAGCAGGTCACGGCCGTGACAGCCATCACGGCCAGGTCGTGACAGCTTCCTCGACTTTTGGCTCAATCTTTCTTCACTCATCGCTCCCTCACGGCCGTGAGGGCCATCACGGCCAGGCCGTGATACTCTCTGCTTGGCTCATAATCTTCACTTTTAAGCTCTTTTTTCATCCAAGCTCCACCAAGGCTGATTTCTGGGCATTTTTCCATTAAATCCTGCAAAACAACACCAGAAACCACCTCATCCGTTCTAAAGGAAAAATTATACAAAATCAACACTAAATTGGCCTAACTATATGCAAATGCATGCAGAAATGTACATGGAAAATGAGGTGAAATCACACTCATCAAATCACCCCAAGCTTAAGACTTTGCTTGTCCTCAAGCAAAAACTAAGGCCAGAAGAGATAAACAGTCAAAGCATGGATAGTGAACCAAGAACCCGAGTAAATGATCCAAGCAATAGGCAAATCAAACAATTCAGCAAGAGACAATCAATTCAAGTCCAATTAGAGGCTTAGGTTTCCTATACTCACATCCTCACTGATTCGGGCACTCTTGCTCACTTGAAGCTCACCCCAAGCTTGTTTATTTGCTTGGCTCTCTTTCTTGCCTCACTCACTCAAGTGTTCACGTATATATAACAATTCGCTCCATTTTCCTCAAGGAATGATTCCTACCATATGCTTGACTATCAACCAAATCTCCACTTTATTTATGAAAACACCTAAGAATCAAGAGGTCTTTATTTGGTTGTAACGTGGCCATGGGATTAATCTTTAGGTGGGGATAACAAGAAAGGGATATTTCAAAAGGCTAAACCAAGTATCAACAATTCAACACAAGACACCTTCTAAAATACCTTCTGGGTTTTCAATACATTTTTCCACCTTTCTTTTCTTTCGTTTTTTTTTCTTTTATTTCTCACTTCTCTTTTGTCATCCCCTTCTCTATTTATTTTTATTTTTTTTTTATTTTTTTATTTTTTTATTTTTTTATTTTGGAGAAGGGGAGATTTTTCAACTCAATCCATTATTTTTTTGATTCTTATCCCAAACTTCCAACTACCTTTTTTTTTTTTCCACCCTTTTTGTAATACTTTAGAAGGTCCCTTATCAAGTATATTTATCAAAATTTTCAGGGTACCAAGAAAAGCATTTTATTCATTCAGGCTCAAAATTGGGCAACTAAGGGGTAGCATTTCATCATTCAAAACTCGAAGGCCAGGAAAAATACCTATTGCCTCAATCATTTTCAAAAATGTTTTCAAAGAATTTTAAGCTTTAAAATGGTTTCAAGTCAAGTTCTAGAGAAAACAAACCAAGAGGAATAACACTCAACACAAAGAATGGGGGCAGATTTAGTGAGTACCCCCTAATGGCTCAAAAGCTCACATTTATCAGTTCAAGAACCAATGAAAAACACAAGTCTAAAGAAACATATGCTAATCATCAACTATCCAAGATCATCTCAAGCATATTCATTTGCAACCATATCACAAGAATAAACAGAATTGGGTTCAAGAATTCACTATCACAAAAAAAAATTTGGCACTTAGCTCTAACAATCATAAGCTCAATCTAAGCAGGGGTAACCGAATCATGCGATCATGCAAGCTTAAGCCTATATGAATGCAATATTCACAATGCAAGCAAAAAGATTACCCCTACCCCAAGCTTAAAGATTTACATTGTCCCCAATGTAAACAATCAAGTTGGAGAGAGGAAAGAAAAATAAAATAAAACAAAGGAAAAATGGAACGGCTTACCGAGGCGGTAGCGGGTGTTGGCTCACATACTTTTTGGCTTTGTTTCTCCCTGCTCTTTTTCTCCTTCCTTTATTCAAAATCTGAAGACACTTAACAAAAATTATTAATAACCCCTTGAGCTTCTCAAATTATTCAAGAGGTTAAAACAAAAACAAAATTAACTAAAGAGAAGGGTTAAGAAAAGTTGGGTTGCCTCCCAATAAGCGCTTCTTTAACGTCACTAGCTTGACTTATTAAGAAGCATCCACATGGATCCCATAACCTGTGGTATAAGGACCAAGGAATGCTAACCATGTAAGATCCTTCAATCGGATCCCCCGATTTGCAAAGCATAAATATGGGAGTGAGCTCTTGAAAATCATGGTGACCTCACCAAATGTGTTGAATTTCTCACTCCCTCTTGGGTCAAAATTGACCCCTTCATCTACAAAATCTTCCCAATAAAAATGGGGTTCAACCTCAGGTAGAGGCATGAACTCCATTGTCGACTGCTTTAAAATGTGAGGTGGCAACCAATTCGAGAGGATCATTGGTGCTGTTCTGGAAAATGTACAATCTTCACTCTCAGCATTGCCAAATCCATCACCTTCCAAATATGCAGAAATCTCCGCACAAACCACACAAGTGTTTCTCCCATCACATTCCACACATGCATAGGAACCAGTAGCATCATCTAATTCCAAAAGTTTTTCATCATTCCCAAGCATGGTGAAATAGATGTCCTCCAATTGCCTCTTCCTTTCAGGCTCCTTAGTCAAGGGTTCAATGGGGAGTGGTGCAACTATGTTCTCCAAAACAAGGTCTTCACTTCTTGACTCGGTTGCTCCCACTTCTTCTTCTTCCTCCTCATCCATCATTGCATCATCTTCATCATCATCCATCAAGTCCTCATTTGGCATTTTGGACAGAAGGTTAGAGAGTTCCTCAATACGTACCCCGACACTTCGAATAGCATCTTCTTGATTCTTTAATTCTTCCATTGTTGTTGCCATGAAGTTCTCCAAAACAGCCTCTAAGTGAGGTTGACTATCCGGGATAGGTTGCTCAACCTCTACTGGGAATGCGGATTTGAAGTTCTCCCAAGCAACTTCCAATGGGGATGGCTCATCATACCAAGGTGTGGAAGATTCCCAATGTTCCCCTTCATCCATCAAAGTATTGTTTGGAGGGTTCCCCCACCATGGAGTAGAAGTGTTGGGAAATTGATTTCCCCATTCAGAACAAACTACTATTGGTGGAGGAGAGATTTGTGCCCTTGACAGCTCATTACTCACTTGTCGGATGTTTACGGCTAATTGCAGCATATCTACCCGCAAATGCAACTCGGATATCTCCACTTCGCATCGATGGTCGATAATAATTATAGTCCATGATCCCCGCCAAACCAATTTTCACCTCACAGACAAATTAAGCCCAAGATCAAAGAAACAAAAATTCAAATATATACAAAACTAACAAAAGAAAAATATCGCTTATATACAGAAAAATAAGACAAAAAAATGTCTAAACTAGTTGTCTCATTTGTTACTAATGATATTGACAAAGCCAATCCCGACAACGGCGCCAAAAACTTGATGCGTGTATTTTAAGATATAAATAAAGGCAAGTGCACCTCGTCGCAATCAAGTAATACGGTGGTGAGACCTGTTATCGTATCAACAGGGATTGGATGTCAATTACCAATTCGCAAATTCAACAACTATTTAGACTTAACTAAAGTGTGAGGGATTAAAATAAAGAAACAAATTATTTTTTTGTCTTTTTGGAATTTTGTCAAACACTTGGTATGCAAACAGGGATGTGGCTAGAATTGTCAGGGTTAGACTACACTAATCCTCCCTTAGTTGCAATGAAATGGCTTCTAACACAAGTCCTAATTCAATTATGCCAATCAAGCCTTTTCTAAAATACTCAAGCCTAATGTCTTAGGTGCATTGAGCCTAAAACCCCAAATTAAACCCTAATGTCTTAGGTGGATTAATCTGTGATTTTGCATTAAGTCAAGACTTATACGATTGCAAGCATTCAACACCTATGTCTAGATTCTTGAACTACTTGGCAAATGATTCATGAGCATGCCTTAATACCAACCTTCCAGTCATCTATCAAAGCAACAAATCATTCCTATGGGTAGCTAATCCAAGGAAAGCATTAAGCACAGAATCACATACTCATAAAGAAATAAAGACTTGCATTAAAACACCAAATCAATTACAACAAGTTCGGAAAAAGTTACATCTAACCCCAACAATGGGGATTTAACTACTCATGATAAAAGGAAATACAAAACAGAATGAGAAAAGGGATGGAGAACACTCATAGACAAGCTTCCTCCATCTTCTCCCCATCCAAGAGCAGAGAAAACACCCCCCTTTTTGGGTAGAAACCTCTCCACGGCCGCCTGCCTCAGCCTGCCTCCAAGTGCAGATCCCTAATTCTGTTCAGTGTAGGTTTATTTATAGATCAGGCTCGCGTCACGGCCGTGACATCCATCACGGCCAGGCCGTGATGGTTTCTGACTTGGGCGCCTCTTCATTCACTTATTCATCACGGCCGTGATATCCATCACGCTTAGGCCGTGGTCGCTTTCTCGACTTTTCCAACTAGCGAGTCACGGCCAGGGATGGCAGCCATCACGCCAGGCCGTGGCGACTTCCGACTTTTGGCTCAATCTTTCTTCACTCTCGCTCCTCACGGTAGTGAGGGCCATCACGGCCAAGTCGTGATACTCTCTGCTTGGCTCATAATCTTCACTTTTAAGCTCTTTTTTCATCCAAGCTCCACCAAGGCTGATTTCTGGGCATTTTTCCATTAAATCCTGCAAAACAACACCAGAAACCACCTCATCCGTTCTAAAGGAAAAATTATACAAAATCAACACTAAATTGGCCTAACTATATGCAAATGCATGCAAAAATATACATGGAAAATGAGGTGAAATCACACTCATCACCATTCCCTCTAAAACCACATCACCATTAAAAGAAGATTTGAAATTTGAATATCCATGCGGATGTGGTGCCTCCCATCTTGCCACCTCCCCCATCGTTTCCCTGGTTTCGACGCTGCTCAACGCACAGCTCCGATCCCCATAGGCACTTGCCATTATCATCCTCTAGCATGAACAACTTCTCACAGTAATCTTCCACATGCCCCAACATTCCACACAGATAGCAAAAAGATCCCAATTTTTCATATTTTAACGGAACCTCATTTGCCTCCCCTCCTGGCTTATTCACTCTCTTCAACCGTGACCTAACCGTGGTTGAACCAGTTGTAATTCAATATATATTGTTTTTATTTTATATACTATATTTAATATTTAATAAAAAAAAACTACTAATTGTGTTTTGTAATCAAACATGATATATATAGTCTAACAAGGTATTGCAGCATAGTGGCTTAGGAGGCTCTACTTCTTCTTTGAGACCAGAGTTTGAGACCCAGCAAATGAAGTTTTGTTAATAATGTGCAATTTTAAAGCATACATTTGGCGTGCGTGTGTAGGATGGCAACGTGTGACACCCATTCATGAGTTATCACATAGTAACACGTTGCGGAAAATAAAATTGAATTATGCTGGTTACTTTCGGAAAATAATGTTTTCTAATACTTTTCATATACCAAAAATGGTGATAATTTTTTTTTTCCTTTTCCTTTTTAATTTGACAACATCCAACAACATAAATGACACACCATATATGTATGTATGTATGTAAATAAATATATATATATATATATATATATATATATATATATAAATATATATATATATATATATATATATATATATATATGCATCATCAGTCTTATACAAGGTATACACTATATAGGGCCTTTATCGGAACAGGCCATTCTCAAAGCTAAGTAAAGAAATAAACACTAAAGGACACGTAGTGAAACGTCTGTGGCCATATAACAAAAACATGGCTCTCAGTAGCCAGAAGGACTAACGGAATCACTACCCCAAAAATGAAAACTACCTACGGCTGGTCAACGACTAATGATACCCGTTGGGAAGAGCAGAGTCAATCCCACTCCCCGCATATGAATCGGGTGAATCATCATCATCGTCCAGAGGAATGTACTCAGGTACATCCTCCACAAACTCCTTCGAATCCTCCTCTGGGTCAATGACCATCTCCTCAGGGTCTATCACTAACTCCTCTGGAGCTGGCGCGGGTGCTGCCTCAGCTGTGGGCTGCGCCTCGAGCTGTCCGTGGTCGACTAAATGTTGCAGTAGTAGCCACATAGGAGGTAAGGATACCTCAATCATCTCCATCGATCTATGCTCTCGCTGGGGCCCTGTCTCTATCGTGCCCTTTTTCGTTCACGAGTCAAAATTAGGTCATTTGAGCAGTAAAATTCTTATTGTCATTAAATCGTAGACTGGGTTTCGTCTGAATTTTCGACCCAAAATTTAATTGTAGCTCTCTACGGTAAGGTAGAGTATGAATATGACATTGGTTTATCCAAAATCATTTTCTAGGTTTAAAAATAAAAATATAAACATTGTTGTTTATTTTATCGATATAAAAATAGTAAACAGTGAAAAAAATCGGGTGTACACAACGGGGCATGGAGGGCACAGGTAGTACTTCCCAGCCCCGTCCCCATTGGGTAAAAACCCTGCCCGTCCAAACTCGTTACCCGCGGTACCCACAAGACAGGTATTTAATAGGTCTTATGTATACCCATGAAGATCACAGTGTGTCCACGGATATTTGTTAAAAATCATGCTCTAAAAACTTGATCAAGTTACAAAGCTAACCATAAATCAGAAGTCTCAATTTGTAGTGGCATTAATGAAAAACTTGATCAAGTTACAAAGGCAGCTAGATTCAAGCTTACAATTTTACTTAATGTAAATTAAAAGAATCTTACACTAATCCGTCGATGGTGCTCAATGATAATCTCCATTGTTGCTATTGTAAAATACAATGCAATCATTTTTTCTTTTCTTTAACCAATAGAAACAAAAGAACTTAAAATTAAACAGAGAAAGATGAAGAGAAAAGAAACTCATCAATCAAACAATTTTTTATGCAAGAATGATATCAACAATGCAAGGGCCCTCGCTTATTGTTTTGAAAAAGGTCCAACCTTTTCCGACAAGGGCCCGAGAAAACCCCTCCATCCAATCGATCTGGTCGCCAGCAACCCAGGAATGAATAGACACAGCAACAATCCGTCTTCGTCGACGCAAACAGACGAACGACATGAACAACTCCACAGTCATCACCTCCGGAAGGCCTTCTTAGCTTCCGCTGTGTTGCTGGGTGTTGCTGATTTTCATGGGACGACTAGGTGTTGTTGGGTTTCATGGGATGGTAGTGTAGCTCCCACCGTGTTGATGGGTTGTCGTAGGTTCCGCCACTCTCTCACTCTCACCCCTCTTGGGAACTATGAAGGTTGGGGAAATGGAACGGCTTAGAGACTAATTTAGGTTGGAGGAAGAGGCTGAATAGATGAGTGAAGAGGGATAGTGAATACTAGGGTTATAATTTAGGGGCAATTTTGTAATATCATATCGGGGCGGGCATCCGTGAGTACGGATACCTTAATACCTGCCCCACCTCGTTAACAAACGGGTAATTAAAAAATCCGATTATGTTACCCACGGGTACGCATTAAGATCCCCACCTCGTGCCTGTTGCGGATTTTACCTGCGGATATCCGTTGGTAAAATTGCCACCCCTACACATGTGGAGGGGTTGCGTAAGCGGTCCAGGCCGATTCAACCGCGATTTGATGACATGCATTAGCATCGGTTTGTGGCATATCCGATCTAATACGTTGATCGGATCGGCCATATGTCTGGTTGTGGCGCACATGTAGAGGGGTTGCGTAAGCGGTTCAAGCTGATTCAACCGTGATTTGATGACATTAACATTGGTTCGTGGCATATCTGATCTAATACGTTGATCGGATCAGCTATATGCGGTTTCTGATTGGATCGATCCGACCGACCGATCCGAGTTTAATAACATTGATAATAAGACCTATCTTTTATTTTCGTTTCTTTTTTATCTATGCAACGTTAATAATTCAATAATATTCGAATTGTTAATTTAGTTGATTAAAAGGCTAAAAAGTCTAGTCTATCTAAGAAAGAGACTAAGAAAGTTTATGGGTGGAAATAGTCAAAGTGCATCTCAAATATATTATTAGATACCTTATATATAAATAGAATTCGGTCATTGTCTTTGTATTTTTCCTTTTATTTTTCTTCAATATTTGTATTTTTTTTATCTTCTTTAATGTTACGTGCCATTTCTTTTTAGCCGCTATATAGTTTATGTTGATCTACACATTACATAGTTGATGATGCATTATATCTCGATCTAATTTAAAGTTTCATCGTTGTCTTTTGTTGGGAGGGAATAATTTGATTGTCAGCCTTTAGTGCTCCAATTTTGTTTTGTCTCATAATAACTCTTAAGCACCCTTCAAACGATTAACATATATATATTATTAATAGATGTCACTGTATTAAGAGCCTTCCCACGTGGATACATTACCACACTATTTCACTATTTACGTACAGCCACAGGGCTATGAACAATTTGGTGAAACCTCTTCGTCACCAAATTTCTCATGAATTGATACGTAACGTGTTGAAATGACATTATCTATTAACTAATCAATTTCTTTGAATATAATATAGAATAGTGATATCATTGGGTAATTTCGGGTACTCAACATATCCGATTCCATCGAAATTGTCGAAGGAGGAAGGAGACTTTGGCTGGCAAGCTTTTAGGAATATAACTCTGAAAAAACTGTGAAAGTGATCTGTAGGTTCCTATTGCTATCATGGAAAGATAAAAATTGGCAAATAATTTTGTTCTTTTATTGTTCCCTGTAACGTGGATTTGATTATTAACATTATTATATAAATTTGTCTGATAGTGCCTTAAATACACTATTTAAAAGATAAAAATTAATCAACTCATCTGATCTAGTGGAAGCATCTAACCTCAAAAGAAGGAGAATCCAGAGTTCGAATCCTCGTGGAGTCAATGATTAGTCCCATAAGCATACGCCCAAGGACATAAGCGTAAGAATACTCTGATGGATCCACTCAACTCAAAGAACTAATTAGGGATCTAAAAAGAAGATAAAAATTAATCAACAAGGCCCAACAATAAAGTTGATAGATAATTGAGTTTTTTAAATATATTGTTGTATAGATTCAATTTTTGTCATGTGTATGAAAGACGTTTGTTAGGAGAGATATAACTCATTTCGATAATTTCTATGCCTCAAAAGGAATCGATTTTTGATTATTGGTCTGAGGATAACCTAGGTGCAAAAAAAAAAAATTAAATAAAAAATAAATAATTTTTTATATGATATAAACTAAAATATTCAATATATTGAAGGTTTAAAAAGTTTACTTTGCACTAAATAATTTTGATTTTTTTATATTAAAATAATTTTGATTTTTAATTACTGACCAGTATTCTTAAGGAATTCATTAAATACATTCTTATTATATTAGTGTAATATTTCACAGTAGATTTTTTTTTTTTTTTGCATTTACAAATTAAAGGATATTTACGACTTAGCATGAAGAGTACTAATATGAAAATGACCAGGATGAAAAGTTATGACTATTATAATAAATATTATTTCCATTTCTTTTTTTATTTTATCTAATAAGTAATTGCTAATATCAACCCAAAATTAGTTGTTTGTAGTGAAAGTGGATTGTGTCCCAGACAAATTTTACCTATAAGATAAGGGATTCGAATCCTAGAATCACCACTTTAGGAAGGATTTTACATAACCAGCACTCCCAGCTAGAGGGTTAGTCTCACAACTTTGCTTGTGGGGATACTCGATCAAAGACAAAATAAAAAAACACTAATATTAAAATATATATTTTTAATTAGGGTATTTTTCATATATTGTTATGAAATCAACCTTTTTAGAAAATTTGTATATAGTAAGACCACTCATATTAAAATTCAATATTGAATCAGCTTGAATTAGAGGTTTTGAAGAAAAAATGACATACAAAAATATCACTATAAAAAAAAAAGAATGAAAAAATTGAAAGATAAAACAACAGATTTTGTCTCAAGGCAGAAGTAAGTAGGTTTGAGTTATAAGGATCGTGGGACCTCCGTAGTATTAGAGTTTGAGTCTAAGAAAACACATTATTAATGGAGAAGATAGTCTCTTTGCCCTGAACAAGATTAATGTCACACTTTAGAGATATCCATAATGCAAAAAATATGAAAGGTCATGAAATTCTTATTCGAGAATTTCTGAAGTAGGAATAAGGTAGGTACGTTTTACCTTTTTTCTTCTTCATATGATTCCAAAATTCTTCTTAAACTACTGATAGGTAAGTAGGGGAAATAATATAAAAAATTAAATAAATTAAAAGAAATCTAGCCAAGAAGAAGATAATGTCCCTCATTTTTATATTTAAGTATATTCAAACAAAGGAATGTACCTTTCATGGACTCATTTCTTTTCTAATTGGTTCAAAAACTTCCAAAGAAAACATTAAAAGATAATACAAGAAAAATTCACAATAAAAAAACATTACCTATATAATATTTTTCCTTTTATCATGCTGCTACATCCCTTGGTACTTTTGTCATCACATTGTTCCCCATTATTCCTTTCTCCTATAAGTAGTAAAACAGAACCACTCATCAAATCAACACCAAAACAAGACTCTCCTCCTGTGCAGTGCATAGAAATCCATTAGAGAATTAAGAAGATGCAGCCACAGACTCTTCAATCCCCATGGTCATTCTATGAACACATGAGTCCAATTTTTGATCAAGTTGTTGTTGAGCCTTATGGCTTCACCATGAATGACCATGTTGGTGATTGTGAACTCAGTTCACTTTTCAGTACTCCAGAGGATACTACTACTTCTTCTAAAGTATGCTCCAATATCCCTTTTCCTTCTTCAACCATGTTCACCAATGATCATATCATCCTATATCCAATTATTGATGAAGAAACCCTTCAACTCCCATCATTGATGGAAGATTTTTCAATGGAATTGGATGATTTTGATCCCATCCTGAGTTCCCATGTTGTTGGTATTCAAGTCAATGGATACCAAGAAGAAAGTGAGGGGAGTTTCCCTTCACAGGATTTGTCTAGTGAGGTAGAAGATCCATGGAGTCCTACCCCATCAATGAAGTCAGAATTTTCCTCAATTCAACAACCATCACTGATCTTGCCACAAGAACACACTGAAATTGACAACCAAGTAAGCCTTCCACACCTTCTTGAGGCTTTTGGAGAAGCCATGGGGCAAGGACAAAAGGCACTAGCAGAAGTGACTTTGAGGTGCATAAGCCAGAAAGTTAATCCACTTGGCGAATCTCTTGACCGCCTTTCATTCTTCTTGTCTCAAGAAATGAGTTTTCATGGAGACTATCTCAAAGGAGAGGCCTTAAAGAACTTTGAGGCTGCTTTGAGGGCATTCTATCAAGGCCTCCCAAATGGAAAAGTTGCTCACTTTGCAGCTATTTCAGCAATCCTTGAAGCTTTTCCACAAGATTGTGATGGCATACACATAGTAGACTTTGATATGGGAGAAGGGTTGCAATGGCCTCCAATCTTCGAGGCCATTGCAAACCTTCACAAAACATTGAAATTGACATCAATCAAATGGGGTGAAAGCTCTGAGTGTGTTTCCACTCCAAGGAGTTTTGAGGAAACAAGAAGCCACCTCCTTGAGCATGCTGGATCCTGTGGCTTGATGTTGAAGGTGGAGCAAAAGGGAGTGGAGGAAGTGGTTGCTGAGGTTAAAAAAATGAACAAAAGGGGTGGGAGGAGAGGGTTTTTGGTCTTCAATTGTATGGTGGGACTTCCACATATGGGGAGGGTAAGGAGCAGAAGAGATGCAATGGAGTTTCTAAGGGTAGCTAAGGATTTGATTAACAGCTCTGGCAACAAGGGAATTATCACTTTTGGTGATGGGGATGCTTGTGAGAAATTGAAGAATAGCTTGAATTTCAGGTCTTTCTTTGATGGACATTTGGTGCATTACCTTGCCTTATTAGAATCAATTGAGTCACATTTTACTAGTCGTTTTTCAGAAGCAAGGACTGCCATAGAGTGCCTATTTGTGGAACCTTATATCTCTTCTCTTGGTTGGTTACAGAAATGGGAGGAGATGAAAAGGGGTTGCTATCTTCAGGCAGAGATTGGCTTAGAGGGTTGTAGATTGAGCAAAAATATTTTAATGGAAGTCAATGAAGTGTTGAGAGGAAGTGAAGGTTCGTATCAGGCCAGGATTGAAGGACAAAATGGTAATGAACTGGTTTTGGAATGGAAAGGAACACAACTGGTAAGAGTTTCAACTTGGGGAAATTAAAGCTATAGCCAATAGGCTAAGGAGTGTACAGTGGTTGTGTGTGTAGCAATTAAACTTAGGCATTCAGAGATAGTCAATAGTTGTTATAATTTGATTTGTACAGATTCATGCTCATATGTACCCAAAAGAAATATAAAGATATTTACTTTAGTATTTGTTCATAAATATATAACACAATTTGTTCTCCAAATAGATCTTTTTTTATTGTTAAACTTCCACCTCAATTCAATCTCTCTGTATAGTTCTCGTCATCTGATTATATAGTTGGGCGAGCGAGCGGGGGGATAATGTACCATTTTCTTACATTTTTTTTTTCTTGATTCCTTACACAATATGTTAAAGATATTTGTTAGCATTCTTTTTTACATTTTTATACGGACTAGAGTGAAAATGTTTGTCATATATAACAACCAAAAAATTCAAAACAACTTGAATTCGATCTCAACACGTGATAATCATTTTTAATTTGATCCCTATATTTTAATTCTAACCAATATGGAGTTATAACACTAATAAGTGACGAGAACCAAATTAAAAATAAGTGTAAGTATTAGGACTGATTTCAAAGTTATTCACGTATAAGGATCAAATTCAAATCGGTATCATGTACATGGACCAAATGATTAGTTTAACCTATAATATATATTTAAGTTTTTTAAATAATGTATAAATAAAGGATACTTTGTTTATAAAAAAAAAATATAGACCTAATTGGAATATATTAATAGTGCAAAGTTTTTTTTTTACCATGTTAACCAATTATGGGAGTAATTAAAAATATTTGACTTTCAAAATTAACCTTCAAAATCATATTTAAAGTGATATATAATGGATTGACAATGTAATTTTTTTTTTACACAAATAACATATCAAAATTAAAATCTACTCTAGAAAGAAAAGAAAGCTATTCTAAAATAAAAATTTCACCAAAATAAGTAAATAAAATTGTATTTATGTTGGTATGATAAAATATATCATAATCTTAGTTTATTAAATTATGAATGAGTTATTTACACTTTTATTTCTCATTCTTAAGGAAAATAAATTATTTTAAAGACAAAGAAAAAGATAAAGACTTCGAAAATCAATTTGCATTGTTAGCCAGATAATTTATGGAAACCTCTCCTAATGGAAAATGAAAATGAAAATAAAAATAAAAATGTACCCATCCTTAAATAATTAATTAATTATATTATATTAAAATTTTAACTCATTTTAATTAATTAAAAATAAATACTACTATCTTTACTTTATCACTTCCTCGCGCACTTTAGAATAATTTCATCGAAAAATCGAATAATAAACGAAACAGAGTTTCCCACTTTCCCTCCTCCCTCCATCGAACCCCATTCAATTTTTTCTTCTCCGTTTTCTGAAGAAAAAGTGAAAATATTTTCCTCAGAAATGGCGGAATTCTCGAGAAACAACATCATCGACGTCGACAAGCTGATCTCATACAGCGACGACCTCGTTAAGGTATTGCGCGACCAGCGTGACCTCAACAACCTCGCTCACACTCTGGAACGCACCGTTTCGCTTTCTTCAACCTGCGACTCCGATTTCAACGAGGTTCAGTCATTGCTCCAAGGTCATTTCCTTTTTCCCTTTTTCTATTCATCACTGTTTTTGCGCCTCATTCCTCGGTATTCTTCCAATTTTGCAAATTAATTTAGTGAAACAAGAAAATTTGGGAATTTTAGATTTTCTTGGTATGATGAAGTTTTCAACTTTATGATTTTTTCTCTTCTTGTGTTGTTTAAAAATAAATGTGGGAATTTGAGGTGTTATCTTAAAGTTTTCTTTTTTTATGATTTTTAATGCTTTTGTTTAATGCTTGTGTTGCTGATTATCAGTTTTGACCATTGTTATTTATGGGAAATGCTAAACCGGTGCGGCATTGGTTAAGAAATTAAAAAGGGGAGGTTGTATGGAGAATTGACGTAGTCAATATGCAGAGAAATGAAGTTTGTAGTTTGAGTTTAATTTTGATACATTGATGTTACATATAAGAGTCAAATATTTTTAATAGTCAAATATTTTTAATGATGTGATAATTTATGATTAATTGATAAAACATTACATTTTCCTGATTCTAACTAGTGTCGGACATAAAACTCTCATTTATTTGCTATGTTGTGTCTTTTGCGTTGGCAAAGTGTGTGATCTGATCACCTTGGTAGATAGTGACTTAGTTTTATGTAAGTTGTTAATGTTCTGTCTGGTGGGGTTAGTACTTAGTAGTAGTACCCATGTTTAATTCTTGCAATTGGGTTTTGCCTTAAACATGGATCATTATTGAACTTGTAAACAATGATAGTAAGAATAGTGTGGGAATTGAAGATACTTTCTTGAAGTTTTCAAAATTTCCCCTGTAATTTTCCTTCTGTTACTGAATATCAATTTTGGCCATCGTTTTTTTTGCTATGAATCTTTTGCTAGTGTGCGATTTGATCTCGTAGATGTAGATTTTATGTACATTGCTAATGTTGTGCTTGGGGTTAGGAACCATGTTTCTGGCATTTGGGTATGTTTTCTTGAGTAACGATTTTGTTTTAAGCTCTTGCAAGTTTGGTGAAGGTGACCTCCAATGTCTGATTACGAGACTTTGTTAACATTTTTAAAACTTGAACACTATTATTTATTAAAATTAGAGAGGTAGTTTTACCAAAAAAAAAAGTAGTGGAAGTTTGCAACAAGGTATTTCTTATGTCTTTCTTGGTTCAATTTTGTGGATTTTTTTTAAACAATGATAATGGAAAAAGGAAAGGTACTATTTGATTGATGGAAAGTTTGCATGTGATTCATGTGGAAGTAGCTTGATTATGGCATGTCGACTATTAAAATCTAAAAGAACTCCACTTCAAATTCTACTTTATCATCTCTAGTTCATATTCATGTTATCTACTATGAATAGGTCTTCTTGATTGTATTATGCAGTTGACCTGTGCTTATATGAATCAGATTATCAGAAAAAAATAGATGCATGCAAGCAAAAAACAGAGGAAGCTAGATGTGAGACTACTACTGATGCACAACTGGACCTTCTGCAGAGAGAACTAGAGGAAGAACTTGAAAAAGAACGGTTGTTGAAGGAGGAGTTTAGATAAGCCTCTTGTTGTTTAGCTTTCCAATTGCATGCTCTTTTTGGATTATTAACTTTCTTGCATGACATATCTTACCATCTATTTTGCATCAACACAGCAATCAGCAAGGAGTTTAATGATCTAGAAAGGCAATGGATTTCTGTCCAAGAACAAAAGAAGACTTTACTGAAAATTGAGAAAGATAAGCTAAGGGCACAGTAAGTACTTTACAAAATTTAAATATAAGATTGTCTTGCTGTCACATATGTCACATGTAACGTTATTTGTTATTCATGGTATCCTTCTCATCTGAATCTGAATCATGTGCAAGGTGCATATGTCAATTACCATAGTAGATAGAGACTATTAATTGTTCTAACTGATGAGAGGTCTTGACTTTTTTTTTTTTTTGACATTTTCTATACAAATTAGAACTTTAGAACTTAAACGCATTGTTCTTTTCTGTTTCAGGATGATACTTTCAATGTATGCTTCCGTCACAAATATTGTGCCAAACTTGGATGATGAGTCTAAAATTTCAGGCTGTATCCTTTTGTTGAGTTTACTCTCTCTCTCTCTCTCCCCCCCTTCATCTCTTTCTTCTTCAGGTCTTGTGTATATGATTATTATCTATCCTTCAGAAAGACAAAATTGCTTGCTCCTTAATCTTATTTCCAGATATTGTGGAAAAGGATAAAAATGCGGTTGAGGAGTTTGAATATGACACCTCAACCACCCTTGATGTATGCGATGACATTTGGAAAAAAATAAGTTCATGATAGACGTCAAACATGCCTCTGTTAGATGATACTTGTAACAATATCTCATTTCTCTACTTTGAGTATTATCATAGGAATTCTGCAAGTTGCTTATTTAATGGTGTAAGAATTAGATGCATTAATTTATTACGAATTGCAATCCTGCAATGTTGATGTTGACTTCTGGGGTGGGGTAATAGCTTGCGATATACTCAGTGTCTTTGGTTGGTTTTGTATGTCAAGAAACTAGGTTGTATCTTTACGTAGTTGGCCACTTGGCCTATCAATGTTCTCTATAACTTTACTGGTTGTTTTTTTTTTTATACTTTTAGTGAATTTTATTTTTGGTATTCATTAACCGAAAATCTCACCCACACTCCTGATGACCACGGCCACCATCCCCCACCGTGCACACCACCGTCGCCTTATATTGTTGCATCTTTGATTGAGACCAGAAATGTCCTTCCTTTGGGAGCTTCGCTACCTATGGTGTTGCCATCACTGCATGCACCACCATGGAGATACATCCACCACCATGGCATGCCCCACCATCGAGATTACATCCACCACCAAACAAATCGCAAAAATCAATGAAGGAAATGAACATCAACGAGACAAAAAAGCCATTAGAATAACAATTATAAAAATTATTAGTTTTGTTGAGCTAGAATGACATTTTTTTGTCTGTGTATAAGGGTATTTCTCAATCAATAGTTGAATATTAATCTCTTTTGAGTCGTAGTGATTATTGAAGTAGGTTTGGCCTTTCCCGGTGTTTTTTTCATATACATGGTAGAAATCAGTTTCCTGACAACATGCTTAAAGAATCCAGCTATCTATCAACTGTGTTGGACCTTATTTTTTTATAACCAAATATTAGTTATTAGTTTGTTATATTAGTAAGGGGTGTGATACAATCATGACTCAATAATTGAGCACATCGATCAAAAGTCAATCCTTTCTGTCAAATAATTTTTCTTCACTCACTGGAGGTGTAAAAATAAGGTGACTAACTTTTTCCTGATCAGTCACTTGTATTTAGCATTTAGCTAGACAAATACATTAATTATAGAGTTCTAGTTTTGTATCCCCAAAAAAAATGAAGTTCCAGTTCTTATAATTTGTACTTAAAATGCAGCAGACAACTAAAATGAACTCAGCCATATAACTAACACCACCCGAGACACATGTAGATCATCCTCTCAAGATACACTCAGTAGGATTAGAACACACCATTCAGCAAAAGAACATGTTATGTGACATATTTTAGACTGCCCTTAGTAGTGCTTTATTTGTCTACTTAAATCATTTTCAATTTGTAGTTGGATTAAGTTTGTTAATCAATTCTATTTCATTTATGGAGCTAGTAATATAGACAACATCAAGTTGACTCAGGACCCACTCTATTCATTAATTGTCTTCCTCCTATTTCATGTTCATGTGTTTGATGGGGAACAACAACGCAACAGTGTAACACAATAACAAAGTAATACGCAGCGGAAATAAATCCCCCCAAACTTACAAGAATCTGTGAGGAGCAACAACAAATATATGGTAGCAAATAGAACAACACAAACATAAAAGAGACACCAAGATTTTAAAGTAGAAAACCGCTTAAAGCAAGGGTAAAAACCACGGGTCGTCCAGACCAAAGAAACAGCTCCACTATGATCAAATAAGGGTACAAAAGAGTCTCCAACAAGTGCACAAACCGTGCTAACAATCAACCAAAACAATCAAGCACCAATGCTTACAAATGAGAAACAAGAAGATGAATTTTACCCTAAAAATAGAGCTACTGTGAGAAGCCAATATCTCTCACTTCAGACCTCGTCATGGAAATACGAACGGTGAGAATGAAGAACCACACGTCCTGAACCTGCTGCAGAAATTTCAGCCCGATCCAACGGTGAAGGAATTCTTTGTCGCGATTTTATGGTGACTATCTGGTGGGTATGCGGGTTAGCTTTCTCTCCTCTCTTGTTGACTGCTATATTCTTACTAAAATGAGACATCTCTACAACCCTAACCTGACCTCTCTCCACTTAAACAAATGAGACAAAATGGACTTACACATTTGGACATTTCTCCACATAGGAAGGGAACCCAAAACCCAACGGTGTTCACTACTATGATATAGCTTGAATGTTCTAATGACACTGTTGATTTGAGCAACATCTTGTTGGCAAATGATGGAGTTGAAATTCCCATCTTGTTATTGCAGTCTTCTGCGTTTCTGCTTTGAAATTCTTATTTGCTGCATTAACAGGTGATTGCAAAAGCACTTGAAGGTCTTTCCATTGAATCAGTCTTGGATCTACAAAAAGTTCTTAGAGTAGAAACATATATACATCACATGCAAGTGCATTGAAGAGGCTTCAAACAGTGATTCCCTTATTCCAAAGTCCTATATTTTCTTGATATCTGCTTTACTTTCTCGTGGACTGGTATGCTTTTCAAATTTGAATTGCCAGTCTTAAGACTTCACCGTGTCCTCTGAAGCACGAGATGCTCAGCATCTTTCTTATGAACATGCACAAGTTTGAATGTGTTTTTGCCTGAATATTAGAATTCCACAAAAAAAGGAAGAATTTCACCAGATGACTTGGCAAGCTGGATTAGTGGTCCTGATTGCTTTTCTACTTTTTAATTGTTCCACTAGGAGTATTGATGTATATATTAATCTTTTCTGATTGACTTTTTAATCTTTCCTGCTTCTTAGTTATCATCTATAGGATTCCTCTTTTTTGCAAGCTTTATGTGATAACTTGTCTGGTTTGGATGAATAAAAGTTCCCCAAGCAATTGAGCTGATTAGTCTATAAGGATTCGTTTAAAGTTTTTAAAAGACTCATGATCCAACATAATACCACCACTGTGAATGAGTTCAAATAACATAAAATATTTGTCTAGTTATAAGTTATAACCTCTTGCTAGTACCTCTAGGAAATTAAATTGCGGAAGTATCTACTCGTTAATGGATGTATTATTTGCACATGGATATACGTCTTTACTAGAAGAGAAAAATGAAAATACATGACACGAAAATCAATATCAGTCAATTCATAGATGATATACTACAAGGGAAAAACGAAAATACATGACATGAAAATTATTATCAATCAATTAGTAGAAGACATTGACATAAAGCACATACGCAAGCGTCAAAATAGTTAATTACCAAGTGCTTGGTAAGAACTAGAAAGGTTCAGATTTTAAGTCTTGATTTTGGATCATCATAGAAAAGTATTTGACATTCTTACTAGATGAGCAAAGCCTCCCCAATTGAGTGCCCGCCCATGGGTCTAAAGTGTTAAGAAGTTGGTTAATTTCAGTTAGTATGTTAGTTGTAAATGTGGTTAGTTTGTTGAGCTGACTTAGTCCATGTGGGACTAATCTACAAGTGTATAAATACATGTTATGTGAATGAAAAAGAGTAGTGATTGTGTGAAGAATTTTTCAAGATTCTATTGCCTTCTCTCTTCTACTCCTCTATTCTCTTCTATTGCTTTTCTCAATTCTTGAATGATTAGTGAGGAACCTTGTTTGAGTGATAAACTAGTTCCAACAGTTGGTATCTAGAGCACAGTGTAAAGGGATCTGTGCAAGAAAAGCTGAGAAGCTGCTACAAGAAAGAAGGAGCCATTTTTCGAGTAACAAAGATGACCGGGTCAAATGGCTCGTTCCCTGCCAACTTGCCCATGCTTGATGGCAAGAACTTTGATCACTGGAGCAGAAAGATGGAAGTCATCTTTGCATTCCAAGAAGTGCTTGATTTGGTGAAGAATGGAATCCAAGAAGAAGGAGCATCGAAGGCACATGAATCTGCCATCAAGGAGATCAAGAAAAGGGATAACAAAGCTCTCTTCTTGATCCACCAATGTGTTGATCCTCCTAATTTTGAGAAGATATCCTCGGCCAAGACTTCCAAAGAGGCTTGGGATATTCTCAGTGGTGCCTATGGAGATGGTGACAAGGTGAAAAAGGTGAAGCTGCAATCTCTTAGAAGGCGAGATGAGATGTCGTTAATGACTCAAAGAAGAAACCGTGGCGGGAATTCTTCAACAGAATGCAGGCCCTAATCAACTCGATGAAGGCTTGTAAGGAGACGATTTCTGATCAACAGGTTGTTGAGAAGGTGTTGAGGTCATTGACTCCTCGGTTTGACCACATTGTGGTGGCAATCGAAGAATCAAAGGACCTTGAAAAGATGACGATAGAAGAATTGCAGAACTCACTTGAGGCTCATGAGCAGAGATTGAATGAGAGGTGCAGTGACAAAGTCCACGTGCAGGCACTACAGGCACTGCAGGCACAGACTAAAAGGGGAGGTTCTTGGAACAAGAACAAGAAGGGGAAAGAGAAATGGAAAAATCAGAAGTGGAGGGGCTCAGATGATGGTATCAGTAATGCCTCTGATCACAACAACAATGAAAACAGAAACAAGAATTCCAAAGGCAACCAAAAGGGTGGCAAGAAGAAATTCAACAAGAAAAATATCAAGTGCTACAACCGCCAAAGATATGGCCATTTCAACGATGAATGCGAGAAACAAGAAGGTAGAGAAAGATGAAGAAACACAACGGCACAAGATGAGAATTCGGACTCGATGATAATGTGCTGCTCATGGTGACAACCAAAATTGAGAATGACTTCGGATGATCAATGGTACTTGGACATTTGGATGTTCAAACCATATGTCCGCGCGAAAAAAGAATGGTTTGTTGACCTGGATGAAAATGTAAGGAGCGGGGTGAGGTTTCTTCGATAACTCGGTGATCACAGCAGAAGGAGCGAGGAAAGGTCTTGATACAAAGAAAACATGGTGTGCAAGCTTGGATAACGGATGTTCTTTATGTGCCTCGGATGAAGAATAATCTGTTGAGCTTGGGACAATTGGTTGAAAAAGGCTATTCCATGAGCCTCAAAATGAATCAAATGAAGGTGTTTGATGCTCGAAGAGAGACTAGTCTTGAAAGCTCCTTTGTCAAAGAATAGGACTTTCAAGATTGGAATCCAAGTATGTGAAAAGAAGTGCTTTGGTGCAGAGGTAAATGATGCAAACTGGTTGTGGCATTACAGGTTCGGGCACTTAAACTTCAGAAGTTTGGACTTGTTGCAAAAAAGGGGCATGGTTCAAGGCCTTCCACAGGTGAATCAGCCAAAGCATGTGTGTGATGACTGTTGTTTTAGCAAGCAGCCAAGAAAAGTGTTCAAGCACAAAGCTCCTCATAGATCATAAAACAAACTGGAAGTGATCTATTCAGATGTATGTGGACCATTTGAGGTGCACTCCCTTGGAGGTAATAGTTACTTTGTGTCATTCATTGATGAATACACTAGAATGCTATGGGTTTATCTTATCAAAAGAAAGAATGAAGTGCTGCCTACATTCAAAAAGTTTGTATTGATGGTGGAAAAATAAAGTGGAGAAAAACTAAAGGTGATAAGGACTGATGGTGGTGGGGAATATGTCTCCAATGAATTCCAAAGATTCTGTGAAGAAGCTGGCATAGTGCATGAAGTGATAGCTCCCTATACTCCTCAACACAATGGAATTGCAGAGAGGAGAAATAGGACCATATTGAATATGGCAAGGAGCTTGTTAAAGAGCAGAAAACTACCAAAGAATCTATGGGGAGAAGCAGTCTCAACAGCAACCTTCATTCTTAATAAATGTCCTACAAAGAGCCTTGAAGAAATCACACCCGAAGAGGCTTGGACAGGGAGGAAGCCTAATGTGTCTCAATTAAGAGTATTCGGTTCTCTACGCTTTAAGCATGTGCCAGAACAAATAAGAAGGAAGCTGGATGATAGAAGTGAGCAAATGATCTTCCTTGGATATCATCCAACAGGAGCCTACAAGCTCTATGATCCAAGGAATAAGAAAGTTATGGTGAGCAGGGATGTGCTCATTGATGAGACCAGATGGTGGGACTGGGAGCAAGGCAATTCCAGCAGCAGTGTAGTGATGAATCTGCATGATGAGCAGATACTCGGTCGGAACCATTACAGGTAACTCAACCTCGAAACCTCGGAGGACTAGACAACCACCTCTAAGGTTAAATGACTATGAGATTGTACTGCACAATGTCATTAACACAGAGGGAGACTTGGTACATTTAGCACTCCTTGCTGAAACAGAATCAACAACTTTTGAGGAGGCAATTGCTGATCAAAAATGGGTTGAAGCTATGAAAGAGGAGCTGAGTTCAATTGAAAGGAATCATACTTGGGAACTGGTGGAGTTACCTCATCAGAAAAGATCCATAGCAGTGAAATGGGTGTATAGGGTCAAGATGAAACCTGATGGCACAGTTGCAAAGCACAATGCCAGGTTAGTGGCCAAGGGATTCCTACAGAAACCAGGAATAGACTACCAGGAAGTGTTTGCACCAGTGGCTCGGCTAGAAACAATCAGGCTAGTGACAACAATTGCAAGTCACAAAAACTGGTCAATGCATCAGTTAGATGTCAAGTCAGCATTCCTGAATGGACCTCTAGAGGAAGAGGTATATGTGGATCAGCCACCTGGTTTTGAGATCAGTGGAAAGGAAGGGAAAGTATACAGACTTAAGAAAGCTCTGTATGGGCTAAAGCAAGCACCAAGGGCATGGAATAAGAGGATTGATTCTTTCCTCGTTGACCAGAACTTCTTGAAATGCACAAGTGAGCATGGTATGTATACAAGAGTCTCACAAAACAGTGATCTAGTAATTGTATGTTTATATGTAGATGATTTACTGATCACTAGGAGCAATGATGATGAGATTCAGAAATTCAAAGCAAAACTGATAACTGAATTTGAGATGTCAGACCTAGGCAAGCTGACTTATTTCCTGGGAATGGAGTTTACTCCAACAGCAAGTGGAGTTTTCCTACACCAGAAGAAATATGCAACAGACATATTAGAGAAATTCCACATGATGGATTGCAACCCGACAGCAACTCCAATTGAAACTGGATTGAAGTTAACAAAAGGTGAAGATGAGGACCAGGTAGATGAAACAAAGTATAGGCAATCGGTTGGTTCCTTGAGATATCTGTGCAACTCAAGACCAGACCTTGCTTATGGAGTAGGCCTCATCAGCAGGTTCATGGAGAAGCCTAGAATCTCTCACTATGCTACAGCCAAAAGGATATTAAGGTACATCAAAGGAACACTTGACTTTGGTATATTGTTTCCCAATAAACTGACATGTAAAAATATTGAAATTGTGGGATATACTGATTCTGACTGGTGTGGTGACAAAGAGGATAGAAAAAGCACTTCTGGTTATATCTTCATGTGTTGCAACAGTTCTGTTTCTTGGTGTTCAAAGAAGCAGAACATAGTGGCCTTGTCCTCCTGCGAAGCCGAATATGTGGCTGCATCCTCAGGAGCTTGTCAAGCATTATGGCTTGAAGTTTTGTTAAAAGAGCTGAACCTACTGGGATCCAAACCAATGAAGCTGATGGTAGACAATAAGTCAGCAATCAATCTTGCAAGAAATCCAGTTGCTCATGGCAAGAGCAAACACATTGAAACTCGTTTCCATTTCCTAAGAGATCAGGTTAGCAAAGGGAACTTGGAGCTGGAATATTGCAAGACTGAAGACCAGATTGCTGACATATTCACTAAGCCATTGAAGATTGAAAGGTTTAAAATTCTAAGGGACAAGCTAGGAATGTGTTCTCTAGCAAATCTGAACTAAGGGAGGTGAGTTTGAATGTGTAAAGGGCGAGAACTGTGTGTTTGTAACTGTGTTAGCTACAATTCAGATTTTACTTGTTGTAATTAGCTGAGTGTTGTATTGTGATATGCTGTAAATGAATGTTGAAGCTTGGGTGCCAACATAGTTGGGATGCTTGACTTCATAGTGATACTCTTGCATATCATGAATTAGTACAAACTGAAATTAAGGGAGGTGTGTTAAGAAGTTGGTTAATTTCAGTTAGTATGTTAGTTGTAAAGGTGATTAGTTTATTGAGCTGACTTAGTCCATGTGGGACTAATCTACAAGTGTATAAATACATGTTATGTGAATGAAAAAGAGTAGTGAGTGTGTGAAGAATTTTTCAAGATTCTATTGCCTTCTCTCTTCTACTCCTCTATTCTCTTTTATTGCTTTTCTCAATTCTTGAGTGATTAGTGAGGAACCTTGTTTGAGTGATAAACTAGTTCCAACATAAAGGAGATGGATCGAGATGAGTAAAGTAGATAATATCTTTTGTGATTGACTCTTCAACCTTATTAAGGGCTTCTTTTGACATTACAAAGTAGGTACAATGGCTAAGAAACAACACACGATCACCCAAACGATCAAGTTTCACCCACTTTTTAGTTTCATTACTCCATGTCTAACTTGAACACTTCACATTGGATAATTAGAACCGGTTGCTCATCTTCATCAAGTGCGTCGCAGTACAAGTAAATGACCAATAAATTTTCTGAAGCACAAGACTTATTCCAAAACATTTAACTTGAATGTGATTAAGCAAGTGTTCTTGTTCGGAATGGTGTTTCTCCTGGAAGCGTACTTAATTCTTTAGATTTTGGGTAGCCGTCATGACTAAAATCTTGTAGATCATAAACCAATAATGAGTTCCTTACAGTTCTAACATACAGTTTATAATCTTCAAAGATTTTCACATTCTTAAAATTTTTCATCTTCTTCAATCATGGTCCATGACTTGTCTGTAAGTCTATAAAATGTAATCTTGCTCTTATCAGTGAAGGATCCACCAAAACACGTTCTGACCATGGGGCTGGAAGATGCCACCATTTTTCCTATACGCAGGGATTTTGATGAAAAGATCAACAATGATGTGATCAAGAACACATCATCAGTAACTGGGTTTACGAACAAGATGACTTTATTGTCAAAATGAGAGGAAATATTGATAATTAGCCATCCTTCAATTATGTCATGAAGTGTCTGACACCTTCCAAGAAGTGGTCTTTCGAGGTATTGTAGACTTTCTGCGCTGAGGTTTGAAAAATCTTGATGGCAGGATAGATTGCTTCAGTGAGTTGAGCAAAATAAGAGATAGTTGAGATTTAGGTTGGCGGTACTTATTTCCAATGACTCTAGTAATTATAGACATCCAATATGAGAATACAACACGCAATCCAACATACTATACCTAGAGTATCTTGGATTGCATGTTGTATGCTCACATTGGAAGGCTACAATTACTAGAGCCATTGGAAATAAGCATCATCACCCTAAACCTGAACTACCTCTTGTTTTGCTTGACTCACTGAAGCAATCTATCCTGCCATCAAGATTTTTCAAGCTCGGTACAGGTCTAAAATACCTCAAAAGACCATTTCTTGAAAGGCACCAGACACTTCATGGCTTAATTGAAGGACGGCTAATTATCAGTATACCTGCTCATTTGGACAATAAAGTCGTCTTATTAGTAAACCTGGTTACTAATGATGTGGTCTTGGTCTCATCATTATTGAGTCTTTCATCAAAAAATTTGCGTATAGGAATAATAGTTGCATCTTCCAACCCTATGTTCATAATGTGAATGTGTTTTGGTAGGTCTCATCACACTGATGAGTGTAAGATTACATTTTATAGATTTTCTGACAAATCATGGACCATGATTGAAAAAGACGGGAAATTTTATGGATGTAGAAATCTTTGACGATTATAAATTGTATGTTAGAACTGACACGAATTCTTTATTGGTCTATGATATGCAAGATTCTAGTCTTGATGACCCCTAAAGTTTAAAGTATTATGTATCGTTCCAAGAATAAGGTCATTACGACCAAGAACACCTGATAATCAGATTCAAGTTAATGTTTGGGTAAAATCTTGTGTTTACTAACTAAAGATCATGCATCAGGAGATTTATTGATCATTCACTTATTCTACATTGTACTTAATAAAGCTAAAAATGTTAACTATATGGAACGTTAGCAATGGAGCAATACCTTAGTTCACCTGAAGTGTTCAAGTTAGACACAAACAACGAAACTAAAAACTAAACTAAATGCATACCAAATTCTTGGTCATTACCACCATGATGTGACACAATTGGTAGATAATTGGACCCCTTAAGCATGTGGTCAAGGATTCGATTCCTGACTCATATGTATGAAAGAGCATCTGTTGGGAAAAGTCAACCCCTTAAATGAATCTCAGTACCTCGGTGGATTAGTCTCCGACTCCTTGCTGAAGGAGAGGATACCCGGATTTACCACCAAAAAAAAAAAACTTGGTCATCAGCCTATCGAGAACCTTCAAAGATGGTTCCAGGTCATATATCTCCAAATTTGTCTACCCTGCAATAATGAGCATAAGGATATAATTCTTATTAGTCATTTCAAGGAAAAGTTGGAAATGGAAATGGAAATGGAAATGAAGTGGAAAATTATAAAATTCAAATTAAAAGTTTTGAGAAATACTAGCAATACACCCTTTAAGATACTATTTACAATACATTTTGTCCTATTGATTAAAATTCATGTAAGTGACATTAATTCATGTAAAGGACCAACCAAGATTCATGTAAGAAGGAATGTGTTAAGAGTGTGTTGGAAAGAAGTGGTAAGATTGTCTTGCTAGCCCTCTCAAAAGTTTTTTAAGTGGTGAGTCAATGTAGCAAGTGCAAAGTTACGAGCATCTTAACGCTACGGTAAGCTTCACCTCTATAGATACCAGCAAAGCAAAAAATGGAAACAGATATAACATGAACAGATTTAAGCTTAAAGTAATCTTTTGGTCCTGTAATATTGATTTACAATATTTCTATACGTAAAAAGTTATCAATTTGGTCCCGATACGTGATACTGGTTTTTAATTTGATCTTCACCGCTAATTGGTCCTTATATAAAAGGGATCAAATTACAAATTATTATCATATATAGGGACCAAATTGAAAATAATTGTCACATATATGGACTGATTTCAATTTTTTTTATTGGATTGGTCCCTACACGTGACAATAATTTATAATTTGATCCTCCTGAGGACCAAAATACGTATGACAAAAAGATTAAAACCAAGAAGAAGAAAGAAAGGAAAGGAAGAAAATAAAATGAAAGGAAAGCTAAAAGAAAGAAAATGAAACCATGCAGAAGAAAAAGAAGCTTTTAGCTTCTCATTGTTACCGTTGTGCGGGTCAAAGAGATTGGTGGAGGCGTGGACAGAGAAGGCCAGATGACGCGGCGGAGGCGTGGCGGCTGGGCTGGTCGACGACGTGCGGCGGTTCGTGCGGTGGCGGGTGCGTGCAGCAGATCTGGCGGTTCATGATGGGAAGGGCGACACGGAGGAGAAGTCGAGACTCTGGTTAACGGCGGTAGTGGCTACGAAGCGGTGGTGGAAGAGCGGGACGATGGCAAGGGACATACGCAGATGGGCGGCCGGACGGCGTTGGGAGACGATAGTCGTGACGGCGGTGCGTCACGGAGATGGCGGAACAACGCAGAGGAGCTGTGTTGGGTTGTTTTTACTGTTGTGTTTTTATTGTTTTATTTGGGGAGATGATTTGGTAACAAAAGATCCAAAATGTAGAAGAAAGGGAACGGTGGGTATGAAGAAGGAAAATAGTAGTGTTGTTGGAAGGATTTGGGGTCTCTAAAATGAAAAGGAAGATGGAAGGTGTAGGTAGTTCTGTTTTTGGCTTCTGGAGAACAATGCTGCTGGGTTGAACTGATTTTTGAATGGTGATGTATTTCATGATGGTCATTGTGGCGGGAAGGAAAAAGATAAAATGGAGAGAAAATTTGAACTGTTTGTGCCAAACTTATAGCAAAACCAGTGAAGAAGATGACAAAAATATTTGTAAGGCCAACTGGGTGTAGGTTGGAGCAAAACTGCTTTGTCCCAAACTGTGCTGTGTAGGAGAGCAGTGGTCAGGCACCATTTGTTGGGATGGTACATACAGGAGGAAGCAGAGATCAGGTACCATTTTTTGAAAAAAAAAAAAGTAGAAAAAACAAAAGAAAATAGAAAGAAAGCCAAACTTGCTTATGCTTGAAAAGGGAGGAGAGATAGCTACGGGATCACGGGTAGTGGAAGTGACTAGTGAGAGTGTGAGACAGAACATTTTTGTATTTTTTATCAACAACCAGAAAGTATTTATTTTGTATTTTTTTACTTTTTTTTAATCACTTGGTTTGGATCTTTGGACTTTTGAACTTGCAACTATAAATTTGGGTCATTTAATGGACCAAGACGTCAAACTAAAAATATATATTTTTTAATTTTTGCAATCATTTATTTGTATTTATATTTATATTTAAAAAAAAAAACCAGACAAAATTGGTTGATCACAAAGGGATAATAATGTGGGCTCTACTAATTGGGTATTCAAAAAAATATATATCCCTATGAATAGGATAAATACCTATTTTATGTCATCTAAAAACGTCTTTTCCCCCTCTGCTCCTGTTGTTTCATTCATAGAAGAAAATCACAAGAAACTTATGATTATGCCAGTTGTGCAATTTTGGGAGTACATCACTTACACGTGAGTAAACCAGAATGTAAAATAAAAGTTTAATTTTTTTTTTATATTTTTATTAAAAATCAGAAACTTGTTTCTCTTTTTTTTTATATACCTTTTTTTAACTTCATTTCATTTTTTTTTTACTTGGGCTTGGAATTGGATACACGACTCAACAAAAACTTACAACCAAAAAATATCTTATTTTATATTATTTTTTTATTTTCAAAATATATTAATGTAAAAAAAGACATCTAAGCAAAATTAGATGCCGTGTAATATCACTGAAGGAAATCAGAACAATCCAACCGTCATGGTATCTCAATAAATTGAAACAACGAGACAAACAACAAAATCTTCACATACAGAGTTAAACGTCCAATGCTACATTATTTTTCCGGATTTCAAGCACCATAGGGAAGAGGGCCATGCGATGGAGAGGAGGAAAGGAGAAGGAGTAGTGTAGCCACTATAGATTAATCTATGTTGATGGAACTGCTTCTGTTGGCTTTTTCTATTTTTTGAAGCTTGCAGATCTTTTCTCTCTCTCTTCTTCCTTTGCAGATATGGTGGAAACATTTGTTTACCTGTAGTAGAGTCGTTTATTGCAATTGAAGATTGTGGGGTGCTGTTGAGGATGGTTGGAGATTAAAAAAAATTAAAAATCAAGAAAGAACCGCTTGTGTTGTTTCACAAGGAAAAAAATCATTGCATGCTGACAAATTGGGTTCAGCTGTGGATATTCTCAAAACTTGCACTTGTTCCTTTTGTTCCAAAGCTGCTTATACCAAGATGTCAATGATAGACTAAGCGTTCTGAAGAATAGTCACAAAGAGGTAACCATGATGGTTCTTGTGAGTGACCAGCAAAAGAGTAACGACTCGTCCAAGTTAGATTAATTTGTCCCTTATGGATCAGTGGAAGTCGAGAATACACTTGCTCAAGAGTGTAGTCAGCTTCTGAGCTTCAATGCTATCACCTGCGCCTAAGATTTCAATCATATTGCAGATGTTGAATTCCATTTTCTAGGTTGAGTGATATTAATAGATTATATATATATATATATATATAACTTATATAAAAAAATTTAGTTGAAAAAAATTGTTGAGGGATTGACACGTTTCTAAGACAGTGAAACATATTTATTCAGATTTATTTATATTTATGATAATAATAGAAATTAAATATAGTAGATAGTACATAGTCTCATAGTATATAGTAGATATAGTAGAGAGGGAATACTGTGCAGGTCAGATTCTCAAATTTTACAGTAAAAAAAATGGAAAAGGAGGAATCATTTGGCGGGAATACTATTCATGTAGTATTCAGAAATTTTATAGTTATGGATAATATTCGATATAAATTAATGCCTCTGAACTATTATCTTTTTGGTCACCAGCTTCACATAAAGGGGTGGGAAGGAAGCAAGAGAGTTACAAAATAGAAAAGGCTTTTAGATTTTATTTTAATAGGTAAATGATAGTTGTTAATTTGTTATGATAGAAAAAACATTTAGATGAAAAGCTCATTACCTGAAAGTATCCGATATTTCTTGTTTAGCGTCGTGAGAATCCTACCGCTCACACCATAGACTAATGGGAAAATGTTTAGTTGTTATTATAAAGCCCCTCATGAGAGCAAACAAAAGGTAAATGAATTAATTAAAATGCATCGCTATCAGTATAAAAAACTAAAAGATCATAAAAAATGTGTGATTTCATTCCATCAGTTCAATGTCAAACTTTCTCTCACACTAGAAGGATTCTTGCGATGTTGTTGGTGAATTGAGGGCGCGGGTGCGGCACAATCTTTTTTTTTGGGCATATGCCTTTAGTGAAAAGTAGTTATATGTCGTTATGAGAATGTTTGGGAAAGCTGAATTATTTGGATTTCATCTGTTTTGGATAAAAAAAAGTTTTTTAAAATAGTCAGATTAACGTGTTTGGCAAATTAGATGAAAAAGTCTTTTTAAGCTAAAAAAATTTGTGTAAACTTTTAATAACTTTCGAAAAAAAATATTACTTTTACCTCGAGAAAATAAAATTTGGTATGAAAGAATGATTGATTCTACTCCTACATATTGCCAGATGTGATGGGAAACTCAAAATCACATAAATTTTAATGAAAAATGTTTGGTTAGTTGGATGATTTTAATTTATTTTTATTTTGAAAAGACTTTTTCATTAAGAAACTAAAAGCTGAAAATTTCTTTATAATATTTTTGATTTTTGATTTTGTTGATATTTTTAAAGGATTTCTTTTTGAAATTTTTCTGATTTTTAAGAAATGGAGTTTTTTTTTGTCTTTTGATTTATTTATTTTTTGAAAAGGGCTTTTTCAATTTAAGATTTTAAAGTCTTGAAAACATTTTTTCTTAAATTGTCTCTCAAACATAACCCACCTGGACATCTTGTAAGGATCTGACCCAAAATCAAAGGCTCGCTATCAAATTTTATTTTCAGACGTTACTAAAACCCTTTATTTGAACCATACAAGAAGCCCATTACCAAGATACCTTTCGACCGAGACCAAACAAATATGTTATTTGGTCTGAATTTTTAGGCTACGAAACCATACCCTAATGAGTTGGACAAATACTAAATTAATAAGTGATTGGTCAAAAAGTCAAATAAGAGCACCTGCGGAAGCATCGGTGCAAATAGTCGGCCGCATAATGAGGAGTCGTCTGCGATTGCATAATCCAGAAGACTGATCTATATTTTTTAACAATATGATGATAACACCAATTTTCAGCTTCAATTCATGTTTAGGAAGTCCTGATGAAGTAATGATATTCAAAAATCCAGGAGTATGAAAATCATATGGCCTATCAACATTTCCACTAAGAGAGCATGGACTGTCAAAACTCAAATAAGTTTTCATTTCCTCAAGGATCAACATCATATAATCATTCAACTTATCAACAACATCATTTTTTGATGCTAAAATAACCCTATGTTGAAAAAATGTTGGATAATTCATTTTCTCCAAAAGGGATGGAAAAGTACTATCCACAATAAAAGCGAGGGGGTCACGCGAATTTGTAATCAATATGTCATCCGATATATCAATGACAACCTCTCCATCATTGATTTGACCAATGGTGCCAACCCCGATTCTCAATACCCAGTCTGAGAATTTTTTTCATGTCTTCAACACTAATACTAGAACAACCACAGTGAAGTCTCTTGTTCTTACTTAATGTTAGGACACAACAAAATTGCCGGAGGTATGAAGCATTAATACTTGCATGAACAACATCTTGTCTTGTCCCCAACGGAATGACCGGAAGATTTTGCCTAAAATCACCACCCAAAACCACAACCTTTTCCCAAAATGGAAGATTCAAACTATCAACATTATAAAATCGAAGTATATCCCTAAATGTTCTGTCAACGGCTTCAAAGCAGTGCTTGTGCTTCATCCCATATAAACATAACATGAAGATTCACGTACAACAAAATAAGATTGAATTTAATAAATTTATCAATTGTTTTAGTTTTAGATATTTTATGATGAGACAACCAATAATATAGATAATTCCATTTATTTTATCAATTCTCCAAATAGGAAAAAACAAATAAGATAAACACATAAGATACCTTTGAAAGGATCTACCACAAATTTCATTAATACTCAATTAACACATATTTCATTAATACTCATTATAGAGCCTATCTTTAAGTTTTTTTCCCCTCTCTTTTTTATCTCAAAGGTCACACGTTACTTACACTCGCATATTATATATAGGAAAGTGCAAAATGAGGCAAGTACTGTATGCATGTTTATCAAAGTATCATCAAGGTAGTTGATTTCGATCCTTAGTAAAGCTTATTTATTACAGTAAAACAAAAACTTAAGTATGGAATTTGCAAAAGCAGAAAAAAAACGCAATCAAATATATGGTTTGTCATTGAACAATTGAGACCAATCCGAAAGTTAAAATAACAAACTCCAACCATAATGCAAAATATATTAAACAAATATCTTCTGAAAATTCTGAAAGTTAACTTAAAAGTTAATGGCGAAAAGCACCAGGACCATCCCATCTAATTAAGTAATTAAGTAATAAAACTTTAAATTAAAAAGGCCACAAATTCTCGAATAAAACTCCAACACTCATTCACTTGGTTCCTTCTTGACGACAACAATCCTTGGAATTTTTGTGCTAGATGTCTGTGTTTCACCATCTTCAAACTTGGAAGATACATCCATATCATCACATGATCTTTTTTCACCCTTCTTGCATGGAGGAGTGTGGGACAGATCATCTTCATAACACTCCTAGAAAGTATAGAAATAGAAAAATTAGTTAAAAGTTAATACATAACCCATATGATCAATGTATTATATGTTGTATAGGATTGTGTTTGATACTTACCTCAGAATCATGTTCTCCCCGCTGCGACCTATTAGTTTCGACATTATTGATAGAATCTTCAATAACCTGCGGTCAATTAAAATGTCATTTGAGTTCATATCACACTATATCAAATACTTTCCACAAGCAATTATATATCTTATTTATTATAATAAGATGTGACCTTGCAATTGTCATCTACTTGTGGAGAGGGAGAGTTCTTGGTACCGGCATCATCATCTTCAGGTTAAGGCTATGGTGCAATACCCACATGGTATACCACCCATTACACCTGATGAATGTGCAAAATATGTTAGTTTGGAAGTGTAATTAGGAAATAGTTTGTAAATAATCTTAGAAATCATAGGAAAAGTGATAGAAAAATACATACTTTGATATGAATAAAGTTTGGATTAGAGTTTTGATCCTTTTATGTTAAAAATATACTCAAAAGATATAAAAAAAATATACAGGATTGAAGGCCGAGCGCTCAGCTCTGGAACCAGGCGCTCAGCCCAGACAGAAACAGAAGAAAACAGCAAGAGCAGGAGGCTAGACAACGCTGGCATGCTGGAAAAGACCTGGCGCCCAGAAGCTGCGCCCAGCGCCAGTAGAGACAGAGCGGGTTTTGGTGCAGAGGCGAGCAGCCACCACAGAGATCAGGAAGCTCAGTGCTGGGTTACAAGCAGAGAACCTATAAATTCGTGTTTCTGCAGTTGGAAAGGGATCTTTTGCTCATTTTTCACATTTTCACACCTTGGTTCGTCACTTTCTCTCTGGAGTCTTTGGAGATCCAAGCTTAGGAACAAGAATTGGAGCTTCCATGGCTTCCTCCACTCACATCTACTCAAGTTCTTCTTTCTCATCCCCTTCTATTATGAGTAGTTAGATATCTTAGGTTAGGTTAGTATGATTTTAATTGGAGTTTGATGTAATTGAATTTGATTTCTGATTTCAATTCTATTTCATTCAATTTGAGTAATTGCTTCTATCTTTAATGCTCTTCTTGGATTGATCAACCTTGAAATGATGTTAGATTCAATTTCACAATTGGAAAATTGGTTATTGAATTGGAATTGAAGTTTAATCCATTGGAATGTTGATTCTAGGAATAGAACTATGTTTCAATGCATTCTTATGAATCTCATGCTTAATTTGAATGACCTAAGGAATTAGGCTTCTTAATTAGTACAAAAGGATTATCACCTAAGGAATTAGGGACAAATCGAAGTTAGTGAATTGAATGTCAATTGTATGGAATGAATTGAAGTTAGGATTAAATAAGGTTACGTCAAGTGAAGATTGAATGATTCCGATGCCTAACCGTTTTTACCTATATTGACTTCGCTCTTTAATTGATATTGTTTCATTCATTGTTGTGACAACTTGTAATCAAAAATTCATAAAAACTCTTTTACAAACATGACATTCATTGGTTCAAATAGCTATTGCCTAAGTTACATTGATACTTGACAACAATCCTCGTTGGGAGCGATACTTTATTTTCACTATTATTACTTGTCGCGATTTGGTACACTTGCCGAACCTTCAACAACACCACCCACATGTCAAGAGCTCCACCAATCCCTAGTATATGTGACCATTTGACTTTTCAACTTGAAAGTAAGTTAAATATTTGATTTTATTTTTTAATAAACAATAATTTTTTTTGGATATATAAAAAAACAATAAATATATTATGGGCAAAAATGCAAATACAAAAAATATATATACTATACTATAATATAATGTATTTATATTAAGTACAAATACATGATTGGGTTTGAAATTTTGACCAGCACATGTGACAATTTCATTGGCTCAAAACTTGCCACATGAGTGGTGTAGTGGGTGGTGCATCAATTGGGTGGTGCACCTTAGCCCAAACCTCATCTTCATCATAGTTCTAGAACAGGCATAATGTAGTCATTACTCATTAAGGAGGAAACCATAAACGTTAAATGAAAGAAAACAATTCACATAGGCTAATGAATAACCTTGATCGAATGAAGTTTTTTAAACTGTTCAATTAACTCCTCATCACCAGACATCTTTTTTACCGTGTAACTTTGCCAGTTGTTTTCAATGTTTGACCGACTAATTTCTACTTTGAATAACAAAAGTTTGTCAAACAATGAGTCAAATTCGGCAAGGTAAACATTAGTTTCTTTTCCTATATAGTCAAATACGACATTATCAAACAATACAAAAGTAGTTGATCCGACATTATCAATTACTTTAACCTGTAGCTTGAACCTACAAAACAAAAAGAAATTAAAAAGTTGATCCATGTCTTTGGATTAAAAATTAAAATAATTAAAATTTAATACCTGGGAACCGGGACAACACTCTTGTTACATTTGTGACATTTGTATTTGGATCCTTCTTGCTTAACCTTTTTATTGCACTTGTTACACGCCTTATAAGGAAACTGTAGTGTGTACGGAGGTATGACTTACAACTTGGCTAAGAGAAACATTTCCATTTTCCAATCTGTGAAAATTACAAATAAATATAAAGAACATACCAGTTTAATCAGTTTAATCACGCAAAAACCAACAAATTAAAATTAAACAGCATGATTGATGGGCTCCGGCAAGCGAACCGGATCGAAGCAAGTAATAATAAAACGGTGAGAAACCGAGTATCGAACTCAGGGATTAGGAAACCAAGTGTCACTTTACAAATTAAACAACTGTTTTAGATGAAGAAATATGTTTGAAAAGATTTCAAGAAAATAAAAGAAACAATAAAAGAAATAAAATGTTTTTCGGGTTTTTAAATATGAAAAGAGGTTTCCAAGAATTGGGTTTCCAACAAGACTGCTCATGCAACTAAATTGACTACCCCTCTTGTTAATTATCGAAAATTGCTTTGAAGGTGAATTTATCCTAAATAAGTTAATGCTCCCTCTCGGGTTACAAGAACCGTGCCCAATTAAATCAACCCCTACTCTCGTGGTAATTGAATTTAAATTGAACCCATTAAGTTTTGTGATAATTCGTGAACCCTCGAAGGACCGCTTCTAACTTTCGTGATTTAAGTCCTAAGTTTAATTCCTATAGATCTAATACCTAAGTTCACCGCTAGGTTCCTCCTTAGAGTATATATGACATGCAAATAAGTACGCACCAGATTCAAAAGTAGTTCATGCAATAGGAATCAAATCGAAAGTAAATTGAAAGTGACAAAAAGTAAAACGTCAATTCATAACATAAAACAAATCTTGGGCATAGCCCCAATCCCTAGAAACAAAAAGACTACTCAAGCATTGCCATGGTCATGGCAAGCTTGATTAACAAAAGCATAAAAGAAAATCAAAGAGAGAAGAAGAAATTGGAGAAGAAGAGAAATCCTAGTTTTTTTTTGCCTAAGGTAGCAGCCCAACTCCCCCTATTTTCGAGCCTGTAGGTCCTGTTCCTGCCGAGATCCGGCTTGCCAGAATCTCGCCATAGAACGTTAAACCAAGAGTGAACAATGGGGGTTGTTTTAGATTATAGCTTGATAGAATATCGGATTCTGGTCCTACGTATCCCGATGGGAATCAAACCCAAACGTAGTTCTAGGTTCAACCCTTGATCATACGGTGATCTCGATCCCCTAATTTTGTATCTGAGGAATACCAGCGAGCAAGGACTCTTCAATAGTCTCTTGGTCGAGCTAGTTTCTCTAATACGCTTAAGGGAGAGTCACCGGGATTCGATGAAAAGTGACATTCTCTCATGGGTTCTCCTCCTTTTATAATAGGATTCCCATATCTCTTAGAGATCTGGATTTATCTCCTTTTATCTCTTCAATCTCTTTTGAGATGTGATTTTCTTAATTTAAGGGATATTGTCTCTCTTAACCAGATAAGGTTATTTCAGATAATATCAGGATTTAATTAAGGATAATATCAATATCCTATCCCTTAATTTAGGGGATATTATCTCTTTTAACCGGATACGGTTATTTCAAATAATATCAGGATAATTAAAGGTGATTTTAACTTATTATCCTTAATTTCCGGATTGTGCCGGGTAATCAAGCTCGGTGGCCGGGTTTCACTCTTCGGCCAGTACACAAGCCCCACAAGCTTTGAGCTAATAAAGCGTAAAAGCTTTCATGACATTAGCCGAGCTTAGGAACTTGGTTTCACCTTTGGTCTTTCGGCACGGCGAGGTGATTGGTCGAGCTTCATACTTCGGTATATATATATATATACATATCCTCCAACTCGGTGAGCAGCTAGGGCGACCGAACTTGACGCTCTGAGGTACCGAGTTCTACATCTCGGCTCATACACAAGCCCCCCCAAGCTTTGAGCTGATTGCGTGGAAGCTTTTTTCGAAGGAGCCGAGGCTAGCCGAGGTGGAGGTGATCACCCGAGTTTCGTGCTAAGGTCATACTTTCTAGGTTCCCGAGATAAAAGAGACGTTACTCTGTGTGACGCGTGGCCTTTATGGCATTATTTCCGAGACTTGTGCAGTAGTTGCGTGCTCCTGTTTTCCATCGATGGCAGTGTACATTCTGACATTTCTGCCACGTGTTTCCTTTCCATTAGTGTGCCGAATTCAGGAAGACTTGAAGGGACGTTTTCCTTGTTTTGGACGCCAACAACCATCATTAATTCGCCGAAAGGACGTTGCCCATTTTTCTATAAATTGGGACGAGCCCCTGGGATGGGGCTTCACCTTCCTTGAGCCCTAGATTTTCTCCTCTTGAGTCCTTTCTAGTCCGAGCATTCATACTCCCTTCCTATTCGAGGTACTTCCTTCATCTCTTTCAAGCTCCCTTAGGTTTTATTCCAGTTTGATTTATGGTGTTTTATCTACGGAGTCTTCATTTGAGGTATCCCAGCATGCCTCTTCCTGGGTTCAGATTGTAAATCCCGAAATCAATCGGATTGGGGGCTCTCCTTACCACTCCCCCTCTCCTTCTCATGGTTACAAGGGTTCTTCTTCTTCTTCTTCTGATGGGAGGAGCTCTGTCGCTCCATACGCTATCGTTGTCCCCAAGTGTCGCAAACGTGCTTCTAGGATGCCCAGGGTTCCATACCCAGATATTACCATTCCTGGGTATTTCTGGATAAAACCCGATGTTGCTGCATTCTACTCTAATTTCAAGGATTTTAATGTTGGTGTAAGCCCTAGAGGCCAGTGTATTTCTTAGACTTACATTTGTATCTTGCCATTAAATATATATATATATATATATATATATATATATATATATATATGAGGCATTCCAGTTTATTGTGTTACTTGTTTAAACATAATAAAGTCCTTAGAATAGAAATTTCAGTTTAATAGAATATTAAGTACATGACTTGATCGTGAGACACTATTGAACAATGAAATCCTATTCTTAAATATCCGTAGTCAAGTATTTTATTAATAAGGACAATAATAATACATTGAGACTATTATGTGTGCAGACTGATGACCATATCTCACGGGTCATGGATATGAGATATCGAGTCGCCACATAGGTACACATTAGAGTAATGATGTCTTGGATTGACCCACCATGAGAACACTACATGGAGCGTTATGTGAGTGTCATAAGTAGTTCTCATAGTGACAATGGTGTATGCAATCCTTCGACCTGAAATCGCTACGATCCCTACATGAGGAGTCGTGTGCTTTAATATCGTCAAACGTCATCTGTACTAGGATGATTATAAAGACGGTCATTGGGCATACCACGAGCCATGCAGAGGGATGTGAGTGACCTAGATGGAATTTGTCCCTCCTACATAACAGGAGTAATATATGTGGGCCCCCGATAGAGTGAGAGCCTAAAATGCATGGCCGTGCTGAAATGAGTCAATATGAGATAATGACCTCATTTGTTGTTAAGTCTACTCGGGTATCAGGGAACATGATATTGAACCATACAAGGGTGACACATTCTATGTCTTGTGTTCAATATAGATATATGGACAAAGGGATAATAATGCACATGAATATTTGTCACAAAAAGGTTTCGTCAAATCACTGACTTTCTCACTAGTTAGGTGGCAGTGATGTATTGCTAGATACCGCTCACTGTTTTTAATATTAAATGGGATTTAATATTACTACTAACATTTTGGGAACCTATAGGGTCACACACATAAGAACGGATCAAAAGAAGCACTATAAGGAGAGTTGGACTCTTCTATTGGGCCTAGCGCATAGTACATGGGGCTTAGGTCAAACGCTGCTCACTAACTCACTTAAGGAGGTGCTACTATAAGTAGACCACTTAAGCTATTGTGCCTACACGGTTTTTACCCTAGCCGCACATAGAGAGTGACAGTGAGCAGGAGGTCTCGGTTTTCGAAGCTAGCACTGTGAGGCAGAGACGCTTCGTGTTCGTGACGTTGGACGTTCACGGGATCTGCTCGTGTGGATACCTTAGAGACACCGTTCGTGCGGTGTTCGTGATAGACGATTTCAATCAATTCTCATCGCTTCAAGAGGTAAATTTTCTAACCATGAATCATGACCATTCGCAAGGATCCTTCGATGGGAATTTTTTTTCCGCTGCATTATTTTGTTTTATACGCAAATTCCCAACATTTAATTCCCTTGAAGCTATAAAAAACAAGGTTACAGCTACACGAGGCCTCGTAGAGTGCCTTCCCTGTAGCGAGGATGATCATGTTTTCATTTGCCCCTCCTCATCTGAGCCACATTTTACGTATGTATATAAGACCTTTTTTGAACAAATTGGACTCTCCATTCCCTTCAGCCCGTTTGAATGCGAGGTCTTGCGAGTTATGAACGTTGCTCCTACCCAGCTTCACCCGAATAGCTGGGCATTTCTGAAAGCCTTTCAAATTCTGTGTAGCCAGATAGGGATAGAGGCTACTGCTCCTAAGTTTCTGTACTTTTACCGAGTTCGGTTTGGGGACCGAGTTGACTGGATCTCTCTGAGTGGGATTGACCAGAGGGGGATCATCGGGCTCTATAAGAGCTCGTATAAGTTTTTCAAATCTGATTTCTTCAAAGTCCGGCCTCTAAAGGGTAATGAGTCTATTTTTTTCGACTCGGCTGGGGACCCTAAATTTCCACTCTACTGGCAACCACACCTGTCAAATTTTATGGCTATGACCTCGACTCTATGACCTCTCAGGAGCGAGCTGATGTCGAGGTCCTGAAACTGTATCCTCGGCCAGTGTCGTGTGGAAGGCTTTTAAAACTTAATGCCTCTTCCACTCGGCAAGCTGATTTTGAATGTAAGTAACTTTTTGTTGACAAGTGGTAATTTATCCTGTAGCATACTTATTTGACCGATTTCCTTTTTGTAGTGATAATGGGGAAGTTCAACTACAAGGCTCTGATGAAGAAGTCGGCTAATCAAGCAGTCACTGCCTATGCCCTCCGGATCGCCTCCATCACTCACTTCTGGAGCCAACAGGTTATTGACAATGTCAAGAAGATGGAGGTAATGAGGGTCAATTTGGCCCTAGCCTTGAGGGTGAGGGACGAGCTTGCTCAAGTCGTGGCCAAGTGTGAAGAGCAAGCTCGGGTCATTGGTCAATTGAAGGCCCAAAAACCGAGTTGGAAAAAGACAAGACCGTCCTTCTGGCCGAGCTGGATCTAGAAAAAGCCCAGAGGCTGAATTTTCAGAAGATCGCTGAAGGACTTCAAGCCGAGAGGGAGGCCGGTCTTGAGTTGCGGAAGTTGCTTGAGACTGAGAAGGAGGAGAATTTGAGGCTCCGTTCTGATCTGGTTGAAGCTGAGGCTTCTATCATGAGGGAGCATGTTAATGGCTTCTCCCGAGCCGTGAAGTAGCTTCAGCATTTCAATCCAAATGCCGATTTTTCCAGTGCTGACGTGGATAAGGATTTCAACAGGGATGGCTTCCTGGTCCTGCTTTCCGAGCAGGAAGATGAAACAGAAGCAACTCAAGAAGAGGAGGATGACGGAGAGGCGGTTGAAGAGGAAGCTGGTGGTGAAGGGGGAATAAACTTACCCGGACAATCTCCTCCGAGTGACGCGGATAAGCCCAACTTTGTTCCCGTTGAAGCCGTTGTGCAAGGGGATGCCCATGAGTAGGGCATTGGTTTTTTTTTTTTTGAATACTCATGTACTTTGGGCTTGGCCCATTTTTATTAATGGACCTACGTGCGAGTTACTCTTTAGAAAACGTTACAACTATTTTTCTAAGTTAGTACTCGTTTAGTTTTAGCATGGTACGCGATTAATTCGAAATAGTCAGAACTTGAAGTACCTGTAGATTTTTACTTACCTTTTTAGGCATTGGTTACCTTTTTAGGTTTTTTCCGTTTGACCCTGATTTGGTCAATTTTGGCTTGGATTACGTTTTCAGGTGTTAAGTTGTTATTTACCCTTATAGGCTCGGCGTTTCGACTTCAACTCGGTCGATTTCAGCTCCGACAGACTCTTTAGGTTGTAATTTGTTTTCCACCTTTATAGGTTCGTCATTTCGACCTTAACTCGGTCGATTTTAGCTCGGTCAGCCTCTTTAGGCTTTAGTTGTTGTATACCTTTATAGGCTCGGCATTTCGACCTCAACTCGGTCGATTTTAGCTCGGACAGTCTCTTTAGGTTTTTAGATGCTTTTTACCTTTATAGGCTCGGCATTTCGACCTCAATTCGGTCGATTTTAGCTCGGACAACCTCTTTAGGTTTTTAGATGCTTTATACCTTTATAGGCTCGGCATTTCGACCTCAACTCGGTTGATTTTAGCTCGGACAGCCTCTTTAGGCTTTAGTTGTTGTATACCTTTATAGGCTCGGCATTTCGACCTCAACTCGGTCGATTTTAGCTCGGACAGCCTCTTTAGGTTTTTTAGCTGTTTTAATTAACACAGTATTCTAGCGCAATTGAAAATGATTCTATTTATTTATTTTTCCGGGTGTGCCTCATTAAAACCCTCTCGGCCAAAACCTCGTGGGAAAAAGACCGAGATAGGAAAAAGAGTGCATCACCTATAACCTTAACTAAAATAAAACTTAAGGTGGGAAGTGTTCCATGTTCTTGGAACAGCCTTTCCTGACAATTCTTCTAGCCTGTAGGCACCATTTCCCAGATTTTTTACTATCCTGAAGGGGCCAGACCAGTTCGTTGCGAGCTTACCCTCTCTGGGGTCTTTTCTCGCGTTGTTTTGCAGTCTCAACACTAAGTCACCTTGCACAAATTCCCTTGGTTGCAACCTCGAGTTGTACTTCCGAGTTGCTTTTTGCTTGTACAGCTCGTCTCGAATTTTCGCCGCATCTCGGACTTCTTCAACCATGTCAAGCTCAACTCGGAGTTCTTCTTCATTTTTACTTTGATCGTGATGCTGCCTTCGGAAAGAGAGTTCACCGAGCTCAACTGGAATCATTGCATCAGTTCCATAGGTTAGTTTGAACGGTGTTTCAACCGTTGAAGGCTGTGGTGAGCAATGGTAAGCCCATAGGATGCTTGATAATTGTTCAACCCAAGCCCCTTTTGATTGGCCTAACCTTCTTTTGAGCTCGTTTAAAATAACCTTATTGGCAGCCTCTGCTTGGCCATTTGTTTGAGGATGCTCAACCGAGGTCACTTTGTGTTTAATTCCGAGGTTGGAGTAAAACTCTCTAAGCTCTTTATCGGTGAATTGCTTTCCATTGTCTGTGACAACTGTATAAGGGGGGCCATGCCTGCATATGATGTTTTTCCATACAAAATTCTGAACCTTTTTGGCAGTTATCGTAGCTGATGGTTCTGCTTCAATCCACTTGGTGAAGTAGTCTACACCAACCAGCAGGAACTTGACTTGACCTTTGGCAACTGGGAAAGGACCGACTATATCCATCCCCCATATAGTAAAGGGCCACGGCGAGAACATGGAGTGGAGTTCTTCTCCTGGAATACATGCTATGCTGGCAAACTTTTGACAGGGCTCACACCTATTAGTCCAAGTATCACAATCCAGTCTCATGGTTGGTCAGTAAAACCCTGCTCGCAGGACCCGAGCTGCCAGAGATCGACCACCTGAATGCATTTCACAGATTCCTCGGTGCATCTCATCCATTACGTACTCGGACTGCTCCTTTGTTATGCACTTCAGCAATGGCCTGGAGAATCCTCTTCTGTACATCTCACCGTCTAGGATGGTATAATGGCAAGATTTTAGACGAATTCGTCTACCCTCCTTAGGATCATCAGGGAGTTTGTCCGAGGTTAAATACTCCCAAATCAGTGTCATCCAGCCACGATCATAGTGCTCGGTCATTATTACTTCGGCACTTTTTATGCTCGGTTCGAGAAGGTTTTCCTGAATGAAAGTTCTTAGCTGGCCAGCTTTCTTGGTGCTAGCCAATTTGGATAACAGATCTGCCCTGGAATTTTATTCCCGAGGTATATGCTCAATAGAGAAATGATCAAATTTAGAAACTAGGCTATTGACCTTGCAGAGGTATCTGGTTAGTTGGGGGTCCTTTGTTTGATAATTACCCGAGACTTGTCCTATAACAAGCTGTGAGTCACTTCGGCATTTTAATTCTTGGACCCCAACTTCTTTAGCTAACATTAGTCCTACAATAAGGGCTTCATATTTTGCTTGGTTGTTTGAAGCAGTAAACCCAAACTTTAAAGATTGCTCCAGGATTAGGTCATCAGGCCCCTCGAGAATTATTCCAGCCCCGCTTCCCTTCAAGTTAGATGATCCGTCGACATGTAGGAGCCAGATGAAGGATTCCGACCCCGGTTTAGAAGAGAGATCGGCAATGAAGTCGGAGAGGCATTGTGTTTTCATTGGCCCCCTCGGCTCATATTGTAAACCGAATTCCGACAATTCTACTGACCAAGCTATCATTCGTCCGGCCAGATCGGGTTTCCTGAGTACCTGCTTTATGGGAAATGACTTGGTGCGACTGGAAATAGGGTCGTAACCTCCGAGCTGCCATGACTAAGGCGAGGGCCAACTTTTCAATTACTTGATATCGCGTCTCTGCGTCTTTCAGGATCCTACTCACATAGTACACCGGCATCTGTGGCTCTTCCTCTTCCTGGATAATCACTGCACTGATTGCACAATCGTTGACAGATAGGTACAAGTACAGATCCTGGCCGAGCTGAGGCCGAGTGAGGATTGTGGGAGATGCTAGGAAGAGTTTCAGATCTTCAAAGGCCTTCTCACATTCTTCGGTCCAGATGAAATCCTTTGGTTTTTTCAAGAGCTGGAAGAAAGGTCTTGCTTTTTCTGCAGACTTCGGGAGAAAGCGGGATAGAGAGGCTAATCGGCCGGCTAGCCTATGAATTTCTTTCATATTCCGAGGACTCCGCATTTCCATAACAGCTTTGCATTTATCTGGATTAGCTTCGATCCCCAGGTGTTAGCATATATCCTAAGAACTTTCCGCCTTGTACACCAAAGGAGCATTTTTATGGATTTAACCTCATGTTGTATTTTCTGAGCTGGCTGAATATTTCTTCGAGGTCGGCTGGATGTTGGCTTGGGTCATCGGATTTCACCACCATATCATCAACATATACTTCTAAGTTCTTTCCGATTTGGTTGGCGAAAACCTTGTCCATAAGTCTTTGATATGTTGCACCAGCATTTTTTAAGCCGAAAGGCATCACCCGATAGCAGTAGTTTGCCCCATCAGTCATAAATGCCATTTTTTCTTCATCGGGTGGATACATCCTGATCTGGTTATAGCTTGAGTACGCATCCTAAAAGGACAAAACTTTGTATCCTGAGGCCCGTCCACCAGTTTGTCAATGTTACGAAGAGGATAAGAATCTTTTGGGCATGCCTTGTTGAGATTGGTGTAGTCAGTGCACATTCGCCATTTACCGTTGGCCTTTCTAACTAACACCACGTTGGCTAGCCAAGTAGTGTATTTCACCTTTCTGATGAAATTTGCTTTGACCAGTTTGGAAGTCTCCTCGGCTACTGCTTGGCACCTTTCCTCGCCAAGTTTCCTTTTTCTTTGAGCTACAGGCTTGGCTTCGAGACATACGGACAGCCTATGGCACATAAAATTGGGGTCTATACCAGGCATATCCGATGTCTTCCAAGCAAACAGATCGGCATTCTTTCTTAGGACCGCATGAAGCCTTTGTTTGAGCGAGGGGTGAAGTTGACTACCGATTTGGGTGCATTGTTCGGCTTGGGCTCTGTTGACGAATCTGGGCAAGTATACCCAGTCGTGCAAGTAATACGATGGTAAGACCGTTTAATCGTTCCCACGAGGACTGCAACAAGTACTAGCACGTATCACTTCACTTACTATCTAAGCGGATTCTTGGATTGAAGAGAGTTCTAAACTAATTATCAAGCCCATAAAAGTAAAAAATAAACAAAGCAAGAAACACAAACTCTTTTTGTACTTTTTTCAAATACTTGGAAGGCAATAAAAGATGGGGTTCAAAAATGATAAAAGGAGCTGGGGTTAGGTTCACTAAACTTCATCCTCATGCAATGAAACAACTCACAAACAGTTTCTACTTCAGTTATGACAACCAATCCACTAAACTACTCAAGCCCCAATCTCTCGGATGACAAGAGCCTAATTCCAGTAATAGACCCTAATCTCTTAGGTGGCCTAGATTAATGAAATTGCATTAGGATTAAGGATTATGCGATTACTAGTAAACCAAACTCCATCTCTAGATGTAAGGATTACTAGGTGATTAATTTCAGTTCCGGTTATGATACGAACGTCTCCATTACATACCAAAACACTAATCGAGTCATGGGGGTGCTAGCCACAACAAGCATTAAGCACATAAAATTAACCACTCAATAACAAAGTAGAAACTGTATTGCAAGATTAAATCAAATACATGAGAATTCAGACATAGTTACCCTAACCCCAACAATGGAGGTTTAGCTACTCATAACAATATCCACAACAAGAGAAAAATGGATGAAGGAGAGAAGGGAGTCCATGGGAGCAATCCTCCACACTCTGCCTCTGGTCCCCAGAGCCTCTTGGCTTTCCAAACTCGTAACCTTTTCCAATTCTCCCTGGTTGTCTCTTCCCATTCTGCCTTAACAGCTTAAAACGGTGCTTCTGATTTTCGCACACTCGCGGGGCGAGAGGTATATCGCGAGGCGAATATTAAACTGCTGGTCTTCAGTGCTTGGAACTCTCGCGAGGCGAGACACCGTTCGCTAGGCGAACCAGAAAGGCTTACATTTTCCTGGAACAGTCAGCTCTCAGGGTCGCGAGGCGAGGTGTTATTCGCGGGGCGAACCAGAAAGGATGACATTCTGCTGTTTCTGGCTGTCTTCAGTCGCGGGGCGAGCATCTTCTCGAGCATTCCCAGAATTTCATTCTCCACTGTTTCTTCATCCCCTTGGCACTAAATTAACCAGATTTTTCAATGATTCCTTCAAAACAACACACAAAACCACCTTCACCCGTTCCAAGGAAAAATCTAATAAAACTCAACTAAAGAATGCCTAATCTATATGAAAAATGCATGCAAATATGTACAACAAACATCATGTAAAATCACACTATCAAATCACCCTAAGCTTATTCAACTGCTTGTCCTCAAGCAATCACTAAGGCCAGTAGAAGAAAACAGAACATGGATAGTGAACTAAGAACCCGAGTAAATGATCCAAGCAATAGGCAATCCAAACAATTCAGCAAGAGACAATCAATTCAAGTCCAATTAGAGGCTTAGGTTCCTTAGACTCCTATTCTCACTGATTTGGGCACTCTTTCTCACTTGAAGCTCACCCCAAGCTTGTTCTTTTGCTTGGCTCTCTTTTCTCACCTCACTCAAGTGTTTAGGGGATAAGACATTTCACTCAATTTTCCTCAAGGAATGAATCCTACCATAAGCTTGACTATCAACCAAGTCTCTACTTTATTAATGAAAACAAATTAGAATCAAGAGGTCTTTTCTTTGGTTGTAACATGGCCATGGGATTTACTCGTTAGGTGGGGATAACAAGAAAAGGACATTTCAAAAGGCTACATAAACATCAAGCATTGCAAACATGACCTTCTAAAATACCTTCTTGGGTTTTAGATTTATTTTTCCACCTTCTTTTATTTCTTTTTCTTTTTATTTTTCACTTTTCTTTTTGTCATCCCCTTCTCTATTTATTTTTCTTTCTTTTTTTTTTCTTTTTCTTTTATTTGGAGAATGGGAGATTTTTTCTACTAAAGAGAATTTTTTTTTTTTTTCTGATTCTTTTCCCAAACTTTTTCAACTACCTTTTTCACCCTTTTTGTAATACCTTAGAAGGTCCCTTATCAAACATCATTCATCAACATATTCCAGGGTACCAAGAAAAACATTTTTTTTTCTTTTCAGGTTCAAAATTGGGCAACTAAGGGGTAGCATCTAGTCATTCAAAGCTCAGAAGGCCAGAAAAATAGCTATTGCCTCAATCATTTTCAAAATTGTTTTCAAAAATTTTTAAGCTTCAAAATTGTTTCAAGTCAAGTTCTAGAGAAAACAAACCAAGAGGAATACACTCTAACACAAAGAATGGGGTAAAATTTTGTGAGTATCCCTTTGGCTCAAAATCTCACATTTTAGTTCAGAATCAATGAAAAACACAAGTCTTCAGAACCATATGCTAATTATCAACTATCCAAGATTATCTCAAACATTTTCATTTGCAGCCATATCACAAGAATAACAAATTGGGTTCAACAATTCACTATCACAAATTATTGGGCACTTAGTTCTCACAATTGGATACAAAAGCTAAGCAAGGGCAATCTAATTGTGTGATCATGCAAAGCTATCATGCAAAACTATATGAATGCAAAAATGCAAATGTAAAATCAAAATTACCCCTACCCCAAGCTTAAGAATTTACATTGTCCCCAATTTAAACAATCAAGATGGAGAGAGGAGAAAAATAAAATAAAATAAAATAGGAACGGCTTACCAAGGCGGTAGCGGGTGTTGGATTTGTTGTCTCTCTTCCCCTTTTTCTCTTCTCCTTGTCTTCTTGCTCTCTCTTCCTTCCTTATTATCCTGCAAACACTTGGCAATTGACAATTTATTATTTTCCTCTTGAGCTTCTCAAATTATTCAGGAGGTTAAAGCAAAAACAAAACTATTAAGAAAATGAAACAACTAAAGAGAAGAGTTAAGAAACTTGGGTTGCCTCCCAAGAAGCGCTTCTTTAACGTCACTAGCTTGACGTGTAGACAACTTCTTTCAATTAACCGGGGTCTGCTGGACATAGAATTGCAAGAGCACTTTTCTTCCATGAAACTCCTGTAAAGAGCTGATTTTGCTTTGAATGCCAACAATTGTGCTTCTGCTTTGCCTTTTTCGCCCTAGACCTCTTGCCCTTTTTCTTACTCCTTCCCGGCGGAGATTCTGTTTTCACAAGATGAGCAGATCCAATTCCATCACCAACTGATACATCATTTGTCTTGCATAGCTTCAGATTTGCTTTCATGTTGGGCTTTTCCTTCTTCTCAGGAGTAGAGGGATGGTGCTGATGTGCTATGACTTCCTTATCTACTGTATCCACCATGTCCGTGCGGAAACACTCCTCTTCATTGCTCTTGCGATGCATAGCTTCCAACACATTGAAAGTGACTTCTTCTTCTTGCACTCTGAATTTCAACTGGCCTTTTTCTACATCTATCAAAGCCCGACCAGTTGCCAGAAAAGGTCTCCCCAGTATGAGCGGAACTTCAGCATCCTCCTCCATGTCTAAAACCACAAAGTCTGCTGGGAAGATAAACTTATCCACCTTTACCAGAACATCTTCCAAGATACCATAAGGATGCTTGATTGATCTCACTGCCTAACTGCAATGCCATCCTGGTTGGTTTTACCTCTTCACCTCCAAGCTTGTTCAACATGGAAAGCGGCATCAAGTTGACACTAGCTCCCAAGTAACATAATGCTTTTCTGATAGCAACATTCCCAATAGTGCAAGGGATTATAAAACTACCAGGATCTTTCAGCTTCGGAGGTAGCTTCCTTTGCAGATCGTCACCGCACTCTTCTTGATTAAGGCAACAGTTTAGCCTTCTTTAATCTTTCTTTTCTTCGTGAGCAGTTCCTTCATGAATTTTGCATAATTGGGCATCTCTTGAAGTGCTTCAAAGAAAAGGGATATTGATCTGCAACCTCTTGAAAATATCAAGGAACTTGGCAAATTGTTCGTCTTTCTCCTTTTTCTTGGTCAAATGAGGGTATGGCAATTTCACATAAGAGGGAATCACTTGAGGCTTGTCCCAATCTTTCAAAAGCTGACTTTTAGTCTTCCTCAAAATTGAATTCTCATCTACTAGCTTCTCCCTCTTGTCTTGTTCTCTAACCTTTTCTTCTTCCTCAACTATAACATCTTGACTGTTTGCTTCTTTTTTCTCAGAACTCAATTCTGTTTTCCCATCAACATTCTGATTCTTCACCAAAGGTTCACCGCCCACATTCTCAATACTTTTTCCACTCCTCAACACAATAGCATTGCAATGCTCCTTCGGATTAGGTTGAGTGTTACCAGAAAAACTGCTGCTAGTTTGCTCGGCTAGGTGCTTTGCAATTTGGCCAACTTGAACCTCCAAATTCTTTAACGAAGCATCGGTATTTTTCTGGTTCGTCATGGACAACTGCATAAACTGATTGAGTGTGTTCTCCAGATTAGAAACCCGATCTTGAAGCGGTTGTGTAGGAGGAGGCTTGCTTGTTTGCCCGGCATCTTGATTCCAACCAAAATTTGGTTGATTCCTCCACCCTTGGTTGTTGCCTTGTCTCCCATAGTTCCCCATATAATTTGCTTCTTCATGGGAACTAGGTGGTGCCTCACATCTTCCATTCTCATGATCACCTCCACAAAAATCACATCTCAGTACCTGCTGGTGTGGCATGGTCGTCCCTTGAACAGTTTGGAGTTGTTGTGGAAGTTGAGCTAATTGCTTGGTAAGAGACTCCAATTGTTGTGTCATGATCTTGTTCTGAGCCAACAATGCAGTTTGTGAATCCAACTCCAACACTCCCCTTCTTTGTGTGGGACCCCGATCATGATGCATCAAGTAATCATTAGAGGCCATTGCTTCTATCAAAGTCAGGGCTTCCTCTGCTGTCTTTGTATTCATTGAACCTCCAGCTGAGGCATCCAACATGTACCTGGTTGATGGCCTCAATCCATTACAGAATGTTTGCATCTGAGTAAGATCATCAAAACCATGATTTGGGCATCTCCTGAGCAATTCCTTGAACCTTTCCCAGGCGTCATGCAATGTCTCACCTTCTTGTTGAGAAAAACTCATGATGTCACCCCTGCCTTTACAAATCTTGATGTGGGGAAGAACCTTGCCAGAAACTTTGCTTCTAAGTTGTCCCATGTAGTGAAACTCCCCCTTGGTTGTGACTGGAGCCAAGACTTGGCTCTATCTCTTAAAGAAAAAGGGAACAATCTCAATCAAATTACATCATCAGAGGCACCATTTATCTTCACTGTATCACACAACTCCAGGAAAGTGGAAATATGACTGTCAGGATCTTCCTTCTCCAACCCAGCAAACTGATTTTGTGAAACCATGTTGATAAGATTTGGCTTGAGTTCAAAATTGTTGGAGTTCACCGGAGGTCTCACTATACTAGTGACATGCCGGTTGAAATTTGTATTGGCATAATCACCAAGTGTCCTCCGTGGTGGTGGAGTATCTTCACCATTCCCTGCCATCTTGAGTTCTTCCTGAGTAACCTGAGATGAGGAAGTCTCTTGTTCTTCTCCTTGTTGTCTTAACAACTTCTGCTGTCTTGCTTGCTTCCTATTCTTCCTAGCTGTTCTTTCAATTTCTGGATCGTATAGGAGTTGGTCAGCTGGAATAGTACCTCGCATACACAAACAGTCTAGCAAACAAGATTGTTAGTAGTAAAGGTTAGCACACAACAGCAAACACACTAAAAAAAAATGACAAGACACGCTTTATAACAGAAAAGAAAAATTTTAAAACAGAAAAATTTTGTGCTCAAATTAGTAACCAAAATGGATATGCTAATATTGAAATACAGTCCCCGGCAACGGCGCCAAAAACTTGTTGACGAATCTGGGTAAGTATACCCAGTCGTGCAAGTAATACGGTGGTAAGACCGTTTAATCGTTCCCACGAGGACTGCAACAAGTACTAGCACGTACCACTTCACTTACTATCTAAGCGGATTCTTGGATTGAAGAGAGTTCTAAACTAATTATCAAGCCCATAAAAGTAAAATATAAACAAAGCAAGAAACACAAACTCTTTTTGTACTTTTTTCAAATACTTGGAAGGCAATAAAAGATGGGGTTCAAATATGATAAAATGAGCTGGGGTTAGGTTCACTAAACTTCATCCTCATGCAATGAAACAACTCACAAACAGTTTCTACTTCAGTTATGACAACCAATCCACTAAACTACTCAAGCCCCGATCTCTCGGATGACAAGAGCCTAATTCCACTAATAGACCCTAATCTCTTAGGTGGCCTAGATTAATGAAATTGCATTAGGATTAAGGATTATGCGATTACTAGTAAACCAAACTCCATCTCTAGATGTAAGGATTACTAGGTGATTAATTTCAGTTCCGGTTATGATACGAACGTCTCCATTACACACCAAAACACTAATCGAGTCATGGGGGTGCTAGCCACAACAAGCATTAAGCATAGAAAATTAACCACTCAATAACAAAGTAGAAACTGTATTGCAAGATTAAATCAAATACATGAGAATTCAGACATAGTTACCCTAACCCCAACAATGGAGGTGTAGCTACTCATAACAATATCCACAACAAGAGAAAAATGGATGAAGGAGAGAAGGGAGTTCATGGGAGCAATCCTCCACACTCTGCCTCTGGTCCCCAGAGCCTCTTGGCTTTCCAAACTCGTAACCTTTTCCAATTCTCCCTGGTTGTCTCTTCCCATTCTGCCTTAACAGCTTAAAACGGTGCTTCTGATTTTCGCACACTCGCGGGGCGAGAGGTATATCGCGAGGCGAATATTAAACTGCTGGTCTTCAGTGCTTGGAACTCTCGCGAGGCGAGACACCACTCGCTAGGCGAACCAGAAAGGCTTACATTTTCCTGGAACAGACAGCTCTCAGGGTCGCGAGGCGAGGTGTTATTCGCGGGGCGAACCAGAAAGGATGACATTCTCATTGCTTTTCGGCTGTCTTCGATCGCGGGCGAGCATTCCCAGAATTTCATTCTCCACTGTTTCTTCATCCCCTTGGCACTAAATTAACCAGATTTTTCAATGATTCCTGCAAAACAACACACAAAACCACCTTCACCCGTTCCAAGGAAAAATCTAATAAAACTCAACTAAAGAATGCCTAATCTATATGAAAAATGCATGCAAATATATACAACAAACATCATGTAAAATCACACTATCAGGCTCCCAACTGGAACCTTTCTAAAGACTCTGTTGGTTCGGCTCTGGACTCGTACATCTCCGTCCCTGGGTCTAGTTCAAACATACTGACCGAGCTAGCTGAAGTTACCGAACTGACCGAGCTTACCACCTCTGCTTTATCATCCTCGACTTTCTTTGCGATATCCTGGTGGCGGGTAACCTTTAGGCTATCAACATAGCATTGCCTGGCTAGCCTTTGGTCAGCCCGGACTGCGACTATCTCTCCGGATTCGTTTGGTAATTTCATTGTCAGGTGCGGGGTAGAGACAATCGCCCCGAGTTCATTCAATGTCGGTCTTCCAATAAGGATGTTGTACGACGTGCTGGTATCTACAATAACGTACCTGACCGATACGGATTTGGAGAGTCTTCCTTCTCCAAACGTTGTTAAGAGGTCTATGTAACCTCGGGTTTTGACTTGCTCCCCGGCGAACCCTACTAGCTTGTCTTCCTACTCTTTTATCAGCTTTTCTGCAATTCCGAGCTTCTTGAAGGTTGCCAGGTACAGGATGTCGGCCGATCTCCCCTGGTCAATAAGTGTTCGTTTGACCGAGAAGTTGGCTAGTTCGACCGTTATCACCATTGGGTCGTCTTGATTTGGATCCACCCCTCGGAAATCATCATCCGTGAATGTTATTGGAGGTCTTGCTCTTGTAGGCCTTCCAGACATTGCGTTGACAGATCGGAGGGCTTTTACATGACGCCGCCGAGCTGAGCTCGTCATTCCTCCTCTTGCGAATCCTCCCGAGATTGTGTTGATGATCCCTCTGATTCCTCCTTCTGATTCTTCATTAGGAGTTCTTTGGTTATCTAACCGGTCTCCGCCCTGATTGTTTCCTTGCAGGTTTGCATCTCGGTTACTATTGTCGTAACCGTGTCTTCGTCGTCTTCGACCGGGTCGTCCGCCACCATTATCATCTCGGTGGACGAAACGATCTAGACGGCCTGCTTGTACCAAGTCCTCAATTTTTTTCTGGGTTGTTCTACAGTCTTCAGTGGAGTGACCATAGTTTTGATGCCACATGCATTCTTTGCTTCTGTCAGCATTGGCCGGTGTTTTGGACGATCGAGGTAAGGTGAGTAACTCAGCGTTGCACACCTCCTGGAGGATGGCTGCCTGAGACCGGTTTAACGGGGTATAAGACTGGTACCTGGGTCGCCTCTCCGAGAATTCCCTTTCATTGGTCTTTTGGGTCCTTTGTGAATCAGACCCCCTGTTTTTCTCTTTGTTCGAGACCGAGCTCTTGTCCTCGAAGCCTCTTTCTCTCCTTTTGAATTCCACCATCTCTTCCGAGTTCATGAAACCTGTAGCCTTTTCCTGCAACTCTTCAAAATATCTTGGTGGTTTTCGAGATAAATACTCAAAGAATGGTCCTGGCTTCAGACCGCCCATGATGGTGTGAAGGCAGAGTTCCGAGCTCATGTTGGGAATTAAGATCTGTTTAGCATTAAAACGAGCCATGTAATCTCTGAGCGATTCATTACTTTTCTGTTTAAAATTCACCAGTGAGACCGAGTGCCTTTTATGCCTTCGGCTTGCTGCAAATTGTGCGGTGAACTTAGTTACAAGCACATCAAAGGAATCAATTGACCGAGGTGGTAGATTTGTTAACCATGTTAAAGCTGGGCCTTGCAAAGTGGTTGGAAAAACTTTGCACATGACAGCTTCCGAATCAGTCACCAAGTAAATAGAAGAAATAAAGTATTCCATGTGCTCGGTTGGGTCAGTGGTGCCATTGAATTTATCGATATTAAGGGGCTTAAAATGGCTAGGCACGATTACCTCATCAATGTCATCCGTGAACGGCAATCTGGGACGTCAGTCCGATGTCCTTCCTTTTTGGCTAGTCCTTTCTGCACGAGACTTAGCTTCTGAAGCCCCAGGGGGAGGTTTGATTTTGGAGGCTCGGTTAGTTTCCCGAGGAGAGGGTACGTAGGAGGGATCTTTTTGGCCAGCCTCGGGTGAGGATTGCTCTTCGTCAGAAGGTGTCAGGGACCTTTCTCTTTTCCGAATTCTTAAAAGCCTCTGATTTTGCGCACGTATCTCCTCGTTCTCCTTCTGCAGCTGCTTTAGCTGTTCCATAACTTCTCCTAGCCGAGGGTTATCTTCATTGATGGGGGAGGAAAGACGATTGTCGTGGTTCTGGGCGTTCGAGGTCTCATGATCTTCATGATTCATGCTGTTCGCCCCTCCCCGCAGACCATTCCGTGTGGTCACCATCAAGCTTTCTTGTGGAACCGGGGTAAGTTTTTCCTCGGCCCCACGGTGGGCGCCAAATGTTCCTGCCGAGATCCGGCTTGCCGGAATCTCACTGTAGAACGTTAAACCAAGAGTGAACAATGGGGTTGTTTTAGATTATGGCTTGACAGAATATCGTATTCCGGTCTTACGTATCCCGATGGGAATCAAAGCCAGACGTAGTTCTAGGAACCCTTGATCATACGATGATCTCGATCCCCTAATTTTGTATCTGAGGAATACCAGCGAGCAATGACTCTTCAATAGTCTCTTGGTCGAGCTAGTTTCTCTAATACGCTTAAGGGAGAGTCACCGGGATTCAGTGAAAAGTGACCTCCTCTCATGGGTTCTCCTCCTTTTATAATAGGATTCTCATATCTCTTAGAGATCTGGATTTATCTCCTTTTATCTCTTCAATCTCTTTTGAGATGTGATTTTCTTAATTTAAGGGATATTGTCTCTCTTAACCAGATAAGGTTATTTCAGATAATATCAGGATTTAATTAAGGATAATATCAATATCCTATCCCTTAATTTAGGGGATATTATCTCTTTTAACCGGATACGGTTATTTCAAATAATATCAGGATAATTAAAGGTGATTTTAACTTATTATCCTTAATTTCCGGATTGTGCCGGGTAATCAAGCTCGGTGGCCGGGTTTCACTCTTCGGCCAGTACAGCTCCTATTTATAAGGTAGGGTAACTTGCATCCCAAGCAATTACAAAATCAGATAAAATCAGCTTTTAAAATTCCAGATATTGCGCGTCACGGTTGTGATGGCTGTCACGGCTAGACCGTGACGAATTCTGACTTGGGAAACTAGGCTCTGATGGCCTGTCACGGCCGTGATGAGCATCACGGCCTGACCGTGACAGGTTCTGACTTTTGTGTACTTTCCTTTTCAGTCTTGTTCGATCATGGTCGTGATGGCTGTCACGGCTAGGCCGTGATGGGCTCTGTTTGGCTCAGTTTTCTTACTTTTTCAAGCTCCATCTTCATGCAAGCTCCATCATGGTTGATCATGAGCATTTTAATCTTTATATCCAAATCAATATCTCCAAATTAATTGCCAAATCTTATCATATCCTTTATTGTTGTGATAGGCAATTATTATCCAAATCCAATTTGATTAATTTAGATCCAATCTTTTATCTCAATGCCAACTGAATTATCTTTTAATCATAATAACTCAAATCCAAATTGATTTGGATTCAAATCCGTCATGTGGGCCCTTGCAATTTACTTGCCAATCTTCAATTTAATTTCAATCCTTCTTCTTTGTCCTCTCCTAAAAATAAGAATAAGAAAATATCAGAAAATTAATAAAAATCTAATTAAATGCACACATTCACTCTAAAATAACCAAAATAGGAAAACAAAGTCTTATTTGGGCTAAATCAAGCATTTAACAAAATTTAATTGATGAAATCCGCTCTAAAATAATAGATAAAATATCATAAGCCATCGGATTATCGATGATACATATCAGATACTTGTGTGATATTTGGATTAATAAGCAACTTTGTACCATTAAAAGCATTTGCTATACACAATGTCCCTAACAAAGAATGATGTCATCCACGATTAAGAAATTCAAATATAACATAAATCTAGCATGCTACTTATATATAAAAAAATATATATCTAAAGAATGAGAAACACAATTTATATAAAAGATAATGTACCATTAAAAATATTTTCTCTACACATTTGTAGAATCACTATAACAGTCTTCTTTGTCAAAGTAGGTGTGCATCTCCTTATCATATTCTCCCCATAGACTACATGTAACTTTATTGTTTCTAACATAATATCATTTGAACATGATACACTCGTTAAAATAAAGAAATGCAGTGTACAGAGACAATTTAAGTCATATAACTCATAAAAGAACATATCTTTCATTTAATTTAATTTGAAGCTTCATAATTTAAGTCACCTTGAGTGGAGTCATATTTTATTTTTTATTCTAAAATGAAAATATATTATTTTTTAATATATTAAATAAAAAAATGAAATTTTCCTAACTTAACGGCAACAAATATCATACCAACCACCATATTTTTTTAAATCTTATATTATATGATTTCAGAAAAGACAATATGCAAAAATTTCATTGATATAGTTTTTAAGCTTTAAAAAATCTTTAGTATTAATCCATATAAAAACTTATACGTAAAAACCAAGATTCTTTTAAAATATAATAAGTCATACCTTAAACATTTATAAAAATCAGAATATTTTAGATATATTCTATAATGAGAACAGAAAAATATAGAAAATAATAAGTGTATCACATTTTATAAAATCTATAACTTACTCCAAATCTTCAAGTACTATTTCTATTAGTTTATTATTTTTTCCATTTTTCTCCGTGCTTAAGGGCATCTTTCTCCACAACATGTCCCGTTACATCTAACAATCAAGGGTAAACAAAGACAATATATCAGCAATTTTAAATATTTTTAAACACAATCGACCACATCAAAATTCAAAGTAAACAAATACTAACCAAACAAAAAGCCGTGGCAGGTATCAGAAAGGATTTCAGGAAAGGACACAAAATCGAAAAGAAGAGTTGGTATTGTGTCATCTACTATTTTTTTGCACTCGGTACTACGAATAAAATTCAGCTTAAACTTATGTCTTCACTTCTTGAACTTCAAATCATTTTGAGCGACCATAAAATTTTCAACAAAATAGACAACACCTTCTTCCATATATGACTCAAACTTTGGTATGATTCTACTTTTGACTGTAGCATGTATCTTGTTAGACTTCCATTTAAAAAAATAAAAGAAAAGAACATGTCAGTGAGGCATTCATCGACAAAAGGAAACAAATGTATTAAATACATTTATACATTAATGCACAAAAAAAAATTACTTACTTTTTCATCAAAGACAACCATCTCAATACTACCGGTTTGCAAAGGATCCTTGAAATCGGCTAGTTTTCACATACAAATCACACGAACCTTGATCTTCCATTTGATCCTTCACCCAACAATGTCATTAACTAAGGTAATTGTTGATGACATTCTACAAAGTCCGAAGCATTATGTTTAAGAGCAAATATCATTATTTAAAATCAATCATCATATTTTAGCTCATCAAAACCAAATAATCATATAAAGTACCAAAAGTTTAAAATTAAAAAGAGATAAAATAATAAAGAAAAAAAGAAAGAAAAGAAAACAAACCTTCGGCTGTAGTACAAAACACCAATGATCTAATGGTGGATAATCTTCACGCAAGGTATTGTATGCAGTGCATAAGAGACTAAAAGACTTAAATAATGAGAATTAAAAAAGGGAATAAAAATAATAATAATATCATAATCACAATAATAATAATAATAATAATAATAATAATAATAATAATAATAATAATAATAATAATAATAATAATAATAATAATAATAATTTCAATCAAGCATGATTTGGCTTCGTGGATATTTTTGAAATTAAGATCAATTTAACCAAGGAGAAATATGCAAAGCAATAAAATCATTCATATAAAAGAGTAGCATTATATTTTTGGTAGATCAAGAGCAACATTATTTGAATACCAATCAGATTTTCGGATATGAATAAATAAATTAATCTGATTTCAAAAGATAATAGAAGATTTGATTAATGATTTCAAATATGAATCAATTTTAATTAATTGACTCAATTCAAATTTTTGAAATAATTTCCTTCTTGGAGAAATATTCAATAACACTATTTATTCAGGATAGAGAAAATTTTATGAAATTACCCATCTACCATTTTTCTTGGAGGGAAAATATTTCAGTAACTACCTTACTTTTATATATATATATATATATATATATATATATATATATATATATATATATATGTATGTATGTATGTTTTAAAAGTTTTACAAGATATTCTGATTTTTAGATTATTTATTTTGAAAATGAATTTTATTTATTTTTAGAAGATGGAATGATAATATTTTTGTTTATTTTCAGCTTAAAAGAAAAAACATAAAAACTAAATGCCCACTAAAACAAGAATAAAATTGTTAGTTATCAGACTAGACCCAAACATTTTTTTTCCAGAAACATGGCCCAAATGGCCTTCACTCCCACACTTCTTAAACCTAAAATTAGCATAGCATCTTTCTGCAACTTGAAGTGCTGCTCGGAGGAGTTGACGGCGGCTGGATGGCGGGGACGGCGAGCAGCAATGGACGGTGACGCTGTGGGACAGCACGATGGTTGGTTCTTGTCTCTGCGGTGGTGGCGGCGCATTCTTGTCTCGGTGGGGGAGTTGGGCGGCGACGTCTTGGAGCGCGATGGTTCTAGCTTTGAGCGTGGCTGGAAGGGATCAAAGGGCATATATGTTATTGTTTTTAAAGTATAATAATAATTTTTTTTGACGAGAAAGTATAACAATCATATTCTAATTGTTTGCTGGTATTTAATTTAATTTAATATTGCCAAATGTATTACCACCGGGGATCTAAGTATGGAACCGACTGGTTTAAGAAAATGTTAATTCGAAAATGACCAAAAGTTTACCAGATACCGCCTATGTCAGTCATTTTTTTATGGAGGATTCAAACTCAACTGATAAGTGTGAGGATTAAAGAATTGCCCTGTTAAGATGCAGGGGCGACATGTTCAATACTTCATCCGTAAGATGGAGTTTGAATCCTCCAAATTTTATACCGTAGATATAATATTATAATATTTAAACGGCCAAGATTAAAAAGGACAACATAGGTATTATCAAAATAATAATTTATTTAATTTAAAATTAAATTAAGAAAACTCATGGCAGCAGAGCTGTCGGGGATACCCTATAGCAGTGTTTATTACACCGCCGTCGTCACTGGTGATCTCCTCCTCCTCCACCGTTGCCGCCATGAAGAACCCCTCACCCCTGTAGTCGTGCTCACCACCACACCTGGAAGACTGAAACAAACTGATAACAACAGTTGTCTCCTTCGAAACTCATGTTCTCTGAACCCTTCGATGGCTGTCGTTGTTCTCCTCTCATGGGTCGCCGCCGCCACCCCCCTTAAACCGGGCACTGTCCCCCCCCCCCCCCCCCCGACCTGGCACCGTCATTTGGTTACGCCTAACCACCCTTGTCGAACCCACTGGAGTCGTTGCCTTCGGACGCGTCGGCGATGAGAGAGAGAGAGAGATCGGTGAGAGAAAAGACACCAAGAAGACCATGACCGGTGTTTCGAACCGCAACCGGCAACACCCCCACCTCACCACCTGATTTGGACTCCATGGTAGCGCGACGGTCGTCGGCCGGTGTCAGTCAGTGGTGGGAGGACTCCATTGATGGGTTGTGAAGCAGGGAAAGTGAGAGTTGAATTGGGGGGAGAGAAAGTATTTTTTGGTTTTTTTTTTCAATTTATTTTAGTGAAATGCTTCTATGCCCCTGGAGTATTAAAACTCAACTCCTAGGTTGGTGTATTGTAGACTTCTCCTAAGATGCAGTGCTTGTAATTTTTAGGCGATGCAGCAGTTGCTTGTTAACCTCCTCAAAATTGTAGAGTGCGAGTGCTTGAACAAGCACTCGTTGCTTGTGTTTTTACTTCTGAATTTTGCTTATTTTTTTATATTAAAACATATTGAATTGTAATAAATTATTGATATAATGTAAGGATGTGTGATTATTGGTGGAATCCATTTAAGAACATTTAAGAAGTTGTTGGATTAAAGAGATGAGGTGCTTAAAGTTATAAAAAGTAAAAATGGGTGATATGTAATTGTGAGACCCATTTAAGAATTTCAAACTAAGATGTTGGGATGTGGATGCTCCAAGTGTGTGTTTGGATGAACGTTTAACAAACGTGATTTTGAGTGGAATTGATTTTGTAGAATTGATTTTAATAGAATTGAGTTTGAAGTGAAGTAATTTATGTTTGGATGTTTTTTATTTTCAAAATAAGTTTGATGTAAAGCTTGGTTTAATTTGAGGTTAAAAATCACGTTTGGAGGTAGAAGCTACAAATTCTAGCTTCAAGTTAGAATTGATTCCAGAGACAAAATCAATTCTAATCAAGAACACCCAAACATGTCAAATTCATTTTTTTGTCTCTGGAATCACTTTTGTCTCTCACAAAAGTGAATCCAAACATACACTAAGTGTGTGTCTGGATCGATGTTTTCCACCCTTGAACGTGTTTGACCATGGAAAATAAGGTTTGACCAAAATTTAATGATGTTTGGCTCAAGTTTGAAAGTAATTATAACCCCCAAAATCACGTTCAAGTTTAATTTGAGGTTAAAATTAGTCTCTCTCTCTCCATCCCTCCCTCTTGGATGCCATGGGCACATGCAGTTAGACACAAATGTTTGCTTACCTGTCTCAAACATGAAAAGGGCCACCGGTAACATCCTAGCTTTCGGGAAATTAAATATTTTAATTAGATGGGAGTGAGGGTTAGATAAATCAAAAAATTAAGAATCCAAACACATAAGCAAATTCAAAATAAAAATTCAAGCAACCCAAAAATTTTTGTAGGTAAACACCTCAATTTAAATTCTTAATTAAGGTGGTTTATCATCAACAGTATTAAAAGATAATTAGTCATGGAAATAAATCTTAATCATAGCTAGATGATTATAATTAATTTACTCAAGTTTTATTTATTATGATTAATTAGCACTAGTCTTAATTAATTTTACCCTAGTAACAAGTTTCAACCTAATTGAATTAACTAAACAATTTTTATTTGGTAGGATTAGTGGCCACGGCAATTGCTACAATAATGACACCTCCATTTTCTCATTTTGCCGCATAATAAGAGGGTAACACCTCTTGCTTGCATGTTTAATTGTGGCAAAAGTTTTCTTTATATATATATATATATATATATATATATATATATATATATACATATATATATATACTACTTAACGTTTCAGAAAGAAAGAATAAGAAAAAAAATTTGAATGAAAGAAAAATAGCTAGAAAGAAAGTAATAAGTTAGAGAGAGAAACGTAGAAAGAAAAGAGAGAGGGGCCGTGAGAGAGGGAGAATTTTTGGAGCCGATTCCGGTCAATCCGTTCGTCCTATCAAAATTCTGATTATACCGTTGTGATCCTCACAATGTCTACTTCTTTACCTTATCTTTCTTTTCTTGATTAGGCTAAGGTAAGCCTATGTCCTTTTTATGTCTAAATGCCGTCGGCGACGGTATTGAGGTTATCTTTCAATTCATTTATCGGTTTCCAATTCCGTCTTCAGATTTGGGTTACACGTAACGTGTGCTTCACAATGATGTGTTCAGGTGAATTTTTGGAGCCCCGGAGGGTGTAGGAACTGTGCATGGCAGATTTGAGGGAATATAGGGAGTGTCCGTTTCGTTGCCCCAGAGCTAGCCTAAGACATTCCAGGTGGAGGAAAGAAACTATTTAATGTCGGAAACGGCGTGGTTACATTTAATTAGATAATGGTGTAGGGCGACCCAAACCCTACATGAGAGCGAGTAATGGACAATGTCTATATCACATTAGGGACTACTTAGTGGTACCGATGATGATATAGAAATTGTGCGTTTATCGTTATTACGCTACATACATAGATGATTTTATTACGTGATGATTACATGTTTGACTGGTTGACGTGAAAGTGATACTTGTTTATACTTATTATATTTCTTATTGTTATTATTATTATCATAATTATTATTTTAATATTACTACTGATGGGATGATAATTATTATTATTATTATTATTATTATTATTATTATTATTAGTAGTAGTAGTAGTAGTATTATAAGTATTATTTTTATTGTCATTATTATCATTATTATTATTATCATTATTGTTATTATTATTATTATTATTATTATTATTATTCTTGTTAGGATAATAGACTGAGTGTAATGATTGTGCTTAGAGGATTGAGTAAATCATAAGTTATATGAGACACGAGGATGTATTTGGGGATTGCATACTATATGAGATAGCAGTGCCTAACCGAGATAATTATCGTGATATGAGTACGAGATTGATGAGATGAGATTATTTGAGGTTATCTATGAGATTATGATGACCGGTTAGGGCACTAGGGGGTGACCTGAAACATGGTCTGTGATATGAGTGACCTGAAACATGGTCTGTGATATGAGGGACCTGAAACATGGTCGTGTGGACCTGAAACATGGTCGATTGGGGTCTATGCCTTGGAGGGAAAATTCCCGGGGATAAGCTAACGGCGGACCGTCCGGAGATGATTTCATTTTAGTCGCAGCTATAGTTCATGCATTGCATGAGCATCCTGGATTGTGGTCCAGAGGTGTGCACCGGGTTGTGCGTCTATAGTGCCATTGCTTTGCGTGGGCACTCTCCATCCGCGGACGAGGGTGTGCGCCGGGGACTCTGAGACGTGTCGATTATATTGTTGTGATATCCGGATATGGCCGATACCTGAAGAGATTATTCATACAGCATTTGCATTGCATCATAATGGAGGGTAGAGGAAAGATTATATATGTGGATTGAGGATGATTATGTTATATATATTTATACTGGGGTGACGGATGTTTAGTGTGCCGTTATTTAATTAAATGTTGCTAAACCCTTTCCACGTTTGATGTTATATGGTTTCTTATCCCTGTCTTCTCTATGTTACATATGTTTCTTTTTTGTGATCGTTATGAGAAGAGCCTACAGAGATTCCAGTCATGGAGGAACTTGATGGGACTTCGTATGAGCCTGACGTTGGAGGACGAGCAGTGGATCCTCATAGTTGAGTATAGAGTCTATGGCCAGCGCGTCTTGTCTCTTTAGGATGTTGTTTTTATTTTCTGTTTGATTATCAGTTTTGTACATTTCGGGATCCGACTGATGGGATTCCCTCTACGGTACTGTATCAGGATTTGAGATGTATATATTATGTATGTATGTTATGTTTTAAAAATTTTCCGCTGTTTTAATATATTCGATTAACGCTAATTAGGTTTTAATATTTTGGGTTTTCTTTAATGGGACGTCGGGGCGTCTCATTTAGTGGTATCAGAGCAGTTTGGTTCTGAAACGGACTGTGAGCACTATGATTAGGGTGAACTCTTCGGACTATCCGCGAGTTAGCATCTGTTCTGCTGCAGTAGGCACAACAGAATGCTCAGAGGGTACAGAGAGAGGCAGAGCTACAGGAGCGGCATGATAGGAGGATAGTCGCCGATGCTGAGGACGCAGGATTGGCTACCTTTCTCAAAGGTAAGCCACCACAGTTTGGTGGAGAGTATGATCCAGAACGAGCAGAGTGGTGGATTCAGGAGCTCGAGAAGATCTTTGATACTATGAGATGCAGAGATGATCAGAAGGTGACTTATGCCGCCTTTATGATGACCGGAGGGGTTGAGTCATGGTGGAGAGGCAAGAGAAGATTACTAGAGGCTGAGGGCAGACTCATCAGTTGGGAGCTGTTCAGAGAGTGTTTCTTTGAGAAGTACTTCCCGCGATTAGTCAGACACGAGAAGGAGAGAGAATTCATGAGTCTCCAGCAGGGAGACCGATCTGTTGGTGATTATGCAGCTAGATTCGAGGCCCTGATACAGTTTTCTGAGTACTACCAGAGGTTTCCAGATGAGGACTGGATGTGTCGGAGATTCGAGGAGGGTTTACGGCATGAGTTGAGGAGGGCTATAGTACCCTTGGATATTCTGAGCTTTCCAGAGATGGTGGAGAGGGCCAGTGCTATTGAGAGCATGGACAGGAGGCGGCAGCTGAGAGCGAGACAACAACGTAGTGGGGTCCTATCGAGCAGGTCACAGAGGAGAGGTGATGGAGGTTCTCGGTGGAGGATAGGACCATACGTTAGACCAGGGACGAGCACTCAAACATCCTGCACCATCGGACCGGTTACCGAGAGGGCAGCAGCAGAGGGCCCCAGGGGTGTTTCGGGATGCGAGGCCCACATTATATCGTGGATTGTACAGATAGATCCGGTTGCTACATCTGGCAAACCAGGTCATTTTGCTAGGGATTGTAGACAGAGAGTGATACAAAGAAGAGGCAAGCCAGCAGAGGAGCTGGTAGTTTCAGAGGAGCCAGTGGTTTCAGAGAAGGAGCTGGGAGAGGGGTTCCAGCAGCGGGACGACAGACGGTCAGACCTCAGGCCACAGGGAGAGTGTTTACAGTGAGAGGATCTAAGTCATCTCAATCTGCAGATCTTATTCAAGGTATGTGCTTAATATCCGGCAGACTCTCATCTGTGTTGTTTGATTCAGGCGCTACACATTCTTTTGTGTCCCATGAGTGTGTAGATCATTTACATTTGCCCGTTTCTCAGCTACCATATACCTTGACAGTGTCCACCCCTACCAGTGATCCTTTGATCACTATGTATGTTTGCTTACAATGTCCTATAGTTGTTGAAAATAGGGCATTCCTAGTAGATCTCATCTGTTTGCCTATGCAGCAGATAGACGTTATTCTTGGCATGGATTGGCTTTCGGCTAACCATGTAGTGCTAGATTGTGCCCGAAAGACTTTATCTTTTATTGAGTCTTCTAGCATAGTATCTGCCAATGAAGGAGCAACTATGAGGGGTTGCGGTTCTCAGCAGTATGTGATGCTTTTCTCTTTGGAAGCTAAGGAGACTTCGAGTATAGATTCTCTGCCTATTACTAGAGAGTTTCCTGAGGTTTTCCCTCCTGATGTTCTAGGTTTGCCACCAGAGAGGGAGGTGGAGTTCGCTATAGATCTCATACCAGGGGCTGAACCTATTTCAGTAGCTCCTTATAAGATGTCACCAGTAGAGTTGGCAGAGTTGAAGAAACAGCTGGATGACATGATGAAGAAGGAATTCATCAGACCGAGTGTTTCGCCTTGGGGAGCACCGGTATTGTTTGTCAAGAAAAAGGACGAAAGTTCTAGGTTGTGCACGGATTATAGGCAGTTGAATAAAGTTACAATCAAGAACAAATATTCGTTGCCTAGGATAGATGATTTGATGGATCAGTTGAAGGGAGCTTCGGTGTTTTCCATGATAGATTTAAGATCAGGATACCATCAAATTAGGGTGAAGAAGGAGGATGTATCTAAGACCGCTTTTAGGACAAGGTATGGACACTATGAATACCTAGTTATGCCTTTTGGTACTAATGCTCCAGCGGTGTTCATGGATTACATGAACAGGATTTTTAGACCGTTCCTTGACAAGTTTGTTGTGGTGTTTATAGATGATATTCTTATCTATTCCCGTAGTCGGGAAGAACACGAGGAACACCTGAGAGTGGTGTTACAGGTGTTGAGAGATAGGCAGTTGTATGCTAAGCTATCCAAGTGTGAATTTTGGTTAGAGGAAGTACAGTTTCTAGGGCATGTAATCAACAAGAAAGGGATAGCAGTTGATCCAGTTAAGGTAGAGGCCGTGATTAAATGGGAGAGGCCTAAGTCAGTGAGTGAGGTGAGGAGTTTCTTAGGATTAGCCGGATATTACAGGAGGTTCATCGAGGGTTTCTCGAAGATTGCGTTGCCTATGACGCAGTTAATGAGAAAAGGTACGGCGTTTGTCTGGACAGAGAAGTGTGAAGAGAGCTTTCAGAAGCTAAAGGAGAAGTTGACTACATCTCCTGTGCTGACGTTACCAGATCCATTAGGACAGTTTGACGTATATTGTGACGCGTCGTATCAAGGATTGGGTTGTGTTTTGATGCAAGAGGAAAGAGTTGTGGCTTATGCTTCCCGACAATTGAGAGTTCATGAAAGGAATTACCCAACCCTTGATCTGGAGTTAGCAGCCATAGTGTTCGCATTGAAAATATGGCGACACTATCTCTATGGAGTTAAGTTTAATGTGTTCAGTGATCACAAGAGTTTAAAGTATTTGTTTGATCAGAAGGAGCTGAACATGAGACAACGTAGATGGATGGACTTCATTAAGGACTATGAGTTTGATCTTCAATACCATCCAGGAAAGGCTAATGTTGTGGCGGATGCACTAAGTCAGAAATCCTTGCACGTATCTGCAATGATGGTGAAAGAGATGGAATTGCTTGAACAGTTTAGAGATTTAAACCTAGGTATGGAGCTGATGGAGGATAGAATATGTTTAAGTATGATCACCATCAGTAGTGAGTTTTTGAAGGACCTTAAGATTAAGCAGGGTCAGGATGAATATTTGGTAGATGTGGATCGAGGTTTAGATGAGGGTAAAGTTTCAGAGTTTAGGAGAGGATCAGATGGAGTGTTAAGGTTTAAGGATCGTATATGTGTGCCAGAGAACTTAGAGATTAGGAATATGATCTTAGAAGAGGCACATAAAAGTAAGCTGAGTTTCCACCCAGGAGCCACAAAGATGTACCAAGACTTGAAGAAGATGTTTTGGTGGCCAAGGATGAAGAAAGAAGTGGCGGAATATGTTCTATCATGTTTGGTATGTCAGAAAGCTAAGATAGAGCATCAAAAGCCCGTCGGGTTGTTGCAGTCCTTGGATATCCCAGAGTGGAAATGGGATATTATAGCGATGGACTTTGTGGTCGGATTACCATGAACTCCGAAGAGGTTTGATACGATTTGGGTTATCATTGATAGGTTGACGAAGTGTGCTCACTTTTTACCTATTGGTGAAAGTTATAGTCTTGAAAGGTTGACCCAGATCTATATCAAGGAAGTAGTGAGGTTGCACGGTGTGCCGTCGAGTATTGTTTCCGACCGAGATCCTAGATTTACATCTAGATTTTGGAGACAGTTACACGATGCTTTAGGAACAAAGTAGAGGATGAGTTCTGCTTATCATCCTCAGACGGGTGGACAGTCAGAGAGAACAATCCAATCATTAAAGGATCTTTTAAGAGCTTGTGTGTTAGAACATGTTGGCAGTTGGGATGAATTCCTACCATTGATTCAGTTCACATACAATAACAGTTTCCACAGTAGCATCGGGATGGCACCGTATGAGGCTCTGTATGGGAGAAAGTGTAGGACTCCATTATGTTGGTATGAGACTGGCGAGAGCCAAGTGTTGGGTCCTGATGTGGTGCAACAAACAATAGAACAAGTTAGGAAAATAAGAGAGAAAATGAAGGAAGCCCAGGATCGGCAGAGAAGCTACAGTAACAAGAGGAGGAGACCCTTAGAGTTCCAAGAAGGTGATCACGTGTTCTTGAGAGTCACTCCGAAGACCGGAATTGGCAGAGCTATAAAGTCTAGAAAACTCACTCCCCGATTCATTTGACCATTTCAGATTCTTCGACGAATTGGACTAGTAGCTTACCAGATAGCCTTACCGCCTTACCTTTCCAACCTTCACGATGTCTTCCATGTTTCCCAGTTGAGAAAATATTACCCTAATTCTTCTCATGTACTTGAGCCTAAATCTATACAACTCCGAGAGAATCTAGAATATGAGGCTTTACCGATTAAGATCGCAGATAGGAGGATTAAAGAACTCCGCGGTCGACAGATTCCTTTGGTTAAGGTTATTTGGGATGAGATTACTGGAGATGCTACATGGGAGCATGAGGCGAATATACAGCAGCAGTATCCACATCTTTTCTGAGGTACGTAAATTCCGAGGACGGAATTTCTTTTAAGGGGTAGTAATGTAACATCCTAGCTTTCGGGAAATTAAATATTTTAATTAGATGGGAGTGAGGGTTAGATAAATCAAAAATTTAAGAATCCAAACACATAAGCAAATTCAAAATAAAAATTCAAGCAACCCAAAATTTTTTGTAGGTAAACACCTCAATTTAAATTCTTAATTAAGGTGGTTTATCATCAACAGTATTAAAAGATAATTAGTCATAGAAATAAATCTTAATCATAGCTAGATGATTATAATTAATTTACTCAAGTTTTATTTATTATGATTAATTAGCACTAGTCTTAATTAATTATACCCTAGTTACAAGTTTCAACCTAATTGAATTAACTAAACAATTTTTATTTGGTAGGATTAGTGGCCACAGCAATTTCTACAAGAATGACACCTCCATTTTCTCATTTTGCCGCATAATAAGAGGGTAACACCTCTTGCTTGCATGTTTAATTGTGGCAAAAGTTTTCTTTATCTATATATATATATATATACTACTTAACGTTTCAGAAAGAAAGAATAAGAAAAAAAAATTGAATGAAAGAAAAATAGCTAGAAAGAAAGTAATAAGTTAGAGAGAGAAACGTAGAAAGAAAAGAGAGAGGGGCCGTGAGAGAGGGAGAATTTCCGGAGCCGATTCCGGTCAATCCGTTCGTCCTATCAAAATTCTGATTATACCATTGTGATTCTCACGATGTCTACTTCATTACCTTATCTTTCTTTTATTGATTAGGCTAAGGTAAGCCTATGTCCTTTTTATGTCTAAATGCCGTCGGCGACGGTATTGAGGTTATCTTTCAATTCATTTATCGGTTTCCAATTCCGTCTTCAGATTTGGGTTACACGTAACGTGTGCTTCACAATGATGTGTTCAGGTGAATTTTTGGAGCCCCGGAGGGTGTAGAACTATGCGTGGCAGATTTGAGGGAATATAGGGAGTGTCCGTTTCGTTGCCCCAGAGCTAGCCTAAGACATTCCAGGTGGGGGAAAAACTATTTAATGTCGGAAACGGCGCGGTTACATTTAATTAGATAATGGTGTAGGGCGACCCAAACCCTACATGAGAGCGAGTAATGGACAATGTCTATATCACATTAGGGACTACTTAGTGGTACCGATGATGATATAGAAATTGTGCGTTTATCGTTATTACGCTACATACATAGATGATTTTATTACGTGATGATTACATGTTTGACTGGTTGACGTGAAAGTGATACTTGTTTATACTTATTATATTTCTTATTATTATTATTATTATCATAATTATTATTTTAATATTACTACTGATGGGATGATAATTATTATTATTATTATTATTATTATTATTATTATTATTATTATTATTATTATTAGTAGTAGTTAGAGGTGGGTAAACGGACTAGTCCGGTCCGTTTAAGTCCGGTCCGCAAAAGTCCGCATTTAAACGGACCGGACTTTATAGTCCGCATTTTAAATGGACTCTTAAAAATAGAGTCCAAGTCCAGTCCGCATAGTCCGCGGACTAAACGGACTGTCCGCGGACTTTACACTTTTTTTTATAAGGCAAAATAACCATAATTGTAACCAATAATCATAAAATCAAGTTCCTCCAAGAAAGAAAATTGTACATGATAAGAAAGAAAATTGTACCAACGAACTTAAAATGCAAAATAAGGAACAAAAACAACAATATTACAAGTTTGAAATTAAAGCTACATGTTGACATCAAGCATCAATAATAACTTTAGTCTTTCCCTTTGATTTAGCAAGCTCCTCCTTTGTGTCAATCAAATCATCTTCATCTTCTTCTTTTCCTACAATTCACAAGTCATAATTCATAAGATTATGTTTAAAAAGCAAAACATAATTAAATGGAAGACATTCTATTTCTATACATAAATTCATTGTGTATTTACCTTCCACTTCAAACCCTAACAACCAATTTCTAGTGCATATCAAGGCTTGCACATTTTTGGGAAGGAGAGAACTTCGAAATTTGTTGAGAACACGAGAACCAATACTGAATGCTGATTCCGATGCCACAGTTGTTATTTGAATGCTTAAGATATCACTAGCCATCAAAGCAAGATTCGGAAACCTATACATGTTGTCCTTCCAATATTGCAAAATATCAAGATTTGGATGGTATGTTGAGGAAAGGTTTTGCTCGTCCAAATAAGTATCCAATTCAGACTTACCTACATCCTTCTTATTTTGATTCTCAAACGAGATATACTTCTACATTATTTTCATGTAACAACAAATAAAGAATGAGAAATTAAACATAAAAAATAATGAATAATGAATAAATAAAAGAAAGAAATATACTTACATTCAAAATAGCCAATTGTGATGGGTCCATATTAGCAAATCCACTACTACTAGTTGGAAGACATTGCTTATCTTGTAGTGAACTTTCATCGGGAGGTGTCTCTTTGAAGGACCTTTTGACATACTCATAAAACAGAGTATACAACTTATGCTTGACAACTTTCAACTTTGCTTGACAAGAAATTGAATCAACACCAAGTTGAGAATAGCAAAACTCCAAAAATGAGAACTTATAGCGAGGATCAAGAACGGTTCCATATGCAAGCACAACACTATAATCACTCCAATATTTGTCAAACTTCCCTTGCATCGAAGTTGTCATATCCCTAATCACCTCATCTTCACTTGTCTTATTTTCAAGCAACAAACATTCAATCCTCCATACATGAAAGAAATACAAGTTAGATGTCGGATAAGAGGAACCGGACATCAAATTTGTGATCACATAGAATGGACGTAAAAATTCACAAAGTTTATCTCCTCTAGACCATTCTTCATTAGTAGGGTAATACTTATAGTTCCTATCCTCAAAAGCAAGATCTTCAAAAGCACGACGATATGCAAGAGCACTTTCAAGCATCATAAAGGTGGAGTTCCACCTAGTAGAGACATCCAAACGAAGACCCATCTTGGTATCAATTTTACCAAGTCATTAACATAACTTTTAAATGCAATCATTCTTCTCTCCGACCCCTTTACATACTTGATGCTCTCTCTAATCTTATGTATAGCCTCACTAGCAATTTTCAACCCATCTTGAACTATAATGTTTAGGATATGAGCACAACAACGAATGTGAAAAAAATCACCACCACATAACAAGCCATCACTTTGCATAAGAAGTCTATCTTTCAACAACCCTTGCATGCTACCACAAGAAGATGCATTATCCAAAGTCAATGAAAATATTTTCTTCTCAATCCCCCACTCTTCCAAGAAACCATAAACAGTTTTGGCCAATTCACGGCCGAATGTGGAGGGGGAAATGAGAAAAATTTAGAATTTTGTCGTTAAGCTTCCAATTTTCATCCACAAAATGGGCAGTCAATGAAATGTAGCCCTCTGTGGTACAAGAAGTCCATACATCAGATGTCAAGTTTATTCTACTTGGAACTTTGGATAGCACATCTTTCATTTTTTCCTTTTCAGCCTCATACATATTAATGACATCATTTGTGGCAAAGACGTCTAGAGGGAACCTTAGCTTCAGGATTCAAATATTTAAATAGTTCTCTAACCCTCCTATATTCCACAAAAGAGAATGGAAGGTCATGTTCTATGATAGCCATGGAAATCATGTCACGTACAACTTTAAAATCAACTTTTCTACTTTTTAATTTTCCGTTATGATCAAGCATAAGTTTACCAACCTCGGTGTTAGCAAATCCTTTTGGAATCTTCTCACAAGTGAGTCTATGACGCTGTAAAGTTGAAGTTCCGTATTTATTACCACCACTAACCAAGGCTTTCTTACATGCCTTGCATTCACTCCTTTCCTTCCCATCACTTCCCAAAGGCAGTTTGTCAAAAAAATCCCAGACATCGAATCTTTGCTTTCTAGCCCTCTTTTTTGGTATTTTAGGTTCATTTAATCCATCTCCATCTCCATCATCATCCCGATCACTAATTAGGTCTACTCTTTCAGGTTCAATTTCAGCCACATTATCAACTTCGGTGTTCAATTATGGCAGAGGCAGAGAAATCCATTTCAATTACAATAACTTCAAAGAAAAAGTATCACCGAAAATGGCAAATTGAAACAAAATAAATCAAAGAACTGCAATAGGCAAGCAATTAATCCATGGGGCAATAGGCTGAATGACAAGATAGATGCAATGCAATACACACTATGGTTCCTAGACAAGAAACCAACTTTATCTACAATAGGCAAGCAATCTACTCTTTATGTCTCATAACTGAGATAGACAGAATAAAGATAATCGGGACCCGCGAAAACATCTTGGTCATTAGCATAACTGAGATAGACAGAAACAGCAAAAACAAAGGCGAGATAGACGAACAAAGAAAAACAAAGAAGCGAAAACAAACAGAGACAGAGAAAAACTGGTCGAGATCTGAGCGAAAACATCAAAAGTGGTATCCAACAACATCAAAAACCTTACTACCCGAAATTAAAATAAATAAATAACAAATCAACCACCCTCTTCCTTTCTCACTTCCATTCAGTTAGGCGAATCTATATGTTGATCCCCAGACAAAACATGGTCAAGCAACACTCAGAGACCCGCGAAGGAAAACAAACAGAGACAGAGAAAAAACTGGTCAGATCTAATATATTTACCGAAGGAAATAATGGCAACTACAATCAGAGACCCGCGAGCTCACGATCACGATCACGATCACGGTGACTATCTCGCTCTTTCTCTTCCCTCGTTCACCGAATCACCGGAACGGCGCAGAGTACTGACTAGTGAGTAGTGACTACTGAGTGTTATTTGGAGAGGAACGGCCGAACGGCGCAGAGTGTATTTTAGGGTTAGTTAGAGATGGGTGACGGTGAGTGAGGAGTGACTGAGTGTATTATGTATGAGATGGGCTAGTTTTTTGGCCCAACAGCCAGCAGGTTTTTTTTTTTTTTTTAAAACAGACCGGGTCCGCGGACGGGTCCGCGAATCCGCGGACCGAGTCCGTTAAGCCCGCGGGCTAAACGGACCGGGCTCAAAAAGCCCGCATTTTTTTGGACTCGCATTTTAGGGTGTCCAAGTCCGCACGGACTGCGGGTTTAACGGACTGTCCGCGGACCCGAGTCCAAATACCCACCTCTAGTAGTAGTAGTAGTATTAGTAGTAGTAGTAGTAGTAGTAGTAGTAATAGTATAAGTATTATTTTTATTGTCATTATTATCATTATTATTATTATCATTATTGTTGTTGTTATTATTATTATTATTATTATTATTGTGATTATTATTCTTGTTAGGATAATAGACTGAGTGTAATGATTGTGCTTAGAGGATTGAGTAAATCATAAGTTATATGAGACACGAGGATGTATTTGGGGATTGCATACTATATGAGATAGCAGTGCCTAACCGAGATAATTATCATGATATGAGTACGAGATTGATGAGATGAGATTATTTGAGGTTATCTGTGAGATTATGATGACCGGTTAGGGCACTAGGGGGTGACCTGAAACATGGTCTGTGATATGAGTGACCTGAAACATGGTCTGTGATATGAGGGACCTGAAACATGGTCGTGTGGACCTGAAACATGGTCGATTGGGGTCTATGCCTTGGAGGGAAAATTCCCGGGGATAGGCTAACGGCGGACCGTCCAGAGATGATTTCATTTTAGTCGCAGCTATAGTTCATGCATTGCATGAGCATCCTGGATTGTGGTCCAGAGGTGTGCACCGGGTTGTGCGTCTATAGTGCCATTGCTTTGCGTGGGCACTCTCCATCCACGGACGAGGGTGCGCGCCGGGGACTCTGAGACGTGTCGATTATATTGTTGTGATATCCGGATATGGCCGATACCTGAAGAGATTATTCATACAGCATTTGCATTGCATCATAATGGAGGGTAGAGGAAAGATTATAGATGTGGATTGAGGATGATTATGTTATATATATTTATACTGGGGAGACGGATGTTTAGTGTGCTGATGAGTGTGATTTCACCTCATTCTCCATGTACATTTCTGCATGCATTTGCATATAGTTAGGCCATTTTAGTTTGATTTTGTTTAGTTTTTCCTTTGGAACGGATAAGGTGGTCTTGTGTGTTGTTTTGCAGGAATTCATGATTAAATGCCCAAGAATTAGCCATGTTGAAGCTGGGATGATTTAGAGCCTTAAAAGTGAAGAAAATAAGCCAAACAGAGCCCATCACGGCCTAGCCGTGATGCCCATCACGGCCATGATCGAGCAAAACTGAAAAGGCAGAAAGGCTGAAGTCAGAGTCTGTCACGGCCTAGCTGTGATGTACATCACGGCCGTGAACCAAAACCACCACAAGTCAGAATCCATCACGGCTTGGTCGTGATGGAGATCACGGCCATGAAATAGAGGCTCGCGACGCGAGCATGGGCTCGCCACGCGAGACCAAAAATGCCGTGGCGTGCGAAAAGAGAATCCGTCACGGCCTGGCCGTGATGGATGTCACGGCCGTGACGGGCCACGAGTTTTAAAAGAACCTCTGGGCAGAACAGAAGGGGCATTCAGAAAACCCTAAAAATACACTCTTGGCTGCTGTGGCTGCTGTGCAACCTTCCATGGAGCTCCTTCCTTCCTTCATCTCTGTATCATTTCTTTTGTCTTTGTCTTTGATTATGTGTAGCTAAACTCCCCCTTGTTAGGGTTAGATTATGGCTTCTTTGAACTTGGCTGTAATATGATGTGATTGCAATACAATTTCCTTTTTCTTTATGAGTATTTGATTCCATGCTTAATGCTTTCTTAGGCTTGATCATCCTAGGAATGATATGTTGCTTTAATAGACAACTGAAAGGTTGATGTTAGGGCATGCTCATGAATCAAATGCCAAGTAGTTCATGAACCTAGACATAGGTCTTGGGGTGCTTGCAATCTTATGAATCTTGATTCTTAATGCAATTTCTCATGTTAATCCACCTAAGACATTAGGGTTTAATTTGGGGTTTTAGGCTCTTTCAACTTAAACATTAGGGTTTGAGTAATAGAGAAGATTCGATTGTCATAAATGATTTAGGAATTGTGTTAATTATCATTTCATAGCAACCAAGGGAGGATTAGTCTAGTCTAACCCTAACATTTCTATCCATTTGTTGTTCATATTTCTGTTCGCCTATCAACTGTTTGATAAAATTCCTAAAAGAACAAAAACATTTTATTCTTGTTTGATTTGTTATATGTCAGAGCTACCTTCATTCCAAACTTGATCGCCTAGATAGTAGTTCAATTTTCGAAGTGGTAATTGACCACGATCCCTGAGAACGATACCCGGTCCTCACCGGTTTATTACTTGCAACGATTCGGTACACTTGCCGAGTTCGTGTCAAGTTTTTGGCGCCGTTGCCGGGGATCGGTGTGCCAATATCACGAGTACCAAAGGGGACTCCTAATTTAGGCATTTTACTGTTTTCCTACTGTTGTTTTTCTTTCTTGTTTTCTGTTTCTCTGCTGTATTTTTCTGTTTTGTTCTGTTTTCTGTTTGTCATCAAAACTGCGTAATTGTCCATTTGTTGCTTAGCCCGTACGTGCTGTTTTTCTGTTTTTCTCTTCTTTTTCTGCGCTACTCTGTTTGTTCCTTGTATGCGAGGTACAATCGACCCAGGTGAACTTCAATTTGATCTTGAGATCGAGAGGTTTTGCAGACAGAATAGAAAGGAAACCAAAGCAAGGAAAAACATAGAAAGAGCATCTTCTAGTATACAAGAGCCACAAGTGGAATTACCCAGTGTGCAAGAACCACAAGTTGAAGTTGCAACTGTCACCATGGCTGAAGAAAATGCACCAAGAAGGACAATGGGGGACTATACTTCCCCTAGAGTAGATAGATGTGGGACTCCCATTGTTAGACCTACTGTGGCTTGCAACAATTTTGAAATAAAGGCATCACTTCTCAATCTTGTGCAACAAAATCAGTTTGGAGGTTTGGAGAGTGAAGACCCTCATGCTCACATTGGCACATTCATTGAGTTGTGTGACACCATCAAGTTAAATGGAGCTTCCGATGAGGCCATTCGTTTAAGGCTTTTCCCTTTTTCTTTGAGGGATAGAGCTAAGTCATGGCTTCAATCTCATCCTCATGGAAGTATTATCACTTGGAATGATTTGGTAAGCAAGTTCTTATCTCGCTTCTTCCCTCCTTCAAGAATGATCAAGCTAAGGTCCGAGATTAATGCCTTTGCACAAAGAGATGGTGAGTCACTTTATGAAGCCTGGGAGAGGTTCAAGTCTTTACTCACAGCTTGTCCAAATCATGAGTTAGAGACATGGCAGCAAGTGGCAACATTTGTTAATGGGCTCAACCGGAATTCAAGAAGTATGATTGAAGCGGCTGCAGGAGGATCATTGAGTCAAAAGACACCTGAAGAGGCGAAAAACTTGATTGAAACTATGGCTAATAATGATTATCAAATGCCTAGTTCTCGATCATTGGTCAAGAGAGGTGTGTTGGAGCTTGATGAAATTGGCGCTCTTAAGGCGCAAATGGCTATTCTTACCAAGCAATTGGGGTCCGTTCAACTGCAGAATTCTCAACTACAAGATGTCCAAGTTCAACCTACCTCAGTGTGTGATTTCTGTGGAGGTAACCATGCAAATGGAAATTGTGAGATTAATGTGGTTGGAAGTTCTGGACAAGAAGAGGTGAACTACATGGGGAATCAAGGGCCCAAGAATGATCCTTACTCTAACACCTACAATCCGGGGTGGCGTAGCCATCCTAACTTTGGTTGGAAACAAGGGCAAGGATCAAGTTCTCAAGCAAAGCCCTCTCAAGAGAAATCAAGCAACTTAGAGAATATTCTAGGCCAGTTCATGCAAGCGACCCAAGCCAATTTTCAAGCAACTCAAGAGACTATGAAGAATCAAAATGCCTCCATCAAAAATCTTGAGCACCAAATAGGCCAACTGGCGAAGCAAATGGCGGAAAGACCCCAAGGACAATTGTCGGGAGACACCGAGAAAAATCCAAGAGAGGATTGCAAGGCAATTGCTACAAGAAGTGGAAGGGTAGTAGGGCCACAAGAAAAGAGCGAAGAGAAGGAAGAAAAGAGGGTTAGTGATGAGGTGATTGTTGAAGATGTGACCAATGAAGAACCCGAGACTTCCCAAGCCACTACCTCTAGTCCCATTGTTGTTGAAGCTGAAAAACCACAGAAGGAGAAATTGGTTGATGAAGAATTTGCAACAAAGAAGACTAGAAGACAAATTCTGGAAGAGGTTGATAATCCCAAAGAGCTGCCCCCATATTTCAAAATCCCGTACCCCCAACGGTTGAAGAAGGAGGCAAAAGACCAACAATTTTCTAAGTTCCTGGATGTATTCAAAAAGCTACAAATCAACATCCCTTTTGCCAAAGCTCTCCAACAGATGCCTTCCTACGCCAAATTCATGAAAGAGATTCTTACGAACAAGAGGAGGTGGAAGGAGGAGACAGTTATGCTTACTGAAGAGTGCAGTGCTATACTTCAAAGGAAGCTACCAGTAAAGATGAAGGATCCGGGTAGCTTCACTATCCCATGCACTATTGGTCATCTGAACATCGGGAGAGCGTTGTGCGATCTAGGCGCAAGTATCAACCTTATGCCGCTCTCCATTTTCAAGAAGCTAGGAATTGGTGAGGTAAAACCAACAGGGATTTCTCTTCAACTGGCGGATCGCTCCATTACATATCCCTATGGTGTAGTGGAGGATTTGTTGGTGAAGGTAGATAAATTTATCTTTCCAGCAGATTTTGTGGTGTTGGATATAGCTGAAGATGGTGATACTCCACTGATACTTGGAAGACCATTCCTAGCAACAGGTAGAGCCTTGATCGATGTCAATCAAGGGGAATTGGTGCTTCAAGTTCAAGACGAAAAGGTCACTTTTAATGTGTTTGAAGCAATGAGGCACCCAAGCGACAAGGACACATGCATGAGTGTGGACCTCATTGATTCATTATCTGACAAGAGTGTGCACCAAAAGTTTGAAGATTCATTGGAAGAAGCTCTAATGGTGGAGGATGTAGAAGAAGAGGTATGTGCAGAAGAAGTTGATTTCATGGTTAAATCCCTTGAGGCTTGTCTGGTGGTGAATAATGTTGAAGACAGAGTTGTGGAAAATGTGAGGATTGAAGACAAGGGTGAACCATCTGTGCTAGAGTTGAAAGAACTTCCATCCCATCTCCGTTATGCTTTCCTTGGGATAAATTCTGCATTCCCAGTTATCATTAGTAGTGAACTGAACTCTCTGGAGGAAGAGAAACTGTTAAGGGTGCTCAGGGAGCACAAATCTGCAATTGGGTGGTCTATATCCGACTTGAAGGGGATAAGTCCCTCATTCTGTATGCACAAGATCCTCTTGGAGGAAAATTTCAAGCTGGTTAGACAACCCCAAAGAAGACTCAACCCGAATATGAAAGAAGTTGTGCGGAAGGAGGTTGTTAAGCTGTTGGATGCGGGAATAATCTATCCAATCTCCGATAGTCCATGGGTGAGTCCGGTCCAAGTTGTTCCCAAGAAAGGGGGGATGGCGGTGGTGGCAAATGATAAAAATGAGCTCATCCCCTCAAGGACCGTTTCTGGATGGAGGGTGTGCATTGATTACAGAAGACTGAATGAAGCCACCAGAAAAGATCACTTTCCATTGCCCTTCATTGATCAGATGTTAGAAAGGTTGGCGGGTCATGCTTTTTATTGCTTCCTGGATGGATACTCAGGGTATAACCAGATTGTGGTTGACCCTCAGGACCAAGAGAAGACCGCTTTCACTTGCCCCTATGGCGTCTATGCATACTGGAGGATGCCATTCGGGTTGTGTAATGCACCCGCTACTTTTCAAAGGTGCATGCTTTCTATCTTCTCTGACATGACTGAAAAATTCATAGAGGTATTTATGGATGATTTTTCTGTGTTTGGTGATTCTTTCGATAATTTCCTGAATAATCTTGCATGTGTTCTAAAAAGATGCCAAGAAACTAACCTTGTTTTAAATTGGGAAAAATGTCATTTCATGGTTAGGGAAGGTATAGTTCTTGGTCATAAAATTTCATCACGGGGGATGGAAGTTGATAAAGCAAAAATTGAAGTGATTGAAAAACTTCCCCCGCCCATAAATGTGAAAGGTGTTAGAAGCTTCCTAGGGCATGCAGGTTTCTATAGGAGGTTTATAAAAAAATTTTCAAAGATTGTGAAACCCTTATGCAAGCTTTTGGTAGTTGATACTCCTTTTATATTTGATGATGATTGCATGCATGCTTTCAAACTTTTGAAAGAAAAACTCACCACCGCACCGGTCATTGCACCTCCAGATTGGAGTTTACCATTTGAGCTAATGTGTGATGCAAGTGACTATGCGGTGGGAGCCATTTTGGGACAAAGAAAAAAATAAAGTGTTGCATGTCATTTACTATGCCAGTCGTGTGCTTAATGATGCTCAATTGAATTACACCACGACTGAAAAGGAATTGCTTGCTGTGGTATTTGCATTTGATAAATTTAGATCCTACTTGATTGGCTCTAAAACTACTGTCTACACTGATCATTCTGCTTTGAAGTATCTTATGACTAAACAGGATGCCAAGCCACGACTCATTAGGTGGATACTACTGCTCCAAGAGTTTGATTTGGAAATAAAGGATAAGAAAGGGGTGGAGAATGTGGTAGCCGACCATTTGTCTAGGCTTCCACAAGCAGATGTCAAAGCAGAAGCTGAGTTGCCAATTCAAGAGGAATTCCCAGATGAGCAGTTGTTTGTGGTGCAAGTGGCACCTTGGTTTGCGGACATTGCAAATTACAAGGCCGCAAACAAGATTCCGAAGGACTTCAATGCACAACAAAGGAAGAAGCTCATCCATGATGCCAAGTACTATGTATGGGATGAGCCTTACCTTTTCAAGAGAGGTTCGGATGGAATTCTGAGAAGATGCATTTCGGAAGAAGAGATTAATGGGGTGTTGACTCATTGCCACAACTCACCCTATGGAGGACACTTTGGTGGTGAGAGAACCGCCATGAAGATCTTGCAAAGCGGGTTATTTTGGCTCACTATTTTCAAAGACTCCAGAGCTTGGGTGATGAAGTGTGATAAGTGTCAGAGAACCGGGAGCATATCCAAGAGAAATGAGATGCCATTGAAGGGTATACTAGAGGTGGAGCTCTTTGATGTATGGGGGATCGACTTCATGGGTCCTTTCCCATCATCATACAACAACAATTACATTCTTGTTGCGGTGGATTATGTGAGCAAGTGGGTGGAAGCTGTTCCAACTGTGAAGGATGATGCAAAAGCTGTGATTAGTTTTGCAAGGAAGAGTATCTTTACCCGATTTGGGACCCCTAGAGCCATTATTAGTGATGGGGGTACCCACTTTTGCAACAAGGAGTTCAATGCAGTGCTTGCCAAGTTTGGGGTGAACCATAAAGTTGCCACACCATACCACCCCCAAACCAGTGGGCAAGTGGAGTTGTCCAATCGGGAATTGAAGAGGATTTTGGAGAAAACTGTAAACAATGCTAGGAAGGATTGGGCAAAGAAATTGGATGATGCACTTTGGGCCTATCGGACTGCATACAAAACACCTATTGGTATGTCACCTTACCAGTTAGTGTTTGGAAAATCATGCCACCTCCCGGTAGAGCTCCAACATCGTGCTTTCTGGGCAGTGAAGGCCCTGAACTTTGATACTAAGCTAGCCATGGATAAGAGACTGCTTCAATTGAATGAGTTGGATGAATTCCGACTCTTGGCTTATGAGAGTGCAAGGATTTACAAGGAAAGAACAAAATTCTGGCATGACAAGTACATTCTTCCCAAGCAATTTGAAGAAGGCCAGTCAGTTTTGTTGTTTAACTCAAGACTCAAACTCTTTCTGGGCAAGTTGAGATCAAGATGGTCAGGCCCATTCTATGTCAAGTCAGTTTCTCCATTTGGTTCAGTTGAATTGGAAGACCCATCATCCGGAGATACTTTCACTGTTAATGGGCAAAGGCTCAAGCACTACCTTGGAGGAGACTTTGATCGTCAAGCAGTTTCCGTCCATCTTAAAGCACCATCTTAGAGATCATCCGTCAAGCTAGTGACGTTAAAGAAGCGCTTCTTGGGAGGCAACCCAAGTTTTCTTTTCCTTTTCTCTTTTGTTTTTGATTTTCATCTCTTGAATAATCTGAGAAGATCAAGAGATTTGTTAATAGTTTTGTTAAGTGCATTCAGATTTTGGAGGAAGAAGGAGAAAAAGGGCAGGGAGAAACAAAGCCATAAAACATGTGACCCAGCACCCGCTACCACCCTGGTGAGTTGTTCCATTTTCACCCCACTCCAACTTGATTATTTACATTGGGGACAATGTAAGTTTTTAAGCTTGGGGTAGGGGTATTTTTGTACATTTTTGAAATGTTGCATTGTTCATATTGCATTCATCTAGGCATAGTTTTGCATGATCGCATGATTCGGTTACCCCTGATTAGATTGAGCATCTGATTGTGAGAACTGAGTGCCAATTTATTTGTGATAGTGAATTTTTGAACCCTGATTTTTCTATTCTTGTGATATGGCTTCAAATAAATATTCTTGAGATGGTCTTGGATAGTTGATGATTAGCATGTGGTTCTATAGACTTGTGTTCCTCACTGATTTTTGAACTGATAAATGTGAGATTTTGAGCCAAAGGGGTATTCATTAAATCTACCCCATTTCTTTGTGTTGGAGTGTTATTCCTCTTGGATTGTTTTCTCTAGAACTTGACTTGAAACCATTTTGAAGCTTAAAAATTTTTTGAAAACATTTTTGAAAATGATTGAGGCAATAGGTATTTTTCTGGCCTTCTGAGCTTTGATTGTTGAAATGCTACCCCTTAGTTGCCCAATTTTGAGCCTGAATGAATAACATGCTTTTCTTGGTACCCTGAAATGTTTTGATAAATATGCTTGATAAGGGACCTTCTAAAGTATTACAAAAAGGGTGAAAAAGGTAGTTAAAAGTTTGGGAAAAGAATCAGAAACAAATAATTCTCTTGAGTTGAAAAATCTCCCCTTCTCTAAGCAAAAGAAAAAGAAAAAAAAAAGAGAAAAAGCAAAATATATAGAGAAAGGGATGAAAAAGAAAAAGAAAGAAAAAAAAAGGTGAAAAATTAAATCGAAAATCCAAGAAGGTATTTTAAAAGGTGTCTTGTGTTGAAATGTGTGATACTTGGTTTAGCCTTTTGAAATTTCCTTTTCTTGTTATCCCCACCTAACGATTAATCCCATGGCCACATTACAACCAAGTTAAAGACCTCTTGATTCTTAATTGTTTTCATTAATAAAGTAGAGATTTGGTTGATAGTCAAGCCTATGGTAGGATTCATTCCTTGAGGAAAATTGAGCGAATTGTCTTATTCCCCTAAACACTTGAGTGAGGTAGAAAGAGATCCAAGCAAATGAACAAGCTTGGGGTGACCTTCAAGTGAGCAAGAGTGCCCGAATTAGTGAGAATATGAGTCTAGGAAACCTAAGCCCCTAATTGGACTTGAATTGATTGTCTCTTGCTGTATTAATTGAATGCCTGTTACTTGGATCATTTTACTCGGGTTCTTAGTTCACTATCACTGCGCTGTTTGTTTGCATCTTCTGGCCTTGGTTTTTGCTTGAGGACAAGCAAAGTCTTAAGCTTGGGGTGATTTGATGAGTGTGATTTCACCTCATTCTCCATGTACATTTCTGCATGCATTTGCATATAGTTAGGCCATTTTAGTTTGATTTTGTTTAGTTTTTCCTTTGGAACGGATAAGGTGGTCTTGTGTGTTGTTTTGCAGGAATTCATGATTAAATGCCCAAGAATTAGCCATGTTGAAGCTGGGATGATTTAGAGCCTTAAAAGTGAAGAAAATAAGCCAAACAGAGCCCATCACGGCCTAGCCGTGATGCCCATCACGGCCATGATCGAGCAAAACTGAAAAGGCAGAAAGGCTGAAGTCAGAGTCTGTCACGGCCTAGCCGTGATGTACATCACGGCCGTGACCCAAAACCACCACAAGTCAGAATCCATCACGGCTTGGCCGTGCTCCATCACGGCCATGAAATAGAGGCTCGCGACGCGAGCATTGGCTCGCCACGCGAGAGACTGAAAAATGCCAGAAGTGCCAGAAACAGAATCCGTCACGGCCTGGCCGTGATGGATGTCACGGCCGTGACGGGCCACGAGTTATAAAAGAACCTCTGGGCAGAACAGAAGGGGCATTCAGAAAACCCTAAAAATACACTCTTGGCTGCTGTGGCTGCTGTGCAACCTTCCATGGAGCTCCTTCCTTCCTTCATCTCTGTATCATTTCTTTTGTCTTTGTCTTTGATTATGTGTAGCTAAAATCCCCCTTGTTGGGGTTAGATTATGGCTTCTCTGAACTTGGCTGTAATATGATGTGATTGCAATACAATTTCCTTTTTCTTTATGAGTATTTGATTCCATGCTTAATGCTTTCTTAGGCTTGATCATCCTAGGAATGATATGTTGCTTTAATAGACAACTGAAAGGTTGATGTTAGGGCATGCTCATGAATCAAATGCCAAGTAGTTCATGAACCTAGACATAGGTCTTGGGGTGCTTGCAATCTTATGAATCTTGATTCTTAATGCAATTTCTCATGTTAATCCACCTAAGACATTAGGGTTTAATTTGGGATTTTAGGCTCATTCCACCTAAGACATTAGGGTTTGAGTAATAGAGAAGATTCGATTGTCATAAATGATTTAGGAATTGTGTTAATTATCATTTCATAGCAACCAAGGGAGGATTAGTCTAGTCTAACCCTAACATTTCTATCCATTTGTTGTTCATATTTTTGTTCGCCTATCAACTGTTTGATAAAATTCCTAAAAGAACAAAAACATTTTATTCTTGTTTGATTTGTTATATGTCAGAGCTACCTTCATTCCAAACTTGATCGCCTAGATAATAGTTCAATTTGCGAAGTGGTAATTGACCACGATCCCTGAGAACGATACCCGGTCCTCACCGGTTTATTACTTGCAACGATTCGGTACACTTGCCGAGTTCGTGTCATGTGCCGTTATTTAATTAAATGTTGCTAAACCCTTTCCACGTTTGATGTTATATGGTTTCTTATCCCTGTCTTCTCTATGTTACATATGTTTCTTTTTGGTGATCGTGATGAGAAGAGCCTACAGAGATTCTAGTCATGGAGGAACTTGATGGGACTTCGTATGAGCCTGACGTTGGAGGACGAGCAGTGGATCCTCATAGTTGAGTATAGAGTCTTTGGCCAGCGCGTCTTGTCTCTTTAGGATGTTGTTTTTATTTTGTTTGATTATCAGTTTTGTACATTTTGGGATCCGACTGATGGGATTCCCTCTACGGTACTGTATCAAGATTTGAGATGTATATATTATGTATGTATGTTACGTTTTAAAATTTTTCCGCTGTTTTAATATATTCGATTAACGCTAATTAGGTTTTAATATTTTGGGTTTTCTTTAATGGGACGTCTGGGCGTCTCACCACCACCCACTAGTGTGTTTGGGAAAGCTGGAAAAAAAAAATATTATGCTGATAATCTATTTTCAAATAATTGATTATTGTGATAATCGATTATAATCATAATTTGTTTTTGTTTGGGTATCTTTGCTAAAAATCGATTTTAAGATAATCTATTTTGTTTGGGTGATATAAAAATAATCACTTTTATATAGTAAATTACAAAAAATGGTATGAAGTTATTTGTATAATTTTTAACATTAAAACTTGTTAAAATATTTAATTTTTTAACAAAAAAATAATGTAAATAAATAATGAATATTAATTAAATAAATAATGTCTATAAAAGCAAGTGGAAATTTGGCTAACCAACAGGAGGTGTAACGTATCAAATTGAAGATGAGTGTTATTTTGACACCAAAATCAAACACCAACATCTACTTTTATATTTTTCCTATATATTTATTCATTATTTATCTCTCATCTTTCATCCTTTTCTTTTCTAAACTCACCATGATTGATGGTGTCAAAAGTTGGTATCGAAAATTGGTGTCAAAATATCATTTCTCCAAATTGAAAGTGGCGAGGTGCAAAAAGCGAAAGCTGAATGGCCCTCAAACAGGAAGAATTGTTATTTGAACATAAAATTTTGACATCATATGTGTCCGTATGTCTTTATTTCTATCTCTCACTTACTTTTATCATATTTGTATATACGTATTTCAAGAATATCATACAAAAACAAAAGAACATACATATTGATGTCAAGTTTTTTTTTGTTCATTTATCATTTCTAAATAAGAATTGAAAGTGGTGCATATGTGCAGGGCAAAAAATCAGGAATTGAAAGTGACCGTGTAGTGTAGCAAAAAGCTTTTTTGAAAACAGTTAAGGAAAGTAGATGAAACAAAACAGCTAAAATAAGTATAAAAAAAACTTTTTGAAAATTCATCTTAATCCCCCATCATAATGCTTGATTCACAAAACAGCTGAATGACCAAAAAATAACTTAAATGCTTAAAAATAAGCTGTCCCAATTTTCTAAAATTTTTGAACTAACTTTCGCACTAACAGCATTCGTACTAATGAGCATTAATAATAATCAAACAAAGCGTTCGAGAAAAAAAGACGAAAGATATGCAGAGAAACTCAACTTAAGAAAATACGCAAGCAACACAAGCAAGACATCCCAGGCGCTGACGCTGGGACGAAGGGGCTCACAGCGGACAGCGGACATCGCACGACGGCTGGACGGCTTAGGGTGGAGCTGTTTCAATGGTGGTCGGTGACGCGGTTGCAGAAGCAGCAGGTGTTTCAGACACTGCAAAACAACAAAAACACAGTAAACAACATGAATCTAGAAATCAATTAAAAAAATCCAAACAAACCCATTAAAAAATAAATCTTTTTTCCACAAGAAAAAAAGGTAAGGGGCAGAAATCAAGATCAATGCATTCATGTTACACCAAAAAAAAAAACTCAGGGTATCTCATATTTATATTTATATGCATAAAAATGAAAACTTTCTTCATTAGAAGTATCCAAAGCACCAAACTTTGTCAAACAATACCCTCACAAATGCAGATACTCTCTTAAAAAAGTAAAACAAAAAAGAAAACCCAAGAATAAATTTAAGAAAAATCCAAGTGGGGGAATAAGCAGATACTTTGCAAGCAGCAGGAAGAGTGGTAACATTGAAGATCACACCAAACTGAGCACTGCTCTTGAAGGCCTCACAGAAGCATGAAGGAGCAGCCTTGAGCACAGACTTGGTTGTGGTGCTGCCATTGGTGAGAAATGACAAGCAATCAGCCATAGTCATGATCAGGTTTGTGCAGTCCAGTGATGGTGCTGGGGCATGGTGGGGTGAAGCACCATGAGCTAGAGCCATGGCCCAAATGGCCAGAAAACAGAAAAAGAGTGAGAACTTTGATGATGCCATTTGTGGAGAAATGGGAGTTTTGCAAGAGGGGAAGAGTGAAGAGTGAAGGGGAATGAATGTATGTGGAAACGTGGGATTGTGTTCTGGTACGTGGAGTCAAGTAAGGGAAACCATTGTTTTTACCCGTGTATAGTACGGCAAACCTTCGATATGGTATTGAATAAGAATTTGAAATGCATTATAGAAATGTCGATTTATAAATTCCATTCTACAGATACATTAGATGATGCCATGGTAAAAAGTTTTCTTAAAAGTAGTCTATAGATTCCGTCCTTTCTTTCTTGTGTAAATTAATCATTTTTAAAAGTTATATCTATATCATATTATTCTTAACATTTGATATTTTTTCTAATAACATGATATTATACTTTTGTCAACATTCAATTTATCCTGCTTTCTCTTGTCAAAAAAAAATTTGTCTTGCTTCCAATTTTTTTTCCGAAGCTAAATTGTAAATTAGTGAATTAAAAACAACAACTGTATTTCATTTTTCAATATAGTTTATTTAGTCATTAATGTTAAACACTTCCTGATCTTTATAATCATATGAAACTTTTTCTTCCTTTATGAAAATTTATTTTATTATTTATCCTCATTTCCAATATAGTTAACAATTTTTAAAAAATATACTTATGTATGATATTAATTTTAACATTTGATATTTATAAAAATACCTTAGTATTCTACTTCTTTCAATATTTAAATTTATATTGAAATTGATTTTTTGTTTCAAAAGCAATATTATAATTCTCCCGTTATCATTCCATTTTATTCCCTGTTATTAAAAAAGATGAAGGCAGTTTTGGATTTGAAGGAAATGATTAGGAAAAAAATAATTAACACGTTTTCCAGCATTGAAAAGCTATAAAAAGAAATTTAAAGAAAACCACCATGGGTTTAATAGATTTCAAAGCCTCAAAATATGTATATTTTAAAAGATGGTCATCAACCGTTATAAACCTTTTGGAAAAAAAAACATCACATTTTAAATAAGCAAATAATCAAAGCATTTAACATCATTAAATGACCGTAAAAGGTGTACTGGCCGAGGAGTGAAACTCGACCCAATCCGGAAATTAAGGATGAGAAGTTAATATTGCCTTAAATAATCCTGATATTATCTGAAATAACCTTATTCGATTAAAAGAGATAATATCCCTTAAATTAAGGGATAAGATATTGATATTATCCTTAAATAATCCTGATATTATCTGAAATAACCTTATCCGGTTAAAAAAGATAATATCCCTTAAATTAAGGAAATCACATCTCAAAGAAGACTTAAGAGATAAAAGGAGATAAATCCAGATCTCTAAAAGATATGGGGATCCTATTATAAAAGGAGGAGCACCCAAGAGAGAGACACACTTTTCACTGAACCCCGGTGACTCTCCCTTAAGCGTATTAGAGAAACTAGCTCGACCAAGAGACTATTGAAGAGTCCTTGCTCGCTGGTATTCATCAGATACAAGATTAAGGGATCGAGATCACTACGACCAATGGTTGAACCTAGAACTACGTCTGGCTTTGATTCCCATTGGGATACGTAGGACCGGAATACAACATTTTGTCAAGCCATAATAAAAAACAACCCCATCGTTTACTCTTGGTTTGACGTTCTACGATGAGATTCCGGCAAGTCGGATCTCGGCACGAACATTTGGCGCCCACCGTGGGGTCGAGGAAAAACTTTCCCCGGTTCCACAAGAAAGCTTGATGGTGACTACACAGAATGGTCCGAGGGGAGGGGCGAACGACATGAACCATGAAGATCATGAGGCCTCGAACATGAACCAGAACCACGACAATCACCCTCCCCCTCCCGTCAATGAAGATAACCCTCGACTGGGAGAGGTTATGGCACAGCTAAGGCAGCTGCGGAAGGAGAACGATGAGATACGTGCGCAAAATCAAAGGCTTTTGAGAACTTGGAAAAGAAAGAGATCAGTGATACCTTCCGATGAAGAGCAATCCTCACCCGAGGCTAGCCAAAAGGATCCATCCCACGTACCTTCTCCTCGGGAAACTAACCGACCATCCAAAACCAAACCTCCCCCAATGGCTTAAGAGGCTAAATCTCGTGTAGAAAGAACCATCCAAAAAGAAAGGGTAACAGACCGACGATTGAGGTAGCCGTTTACGGATGACATCGATGAGGTAATCATGCCTAGACATTTTAAGCCCCTTAACATCGATAAATTCAATGGCACCACTGACCCAACCGAGCACATGGAATCCTTTATTTCTTCTGTTTACTTGGTGACCGATTCGGAGGTCGTCATGTGCAAAGTTTTTCCAACCACTTTGCAAGGCCCAGCCTTAACCTGGATAACGAATCTACCACCTCGGTCAATTGATTCCTTTGATATGCTTGTAACTAAGTTCACCGCACAATTCGCAGCAAGCCGAAGGCATAAAAGGCTCTCGATCTCGCTAGTGAATTTTAAACAAGAAAGGAATGAATCACTCAGAGATTATATGGCTCGTTTTAATGCTAAACAAATCTTAATTCCCAACATGAGCTCGAAACTCTGCCTTCACAATGTCATGGAGGTGATCACCTGAGTTTCGTTCTGAGGCCACACTTTCTCGGTTCCCGAGATGGAAAAGAGACGTTGCTCTGTGTGACGCGTGGCCTTTATGGCATCATTTCCGAGACCTGCGCTGTAGTTGCGTGCTCATATTTTTCCTTGATGGCAGTGTACATTCTGACATTTCTGCCACGTGCTTCCTTTCCATTAGTTGGCGAATTCGGTCAAACTTGAAGGGACGTTTCCCTTCTCTCGCACGCCAACAAACGTCATTAAATCGCCGAGAGGACGTTGCGCTTCTTTCTATAAATTTGGACGAGCCCCTAGCACGGTATTTCACCTTCCATGAGCCCTAGACTCTTCTCCTTCTCGAGTCCTTTCTGGTCCAAGCTTTGGTACTCCCTTCCTATTCGAGGTACGTCCTGCTCATCTCTTTTGTCTTCCAGTTTGATTTCTAATTTTTCATTCATGGAGACTTCATTCGAGGTATCCCAGAATGCCTCTTCTGGGGTTCAGATCGTGGAGCCTGAAATCAGTCCGATTGGGGACTCTCCTCATCCTTCTCCCTCTTCCTCTCATGGCGGTGGTGGTGCAAATGGTGCCACTTCCTCCACTGATGGGAATAGCTCGGCTACTCCTATTGTCGTACCCATCTCCAAGCGTCGTAAGCATACTACTAGGATGCCTAGAGTTCCATACCCAGATACCACTATACCTGGGTATTTTTGGGTAAGGCCGGATGTGGGAGCCTTTCATTCAAACTTTAGGTGGCACTGTAGAGTGTTTGCCGTGTTCTGGGAATGAACATGTCTTTCTTCATGCTGCTCCAGGTCAACCTTCCTTTACATATGTATATAGAACCTTGTTTGAACAAATTGGAGTCATTTTGCCTTTCACCCAATTTGAGTGTGATGTTTTAAGATTATTAATGTTGCCCCGACCCAACTCCATCCAAATAGCTGGGCTTTTTTAAAGGCTTTCCAAATCCTCTGCGGGCAGATAGGAGTGGTGGCTACTGCTCCTATATTCCTTTATTTTTATAAAGTTAGGTTTGGAGATCGGGTTGGCTGGATCTCCCTTAGTGGGGCTGAGGAGGGAGGCATCATTGGGCTCTACAAGAGTTCATACAAATTTTTCAAGTCGGACTTTTTCAAAATCCGACCTACTGTAGGAAATGAGTCCCTATTCTATGACTCGGATGGAGTCTCCAAATTTCCTTTCTACAGGCAGCCCCATCCCACTAAGTTTTCCAATTATGACGTCGGCTGCATGACAACTCAAGAAAAAATCGACGTTGAGCTCCTAAAACTCTATCCTCGGCCATTGCCTTGTGGTGGACTTTTATTGCTTCCCAAATCGTCAACTTGGCAAGCCGATTTTGATCGTAAGTAGCTTTTTAGTGGGTGTTTTACTTACCCTGCAGCATACTTGTATCTAACAGATTTCTCATTTTTCAGTGATAATGGGGAAATTTAACTATAAAGATTTGCTGAAGAAGTCGGCAAACCAAGCTGCGGGTGGGTCAGTTCCGATTGCCGGAGCTAAGGGGAAAAAGAAGAAGGTCACTGATGTCGCGGACCCGAATACCCGCCTATCCAAAAGGACTCGGGAGGATTTGCAGCCCGAGGTTCCGGGGAGAGGTCCTTTTCCCATACTGGTTGTTGAAGAAACTCCTCCCGTTGAGAGGAGGCAGGGCAAAGCTCCTGTGATGGCTGATTCTGCCCTGGTCACCAAGTGGTACAACGGGAGTTGCAACCCGGGCTTTGGCTCTCTGTGGGGTAGTGAGTTTAACCCCGGCTCACTCATCGACGGCCAGGTGCTCAAACCCGCTGATGCCCGTCTTTTGCTGGAGCAAGGGCTTGGTGAAAGCATGGAGGTTGCTGCTGCATATGCTCTCTGGATAGCTTCGATTACTCGCTTCTGGCGTCACCAGTTCTTAGAGAACGTCAAGAGGGTGGAAATGATGAAGGCCGATGCAGATCGTGCCTTGAAAGTGAGGGATGAATTGGCTCAAGCTGTGGCCAAGTGTGAGGAGCAAGCTTGGGTTATTGGCCAGCTGAAAGACCAAAAGGTAGAGCTAGAAAAAGACAATACCACCCTCATGGCCGAGCTGGAAACGGAAAGAACTGACCGGCTCACCCTTCAGAAGGTCGCGGAGCGGCTTCAAGCCGAGAAGGAGGCCGGTCTGGAGCTGCGGAAGTCGCTAGAGGCCGAGAAAGAGGCCAATCTCAAGCTTCAGTCTGATCTAGCTGAAGCCGAGGCCTCTATTATGAAGGAGCACGTTAACGGCTTCTCCCGAGCCGTAGCGCCTTGAAGACTTCAACCCGAATGCTGACTTCTCCTGTGCTGACGTGGACAAGGATTTTAACCGAGATGGAATCCTAGTTCCATTGTCCGAGCTGGAGGATGAGGAGGACGTATCTCAAGAAGAGGAGGGTGAGGGGCGAGCGGCCGAGTAAGGACCCGATGGTGAAGGTGAAATGGGCCTACCTGATCAATCTGCTGCTCTTCCTCCGAGTGCAGAGGACGACCTCAACTCATGAAATTGTTGCTTATGGGAATGCCTATTAGTAAGCTAGGAAACATGTTCTTAGGGCAATGCCCTTTTTATTTTGAACTTTTATGTATTCTAGGTTTTGCCCTATTTCTATTTAATGGAGTTATGTGCTATCTTATGAGTTATTTTTTACTTAGAAAGTGTTGCAACTATTTCTCTAAGTTAGTACTCTTTTTTGGCGTGTTATGCAATTTTACTCGAAATAGTCAGAACTTGAAATACCTCCAGGTTTTTACTTACCTTTTTAGGCATTGGTTGCCATTTTAGGTTTTAAGTTGTTATTTATCCTCATAGACTCGACATTTCGACTTCAACTCGATCGATTTTAGCTCGGACAGTCTCTTTAGGTTATAAGTTGTTTTCCACCTTTATAGGCTCGCCAATTCGATCTCAACTCGGTCGATTTTAGCCCGGACAGCCTCTTTAGGTTTTTAGTTACTTCTTACCTTTATAGGCTCGGCATTTCGACCTCAACTCGGTCGATTTTAGCTCGGACAACCTCTTTAGGTTTTTAGATGCTTTTTACCTTTATAGGCTTGGCATTTCGACCTCAACTCGGTCGATTTTAGCTCGGACAGCCTCTTTAGGTTTTAAAGTTGTTTTCCACCTTTATAGGCTCGGCAATTCGACCTCAACTCGGTCGATTTTAGCTCAGACAGCCTCTTTAGGTTTTTAGCTGCTTTTTACCTTTATAGGCTCGGCATTTCGACCTCAACTCGGTCGATTTTAGCTCGGACTTCTTCAACCATGTCAAGCTCAACTCGGAGTTCTTCTTCGTTCTTACTTTGGTCATGGTGCTGCCTCCGGAGAGAGAGTTCGCCGAGCTCAACTGGAATCATTGCATCGGTTCCGTAGGTTAACCTGAATGGCGTTTCACCAGTTGAAGACTGCGGTGAGCAATGGTAAGCCCATAGGATGCTTGGTAATTGTTCAACCCAAGCCCCTTTTGATTGGCCTAACCTTCTTTTGAGCTCATTTAGAATGACTTTATTGGCGGCCTCTGCTTGTCCATTCGTTTGTGGGTGCTCAACCGAGGTCACTTTATGTTTAACTCCGAGGTTGGAGTAGAACTCTCTGAGCTCTTTATCGGTGAACTGCTTCCCGTTATCTGTGACAATTGTGTAAGGGAGGCCATGCCTGCATATGATGCTTTTCCATACAAAGCTCTGAACCTTTTTAGCAGTTATCGTGGCTAATGGTTCTGCTTCGATCCACTTGGTGAAGTAGTCTATACCTACCAGCAAGAACTTGACTTGACCTTTGGCAAGCGGGAAGGGACCGACTATGTCCATCCCCCACATAGTAAAAGGCCATGACGAGAAAATGGAATGGAGTTCTTCTCCTGGAACACGTGCTATGTTGGCGAACTTCTGGCAGGGCTCACACCTGTTAGTCCATGTAGCACAGTCCAGTCTCATGGTTGGCCAGTAAAACCCCGCTCGCAGGACCCGAGCTGCCAGAGATCGGCCACCTGAGTGCATCCCACAGATTCCTCGGTGCATCTCATCCATTACGTACTCGGACTGCTCCTTTGTTAGGCACTTCAGTAATGGCATGTGGAATCCTCTTTTATACAGTTCGCCGTCTTGGATGGTGTAATGGGAAGATTTTAGACGAACTCGCCTCGCCTCCTTAGGGTCACTGGGCAATTTGTCCGAGGCTAGATATTCCCAAATCGGTGTCATCCAGCCACGATCATAGTGCTCGGTCATTATTACTTCGGCACTTTTTATGCTCGGTTCTAGGAGGTTTTCCTGAATGAAGGTTCTTAGCTGGCCAACTTTCTTGGTGCTAGCCAACTTAGACAACAGACGTGCCCTTGAATTTTATTCCCGAGGTATATGCTCAATAGTGAAATTATCAAATTCCAAAATTAGGCTATTAACTTTGCAGAGATATCTAGTTAGTTGGGGATCCTTTGTCTGATAGTCACCCGAGACTTGTCTTGTTACAAGCTGTGAATCACTTCGGCATTTTAATTCTCGAATCCCAACTTCTTTAGCTAGCATCAGTCCTGCAATAAGGGCTTCATACTCTGCTTGGTTGTTTGAAGCAGTAAACCCAAACTTTAAGGATTGTTCTAGGATTAGATCATCAAGCCCTTCGAGAATTATTCCAGCCCCGCTTCCCTTCAAGTTAGATGATCCGTCAACGTATAGGAGCCAGACGAAGGATTCCGACTTTGGCTCAGAAGAGAGCTCGGCGACGAAGTTGGAGAGGCATTGTGCTTTCATCGGCCCCCTCGGCTCATATTGCAAACCGAATTCCGACAATTCTACTGACCAAGCTATCATTCGTCCAGCTAGATCGGGTTTCCTGAGTACCTGCTTTATTGGATGATCAGTTTTGACTATAACTTGGTGCGACTGGAAATAGGGTCGTAACCTCCGAGCTACCATAACTAAGGCGAGGGCTAGTTTTTCAATTACTTGATATCGCGTTTCTGCGCCTTTCAGGATCCTACTCACATAACACACCGGCATCTGTTGCTCTTCCTCTTCCTGGATGATCACGACACTGATTGCACAATCGTTGACAGATAGGTACAAGTACAGATCTTTGCCGAGCTGAGGCCGAGTGAGGATTGGGGGAGACGCTAGGAAGAGTTTCAGATCTTCAAAGTCCTTCTCACACTCTTCAGTCTAGATGAAATCTTTTGGTTTTTTCAAAAGCTGGAAGAAGGGTATTGCTTTTTCTGCAGACTTCGGGAGGAAGCGGGATAGAGAAGCTAATCGACCGGCTAGCCTCTCGATTTCTTTCACATTCCAAGGACTCCGCATTTCCATAACTGCTTTACATTTATCCGGGTTAGCTTCAATCCCGCTATGAGTCAGCATATAGCCTAAGAACTTTCCTCCTTGTACACCAAAAGAGCATTTTTCTAGATTTAGCCTCATGTTGTATTTTCAGAGCTGGCTGAAAATTTCTTCGAGGTCGGCTGGGTGTTGCCTTAGGTCATCGGATTTTACCACCATATCATCAACGTATACTTCTAGGTTCTTTCCGATTTGGTTGACGAAAACTTTGTCCATAAGCCTTTGATATGTTGCACCAGTATTTTTTAAGCCGAAAGGCATTACCCGATAGCAGTAGTTTGCCCCATCAATCATAAATGTTGTTTTTTCTTCATCGGGTGGGTACATCCTAATCTGGTTATAACCTGAGTATGCGCCCAAAAAGGACAAAACTTTATACCCGGAGACCCCGTCCACTAGTATTTCAATGTTAGGGAGAGGATAAGAATCCCTTGAGCACGCCTTGTTGAGATCGGTGTAGCCGGTGCACATTCTCCATTTACCATTGGCTTTCTAACTAACACCACGTTGGCTAGCCAAGTTGTGTATTTCACCTCTCTGATGAAATTTGCTTTGACCAGTTTGGAAGTCTCCTCGGCTACTGCTCGGCGCCTTTCTTCGCCGAGTTTCCTCTTTCTTTGAGCTACAGGCTTGGCTTCGGGACATATGGATAGCTCGTGGCACATAAAATTGAGGTCTATACCAGGCATATCAGATGTCTTCCAAGCAAACAAATCGGCATTCTTTCTCAAGACAGCCTGAATCTTTTGTTTGAGCGAAGGATCGAGCTGACTGTCGACCTGGGTGCATTGCTTGCCGCAGTCTTCAACTGGTGAAACGCCATTCAGGCTAACCTACGGAACCGATGCAATGATTCCAGTTGAGCTCGGCGAACTCTCTCTCTGGAGGCAGCACCATGACCAAAGTAAGAACGAAGAAGAACTCCGAGTTGAGCTTGACATGGTTGAAGAAGTCCGAGCTAAAATCGACCGAGTTGAGGTCGAAATGCCGAGCCTATAAAGGTAAAAAGCATCTAAAAACCTAAAGAGGCCGTCCGAGCTAAAATCGATCGAGTTGAGGTCGAAATGCCGAGCCTATAAAGGTAAAAAGCAGCTAAAAACCTAAAGAGGTTGTCCGGGCTAAAATCGACCGAGTTGAGGTCGAATTGCCGAGCCTATAAAGGTGGAAAACAACTTAAAAACCTAAAGAGGCTGTCCGAGCTAAAATCGACCGAGTTGAGGTCGAAATATCGAGCCTATAAAGGTAAAAAGCATCTAAAAACCTAAAGAGGTTGTCCGAGCTAAACTCGGTCCGAGCCTATAAAGGTAAAAAGCAACTAAAAACCTAAAGAGGCTGTCCGGGCTAAAATCGACCGAGTTGAGGTCGAATTGCCGAGCCTATAAAGGTGGAAAACAACTTACAACCTAAAGAGACTGTCCGAGCTAAAATCGATCGAGTTGAAGTCGAAATGCCGAGTCTATGAAGGTAAGTAACAACTTAAAACCTAAAAAGGCAACCAATGCCTAAAAAGGTAAGTAAAAACCTGGAGGTATTTCAAGTTCTGACTATTTCGAGTAAAATTGTGTAACATGCCAAAAAACGAGTACTAACTTAGAGAATAGTTGCAACACTTTCTAAGTAAAAAGTAACTCGTAAGATAGCACATAACTCCATTAAATAGAAAGAGGGCAAAACCCAGAATACATAAAAGTTCAAAATAAAAAGGGCATTGCCCTAAGAACATGTTTCCTAGCTTACTAATGGGCATTCCCATAAGCAACAATTTCATGAGTTGAGGTCGTCCTCGGCACTCGGAGGAAGAGCAGCAGATTGATCAGGTAGGGCCATTTCACCTTCACCATCGGGTCCTTCCTCAGCCGCTCGCCCCTCACCCTCCTCTTCTTGAGATACGTCCTCCTCATCCTCCAGCTCGGACAATGGAACTAGGATTCCATCTCGGTTAAAATCCTTGTCCACATCTGCACAGGAGAAGTCAGTATTCGGGTTGAAGTGATGAAGATGCTTTACGGCTCGGGAGAAGCCGTTAACATGCTCCTTCATAATAGAGGCCTCGGCTTCAGCTAGATCAGACTGAAGCTTGAGATTGGCCTCTTTCTCGGCCTCTAGCGACTTCCACAGCTCCATACCGGCCTCCTTCTCGGCTTGAAGCCCCTCCACGACCTTCTGAAGGTTGAGCCGGTCAGTTCTTTCCGTTTCCAGCTCGGCCATGAGGGTGGTATTGTCTTTTTCCAGCTCTACCTTTTGGGCCTTCAGCTGGCCAATAACCCGAGCTTACTCCTCACACTTGGCCACAGCTTGAGCCAATTCATCCCTCATTTTCAAGGCACGAGCTTAATCGGCCTTCATCATTTCAACCCTCTTGACGTTCTCTAAGAACTGGTGACTTCAGAAGCGGGTAATCGAAGCTATCCGGAGAGCATATGCAGCAGCAGCCTCCATGCTTTCACCAGGCCCTTGCTCCAGCAAAAGACGGGCATCAATAGGTTTGAGCACCTGGCCGTCGATGAGTGAGTCGGGGTTAAACTCACTACCCCACAGAGAGCCAAAGCCTGGGTTGCAACTCCCGTTGTACCACTTGGTGACCGTGGCAGAATCAGCCATCACAGGAGCTTTGCCCGGCCTCCTCTCAACGGCAGGAGTTTATTCAACAACCAGTATGGGAGAAGGACCTCTCCCCGGAACCTCGGGCTGCAAATCCTCCCGAGTCCTTTTCGAGAGGCGGGTGTTCGGTTCCAGTGGCCTTCTTCTTTTTCCCCTTAGCTCCGGCAATCGGAACTGACCCACCCGCAACTTGGTTTGCCGACTTCTTCAGCAAATCTTTATAGTTGAATTTCCCCATTATCATTGAAAAATGAGAAATCTGTTAGATACAAGTACGCTGCAGGGTAAGTAAAACACCCACTAAAAAGCTACTTACGATCAAAATCGGCTTGCCGAGTTGATGATTTGGGAAGCGATAAAAGTCTACCACAAGGCAATGGCCGAGGATAGAGTTTTAGGAGCTCAACGTTGTTTTTTTCTTGAGTTGTCATGCAGCCGACGTCATAACTGGAAAACTTAGTGGGATGGGGCTGCCAGTAGAAAGGAAATTTGGAGACTCCATCCGAGTCATAGAATAGGGACTCATTTCCTGCAGTAGGTCGGATTTTGAAAAAGTTCGACTTGAAAATTTTGTATGAACTCTTGTAGAGCCCAATGATGCCTCCCCCTCAGCCCCACTAAGGGAGATCCAGCCAACCCGATCTCGAAACCTAACGTTATAAAAATGATGGAATATAGGAGCAGTAGCCACCACTCCTATCTGCCCGCAGAGGATTTGGAAAGCCTTTAAAAAAGCCCAGCTGTTAGGATGGAGTTGGGTCGGGGCAACATTCATAATCTTCAAAACATCACACTCAAATTGGGTAAAAGGCAAAGTGACTCCAATCTGTTCAAACAAGGTTCTATATACATATGTAAAGGAAGGTTGACCTGGAGCACATTGAAGAAAGACATGTTCATTCCCAGAACACGGCAAACACTCTACAGTTCCACCAAAAGAAGAAACTTTGTTTTTTTATGGATGAAAGGGATTTAGAATCCCTAAAGTTTGAATGAAAGGCTCCCACATCCGGCCTTACCCAGAAATACCCAGGTATAGTGATATCTGGGTATGGAACTCTAGGCATCCTAGTAGTACGCTTACGACGCTTGGAGATGGGTACGACAATAGGAGTAGCCGAGCTATTCCCATCAGTGGAGGAAGTGGCACCATTTACACCACCACCGCCATGAGAGGAAGAGGGAGAAGGATGAGGAGAGCCCCTAATTGGACTGATTTCAGGCTCCACGATCTGAACCCCCGAAGAGGCATTCTGGGATACCTCAAATGAAGTCTCCATGAATGAAAAATCAGAAATCAAACTGGAAGACAAAAGAGATGAGCAGGACGTACCTCGAATAGAAAGGGAGTACCAAAGCTTGGACCAGAAAGGACTCAAGAAGGAGAAGAGTCTAGGGCTCATGGAAGGTGAAATCCCGTGCCAGGGGCTCGTTCAGATTTATAGAAAGAAGCGCAACGTCCTCTCGGTGATTTAATGCTGTTTGTTGGCGTGCGAGAGAAGGGAAACGTCCCTTCAAGTCTGGCCGAATTCACCAACTAATGGAAAGGAAGCACGTGGCAGAAATGTCAGAATGTACACTGCCATCAAGGAAAAATATGAGCACGTAACTACAACACAGGTCTCGGAAATGATGCCATAAAGGCCACGCGTCACACAGAGCAACATCTCTTTTCCATCTCGGGAACCGAGAAAGTGTGGCCTCAGTACCTCGAGATAATATCGGCTCCTTCGAAAAAAGCTTCCACGCAATCAGCTCAAAGCTTGGGGTGCTTGTGTATGAGCCGAGACGTAGAGCTAGGTACCTCGAAGCGTCAAACTCGGTCGCTCGAGCTGCTCACCGAGTTGGAGGATATGAATATATATATATACCGACGTATGAAGCTCGGTCAATTACCTCGCCGAGCCGAAAGACCGGAGATGAAACCAAGCTCGGCTAATGTCATGAAAGCTTCTACGCTTTACTAGGCTCAAAGCTTGGGGGGCTTGTGTACTGGCCGAGGAGTGAAACCCGACCATCGAGCTTGAATACCCGGCCCAATCTGGAAATTAAGGATGAGAAGTTAATATTGCCTTAAATAATCCTGATATTATCTGAAATAACCTTATTCGGTTAAAAGAGATAATATCCCTTAAATTAAGGGATAAGATATTGATATTATCCTTAAATAATCCTGATATTATCTGAAATAATCTTATCCGGTTAAAAGAGATAATATCCCTTAAATTAAGGAAATCACATCTCAAAGAAGATTTAAGAGATAAAAGGAGATAAATCCAGATCTCTAAAAGATATGGGGATCCTATTATAAAAGGAGGAGAACCCAAGAGAGAGACACACTTTTCACTGAACCCCGGTGACTCTCCCTTAAGCGTATTAGAGAAACTAGCTCGACCAAGTGACTATTGAAGAGTCCTTGCTCGCTGGTATTCATCAGATACAAGATAAAGGGATCGAGATCACTATGGCCAAGGGTTGAACCTAGAACTACGTCTGGCTTTGATTCCCATTGGGATACGTAGGATCGGAATACAACATTCTGTCAAGCCATAATAAAAAACAACCCCATCGTTCACTCTTGGTTTGACGTTCTACGACGAGATTCCAGCAAGTCGGATCTCGGCAGGAACAAAAGGGAATCAAAACATCTCACAGAAAAATCGATGAATAAGTTTTCTAAAGGAAAACAATGAAAAGAACTTAGGTACTTCAACTTCTAATGGTGCTGCATTACAATTCAAGTCAACTAACAATTGCTAGAGTATGGAAGTCACGGAAAGGATAGTGACTTAGTGTGTGTTTGGTTCCACTTCTGGAAATGCTAGAAGTGCTCCTGTACCAGTCAAATGTGATTTTAGTTAAAAAAGAGGTGTTTGGTTACACGTTAGGGGAAGCAATTTTGCATCCAAACTCAATTCTGATAGAAGCAGGTTCTGCTTTTGGATTGAAAAATTACACTAAGTTTTATATCAAACTTGATTTCAAAATGAAAATATCCAAACATAAATCACTTTACTTCAAACTCAATTATATTAAAATCAATTCTACAAAATCAATTCCATCCAAACACACACTTAATGGAAGGATGTTAATTCCATCATTGTAAACGTTACAAAAAAATTTTGCTAATTCAATGCAACTTTGCTAATTCTATCGAAGCACATAATCATGTCAGACTGGCAGTCAGAACACAGATCACACTTAAACACATCAAAAGGACTTATGGTAAAATGATAAACCCAAGCATGTTATTATCAAAGTGAATCAATATGAAATGCATCAATATTATTGAATGACTTGAATAAAAATACAAAGAGATGGGCTCCTTATATAGCCAAGCTTATGAGCTCATGATGAAAGAACTAATCCTAAAGAAAGTAACAATAAACTAACTAGTTAGTTACTAGAGATAAACCAATTAACTAAATAACAAATACATGTTAACAGAAAAACTGAATTAAGATCCCTAAAACTGAATTACTCAGAATCTGAATTTAATAACTCTAATACCCCCCGCAAGCTGAAGAGTGGATACTTGTCACCCGGAGCTTGGAAAGAAGAGTATGAAAAGGTGTTGGATCGAGGGGTTTTGTTAAAATGTCTACAAGTTGATCATGTGTTGAGATGGGTAAAAGGTGAAAAATCTTGGATTGGAGTTTCTCCCGGACTAGGTGGCAATCGATTTCGATATGCTTTGTCCTTTCATGAAATGTTGGATTGGTTGTGATGTATTGGGCTGACTGATTGTCACAGTAAAGCAAAGCTGGTGAGACAAAAGGAAGATGAAGTTCTTGAAAGACAAAAGTGAGCCATTGGAGCTCACACACTGTTGATGCCAAGGCTCTATATTCGGCCTCAGAGGAGGATCGAGAGACGGTTGACTGTTTCTTCGATTTCCAAGAGATCAATGAATGTCCCAAAAACACACAATAGCCCGTAGTTGATCTTCTGGTATCCAAACAACTTGCCCAATCTGAGTCAGAAAAACCTTTTAGCTGAAACTGAGAAGTAGCTGAATAGAATAAGCCATGTGCAGGTGTAGATTTAATGTAACGAAGAACTCTGGTTGCTGCTTGATAATGAGTGGAGGTGGGAGCACTCATAAACTGACTGAGTTGTTGAACAGAGAAACTAAGATCAGGGCGAGTATTTGTAAGGTAGAGCATCCTGCCTACAAGGTGTCTGTAAGCTACAGGGTCTTGCAAGAGTTCTCCACCATCTTTGTGTAGCTTAGTGTCCTTGGTCATAGGTGTGATGGCTGGTTTGGATGCTAAAAATCCTGCATCTAAAAGTATGTCTAGAGCATATTTCCGTTGACAAACATGGATGCCTTTCTTGGATCTAGCAATCTCGAATCCAAGGAAGTATTTAAGGTTGCCATGGTCTCGAATCTTGAACTTGTGATGCAAAAACTGTTTTAAAACAGTGATCTCTTGAATATCATTCCCTGCCAAAATCAAATCATCAACATAAACTAGTATGATTGTAAAAGAGTTATGTTTATGCTTAAAAAACAAAGAATAGTCAGAATGAGATTGAGTATAGCCTTGAGAGAGTAAGGAGGAAGAGAGCTGGGCAAACCACTACCTACTAGATTGTTTTAATCCATATAGGGATCTCTTCAATTTGCAAACTTGATTTGGTTGAGAAGGAGTGATGCCTGGAGGGAGTTCCATATAAACTTCCTCATCAAGGTGACCATGAAGAAAACCATTTTGGACATCTAGCTGAGCAAGATGGCAATTGCTGGAAGCTGCTATGGCCAGAAGTAGGCGAATTGTAATCACTTTGGCAACTGGGGAGTAGGTATCAAAATAATCGATACCTTCAGTTTGTATAAAACCTCTAGCAACTAGCCTAGCTTTATATCTCTCTAGAGTGTCAGCAGCCTTGAGTTTGATCTTGTACACCCACTTACAACCTATAGCCTTCTTTCCTGCAGGAAGAGTAGTGTTGTCCCATGTATTGTTCTGATTAAGAGCAACAATTTTAGAATCCATTGCTTTAATCCATTCTGGAGATTGAGAGGCCTGTTTATATGTCTTAGGTTCAACCATAGTGGAAACGGTAAGTGTGTAATGCCTATGTGCAGGGGATAGTTTTGAGTAATCCAAATATGAAGATAAAGGATAAACAATAGTAGAATCTTGTTGCATTAATTAATCCATTCTGGAGATTGAGAGGCGTGTTTATATGTCTTAGGTTCAACCATAGTGGAAACGGTAAGTGTGTAATGCCTATGTGCAGGGCATAGTTTTGAGTAATCCAAATATGAAGATAAAGGATAAACAATAATAGAATCTTGTTGCATTAATTGAGAATTAGCAGGATTGCAATGAAAATCCTGAAGATAAGTTGGTGTTTTCCTTACTCTAGTCAACCTCCTTAAGTGTGTAATAGGGTCATTGTCCTGAGACAAAGCCTCAATATGTGTGGTATGTGAAGTGTCATGATGAGTGATTGCTGGAAAGTCTAAAAACAAAGTATCAAGAGTAGCATCAGATGATCAGGAGATAAAGAAGCAGATAAAGAAGAATCATTAGTAGTCAAAGAAGTGGCAAAAGGAAATATATGTTCACAAAAAAGAGCATTTCTAGAGACAAAAATCTGTCTTGACTGTAAATCAAAAATCAAATAGCCTTAGTTCCAGGTTGAAAGCCTAGAAAAACACATTTTCTAGCCCTGCTATCCAGTTTTGTTCTCTACTGAGTGATTGTTGAAGCATAAGACAAGCAGCCAAAAACTTTTAAATTCATAAAGGTAAGTGGATTAGAAAACAACATTTCAAAAGGAGTTTTGTGATGAAGAAAAGGAGTAGGCATTCTATTGATAATGTAAACAGCATGACAAACAACATATGACCAAAAAACTTTGCATAATTTGGAATGAAATAAAAGAGCTCTAGTGATGTCAAGAATATGTCTATGCTTTCTTTCTACTTTAGAATTTTGTTGTGGAGTCTCCACACAAGAAGTTTGATGAATAATACCATAAGCATCATAAAAGGATGGCATGTTAAATTCTTGTCCATTATTTGACCTAATAATCTTAATCTTAGAATCAAATTGTGTAGAGACTAACTACAAAAATTTAGTAATGATAGGTCTAGTATCAGATTTGGATTTCATTAGGTATAACCAAGTATGCCTAATAAAATCATCAACAATAGTCAAAAAATATGTATAACCTTGAATAGAAGGAACATTTAGAGGTCCCCAAATGTCCATATGGACTAAATCAAAAGGTTTAAGAGAAATAGTTTCACTAATAGGAAAAGGAAGTTTAGTTTGCTTGGCTATATGACAAGAATCACAAACAAAAATTTATTGATGTTGATATAAGGAAACTGTTTACAAAGAGTATTAAGAATAGTCAATGATGGATGGCCTAGCCTAAAATGCCAAACATCAAAATTGGAAGTACTAACTGCTGTTACAGTAGTTTGATTGTGTGCAGAAACAGAAAGGTGTGCAGAACTAGGGGAAACATTTGTTTGTTGTAGAATGTATAAGCCATTGCAAGCCTTAGCAGCACCAATCATCCTCAGTGAAGGGAGTGCCTGTAGGATACAATGATTAGAAGAGAAAATTAGTTGGCAATTCATTGAAGTAGTTAAAGATTGTACAGAAATTAGATTAAACTGAAAAGTGGGAATGTGCATCACATTGGTTAAAGTGATATTAGTTCTAATATTAACTATACCAGAATGAGTAGCTATGATTGTTTGCCCATTTGGTAAATGGATAGAAATAGGAGAAATGGTGTTATATGTATGAAAAAGAAATTGATGGCAGCACACATGAACAGTGGAGCCAGTATCTAAAAGCCAAGAAATAGGGTGAAAGGAAGAAGTACCTGACTGTCTTAGATGAGAGATCATGTGCTTGGGAGGAGCATCATGATTGTCAGGGTTACTCACTGGAATAGAGGAAGAAGAAGGCTCACTATTGGACCCTTGCAATAGAGAAAGCAGATTCTTGCAATCATCTTGGCTAAGTTGAATAGAAGCAGCAGGCTTATGAGTCTGATTAGATGATCGAGTATTGCCAGGCTGGTCAGCAAAGGTTGCATTGACAGGTTTATCTTGATTCTTGGCCTGAAATCCTGGTGGAAAGCCATGCTTAAAATAGCATGTTTCCACTGTATGAAACTGTCTTCCACAGAAGGTGCAGTGTTTATTATTATTGGATCTTCCACGACCCCTACTTCCTTGATAGTTAGGAGTGCCTCTTCCTTGGGATCCTCTGGAAGGTGTCCATGTAGTACTATTATTTGCAGCAACAAGAATTGGAGAGGCATGAAGATTGGAGTCAAGAACCTTTCTTTCTTGTTGACTTACCAGAGAAAAGACTTTGTTAATTGGAGGAAGAGGTTCAAGTAGAAGGATTTGGGTTTTAACAGTGTTAAAATTGTCATTAAGACCTTTCAAAAAGCAAATGACATATTCATTGTCCTTATGCTGTTTCATGGAAGCTGTAAGGTTGCAGGGACAAGGTGAATTGCAAGAACAAACGGGAATAGGTCTTAAAGAATCCAATTCTTCCCAAAGGGTTTTCAAATCAGTGTAAAATTGAGAAACAGTGCGATCTCCTTGCTTAATTGAATGTAAGTCTTGAAGAATGTCAAAGATACGAAAATGGTTACCTTTAGAGAACCTTTCATGGAGATCAAGCCAAAGAAGGTGAGCATTATCAATATAAATTGTGCTTTGTGCAATAGGTTGGGTGAGGCATCGGTTGAGCCAAGAAAGAACTATGTTGTTACATCTCTCCCAAGCATCAAAAAGAGGATCCGTTGGAAGGGGAGAAAGAATAGTGCCATCAACAAACTTGTGCTTGTTCTTTGATAGCAAAGCCCTCTTCATAGCACGAACCCAAGAATGGAAATTATCACCATTGAGGGGTGGTGACACCAGAATGGCCCCTGGATTTTTGCCAGGATGGAGATAATAGAGGCTAGTAGGTACTTGGGATGGATCAATAGTAGGGTTGGGGTTGATGACAACATTAGAGGAGTCGCCATTAGAAGATGAATCGGATTCAGCCATTATGGGCATAGAAAAGCAAATGAAAAGAAGAACAATTGATAGAATGCGGAATCTAGTGCTCTGATACCATATTGTCATAGTGAATCAATATGAAATGCATCAATATTATTGAATGACTTGAATAAAAATACAAAGAGATGGGCTCCTTAAATAGCCAAGCTTATGAGCTCATGATGAAAGAACTAATCCTAAAGAAAGTAATAGATAAACTAACTAGTTAGTTACAAGAGATAAACCAATTAACCAAATAACAAATATATGTTAACAGAAAAACTGAATTAAGATCCCTAAAACTGAATTACTCATAATCTGAATTTAATAACTCTAATAAATGTAAACACTTATAAATATTTGAGATAGTAGATCAAGTCCAAGCTCATCCAAATTAGGAACAACATTTGAAAGTCTTAGACGGCTCCACTGAGGGTACTGTAAGTCTAAGATGACCCCATTCTCTCTTATACTATTAGTTGCAACACCAATGAAGAAATAAAAATGAAGAGTTTGTATGCAAAAGTGAGGCCATGGTCAAGTCTAAAATAAGCATATTCATCATTTCAATCCTACACTAAGTACTGGCAGCATTCCTAAGATTTCCAATGCTCTGTGAATGATCATTCATCCTTTCTTTCATTGCTTACAAACATAAGCAACACATTTTTCAACTGAATTACCAAATCAAAATAAACTTTCATTCTTCCTCCTAAAAATAGAGATGTTTCCACATATTTTTGTTTTATAAAAATTATCAACTATCTGCCCTAACTCACTATACATGAAGCCATATCTATTGTTCATAGTAATGCCTATAACTTAATGATCTAGGCAAGTAACTGTTAATTGAGATTTGAGACAAATAGAAAAGCGAAGTTAAGCTTTTGATAAAGTGTACCCTCCTATCAAAATTCTAAATTCTGGTTTCTCAATCTTTGAAATTTTTTATGATCATAGTAGACATAGAGCATTGGTTAGAGAAATTGTAGGAGCCAGAGACAATAACCTTAAAATTAAAAATGCCCCAAATATGCATTAAAAAACCTATCACCCAGGCTTTGTTTAAAGCATAAGCTCTTATGACCTGCACACACAAATAGGAAAGTATAATTGATTAAAGGAAAGCATCAAATAGGCAATAGGTCCAACATAAACCTTTGATCAATATGGCAATTTGATAATCACAAAACTAAAAATAATTACTTAATGAATAATAATTTACTTTCTTTGGTGTGTTGCCTGTGTACAGTGTTGTTAGGATCGAGAGCAAGATCGCAAGATCGTGCGTTTCTGCGATTTTCTCCCTTTGTTTCGTGCTAACTCGCATCTAGGATCGTCTTCTGCTTAAATCGGTCTGTAATCGGCGATTTTACTCGAAAAATCGTAAGATCGGCGTGTTTTGCGTTTCACCCGATCAGTTCCCTTTCGTTTTCAGGCTGGGCCTTTGTTTTCGACCCGTTTCGAAAATCCGGGTTTTTACAACCCAGTAATTTTTTAACGGGTTAAAAGTAAAAAAACCCTGACCCCATTCTAAATTCCCATTCGACAGCCCCGTATTCCATTCCATTCGATAACCCCGTTCTCCCTCTCTCAGAAATTGGTCCACCGTCGTCGTCTTCCTCTCCCAGACACACCGCCACCACCGCCGCCGCCGCCCCTTCCTCTCTTCCTCTCTTAGACGCTCGCGGTCCCTTGTTCTTCATCACTGTCTTCTTCATCTCAGACGCGTTTTCGACATCTCTGTTTCTACTTAGTTCTTATTTGAAGAACAACATTGTCTTCAAATGCTCCTGCTAATAGGGACGAAGCTGGTATGAGTGGGAGTGGCAAGACTAATCTGAAAGCTTCTGGGACTAGGTCTGATGTGGCATGGCAACATGGGGTTTCAGTGGATGGGGATGCAAGAAAAATAAAATGTAAATATTGTGAGATGGATAACCGAGGGAGTCTACCGTACGAAGCATCATTTGGCAGGGACTGCAAAGGACGTTGGAGCTTGCTTGTAGGTCAGTGCCTGATACAGTTAGGAGAAATGTGGGACATTGTGACTTCATTGCAAAAGAGACTCATCAATAAGTCAAGCCAAAATGAGCATGAAGGAGGTGCTAGTGCAACAGCTGATGAGGACATTCTAGATCTCACGGTCCCAGTAAATGTTGGAGGCAATGTTGGTGTTGGTGGTGGACCTGTAGATGATCTGCAGATTCCTATTGATGATGATGTTGATGAGATAGTTGGAGGACTTGGAGATGATGATATAAATGAGAATGAAGATGATATGATGGATGAGGATGACTATCCTGAGATTATGTTAAATTCTCTCTTAGATTAGATGGCTAGAGTTAGCTTGACTTGATTTTGATTATGAACTTCTTATGCTTTTGTCTTATTTTATTATTAAGAACTTATGTTTATGAACTTATTATGCTTGTGTTATGTATTGGATTTGGTTTCTTATGAATTATGATTATGGATTTTCCTTATCTACATTGTTTTCCATGCATATGTACATGTATAAGTATAATTCTCTACTTTAGCTAGGATCTTACGATCCTTCGAGTTACGATCTTCCATCCCCCTCCCGATCCTCGCTAGAATCTCGATTTTCACAATAATGGTTATGATTGGTACAGATGAAACAGGGTATAAGGACACAAATGAGTTTAAATCAGATGACATATGATGACATGCTCTTGAGTCAAGGATCCATAAGGATGGAGATATACCTGAGGAGCCAGAGGAGGACAAACCTATATTGGATTGGGCAGACATAGCAGACATGACAGACATGACAGATGGCTGTGTGGCAAGAAACCTCTGGAATTGCTCAGCAAGATCAGCTACTGAAGGACTAGGAAGAGATGTGCTCTCGTCAGAAGGAGGAATAACTGCATTAGTATTAGGTGCTGGAGGCCTGAAGTGCTTGAAGTTGTGTTGGTTGAACTGACTAGGAGGTCTCCATTGAGAAGGTTGTTTCACCAGTTTTGGACATTGAGCTTTCCAATGACCATTATTCTTGCAGAAGTTACACTCATCATAACCAACCTTTCCATAAGATTTTCCTTTATTAGAAGGAACAACAAAAACAGATAAATTGGGACTTGGGAGAATTCCTTTATCAGATTACCACTTAAGGCAGATTTCTTCAGCTAACAACTCATTAACCACTGAATCAACAGTTGGGAGAGGATTGCGGTGTAGAATCGACCCATGAATCCCCTAAAATCATCTCGAAGAGCCATCAAAAAGTGAACCAGGTGTTGTTCTTCTCTACGACCAGTGTACACTTAAAAAGCTTGCAATTCTGCAGATTCAGTAAGAGCCAATTGATCCCAAAGGTTGGACATAGCAGAATAGAACTCTTGGATGCTCAGGTTGTTTTGTTGAAGAACCTAAATAACAATTTCCAGCTGGTATTGCTTTGCAAAATTGGACTGCACATACAACCTTTTCAAATGATCCCAAACCTCATTGACTGTTTCATATTTTGCTAATTGAATGCCTATTGACTACGAAACAGAATTATTAATCCAAGTAATAATCTTCGAATTATTTGCTTTCCAAGATTCTAACTCAGTTGCATATTTTCCATCTTTTTCATATTTTGGCTTAACAGAAGATCCAGAAACATAACCCCACATTCTCTTGCCTTTCAAAAACTTTTCAACACATAACTCCAATATGAATAATTATGCCCATTCAATTGCACACTAATAGCTTGAAGAGAATCATCCTTTTCACCCGTCATTGCTTCTATTTTCAAATAACAACGAAACTGACAAATACAAATAATGAAGAGAGGACAGAAATAATAACAGATTCAATAAGTCCAGCAAGAAAAATACCGGATGGATACAATCGAACGATACCTCGGTGATAAAAAAAATTCAAAACACTGGAACAGGGACTTTTTGTGCAAAATGATGGCTATTAGAGCAATAGTCCAAACGATGGAACAGTGGCTTCATGAAAAAGTTCTAAATGATGGCATTTAGTGCAATATGTCCAAATGGTGGAACAGGGCCCCAATCTTCTTCGATTAAAAAGCATAAATATCTTCACTCTATTTCTTCCAAGCGGTGGATGGAATAAACCTTGCTCATGATACTATGTTAAGAGAAGCAATACTACAGTAAAGGGACATAGAGAAGATGAAGAGAGAACAAAGGGGAATAAGAATGGTTGCTAGGGTTTCATTAGAATGCAAAATGAATCTCTTAAATTACAATAGATAGCAAAATGAATAAATATAAATAGGCAACAAGCAAAAGACTAAACTACCCTTGAGACATAAATAAATAAATAAAGGGACTATATAATCTAACAAATTTAAACTGTAGACTTGAAGGGCCTGAAGTTCTTGAAGCTTCCCCTTTGAACTTCACATGGAAAAGATGTATTGGCAAATAGATTAAAAAGAAAGATAAAACATTCAAACTATCAACTTGAATCTCAATAAATAACCTGCAGTGAATGCAACCAAGTGCTAAAGCAATGGAAGAAGAGGTTTCTAAAAATAAATCAGTGGCTCCATCCATGAAAAGGAAGAAGAGGTTTCTAAAAATAAATCATAAATACAAAATAACATTGAGGAAAAGATCGAATAACTTGCCATTCTTATTGTGAAGATTTCATTTCAACGTCGAGCTAAATATCCAAGACCTTCTAATGACGCTCTACACTACAATGCACAAATTTCCCCCTCTACCAAAATGCTCTTGCATTCGAATTCAACAAACATCAGGAGATAGCATAAAAAATGTAACATCAACTAAAATCCTCGTTCCAGAAGCAAAACATATTCAGTTCATTTTGCCTAATAGGACTTTCAGATCCAACTAGAAGGAAAAAAATCCTTACCTTGATAGCTCCCGATAGACATCGTCGAATCATGCAATCAATATCAATGCAGTAAAATGCATTTGTTTTGAACGAATATGTCTCAGATGCAAAGAGAAAAAGGCAAGGGATCGAAAAGGAGAAAACAAATGGAGAGATAAAAAAAAAAAATCCTTACCTACACTTTCTTCCTACCCTTTTTGACCTTCTGCGTCTCCTTCTTCATCTGAGGAAGAGAGAAATGATGCGATTGTTCTGCCCTTGCAACGTGGGAGGAAGACAGAAGCCAAACTAAGAGATAGAGATGAAGGGGGAAGAGTTTTAAATGAGAAAAGGGCAAGAGAGAGAAATGCATTGAAAATAGGATGCATTGGAAACTATTTGTATTTAATATTTCATATTCTAAATTCTGAAAGAAACGGGCTCCTAGAGATGAAGTGGTAAGTTCCCGACAAATCTTCCCTATCCAAGAACCATTGTAACCAATAACACGGTGAGAGAAAGAGAGCCAATAAAATAATTAAAAGAAATCTTAATAATAACAATAACAATTCAAATTCAAATAAAAGATAATAAAAGATATTCACTTAATGAGCTGTGCATTGCACGGTTAACAAGAAAAAAAATTTGCGGTAATCAATGGGGTAGGTTAAACTATAAGTTGTATTCCACTATCCATTGTGTATCAATTTTTTTTGTTTGAAGACTTAAATGAAGTTTGTTAAAAATAGAAAGGTTTGAAATAACTTCGTTTAGAAGTCATTGTATAATAAGATGTCACTTGTAAAAAGTTTTTTTGAAAGTAGACTTGATTTATATTATGTATAGATAGGATTTTGTTGAAATGATGGGGTTTTCTTCTCTCTCTTTTTTCCTTTGTCTTTCCAATTGTGAAAATATTGAAAGGGAAAATTGAGACCTCACCCCTGTGTGGGTGTTGTGTTTATAATATCAAAAGTGAAGGTCCAAATTGAAAAATGGATTTGGTACCTTTCTCTCTATCTCTCTCATCTCTTATTTTCTCTATCATATTTTCCCTCCATTTTTTCCTATCTCTCATCTAATTTTTGCCTAAAGTCACCAAAGTCGCCATTTTTCAAAGGCACCAAATCCTTGCTCTTGGGAGGAACACGTTCCATTTTTGTGAAAAGCAAAGTAAAAGCCAAAAGACCAAATGAAAGTAAAATGACTGACACTTGAAAAGGGTGGAGAAGGACGATACGGAAGCAGTCAAAGCATTTTTCAATTTTTTTTACTATTATTCAATGGTGACTTCTAGGATGAGGGAGCTAATAAGTCCCTCACCTATGAGGGAGCCAAAATGGCCATAGGATATATTTATTAAATAAGTGGATGGCTGAGATGAAGTGATTGTTACCTAATGTTCAGGTTGCATTAACTTTTTCATATTCACCCCAGTATTTTGCAAAAAGTTGAACATATATAAGAGAAGCCATCGATGGAAATTCCTTGCAACTGAACATACAGAAGCCCTATTACTCAAGAAACTTCTTGTCAAACAAATATCCCACTTCATGTTCTCTATCCCTTCTAGTTGGTGGCACGGAGACTAGCGGTTCGACGACGAAACAGTCGTTGTGGTGGCAGAAGTGTTTAATGGTGGTGTTTCATTAGCCATTATGGTTCGACGACCGAATGTCGGGATGAAAGGAAAAACACTATCAGATCTAGGTAAAAAAGGGAAAAACAAAAAACTTTACTTTACTCTTGGTGAGAAGATGAAACGTCAATCTAATTTGTGTTGAAATGATGCGAAAATGGCCAAAAATATCTGGAACGGAATTGGGTAACGCAAATACCCATCATGCAGAAAACGGGTCTTGATGACCCGGCCGGAGGATGGAAACGGATCCAAAAAAAATCTCAAATAGTGAAGTTAGGCTTGTAGGAAATAATGTAGCTCGCATGGTTCCTAGTAATTTTACTAATTGAAATCTTTGAGGTTGTTGGACTTAAGTGATGACAATATTGAGCTTCCATTGCCTAACTTTCATGATGATGTGAAGGTTATTATTGAGGGTAACCTTCTTCTTGCTAATCAAACTGGACCTATCAGCAACCCTCCATTTGTAAATTCACAGCCATCACTGCATAACCCATCCCCACCTACATCCTCCAATAAGCCACGTGTTCCAGGTTAGAGTTCATACTTAAATCAATCAAAACCATTTGGCTTCAAAAGATTCAAAACAATATAATAGCAACAGTGGTTGGTGTTGTAGCCTTTACAGTTGTAGCTATTTCAGTTTTTTATCTCTTCATATATTGCTCGAAGAAGAAAAGGGCCTCACTGGAAGCTCCAAGTTCCATTATGGTTCACCCTAGATATCCATCTGATCCAGAGAATGTGGTTAAAACTGTAACAAAAGCTTATCAATAAATATTGGATAATACTTAAGTATTTGTGATCATATAACTAAAGACTAATCCCTCCAAAAAGATTAACTACATGATATTTTAGCCATAATTTTCATCTTAAGCCACTATTGTGATCACATAAGTGAAGACTAATCCCTCCAAAAAGATTAACTAAATGATATTTTAGCCATAATTTTCAACTTAATCCACTAACATGACTTTTGCAAGGAAAAGTCTTACCTCACAATACACTGGTCTTAATCCACATTTCATTCTTTGATCTTACTAAATCCCAAAGAAATACTATCCAAATAAGATCAATGGCAAATTCATTTAAGTTATGTGTACACCATTTAGTGGAAACTATAAGACAATAAACCTAACCCATTATGATTATGATACTCTACAAAAGTGAAACAAATTAGTCCATCAATTAAAAAATAAGGTTTAATGAAAAATGGATTTTGTTCATAATTCAATTCAATTTCAAGCAAGCAAAAAAATCATCACTATCCTGAGAATCATTCCAACCAAAAGCACTTATATCACAGCTCAAAATAGCTACCATCACAAAAAAGTATACAATTTGAAACCATTGTTTTAAAAAGAAAATTAAAAACTTAAGTTGAACAACAAATTAGATATAAGATAATAGCAGACACAGACAGAACTTTGGTCTTGGAAGTAAAAAGACAAAAGCTCCGACAGGAAGAATTCCAGGATATGACATACCTGGAATAAAACTAAAATGCAGAAATTAATTTGAATCAAATTTTGGCAAAACATATTTATTCAATGAAATTTGAGCAAATAACAATGACACGAAGAAGCAACAACAACAACAAAGATTATATAACTTGGTGGATAATGAGCAAGAATAATTCCTACAATATAGGAATGGCATTGATATTCCTACTAAATCTCCATGGAAACAATCTCTATTCATCACTTTGAAAAAATCCACTATAATTTATTGCTAATGTAACAGGAAAACTAAAAACAAAAACAAAAAACCAAATAAAAACATAGACATGAATAGCAGTAACTAAGATTAAAGGCTAAAATATTAAGGATTAAAGAGCAATCTTATTTTTCATCAATTTTTATGCAAGTAGAATTTTGAAAACTGAATAGATGAACCTAAAAATACAAATTTTAAAAATTTATGAAACCCAAAAGTAGAATTTTGAATAGTTGAGCTTGAATTCAAAGAAAGACACAATATTGTAGCTTAAATATCCATCATTGCAAAGATCGCAGAAGAAGAGACGACTTGTCACCTTCAAGACCTATTGATTGGAAGGTGTTTTGAAGACTGATCACTTAAAAAAGTTCCCTCACGATAATAAAAACCTACAGTGGCCATCCGATAACCGTGATAGAATTTTAGATAAAGGATAAAAATGTTAAACTTGGACACATAAGTAGAAAAAAGAGACGAAATTTGACATTGACCACCGATAAAAAGTTTGTAAGTAGGATTCAAAGCCTGCATATTTAATAGATAAGCAAATTATATGCAATAACAACCTGATATTCCATCAATTTCTCAGCATGCTCAATTTCCTCTTTACTTGATTCCTTAAAGAACCTGTGACAACCACAATCAATAAAATTAATCATTCAAAGCAAACAAATTAAGTTGAAACAAATGAGATATCTTAAAGATAATAAAGAGCGTTACTTAGCAAGACCCCTTAGCGCAAAGTGTCAGAAGATTTGGTTACAATACAATATAAACTATTAGTGTCTCTATTCTTCTTTCATGTATAAGTTGTGACTAGTCAGTTTCTAAACCAAACTATTTTATCTTTTAAAAATTCCTTTTACAAAATAAGATGTTTTTCATTCAAAATAAAAGAGGATTCAATCTGAAAGACAAATAAAAATGAAAAGAATCTTAACAAAGAAACCTTCCTTATGGCTTCAACCAAACACACGCCAAGGGTCCAAGCCCAAAGCCATATCTTAGCTCTAAGTAGGTCTCTTATCTTAAAAGAATGTGTATGAATCCTTAAACAAACGTCAGTTAGTGATACACCATTCATTTCAGTATCACTAATATGCACAAACGCACTGCATCGGCTTAGAAATGAATCAAAGACACCAAAAAAAAAAAGTCGCAAATGAATGGGAATTAAATAGCATTTTTCGAGAGTAAGGAGATCAAAACCTTAACTTTTGGGTTTACCTGCAATTCCTCTAAGGGTTAACAACTGCAGAGTAATGTTTGGCAACCAGTTTCAGCTTTGCAAAAATCAGTTCCTTCTTGTTGGTCTACTATATCTTATATGCTATATTTCTTTTATATAGAAAAGAGTTGGAGCATTTTCAAGCTCTTGTTGAAGCTCAATCCCCAAAGGTGATAACAATTAACAAACAAATTTATAGGGTCCACCAATTCACAAAACTAAACCAACTAACAAAAATGAAGGGACAATTCATAACCTAATATGTAGTTAAAATCAATTTGTAACCTGCTACTACTAAAGAATGAAGTATAGGGGGGAAAAACAAAGAATAAAACTCAGTTTACATGAAGTATTACTTTCTGTTAGCTAGAAGCTTCATCAACATTGCAATTTTCCTGCGAACACAAGGATAAACAGGGAAGGTGGGAAATAGGGTGAAAAATTGAGAAATGATTGAACATGAAATGTAGTGAGAATTGAATTATGCAGAAGAAGGGGGAATGAGAATACCCTAACCCTAGGACATAACGATAGAAATGAATCATAGAGAAAAAAGAAAGAAGGGAAGAAGAAAGAAAAGAACTTGGTACCATCACGAGCCTCTGAAACTGAGTCAAGGAAGATGCCGCCACCTTCCATGCTTCTCTTCTCTCTCTCCCTCTCCTTCTGCTTCTCCCCCGCTTCTCACCATCCTCTTCTTCTTCCTCTCACCATCCATCATTCTCCCTGAACCAGGAAAGCCAATTCAAGCTCTCTCTGGACGACCCAGACTCCACACTCTCCTGCGACCCAACCAACACCACCGCTACAGTGGCCGACCTCTCCGATGCCAACCTCGGAGGCCCTTTTCCAGCTTCCATCCTCTGCCGCCTCACCAACCTCTGACGGAAAAACGAAGAACTTCAACTGAGAGAAGCAAGGGTTTGCGGGGGAAACAAAATGTAATTAAAAAAATAAGAAATAAAAAATCATTAAAAAAGTCATTAAAGTTCCTTAATTCAAGGAGAAGTAGCCACGTCAGATATACAGAAGAAAATGTTATTCCATTTTTAGATATGTATTGTTATTTCATATTCTAAATTCTGAAAGAAACGGGCTCCTAGAGATGCAGTGGTAAGTTCTAGACAAATCTTCCCTTTCCAAGAACCATGGTAACCAATAACACGGTGAGAGAAAGAGAGTCAATAAAAGAATTAAAAGAAATATTAATAATAGCAATAACAATTCAAATTCAAATTCAAATAAAAGATAATAAAAGATAATCACTTAATGAGCTGTGTATTGCACGGTTAACAAAAAAAAAATTGTGGTAATCAATGGGGGTAGGTTAAACTATGAGTTGTATCCCACTATCCATTGTGTATCAATTTTTTTTGTTTGAAGACTTAAACGAAGTTTGTTAAAAATATAAAGGTTTGAAGTAGCTTCCTTTAGAAGTCATTGTATGATAAGATGTCGCTTGTAAAAAGTTTTCTTGAAAGTAGACTTGATTTATATTATGTATAGATAGGATTTTGTTGAAATGATGGGGTTTTCTTCTCTCTTTTTTTTTCCTTTGTCTTTCCAACTGTGAAAATATTGAAAGGGAAAATTGAGACCTCACCCCTGTGTGGGTGTTGTGTTTATAATATCAAAAGTGAAGGTCCAAATTGAAAAATGGATTTGGTGCCTTTCTCTCTATCTCTCTCATCTCTTATTTTCTCTATCATCTTTTCCCTCCATTTTTTCCTATCTCTCATCGTATTTTTGCCTAAAGTCACCAAAGTCACCATTTTCCAAAGGCACCAAATCCTTGCTCTTGGGAGGAACACGTTCCATTTTTGTGAAAAGCAAAGTAAAAGCCAAAAAACCAAATGAAAGTAAAATGACTGACACTTGAAAAGGGTGGAGAAGGACGATACCGAAGCAGTCAAAGCATTTTTCAATTTTTTTTTTACTATTATTCAACGGTGACTTCTAGGGTGAGGGAGCTAATAAGTCCCTCACCTATGAGGGAGCCAAAATGGCCATAGGATATATTTATTAAATAAGTGGATGGCTGAGATGAAGTGATTGTTACCTGATGTTCAGGTTGCATTAAATTTTTCATATTCACCCCAATATTTTGTAAAAAGTTGAACATATATAAGAGAAGCCATCGATGGAAATTCCTTGCAACTGAACATACAGAAGCCCTATTACTCAAGAAACTTCTTGTCAAACAAATATCCCACTTCATGTTCTCTATCCCTTCTAGTCGGTGGCACAGAGACTATCGGTTCGACGAGGAAACAGTCGTTGTGGTGGCAGAAGTGTTTAATGGTGGTGTTTCATTAGCCATTATGGTTCGACGACCGAATATCGGGATGAAAGGAAAAACACTATCAGATCTAGGTAAAAAAGGGAAAAACGAAAAACTTTACTTTACTCTTGGTGAGAAGATGAAACGTCAATCTAATTTGTGTTGAAATGATGCGAAAATGGCCAAAAATATCTGGAACGGAATTGGGTAACGCAAATACCCATCATGCAGAAAACGGGTCTTGATGACCCGACTGGAGGAAGGAAACGGGTCCAAAAAAATTCTCAAATTTAAAGTTTAAATATAAAAAAGTATCCACTATCTCAGCACCAGTTCGCGTCACGGTGGTTGGAGTGACTTAACATTGGACTAATTGAGCACGGTTTGATTCCCACCATGTACAATTTTAGTTTTTTGTTTCCGGTTATAAATAAGTACAAGAGAATAAAATAAAACAAGTGCAATTGCAGCGATAAGGATCATTCCTATGACCTGATCCCCGTATATTAGCTATTGTCCAAGCCCATAACCATCACGCCAATAAGCTCAAATATATTACTTATTAAAATTTTAATCATTAAATTCAAGGAAACGTTTGACTACCTCCACCTACCTGCAGCAGGGTCAACAAGGCCCATTTTACAGAGAAATGGGTTTACGCCACCAGCCAAATCAATAAGGGGGGAGGACTCGCCGAAGAAGAATCTGTTATCGCGTAATCACCACCACCGCTCCGCCGTGGCTTTTCACCAAATCGCTATTCATTTTACTAGATATGTCGTCTCCGCCGCGTTACTCCATGAGACACCACACCCGGATCTGCCACCCATGAAGCATCGCGGTCCATCAGGAAGCATTGTCGCTGCTCCGTTCCGTCATTGAAGTATTATGCGGCCGTCCTTGCTCGTCATCCTGCGCCGTTATAACATGGCAATTTTGTTGGAAGTTTTGGTTTTAAAATTAGTGTCAAATGGTTTTAACATGGCATTCCTCGCCTGATGAAGATGGTGCAGTACTGTGGTGGTTTGTTGATGCATAAATAAAAAATAAAAACAAAACTATTCTATTTCAGGGGCTATAATGCAAAACAACATATTTACACATATCTACCATTAAGATTTTAAACTTATTGATAATACACAATGTTTATTAGGGGTGTAATAGGGTCGGTTTTGATCAGATTTGAGGGGTTTCATCATCCGAACCAATCAAATTTAATCGGTTCGGATTTGTCAAATTTTCAACTACGGATCCGAACCGAACCGGTCACAATCGGATCGGTTCGGTTCAGATCATCGGGTTACCTATTAAATTTTTTTTTACACTTAAATATTAATAAAAAATTAGAAAAATAAAATAAAATATACATATTTAATTATTAATTATATTAAATATCTATATAATAATATATTAATATTATATAAAAAAAATTAAAATAAATATTTTATAGGGTTCGGATCGGATTATATTTTTCGAATCCGAGACCCGAACCGATCTTGTTTGGATCGGCGTTTTGGAATCCGATCCGATGATCCGAACCAATCCACCAAAACCGGTTCGGATCGGTTCGGATCCGTCGGGTTCGCGGATCGGATCGGATCAGATCGATCCGCTTACACCCCTGATGTTTATCTAGTGTAACAAGTCATTTTGGCTCCCTGACAAGGGAGGGACTTATTACCCTAAAAGCCACCTTATTCAACAAGCAGAAAGCTTATTCTATATTTTTTTTTTACTTGAGCTTAGTTGTTGGGCTCAAAAAAAAAACTTGTAACCGTAAATATGAATTTGCGCTATATGTGGTCATGTGAATGGGCTGAGAGCAATGAAGAAAATATTTGTTTTTTTTTCAAAATAATAATAACACCCCGAATAAAATTAGGTGTTCAATAAGGTAATTTATCCTTCCCTTAATAAAATCTGAAACTCTGTGTATCTTATTGATATGAAAACAAACACACACACACATATATATATAGTCACACACACAAGGACATAGAAAACGTGTTCTACCAAACACTCCAAACTAATCTCTACTGATTCTAACAATCTTTCTAAATTATAAATACAAATAAATCACCCTAAACTACGTCCAAAAATATCTCCTCAATCAAGTTGATCTTCTGGTGATTGGTTGAATATTACAACTGTACAATTAGAGCACATATCACTCATATATTAACCCCCCAAGTTGGTGCATGAAGATCATATATGCTTGGTACCTGAGGCCTTGGTGAAAAGGTCTGCAAGTTGAGTATGAGTAGGAACAAATGATGGACAAACATTTTTCTTGATAATTTCATCACGAATAAAATGACAATCCACTTCAATATACTTAATCCGTTCATGAAAAACAATATTTCTAGCGATGTGAAGAGCAGATTGACTATCACAATAGATCTATCACAGTTCTCTATCACACTATATTTCCCTCAAGCAGTTTTTCAGTTGGGATAAGATATAAAGTTAGTAAATTCAAATTTTAGCTAGCAGTTTTTCAGCTAGGATAAGGTATAAATTTAGTAAATTCAAAATTTAGCTTCTAATCAATATATGTTAATTAGAGGATGTTGAGGGAAATATCTCCCCTTGCAGAAGAGCTAACATTTATTGATAACCTTTCTACTACTAGGTCTTCAAGTATAGGACATGCTGGGAGAATCTTCACGAGATCTAAACCTTTAGAGAATTAAATGCTCTTCAACCGCAAGGTCGTGAGTGAGGGGATATTGAACAAACCTTGAAGGGTTTTCACCTTTATATTACTCAAGTCGAGAACCACCAGGGTTATGCAAGTGAATACGACAGGCAACACAGTGATCAAAGGATACGCCTCAAGGTGGCAGTGCTTAAGGCCACGTTCAAGAAAAACCTCTACCCATTTTGTAACATTGGAATCGTCAGTGGGCAAACGCCATTTGTACCTATACAAACGCTTCTACATACAATGTACCATTTTTGAAGGAAAAAAGGTAAAAAAAAAATAGAGAGATGGAATCATACGAAAAGGGTGGAAAATGACATTTATGTGACTCCATGAGTGCTGTGAATTGTGAACCATGGAGAAGTGCGGGTTCTTATGCGGATTTGACATAGGTGGCTCATGGGATAGTGACAACAGCCAGGGATGTAAATGAACTGAGCTATTCATGAACTATTCGGGCTTGACTCTTAAATGCTCAATCAAAATTGAGCTATTACTTAAATGAGCCAAGCTCAAGTCTTACAGGCTCGACATTAAACGGCTTGTGAATAGCTTATGTGTGTTGCGATCTTCAAGTTGTTGCAGTGAGTTTTTGTTGGGTGAAGTTGCTCTGTTAGCATTGGACTAGATGTCTCAATAAATAGATGGCGGTCATGTTTTTTAGACTAATGCTTTTGTAATGGTTAAACTTAAATTGTATATTTGAACTCATGATTTTGTAATGGTCAAGCTTAAATTATATTTGGCAAGGACATGTTTTTAGTATGTTTTGGTCAAGGTTTTGAAGTTTTCTTTTTTAGTAGTCAAGAAATGTTGAATTTCACATACCATACATATCTCTATTTCTATAGATTATCATATAATATTAAAATCTTTATTAAGTTCTAAAACGTTAAAATTAAAAAGTAATTAAAAAAATGTCATAAATTCAAAAAATAATAATAAATGAGCTAAACAAGTCAAGCTCAAGCTTCATTAATTTTAAACAAGTCAAGCTCAAACTTTTAGTTAGACTCGTTTAAATAAGTGAGTCAAGCTCAAGCTTAATTTACCATTTTTTCACAAGTCAAGCTCAAGCTTCAAGTACTCGACTCAGCTCGACTCGTTTACACCATAGAACTCACCATCACCATTCTCTTATCCTCAAATTCATCATATGTGTTGTTATGGATATATATGTTGTTCTCCACATGTTGTATACGTTTCTTTTATGGTTTTACCTTTTGGATTTATCGAAAGAATCACGTCTTTTAATTTTGTTTGCTTTTATATACCAAACTATAGATAACAAATCTGTTTGCAGTGACTCATTTCAAGGAATCTGAAAGCAAATCTTCTTCCTATTACTCCCACACAACCTTAACATGTACTAGTTATCATGAGGGTATTTTAAATTAATGATTTTTTTATTGATTTTTCATAGTTAATTAAAGTGTGGATAATATATGCGGTATGAGTACTTAGATACTCAACGGGTAAGGCTACGAATATTTTTTTCAATCGCTATATACTATAATACCCTATCCATTGTGATCCATATGTTGGTCCCATACCCCAAGTTCATCCTATTATATGAAAAATAAAGAAAAATAAGAGAAGTCAAATATCTTGCATAATGAATAATGAAGAGAAGGCAAATTACGCAGGAAAAAGAATCAATACAATGCTTTATTCTCTTCAGTATATATGGGGAAAACTAGAGTAAGAGAGAAAAACACGAGACATGAGAAAATAAAGTTGGGTTAAGTATGTTTGTTTTTATCTTTATAAAATTGGTAAATTTTGATTTTAGTCTTATAAAGTTTTTATTTGTTTTTAATCCCTAAAAGTATATAAATTATGTGTTTTTAATTCTCGATGATGGACCAAAGACATGTTACTTTTATTAAATATAGGGACTAAAAACGAATAAAATTTGTATAGGGATCGCAATCAAATTCGCAGGAAAAAGAATCAATACAATGCTTTATTCTCTTCAGTATATATGGAGAAAACTAGAGTAAGAGAGAAAAACACGAGACATGAGAAAAGAAAGTTGGGTGAAGTATGTTTTTTTTTATCTTTATAAAATTGGTAAATTTTGATTTTAGTCTTATAAAGTTTTTATTTGTTTTTAATCCCTAAAAGTATATAAATTATGTGTTTTTAATTCTCGATGATGGACCAAAGACATGTTACTTTTATTAAATATAGGGACTAAAAACGAATAAAATTTGTATAGGGATCGCAATCAAATTCGCAGGAAAAAGAATCAATACAATGCTTTATTCTCTTCAGTATATATGGAGAAAACTAGAGTAAGAGAGAAAAACACGAGACATGAGAAAAGAAAGTTGGGTGAATTATGTTTTTTTTTTATCTTTATAAAATTGGTAAATTTTGAATTTAGTCTTATAAAATTTTTATTTGTTTTTAATCCCTAAAAGTATATAAATTATGTGTTTTTAATTCTCAATGATGGACCAAAGACATGTTACTTTTATTAAATATAGGGACTAAAAACGAAAAAAATTTGTATAGGGATCACAATCAAATTCGCGGGAAAAAAAAAATCAATACAATGCTTTATTCTCTTCAGTATATATGGAGAAAACTAGAGTAAGAGAGAAAAACACGAGACACGAGAAAAGAAGGTTGGGTTAAGTATGTTTTTTTTTATCTTTATAAAATTGGTAAATTTTGATTTTAGTCTTATAAAATTTTTATTTGTTTTTAATCCCTAAAAGTATATAAATTATGTGTTTTTAATTCTCGATGATGGACTAAAAACATGTTACTTTTATTAAATATAGGGACTAAAAACGAATAAAATTTGCATAGGGATCACAATCAAATTTAAATAATTGTATCGGGGTCAAAGATATATTTAATGAAATAAAGTTTCTGAGATTTATAGAACATATTCTCCTATCATAATTCACTTAAGAAAAATGTTAGCAACACATTTGTAACTCCCCGTTTTTACCGTTTTTCATTACCGGTAGAATTTTTAATTCTTTATATTTTTATCTGAGATTTAGAAAATGATTTTGGATAAAACAAAACCATATTTATACTCTACCTTATGGTAGAATGTTACGGTAAAAATTTAGGTTTAAAATTCAGACGAAACCTGATCTGCGTTTTAACTGACAGTAAGATTTTACTGATAAAAAAAAACCTAATTTTGACCCGAGAACAAAACATATAAGATTCTTATTTTTTTTTCCAATGATAGTGGTTATTTTGAAAATTTTCAAAATAAATAGGTTATTATAGTAATCTGTCAAGTACTCAACGATCGGGGATCGACGAAATCGAGAACGAAGTTGCAGAGACAAAACCCAACGCCAGGTGGATGAGCACAATGAGTCATCTATGATGACTCATGGGGGTGAGTCATAGGGGTTAGTCATCTTGCATTAAATGCAAGTAATGATGGTTATATGTAAAAAGACCAAAATGCCCTTGATCTTTAAGTAAAATTCCAAGAGTGTCCCTAAGTGAATTTTGACCAAAATACCCTCTAAATATACTTAATTTCGTGCAGCCCCTCCACTAAACCAAACTCATTTCATTTTGATTTCATTTCATCATCTTTCTCTCAAAAACCCTAATCGGGTAAACAACGGAACCGGACACGAATGCACGGAGATATACCGAGGAACAGAACGACAAGTCATCCATGATGACTCAGAGGGGATGAGTCATGGTAGTGAGTCACCTCCATCATAAATGCCCATATGTAACGTCCTTCGTTATATTAGTAACCCAAATTAATTTCAATAAAAATCCTTCAAAACATTTAATAAAAAAAAAAACACAAGTCATAAATTTTTTCTCAAATAACTAAGTATAAAAATACCTCGTATTAAACAAAATAATAGTATTTACAAATATTGAAAAATATTATTAAATCCAATCATTTGAATAAAAACTAAAAGCCTCAAAACCGGGCGTCTAATTACAATCTGAGAAAAATAGTATGTAAACCAAAGAACGTCGTCCGCATAATACTCCAAACCATACTACATTACTAACCAACTAGCTAATCAAAGATAACTCTTCAGATCTCTGGACCCTCAACAGCGATGTCCTCGGGATCTGAAAACAACACTTATAATGAGATATAAAATCCCAGTGCACAACAATACATTTATAAAATGTTTCGAAAATAATGTTGTTCTCAGCCGGTGCGGTAACCGGAAAAACTGCCCATGGTATCCGCTAATTTCCCAAAATAATATATATAAAAAATAATTTTAATAACAAAATTTTTTTCATCAAGTCAAATGCATATAACATAAGATCAACTCGTCTCAATGCATCACATTCCATATACCAAGTAAATTCTAAATCAATCCAAGTGGCTCGAAGGCCTCATAACTAATATGGTCTTTTGTCGGCATGTCATAAATCTCACACATCACATGACAATGGCGTCCCATTGCCCACCCCTACTCATGAGGAGAGTTTCGATGTCACCCTCCTGTCGGGGACATTTCTATTTCGATACCTCCCATGTGCACATGACGGTATTTCTCCCTTTTCGACACCCCAATGTGTGGCGGTGTTACTTTCGATACCCCTTTTTAGGTGGTATTGCTCTTTTTCGACATCCCAATTATATGGGGATGTTACTTTCGATACCCCATTACGGTGGTATTACTTTTCGATACCCCTATCATAGGTGGTATTGCGGCAAACATCATACAACATATTATAACTCAAATATGTCATGTCTCATGCATGTAATAAACTATTTCCCTCAATTTTAAACATATAAACTTCCACCAATGACAAACAATCATGAATATCACAACACATCACACATGAATAAGCACGTTACAATATCAATTAATCAATTAATTCCCCTTTTAAACAAAACTCCAATAATAGGATTTATGTTACTAAAAATATGCATCAAGTCAATTAAAGACTCCCAAAACTACATGGTAATCCCTTATCAACAAAAATAATCATATATATACCATGGAAAGTGTTCTCAAAAAGTAGTGTTACTCGCCTCTTGAAGACCTCCAAATAGCTCTAAGTGTTTCCTACTGCGAATCCTAACGTTTGCCAAGAGTTATCATCATCTTCCTCTTCCTAGACTCCCTCTTCCACAACTATCTCTTCTTAATCCTTGAATTTCTTCTCTTCTTAGCCGTTTCTGAGTTTCTAGGTGTAATTAGGGTTCAAAAACGCACCCTAAGAGTGTTAAGATTCTATTTATAGAGCCCCCAATAGCCCAAAACGTGTAAAAACGCGCTAAGCCCGCTTACTCTGCATATGGTGTTGTATTTCGCACATATCTTGAGTTATAGACATTCAAAAATTATAAATTTTATATCGTTGGAAAGATAAAATAATTGTCTATAACTGTTATGAAGACCACAAAATCTGAAACCGATGTTTAGATAGTCAAAATGTGGATATAATTAAAAAAAAAAAGGTTCTGGCGCTGGAACATGAATAGTGTGTACGAATTTGGTCATAACTTGAGCTACAAGAATCCAATTTGGACGAATTTGGTGTCTATGGAAAGCTAAGAGATAGGGATATATTTCTTATTCAGATCTCGAATTCAAACAAGTTCTCTTTGGTTACGAAATATCCGTCTGAAGTTAGGTATATAGTCATATAATGCGAAATTGGGCTTAAAACACTCAAACTATCTATTTATAATGGGTAACACAGCATGGGCCTTGATATTCTTATGTTTCATATCATTATTGCCGCAATAATTTAGTCCAGGGTAGGTTCTTATCCTTATTTTTATTTTATTTTATTTTAAATCAATTTTACATTATTGTGAAACCCACTGGATTTTTATTATAAAGAAAACAATTATAATAAACTCTTATACTACCATTTTTTTATTAAAATAATTATATTTGAATTTTTAGGATGTTACACCATAAATGCTAGAATCAAAATATCTAGATATTTATGCTTTAACCCAACCTTTGTCTAGTTAACTTCAACCAAGGTTAGCCAACCATTATTTGCAACTAAAATATCTTCTTCCTGATTTGTGGTGCCAAACTCAGCCAGACCTCCTACTCTTCCTCACCACACATCTGTCATGATTACTTTTGGTGTAAAATGTCTTTTATGTCCCTAAGCTTTTGGTAAATTAAATGTCAAGTTTGCCCTAAGTGCAATTACCATTTTGTCCCTAAATGAAAAAGGCTTTGGACCCTTTTCTCTCTTGGAACTCACGTCCACCACCTCTATTTAAAGCCACCTTCACTTCAATTTTCCACTTTCACAAAGTGTTCAAGTTATTCTCTCGCAAAAAAATCTTGAGTTCTTACACTTGGTTTACAAAGGAAGTTTTAGATCTTCATCATTTCTTGAGAATCCAAAGGTATAGCCTTCTAATCCATGATCATATCTTCACTTTTCTTCACAAAATTTCTTCCAATCTCAAAGATTTCTTCAAGTTCAAATTCCTAGATCTAGAGTTTTAAATAATTCTAGAAAATCATAGAAAAATCATTTTAATGTGAGATCAATTTCTATGATCTCCATATGACTTCTATTTTCATCATCCAAGAGCTTGAAAAATTTAGAGATCCCTGGCTATTTCTTCTTAGCTTGGCCGAACCTATGTCTATATGGGTTTAGGTGTTTTTCTTCATTCTTTAACTTGTTTTTATGTTGGTTGTTCATGGCTAGGTTTTGGTGGACAAAACTGTGGCCTACCTTGCTTGGTTTAACTTGTGTTTGTTTGATCTTCAAGTAGTCTACAAGACGTAAGGGGGAGATTACCACTATCCTACCTTAATGTAGATATGTTGATGGTTTAAATAGTATATATGTGGTCTTATAATTCCTAAGTATAAAATTTGTATATTTATTTGCATATGTGTGTGATCCTCTTGGAGGATATGGTTTGATATATGTTGGTTGTGATATATGTGGTTTTGGTGTTGTTGATCTCTAATTGAAAACGTGGTTGTTGTTTTGATTGAATTGTTAAAAAAGTGCTTAACATGAGTAATTTAAGGTCATTCGGCCATGACTGGTTAAATGGGTTCTATGATGTGTTAAATTGTTTGAATAATTTTTATGAGTATTTAATGAACATATAAGAATATAAAAATTGGTTTGGATTGATTTGGATGTGTATATTGAAATATATGATTTTGAGTCCTTAGGGACTAAAATGCAATTTATGAGAATTTCAGTGGCTGCACTGAAATTCATGTTCTTGTATATTAAGATTGTAGTCCTTGGTGAGATGAAACCATAGAAATTGGTTTGAGGTCATTTGGATTGATATATAAAAAGTTATGGACTTTTTAATAATCAAGGACCTATTTGCAAATATTGAAAAATAAGAGCCCCAAAAAAATAATTTTTTGGAAATTTGTTGATAACTGAAAGTAATTTCTAAAGAAGTTGATTTGGTGTAATTATAAGTTTTAGATAACAAGTTATAAGGTTTTAAGTGAATAAGGACCTTTTTGCAATTAATGAAAGTTTAAGGACTAAACTGAAATTTTCGAAAATTTATGTAATTGGACAGTTAGAAACTGTTTTTCATACCTATTAAACTGTTCTAAAACTCCAAAATGAGTTTTAGACTATTAGAGATTAAAATCATCGAAAAAGGATTTACGTGATTTACAAACTTAACGACGTTCGGTCAAATTTTTAGGAATTTCGTATAAATGGAGAGTAAGATATAAAATCAGTGTTTCAACATTTTCATATGAGTAATATAACTTAGGAGAATAAGACATTTGAGGTGAAGAACCATGTCTTCAAAAAGTATAACTTTTGGACCTAAATTCAGTAAAAAGCGGCGAAACAGTCGTTAAATGTGTTTAAGGATTTTTGAGGAAATGTTTAGGAAAAATTGATACCTAAGTATCTTTGAGGTAAATTACTTTGAAAATGGATTTGATTTTATATAAAGGTTTTGGTTTTAAGCCAAAATGATTTTTATCGTCAAGACATGATTTTACCATAAAACGTAAAAATCTAAGTCAAGAATGACTTAGTGAAAATACGAACGTAATAATTTATGACGTGAGGTGGAACACTGCCTTATGTCATAAAGTATGAATAATTTATTCTCCATATTCCATAAAATTTAATGGACTCAGAATGATTTATTTTATTGAAAGCCAAAGGAAAAAGCTCAACTAGAAAAGTACAGAGAAATAAATAATTGGACCTATGTTCCAATCTCATAATGTGCTAGGTTTTGTAATCAAGTATTTTAAGAAAATTTTGCACAAAGATGAAAGGTTACTTGAGAACTTCCGCTTGATGTTAAGAACATCTAGCATCTGAGAAAGCACGTGGAAAGAATTCTGATGGAATCTAGATGTCATCCGATGGAAAGACAAGAAGAACGCATTTTCCGGCAATTTTGCCTAAACACATAGTGAAACTATGTTCTGTAAGGCCGTTGTGCCTAGAAGAAGAGCTAACATTTCAATGCGAGTGTGAGTTCCGTAGGACCGATCTGGTTGATGCTTGGGGATGTCGGGGTTATGAAATACTCACATAGGCCCAGTGGGTTGCTCCTCTGTGGCGTGGTGATCTGGCAATACACCGACATACTTGAATAGGCGCTACGTGTTTTCTGGTAGTGTAGGATGTTCCCGAAAAAGCCTATGACGTGCACACCCTCTTCTATTGACGCATTCTTTATTACCCAAGGCTGGTACCTCAGGAACAATCCTCCGAACCACTCTCTCCGACTGTTGGTAAAACCATGGTATAGGAACTCGGAGGTCATTCCTCAAGTATTAGATGCTTATAGCTAGGAAAACGTGGTGCTGTGGTCATGTTTCTGTGAAACATTATTGTTTTGTTATGAGTGTAAATATGATTGCTAATTGTTAATTGTACGTACCTGAGAGTCGTACCATTGCATGTCTGCCTCATGTGTAAGATAAATGGAAATCTCACCTCCTTATTTTTATATTGCCTATGTCGGCTGGCTATGTGCCTTCTGTACTCTTTTGAGAAGATTGAGACGTCAAGATGTCGCTTGGCTGACGCATTGAGGTTCGAGCTTGTGGACGATATGGTAAAATTTCTAGTGGACGTCTTTCATACTGTCAATGGTTCGTAGACCATGTTTTTCCTCTTGGAAAAGGAAAAGGGTTTTGGTTCGAGAGTTACTGTTGTAGTAACTCCAGTATAGAGTCTTTTGTGACAACGTCGGTAGTGAACTAAAATAGAGTTTCCACTAGATCTCGTCAGTTGGTTTGTCTTTCTCACGATGTATGAGAAATGATTGTCTTTTCTATTTTAGTTTGGCCAGCTGGGTATGTTTGGGAGTTAATGTAACTGTCTATGGAGCTGTGACTCTAAGTATCTTATATTTTAGGAGCTACGTCTCCACATCTTTATGTTGAGTCTATATATTCTATGATTTTTGTTTATGAGTCGGGTTGGGTTTATGTAAATGATTTTCGAACTTGTGATCCCAATTGTGATAATGGAATATTTGATTGTTGAAAAAGAAAAGAATGTCCCCATTTTTTTATAGCCAATTTTAATTAACTTACTTTTCGTTCTTAAAATGTCACTTACGATGTAGCGCCCGAGAAGGATGTTACAACACTCTCTAGCACTTTATTTCCAACTGACACTCTCTTATCGGTTGAAATTTATGAAGGACTCACAGGAATTAGTGGGTCTCACTTCCAAAACAATGGGACCCACGTAGGAGAATGTTTGTTAGAAAGAAAGTGTTGTTTCTAGCTATATGTTTTTGTTGTTATATAATTGCTAGCTATATTTAAACATGTGCAAGAAACCTCAAAGGGTTTGCCTAGTGGAGCATGGCAATGTTTCGTATCTGACAGGTTATAGGTTCCAGCATCCACTAGTTTTCTTGGAGTAGATAAATGTAAATCCCTTTATAATTATTCATAAAGTCCGGAGGTTTTCCCTACTTTGGATTATGATACCATCCCCTCACCTTAAATTTTTGTATCGAAAACATGTGCAAGATTGTGTAGTCTATGTTCGAAATGTGTTTATATATATATATATATATATACTTGGTCTAAGCTGTAGTCGAATGCAGATAAAGATAATACGCCTAGTTTGGGCTTGTCTCTTTAAATACCACTCATTCATTTTTTACTTTTTTTTATCATTATTATATTTTTAATAAAAACAACAGATTCTTCAGTTTCCCATTCACTGTAAGGTGAGTTTTTTTTTCCCTTCTCTATACTCTTAATTGGCATAGGGGTGGAATTAATCCTATCATCTAATTTGTATCATCTCCCCAAGGAAAAAAAAAGAGAGAGAGTATTTTTCCAATGAACATAATGATGAAAAATCAATGGTTTCTGTAGTATGTGAAGGATAACCTATAATTCTAATTTGTTTAGAACACCATACAGATACAAATCATAGCATATTACACATGTTAATCGAAGGAGAGGAGAAGAATTGTGTACCTTGGAGCATCGTAGAATCCATCACAATAGAACAGAATGTGAGAGGGTTGCTTCTCTCTTTCTGGTTGGTTCAGTGTGTGTCTGTGTGGAATGCCTAATGGGGAGGCAATCATTTTAACCTACCAGCAGAGAGTAGGGACCTCTCAACGGGTTAACGTTAGAATGGCCCACCCCATCATAGGGTCACTCTTAGTAAATACCCAACAACAATTTCACCAATTGGTTACGTAATTAAGAATTAATTTTATAACTGATATATTAATAATTTAATTATAATTTAATCACCAATTAATGCTAATCCACATATTATACACATTAAAATTTAACAATTCTCCCACTTGGATAGCATTAATCAATTATTAAAAATATAACAATTATTAAGAAGAAATACCAGTTACGATCAAAGCACACGTTAACCAAAGAGATAAGAAATATAAGCTTTAACAATGCAGAAATAGTATCCGATAGGGAAGTAAATCATACATGCTAAAGACTCATATCTCACATAAAGAATGATGAATATAAAATTGCATATAATTAATAAAGAGAAATATGCAATTCAAGAATGGTCCAAGCATCTTAAAATGCTATAAGAGATATGAAAACAAGAATGACGTCAATTTACATATCTCATAAAACGATAATGGGTAAATAATGGTTTCAGACTCCCACTAATCCAATACATCAAAAGACTTAACTAAGCCCATATGAAGTACATGATTCCGGAATATTCCAACAGTTAAGCCTTTGGTTAGTGGATCAGCAAGCATGTTTCCTGTATCAATATACTCAATACGAGTCTGAAACTCCTGAATCTTCTCTCTAACGAACAAATATTTCACATCAAAATGCTTAGTGCGAGAAGAGCTTCTATTGTTATGAGAGAAGTTCACAGCAGCAGTATTGTCACAATATATCACAAGTGGCCTAGATATGCTTTCAACAATATGAAAGCCAGAAATTAAATTTTTCAGCCACATGGCTTGACAAGTAGCCTCATAGCAAGCAACATACTCTGCTTCCATGGTTGAAGTAGCTGTAAGTGTCTGTTTGACGCTTTTCCAAGAAATAGCTCCTCCTGCCATCATAAAGATAAAGCCGAGTAGATTTTCTATCGTCAGGGCAACTGCGAAATCGAGAATCGAGAATAACCGGTGACACGAAGTTGATCGGACTTCTTATAGGTCAACATATAATCTTTGGTTCCCTGCAAATATCCATTACCTTTTTACGGCTTTCCAATGACCCAAACCTGGGTTGCTCAAGTATCTCCCTAAAGCATTTACAAAGAAAAGCAATGTCGGGACGAGTACAAACTTGAGCATACATTTAACTGCCAACAGCGGAAGCATGTGGGACCTTTTCCATTTCATTTATTTCTACATCATTTCGAGGACATTGAGATTTAGAAAATTTTTCCTCACCCTTTTGAACAAAAAGCACATGGGGAGCAAGAATGCATATTAAACCTTTTGAGGACCTTTTCAATATATCCTTTTTAGACAATCCAAGAACACCACGTGACCTATCACGATAAACTGGATGCCTAAAACAATGAAGCATCACCAAGGTCTTTCATATCAAAGTGGCTACTCAACATAAGTTTTGTCTCGGTCAGAATTTTAACACAACTACTAGCAAGAAGTATATCATCAACATATAGAACGAGAATGATGAACTCACCCTCACAAGTCTTCAAGTAAATGCACTGATCTGAGGCATTTTCTTTTAAGCCAAGAGAAGTGACAACCTGATCAAACTTCAAATACCATTGTCTGGAGGCCTGTTTCAGTCCATAAATAGACTTATTCAGCTTGCAAACCAAGTGCTCTTTGCCTGTTTCAGTAAAACCTTCAGGCTGAACCATGTAAACATCTTCAGTAAGGTCTCCATTCAGAAAAGCCGTCTTCACATCCATCTGGTGAAGTTCTAGATCAAAATGAGCTACCAAAGCCATGACAACTCGAAATGCATCTTTTGTAGAGACTGGTGAGAAAGTCTCCTTATAGTCAATGCCTTCTCTTTGGTTATAGCCTTTAGCTACCAGTCTGGCTTTGTACCTTTCAACTTTACCATCTGGAGTACATTTGGTTTTGAAAACCCATTTGCATCCAACAGGTTTACAACCAATTGGTAAATCCTCTAAATTCCAAACACCATTATGAGACATAGAATACAACTCATCATGCATAGCATTCAGCCAATCGGAAGCATGAGAGCTAGAAATTGCCTCCTTAAAGGTAATAGGATCATCATCATCATTGAGGTCAAACTCATGTTCCTGAAGATATACAACATAATCATCTGGTATGGAAGGTCTGCGCACTCTTTGAGATCGTCTCAGTGGAACTTCATCAACAATAAGATCATGATCTTGTTCATCTACTAGTGGTGCTGCCACACCATCTTCATGTTGAAGATTCTGATCATCATCATTAGCTGGAATAATAACTTCTGTAGGAAAAGGAACAGCTGGTATAGGAACTATGGTGCGATCTTCTCTAAGAGTAACTGGTCGTGGTATATCACTCCCACTATCCAAGTCATCCTCAAAGAAAATCGCTCGATCAGATTCGACGACTCGCATAGAATGAGATGGACAATAGAATCTGCTACCTCTGGAACCCACACAATAGCCAATAAAGAAACCACTAACAGTCTTAAGATCAAGCTTCTTAGACCAAGGATTATAAGGTCTAACTTCTGCCTTACAACCCCATACATGAAAATGTTTCAAACTCGGCTTCTTTCCACTCATAAGCTCATATGGAGTTTTTGGTACAGACTTACTGGGTACTTGATTTAGAATGTAGACAGCAGTTTTTAAGGCATCTCCCCAAAGAAAGTCTGGCAATGATGAATGGCTCAACATACATCTTACCATATCCATAAGTGTGCGGTTACGCCTCTCTGCAACTCCATTTTGCTCAGGAGTACCAGGCATAGTGTATTGAGCTTCAATACCGCATTCCTCAAGAAATCTGGCAAAAGGTCCTGGGTTTCTACCCGTCTCATTATATCTACCATAGAATTCTCCACCTCTCGTCGGATCTTACACATTTTATCTTCCTACTGTTTTCAACTCAACAAAGAAACCTTAAAAGATTTGAAAGCATCTAGGAACTAGACTTTTCTTGAAGGAGATCTATCCATCCATATCTCGAGAAGTCATCTATAAAGGTAATGAAATACCCATATCCACCCATGGCAAGTGGGTGTAATAGGTCCACACAGTCGGTGTGAATCAACCAGTAGCACATCATCACACCTATTTGCCGCTTTATTCCTAACCTTGGCAATAGAATTTGCCCTTGATGCAATCAATACATGTATCAAAGCGGAGAAGTCTAGATCATGAAGAATACCTTCCTTGACTAGACTCTCAATACGGGGCCTAGAAATATGCCCCAAACGTCGATGCCATAACATAGAAGAATGTTCATTAATCCTACTGCGTTTGTTTCAACAAATTAATGACATGACATGTCATGTAGATTTAACATATAAAGGCCATCACGTAAAACCCCGAACCAACGGAAATAGAATCTGAACAAACAATCAATTTTCCACTACCAAACTTAAAGGTGTAACCACATTTATCCAAAGCGAAACAGAAATCAAGTTCCTTCTCATAGAAGGTGCATACTGACAAATCTTTTAAAAACAAATTATGTCCAGAAGGCAAAAGTAAAGAAACAATTCCAATGTCAATAATGAAAACTCCAGCTCCATCTCCCATAATAATTTTAGACTCAAGATCACTTGGTTTCCTCAGGCTTGTGAACCCCCGCAAGGAATTCACAACATGAATGGTTGCACTGAATCTAACCACCAAGTATTTGGAGGAACATCAATGACATTGGATTCAAAGCATGTTAGAGCCAGGAATATACCTTGCTTCTCTTGTTTCTTTTTCAAGAAATAGCAATCATCTACCTTGTGGCCATACTTCTTACAATACTTGCAGTTACCCTTGAAGAAACTTTTCTTAGCTCGCAGATCTTTGCTTTGCATTTTTCTTCTTTCCCTTTTGATCTTTCTTCACAAATCTTGAACCCGACTTAGAAGTTGGATTTGGATCGAGATGCAAAAAAAATGAGCACTGTGTGATTTACCCTTTTAATGGACTCTTCTTCTTGTGTAACAATGGCAATCATCTCGCCCACTGTCCATTCAAATTTTCTGTATTGTAAGAGGTCTTCATAACATCGAATTGTGAAGGAAGAGATTCAAGAACCCGTAGATTAAAGTACTTTCGCCAATTTCAACTTTAAGAGATTTCGGTTTGTTGTAATAGTGCATCGCCTTCATGATATGCTCACGCACACCACTCGACCCCATCATATTTGGTCTTGTCAAACAAGGAAAGATACTCGACTTTTCCGAGTCTTCTCAAAAGTCATAAATTTCTCCCAAACAACTTTCCGATATTCTTTAGCATTATCGGTCTCTAAGATACTCCTGCGATGGATTTTTCCATAGTATACTTCATCACTTTCAGGCACACTCTATTAGAGTGTTCCCATTTCTCATAAGCATTTCTCTGGGCTGCAGTAGATTCATTTGTGAGAGCTGCTGGCTTGTCTTCCCTCAAGGCCAGATCCAAGTCAGCAATGGTTAAGTAGAGATCTAGAGACTCTTTCCAGTCCTCATAGTTTGTCCCATTTAGAGTTTTGACAGAATTTGGGAAGGAGGCTGACATAAAACAAAGAATAAGGAATCATTAAGAATTGAAAGGTAATATGATTCCATATATATGTTCAGCCAATCTTGCCCATGTTACAAATTTCTTATTCATTATAATTCCGCCTAAGGGTCCCGAATCATAATAAATAAGAAATATAATAAGAAGAATAATACAATGTACAAAACTTACATCACCAAAATTTCTAATACCGATAGGGTACTTGAAAACCATAATTGACATAAGCTTAAGACAATAGTACGATGTATAATATCGAATTACATTAATAATAGTACACCGATAGGGTATAATTATTATTAATATAATACAAATATAACACATTAGAATAATTGATTATTTAATAACACAAATTTTGTATAATTATACCCACGATAGGTGAGTTCATAACTATACAAAATATCAATAGTCATGCTACAATTATACATTAGAAAAAATATATTATATAACAAATATAGCATAGAACACACAACTTAATTCATATAAGGCTCTAAAATTAATTCCATCTATATGACACATGATCAAGGAGAGTATAACATATCAAAGTGTCACAAAAAAGTAGGGAACAATTTAACATAAAATGGGATCACTCAAATCACAAAATTATAGCAAATCAATAACCAAAATTGAAGGTCTTATTAAAGAATAAAGATATATCAGATTTTTTTATTTAATTTTTAAATATTCGACCACCTTTTCCAAGTCAAACTCAAAACTGCTCTTTTGTGATTTGCTTTATTACCATCATTCATTGTAATTAATTGATAGTTTAATGCCACCATAATCTTAGGGTAACCGCTCGACTTTGCATTGTCTTTATGCCCTTCATATTGGTGTGATGCTTCTCACATTAAAATTATAACGTTTCAGTTACGAAAGAATGACGGCAGAAAGATATATGGAAGCTCTAACAGAAACAAAAAACTACTCAGATATTGAAATTAGCAGTGACCGGAGTCACGGAACTCTTGAGGCTTGTCTCTCTTTCCCATCAAACAAGGTCTCTGTCTCTCTATCACTCACTCTGTCTATGCAATCCACAATATCACTCTATATATGTATTTAGTGTTGAGTGAGTCCTACTTACTAATGTGCAGCGTTTTGAGTGGAGATGTTGAGAAACAGAGAGATGAATTCTCAATTTCAAGCGTCGATGATGTTCTAATCATCATCAAGTCTGATCATGACAAGGCTTATTTTGTAACATGATATGAAATCCCAAAAAAATTTTGCATCTTGATTGAAAAAAAAACATAAATTAGGGTTCATATAATTTTCAAAATAGCTATAACATGTATCTATCCTTGGCTCTGATACCAATTGAAGGATAACCTATAATTCTAATTTGTTTAGAACATCATACAGATACAAATAATAGCATATTACACATGTTAATCGTAGGAGAGGAGAAGAATTGTGTACCTTGGAGCATCGTAGAATCCATCACAATAGAACAGAATGTGAGAGGGTTGCTTCTCTCTTTCTGGTTGGTTCAGTGTGTGTCTGTGTGGAATGCCTAATGGGGAGGCAATCCTTTTAACCTACCAGCAGAGAGTAGGGACCTCTCAACGGGTTAACGTTAGAATGACCCAGCCCATCATAGGGTCACTCTTAGTAAATACCCAACAACAATTTCACCAATTGGTTACGTAATTAAGAATTAATTTTATAACTGATATATTAATAATTTAATTATAATTTAATCACCAATTAATACTAATCCACATATTATACACATTAAAATTTAACAGTATGATTATTTATGTCAAGTCTTGAGCACATCAGCATATACAGGTTTCATTATCAGGCAGGCATTCCTGTGGTATGAAATAATTAACTGTATGCCATGTTTGGACGGAGAGGGACCCGGAGAGGGAGAAAGAGATGATGAGAATGGCATTAGGCATAACATAAAACATGCATTAATGCATATACCACAGTACCAAAACTCAACACACTTAGGATATAAGATAATATAGTTATTCATATTTTAGCTAGGATAGCTACTGTTTATCCTTCTTCTCAGGTGTTTGACTTTATTCCTATCCCAATTGTATTGCTTCTGCTATTGCTATTGCTATTGACTTGAAATAAGTTGATTTCAGTAAAAAATTAAAATAAAACACATATAGGATATTTGATATTACCAAACCAGAATAAGATATTGTGGGCTATTTTATTGTTTTCATTAATTGTTTTATAGGGTGAATCTTGTACATATAAGGTGGCTTATCACTCCCTTGTTTTATTTCATTTAGCTTGCATTCATTTCTATCGAACGTTGCATGCTGCTGGAGCGGCAGTACCTCTATAAGCCTTGCAAACATAGCTTATAAGATTTTCATATTCCTGAATCAACACAAACAATAGTTATAACTTGATGAATATCTTCACAAGAACAAGGAAATCTTACTAGTGATGTGTGTGTGTGAATGAGAAAGAGAGAAAAGCAGGAGAAAGAACAAACCTCCCGAATAGGTTGATTGTTCACCACCACCCATGGTAGAATTGTGGGGGGAGGGTCCAGGAGTGCAATTTCATTAATATATTTTTGTGCAAGCTGCATAGCAATTCAAATTCAATTAATGTTAAAACTTATGAAGCAGACTACATAAAGTAGAAAATCAATTATATAAAGGCTGTAATGATAAGATTGAATACATTAATATCTATAATTTTGAATAATACTACAGTCATGATTAGGTGCTACTATATTTCACCATTAATTTGGGAAATAGATTTCCTGCTGTCATTTTTTAACTACCGGTAGATCTTGACCTTTAATTAAAATTTATATATTTATATATTACAAATATGTTGATATAAAAATGGATGTATGAGATTTGGACCACAAATTAAGTTAAATGTATGAATTCGTGGATTCCCGATCTATTAATTTGTTGTGCTACTATTTTCCTCCATTATATTATTTTGGTTAATTATAAAGTCATAGAAATGTAAAATAACCTCTGTTGCATTGCCACTGTTATAGCAATTCAGAATAGGTTGAATAGGCAGCCCCAATTCAATGAAACAACCCTTCCAATTCTGGTGCCTTCCTTCGATTGCCAGAAACTCAAAGCAGTTAATCAAAGCATAAGATTTGTCCTGCATCATAAATTGATTGCAGATATCTGAGATGAAGTGCAAAGCATAATTTGTTGGACAGATAATTTTATGTTTACCACCTCTGAGGTCAGGTTCCTATGTGCACTAAAGAAATGGGGAAGGCACGTTACACTTACCACATTCCAAATGTTGATGGCACATGCTTCCAATGTATTTAGCATGCATTCATCTGGGCCTTTCTGCAAAGTTTTGTTAAAGTGTACGTGAAGTTAAATTACAAGTACAATATTTGAAAGATATTCATATTTCTTATAGTTGTTTTCATAAAAAAAAATATATAGAAAAATGTTACTAATCGAAATAAAATGGAACCATTGGAAATTATAAAAAGAGAAATTGATGAAGAAAATAAAGAAAACAAGCATTACTAAAAGTGGCGGTACAGAGCCTTACCCCACAAGTAGAGAGACTATTTCTAATATTTGAACTCAGTAACCTTTAAGTCACAATAGAGCAACATTATCTTTGCACCAAGGCTTACCTTAGAGAAAACAAGCATTACTATCATAGAAAAAATTTCAAATGTTTTCTGAATTTCATGGTCTATGCATGGATTACAAGAACAATCGGGTGGGGTAATCTGAGCTGGAAGTCTGTCATGTATTACAATGGGGTTTGATTATAATGATAATGTTTCATTGACCAAAACATTGGCAAATAGAAATTAAAAGACATGTTTAAAGTTAAACCACTTTTTCCCAATTGAATTGAAAAGAAAATCATAGGGAAAGACACATAAAAAGCATACGATCAGATCCCATAAAAAGAACAATTTAAAGCAAATGAATTGTAAGTACAATTATTTTAAAGTCCAAGTAATCACAGTACTACTATTTCAATGTTTGATTATTGTTTTTTCCCCCAGAAATGCATGATTCTACACCTCTATAAAGCAACCAAATTAATATCAAAGTTAATTTAGCCAGTGGAACAAAAAATTCAACCAGGTTAATTGCTGAAAGTTGTAATGCTTTGCATAACTACAAAAGAATGAGCTTTATTATCTAAATTTTATCAACAAACTTTACATAACAAAGAAAATAGAGATAAAACAAAACCTGACATATTATGGAATTGTTAGTGTTAATGACATGAGCACTGGCCCAAGGGACTAGGTGGAGATTGACAATGTTGATGAGATCCTTGTAGAAGATGTCCTGCAGATTCTTAACATTGAAAGTTGCACAAGGTAGGCTTAGGCTATCATAGTATACTGATACATGAACTTTCTGAGAAGAAGCAAGTGCTATCTCAGCACTATCACCATGTGAACCAGAAGGGTAAGAAGCACCATCAGATTGATAGATGAAAACAAAAGGGACTAATGCCAGTACTACAATGATGATTGCATGTTTTGGAGAATCCATTGTTTTTCTTCTGAGCCTGCAAAACTATGAGGACCTTTCTGCTGTGTCTGTGTGGATGTACGAGTATAATGAATATTACTCTGAATTTTATAAGTCACTCCTCAACCAACGAATAAAATAGAATAAAAGTTGAAAATAAGAGAGAGAGAGAGAAGGCAGCTAGTCATTGATTTATGCTACCCATTAGTACATTGAGTTTTTATGTTTGTATCTGACTTTATGGAAAACCTCAATGTATAGCTTTTGTCATATGTTAACAAATCAATTTCCTAGTTTATTTTCAAATAATATAGCCAAAATCCTCTTCAGCAATTTTTTTCTTTTCTTTTCTTCCATAGGTAAACAAGTGAGAATGAAGATCATAAATACACTAGATCAATTCTAGGGATAGAAGGTACAACTGTATTAGCCATGATCATCTATTCACACTAGCTAATAGCCTCTTCTTTGTATTATGTTAATTAATTAACTTTGCTTTTTTAGTTCCATAGAAAGAAAAAAAAATAAAAAAAAGGAAGTTTTAAGCCATACGAATAATTTGCATTCTTGTATATATGTTTGTCCTTTTCAATTTTCCACCTCTCCCTATCCCTCTCTCTTAAATCTGTCTCATTTAACAATCACGAGCTGTATAGAACTCTCTATTAAACCTTCATTCACATTCCTTCTTGCCATTAACAAGTTTTCAGTTTCTTTTTTTTGAAGGCAACTAGTTTTCAGTTTCAGCTTCCTTTTTCTTCTTTAGGCTCTTGATTTGATATTTATATCGTCCATGTGAAAGTGTATATACTATTTCACGGGTGTTCACGGATTGAATTGGATCGGTTTTGATCTAAAAGTCATCCGATCCAATGATGAAAACAATGCTCGGTTTGAATTGGATCGATTTGCTTCCTAAAAAATATCTTATCCGATCCAATCCAATTAAATGCGGTTTTGATTGAATTGGATAATTCGGTTTTTGTCATACTTTACTTTTTTCTTATGTCAAGTATCTTTCCTACTTATTTAATAATGGACAAAGGATAATCTTCATTTTAATTTGGAAGTTTGAGAAAAAATAATTATTTATATTTTTTAACACGTTCTTTTATGTTAATTCTCTATATCTACTTTCACTTATCCTATTTTTTTCCTTGAATCGACTATAGATAAATTGTAATTATTTTTCAAACTTATTTAAATGATTTCATATTTTTGATGTTTACTCAATCAAGTATATATATGTTATGCATCAAATTTTTTAGCAAAATATAACTTCAAGACATTAATATTTATGGTTTTTGCGATTTTCGGATTTTTTAGTTTTCGATTTATTCAGTTTTCGATTTTTCGATTCGGTTTTTACGGTTTGAATCGGTTGATGAACACCCCTCCCTACTATGATTTTAATTCTGTCTTTCACTCTCTCCCTATCTTGATAGTCATGGTGAAATTCTGGCATATAGTTTGATGATATTATTATATTTTAGTTAAACTTTAGGGGGAATAGAGGCAGAAGTAGAGAGATTTCTTAGGGGGCAAAAGGAACAAACACATTAATGGGGACAATCAAGCTAAAGATTTTTTATTTTTTAAATTAATAAAATACATTTATTATTTTAAAGAAAAATGGGGTGGGGTCATAACCCCCTCAAACTTACTTTACTACTTAGTCTCTAGCCGTACGAAAATTTATACATACCTTTTATGAGTTTATCACTCATTGGACCCCTCCTCATAAATCAACTATAACCTAACTCTATCTGAATTTGGATCCTTTTAAGTTTTAAGCAGTGCAACTCTCTTCAACCAATGTTATTGACTGAATTTAATACTTATTACATGCGAAATTCATAGGATGTGAACTACTGAGTTCTAATCTTGGGATTGTTTATTTTACTGGATAATATTTTTTTAATATCGAAATAGAAACACCATGTTTTTTTTTTATGATATATTTTAGAATAATAGAATACATGTATATAAAAAGATAAAATATAATGAAAAATAAAGTTAAATATATACAATATTAAATATAAAAGTAAATATTCAAATAATAGGACTTTTATTTTACCGGTCTTGTATATTTTTTTTTGGTAACACACCCGACTTGTGTGCCCGTTTGGTTGAGAATTTTCCTAACGCAAACTATATTTTTTCCTGTCCTAGAGAATTAAAACGTCATTGGAGTACAGTTCATGCGTTTGGATACGAAATTCAGTTGGAAATAATCGATTCCTGATGGGTCTAAACTGAGTTTTGTGGAAGCAAAAATTTCTAGCTTTTTCGTTGAAAATAATTGATTCTAGATGTAGGACCCACAAAATTCTATATATTTACATCTCAAAAGTGATTTTATTTTATCATCTAAATAAAATCAATTATTCTAAACTTACATTTAAAATATTATTACCAAACACAAATCTAATTTTTCAAACTCCATTTTTTAAAATCAATTCTTCCAAAATGAATTGTTTCAAAATCAATTCTATTAAAATCTAAATCAAACGGTTTGAATATCTATCGCGGGCAGTTGTCACTCAATCTCATATTCTCATTGGACAATACTTTCATTGTTTTAAATGATTTTGTAGCCCAGCTTATTATAAAAAAATGATAATGTTTTATGAAATGATAATGTTTTATGAACAATTTTCTCGAACATTATACTTGGATATCATTGATACAGGAGTTATGATTTTTGAATATCCAATTTGATACCATATGATATGTTTATTTATATCCCTTACTTTCTTTTTTCATCTTCTTTATATACATGCATTCTAAAAATATACCAAAAAAGCCAAAGGGACACCGTATGATGTCCCAACATTACTACAAAAGATACAATAAATAGCACATTTTCAATAATATTTTAATAAAAAACACTATTTAAAAAAAAGCGAAAGACCTTTAATAACGTATTCTTAAGAAAACGCTATATTAGGTTCATCCTAAAATAACGCTCTCGTAACCAAACGTTATATATTCCTGATGGGTAGAAATATATAGTAATTTTTTTAAAAAAATGTTATCTTAGGTGTAAGATCAGAGAACGCTCCTTCTAGAAGACGCTGTCTATCCCTTTACCCGGTAAAAATAATTTGTTCCCTCCCACACAAATTTTCCCCTCGCTCTCAAATTCGCGCACCTTCGTCCCTTTACCCTAGGTATTCCCTTTACGCGGCCACACTCAAAACCTCGCTAGGTCACTGCTCTGTGTCTCCCTCCGCCGCGCCTTCTACTGTGCCGCTTGTGTCTCCCTCCGCCGTGGCTTCCACTGCGACTGTGCCTCCCTCCGCCTTGCCATCCACTGCTCGCGACTGTGTCTCCCTCCGCCTCGCCTTCCACTGCAACTGTGCGCCTTCCACTCCGTTGCGCGCACTACCACCACCGCGTGTCCAGTACTGCGCCGCCTGTCTCCCTCGTTCGCGTCCAGCAACGGCAAAAAGATTTCACGCGTACGTTGCTGGCGTCGTCGCTGCACTCTCTGTTTTTGATTTCGTGAAATCCCTCAGGTAAGTTATGCCTTTCTATCCCTCAAAAGCTCTCTTGTTCCAGCTTGCTTCAGTGGATAATCTACTTGCTTTGCAATTTTGGAGTTTGGTTTTGTATGTGTTATACTTTGCAATCCAAACCAGTAAATACCCCTCTTCTGTTGGCCTAAAATTAGAACAAGTATATTACAATCTTCTAGTGAATTTATAATATTACAATTCAAACATTGGCCTGCTGACATTTGGAATAGTTGATTCTATTGCCTCATCCTCAAGTACTGATTGGAGAAAAGTTGCAGTTCGAGGAGCTATTCTTGTGGGTTTATTTTCTATGTTCATCTATGAACAAAACAAGGGCAACAGGAAAGTCAAACAATGAAAAAGAATAGAAACTAAAGTTCATTTTTATTTTGATTCACTAGAAGTTTCAGGGGGAATTGTATTCTGTGATGCAATATATAACCCCAAGTGAGAGCTTATCATCTTATGTTAACTTGATACGGAAAAAATATAGCTTTCTCATCATCATAGTTTGCATACTGAGTAAGTTAACGAACTCAACTCTCTGTTGCTGTCAAATTATGTATGAGGATTTAACTGAGTTTCAAACCTCTCCTTTCTGTAATTGAATTTGTAAATTATGGTTGATGGATTAGTTAATGACAATGTGCCCTGCATCTTGTGTTTATAAATTATGTGCTTCTAACTTGCTATTGATCCATGGAGGGTGGTTGCATTATTGTATCTAAGTGTGCCTGTCAGTTACTTTGAATTTGTTTCTGAAATTTAAGTTGGAAGAGAATATGTGAGAAGAGGATAGATATCTATCTTTGAATATGTGAGTTTCTGTGGAAATAAAAGAGTATATAGCTGAAAGCTTGGCATTGGCGTTTATATCTGGAAATCTGTTGCAATTATTCATGAAACTGTTTCTGAATAACAGATGGATTTATAGCCATTGTTTGTTCAAACTTTTGCCATGAGTAAGCCATGAATTATCTTGGTATCATTTAGTTTAAAAGAGCTTGAATTAGTGTGCGTTAAGAGCAGCTTGCAGTATAAATCTACGGTGGATAATTTGGTATAAGCCACTAAAAGGCATACTTTCCAGGGAAATGCAGCCTTTAAAGGACGGCAGTGGAATAAGGTTGTCAATCACTGAGGCTATCAAATTGAGGCTATCAAACGTTTAGCCATTAGAATAATAGTTTTATAATGATAATTGAAGCATTTGCATTGAGAAGGCAGAGAATATCTACCTCACCGTACTTTTTTTTCATCAACTACAGTTCACATCTACCACCTCATTCCCTAATATCACCTCTACGACCTCACGATTTTATACATGTTCTTTCCAATATTCTTTCTTCTTGGGGTACCCATAATTGCTAAACATTGAAATGCCTTTGTTTTGCAGCCAGTCATTGCTTTTGGTGTCAGAGAGCAACTTTATGAGGTCAATCATTCTATGGGTCTGAGTAAGTATATCATTTCTGATATGAATTCATAGAAGATTGTTCGTATCTTGTTTTGATGTGGGTCTAATTTGTTTATATCCATGAATTGTTTCAATCTCGTAATCTTTTAATTTAATACAAATATTTTCACTCAATCTTTACATTTTGGAATTTAAGTTCTAGCATTAAGATCTTATCAATTTTTTTTAATAGGCACACAGGTTTTGTTTGTGTTTTGTTATGTGTTACATAAATTTAGATATTGCCTATCATTTATTTCAGCAAAGAGGCTGGTAAGAAGTTTAGGTACACTTGTTTAGAATTTTTGTAAGCAATGAATTTTCTTCCCACTCAGGAGATTTTCTTTTTCTTTTTGGCTCTGGGTTTCAGGAGTAGTCATCCAGGAGAAATATACCGAATGCTATTGTTGTAGTTCCCCTTACTCTGTTTGGTGAAGCTTGTCAAGGAATGAATGTTACTGTCGTACATGAGGTGATAGATCACTACACTTCAATATGCAACTATATTTGGATGTTGCAGGACTCACCTATTTGGATTCCATTTCTGCAATAAAGTAACATGCAAGCTCCTTTTTATAATTAAGCTTATCATCTGAGAATATTGTGTTTGATAAATGATTTTGTGCATAGCCCCACTACTTTCTTTTTTCCTTTTTTTTTTAACATGGGACCTTTGGGTGCTTGTGATTCATGATAGAACATTATGGTGCCGTATGATCCATGTAGCCGACCCCACCTAGTGAGATAAGGCTTGGTTGTTGTTGTTGTTGACCTTTGGGTGCTTCATTTTATGTTTATGTGGTTATTTTCATAAACAGCAGATGCATGATACTTTTCATGGAGCTATAAGGGAACACTAGAGTAATGGTTGTAAGTATCATTAGTAAGCATGTTGTAATCGTAAATGTGATGTGCAAGTGTACACAGTCAAACAAGTAATAAAGAGTGAGTAGAGATCGTTTCCACGAGGATCTAAATGTATTGAATATAAATTCTAGAATTAACCTTCCCTATTTAGCTTAACAAAATAAAACGTAACTTTAAGCATGAATTAAATGGAGTAATTGGGTGTTAGAACAATAAGTAATGAATGCAAGGAATTAATAGAAACGATAAATGGGTGTTTAGAACAGAGATGGAAACAGTTAGGATTCTAATCCTTTGTAATCTTAATTTCAGGGTAATTGATGCTTCAGGATGCTACAGCATTTAGTCCAGGAATTGAAGTTTGCTTTCCAGCAGTAAAAATCGAGTTCATTAAAAGCTTCTTATTCCTAAGTTCATATTAATTTCCCTCAGTTGTCAGATAATTGCGTCCAGCTACTTAAAGACTTGAAGGCTATTTCTAGCTCATTCAACACAATTAATTTTCCAATTAATTCTCTCTTTATCTTCTAAATTAGTCCACTAATTACGTTTTTCCAAACCCAAGTAGCTAGTATTTCAAATTAATTGATCAATCTAAAATGAAATTAAACTTTCAAACAGAGAAGAAGAAAATGAATAACATCCATTTGCATAAATCACCCTTGTATCAATTACAAATTCAGAGTCATAGCTGAGAGAATTTAGCTCATAATGAGCTTAAAGACAAAACCAACAAGAAAAATGGAAAATAAAGGCATAATGCGTAAATGTAAATTACTAAGAGGACATTGAGCTGACGGCTGCTACTCTACCCAGTTGCTACTGTACGAGCCCCCTTAAAGCAAGGTCACAATCCTATTTGTACTACCTTCCAAAAGTAGGGTTACACTCTCTCTCTTGCCTCACTTTTTGGACTTACAAAAATTCAAAGAATAAAATAGTCCTTGGCCCAATTCCCAAGTACACACAGCTGTTGCCTTGCATTTCCTGTTTCCTCGTTTTGGGACAGCGCAGCAAGTTCCTTGTCCTGTAGTGAAGGTGTGCTGAGTTGACAATTCTTTTGTCTTGTAGTGATTCTCTTCCCAGATGCTGCAGCATTCCATAACATTCTAGAGCAACTCCTGAAGTAATTTCACTTCTAAATCCTACTCAAAACTCAAACAAACCTTCAGCAAAAACAATTCTGATTTCACAGCTTTTTCAGCATTTTAACAATTCAACACAGATACTTACTAAATAAGGCAAAACTTGAATTTTTTTTCTAAAATTGATCAAAACAAGAACAATGATAAAGCTAAAAGGATATTAATAACTCTTATTTCTATGAGTTATCACACCCCCAAACTTGAACCATTGCTTGTCCTTAAGTAATGATACTCAAAAGCTTGAGCAAACTAAAAACAAACTCAGAGCAGCATAAGCAAAATCCATGGCAGTCTTCAGATGCATTTTTCAAAGACATGTTCAACACAAAACACCCTTTTTTAACCACCTTCCAAGTGTGTGTGTGATTTCCCTTTTATTCTCAATTCAGCTTTATCAAAAAGACTCCACCCAAACCATCTCTCAACAGAGTCTTAGGTGCATTTTCCAAATATCTTTTGGATGCGAGGGTGAAGACTCACCAGATTATCTTCCTAAGAACAGGGACTTGACACATTATTGAATTTGTCATATCACTCAATTTACTCTACTTTATGTTCTGTGTTGGTGTTTCACTCAATCTTCATTCATATGCAACTCTATCATAGGCTTGCCAAATTTCTAACAATCAAAAGCACAAACACAAATTGCACACATCAAGAGGACTTTAATGGGTTGTAATGGGACTAAGGTTCAAGTGTGGAAATTTTTGGAAAGTAGTTAACTTAGGTGGAGTTCAAGACCTCTTGTCCAAATCACCCACCCCCAAACTTAGGCATTTATGTATTTCTGCCCACATTTCTAATGACAAGGAGGGGTACTTTTTTTTTTGAATTAAAAATTAGAATAGAGGAAGGAAAGGCAAGGCAAATTGAGTGTAACACACTCTGGAGTTTTTCTGCAGTTTACAGATTTCACATTGTTCTTAATGGTTGTCCTCAACCATTTCGGTAAGGATCCACATTTCAAAAGATTTTACCAACATTCTCAAACTCCACCTAAAAGGGTATTACATTGTTTTTTCATGGAGATTGGTTTGTAATGTGGTTTAAAACAGAAAGAGGGGCCCAGACTCAAAGGGGTTCACAAAGGGTAATACTTGACGGTTGGCCTTTTAAGTTTCAGTATCTAAATCAACAAAAGTGCCTCAAGTCAATTTGTGTGCAACAGTGAAATGTGCAATCAATCACAGAAATAAGGCAAGTTCTGCAGAGAAAACACATGAATCGAATGCATGATGAAAGAATATGTTGAAGCCTAAGAGCTCACAGGATTTATGCTGCAGAGTGCTACAGCATCTTGTTTAGTCTCACACACCCCCAAACTTAGGTTGAAATCTAATTCAAACCTTATCCTCTCATCCTCGAATAAGGGTTTGCAACCCAATTCCCAAATTGAATGATGACTTTGAATGTAATCCTCTTTTGAAATCCATTTTAAGGTAGGGAATTTTTGTGCTGAGAAAGGATTAATTCAGGGTATTCATGTATTGTACATGCAACACAGTATACACAAACAACGGGTCTTCATCAGAAGCACATGGACAGCTAAACCATTCATTCACTCATTTACTTTTTTCTTTCAAAAAGGCCCCCACTTTCCATTAATCCCAATTCTTTTGAAAGAGTGGGGGCATTGTAAACTTCAAACAACTACAGAAACAAACTATTGCAACCAATAACAAATGAAAAACGAAAACTAATAACACTAAAGAGAAGTTTGAAAAGGGTCATGGTCATCTGGTGTTGCAATGCAGGAAGCTGCAACACCTTGGGTTGGGACTTCTGCTCAAGACTGAGCTATTCTGGCATTGCTCCTCGTGCCTCCTCCTCTTGCCATCTTCCTCATGATGGGTTTGCTTGTTGCTGGATTTTCTCTGGTAATAGCCACCTCCGGGCTTACATCTCCTGCTACCTCCACCACATCCCTTCCACCAGTCTTTGCCTTAGCTTTGGCCCCATTTTGCAATTTTCTTACTCAGAAGTATGTTATCCTCTAATTCTTCACTGGAGTCAGAATATATTTCAGCCGCCAATTCTGCCTTTGTTTTTCTTGGCCTAGGGGGAGTTGTGTGCTTGATTCTGCCCTTTTTGGTTGGAGGAGGGCCTTCAGGCTCAGCTTCAACCACCTTCTTCTTGCCTTTGTCTTTGCTGCCGGGTTGTGCCGGAGGTGGGGTGGGATCCCTTGGTGGTGGTGGTGGTGTCCAGTCAGAAGTCACTTCATTATTGTTCACAGAGTGCTCACTTGCTGTGGGATTTGTAGGGGGCTTCAGGATTTTGATCTAGCGCAGATGGATTGTCAGGAACAGGGTCTGGTACTAATGAGTGTGATTTCACCTCATATTTCATTGTTATTTTGCATGCATTTTCATATACTTTAGGCATATTTAAATTGATTCTTTGTTAGTTTTTACTTTGGAACGGGTAAGGCGGTTTTGTAGTGTTTATGTGAAGGAATTAAGGATTAAAATGCTCAAGATCAACCATGATGGAGCTTGCATGAAAATGGAGCTTGAAAAGCAAGAAAATGAGCCAAACAGAGCCCATCACGGCCTAGCCGTGACAGCCATCACGGCCTAGCCGTGACAGCCATCACCGCCTAGCCGTGACAGCCATCACGGTCATGATCGCGGCCGTGACATGTCAGTTGAATTAGACCCTCACAGGCAGAATTGATCACGGCTAGGCCGTGATGCTGGTTACGGCCGTGACAGACCAACCAGTGAAGTAACCTCCAATGCAGAATCCGTCACGGTCAGGCCGTGATGCTCATCACAGCCGTGACGCGCAATATATGGATCCACAGAAACTGATTTGATCTGAATTTGTGATTGATTGAGATTCAAGTTACCCTGATCTATAAATAGAGTACTTAGGCTCGAAAATAGAAGGACTATAGGGACTTTTTGGGGCTGCTACCTTAGGTAAAATTAAGATTCTCTTCTTCTTTTTCTTCTTCTTCTTCTCCTCACTTAGGTTTTCATTCATGTTTTTGTTAATCAAGCTTGCCATGATCATGGTCATGCTTGAGTAGTAGTTTTATTTCTAGGGATTGGGGCTATGCCCAAGATCTGTTCTATGTTATGAATTGATGTTTTCCCTTTGTTAATTTCGATTTCGCTTTCGATTTGGTTTCTATCGCATGAATTACTTTTAAATCTGGTGCGCACTTATTTGCATGTCATAGATACTCTAAGGAGGAACCTAGCGGTGAACTTAGGTATTGGATCTATAGGAATCAAACATAGGACTTAAATCACGAGAGTTAGAAGCGGTCCTTTGAGGGTTCATGAATTGTTACAAAGCTTAAAGGATTCAATCTAAATTCAATTACCACGAGAGTAAGGGTTGGCTTAATTGGGCACGGTTACCGGTTTTTGTAACCCGAGAGGGAGCATTAACTTATTGAGGATAAATTCGCCTTCAAAGCAATTTTGATAATTAACAAGAGGTAGTCAATTTGGTAATATGAACAATCTTGTTGGTAACCCAATTCCTAGGAATCCCTTTTGATTTGAAAAACCTCTAATTGATTTGTTTTCCTATTTTAATTGATTGCTGATTTTCTAGTTAATTCTTATTTCAAAAATCAAATCTTTTCAAAATCCTTTTTTATATAGTTCAGTTTAATTGGTTTAATAATTAGTTGTTATTCGAGATCACGGTCTCTGTGGGATCGATCTTTTTATAACTTTGCGACGAATCCGGTACACTTGCCGGAATCCATGCTATCAAGTTTTTGGCGGCGTTGTCGGGGACTGTGCTTTCTTGAATCTCAATTTAATTTTTAAATTGATTTTTCTGGACTTTTTCTTTTTAATTATTCCTTTTTTTAAAAAAAAATATTTTTTTTCATTTATCTCTTTTTCTTTCTAGAGTATCTATTTCTTTCTTATATGTGTTTTTCTCTTTTATGCAAAGATCCCTAAGTCTTGGAAACCTTATTGAGGTTGACCCCGAAATCGAAAGAACCTTTCGTAGACGTAGGAGACTATAAAAAGAGAGGGAAATGTTGATTCTCATCCCCCTTATGACGAATCTACCGGATACGAAACCACTGAAGGACTACGCAGCCCCAAATGCTAGGGGTTTGTGAACTGGGATTGCTAGGCCAGAAATCGAGGCGGAAATCTACACTATACCGCCTATGCTAATTAGCATGATTAGGCAACATCAATTCGGGGGATTACCCTCGGAGGACCTGACCGATCAAGTGGAGACATTCCTGGAGTTCACCGATGCAATTAGGATTCATGGTGCCCCGATTGATGTTATACGCTTGAGGTTATTCCCCTCCTCTCTGACTGGAAAGGCAAAAGCTTGGTTGAAGCAAGTGCCCGCTAATACGTTGTCAACTCGGGACCAACTGGAGCAGGCATTCTTGGACAAATTCTTCCCTCCATCCAAGACTGCTTACCTACGAACCCAAATCACCGGCTTCTTCTAAAAGGACGGAGAATGCTTATCCTAAGCTTGGGATCGTTACAAAGGATTACTGGAGTCTTGCCCACATCATGGGCTCGAGAGGTGGTTGTCAGTGCATACCTTCTACAACGGATTGGATTACTCTTCGAAGGTGTCACTTGACTCCGCAGCTGGTGGAGCCTTTATGAATAGACCACTAATGGAAGCGTTCAATATCATTGAAAATGTGGCCACCAACTATCACCAATGGGGTTCGGAAAGAGGACATAGTGGAGTGCCCACATGGTATTGCTCCTGGATCCTGTGCTTCGGGAGAACAAGTGAACTCTTGTCACAACTTCTATGACACGAACCTGAAGTTGCCAAATTATGCTCCCCCAAATCCTTACAACCAAGGAAGGAAGAATAGCCCTTATCTCTCCTATGGGAACTACAACAACACGTTGAACCATGAATTCCAGGAAGGTCAAGGTAATAGGAAACCCGCATCGGGGTATCCTCAGGTACAAAAGTCTAAACTTGAGTCTCTTTTGGAAAATTTTGTTGAAACTCAAACAAAACAAAATGAAGAGTTTAGGCAACAAGGTAGGGCAATCAATGAGGCAATTAAAGAGTTAATATCTAAGGTAGATAACTTAGCCATCCATAATAAGATGTTAGAAACTCAGATTGTCCAACAAGCTAGTACATATACCAGAACTAAGGGTACGTTTTCAGGACAACCCGAAGTTAATCCCAATGAGCACTGTAATGTTATATACTTAAGGAAGATAAGCATGGGGTAGCCGAGAAGGATGTGGAATGTGAGAAGGACATGAGCGAAGATGAAAATATAAAGCCAAAGTATGTCCCTCCACCACCTTACCAACCCCCAATACCTTTCCACAAAGATTGGTCAAGAAAAAGCAAATAGAAATAGAAACTAAGAGCTTAATTGAGGAGCATGATGCCATGATAAAAACTAATATGCTTCATAAACTAAAAGATCCAGAAAGTTTCTCTATTGCTTGCTCAATTGGAGAGGTGAAAATAGACCAAGCGTTATGTAACTTGGGGGCTAGTGCGAGTTTGATGCCGCTTACTATCTTTGAGAGGTTAGGAACTAAGAAATTGAGTCCATCCAAATTCTCTTTACAATTTGAGGATGGCTCAACTAAAGCTCCTCTAGGCATACTAGAGAATGTTCCCATAAAGGTAGGGAAATTTTTCATTCCTACCGATTTCATGGTATTGGATATGAACGGGAATTCTAAATTCCCTATCATTCTAGGAAGGCCATTCTTGGCCACAGCTGGAGCAATAATAGATGTAAAGAATGGTAAGCTCTCTCCGAATGTAGAGGAACGTAGGGTAGATTTTGATTTGACTAACTCATATAACAATCCTCCTTTTGAGAGTCATGTGTGCAGGATCGAGATAATGCCTCCAGAGGTGAAGGAAGAGCCTAATATGGAAGCAACTCCCAAACCTTACATGACGAATGATGCACCAAATAATGATGAGATGGGAGTTGCTCATCATGTGGAGTTAGAACTTCCCCTGGAAGGAAGTAAGGCCATGAAACTCAGAGTGAAGAGAGCAAAGCGAAAGCGCAATTGGCCATACGAACAAAATAGGCTCTTTGAAGGACTTCCATGGAAGAGAGGTGTTCTTGCACATCCAAGCCCAGCTGATCCCGATTGATCCAAGGGAGTATGGTCAAGCTTAAGACCGTAAATAAGTGCTTCTTGGGAGGCAACCCAAGTTTTCTTTCTCTTTTCAATTTGTTTTTGAATTTTGTTTTTGAATAATTTGAGAAGATTAGAGAAGAAAGATCACTAATTGATGGCTTTGCCAAGTAATTTCAGGTTATGAAAGCAGTAAGAGCAAAAAGGCAAAGAAAAATAAAATCAGAAAGGATCACGGCCCAGCCGTGATATCCATCACGGGCGTGATGAGAAGGACCCTGAAGATCAGAATGTATCACGACCTAGTCGTGATAGAACTCACGGCCGTGACAGGCCAGCTCCTATAGACCAGAATCGATCACGGTCTAGCCGTGATGAGCATCACGGCCGTGACACATTTTCCAGCATCTCTTTGACTGGCATGTGAGCCAGCACCCTCTGCCACCTCGGTGAGTTGTTCCATTTTTCTCCTCTCTCCGACTCGATTATTTACATTGGGGACAATGTAAGTTTTTAAGCTTGGTGTAGGGGTATTTTTACATTTTTTGCATTTTTACATTTTTCATGTTGTATTCATATAGGCATAGTTTTGCATGATCACATGATTAGACTGCCTTTTGCTTAGAGTATGTATCCAATTGTGAGAACTTAGTGCAAAATGAATTGAGACAGTGAATTTTTGAACCCAATTTTTGTATTCTTGTGATAATGCTAAAAATAAAAATGTTTGAGATGATCTTTTGATAGTTGATAATTAGCATGTGGTTCCTTAGATTTGTGTTTCTCATTGATTTTAAACTACTAAATGTGAGATTTTTGAGCCAAAAATGGGTACTCACGAAATCTACCACATTCTTTATGATTGAGTGTTTTATTCCTCTAGGATTGTATTCTCTAGAACATGACTTAAAACTGTTTTGAAACTTAAAAATTTTTGAAAACATTTTTGAAAATGATCGAGGCACTAGGTATCTTTCCGGCCTTCTGAGCTTTGATTGATTAAATGTTACTCCTTATTTGCCCAATTTTGAGCCTAAAAGAATAAAATACTTTTCTTGGTACCTTGATCTATTTTAATGAATGATGCTTGGTATGACACATTTTAAAGTATTGGAAAAAGGGCAAAAAAGTAGTTTGAAAAATAAATTGTGGGATGAGAAAGTTAGAAAAATATTTCTCTTAAGTTGGAAATCTCCCCCTCTCCAAATAAAAAAAAAAAAAATAAAACAAAAAAAAATGGAGAAGGGGATGAGAAAAGGAAAGTGAGAAAAAAAAAAGAAAGGTGGAAAAGTGAACTAAAGCCCAAAAAGGAATTTTAGAAGGTGTCATGCTTTCCATTGTTTGATATTTTGTTTAGCCTTCTTGAATTTTCCTTTTCTTGATTTCCCCACCTAACAATTAATCTCATGACCCCATTACAACCAAAATAAAAGACCTATTGATCCTTATGTGTTTTCATTAATAAAGTAGAAATTTGGTTAATAGTCAAGTTTATGGTAGGGTACCTTCCTTGAGGAAATTGAGTGAATTGTCATATACCCTTAAACACTTGAGTGAGGTGAGAAGAGTACCCGAATCAGTGAGAGATATGAATTTGGGGGACTTAAGCTTCTAATTGGATTTAAAATTGATTGTCTCTTGGATACTTATTTGAATATGCCTGTCACTTGGATTAGTTACTCGAGTTCTTGGTTCACTATCCATGCTCTGATTGATTATCTTTTCTGGCCTTAGTGATTGCTTGATGACAAGAAAAAGTCTTAAGCTTGGGGTAGTTTGATGAGTGTGATTTCACCTTATATTTCATTGTCATTTTGCATGCATTTTCATATACTTTAGGCATATTTAAATTGATTCTTTGTTAGTTTTTACTTTGGAACAAGTAAGGCGGTTTTGTGGTGTTTATGTGCAGGAATTAAGGATTAAAATGCTCAAGATCAACCATGATGGAGCTTGCATGAAAATGGAACTTGAAAAGCAAGAAAATGAGCCAAACAGAGCCTATCACGGCCTAGCCGTGACAGCCATCATGACCATGATCGAGTAGAGCTAAAAAGAAAGAATGGAAAAGTCATAATTGGTCACGGCCAGGTCGTGATGCCCATCACGGCCGTGACATGTCAGCTGAACCAGACCCTCACAGACAGAATTGATCACGGCCAGGTCGTGATGCTGGTCACGGCCGTGACAGACCAACCAGTGAAGCAACCTCCGAGGCAGAATCCGTCACGGCCAGGCCGTGATGCCCATCACGGCCAGGCCGTGATGCCCATCACGGCCGTGACGCGCAATACATGGATCCACAGAAACTGATTTGATCTGAATTTGTGATTTATTGGGATTCAAGTTACCCTGATCTATAAATAGAGCAATCATGCTAAAAAATAGAAGAACTAGAAGGACTTTTTGGGACTGCTACCTTAGGCAAAACTAAGATTCTCTTCTTCTTCTTCTCCTCTCTTAGGTTTTCATTCATGTTTTTGTTAATCAAGCTTGCTATGACTATGGCCATGCTTGAGTAGTAGTTTTATTTCTAGGGATTGAGGCTATGCCCAAGATCTGTTCTATGTTATGAATTGATGTTTTCCCTTTGTTAATTTCGATTTCGCTTTCGATTTGGTTTCTATCGCATGAATTACTTGTGAATCTGGTGCACACTTATTTGCATATCATAGATACTCTAAGGAGGAACCTAACGGTGAACTTAGGTATTGGATCTATAGGAATCAAACTTAGGAATTAAATCACGAGAGTTAGAAGTGGTCCTTCGAGGGTTCACAAATTGTCACAAAGCTTAAAGGGTTCAATCTAAATTCAATTACCACAAGAGTAGGGGTTAGTTTAATTGGGCACGGTTTTTGTAACCCGAGAGGGAGCATTAACTTATTGAGGATAAAATCGCCTTCAAAGCAATTTTGATAATTAACAAGGGATAGTCAATTTGGTAACATGAACAATCTTGTTGGTAACCCAATTCCTAAGAATCCCTTTTGATTTGAAAAACCCCTAATTGATTTGCTTTCCTATTTTAACTGATTACTGATTTTCTAGTTAATTCTTATTTCAAAAATCAAATCTTTTCAAAATCCTTTTTTATATAGTCCAGTTTAATTGGTTTAATAATTAGTTGTTATTTGAGATCGCGGTCTCTGTGGGATCGATCTTTTTATTACTTGGCGATGAATCCGGTACACTTGCCGGAATCCACGCTATCAGGTACCTTGGGGTTGTCAGGAACATATTTTTTCACAGGTTCAAAGGCTTGGTATTTGAAGGGTTCAAACAATGCTTCAGGGAACTGGGGAGGGGAACTGCCTAGTCTCATCTTGTTGATTGCTAGGGTTCTCTGCAACCACAAATGCTGCTCGTTGGAAAACTCCTAGAAGAGCTGTTGTTGCTGCATGTTATGCTGTAGCATTTGACATCACAACTCCACCTTGTTGTTTAAATCATCTGGGTGTTACTGCTGCTCAACTGGAGGAGCTGACCCTTGTACCCTTGATGCTGATGCTCCAAAACGCTTAACCGCCAACCAATCGATGGCCCCCTTGTTTTCCTTGATCTCATCTTCAGGCAAAGCCTTCACTCCACTTTTCAAACATAAAGACGTGATTAAGGACGAGAAAAACAACAGTCCCTTCTTCTTGAATGCGCAAGTAATAATTTCCCTTTCAATCAGTTGCCCCACATCTACTCTCTTCTTCTTCAAAATGCAAAACAAAAGAACTAACCTGCCTTTGTTCACTGTTTCTAAGTGCGCGGTAGGTAGAATTTTGGTTCTGATGATATGGTACCACACCTTAGCCAATGGGGTTAGATCAGGCCGTGCTATTTTCCAATTCTCGTCCGTCTGTATCCATGTTGCTCCTTCCACTGTGACTTCTTTCATCATGTCATTTAGCTATATCTCCTCAGCAGTCTTTAACAGATCTGAGTACTCATCCTCAACATCTTTCAAGCCCCACCTTTTGTTCAACGTAGCAGCAGATAACGATACCTTTGAACCCCTAACCATGACATGCTTTTGCTGGGGTGAGGTCAGATTGGCATAAAACTCGCGCACAAAAGGGATTATAGGGTTTGTTGGATGAGCCACGAACTTCTTCCAGTTGTGATTGTCTATGAGCTAAGCAATTTCCTCCATGATCCCATAATGAGTGGAGTCCAAAAGGAAGACTCGCTTCTTGATTTCTTTTTCATACTTCAGTCTCCCTTCTGCGTCCACAAAACGCTGTTCGGATTCTTCTTCAAAAGAGAGGGAAATGGCGGTGACCGACTTTTTGGAAGGTTGAGCTGGAGTTTTGCCCATTGTATATTGCGGTGGTGGGGTTCAGTTGATAGTGATAGACAGAGACAAGTGATGCAGAAAGAGCGAGTGGGGTTGCGTGTAGGGTTTAGGTAATAGGCGCAGTAGCTTTAATAGGGAAGAGTGAGCTGAGGTGAGAGGTTGAGGATGGAGAGAGGTGGAGAGAAGGTGTGGTAATTAATGGGTAGTTAATGCCAAAATACACTCCCCATATTTTCCTGTACTTCTTCTCCCCAAAACCTTTCAACTTTCTGAATTAGAATTTCAAAATGCTTGCAGTTGAATTTGGGCATTGGAGCTATCCAACTGCCACAACCGCCAGCACCTGATCAATGGGCTGAAACTAAATTGACCCAACCCCTAGCACATCCCAACGACTATGTTGCTGCAGCCTGCATTAACAACATATATTTATTTGAAATTAAATTAAAATTAAATAAAACTAAAAGCTAAAATAAACTAACTATTTAAAGGATATAAAACTGGGTTGCCTCCCAGGAGCGCTTGGTTTACTGTCCTTCAGCCTGACCCCACACTCGTGGTTAAGGGTCTCTAAGTTAGGTGGTGGCCTTCATCCTTACATAAGGTTCATCCCAATATTGTTTCACCCTTTGACAATTAACTTTGAATTCCCTCCCAGAATTTTCGTCTCTCAACTCCACAGCTCCATGAGGATAAACTTTGATCAATTTGAAAGGCCCTGACCACCTCGATTTCAGTTTCGCAGGGAATAGTTTCATCTTGGAATTGAATAGGAGCACTTGCATTCCCTCAACTAGTTCTCTGGGTTGAATTTTCTGATCATGCCAAGCCTTCACCTTGCTCTTGTATGTTTCAACATTTTCATAGGCAAAAAGCCTGAACTCTTCAAGTTCATTCAGCTGTAGTAGTCTTGCTTCACCAGCTGCTTGAGCATCAAAATTTAACTTTTTAATGGCCCAGAATGCTCTGTGTTTTAGTTAATTGGTAAATGGCATTCCTTGCCATAAACTAGCCTGTAAGGGGACATGCCAATTGGAGTCTTGAAAGTCGTTCTGTAAGCCCCCAGAGCATCATCTAGGTGCAAAGACCAATCCTTCCTAGAAGGATTCACCATTTTTCTAGAATTCTTTTAATTTCTCTATTGGACACTTCAGCTTGTCCAATGGTCTGAGGGTGATATGTAGTAGCCACTTTATGTTTCACCCCATATTTCACAAGCAAATTGGCAAACATCTTGTAGCAAAAATGTGAGCCCTCATCACTGATTATGGCTCTGGGAGTACCAAACCTGGTGAATATGTTATTTTACAGGAATTTTGTAACTACCTTGGCATCATTGGAAGGCAGTGCTACTGCTTCTACCCATTTGGAGACATAATCCACTGCCACTAGGATATAGACATTCCCATAAGAGATAGGAAATGGTCCCATGAAGTCTATTCCCCACACATCGAACAATTCTATTTCCAGAATAGTATTGAGTGACAGCTCTTGTCTATTTGAAATGTTCCCAATTCTCTGACACCTATCACAACTCCTTGCATACTCTTATGCATCTCTGAACAAGGTGGGCCAAAAATACCCTGATTGCAAGATCTTGGCAGCTGTTCTTTTTCCTCCAAAGTGACCACCATAAGGTGCAGCATGGCAATCACTTAAGATGTCTTTCATCTATTCTTCAGCAGTATACCTCCTCATGATTTGGTCTTGGCATCTTTTGTACAAATAGGGTTCATCCCAATAAAAGTGCTTTACTTGATGCAAAAACCTCCTTTTCTGTTGTGGGTTCATATCTGTTGGAGTCACTCCACTAACCAGGAAGTTTACAACATCTGCATACCATGGTGCTGCAGCATCTTCCAGCATTAGAAGGTGCTCATCAGGAAAATGCTTCTTGATTTCTCCTTGAGGCTTGGCACCCCTTTCTTCAGCAATTCTGGAAAGATGATCAGCTACCTGATTTTCAACTCCCCTTTTGTCTTTAATATCCAAATCAAATTCTTGAAGTAAAAGAACCCATCTAATAAGCTTAGGCTTTGCATCCTTTTTGTCAATGAGGTACTTGATGGCTGCAAGGTCTGTGTATACCATTACCTTGGCTCCTACCAGATAGGGTCTAAACTTGTCAAAGTCAAATATTACTGCTAATAACTCCTTTTCTGCGGTGGTGTAATTAATAAGGGCATCAATGAGAGTTTTGCTAGCATAGTAGATTGTGTGAAACATCTTGTTATGCCTCTGTCCCAACACAGCTCCCACTGCGAAATCACTTGCATCGCACATCAATTCAAATGGTTTCTCCCAATCAGGAGCTACTATCACAGGTGCAGTGATTAAGGCTTCCTTCAGAGTTTCAAAAGCTGATAAGCACTCAGCTGTGATCTCAAATGCACTCTTATGCTCCAGCTATTTGCATAGTGGCTTGGAGATTTTAGAGAAATCTTTGATGAATCTTCTATAAAAGCCTGCATGACCTAGGAAACTTCTGATGCCCTTCACAGAATTAGGAGGAGGGAGCTTTTCAATCACTTCTATCTTAGCTTTATCCACCTCCAAACCTTTCTTTGATACCTTGTGGCCCAACACAATGCCCTCTTTTACCATAAATTGACACTTTTCCCAGTTCAACACTAGATTAGTTTCCTCGTACATGTACAACACTTGTTCTAAGTTATCCAAACATCCTATGAATGAGTTTCCAAAAATTGAAAAATCATCCATGAATATCTCCATGGTCTTCTCAATGAAATCAGAAAAGATAGCCATCATACATCTCTGGAATGTCGCAGGAGTAATGCAGAGCCCAAATGGCATTCTTCTGAAAGCAAATGTACCATATGGACAAGTGAATGTGGTCTTCTTCTAATATTCTGGTACCACTGCAATCTGATTGTAGCCCGAATAACCATCCAAGAAGCAATAAAATTCTCTTCCAGATAATCTATCAAGCATTTGATCAATGAATGGTAGTGGAAAATGATCTTTCCTTGTGGCTTTGTTCAGCTTTGTGTAATCCATGCATATCCTCCACCCGGTAACTGTTCTTGTAGGAATGAGCTCATTCTTTTCATTCTTCACCACAGTCACTCCTCCCTTTTTTGGAACACATTGCACATGACTCATCCATGCATTATCTGAAATGAGATAAACAATTCTTGCATCAAGCCATTTAATGATCTCTTTCTTTACAACCTCTTTCATTATTGGATTCAGTCTTCGTTGGCCCTCGATACTGTTTTTAGCATCCCCCTCTAGCAAAATCTTGTGCATACAAAGACTAGGACTGATTCCTCTAATGTCTGCCATTTGCCACCCGATAGCTTTCTTGTGCCTCTTCAAAACTGAAATTATGCTACTTTCTTGCTCATAAGTTAAGAGAGAAGAAATGATAATAGGAAGAGTTTCTTTCTCCCCAAGGTAAGCATACTTCAAATGGGAAGGTAACTGCTTCAATTCAAGGGTGGGAGGTCTTTCAATGGAGGGTACATTTTCTTTGAAGGTATCTGAAGATACATCCAATGATTCATATTTTCTAATCCAGGATCTGTATGCTACACTCCCTTCTACTATCTGTTTCAGTTCTTCATTTTCAGAAATAATCTCCTCATTCACTTCAAATTCCTGCTCCCATTTTCCTTCGGATGCTATCATATGCTCTTGTACCAGAGATTCCATATCAGTAAGATAAGAACAGCTCTCCATCTCTTCATCAGGATAGTGTAATGCATTAAAGACATTGAGGGTCACTTGTTGATCATTCACCCTCATGGCGAGCTCTCCTTTTTGTACATCTATCAATGTTCTTCCAGTGGCAAGGAAGGATCTTCCAAGAATGATAGGTGTGACACCCTAAACTCGGTCATCACATGGTTACCCTTTTTGTGGAAAAGAACACATTAAACGCTGGTCGCTTTCGGAAAAGAAAACCTTTTGCATCAAATTACCGAAAAGGTACTTAAATTTTTTTTGAAAAGAGGTTAAGAAAAGATGATGAACACTCAGAACATGAATATAAACATCATACATAGATACATATATAACATTTCCCATTGGGATCTTAAATTTTTGGATTACAAAACGGGCCTTAAACAAACAGGCCAACTTCACTGAAAACATAACTAAAGAAACAGATAAAACATCAAACTGGGAATGAGGAATTTGGGTACTGAACTCAAAAGAAGACTCTAAAAAGCCAGGGACAAACAGGACTACTCCAAAAAACTGACGACGATCACCAAAGCCTCCTATAGTCTGAGTGGCCACAAACACTACCTCCAGATGAGATATTAGACTCCGGATCGATAACCTCACCACCATCATCGATCGGAACATCGTCCTCTCTGGGCTCCTATGGATGGTACTCTGCCTCTAGGTCGTCCTCCCACCAGTCGCTTATCAACTCAAGAGGCTCCTCCTCCGGATCCTCTTCAGGGTCCCCCTCGATAGGTTCCTCCAGCTCAACGTGTGGATGAAGAAGTCCAGCCATCTGTAGAGTATGAAGGTACAGCCCCCTGGCGGAAGTGCCACTGTCCGCGTCTCGGTCGTGTGAATCCTCTGGATCGGTTCTCCGTTGGCATTAGACTTCGTCATCATAATCGGTCCCCAATACGTAGCTGTCGTCGCATCATCGCTCACCGTCCAGTTCCTCACTAGCCCAGCCTCGTCGAACACCTCATTCCTCGAAATCGAGGGTGCTAGGAGAACGTTGGGTTCCATCTAAAGCAAGTACATATACCGATACAAGAAAAGGAAAAGAACATATAGATATGCAAGAGTGAGATACCGTCATAAGATATATCCCACAACAACCATATACATGATACATGCAACACACAATCAAGTCAATAATATAACCGTGCCTAATCATGCCTAATCATAATATAACCGTGTTATATCAAGGGATCTCAAGCCCGCACAATCAATTTTTGAAAATATGCATGACACTTCAATATCAGGCTCTATCCTAATCTCATGAGATCTCAACACCATGTTTCACTGGGGAATAATTAGAGTTGGTCAATCTCTAGCCCACCGGGCAGTTTCCTTCATACCCTCATGCATTTAAGGTCTCAGGACGAGCAACGTCACATGTGCCTCTGAACCGGTCACATGGACAGACTCCCAGATACCATCTTGTATCTGATATATAAGAAAGGCACGTCTGCCTGAGGAAATGCACTTGGAAAATATTTTGTTTACCAGGTTTTCTTTGTGTTCATTCTTTTTCGCTGTCGAAGCTCAAAGCTAACGACTAAATCATCATTTCTCCATCACTTGAAAACTCAAAAACATAGGACACACAGTCCGAATACTCAATCACAACGCCCTAAACCGTGGCCACAGTCCAGGGTTGTGGTCATAAAAATCAATTATACTTTTATTCATGTTTTAAACTTAACATGATAAGGACAATAGCCCACAACAATGAAATCAGAACGCACTGTCCTCGATTTCGAGAATTGGACTCTCAGTCCATAACATCATGAATAGGACTCATAGTCCTGAATTAACACTGATCCAAGATCACGTGCGCATAACTGAATACTAGAGGCGACGTCTCGCGTTCTATATTCTCTTTCTTAAGTACTTATTTTTTTCGCTCAGTGAAAATCAAATTCAAAACCGAATCCTTGATAACCTATCCAGGCTATCGGAAAGTTTCTAAAACATTTAGGAAAAACCTTTTCTTTGAAAATCTTTTATAAAGCATCTTTGAAATACTTTTATCTTTGAAAATTTCCCCCAATAGGACATTGCCAAATAGTTCATGAAAGTTTTCACTTGAAAACACATAGTTCGAAAAGGATTTTTCTATTATATAACAATAGTTCACCAAACCATTTCAACATTTAAAACAGTTCTTTAAGTTAAAGAGCTTTTGGAAAAGAACACCAATCCTTTCATCTTCAAAGCTTATTCAGGTTTTTAATCCTTATAACAGTTAAGCACAGACACAAGTCTGGCTTAGCAAACTTTCAATCAACAACAGTATATATTCTCAGTTCAATGTTAATATCACAGTTGAAAATAGTTCATCATAGATATGCATTATAACATTTAGAGTAAGTATATTCAACATCAGATAATAGCATAACAGTTCAAGTACATCAGATCACCAAGTAAGTTCAATCAACATATAAATATCCAGTTAAACACCTACACACATGCATACAGTTATTGAATATCTTTAGGAAATCCCCTCTTACCTCACGTGGAAGTTAAGAGTTTCAGATTCGAAGAGAAAAGCTCACGAACGTCCTCGCTCCGCTTGGCGATGGAAGTCTAAGGTTACAAAACTTGAAATCATGAGTTAAAACTCAATCAAAGAACACTAACCACAAGGTATAGGTTCGATTTAGACAATAATTTAGGATTAGGGTTTTTTTCCAAAATTTATGTAACTCATGGATTTATGATCCTTAAGTGCTAGAAGTTCTTAAACACCAATCATTTAACAAAGTTGAATTAAAAATCTCTATAAGTACTTGACTTAGGGTTTTCGGCCTTCACTAATAAATAGGCTAGAAATTTCTAAACTTTCCAATCTCTTTAGATTAGCATCCATACGTAGTAAGGAGCTTGAAACCATGATCATTTTGGAAAATGGAAAAAAAATGTCTTAGGCCATGAACACCTAGGTTCGGCCTTGACATGTTTGTGAGACTAAAAATCTTTAAATCCTCCAATCTTTTGTACAAAGCTTCCTTTAACATTAAGAAACTTAAATCCTTAATCATTTTGGAAGGACAAAACAACACATTCCTAGGTCCAAACATATGAGTTTCGACCATCATAGGGAACTTAATGAAAAAGATTTAAACTTTTCAATCACTTTAGACATAACATCCTTTATTATAAGGAGCTTTAATCTATAATCATTTTGGAAGAAAACAAAACTTAATAGTTTTGCCAAAAACCTTTAAAGTTTCGGCCTTGAAACAAAATAAAGGTTAGAAAATTTCAAACTTTCTAATCCCTTGGATTTAGCATCCTTATACATCAAGAAGCCTTAATCCATGATCACTTTGGAGAAACATCAACTAAGCATCAATGAACTACTTAAAGTTTAGGCCTTTACATGAAAATGTGTAAAATCTCTAATCTTTTCCAATCACTTAACCCTAACATCCTTTAGTACAAAGGAGCCCTTGGTCATGATCATCTTGGAATAGAACTTAAATACAAGTCCATACAAGCAAAGTTAAACAAAACCCACCAAAACCAAAAAACATGGTTTCAGCCTCATCAAGAAAATAGGGTTAGAAAATTTTGTTTTACACAACCTTTTAGTATGTAGTAGTAGGAGTAAAAATAAGAACATAGAAATTGGTTTCAACTTAAACGGAGTTTTCTACCATTTTTAAGAGATTTTAGAAGTTTGAAAGCTTAAGGGAAACTTAAAGCAAAACTATGAACATAAATACAAGAACTTGAAAAATAAACAACATAGGATCATTACCCTCAACAATATGAAGAACTTAAAGTAAAAAGCTTGATAAAAAGATGAACTTGAGAAGAGAGAAGAAGAGAAAGTAAGGAAATAAGTGTAAGTGTGAAATGTGTGAAGTGAAGAAAAGTGATTAAGTGTTGTAGGTTGATGTTTATATTATGGGGTGGGGGGGGGGTCACGGCTGGAAGGAAGAAAGAAGAGAAATAAAAGTTGGTTTGCTTGTAGGGAAAGAAAGAAGGCAAGGTGTGGTAAGGTGGAGGTATGGTGTGGAGGTAAGGTTGGAGAGAGAATGTAAGAAAAGGTGATTTGATGAAAAAGTGAAGTATGGCTTGTTGAAAAGGTGTCATAACTTTCACATCAGTCATTCCATTCCTTCTTTTCTCTGCTCCATTGCGCATCAGATGACTTTCCCGATCGTATTTCCTGACGATTTCGCTCGGGTAACACTCGGAATTTTGCCCCGAACAAGATTTTTTTGAAAAACTCCAAACCCACACAAAACATCAAAAAAAAAAAAACTAATCATCTCATTCACGAGTCAAGATTAGGTCTCTAGCTCAGTAAACTTGTACTGGCTGTGAAAACCCAATCCGACTTTTGTCTGAATTTTCGACCGAAAATTTTACTGTGACTTCATACAGTAAAACTACACAAGAAAATAATTTTATTTAAAATAAAACCATCTTCTGGATTTTATCACAAATAATTACATTAAAGCATGTATTTACTGATAAAGAAGCATACGAAAAACAGGGTGTTACAATAGGAACTTCCTTGTCAGCCTCAAAATCCAGAATAATGAAATCCAGTGGAAACACAAATTTGCCCACCTTTATTAGAACATCTTCAATCTTTCCTTCTGGGTACGCAATGGATTTGTTGGCGAGCTGCAAAGTAACAGTGGTTGGTCTAGCTTCTCCAATCTACAGTTGCTTGAAAATAGACATTGGCATCAGATTTATGCTAGCTCCAAGGTCACACAAAGCTTTTCCGCAGTAAGTATTCCCTATTGAGCATGGAATTGTAAAACTCCCCGGATCTTTCATTTTCTGAGGAACCTTATTTTGCAAGATCTGACTGCACTCCTTGGTCATGGCCACGGTTTCAAACTCCCCCAACGTTTTTCTCTTTGTAAGAATATCTTTCATAAATTTGGTGTAGTTGGGCATCTGCTATAAGACTTCAACCAGAGGTATGTTAATATGCAGTTGCTTTAGGATTTCTAGGAATTTGTTGAACTGCTTTTCTTGAGCTGCTTTCCTTAGCCTTTGTGGGAAATGAGGAGGTGGCCTTTTCGGAATTAACTTGACCTCTTTCTGCTTGGGAATTTCTTGCTCTGGTTCTTCTGTATCATAATTTCTTGCTGCTGGTTGCTTAAATGTTACCATATCCTGCAACTCTTTACCACTTCTCAGATTTATAGCTTTAACCTGTTCCTTCCCTTTGTCAGCAGAAGTTGATGGGATTTCTGTGGATGCAGGCAGGGTTCCATGTGACCTATTTGTGAGGGCAGTAGCCAATTGACCTACCTGATTCTCCAGGTTCCTCATAGCTACACCTTGATTCTAAATTTAGGCCCAGGTTTCAGTCATGAAAGCTTTCAACATGGCTTCCAGAGAAGGTTCCTTAGCTGGGGCTTGGGTCTACTGCTGATGATTGCTTTGTCCTTGTTGTTGGTATTGTGGTGGAGTATTTCCAACTGAGGAATTCAGTGTGTTGTTGTAATTCCCATAGCTGAAATTTGGATGTTGCTTCCAACCCCCCCCCCAAACAGAAGACGCATGAAATAGAACTCAATTGAGCCACCATAGGTTCTGCCATAGCAGGTTCTTTACTGGCATTAGTAGCAGTCAGATTTTTCAGCATGTTAGTAATGGAAGCAAGCTGAACAGAAAGGGCAGTTGCTTCCTTCGCTTCAAGTATTCCAGCAGAAGTTTTAGCTGAATTGGCTCTCACGGTTGGCTATTGATAGCTGTTTGCAGCTATGCTCTCAACCAACGCATAAGCTTCATTATATGATTTTGTTAAGAATGTCCCTCCAGATGAAGCATCTAACATCAATCTTGAAGGAGGCAGGAGTCCATTGTAGAAGGTTTCCATTTGGATGCATACAGGGATGCTGTGATGAGGACATCTCCTCAACAGCTCCTTGAACCTTTCCCACGAGTCATACATAAATTCCTCATCATTTTGTTTGAATGAACTTATGTCACTCCTCATTCGTGCTTTTTTTGTAGGAGGGAAGTACTTAGTTAAGAACTTTTCAGCTAGGTCATTCCATGAAGTAATGGAGTTGGCCTCTAATGAGTTTAACCAGGCCTTGGCTCTGTCCCTCAAGGAATAAGGAAAGTGACTTAACTTGAAAGCGTCATCACTTACTCCAGGGATCTTGAAATTACTTGCCATTTCTAGGAATTGCCTCAGATGCAAGTGTGGATCTTCAGTAGGGGCACCACCAAACTGCCTGACAGTTTGCAGCATTTGAAACATCATTGGTTTGAACTCAAACTGGTGGGTAGTTATTTCTGGTCTCACAATCCCGGTGTTCATGGTTTGGGGATCAAAGACAGCATAGTCCTTGATGGACCTATCTCTATCATTTGCCATTTCAATCATGCCCGGCTGATCCTCTTCTTCATCTCCAAGAAAGTGAGCCATGAAGCCTAAGTCAGAGTGTTGATCTCGTGCTCTCTGTTCTTTAGTTCTCTTCCTTAGCTTTTTTGCGGTTTTTTCAATTTCTAAATCTAATCGGAACTCAGGTGTACCCTTGCTGTGCATATAAATGTATATAGTCAACACCATTGTAATTCCCCGGCAACGGCACCAAAAACTTGTTGTAATCATAAATATGATGTGCAAGTGTACACAGTCAAACAAGTAATAAAGAGTTAGTAGAGATCGTTCCCATGAGGATTTAAATGTATTGAATATAAATTATAGAATTAACCTTCCTTAACAAAATAAAACGTAGCTTTAAGCATGTAAATTAAATGGAGTAATTGGGTGTCAGAACAGTAAGTAATGAATGCAAGGAATTAATAGAAACAATAAATGGGTGTTTAGAACAGAGATGGAAACAGCTAGGATTCTAATCATTTGTAATCTTAACTTCAGGGTAATTGATGCTTCAGGATGCTACAACATTTAGTCCAGGAATTGAAGTTTACTTTCCAGCAGTAAAAACCGAGTTCATTAAAAGCTTCTTATTCCTAAGTTCATATTAATTTCCCTCAGTTGTCAGATAATTGCGTCCAGCTACTTAAAGACTTGAAGGATATTCCTAGCTCATTCAACACAATTAATTTTCCAATTAATTGTTCTATCTTTATCTTCTGAACAAGTCCACTAATTAAGTTTTTCCAAACCCAACTAGCTAGTATTCCAAATTAGTTGATCAATCTAAAATGAAATTAAACTTTCAAACAGAGAAGAAGAAAATGAATAACATCCATTTGCATAAATCACCCTTTAGTATCAATTACAAATTCATAGAGTCCTAACTAAGAGAATTTAGCTCATAATGAGCTTAAAGACAAAACCAACAAGAGAAATGAAAAATAAAGGCATAATGCGTAAATGCAAATTACTGAGAGGACAATGAGCTGACGGCTGCTACTCTACCTAGATGCTACTGTACGGGCCCCCTTAAAGCAAGGTCACAATCCTATTTGTACTAGCTCCCAAAAGTAGGGTTACACTCTCTCTCTTGCCTCACTTTTTGGGCTTACAAAAATTCAAAGAATAAAATAGTCCTTGGCCCAATTCTCAAGTACACACAGCTGCTACCTTGCATTTCCTCTTTCCTTGTTTTGGGACAGCGCAACAAGTTCCTTGTCCTGTAGTGAAGGTGTGTTGAGTTGACAATTATTTTGTATTGTAGTGATTCTCTTCCCAGACGCTGCAGCATTCCATAACATTCCAGAGCAACTCCTGCAGCAATTTTACTTCTAAATCCTGCTCAAAACTCAAACGAACCTTCAGCAAAAACAATCTAGATTTCACAGCTTTTTCAACATTTTAACAATTCAACACAGATATTTACTAAATAAGGCAAAACTTGAATTTCTTTTCCAAAATTGATCAAAACAAGAACAATGATAAAGCTAAAAGGATAGTAATAACTCTTATTTCTATGAGTTATCAGAGCATTAATGTGAGTCACTTCCTTTCAGGTTTTTTAATACCTTCTTCTTTTATCTTGTGCTGCATAAAAATATTGATTGTCCTTGTTTTGGGAGCATTGTTTGCAGTTTGCACAGTTTCTTGCAGTGATTTCTATTGAAGATGTTGGTTTCTGCTTCATCTTCATCTTTTATGTTGTACCTCTCTCTCTTGAAAGCATTTAATTCCTTATTTATTACTCCATTTATGACATTTGTCTTGCTTGTTTATTATTGTGTTTGATGCTTAAATTTTGAATTTTCTTGTTTATAGGCTGGGAAGGGTGGTAAGCTTACACATGATGACACGACAATTATCAGTGGAGTACTCAATTTGATTGATTATAAGTGGGCTTGTTTGAAGTTTTTTTTTTTACTTTGTATTTTAATCATTAATGTTGTTCCTTTTTCTTTACCATTTTGTCATGGTTTGCAGATTTCAAGCATGCTCTTGTTCTTGAACCATAGAACAAGGATGCTAGTGTTGTTGAGAAAAGACTCAGAAAATTGATGAGTTGATGATACTTGTTTTTCTTCCCCCTCCCTTCCTCCCACCTGCCAAGCGAATGTCAATGGCTGTGGAATATGTGATTGTGTGGCTCCTTTTCATGCACTGACCAGTCGGAGTGAAGAAGGTAAGATAAAGTAGAGAGAAAATATGAGTATTTTTTTGTCCTCGTTTTGTGCATAATTTGTAAGAATTGAATCATCTTAAGAAAAATGTTTCTTTTATTTATATTTAATTTAAAATTTTGGCTGAGTTTAAAGGAACCCAGGGGACATTTACTAGTTTTGTGGAAATAAAAGAGCATATAGTTGTGGGTGTCGTTATGTGGTTATGAAATTTATCAATTAAAGGGTAGGACATACTATGATATTATGCTAGCTAGTGTCTCTCCTATAGTATTAGACTTGTGTGTATATGCAAGTGCTCTGTATGTGTATCTTATGCAGGCCGACAACAAGGATTTTGTGCGATCAAGCAGAAGATGGAAGCCGCATGCACAAATTGTTTAGAATTACTAGTGTGTTGATAAACTTGTATACATTGTTAGTATGCATGGTTATTGTCTAGTGTAGGTTAGCGACATTTTGGTATATAAACTTAAATATTATAATTGGTTATGTGTAAGCGTTACTGTGAGTTGTGTTAAAGTATATTACTTAATTGGTTATATGCATATTTTGATATTTGGTTTGGTTTATATATACTTACCAATATTGTATGTAAGCTTTGTACATTATATATGTGTGGCTGTTTTTGAGTACTTCTAGTACTCTTTCAATACAAATTTGATTTATCAAAAAAAAAAAAAACATGAATTGCTGAGTGCAGGTGAGAAATGTAGAAAAACAAAGTGGATATTAATATAAAAAAATGGGGAATAGGTAGCGCTTCCTTGAGAAAGCAATATCTATTGCATACTTTAGACAACGCTTTCTCAAGGAAACGTTATCTAAAGTATATGTAATAGATGGTGCTTTCTTAAGGAACCGCCGTTTATTTTTAACTATTGACAACGCTTTCTCAAGGAAGTGTTACATATTCCCACTTTCAATAACGTTTTTTTAATCGTTGTCTATTTGTTTCAACGGGTGAATAGATAGCACTTGTAAATACTACTAAAGGCAAAAAAAGACGCTATTAAAGCCCTTTTCTATAGTAGTGCAAATTTAGTGTTCAAATATAATTTCTCAAAAAATATACACAAGTGTATTTATGTATATTTATACGGTATTAATTGGAGCTGGGTATATAGGCCTAGGCCCACAGACGGTTCATTTAACCCGCAATCCGTGTGGGTTAGGACCATACAAAATGTAGACTCATTTAAATGCGGGCGACCCGTTTTAACCCGCGGTATATACGGGTTCGGCCTATGAGTTAGCGGGCTAACCTATGAGCCAAAAATATTAATACAAAATATAAGTTCATATATGAATATATGATGCATTTTATAATGAATAAAATTAATTAGGTAAAATAAGTAAATTGGTCTTATACGTTTATTTTATTTTTCATATTGGTTGTATAAGTTTTTTATTTTCAAATTGGTCCTACATGTTATGTTTTGTTTTCACATTAGTCCTTTACGTCAATTTTGACCTAACGCTGTCAGTTTTGATCCGACTTGGCTATCACCTTAGTCCGACACGTGATATTTGATCTGACTCTGTAAGGTCGAAATTGATGGAAATGACTAACATGGAAATAGAATGTAACGTATGGAACCAATTTGAAAAATAAGAAACTTATTGGACCAATATAAAAAATAAAATAAACGTATAGGACCAATCTACTTATTTTGCCAATTAATTATTATATGCAAGCGGCTATTTATTTGGGATGCCGTCTCTGTAATTGATCTTTATTTGTACGTTTAAATATTTAATTCAATCCTATAAGCATATTAAACCATATGTAAGCTACTAATCTAATTTGAACTTCCCACTTTTCAAGTTAGTTAAAACTAAGTTTGCAAGTATTACTCATTCAGGTAAATTTTCTCTATATGCTTTTGGATATTTAGGAACCCTATTTCTAGTATTATTTTTTTAAAAAATAAATAATTTTTAAAAATAACTTCATTGTTTTTTTTAAATGAGTCCACAAGCAAGCTCGTTAACCCGCAAGTTTGGTGAGCCGGTCACGGATCAGAGAAATGTAGGTCAGTTAGCTTTGCGGACCAATCCGATCAGATCCGTTTAACCATGGATGAATGTGAGTTGTGCTTAAACGGATCGAACTAGCCCGTATACACCACTTTATCCTCACTCAACATTGTTTTGAGGTTGAGTTAAAAATTAAGGAAAATATGCTTTTTATTTCCGTATTTTTCGACTTCGCTTCGCTGTCTATCTTTTATTTGTTTTATTTTCATCCTTGAAGTGTATAACCGTTAGTCATGTTGGTCCTTATGGTTAACTGTGTCATAATACTGTAATTAGTGTCATACGTGCCAAATAGAAATCACCAATGATGTCTAAGGTGGACCAATTTGATAACGTGGCATGTTTCCCCCCAAAGGTTAAGGTCTGCAACCCAAAACCATCTGCATGCTTGCAACCCAACCAAAAATTAGTGTGATAGGATGAAATTATCAGGAAATCACTGATCCAAGCACGTGAATCCTTTTAATTTTTTACTGATCCAAAAAAATAATAAAATAAAGCTGCGATGTAAATGGGCACCGTGCTTCATCTATGAAAGAAGCAAAGGCTAAACAGTTGGAATTAATCCTTTATATTTGATTTTTAATTTTTGATTTTCTTTATTCTTTAAATGTATGTGACTAGATACATATATCTTAGAATAAAACATCATAAAGTCTAGAATCTACTTCATAGACAAACAAGGGACAAGGTAACCGATGGTCGTTCCTCAACCCTCAACCAGAACAATCTGAACTTATACTTATGCAATGTGTTCCGATATATTAGGTACTATAACCTATATATAGTGTAATAGCTAATTAGGATTTCCATCATTCTAAAATTAGTTATTAATAATATTCACTCATATTTCGTCTATATCAAATAATTAATTTAATTAAGTATCAAAATCGAAAATCTAATTAGTTTTATCTCTTAAGTTGATCACATATTAATTAAGATCCTTAATTGATAAATTGATAAATAACTAATATTGAATATTTGTCCATATTATGATATTGGAATAAAATGTTCCAACATAAATATCCTTTTGGGTTTGCAAATTGGTTAATATCATCATAGTTTTTCTATCATATATATATGCAACCTACATAGGTTGAGAAATTAAAAAACAGTAATTATTTATTTAAAAATTAAATTTTATTTTAAAATTATAAAATATATAAATACTTATATAAATTTTCTACCGAATTCCTTAACATGGACAAGATGAAAATACATGATAAAAAAAACTCATCTTTATTATTAATAATAAATAGAAGAAGATCAGGGTGGCTACAGTGTCCAACGACTTCTTTAACCCACCGACTTCATGTCTAGTCTAGATTGATAAAGCGCTTCTCCAATTGCATCGCGGTTCACCACTTGTCTCAACTTAATTAATTGGCTTAATTCATTTAACAACAAAGTGGTTCCCCCATCTCTCATATATATTATATTATTATCCTATATATTGGTGCTTATCTATTTCATTGGAGAGAGCAATAAGAGAAATTCCAAATTATGGAAGACGGTGTCACAGAAATTCAAAGCTTGCTCCCTCCTCATGATCTCAAACCAGAAGATGGATCCAAAAGAGAAAATGATACAGAAAAGGAAGATGGGTTTGTCTCCACAGGGAAAGTTGGAAAGGTGAAAGAAGAGAATCTTAGTGAAGAAGACACAAGAAAAGTTAGTGATGGTAGTGGTGATGGTGGAGGAGGTCTTATTAAAAACTTGTTCTCATCCCTTGTCACTCCCATGAGTCCAAGAACTGGGAAAGCCAGTGAATTACATGGAAATGGAAATAATGGGGTGTTTGAGTTAGAGGAAGGTGCTGCTGCTAGTAGAGGTGGTGATCATGGAGAAAGAGGAGGGGTTATTGACAATAATGGTGTAGAGGGAGGGCTCATCAGCAATTTGATTTCCAACTTCTTTTATCAGAGTGAAGGTGGTGTAGTGAAGAATGAGGAGGACAAGGAAGAGGAGGAAGTCGTAGTTGAAAAAATCAAACGGGTGAAGACAGAGAAGGATGCTAATGATGGCGGTGGAAGCATCATTCACAACATTGTTTCTCATTTTCCTACTTCACTCCCAGGTAAACATCAAAAACTATGTACATAATATATGATTGGCCTTAGTCCACAACCAAAAAATATTTTCTTGGCATTCAATTGAATTCTTTAGTATAAGGTTCTTCCTTGCCAGCTCCCTTAACAGTTGATATTATTATGAGAACATAGTGTATAGCTTAATAAAATAAAATAAAAAATGTTCAAGTAATATTTTGATCCCTATACGTAAAAAGTTATCAATTTGGTCCCTATACATGACACTGATCTTCAATTTTTTTTTGTATTGGTTCCTATATGTGACAATAATTTGCAATTTCATTCTCTTATATAGGGATCAATTAGTGGTGATGACCAAATTGAAAATCAGTGTCACATATAGGAATCAAATTGATAACTTTTTACATATACGACCAAATTGAAAATCAGTGGGACCAAAATATTACTTTAATAAAAAAAATGATTATATATATATATATATATATATATATATATATATATATATATTGATAGCCAGCAATGCCTTGTTTTGATGTTTTCATCAGATGACGCGGTTCCCACAGCAGACGAGGCTACCATTTTAATTAACTCAATTGTTCGTGACTAAGAAGCGCATCCCTTCATCTTACAAGGCATCAAAATGGGATTCTTTTGCCATGTGTCATGTATTTATTCTTTGGTTATTTTTTTATGTGTGTTTTTGGTTAATTTTGGGTAACACTTGTAGTTCTTCCTGAATATGGGATATAACACACCATGTCTGTAAGCTGCTCTTGTGCAGTATTTGAACTTTGAAGAATTGAAGTGGCTTCTACATTTATTTAGTAACGAACATAAGTTATCTGACATGTTTCAGTACTCACTGATCTCTTTTGGGTGAGGTAAATATAAATGAATGTTTTTTCTATCTTGAACTGAGACATCATTTCCCCGTCCTAAATTTTCTTTAGGAAAAAAAAAGCTGTTCTTTTTTATAACAAAAGTAATACAATTCTTAATATAAATGAATTGATTGATCCAGTATTTGTTTGGTTGACTAAAAAAACTAATTATAACTAAATAAAACTTTCAAAGTCTTCTAGCCATAAGAAGATTATGTTTGAAGTAGGTGACGTGCAAATCTGGAAATGAATTTTATTGAATACATTGAGCTTAACAAGGTAGTCATGATTGTTATTGTTCCCGTCAAAATTGGTCGTGAGCCTAATAGATAAGTCCCACAAGAATGAAGGAAGCAATTGGAAGTCTGCGAAGTATTTTTCATCAGGACCGGGATGACCTCTAGGAAGAACAACCTATCCAATAAAGAGAAACATCAATAAAGAAAACGTCTTAGTCATTTCGATAAAAGAAGACAACTCGATCAGTTAGGACAGATTCAATTATCTGAATACTGAATTAGGTCAAGCCCACTAAAAACACTATATAAGAGGAACCTATCATTGTAAGAATATTGAATAAAAGAAATAAAATAAACAAATAAAATAAATATAGAAAATATAGAAGAATATCAATAAAAATGTTTGTAGTCTCAAATGTGTCAAACGATACTGTCCTAAGAATTATTTCGCACACCCACAAATAATTATCTCAAACTACAAAACTCCCTCAGGATTTAACAGACTCTTCCATAATAACAATATTATTCAACATTATTCTAGGCATCGTAACCGCAAAGAATTACACTTATCAACTGTTACATAGTGAGAAAGACAAAGAGAGAAAAAATAATTGTTCCAAATAATAGAAAGCCATCTTTAGATGCAAGTCTCAATTGCTTCGTATCTTCTGTTTTGGACCAAAAGTAATTGCCTCGTTTATACCAAAAACTGACAGCACGTTCAGCTTCATCTTTGGACCAAAGTAACGTTTCAATCAAATGAATGCTAGTAATGGAATATTATAACCATTTCAATTGCAAAAAGTTAAAATCTCCCGTTGGAGATATTTTATATATAAAGGACAAAGTAATTAAAAACATTAAAATGTAATAAAACTAAATTAAAAGATTAGAGAAAATTAATTATAATAAATGATAATAAAGTAGAGATTTAAAATCTGTACAAACAAATTATTTTAGAAATATTTTTCCAACAATCCCCCACATATTTCAAAATAATTAGTGAAAATAATTAATAAAACTCGGAGTTGATTACATGGATGTTAATGCTTCGAATCTGGTGTCTTTTGGACTATGAACCAGACCTAGATAGATAGACATACCATACAAGTGAGTTGGTGAAGTAAACTTCTAAGAATCGAAACAATTTGGTGTATGTTAGAAGTCTACCAATCACATTACACCCCCACAATTCTTGCTATTATGCCGTTTTGCGCCTTTCGGTCATGTGCGCGCCTGGTAGTTTATGAGTGCTCTAGAGATTATGCCACAATCTCATACAAGCGGCCCCACTTGACACTCCTATAGGTGATTTCATCAAGTGTATGCTGCACTTCATACACCACCCATAAGGGATACAAAATTCATTAAAAGCTTTTAGCTTATCCTCCAAAAAATGCAGTCTAGCACTTCTCACACCATAGGAAGAGACAACATTAAGGGTGCTACCAGAACTAACAAGTGACTTGTTATTACCCATATGAACCTTCTTGATGGGATCTTCATTCACAAAGGTCGGGTTACTATCACCATTAATTTAACATTGACTTAAATCTCATTCCCCTCGATGTGTTATTAGTCAGCAGATTGGTAGCCCCAAAAGTCTACCATTCATTTTTAACAACATTTGTCACAAGAATAGTCAGAATTATTCCAACAATTATATCATCTCCATGACCAAGTTTGTTTTGGCCTTAGGAGGATTAAGGTCCCTACTTCATAAATATGCATTGAAATGCACGATCACATGTCAGATTTATTGACAACACCTCACCTTCTTTACTATCACACTAGCAATTTCACTTTGCCGGTAACTAGAGATGTCAATTGGGCCCTAAGCCCTAAGGCCAGCCCATCTGGTCCACAATAATAGCCCGGCCCATTTAGCCCATAACTAGAGCTGTCAAATGGGCCACCCTAGCCCTTTTAGCCCTAGCCCATGTGGGTCAGGGTCAGATGGGCCACAGGGCCAAAAGGCCCACATTAAAAAAAGCCCACAGGGCCAAAAAGCACTAAAAAGCCCTAGGGGCCAGGGCCAGCCCATGGGCCATATTTTTTTTATAGTCCTATTTATTTTATTTTATTTATAAAACTTGACAAAAAGAACAAAAATTATAATCATGTTAACATTAGGTAATAATATCATTTAACCTATGAAATTAACTATCAAATATGTATTAAGTGCTATAGTTTTCTCTAAAAAAATTGAAGAGAAACCATTGTTTTATCCCTTTTCATCCTTGTCTTTATATGAAATGAATTGTTAAAGTAGATAACTGATATCAAATTATTGCAATAGATAATATTCCAGCTAAGGAAAACCATTCACTTGGATTTAAGTGGTTGTGCGGTTAGTGAAGGAAAAATTATAGCACGTAATACATATTGAAATAGATAATTTCATAGGTTAAATGATATTATTACATAATGTTAGAGTGATTATAGTTGTTGTTCTTTTTGTCAAGTTTTATAAAATAAAAAAAAATAGGTCCATCAAAAAAATTATGGCCCATGGGCTGACCCTGGCCCTTAGGACATTTTAGGGCTTTTTGGCCCTGTGGACTTTTTTTTAATGTGGGCCATTTGACCCTGTGGCCTATTTGGTCCTAACCCATATGGGCTAGGGCTAAATGGGCTAGGGCCGGCTCATTTGACAACTCTACCGGTAACCAATGTAATTAGAAGATAAATATTCAAAAAGGGAATGCAGGATATTGCAGCTTTGTAATTACCTTGATATAAATTTTGCAAGAAACAATCTTGCTCATCATGTTATCCTTATCCAAAAAGATAAACCATAAATACTTACATCATGCAAATACACATGGATAGCTCATAATACTAAAACATCAATAATTCATACCTTCGATCATTTTAATAAATTCACAAATATCAAACTCATCATTTGTAACTGGTTTGTATCGTCAAACACAATACAAGTGTGTATAGTACCTTTCAAAATGATATCAACTTGATATATATATCATCTTTTTTTTTTTTTTACATTTCACCCTTCATCAAATCAATGAGTTAATATCATGAATACACAAGTTTATTCTCATAAATTTATGGCATCACAATTCCAAAACATAATAGAATGACAAACTACATCATCACAGATGCCCCAAAAACATATTTTAATATGTAAATATACAATTCTTTCAATTTCAATTAAAACCGTAGCGTCTTGAGATGGGATGTTATAAATACCACATGACCTTCTTATCCAAGAATTCATGGAATCAAAACAGTATATATTTTTAACAATAAAGCATCACATCATCTTATTAGCACAACTGAAATTGCATATTATCACAATCCTCCGTTTGAGGATAAGACAATTCTGTATACACACTAGTGCAATAAGTGCTTTTTACGTCAGTTAAAATTGATTTTTACGTCGAAATCTTGGTAGCGTAAATACAAATGACGTTAAAAGTTAAAATTTTAACGTCGATTGAGAACTCGACGTTAAATATAAAACTATTAACGCCGGTTCTTTAACACAACCGACGTTAATTTTGTCAAAATTAACGCCGCTTCTTTAACACAACTGACGTTAATTTTGTAAAAATTAACGTCAGTTCTTTAAGAACGGACGTTAATTTTGTTAAAACTAACGTCAATTGTTATAAAGAACTGACGTTAAAGATCTTAATTTTAACGTTAGTTGTAATAAACAACTGACGTTAATAGTGTACTGTATATTTTATAAAATACTATTAACGTCAGTTGTATCATACAACTGACGTTAATAGTATTTTTTTTTAAAATTCAGTTTTAAAATATCACTCCCCTCAGCCTATCCCTCGCATTCAAGAAATATCCCAAGAATACGTGAATATCACACACATTACAGAATTGCAAAGGAAAAATGGAACAATGATCCATATGTATGCCTGTTCAGAAACAATATATATTTATTAACATAGGTTATAACTCAAAATAAATACAGAAATATAAATAAAAATAAATGTATACTAAGTTTAAACTACCTATATCAATATCCCTTCGTGATGATCATCACGAGTGGCATGTACATCGTCCACCTGTGTCTCCTCGATTATAGTAGGCATGTTTGTTGAAAAATAAGGAGTCTCAGGAATATCAAGATTTGAATCTTCGTTTTCATCACTACCATTATACATGCTTTTTCCTTGGAGAACCACGGACAACCTTTTGTTAGAAGGATCAGTGATGTAGAACACTTATTTTGCTTGGGAAGCCATTATGAAAGGCTCATTTATATGACCTAACTTGTTGAGGTCTACCAATGTGAACCCCAATTCGTCGGTTTGTACACCACCGTTACTATCAACCCACTTACATTTAAATACCGGCACCGTAAGCTTAGTGTAATCGAGCACCCAAATATCTTCAATATATCCAAAGTAAGGTCTCGGTGCTTTAACGGGTTTTGTGTCCTTTGCACTAGAGAAGTGCATTGCTTCGACCACGATCATAACCCCACTATTTTGCATGTTACTCTTGTTATCTTGTTCCTTTGTATAAAAGGAAAAATTATTTATGTCGTATCCGCTCCAACATATGACGTTGAAGCTAGGCCCACGTGCTAGCCATCTTACGTCATCAGAAGCAGTACTACCATCCTTAAGCATTTCTTCCTTGAACCATGGTAAGAAAGTCTTGTTATGCTTGTTCAACAACCACCTTTCGCTCATTCGAGGGTTTTCTTGATTGACTTTTCTTTTATGTTCAAATAAGAAAGGCTGAACACATTTGATGTTATTCAATACATACAAATGTGCTTGAAGCACTTCCTCCCGATCTTTCCTATTAATTCTTAAGCCATGTGTACCCTTACCTTGACATCTGATCTCATCATGCCGAGGCTTAGGAACCCCTATAGGATCCGTGTTATGAAGGTAGTCCGAACAAAACTCAATAGCTTCTTCTGCAACATACCTTTGAACAATAGATGCTTCCGGACGATGAGGATTCTTCACGTACCCTTTCAAGATCTTCATGTAGCGCTCAACTGGGTACATCCATCTCAGAAAAACCGGCCCACATAATCTAATCTCCTTCACCAAATGAACAATTAAGTGAACCATTATGTCAAAAAAGGAAGGAGGAAAATACATCTCCAATTGGCACAAGATTGTAGCAGCCTCAACTTCCAAGTCATCCAACATACGGGGGTCAACGACTTTGCTACATATAGAATTGAAGAATGAGCACAACCGAGTAATGGCATGTCTCACATTTTTTGGAGCAATACCATGAATAGCAACGGGCAGAAGTTGTTGCATCAAGATGTGACAATCATGAGACTTTAAGCCAACCAATTTAAGATCACTAGAGACAAGCCTCTTCATATTTGAAGAGTAACCATGTGTAACTTTGATGCCCTGAAGACACCCGCAGAAACTTTGTCTCTCTTTTTTTGACAAAGTATGACATGCTGGAGGCAAATAAGTCCGCTTACCATCCTCAACAACTGGAGCTAACTGCTCTCGTATACCCATAGCAACGAGGTCGAGACGAGCATTCACACCATCCGTTGTCTTGCCCTGAATGTTGAGAAGCGTCCCGATCACACTATCACACACATTTTTCTCCACATGCATCACATCAATGCAGTGTCTGACACCAAGCTTGCGCCAGTATGGAAGATCAAAGAATATCGACCTCTTCTTCCATATGTTTTTCTCAGCAGCTTTACCTTTCTTTTTGGACTTGCCGAATATAACATCGATGCCCTTTACCCGCTGATAAACCTGCTCTCCAATTAAGGCCGCCGGCGCTTCTTCTGTCTCTTGGCATCCATTAAAAACTTTTTTCATCTTACGCTATGGGTGATCATGTCTAAGAAATATCCGATGCCCAAGGTAAACCGTCTTCTTTCCATGATGCAACTGAGTGTAGCATGTGCCTTCTTCACATATAGGGCATGCTTTATGCCCCTTGACACTGCGACAAGTTGTTACCGTATGCTGGAAAGTCGTTGATGGTGCAAAATAACATGGCACGAAGCTTGAAAGTCTCATGAGAATACCCATCAACTACATCAACACCTTCCACCCATAGCATTTTCAAGTCTTCAATCAAGGGACCTAGATAAACATCTAAGTCATTTCCCGGTTGCTTTGGGCCCGAAATCATCATAGACAACATCATGTATTTGCGCTTCATGCACAACCAAGGGGGCATGTTGTAAATTACCAACAGAACAGGCCATGAACTATGAATACTACTCATGTTACCATAAGGATTCATTCCATCCGTAGCAAGTCCAAGCCTTAGGTTTCTTGGCTCATCGGCGAAATCTGGAAACATAGTATCGATATTCTTCCATTGAATAGAATCAGCAGGATGACGAACCTTTCCATCACGTTTCCTCTCATCATTATGCCATCTAAGATTCTTCGCATCTTTCGCATTGGCAAACAATCGCTTGAACCTTGGAATTATTGGAAGATACCACAACACCTTCGCAGGAGGACCCTTTTTTCACACATCATCAATATCATCATCATCATCACCACCCTTGACTTTGTATAGTGATAACCCACATTTGGGGCAATCGTGATTGTTTTCATGAACACCGGTGTACAATATGCAATCATTGGGGCATGAGTGTATCTTCTTATACTCCATACCCATAGGACACAATACCTTCTTGGCCTCATAGTTACGGTAAGGCAATATGTTGTCCTCCGGAAGCAAGTCTTTCAACACTTCAAGCAATTCCGTGAAGCTTTTATCGATCCAACCATTTCTCGCCTTCACACAAACCAATTTTAGCACCGCCGACAATCGTGTATGAGTAGTACACCCTGGATATAAAGGCTTATCCGCATCACCGCACAACCTATCATACACATGATCTCGATGAAAAGATTCTTGTCCAATATCACGGAACATGTCCTCTACTCGATCATCCTCCATATCTACGTCAATGTCCTCACTTTGGGAGACACTTGCCGTACTACTCAACAACACATCACCATGCCATAACCATCTTGTATAACTCAAGCAAATCCCTTCACAAATCAAATGAGTACGTATATCCTTCACCGTACATTTCCTCGTATTCAAACACTTGACACAAGGACAACAGAACATTCCATTACTATTAGGAACATTCCTTTGAGCAAATTCTATAAATTCTCCCACCCCCTTCAAATACTCAGCACTAGTGCGCTTACAAACCATCCAACTACGATCCATAACTAGATAGGTCCTGTAGATATACAAAACATATATCCAATATAAGGACAATACGGGAGATTGAAAACTATAGTTTTTGAAGATTGCCAAGCACTGGTCATGGACTGGCAGTGATGTCCATCACGGCCGTAACGTACCAACTGAACCAGACCATCACAGGCAGAACTTATCACGGCCTAGCCGTGATGAGCATCACGGCCGTGACAGATCAACCAGCAGAGCAACATGCACTCAAAACCAAAAATAGAGACGTACATTGCAAACAACTCAAACTCACGGTTTCAAGTTTCAACTACTGAGACTACAGTTTCAACATACACTCAAAACCAAAAATAAAAAAATGTGCCCTAAAGACTCACCAGAAATAGGTGCACGCGTGGTGGTGGGGAGGGGAGCTCGAGTGGTGGCCAATGTTCGATGTGGTTACTGAGAGTAGAGGGACAAGGAGAGTTAGTGCACGGGAAGGGGAAAGAGAGATGTCAAGTTATTGCAAAGAATGAATGGAAAGACAGAGTTAGGGTTAATAGTGTACCTCACGGTGGTGGCGAAGAAGCCCTCGCGGTGGTTGCGGTGGAGATGAGCTCGCGATTAGGGTTCTGTGCTGGGTGAGAGTGAGAGTGAGAGTGAGGGTTGAGAGTGATCGAGGGTTAAAAAGAAAAGAGACGTACAGAGCGAAGTGCAGAAGGCGCGCGGGTGTAAACGTTATAATCAAAAACCAAAAATAAAACAACATTTAACGTCAGTTGTCTTAAACAACTGACGTTAAAAGTCATTGTTTAACGTCAGTTGTATTAAAAAACTGACGTTAAATATTAATGTTTTTTTATTTAAAAACAATTTTAACGTCAGTTGTTGAATACAACTGACGTTAAAAGTATTGTGTAAAAATCATTCTCTATATAAAGTACCATTCTTCTGTATCAGTCTGTAATACAGCCTCTTCTTTTCCTCTATATTTCTGTTCCTTCACAAAATGGCTCTGAGACTTTTGTTATTTCTTCCTATACCTAGACTTAAAGGTCTCTGTCTTAATGGTCAAAAATCTTCTGAGGTTGTGTAAATCACATTACATGGATGGTAAAGTTGAGTAAATCACGTAATGTGATTCCCTCACTTTATTTCATCCCTGTCATCCCTTTCACTCTGCTTTGGCTGCAAGTGACTGTGGATTCGAGATGATGCATCAAGGAATTCCAGTGAAGGAGGTGATGCAAAGATCCCTTTCACTTTGCTTTCGCAGCTAGTGACTGTGGATTAATCATGATGCGTCATGGAATTCAAGTGAGGGAGGAGATGCATCCATTTGAATTTCTGAGGACAAGACTGAGAAGAAAATGATGTTGAAGCAGAAACTTTTTTTATATTTTAGGGCTATGTTGCAGAAATTTTTTATCTTTTAATCATGTAATTAATTGTAACTTATGAATTGCTTCAATGAGATACATATATAACTTGTTTTATGTTAAGTGTTTATTTATCTTAATTTGCACAAGAATTTGTTTACTAATTCAAGCTAATTAATTAAGATTAAAAATAAACTTGTTTAAACAAAAAAGTTTAGAAATAAACTGCACTATATATGTGGATTGACCTGTGTTAAGAGTGACAACAGGGCATTCCAGATAGGGATATAGGATTATTTACGTCAGCTATTTATTTAACTGAAGTAAAAATCACACTTTTAACATCAATTGTATAAACAACAGACGTTAAAAATAAATATTTTTTATTTTAAAAACACTTTTAACTTCAGTTTTATTCAACAACTGATGTTTAAAGTGTATAAGTTTCTGCAAAAACATTCATTCCTTTGACTACTCTGCTACTTACCCATTGACCTGTGTTAAGAGTGACAACAGGGCATTTCAGATAGGGATATAGGATTATTTACATCAGCTATTTATTTAACTGAAGTAAAAATCACACTTTTAACGTCAGTTGTATAAACAACTGACGTTAAAAATAAATATTTTTTATTTTAAAAACACTTTTAACGTCAGTTTTATTCAACAACTGACATTAAAAGTTATAAGTTTCTGCAAAAGCATTCATTCCTTTGACTACTCTGCTACTTACCCATTACTGTTGTGCTACTTACCCATGCACGTTGTAACCTATAATCCTCTTTATGAGCATTAAGTTTATACCTAGACTTAAAGGTCTATTTCTTCCTATTCCTTCGGGCGTTTTCTTTTCTGCACGTTTATAATATATGAATGCCAACTCCCAATGCGCCTTGGAACCTAATGCTCTTAATGATCAATTTAATTTTTTAGCAACTTTACGATGCCTAGTAACTTCATCCCCTGCTCCTATAAATAGCTTCCTTCCTTCCTTTAATTTTTCTGCTTCACAATATGGCTCTGCCATGGAGATTAACTTCATCACTCTTTCTTCCTATTCCTAGACTCAAAGATCTTTGTCTTAATGGTCAAACAACTTCTGAGGTTGTGTAAATCACATTACATGGGTGATAAGGGTGTGTAAATCACATTATGTGAATTGCTCACATTATCATCCTTCCGGAGAATCAGCAGCTACAGTTCCAAAACCTCAGCTTTGGAACCAAGTGACTGTTCCAAGACCATTGCTGAAACAGATCGAGTGCACCCTTCACTCTGCTTTGGCTCCAAAGTGACTGTGGATTCATATGGAGCATCAAGGACTTCAAGTAAGGGAGGAGATATGTTGCGGAAATTTTTTATCTTTTAATCATGTAATTGTAACTTATGAATCGCTTCAATGAGATACGATTTGATTATACATATAACTTGTTTTATGTTAAGTGTTTATTTATTTTAATTTGTACAAGAATTTGTTTACTAATTCAAGCTAATTAATTAAGATTAAAAATAAACTTTTTTTAAAAAAAAGATTAGAAATAAACTGCATTATATATGGAGTGATCCGCGTTAAGAGTGACAACAGAGAGATGACAACGAAAGAAAGATAGGAATGAATTGATTATTTACGTCAGTTATTTATTTAACTGAAGTAAAAATCACACTTTTAACGTCAGTTGTATAAACAACTGACGTTAACAGTGTTAATAATCACTTTTAACGTCAGTTCATTAAACAACTGACGCAAATAGTGATTTAATATTTACAAAACTGCCACCGCTTCATTTTTAACGTCAAACATATGGTCAACTGACGTAAAACATTCCCGTATATTACATTATTTCCACTAGTGACAGTTCAGATACACTAAGGTGTCATGTATACATATTCTTCAGATCAAATAAATAAGTAATTCTATCTCAAATTAAGTACTCTTTTCATCCACGACTATAATCACACACTACTACAGAAAAGGGCTTCAGTAGCGTTTTTTTTTTGCCTTTAGTAGCGCTTCGAAGCGCTATCTATTCACTCGCTACTGAAGGTGGGAGAGATTCAATAGCGCTTAAAAAAGCGCTACTGAAAGTAGGAATAGGTAGCGCTTCCTTGAGAAAGCGCTGTCTAAAGTTGATAATAAACAATCTATTACATACTTTCAGTAGCGCTTTCTCAAGGAAGCGCTGTCTATTCGTCACTTTAGGCAGCGTTTTTTCAAGAAAGCGCTACTGAAAGTAGGAATAGGTAGCGCTTCCTTGAGAAAGCGCTGTCTAAAGTTCGTAATAAGGCATAACTTTAGACAACGTTTTTTCAAGAAAACGCTACCTATTCCCCCTTTTTTTTATAATTATTTACATTGTTTTTCTATATTTCTCACATGCACTCAGCAAAACTAAGACATTAAACAGTTTATCCATCCCATTGCACTTAACAAAACTCAACAAACCATACATTTACATACAAAAGCTTAAATACAATTTTTTTTTTTGGATAAGCTAAAAGTATATTGATTAAAGGGTACAAGGGGTACCCCAACCCGTATACAATAATAACCCAACAATACTAACAGTTTCTGCAGCAATAGTCAATCCCCTATGCCAGTCTAAACCAAGTTTGAATACAAAGCTCAATATATATAGTTTGAATTAATTTCAGCAGTCAGCAGTAGCTAGTGACACTTCCTCAAATCCCATCTGTTTTGCCTTTGTGTAACAATGGAAAGAAGTCTTGAAACCCCTCGAGTCCAGATATCATATTCCTTTTGACTTGTACATTCAAGCTCCACAATCCCTCTTGATTCTGTCTTCAATCCAAAATACTCTCTTTTTTCACCATCATCAAACAGATGCCTTCCTAGCCATGTTGGTAAATTCGTGCACGCCTCCAACACAATGTCTTCAAATTTAAAAGCATAAGTTATGAGTTGTTTTAAAATTTTATGGTCACGAAGCCTCTACACAAGTAAAATAAAGTCATGAAGCTAATGCCAACTTACTCTTTTTCTTTTTAGTAAGGGTTCCTGCAACATGTTTGCTTTTCATTTTCAGCATCACCTGAAAATGGTTTTAAGCATTTTGATGAGTGCACAAGTATCCTTTTCCATCTAATTAATATGAATCTTTGCAAAAAAAATTACCTGGCATGATCGATGTATATAGACAGAAACTATTTTCCAGTGAAGATCACCTACAGCATTAACCAAAATGGATGCAATTGAGAGAGAAGATTCATAGTTAGTGCTAATATGTAACTGCATTTGATTTTGACATTAGTACATTACCTTTACGGGTTCGTTTGAGCAATTCACTTTACCACATAGTCCAATCCCTATGCCGCTCTCTAGTGGTGTCACTGTACTAATATTCCAGACCTCCTTTAATGCTCTTGCTTTCAAGGTTGCTGCCCCTCTTAGAGCTGCATACATAAAAGAACCATATCCCTCAAGTGGCAACATAAGGAAACACAAATTACAAAACAAGACTATTACTAATTTACTAAGTCTAATGTTATCCTTATAGTACTGAGGGACTGATCAGCATGAGGTGGTAGGGGCTTGAGAAGATCCATACGTTTCTTTGGTTGGTTGCCAAGAATGGACTACTGACAAATGAACATTGTTTCCTAAGGCATCTTGCACTGAGCCTTATTTATTCATGAAAATACACTATGCAATTTGGGATTGCTCAGTTGTTAGAGACCTTTGGTGTCGCATTCTGGAGTCTTCTGGATGCCATCATTTCTTTGGTTTGAATCTAAAGGAATGGTTGGTTGAATCTAAATGACGTTCCGGGTCCGAGGTGCCATCATACCTGTGAATATTTATTGGTTTGTAGTTGACTGGTAGAGGAACCTCCATGATGGCGTCGGTGAAGGGATGTCTCGGCCTCCGCGCGCCGACCCTTTCATTAGGCCTATTTGCCTGAAGTGAAAGTTCAGGGACCTGCCTAGGAAATTCCTCCTCGCCTCTTCGGTCAACATGGTGAGAAACACGGGGTTGTGGGATTCCTTCTTCTCTGCACGTGTTTCTGGATCCTTCATTCTCAGCTGTCCGACGCTCTCTCTCATGAGGAGAAGAGGCAGACCTTTCTCTGCTTTGTTCTCGTTCATGACGGCTGTTCTGCCGACGAATCTCCTCATTCTCCTTTCTCAGCATTGCCACTTGTGTGAGAAGTTCTTGAATAATGGGATTGTCGGTCGTCATCGCTGGGTTTATGGATCGTTCTCCGTTATCCCCATTGTTGGTGTTCTCTGGCCCCTCTCTCCTGCAGTTCCCGCTCCTTGTCCACACCATTGTTTGTGGTATGGGAAAATTTTGCTTCGATTCCCATAGACGGCTCCAAATGTTCCGTCCAAATATCTCAAGTGAGAGATACTCGTCCGGAGAACTCTTGTGGGAGTGTTTTTGGAATAGCTTGACAGAATCAGAATTCTGCTCCTACGTATCCAAATGGGAATCAAAGCAAACGTAGTTCTGAGCCAACCTATTTATAGAGATGTTTTGGTGTAACAGTTTGAGTAGGACTGTTATTGAGATCCTATTTGTTAGGATCGGATTGTTATCATAACTAGATAAAGATAAGGATAAGGCTCCGAGTTATACGGAGGGATATTTGGACCGGCGAGATGTTTGACTCAGTCAGGCTTAGTCAGGTGTGACTGGACTGCACGGGATCGAGGTGTCTTCCTTTACGGTCTTATTATGGGATAGGTCCGAGTATTTATGCTCAGATGACAAGTGCATTATCGAGTCCTCGGCTTTGGAGGAATTCGGGTCAAGGCCCATTTATGAGAATAAGCTCGGTCAGTCTAGTGTATTAACAAGTCCTCGGCCTTATACTTTCGGCCAGTACATGTAACAATAAGAGCCCCTTGGCAAACTTTTGAACCATGAATATCTCCTCTTCTATCTGCTTGGTCAATAAGAGCAGTAAGACCCTCAGCACAAAGAATAAAGAGATATGGAAATAGAGGATCTCCCTGACGAAGACCCCTGCCAGGAAAAATGGGCCCAACCTGATCTTCATTAACCAAAACAAAATAAGAAACAGACTCCACACACATCATAATCTAACCAATCCATTTTGCATCAAAACCCATTTTACTCATAATTGCTCGCAAATAACCCAGTCAATGTTATATTTTCCTAACTAATGGATTTCTATAAAATGAATCAGAATTAGTGTCTACTTTATTGGTTGATCAAGTTTTGTGACAAGTGTTTGGTATTTGGCAAAGCAGTTTAATTTGGTATCATTTGGGTCTCTCTCCACCTAGGGATGTAAAATGGATATTTTATCAGGTATCCGCAAAAATTATTTATAATGGATAGAACAATTATCCGCTTTATAGATACGGGTGCAAGAGCGAATTAATTACCTGTAAATTTTAATGGCTATGAGTGCAGATACAAGGTACTAAACCCACCACGTCCCATACCCGCATACATATATATTAATAATTATTTTTTATAATTATTATTTCATATTTAATTGTTTAATTATATACATATGTAGATAACTATAATATATTAAATTAAATAACTTGAAATGTAATTTAGGTTATTGCTTTCTTTATCTTCCCGCACCGTTCACACCCCTATAATATACTTCCTCCACTCAACTTTCCTTACCTTACTTTTATGAATTTGTTGTTCTAGAGATTAAATATAATATTTACTCAATGTTTTGGAGAATATTGAATGTTTTGTATCAAATACTTTTGTATTTTAGACTTAAATATATTATGACATGAATGTTTAGTGTGAGAACTTAATAGAATGATTTGCTTATTATATACTATCATGATATTTTAGACTTGTTTTTTTTAGACTTAAAAAAGATATTCATTCATTCAAATTGGTAAAATATATCGAAAACAACACAAATTCAACATTGCTAAACACCGAAAAGGATGAATCTGCGAACAAAATCACAACACCCAAGTTAATAGCATAACATGACAAAATGCCTATGTGACAAAATCAAAGTGACTTGTAATACCCCGGTTTTTACTGTTCTTCAATAACATTATATATATATATATATATATATATATATATATATATATATATATGTTTATATGTTTATACTATTTTAATTGGAAAGATTAAATTTTTGGATGTTTAACTTTGTTTATTTTAAGGGGTTTAGTTTGAGTAATTCTAATTACTCATTTTAAAAATATTTCATTAAGTGCATTAGCACTGCTTTATTTCAATGCATGCACATTTACTAGATAATAATGCTATGTTATTGTCACTATTAGTACTTGTTTAGAAAAATATTTTAAATGGTATGATTGAAAGAAAATTATTTTCATATTTTATTCTATTTAATTTAGATTTGAAAATAAAGTTGGTTTGACATTAATCGGAGATTAATTTTGAACAGTTGATTTTCTTAGTTGATCAATTCAACTATCAATCTTTGCTTTATTTCAAATTTCGAAAATATATATCTCTCACAATTGATTTTTAGATTAAAAAGCCAAAAACGTATTTAAATTTAGGATTAATATTTATCACTCATTTTTGTACCTATCACAAAATACTAAGTTAAAAATAGAAGCATCTCTCCTATTTCCATCATAAAACCCGATATCCCATCCCCTTCTCCTATCTTCTATTTTCTTCTTCTCCTCCATCACAACTTCATCTCCCTCCCTCCTTTGCTCAGATCGGCGCCACCCCTAGGACCACCGTCAGCCGCCGCTCGTGTAACACCCGGGTACCAACGAGGGCGGGGAGTGGTCGCCGGTGCAAGAAGGCACGGACAAAGAGTGGCTCCTGACAGGTTTCTAGGCGGAGGGGCACATGAATGAATCGATTACACACCCGAATGAGAGGGAACTTGAGACTGTGTAGGTATGAGACTATACAGTTAAGTATAACTTATAAGAATTGATTACTACCCATATAAATAAGATGCATCTTCTTTTCGGGAGTCCATCACTTAAGAACTCCACAGTTAAGCATGCTTGACTTGGAGCAATTATGGGATGGGTGACCTCTTGGGAAGTTTTCCCAGGAAGCGTGTGAGTGATGACAAAGCACGCTGAAAAGACCCGTGTTGGTTTGTGGGGACAGTCGTCAATCCATAAAGCAGCCAGGGTTGTTACAGCTTGCGTTCGCAGATGCAAGGGAGGCGACCCAGCCTCGATTCCCGCACACGCCGCCTTGTCCCGTCGTGCGTCGCCCTGTTTCATGCAGAAATCATGGCCTCCATGGTGATTTCGCCATTATTAAACTCCTTTGAATCTTCATATCTCATTTCTTGAGTCTTAGTCTCTTTCCTTTGATTTTGGTTGTGATTCATCACAGAAACAAAAACGCCGCCGCTGCCACCACCGTCACTGTCAGCACCATCATAACTTCTTCTTCTTCTTTCCTTATGGGTGAGTGGTCTTCTCTCCTTACTTGTCTATTTTCAGAAAACCCCAAATTGATTTTGAAAACCCTAAATTCCCAATTTTGAAACCCATTTTCCTTTGTTTATGAAAATGGAAGAAAGACACGAGATTGATGCATTAAATTCTTGTATCATGATCATTTATATCATCCTCTAAAGATTCTAGTTATTGTATTTGATAGAGTTGAAGAAAATGAAAAACAAAACCCCATGTAGGCCGAAACCCTCATAGAGGGAAGAGTTGATATTTTTGTTATATTTTTTAATTCTAATACTTGTTTTAGACTCTCTAGTACCTAAATGACCAAAGTCCAAAAGCTTAGGTTCAACAAAAATCCCTAACCTATGTTGAAAAATGACTCTTGTATGTTTTGATTAATGACTAAACTTAAGCATTGATTAAACTTTGATTCACTAATCATTTTCCAAGATTACATGTTATGAAAAGATCATTTAGTGCAAGGATATGAATTCAAAGGATCAAAGGAGAAAGTCAAAGGCAAAGCAAGGATCATGATTGGAATTCTTGAAGATGAATAAACTACAAGTGAAGATTCAAGGAATCTCAAGCAAAGGAAATTAGAATGTATTATGTAAAGAAAAGCTTTACTTATTTTCTTTGATTTAGGTCTCTCAAAATAACCAAATTTAAAATGGTTTTCATAAATTAAAACTGAACTTAAAAAGAAAAAGGTTAATTGAAGGATCTGTACATCTATGTGTACATCTGTGTACTTTCGGTTAAATAACTACTTTTTAATGAAAACCTATGTGTACATCAATGTATAATTGTTATACATCAATGTATACATCGATTGATTCTAGAACAACTTGATATGTATGCAATCTAAGCTTCTGTAAATCGATTTGCACATCGAGGCATACACATAACAAAAGTAGAATCTCATATTTACAAAGAGCCAATCGATTGACACTTCGATGCATAAGCCGAATCAGAGGCAAAGCCTTTTTTGAAATGATTATGCAATCGATTGAGCAATCGATGTAAAACTTATGGGCTGCTGATGCTTGTGATTTTCAAGAACATAATCGATGTAAACATCTGTGTATCAAAGGGAATCAAGAAATTTCAAGAATCCAATCGATTGATCAATCGATGTACTCAGTACAAAAATTATAAATCTTGTTTAATACATCGATTAGGCAATCGATTGACTGACAGAATCAATTTTTGTTTAAAAGTTTGTTTTGATTTTAACTAACTTTTAAAGTGTGCCCAACGGATCTATTTTGACATACACCTATATAAAGGCTTGGGCAAACGTTTTTCAAAATAATAAATTCATTCGTTTCTGAAAGTTTACACGAAATTGAGAGAGAGCTTTTTCATTAAGAATAGTTAAAGTCTTTTCTGATAGTGCTTCAAGTTGTAATTTCTGATTTCTTAGAATCTGTAATTCAATTCTTTTACTGAGAAAGGACGAAGAAAGGAGAGAAGGTGTCTCTCTGAGTATTGATCTAAGAGTATAAGGAACTCTTAGAGGTTTGACAAGAGTAGAAGGGACTCTTGGGGATTACAAGATTGCTTTTTCTGGAAAGCTGTCACACGGTAGAAGGAACCTGAGTTGTGAAGCTTTGTAAAGAATTTTGTAATTGATTTTTGATTGATAGTGGATGAAACTCACAAGTGATTGTGGGGAATGGATGTAGGTTACCAGAGGAGGTAGCTGAACCAGGATAAATCTCAGTTTGCATTTCTCTCTTTCCCTTAACTTCTTTAACTGATTTAAATTGTTGAATGTATGTGGTTAAGTCTTAGTTAAAGAAAATTTTGTGTTTGTTCTAATCTGAAAAACTATCTTTCATCAATATTTCTTGATAAAGAATCAAGTCTTGAATCAAACAACTTTGCAAAAACTTGCTTTGTTTTGTTGGTTGGCAAAACCTTTTCAAAAGTTTAGAAAAGTGTCAGTTTTCGCTTAAAGAGGAAAAAGTTTTCAAAAATCTTACATACTCAATTCAACCCACCCTTCTTGAGTATTAGAAGCCACAACCAACAAGTGGCATCAGAGCTTTCACTCTTGTGTAAAGCCTAATAGCTTAAGAGGATGGCTTCAAATGACATCTTGAGAGAAGGGGCTTCTCTAGCAAGACCTCCTGCATTCAATGGCGCTGCCTGCATGTATTGGAAAGAAAGGATGTTAATATTCCTCGAGGCAAGTATTCTTGATGTATTAGATGATTTTGAGAATGGTCCATACATCCCTCATAATCTTGATGCAAATGGCACCAAGACAAATAAACCAAGAGCTGATTCGGATGATGAGGAAAAGAAAAGAGTAGGTTATAATGCTAAAGCTAAGAATATTATAACTGCTGCTTTGAGTTATGATGAATTTTTCAGGGTCTCAAATTGTAAGACAACAAAACAAATGTGGGATACGCTGCAAGTTGCTCATGAAGGGACAAGTGATGCGAAGAAAGCAAGAATGAACTTACTCATGCACGAGTATGAACTCTTTCACATGAAGAAAGATGAAGACATCAATGATATACAAAGAAGGTTCACCCATATTGTGAATCAACTAAATGGACTTGGAAAGACTATCTCAGATGAATAACAAATCAACAAAGTTATGAGATGCTTGACAAGAGAATGGCAACCAAAGATCACTGCTATAGCTGAAGCTCAAGATTTAGAATCTATGAACATTGCTACACTGTTTGGAAAGCTTAAAGAACATGAGATGGAACTTCATAGATTGAATGATCATGAAGAGAATGAGAAGAAAAAGAAAGGCTTATCACTAAAGGATCATATCTCCAAAGAAGTTCATGACAGTGATGAAGATGAAGAACTTGAGGAGGATGAAGATTCTGAAGAAGATATGGGACTGCTAGTCAGAAAATTCAAGAGGTTTCTCAAAAAGAAGAAAACCTTCAAAAAAAAAGCCCTCAAACTTCTTTTCCAAAAAGAATCTCTCAAAAGGTGAAAGTTCAAATACAAATGTAAAATGCTATGAATGTGGAAAAACTGGACATTATAAAAATGAGCGTCCAAGGCTTCAAAAGAAGGACAAGCATGACAACTTTGAGTCCAAAGACAAGAAGAACAAAAAGCTTAGAAGAGTATACATAGCACGGGAGGAGAATGACATGGATTCCTCTGAAGAATCTGAGGAAGAAGAGGCCAATCTTTACCTTATGACCATCCATCAAAGTGACACAGAAATTGAAGATGAGGTAAATGATCTTCCCCCTACTTATGATGAAATGCATGATGCCTTTGATGAATTGCATAGTGAATATCTAAAAATTGCTAAGCAACTCATATCATGTAGAAAAGTAATTTCTAAACAATGTAATGATTATGCATGTCTTCAAATTAAGAATAAGGAATTGGAAGCTAAAAATAGTAAGCTAAATGCATCTAGCTCTACATGTTCCAATTGCAATATGCTTGAAAAAGAGGTTGAAAAATTGAAAACCACTCTCTCTAAGTTTACTCTAGGAAGAGATAATCTTAATGCAATTCTTGGACAACAAAAAGGTGTATATGATAAAGCTGGAATAGGATATCGACCAGCAATGCATGAAAAAGCTTTTAAGAAACTTTTTGTTGCACCTAAGTCATCTACTAGTCCTTTTGTCAAATGTTTCTATTGTGCTAGAAAAGGACACACTGCTTTTACATGCTATTTTAGAAATCCTTCAAGGATAAATGTTAAGCAAATATGGGTTCATAAGGGAACATATGTGATGACTAACAACAAATGACCCAACCAGATTTGGGTACCTAAAGGAAAAGTTTGAAAATCTGTTTTGTAGGTGTGTTGGAAGGCCAAGAATGTTAAATGGGACCTTGATAGTGGCTGTTCCAAGCAATGACAGGAGACAGAAACAAGTTTATAACATTCACTCCAAAATCTAGTGGAAGTGTTACATATGGAGACAATAACAAAGGGAGGATACTAGGCATTAGCAACATAGGAAGCGACTCAACAACAATTGTTGAAGATGTACTATATGTTGAGGGATTAAAGCACAATCTCTTGAGTATAAGTCAGTTATGTGGCAAAGGTTACAAGGTAAAATTCAACACCAATAGCTATATGATAGAAAATCAGAATGATGCAAATCTGAAACTGATTGGCCATAGGATGGATAACATCTATATGCTTGACTTAGATAATATCTCTTCAATTAATGCATGTTGTCTAATTTCAAAAGAAGAAGAGAATTGGCTATGGCATAGAAGGATTGAACATATCCACATGAACCACTTAAACAAACTAATTTCTAAAATCTTGTGGATGGATTACCAAAATTGAAATTTGTGAAAGATGGACTATGTGATGCATGTCAAAAGGGAAAGCAAGTAAATGTCTTTTTCAAACCTAAGAACTTTGTTGCAACAACTAGACCCTTGCAACTTTTGCCCATGGATTTATTTGGTCCATCTAGAACCAAAAGCTTTGGTGGAAACTTGTATGCCTTAGTAATAGTGGATGATTTCTCCAGATATACTTGGACATTGTTCTTAGCACACAAAAATAATGCATTTTTCTGCTTTTAAGAAATTGGCCAAACTTGTACAAAATGAAAAAGAAATGAAAATTGTTTCTAGAAGGAGTGATCATGGAGGTGAATTCCAAAATGTGGAATTTGACAACTTTTGTGATGAGTATGGCATTCAACATAATTTTTCAGCTCCTAGAACTTAACAACAAAATGGAGTAGTAGAAAGAAAGAATAGATCATTGGAGGAAATTGCAAGAACTATGTTGAATGACACTATCTTACCAAAACAATTTTGGGCAGATGCTGTAAATAGAGCCTGCTATGTGCTAAATAGAGTTTTGATAAGGCCTATTTTAAAGAAAACTCCTTATGAACTTTATAGAGGAAGAAAACCAAACATATCACACTTGCATGTTTTTGGTTGTACGTGCTTTGTACTTAACAATGGAAAGGAAAATTTTGGAAAATTTGATGAAAGGCAGATGAAGGAATTTTCCTAGGTTATTCTCTAACTAGTAAAGCATTTAGCATCTATAACAAGAGAACTGAAACTATAGAAGAATCTGTACATGTCACTTTTGATGAATCGAACCCCAAAAGATTGGGAAAGGATATTTGTGATGATGATGCATAAACATCTGAAGAAACTCAACTGGAAGAAGAACAATACAAGGCAAAAGAAGAAGAAGCTCTAGAAAATCCAGAAGAGGAATAAAATAATGAACTACCTAAGGAGTGGAGAATTGTAAAGAATCATCCCTTGGACAACATCATTGGTGAAATATCCAAAGGGTTAACTACTAGACACTATTTAAGAAATGTATGCAACCACATAGCCTTTGTCCCTCAAATTGAACCGAGAACTATTAATGATGTTATTGTTGATGATAATTGGATCCTGGAAATGCAAGAAGAATAAAATCAGTTTGAAAGAAACAAAGTTTGGAAACTTGTTCCAAAACCCAAGGATAAACAGATAATTGGTACAAAATGGGTGTTTAGGAACAAACTTGATGAGAATGGCATTATAATTTGGAATAAGGCTAGATTAGTAGCTAAATGATATAATCAAGGGGAAGGCATAAATTATGATGAAACTTATGCACCTGTGGCTAGGCTAGAAGCTATAAGAATGTTGCTAGCATATGCATGTATTATGAATTTCAAATTATATCAAATGAATGTCAAGAGTGCATTCCTTAATGGTTTTATACAAGAAGAAGTATATGTTGGTCAACCACCAGGCTTTGAAATAAATGATTTTCCAAACCATGTTTATAAACTCACCAAAGCCTTGTATGGACTTAAACAAGCTCCAAGAGCTTGGTATGAAAGACTAAGCAACTTTCTATTACAAAAAGGTTTTACTAGAGGTAAGGTTGACACAACACTTTTCCCAAAAAGTAAAGGTCAAAATATACTACTTGTACAAATATATGTTGATGATATTATATTTGGTGCTACTAATGATTCATTGTGTAAGGAATTTTTCAAGTTGATGCAAAATGAATTTGAGATGTCCATGATGGGAGAACTCACTTTCTTCTTGGGACTTCAAATTAAACAATGCAATGATGGAACCTTCATAAGCCAAGCAAAGTATTGCAGGAACTATTGAAGAAGTTTGGCATGGAGAATGCAAAGGAGATGGAAACTCCAATGAGCCCATCATGTTACTTGGATAAGGATGATTAAGGTAAAACAGTAGATATATCCAAATATAGAGTTATAATTGTCTCCTTACTTTACCTTATAGCTAGTAGGCCTGATATAATGTTTAGTGTTTGCATATGTACAAGATATCAATCAAACCCTAAGGAATCTCATTTAATAGCTGTAAAGAGAATCATGAAATACTTGCTAGGAACTAAAGACATTGGTTTATGGTATGCTAAAGGATCAACTTGTAATCTAATAGATACTCTGACTCTGACTTTGCTGGATGCAAGTTAGATAGGAAGAGTACTAGTGGAACCTGCCACTTACTTGGGAACTCATTAGTTTCCTGGTTTAGTAAGAAACAAACAAGTGTGGATTTGTTAACTGCTGAAGCAGAATATGTTGCAGCAGGAAGTTGTTGTGCACAAATCCTTTGGATAAAGCAACAACTCATTGACTATGGTGTTCACTTAGAGAAAGTACTAATCAAATGTGATAACACTAGTGCTATAAACCTAACTAAAAATCCTATAATGCATTTTAGAACCAAACATATTGAAATAAGACATCATTTTATAAGAGATCATATACAAAGTGGAGATATAGTTGTTGAATATGTGGACACATCTAAACAATTAGCTGATATTTTCACTAAACCCCTTTCTAAAGAAAGTTTCTATTACATAATAATAGAATTGGGGATAATTGATCCAACTTATGCTTGATGTTTTGTATATTGAATGCATGGTTGCTTGATACTTGTTTTCTGTGCATCGATTTACCAATCGATAAGCTTAAGCAAAAATCCTTATACTATAGCTAGTACACAGATTGAGCAATCTATGTATAATCTCATAAATATTTTTTTGTTCATGAACATCGATTTACCAATCGATTGTCTCAACCTTTTTAGTACCAAAAACATCAACACATCGATTGATACATCGATTGTGTGACCAAAACAGAATAGGTGACTCTCTGGAAGTCCCTATGCATCGATTGTAACATCGATTTACATTAGGTTATTTAGATCAACCCTGTATGTAAATCGACTGTGGCATCGATTGAGTGAAGTCTCCAAAACCTGGAGCTCACTGACTTGACCTTTACATCGATTGATGCATCGATGTAGTGAATACTGTTTCTACTGGTCTCTCTGTCTCATCTTATACACCGATGCTTGCATCGATTGAGATCAAGTGTTAGAACTTGGTACTTTCTGTTTCAACCTATGCATCAATTGCTACATCGATTGACAAAGATAAAAATCTATTTCTGAAGTTTTGTACATTGATGTATTCACAAGTTCTATCAGCTGAAAACCTTTAATAAATCGATTGCTACATTGATTGACCCACTTAGGTCTTTAAATACCCAGCTTTTCCCTCCAAAACTTCTCACATTCCAAATCAAAATCCAAATACCCAAACCCTAGCAGAGCTCATAATTCACTCCAATGGCACGAGCTAATCAAACTCAACCTTCTACTCCCGTTCCCTCTAACTCCACTTCATCATCGTCAACTTAATCCTCCACTTTTCCACAAGTTTTACCCTCTCCTGCTTCTTCACGCCCTAAGAGGAAAGAACCTGAAAAATCTCAAAAGATGGACAAGCTTCCAATCAAGGAACTTGCCAAGAAGAAGACTCTTGATAAGGGAAAGAAAGTGATAGCTGAATCCTCCAAACCAGCTCCAAAGAAACAAGAAAAGAAGAAGAAGGCGATCAAGGAAAAGGAAACTCCAAAGAAGAAAGAAACTCAGTAAAAGAGGAAGAGAATTGAGCAAGAAGAAGAAGATGAGGATGCTGATCTAATCACAGAGATGGAACTGTTAAAGAGGTATTTTACTGATGATGAGTCTATACTTCTTTACAAGAATGACTTTAAGCATAGAGAAATCCATTAGGCTAGGACTGTTGATTTCAACTACTTTGACATCAATAAGTTTAGTTTTCAAAAGATCTTAAATGACTACAAGCTGAGTGACTTTTTACAAACTAAGTCTGATATATATCCAACATTAATCAAAGCATTTTATTACACATTTGAAATGGATAATATTGGATTTTCTGCTGATGTAAAGAATATAAGAATTGAGACGACTTTTGAGGAGTTTACTGAATTTACTAAAATGGATTACTTGTGAAGTAATCTAGTTGGAATATGACCAGAAAGCACTTGGTTGAAAAACTATGACAAAGAGGAAGCCAAGAAGGTACTTCTGATAGAAAATGCACAGGAAGGAAGGCTGATAAATATAAGTGCTATGCATATCCAACACGGACTACTGCAATACGTACTCATTAGGATGCTTCTACCCAGGTCTGGCAATCGTGCTGTGGTCCAAAATAATGATCTTCTAATGTTGTGGGCCATGGTGGAAAAGAAACAGCTCAGGTGGAGCTATATCATTATCAGACATATGCTGGATTGCAAACCAGTGGTGCAACCCTACTCTATCTAGGCTTAGTGGTGAAATTGCTAGAACACTTTGAGGTTCCAATGGAAAATGAAGAGAGGTTCTATGCAAGACAAGTAACTTACAAGTTTGGAGAAAGCATCATAAGCAAGATGAAACTTTCCAAAGTTAATGGAGAATGGGTGAGGCTGACTGGAAATGAACCAAGAGCTGAAACTGGACCTGAGTATGCTGAAATGAATGGGAAAATAGAAAAGCTGATTTCCATGATTGAAGTATTTGAACAAAGGCAGAACAAGCATCATTTGATGATCAAGAGGACATTAGACTACATGAGTCTAAAGATCAATGCTTTGGAAGGGCAAATGGCCACTGTGCATCTGCACTTAGACATTCCCCTGGCTGCACCTACATCTGCAACAACTCCTCAAGAAGAAACACCAACTACTAAGGATGTTGTTAATATTGCTAGAGCATCTGCTGCTGCTACTACTGATGAAGAAGGACATCAGGAAACTGAAGCCGCAATACCTGCACAACACACTTAAGAGCCAAGAAACAATGATGATGTTTAGATCTTTTAGGACCTCTTAGTGTTTAATTCTATGCTTAGGATGCTATATTTTGGTTTGTAATACCCAGATTCAAGATTTTTTTTTATCACTTCAATATCTTGAACAATATGATGTTTTGCGTTTGTGGTTAATGGATGAATAACTTTAGTATGTACCTTGTTTTTCATATGGCTTATGCTTTATATCTCCCATGAATTCTTTTTGATAATGACAAAGGGGGAGAAATGAAAGGGTACCATAAATGAAAGGGTACGATACTCACTATTCCAAGGTACTCACTGCTTCTAAAGTCAATGATCCTAAATACTTTTAACTATCACTTAGACAGGGGGAGTAATCATATCAATTGAAATTATGCTGCATCATTTAACTCTGATATATGTATGTTTACTTCCAATGAATTCTTTCATATTAAAGTATGGTAAGTTTGTCATCAATCAAAAAGGGGGAGTTTGTTGAAAAATGACTTTTGTATGTTTTGATTAATGACTAAAATTAAGCATTGATTAAACTTTGATTCACTAATCATTTTCCAAGATTACATGTTATGAAAAGATCATTTAGTGCAAGGATATGAATTCAAAGGATCAAAGGAGAAAGTCAAAGGCAAAGCAAGGATCATGATTGTAATTCTTGAAGATGAAGAAACCACAAGTGAAGATTAAAGGAATCTCAAGCAAAGGAAATTAGAATGCATTATGTAAAGAAAAGCTTTACTTATTTTCTTTGATTTAGGTCTCTCAAAATAACCAAATTCAAAATGGTTTTCATAAATTAAAACTGAACTTAAAAAGAAAAAGGTTAATTGAAAGATATGTACATCTATGTACTTTCAGTTAATTAACTACTTTTTAATGAAAACCTATGTGTACATTAATGTATAATTGTTATACATCAATGTATACATCGATTGTTTCTAGAACAACTTGATATGTATGCAATCTAAGCTTCTGTAAATCGATTTGCACATCGATGTATACAGTGAAACAGAAGCCAGTGATTTTTGAAACTAGCATACAATCGATTGTTGCATCAATGTATAAGGCCAAACAGAGGCCAAGAAAGTTTTTCATATACATTACATCGATTTGTACATCGATGCATACACAGAACAAAATTAGAATCTCATATTATCAAAGAGCCAATCGATTGACACATCGATGCATAAGCCTAAATAGAGGCAAAGACTTTTTCGAAATGATTATGCAATCGATGTAAAAACTTCTGGGCTGCTGATGCTTGTGATTTTCAAGAACACAATCGATGTACACATTTATGTATCAATGGGAATCAAGAACTTTCAAGAATCAAATCGATTGATCAATCGATGTACTCAGTACAAAAATTATAAATTTTGTTTAATAGATCGATTAGGCAATCGATTGACTGACAGAATCAATTTTTGTTTAAAAGTTTGTTTTGATTTTAACTAACTTTTAAAGTGTACCCAACGGATCTATTTTGACATAGTTAAAGTCTTTTCAAAATAATAAATTCATTCAATTCTGAAAGTTTACACGAAATTGAGAGAGAGCTATTTCATTAAGAATAGTTAAAGTCTTTTCTGATAGTTCTTCAAGTTGTAATTTATGATTTCTTAGAATCTGTAATTCAATTCTTTTACTGAGAAAGGAAGAAGAACTGAGAGAAGATGTCTCTCTGAGTATTGATCTAAGAGTAGAAAGAACTCTTAGAAGTTTGACAAGAGTAGAAGGGACTCTTGGGGATTACAAGATTGTTTTTTATTTCTATCCCTTAACTTCTTTAACTGGTTTAAATTGTTGAATGTATGTGGTTAAGTCTTAGTTAAATAAAATTTTGTGTTTGTTCTAATCTGAAAAACTATCTTTCATCAATCTTTCTTGATAACGAATCAAGTCTTGAATCAAATAACTTTGCAACAACTTGTTTTGTTTTGTTGGTTGGCAAAAGCATTTCAAAAGTTTAGAAAAGTGTCAGTTTTCACTTAAAGAGGAAAAAGTTTTCAAAAATCTTACATACTCAATTCAACCCCCCTTTCTTGAGTATTAGAAGCGACAACCAACAACCTATTTTCCCTATATAGGCTGAAAATGTACTACTAGTGAGCTAGAAGGAAATTTTCAAAACTTAAGTTGTATTGTGATGTTTCGTGAAGGAAACATGGTATAATTATACTTTCTGGATTCGTGGGAGTGAGCTGGAGCTTGGACAACCATTCACAAGCAAAAATTTCACTGTTTGAGGTAAATGGAATTTGCCTGAGGAGCTCATTTTAGTCATGTACCTTATTGTGTAATGTTAGATATTGTGTTGTGATGATTATAGATAGTTATATATGTTGATGTTGCATGATATGAATGATGTATATATATTGTATGATTGGATGATTGTACTATGTTGTTGTTTATGATTGGCTAATGGCATGACACTGGTCATTGCTTGTTAATAAAGATTAAGACATTTAAAATACTTTAATTCAGAAAGATTGGGAAAGTGAGGTTTTGTTTTCTTTGGAAAGTGAAAGAGAATTCTAAGAAAGAAAGTGTGAGATAGGCTAAAGTTTAGAAGACGGAAAATTTTAAAAGACTATGAAAATGTATTTAAAGAATTTCAATGGAAAAAGTCTTTTGAAAAACAAAGACATTCTTTTTAAGATTTACAAAAGTGATTTTTAAAAATGGAAAGTTTTGATAGAATAATCTCTTGGATATATCTCTCTATAAGAGTTTTGAATTTGATTCAAAGTTGAGAAAAGATTTTAGTGGTTTTTCTAAGTTTACGGAAAATGGATTTATAAAAGAAAAAGTCTTGGTGAAAAATGTATTTCTAAGAATGAAAACGTATTTATGGCACAAAGTTGAGAAGACTTTGATATTTTATTTTTCGATTTAGTTTTCACTGAACGAAAAAGAAAATCAAGTGGAAAAAAGTGAAAGTGGAACGAACCTAGACTTCCGAGATTACGGGCTAGGATTCCTGTTTTGAGTTTGAGGAAAGGATAGGACCTAGTTTTACCGATGCTAAGATTCAGACTGGATCTGGTTTGCCGAGATATCGGGCTAGATTTAGATTTCCGAGAAGCCGGGCTAGTGTTCCGATTGATAAGAACCTAGATTTCCGAGACGTCGGGCCAGTGTTCGATTGTGAAGGAGATTTTGAAACATGGATTTTGTTAAAAATCCTAAGTTGGTATTAAAATTTATTTAATACTTTAATAAAAGTAGTCGAGAGCGTTAAGCCTTGACGAGGAAAGAACGATGCGAAAAAGAAAATAAAACTAAAACCCTTGTTTTACATGCATAGTCTGGCCAATGTGCTGTTGTGGCAGACGTGCCATTGTGTATTCGAGCTACAGTTTCACAAAGGGTGGACTGACAAACTGAATATTTACGAACCAAAGACGAATTCTTTAATTTTTGGGTCTTCAGGGACATTCGGGTTCGAAATCCATGAAATTCTCGAGGCGGCAATATTGGGTTGTGGAACTCGGTTACCCTGCTCGAAATGTACTCAATCAGGAAATATTATGTATTATTTAGGTGAGATACGATACCCTACAAAAATTGGGGATTCGGACCCATGAGAGACCGATCCAACACGAAACAATTGTGTTATAGGCATTATCGTGATCCTGTCATTGCTCGGCGAAGGGAAGTTAGGATCTCCGGAGAATTATGAGTTAGATAGTGAGTATTGAAGTGACATGACAAGTTTTTAAAAAATGCATTTGATTGTCGGGAATGAATCCCTGTGTTTATAGTTATGATATTATGATATGTTGAATGTTATTGTGTGAGAGTCGTGTATGTGACTTCTATGATGACTCATATATTGGTATCTCACCTTTGCGTTATTTCTTTTTGGTTTCTATTTTTGGTATTTTGGTTTGAGTGTACAGATGATGCAGAGGAGTTCTCTACCCTACTCGGAGGGATTGTTTCAACATTTGAAGGAAGTTGATTTACTGGAATAAACATGAGGTCTTTTCTAGTAAGAGTCTCATAGTTCGACCAGCTTAGTCTATCGAGTCAAGTTTAGTTTTGGGATAAGTTTCATATTTATTTGCATTATGACTCTGAGAGCCTTTTAATGGATTACTGTTATGTTTATGAATGTTTATGGCTCGGAGAGCCTTTCCTTTTGATGAAAATATAAGTATATTATCAGGTATTTTTGTTTGGGATGTTGAAATTACAGAGGAGACTCTGTCATTTTTTTTTGTAAAAGTTATCGATCGTTATTCAAGTATGTTTCTATAGAAAGTAGACTTGCTAGGCTAGGATTATAAGCCTGTGCACCGGTAACGGCTTAGGTTTTTGGGTCGTGAAAAAATTTATGAAAATGTGGAGTTATTATCTTATAAAATGTTTAAGTTCTTACTGCAACCGTAGGAAAATAAATTTTATACCCATTTTTTTTTACACTTAAGTACTTATATAAAATTATTTTTCAGAAAGCAAACCAACATTTCTTTTATTTAATATCTTTATTTTAAGAAGTTGAGTTAGTCATGTAATACCCAAGGGGGTGTTACAATAGTGGTATCAGGGCTGGTCGAGTTTTTCGGGAACCTTGGGGAATAGGTCTGTTATGTTTTTGTTATGTGATCTCTGGTTGAATTACTTCCTTGTCGAAGCAATGTGTGTTGGATTATAGGTATGTGTTTTATCTTGATGGGTTACATGAATGTTGACTTGTAGGAAACCCATGACTAGTAAATTGTGTTTTGGTCCATATGTGCCACATTTAGTTTTCCTTTTTGGATTGTGTCAGACATTTGAATAGTGTGTCGGTTGTAAAGGATTTTTCGGGAGCGTTCCTTGGAAATGTTCTAGGTTTGCTGCTAGCAAAGGATATTGATTTTCCACCGATTTAGTTATAGATTCGGTTTGATTTCTAATCTCCTTGTAGAGGATGTAGCCTACAAAGTTAATCAAGTTATACGACTCTATTCAACTGGAAGATCTGTGGTCTAAACAGTTTGTTAGACCGAGTTTTTTCTGTAAGGAGCACCAATGTTGTGCGATGGTTTGAGAATCCGCGTGGATTTCTGACAACTCAACAAAGTGATGATTAAGAACAAGTATTCTCCACCGTGCTTAGTTGATCTGATAGATCAATTAAGAGGAGATGTTGTCTACTCAAAGATCGACTTGAAGATGAATTAGCACCAAATTGGGGTGAGGAATGATTTAAGATTTTTGGAGTCGTTGACTCAGCTTACGAGGAAAGATCAACTCTTCGCATGTCTGAGAGACTGACCAAGTTGTCCGTGATCGTGCCCGATTCATAGTGGCCATACTAAGTGTGTCTGGAGAGACCTGTGTGGTTGTTAGAACCCAGGTGAATCGATTGAAATATTTAACCTTAGATGAGTGTCTCATGATTAAGAAAATTCTTATTTGTACCGTTCATTCCTTTATGAACTTGTAAATTGACAATTGTTCTTCAAATTCCTATGGTTGTATTAGACAATCACTGTGGTCAATTTCGTACATGTAAAACTGATTTTCTAATCTTGATTTAAAGTCTATCGTGATTTAACAATTAGTCATGCTAGTCAGTAATTTTAATTTACACCAATGGACTCCCTGTATGGAGAATTTGATCTCACACTTCTAAATAACCGTCAGTGTATTAGACATTAGGTGGAGTGATTAGATAGTATCAATTGGTCTGGATGTTTTTACATTTCGTTGAAAAATTTGCTATGATTATTTCTTGAGTTATAACACAAATGACTTCTTAATAATGGAAGTTTCTTGATGAAACTTAGTCTACTCACTTCTACTTTTGGTAGATGTGATCCAGTCTGATTTTTCATCTAGACTGTTTTCCTTTTAAATCATCGTTTTGTAAATTCCCCGTGCTAAGGATGAATCCTCTTGGGATTAGAAACTAATCATGATTTCCTAATTCCGCTGGAAGTTCTAGTGGAAGAATTAGCTTTATTAGATTCATGTTTGTAAATATGTATTGGCCATACATTTTTACACCCACGAACCTATTGAAGAATTTTTTTCCATACTGGATGTTCCTGTATTTTTCAAATTGTTGAAATTCTTCTCTATGCTTTCTTGTGAAAGTGAGACCAAGGTTCTTTTCATAATCTTTTTAAGGCCAAGTCTTGTTGTAGTTCGATAGAACTTGTTCCTTTTGGATCAATTTTAACCTATATCTTTTCCAAGCATCATTGACGGGTGACCCATCTCATAAGTTATTAGGATGGTTACTTGATTCACATCACGATATCAGAGTTAGTTGAGTACAGTAAGAATGTAATTGACATTTGAGACATTCCTAGTTAAGATATTAGCATCGTAATCAATGTTGTCGTGGGTTTACAGAATACCTTCAAGAGTTTTAATTCGTTTCGAGTGATCGTGGACAGGTTAATGAAGTCAACACCCTTCTTAGCTGTTAAGATCCATCATGAACTGGAGAAGCTAAACCGAAGTATGTATCAGAGGACTGATCAAATTTCATGAAGTATCATCAAGTATCGTTTCAGAAGAAGATCCGAAGTTTACTCCACAATTTTTAGTGATGTATGCTCTAAGTATTGAGGACCAAGTTGAAGTTAAGTCCAACTGATCACCTTCAATTTGATTGGTAATTAAGAAACGATCTATCCTTAGAAGGTTAGCTGAGAGTAAGTGTAGTACTTAAGTATGATCATCCCTATAGTTAGATAGTCAAGATGTGATAGGATTTTTGTTGAGGTGTATATGTGACTGGTAAGATGAGAACCCCTAGGGTCAATGTCATTAAGTAAGACTATAACAATAGATCTTATCATGATTTAAGATAGAATGTTACTAAAGGAATCTAGAGTAATGATCAGATGCTTGTAGTTAAGATTGATTGTATGAGTTTAGAAGTTTAAAAGGAATGTGTCTATAGTAATTTCACCTAAGTTGATTCGAATCGAAAAAGATAAACTTGTGTGTTATCTAAGTTTGTTTGAGAAATTCAAAGTTGATGAAATTAGATCATCCTATCTGGTGTGTTGTATTTTGATTTTAGTTATCTTAAGAAGTTTTATGGTGTTTTGACTGGAGAATTGAAATATGTGATTTTGTTATAACCTGGAAAAGTAGACTATGTTCAGAGGGGGTAAGACTACAATTGGATACCTGGAGTAAGAAGTGGATGTTTGTTGCGGTAAAGTTAGTTTGATCTTGGTGATAACTATGAGAGTTAGATGGGTGGAAAGCAGTTTTTCTAGTAGACCAGTAATTGAAAATAGAAGTGATTAAGTTTTGATTTTGCTCTTGATGTAGGAGGAACTAAGATAAAATGTCATGGATAGTAGATACATGTGGTGGTAGATAATTTCGAGGATGAAAGAGAACGACGTAAGAATTGATTATGTTATGGAACTAGCAATAAGAGGAATGAAGCAATTGGGAATACAACATAGAATCTTGGATATGAACTGATATGTGAAAGATTAAGGTAAAATTGTTAAGGACAGGGAAAGTAGGAATTGAAGATAAGTGATCTGATGTTGAGAATAAATAGAACGAAGAATAAGTATGAATTTCGTTATCAAGTTACAAAAGTTATCTAAGGGAAAGTGAATACAGGGAGTACAATGTGGGATCTTGGGATTAATAAGTAGTTACAAGATCCTATCTATTTATAAGTCAAGAAATTTCGAGGAATAAATTTTTTTAAGTGGGGTAGTAATGTAACACCACGGTTTTTACTTTTATATATGTGTGTGTGTGTGTGTGTGTGTGTGTGTGTGTGTTAATACTATTTTAATTGGAAAGATTAAATTTCTGGATGTTTAACTTTGTTTATTTTAAGGGGTTTAGTTTGAGTAATTCTAATTACTCATTTTTAAAATATTTCATTAAGTGCATTAGCACTGCTTTATTTCAGTGCATGCACGTTTACTAGACAATAATGCTATGTTATTGTCACTATTAGTACTTGTTTAGAAAAAGATTTTAAATGATATGATTGAAAGAAAATTATTTTCATATTTTATTCTATTTAATTTAGATTTGAAAATAAAGTTGGTTTGACATTAATCGGAGATTAATTTTGAACCGTTGATTTTCTTAGTTGATCAATTCAACTATCAATCTTGCTTTATTTCAAATTTCGAAAATATATATCTGTCACAATTGTTTTTTAGATTAAAAAGTCAAAAACGTATTTAAATTTAGGATCAATATTTATCACTCATTTTTGTATCTATCACTAAATACTAAGTTAAAAATAGAATCCTCTATCCTATTTCCATCATAAAACCCAATACCCCATCCCCTTCTCCTCCATCACAACTTTATCTCCCTCCCTCCTTTGCTCAGATCGGTGCCGCCCCGAGGACCACCGCCGGCCGCCGCTCGCGTTCGCAGACGTAAGAGAGGAAACCCATCCCCAGTTCCCGCACACGCCGCCTTGTCCCACCGTGTGCCGCCCTGTTTTGTGCAGTAATCGCGGCCTCCACCGTGGTGATGTTCCGGCCGCCACCTTCCATGGTGATTTCACCATTCTTAATCTCCTTCGAATCTTCATATCTTATTTCTTGAGTCTTAGTCTCTTTCCTTTGATTTTGGTTGTGATTCATCACAGAAACGAAACCGTCGCCGCCGCCGCCGCCGCCGACCGTCATTGTCAGCACCACCACAACTTCTTCTTCTTTCCTTGTGGTGAGTGGTCTTCTCTCCTTACTTGTCTATTTTCTGAAAACCCCAAATTGATTTTGAAAACCCTAAATTCCCAAATTTGAAACCTATTTTCCTTTGTTCATGAAAATGGAAGAAAGACATGAGATTGATGCATTAAATTATTGTATCATAATCATTTATATCATCCTCTAAAGATTCTAGTTATTGTGTTTGATAGAGTTGATGAAAATGAAAAACCAAACACCCCAAAACCCTATGTAGGCCGAAACCCTCTTGGAGGGAAGAGTTGATGTTTTTGTTATATTTTTGAATTTTAATACTTGTTTTAGACTCTCTAGTACCTAAATGATCAAAGTCCAAAAGCTTATGTTCAACAAAAATCCCTAACCTATTTTCCCTATATAGGCCGAAAATCTACTCCTAGTGAGCTAGAAGGAAATTTTCAAGACTTTACTTGTATTGTGATGTTTCGTGAAGGAAACGTGGTATAAGTATACTTTCTGGATTCGTGGAAGGAAGCTGGAGATTGGACAACCATTCACAAGCAAAAATTTCACTGTTCGAGGTAAATGGAATTTGCCCGAGGAGCTCATTTTAGTCATGTACCTTATTGTGTAATGTTAGATATTGTGTTGTGATGATTATAGATAGTTATATATGTTGATGCTGCATGATATGAATTATGTATATATATTGTATGATTGGATGTTATTACTATGTTGTTGTTTGTGATTGACTGATGGCATGACACTGATCATTGCATGTTAATAAAGATTAAGACATTTAAAATAATTTAATTCAGAAATATTGGGAAAGTGAGGTTTTGTTTTCTTTGGAAAGTGAAAGAGAATTCTAAGAAAGAAAGTGTGAGATAAGCTAAAGTTTAGAAGATGGAAAATTTTAAAAGTCTATGAAAATGTATTTAAAGAATTTTAATGGAAAAAGTCTTTTGAAAAACAAAGACATTCATTTTAAGCTTTGCAAAAGTGATTTTAAAAAATGGAAAGTTTTGATAGAATGATCTCTTGGATAAATCTCTCTATAAGAGTTTTGAATTTGATTCAAAGTTGAGAAAAGATTTTAGTGGTTTTTCTAAGTTTACGGAAAATGGATTTATAAAAGAAAAAGTCTTGGTGAAAAATGTATTTCTAAGAATGAAAACGTATTTATGGCACAAAGTTGAGAAGAATTTGATATTTTGTTTTTCGATTTAGTTTTCACTGAAGGAAAAAGAAAATCAAGTGGAAAAAAGTGAAAGTGGAAGGAACCTAGACTTCCGAGATTACGGGCTAGGATTCCTGTTTTGAGTTTGAGGAAAGGATATGACCTAGTTTTACCGATGCTGAGATTCAAACTGGATCTGGTTTACCGAGATATCGGGATAGATTTAGATTTCCGAGAAGCCGGGCTAGTGTTCCGATTGAGAAGAACCTAGTTTTCCGAGACGTCGGGCCAGTGTTCGATTGTGAAGGAGATTTTGAAACATGGATTTTGTTAAAAATCCTAAGTTGGTATTAAAATTTATTTAATACCTAAATAAAAGTAGTCGAGAGCGTTAAGCCTTGACGAGGAAAGAATGATGCGAAAAAGAAAGTAAGACGAAAACCCTTGTTTTACATGCATAGTCTGGCCAATGTGCTATTGTGGCAGACGTGCCATTGTGTATTTGAGCTACAGTTTCACAAAGGGTGGACTGACAAACTGAATAGTTACGGACCAAAGACCGATTCTTTAATTTTTGGGTCTTCTGGGACATTCGGGTTCGAAATCCATGAAATGCTCGAGGCAGCAATCTCGGGTTGTGGAACTCGGTTACCCTGCACGAAATGTACTCAATCAGGAACTATTCTGTATTATTTAGGTGAGATACGATACCCTACAACAATTGGGGATTCGGACCCATGAGAGGTCGATCCAACGCGAAACAATTGTGTTATAGGCATTTTCGTGCTCCTGTCATTGCTCGGCGAAAGGAAGTTAGGATCTCCGGAGAATTATGAGTTAGATAGTGAGTATTGAAGTGACATGACAAGTTTTTACAAAATGCATTTGATTGTCGGGAATGAATCCCTGTGTTTATAGTTATGATATTATGATATATTGTATGTTATTGTGTGAGAGTCGTGTATGTGACTTCTATGATGACTCATATATTGGTATCTCACCTTTGCGTTATTTCTTTTTGGTTTCTATTTTTGGTATTTTGGTTTGAGTGTACAGATGATGCAGATGAGTTCTCTACCCTACTCGGAGGGATTGTTTCAACTTTTGAAGAAAGTTGATTTACTGGAATAAACATGGGGTCTTTTCTAGTAAGAGTCTCATAGTTCGACCAGCTTAGTCTATCGAGTCAAGTTTAGTTTTGGGAGAAGTTTCATATTTATTTGCATTATGGCTCAGAGAGCCTTTTAATGAATTACTGTTATGTTTATGAATGTTTATGGCTCGGAGAGCCTTTCCTTTTGATGAAAATATAAATATATTAGCAAGTATTTTTGTTTGGGATGTTGAAATTACAGAGGAGACTCTGTCGATTTTTTTAAAAAGTTATCGATCGGTATTCAAGTATGTTTCTAAAGAAAATAGACTTGCTAGGCTAGGATTATAAGCCTGTGCGCCAGTAACGGCTTAGATTTTTGGGTCGTGACAAAATTTTTGAAAATGTGGAGTTATTATCTTATAAAAGGTTTAAGTTCTTACCGCAACCGGGGGAAAATAAATTTTATACCCATTTTTTTACACTTAAGTACTTATATAAAATTATTTTTATGAAAGCAAACCAACATTTCTTTTATTTAATATCTTTATTTTAAGAAGTTGAGTTAGTCATGTAATACCCAAGGGGGTGTTACATGACCGGAATACCCATGCCCCCGGATCTGTAACATCGACCTCCAAGTCTTGATTGAATCTGTAGTGGATCGAAGCAGATCTGTCAATTTGAACCAAACGAACACCGCAATAAGATGGGAAACCAAACGACACCGCAACAAGACGACGAACAAAACACCACCGCATGCAGACGACCAAAACACGGAAAAACACGAATGAAAAACCAGATCTTTGTGGAAAACCACTTATTTAGATTAAAAGAGAGAAAAACCGACGTAGATGGGTGATTCCAGGTCAAAAAATGGCCCAAAACCACCACCTTCCGGTAGATGAGAAAGAAGGAGAAAAGGAGTAGAGGGAAGGTTGAGAGAGAGAGGCGGCTCTTCAATTCACTCTTCAATATTTCAGACTTGTTATATATATATATTCTCCACATGTTATTCATTTTTAATAATAATTTTTATTTATTGATTCTTCATAGTTAATTAAAGTGCAAGTAATGTATGCGGATATGAATACTTAGATACCTAACAGGTAAGGATATAAATACTTGCTACTTATGCGGATGTGAATTCGGATACATGTATTTTTCTAAAAACACGGGTATGAGGACGAATTCTATAATACCTATTCATTGTCATCCCTATCTCTATCTCCACCATACCTCCTTCCCAGCTACCTCGCCAAACCCCAGTTCCGGTAGAAGCCCCCATGATTCTTGCCCCATATTTTTTTTTTCTTATTTTGTGTTTATAAAAAATTTCTTAATTTTTTTTTAACTTTATCAATTTTGAATCTAATAAAGATTTTAAAATTATATGATAATCTAAAAATTGAATTATATGTTCAACATGTGGTATGTGAAATTCAAAAATTATAGACACTGCATTTCCATAATCCAATAAATAAAAATTCAAAACTTCTCAATCACTACAAAAAAAGAAACTTTAAAATTAATTTTAAAAACAAATGTATAACCATATGTCTTAACTCACAAATAAAAAAATTATATTTTTCATAAAAAAGTGTCATCAGAAAACTATAGAAAAGTGTTTTTACACAAAATTTATGAAATACATAATTTTAATTTTCAATGACACACACATGCACGCACCCACGCGCCCGCACACGCACGCGTGCGCACACACAACGGCACGACGGGAAGCTTGACTGCTTGTAGCGATGGCGGTTCTGGTGGTTCATCGGAGCGGCGACTAGAAGGGCTGATGGTGATGGTATTGCTGATGTGGAACTTGGGAGAAGGTTCAGATATGGTTTTTTTTAAGTGTTTGGACTTATCTTTTGGTTTTGAATTGAGACTTTGGAATGGTGATTGTTTGTAATAGTGTTGAGGTTTTTGGATTTTGCAGTGTGGGAATGGTGAAGAAGATGGTGAAAACGCTTTTGGTTTTCTGGCGAGAAGGGGGATGAGAGAGAAAGTTTCGTCAAAGTTTTTCGACAAGATTTCCAAATTTCGGTGATGTTTTCCGGCGAGGGGAAACTTAATGGTCGAATCGGTCAAACTTAACAGAAAGAACCTAATTGCTTAACTTTTGACAAAAAAGGGGACCAACTTGAACTTTTTTAAAATAAATGGACCAAGTCGAAAAACAAATAAGGAACCAAAATAATAATTCAAGCTGTATTATATATATATATATATATATATATATATATATATATATATATATATATATATATATATATATATATATATATATATAGTTAGGATCAATTGATGCCAAGGTGTCAAATTTTACTTTGACACCAAATTGTAACCATCGATCTTAATTTAATCTAACGCCTTAAGTTTATCATATTTATTGAAGAGAGAATATTTAAAAGCAACTTTAATAGGGAAATAAAAAATATGGTTATTAATTAAGATTATATTATTTATCTAATAAATATTTATACTTTTAATCGAAAAATACTTATTAATGCTATGTTTTCTATAATCAATCTTATCAAATCCTTTTAATATTTAGTTTTATGTAATAAATATTTTATGTTTTAACATTTTTAGTTTGATAGTTTTATCAAAATATAAACATTAAGTAAACATTTTATATATTCACCTAATCGATATTTAATGTTTATTTAATAACTTTACAGTCTTTTTTCTTTTTGACTAAATTAATATAATATAAAATATATATTGAATAAATTATTTATCTATTAATTAAACATATTAATGAAATATATATAATAAATATCAGCTTTTTACGTTTTTATATAATAAGTTAATTCTCAAAAATTAATTTAATACTTAGTTTAATAAAAATGATTACAAAATTAATTAAATAAACAATAATATTGACCAGTTGAATATATAAAATATAATTAAATTCTTATATTTTATTAAAAACGAAATAAGAAATTTTAAAAATATAAAAATTTATCCGATAAACCTTTTATAATTTTATTCATGATATTTTTTAATTTAATTATGTTTGTAATATTGTATTATTAAAATAATTATATGATAAAATACGTATTAATTATCTTTGTTGATGTATTGTATAAAAAACAAAGCATAATAAGTATTTTCAATTAAAAAATATAAAATATTTATTAAATAAATACTATAATTTTGATGAGAATCAAGATACTTATTATCTCTTTTCATTAAATAGGTCCTATAAAAAGAGAGGAAAAACGATGTAGATGGGTGGTTCCAGACCAAAAAATACCCCAAAACCACCCCCTTCCGGTAGATGAGAAAGAAGAGAAAAATGAGTAGAGGGAAGGTTTAGAGAGAGACGGCTCTTCAATTCACTCTTCGATATTTCAGACTTGTTATATATATATATATATATATATATATATATATATATATATATATGTATGTTCTCCACATGTTATTCATTTTTAATAATGTGAACAACTAATTTTATCCGAGTTTTCTTTCTTTTAATTAATATTTTTGAAAATAAAAGAAAATATATAAAAATACAAAACAGCAAAAATATTTTTGTTCTAGGCCCATTACATGATCAAGTGGAGCCCTTTTTAGTTTTTTGTTGCAAGATATCTTTTAGGTCCATGATCCAAACCCAAATGCAAAAAAGAAAAAAAATATATAAACAAAAAATAATAATACAAAAAATGTTAAAAAGAAAATGATAAAAAATTAAGAAGAGGGACGTTTGATTTTTTGCCTTCTGGTACACTTCTGCCATCCTTGCTTTGTCCTCTTCCACTTCGGGTATAAACCAGCTTTCTTTTATTTCCCTTCCTTTTGTTTTCTTTCACTTTGTTTTCCAAAACAAGGGGGCACCATCCCTGCCATTCCACCAGCCATACAGAGTAGTGGGAGCAAATGCTGATTTGCCATTTGCTCCCCACCCTATGCAGTTTTCCTCCTCACCCCTCAGCAGGCCAACATCAATTTTACTATATATACTGCACATTAACAGAAGAGAAAGAGGGAGTTGGAGAGAAATTTCTCAGATCATTTTTCACCTAATCTTCATCCCATTTTTTCTCTTCATCTTCATCCTTCCATCTTCCTCCTCATCCATTCACTGCATAGCCATCTCCTATCATCTTCTCTATCAACTCAAGCTCCTTCCTCTTCATTTACATCACCCTCCAACCATCAAAACAAACCCATCTTCAACACCTCCAACATAGCCACCCACCATACCCAAACACCATATTCATCACCAAAGAAACAAATCAAAACAGAACCTACTACTAAAACCCTTCACCACCATCTCAAAATAAAAAATAAAAAAATAAAAAAAACAACACAACTGAACTCCTCTGCCATCTGCATCATCACCGCCAAGTACCATTACAGCAGCTCCGCCACGACCTCTGCCTTGGACCGTGTCGCACAACAACCACCACGACAGAGAGCGGCGGCGCTATCGCGTCTCAGCCCATTCCACCGTTCGCGACCCACCTTGATTCCTCCACCTCCGCCATCATCGTTCATGACCACACTCTGCCACTATCGTCGTAGCCACACAGTCCCGCTTAGTACCAGTAGCTCCGCCAAGACCCCCGCCATGACAACACCTCAAACTTCCAGTTTTCGTCATTTGCGTCCCCTGCCTCGCTCCAGTCGCATCTCGAACCAGATCCCAGCACCGCACCTCGACGCTGCCGTCTCGCCCCAAAGCTCCTCACGTTTCAGATCTGCCACCGAGCTCGCTACCATCGATCTTGCTTGAAACGAGTGCCACGTCCCTTCAATCTAGCACCGTCCGTCGTCCGTTTCGCTGCCAGCCATCATTCGCCGCCGCTAGCCCTCCTCTACGCGTCTGTCTCTTTGTTCCCTCTCTGTATTGGTAACTACGGAGACTCATTCTCCTTTTTTTTGTTTGTTACTGTTTTACTTTTATTCTAATGTTATGTTATTACTTATACTTATTACTTGTTATTAGGTTATTGGATTTTAATGGTTTTGGGTTTGTGATTGTAGCTTGTGGCCCAATGCTTTTTTTTTTTATGGTTGTATTACCTTTTTATATTATTAGAGTTTGGCCACACACAAAAAAAATCAAAAAAAGAATTTATTTTAAAAAAAAATGGAAAAAATCAAAAAGAGAAATTGGTTTTGGACCAAAGTCAAAAAATGATAAAAGTCTTTTTTTTTAAAAAAAATATTTTTGAATTCTTTTTCATAAATCCTTTTCAAAAAAAACAAAAAAAAAACCGTTTTCTTCTTTTAAAAGGAAAGTTTCGTGCTTTTTTTGTTTCTCAATCAAAAATATTTTCTAAATCTAAAAATCCCTTTTAAAAAAAATAAAAAATAAAAAATAAAATCCTTTTCAAAAACGAAAATCAACCTAACAATCAAATCTTTTCTAAAGAACTACGTGCCTTTGAGTTTCCTATCGCACCCGGGAATACGTAGGAGCAAGATAAATCATCTTGTCAAGCCAAAACTAAATTTTCCTTTTTTTGTGTGTCTCTTTTTAAGTTAAAATAATTAATCAAAATAATTAAACTTTTATATTTTTAGGGATGCTCTATGGACATGGTGTCATGTTCAGTCCCTTAGATTTGAGGTTGCCATGTGGACTCATGTGCTATGTTCAACCTCATTCAGTTTTTATAAACAATAAATTTAAAAATGTAATAATTAATAAAAATTTAAAAAATTAAAAATTAAAAATAATTCTTTCTTGTAAATAATTTTTGGGGTAAAATAAATATTTTTTAGACCAGTTTACCTTTAAATAATTGGGTTTTCTAATATTTTCCCAATAAAAAATTTTAGCGGCGACTCCTCCGTTTTTTTGCCTCTTTTTGTGGCACCCGAATGGGAAGGTCGCGACAGCTGGTGACTCCACTGGGGATATTTTCAGAGTCAGGCCTATCATAGTGGGTTGTGCAATTTTTTTTTTTACATCTTTGAAAATATTTGTTTTACCCTTTTTTTATTTCTTTTTCTTATGCTTTCACAACTGCTGTTGTATATCCTTGCAACCTTAGGGTAGAGAACTATTGTGTTTGTGTTGTTTGTTCCTTTTGCAGGTTTGGGGTAGTTTTATTTTAGTAGGTTTTGGTGAAGGTTTGTGTGCTCCCATCACACACATCACTATCACATATTGCACACACTTTTGGCCCTATACCCGAGCTTGCTCAAAACTCAAGGATTAGGCGGTGTCTCGACATTGTCATTGAAGAGATCTTGTACCTCCCTGATATTTGTTGATTCACCACTCAGGTTGTACCCGATATCATGGGATGGTCATATTGAGAGGGTTTATCCCTACTTGTGACTAGATTCATGAATCGGATCCTTATCTTTCGGGATAGGGGCAATCTGGGAACCATGGCTTTTAGAAGTCTAGACCCTACCTGATTTTCACTGATAGAGCAAACTTAGTAACCAACCTGTTTAGAGTAATTACCTCAGGTTTGTCCAACCCTAAGTTTTACCTAATTTAGGACAAAGGGAGCATACTCTTTCTCTCTCTCCATTTTTTTCCTGGCATCATAAACATAAATTGCCATGCACATACATATTTACTTTGAAGTTTTCTAAAAAATAAAAAAAAAAGGGCGACACATCGTCGCTCCAAGCCCGAATGACATGTTCGAATATTATTGCACTTCTAATAAGCGGCATGTCATAGTGAAGGTAGTGCATTGACAGCATACCCGACATAGGGTTCCCAACCCTACTGGGGCTCATGCAACATGAAGCATGTATGGCATTTTTTATTTTTTTTTATTTTTTTGTTTCATTTCTAATTTTTTTCTTTATTTGAGTTTCTTGACAGGAAGACCTTAGTATTAATCTTATAACAAAGAATGGAAGGACCTAGCATCGGAAAGAGTACTAGAAATGCAAGCAGTTCCAAGAAGAGCATCAAGATCGATGTGACACTCAATGAAGTTCAAAGCTTACGGGAAATCAGTCAACAAATGTAAGAAAAGTCACGTTCAAACTTTAACAACAAGTACGGGAGGATACTAGATCTTTTACGTATTCCGGTGGATGCCTCCGCTCTAAGTGTATTTGCTCAATATTGGAACTCAAATTTGAGATGTTTTGAATTGCCTGACCTAGATATAACTCCGACCATAGAGGAGTATGCTTACATGCTGAGATTGCCTATCCAAAAGGAATCGCGTGTCTATTTGTATTATGGACAATATGTGGCAGATGGGAAGATAGCAAGTCTGTTGGAGCTTAAGCCGGAACAATTGGATAAAGTGGAAAAAAGAAACACTACTAACTTGAAGAGGCGATTCTTGGAAGGTTACCTTAGGGAGTTGGCTCAACAACAACGATGGGTTACTTTTAATAGGTTGTTGGCTCTCCTTATCTACGGACTGGTGCTTTTTCCCTTTATTCCGGATGTGATTGATCGATCAGCTATGGACGTCTTCTATAGAGTTAAGGAATATGGGGTGAATTTAGTCCCTGCTATCATAGCTGAAACTTTTCTCTCACTACAAGTTTGTAATCAGAATCAACAAGGAAAGTTGCGATGTTGTGCACCAATGTTATATGTTTGGATCATGACTCGCTTGTATACTGGTAACAAAATTGATAGGAAGGATGATCCATTAAAAGCATTCATTCGCATGCCGCTAAAGTCACGCAAGCTATATGAATGGAAACAAGAGTTTGATCAGGTCGACTCACGTTCATTTAGATGGATGTGCCCATGGTACAATGGAGATTCAGTTATATTCAGTTGTCGTATTCACCAGCTCTAGTAATGTGCCAACTCTGGTGGACACAAGATGAACCCCCAAAAGAGCTGCTTGGCAGAGCATATTTCCCATATCAAGAATGTGAAAGCATCAAGAGTCAAACAATGGCAATAAGGTCAGCATGGGACAATGTTCACATAAAAGGGCGTGATGAGTTAAGAAGGCGGATTATAGCTTGAACAAAAAGATATGAAGCATGGAGAGAGGCAAGAAGGGGTTGTCCTTCAAAACCGGAATCCCCACCCAGTGCTGAAAACAATCCTCTTACAGAAGATCAAATGCTGGAAAAAATTGAAGTTCTAAAAGCTCAGATGGGGGTTTTGGATGAAAAGAACCAAGTTGCATAAGTAACTATTGTCAAACTCCAAAGCCAGGTGCAAAAACTGAATTTAAAAATCGAGAATTTGAGAGATGAATGTGTCGATTCATACGAAGTCCCAAGTCGCATGAAAAGGGCGAGAAAGGAAAAAGAAGCAGTGATTCAAGAGTTGCAAGCAAAGGTGGAATGTTAAGAAAATACGCTAGTCAGAATTCTGAAGAAGAAAGAAGAGCTTGAGTGGGACGTAGGGATTCATGTCGAAACAATACAGATACTAAAGGAGAGAGTTGAATCTCTACAAGAATCTTTGACCCAAACCGAACTTTACTCTAATCGAGGATGGAAAGAAGGTGCCAAGTATCTTGAATTATTAGCGGAAGCTAATGCGAGGGAAAATTGGATCAGGACCAAAATACAAGAAACTGAAAGAGGAGAAGCTCAACGTCATGCAGAATGGGTAAAGGGATGGAAATTGGTTGTGCGAGATATAATGTATGAAAGGGAAGCATGGAGAAGAAAATATGAAGACATGATTGGTAAACTTCAATATCATACGTCCCAATTGGTGGAGCGATTTGAAGAGGTATCAATTCAGATTTATAAGAACCCTTTCCTCCAGATACCACCAGAGGTGACTGAGTTCTTCAAGCATTTTTGGAAGCTTTCAAAGGGATTCAGGAAAAAGAAGATGAAGCTCTTGACATAGTATTTTGTAGTCTCCTAAGACGGATTTAGAAATATGAAAACTCTCGATGTATTGTTTTTTATTTTGACCAAAGACTCATTCATATAATGAAATGGAAGTTTTCATCAATTTTGTGGAATGCTCTTTTTTTCCAGATGATATCTGTCGAGGAGTGAATTCTCCCTTAGATACTTCATCAACTATATTTTTATCCTAAAAATGATGTGTTTTCTGTGTAAAAATATGGGTATCATCAAACAATAACATTGCTAGTACAGATGCGGTCTATCGAGGAGTGAATTCTCCCTTGGACTTGACATCAACTGCAGTCAAGCTAGAGGGAGTTATAACATCAGATTTGATTGCAGGATGAGTATTCTTGCTATAAGTGTATGCGACGGTCTTCCTGTCAAAAAATGGAGTTTAATTGGTTTCTGCTCCTTCTTTTGATTTTATTCATTTATTCTTTCTTTTAATAAATAAAACAGTGTAGTTTTTGAACAATTGCTCCAAGACACCCTTATCGCACTCGATCACAGACAAGAGCCATGGCGGAAGAACTAGAAGAAGTCCAAGAGATCAGGGATGAAGTCAGCCAAATCAAGGATCAGATGACTAAGATGATGGAGATCCTACAAGCAATGCAAAAGGAAAAGAACACAGAGGGGAACCCTCCAGCCTCAAACGAAGGACATCCGGCCACACCTCTTATCCCGCCTGGTTTTGCTCAGGTTCCTATTCAAGGCTACAACCAACCAGGGGTCATGATGCCTCTCTCCGTTTATCCAAGCAACCAAACTCATATTTCATTTGACCGGAAGAATCCCCCATACGGCTTACCTCGTGGATTTGTTCCAGTAACGACCCCCAGCCCACAAGTTGGCATCCAAAACTCGGAACATACTACTCAGACACAATCCCCCACCGATGCTGTCGAGATGCCACAAACACAAACTGTCAACCCTACAGATGGTAACACTCTGACAGTGACACTTTCTGCCAATCCAAAAACTCCACAATATACCCTACGTTATAGACCCCAGGGGACTCAAATGATGCCAAACTTCGGATCCTCCTACATGCCATACCCCTTTCCCCAGAATATGTATTGTGAAACTCCAGTGAATCAGTCGGGAGGGAATTCCCAATCTAAAGAAAAGTTGGAAGTGTTAGAGGATAGACTGCGGGTCATTGAAGGGGCAAATAGTTATGGTCTTCGGGATGCCACGGAGCTTTGCCTGGTGACAAATGTTGTAATTCTACTAAAATTTAAGGTACCCGATTTGGACAAATATCGAGGAACCACTTGTCCCAAAAACCATTTGACCATGTATGTAAGGAAGATGGCTTCATACGCTCAAGATGATAAGATCTTGATTCACTTCTTCCAAGACAGTTAAAGTGGGGCAGCTTCAAATTGGTACACGCATCTCGAATTGGCCCACGTCCGATCCTTCAAAGATCTAGCAGATGCATTCCTGAAGCAATACAAGTACAATATTGACATGGCTCCCGATAGGATGCAACTCCAAAATATGGCAAAGAGAGACACAGACTTTCAAGGAGTATGCACAACGATGGAGGGAATTGACTGCTCAGGTAGAGCCTCCATTGGTCGAGAAAGAAATTGTCGTAATGTTCATTGATACACTCCAATCGCCCTTCTATGATAGGATGATTGGGAGTGTGTCATCGAACTTTTTTGACATGGTCATCATCGGTGAGAGAATTGAAAGTGGAATGAGGAATGGCAAGATCACTGAGACTTCAGTAATGAACGACCCGAAGAACGCCCCATTTGTGAAAAAGAAAGAAGGAGAAGCACACGCAGTAACCTTTGAAAAAAGAAACCAAACCAATATAGACCAAACTAAACACCCGCCTTCCAAGCCCAATACACCCCATATTACCAACCACCTCCATATCACCAACCAGCCATACATCGCTGCCACCTCACAATTTCCAAATCCTCAACAGATGGCTCCTTACCGACCATCATACCCTTCTCTGCCTCAAACACACCTTAACATGCCACCTCAAATTGTTCAACCCCTAAATCCAAACCCAAACACCAGCCAAACAAGACCACCGTATAACTCTGAAAGCAAGACAATGCGTTTTGACCCGATACCCATGACCTACACTGAACTATTCCGCTAACTTGTGAGCAAATCTGTGCTAACTCCTATCCCGACAAGACCAATAGACCCTCCTTATCCAAAGTGGTATGATCCAAATGCTCAATGTGAGTATCACGATGGGGCCACAGGTCATTCCACCGAGAATTGTAAAGCTTTGAAGTTTAAGGTGCAAGACCTAATTAATGCCAAATGGTTGAGCTTTCAGAAGGATGCTCCAAACGTGGCACAGGGTCCTATGCCAAATCATGGGGGTTCGGGAGTCAATGCCATTGAAAGCTTCTTGGAACGTACTCTCAAGAGTAAAGTGACCGTGTTAGGACTCCTATGAGAGTTATTTTCAGAGAGATGTGCAAATGCGGATTGATCCAAATCCCAATCATGGAAGAAAAGGCTCTCGATGGAGAGATAAGGTGTGACTTTGACGAGAATATGGGGCATTCCATTGAAGACTGTGCAGAGTTTCGGCAAGTGGTGCAGCAGTTAATGGATATGAAGATTATCTTAATTGGTTGTGAATCAAATGAGTATGCCATTAATATGGTTGCTGAATCTACAATTTCCCCAACCCCAATTAAGATAACCCCTTTTACTGTTATGGTTAATCCTCAACCAGTTCCTGAGCAAGTCACTCTGAAACCAGTGGTGATATACTATACTGAGAAGAAACCTTTGCTAGTTCCAAGTTGGCCAACACCAATCGTCATCCGAGTTCCAAGTCCTTTCCCTTACAAGGACACCAAAGCAGTACCATGGAAATATGAGATGCAGGTTCAACCCAATCCTTCCAACGGGACTACTTTGGTTACCAACATTTCAGGAATTGGTGGAATGACTAGGAGTGGTCGCATTTACACTCCAGAGGTATTACGAAGGGGGGAAACAGAAAAGGAAGGAAAGGATCGCAGAGGGAAAGAGAAGGTGGAAGGAATTCTAGATGACAAGGAAGCAAACGGGGGTGAGAACAAAAAGGAGGTATCTGATGAAGAAGTCGGTGAATTCTTGAAGATCATCAAGCAGAGTGAATACAGGGTTGTGGATCAGTTAAATCGAACTCCGGCTCGGATATCTCTTTTGTCTCTATTGATGAACTCTAAGACACACAGGAGAGTACTGATGAAGGTGTTGAATCAAGCTCATGTCTCTTAGGACATCACAGTTGACAAGCTCGATAACATCGTGGGTAACATCGTTGCTGATAATCATGTCACTTTCACTGATGATGAAATTCCAGCTGAAGGAATATGGCACAACAAGGCGTTACACATTTCTGTGAAGTGTCGAGATCATGTCATGGCTAGGGTCCTCATTGATAATGGCTCTTATTTGAATGTAATGCCAAAGTCAAAACTGGCAAAGTTGCCTTTCGATGGAACTCATATGAAGCCAAGTACAATGATTGTAAGGGCTTTTGATGGTACACGGAGGGAAGTCATGGGGGAAATTGAATTGCCCATTCAGGTTGGTCCTTGCACCTTCGAGGTACTCTTCCAAGTAATGGACATTACACCAACGTACAGTTGTCTCCTAGGACGACCATGGATCCATTCTTCTGGAACTGTACCTTCCACATTGCACCAGAAAGTGAAGTTCATTGTTGATAGTAAGTTGATAATTGTTTATGGAGAGGAAGATATGTAAGTGAGTAAGCTATCAACGACCCTTTACATTGAAGCTGCTGAAGAAGCTCTCGAGACTGCTTTTCAGTCACTTGAGATTGCCGATGCTACTTATGTTGGGGATGGTTCTCCACTCTTGAAACCTCAGTCATCTAAAGCATCCATTATGATGGCCAAGGTTATGCTCGAGGGAGGGTACCGACCTGGAAACGGTTTGGGTAAGAACAAGCAAGGTGTCTCTGACATCCTCACGCTCACTGAAAACAAGGACATGTTTGGGTTAGGATACAAACCCACTAAGGCCGACAAGATGAGGGTTATAGAAGAGAAGAAAAGAAAGAGGTTGGCTCGGCTGGAAAATCGTGAATATGAGGCTGAAAGGGTTCCCATTTGTGACATTTGACAAAGCTTCTGGAGTATGGGGTTCGCATTCCTGGACCAAGCAGCAGCTGTTGAAGATGATTATCCCGTCGATCATGGTGTCAATCTGGTGTATTCATGCCCTCCGGATACAGAGCTCAACAATTGGGAGGTCATCGAGTTCCCCAGGACCATAGAGCTTTTTTTTCCAAGTAATTCTGTAATGCTTATCCTTTAGCTCTGCCCAAGGCTTTTGGAATTTTGTTGTAATGGGCTTACTTGTTTCCGTTTCAGTATGAGTTATCAATAAATGCATGCATTCAATATCTTTATGTTCTATCTCTCTTTTTTTTACTTTCACTTTTATTCATCATTCCTCACCAATAAATGCAGTTTCCCGTCTTTAACCTTTATTCATTCATCTTTCCCTGATAACTATCAAAATGCAGATCTAAAAGTGACTCTCTTGAAAATGACAGTGTTAGTAACTTAACGTACAATTTTGACTATCACATTGATCATACTGACGAGGTTGTTGATGATGACGGGGAAGTCCCTCCTGAACTATTGAGGTTGGTAGAACAAGATGCCAGGTAAATTCGGCCCCATGAAGAGCCGAGAGAACTAATCAATTTGGGAACCAAAGATGATAAAAAGAGGTCAAGATTGGCCTTTCCCTGAAAGAAAAGGAGCGAAGCAGGTTGATCAGGTTGTTTATGGATTATAAAGATGTTTTCGCATGATCGTACCAAGACATGCCAGGGTTAGACCCCAGTGTACAGAACACAAATTGCCATTAAAGCCGGAGTGTCCTCCAGTAAAGCAGAAGCTACGAAGGGTAAAAGCAGAAATGTCTTTAAAGATCAAGGAGGAGGTCAAGAAACAACTGGATGCAAGTTTCCTAGAAGTTGTAAAGTACCCTCAATGGGTTGCTAACATCGTTCTCGTTCCCAAGAAAGATGGAAAGGTTCGAATGTGTGTTGACTATCGAGATCTGAACAGAGCTAGCCCAACAGATGACTTTCATCTGCCTCACATTGATGTTCTTATAGATAATACTGCTCAACATGCATTATTCTCTTTCATGGATGGATTCTCGGGATATAATCAGATCAAGATGGAACCTGAAGATATGGCACTACAAAAAAAAACTCATTTAGCGACCGAAAATAGTGACCGAATTTGGTGGTTGCTGTTTGTGACCGAAATGGCGACCGATTATAGGATCTAAATCAAACACTGATTAGAGTTGATATTGCGACCGAAATAGCGACCGAAATATAGCGTAGCAAAGGTATCGGTCTCTATTTCGGTTGCAAAATGAAGGAAAATAAAAGGCAAAAATTTATGATTTTTTAGCGACCGAATTAAATGCAACGGTTTAAATATATTTTATAGTTGCTACCGATATTAAATCGGTCGCTAAATGGCGGGTAAAAAATTTAAGATAGAGCGTGTTAGCGACCGAATTTTAAATCGGTCGCTGAATTTATGAATTCAAAATTCAAAGTAACCGATTTAGCGACTGATATAGAGACCGAATAATTCGGTCACTAAAACTAAAATCCCTAAATCGTGAGCCATTCCCCTTTCTTCCCCATTTCTCTCATTCCTTCTCTTTTCTTCTCTCTCTCTTGCACGCTCTACTCCTCCCTGCCACCACGCGACGTCTGTGCTCCGGTCACTGCCAGGCCACCTCTGGTGAGTGATTCCACCTTCCCTCTCCCCCCCCTCTCTCTCTATGATGTCTCTCTGTCTCTGTAGCGCACCTGAGCCGCCTCCCTTGAGCCACCACTGTCCGCAGCTCCGGTGACACCACCACCACCAAGGGTAAGCTACCTTGTCTTCTCTCTTCTTCTCTCATTCTCTATTTCTCTAACAGAATGGATATTTGGTAGTAAGGGTAAGGGAGATTCAGCTAAGGAGATTCTGGGGGGAATGGCCATGTAAACTCAGAATCAGTGCTGAATTAATTAGAGATTGGACATTCAGCTAATTAGGAGGTTGTTTTCAAAGTAGAATGACAGTAAGTTTCATAGGGACAGTGTGTCTATAAGTAGTTTGGAGCAGTCTGATGTGAAAGTATCAGGTGCATCTACCATGGAGGTTTTAGCTGCTTCATATCTTTATTTGTTATATTTCCGTAATATCATGTAGCATTGTGATAAATTTTCAATCAGGCCCATTGTGTATTATGATAGACTTGGCTTGATTTGTTCCTCTTGTCTTTTCTTTTTCTTCTGACAGGGGGGCTTATTATTACTCGGTTTGTGGTTTCTAGAGCACAAAGTGGGGGTAGTATGTGCAGTTTTAGGTTTAAGTTGGATTCCCGTGTTCCTTTACTATTATCATACAAAGGCATGAGATTGGTTGTCCAGACTCCATATCTACCTTTATAGGTAAAACACGTCCAAATTGAAGTAGCATTGTGGGGTGCACCAATTTAACCTGTCGACAAGGTGGCATGCATGACAAGCTTTTCTGAACAGTAGATGGATGGCATGCCTAAGTTTTAAACCTTGTTTCACGGTGTTATGATTTTAGTTTCTTCTTCTGACTGTTCCCTTGGTGTAGTTTTGTATCATCTCTTGTTTCTCAGTTGATTGAACTGTGGGTTTATTTTTCTTGTCTCCACGTTGGGTTGTCTTGATTTTCATGTTTAGCTCCTATGATTTTGGCTTGTTGCTGTTGCACTTGCTAACAATATATTTAATTTTGTGTCATTAAAATAAAGCAAATGTAATTTTGATAACTTTATGGTCGGTTTTCTCAATCGTGTTTGATTTCTGGACTTAAATGGTTCATGGATTTGGTTGCCAAACCATGCTAACTGTGCAAGGCTCGTCTCCTCCTGGGTCTCGTTGTCAATCTTTTATTGCATCTGCTGAAGCTTGTTCGAGCAAATGAATTACTATTTCAATGATATTGTATATGTCACATGTATATATTTATGTACGCTTTGATCATTTTTAAGCTGTGAAGTTTCTGAATCTTTTAGACTTGATCCATCGACATGTGCTTGGTAGCAATGACTTGGGTGTGCTTTTGACTTTTAGTTTTGGTGTTTTTTTTTCATAATTTTCTTAGATGATTTCTGATATATGTTCTATTTAATGTATATTAGTCTTGGCTTTGTTTTGTAAGTCGTGTGGAGTTTCTCCTGCTGGTCCTAGTTTGCTGCTATATGTTGTGTGTGGCTATCAGATATTTGGTAATTGTGGCCTTGCTGTGTTCACGGGCACTACAACTTGATAGAAAAGTTGATTTTCTAATGTCTTTACCCTTTTTTTTTTTGTGCTTCTCTACCTGGGTGTTTGTTGGGTATAAGATTTGGTAATGCGCGTCACGGCCGTGATGGCCATCACGGCCAGGCCGTGACGGATTTTGCCTTGGAACTTCTTCACTGGTTGGTTTGTCCGTGATGGCCATCACGGCCAGGCCGTGATGGATTCTGCCTTGGAACTTCTTCACTGGTTGGTCTGTCACGGCCGTGATGGCCATCACGGTCAGGCCGTGACGAATTCTGCATTGGAAATTCTTCACTGGTTGGTCTCCCAACTCTGCATGGATCCAAAAGTAAATTATAACTCTTTTAAGTGAAAATCTCAAAATGATATTTGGTTTATAAAAATATATATCAAATTAGTATAAGGTTAAAGTAATATTATCAAATGTTGTCATTTCAGCTCTGACACGATTATTTTTATTTATGCATTATAGGTCCTTATCTGATCTTCGTTGTCCGCGGCTCCTCCCTTATCCTTACTTGGTATTGCTTTGTCGAATAGGTAAGTTCTCTCAATACTCACTTTTAAGGTTTTGCTTTGTCTAATAGGTACTGATATGTGTGGTGCTTCTAATGTATTATGTGAATTATCGTGTTGTTTGGTAGTGGAGAGCTGAGCTCAATAGGATGTGATCTTGTTTGATTGTATGCTGATAATTTAATGTTTATGCATGTGTTTGTCAATATGTGTTGTTTGTTAGTGGAGAGCGGAGCTCAATAGGATGTGATCCTGTCCGAAAGGCGGGATGCTGGTTGTGTGCTGATAATTTAGAAATTATGCATGTGTTTGACAATTAACTGCTACTTGTTAGTGGAGAGCGGAGCTCAATAGAATGTTTGCTACAATATTTAATCTAAGTTTGTATTGATTTACGCTGCAATTTATATAAGCTCAACAATGTTGCAATATTTATGGGTTAATGGTTTTATTTTCTGTTAGAGGTAATAATTAATTTACGAAAGCCTTAGTTTCCTATTTGAGATTCAATATTAATGAGCATGCGTAACTTATCAAGGTATGCATGCTCATTGTATTGAATCTTGAATTGTCCAAGTGGGACAGTTTGGGAAAAAACCTTTTTCACACTCGTACAATAGTCATTTCAATGTTCAAATGCCTTATACTTGTTGAAATCTCGGTCTGATGCATTTCCTTTTGTTCTCCTGGTGCATACTTGATCGCGGTGATTCTGACCGTGCTCGAGTCGTGTAACTTGGAGACCGATGGGAAATGCTGCCAAAATTTTGTCAAGTATAAGGTATTTGAATATGGGAATAACTATTAGTAGCCGAGTGTGACAAAGGTTTCTTCTCGAATGGGATATGTTCATACCTTGTCATAAGAACGAGATTGATGGAGTTATTGGAATGCACCGTAATATATAAGTGTTATTGTAGGATTGGTCAGGCTATTTAATTGCCAGCAATGGATATTCCGGAGAATCGGAAATGGATGTATCGTAGGTTGGATCGGAATAAACGTCATAGGAAAGAGTATATAGTTGGAGTGGGTGAGTTTATAGAGTTTGTTGTTAGCCAGGAGAGATTTATACGACTGGACGGTGATCAATTGAGGTGTCCTTGCAAAAGATGCAAGTGTCAATCTTTCAAAAGCGTGGATGGAGTTGTAGCCGATCTTTATGAGAAGGGCTTCATGCCTGATTACTATTGGTGGAGTAACCATGGTGAGACGTTGCCTGACTTAAACTCGATTGTGGTTGAAGGTTCGTACTATGGAAGTGGTGACCGGAGGGAAGAATTGAATCCATACGAGCAGATGATAATGGATCATGCTGGACCATCGGTTGGTGTTGTACTAGAAGAAGATGGGGGAGAAGATGGTGGAATGGGTTCCCAATACATAGAGGAGAATCCGAATCCCGAAGCTCAAAGATTCTATGATATGCTGAGTGCTGCACGATCTCCATTGTGGGAAGGATGTCGGGAGTACACGGAGTTGTCGATGTGCATGGAATGGTTGAGTATCAAATCTGACTACAATATGCAAGAGGGCTGTTTTAATCGCCTCACCAGATCAGTGTCCAAGGCGTTGCCAGAAGACAATCAGATGCCTACTAGTTTTTATCATGCTAAGAAGTCTGTGGAAAATTTGGGTACGGGGTGTTTGTAAATTGATTGTTGCCCGAATGGATGTATGTTGTACTATAAGGATGATTCAGCGGAAAGCATAACATGTTGTCGATTTTGTGGTGCGGATCGGTATAAGACAACCACTAGGATGGGCATTGAGAAGAAGAGGTCGCTAAAAAAGATGTGGTACTTTCCGCTCGTGCCAAGACTTACAAGATTGTACTCTTCGATGGCCACTACAGCTCACATGAGGTGGCATAGTGAGCATGAGAGGGAGCAAGATATCTTGTGTCATCCATCTGATGGAGAAGCTTGGAAGCATTTTGATAGGGTTAATGTGGCATTTTCGCAGGACCCTCGCAATGTCCGATTGGGGTTATCTACTGATGGATTTAATCCTTTTGGGCAGTCTGGAAAAGCATACTCTTGTTGGGCGGTTATCCTGACTCCGTACAATCTTCCCCCGGGGATGTGCATGAAGCGGGAGTTTATGTTCCTAACAGTCATAATTCCGGGTCCGTCTAATCCAAAAGGTAAGATTGATGTGTACTTGCAGCCGTTGATAGATGAGTTGACAATGCTGTGGAATGATGGTGTGTTGACATATGACATATCTTTGAGGCAGAATTTCATCATGAAAGCAGCTTTAATGTGGACGATCAACGACTTTCCTGCTTATGGGATGATGTCGGGTTGGATGACCGCGGGGAAGCTTGGATGCCCAATATGTATGGAGCGATCGAAGGCATTCACGCTTAAAAACAGTCGAAAGATCTTATATTTTGATTGTCATCGTCAATTCCTTCCAAAAGATCATCCTTATAGGCGGAACAAGAATGCATTCAAGAAGCGTTGTGCGGAGACAACACCGCCTCCACCACGTTTGACTGGTCCTAATGTATGGCGCAGAGTACAGTACTTACCGCTCGTCCATGAAACCCAAGGAGAACATATTCCTGATTATGGCGTCAACCATAATTGGACAAAACAAAGTATATTTTGGAGGTTGCCGTATTGGAGGACGCAGCTACTCCGTCAAAACATTGATGTCATGCATACTGAGAGGAATGTGTTTTTGAATGTGTTTGACACTGTGATTGACATCAAGGGGAGGACAAAGGATACAAATAAAGCCCGATTGGACCTGACTGACATTTGTAATCGGAAGGATCTTGAGTTGCAGGACGGTGGTCGTGGCAGACTTATCAAACCAAAGGCAAGTTATACACTAAGCAAAGCACAGAAAGTGGCCGTCTGTAAGTGGGTTAAAGAACTAAAGTTACCAGATGGGTATGCTTCCAATCTGGGTAGATGTGTTGACATTAAGGAAGCAAAGTTACTGATAAGCCTCTGACTCATCTAGTTTTATGGATAGTATGACCAGGGTTTTGTGCAAATTATATCCTATTTTCACCCAAATTAGATTAGATTGTTCTCAAGCAAGGTTTTGAGTCTCTAAAGTAGTTTTATGTTAATTTAGCCAGTTTTGAGTTAAATAAAGCACTTATGGCTATTTTGTTGTTTTCAGGTTAAGTAGAAATTGAGGGAATAAAGAAACAGGGGATTCGCCTCGCGAGAGTCTTCTCGCCTCGCGAACCTGAAAGCCAGCAGAACAGTAAAAATGTCATCCTCTCTGGTTCGCCCCGCGAACAGCACCTCTCCTCACGACCCTGAAGGATGACTGTTCCAAAAATATGCAAGCTCTCGGGGTCGCCTCGCGAATAACTTCTTCGCCTCGCGATAATGGAAGTCAGAAAGCATCACGGTTGACCCCTGATGTTCATAACGGGCGTAATAAGAAGACTCTTCAGTTCTTCGCCCCGTGAGCCGTTGTTCGCCTCGCGAGAATGCCAAAGGTTGCTGACTCTTCACAATATTCGCCTCGCGAATTAGGGCTCGCCTCGCGAGTTGGCTGAATTTCTGAATAATTATAAAAGGCTGTTCTGGACAGATTGGAAGGACTTTTGCTTCTCCACTGTTTTGTTTTACATATTTTTGTGTGTATTTCGTTTTCATGGGGAACTAAATTTCATAGATTAATCTGCTGTAATTGATTTCCACCGTACTTGAGGTTTTGTAATCCCTGTTTTGTATGCTTTTCCATTTTCAATGCCATGTTATACATTTCTGTTTGTTTAATTCAGGAGTGTATAGTGTTGTGTTGATTCATTTCAGTGATGCTATGTTCCTATACTTAATCGTGTTTGTTTAATTCGCGTGTGTTCATTCATGTTCGTTTAGTTCATGAGGGCTTAACCCCGTTTGTTTAATTCGGGAATAAGAACATGTATCTGTAGTAGCGATTTCGTTTGTTAATTGTTGCTACAACTGAAAGGGGATTAGAATCTGCTTAGGGCTTGGGATTACATGAACCGATGATAGTTGTGAAATCAAGAACAGTAGATTAATCGTTTTTAGCTATTTGATAACCTCTTTGAACTGCCTTGTTTTATTGCTCTATTATTACTTTGTTTTCTTATTTGCATCCCAATCCAAACCCCCCAAAACTGATTTTTGTGAAAAATAACACTTTAAGAGTCCTTGTGAGACGACATCCGAGTTGTCGCCCTAAACTACAGTTTTAAAACCCGCTCGTTCTTTTTGGCGCGTGCACGACGGCGCGACAAAAAATTGGCGCCGTTGCCGGGGACTCTTATTTGTTATTTTTCCATTTTTTTTCTTTCTTTTCTTTTTATTTTATTTTCGTTTTTGTTTTGAATTGGTTTGGCTACTAGGTCCAATTGCCCTGGATTGTGTGATTTTGATCCTGAAATTGAAAGAACACTGCACACACGCCGTAGAGAAATTCGGGCTAGCACTAGTAGTGATTCTAATTCCAAAACTAATTTTGACAATATGGGTGATCAGAGGACATTAAGACAGCTTGCTGCCCCTGATGTAAATTATAATGGATTGTGTATTTCATATCCTGGTGCTGATACTCCTTTTGAATTAAAATCTGGTTTCATTCACTTGTTGCCAAAGTTTAATGGTCTTGCAGGTGAGGATCCACACAAGCACTTGAAGGAATTCCAGGTTGTCTGCTCCACAACCTCGAGATCAGAGGGAGTAACTGAGGATAGCATCAAGCTAAAAGCTTTTCCGTTCTCACTCCAGGGAGCTGCAAAGGATTGGCTATTATATCTTGAGCCAAACTCTATCACCACCTGGAATGATTTGAAGAGGGTTTTCTTAGAGAGATATTTTCCTGCTTCAAGAGCTGCGTCAATAAGGAAAGAAATATGTGGCATCAGACAAGGAAATGAGTCGTTGGCTGAATATTGGGAGAGATTCAAGCATTTGGTATCCAGCTGCCCTCAGCATCAGATTTCTGAACAGCTTCTTATACAGTACTTTTATGAAGGGTTACTGCCGATGGATAGGAATCCTTTGGGATGCTGCTAGTGGGGGAGAACTTGTTGATAAGACCCCAGCTGCTGCCAAGCAACTCATTGAAAATATGTCACCGAATTCCCAGCAGTTTACTACCAGAAGAAATTCTGTTGAGACAAGAGGTGTGCATGAGGTCCATAGCTCTTCTTCCATCCAGGCCCTCGATAATAGAATGGATGAGCTTACTTCTTTTGTAAGGCAATTGGCAATAGATAGGGTTCAGCCTGCAAGGTTATGTGGCATATGCAATTCTCCTGAGCACCCATATGATGCATGCCCCATTCCGAAGGAAGAGTTCGTGACTGATTTACCTCAAGCTTATGCAGTCCATCCCTATAATCAAGGTAATAACCAGAACCGGTACAGCACTCCAGACCTCTCTACAAATAGGTACCATCCCAATTGGAGGAATCATCCTAATCTTTGGTATGGGAACTCATCCCAACAACAACCGATGGCACCTCAGAATCCTCCTCAAGTGACCACTTCTACACCTTCTGGACCTTCATTAGAAGACTTGGTCAAGCAAATGGCTGCACAAAACCTTCAGTTTCAGCAGCAAGTTGGACAGTCGCAGCAGCGAACAGATGCTAGCATTCAAGATTTGAGGACACAGATTGGACAGCTTGCCACATCCATAAACAACATACAGCAAGCTCAAGGATCCAGTCAACTGCCGGCACAACCAGTTATAAACCCCAATGCCTCCAATCCTAATGTGAGTGTCATTTCTCTGAGATCTGGAAGAGTTGTTGAGGCAACCTCTGAGAAAAAGGAAGAAACTGTGGAGGTAACTCCTGAGCCTACTGTTGATGTTGAAGCTGAGAAAGTGTACAGACCACCAATCCCATTCCCACACAGATTGCAGAATAATAAGAAGATTGGTGGTGAAGACAAGGAAAGGGAGATTTTAGATGTGTTCAGAAAGGTAGCTTGTGAATATTCCCCTTCTAGATGTGATCAAGAAGGTGCACAAGTATGCAAAATTTCTGAAGGATCTATGCACCAACAAGAGGAAGTTGAAGAATAATGAGAGAGTTGATTTGGGAAGAAATGTTTCAGCTCTTATCCAGTCTAAGTCTGCATCAGAAAGAGTTGCTGTTTTAGCCCCTACTCAGGCATTACCACAAAAGTGCAAGGATCCGGGCACATTTACTATTCCATGCACTATTGGGGATAGAAGATTTGAAAATTGCATGCTGGATTTGGGAGCCTCCATAAATGTCATGCCCACTTCTATCTTCAATAACCTTGATCTTGGGCCCTTGCAGTATACAGGTCTCACCATCCAGTTGGCTAACAGGACCAGTGCCCGCCCCATGGGAATGGTAGAAGATGTGCTGGTGCAAGTTGATGAGCTAATTTTCCCTACTGACTTCTACATCCTGGACATGGCAGGAGAGACACATTCCAGTAGATCACCTATAATCTTGGGCAGACCATTCATGAAGACAGCTAAGACTAAAATTGATGTTAATGATGGGACCATGTCTATGGAGTTTGGTGATATAGTGGCAAGGTTTAAAATCTTTGATACTATGAAGCAGCCCCTGGAAGAGCACTCTGTTTTCCAAATGGAGTTGCTCTCTGAACTTATTGATGAGACCTGTGATGACTTGGTTTCTGAATTTCCATTTAATTCTGGCTTTGATGATATTTTTTCTTGTCCTGATTGTACTAACACTAACCATTGTGTGGTGTGTTCTGAGATTGATGCATGTTTAGCAGGTGATGGATTAGTCAATGCAGTGAATGAGGAACGTGCAGAAGATGAAGCAGCACCGGAGACCCTCCCTACCTATCTGCCACCTCCCCCTGCGAAACCACCAGAGGGACTGGATTTTGCACCATGGCCGGACCAAGGGGTTGAACCCCAATTTTATTGGGAGGACTTTGTTGAGAAAGCTGTCATCTTTGATCCAAGAGGAAGTGTTGAGTCCGCCGCATTGGGCAAGGTCACCATCATAGTCAAGTGCTCACTCATATATCAAGGATGCAAGTTATGGGACCATGGAATGAACTCTATCTCTTTGGCCTTAGGCTACAAGCAATGGGATCCAGGCAGAAGCTCCTACACTGCCACCTGATCAGGGAGCACTCTTTCCTTTCCCTCACTCTGATTTTATAGTCATGTTGTTTCATTGGGGACAATGCATGTTTTAAGTGTGGGGGAGGGAACTAGTTGTAGTTTTGTGTTGAGTCTTATGTTGGCAAGTTTGATTGAATTTGATTGATTTTGCACAGATTGATTGCATGATTGATGTAAATGTTTCCCCCTAGGCTGAAATTTTTTTTTGTTTTTTAAAAGTGATCCCCATGTGAAATTGAAAACTGAACTTTGAGATTTTGTTATGATGGCATGATTTATGATAAGTTTGGGGTGATAGGAAGCACACACTAGGGATAGAATCTCTGTCGAACAATTTGCATGAATGTCCAGGTGAGGTTTTGAGCCTCCAACATGTTTTTGACTGTGAGAATCACTTTCAAGTTGCACTTTCCTGAATTTGCTTGAATCTCTTTATGGTTTGCATGTTTATGTGTTTGCTTCAGATGATTTAGGCATTTTCTTTGTAAATAGCTACTTAGCCTAAAATTGAACCAATTCCTAATGCATGTTCCTTTGTTAGCCCTTTGAGCCTGATTAGCCTATTGCTTATTGATAACCTAATGTTATAAGCCCAAAATCTGGAAAAAACCATGTTAACCCGATCTTAGATTAGGAGAGCATGGAAGCTTAGCAAGAGAATGGGTGCAAGAAACTAAGTTTGGGGTGGCTGCAAGGTGTAATGTGTTGTTTGGGATTGAGAAAAAAAAAAGAAAAAAAATATAATAAAAAGGTTGGTGCCAAAGGCCAAAAAGAAAAAAAAATAGAAAAAAAAAAGAAAAAAACAATAAAAATGGTTGTAGCCACCCAAAGCATAAAGAAAAATGAAGAAAGGAATTTGAGTGGAAATTCAATGTATCAAACTGTTTCATGCTCTCTTAGTTCCTAGGGTCCTCAGCCTAGTTCCTTTGTATCCTACCCTTAGCCAGGCCCCATTACAACCCATAAAAGACATTTTGATGTTGCATGCATGTTGTCTGTGGGAATCATTTGGAGATGAAAATCAAATTTATGGGAAGTGTTCTTGAAAAGTGAAACTGAGTGCAATGTTGATAGCCTGACACAAACTGAGCGATTCAGTGAACACTAAATGCCCTTGTGAGGTAGGCAGTTGTTTGAATTTGGTGATCTCCCTCTTGTGAGTAACTTGGATCCCCTGCTTAGATTAATGATTGTCTGAATGATGAAACTCTCAATTGTTTAGAATGAATGATTGTGGGGATTGCTTTGCTTGAAAGGGGGGGGGGGGGGGGACATTGAAGAAAACTGTTTTGATGAAACTGCTTGAATTTGTGCAAGGTTGATTAAATCTTTTAAGCTTGCCATGTCTTGAGTCTTTTTGATTTTTGAGTTTTAGTTTGCTTGGGGACAAGCAAAGTTTAAGTTTGGGGGTATTTTGATAAGCCTCTGTATCATCTAGTTTTATGGCTAGTATGACCAGGGTTTTGTGCAAATTATATCCTATTTTCACCCAAATTAGATTAGATTGTCTTCAAGCAAGGTTTTGAGTCTCTAAAGTAGTTTTAGGTTAATTTAGCCAGTTTTGAGTCAAATAAAGCACTTATGGCTATTTTGTTGTTTTCAGGTTAAGTAGAAATTGAGGGAATAAAGAAACAGGGGATTCGCCTCGCGATAGTCTTCTCGCCTCGCGAACCTGAAAGCCAGCAGAACAGTAAAAATGTCATCCTCTCTGGTTCGCCCCGCGAACAGCACCTCGCCTCGCGACCCTGAAGGATGACTGTTCCATAAATATGCAAGCTCTCGGGGTCGCCTCGTGAATAACTTCTTCGCCTCGCGATAATGGAAGTCAGAAAGCATCACGGTTGGCCCCTGATGTTCATAACGGGCGTAATAAGAAGACTCTTCAGTTCTTCGCCCCGCGAGCCGTTGTTCGCCTCGCGAGAATTCCAAAGGTTGCTGACTCTTCACAATATTCGCCTCGCGAATTAGGGCTCGCCTCGCGAGTTGGCTGAATTTCTGAATAATTATAAAAGGCTGTTCTGGACAGATTGGAAGGACTTTTGCTTCTCCACTGTTTTGTTTTACATATTTTTCTGTGTGTATTTCGTTTTCATGGGGAACTAAATTTCATAGATTAATCTGCTGTAATTGATTTCCACCGTACTTGAGGTTTTGTAATCCCTGTTTTGTATGCTTTTCCCTTTTCAATGCCATGTTATACATTTCTGTTTGTTTAATTCAGGAGTGTATAGTGTTGTGTTGATTCATTTCAGTGATGCTATGTTCCTATACTTAATCGCGTTTGTTTAATTCGCGTGTGTTCATTCATGTTCGTTTAGTTCATGAGGGATTAACCCCGCTTGTTTAATTCGGGAATAGGAACATGTATCCGTAGTAGCGATTTCGTTTGTTAATTGTTGCTACAACTGAAAGGGGATTAGAATCTGCTTAGGGCTTGGGATTACATGAACCGATGATAGTTGTGAAATCAAGAACAGTAGATTAATCGTTTTTAGCTATTTGATAACCTCTTTGAACTGCCTTGTTTTATTGCTCTGTTATTACTTTGTTTTCTTATTTGCATCCCAATCCAAACCCCCCAAAACTGATTTTTGTGAAAAATAACACTTTAAGAGTCCTTGTGAGACGACATCCGAGTTGTCGCCCTAAACTACAGTTTTAAAACCCGCTCGTTCTTTTTGGCGCGTGCGCGATAGCGCGACAGTTACATGGAATGAAGAGTCATGATTGCCACGTGTTCATGCAACGGTTGCTTCCAATTGCGTTCGACGCATTACCGAAGCCAATTTGGAACCCACTTGTTGAGCTTAGCCACTTTTCCAGGGAGCTTACATCGACAACACTAAATGTGAATCAATTAAAGGATATGGAAGTCAAGATACCCGTTTTGTTATGTAAGCTGGAGCAAATCTTCCCGCCGAGTTTCTTTGATTCCATGGAACACCTGCCAGTTCATCTACCGTACGAAGCAAGAGTTGGTGGCCCAGTCCAATACCGCTGGATGTATCCATTTGAGAGGTAAACAACATCAACTATTTTACTTAATACATATGAAATTCACGAACACGAGAGCGTAGTTTAGCTTTCCCTAAAACTAGTAATTATTTGTATGTATCCCTCTGTAATAGGTTCTTGCACTCCCTTAAACACAAAGTCAAGACCAAGGCACGAGTGGAGGGTTCCATTTGTGAAGCATACTTAGTAGAGGAGACTTCCACTTTTGCCTCTTATTTCTATCCGGACGAAGTTAACACGAGAAGGACAAGGATGCCTAGAAACGTTGATTCGGGCGAAAGAAGTTCAACTAGTCCTCCTAATCAATATTCAACTATCCGGGCAGATTTAGGGGCAAATCAAAAGGATATTTCTTGGAGCAGCGTGACATTAATGCTGCTCATCTGTATATCCTTCAAAATTGTGAAGAGGTCGCGCCACATTTAGAGTAAGTTTCTACAATGTCTTTTATAAGTTCAGTTGACATTTATGATTATTAATCGTCCTGCTATTAATCTCCCATATGTAGGATGTACGACAATTTTCTAAGGGATATCCAACCAGACATTTCAAACGATCAGGTTGATCGAGAAATTACTTCTCACTTTGCTACGTGGTTCAGTAAATATGTAGGTTAAGCACCTTCATTTGTTGAAATACATTTTATCTCCTTAAATATATAGCATGTATAAGAATAATATAATATTTGATTTTTCGGGTACTAGATCCAGAAAACAATGTTCAAAATCCATTGTTGACAAATTTGGCATGGGGGCCTAACAGATGGGCTACATCATGGAATACTTATTTTGTAAATGGATATAAATTTAACACAAAAACATGGAATGAAGGAATGCAGACGTGTAACTATGGTGTTTGTGTGCGAGCCACTGATGGCAATGTAGAGGATGATTTCTATGGTGTTCTAACTGACATCCTTGAACTCGATTATACCTGTTTCCCCGTGATGAAGTTAGTTATCTTCAACTGTGATTGGTTTGATACTACTCTTGACGTAGGGACAAAAATAGATAAAAATTATGGTATTGTTCAAGTTAGGCTGTCTCGAAGGTATAATAAGGCGTACGACTCGTTCATTTTTTCACAACATGCTGAGCAGGTTTATTACTCGCCATATCCCGAAGGACATCATGGCTGGTCGGGTGTTATTAAGATAAAGGCTCGCAGTATAATTACTGATAATGTAATCAACTAGCCTGAAAAAGATGCTCCGTACCAAGATGATGAGTTTTCAAGACCACACGTACCGTTGCAAAATACCCCAGACATTATTGTTAATTCTTTGGAGGACATTTCCGGAAATGGGGAAGAAGTTGAAAGAGAGTTAATAGATCAATCCGAGTTGGATGTATCTAGCGAAGGTACATTCCGATCAAGTGATACTGATGAGAGTGAGGGTGAATTTAGTGACGGAGATTCTACTTAGGTAACTTATTTATGTCATAATTCATTGTGTAAATGTCATTCTACTTATTAGGTAATTTACTTTTGTATTATTTACACTGTTGTGTAATCATCTTTTCATTTTTTTCACAGATGGCAGATTCCTCTAGAGGTAGGGGTCGTCGTGGAGGTCGTGCTACGAGAGTCCCTTCCCCGGTCGACCCACGACCTTCAGATCGAGACCACCCTACCAGCACCTCTGTGGACGGGACACCTCAAGGTGATAGAGTTGCACCCCCCACCCAGCCTCATGTGGTCGGGACACAGGCTGCACCCTCATCATCCACACCTACGACGACAGGACCATCATTATCATCGGGACAGGAGAGTCGTGGTCCATCCGACAGGAGGATTCTTCTTATCCCCAGGGGGGATAACGAGTATGCTAATTTAATTTTTTTAATATGTATAAAGTATCGTTAATTTCTATTTACTTGTTTTTAAATTTATTTAGAACATTAATTAATGCTCTAATTTTGTTGCAGCTTTCTGCCCGCGAAGGGCCTTTCTGATTCGATATCGAAGATCCTGCGACGTAAGTTTGATGGTCCATGGCCTACATGGAAGGCCATCCCACTGGGCCATAGGGATCAGTTGTTTCTAGAGTTTAAGGTAACAATTTATTAAGTTATTTAAATTAAATTTACATTATATATATGTACACACGAATTTCCTAACAACTGTAAGTTGCAGAAAGAGTATAGGTGGGACTTAGCTTTAGAGGCTCTCGTCAGGGACATATTTGAGCATAAAGGCTCACTGGTCATGAAGAATCTGACGAACAAGCTGAGGAAGGGTCAAAATAAGGGGAGGTGGGTGGATCCTGAGATTAGGAGGCAGCTGGACCAGTACTGGGCTACTGAGAAGTTCCAGGAGATCCAGGCCACAGCTCGGCGTAATCGAGCTTCTGATGGTGGCGCATGTGCTTGGATCGGTGGGTCTAAATCAGCCGCCGCCCACTACGACGAGCTGGTAATACATTAAACTTTTGACTTAATATACTATTTAATTAATTAGTTTTCATTTTTAATTATTCTTATGAATTTAATATTATATTATTCTGTGCAAAAAACACAGAAACAGCGGGCCCCGACTGCTATGGAGTTGGTGGAGAGGACGAAGAAGTTGAAGTCGGGGACATGGGTCAACGACAAGGCCCGTAACTATGCTGTAAGCAAAAAAATAATTTAGTGTTTACTTGTAATTTATTATAAATGATTTGTTAATATTAGATATAATTTTAACTAAATCTCTTCAACTATACTTTGTAGGTGGGCTTCAACGAGAAGAAGGACGATGCCATATCACGTGCCTCACAGTCACAAAATGAGGCTTTGACTGGTGATGGACCCTGCTATCCTGTCTCCGTCGATGATAATGCCATTTATTTGGAGGTCGTCGGGGGCAGGAACAAGAAGGGGCACGTGTATGGCCTCGGACACCTGGGAGGCGAGTTTATCGCTTCATCGTCCGGCACGCCTGCTCCTTCCTACGCCGATACCGTCCCTCAGGAGCAGTTCCACCAAATGCAGGACACCATCACGCAGCTGAACGCGGAGCTTCGGGAGAAGAGCGAGAGAGCAGCAGATGGCGAACCAGATTGCACAGTTGACTCAGGCGCACCAAAGAATGATGCGGCGAGCATCGAGCGAGGCGGACATCTGCGGCGGCTGGTGTTGGAGCATATGAGGATCCGGACTCCGCTTGCTCAGGGATGATGCTCGACGGTTGTGCCGCTCTTCTGCCGCTCCTCTAGTTCCGCTGCCCGCTACATCGATGTCGCTACTCGCAGAGGACGATCAGCTAGCAGACGTCGGTGGTACGGACGCTGAGGATGATTGGATTCCTCCATCTCCCCCTCATCATGACTGATTTTTTTTTCCATATTTTTGACTTTAAACGATTCTTGTACGACATTTTGGATTATTCTTTTTATATATATTTATTATTTTTTATGATTGTATATTTCATAAGTTATTTGGTGTGTTTTATTAGTAATTTTTCTAACGTTTAAAGAAAATCAGAAAAAAAATTTATTTTAAAAATTAAAATTAAATTTTTTTTAATAATAACCAGTTTAGCGACCGAATTAGAAACCAATAATTCGGTCGCTAAACTTTATTTAACATTTACAGATGAGATATAGCGACCAAAAATCCGTCGCTAATATAGGTTAACAGTAACCAAAATTAGCGACCGAACTAGCAACCGATTATCGGTCGCTAGAAATGGTTACCCAAAAAATGCGACCAACCTAATAGCGACCGTTTATTATTATTTAGCGATTGAAAATTCGGTCGCCAATTAGCGACCGAAATATTAATTCGGTCGCTAAAACCTTAGCGACCAGGTATTCAGTCACCACCCTTAATCGGTTGCTAAATTAAATAGCGACCGATTTACACTGTTTAGAGACCGAATATTACGATCGCTAAACAGTTGTTTTTTTGTAGTGTGGAGAAAACTAAATTTATCACTTTATGGGGAACCTTTTGCTACAAGGTTATGCCCTTTGGCTTGAAAAATGCTGGGGCAACATATCAGCGGGCTATGGTGGCTTTATTCCATGACATGATGCATAAGGCGATAGAAGTTTATGTAGATGACATGATCGCCAAGTCCAGATCTGAAGATGGCCATGTTGATAATCTGCAAAAACTTTTTGAGCGGTTAAGAAAGTTTAAGCTCCGACTGAATCCAGCCAAATGCACTTTTGGAGTGAAATCAGGCAAGCTTCTGGGATTCATTGTTAGTAAAAGAGGAATAGAGTTTGATCCTAAAAAGGTTTGAGCAATCATCGATATGCCAGCACCTCGAACGGAGAAGGAAGTTCATGGGTTTTTTAGAAGATTGAACTACATTGCCCGATTCATCTCCCAACTAACCGCGACATGTGAACCAATCTTTAAATTGCTGCGCAAAAATCAGGCTGTAACATGGAATGAATATTGTCAAAAAGCCTTTAAGAAGATCAAACAATACCTACAGGAGCCTCCAATCTTGGTTCCCCCAGTACCGGGAAGACCTCTCATCATGTATTTGACTGCGCTAGATGAATCTATGGGTTGCGTACTGGGGCAACACGATAAGTCAGGAAGGAAGGAACATGCCATCTATTATCTAAGTAAGAAATTCACCATTTGCGAAGCCAACTACTCACTGCTAGAACGCACTTGCTGTGCTTTGACTTGGGCGGCTCGCCGTTTGAGGCATTACATGTTGTGTTACACTACCTGGTTGGTGTCCAAAATGGATCCAATCAAGTATATCTTTGATAAGCCTGCACTGACTTGAAGAATTGCTCGCTGGCAAGTCCTATTATCAGAATATGACATTGTCTATGTCACCCAAAAAGCAATAAAAGGGAGTGCTCTTGCAGAATATCTAGCCAATCAGCCAGTAGAAGATTATGGATCAATGCAATGTGATTTCCCAGATGAAGATATAATGGCTTTGTTTGATGGTGAGCAATCACCATAAAAAGAAAAGTGGACTTTGTTATTTGGCGGAGCTTCTAATGCATTGGGACATGGAATTGGGGCAATACTAATCTCACCAGAAAATGATTAATTCCCTGTCACTGCAAGGCTTTGCTTTGATTGTACAAACAATATAGCCGAATATGAAGCTTGTGCGCTCGGGATCCTGGCAGCAATAGAATCAAAGGCAAGGATGCTGGAGGTATATGGGGACTCTGCATTAGTCATCCACCAGCTAAGAGGGGAATGGGAAACCCGAGATGCCAAGTTAATCCCGTACCATGATTACATCAAAGGTTTTATTGAGCAGTTTGATGAAGTCACATTTCATCATATTCCCCGAGAAGATAACCAATTAGCTTACGCGTTGTCTACCCTGTCCTCGATGTTCAAAGTAAGTGATGAGAGGAACTTACCACTCATCAAAATGGAAAGTCGTGATCATCCTGCATATTGTCAAGTGATAGAGGAAGAGCCTGATCAAAAACCGTGGTACCATGACATCAAATGCTTTATCCAAAGAAGGGAATACCCTTCGGACGCTTCAGAAAATGACAAAAGAACTCTAAGAAGACTTGCAATGGGTTTCTATTTAGATGGAGGTATTCTCTACAAAAGAAATCATGACATGGTGTTGTTGAGGTGCGTTGACGCAAAAGAAGCTAAACGGATAATTGAGGAGGTACATTGATGAGTGTGATTTCACCTCATTTTCCATGTACATTTCTGCATGCATTTGCATATAGTTTAGGCATTTTTAGTTTGTTTTTATTAGTTTTTACCTTGGAACGGGTGAAGGTGGTTTCTGTGTGTTGTTTTGCAGAAATTGAAGGAAAACTGTGCATATTTGGCTATAATGAAGCTTGGATGATTTTGGAGCTTAAAAAGAGAAGAATATGAGCCAAATAGAGCCTATCACGGCCTGGCCGTGATGACCATCACGACCGTGATCAAGCAGAGAAGAAGGCAAAAGTCAGAGACTGTCACGGCCTGGCCGTGACAGACATCACGACCGTGACCAACCAGAAAATGAGGGCTCGCGTCGCGAACACTTCTCTTGCCTCGCGAGAGTCAAAAACTTGAAGACACGCCTTGGACAGAAAGCATCACGGCCTGGCCGTGATAGACATCACGACCGTGACGCGCAGCAGATCTATAAATAACAGCACAGCAGACAGAAAAAGGGGACTTTTGGCAAAGGCTTGGAAACCCTAAAGAGGGCTGATGGTTGGGGGAAGGCTAGGACCTTAAAGATGACATCTTCTCTGCTCTTGGATTGGAAGGAGATTGAAGGATTCGTCATGAAGTTTTCTTCCTCTCTTCTCTCTTTCTCTTTTGTAGAATTTATCATGTATAGCTAATTCCCCCATTGTTGGGTTTAGATGTAGCTTTTCTGAACTTGATTGTTAATTGATTTGATTTCAATACAAGTTTCTATTTCTTTATGAGTATGTGATTCTGTGTTTAATGCTTTCCTTGGCTTAGCTACCCATAGGAATGATATGTTGCTTTGATAGATAACTGAAAGGTTGGTGTTAAGGCATGCTCATGAATCATATGCCAAGTAGTTCAAGAATCTAGACATAGGTGTTGGCTGCTTGCAATCTTATAAGTCTTGACTTAATGCAAAATCTCAGGTTATTCCACCTAAGACATTAGGGCTTAATTTGGGGTTTTAGGCTCAATGCACCTAAGACATTAGGCTTGAGTATTTTAGAAAAGGCTTGATTGGCATAATTAAATTAGGACTTGTGTTGTTAGCCATTTCATTGCAATCAAGGGAGGATTAGTGTAGTCTAAACCTGACAATTCTATCCATTTGTAAATTCTGCACTCCAAGTGTTTGTTAAAAGTCCAAAAAGACCAAAAATATTGTATTGCTTTGTTTTCTGTTTTGATATCTCATATCATAGTTTAGTCTAGATAGTTGTTAAGTTTGTGAATTGGTAATTGACAACCAATCCCTGTGGATACGATAACCGGTCTTACCACCGTATTACTTGATTGCGACGAGGTGCACTTGCCTTTATTCTAAAAATCACGCATCAAGTTTTTGGCGCCGTTGCCGGGGATTGGCTTTGCCAATATCAGTAGTAACAAATGAGACAACTAGTTTAGACATTTTTATTTTATTTTTCTGTATATATTTGATATCTTTCTTTTGTCAGTTTTGTATATATTTGATTTTGTGTTTCTTTGATCTTGGGCTTATTTGTCTGTGAGGTGAAAATTGATTTGGCAGGATCATGGACTATAAATATTATCAGCCATCTGATGCAGAAATTGAGATATCTGAGCTGCAGCTGCGGGTAGATATGCTGCAATTAGCCATAAACATCCAACAAGTGAATAATGAGTTGTCAAGGGCAACTGTCTCTCCTCCACCAGTGGTAGCCTATTCTGAACGGGGAAATCAATTTCCCAACACTTACACTCCATGGTGGGGGAATCCTCCTAACAATACTTGGATTGATCAAGAGGAACATTGGGAATCTTCCACATCTTCATATCAACCACAACCATCTCAATGGTATGATGAGCCATCACCATTGGAAGTTGCTTGGGAGAACTTCAAATCCGAATTCGCAGTCAATTCTGAGCAACCTATTCTGGATAGTCGGTCTCACCTAGAGGATATTTTGGAGAGCTTCATGGTAACAACAATGGAAAGTTTAGAAAACCAAGAAGATACCATTCGAAGTCTCGGGGTACGTATTGAGGAACTCTCTAACCAACTATCCGAAATGCCAAATGGGAACTTGATGGATGATGATGAAGATGATGCAATGATGGATGATGAGGAAGATGAAGAAGTGGGAGCAACTGAATTAAGAAATGAAGAACTTGTTTGTGAAAACATAGTTGCACCATCTCCCATTGAACCCTTGACTAAAGAGCTTGAAAGGAAGAGGCAATTGGAGGACATCTATTTCACCATGCTAGAGGAAGATGAAGAACTGTTGGACTTAAATGATTCTATTGGCTCTTATGCATGTGTTGATTGTGATGGGAGAAACACTTGTGTGGTTTGTGCTGAGATTTCTGCATATTTGGAAAGTGATGAATTTGGTAATGCTGAGAGTGAAGATTGCACAGAAGCCAAAACACCACCAGTGATCCTCTCCATTTGTTTGCCACCTCACATTTTGAAGCAGTCAACAATGGAGTTCATGCCTCTGCCTAAGAAACCGGATGTTGCATCTTTAAATATGAAGGCACCATGGCCAGTCCAAGAGGTTGAACCCCATTTTTATTGGGAATATTTTGTCGATAAAGGGGTCATCTTTGACCCGAGAGGAATTGAAAAGCGCTTCCCATTTGAAGAAGTTAGCATGAATTTCGAGCGCTCACTTCCACATTTTTGCTGCAAACCGTGGGATCCAGGTGAAGGATCTCACATGGTTAACATCCCTTGGTCCTTATACCACAGGTTATGGGATCCAGGTGGATGCTTCTTAATGAGTCAAGCTAGTGACGTTAAAGAAGCGCTTATTGGGAGGCAACCCAATTTTTCTTTTCCTTTTTCCTTTTGTTTTTGACTTTTAAACTCTTGAATAATTTGAGAAGATCAAGAGTTTTCTTTTATTAATAAATTTGTTAAGTGTTTTCAGGATAATAAGGAAGGAGAAACAAAAAGAGCAAGAAGACAAGAAAAAGAAAAGTCAGCACCCCTTACAGCCGTGATGCATTCCCCAGCAAGTTTCTGACTGGAATGAAAGTCAACACCCGCTACCGCCTCGGTAAGCCGTTCCATTTTATCTTATTTTATTTTTCTTCCTCGCTCCAACTTGATTGTTTACATTGGGGACAATGTAAATTCTTAAGCTTGGGGTAGGGGTATTTTGCATTTGCATATTTCATGTTGCATTCATATAGTCTTGCATGATAGCTTTGCATGATCACACAATTAGATTGCCCTTGTTTAGAATTTTGCATCCAATTGTGAGAACTAAGTGCCAAATAAATTGTGATAGTGAATTTTTGAACCCAATTTTTTTATTCTTGTGATATGGCTGCAAATAAAAAAATGCTTGAGATAATCTTGGATAGTTGATAATTAGCATATGGTTCTGTGGATTTGTGTTTTTCATTGATTCTGAACTACTAAAATGTGAGATTTTGAGCTAAAGGGGTACTCACTAAAATTTACCCCATTCTTTGTGTTAGAGTGTTATTCCTCTTGGTTTGCTTTCTCTAGAACTTGACTTAAAACCATTTTGAAGCTTGAAAATTTTTGAAAACATTTTTGAAAATGATTGAGGCAATAGGTATTTTTCTGGCCTTCTGAGCTTTGAATGATGAAATGCTACCCCTTAGTTGCCCAATTTTGAGCCTGAATGAATAAAATGCTTTTCTTGGTACCCTGAAATGTTTTGATAAATATGTTTGATAGGGACCTTCTAAAGTATTACAAAAAGGGTGAAAAAGGTAGTTGAAAGTTTGGGATAAGAATCAAAAAAAAAAAAAAATTAATTCTCTTGAGTTGAGAAATCTCCCCTCTCCAAAAAAAAAGAAAAAAGAAAAAAAAAATATAAAGAGATGGGGATGACAAAAACAAGAGAAGTGAGAAATAACAGAAAAAGAAAGAAAAGAAAGGTGGAAAAATGTATTGAAAACCCAAGAAGGTATTTTAGAAGGTGTCATGTGTTGAAATGTTTGATACTTGGTTTAGCCCTTTTGAAATTTCCTTTTCTTGTTATCCCCACCTAACGATTAATCCCATGGCCATGTTACAACCAAAGCTAAAGACCTCTTGATTCTTAATTGTTTTCATTAATAAAGTAGAGATGTGGTTGATAGTCAAGCATATGGTAGGATTCATTCCTTGAGGAAAATTGAGTGAAATGTCTTATTCCCCTAAACACTTGAGTGAGGTAGAAAGAGAGCCAAGCAAATGAATAAGCTTGGGGTGAGCTTCAGGTGAGAAAGAGTGCCCAAGTCAGTGAGAACATGAGTCTAAGGAACCTAAGCCTCTAATTGGACTTGAATTGATTGTCTCTTACTGAATTGTTTGAAATGCCTATTACTTGGATCATTTACTCGGGTTCTTAGTTCACTATCAATGTTCAGTTTATTCTTCTGGCCTTGGTTTTTGCTTGAGGACAAGCAAAGTCTTAAGCTTGGGGTGATTTGATGAGTGTGATTTCACCTCATTTTCCATGTACATTTCTGCATGCATTTGCATATAGTTTAGGCATTTTTAGTTTGTTTTTATTAGTTTTTACCTTGGAACGGGTGAAGGTGGTTTCTGTGTGTTGTTTTGCAGAAATTGAAGGAAAACTGTGCATATTTGGCTATAATGAAGCTTGGATGATTTTGGAGCTTAAAAAGAGAAGAATATGAGCCAAACAAAGCCTATCACGGCCTGGCCGTGATGACCATCACGGCCGTGATCAAGCAGAGAAGAAGGCAAAAGTCAGAGACTGTCACGGCCTGACCGTGACAGACATCACGGCCGTGACCAACCAGAAAATGAGGGCTCGCGTCGCGAACACTTCTCTCACCTCGCGAGAGTCAAAAACTTGAAGACACGCCTTGGACAGAAAGCATCACGGCCTGGCAGTGATAGACATCACGGCCGTGACGCGCAGCAGATCTATAAATAACAGCACAGCAGACAGAAAAAGGGGACTTTTTGCAAAGGCTTGGAAACCCTAAAGAGGGTTGATGGTTGGGGGAAGGCTAGGACCTTAAAGATGACATCTTCTCTGCTCTTGGATTGGAAGGAGATTGAAGGATTCGTCATGAAGTTTTCTTCCCCTCTTCTCTCTTTCTCTTTTGTAGAATTTATCATGTATAGCTAATTCCCCCATTGTTAGGTTTAGATGTAGCTTTTCTGAACTTGATTGTTAATTGATTTGATTTCAATACAAGTTTCTATTTCTTTATGAGTATGTGATTCTGTGTTTAATGCTTTCCTTGGCTTAGCTACCCATAGGAATGATATGTTGCTTTGATAGATAACTGAAAGGTTGGTGTTAAGGCATGCTCATGAATCATATGCCAAGTAGTTCAAGAATCTAGACATAGGTGTTGGCTGCTTGCAATCTTATAAGTCTTGACTTAATGCAAAATCTCAGGTTATTCCACCTAAGACATTAGGGCTTAATTTGGGGTTTTAGGCTCAATGCACCTAAGACATTAGGCTTGAGTATTTTAGAAAAGGCTTGATTGGCATAATTGAATTAGGACTTGTGTTGTTAGTCATTTCATTGCAATCAAGGGAGGATTAGTGTAGTCTAAACCTGACAATTCTATCCATTTGTAAATTATGCACTCCAAGTGTTTGTTAAAAGTCCAAAAAGACCAAAAATATTGTATTGCTTTGTTTTCTGTTTTGATATCTCATATCATAGTTTAGTCTAGATAGTTGTTAAGTTTGTGAATTGGTAATTGACAACCAATCCCTGTGGATACGATAACCGGTCTTACCACCGTATTACTTGATTGCGACGAGGTGCACTTGCCTTTATTCTAAAAATCACGCATCATACATGAAGGATCTTTTGGAACACACACGGGTGGTCATGAAATGGCCAAGAACATCTTGAGGGCCGGCCAATACTGGTTTACAATGGAGGCTGATTGCTTTAATTATGCGAAGAAGTGCCATAAGTGTCAAATATATACTGATAAGGTTCATGCGCCGCCAGCTCCCTTGAATGTCATGTCGGCACCCTGGTCGTTCTCAATGTGGGGAATGGATGTGATCGAGCCAATCGAACCAAAAGCCTCAAATGGGCATCGCTTCATTCTTGTTGCCATTGATTATTTCAGAAAGTTGGTTGAGGCTTCATCATATGCCAACGTGACCAGGAATGTCGTGATCAAATTTGTAAAAAGAGAATTAATTTGTCGTTATGGGTTGCCAAGTGAGATTATCACTGATAATGCGACCAAATTGAACAACAAGATGATGAATGAGATGTGCAGAAACTTCAAGATAAAGCATCACAATTCCTCCCCGTACCACCCAAAGATGAACGGGGCAGTGAAGGCCGCTAATAAAAATATCAAGAAGATTGTCCAAAAGATGGTGGTGACGTATAAGGATTGGCACGAGATGTTACCTTTTGCTTTGCACGGCTACCGTTCCTCTATTCGCACCTCAACAGGGGCAACTCCGTATTCTTTATAGTTTATGGGATGGAGGCAGTACTCACGATTGAAGTAGAGATCCCCTCATTAAGGGTATTAAGAGAGGCAGAATTGGAAGAAGCTGAGTGGGTCCAAAATCGACTCGACCAATTGAAACTCATCGAAGAGAAGAGATTAGCAAAGATCGTATCACGGTCAATTGTACCGGAAAAGGTTGATGAGAGCTTACGAGAAGAAAGTATGCCCCCGACAGGTTCGGAGGGTGACCCGGTGCTTCTAAAGATTCTACCAATCCAAAAGGATCATCGAGGGAAATGGACTCCGAACTACGAAGGACCTTACGTTGTGAAAAAGGCCTTCTCTGGAGGGGCTTTAATTCTCACCAAGATGGATGGGGAAGATCTTCTACTCCCTGTAAACTCAGATGCTGAAAAAAGAAAAGCTCGCTAGGATGAAAATCTGAAAAGACAGTCTAGGAAAAAGTTAGAGTAACTCGCTAAGTCAAAACCTGAAAAGGCGGTCTAGGCAAAAGTTAGGGTTCAAAAAAATAAAAACATAACAATGGAAGTGTCGTCAAGCCAATGAACTGGGGCAATTAGTGGGCTAGATGATGAAGATCGGGGTAGATAGCACGCTCGGTGATGATTAATGAGCAATCGAGATGGTATGAGAGATACTAACACTAGTCATGAGAAGAGATGTCACTTAAGGAGATATGACCCATACTCCATTATAATACCTGCTTTGTACACCTTTCCAGTCAAATATAATGATATTGACTTCCTTTATTTTGTTTCGCTACCTTTGTCCCTTTCTCGTAACTTTTGTCATTTGTGTGTGTGCATTCATCCTGATAAGTATATACTGAAATGTGAAACAAGTAATGGTTTTTTAAGAAGTTAGAATTCCTTAGAAAGCCTCAAAAAGTCATGGGGGGCACGATGGTTCCCCGATGAAGGGCATTGAAGAAAGGAATGAATATCAAGAATCAACCACTCGAGATGATTATCATCAAGGGTGTTTACCATCGAAAACAAAAGTGCAAGATATCCCTCCCCGAAAAGATGGACCTTGGTTTAGTTCATCCTCGAGATTGACTGTGATCGACACTTTTAAAGGGTCAAGTATCCAATAATGAAAAAGAAACAGCAAAGAAGAAATATTTTCTCATCAAAAGTATCTCTTGCATCGTACAAAAGTATAATAAGGATTTTCATCATCAGCGTTCATTGTGTGTTGAATTGAAAGATAGTTATTTGAGTTTTCATTAATCATGAAAACCATCTCAAACATTGTCATTCCATCAATGAGTAAAACCAACACTCATGCATTGCATTTGTCTATTTGGCCTCATAAGCGAGCTTCTAACGGGCAATCCACCCCGTAAGCTCCTTTATCTTTTTGTTCCGAGCTTCTGATGGGTAATCCACCCCGTAAGCTCATTTATCTTTCTGTTCGAGCTTCTGACGGGCAATCCACCCCGTGAGCTCCACCCCGTGAGCTCATTTTATCTTTTTGTTCGAGCTTCTAACGGGCAATCCACCCCGTTTTATCTTTCCGTCCGAGCTTCTGACGGGCGATCCACCCCGTGAGCTCACCTTTATCTTTCTGTTCGAGCTTCTGACGGGCAATCCACCCGTGAGCTCATTTTATCTTTTTGTTCGAGCTTCTGACGGGCAATCCACCCCGTAAGCTCCTTTATCTTTTGTTCCGAGCTTCTAACGGGCAATCCACCCCGTAAACTCTTTTATGTTTTCTCTTCGAGCTTTTGACGGGAAATCCACCCCGTAAGCTCTTTTATCTTGCAGTTCGAGCTTCTAACGAGCAATCCACCCCGTAAGATTTTTATCTTTCCGTCCGAGCTTCTGACGGGCAATCCACCCCGTGAGCTCACTTTTATCTTTCTGTTTGAGCTTCTGATAGGCAATCCACCCCGTGAGCTCATTTTATCTTTTTGTTCGAGTTTCTGACGGGAAATCCACCCCGTAAACTATTTTATCTGTCTGTTCGGGCTTCTAACGGGAAATCCTTCCCGTAAGCTCTTTATCATTGTTTTTAAGCTTAGCAGGCAATCCACCCTGCAAGCTTTTCATGTGTAGACCACAGTGGGCAATCCAACCCACTGGTTATAGGAAATCGCTTTGTAGTCATGGGTCCTTTTGCTTGCCTACGTATGCCAAAATTGGAGTTCATGTCTTTAGTCGCTTCTTATAACGATAATAGGTAAACTACGGTTACACCTACTATCTAATAAGAAACAAGTAAAGAGGGGCATCTGTGAACACTTAATTTTATCCGAGTTTTCTTTCTTTTAATTAATATTTTCGAAAATAAAAGAAAATATATAAAAATACAGAAAAGCAAAAATATTTTTGTTCTAGGCCATTACATGATCAAGTGGAGCCCTTTTTAGTTTTTTGTTACAAGATATCTTTTAGGTCCGTGATCCAAACCCAAATGCAAAAAGAAAAAAAATATATAAACAATAAATAATAATACAAAAATGTTAAAAAGAAAATGATAAAAAATTAAGAAGAGGGACGTTTGATTTTTTGCCTTCTGGTACACTTCTGCCATCCCTGCTTTGTCCTCTTCCACTTCAGGTATAAACCAGCTTTCTTTTATTTCCCTTCCTTTTGTTCTCTTTCACTTTTTTTCCAAAACAAGGGGGCACCATCCCTGCCACTCCACCAGCCATACAGAGTAGTGAGAGCAAATGCTGATTTGCTGCCCACCCTCTATAATTTTCGTCCTCACCCCTCATCAGGCCAACATCAATTTTGGACATCATCTCCTCTTGTTTATACTATATATACGCTGCACATTAACAGAAGAGAAAGGGGGGAGCTAGAGAGAAATTTCTCAGATCATTTTTCACTTCATCTTCATCCCATTTTTCACTTCATCTTCATCCTTCCATCTTCCTCCTCATCCATTCACTGCATAGCCATCTCTTATCATCTTCTCTATCAACTCAAGCTCCTTCCTCTTCATTTACATCACCCTCCAACCATCAAAACAAACCCATCTTCAACACCTCCAACATAGCCACCCACCATACCCAAACACCATATTCATCACCAAAGAAACAAATCAAAACAGAACCTTCTACAACAACCATTCACCACCATCTCAAAATAATAAAAAAATAAATAATAATAACAACACAACAGAACTCCTCTGTCATCTGCGTCATCACCGCCAAGTACCATTACAGCAGCTCCGCCAGGACCTCTGCCTTGGACCGTGTCGCACAACAACCACGACGACAGAGAGCGGTGGCGCTGTCGCGTCTCAACCCATTCCACCGCTCGCGACCCACCTTGATTCCTCCACCTCCGCCATCATCGTTCATCACCACACTCAGCCACCATCGTCGTAGCCATACAGTCCCGCCGTGTCGCTCAGAACCAGTAGCTCCGCCACGACCCCCGCCACGACAACACCTCGAACCGCCAGCTTTCGTCATTCGCGTCCCCTGCCTCGCTCCAGTCGCGTCTCGAACCAGATCCCAGCACCGCACCTCGACGCTGTCGTCTCACCCCGAAGCTCCTCATGTTTTAGATCTACCACCGAGCTCGCTACCATCGATCTTGCCTGAAACGAGTGCCACTTCCCTTTGATCTAGCACCGTCCGTCGTCTGTTTCGCTGCCAGCCATCGTTCGCCGCTGCTAGCCCTCCTCCACGCGTCTGTCTCTTTGTTCCCTCTCTGTATTGGTAACGACGGAGACTCATTCTCCCTTTTTTTTTCTTTGTTACTATTTTACTTTTATTCTTATGTTATGTTATTACTTATACTTATTACTTGTTATTAGGTTATTAGATTTTAATGGTTTTGGGTTTGTGAGTGCAGCTGGTGGCCCAATGTTTTTTTTTTATTTTTTGTTTTTTTTATGGTTGTATAACCTTTTTATATTATTAGAGTTTGGCCACACACAAAAAAAAAACAAAAAAAAATTTTTTTTTTTAAAAAAAATGGAAAAAATCATAAAGAGAAATTGGTTTTGGACCAAAGTTAAAAAATGATAAAAGTCTCTTTTTAAAAAACAAAATTATTTTTGAATTCTTTTTCATAAATCCTTTTCAAAAAAAAAAAACCGTTTCCTTTTTTAAAAAGGAAAGTTTCGTGCTTTTTTTGTTTCTCAATCAAAAATCTTTTCTAAATCTAAAAATCCCTTAAAAAACAATTAAATAAAAAAAAATAATAAAAAAAAACAAAAAAATGAAATCCTTTTCAAAAATGAAAATCAACCTAACAACCAAATCTTTTCTAAAGAATTACGTGATTTTGAGTTTCCATCGCACCCGAGAATACGTAGGAGCAAGATTAATCATCTTGTTAAGCCAAAACTAAATTTTCCTTTTTTTGTGTCTCTTTTTATGTTAAAATAATTAATCAAAATAATTAAACTTTTCTATTTTTAGGGATGCTCTATGGACACGGTGTCATGTTCAGTCCCTTAGATTTGAGGTTGCCCTGTGGACTCGTGCCATGTTCAACCTCATTTAGTTTTTATAAACAATAAATTTAAAAATTTAAAAATTAATAAAAATTTAAAATTTAAAATAATTCTTTCTTGTATATAACTTTTTGGGGTAAAATAATTATTTAAAAAGTTACTAAAATTTTTGCACAATTAACTTTAGGTACCGTTTTCTAAACGGACGATGTAGGATGCTAATACCTTCCCTACTCGTAACCGACTCCCGGACTCAAATCATCTCTCTCTTTTAGACCAGTTTATTTTTAAATAATTGGGCTTTCTAATATTTTCCCAATAAAAAATTTTAGTGACGACTCCTCTATTTTTTTACCTCTTTTCGCGGCACCCAGGTGAAAGTTGGAGACCACAACATACCACAAGTCACTCGGTTTAAATATCTTGGGTCTATTATACAAAATGACGGAGAAATTGAGGGAGATGTAAACCATCGGATTCAATCAGGGTGGTCAAAATGGAGGAAGGCTTCGGGTTTTTTGTATGATAAAAAGGTACCTCTTAAGCTAAAGGGAAAATTTTACCGTACAGCTATTAGACCGGCGATATTGTATAGGACGGAGTGTTGGGCAGTAAAAAATCAACACGAGAGTAAAATCAATGTAGCAGAGATGAGAATGTTGCGCTGGATGAGCGGAAAAACTAGACGTGATAGGATTATGAATGATAGCATTAGAGAGAGAGTTGAGGTAGCACCTATTGTAGAAAAGATGGTTGAATCTCGACTTAGGTGGTTTGGGCATGTATGGAGGAGACCTTTAGATTCTGTAGTAAGGAGAGTGGATCAAGTGGAGAGCAATCCAATAGCTAGAGGTAGAGGTAGGCCAAGAAAAACTATAGGAGAAACTATTAAGAAAGATTTGGAGGCCAATGATTTAACTGTTAACATGATTCATGATAGAACATTATGGCGCCGTATGATCCATGTAGCCGACCCCACCTAGTGGGATAAGGCTTGGTTGTTGTTGTTGTTGTTGTTGTTGTTGATTCTTCATAGTTAATTAAAGTGCAAGTAATATATGCGGGTATGAATACTTAGATACCTAACAATAAGGATATAAATACTTGCTACTTATGCGGATAAGAATTCGGATACATGTATTTTTCTAAAAACACTGGATACGGGAACGAGTTCAATAATACCTATCCATTGTCATCCTTACCAGCTACCTCGCCATACCCCAGTTCCGGTGGAAGCCACCATGATTCTTGCCCCATATTTTTTTTTTCTTATTTTGTGAGTGCTTCAGTATTTTTATGGGGAATGATTAAGTTCCATTACACTTTATTGGATTTAAAACAACCACCGTCGCACTGCTCTTGCTTTTTAACTTATAAAAATTGTTTATATAATTTGAGTATGAAAACCAAATGGGTTAAACGTGCTTTGACCTCTATAAAATTGGTAAAAATTTTATTTTGGTTTCTATATATTTTATATGGTTAAACCGATTTAGGGATCATAAAATGGTTTTTACCGATCAAGGTTTGGTCGAATAGTAAGCATATCGACCCCATACCAAAAAAAACGTAAGTTCGAATCATGGCATACGCTCTAGTTGTGAGATTGCAAAAATCAAGGGTTAATTGTCATTCTAAGCAGCCGACCGAAAATTCGTATCATAATCAACCCAAAGGATGGAAGTTTGTAGAGATACTCCGGAATGTCATTAAGGATTCAAATGCCCTAATTACAACGACTCATTAAAATAATAGTCTCATCAAGTTCATATTTCTGACTTAGTCAATATTAAAAGGACAAACTTCTAATACAGGAGAGAAAAAATTGTCCATATACAATCTTTTCAAAGAAAGAATGGTAATAGATATTATTGAATGGAATAATTGTTTTTTATGGTTAATTAACGATCTAGGAATCATAAAATGGTCTCTATCAATCAAGGGTTGGTCGAATGGTAAGCATATCGATTTAATGAGGAGAATAATGCAAGTTCGAATCCTCATAACATACATTCTAGTTGGGAGGTTGCGAAAACCATAAATTAAATATCTACTCTAAACAGTAGACTAAAGATTAATCTCATAGTCAACCAAAGGATGAAGCTTGTTGGATACCCAAAAATGTCATAGTCAAAGACTCTAGTTATCAAGTCTCATTAAAAAAAGGTCTCATCAAACTCATCCTTCAGACTCCGTCAATATTAGAAGGACAAACTTCTAAAACGGGAGAGAAAATTGTCCGTGTCCTTCTAAGTCAATATTAAAGGGACAAACTTCTAAAACGGGAGAGAAAAAATTGTACATATCCAATCACTGCACCATCAAACTAGCATCACTGCACTGGGTGCATTTTGTTTCACAAAAATTCTGCCACACCATTGACGAAGGTCACGTCCACATGTATTACGTAATTCCTATTTGAATTTCCGTAATTCAGAGGAAAAAAATATGAAAGAATAAGAAAAGGCATTAATCATGTTTCCAGTAAATACTACCAAAAGCAATACAAGATTAAACTACATTGGCAAAGTATCAGCAAATATGGGGTGTAAAGGGATCCGGATTCCCTCCTGTTTGTTAAGTTTGTTAATTCAGTTAGTTGGTTAGTTGAAGAAGTTAGTTTGTTGAGTTAGATAGCTTGATGTGCAAGCTAGTTGGTTAGTTGTAGAAGTCTATAAATAGACTTGTGGTAGTGATCAAAATGTGCAGAGAGTATGTGTAAAGTGTAAAGTGAATATAGTGCAGTGAAGTTTTTTTAAATTCTCTGCAGAATTACTTTCTTCCTTTCTTTCTTCCATTGCTGTGTTTTTTCAAGTGTATGCCTTTTGTTCCAACATTTGGTATCTAGAGCTTAGTGAGATCCTGAGAAACAGTGTTCTTGGTTGAAAGATTTTGTTGCAAATCGTGGCAACAACCATGGCTGCATCAGGTGGGCATTTCCCAGCAAGCCTTCCCATTCTTGATGGGAAGAATTATGACAATTGGTGCACTCAAGTAAGGGCAATCTGTGGCTTCCAAGATGTGTGGGAAGTGATGACAGAAGGTGGAGTGAGGGAACCAGGCAGAAGTGCAACTGAGGAAGAAAGAAACGAATTCAAGGAGCTGAAAAAGAAAGACTACAAGGCTCAATTCATACTGCATCAGTGTGTAGATTCTGCACATTTTCAGAAGATATCCATGGCACCACCAGCAAAGGAGGCATGGGATATTCTTGCACGGGCTTGTGCTGGAGCTGACAAAACCAAGAAGGTGAAGCTTCAGACTCTCAGAAGGCAATATGAACTGATAGAAATGGAGAATAGTGAAGGGGTTGGAGCTTTCTTCAACCGGATCCTAACCCTGACCAACCAAATGAAGAATTGTGGAGACACTCTGTCAGATCAGCAGATAGTGGAGAAGATCCTAAGATCAATGCCCTCCAAGTTTGATCATATAGTTGTCTCTATTGAGGCATCGAAGGACCTTGCACAATTAAAGATTGAGGACCTGCAGGCTGCATTCAAGCTCAAGAACAAAGGGAGCAAGAAAGGAATGCAAGAAGTGGAGTCAAGATTCCCGAGCAAGCCTTGCAGGCTCAATCAAGCCTAAAAGAATCCGAGAGAAGGAAACAAAACCAAGAAAGGGAGAGGCGGATGGAAGGTTAACAGGGGGAAGGCATCAAAACAGCTTTGAATCAAATAAAGATTACCAAGATCGGAAGGGCGTGAATCAAAGAAATCGAGAAGAGGTGGAGGTGGCCCTCGAGGCAGAGGTGGCAGAAGGAAGGGTGAGAAGTTTGACAAGAGCAATGTGCAATGTTATAATTGCTCTAAATGGGGCCACTTTGCTGATGAATGCTGGAGCAATAACAAAAGGGAACCGAGGGGAAATGAGGCACGCCTAGCACAGGAAGATGGAGATGACTCGGAACAAGTGTTTGCTGGCATGGCTACCAAGAATGAGGGTGACAGCACTGGTTCTTGGTACCTAGACACTGGCTGTTCCACTCATATGACAGGGAGGAAGGACTGGTTTGTGAAACTTGATGCCTCATTTAAGAGCAAAGTCAAATTTGCTGATGACAGAACTCTCACATCAGAAGGGTGTGGTTCTGTGTTGATAAAGAGAAAGGATGGAAGGCATGCTCTCATAACAGATGTGCTGTATGTTCCAGGTATGAAAAACAATCTTCTAAGCCTTGGTCAATTATTAGAGAAAGGCTTTACTATGAGGATGGAGGACAGTGCATTAAAGGTGTTTGATAGCAATAGAAGGTTGATACTAGTAGCTCCATTAACAAAGAACAGAATCTTTAAAGTAGAAATCAAGCATAATGGAGCATAGATGCCTAGCTACTGCTGTGAATAGAGAAGAATGGCTATGGCACTTTCGATTTGGACATCTAAACTTCAGGGACTTGAATCTTTTGAAAAGATTCAATATGGTTCATGGCCTTCCTCATTTACAAGTGCCTAATGAGTTGTGTGAAGAATGCTTGGAGAGCAAGCAGCCAAGAAATGCATTCAATCAGCAAGTGCCAACCAGATCCTCACAGAAGCTTGAGGTAATTTTCTCTGATGTCTGTGGTCCATTCCAAATTGAATCACTTGGAGGAAACAGGTATTTTGTATCTTTCATAGATGACAAAACCAGAAAGTTGTGGTTATACTTGATCAAAAGGAAAAGTGATGTGTTTGAAACTTTCAAGAAGTTTAAGTTTCTTGTTGAAAAACAAAGTGGTAGAGTTATTAAATGCTTGAGAACCGATGGAGGTGGTGAGTATGTGGTGAGGAATTCAACAGCTTTTGTGAAGTCAAGGTCTAGTGCATGAGATCACTCCTCCATACACCCCACAAAGACAATGGCACTTGCAGAAAGGAAGAACAGAACCATAGTCAACATGATCGAAGCATGTTGAAGTCCAAAGGCTTGCCAAAGCAGTTTTGGGGTGAAGCGGCGATCCATCTGCTGCATACATATTGAACAGATGTCCAACCAAAAGACTCAATGGAGTAACACTAAGAAGAAGCATGGAGTGGAGCCAAGCCAAGTGTGACTCATTTTAGGGTCTTTGGCTCGAGTGTGCTGCTGCACATTCCGGATCAGTTGAGAAGAAAACTGGATGATAAAGGAGAGCAATTGATACTTGTAGGGTATCATTCAACTGGAGGATACAAGTTGTATAATCCAAGGAACCAAAAATTGTTATCGCAGAGATGTGATCACCGATGAACACAAAGCTGGAATTGGGAAACTGAAGCCATTGAACCACAATCAAAGACACTTGGTAGATCTCGGTTTTGATGAAGAAGTGATAAATCCTACAACAGTCCCTCAAAGCAACAGGCCACAAAGACAGAGACATGTTCCCTTAAGGCCGCATGACTATGAAATGCTGCTCGACTCCAATGTAACGGCAGAAGGTGATTTAGTGCGGTTTGCACTCGTTCGTGATGCGAACCGGTTACAATCGAAGAAGCTATGAAGGATCCAAAATGGATTAGTGCCATGGAGGATGAATTGAGCTCAATTGAAAGGAATCAAACCCGGGAACTTGTCTCACCGCCATCACAGAAACAACCAATTGCGCTCAAATGGATCTACAAGGTCAAGGTAGGTCCAAATGGGGAGGTGATCAAATATAAAGCCGACTTGTGGCAAAGGGCTTTCGAAAAGAAAGCGGGGATAGACTATGATGAAGTCTATGCACTGTGGCAAGGATTGAGACAAGAAGACTGATTGTGGCAATTGCAAGCATGAGAAATCGGACCTTGCATCAATTGGATGTGAAGTCGGCTTTTCTCAATGGACCAATTGATGAGGAGGTGTATGTGACACGACCTCCAGGCTTTGTGATAACTGGTCATGAAGGTGAAGTGCTTAAGCCGAGAAAGGCCTTATATGGCTTAAAGCAAGCTCCAAGAGCTTGGAACAAGAGGATCAACGACTTCATGATACAAAGTGGTTTTGAAAAATGCAATTGAGCATGGTGTTTATGTTAAAACAACCAATGCAGGTGACCACATCTTGGTGTGCTTGTATGTGGATGATCTCTTGGTCACGAGAAGCAGTGAGGCTGAAATAACTAAGTTCAAAGTGCGGATGATGAAGGAGTTCGAAATGACAGATTTAGGGCTGCCGACTTACTTCTTAGGAATCGAATTCACAAGGATTGGAAGAGGTATTGTCATGCATCAACACAAGTATGCAAATGACCTCTTAAAAAGGTTTGGCATGATGCATTGCAACCCCGCATCAACTCCCCGCAAAACTGGTTTACACCTTGAGAAGGATGGAAATGAAGAGTTGATAGATCCTACCTACTACGAGACAGATAGTTGGATCACTAAGATACCTTTGTCATTCCGGACACTGATCTAGCATTCGGTGTTGGCTTGATCGGCAGTTTATGGAAAGGCCAAGGACATCACATCTGCTAGCTTGCCAAGAGGTCTTGCCGAGATATGTAAAAGGCACTGCAGATTTTGGAATCTTATTTCCAAATGGAGATGTGAGGAGAGAAGAAGAGCTAGTGGGATATTCTGATGCAGATTGGTGTGGTGATAAAGATGACAGGAAAAGCACTGCAGGCCATGTTTTTCTATGTGGAAAGGCCTTGATTTCCTGGAGCTCAAAGAAGGAATCAATTGTGGCATTGTCTTCATGTGAAGCTGAGTATGTGGCAGCTTCAATGAGTGCTTGCCAAGCACTTTGGTTGGACACATTGATGCAGGAAATCCAGATAAAAGACTCTAGTGTAGTGAAGTTGTTAGTAGATAACAAATCTGCAATCAACCTTGCAAAACACCCTATAGCTCATGGAAGAAGCAAACACATAGAGACAAGGTTCCATTTCCTAAGAGACCAAGTAACCAAAGGAAGGTTGAAGCTGGAATATTGCGTCTCAAGAGCAGTTGGCGGACATATTGACAAAACCTCTGAAGCCAGAAAAATTCAGAAACTTGAGAACCAAGCTCACGGTTGTATCACTAGCTGAATTGACACACAAATGATATGTTGCAAGTGATAGTTGGAGGCTAGGGTGCCAACATAGTTGGGATGTTAGTCTCCATAGTGATGCAAATAGCATATCATTGTCTTCTCCCAAACTGAATTAGGGAGGTGTGTTAAGTTTGTTAATTCAGTTAGTTGGTTAGTTGAAGAAGTTAGTTTGTTGAGTTAGATAGCTTGATGTGCAAGCTAGTTGGTTAGTTGTAGAAGTCTATAAATAGACTTGTGGTAGTGATCAAAATGTGCAGAGAGTATGTGTAAAGTGTAAAGTGAATATAGTGCAGTGAAGTTTTTTTAAATTCTCTGCAGAATTACTTTCTTCCTTTCTTTCTTCCATTGCTGTGTTTTTTCAAGTGTATGCCTTTTGTTCCAACACTGTTTACATAAACAAATTTCTAAAATTATAATTAGTGGTCAAGAAAAGGGTATGTTGCATTCTATGGTCTCCTCGACTATAAGAAATCATGAAAGGAACTTAAGCATTAGTGTCAGACATTATTTATTTTTTTGACTGGAGCATTAGTGTCAGACTTAGTTAGATGATAGCCCACGATAAATGAGTTTTTGAATATCTATAAAAGGAGTAAATATGTACAATGCTATGCCATCTACGACCTTCTTAACTTATCAGTCATAAAGGTGCTTCTAATAATCCTCTCCAATGAAAATCCATCAAGTCCTATTGCCTTTCTTTATACCCTTATGCTTGATAAACTTGAGTATCAATATCAATGTAGCTACATGCCACTGTCTTGGCCACCAAAGAACTCTTGTTGCTCCATTTGAAGGACACCCTTATATTCAACCATGCCATATCCAAAAAATTGGTTCATTGGAACCAAAGTGGTGATTCTTTGTCAATGGAATGGAGTAATATGCAACAAGGGTCGTGTCATTAGTCTTGACTTGAGTGAGGAATACATTTCCGGAGGACTAAATAATTCAAGTCTTTTCAACCTGCAATATTTGCAAAACTTGAATTTGGCTTACAATGATTTCAGTTCTTTCATTCCTTCCAAGTTCTGAAGCTAAAGAATTTGAGGCATTTGAACTTGTCAAATGCTGGCTTTGAGGACAAATTCCAATTGAGATCTCTCAACTAACAAAGTTGGCTACCCTTGATTTGTCTTCATCTTTTACTTCACAAAGATATTCTGATATTGGAGAAGCCGGATATCGGTATGTTTCTGCGAACCTTACAGGAATCACAAACTCGTATCTCGGATGGTGTAAGGGTATCTGGCGATGGAAAGCAATGGTGCCATGCTTTGTCTTCACCGCAAAATCTACAAGTTCCGAGCATGTCATCTTGCAACCTCTCGGGACCTATTGATTCTTCACTATCCAAGCTTGATCGCTCTCGGTAATTGATCGAACCTTGAATAATATGTCAAGTCCAGTGCCAGAATCCTTTGCAAATTTCTTCCATTTGACCACCTTGCGACTCAAGAATTTGCAAGTTGAGTGGTATGTTTCCAAAGGGTATCTTCCAAATACAAACACTAAGGGTCCTTGACATATCAGTTAATCAAGATCTTTATGGTTCCTTGCCAAACTTCCCACAAGGTATACATCTTCACACCATGAATCTTAGCAATACAAATTTCTCTGGACAGTTACCAGGTGCCATTTCCAATCTGAAGCAGTTGTCTACATTAGATCTATCTAATTGTCAATTCAATGGAACACTCCCTCTTTCATTGTCAGGACTCACCCAACTTGTTCACTTGGACTTGTCATTCAATAACTTCAGTGGCCCTCTTCCATCTTTCAATATGTCCAAGAATCTCAGATATTTATCTCTCTTGCACAATAATTTGAATGGAGCCATTTCATCTGCTCATTTGGAGGGGCTTGCAAACCTTCTCACCATTAATTTTGGTGTTAACTCCTTCAGTGGGAAAGTTCCTTCATCTCTTTTTACACTTGCATCTTTGCAGGAACTTACACTTTATCAAAATGGATTTGAGGGTCTATTGGATGAATTCCCAAATGCTTCTTCCTCTGAATTACAGTTGGTTGATTTGAGCAGCAATAAATTACAAGGGCCTATTCCTGTGTCTATCTTTCAACTGAAAAGACTTCATTTGCTCCAACTCTCTACAAATGAGTTCAATGGCACCATAGGACTTGATATGGTTATGAGGCTGCAAAGTTTGCATACATTAGGCCTATCAAACAACAAGCTCTTAGTTGATATACCTTTCATTGATGATGATGGCCTTTCATCCTTTCCCAATATGAAATTTCTATGGTTGGGTTCTTGTAAGTTGGGGGAGTTCCCAGGTTTCTTGAGAAACCTACCCCAACTAATTGCTCTAGACCTATCCAACAATCATATTCATGGAATAATTCCCAACTGGATTTGGAGATTTGAGACTCTAGTTTATCTGAATCTTTCCAACAACTTTCTCTCAAATTTGGAAGGACCCTTTGAAAACCTTACTTCTAATATATATATCCTTGATCTCCATTCCAACCAACTTCATGGTTCGATTCCCATTTTCACAAAATATGCTGTCCAATTGGACTACTCAAGCAATGGATTCAGCTTTGTCCCACCTCATATAGATAAGTACCTCCCTTTTGTAAATTCTCTCTCCCTTTCAAATAACAGCTTTCAAGGTAGAATCCATCAATCCTTTTGTAACATTTCTTCTTCTCTCCGGTTGCTTGACCTTTCCCATAATAGCTTCAATGGCTTCATTCCCAAGTGTTTGGCAACAAGTAATAGTACACTCAGGGAGCTAAATCTTGCTGGAAACAAACTCACGGGTTTTATTACTGATACAATTTCAAGTTCTTGCAATTTGAGGTTACTTGATCTCAGTGAAAATCTCTTGGGCGGTGCCATCCCACAATCTCTGGTCAACTGCAAAAGCCTCCAGGTCTTAAATCTTGGAAACAATCTATTCAGTGATAGATTTCCATGCTTCTTAAGGAACATTTCCACCCTGAGAGTGATGATTTTAAGGTCAAACAAACTCCATGGTCCCATTGGATGCAAACATAGCACTGGTAATTGGGAGATGCTTCATATTGTGGATCTAGCCAACAATAATTTTACTGGTACTCTATCTGGCTCACTCTTGCAAAGCTTGACACAAATGATAGGCGGTGAAAATGAAGCCCATGAAAAGTATGGCACTTTATTTTTCGACATGTATGATAACCATGATAATACGCGTTTCAAGGATTTTTTGAAGTCGAACGATATCGACATATTTCTTAAAAATAAATTATACAAATTGTTAGCCGTTGAACCTTTGGTTGATCACATATTCACTAATTATGTCACTTCTAACCAATTTGGTGCTCACCACTTAGATTCAGTTACAGTTTTCTACAAAGGTTCTCAGAAGAAGTTGATCAAGATTCCCACTACCTTCACTTCATTGGATTTCTCTTCCAACCATTTGGAAGGTCCAATACCACAAGAGCTTACGAGTTTGAGAGCCTTGATATTTCTTAACTTATCACACAATTCTTTCTCAAGCCATATCCCACCATCTTTGGAAAATTTGACACAACTCGAGTCATTAGACTTGTCATATAACAGTTTGAGTGGAGATATTCCCTCAGAGATAGCAAGCTTATCTTTCCTCTCAGTTTTGAATTTCTCCTTTAATCATTTGGAGGGGAGAATTCCACTTGGCACACAAATTCAGTCTTTTGATTCATATTCCTTTGAAGGCAATGAAGGGTTATGTGGAGTTCCACTAACCAAGAAATGTAGTAATGATGGAGTACAAGGGATGTTACCACCACCACCATCTGAGACACATAGTTCAATTGACTGGAATTTCTTGAGTGCTGAGTTGGGATTCACTTTTGGCTTTGGATTTGTCATTCTTCCCATTATTTTCTGGAAAAGGTGGAGGCTGTGGTATTGCAAGTTTGTGGATAATTTGCTTTACAGGTTCATTCCTCAGCTTGATTTTGTATATGAACAACATGGAGTGCATAAATATAGAACTCTAAGGTGGAAGCCTAGCTGATATCTCGAATGGTAAAGCAAACATATGTATCATGTAATTGTACTACCTTCTAGCTTTTACATTTGCTGTTAATCTTTCTTTTGTTTTAGTTTTTTTTAAAATAAGGACTTTGTCCAACCATGCTAAACCTTGAGTGCTAATATATAGATTTAGTGATAATTATAAAAGTTTAATTTTGCTATACTTTTAGTGTTAAGTTTTTTACATTGACAATTAATCACAAATAACCATAGTTGTGACTTTTAAGGTAATTATGATTTATGATTTATTGATGTATCAAGTTAGGGAGGTGTTTTTGTAAGAGAGTGAGAAGAGCAAATATGAGCTTTTGGACCACAGGATTAGAATATAAAGTCACGTGACTTTTTCAAGTGATCACATGATAACTAATAAACTTCTAATTCTGACAATCCATATATGATTTGATTGCCCGCATCTACTCCTCTCACTCTCGTATAAAAATTTCTCTCTTGACTCAATCTTAGCCATATCTTATCACTTTGCTGTTATCCTTTGCTGCATATAAGCAATCTGTTGTATCTTTTACTTGCTACCTTTGTACATTTATATATAAGCCTTTGGATCACATATGAATGATCAAGATTAGAACATAAAGTCATATGAGTTTTTTAAATGATCACATGACCATTAACAAACCCGAGTCCTGACCAGCCACACCCCTATCCCTATAAAAGTGTTGGTTCAGTCTTAACCTTATCTTATCATTTGTTAATATTTATTGTTATATAACCTTATCTTATCATTTGTTAATATTTATTGTTATATGCATATCAGCAAAATGTTATATCTTTTACTTACTAAATTGTACATCTATATATATACTATCTGTATCAGAAGTTAATTGAGCAATAAGACATACCTACATTTTAACTCTTTATGGTATCAGTCTTGTCTCTGGCTCAAAAACTATTCGATCCTCATGGCCGCTACTTCTACCACCTCAGCTTCCAACTCCTCTGCCTCTTCTAAACTCAAAGATGTACTAATTACCCTGCTCGGTATAAACAGATTCATTACCCTCATTTTGCTACTCAAACCTCACCATTGTTGTAACTACTGTTCTGTTACACCCAACAAATTCATCTTCAAACGTGAACCCCACCAATTCGTCCACCTAACCACCATTGAGTAATTAAGCTGACATTTCAATTTAGTGAAGGGTTGCTTCTTTGCCATTGGATAGTACGTAGTGGTAGTGGCATAAGTTCTTCGAGGAAGAAACTTTTCAAAGTTTTTTCACCATGATGGTATAGGGGTGGTGGCAGTGGGATTCGTAGTGATTGGTTCTACTTAATGGGAGCTTCTCCTTGTAGGTTGACCTTTGATTTCGAGACAGATTTGATGGATAGTTGAGATCATGACCGGTAATTGGCTAAATAGGTTTTCCTAGTAATTACAAAATAATCCTTTTGCTGGTGATAATTACATAACGGTCCTTGCTCCCATCTCACTCACCTAGTCACCTTTGTATGAACGTTATTCTCAATTGTTGTGTCAATAATATTATTTTTTTCTTGTTTACATTTTAAGTTTCCATATTAACTCATGTATTCTATTGTCTTGTGTGCAGGCATGAAAGCCATCATCCGGACCCCACAAGTCGAGGGAGTGCCTTCCTTTGATCCTTATCCTCCGAAACAGACTGAAGTATGCTCTCATATATAGAGAAGTAATTTCCATCTTGATGCAGCTCCACGTTCTAGTTGATGGCAAGGTTAGGACTGACAAGACGTATCCCGCTGGTTTCATGGTTTCAACAATTTTGGCTACATATATTTTAGTTTGTTTTCAAGACTAGGCATTGCGGCTGAGTTTGAGAGTAGTTTTGTTTTCAATTTATTAACATCAAATATTAAACTAGCCTTACAAGTTACACATTTCTGGTTGACGGGTTATATATATATATATTTTTCTTTGGGGTGGTCTTCAAATTTTATTACAATTAGTGTAGTTACCCGTGCGATAAGCACGGAAACTTATCTTATAAATTTTATTTTTTAATATTTTTAAGTTGTTTTAATATATAGACAATATATTAAAATGTGTTTAAAAATGTGAATATATATATATATATATATATATATATATATATATATATCAATTAAATTATTATCAAAGTATAAATAATTACCTTAACAACCAGTACCATCACTTAATTTTTATTGATATTATTTATTAATCGAACAATTTTTTTCAGATATTTTTTTCATCTCTACTTGGTTCTAAATAAAACAATATCTCTGCCGACCTCGTAAAATATTGGTGATTATCAATATCTAATTTGTTTCTCACATAAGTATGAGATTCGTGACATAATCTATTTTATACTTATAAAAATTTGTACATTTTCGTATCAGTTTTGGCTCTGGATTTGGCATTGGATAAACTGAATATTTAATATTATATGAAGGGGATCATTTGTAGATGAGCCAAAAATACTCAAGGAATGAGAGTCTCTCACGGGATGCTTGGTGAAGCCTATTGGAAAGCTGGTAGAAGCATAAGCTACAAAATATTAATTTCTGGTTGCATTTGTGAGCATCCAAGAGTCTTCCGGGGTTAGTGACTCATTGTCAGCGATTGCTAGACAATTCAATTCCGGTTAGAGAAATAAACCATTTTTAGGCCTTTACCCAAGGAGTTTCTACAGCATTTAGGATGACATTGTGGCACCAATTTCTAGAACATTGTGGTAGTCTATCAGCAGATTTGACTATAAAAGAGAAAATATGATGGACAATATAATGTGAAAATATAGCAAAAACTAATAATGCAAAAGTCAAAAGCTCAAAAGAGTAATCAAAGAGAACCAAACTACCAGAACATCACAAACAAGTAAAATACTGCAATTTGCAACTTTTCCAGCTGAATTTTCGTGGTGCTATACCTACTATATACACTTTGCTATATTGATTTAAAAGAGAAAAGTAAGTGCAATTTCCCTCAACGTTTGGGGAAGAAGACTTGTTGGGGAAGAAGACTCTATTTGATCCTTTATCTTGTTTTTTGGTTTCGATTTAGTCCTCAATCTTGTTTTCTAGTTTTGATTTGGTCCTCCGACATGCATGACGTGCCAACTCGCTGCTCAGATAAACACTTAATTTCCCCGAACGCTAACATTAACGACCATTAGCGGTAGAACTGGCAGAAAATGCCATTTTGCATAACATTAGTAGATAAATGATTAAAACGAATCTTTTTAAATATAAATGATCAAAACGAATTCTGGAAATAAGATGAGGGACCAAAAGTATATTTTAGCCTATGTTTTTTTCTTCTCTCTTGAAGATCTAATTGATTTATTTCCCCTATATTCTCGTGTAAGTTAACCATTTTTAGAAAATATATTTATCTATTATACTATTGTTTCTTCTCTCTTGAAAATCTAATTGATTTAATTAACATCTTTTCCTGTGCAAATTATTCATTTTTAGAAAATATATTTATCTATCATATTTATTTATTTTTCTTCTCTCGAAAATCTATTTGAATTAATTCTCATCTTTTTCCTGTACAAATTAACCATTTTTAGAAAGTATATTTGTCTATCATATTTTTTGCTCTCTTGAAAACTTAATTGAAAATTGCATCAAAGGTTAAATCCTATTGAACATTTTATACCCTGTAATGAAACCAAATATGTTATATCCACATAAGGAGTAGGCATAGAAACAAATTTCTGGCAGGCTTATATTGGTCAATGATGCAATATAAAATGAGAATAGTTATTATTAACTTTGGAAGCTACAATAAATAAGCGATTTCTTAATAAGTAAGAAGATAACTACTATGTAAAATAGCTATGATAAGTTCTACCTAACTGGAAGTTAACAACAACCTAAAAGTTCAAAAGGTCAGTTAGCTATTATAGTACTTCACAAAAACCACTGTCACCAAATGGAAGTCGATGCAAACAACTTGTTAGATAAATATAAAAAAGAAGTAAAAAATATATATATACCTCTGAGGCATTAAAGTACCTCTTCTAGTGCAAGAGCTCTTGAATCCTGTATTGTGAAAGATAGCACCCTGAATCCTATCCTGTTGCTGTACAGTACCTATAAAACTTGCATTTGCATGAAAAATAGAGATTTGGAGAGTGGGAAATGTGCCAAGACAAATGGAGGTAGCAGCAAGACTTGTTGATGTCTATGAATGATAATGTTGAAGATCATGATGAATTTTGAAGGATGGATAAAAGGGTAACTCAGTGAGGTTTCTCCAGTGCTGAAGGATCCATTCCCAACATTTTTTCTCTTAAGCTTGGTATTATGATAGTTGTTGATATCATTGTATGTTATGCCTGGTAACTAAGATGCTATAATTGACCATCTGCACTTGTGACAATGAGTTTCAAAATAAGAAACATAACTGAGTAATATTGCAATACAGTATTTATAGCAAAGCATCTAAAAATATAGTACATGTACTTATAGCAAAGCATCAAAAAACAAAGTACAAAGTAAATTGTGAGTAGCCATATTCTATTTTAAATCAGATTTTGACATTTCGCATGAATTGATCAATAAACTATGATTTCCAATGTAGAATTCAAGCTTAATTCTTTGACTGCAAAAGTATATATGGAAATCACATAAAGTATCTTGTATCAATGGATATCAAGGATAGCTTAACCTCTTCTTCACTTTGTACCATATGTCTCTTTTGTATCAGTGGTACTCTTATCCACATCAAATTAAGCTATTAGACGTGGATTCTAGTCCAAAGATGTGTCTGCACCCACCACTATTGAACTCTAGTGTTTGGACACAATTTAGGTAGAACCATACCCCTTAAATACTAAGCAAAATACTTCACACTATCCCCGAGCAAAAAAAGCAAGAGAAGCCTCGCACATCAATTTTACCCAAAATCTTGACTCCATGTTCGAATAGGATGGTAGTGGTAGAAGAGCATAGACATGATGAAAAATAACAATTAACACTTAAATGTATTTTTTCTCATTTATATCCATTTAACGGCAGCTAAGTTCTTGCCTAATCCCAAAAAAGCAACCACATGACTCCTAGATAAAGGCATAAGCATCATTAAAATAAAGAGCGATTATTCTTGTTCAGCTGTCATAACCCTACTTATCCTTTGAATATTCTCCTATGCAATTTTATATCCCCCTTCCCTTCTTTGAACGCAAGGCAGCAGAAACAAACACAATTGAAAATTAGCGCAACCATGAAAAGTCTAATGAATAGGATAAGTTTAGTTGCTAATATGGACAAAATGCTTTCTTAAGCAATTTTGGCTGCTGAGGTTGTGGCACAAAGAAGCAATTTAAGGATGGGGTCAAATAGTTGTTTCTAAAAATATGGATATCTCATTAGCCAATTCAGAAGCATAGGCTGATACAAAATGGATATGTTTCGAGAATATAATAAAATTGAACCTATAAAAAAAAAAAAGGATATAATTCGTAGAGAATCAAGCATTCACTGAACTAACTTGTTTCATACATTCACTGAATGTCTAGCAATATAACTAATAGATACCAATCTAACACACTTTAAACAAACTAACTTAAAAATTCTAAAGATCTGTTGTTGTTTTATTTATTTATTTTGAAATCTTGTGAAATATATATAAATACTAAAGCAAGAAGCAAGAAAAAAAAATACAAAGGAAAAAGAGACAATTGATGAGTTATGAGTTAACCTTATGTGAAGGTTCTTTTTCAAAAAGATGCTTTAGGATTGAAAGAAGTACATGAAGCTGTGAACCACAACGGACTCCATACAATCCAATCATGAATTTGGGATTTTGATTTTAAATTGTTACAATAGGAAGCTCACTGAAAGTAACTTCTAATTATCACATAATCTCTATTTGTTGGTATTTTACTGGGAAACCTGTCGTCATTGTCTTCACAAGGCTTTCAATTCTTGAGATTGGTTTTATGCCTTTACCATCGAGACAAATCATCACTGGATTATCTTGACTAATTTTAGCTAGTTGGTTCACTTTCCAATTTAAAGCAGACAAAAGCAAATTATGTCTTTGAGTTTTACAGTGACTTGGAACTGCATTCTCTTGGTCATCATGGTATTGGATCACAATGTTTGAACCTTTAACCTATAGCACTTCTGTTTCAGGATATTTATTCAAATAAACCTTCTACCAACAAAAGAAGGTAACAAAATTATCCCTCAAAATAAAGGATAGCTCAAACTTAAGAGTGATATAATTTACAACCATTATGCCATCTAAAAGGAAGAATCAAATCACACACAAGTAGGAAAATAAGAAACAGGAATTATAACACACAAGGACTTAGGAGTTTAGCATACTATGAGATAATAACTACAACAGAAAAAAAAAAGGTTTCTGCAAGTTTATTTAGACAGTACTTCACTACTTTGTTATAATGACTATAGTGTGATAAATCTTAGATACTCTAACAGATACCAAACTTTTCCTGTCATATATACACACATGTGCAGCCAGAACATATCAACATTAGCACAAAAATATAGTTTATGCATATATTTATCATGCCTGCTCTGCAAAGGCAAGTAAAGGAATAGAGAAGATGATGGACCAGGCGTGAAGGGGATCCTTATCCCCAGGAAAATATTCATTGAAGAAACTCAATTTCCTACATAACATGTGACCAGGGTTTTAAATTGCGGTTGCGGTCGCGATTGCGGTTGCGGTTGCGGCCACTGCGGTTGCGGTCATTGCGGCCGCTGCGATGCGTAATGCGGCCGCTGCGGCGTGAAATGATTTAAAAAATTCACAAAATGAAAAAAAATAATATTTTTTTTTTATAATTCTTTATATATCTTTTACTAATGATGTTGTATAAATTTCTATTCATTTTTAAGACATTATATTATGTTTATGAATAATTTAAACTTAATTTAGTGAAAATAAATTATAAATAAAACTTTTAAGCACATATAAGTACAAAATTACAAAGAAGTAAGAAGGTCAGAAACTTAAAAGTGCATAAATATATATAAATCACAAATAAAAAGATATTAATGTCACATATAGGAATACATCCAGCTGCAATTGTGATTCTAAAATAACATCACATTGTCACCACTTAGAGATACGTCTTCACTACAAAAAAGAAGAAGATAAAAGTAAACAAATTAATAAATTAAAAATAATAATTAATAATAATAATTAACAAATATATGAATCAAAGATAATAAAAATTGAACTTACATAATACTTGCTATCACATGGTTGAATGGCGTGGTGGTTCATAACCTCTATTCTCACTTTGGCTATCATCTTGTGTAGCTCCTTGTCCAAAGACATAATCAAAAAATCCACCACTTGATTGTTGATGATAAGGATCTTGATAATTCATTGATGGTTGGTGGTATGAGGGAGCTTGATCACTTGCGTATGTGTTATATGTGTTGAAATAAGGATATTGATAATAAGGTGGATGAGATTGTTGACTACTCTGAGAAGAATCATCAATACCAAAGTCACTAAAACTTTGTGCAATACTAGAAGAGGAAGAATCTTCAAGTGGAACATTCTGTTTTCTTTTTCCTCTCCTAGAATATGACCCACCTCTGCTTTGCTCTCGGGTAATGAACTACCGGAAGGAGGCATATCGGTCAAGCTCCTATAACGCCTATTATATGGTGAATCTTGAGATGGATCATTTTGAAATTGCCCATCATCATCACCATCATCATTATCATCACCGCCACCTTCTTCGACTTCTACATTACCACCCCCATCACCACTATTATTACTTGGTGGACTTAAACCACCACCATCTTCATTAGAATCATCATTATCATCAACAACTTCCACATCTTCATCATCTATATCCACTAGAGGCAACCATTCTGCATTTTGTACTCCATCTAATAGTGGATCTTCTCTCTCTTCAATCCATGGAGATAATGCATCTTCTTGAAATATATAGTCAAGATTGATAGGATTAAAACTTGCTTCAATTTCATCTTGACTTTTTCTCATTTGATGCCTCATTTTCAATTTCATATTGTAGTGCGTGAAGACAAGCTTTTGCAGCTTTTTATACTTCAATCTATTCCTTGTCTTCGTGTGGATATAACTAAATGTGCTCCAATTTCTCTCACAATTTGTGGCTGAAGTTGTTTGGCTAAGAACCTTTATAGCCACATGTTGAAGCTCAGGAGCACATACACCAAAAAAGGACCACCATTCGGCTTTTTAAAGGAGCAACAAAAGGTAAACAAATTATTAGTTATTATATTAAAAAATAAGGTTAAAGTTCAATGATTTATAAAAAAATATTGTTTTACCTGGATTCATCTTAGACCAAGCTGCTTGAGCTTGAGGAGTACCAAATGTTTCAACCTTATCTCTAAAAAGTACTAACTGTGAAATATAACATAATATATCAATACGTAAATATCTTCATTTGATAAATAATGAATTATAAGTTTAAAAATATAAATATTCATTACTAACCTGGTTCAGAGCTTTAATCGATCATCGATGTTTCTTTCTATTCGGAAGATGACTCTATTTGTTCCTTCAAACGTTTCTTTATAGACATCATCCCCATGTTCAACTCCGTATTGAAATTGCGGATTAAGAAAATAACCTAAAAAGGATAACATATTATTATGGATGAAAGTATAAATATAAAATTACATGATAAAAATAAATTTATAAATTATATCAACATACCTGGAAGAATGAAGATCAGAATGCATGTATCTCCATCGCTTGTCTATTAAATCATTATATCTGGAATGATAACGAGAATTTTGTCTAATTGCTTGTTTAGCTCTATCAATGGCTTCATATATGAAACCCATGGTTGGTTTCTCATCACCATCAACAAGTCTCAAAACTTTTACTAAAGGCTCAAACACCTTCAATATGTCTTGGGACTTACTCCGAATTCACCTGTCATTAACAATTGTTCTTGCTTCATATGATGGTCCATTTTTCGCTTTACCAAATTTAGATCGCCTAAACTCTTCGGAGTTGAACATGTTTCTCAGACCTTGCTTTTGCTGTACAATTGCTTGAAGTTGTAAGAACTGCGTTGCAAATCGGGTAACACCAGGACGGACAATTTCTCTACCTCCAGTATATTTTTTCATGAGATCGACAGTCCATATATGGTTATAGAGAAAATTTGTCACAGTCTTTGCATCAGTTAATAACTTCTGTACATTTTTCTTTTTTCCTATATCCTCCAAGCAAAGATCTAAACAATGAGCCGCACAAGCAGACCAATACAAATGAGGCCGCTTCTCCATCAGTTTCTGACCAGCTGCTTTCAGTGCTGCTTATTATCTGTAACCACTTGAACAACAAACTCTTCTCCCACTTCTTCAACAACTTTATCTAATAACTGAAAGTAGTAATCTGTGTTTCTACTAACAACATCGAAGCATCAATAGATTTCAAGAAAATTGTCCCCTTACTACTATGCACCAAAAATTCATAATATGAGTATGGTTGATACCGTCCAGTCCAACCATCACACATTATTGTCACCCCTTTTTCTTTCCATGTACCTCTCAATACGTTCAACCACTTCTTCATTTCCCTATATTCATTCTCTAAATATACATCCGAGATTTCATAAGGAGTCGGACATTTAACCCCTTTACCTACCTCAAGAAATTGTAACAATCAAATTATGCAACCAAGGAGAGTTAGATAAATTCATAGGTAAGCGCTCATAAATAAAAAAACTTGCTTACTGCCTCTCCTAGCTTCCTCCTCAATGTCTTCATGACACCCCTACCGATTTTTGGTTGCTTCATGCTTTTGCTCCTCATAAGATCAATATTTGTAGATCTCAACTCAAGAGTGATATCTTCAGGCCTTTCACCCCCACCAACACTCGCATAAGAGCTTCCACCTTGTTCATATGTATTTCCATGCCCTCCTGTATGTTGTCTAAATTGTTGCTGTTTTCCCATTCACGTTGTGATCTAAGGCTTTCCTGTGTAGCAAACCTCATTCGTTCATCCATAAGGTGATCCACATCTTCATCTTCATCTTCTCCTCTCAGGCGTGCTTCAAATTCTTCTTTTCTTTTTTTGGAGTCATTTTTTTTTGCTTTTCCTTCAAGAAGAAGCTTCATCATCCCTTATCTAGCCAATTTGCTCACTCTAGCACAAACCGGACACTTGTCCTTTCATATGTGCTATATGTTGTTTCAATCTTGTAATGCCACCTCTTACTATTTTGTGACAAAGTTTGCATTCGATATTGTTCCGACTTCCGCCTCTTGGGTTTCCAAAATGCCATCCAATATCGTCACTTGGAGCACCATCTAATCTTTGTGTAGGAAATTCTTCTCTTTGTGGCATTGTGTATAATTTAAACAACCTGTTCAATATTTATAAATAAACATCAATCAATAATTCAACCAAACTTACAATTTTAATATAAACTAGTAATCACTAATCAGGCAAACACAAATAATTTAGTTACTAACAATTTAACATTTAATTTGAATAAATACTAACTAAACATATATTTGCGTAAAAAAAAAACTAATCATATATCACTTACAATTTTAATATAAACTAGTAATCACTAATCAGGCAAACACAAATAATTTAGTTACTAACAATTTAACATTTAATTTGAATAAATACTAACTAAACATATATTTGCGTAAAAAAAAAAACTAATCATATATCACTTACAATTTTAATATAAACTAGTAATCACTAATCAGGCAAACACAAATAATTTAGTTACCAACAATTTAACATTTAATTTGAATAAATACTAACTAAACCTATATTTGCGTAAAAAAAAAAAACTAAACATATATCACTTACAATTTTAATATAAACTAGTAATCACTAATAAGGCAAACACAGATAATTTAGTTACTAACAATTTAACATTTAATTTGAATAAATACTAACTAAACCTATATTTGCGTAAAAAAAAAACTAAACATATATCACTTACAATTTTAATATAAACTAGTAATCACTAATAAGACAAACACAAATAATTTAGTTATTAACAATTTAACATTTAATTTGAGTAAATACTAGCTAAACATATATTTGCATAAAAAAATGCTAAACATATATTAAAAAAAATCTATTTTTTTTTTCCTCTCCTAAATTTTCTCAAAATTTCCTTCTAATAATTCTTAAATCTAACCATATTCCCACCCAAAATTTCCCCTCACTAATCAAAAATCAACAAACTCAGGCTGGCAAGCACGTGATTCACATCTCAGACTCAGACTCTGTCTCACACAGTCACACTCTCACCTCTCACACTCTCACTCAGTCACTCTCACACTCTCACTCATCACACACGCAAGCCACCGATAGTGGTTTCGATTCAGATTTCAGAATTCGATTTTCACTCTTTCACTTAGTCTTTTCCCCTCCTTCCCGACCCCCTCTGTTTTCTCGGTTTCTCCCACCCACACCGCCACACGCAACGCGCAAAGAGGCAAGAAGCCAAAGAACCAAAAAGAGCACAGAGATCGAGGGTCACTGAGGCGGCAAGAGTGCAAGGTCAGAATCGCAAGACCGCAAGACGGCAAGACTCAAGAGTGCAAGAGCAGAGAAGAAGACAAGACAAGACACGGATCGCGATCTGCTTACGCATCGCCGCACGGCCCGCAGATCCCGCACCGAGTCGCGTCGCATGGTCACGGAGTTGCCGCTCTCACGGTCACCCCACATCCTTGACGGCTTGACCTCGCTTCCCCTTCCTCCCTTTCTCTTCAAACCCACTAACCCGGTGACTCGTTTCGGTGCCATAGCGGAGCGGAGGAGGAAGATAAGATCTTACCACGGGGTGACTAGGTGAGGCCGTGACCGTGAGGGCGTGATCTTTGGTAGATCGGACGTGAGGAGGCACGAGGCCGGCGAGGCACACAATCCGCGTGAGGCACCAAATGGAGATCTTGATTCTTGAGCAGATCGAGCAAACTCGGGACTCGACCACCTCAGCAGTCAGCATATGGCAAAAATCATTGGGGACACTTTGAGAAAAGAGATAAAGACTAAAGAGTTAAAGACTCGGAGAAAAAGAGAAAAAGGCATGCATAAAGCCAAAAGCAAAAGGTGAAGAATCTAATTTTTCTGATGTACTTTGATTTGATTCTCTGAATTTTGTTTTTTAAGAAGATTGAACGGGATTGCGGTATGATGCGGCCCGTTGCGGACGAACGGCGTTACGATGCGGACGCAACGGCGTTGCGTTGCGGCCGTTGCGGGTGATTTCGAATCACACCGCAATTGCGGCGTGATGCGGTTGCGGTGAGTCCCGCAACCGCAATATTGCGGCCGCATTAGCGGTTGCGGACCGCAATTTAGAACCCTGCATGTGACAAGAACCTTGTACCCTCTTCCATACATACGAATCCTTTCCAGTTTCTGTTTATGTTGGAGTCCTAGTTCACCAAACTCTGTTTCACTATGTCCCTGCACCCTTTCCCCAACTCCACTACCATATCTGCCGCACCTTTTATAAATTTCATCGCACGCTCCTTCACCTTCACCCTCTCCCATCCATAATGATGCTGACCCAAACTCAACCACCGACTTCTACAATAAAAAGAAAAGGGCGACGGGACGAGAGAGACAAAATTTAAAGAGGGGTCAAAAGTACTCGGAGCAACATGAAAGCAGGAATTTTATTGGTTTCTCCTTAGCTGTATTCTCCCATGTTATTCAAGATAGTGTTATTATTCTCTCCTGTGTTGTAGTTTATTCCACTTAGTGAAAATCCTTTACTATTATCCAGTGGTTTTTCCATTAGTAGTTGATGGTTTTCCACGTAAATATTGTGTTTAGTTTCTTTCTTTTCACCTCTTATTTTAGTTGTGTGATATTATTCCCTCGTCCTAGTACCAATATTAGGATGCGTTCTTAAATGGAAACTTGAGTGAGTGGCTTATGGTTAATACGCAAAGCACGTCCTTGATGCATGGTGACTTGCAATGGAATATGGTCTTTGGTAATTAACTTTGGCAGATGTGGTATTTTCATAACATGGTGGTGTTTGAAAACCGTCCCTTTGTGCCTAACACGGTCTTCCAGGCAGCTTTGTTTCAGGCCCATTCTTGGAAGCAAGGACAACGCATGAAACTAGTACACAGGGTGCGGCAGTGGCGGACCAAGGGACGGGGGAGGGCCATGGCTCCCCCACAAATTTTTTTTTCTTGTATTTTTTTATATAGAAAATTATGTATGACACCTTTGAAATAAACTGTGCATCATATATAACAGGTAAAATTTACAAACTATCTTATATTTTATGAATTAAAGTCATATATACTATTAATGTAAAATATTTTACACTAACATTCATTAATATTTTGATATGTATGTTTTAAATTTAACAACTAAGAGAGAGAAATAACAATAATGTTGATTTGTCAAAATGTTATTTAAAGTCAGTGTAATTTTTTTTACACTGACAGTGTATATAAATTAAAATCATATTTTATTTTGTGAAATATTATTATTAGACCATGTTGATTTATAAATATTCAAATAGTTAAACAAAAATCACGCATGACACCTGTAAAATAATTTGTATAATATATATGATATGCAATGCCCACAAACTATGATATATAATTTTTGTGGAATATTATCATTAGACTCTATTATTTTAAAAATATTCAAATAGTTAAACAATTTCATCAGAACGAGTATTATTTCCAACTTAACATCATTAGGGCACACTATAATTATGTTTCTTCTCTCCGGTGTGTATATGCTTCAAGCTTCCTAATCTCCCTTGCGTGCATCCACTATTGCAAAATTAGTGAACATTAACTAGAACTTCACAAATTGGATGTTTACTTACTTTATATTTTTTAGGGATAAAATTATGTATCATTATTATAAATTTTAAATATATTATTTTGACATACATCTAGTGGCTCCCCTGACTTTTTTGCTCAAGGTCCGCCCCTGGGGTGCGGTATAGAGAACAGCTAGTGGGGTGGAACTTTCATCCAATCTCATGGGTAAAAATTAATGTTGATGGTTCTGTGAAATGGAATAGTGCTATGGTTTCCTGTGGTGGTGTGTTTCGAAATGATACAGGGCCGTGGATAAATGGCTTTGCTAGTAGGGACGGACCTAGAAATTTTATGTTGTGGGAGTAAAACTCATAAATTTATAACGTAAAAAATATAACATATCATTTCTAAAAGTATAAACATATATCATAATTATCCAGGAATTTTATGTTGTGGGAGCAAAACTTAGTATTTTTTATGAGACTCTATATTGCTTTTAAGTAATTTATTTCAATAAAACACATACGTATAATTTATTTAGAAAAGTTGTTGACATTTAAGTGGGGGCATTTGCTCCCACACTCATGGCTATAGGTATGTCCCTGTTTGCTAGGAAGCTAGGCTCTTCAAATGTCTTGATGGCAGAGTTGTGGGGCATTTGTACTGTTCTTAATATTGCTTGGGAGAACACCTACCAAAAGTATGGGTGGAAAGTGACTCCGCGGTGGATGTGGGTCTTTGTTACAAATGGGTGTCCTAACACCCATCCTTATGCCCTAATGGTGAAGCGAATTGGTGATTTGTGCACTCATTCTTAGGAGGTTCGCATAACCCACACATGGCAGGAAGGAAATCGAATAGCTGATTTCTTAGCTAACTTAGCTCAGTCTATGGAGTTGGGCTTACATGTCCTTAGTACCCCACCGGATGGGTGTGTGCCCCTCTTGTTCCAGGATGTGATAGGGGTGTCTTTGCCCCGTTTTATTGCTGTGTATTTTCTTTGTGGGCTCTAGCCCTCCTTGTTACCAAAAAAAATACTCCAATTTTTTAGAGAGGATTGAAAGCCAAGGCCCTGACTCAGTATTAAAGGACAAACGTCTAAAATGGGAGAGAGAAAATTGTCCATATATCGTCTTTGCAACATCAACTAGCGTCATCGTACCACTTGCATGGGTTTCACAAAAATGTTAGAACTTTTCTAATAATTCTTATGGGCTACAATCAGTTGTGGTTTTTGATTTGCAAAAAACAAGCTAATGATATGATCTATTTGATGATACTTAAGCCCGCTAATATGGTGATTTATTTGTAATGGGCTATTGACACCTAATACTGATCTGAGTGGGTGATAGTATATGCCTTAACCTATTGGCCCGTAATGGGAGGTGCTTAGGGTTATTGTTATTATTATATATAGTTGGCTAGATCTTCTTTGTCGCCACGGCTAATATAATTAGTTGCTCCATGGCTTGCCCCATTGACTGTGAATTGGGAGTGTGTGAGAATTTTAATCGTTGGTTAGTGATTATGTCTTCAACTAGGTAAGTACCAAAATCGATGTTCTAAGTTCATATAATGTGGTCCACGAGGCTTCAATTTTTATCTTACATTTGGTATCATAGCCATTGTTATATGATTTAGAACCTGATTGTTTAACATGATCATGTTTTAAATTTTGTTGAATTTTCTAGTTCCATTTTTTTTTATAATTGATTTTCATTTTTTTATTATGTGGGTTTTGCGGAAATTGTTTTCGACAAATTGGAACCCGAATCTATGGGGCTTTTGTAGAGCATGATTTTATAAATCCATTGACACAAGAATCACGAATCTTCGTTCACTATGGAAGGAGAATTTCGAAAAATACAGTAGCGTTAAGATTCACATGACTTGCATTTTTAAAGCTTGAAATCGCATGTTTTAATTGTTAAAATTTGGGATTTTTCCTTTAAAATATCACAAATATGATTTTGTGTAAAACCCATGTGAAATCGCGACTAAAGGAGGCCAAAATCGGAGCAAGAGAATTTGGAACAGTAACTGCATTGTTTTTTAACTTTTCTGTCAAATTTTTGGCTAGAGGTTGAAGATGATACCAGCTTGGCGAAGCCCACTCGCGGGATGCGGAGAGTGAGAGAGAGTGCGCTCTCTACGGTCATTGGTTTTTCATGCCGTTTTTTGCGTTGTGCTCTATTTTATGTGCTTGGTTTTACTATATTTTTTTTCATAATTTTTCCACTGTAATAAATATTTTTTTTTTATAAAACACAATGCATTATATTGCTTATTTAATTATTTTATGGGTGAAATTTAAATAAAAAAATATGTTGGAAAAATAATTGACCATATTTTGGATTTTATGGTGATGATCACTCTCCCTGGATGACATTGTGATACTACATGCTCTTTACTTTTGATATATGCTAAATTTATTTATTTATTAAGGTGTATCTTGTTATTAAAACTGTTTAAGTGAAAAACATGTAAGGAATGCTTTTAATATTGATATGTGACCAGTATGGGTGCTATTTTGATAAACTACCTTCTTGTGTTTTGTGTCATGGTTTGGACAAGAGAAAAGTGATTCTTGTGCAAGAGTTTTCAGTTACCTGCCCAAATGACATTATTGCGTGTTATGATTGGAAGTTTAATGTGGATGGAGTTAATGGGGAATGCATTGGGCTAAGGAATTTGTCTGCCCAAAGGGGACAACTTTCTGAACTCAGTGTGTGCTCATTGATTAACTCATCTGAGGTTTTGACCTTGGTTGTTACCTTGGTTTGTGCATTCTGCCCAAAGAGGAATGTACTATTTTATTGGCCTCGTTGTGATAGCATCTTTTATTTGAGCTATATCTTGCCATATTATTTGTTCTAATGCATTCGTGTTTTGTCTTAGCAGTGACTTTTTCCTGTGAACAATTGTTTTGCTTCAATTGAATTTTTTTTATTGGCTCAAACTATAACAGGTGGAAGGAAGACTTGATTTTCTCTTAAGGAATTGTTGATATTTGATATGAGTTCTGTTATTGTTATCTAACGTTTGATTTTATGAGTCATTTGAAAAGTTATATAAAGTTGATGATACCATTAAATTCACTTTCACTTTTGTTGGCTCTACACACAAGACTGGGCGACACGGTCTCGGAGGTTAGTTATAAAATATATTTTTTCTTGCCATTGATGTATTGTATATGTATTTATATACAAGAGTGTAACATTCTTTTAGAATGTTGTGACATGGAAATTATTGGGCTCCTTTATTTGCATGATTTTGGAAAATTATTTCTAGTACACAATCATATTATTTTTCATTAATGGTGATTATTGTCACTCAATTATTTGAAAGACTTGGAAAGATAATATTTGATATATATGGATTTGTGCTCTCTATGAGTGATATAAACTATATAAATTTGGAAATATATTTTGCATGATAAATACAACAAGTGTGTTTATGTGATATCACAAGTGAGATAATGTCCATTTTGGAAAGCCTTGAATAATTATGCCTTGAATATCCATTGGATGGTTAAATTGGTACTTATGCACATATTTTGTTTCCTTTTTAGAATTTGATTATTTATATTATGTTATAATCTTTCATGGTTATTACTATAATTAAATTGGAGATTGTAGGGAGCATGTGTGAGCTATTTTAAGTGCTCCCTCTTAAAACGAGATCCATTATTTAAATGTGATTTTGGTATATTGTTTGTATTTTCCGCTGCGTAAATATCTATATTGAAAAAATGGATCTAGTTTATTTATTCTTCCAGCTGATATTAAGAAAATAAAATACTGGAAAGAGAATATACCATAATCTATATATGTGCATGATATTGTGTACTTGGTTGATGTTATGAAAGTTAATACTTTTAGCCTATATCATATGTTTTAAAGTGTCAAATTGCTTAATTGTGAGCTCATATTTGGATTGTTGTACGTGCAAAACTTATGGAATGCTGTTGGATTTAAATTCATGATCAGTAGAGGTGTTTATTGTTGATGCGCCTTCTTATGGACTGTATCATGGTTGAAGGCAAGAGAAATTGATTCTTGGGTAAAAGTATTTCTTTGATTATGATGGGTAATTACCGCCAAAGTGAGATTACTCATTATTAATTGGTGGGGTTTCTTTTTATCATTAGAGGAATGCTTCTGGTTGTTACGTGGAATTACCTGCCCAAAGGGGGCTACTGTGTGTCATAATTAGAAGCTGATTTACGATAAAGTTATTGGAGGTGCAATGGTCCAGGAGATCCATCTGCCCAAAGGGGATAGATTTCTAAACCCAATGTATGATCATTGAGTAACTCATTATCGATGATTGTGGATAAAGTTATTGGAGGTGCACTGATCTAGGAGGTTTGTCTACCCAAAGTGGATAGATTTCTAAATCCGGTGTATGCTCATTGAGTAACTCATTATCAAAGATTGTGGATGAAGATAATGGAAGTGCATTGGTCTAGGGGATTTGTCAGCCCGAAGGAGACAATTTTCCGAACCTAGTGTATGCGCATTGATTAACTCATATGAGGTTCTGACTGTGGTTGCAACCTTGGTTGCACATTCTGCCCAAAGGGGATGTGTTGTTATATTGGCCTCAAAATAGCATGATTTAAGCTGAAGTTATGTCTTGCCTTGTTGCTTAGCTTAACACATTTCAAGTTTTGCTTAACAATCATTTTTTTTAAATAACAACTATGTTTCTTAGTTTGTTTTGGAGCATGATTATTTCTAATTTTATAAAGACACGTGTCTGAGAAAAATGTGTTTTGCTATAATAATTTTGAAAAGAAAGAAATAATGGTTTCAAGTGTTTACTGTTTTTGGTCATGAAAGAGACTTATGTTTTTTAAACCTTACTCTTTTGGTTAGGTTATTACCTAATGGAATTGATTAAATTATGATGCACATCATATGTATGAAGCTTGTCGTCACTATGTATCTATCATAATTTTGATCAAGGATATCTGGATGATACGTGTAATTGTGATTTAATTATTAAAACACATATTGTGTAGCTGTCTTTTTTTTTGATTAGTGGCATATGTTTGCTATCTATATGTTTGGCTCTTTATGTCTTGAGCATGATATATTATAGAATGTGTTAATTTTGGAAGTCTATGTGAATGTTTGGTCATGAAAGTGATTTGTTTACATAGCTTGGAAGGACTTTTAGTCATTGTTTTACAGGATATATTTTCCGAATTATTACATATGAACACCACCCTAAAAGGAGGCCACCATATGTTATAATTCTGGTGAATTTAATGTAGTACGCTTGCAAAAATACAATGATCTTAGACTTATTGTGTTCTATTGTGTTAGTCACAACGACTTGGATACATGTTTGCCTAAAGGAAACATTAGTTGAGTTGGGTTGTAGTCTAATGTGTTAGCTTCATGGTTAAGAGACTTTTTGATATATATATTTTTTTGTATTGCCCAAATGAGAGTATTTAGTGGATGATAATATCCTCAAATGACTTGTGTTGTTAATGACTAGATTTTATGTTACATTTGAGGATCTTATCAACTGGTATATTTGTTTGAAGATATATGAATTGGAAGATTTTATTATATATCTTATCTCAGTTGATTTCCTACTTGAAATCATGATTTTACTATAAAATTTATTTATTGAAGATTTATTGTGAGCTTTGTAAATCTAACATGGCTGGATCTTGACATCAGTGGGAGGATTTTGACTTTCGTAATTATTTGATGTCAAGAATGATAGTAAAAATAATTTGCTGAAATATATGATTTTGGGATATTTTTTGATATTTTGGATATAGAAATACCTTTGAATATCATAGATCTCTTATGCAACCTATTGATCTAGAAGTCATATGATATCATAATCATGATATGAATATTTGATGCTTTGACCAAAATCTTCAAGTTTCTTTAACAAAACTAATTTTGTGCATTTTGTTGCATGCTATGTTGTTACGTACCACATAAAGTGTTTGGTTGAGAAACTTGTGACATGACTTCACATTGAAAATTATTGTGATAATAATGATACCTTAAAATGGCGTTAAGCATTTGGAAGTGAAACAATTGATGTCAAATATATTTTGAAAACTAAAAATATGATGGTTAAACACGTTTGTGTTGATTTTGTGTTAGTTGTTACATTAGTCAAGGGACTCAGGCCATAGAGTTTAAAAATCATGTTGAGAACATGAGCATTATGAGTTCATATAATATGCTTGGTTAGTGGGAGCTTGAGTTTTATGTGACTCTTCTCTATGATGTCATATTTTTATTTTTGAACACTTTGGTGTTTCTTGTGACATTTTCCATTTGATTTGAGAAATTAATGATAAGTTGAATATTGTTTTATATACTTTTGTATATGTATATCAAATGTGAAAATTTAAAGCTCGGTGTCATTAGGACCACTATGCTCGTGGTTGACACCATGTTGGAGCTGAGACATTCTTATTTTGAAAGCTCGGCATTGGGACCTTTATGCCCATGGTCGATGCCATGTTGGAGCTGAGGCATTATGATTTTTATGCTTGGTGTCTTTGGGACCACTATGTCCGTGGTCGATGCCATGTTGGAGCTGAGGCATTATGAATTTTTAAGCTCGGTGTCGTTGGGACCACTGTGCCCGTGGTCGATGCCATGTTGGAGTTGAGGCATTATGAATTTGAAAGGCTCGGTATCGATTGGACCATTATGCCCGTGGTCGATGCCATGTTTGAGTTGAGACATTATGTATGCTGAAGCTAGGTGTTGTTGGGGCCATTGTGCACGTGGTCGACACCTTGTTGGAGTTGAGGCATGATCGTTATTTTATTAACCATGTAGTTTCTTTGGCATTCTGGCATTTGAGAGAAACTGAGGACTGACAAAGAAAATGACAGTATGGCTGTTGGATCACATTGACATGTCATTTTCTTGCTACACTCCACACTGATGACTAGTCGACCGAGTCCGTAATATTTGTAACTATGGAAGGTCTCATATCAATAAAGGGTATGACTATCGCCATGATTCGATATTACTTGGCTTTTGTTGGATGGAGTCTTAATTAGGTGTTGCATCATGGGATCATTTGTTTTGTGGCCACATTAAATATGTTATTAGCCCGAGAGTCGTTTTCGAAAATGTTTTCTACAAATTAAAATTACACAATTGATTTTGCCAAAGTGGGAGAATGTTAGGATTTTTCTAATAATTCTTATGGGCTACAATCAATTGTGGTTTTTGGTTTGCGAAAAATGGGCTAATGTTATGATACATTTGATGATGCTTAAGCCCGCTAATATGGTGATCTATTCGTAATGGGCTATTGACACCTAATACTGATCTGTGTGGGTGATAGTGTGGGCCTTAACCTATAGGCCCGTAATGGGAGGTGCCTAGGGTTATTGTTATTATTATATATAGTTGGCTAGGTCCCCTTTGCCGTCACGGATAATATAATTAGTTGCTCCACGGCTTGCCCCATTGACGGCTATGAATTGGGGGTTAGTGATTATGTCTTCAACTAGGTAAGTACCAAAATCGGTGTTCTAATTTCATATAATGTGATCCATGAGGCTTCAATTTTTATTTTACAAAAAATTCCATCACACCATTGATGAAGGTCACGTCCCAGTAATTCCTATTTGAATTTTCGTACTTTAAAAAAAATGAAAGACTAAGAAAATACATTATTCAAAATCATGTTTATACTACAAACTATACTGTTTTCTATAACTTCCGAGTCTATGAAGATCTTGATTGCATTATTAATAAGATATAGCGTAGAATTTTAAACTGTTATTAATCTTAATATTTTCTATTGAGCTGTAAAAATGCAGCAGTATTAAAATTTTTGGAGAAGAACTTTGTTGCTTTTATGATTCTACCACCCCGAGATTATTTTAGTCTCCATATTTATACACGAGATATCCTCTGGTACCAAACAAATCTTGATACGCTCCATTGATCAGTTTTTTTCGATCATTTTTTTCCATTGATTAATTTACTAAGAGGAATCTTCGCAAGAAATGGGCATTGACTTTTTGACCTGAGTGGTGTAACTTCATTTGTAAATTATCAAAATGGTGTAAGTTGAAAATATTTTAACTGATTGGGGTAAGTCATACATGACATATACGAGTTCAAAGTCGTATATGTCATGTACGATTTCATTTTTTGGCTTTTATTATAAAATAATTGAAGTCGTACTTGATATGTACGATTTTTGTTTCTCTCCCTCAACGATTGCAAAAGAAGTCGTAGACATTAAGTATGATTTTTATTATTTTATAAAAAAAAAGCTAAAAAGTGAAGTCGTACATGACATATACGACTTCAAGTCGTATATGCCATATCGACTTACCCCAATCAAATGAAATCTTTTCAACTTACACCATTTTCATAATTTGCAAATGAAATTACACACCCATGTCAAAAAGCCCAAGAAAGGCCTTCATTTCGAAATGTCCTAGAATACATCCAATTGGAAAAATAATGAGAGAGACCATTTATGCATTCAAACCAAATATTAGTTCAGAACCCACTGAATAAGAGCCAATCTGTTTCATGATTGTTCCAGCCTTGACTCAATCTAAAATTCGTAAGCATATCAAGACCAGACACTGCCAGTGGCAAACAATTTTCCCATTAACATAGCCCAATCAAAGCTTTTATTCCACAAATATCACATCTGAAAATATAAAATAGTGATAAATATATTGGGTGTTTGAATACTGTGTAACGTTGAATGTGCAAGAGTACAGCTTGTAATTTATATAATAACGTTCTTTTTTATTCAAAAAAAGAAAAGAAGATAAATACATTGAGTAAAACTTAAGTTAGTTTTATATGAAGAGACAACGGACTTATAAAAATAAACTTATGTAAAAAAAATATAAAAAATAATTTATGATCTTTTTATAAGTGTTTTTTAGCTTATGTCAATAAAATTGTCAGAGAAATTTATAAAAATAAATTGTTTTTAACTTGTTTGAAAAAAAAAACTTATTAAATAAACACTTAATTAAACCATTTATCTGAAGGTACTCTATCTTTTTAGTCCTTAATTAAAAATCTTAAAATAAAATTTAAGTGATGTGTTTCTTTTTATGAATTGTGATATATTTAATTATTAGAAGTCTTCTATCACTAACCTCATTTCCACTTAGTTAACACTGTTTTGTTTCATGCCCAACTCAAGTCAACATCAACAAGCATCACTGCGTTGGTAGAATATATTGTTTCTTCCAACATTGACGAAGGTCACGTCCAACATGTTATGTAATTTCCATTACTTGAAAATTTTTTATTTTAGAAAACGAAAGGACAAAAAAAATTTTGATGTGTTAGATAAACAACTAAAATGGGAGAGAAAAATATGTCCAAGTCAACTTAACATCAACTAGCATCACTGACTCACTGTTTTATAAAAAATTCTTCCCACATTGACGAAGGTCGCGTCCCACATATGTTAACAAGAGTTTGCGTAAGAAAAGTAATAAATAAACAAAAACATTTAAATATTTAAATAATAAAACACACAAATTGTCAAGGGGAGTAAAGAATTCAAATAAAAAATAGGTATTATAATGTTACATTATATCACTAACCTCAATTCGACCTGTTGCTCTATGGATTGACGACTATCTCCACAGATCAATACGGATCTTCAGCATGTTTTGTCCCCACTCACACTTTTCCTGAGAAAACTTCCCAGGAGGTCACCCATCCCAGAATTGCTTCTTAAGTGATGGGCTCCCGAAAAGAAGATGCATCTTGTTAGTATAGGTAGTACCAATTAATTCATATAAGCCTTCCTCAACTGTATAGTCCCATACCTACACAGTCTCATGATCCCTCTCATTCGGGTGTGTAATCGGTTCATTCATGTCTCCCTCCGCCTAGAAGCCTGCCAGGAGCCGCTCCTTGTCCGTGCCTTCTTGCACCGGCGACTACTCCCCGCCCTCGTCGACACCCGGGTGTTTCACGACCTATAGTCGATAAGGACTAATTTAAAATAGAGTGAACATTGAAAACATTAATTAGAGATTACATAAGGAATTGAGAAATAGTGCAGAACCTCATGAAGACCACTAATTATTAGGAAAAATTGAGTTTAAAAAAATTGATTTATGTTTGGAAATGTTATTGTAAAAGTGAGTTTAGAAGAATTATTTTTGTTTGAATATAATAAACTAGAATCACTTTTGATGTGTAATTTACTATAAATGACATGAATATTAAAAGCAAAGCGTATAGCACTGGTTATGGTTTATATAGAAATTGTGTTCGGTCTCCCAAAATCTATGCGTGGTTTCTCGAAAATTATATGGCGACTGTACTGATTATCGGATAAAATGACGGAAGACAATCCGGGTCCAATATTTAATTTTTGCTAAATTATTTTTGACATAGTAGCCACAAGGATAAACATAGTTTAATGTTGATGATATTTTGTAAAATAATCGGTTTTTCCTCTTTCTAACCAATTAAACACCTTGGATTCATACCAATTTCTCTAATTTGTGGAACTAAATTCAGAAGCAAAATCCATGGAGTATATGAATTTTAAAGAAGAAAGCATTTTAAACATTTTCACTTTGAAAAAACTGCTTTCTAGCTGTAAAAGATTTGAATTGAATTTCTACCAGAAGCGATGCACAATACATGGTCCAAGAATAACTTTTGCACGCCCATGCACTCTGGTGGTGATAGAGAATGATGCTTATCCTTGTATTTGAGGTCAAGGAATCCTCCAGAAAGTAGAGAAAGGAATTTGGGAATAGTGCTTTCTTGCCTTTTTCATTCAATATCATACTATTGAAAGAGTACATCAGCAACCAATCATTGGTTGTCCTTAATTCCAGGAAAAGTAAACGCTGAAAGTGAAATACAATGCAAAAGGAAATAACTAACAATGGAATAATATCTTGGCAAGAATAAGATTCTTAGGGGTGATCATGAACCTGTGACCCACCCGAACCCGACCTAACCGTTTTAAAATTTGGTGAATTGGGCGGATTCGGTCGGGTCGGCGGGTTCAGCGGGTGAAGAAAAAAGGTTAACACGGTTAACATCGGCGGGTTCGGTTCCACAAAAATTCATCCATCGGTAACCGAACCCGACCGATGCATTTCATTCTAATGATCTATAGTTCTATACCAATCTTTTCTTCTTTCTGTATCAGGCAAGAAAAACACTAAAGCAGACCTCAACCAAAAAAAGACAAGAAAAGTAGATCTTCTCCTTCGGTCCTTCCTCCTTGCCGAGCCACCCTCCACCGCCGTGCCATCCTTGCCCGGCCAACCTCCACCGATGTGTCATCCTTTCCTCCATCAGCGCAGCCCAGATCTGATGCATGCATTGGCAGATTCGTCTCGCCTCATCTTCTCTGAGCCGCACCTTTCTCGTTTTCTCCAGATTCGTGAAGTCCCAGTCCGGTGCGTCCGAGTTCCGTGTGCTTCCACCGCGACCACCGGCGACGCCGCACCGCGAATCGTACCCACTACAAGTCTCTCGCCACGCCACCGCCATAGATCCGAACTCCATGACGCGAATCGAACCATCTCCACTGGCACGGCAAGCCACGATCGGCACCCTCGCTGTTGACTCAGTGCAATCATGGACAAGGTGGAGAGGGTGTCGTGGATAAGGGACTCAAGGGAGAAGACGAGAGTCGAGATCTGATCTGTGAGGGTGTCGTTGGCTACTTGGCTTTGAACTTTCCAGTTTCCACTCTCCAGATCTGATCTATGTTCTTCTTTTTTTAAAACTTTTTTTTGTTTTTTTTAAATAAAAAAAAGCAGGCTGGGCTCTGTTTTTTTTTTCTTAAATAAAAAAATAAAATAAAAATATTGACCCGCTGCAAATCACCCGACCCGCCCGCCACCCGACCAACCCGCAACCCGACCAATCCGATGTATAGATGGGCGGAAATGGGTTCCATTTTTCCTACATCAAACCCGTCCAAACCCGACAATCCCAGCCCGAACCCGCCCGATGCTCACCCCTAAAGATTCTAACAACCTAGTGACTCAGCACAGTCACACAGGGAATGCCTTCTCTTGCTAAACCTTCACACATAGTCTTGGAGATGGCTAGGCCTTTTAGTAACACGTTTGGGCCGCTCTTTGGTGTCACTTGAAGGGCCTGGGTCTTGTGGCCTATCAGGTGGTGTCACTCATATAGGTGTAAGGATTTGGGTTTTGTTATTCCCACCCCATAAATTACTATTCCCACCTCTCTCTTTAATATTTTTTCACTGTTTTACCCATATTACCCCTAACCCCTCACCTACTCACACAACTTTCTAACCCTTAAACCACTCCCACCCCACTTCTTTGTTTTAAACTCTCACCTCCTTCTAGTTCTCACGGATTCCTCTTCCAAACCAATCAGCCAGTGACAACGACATAGAGACGACAAAGAAAAGCTTTCCATTTTTTTAACTTACAAAAGTGGTATTGTTTAAAATTTTTGAAACAAATACTTAATTATAATAATCAAGGTAACTTAATTATATTAATAAGGATTATTTTTAAATTATAATCATAATTAATCCTAAATATTAATAAATTAGTTATATTATTATTGATAAGATTAGTCATTAATAATAATAATAATATTTATTAATTATTAATCAACAATAAATAAAAAATTAAATAAAAATTAACACTTATGAAAATTATAGTTTCCATAAATCTTAATTTTGTGGACACTTACGAAAATTATAGTTTCCGTAAGTATAACTTCTTTACACAAAATAAAAATATGAGAATAAAATTTCAAATAGGAACTATGGTTTGTCTCTACCATGACAATTGATATCAAACACTGTGACCTTCAGGTCCAAATAGACTGCTCTAATCAAAGACTTTTCAAATAAGAACAAAAGACTACTAATTATCAATCAGTGAATGGACAATTGGACAAATGTGCTAGCAACTTAAGGTGAGGACGTGTGTTGTCCCACAGGCCGACAAATGAAATTCCATTCTCATTCAATTTTCCATATAAACCAAGCACACTATGATGCTATTTTCCTAGTTCTTTTTACTCCTACGGTTCTTCCAGAACCCACCAGATATCATTTTTTCCACTAGGATTAGTTCAATTTTTTTTTTTTAATAGAAGGTTCACTATACGTATTAATTGTGTAAAGAGCTCATTTTATACCAAAAATAAAATTCATTTTCTTATATATACAAATGCAACCTTAATTGGCATACTTGTGACCTTTAAGATTAAAGATATATACTACCATACACTAATAAGAAAAATTGAAATTGTTGCGAACCAAATAATGTGTAACACCCTGATTTTCGCTGCTTCCTAATATCGGTAATAAATATATAAACATATATTTTTATCCGAGACTCGGAAAATAATTTTGGGTAAACCACTATCATTTCTATATCATACTTCATATTATAAGGGTTACAATGAAATTTTGGGTTGAAAATTCAGATGAAACCCGATCTGCGTTTTCACTGACAGTAAAAGTTTACTGCTCAGAAAACCTAATTTTAATTCGTGAACGAGATGAAAAATGTTTTTATCGTATTTTCTACGATACTGGAAGTTTTGAAAAATTTAGCGTAAAAATTAAAATATTATATTTGCTGCGGGCGAATACGTCAAGATCTCTCAAGGAAAAACCTGCGTCAGATGAACCAGGGAGTCAGCAACGGGGCTGAGGTGATGGATTTGACTGATGTGACAGGCATTTATGACGATCCTATCCGCGTCATAATGGTCATAATGGCGCATTTATGACAAATGAATATTTTGCCTGGAAATGACGATTTTACCCTTGGCTCTTCATGAATTTTTCAAGCCATGCCATTGTAAATTTGGACAAAAATGCCCCAAAACCCACGGCTCCCCCTCTTTAGCAACACACTTTGGCAAATTTCTTCATTTCTTCATGTCATCTCCTTCCTCCAAACACAATGTTTTCTTAAGAACACATAAGAACAACCATAGGTGTTCATACTTGCCAGATTTTGCATAGCGATTCTGACCATTTTCTATTCTGAATCTCGAAAAACTTTCTACATGAAAGTTGTTCATATTTCTCTCTTCTTTCCAACGACATAAAGAACATCAAAAACGGATAAGTATATTGAGAGATATGTCCAAATTACCGAAACTGCTCTAAACTTCTCAAGAACACTTAGAACACCAAAGCTTGATTTTGTGAAGCAAGTCCTTGGATCTTCACTTGTTTTTGATCTTCAAGAGGTGAATCCTATTCTCCTTCCCTAATCATGTTTATGTTCTTCAATAAGTTTCATGGTTCAAAGTCTATTTCATCTATGTTCATCATTTTAAGTTTCTAGATCTAAAACTTTGAAAATTCATAACAAATTCTAGAAAAATCTCATGATGTTGAAACCACTTCTTATGTTCTTATAATCATGTATACTGTATGTATCTAAGAGCATGTGATGATCAAAAATTTTCTTCCCTTGAAACCCATCTTGGCCGAATCCTAGAGGAAAGGATGGATGGAGTTTTTGTTCTTGCTTTTGATGTATGATCATGTCTTTCATCATACATACTTGTATACTTGTTGAATCGTAGTTGGTTCATTAAACTAAAAATCCTAGCCTCATGGACATGTGTTGGCCGAATCTACCATTTAGAGGATTAGGATGGTTTTGATTCTTAACTTTGTTGTTTAGCCTTAATCCATTTCCTTAAGTATATTAGGATCATTAATCCATGACTTAAGCAAGTTGGAGATTTTGAGCCACCAAACCCTAAGGAGGTCGTGACCTATTAGAGAGGGTTAGGTGTTTGTTTTACTTGTTTTGATTGGTTGTTTGGATGTGTTGTTGAAGGTTAATTGTTCTACGGCGTATGAGGGTTTCTGACAACCGACAGAGTTCTGTTAATTTCACCGAGGAGCTTCAATAGGTAAGGGGAGCTTACCTGAGGGATTTTCTCAATAACTATTTGCTTTTAGTGTGGTTTATATGATTTATAGGTGGTTGTGGTTATTTGTTTATGTTGTTTACGTTGTGTTGTTTATCTGTGTATCGGTGATTGATATGCTTTTAATTTATTTAATTATCTGCAGTAGTATATTATATTGCTATGATGCATGATCTAACTGGTGATATAATTCTGATGATGTTGTTGAATGTTGAATGTTGAGTGTTGTTTGAGAGGCCTGACAGTGGTCAGTGCACATCCGATTAATCAGATAAAAGCTTTAATAAGTTGTGAAAAGATTATAATCAATGTTTTATGGGAAATGTTGGAATATAATAGTGGTGGAAAATATTATTTTGGAAAAATAATGAGTTTTGAGAAATATTATTATTTTAATGATTAATTAGTATAAAAGTAATTTATGAGTCACGGTGAGAGCGTAACCGTGAAATTTTTTTTGTACTGCTAATTTTTACGTAAGAAATTACGTAATATTATAAAAAGTTATTTTGTGAAATTAATATTCGAAAATATCTTATTTATCAAAAAAATATTATTAAAAAAAGTCGAAGTTTGACTTTAAAACTTTTTCTTGGAAAATGATAAACGACGACAAGTTTCGAAATTATTTACGGTGAAAGTTTAAAAACAACAGTACTTATTTTGAGAAGAGATTTAATCTGAATTGATTTAATTTTTAGAGCTGAAGTTTCAGTAAAAGAGTTCTTGATGATTTGACGTTTTACAAACGAATTTCAAGTAGAAAGGATTTTCTGTAAATGAGTTTACTCAATGACGTATTTCCGGTAACTTGGATAAGTTGCGGAGATTTTATTTTGGATTTGTTTTCACGGATGAAAAATGATGTAAATGACGATATATAACTTAGTAACCGAGATGTCGGGGTACTAGTGTTCTTAAGACGTTGTCTTATTTTGGATTTGTTTTTCACAAACAAAAACGATGTAAAACGATGGTATGGAACTTAATAACCGAGACGTCAGGGTATTAAGGTTCGTTGTGTTGTAAACTGGGTATCTACTTAAAGAAGTTAAAACGTTTTGAGATGTTTTCTATTACCACGAACCTAAGACTGATTGCAAGGTCTAGCGGCTTCGTGATTGAGCACTCGGACTTTGAGGTCCTGTGTTGTTAATAAAAGTTGTAAAGATGTTTAAAACGATGTTGGGTCGTAAGCTTTTGAGAGCTTCGATGTTTAAAACGATGTTGGGTCGTAAGCTTTTAAGAGCTTCGATGTTTAAAACGATGTTGGGAGCTTCGATGTTTAAAACGATGTTGGGTTGTATGCTTTTGAGAGCTTTGACAAATAAAGATATAACACAAAGAAAAGTGTTGAGAAAAAAGTGTTTTCTTGCATGCATTTGGCAGACGTGCCATGATCAAACGAGTGATTACCTTGCGGCGTCATGGTAGATCATACCAACGATGTTCTTATTGTGCCGGGTGGACAATGAGGCCCCATCTACGTTGTTAGCACCTGTGCCATGATGCTGGACAGTGTGTGATGGGTTTTGGCTGTGTGCCTGTGGCTGTGTGCCGGTAACTATCGAGTCTGATCAACTCATCACGAGGTTGGAGATATCTCATGAGATTAGGTGTGAATGTTTAGATGATGTATTGAAGTGTTCATGCATGGTTTTCCAACGTTGATGTTTTGGGTGTGAACTCATTGATAAATTATGTGATATAATATGAATGAATACATTGTTATAAACATGTATATGTGTATGTGCCTTCTTTTGTGTTGCGCATTTAGTTATGGTGATAAATCCATATATTGGTGTCTCACCCTTACAAACATATCAGAGTCGTACAAGGGGTATGATCCCTACAAGAAGAAGAATGTTGTCTAGTTCGAGGCATGCTGTGATGCTGCTATTGGCTGTAGTGTCTGTTAGTTACGACCAGCTTAGGTCCTATTATGTTATATTATGTTTTGAGGATAAAACTGATTATGATTTAGGTGTGAAAACATATGAGGCAGTATAGTTGTATGACTTATATACATTGTGTATTTAAGTGTGATATGATTACGTTGTTGTTGTTATGAGGTTAAAAGAAAAAAAAATTATCACCATATTTTGAAAAGATGAACGTTGAGAAAACATTATTTTCCGAAAGCAACCAACAAATTAAGTTTTATTTCCGCAAACGGGTAACCATGTGATGACCCGAGTTAGGGTGTCACATCATGACCCTCTAACATTTGCCCACATATCGAGATTTAACCCACATAAAGACTTGGCCCATTAAAGGTCTAAAGAACTTGGGGAACGGACGAGTCGCCCTCAAACCGAGCAAAACGCTCGGTCCTAAGGTTAGAACTCATAACAGGAAGGAGTTGACCTATTCCACTTTGGTAAAGGCCCCCAACCGACCAAATAGTACCATCGATATGGATCGTCACTGGCACACGTGACCCCTCTAATCACCATCGTCACCACCCTACATCACTGCTGACCCAAACATCACATAACATGGGAGCTACACCAACTCTCCGAGTACCACACGACATACGGTAAGGGAAGCCTTACCAGCAGTGGTAGTAATGCTTACCAGGGGCATCACTATAGAAGGGGACCCAAAGCCAGAAACCAAGGTAAGTAACATCGATATCGCATACATATATTATCTGCAATACCCTTGTTGACTTGTGCATCACGGTGTTTTCACAGGTACACCCTCGGTCGGTCCAACCAGAGGAGCAACGAAGGAGGCTCAAAAACTATCCAAACCGATTCGCAAACACCCATATTCCAGGTCCTTCAAGAATTGTCAAAATCTTAATTTTATGTATATGTTCAGACATTCAATGTACTACTATATATATGATCGGATCTTCAAGTATGAAATACCAAAAGCACTAGGTGAACAAAACGCATAACCACAGTGTTCTCAAAAATTGAAATTTTCTTTCATGAATATGAAATCTAATAATTCATCTATTTATTTTTTTGAATATCAAATTTAATAATTCATTAATTCAAAACCGACACAGAAAACTTTTGTGCTATAGGATGCAAGTATCTGAGATGGTTTGTCTCTACCATGATAATTGATATCAAACATTGTGACCTTCAGGTCCAAACAGACTGCTCTAGTCAAGGACTTTTCATAAAGGAACAAAAGGCTACTAATTATCAATCAGTGAATGGACAATTGGACAAATTGCTAGCAACTTAATGTTGCGCGAGTGCGCAAACCTTGGTTGGTATACATCCCTTTTCGATCTGATGCCTATTACAAATTAACCTGTTATGCTGGTAGTGGCCAAACCCAAGCATATATATAATGGTTTTGCTTGTTAATGTTTACTATTAGCTTAATGGAAAATAGAGTAGGGAACATTCACACACTAACAAAATTCACTTTACTTGATATTCTTAGCTTACTTGAAACTTTGTCAGATATTTTGGCTTATTTGAATTTTTTTTAACTTACTCTTGACTTTCATAAGAGGTACAAATATATGACTATATATTTATATTTATACACATAATACCTCTCGAGGTTTGTACAAAAAAATAAAATAAAATAGAACTCTAAGGTGGAAGCCTAGCTGATATCTCGAATGGTAAAGCAAACATATGTATCATGTGTAATACCCGGTTTTCACTGTGTACTGTTTTTATATTGGTAAAATAAATAACAATGTTTATATTTTTATTTTTAAACCTAGAAAATAATTTTGGATAAACCAAGATCATATCCATACTCTACATTACCGTAGAAAGCTACGATTAAATTTTGGGTCAAAATTTCAGACAAAATCCGGTCTGCGATTTAATGACAGTAAGAATTTTACTGCTCAAATGACCTAATTTTGACTCGTGAACGAAAAACTTACGGTTTTTATGAATTTTCCAACTTCTTTGACTATTTAAAAAATTTTCACTTAAAAAGTGAAATAATAAATATTATGCGGGCGTTATATGAAATCGGGTGAACGATGGAGCTGAAAACAGGATTTGCGAGACCCGCTAATGGATAAATACCTCGTCATTCATGATGACTCATATGGGGTGAGTCATATAGGTGTCTCCTCATAGTCATGATGGCTTTTAAGAGGATTTTACCATTTTAGCCTTTATGTTAGTTTTAACTACAACTTTACCATCGTACAAGATTATCACTTTGCCCTTGAATTTTTGTATTTTGGACCCAAATGCCCTTGATCCCCCATGGCCCAAACACCTCCAAGAGCCCATCCTCACTTCTATAAAAGGCAAGAGTCATCATCTTCATCAAACTTTGCCATTTTCACCATTAAAACCCTAAGTTCCATAGCTTGAATTTGTGAAGGAAGTAGGTGATTTCTTGCCAATTTCTTGATTCCAAGAGGTAAACCATGCTCTTCTCCCTTATTTAGCATCATGTTCTTCAATTACTTTTGTGTGTTGAAGTCTTTATCAATATGATGCATATTAGGGTTTCTAGTTTCAAAAATCATAGGAAAATCCAATGAGCATGAAACCAATTTCTATAATCCTATTATCATCTCTATATTCTATATCTATGAGCTTGCATCAAACAAAAATTTCTATCCTATTTAACCTAAAGAGGCCGAACCTAGGTTTTGGTGGGGGGAGGATTTTGTTCAATTTTTCTTAGCTAGTCTTGCATGATTCAATCTTATAAGTTACATAAGTATTGAATCTATGTGGTTTGAATCAAATAAAAGTTTCTAAGCCATTTTATTGGTCATGACCGAAACTTATTTGGTGAAGGATTGGAAGATTTAATTTCAATCTTTGTACAATGATCCTTGATTTAGGGTTTTAAGTGATTAAGAATCACTATTCCAAAAGTTTAGAAATTTTAGAGATTTTTAATCCTAAAGTCAGTCCTAGGCCGAAACCAACATGTAGGAGCATAGGTTTGATTAAGTTGTTTGTTTGTTAATTGGTTGTTATGTTTAATGAAGGATAAGCTAGGTTATCGTGTACGCGCATTACCGGCACTACTTGGATTTCCAGCAAGTCGTTTATCGGAGAAACATTGTTTTCAGGTAAGGGGATTACCCGAGGGGTTTTTCCGGTAGCCATGTGTAATTGTTGTTGTTTGTATTAATTATTGGGTGTATGTATTTCTTACGTAGTTAGCATTGTTTGCTTAGTAATTACTTGCTGTTAATTATTTGAATTATCTGCATTTAATTATTTGTTGTATTTTGTGGCATGTCTTTAATTTCTAATTGCTATATTATTGACATGAATTTATCGTTGATGTTGATTGTGGATTGGAAAGCCTGACAGTGGTCAGAGCTTAATTAAATACGAGGTTAAAAGCATTTAAAAGCCTTTTTTTATTGATTAATGAGTTTAGTTTGGTGGAAATAGTAATATAATATTAATTAATTATTTATTTGGTAAAAATGGGAAAAAATGGAAAATAATATTATTTTAATAATTTAACGGCGAAAGAGCGTTTTAAGAGTCACAGTGATGGCATAATCATGAAAATATTTTAGCACCGCTAATTTTCACATAAGGAATTTCTAAATATGAGAAAATATTGTTTTAAGAGAAAAAGTTTCAAAAATAATTTTATTAGTGTTGGAAAAATTATTTTACTATGAAAGTAATGTTTTGACCTAAAAACGTTTTAAAACGACAAACGACAGACAATTCCGTCAATATTTACGAAAGTATTTTTGAAAAGGGTAATACTAAGTTATACCGAGAATTTGTCTCAAATGATGTTTTCAAGTTCAAATTATTGATTTTTGAACAAAAATGAGTTTTAAGGTATGTTGATAAGTTTACAAAACGAATTTCCAACGTAAAAGGATTTTTGGTAAACAACGGGTTATTTCTGTCAACTTGGGTAAGTTGAGGAAACTTTGGTTTTGTTTTGTTTTGTGTTTCACAGAACGAAAATGGTTTAAAGTTGAAAACGAACCTAGCTACTGAGACGTCGGGTCTAGTGTTCTATGATATGGGCCCGGGGTCCGAAAGGTGAAGTTATAGACTAGATGTCCTATAAATGGTGTATTGGTTTTGTGCACTAAAATCTACGTATCTAAGACTGTGCATCGGTCTAGATTTCGTGATTTGCACACTTTTGACTTGGAGTCAGTTAGTTTTGAATGAGGTATTAAACTTGAAAGTTTAAAATGGTAATTTGCTCCTGAGACTTTTAGCTCTGACACATAAAGATTGAACACAAAGAAAACAACGGGAACAAAACGTTTTACATGCATTTCGGGGCAGACGTGCCTTTGCATTGGACTTGAATGCTTGATGGCAAGTATTCATGCAGTTTGCATCATTGTGCCTTGATGGATATATGACCACGAAACCATATACTATATATAGTAACCACTTTGCCTCGTTTTGGACCGTGGTATGGTTAATTTGAACTCTGCCTTATCTGGCAACGATTCTGCCTTATTGGCATTGATTCTGCCTTATTCAGCAATGAGAGCCTGATCAGCTCATTTATTTGTTGGTTGGAGCTCCGGAATTAGGTATCAAAGTTAGTTGATAAATATATATTGTTTACCTTTGAATATTCATGTTAAATGGTATTTGAGAGTCGTGTATATGGTTATCGTTTTAAAATCCATATATTGGTTCTCATCCTTGCATGTTTTATTGTTCGTCTCCTCTCTGTATGGGTGTGTTATTATCTCAGTTTAGATGGATCGGGCAATGACGTTGGCTCATATGGGGGTTAGTAGGCTCCATTTTGAGGACACTGACAACATAAACGCGTGGGTGATACACCCGGGAGACCACGTTGTGCGATACACCGTGCATGTACATATGATAGAGGGCACGATAGAGACAGGGCCCCAGCGAGAGGATAGATCGATGGAGACGATTGAGGTATCCTTACCTCCTATGTGGCTACTTCTGCAGCATTTGGTCGACCACGGACAGCTCGAGGCGGAGTCCATAGCTGAGGCAGCACCCGCGCCAGCTCCAGAGGAGTTAGTGATAGACCTTGAGGAGATGGTCATTGACCCAGAGGAGGATCCAGAGGAGGATCCAGAGGATGTACCTGAGTACATTCCTCTGGACGATGACGATGGTTCACCCGATGAGGGTGCTGGTGTGTCTTCCTCCGATTCATCCGCGGGGAGTGGGATTGACCCTGGGCTTCCCAACGGGCATCATTAGTCGTTGACCAGTTGTAGGTAGTTTTCATTTTTGGGGTAGTGATTCCGTCAGTCTTTCTGGCTACTGAGAGCCATGTTTTTGTTATATGGCCACAGACATTTCACTACGTGTCCTTTAGGTTTCTATTTCTTTACTTAGCTTTGAGAATGACCTGTTCTGATAAAGGCCCTATATAGTGTATACCTTGTATAAGACTGATGATGCATATGATGTGTATATATATATATATATATATATATATATGTGGTGTGTCATTTATGTTGTTGGATGTTGTCAAGTTAAAAAGGAAAAGGAAAAAAAATTTATCACCATTTTTGGTATAAGAAAAGTATTAGAAAACATTATTTTCCAAAAGTAACCAGCATAATTGAATTTTATTTTCCGCAACATGTTACTGTGTGATAACCCAAGAAAGGATGTCGCATCATGTAATTGTACTACCTTCTAGCTTTTACATTTTCTGTTAACCTCTCTTTTGTTTTAGTTTTTTTTTTTTTGTAGAATAAGGACTTTGTCCAACCCTGCTAAACCTTGAGTGCTAGTATGTAGATTTAGCAATAATTATAAGAGTATAATTTTGATATACTTTCAGTGTTAAATTTTTGACATTGTCAATTAATCACAAATATGACAAATAATCATATTTGTGATTTTTAAGGTGATTATGATAAGATAAGAGGTGTTTCCATGAGAGAGCAAGAGGAACAAATCTAAGCATTTGAACCACACATGAATGATGATTAGAATACAAAGTCATGTGACTTTTTTAAGTAATCAGACCGGCGACTAACAAACTTTCTAATCCTCACCATCCACACCCGTATCCCTATAGGAGTGTTGGCTCAGTCTTAACGTTATCATTTGTTAATATTTATTGTTATATGCATATCAACAAAATGTTATATCTTTTACTTACTAAATTGTACATTTATATATATACTATCTGTATCAGAAGTTAATTGAGCAATAAAACATACCTTCATTTTAACTCTTTATGGCTCAAAAACTATTCGATCCTCATGGCCGCTACTTCTACCACCTCAGCTTCCAACTCCTCTGCCTCTTCTGAACTCAAAGATCCACTAATTACCCTGCTTGGTATAAACAGATTCATTACCCTCATTTTGCAACTCAAACCTCACCATTTTTGTAACTTTTGTTTTGTTACACCCAACTCCACCATTACCCAACAAATCCATCTGCAAATGTGAACCTCACCAATTCCTCCCACCTACGCAACGTGACCAACAAATCCAAACTGACATTTCAATTTATACTTCTTCCTAATGAAGCATTGCTTCTTTGTTATTGAATATATAGTACGTAGTGGTAGCGGCATCACTTCTTTGAGGAAGAAACTTTCAAAGGTTTTGTCACCACTGTTCAGTCTCCAATGTGATCCCTAACAACATTGGCGATTTTGTAGAGAGGATCTAATATGATGGTGGTGTGGGAGTGGCGATAGTGGCGAGTAGGGGTGGGATTGGGAGTAGCTGCGGATCTAGGACCATCCTCCGTTGGGGGCAATATATTTTTTCAAAATTTAATAATAGATGTTGCTCTTTTGATGATAATATCTTCTTAAAAATCTTTTCATTATATGAGTCAAAAAAAATAAAATCTTTTCATTATATCTTACAATTAAAAAAGAGTTTTACTTCTATGTACTATCAATGTACATGATTTTAAAAACATCTAATTATATTTTGACAAATCAATATTATTGTTCTTTCTCTTTTTTTAGTTATTAAAATAAAGACAAATTTATACTTTTAGTCCATTAAGTTAATTGTTTTGTTCAAATTGGTCCTTTAAGTTTTTTGTATGACAAACTAGACCTTAAGTTAGGTTCGGATAACGAAATGTGACTTTTTTTTACCATTCCTAGGATCCGAACCTAACTGGCACACTTATGACAATTAAAATAATGAATTAACAATTTTTAAAAAAAAATAAGGGTAAATCCCTATTTTGGTCCTTTATCTTTATTTTAGTTCTTATTTTGGTCCCTTACCTTTTTTTTGTTCCGTTTTGGTCCTATATCTTTCAATCGTTAGCCTATTTTGGTCCCTTCCGTCAGTCCGCCACTGTCAGCGCCGGAAACCGCCGCAGTCAGTTACCGGAATTGCCGCAGTCGCCGGAACCTCGCCGGAATCTGGGTTTTAGAGAAAGAAAATCTCGTTTTTCTCTCTCTCACTTCTTCCTTCTTCCTTCTTCCTCCTTCCGCCTTCTTCTTCCCCTTCCTTCTTCCTCCTTCTTCTCTCCTTCCTTAAATCCCATTGATGTTGTCACTGTTTCGTGGAGGAAGAAGGAAGAAGGAGGAAAAAGGAAGAAGGAGGAAGAAGGAAGAAAGAGGAAGAAGGAAGGAGAGAGAGAGAGAAAGAGAAAGAGAGAAATTTCTCTTTCTAAAACCCAGATTTCGGTGGTGGTTTCCAGCGACGGTGGTGGTTTCCGGCGACTCATGGCGGATACCTAACACCGTCAGTGCAAAACTGACGGAAGGGACCAAAATGAAACCTAAAAAAAAGATAAGGGACCAAAGCGGACAAAAAAAAAAGAAAAGGTACCAAAATAAAAACTAAAATAAAGATAAGGGACCAAAACTCTAATTTAGCCAAAAAAGAATTAACAAATAAATAATTTTTTGAAAAAATCAACTCTCCCAATTCTTCTTTTTTAACAAACCATCTTCTTTACCTTAAAAAAAAAAGCATCTTCAGCAAAAAGGGAAAAAATTAAAAGGGGGGAAGATCAACAACCCTAATTTTTTATTTTTCTCATTGTGTGTTGAATCCAAAATCATCATTCTCTTCAAAATTGAGAAAAAGGAAAAGGAACACTAAAAACATAGGTTCATGGCGTTGGGGGCGTTGGGGCGATCGAGGGTGATGACAGCGACATCATTTGGATGAATAGTGCCCTTGACGAATTATTTTGATTCGGTCATGGCGGCAAATGATTGAAAAGAGAAGGAGGAGGGTTTGGTTGCAGATCAGTGAACGGCCTTTGCCGTTGTCGCGCTGCCACTGGAGAAGACTATTGCTGCCGTCGCGCCGCTGTCGGAGAAGACCTTGTTGGTGGCTTCGTTGAAGAAGACGAGATAAGGCCATCGGAGAATACCTCCCAGTCGCCTCCCAACCGTCATCGCCACCTCCTCTTGGTCGTCATTGCCAAAGAAAATATGCAGTGGGTTGTGTGGTTGAAGAAGAAGATAAGGTGTTGAAGAAGAAAGAGAAAAAAAGATTAAAAAATCTATTTATTACTTTTTTTCAAAATTTTTAATTTATTATTCTAATTGCCATAAGTGTGCCAGCTAGGCTCGGGTCCGAGGAATGGTAATAAAAGTCACATTTTGTCACCCGAACCTAACTTAAGGGTCTAATTTGTCAAAATAAAAAAAATTTAAGGCACCAATTTGAACAAAACAATTAGCTTAAGGGACTAAAAATATAATTTTGCCTAAAATAAAAACACCCATGTCACACATGTCAAAATGTTAGTAGATGTCAATATAGAATTTTTTACACTCATAGCATATACTAATTTAATTCAATTTTTACTTCTGCATCCTCCTCCATGTCTAATATCACAAAATCCGCTGGGAAGATAAACTTATCTACTTTAACCAAAACATCTTCCATAATACCAAGAGGAAGCTTGATTGATCTATCGGCTAGTTGCAATGCCATCCTTGTTGGTTTCACTTCACCACCTCAAAGCTTGTTCAAGATTGAAAGCGGCATCAAATTGATACTCGCCACCAGGTCACACAAGGCCTTCCCAATAGCAACACTCCCAATTGTGCAAGGGATTGTAAAACTACCAGGATCTTTAAGCTTTGGAGGTAGCTTCCTTTGAAGTATCGCACTACATTCTTCCGTCAAGGCAACAGCTTTATCTTCTTTAAACCTCCTTTTCTTCGTAAGTAACTCCTTCATGAACTTTGCATAAGTTGGCATTTGCTCTAGTGCTTCAGCAAAGGGTGTGTTGATTTGTAACCTCTTAAAGATGTCAAGAAATTTGGCAAATTGCTCTTCCTTCTCCTTCTTCTTGCTTAAGTGAGGAAATGGCAATTTTATATAAGAAGGGATTTCTTGAGGCTTGTCTCCATCTTTCAAAATCTGACTTTTACTCTTCCTCAAAATTGAATCTTCATCCACTAACTTTTCTCTCTTGTCTTTTTCACTGTCTTTCTCTCTTGTCTTTTTCACTGTCTTTTTTCAGTACTCAACTCAGTTTTTTCAGCAACTCTCTTATTTTTCAACAAAGGCTCACCACCCACTTTCTCAAGACTTTTACCACTCCTCAAAACAACAGCCTTACAATGCTCTTTAGGATTTATTTGAGTATTACCTGAAAAACGGTCACTAGATTGTTCCGCTAGGTGCTTTGCAATTTGTCCAACTTGAACCTCCAAGTTTTTAATGGAAGCATCGGTGTTTTTCTGGTTTGACATGGACATTTGCATGAATTGATTGTGGGTGTTCTCCAAGATAGAAGTCCGGTCTTGAGGCGGTTGTGTGGGATGAGGCTTACTTGCTTGTCCGGCATCTTGTTTCCAACCAAAACTTGTTTGATTCCTCCACCCTTGGTTGTAATTGTTAGAATATTGGTTGTTACCTTGCCGCCCATAGTTCCCCATATAATTAGCTTCCTCATGGGAACTAGGTGTGGCCTCACAATTTCCATTATCATGATCTCCTCCACAAAAATCACATATCATTACCTGTTGAGGTGGCATGGTTGTCCCCTGCATGGTTTGGAGTTGTTGTGGGAGTTGAACTAGTTGCTTGGTAATGACCTCAAGTTGTTGTGTCATGAGCTTATTTTGAGCCAAAAGTGCAGTTTGTGAGTCTAACTCAAACACTCCCTTTCTTGATGTGGTACCTCGGTCATGATGCATCAGATAGTCATTAGATGCCATAGCTTCTATCAAAGTCAATGCTTCCTCCGGTGTCTTTGTGTTCATGGAACCTCCAGCTGAGGCATCCAACATAAGCTTGGTTGACGGCCTCAGTCCATGGAAAAAATGTTTGCATTTGGACAAGATCATCAAACCCATGATTTGGACATCTTCGGAGCAAGTCTTTGAACCTTTCCCATGTGTCATGAAGAGTTTCACCCTCTTGTTGAACAAAGCTCGTGATATCACCCCGTGTCTTCACAAATCTTGACGCGGGGAAAAACCTTGCAAGAAATTTAGCCTCTAAGTCATCCCATGTAGTGATGCTCCCCCTTGGTTGAGATTGGAGCCAAGCCTTGGCTCTATCTCTTAGAGAGAAAGGAAACAACCTTAGGCGAATTGCATCATCGGTAGCACCATTTATCTTCACCGTATCACATAACTCAATGAAGTTGGAGACATGATTATTAGGATCCTCCTTCTCCATCCCGGTAAATTGATTTTGTTGCATAATATTCAAGAGAGCCAGCTTGATCTCAAAATTGTTGGCATTCACTGGAGGCCTCACTATGCTAGTGACATGCCGATTGACATTTGTATTGGAATAATCCCCAAGTGTCCTCCGTGGAACACCCTCACCATTGCCTGCCATCTCAAGTGGTTCTTGATGAACTTGTGAAGTGGAGGTCTCTTGTTCTCTTTCTTGTTGTGCTAATAACTTCCACTGTCTTGCTTGAATCCGATTCTTCCTAGCCACTTTTTCTATTTCAGGATCGTAGAGAAGTTGGTCAACTGGGATAGTACCTCGCATGCACAAAAGCCTAGAGACCAAGAATGTTAGTACTAAATGATAGCAAAGAGAAACAGATAATAAAACAGAAAAAAATAAAATTGTGCTTAAATTAGTAATCGAAATGGGTATGCTAATATTGAAACATAAATCCTCGGCAACGACGCCAAAAACTTGTTGACGGGTCTTGGCAAGTATACCAAGTCATACAAGTAGTAAAGAGGTAAGAGGGATATCGTTCCCACGAGGACTGCGACAAGTACTGGCACGTAACAAATCAACTACTATCTAAGCGGATATTTGGAAGGAAGTGAGCTCAATATTAAATACCAAGCCCAACAAGATTTACAATTTAAAGTAAACAAAATAAGAGGAGCAAGTTCTTTTAGGATTTTTATCAAACACTTGGAATGCAAAATGGGGATTCTTCAAATATAATGAAAGATGTTGTGATTAAACTTCACTAAACATTTGCCTCATGCAATACTAAGACCACCAATCCAATTTATACTTCAAATATTAAAATCAACCCACAAGATTACTCAAGTCCTAATTCCTTAGATGACACGAGCCTAAATCCCCTAATTAGACCATAATTCCTTAGGTGGCCTAATTAATGAATTTGCATTAAGAGTAGGGATTACACGATTACTAATAAACCAAAATCCATTCCTAGATGCAAGGTTTACTAGGTGATTAATTCCAAATCAAGAATTGATAAGAACTTCCCAATTGCAAATCAAATCTCAGAACAATTCATGGATGATCAGACCACAAAAAGCATTAAGCATAGGAATCAAACACTAATAAAGAAGCATAAACATGGATTAATAGATCAAGGCAAATACATGAGATTCGGTTTCTACATCTAATCCCAACAAAAGGGAATTTAGCTACTCATGGTCATAGAGAAAGCCAAAATAAAAGAAATAGGAACAAAGGAGAGAAGAAACTCCATGGAAGCTTTCCACAGCCGCCACAACAGCTCCTGGTTAAGAGAAAAACGTCATTCTAGGGTAAAAGTCACTTCTTATGTTATGCCCAGGTGCCTATTTATAGATTAGGGAAGCCCAATCACAAATTCGGATCCAAATAATACGCGTCACGGTCGTGATGGCCATCACGACCAGGTCGTGACGGGTTCTACCTTGGGCGCTTCTTCAATTTTTGGTTTGTCACAGCCGTGACGCTCATCACGGCTAGGCCGTGATCAGTTCTGCCTGTTGAGGGTCTGGTTCAGCTGACATGTCACGGCCGTGACCAGTTCTGACTTTTGCCTTCTTTTCTTTTCAGTTTTGTTTGATCATGGCCGTGATGGTCATCACGGCTAGGCCGTGATGGGCTCTGTTTGGTTCATTTTCTTCATTTTCCAAGCCCCATCTTCATGCAAGCTCCATCATGGTTGATTTTGGGCATTTAATCCTTAATTTCTGCAAAACAACACCACAAAACCGCCTTACCCGTTCCAAGGTAAAAACTAACAAAAATCAAATTAAAATTTCCTAAACTATATGAAAATGCATGCAAAATGTAAATGAAATATGAGGTGAAATCACACTTATCAGGCACCGATGCGGCGGAGGATGCGAAAAGGGCCATAAAACCGTTTTGCCAATTTTTGCGAAGAACGACGGTGCACTGAGATTTGCTGATAGGGCTGGAGTTTGAGGTAAACCCATTGTCCTGCTGAAAATTCTTTTTCCTGTCTCTTGGAGTTTGCTTGCTGAATCATTCGTTGCCTTGCTCTTGCGAGATTATGTTTCAACAACTTCAAAGTGGCATTTCTTTTAGTCAAATTCTCATCAAGAGATGCAATCTTTGAGGAACCCGCAGCATATGATAGAAGAGAGGGTGGTGCACGACCATAAAGGGCTTCAAACAGAGTCATTGCAATGGCTGAGTGATGAGAAGTATTGTACCAAAATTCAGCAAGTGGAAGGAAACGTGCCCAGTGTTGTGGTTCTTCACTGACAAAGCAACGTAGATATGTTTCCAAGCATCGATTAAGTACTTCAGTTTGACCATCAGTTTGGGAATGATATGAACTGCTAAATGCCAAGGTAGTACCAAGAAACTTAAATAATTCTTGCCAAAATTTACTGATAAATATTTTATCTCTGTCACTAACAATTGTTTTAGGTGTGCCATGGAGACGGTGAATTTCAGAAAGGAAGACAGTGGCAAGATATGCTGTAGAGAAATGTGTTGGTAAAGCAATAAAATGAGCATACTTGGTTAGATGTTCAACAACAACCCAAATGACAGTTTTGTTTGAAGAAGGTGGTAAGTTAGTGATGAAATCCATGGAGATATCCTCCCAAACTTGGTGGGGGAATTGGGAGAGGTTGCAGAAGACCATAAGGAGCCTGAGTAGGATATTTGTTGTATTGGCAAGTGGAGCAACTATTGATGAAAGATTTCACATCAGCATACATTCCAAGCCAAAAGAAAACAGCAGATAAGCGGGACAAGGTGGCTTTAATTCCAGAATGACCCCCTAGAGGTGAAGAATGGTATTCCTCTAACAAAGAAGGAATTAGGTCTGCATCACGAGGTATGAAAATGCGTTCTTGGAAATAAAGAATTCCATACCTGTAAGTAAATTTCTGTTGCATCGCTGAATTCTCATGAAGTTTGGATATCAATTGTTTTCCCACAGGATGATCAACATAAAAGTGTTGAAGTTTAGTGACCAATGGAAAAAATGGGGAACTTACAGTGGCACAAATGGCAGCAGCTGTATCTGTAGGCGTGCGAGATAAGGCATCAGCCACGATGTTTTCCTTTCCAGGTTTGTAATGAATCTCGAAACTGTATCCATTGAGTTTCGTTAACCACTTCTGCTGCTCTGGTGTTTGAATAGTTTGTGTCATTAAATTTTTTAGGCTTTTGTGATCAGTATAAATGCGAAAGGTATTTCCCAATAAATACTGACCCTACTTTTTTATGGCCTCTGTAACAGCGAATAACTCCCGCACATAGGCAGAGGAAGAACACAGCCGAGGGCACATCTTGCGGCTAAAGAATGCAATTGGGTGACCCTGTTGGGACAAAACGGCCCCTACTGCCACACCGAAAGCATCTGTGGTTACTTCAAAAGGAAGACCAAAATCAGGAAATGTTAGTATTGGAAGATTTGTCATTGCATTTTTCATTTGTGTGAATGCTTCCTCTACTGTAGAAGACCATACAAGTGTAGGAGCTTTAAGCAAATCAGTTAGTGGACTTGCAATAGTGGCATAATGTTGCACAAATCGTCGATAGAACCCGGTGAGGCCAAGGAAAGCACGTAGGTCCGTGAAAGATTTAGGTGTGGGCCACGCTAGAATAGCTTGCACTTTTGTAGGATCAGCCTTTACTCCATTCCCTGAAATAATATGTCCAAGATAATCCACGGATCTAACACCAAAATTACACTTAGAGAGTTTAGCAAAAAATTGGTGTGCATATAAAGATTGCAAAACTTGTTCTAAGTGAATTAAATGGCTAGACCAAGAAGGACTATATATAAGGATATCATCAAAGAATACAAGGGCAAATTTGCGAAGAAAGGGACGGAGTAAGTCATTCATTGCCGCTTGGAAGGTTGATGGTCCATTAGTGAGGCCAAAAGGCATGACCAAGAATTCATAATGGCCATCAAAGGTCCGAAATCTAGTCTTAGGAATATCCTCCTGAGCCAACCGAATTTGATGATAACCGGAGCGTAAAACAATCTTAGAGAAAACTTGGGCACCCTTCAATTCATCCAATAACTCATCAATTGTAGGAATAGGAAAACGATCCCTAATAGTGTTAGCATTGAGTGCCCGATAGTGTACACAAAAACGCCATGACCCATCTTTTTTTTTAACCAAAAGAACCGGAGAAGAATAAGGGCTGTTACTTGGGCGAATGGTGCCATCTTTGAGCATGTCCGCAATCATGGTAGTCATTGCTTCTTTTTGAAAATGAGGGTAACGGTAAGGTTTAATGTTCACGGGGACAGAATCTGGTTATAAATGAATGTGATGGTTTTGGGGCCTAGTGGGTGGTAAACCATGGGGAATAGAAAAAATGTGGGAGTAACGGTGGAGAAGAATTTTAAGATCTGGGTGTAATGAATCCAATGTGTTAGCATCAGTAGGGGATAAGGAATGTATCATGGAAGTAGGTGGGATAAAAGATTGGTGATCAGTAGGTAGCATAGTAATTGTATGAAGAGTGGCAATGTAATTGGTATGGATCATACGGTTTAATTGAGGAAAAGTGGCAAGAGATAATGAAGGAAAAAACATGCCGGTAAGAGTGGTAAGATCCCCATTGTGGTAAAATTGCATAGACGGGATGGTGTAATCCGAAACAAATGGTCCTAAAGTTTGCAACCATTGTACACTAAGAACTATGTCAGCCCCTTGGATGGGTAAAAGATAGAGTGAGACTAAGAAAGTATGTCTTTGCATCGTGAGAGGAACATTTGAACATATGCCAGCACATTTCAAATGATCACCATTGCCGACCATAACGGAAAAAGATGGCAGTGTTTGAATGGATAAATGCAAGAAGTCAGCCACTCTAGGTTGAATGATGTTATGTGAACTCCCCGTGTCAACCAAGACGGAAACAAGGTTCCCCTGAATGCGAGCTTAAAATCTGAGTGTCCGTGGGGATGGTTGTCCAGAAACTTCTTGTAGGGAGAGATGGAATTTTTCAGGTGTTGGGTTGGTTTGTGTAGGATCAGGGTTGGTGAGGAAAGGAGATGGTCGGGGGGGGGGGGGGCGTATCTGTAAAACAGAAAAGATCATCAGGAGGAGATTCAGCAAGAGGGTCCGGCGGTTCATCAGGAGCAAGCAACAACAAAAACTGCCTATTCTTGAAACGATGGCCACAATGGTATTTCTCATCACAATTGAAACATAAACCTTTGGCTCTGCGGGCATGCATCTCAGGTCGGTTTAGTAAACGGATTGGTGGCGTAGTTTTGGTATTGGAAGGTGGTTCGGGTAAGGCCAATGGTGCTTGTGTGGCATTGGGTAATGTGAAGCGGGGTTGTGGTGGTGGTGTGGGTAGGATAGGTGGTAGGGGGCGAGGCTGAGTTGTGCGAGGAACATAGGCCAAGGTAGTGCGTGAGGCAGATAATTTGGTTTCTACGAATTTGGCCAAACCAATGGTGTCAGAAATAGAAACAGGGTGCAGAATAGCTAGTTCATTTTGTATGTCCTGGCACAAACCAGAAATGAAACAGTCCAATATTGAATGAGGAGGCAAACCAATGTCACGGTTGCACAAACGCTCAAATTCACGTTGATAATCAGAACTGTGGTGGTTTGTTGCAACTTGAATAAATCTTGTTGATGATTTTCATTTGCAGATGGACCAAATCGAAGTTCCAAAGAACGCACAAAATCCTCCCAAGTTGTAATCAAATGATTGTTATGCATCCACTGGTACCAACCGAGAGCATCTCCTGTCATATAAGAAGAAATTCTGGAGAGCCGATTGGAAGGAGTGATGGAATAATGATCAAAATATTGGTTGGCTTGGAACAGCCATTCCATCAGATTAGAGCCATCAAATGGGTGAAGGATGAGTTTTGGAGGTTTGATAGGGTTGTCTGGGTGTGGTGTATGAGGCGGAGAAGAAGGATCAGACTTATTTTGGAAAGTCTGGAAGGTCTGTAAATAAGATTCATGGCAGAGATCTTGGTGAGTTTTGAACTCCTGGAATACAATAGTAAGGGCGGAAATGGAGTCTTGTAGTTGTTGCATATCTTGGGAACGTGTATGCATGGAGTCAGTGATGAAAGCACCAATGATATATTAAGCTGTGAGTCAATTGTGTTTATTCCAATTAGAGAAGGAATAGGTCTCCTAAGAAAAGGGAAGGAAGAGTGGAATTGTTTATGAATAATTCCTTGACTGATTCCTTACACACCATAGTATCAAATAACCATACAAATAACTACCTCCCTAAAACTTAGGATCATTGAGGACAGTTTCTTTTTCCTGAACCTGCTGATTTAAACTGCTAATTTAAAACTGAAAATTAATAACTAACTATTACATTTACTTATAATTTATTTAACATAATCTGAATGATGTGCAGGAGGCTTTGTCACACATTTGGGCCTATTTGCAGCAGTTGAAGAACCAACCTTAGCAATAGTTCCTTGTTCAGCAGGTCCATCCATATCAGAATCTTCCATAGACACCACCTTGCATAGAACCGCCGTCCAAGACGCTCACGACCATCCTGCCACAAAACCGACGAACTAGAGCCACTCTTCCATGTCGTTCAGATGCCGCAAGCCATTATAACTGCCTCCTTGCATCTTGAGAAAGATTTGAGGTGTATGTAGTACTCTAACTAATAGGGTTACTATATAATAAAAAGGAACATATTAAGTGTGAAGAAAATGAAATTTTATGAGAGTAAGAGGAGTAAATATGGGTCATTAACTCATATTTGGATGATCATGATTTTAAGTTAGCCAATAGTCACGTGATCACTTAAAAAAGTCACATGTGTTTATTTTCTAATCATAACCATTCATGTACGATCCAAATATACAGATTTATTTTTCTCACTCTCATGTAATTACACCATTCTCACTTAATACACATCACCTACTATATAATCCCTAAGATTCAAGTCTTACAAGATATTTTGTTTAGTTTTAGTTAATGCAGATTCGTATTCTTTTCATTTCTTAATCAAATCTGTTAATTAAAGTTAGTGATAATCTTTTTGGGATAAAAAAAATCAAAATTAGAAGGAAAAAATTAACTTATGTTGGGAATTATGTTACGCTTAAATTTAATGTCTTGGTGGGCTAATGTTTGGTTTCTTTTAAGTATTAAGACATATTTTCATCACTTAATGAGACAAATAATTCTTTTTAAGAGTATTGTTAAACATAGTAAAAGCAAAAATGAAAAAAAAAACAAAAAAATTGAAATGAACAAAAGGGAAAAATGATTATGGCTTGGTTTGAATGAAGTTTGGTTTATCTTTGCAATTTTATTGATTTATCTGGTTTGTAGTCTACAGTGTTAGTTGTTACAATAGTTGGCCTGCTAAAAAAATCTATTTCATTTCTACCCCGAGTCATTTTGACCCACTTAACTTAACCAATGGGTTGGGCGGGTTCAACCCGGGTTGGCTCACGAGTTCCACCTTTAAAAGTAGAAAAACAGGTGGCCCAACCCAGACGAAATAAGTGACTCAACCACTCACTTAGCCAGTGTCTCCCAACCCGCACGAAAAGAAATGTAACACATCCAAATTCCAAACTAAACGAACCCTAGAGAGACACGATCCTCCCCCTTTTGACGTCTAAATGCAAAGTCCCCTCCCTTCTTATCGTGAACGCAAAGTCCATTTCTTCTTAGTTGAATCTCAAGACGGGTTGAATGCCGACGTCATTGAGCTGAAGTTATTGTTGCTACGTTGAGCACTTGAACAATGACTTAGAGTTGCTAAATAGATGAACGTCTGCATCCGTCGACCTTTATCCGACCTCCACGGACAACTAGGTGTTGGTGTTCTCCGTTGTCGATCTTTGTCTCACAACTCCATATGATATATTATACTGGCAACATATTGTGCTTCTGTATTTATTTATTTTTAAGTGAGTCAAACCGCATAACCCACTAGCCCATGGTGGCCTGAGTCAGGTTGGCTATTTTCTGGCTCACCAAAAGTGAATCGGGTTAGGTTGACCATTTTTTACCCAACCCATGATAGGCCAACCCGAATGAACCGGGTTGGCCCGTTTTGAGATCTTTTCAAATAAGACTAATTTATTTAGCCTTTTTATATATAAAAAAAATACTTTTATATTAAATTACTTCTAATATTTATGCTTGTTCGATTGGGCTTTTGCTAAAAAGCCGAAGCTAAAAAAGGTGAAATTCAACTTTTACGAGTCTAATTTTCATCTTATCAAAAAGATCATTTTTTAAATAACTTTTATAAAGTATCTCAAAAGATTTTCTCAGCCTGAACAAACAGGCCCATAATTGCAAGAGGTTTTGGCATTTTTCATATAAGAGTTGTGTTTCGGAGGTGGGAACTGCTACCTACACTCCACATATTTGGCATTCACTACCACACTTTTAATTTTAATGTATGAAATGACGATCACAACCCTTCTTCCTCAATTTTCATCTTATCGAAAAAGATCATTTTTTAAATAACTTTTATAAAGTATCTCAAAAGATTTTCTCATCCTGAACAAACAGGCCCATAATTGCAAGAGGTTTTGGCATTTTTCATATAAGAGTTGTGTTTCATAGGTGGGAACTGCTACCTACACTCCACATATTTGGCATTCACTACCACACTTTTAATTTTAATGTATGAAATGACGATCACAACCCTTCTTCCTCTGCATCATTTTTTTTTTCATTTTTTCGTGCCTTCTGGCATTTAAATACCGGATTCAGAAACTATGTTTCCGTCATTTAATTACCAGGAAATTTTTAAAATTTGAAAAAATGTGTTTCTGGTAATTAGTTACCGGAAGACAAAAAACAGTACCTCCGACAATTAGATGCCGCAACATATTTTTTCAGGAATTTTTGACCTACCGGCAATTAGTTGTCGGAAGACTTTATTATGTTGTCTGGTAACTAGTTGCCGGAAGAACAAAAAACTTGAAAACCGAAATCCGACAAATGGTTGTCGGAGACTACTTGTTTTTTCATCCGGCATCTAATTGCCAGAGGCATAGGTTTTTTTGTCTTCCGGCAACTAATTGCCGGAAACACATTTTTTTTCAAATTTTAAGAATTACCCGACAATTAAATGTCGGAAACATAGTTTCTGAATCCAGCAATTAAATGTCAGAAGGCACAGAAAAAACGAAAAAAAAAAAACAAATGTCGCAGAAGAAGAAGAGAATGGGCAGGGTCATGCGTAGATAATTAAGAAAATAGGGGGTGGAAAGAGATGAGAGAGAAGAAGGGGTGAATGGAGATGAGAGAGAAGTGGGGGTGGATGGTGATTTTTATCAAGTAATTAGAGTAGATAAGTTTTTTAAGGGTAATTTAGTAATAAAAAATATTTTAAAAGTTTTGTGGCGGTGGATGTCCATGTATAGGTAACAGTCCCCTTGGAGGTTGGCGATGTATTATCAAATGCATTTTTGTTTTCAAATTTTTTGAAATTTCCAATATTTAGGCATAAGGCGACCAATGGGAAACCATCTTTAACATGGTTACCTTATATTCTATGAGATTATCAAATGGATACAAATCTGCTATCTCAAAAAATAGTATATCGGTGTCTCATACCCATCAAAAGCTGAGAATGTACATAACTATTAATGAGCTATGATTTTAATTTATTAAGTGACAAATTGTAATTGGAGAGGGACAAAAAATGTGACAGAAAAGTAGGACAGAGGATCTTTATCCTTATCAAATATTTCCTCTTTATAAAAGCATTATAAACTCAGTCACATGGAAGCACAAACAAAAGCAGAGAGAATGTGGGTGAGAAACAGATTGGACCCAGAGATTGGGACGCGTCTATGGTGAATTAGCTAAGCATGTGCTTCATGGTGAGGTTTTAAAATTGACTTATTATCACAGGTAAATTCGGTGGTAGTTATAAAAATTTAAGTTTTATAGGATAGATTTAAAAAATTGCTGATTTGCAAAAGAGTCCCCATTCCCTCTACACTCCACCCTCCACCCTCACCGCCCGGAACTCTCAATCCATATTCCACATCTTATTCTACAAACACACAAACACGTCTCATCAGCCCCTCTGTCGCCACTGCCGGCATGCGCCACCGCCGTCTCGGTGTAGAGATCAGCGGGAACATTTCTGCCGGCGTGGGAGGAGGAGGCGCTACACAGATCTGTTTCTGATGCACTTGAGATCTTGAGATATTTTTATTTTTTTTGCAGAAATCGTTCTTGATTAATATAAAAGTTTATTCACCACTTTCTTTATTGGGGTGCAACATAAATGTTGAGATCTTTTTTTTTTTATTTCTTTCCGCTGTTGAAACAATTTTTGCAAAACGGGTTTTCTTTACACGGTGGGAGGTAGGAGACGAGAAGCCAATGCTGCAATCTTCTTCTTCTTCTTCTTTTTTGATAACATCGAGTCCTTTATAACGTAAAACGCAAATATTGTTTACATATGATTGTTTAGTGGCGGAGCGGTTACCCGCCTTTGATTTTGTTGAGGGGTCACGGGTTCGAGTCGTGGTTTCGGTGATTCATTGTTTTTTGTTCCCATTTTGGTAAAAAAAAACATATTTTCAAGACGATGACAACATGAGGATCGAACCCGCGACAAGGAATATAGCTAAGGCATAACATCGAAGCACCACCCAACAATGGTATGTCACTATTTGACACCTTTTTTATTTAAAGTTAAACAGAAAGCAACTTTGTGTTCATCCCCAACCTCCAGTCGGGTCAACAAGATCCATTTTTACAATAAAATTGGGATTCCGATATTTGATACCAAACGTGATTTTCTGGGGTCTTTTTCACATCTATGCCATAAAAATACTTGTAGCAATTCGTACACTCAGTCAAATCCCAAAATTTCGTGACCAAATCCTTGATTTCTTCTGCACTCCTTGACACAGGGTCTATTGGTTTATTTCAGATCATCACATAACGAGAGGGTGACTCGATTCAAATCATCCATGAAAGCGATGCTTTGGTCAAACTGGGTTGCATCGTCGTGCCGGTGTTGCTCCACCCAGCACTTTCCAAAATTACCGAATAAAGCACTCCATAAAGAAATGGCTAAAGGTACAACACAACTTGACATCAGTTAATATCCCAAACCAAACTGATGGCAGTCATGAGAGGACCACGACAGAGTTTGAGTCTGGACACAAAAGGGTTTTTTTGCAAAACCCCGGTAGAAGTTCATTGTTTTTTTTTAGAAATGAATCGCAACCCTTAATTTAAATATCAATATATCGTAAGGTCAAAACTAGTGCTTCAGCGCTGAGGCACTTTCCCACCTACTTCACCTTAGACGCGCCCCAAAGATTGATGAAGATGATGCCAACTATGGTAATAGTTCCAAGGAAATGCCTCCATCTGTTAGGAGTGAATTTTCATATTTGAGTTTTCGTCAGACAGGCAGACAGAGGCTACATGAAAATTGAGAAAGAAGTCCAAAAAATTGGTATATACTGGTTTGGCTAAAAGAAAGTTGACAAGTACTAAGTTGACAGACGGAAAGTTGACAGAAAAATTGGTCAAAAGCAAGATTGTCAAATTCATAAGGAATTCCCAAAGTAGACAAGAGTTGGATCGAAGAGAGGAAAATTGACCAAGTTCAAAGTCGACAGGAATAAAGTTGACAGAAGAATGTACATAAAGAAGAACATCAAATTCAGAAGATTATAGAAGAATTGACAAGTGTGAAATTGACAAAAAGTTCTTTAGTTGACATGTCAGACAAGAAAAGCCGTCAAAAAGGCGAAACTTAGAGTGCATCTGTCAAGGGTGAAATTTCTGATTATTGACGGATGCATTTGACTGGCTGGCAAAGGAACCAGAATAATGACTGATATTTTCTAAGTATTATACTTAGTTGACAAGAAAATACTGGCCGACAGAAAGGATAAATTGACAACCCAACTTTTTGACAAAGTGTTAAGAAGAGTTGTCAAACGTACAAAAGTGTGAAAATGGCTAAGTCCTCAAGGCTGACACAGCATCAGCAAGATAAGCCATCAAACAGCCAAACCGTTGACAACAAGCAAGTTGACACAAAGCGGTTCAAAGAATTGAGCAGTTAGAGAAGTTTGCTTGTCAAATAGTTTGAATTTGAATATGGCAAAACTGTCATATACGTGTCAGAAAGTAGATTAGGAAGTTACCATTAGGAAGTTATTTAGTTTTTCTATAAATACTAGTTATTACAATGTAATAGAGGAGGTTACTTGATACACATCCTACATATCTCGATCACACAGTAAATTGACGGATTACACTCAAGTATTTCCTCCACCCTTTTCATTTTGAATTCAATTTAGTATTATAACCCAGTACAATACTGGTTTTATCCTTCAAAGTTCTTTACTCGTTCTTTAATATTGATTATGTTTTTTTTTCTTAAGTTCTTTACATGTTCTTCATTTACTTTCAGTATTTCTTTCATGTTCTTTATTTAAGTTCTTTTATTTTTAGTAGTCATTTAATCACGCTTTATACAAATTGTTTTTCAAATTAATGTTATTTCCATTTCAATATTTTATGCAATTAGGAAGTATCTTTTGTTTAAGAAACTGACTTTTCTTTTCAAAATAGAAATATATTTTCAAAATACGAAACCCTAGTCTTTGCCAGTACTTATTAGATTTGACTAATTTGTCAAATTCATACTTGGCAGACATATATACACACATCCTAACGAGATTACCGCATAACTCGTTCGCCCCACACTCGTCTGATCTTTAATTATTTGTACCAAAGGGATTTTGGACACCAACCAAAAACCAACGTTAACAAATTGGCACGCCCAGTGGGACGAGTTTAGAGTAACTCATACAATGTCATGAATTTGACATACAAATTTATTTGTATGTGTTTACGGAGTGGAAAGGTTGTTCAAACATCATCTATTTCCCAAAACTCTGAATATGAGTAGTGCAAGTGATGCAGGCGTAGTAGACACTAACGCCGCTGTGTCAACGGTGGATGCTATTGCACCAGTTGACAATATTCCTGCAACCGGGGCTAATGCTACTAATGCAGGGGTTAATGGCACTAATGGTTTAGGTGCAAGAAGAGGCGTTTCCTACGCTCAAGTTGTCAACAGATTTGATGAAGTTGGCCAAGGAACACTCCCATCACCAACTTCCCCAGTCTTACAACAAATAAATCCACCAACTACCACATTGTCTCCACGAAGTGTTGTGAATTCAAACCCAAGAGGGACTACACAGGCTCTCTCACAACCTTTGTATGGGATGCCTTGTGGGTCGACAGCCGTCAACCCAAATACCCCATTTACATACATACCATATCCAAATGGAATGACGATGTCTGCCCATACATCTGGACAGGTAGGGCCATCAACTGGGGGGCAAATTCCCAGTCATGCGAATGGGATAACAGGATCAATGATAGTAACCCATTCTCGACAAGAGCAACCAGTAGAAAGGCCACATTTATCCCCATTGAGACAACTCCCACAAAGTATTGTTGGTCTGTCGGAGGCTACATTAGCCAATGTCCGACAACAGATTGACTCTAGTAACCATGACATGGTGAATACATTTACTCAACAAATGAGTACAGTGATTACACCATTAATGGAAAGTACGAACAATGCATGTTTGGCATTGGCAAATGAGATACGTAGGTTAAATAGAGCCTTGGGCGTGGTAGCCCCAGATGATAATCAAAATGCCAATGGAAATCTCAATAGAAATATCAATAGGTATAATCCACCACAAGTTATACAACTTGACGGATCTGAGCAAGATGACGAGCGGCAACAGCCCCATCGTCGGATTCCTTTGAGACGTGGAAACGTACATATTCTACGACCAGAAGAAGACGAAGATTTGGTCATAAACCAGGGTGCTGTTGGAGCGTTTCGTCAAAACGTTCTAAATCAAAACATCAATCAAGTCGTCGAACAAGCATTGAATAGGTTTGGTTTTAACATAGGTTATGCCAACCAACCATTTTTTGCTTCGGCATTTCCTGATTGTCTCCAACAGGCAGAAATACCTCGAGGATATAAAATACCCAAATTGTCAAAATTCTCAGGAGAAAATAGGGAATCAACAGTCGAGCACATTGCCCGATATACAATCGAGTTGGGAGACTTGGTTTTAGAGGAGGGATTAAAAATGAAGTTCTTCCCTAGTTCATTGACTAAGAATGCGTTTTCTTGGTTTTCAACCCCAAGGCCTAATTCTATACACTCCTGGAATCAATTAGAAAGAAGTTTTCATGACCAATTCTTCAGGGGTGACTTGAAAATAAGGTTGACAGATTTATTTGGAATTAAAAGAATGAATAACGATTCTGTCGATGACTATCTTACCCGATTCCGTCAAATGAGGAGTCATTGCTTCACCTCTATCCCAGAGGCAGAAATAGTAAAAATTGCTGTTGGAGGTCTAGATTACCATATTAGAAAGAAATTGGTCAACCAACATCTGGTAGATCTTGCCCAGTTAGGGGATAAGGTCCGTCAAATTGAACAATTAAAAGCTGAAAAGGTTTTCAAGCAGGAGAGATTCCTCAAGAGAGAAAAGATTAACTTTGTCGGATGTAATGAATCCGACGAGGAGGGAAATGAATCTGAGGAATATGAGGTAGATTACTTTGAATTAAGAAACGGTCCACCTTATACATGCCAAGCTTTGAAGCCTGCAAGGGCCAAAGAAAGAATCCCTTTTATTAATAAGAAAGTGTATACATTTGATGTGACCAAGGCCGATCAAATATTTGACATATTACTCAAAGATAAGCAGTTAAAATTGTCAGATGATCATAGGCTCTTGAAAGCCCATGAGATTAAAGATCGGAAGTACTGTAAGTATCATAACACTTTTGGTCATGTAACGAATGATTGTATGCATTTCAGGGATATTATTCAGAAAGGTTTGGCAGAAGGAAGATTGAAATTTTCAGACAAGAAACCAGAGATGAAGATTGACACAGAACCCTTTGGTCCTGAAGCTAACAAGGCAGACCGCCAAGTCCCTATGGGAGTAGGCATGGTCAACATCACGGCTGGACAGAATATCCAGATGGATCTGTCGGATCCATTCGATATTTATCCGAAGCCAGGAGAACCACTTGTCGACTACATGGCACGCAAGAAATCTGACGACATAATTAAGGTTTGCCCAAGATGTGAAGCATTTTATGATGAAGTAGCCGCCAAGAAAGTCAGGGGACAGAAACCACCATCGTATTAGTCACGAGGCAGAATTGAGCCTCGTAATGGTGGCAACCAAAGCAGGTTTTCACACTCGAGTAGCCATGATGGATCCAACAGTGTACACAGGAGTGCTGCATCTGTTGTTAATAGCCAGGCAAATAGCCGTCAGCAACACGTGCACCAGTCAAGACCCAGACAGCACTGCACTGGAGGTTGGCTTAAAGAGCCAATCAGAGGATCATCAGGAGATAACTCTGTCGGTGGCAGATTTAATCCTGTGAAGACCAGGACACCCCCATCCAACGTAGTGGTGGATCAATGGGTGAAGAATTCGGCCATGACACGATATCCAGAATTGCAAAAGCAGACATGGACTAGGAAAAACAAGTTCAGTGATCGTGGTCCACCCTTTTGGAATGAGAATTACCGAAGGGGCCAATTGACTCAAAATGCTCAAATGACAGGGCCTGGTCTGTTAGGACCCTCGACTCAATTGGCCATCTCTAAGAACCAAAAGAGAAGGTTGCAGAGGCTCCGACAGGCTCAGAAGAAGAAGCTTGCCAGGCAAGGAGGTGTCATCATAAAAGAGATGCCTTCGCGTGATACTAGTTGCTTGGTTGCTACAGCTGACAACAAAGCCGACAAGAAAGGGGATGCCAAAATGAAAAGTGTAATAGTGAACCATCCCACGGAAGTTGATGCGAAGGGACCTAGTAATCAAGTCAGGCAGAATAAGCCTACATCACAGGTTTTCATAGAAAAGAAGAAGGTTTCAGGCCAGGCATCCCCACCAGTAAAGCCCACTGGCAAATGGCCTGTCGGGCTGACAGAAGTGGAAAAGGTTGCAGGACTCGAAAAAAAGTTTGAGGCCAGAATAGAAAAACAACAACTGACAACGTTCAGGCCTGAGTGTGATTTAACCAAAGAAGAATTGTCATTCGATGTTGTCATTGAAGCACTGAATGATCCGAATGATGATATGAACATCAGCGGAGCCATGGACACGGACAGCCAGAATGAAGATTGGGCCGACATCATCGAGGAATTAGATAACTGTGGCTTAGGGATAGCCCGACCTCTGTCAGACAGGTCAGGATCAGATGACGAGAGTGATTTGAGAAGAAATCACGGCAGAATGGTTGGAGGTGCATTCTTGGATGAGGATCCAGACAATGAAGTTATACTAGAGCCTGGGATGAGAATGAAGATAGGGTTGATTTCGTTCATTCCAGCAGAATACGAGGGATATCTTGAGATCGATCTCTCTGAAGACGATGATGATGCCATCAACAATGCAACAGACCCAGGCGATTGCTGGATGTGTGTTCAGGAGAACTTGGTTACCGTATTCGACAATGTAGCTCAGCTGGAGAAGCCCACTGATGAGCAGAGAAACCATTTAAGACCTTTACATGTAAAAGCCGTAATAGATGGAAGACCTACCAACAGGGTTTTAATTGACGGGGGAGCTGCTGTGAACCCGATGCCAAGAGCAATGTTCAAAAAGTTAGGGAAGGATCAGTCGGATTTAATTCCGACAGATATGGTTGTCACTGACTTCAGTGGCAAAACTTCTCCGTCGGATGACGTCGTTTTGTTAAACATACAGGTTGGCACCGTTGAAAGAATGACACTGTTTATAATAATTCCAGCCAAGTCAAGCTACAACATATTACTTGGCAGGGATTGGATTCACGCTGTAGGAGCGGTTCCGTCAACAGTGCATCAAAAGGTAATTTTATGGAATGAGCAAGATCAGGTAGAAATTGTGGAGGCGGATGACAGTTCTTGCTATGCTCAGCAATCACATGTTGATTTCAGGGTATATTCACTAAACGTTAGGCCTATAACTGCCAATGAAGGGGTCATTGACAAGGATACGTTGGAAGAAAGCCTTCTCAGCCAATTTGGAGTTATGATAAAGGACGAGGCCGACAAGACTCGGCCAGAATCCGGCAATGAGCCTTGAAACCCACTTGAGAAGATTGTCGGCCTATATGGCCGACAGAGAAGTACACACTCCAGAGAGTGTGTTGACGGATTGTATCATTGACGACGACCCTTTGGGTTTTGAGAAAGCAGCCGAAGCCAAGCAAAACGTGGAAGTAGAAGATCCTCTGGAAGAAATAAATTTAGGGACGGAAGAAAAGAAAAGGCCCATTTTTGTCAGTGCTTTTCTGCCAGAGGATTACAAACAAAAACTTGTCGGATTAATAGCAGAGTACAAAGATTGCTTTGCATGGGACTACAATGAAATGCCTGGTTTAAGCAGAGATCTTGTCGAACACCGGCTGCCACTTAGGGAGGATTGCAAGCCTGTTAAGCAGGCAAGTAGAAGGTTTGCTCCAGAAGTGGTGCATAAGATCAAAGAGGAAGTGCAAAGACTGCTTAAAGCAAAGTTCATTCGAACAATCAGGTATGTCGATTGGCTTTCTAATGTAGTTCCTGTCATTAAAAAGAATGGCAAAATGAGGGTATGCATAGACTTTAGAAATTTAAATATGGCTACCCCCAAAGATGAGTATCCGATGCTAATAGCCGACATGCTTGTCGACTCAGCATCAGGAAACGAGATTTTAAGTTGTATGGATGGCCATGCAGGTTATAATCAAATCTTTATAGCCGAAGAAGATGTGTCAAAGACTGTCTTCAAGTGTCCAGGAGCAATTGGGACATATGAATGGATTGTCATGCCTTTCGATTTAAAGAATGCAGGGGCCACCTATCAACGAGCAATGAATACAATTTTCCATGATGTTATTGGAAAATTCATAGAAGTATATATTGATGACGTGGTCGTCAAGTCCAAAACCAAAGATGACCACTTGGAGCATCTGAAGCAAGGATTTGAAAGGATGAGAAAGCATAACCTCAAAATGAACACAGAGAAGTGTAGCTTTGGAGTGTCGGCTGCCAAATTCCTAGGATTCCTAGTCCACAAAAAAGGAATTGAGGTAGACAAGAATAAAGCCAAAGCGGTCATGGAAGCTTCGGCACCGACAGATAAAAAAGAACTACAATCCTTCCTAGGAAAGGTTAACTTTCTAAGAAGGTTTATATCAAATCTGTCAGGAAGGATAAGAATATTTGCACCGCTGGTCAAGTTGAAATCAGAGCAAAGCTTCATATGGGAGCCTTGTCACCAAGAGGCTTTTGACCAGATCAAGCAATATCTAGTCAATCCACCGGGCATGATGCCCGCAGTGCCTCGTCGACCGCTGAAGTTGTACATATCGGCATCTGAAGACACTATAGGATGTTTATTGGCCCAGGATGATGATGACAGTGTTGAAAGGGCCGTATATTATCTAAGCAGAGTCCTCAATGATGCTGAAAGAAGATATAGTGCAATAGAGAAGTTATGTCTAGCATTATATTTTTCTTGTACAAAACTTAAATATTATATGATGCCATGTCATGTATTCGTGATTTCCAAAACTGACGTTATAAAGTATATGTTGTCAAAACCAGTCCTTAATGGGCGTATTGGTAAATGGACCATCGCTTTGTCAAAGTATTCTTTACAATACGTACCAGCTAAAGTCACAAAGGACAAAGCGATGGATCGACTTTTTTGGTAGACCATCCAGGGCCGGGATGTGCCGAGAAATAGACGTTGTCGGTTACGCCCACCTGAAACTCTATTTTAACGGATCAAGGCATCAGGGAGGTAGTGGAGTAGGAATTTTAATCGTGACTCCACAAGGAACTCCTACTAAGTTCATGTTTGAACTTAAGTATCCATGTTCCAACAATGAAGCTGAATATGAAGCTTTGATTTTCGGATTGGAAATACTAATAGAAATAAAAGCACGAAATGTGCATATCTTTGGGGATTCCCAATTAGTCATCAAACAACTTACTCAAGAATACAAGTGTGTCAACTACAACTTGACAAAATACTGTATCATAGCTAGTAAGTTAATGAAAAAATTCGATGACGTAATGGTCAAATATATTCCCAGGAATTTGAATCAAGAGGCTAATGAGTTGGCTCAAGTAGCCTCAGGATACAAGATATCTCAAAAGGCTTTGTCAGGACTAATGGAAATCAGAGAACTGTTGTATCCATCAGAAGAAAGAGATATTTTGGTTAATGATGTAATTCTACCTAATGACTGGAGGTTGCCAATAATCGAATATTTGGAAAATCCAAGTTAGAATGTAGATAGGAAAATGAAATATAAAGCATTGAATTACACAATGCAAGGAAGACTGTTATATAGAAGATATGTTGACGGGACTCTACACAAGTGCCTGAGTGAGCAAGATGCTTATTTGGCTCTATCAGAAGTCCATGAGGGCATATGTGGATCCCATCATGCAGGTGATAAAATGAAATGGATCCTTCGACGGAGTTTGTATTATTGGCCAACTATGGTTAAAGATTGCATTTCGTTTGCCAAATCTTGTGAACAATGTCAGAAACATGGCCATATACAAAATGTACCGGCTAGCGAATTACATTCTATTGTCAAGCCTTGGCCATTCCGAGGATGGGCTTTAGATTTAATTGGCCAAATACATCCTTCTTCATCGAAAGAACATCACTTCATTCTAGTTGGAGTGGACTATTTTACCAAATGGGTAGAAGCAGTTTGCCTCAAAGCAGGCACCCAACAAGACATAATTGATTTCATTGAAAATCACATCATTTGTCGGTTTGGCATACCCCAGACTCTGACAACAGATCAAGGGTTAGTATTCGTCGGCAAGAAAGTTGTGGAATACGCTGGTTCTAGGCATATAAAAATGCTCACATCTACACCATATTATGCACAAGCAAATGGCCAAGTTGAGGACATAAATAAGATCATTATTAGTCTTATTAAAAAGCATGTGGGCCGACAGCCTAAGAGTTGGCATAGTACTCTTGATCAAATACTGTGGGCATATAGAAATTCACCCAGGCAGTCGACAGGAACCTCACCATATCGGCTAACTTATGGGCACGATCCTGTGCTACCTGTCGAAATCAATCTCCAATCCACTCGCATTCAAAGGCAAAATGACTTGCCTACCGACCAATATTGGAATGCAATGCTGGACGAATTGGATGAGTTAAGTGATGAAAGATTGATTGCATTAGAAAATTTGATTCGACAGAAAGAAAGAATTGCAAAGTTCTATGATAGTCGAGTTAAGTTCAAATCATTTAACATAGATGATCTGGTGTGGAAAGTCATATTGCCCATGGATAAAAGTTCTCGAGAATGTCGAAAATGGTCACCAAAATGGGAAGGACCATTTAGAGTTGTTAAAGAGTTTTCTGGAAATGCTTATGCACTCGTCGACATTAATACTGGCTTAAGATTAAAGTCAATTAATGGCAAGTATTTGAAAAAGTATAAGCCGACGATGCTAGAAGTAAAAATTGACAGTATATGAGATAGAACGTAAGTTTTATTCATTGATTTGGCAATACAATTTTACATTGTCAAAAGTACATCCTAACAGTTTAAGCTAACTTATTTCTAAGAGAGCAGGCTGGAAACTGACGGTTGGCATACACAGATGTGTGTCGAATTATGCGCATTCAAAAAGATAAGTTAAAAAGATGTTTAGTTGACATACACAAAAAAAAAAATGCCAACTAAACTAAGATTGAAAATTTCTGATTTCTTCCTAAGCCTTCTCCAGAGCCTCTCTGTCAGCCTTGGCTCCCAGATATTTAGATTGCATGGCTATTAGAATGTTGACAATTGTCCTGGCAGTCACCCCTGACTTTTAGATTCATCGTCAATTTGATTAACCTTTTCTTTGCTGACAGACAGAGGTTGTGCAAGTTGAAGTTTTTTCTCTTTGGCTTGAGTTAAAGCAACTTCTAAGTCAACAATCTCTTTGTCTACTGCCAAGTCAGCTTTGACGTCGTCAGCAATGACATGAATCTCTTGTTCTCTTGTGGCCTTCAATACCATCAAAGAAGTCTTGGGCAGAAGCCAAAGTGACCCTGCTTGAAGTTGGCAGAATGTTCTTGATTAGATTAAGTTGTTGGAGAAGATTGGTCATGGTCGAACGGATGGCTGAATCTGAACATAGGATGTCAAGTGGATGCTTGAAAAGGGATTTAAGCTCTTGCAAAAACTTGACAGCTTGATAATCACTCGAATCTTGCCCTGTCAATTTTGAAAAATGGGCAGATCTTGATGAACTCCGATGACTAGTTTCTGACAGAAAATCAGTCTGTCGGAAGAGGTGGAAGATGTGTCTGAGAATTGGAGTTTGTTGAGGAGTTGGTGAAGAATGAATTGGTTGTTCAGGAGGATTGATGGCATCAAGATTGTAGATTGTTGAAGTTTTGCCTCTCCGTAAGCCATCGAAAGACAAAACTTGGGGGGCATCTGTTAGGAGTGAATTTTCATATCTGAGTTTTCGTCAGACAGGCAGATAGAGGCTACATGAAAATTGAGAAAGAAGTCCAAAAAATTGGTATATACTGGTTTGGCTAAAAGAAAGTTGACAAGTACTAAGTTGACAGACGGAAAGTTGACAGAAAAATTGGTCAAAAGCAAGATTGTCAAATTCATAAGGAATTCCCAAAGTAGACAAGAGTTGGATCGAAGAGAGGAAAATTGACCAAGTTTAAAGTCGACAGAAATAAAGTTGACAGAAGAATGTACATAAAGAAGAACGTCAAATTCAGAAGATTATAGAAGAATTGACAAGTGTGAAATTGACAAGAAGTTCTTCAGTTGACATGTCAGACAAGAAAAGCCGTCAAAAAGGCGAAACTTAGAGCACATCTGTCAAGGGTGAAATTTCTGATTATTGACGGATGCATTTGACTGGCTGACAAAGGAACCAGAATAATGACTGATATTTTCTAAGTATTATACTTAGTTGACAAGAAAATACTGGCCGACAGAAAGGATAAATTGACAACCCCAGCTTTTTGACAAAGTGTTAAGAAGAGTTGTCAAACGTACAAAAGTGTGAAAATGGCTAAGTCCTCAAGGCTGACAAAGCATCAGCAAGATAAGCCGTCAAACAATCAAACCGTTGACAACAAGCAAGTTGACACAAAACAGTTCAAAGAATTGAAGCGATTAGAGAAGTTTGCTTGTCAAATAGTTTGAATTTGAATATGGCAAAACCGCCATACACGTGTCGAAAAGTAGATTAGGAAGTTACCTTTAGGAAGTTATTTACTTTTTGTATAAATACTAGTTATTACAATGTAATAGAGGAGGTTACTTGATACACATCCTACATATCTTGATCACACAGCAGATTGACGGATTACACTCAAGTATTTCCTCCACCCTTTTCATTTTCAATTCAATTTAGTATTATAACCCAAAGATAACAATCGATTTTATCCTTCAAAGTTCTTTACTCGTTCTTTAATATTGATTATGTTTTTTTTTCTTAAGTTCTTTACATGTTCTTCATTTACTTTCAGTATTTCTTTCATGTTCTTTATTTAAGTTCTTTTATTTTTAGTAGTCATTTAATCACGCTTTATACAAATTGCTTTTCAAATTAATGTTATTTCCATTTCAATATTTTATGCAATTAGGAAGTATCTTTTATTTAAGAAACTGACTTTACTTTTCAAATTAGAAATATATTTTCAAAATACGAAACCTAAGTCTTTGCGAGTACTTATTAGATTTGACTAATTTGTTAAATTCATACTTGGCAGACATATATACACACATCCTGATGAGATTACCGCATAACTCGATCACCCCACACTCGTCTGATCTTTAATTATTTGTAACGAAGGGATTTTGGACACCAACCAAAAACCAGCGTTAACACCATCATCATCATAATCAAATATGGCTTCTTACCCTGTATGTCAGTTGAAATGTTCGTTGAAATCTACAGCCTGTCCCTCCCTGCCCTATAAAAGTTATACTACAACACAGCAATATATATTGCGAATATTTCACAACAATAATTTGTTTATTACAAGAATCAAATAGGGACTGTTAACAGAATCTTTATATTATTGGATTAAATGATTTTATGCTATAACCCAAATTTATATATGCCATCAATTTTTTTTTTAAATGAGATGAAATAATTGCAAGCCATATATTTTTAAAACTAGAGGTTCAATGATAGTGCATAATCTTTTCGAAGAAAGAATCATATTGACTGGACTAATTAGTAATTACATTTTATGTTCAATTAACAATTCAGGGATAATAAAATGCTGTCATCAAGTTCATCCTTTAGACTCAGTATTAAAAGGACAAACGTCTAAAACGGGAGACAAAAAATTGTCCATATCCAGTCTTTGCAACATCAACTAGCGTCATCGTGCCATAAGCTAACTGGCAAAAAAAATATTTATTCCTAGCTTTTATAAAGTAAAAAAGCCACAAAAGCTAACAAAAATGTCCAACCTTATCAAAATAGACTTTCTCACTTAAAATAAAAAAAGTCTCATTCAAAATTTGCTTTAGGTCTCACTCACTCTTAGGCCGGTCCTAACGTCACGTCCCACATATATTATGTAATTCAGGCCTATTTGAATTTTCGTACTTTAGAAAGAAAAAAAATTGAAAGAATAAGAAAATACATTAATCATGTTGCCGGCAAATACTACAAATCAAGCTACATCAGCAAAGTACGTACAGTTAACAATCAACTTTGCAACTATGATATATTTATAAAAAACAATATCTCTCAACTTCATTTAAATTACTATCTAAATCAGTTTTAATTAAAGGCATACCAGATGGATGGATTTAAAAAGATTATTGATGGCAATATTTTACTGGACGAGAAATTTCCCAACTCTAACTTTCAATATTTGAAATCACCATTTTGGTCTCCAAATTTATAAGACGGTGGTAAGTTAGACCCCTTACATTAAGAAATAAACAAAAGAGTCATTTAAATTGAAAAAAAAATCCATCATATTAATCCAATTTTACGAAGTTTTTCAATTTAGGTACCATAATGTAATAAACATTTTTAAATTTGGTGGACTTTTTGCCTATTTCTTAATGTGATGGATCAACTTATCATCGCTCTCTATATAATTTAAATGATCAAAACGATGATTCACTCTTTAATATTTATCTCTGTACAATCGGATCGAAGATCCATAGCTGTAACCAATATTTGAGATAGAACGCAACTCCAGTGGCATGCTCTCTTCCATTTCACATCAGCTAGAGTTTTATGACTCATTTGGTGGTCAGATAAGAGAGACATGATAGGATAAACTATCATGTCCTGTCTGAATCTACTGTTTGGTGAGCCAACAGTATATGGTAAATTAATCATGTCACCTATCATATCATGTCAATTTAGTTAAATTTATATCCCGAGGGGAGGGCTGAGTTAGAACTCCACAATATATGATAAGGTGATTTAAAGTATAATAAAATATTAAAATATTTCATATATAAAATAATTAAAGTATAATAAAATATAACATGGTTACAAAAAAAAAAGGTATAACAAAAAAAAATATAAATATTTAAAATAATAAAAATGAAAATAAAAAATTTTAAAAATTATTTTTATTTTGTTTCAAGGCTAATTTTATTATTTATATTATTTTAAAAACTGAAAAATATAAAAATAATTCTAATAATAATTTAACTATATGTAAAATAAAAACTAAAAATGAATATTTAAAATTAAAAAAAATTATTTAAGTTAAACAATATTTAAAAAATTAGATGTAATTTTATTACTATGATAATTTTGTCTTTCTTCTATAATTAAAAAAACGAAAAATATATTAAAAAAAAAACTAAAATGTAATAAAATATGAAAACATTTATAATAAAAAGGAAAATTTGAAAATTCATAAAATTATAATGCTATTCAGTTGGTTATCTGGTAGACACCAAACGTTGGATAAAATAACAACTTATCATGCTCATATCTTATCATACTCCTATCATGCTCTCTTATCCTATCCATCTCTATCCTATCCTGACCACCAAACGAGCCCTTAACTTTGTGTTTGTGACATATGTTGTCACTAGCACAAAACATAAATCTACTTCTTTTTTATCATAAATTATAAATCTACTTCAATATTGATGCAGACTGCTAAGACTACTTCAAACCCACAAGAACAAGTTAATAGTTATCGTGTAATAGATTTGGAACGTGAAACGAAGTTTCCATGCATCTTGAAGAGACAAAAACATAAATTAATATGAGCTAATGAGAGTAACATATGAACTTTCAAAAATACTTACCAAAAGCTTAGCCTACACAACCAACTGAGTCACACATATCAGGTGGTTTGATACATCTATATAATGAATTTTCAAGATTGATATGCATTTAAAAGGCAAAAGTTTACTTGAAATTTAAATCAGACAGTTATTTGGACTGAAAAATTATACTGTTTTCTATAACTTACCAATCTATATATGAAGATTTTGATTGCATTATTAACAGGATATAATGTAGAATTTTATACTGTTATTAATCTTGATTCCTTTGATTAGGTTAAAGATGACAAAATCATTTTTTTTTTATGAACTCCACCATTAATTAAGAGGAATCTTCGCAAGAAAGGCCTTCATTTCGAAATTAATGTCCTAGAATAATACAGCCAATTGGAAAAATAATGAGGGACCATTTATGCATTCAAACCAAATATTAAAGCTCAGAAGGAACCCATTGAATAAAAGCCAATCTGTTACATTACATAATTGTTCTAGCATTGACTCAATCTGAAATTCGTAAGCATATTAAGACCAGACACTACCAGTGGCAATCAATTTTCCCATTAGCATAGCCCAATCAAAAGTTTTTATTCCACAGATATCACATCTGAAAATATAAAACAGATAAATATATTGAGTGTTTGAATACTGTGTAAAGTTGAATGTGCAAGAGTACTGCTTGTAATTTATATAATAATAACGTTCTTTGATTCATAAAAAAAAGAGTGACCATTAATTATATGTTGCGCGAGTGTGCAAACCTTGGTTGGTACAAATTAACTTGTTATGCTGGTAGTGGCCAAACCAAAGCATATATACAATGGTTCTGCTTGTTATGTTTACTATTAGCTGGAAAATAGAGTAGGGAACACTCACATACTAAGCAAAATTCTGCTGAATACTGCACAATTCCAAGACTTTTGTCTTTTTGGACAATCATTTCTTTCCATATGAGTGTGTTCTTTCACCACCAATATAAATAATTAAGAAATACATCAAAGTTTAAATTTTCTAACACTCAAACCGTATTTCTTATAGTACAGGAAACAGGGAGCGATTTATCTGTGTCCTGCCATTCAACTATCGTATTGGTTGTCTTGTAGAATATTTTGTTATCTTTGACCCAAATTAAATACTTGCTAGTTTACTTGGTCAAGAAAGGGTATGTTGCATTATATGGTCTCCTTGACTATAATTAAGTAGTCATGAAAGGAAGGAACTTAAGCATTAGTGTAAGACTTAGTTAGAAGATAGCCAACGATAAATGAGTTTTTGAATATCTATAAAAGGAGTAAATATGTACAATGCAATGATATCTTCCACCTTCTTAACCTATCAGTCATAAAGGTGCTTCTAGTAATCATCTCCAATGAAAATCCATCAAGTCCTATTGCTCTTTATACCCTTACGCTTGATAAACTTGAGTATCAATATCAATGTAGCAACATGCCACTGTCTTGGCCACCAGCAACTCTTGTTGCTCCATTTGAACAATTGAGCCAAATCTCAAGCTTGAGTTTGTTTATTTAATTAAACATCGAGCTTGATCGAACATTTAACGAGTCAAGCCAGAATATTTCACAAATAACTCCTCTCATTTACACCCCCAAAGTATTTATAATTAAAAAATACATCAAAATATAATTTTTCTAACACTCAAACCTTAACACTTAAGTGAAATATTTGTATTGATAGTACAGGAAACAGGGATCAATTTAGCCGGGTCCTGCCATTCAACTATCCTGTTGGCTGTCTTATATAATATATTTTTCATCTTTGATCCAAATTAAATATTCTTGGTCAAGAAAAGGGTATGTTGCATTCTATGGTCTCCTTGACTATAAGAAAGCATGAAAGGAACTTGAGCATTAGTGTCAGACATTTTTTTTTGACAGGAGCATTAGTGTCAGACTTAGTTAGATGATAGCCCACGATAAATGAGTTTTTGAATATCTATAAAAGGAGTAAATATGTACAATGCTATGCCATCTTCGACCTTCTTAACTTATCAGTCATAAAGGTGCTTCTAATAATCCTCTCCAATGAAAATCCATCAAGTCCTATTGCCTTTCTTTATACCCTTATGCTTGATAAACTTGAGTATCAATATCAATGTCGCTACATGCCACTGTCTTGGCCACCAGCAACTCTTGTTGCTCCATTTGAAGGACACCTTTATATTCAACCATGCCATATCCAAAAAATTGGTTCATTGGAACCAAAGTGGTGATTGCTGTCAATGGAATGGAGTAATATGCAACAAGGGTCGTGTCATTAGTCTTGACTTGAGTGAGGAATACATTTCCGGAGGACTAAATAATTCAAGTCTTTTCAACCTGCAATATTTGCAAAACTTGAATTTGGCTTACAATGATTTCAGTTCTTTCATTCCTTCCAAGATACAGAAGCTAAAGAATTTGAGGCATTTGAACTTGTCAAATGCTGGCTTTGAGGGACAAATTCCAATTGAGATCTCTCAACTAACAAAGTTGGCTACCCTTGATTTGTCTTCATCTTTTACTTCACAGCATATTCTGATATTGGAGAAGCCAGATATCGGTATGTTTTTGCAGAACCTTACAGGAATCACAAACCTGTATCTGGATGGTGTAAGGGTATCTGCTGATGGAAAGCAATGGTGCCATGCTTTGTCTTCACTGCAAAATCTACAAGTTCTGAGCATGTCATCTTGCAACCTCTCAGGACCTATTGATTCTTCACTATCCAAGCTTCAGTCACTCTCAGTAATTCGACTGAACCTGAATAATATGTCAAGTCCAGTGCCAGAATCCTTTGCAAATTTCTTCCATTTGACCACCTTGCAGCTCAGCAGCTGCAAGTTGAGTGGTATGTTTCCAAAGGGTATCTTCCAAATACAAACACTACGGGTCCTTGACATATCAGTTAATCAAGATCTTCATGGTTCCTTGCCAAACTTCCCACAAGGTATACATCTTCACACCATGAATCTTAGCAATACAAATTTCTCTGGACAGTTACCAGGTGCCATTTCCAATCTGAAGCAGTTGTCTACATTAGATCTATCTAATTGTCAATTCAATGGAACACTCCCTCTTTCATTGTCAGGACTCACCCAACTTGTTCACTCGGACTTGTCATTCAATAACTTCAGTGGCCCTCTTCCATCTTTCAATATGTCCAAGAATCTCAGATATTTATCTCTCTTGCACAATAATTTGAATGGAGTCATTTCATCTGCTCATTTGGAGGGGCTTGCAAACCTCCTCGCTGTTAATTTAGGTGATAACTCCATCAGTGGGAAAGTTCCTTCATCTCTTTTTACACTTGCATCTCTGCAGGAACTTACACTTTCTCATAATGGATTTGAGGGTCTATTGGATGAATTCCCAAATGCTTCCTCCTCTGAATTACAGTTGGTTGATTTGAGCAGCAATAAATTACAAGGGCCTATTCCTGTGTCTATCTTTCAACTTAAAAGACTTCGTTTCCTCCAACTCTCTACAAATCAGTTCAATGGCACAATAAGACTTGATATGGTTATGAGGCTGCAAAGTTTACATACATTAGGCCTATCAAACAACAAGCTCTCAGTTGATACAACTTTCAATGATGAGCATGGCCTTTCATCCTTTCCCAATATGAATTTTCTATTGTTGGGTTCTTGTAAGTTGGGGGAGTTCCCAGGTTTCTTGAGAAATCTACCCCAACTAAATGCTCTAGACCTGTCCAACAATCAGATTCATGGAACAATTCCCAACTGGATTTGGAGATTTGACTCTCTAGTTTATCTGAATCTTTCCAACAACTTCCTCTCAAATTTGGAAGGACCCTTTGAAAATCTTAGTTCCAATATATATATCCTTGATCTCCATTCCAACCAACTTCCTGGTTCCATTCCCATTTTCACAAAGTATGCTGTCCATTTAGACTACTCAAGCAATGGATTCAGCTTTGTCCCACCTGACATAGATAAGTACCTCACTTTTGTATATTTTCTCTCCCTTTCAAATAACAGCTTTCAAGGTAGAATCCATGAATCCTTTTGTAACATTTCTTCTCTTCGGTTGCTTGATCTTTCGCATAATAGCTTCAATGGCTTCATTCCCAAGTGTTTGGCAACAAGTAACAGTAAACTCAGGGTACTAAATCTTGCTGGAAACAAACTCGTGGGTTATATTACTGATACAATTTCAAGTTCATGCAATTTAAGGTTCCTTGATCTCAATGGAAATTTCTTGGGTGGTGCCATCCCACAATCTCTGTCCAACTGCAAAAGCCTCCAAGTCTTAAATCTTGGAAACAATCTATTCAGTGATAGATTTCCATGCTTCTTAAGGAACATTTCCACCCTGAGAGTGATGATTTTAAGGTCAAACAAACTCCATGGTCCCATTGGATGCAAACATAGCACTGGTAATTGGGAGATGCTTCATATTGTGGATCTAGCCAACAATAATTTTACTGGTACTCTATCTGGCTCACTCTTGCAAAGCTGGACACAACTGACAGGTGGTGAAGATGAAGCCCGTGAAAAGTATGGCACTTTATTTTTTGATATGTTTGATAACCATGATACTATGCGTTACAAGGATTTGTGGAAGGTTATCAACATAGTTCTTGTAAATAAATTACACAAATTGTTAGGTGCTGACCCTTTTTCTGTGGTCGATCACATATTCGCTTATTATGTCACTGCTAACCAATTTGGTGGTCGCTACTTAGATTCAATTACAATTGTCTACAAAGGTTCTCATCAGAAGTTGATCAAGATTCCCACTACCTTCACTTCATTGGATTTCTCGTCCAACCATTTTGAAGGTCCAATACCACAAGAGCTTATGAGTTTGAGAGCCTTGATATTTCTTAACTTATCACACAATTCTTTCTCAAGCCATATCCCACCATCTTTGGAAAATTTGACACAACTCGAGTCATTAGACTTGTCATATAACAGTTTGAGTGGAGATATTCCATCAGAGATAACAAGTTTATCTTTCCTCTCAGTTTTGAATCTCTCCTTTAATCATTTAGAGGGGAGAATTCCACTTGGCACACAAATTCAGTCTTTTGATTCATATTCCTTTGAAGGCAATGAAGGGTTATGTGGAGTTCCACTAACCAAGAAATGTTGTAATGATGGAGTACAAGGGATGTTACCACCACCAAGAGCTACTGAGACACATAGTTCAATTGACTGGAATTTCTTAAGTGTTGAGTTGGGATTCACTTTTGGCTTTGGATTTGTCATTCTTCCCATTATTTTCTGGAAAAGGTGGAGGCTGTGGTATTGCAAGTTTGTGGATGATTTGCTTTACAGGGTCATTCCTCAGCTTGATTTTGTACATGAGCAACATGGAGTGCATAAATATAGAACTCTAAGGTGGAAGCCTAGCTGATATCTCGAATGGTAAAGCAAACATATGTATCATGTAATTGCACTACCTTCTAGCTTTTACATTTTATGTTAATCTTTCTTTTGTTTTAGTTTTTTGTAAAATAAGGACTTTGTCCAACCATGTTAAACCTTGAGTGCTAGTATGTAGATTTAGCAATAATTATAAGAGTATAATTTTGATATACTTCCATTGTTAAGTTTTTGACATTGTCAATTGTGAATGATGTGTCTCTTAAATCAGCTTTAGATAAATTAGGAAAGTTAGTTATAGTTAGTTAGTTGATGGCCACAACTAACTATATCTGTTATAACTAACTTGGCTATCCTCTAAGCCTTATCTAGAGCTGGTCCATATAGCCTATATAAACAACAATTCTTTCTCTGCTGTCGGAGGTATCGAAAAATCATTCAGAGCATTCTTGTTGTAAAGACTGAGAGTAAAAGTGAGAAAGATCAGGGTGTGCGGAAATAGAGTGTGCAAGGCTTGGGTGATCTTTGTATAGGTCAAGACTAAGGGTAGCTTAGGATCTAAGGAAGACTCTATTGTAAAGCTTGATCTTTGTTGTTGAACCATAGTGTGTGAAGCTGCTCCTCCCCGTGGATGTAGGTCATAAATATATGACCGAACCACTAAAATCCTTGGTGTCTTCTTCTTCCTCCTTCTCCTTATTATTGCTGTGATTAATTGTTAGTTTTGTTTTTAGTGTTGCATTCTATTTCTGCATCAATCTTGGTACTATGTGTGTGTTCTTTGATTCCTTGTAAAGCTTTCTCAACAATTGGCACCGTCTGTGGGAAGAAATCAAGAACCTGAGAAAGCAAGCAACCATGGGAGCAACTAAGTTCGATATAGAGAAGTTCACAAGCTCAAATGATTTCGGGCTATGGAGAATAAAGATGCAAGCAATCTTGGTGCATCAAGGTCTAGCAGATGCACCGAAGGGCGAGGCTGCTCTACCCAAAACTATGTCCGAAAAGGAAAAGCAAGATCTGGTAGAAAAGGCTAGAAGCACAATAATCTTGTGCCTTGGAGACAAAGCACTGAGAGAGGTAGCACGAGAAAAAACTACTGTAGCAATGTGGCTCAAACTAGAGTCATTGTATATGACTGTTAGAAAATCAAAGAAATATCTGATAATATCTTTTCATATCTTAGCATATCTTAGAGTATCCTATAAATAAGACTATTAGGTTATCTTTTGTAATCACATCATCATTACATCAATTCAATATTAGTCTTTTTATTTCTTAGTTTGTTTCTCTCTTTTCCTCTTCCCCTACCTAAAAACCTTCAAATTCAACATGGTATCTAGAGTCAGACAAAGGTACCATCCTCCGTGACCTGTCCCGTCACTATTCCGCTGCGGAGTTCCAATAAGTATGAAGGAACTCTAATCATCTTCCCAGTCATACAAAATCCTACCATTTTTTTCTCTTCTCCGTTCTGTACTTCTGTTCCGGTGCGTTCTTTGTCGTTCCGACCCTCGTTCTTGTCCTGTTAGCCGCTGTCATCCACCGTCTGACGCCGTCAGCCGTCGTATCCGGACGCTGACAACACCACCATACTCACTGTCGACCGATCCGTCCAACCCTCCACGCGTGTCTCTTCCGATATGTAGGCAGCCGCACGCGCACACCTTCCTCCGACGCGTAACGACGCTTCCGGTCACCGTTTCGGTCGACGTTTCCAACGCCGAACTCGCCGTTTCCTGCTCTCTCTGGATCTGTGCTTACCTCCTTCATCAGACCTCTTTTGAGCAACGTCCCTGTGTGTTGTATGGTTCAGGTACCTGTGATTTTGGTTATTTGCATTTGTGTTCTGACCGATGGCTAGTTCTATCTCCTCAGATACTCCTAAGGACTTCCCATCATTCCAGTGTGGCTTCTCATCCCACCGACGGTCATTCCTGTGGTAACCCTTTTCCCATGGATGAATCATATTAGTGGTGACTTTTGTTCCATCGACGATCATTCCGGTGGTGACTCTTTTCCCACATATGAATCATATTAGTCGTGACTTCTATTTCCGTCAATGATTGACTTATGTTGGCTATGACTTACACTAGCCCAACTCATTGTCCCAGATGTTCTGGCCCGGCTCTTTTCCAGATGCATTGGCCCGTCTTTTTCCCAGATGCACTAGCCTTGGCCCCTTGTCCCAGATGTACTGGCCTCCTCTCAGTCCCGGAAGTAGTTGTCTAACTTAATTTCAATTTGAAAAAATTTGGGTCTCCGATATTGTTGTTGAAGCTTCCAAATGCGGTTTTGAGGAGTTCGGACATTACTTTGTTAGATTGCTTGCAAAAAAATTTCTGTCAGGCTGATGATCATTCCAGCTATCTTGCTAAGTTATCTTTCCAATAACTCACTCCGGCCTCTCCAACATTCTTGAGTTGCCTTCAAACCATAATTTTCGTGGAGCTCAGTTTTTTTTATTTTAAATTTTAATTTGAGGGGAAATGCATTGTTTTCATGTAACAAGCTTAAATCTTAGTAAGCTTTAGCTTGAGGGGGAGTGCTAGAAAATCAAAGAAATATCTGATAATATCTTTTCATATCTTAGAGTATCCTATAAATATGACTATTAGGTTATCTTTTGTAATCACATCATCATTACATCAATTCAATATCAGTCTTATTATTTCTTAGTTTGTTTCTCTCTTTTCCTCTTCCCCTACCTAAAAACCTTCAAATTCAACAATGACAAAATCAGTGGCAAATCGGTCTTCTTGAAGCAACAATTGTACTCCTTGAAAATGACTGAGGATCGACCACTCAGTGATCAGATTGCAGACTTCAACAGGACCTTGGATGATCTTGAAAACATTGATGTTAAGTTAGATGATGAAGACAAGGCTCTAATCTTACTCAGTGCCTTGCCTAATTCATATGAACATTTTAAAGATGTTGTACTGTTCGGTAGAGATCAAACAATCTCTCTGGAAGAAGTTCAATCAGCCATCCAGACAAAGGAACTTCAGAAAAGACAGGAATCCAAGAATGACAACAATGCAGAAGGGCTTACTGTTGTGAGGGGCAGATCAGAAAACAGAAACTACAAGGGAAACAATCACAGGTCTAAGTCCAAGAACAACTCACAAAGCAAGTATAAATGTTTTCATTGTCATAAGAAAGGACACTTCAAGAAGAACTGTCCAGAAAGAAGGAATAAAGATGCAAAGAATTCCCAAGAACCAGGTGGTGCTGCTATAGTATTTGATGGATATGACTCAGCAGAGGCTTTGGTAGTCTCAAATACTGAAATAGAGAAGGATTGGGTTATGGACTCTGGCTGTACTTACCATATGTGTCCAAGAAAGGACTACTTTGAAACCATAGACATGAAAGAAGGTGGAGCTATTCTATTAGGCAACAACAAGCCTTGTAAAGTGCAGGGTATGGGCTCAGTCAGATTGAAGATGTTCAATGGCCAAGAGATTCTACTTCAGGGAGTAAGGTATGTACCAGAACTCAAAAGAAACCTCATATCCATAAGCATTTTTGAGAGCTTAGGTTATTTGACTACTATTGAACATGGAAGTCTGAAAATAACTAGTGGAAACCTGATAATTGCTAAAGGAATTAAAAGAAATGGTCTGTATATACTTGAGGGCGGTACTATAATTGCTCAAGCTACTGTAGCAAGTCAAAACCTAATAGATAAAACCAAATTATGGCACATGAGGCTAGGTCATGTAAGTGAAAAGGGCTTGACTGAACTAGCTAAGCAAAACCTATTAAACAGTGATAAAATAGACAAACTTGATTTCTGTGATCAGTGCATATTAGGAAAATCTCAAAGAGTTAAGTTTGGCATAGGGCTGCATACTACACACAGACCTTTTGAGTATGCACATACAGATCTTTGGGGTCCTTCAAGGACCATGTCTCATGGTGGTGGATTCTATTTCCTTACCATCATTGATGATTACTCTAGGAGAGTATGGCTTTATGTCTTGAAAAATAAAAGTGACACTTTTGAAAAATTTAAAGAATGGCATACTCTCATAGAGAATCAAATGGGATCAAATCTGAAACATTTGAGAACTGACAATGGTCTGGAGTTTGTGTCAGAACCGTTTAGTAAGTTTTGCAGGGATCATGGAATTCAAAGGCATAGGGGATCATTGCAGGAACCCCGCAACAGAATGGTTTGGCAGAAAGGATGAACAGGACAATCCTTGAAAGAGTAAGATGCATGTTGATAAGTGCTGGAATGCCAAAAAGCTTCTGGGGTGAAGCTGCCACTACTGCAGCATACTTGATCAATAGGTGTCTATCCTCTTCAATAGGCTTTAAAACACCTATGGAGTTGTGGAATGGGAAACCTGCAGATTACTCAACTTTGAGAATATTTGGATCTTTAAGCAAGATAAACTTGGAGCTCGTGCCATCAGATGTGCATTCATAGGCTATCCTACTGGAATTAAAGGATATAAGCTATGGAGAATGGAACCTGGTGAACCAAAATGCCTAATTAGCAGGGATGTTGTTTTTGATGAAACCCGAATGGCCATGATGACTAAAGTTCAAGAAGGGACAAAGCAAAAAAGCAAGCATTTCAGATAATGCTCAGGTTGAGGTGGAGTTACCCCTTCACCAAGGCACTGCAGACAGAATGCAACCTGAGGATGCAATTGAACATCAGCAACCAGAACCAATTCCAAATGATTACAACTTGGTTAGAGATAGAGCCAGAAGAATCATAGCACCACCAAGGAGGTTTGGATATGCAGATCTCATCTATTATGCTCTAAATGTTGTCGATGAAATACAGGACAGTGAACCTAGCAATTTCAGAGAAGCACTGGCAAGCAAAGACAGTAATAACTGGATGGCAACAATGATTGAAGAGATGAATTCTCTTGAAAAGAATAGAGCTTGGGAGCTGGTTAGTCTACCAAAGAATCAAAGAGTGATAGGCTGCAAATGGATCTATAAGAGGAAAGAAGGTATTCCTGGAGTTGAACAAGCCAGATTCAAAGCAAGGCTTGTTGCCAAGGGATTCACCCAACTAGAAGGAGTTGATTTCAATGAAATCTTCTCACCTGTGGTCAAGCACTGCTCAATCAGGATTATGCTGTCAATTGTTACACAGTATGATCTTGAATTAGAGCAACTTGATGTCAAAACAGCATTTCTCCATGGAGACCTTGATGAGACCATATATATGCAGCAACCAGGGGGTTTCTCCAAAGGCAATGACAAGGTTTACTTGTTGAAAAAATCTCTATATGGCCTAAAACAAAGTCCAAGGCAATGGTACAAAAAATTTGATGACTTTATGATGAAGATGGGGTTTCATAGAAGTAGTTATGATAGTTGTGTGTATATCATGAAAGGAAAAGAAAATGTAATTTTGTATTTGCTTTTGTATGTAGATGATATACTCATAGCTAGTTCATGCAAGATTGAGATACAAAGACTCAAATCAGATCTCAACTCTGAATTTGAGATGAAGGAGCTTGGTGAAGCCAAGAGAATCCTAGGCATGGACATCAGCAGAGACAGATCCAAAGGAGAGTTGTTCTTATCTCAGGAAACCTACTTGAAGAAAGTTGTTGAAAGGTTTAGGATGCATGAATCTAAACCTGTCACAACTCCTCTGGGGCAGAATGACAAACTCTCATCACAACAAAGTCCTAGACCAGATGAAGAGAGGTCTAGAATGGCAAAAGTACGATATGCTAGTGGAGTTGGGAGCATAATGTATGGCATGGTGTGCAGCAGATCAGACTTAGCTCAAGTTGTGAATGTTGTGAGCAGATTCATGGCAAATCCAGGACCAACTCATTGGGCAGCACTGAAATGGATGTTAAGATACTTGTAGGGCACCTTATCCTCTGGACTGAAGCTCAAAAGGAAGCAGCAACATGAAGATGCAATCAAAGGCTTTGTAGACTCAGATTATGCAGGAAACATTGATACAAGGAAGTCCTTGTCTGGTTATGTTTTCACCTTATTTGGAATTGCAATCACTGGAAATCAATTCTTGATCGGTTGTAGCCTTGTCAACAACTTAGGCAGAATATATTGCTCTTACAGAAGGTTTTAAAGAGGCAATATGGTTGAAAGGCATGCTTGGTGAACTTGGCATCACACAGAACAATATCACAGTTTTTTGTGATAGCCAAAGTGCAATTCACCTGTCAAAGCACCAAGTCTACCATTTAAAGTCTAAACACATAGATGTGAGGCTCCATTTCATCCGGGATGTCATTGAAGCTAAGGAAGTTCTGGTGGGAAAGATAGCATCAGAGGAAAACCCTGCAGATGCTTTTACAAAGTCTCTACCTCAGGTCAAGTTCAAACACTGCTTGGACCTGATTGGACTCTGTGAAAGGTAAAAGAGGTTTGCAGTTGGGAGGAGCAGTAACCTGAAAAACTATGATGGAAGTTCTCTATTTTAAGAGACAAGGTGGAGAATTGTGAATGATGTGTCTCTTAAATCAGCTTTAGATAAATTAGGAAAGTTAGTTATAGTTAGTTAGTTGATGGCCACAGCTAACTATATCTGTTATAACTAACTTGGCTATCCTCTAAGCCTTATCTAGAGCTGGTCCATATAGCCTATATAAGCAGTAGTTCTTTCTCTGCTGCTGGAGGTATCGAAAAATCATTTAGAGCATTCTTGTTGTAAAGATTGAGAGCAAAAGTGAGAAAGATCAGGGTGTGTGGAAACAGAGTGTGCAAGGCTTGGGTGATCTTTGTATAGGTCAAGACTAAGGGTAGCTTAGGATCCAAGGAAGACTCTATTGTAAAGCTTGATCTTTGTTGTTGAATCATAGTGTGTGAAGCTCCTCCTCCCCGTGGATGTAGGTCATAAATATACGACCGAACCACTAAAATCCTTGGTGTCTTCTTCTTCCTCCTTCTCCTTGTTATTGCTGTGATTAATTGTTAGTTTTGTTTGTAGTGTTGCATTATGCTTCTGCATCAATCTTGGTGCTGTGTGTGTGTTCTTTGATTCCTTGTAAAGCTTTCTCAACATCAATTAATCACAAATTATCATATTTGTGATCTTTAAGGTAATTATGATAAGTGATCACATGGCCACTATCAAACTTCTAATCCTATCCATCCACACCCCTATCCCTATAGGAGTGTTGGCTCGGTCTTAATCTTATCTTATCATTTGTTAATATTTGCTGTTATATGCAATCAGCAAAATGTTATATCTTTTACTTACTAAATTGTACATTTATACACTATCTCTATAAGAAGTTAATTGAGCAATAAAACATACCTTCATTAGCATCAAAGAAAAAGTACCTTCATTTTAACTCTTTATGGTATCAGTTTTGTCTCTGGCTCAAAAGCTATTCGATCCTTATGGCCGCTACTTCTACTACCTCAGCTTCCAACTCCTCTGCCTCTTCTGAACTCAAAAATCTAGTGGAATTCAACACATCCACTAATTACCCTGCTTGGTATAATAAACAGATTCATTACCCTCATTTTGCAACTCAAACCTCACCGTTGTTGTAACTACTGTTCTGTTACACCCAACTCCACCATTACCCAACAAATTCATCTGCAAACGTGAACGCCACCGATTCCTCCACCTAACCACCATGTGGCATTGGCAAATGGTTCATAAACGTAATCACTTTTGGGGAAACCTTCTTCGGTTACAGAAACTGGCACAAAAGCGCTCCTGTAGACCATTGAGTAATTAAGCTGACATTTCAATTTTGTGAAGGGTTGCTTCTTTGTCATTGGATAGTACGTAGTGGTGGTGGCATAAGTTAAGAAACTTTTCAAAGGTTTTTTCACCATGATGGTATAGGGGTGGTGGTGGTGGTGGCAGCAGTGGGATTGGTAGTGATTGGTTCTACTTAATGGGAGCTTCTCCTTGTAGGTTGACCTTTGATTTCGAGACAGATTTGATGGATAGTTGAGATCATGACCGGTAATTGGCTAAATAGGTTTTCATGGTAATTACAAATCAATCCTTTTGCTGGTAATTACATAGCGGTCCTTGCTTCCCATCTCACTCACCTAGTCACCTTAGCATCGCCCCCACCCACCAACACCATAGCACCTACGTCGCAACCGCACCATCCAGCCACCCTTCCTCATCGTTCAGACGCCGCGAGCCACCGGAACTACTTCCCTCCATGATCTCCTTATCATTCCAAACCTTATGTCCATCCCTCAAACCACCTTGACCACCTTATAACTCCCTACTTTTTGGTAGGCTAGTGTTTGATTTCTTTAAAGGATTATGACATACTAGGGTAACTAACCCGTGTTGAACGCACCGATACAGTATGGTTATCCTTCAACAAATAAGTCTTACAATATTAATATATAATATAAATAATTATATTAATTTTATACAATTTTTTTGTTAAGTTTAATTTAAGAGTTTTATCATAAGTTAGTCAAGTCCAGTGAACCTTATTGTACGGCAATTACATTTCAATGGCCCAAACCAATTTACCCATTTAGCTTCCTTGTATTAATAAAGATGGGCCCAATTCATCAAATAAGGCTTAACAATATATCTTTAAACCTCAAATTCCATAACCACCGTCCAGAAGCAGATCGAAGCTGAAGTTGAAAAGCAGAAAGCACTCCCACCATCGCTGACGAGGAAGAACTTCAATGTGTAAGTTTTCTTCAAAATAATATAAGGTATACAATGCTTGGACTTATGCAAAGAATTACCCGTCCAAAGGTTATTTAAACTGTTTATAATTTAATTGATAAGTAGACTGGTTTTTCCTTAGTGGACGAGTCCATAAATGAATACCTAAATAACTTGATAAGAACAACAAGTCCAAATACTTGAAAATAAGCGCATCCATCTTGCCACGCCAACAGATGAGGGTTATTCTTGTAACTCAAGTATTCATCCATAATGCCTAACTAAAATTCAGTAGACGTCCACAGTGCCACGTCACTGGACGGATTTTCTCTTAAGGGCTTAGCAAGTCCAAAGACTTGTGTGGACGAGCGCTTCTGTCACTTGTGTGGATGAGCGCTTCTGTCACTTTAGTGGACGAGTGCTTCTACCACATTAGTAGACGGACAGAATAAAATCTTGTATAGATGCATTCTTAAAACTAAGTAGACGACTGTATATCTTTACTACCTTGAATATGATTTAATGCAATCTGTTCCACGATGAATTTATTTCAAATGATTGATATTTATTTTACACTCTTGCTATGGTGGCTACACTCTTGCTTATTTTTATATTTTTGATTATATTGCCCAATATATAGCCGACATCATTGCTATTCAAATGAAATAAGTTTCTTTTTGTTAAAAAAAATAAAAACTTATTTGTCTATCTTTCTTAATACTGTTATATAACATTTATTCCTTGATATAGTCACCATCAAAATTTTAGAACTGAATTAACTATATTGGCTGCATTATACTCCCTCTGATCCACAATATACGAAACAAAAGTCTAAAATACACGTACCATTGAAATACATTAGAAAGAGTTAATTATAATTAATACTCATTTAAATTTCCAAAACCACCCCTTCTAATTATAATGAATATTCAGGTAGCCTATAATTAATTACAGTAATTAATAAGGGTAACATTGGAAATTAACATTTAATAAGTGTGAAAATTGTTGTATGTTTCTTATATTTTGGACTAAAAAATAAACTCATTTGTTTCTTATATTGTGGACTGGAGGGAGTATTTATTTTCTTTATTTTTTTCCAGACTCATCGTAAATATTTCAAAACTTGTTTAATTAATTGTAACAAATTTATTTTAAAAAAAAAATTACGGCTATTTATTTCAGATGTTGTGGCATAAAAATATTTCCTAGTCCTACAACTCATTTTAATCGCTCACTAACCAAACAAAGCAGGGAAAAGAAAAGTTCTGCACGTATGATGACGTATGGGCGGTGCTAACCTTGAAGCCCATCACCCTTTCAGTAGGTAGCCCGTAATTCGTTACCCTTACCAATCGATTTTTGACTCTCAAATCTATACCGTTCAATAAATTTATTATTATATCAATGGTTGTTATTCATGGAGTACCGCTCCTCCGAGTTTCTAATGGAGCATTTTAGACGTTTATTTTCTTGAAATATGTTATAATAAAATATATTCATCCATTGCTTTTGAATATGCAACGTTCCTATAAGTAAGAAAGTTCAGTTTTGAATTTGAGAAGCATTAAAAATTTGATTACAAAGTGATAAGCATATTGATAACAGATGGTTTGTTTAAAAAGTGTTAATTTTAAAATACAATTAGCAAACATGTTCAACTACAATCTTGTAACCGGACAAAATTAGAATGTTGGGTTTCAGATCTGAAAAAGAAATTTCGAGTGATTAGTTGTAAATAACTTAATCAACTCGTGCATTAATTCATCTACCAACTCACTCGTGGGAGAGTGGGAACGATCGACTCGGTGGAAAAAAAACAATACATTTGATAGACAATATTAGAAGAAGGAGAGAGCAATCAATTCAATGGGTCAAAAGAGAAGAACATGGGAAGCATAAAATCACAGATATGATCAGTAAAACTATACATTACAATATCAATGTAATAAGAAAGCAACAATATTGAAGCTTAGTGACCATCCAAATTGAATTCAAAATATATGGACTATCCAAGGAACCAAAAATTTAGTTAACTTTGAGGTGGAAAGAATTTACAATTTTATAATAAGCAAACACAGCCATCTAAATTAACATCTAAATTGTCTTACAAAAGTTGGTCTCCCATTTGCAAGGGGAAGAAAATCCATTGACAGGAAACAATAGACATACAGCTCAGATACGTGATTCTAACTGAGTAATATATAGGTTTCAAATACATCACAATTAGTTTATTTTTTTGGCAACTGATAAAAAAGAAAATGAGTTGCAGGTAATCATAAGTTAAATGGTATGAGGCTAAAAAAGCAGAAACAAAATTATAAATTTGCAAGAACAAAACAGTTACAACCAAACATAAAACAATAATTCTATATGAATGACTAGCAAACTATTTTAATCGAGGATGAATCCAAAAGATCCCACAACTGCAAGCTATTGAGATACCTTAAACGTCAGGACACTGAATGTAGTATTGATGGACATAACTGGTATAAATTCTGCAAGGAAAGTGAAATAAAGAAAGTAGATGCCATGCAATTTACCGTAGCTGAGGATTCAAGAAAGATAATGGTGAAGATAATCCGGGGTTAACTAATACAGCAAAAAAAGAGTATAGCCTAGAGTGGTGTATTAGTTGGAGTGTATGTTATTTAATTCCAGTCTTCCATTAGAACCAGTAATATGATGATACTGTTTATGTGTTGCTTATATTCCTTGACATATTTTATGTTGCATGCATATAATTATAAATAATTACAATATTAGAACAAATTTTGATTTCCTAATTCCTAAGTGTGTATAATGATTACTTACTGCCATATATGGACGTGAGATTATTCACAAGCATAGATTTGTAAAAATTTATTGGCAAAGTTCAATTGAGTTATAAAAATTGCAATCCAACTATCTATTAAAGTTTTATATCTCAGTAAAGGTAAATTATTTTCATAGTGTATTTCGTAAATAACAAATAAGGAAGATTGCTTTACAAAAAAAAAAACCACTCGAAAGGTAAATGGATAAATTCAACATTATATGTTCATATATGATTAATAGTAAATGTGTGTTTTGAAAGTACTCTTCATCAAGAGTTAAACATTCATAGCACACACAAATTTAAAATACATATCTACAATATTGTATTGGTTCAATAATTTCAGATAGCATGTGCTAAACCAAAAACTCTACAAACATTACGGAAAACATTTTAAATCAAACCTGCTCAAAAACTTCTTTGTAGATGACATTCTTTACCAATCTACATGCCACGCCATGATCATCACAACCTAAAATCTTCAGACCACTCTTACATTTAACCCTAGAAATAGCAACATATAATTGGCCATGAGAAAAAACAGGAGCAGGTAAATATAGTCCAACATGAGATAATGTTTGTCCTTGACTTTTATTTATAGTCATCGCAAAGCTAAGAACCAATGGAAACTAGCGCCTTTGAAATTTAAATGGCAATGTGTGATCTGATGGTTCTAGATTAAATCTAGGAATATAAACTTTATCACCAACATGATTTCCAGTAGCAACTCTAGCATCAATGACATTCACACCCAACTCAGTAACAACCAACCTCGTACCGTTGCATAACCCAGCAGATGGATCAATATTTCTCAACAACATAACAGGAACACCGACCTTCAATATTAGCTTATGATTAGGAAGTCCAGAGCACCTAATTTGATTAAGAAATTTAGGAGTCAGCCACTCAGAATTAATGTCGTTTGTTTCCTCCATCCTAGTAATAGAATCAGAGCTAAGATATTCTTTTCCTTCACCAGGAAACAACGATAACACGTAATTGTTTACCTATTCCACAAACTGTAATTTTGGTACCAATATCGCCCTTTCTTCATAATATTTGAAATCATTCATATGACTAACCAAATTAGGATATATATATATATATATATGGGACACAATAGTTGCTATCGGATCAATTGCATCCAATATTAACATTTTTTCATGGGGATAAATATTGTAACACTAAATAAAATTAAAAGGATAATTTGCTGGTGCTTTCGGAAAATAATGTATATAAATACGTAAGTGTCTGAAATTGGGTATAAAATTTTTGTCACGACTCCACACCTAAGCCTTAATCGACACACAGGCTTACTATCATAGCTTGGCAAGCCTATTTAATTTAAAGAATATACTTAAATAAAAGCGAGTATTTTTACGAAAATTTTGACAGAGTCTCCTCTGTAATTCGGACATCCCAGGTAAAATAACACCTGTTAAAATAATTACATTTTCATTCCAGAGTTCCAGTTACACCAAATACAACCAGGCAGTAATAGGTTAAAAGTAGTTATAACCATAAGCTTTACAAAACCAAAAAGGAAAGGTTTAAGTTTTCTTTCAAAAGAATGCTCTCCGAGCCATAAATATTCCATTTTAAAATAAAGGCTCTCTGAGCCATACTTATCAAAAATAATCTAAATCTCAAACCCTAAGCTGGTCGTTCTAAAAGTTATTCCTGAGAAAACTCACGTGATCATTCCACAATCAATACCTCATCAAGCAACTAGATCTAAGTCTCTGAGTGACTTAGAAAGACTTCTCTGCACCATCTGTGTTAAAGTACCCATGGTACAATAGCGAACCAGAAGAAAACCTGATATGTGTGTAAGGGTGAGACGCCAATATATGGTTTTAACACAATAACTAAATGCGCGACACCACATAACACATATACATTTACCACACAAGAATTTATAAGCTAATAGTTTATCAATGGGTTCAACACCCCAAACATCATCGTTTAAAAATTATGCATGACACTTCATATCATCATCTAATTTTCGTCCTAATCTCATGAGATATCCCAACATATAATGAGTTGATCAGACTCCAGAGCCACACTGGCTAAATAGGCACACTGCCACTAGGCACACAAAGTGTGGCTAATCTTGGCACACTGCCAATAGGTGCGCAACCTCTTCCCATCCACATAGGCACACAAGGCTAGGCATACAAGGTGTGGCTCCTCGAGGCACACTGCCAAACACATTGCTAATGTCCACAATCAGGGCCTACCGTTAGCAAGTAAGATGGGGTCTCCATGTCCTCCCTAGGCACATGAGATAAATGCACATCGGAATTACCTTTCGTCGCTGGTAATTAATGCATTATGTCACAAACCGCAGGCACGTCTGCCAAATGCATGTAAAACACTTTTGTTTTGTTATTTTCTTTGTGTTCAATCTTTCTTTGCCAAAGCTCGAAACGGCTTACGACTCACATAGTTTTAAAACACTTTTAAAACTTTCATCACAACACAGGACCTCACTGTCCATAAAACTTTTATCAAAACATAGGACCTCACTGTCCATAAAACTTTTATCACAACATAGGACCTCACAGTCCGAGTGCTCAATCACGACACCTCTCGACCGGTGCACCAGTCTTAGGTTCGTGGCACTAGAAAACATCTTCAATGTTTTCAACACGGTATACCTCACGTATACGGTATAGGCCCTCAAAGTCCAAATGACTGAGTCCATCATAACACAGAACCTTAGTACCCCGACGTCTCGGTTACTAAGTTCCACACCACTTTTAACACTAAATCAGTTTTGCTTTCATAAATTCTTTTTCCAAAATTAGAAATTCATTAATAAAATCCTTAAATAATAAAACTTAGTTTTCACAAAGGTGAGTCACTTGAGGTTTTAACTTCCTTAAAATATGTACTGCCATTTCAAAATACTTGCCTTCTACGTTTTTCCAAATCTGTCATCACACTTTAACAAATCTGTCATCAATTATCACTTTTAAAGCTTTTTAAGCCAAAACTTAGCTTTTTCCACGAACACAATTTTCTAGAATCATCATTAACTTCTTTTTAACAATTAATTTCATAAAATAACTTTGTATAATATTGCAAACTTTCTTACATAAAAATTAGCAATACAGAAACATTTTCACAATTTCGCTCTCATTGTGACTCAAGTTACTTTTACACTAATAAATCATCAAAAATAATAATATTTATCAAAACTCATTATTTTTCCAAAATAATATGTTCCACCACTATTATATTTCAACGTTTCCCATAAAACATTGAATATAATTTACACAGCTTATTAAAGCTTTTATCTGATTAATCGGTTGTGCACTGACCATAGTCAGGCTTCTCAAACAACACTCACAAGCAACATTCAACAACAATTATCAGAATTATACCACCAGACAGATCATGCATCATAGCAATATCATATACAAATAATCAAATAATTTAAAACAGATCAGACACTGATACTCAGATACACAACATAACATAAACCACATAAATAGATAACCACAACCACATAAATTATACAGACTACACAACAAGCAAATGGTTATTGAGAAAAATCCATCAGGCAAGCCCCCCCTTACCTTTGAAGACAAGTAAAGGATCCTCGTCTTAATGCTCACGTTAGCTCCATCTACTCCATCAAGCAAGCATAGCCGTGTCCAAACGTCTCAGAGAGTAAATCCAACAACGCGCAACAACCAGAAATCAAGAAATCAATTACACATGATCAAACACACTTTCTAACTTGATCTAAACACTTAATCAAATTACCAAACAAGGTTATTGTCAAAGAAAATCATGTTTGAAGCTCACGCTTCCCAATACCCTTTAAGGAAACTTTGTTTTGATTAAAAGATCATGAAAAAGAACTTGGAAATCATCCATTAAGAGTCCTAATTACACTAAATCATAATTAATTTCACAAAAACATACCCAAATTCAAATAAAATCAAATCGGGGTTTTAGGGCACCTTATTACAATTTAGGGAAAACTCATTTTAATTAAAGAATAATGAAATTGGTTTAGGGAAACACAAATTCACAGTCCCAGTTTCATAAAACAACCTTAAATTTCAAGATTAAAATCTGAAATCAAAGGGTTAGGGTTTCAAAATCAGATTTAGGGGTTTTGAATCTAGAAGAGATGAGAGGGTTTTGACTCACGCAAGCTTGAAGATAACTTGAAGGTGGTGCTGTGGTGCTCCTCGCGGCGGCGGACGGCGACGGCACGGAGGACAACGGCGGTTCTACAGTGAACAAGAACAACAGAGTTGAAAGAGAGCATAAAAGAAAATAGAGAAGCTTAACCAGCGAGTTGGGTTCGAAACCACCATGGAAGGCGGCTGATCGGACTTACCGCGTCTAGGAACGGTGGTGGGTGGCGGTGATGAGCTCCGTTTCGAACTGGTCAACACGAGACAATCGCGTGTCTCCTCCTTCTCACGTCGGCGAGCTGTCGACGGTGGTGCAGGGTGGCGCTGCTATGGTGAGAGGAAGGAGGAAGAAGATGAAGTTGAGGTGGAAGGAAGAAGAAGAAGAGAGAAAGAAGAAAGAAATAAAGAAGAAGAAGCAGAGAAGAAAAGAGAGAGTGAGGGAGAGAGCGTCGAGAAAGAGAGAGAGAAAAGTAAGAAAATTGAGTTTTTAAACTAGTTACTTAGTGATAGGTACAAAATGAGTGATAAATATTAGGCCTAAAATAAACATGTTTTTACTTTTTGGAATCTAAAAATAAAGATTGATAAAGATATGATTTCGAAATTCAAATTAGAGTAAAGATTAATAGTTGAACTGATCAACTAAGAAAATACTCAGTCCAGAATTTAATCTCCGATTAAGGTCAAACCAAAATATTTTTAACTCTAAAATTAAATAGAATAAATATATGAAAATGATTTTCTCTTAATCATAGTATTTAAAATATTTTTCTGTACTGGTATAATAGTGACAATAACGTAAATTATTGTCTAGTAAGCGTGCATTCACTGAAATAAGTCAGTGCTAACGCACCCAATAAAATAATTTGAAGAGAGTAATTTAATTACTCAAACTAAACCAAATAACAAAATGAACATAAACATCCAAATAAAATAATTAATCATAGGTGTAAAAACTAGGGTGTTACAAATATCAAAATCACAATCATTGTCAACACCCAACCTCCCATCACCAATATCAAGAATCCACTGTGCAAATTCCTTATTCGATTGATTATCAAGACCACTTGAATCCATCTAAATTCTCATATTTTCTATAAGCCTCACCACCTTACAATGCTTCCATAATATAGATGAGTTAATGGTGGCCATAACAATATCTGTGCTACTTCCCTTTGGAACAACAGGTAATATCTGCCTAAAATCACCACCCTGGACAACAACCTTCCCACCAAATGGTTTATGAGAATCTTCTACCATAACAATTCCCATAATATCCTTTAATGTCATATCCAATGCCTCAAATGGCCATCTATTAACCATAGGAGCCTCATCTCATATTATCAAAGTAGTCTCACGAAGTAAATCTGCTCTAAAACTATTTTGTCTAATATTACAAATTGAGTCTTCATTTAATATCAAAGGAATAACAAACCAAGAATGTGTAGTTCGAAAAGTGAAGCAATTCCACTCGAAGCAACATTTAAAACAATCTTACTCTTAGCACGAAATCTATAAGACAAAGTCTTCCATAAAAAAGTCTTCCCCGTGCCACCATAACCATCCACGAAAAAAAAACCACCATTTTTTGCTAAGACAGCATTAACAATTTCATCATATACAAATCTTTGTCCAACATTGAGTTGTCCCAAGCATTCAAGATGTTTAAGAGCCATTTCATGTGTGTCATATGAAAGTTCTCTAAGGACAAAAATGTTATTCAAATAAGATAAGTCTTCAGTATGAGGAAATGACATGGTATCAAAATCCTTCAATGACTTCCCATTCAAATGCAATAATTTCTCCATCTCAACAAAACAAATAACCTTCAACTGATCATCACTCAAACATAAATCTGCACATTGAAATAAATTTATGATCGTAAATATAAAAATAAAAGTAGCTATTACCTATTACCTATATTTTATACATAAGGAATATAATGAATATAGATTCCAATAAATAATGTATAGTCATATAAATTATTGGTAAAATAATAAATAGAACAATTTAATAAAACTAATAAATAAAATAATAAAATCATGAATCAATCAAGTATAAAAAACGAAATTCGACCAAACCTACTATTATAAATCTACAAAAATATTATACCTGGGTAATGTAATTGTTTATGTCTTTCGTATAATAAACCATCTACTAAGACTTCCCAAGTCGCATCCCATACATGGCGAGGGTTGCTCATACTATTTGACAGCAATAAAGTGATAAAAAGCCTCCTCAAGTATGCCACAGAAGCCAGTACTGCAACCTCACGAAGTCCATCAATATATTCTTTATCATCAAATAACAAACCCATAGCTGCACATGCTTCTTGAAAAGACTGATAACTACTATTATTACATGATGCTATGTGTTGCTGTTATTTTGGAATGCCTATGAGTTGTTTTGACATGAGTTATACCATTGAGATTGATGGACGATGTCATATGTCATGTCCTACGGTCATGACGTATGCACAAAATATGTTTTGGATTGTTATTTGTGATTGTTAAGATACCTCCTTCAAGGAAGGGGATGATAGATACCTCCTTCTTTGAGGGGAAGACAGATACCTCATTCAAGGAAGGGGAAGACAGATACCTCTTTTAGGGAAGGGGATGATAGATACCTCCTCGTTAAAGGGGAAGACAGATACCTCCTTCAGGGAAGGGGATGACAGATACCTCCTTCAGGGAAGGGGATGACAGATACCTCCTCATTAGAGGGGAAGAAAGATACCTCCTCGTTAGAAAGGAAGACAGATACCTCCTTCAGGGAAGGGGATGACAGATACCTCCTCATTAGAGGGGAAGAAAGTTACCTCCTCGTTAGAGGAGAAGACAGATACCTCCTTCTGGGAAAGGGAAGACCCATTATAGATACCTCCTTCTGGGAAGGGGAAGACAGTGGGACGCTATTGCATTTGTCATGAGCTTATAGACTAAAATTGGGTAATTAAATAAAAGAGTCTTGGATGATAAGTTGAGATTATTTGGACACAAGAGATGTATTTTGTATGATTTTACTTATGTTGTGTGTTATGTTAGTGATGGATTACTTATATTTGATGATGTTATGACTTGTGCATGAATTTTGTGAGTTTGGATTAATATTCCATAATTTATATAAAATATTTTTTGAGTTATATTATTTTGAAAATAAGTGGATATCATGGTTGTTTTTCCAGTTACCGCGCCGGCTGAAAGCAACATCTTTTCGAAAACCTTTAAAAAAATTGTGTCTGCTTACTAAGATTATAAATCTCATTAGTGGTGTTGTCTTTCAGAGTTTACAGGTGTTGAGATAGATGATGCCGCTTTTTTTGAGAAGGTCTTGAAGATATTAGCTTGATTTTATTTTTATTTCTTTATTTCTTTTGGGTTTATTAGATGCCCGTATTTTGAGGCAAAAACAATTGTAAAAGAATTATTTGGTTTTTATTAATTAATATTTATGAGGCTTTATTCCATTTTAATATAATGATTTATTTAATAATATTACTTTATTTAATTATTTTGAATATACGAGATTTTTTTTTGAACTTAAATTTATTGCAAAAACTTTTATGACTCGAGTATTTAATTTAAACGTTTTAAAGTTTTTATAGAAAATTAATTTGGGTTACTAATGTAACAAAGAACGTTACATACAACCCCTTTGAATATTAAGCAATAACCTCATGTAATATGCCTCGCCACTACTAGGCGGCACAAAATTCAAACGTCCAATCATTTGACCTTTTTTCCTAGGTTTCCATTCCTTTTGCTGTTGAAGAAACACAAAACTTGAGGGAAACTCCGTATAACTTAGATGTCTACCTTCAACATATTTACGGTTAGCATTCATCCATGCCTGATTGATGGATTGACAAGTGTACCAAATCGCTACAAGTAATAAAGTGAGAGTAGAGTATCGTTCCCAACGAAGATTGTGTTTCAAGTAACAACGTGGCCTAGGCAATTGATATTTGAACCAATGAATGTCATGTTTCCAAGAGCGTTTATGAATTTTTGTATTTAGAGTTGTCACAACAATGAATTAAACAATAGCAATTAATGAATGAATTCAATATAGGTAAAAGCGGTTAATTATCGGAATCCTCCAATTCTCACTTAATGTAACTTTACTCAACTCTAATTTCAATTCATTCCACTCAATTGACATTCAAATCACTAAATTAGATTTATCCCTAATTCCTTAGGTGATAATCCTTTTGAACTAATTAAGAAGCCTAATTCCTTAGGTTATTCAAGCATTAGCACAAACATTAAGCATGAGATTTATAAGAATGCATTGAAACATAGTTCTTTTCCTAGAATCAACATTCCAATGGTAATCTACTTCAATTCCAATTCAATAACCAATTTTCCAACTGTGAAATTGAATCTAACATCAATCTAGAGTTGATCAATCAATAGAAGCATTGAGCATAGAGGCAAATCACTCAAATTGAATAAACTTGAATTGAAATCAAAGATAGAGGTCAATTACATCAAGAATCCAATTAGAATCATCCTAAACCTAACCTAAGTGATCTATCTACTCATATTAGAAAGGGAAAAGAGAGAAGAACATGAGTGGAAGAGTGTGGAAGACTCCATGGAAGCTCCAAATCTTGTTCCCATTGAATCTTCAAGGAAGTGGAGCGGAAGTGATGAACCAAGGTGAGAAAATGTGAAAAATGAGCAAAAGATCCCGTTTCAACTGCAGAAACATGAATTTATAGGTTCTCTGCGTGTCGCCCAATGCTGAGCATCCTGATCCCAGCGTTGGGCGCTTCAGGACTACCCGAAAACCCGCTCTCTGTCTCAGCTGGCACTGAGCGCAGCTTCTGGGCGCTGGGTGCCAGGTCTTTTCCAGCATGCCAGCGCTAGGCGCTGGTGACTTGCGCTCAGCGCTGGCCAGCCTCCTGCTCCTGCTGTTTTCTTCTGCTTCTGTCTGGGCCGAGCGCCCGATTCCAGAGCTGAGCGCTCGGTCTTCAATCCTACATATTTTCAACATATTTTGAGTATAATTTTCACATCAAAAGATCAAAACTCTAATCCAATGAATCCAAACTTTATTCATTTCAAAGTATGTATTTTTCTATCACTTTTCCTATGATTTCTAAGATTATTTACAAACTCTTTCCTAATTACACTTCCAAACTAACATATTTTGTACATTCATCACAACCCCAAACTTAGAGATTTTGCTTGTCCTCAAGCAAACAATTAGATTCACATAAGGGTTTGAGAAATGGAATTTCATGTTCAATTCTCTTGTGAGGCACATTACTCATGCAAGACTTCAATTCCTTAACACTTTTGCAAAATGCACAAGCCTCACACAATTATTCATAAATTCCAATTGATCACATGCTTCATGCTTTAGAACAATCAAACATGCTACAAAATTAGCTCCATTGAATGCACAAAATATTCTCTTGTAACCTCTCTATTTAGTGCTTCACACATCCTCACTTGGTGATATCTTCTCTCAATTCCAATCATCATGCACTCCCCAATCCTAATCTTGACAAGATGCTAAGAACACATATCACAAATGTCAATGCAACACATATCATGAGGTCTTTTATTTGGTTGTAATGGGGCTTAGGTGGGGGTGGATCAAATCAAGTATATAGGCTAGACTACTTTGGCTTCAAGTAATGTGTACTCTCTTGGGGTTTCCCTTACTTAGCTAATACACAAGCACATAAGCACACAATTGTGCAATTGTGCTATTTCCCTTTTTATTCATTTCCAACTCTTTCCTTTTCTTTTCTTTTGTTTTCATTCTTTTATTTTTCTTTTCTTTCTCTTTTGCCTTTTTCTCACTTTTGTATACTTTCTTTGTTTCTTTTTCTCTTTGGCTTTTTCTTTTTTAGTTTTTCGTTTTCAGTTTTTCTTTTTCAATTTTTTTCTAGTAGGCATCTTTAGTGGCCTACTCTCACCCCAAACTTTATTTGCTTGCTTGTCCCTAAGCAAGAGAACAACCCCAAACTTAAGTCCAAACATTCCTCTAAGCCAAAGTAGTGGGACAAAATGGTTTTTTTCGCTTTTTGGCTTGTAATGTGCTATCATTCCAAGACAAATAGGCCAAGGCTCAATTGGGCATAGCAATGGCAATATGATAGGATATCAATTATGGCACTGAGCTTAAGAAAAGAATTATTGCCTCGATCATTTATGCATATGCAAGAACATTGCAACAATGACAAGCATTCAAGGAAAGAAAAGGTGAGAACATGCAAGTGATGGTCAATCACACATGAAAGAAATCAAGTAAAATGACGTGTTTGGGCTCAAAAGCTCACAGTTTGTGGTTATGTGCAAGAGAAAATCCATGCATTCAACATTGCATCAATCATAGCATGAAAAATTGTCACAAACAATTCACAAGGACCAATGGTTTCAATGAAATCATATGCTCAGCAAGTATAACTTGCATCATGTTAGAAATTTCAGCCAAGCAAAAGTTCTGTGCTTACTAGAGAATCTACACAAAAATCCATTCAAAACACAAGTTTGTGCAATATGTGCAAGTTTGGGTATTTTATTCTTACAACTAACTAACGATTAAGGGGGGTAAAAAAAATTAATAATAAAGAGTTTAGAGCACCCCCTTTCTTCTGCACAATGGATGAACATGTGAAAAAAAATTCTTTTTTTTGCACTGGCTAGCGCTCAGTGCTATGAATCCACGCTTAGTGCCCAAGGTGCAGTATTTTCTGCTGAAACTGCTTTCTATTTGCGCTCAGTGCTCACAGTAGCACTCGGCGCCCACACAGGGCCATTTTCACCCCTTTTTTTGTGTCATTTCTCCCCTTCCTTTGGTCCACTTTCCTTAGATGTGACTGCACAATACTTCAAAACAATTACACCACAATATATGGCCTACACATCAAGGAACCACTGAATAACTCAAAGAACTACTTATTATTTCATGATGAGGAAAAAAAAAAGAAAAAAATTGCAAGAACAAAATGCTTGGGTTGCCTCCCAAGTAGCGCTCCTTTAACGTCACTAGCTTGACATCTTGTCACCCCATTAGGGTGGATAATATGATAAAAAGAAAATTTCATCCTTCCGCTTTCTTCTTTTAGGTAACAATCCCATGTATTTGGCATGGGACAAGAATGTTCCCATGCTCCAACAATTAAGCATTTAGGATATGTGTTCCCCCATTTTTGAAGCATGTAAAACTCATCTCGCATAGGACTCTTCTCTTCAATCACCAAGGGTTGGGTCTTAGTCATATGGTTCTCTTCTTGTATCACCCTTGACTTCTCTTCTTGTATCACCCTTGGCTTCTCTTCGATGTCACTATTTTTGTTTTTCTGTTGTTCATCTACTTCTACAATTACACTTTCTTTTTGTTTTTCCTCCACCACTTCTCTTGAGTCATGTTCACTTTCCATTTCTACAAATACTTCTGCTTCTTGCTCAACCATTTCCCAAACATGTGACTCTTGCTCTCTTATCGGCTCTATCTTTTTCTGCACAAAACAACCCAATTGCTCAGATAATGTCTCAACTTGAATCTCAAGATTCTTGGTTGAAGCTTGTATGTCCTTGAATTTCGTTTGAGTAGCTCCAGTAAATTGAATTAAAACATTTTCAAGGTTGGACACTCTATCTAGTGACTCATTGGATTAATGGTGAGGTTGTGCATCTTGCTCCCACATAAGGTTCTCCATGTAATAAGACTCCTCTTGTGCACGGAATTTCGCCTCACAATCTTCAAATTTATGGTGTGCACCACAAAAATCACATGTAGGTTGCAATGGTTTCATTGCCTTCACTTGCATGACTTGATGTTGTTTAGACATCAACTCCAATTGTTGTGCAATAAGTTTTCTTTGAGCAAGAAGAGTAGTTTCAAAGATGTCCATGAGCTATAGTGGATACTTTCCTCACAAAACAAAAATTCAAGTGAAGAATTATAGCAATGAAAACCAATTAATAAAATGAGAATCAAAACAAAAAAAAATTATGTCCAAATTAGCAATGCCTTTGCTTCGTTGATATTGAATTCAACAATCCCCGGCAACGGTGCCAAAAACTTGTTGATGGATTGACAAGTGTACCAAATCGCTACAAGTAATAAAGTGAGAGTAGAGTATTGTTCCCAACGAGGATTGTGTTTCAAGTAACAATGTGGCCTAGGCAATTGATATTTGAACCAATGAATGTCATGTTTCCAAGACTGTTTATGAATTTTTTTATTTAGAGTTGTCACAACAATGAATTAAACAATAGCAATTAAGGAATGAATTCAATATAGGTAAAAGCGGTTAGGTATCGGAATCCTCCAATTCTCACTTAATGTAACTTTATTCAACTCTAATTTCAATTCATTCCACTCAATTGACATTCAAATCACTAACTAAGATTTATCCCTAATTCTTTAGGTAATAATCCTTTTGAACTAATTAAGAAGCCTAATTCCTTAGGTCATTCAAGCATTAGCACAAACATTAAGCATGAGATTTATAAGAATGCATTGAAACATAGTTCTATTCCTAGAATCAACATTCCAATGGTAATCTACTTCAATTCCAATTCAATAAACAATTTTCCTATTGTGAAATTGAATCTAACATCAATCTAGAGTTGATCAATCAATAGAAGCATTGAGCATAGACGCAAATCACTCAAATTGAATAAACTTGAATTGAAATCAAAGATAGAGGCCAATTACATCAAGAATCCAATTAGAATCATCCTAAACCTAACCTAGGTGATCTATCTACTCATATTAGAAAGGGAAAAGAGAGAAGAACATGAGTGAAAGAGTGTGGAAGACTCCATGGAAGCTCCAAATCTTGTTCCCAAGCTTGAATCTTCAAGGAAGTGGAGAGGAAGTGATGAACCAAGGTGAGAAAATGTGAAAAATGAGCAAAAGACCCGGTTTCAACTGTAGAATCATGAATTTATAGGTTCTCTGAACGTTGCCCAGCGCTGGGCGCTTTAGAACTGCCCGAAAACCCGCTCTCTATCTCAGCTGGTGCTGAGCAGCTTCTGGGTGCTGGGTGCCAGGTCTTTTCCAACATGCCAACGCTGGGCGCTGGTGACTTGCGCTCGACGCTGGCCAGCCTCCTGCTCCTGCTGTTTTCTTCTGTTTCTGTCCGAGCTGAGCGCCCGGTTCCAGAGCTGAGCGCTCTGCCTTCAATCCCACATATTTTCAACATATTTTGAGTATAATTTTCACATCAAAAGATCAAAACTCTAATCCAATGAATCCAAACTTTATTCATATCAAAGTATGTATTTTTCTATCACTTTTCCTATGATTTCTAAGATTATTTACAAACTCTTTCCTAATTACACTTCCAAACTAACATATTTTGCACATTCATCATAAACATTGTCACCTTGTTTTTATTCTTCTCAACAACATGATCAATTTTTTCAGTATCATTAAACAATACAAACTGCTCTATAGGAAGATGGAACGTCAAACATTGTACAGGAGGCATGAATATCAAATGCAAAAAGTCTCCAAGCAGATTCACATGGTGATAAATAGCGACAATCGTAATAATTCTTTATCTCATCAACAACATGCATTTCATTTAATTGACTTTGACCATCGGTGACAACCGTTGTAACACGACCCGACCCCTTATCAACATATTTAAACAAATACTTGATGCAATCAGATTTGTTGCAATATTCAATATTAATATGGGCTTGAAAACACATCAACAATTTATGATTGTAAGGGACACCATACTGATTGTCCAAATGTACACCACCCTTAACAAAGGTAACACCATTATCTCTTCTCCTATAAATTGGATATCCATCATCATCAAATGTAGTATGATCAACAAACTTCTTCGGAAAATATTTCGAACATTTACCACCCTTCATGCAAGGAGAGCTACGACTTACACCACCACAAGGCCCATGAAGCATAAAATTGGTAACAATGTTGTATAAATTAGGGAACCTGGTCTTGTCCAGTAGCTCGACAGAAATGACTGAATCAATAAAATCAATTGACTGCAGATTATCCTTCTAGCCACAACAATATATGTGCATGTGGCAAGCCACGTTTCTGGAATTCAATTGTATACATACCTAATTAATAAAAGAAAAATAATCAACAAACTATCAAATATAAAGAACATCATGTAATATATCATCTAAAATCATATACAATAAATAAAAGCTTAATAATAATACCTGCTATAATCTTGCCAAAAAATGAACCCTTCTTCAAATAAAACATCATTTGATTTAATTTCATATGAAACACTCTACACAAAATGTCCGGACGATCGGAAGCAGTCAGTCCAACGGAAGATACCAAATGACGAATCTCATCCCACTTTGGATTACAAGTAAAGGTTAAAAACAAATATGGATATCCATCTCTTCTGCAAATTGCCATAGCATCCTGACAATTATTGAACATGTATCTAGGACCACCCGTGAATGAAGATGGAAGAATAACTCTTTTGCCAATAGTTGTTGCTTCTACATCACCTTGATCCATAGCTTCCTCAACACCTTTCAAAAGGTCACCTCTGATAACATTTTGGTGCCTTTTTATAAACGAAAGTCTTTGGGCTTCAAGCATTGAATAACAATCAACAACAAATTGCTGAAACAATCTTTTACTCTTCAATATAGTAGTTTCCTCAAAGTCTCTATCCATTAACCTAAATGCCAAAAACTCTCTCAATGATACATGACCTCTTTGAGTTTCTGCAATAGAGTTTTTAGCAGGCATAATAGGCAAATCTTATTGAAAACCATCTTCCCCATACGAAAATAATAATGGATATTGCAAAGGCATGAACCAAGCATCGGTCTCGACAATCCTTTGCAAATACCCTTCTCTAGAATGGACAATCACATCTCGACCTCGATCACAATTGTCAAAATCTCCAACAATAAGAGCAGCAACTTCGTCTACAGTTGGTAAATTATACATTCGCGCTTCAACTACCCGACTATGAATTAATCTTAGTGATACATTTAAACCACTGTCCTGCAGAAAAATATCTCTAACACGTCTCAAACTCTTTGCACGAGGATTAAAAGTATCAACCATTTCCAACACCTCTTTCACCAAAGTCTGGTCTAATTTTTTTTTTGTCTTTGTCACTCCTGTACCATAAAAACAAAGCATCAAATTGTTTGTAATCAAAGGGTTTTATACACACATTATAATATACGTAAAGTGACAAAGTTAATTTAAACAAAAAACAGGTTAAAAGCTACAACTATTTATAACAGGGTGACAAGAAATAACATATACAAAACATTTAAAATAGGAAACATCAGATATGACATTGAACAATACATAGAATAACATCAAAATTATATGCAAAATTAAATGTTATATATAGTTTATAAATAAGCACTAAAAAATTTGTAAATACCTGAAATGAGATATCTGATTTGACACCTCATTTTGAGTATCATATATATACAATTGTGCAAACTTTGGATTCTCCCCTTCGAGGGGCAACAAACTCCCTATTCGATGATAATTTTGACCACCAATAATAAACTGAGGAGGACCATGACTTGAAATAACATTAGTTTGAATACCTCCCATTTATGTAAAAGCAAACATGCTATTATAAGAACGTATATTTTCAAGGAAATGAGCACTCCTTGGGTCTTGCCCATGAATCAGATTCCAAGGAAAATCAGGGGGCTTCTCTAAATATTCCAAAACAATTCTTCCCTTCATACAACATATAGAGAACTCCACACCAATGTTTTTCTTACTTTTATCAGCACATTCCTCAAACCAAACGTTTGCTCCACAATTTTGACAAACATACCTCATAGCTCTAAAATCAACATAATCTGAAATTCAGGAATTAAAAAAAAAAAAGATTATTACCTATATATTATATATATAGTTAACATCTTCAAAATAAATGATTTTGAGTTAGATAATTCCTAATTTGAATATACCTTCATCTTCTGCTTTTTCAAACAACAAATTTGCATCATCCTGATCAACAGGAACTTCATCTACACCTTTGAATATATTTGGGCAAAAAAATAAAATATTTAAGGGAAAACTCAAATAGTTCAAACTTAAATTAAAATAATGGAATAATAACAAAGAACAAAATAAAAAAGATACCTGAATATATACTATTTGCATCAGATTGCATGTTTTCATCAGAGAATAGTATATACGGAGGAACATTCGAATGAAATTGCATGTTATTTATACTCCAAGCTTAAACAGTGAAATTATCAAATATTTGGCAAAAAAAAGATGTTATCTCATAAAAGATATAAAAATTCAAAATCATATAAACTACAAACCTTCATTTTCCTTATTGCAACCCCTCTTATTGTTCCTTAACAAAGACATCCTCTTTTGTCTAGCCTTTTTACCATTGGAAACACGAGAACCATCCACTCGAACACGATCAGAACCACTCATTTTTTTAATAAACTGCACTAACATAAAAAAAAATATTTGAAAAAATTGAATAAAAAAATTAAAGATGTTTATGAAATCTTAATAATTCTACAATTTTAATAAAATTAACAATAAAATTATGTCTTTATAAAGCTAGGTAACCAATCCTTTATTTTATCTTAGGGCATGCCCTCCCGTGCTTATTTTCCTGTTTCATTTCATGCCTCCTCTGTTTGTTCTCAGATAGGCTTCAGGTAGTTTGTTGCTTTTTGCAGGACTTTAGCTACTTTGAGTCATTAAAAAAAGAATAATTAAATGCAAACAACTATGATATTACTGTAATAAGCAATATATACGAAAGGCTTTAATCATTAAAACAACACTGGGAAACACCACATAAATAATGACATGCGAGGAATACCCCTCAATAATATAATTTCTATATGAGGATTGACTATAATCACAATCTTAAACACACTCCTTCTAACACATCCTCTATTATTGGGTTGATTTCATGTGGGACCATATGTTTTGCTAGGTCTCACAAGAAATCCATCCAATAATAAAGAGTGTGTTGAGGAAGAGTGTGATAAAGAGTGTGATGCTAGTATTTTTCTTTCTATATTCCATATGTCTGTGAGGAATACCCTAAACGTAAGTAGACCATTAATTTATTATTATTATTATTAAACATCAGTAATATGACTAATATTTTATTATATGATAGAGAGTAGCACCAAATAAAACGCAGACGACATATAACCAACAAAAACTTCTCCCAAACATTCAAATGATAATAATAACAGGAACATAAAAAAACCATATCAGAGAAAAAAAACATCCAAGTAGAAATACCTGGCCTAATGAGATAACTTTGATATTGGATGAGGGAACTTGCTTGCTTATGAACACAAACCAACAAACCTGCAATACCTAGTGTGGTGCAACAAATAGAAATGAAAAGAGAGGAATAAACAAAGGTTATATATATAAGTTCATTGGGAGGTAACACACCTAACAATAAAAAAATAAATATAAAACAACAACCCTTTATGATAATTAATAATTAATATTAATATAAAATATATATATATATATATATATATATATATATATATATATATATATATATATATAATATATATATATATAAACACCTCTCTTCAAAGTATTCTTTATAGAAGCGTCAGACCATCTAGCGTATGACATCCCATCAACTTTTATTATACTTGAAAGTAATTCTTTAGGTGTCTTAGAGAGTTCTTAACATGGACAAAAAAAATCAGACTACAAATAGAAAACATACTTCACAAAAAAGCATTCTTCATTCTTTAATATATAACTTGTATTTTAATATTTATATTTTAAAAACTAAACATGGAAAAGGCTTATACGGCTAGTGTTAATTAAATTGAAAAATTAAGAACAATTATAAACTTGGGTAGTAATACAAATAGTCCAGTATTAGTATTAAGTATACATATAAAAAACTATATAAATATATATATATATATAAATATATATATATATATATATATATATATATATAAATTAATAAATACTAATAACCAAACATAATGATGTTTCCATTTTGAGAAAATGAACCTATAGGTTTGTATAAATTAATATCTGCGAGTGAAAATCGTGAAAATATAAACATGATATTAGTAAACTTTAATTGCAAATCATAAGATAGATAAAGAAGACCTTCTCTGGAATCAATAAATTCATTAACAATCATCAATAAAATACTTCATTAGTTGATTATTTGATGATTATTTTTTCATTATAATATGAATCAACATTATGATAGCAATCGAGGGTTATTCTTGTAACTCAAGTATACATCCATAATGCCTAACTAAAATTCAGTAGACGTCCACAGTGCCATGTCACTGGACGGATTTTCTCTTAAGGGCTTAGCAAGTCCAAAGACTTGTGTAGACGAGCGCTTCTGTCACTTGTGTGGACGAGCGCCTCTGTCACTTTAGTGGACGAGCGCCTCTGTCACTTTAGTGGACGAGCGCTTCTACCACATCAGTGGACGAGCAAAATAAAATCTTGTATAGATGCGTTCTTAATTTAATACTGTTATATAACCTTTATTCCCTGATGTAGTCCACATCAAAATTTTAGAACTGAGTTAACTATATTGGCTGCATTATACTCCATCTGATCCACAATATGACAATATAAGAAACAAAAGACTAAAATACACATACCAATGAAATACATTGGAAAGAGTTAATTGTAATTAATACTCATATAAGTTACCAAAAACACCCCTTCTAATTATAATGATTATTCAGGTAGCCTATAATTAATTACAGTAATTAATAAGGGTAACATTGAAAATTAACATTTAATAAGTGTGAAAACTGTTGTATGTTTCTTATATTTTGGACTAAAAAATAAACCCATTTGTTTCTTATATTGTGGACTGGAGGGAGTATTTATTTTCTTTATTTTTTTCAGACTCATCATAAATATTTCAAAACTTGTTTAATTAATTGTAACAAAGTTATTTTAAAAAAAATTACGGCTATTTATTCCAAAATGAATGTTTCATGACAAAAAGACAACATTTCATTAAGGTAATAAAAGTAATTACATATGACATACAACAAAGACTGGGACAATCTAAAACCGCCATGTTTAGATTATAATTATGTAAATGACCAACAAAAATGGCCCCAACCAAGCAGAAACTACTGGACATACATGAACACGGGAAATACAAACCAGACTTACATTTTTTTAAAACCATAAAGATAGGTTGTAGGAAAATTGTGTTTGAATTTGGAAGGACACTGCCAATATCCAAACTCAAACACATTGCACAACAAAATACATAAACCTATAACCACAGACGACTTACACCTTACAATAAAACAAACTACTTATATAAGGATCTCCACCAATGACTATACAACAATAGCAGGATGAAGAAGATCCACCAAAAAAAGGTGATGCATACATAATCTGAGTCAGGGCTTCTCAAGCTTGACAGAAACCATGGCAAAATGTGGAACCTCATAATTCTCCACATCAATAACAGTGTTCTTAGTGCCACTAAAAGAGCATTCATTCTGAATTGCAGCAAACTCAGCATCTAATTTTCTCTTTGCAGGAGTGACCCTATTTACAAGAGTCCACTGATTATCAAAATCAACCCTAGTATCTCCCAATGAAACACATTTGCCAATAATATCAGCACTTGATTGCTAAGGTAACAAAGACAAAAACATATAATCAGTTACAAAGGTAAAAATAGTCTGGACAAAGAACATTACAAAGTTACCGAAATATCATCCTTCAAATCCACAATTTCAATGTCCACCTTTGAAAAGGGAGGCACGAATACAGCCTTCATATAAGAAATTAAAAACATATGGGAAATGTTAACAATTGAATAATAATAAGATTTGGAAATAAGGAAACCATAAATAATGTTACTACCAAATCATTATTTATTGGGGGATCAAACCATACCTTTAGAGGTGTTGTTTCTGCACCCACAAGATCAAACATCGAAATAATAGTTTCATCATAACAAAGCCTCATAACTGGGAAAGTGCCTTCGAATTGAAAAGCCTGCTCAAGGTTTGTCTCCACCTTAAATAACATCCTCTTGCCAATAAGACTATGAAGCAACTGGGGGTAACCAATTCCAGAATCATCCTGAATTAACAAAATTTATTAGAATGAATACATGGATGGATAGACATGATATACAGAAGAATTAATACAAAGAGACCAAACAACAATCTATTATAGTCAAAAAATATAAATAACGATAATGAATATATGATTGAATGTGTAATTTGAATATGTCAATATGTCAATAGCATAGTATATAATTCCAAAAAATAAATTGTACATATATATAATACCTCAAAATGCTGACCAAGAAGATCCTCACAACTCTTTTGAATCAATATATTCACATCACGATCAAACAGGATGAGAACACATGTCCCACTTGCATCAGCAACTTCTATCTTCACCTTATACCTATATTTAAGTAGTGTGTGTGATCAGTCTAAGCAGCAAAAAGAAAGACAATAATAGATAAATTTTTAGAATCAAACAAATGAAATTAGTATTTATACCTTGGGTAAACATGGAGAACAGGAATACGACAAGCCTCATAATAATTAACTCCAGCCTGAGAAGTGACATACCTGTTACATCTATTACAGGCTAAATAGAACCAAGACCCATCATTGACAAGGTCAACAATCTCCCCAAGAACAACAAACAAACCGTCCTGAAATAACAGGATAACAATAATCATATCATCAACATTCCATTAATCATCAAATAAGTTTTAAAAAGACAATTTAGTCACTAAAATCATATCATATAAATAAATAAAATACAAATAAAAATAAAACGCCAACAACCTCACTAATACTTGTTAGCTGTGAAACAGTCTTCTTAGGATTAGTTTTCATGAAATCAGTCTCAAGTCCATGTCTTGAATTGTCAAGGGCCACAGCCAGAGGCTCAACATCTATAGCCCCGTGTTCAGCAATACTTCAGGGAAAGGAAAGCAACTTAATATATTAAAACATTAATTAAATATATAAGATATAAGTTATTAACAACAAACAGAAAAGTAAATACAAATAAATACATCCATACCTATTCCTAAATGCAATTGCCTCTTCAATATCTGGATTAAGAGTCAGGTAGCATTCATGCTATTCTGAATCACAGTCTTGCCTAAATAAACAAAATAAAAGCAAAAAGAAATGAGTCAAGGAAGTATCACAACTTTTTTCCCCAAAATAAAATAAAATAAAACAAACTACAACTTACAAACTAAAATAGTAAAAGAAACAATACATGCCTCTAAAAACCTTCACCCTTGCAAGCTGGAGAACCACTACGACCTGTACATTTTCACCCCCAGCAAATGAATCCCTGAGCAAGTCTACATAATCCCCAAACAAAGCACACTCTAGAGGGCCACTATAACAAACAGATTGACAAATCAACACAATAACATTCACATAAATAAATCATAACAAACATTGTTTACCAAGTTACCAACAAATATATTATCTAAGTAAGAAGACCTTGGGTCAGTCAACTCAATACAACCATGCTAGTTGTCTTCCCATCCTTGATATATTGTCTCTCAGGATAAACACAAGTCAAAAGACCCATCACATATGCAAATATTGAAGAGTATTAAAACAACAAAAAAGGGAATCCTTAATATCCTTAATAAGAAACAAACAAAAGATAAGGTAAGGTTGACAACAGTTATTGAAATTACCAATCAGGTACTCATAATTGTCACCATAGTTGACAATCTCATTAAAAGGCACACATCTAAGTCCATATCTCGGAATAGAGGGGCAATCCCTTTTCTGTACAGTAGTTTTGAACAGAAAAATCAATTTAAATTCATGTGAAGACGCCCTATAACCACCACTATTTGTAACAACATCCCTCTTCAAGTAAAGAGCTGAACTTGTTTAATAGGGGTTTCCTGACAGTGGCTTAGATCTTACCACCCTTAAAAATAAAAGGAAATAAAACATAGACAATCAGTTCCATATTAGAAAAGTAAAATCTACCATAGAACATAATAGAATATAGAATATAGAATAGAATTATAAAGACATAACAAAGAAGGAAATATAGACGACTACGTTCTCATCAACCAACAACATCTCCAAAGAGCTGATCTGCGAAAGGTTGTTAAAAATAGGGACAGTCCAGAGGCGGACAACCCTAATAACCAACTGAATTGCTTCCCTGTTGGAAACAATTGAGTCAATTCGATCATAATGCAAAGCCATAAGAATAAAGATTGATAGTATTAGATGATTGATAATTGAGACAAAGAAAAGGAAGGAGATAAGTATCAGTTGACGTGATGTACCAACAAAATGAGGATCCAATTTATAGGCAGCAAGAAGCATGAATCTATAAACAAATGAGAGAGGGAAAAATCAAATTTGAAATCTGAACTACAAAAAAATAACAAAAAAAATTGGGAGGGAAAAATTGATGAACACCTATTTTAAGTTGTAATGTCTGCTAAATCAAATCAGAAATCAGATTAGATCAGATAAGATGCACCAATAGATACACATATACAAATATCACCAAATATCAATCAAATTCCAAGTCTACAAAAGTCTAATCAAATCAGCAGTTCCAAAGGAACAAATAAAAATCATCATTACAACCTTAACTTCGAGACCCCAAACTACCTAATCTACCTAGTAGCCTAAAAAGAGTGAATTCAGTTCAGATCCAACAAAACAGAAAACAACTATGAACCTCAAAACGAAACACAAAAACCAAATACGAACCACCAAAGAACAAAACAAGAAGGGATCAGACAAAATCTTCACTTCTTAATGAAAAAAAAAACACATACAACAATGACCCAGTAAGAATGAACCTTTATAATTTATTGAGAAAATAGCATCGTCCCTATTAACTACAACAATATGTAAAACCTCTTGCTCCTCCTAGGTGTCTATAGAAAAATTATCTTTCTCCCTATTAGCCCATACTTTGATCCTTATTACAATGTTTGATTTTTATCATCTATCAACCATTGTTTTAAGTTTAAGGTTAGTTCTAATGACATTGGCACATTTCCATACTTATGGCCTTACTATTACATTACAAAACCAATGTAACAAACAATGAAGTGACATGGATACATGATTTCCCTTAGGTTGAGTCTCCTGGGCACCATTTACTGCATTCAAGTAAAAATATGGACTAAAATAGGAGACTTTAATTTTCTTCCTATCTATGTTCTAAGTTTTGACAAATATCTCATAGGGCATTCAAGGAGAGGAACATATCCTCTATGAAGCAGAAAATGCAGCTGTCCAAATTCTACATTGGATGTTTATATGGTTGTCAATCACCCATTCGCTTGCCTAGAAGCTAATGCAACATAGTTTATACCCTCAGACCACATTTCCAGCCATTGAGCAGCAACCACATGGTCCACATCTCAACAATGCATGGAGCATAATTGATGTGATCATATATTCCTTTTCACATAGTTGTACAACAACATTGATTGAGTACCTAGCTATATCTGAGTACTATAGTAACTTTAATGCACAATCGTTGTTCACGTAATGAGAAGGCTTTGGTTTATGGCCATGCTTCTTTGATCACTAAATAAAGTTTCGCGATAATGGAAATATGCATTCTTGCTGCACCAACTCCTTTGGTTTTATACATCCATTAAATCAAATTTTTATTATGCAGAATTTCAATGTGCCAAAATTATAATCATCAAAAAATTGCACAATTTTCTCTTTGGCAAGCAGAAGTTTTTTTTTCCAATACTCAAGTGTGGAATAACCTATACCCTCATATTTTTCTTATATTTCTATCGAAAGCATACACTTTATACTAACATAAAAGAGTTGGTAAAAACCCTTTATCAAACTCTATTATCTACCATCAAACTGTTATTTCTATTAGATGTTCTAAGGACATAAGAATCACAATAAGAAAGCTATCAAATACTACTACTACTACTTGGAATTGTAAAGAAATATACATAAAATTATAACACATACCAATATAGATCCCTCAAGATTCATGCTATTTATATATGTTAATGCATCCTCAATCACCCAGTTTCTTATCTAGCTCCTACTGTGATACCCTAACGTGGGTCATCACATGATTACCCGTTTGCGGAAAATAAAATCATAAATTCGCTAGTTGCTTTCGGAAAATAATGTTTTCTCAACGTTTATCTTAAACAAAATGGGGTGATAAAATTTTTTCTTATCAACATCGTCACAACAACAATCGCATAATCCCACTTAGATATATCGATATATATAAGTCATACAGCTATACCGCCTCGTATGTTTCACACTTAAACATTTATAATGAAAGATTATTCCCAAACATAACTTAACGTAAACCTAAGTTGGTCAAACACTATGACAAAAGAAGCAGCATCAGCATGTCCCGAACTAAACGTTCTTCTTCTTGTAGATGCCATAGTCCTTAAGAGGTTCATCTGAATTCCACCACGTAGAACCCAGAAGAGAAACCACAAATGAAACATGCAAGAGTGAGAAACCGACAATTGGATCATAACCCAAGAACCATATGTACGACCTCATAATTAAATTAGCATACAACGCAATATATCAAAGAGTCTCACACCCAAACATCGTCGTTTTAAAATATGAATGCATGAACACTTCAATATTTAAGCTCTAAAATTTCGTACTTAATCTCATGAGATATCCCAACCTTGTGATGAGTTGATCATACTCGATTGCCACACCAGGCAAAAAGGCACACAGCCACAAGCACACAGCCAAAACCCATCGCACACTGTCCAACACCGTGACACAGCTATAACATCGTGAATGGGGTCTCATTGTCCTCCCGACACAATGAAGAACATCGTAGCATGATCTACCTGACACCGCAAGGTAATCACTCATAGAACCATAGCACGTCTGCCAAATGCATGCAGGAAAACACTTTATTCTCGACACTTTTCTTTGTGTTATATCTTTCCTTGTCAAAGCTCTCAAAAGCTTTCGACCAAACATAATTTCAAACATCTTTAAAACTTTCTTTAAAACACAGGACCTCAAAGTCCGAGTGCTCAATCACGAAACCCTAGGCTGATGCATCAGGCTTAGGTTCGTGGTAATAGAAAACATCTCAAAATGTTTTAACTTCTTTAAGTAGATTCCCAGTCTACAACACAACGAACCTTAATACCCCGACGTCTCGGTTATTAAGTTCAAACCTCTTTAAAATAGTTTCAACTTAAAACTCGATTTCGGAAAATTTGTTAAGTGGGAAGATTTATGTCATAAAACACCGGTTACCGAAAAACATCATTTTCAGAAAAGAGGGTCACATAGATTTGAAGTTCATCAAAAATACACGTTGCTGTTTCTAAAATACTTGTCGTTGTCGGTTTTCCAATTGCCGTCGTTAAGTCATTTTAAAGTATTTCAAGGTAAAACTTAGCTTTTCCGCTTAAACAATTTTCTAAATTCACAGTTAAATATTTTTCGTAGATTAACTTCAAAAAATAACATTTTATTATATTACGGAATATCTTATGTAAAAACTAGCAGTAGTAAAATATTTTCACGGTTACCCCCTCTCTGTGACACATAGTTCACTTTTTCAAATATAAATCATTAAAATAATAATATTTCTCAAATACTTGTTATTTTTCCAAATAATATTTTCCATAAACATTATATTCCAACATTTCCCATAAAACATTGAATATAATTTTATGCAGTTTGTTAAAGCTTTTATCTGATTAATCGGTTGTGTAATGACCACTACCAGGCTTCACAAACAACATCCAACATCATCATCAGAACTATATTACCAGACAATTCATACATTATAGCAATAATATATATATATATATATATATATATATATATATATATATCTGCGGATAATTAAATAAATTAAAAGCAGATAAATAATCGAAACACAGATAAACAGCTAGAAACACATAGCCAAATAAAATAAACCAGAAACACCACAACCACATAAACAAATATATATAGACCACAAACATGGACATATGGCCATCCGAATAACTCGTCAAGTAACCCCTCTTACCTCTTGAAGATTCCCAGCAAGTTGAGTTTAATTCTTCGGAAGCCGGAAACTCACGTACACCGCTTTATACTTAACCTTCAACAATACAACCAGACAACCACATAAATAAACAATCACAAAACATCAAAGTCCTCCTATGTTGGTCACAGCCTCATAGTGTTTAAGGACTAAACAAACTCCAAAGTTGTTTAAGTCATGGATTAATGATTCTAGAATACTTAAGGAAATAGATTAAGGCTACACAACAAAGTTAAGAATCAAAACCATCCTAACCCTCTAAAAGGTAGATTCGACCAAGACATGTCCATGAGGCTAGGGTTTTTAGTTTAATGAACCAACTAGGATTCAACAAGTATACAAGTATGTATGATGAAAGACATGATTATACATCAAAAGCAAGAACAAAAACTCCATCCATCCTTTCCTCTAGGATTCGGCCAAGATGGGTTTAAAGGGAAATTTTTTTTTATCATCACATGCTCTTAGATACAGACAATATACATGATTATAAGAACATAGGAAGTGGTTTCAACATCATGAGATTTTTCTAGAATTTGTTATGAATTTTCAAAGTTCTAGATCTAGAAACTTAAAAGTGATGAACATAGATGAAATAGACTTTGAATCATGAAGCTTATTGAAGAACATAGACATGATTAGGAAAGGAGAATAGGATTCAACTCTTGAAGATCAAAAACAAGTGAAGATCCAAGGACTTACTTCACAAAATGATGGTATGAACTTAGAACTTTGGGGTGTCTTTGTGTAAAGTGTGCAATAGGCAAATAATGAAGTGAAAGTATGCCTTTAAAGAGTGTGGGCTGTGCCACTTTTGAGGGACTAAGTGGAAAGGAGGTGGCTTCTTCAAGTACTTAGGTGCAAATAACTCATAGGGACCATTTAGAAAATTTCCAAAAGTATAGGGACTAGTTTGCAAATTCCTAATAGTTTGTAATGATGACCATGTGCAACACTTAATGTGTTCACATTGTGACTCACCATGTGAGTCATCTTGTGTGAGTTGCCGTTATTATCCGTTAGCGGCTCTCGAAAATCCCCTAATCTGCTCCGTTGCTTCCCCGATTCAATATGACGCCCGGATAAAATATAATATTTCACTTTTTAGTGAAATATTTAAAAATAACCAAAATCTTAGGAAATTAAATAAAAACCTTAAGTTTTTCGTTCACGAGTAAAAATTAGGTCTTCTAGTCAGTATAAATATACTGTCAGTGAAAATAGCGGGCCGAGATTCGCCCGTCGTTTCAATCTAAATTTTAATCGTAGCCTTCTATGTTCAAGTAGAATTGAATGGTAACCTCCGTTTATTTAAAATAATTTTCTGATACTCATATGAATATATAAATAGTAGCACATTCATTATCGAAAAAGAAAACAGCGGAAAATCGGGGTGTTACACCTACTCCCTGCCATTACCATAAGCAGAAGTGCAAAAAAAAAAATTTATTTGTGAGAAAGCATAGAATTTAAAAATGCTATCAATTGGATGTAAGCATAAAACAACACCTGATTATCAAGATCATTCCCAACATAAACTTCCTTATATGGCCATTCCCCCTGCCACAAAAGATGAAAAAAGATTATGAATAAACTAATTAAGATGACATAGATTGCATATATAAGAGTAAAAGATGAAGAGGTTTCACTGTTTCAGATTCTCTACACAAGTCATGAATTTTTGTTTTCCTCAAAGTCAACACTAACAAAGAAATTTCACAACATCTTTGATGGTGGGTTTTCAACATAATATAAGATATACAATGCTTGGACTCGTGCAAAGAATTACCCATCCAAAGGTTATTTAAACTGTTTATAATTTAATTTATAAGTAGAGTGGTTTTTCCTTAGTGGATGAGGCCATAAATGAATACCTAACTAACTTGATAAGAGCAGCAAGTCCAAAGACTTGAAAATAAGCGCGTTCATCTTGTAACGTCAGCAGACGAGGGTTATTCTTGTAAATCAAGTATACATTCATAATGCCTAACTAAAATTCAGAAGACGTCCACAGCGCCACGTCACTGGAAGGATTTTATCTTAAGGGCTTAGCAAGTTCAAAGACTTGTGTGGACGAGCGCTTCTGTCACTTGGGTGGATGAATGCTTCTGTCATTTGGGTGGACGAGCGCTTCTGTCACTTGTGTGGACGAGCGCTTCTGTCACTTTAGTGGACGAGCGCTTCTACCACATCAGCGAACGAGCAGAATAAAATCTTGTATAGATGCGTTCTTAAATGGGAGTCGTACTACAATGTACAAAATGTCAAAAGAAATTGAACAAAAAATCATTACAACTTGAACTAAACTTCAGTTAAAGGATGAAATATAAACATGAAAATAGTAAATACAATAAGATGGTACAAAAAGAAGAGAAAATATATCACTTAAAGATTCATTCAAATAGCTGGAAGACATGAAGCCTTTACTCAGTCATAGCAAATAAACCTATAAGAAATAGATCCATAGTTATGTTTCTTATAAGATTTATTATATCAGTCCAAGCAAAAGGGAATGAAGCATAAATATATGTATATCAGTCCAAGCATCGATAAGTAAACATAAATATATCAATAGGCAAAAGTTAAAAGAAACATTTGAAATGAGCTGAACTATGACATTCCAAAAAGAAATTTCGAAGGATAAATTGCTTTAAGGTTAAAGGGTATAAATCAAAACAAATATGGGAACACTTCATCCCTTGGTGAAAGTTGAAGCGTGGGTAGAAGGAGGAGAAATGATGGGAACAGGGTTGAAGGAAAGGAGGAGGAAAAAAATCACATACCCATTTCAAAAAAAAAAACATGACTTTAGTAATGAGGAAGAGAAAATAGACAAAATCACATACCCACCAACATCGACCAGATAACTGTCCTATTCACAACAATCTTCTGGCTTCTTTGTGTGTGTCCCAATAACAGATCTGCATCAGATCCCTTCCACCATCGACATCGTCGGCAATCTTCCCGGCAACCACCCACACCATCAGTCACCGACATCAATGGCAAACCAGAGAAGAAAAGTGCAGGGGGACGAAATGAGAGAAAGGGAGATCGAAGAGGAGAGGGTTTCATTTTGATGTAAAAGAAAAAGAAATGGAAGATAATATTGTATCTATCTTAGCATTAGTTTCATCCTATCCTATGGCTTCAAGCTTTACGCCCCCATCTATATCTATCTTAGCTTCAAGCTTTATGTCCCTTCCTATTTTGTTTGCTTTGGTTATTTGACTGAAAATAAAGTCTATCCTACAAAGAAAGAAATGATGGTTAATAGGCTAGTTAAGCTATCATCTTCAACAAATGACCAATAAAAAACTAATTTAACCCCCAAATCACGGTTAAGCTGACAACTAAGCAAACAGTAAAAAGAAGACCCAACAGCCATTATAAAGTTATGATTTTCCTCACTTCATGGGTTAGATAATTCTTTTAAAGATGTTAAACATAGTAATAATAAAACAATCAAAAATAACAACTAAAGTACGAAAATTTTGAAATGAACAAAAGGAAAGAAATGATTATGGTTTGGTTTGTATGAAGTTTGGTTTATCTTTGTAACTTTATTGATTTATCGGGTTTGTAGTTTAGATTGTTACAATGGTTGGCGTGTTGCTTTTATTTAACTCAATTCCTTGTTAATAATTTGTTTTGATCATTTTAAATTTTTTATTTAAAACTAATGAATGCATAATTTTAAAGAAATATGTGACTATGAGTTCTCCATTGTATCAATAGATACATAAGAGTTTTCATAAATAAAAAGGAAAAAGCTAAATAAGAGTGTAAATCAAGTCAAAATTAAATTTTAATAATTTAATCTTTAATTTTTTTTTATGCTTCCTTGCCTTGTAAATATTATTATACTTGATTTATTTATTGTAAATATTGTGATTTATATTTTATTAATATTATAAATATTATTATTGTTGACACTTGCCTTTGCTTATTTTATGAGTAATTTAATATACTTGAGTTATCATTAATTTAGAGAATTAACTTTAGGAAATTGTCTTAGGGCAGAAGCATTGAAGGTGTTATAGATTCTCTACCTTTTTTTGTTGTGTAATTGACTAATAGATATTACTTGGTTGAGTTGGTTTTGTAAACTAGTTTTCAGAATTATTTTTAGAGTAAATATCCAATTTAGTCCCTGAAATTGGGACTTAGTATCAAGTTGGTCCTTGAACTTAGCGAAATAGCAACTTAGTCCCTAAACTTGCAAACTGTGATTCAAAATGGTCCTTCCATTAAGTTCCGTCCCCTAACGCCGTTAATGCTGCTTATGTAGCACTTAACTTGCCTTGCTGGATGCCATCTAATTAAACCCTTTCCCCAAGTATCATTTCAGTCCCCACAACCAAGTATCATTTCAGTCCCCACAAACAAGTATCATATTAGTCCCTTGTGTCCCCCCATATTCTATTTTTGCCCTTCTCTTCTCGTCACCTTCCCCCCACCTCTCTCCCTCTGCAACTTCCGGTTGGTCACGTTCTCGTCTACACCCCCAGAATCCTTCGTTAGTCACTGAACACAGGTACATTTTTCTCCTTTAATTGTTCTTCTTTATTTGAAATGATTATTGTTTAGGGTTTTTGCGACACCCCTTCTTGGGACATCACATGGTAATTTGTAGCGGAAACAAAACCTTAATTATGCTGGTTACTTTTGGAAAATAAGATTTTCTAAACATTTATCTTAATACAAAAATGGGGATAATTTTTTTTCCTTTTACTTTGACATACAACAACATAGTCAAACAAAGATATATATATGTATATACATATGCATCATTAGTTTTTATACAACTATATCACTACACATTTCTACACATGACCTTTATCAAAACAGGCCATTCTCAAAATACCAAAGTAAAGAAAATTAAAACATAACTAACACATAGCGAATCGTCTGGAACCATATAACAAAATCATGGCTCTCAATAGCTAGAAGCAAACTGACGAAAACACTACCCCAAAAATGAATTCATCCTACAGCTGGTCAGACTAATGGTACCCATTGGGAAGACCGTGATGATCATTCCCACTCTCAGTAGGAGTGTCAGGGGGAGACACTACTACTCCCTCATTAGGTGAATCATCATCGTCATCAAGCGGAATGTACTCAGGCCCCTCTTCTATAAACTCCTCAGGATCCTCCTCAACTCTGGATCCAAAACCATCGGCGCAGGAGGTGATGCAGGTGCTTCCTCGTTCAAAGGCTGCGCTATCGGAGGAAGAATATCCAACTCTCCCTGGTCCACCATATACTTTTGTATGATCCACATCGGAGGTAGGTGGCGCTGAGGTCCCGTCGCTATCGCGCCCTCTATCTTACGTATAGGGCCAGTGTAGGTGGCTCTATGTGCCCCTGGGTTTATCACCCATGCACCACCGTTCTCTGCATCCTCAAACATTAGGGAACGTATCCCCGTATGAGCCAGTGGCATTCCCGGTTCCATTTATGCTCAGATATAAATATATGCCACATGGAAGAGAAACCATCAATGAAACGCGCAACGGTGAGAACTAATATATGGATTTTAAAACGATAACTACATGCGCGACACACAAAATAGCATATAGCCATAATTAGTTATAACAACATAAAATACTCATGAATAAACAAGTAGTTTATCAAAGGGTTTCATACCCGATAATCATCGTCATTTGTAAAATAAATGCCTGATACTTCAATATTCATCGTCTAAAATTTTGTACTTAATCTCCAGAGATATCCTAACGTCGTATAAATGAGTTGACCAAGTTCGATTGCCAAATAAGGCACACCGTATAACCATAGCATATTGTCCAAAACTAGGCCCAGTGATATAACATCGTATATGGTTTTTCATTGTCTATCCAGGCACAATGAGACGTCGTAACATGAATACCTACCCAGGTACCATGCATAACACCGTAGGCACGTCTGCCGAATAATGCTTGTAAAACATTTTGTTCTCGTTACTTTTCTTCGTGTTCTTTCTTTCCTTGTCGAAGCTCAAAGGCTCACGACCATCTCAACTTTTAAACATTTAAGTTTGTCTTTCAATTTCAACAATAGGACGCAAAGTCCGAATGTGAAAATCACGAAGGTCTAGACCGATGCACCAGTCTCAGGTTCATAGATTTTAGCCCACAAAAATCAACATAACTTTTATAGGACACACAGTCCACAACTTCAACTTTAGGACACACAGTCCACAACATAGAACACTAGAATCCCGACGTCTCAGCTACTAGGTTCACTTTTCAACCTCAAAATTATTTTTGTTCCGTGAAACACAAATCAAAAACAAAATCTCCTCAACTTAGCCAAGTTGTCGGAAATAACACCGTTGTGTAAAACTAATTTACAGAAAGTCCTTTTCGTTTGAAATTCATTTATAAAACTGTCAAATCACCAAAAACTCATTTTCTTCTCAAAATCTTTATTCAAAACTTTAGTTCTTAAAAAAATATCGTTTGGAACTAAATCTCTGGTCAACCAAATATGTTGTTTTTAAAAATTCTTTCCGTAAATATTTACGGAATTAATCGTTTTTTAGCATTTTAAAAATGTTTTAAGTCAAAATTTTACCTTTTCCCTTAAATGATTTTTTCATCATAATAATTAAGTTATTTTTGAAAATTAACTTATGCTAATAAATTTTCATATTATTTTTTAATTTCTTATGTAGAAATTAGCATCACTAAAATATTACCACGGTTACGCCCTCATTGTGGCTCATAGATCACCCTTACACCGATAAATCATTAAAATAATAGTATTTTCAACTATTCCACATTTTTAATCAATCTAATAATTAAACAATATTATATTACCATATTTCACCAATTTAATAGTCAGTATTTATCATAAAGCTTTTTACCGCTTTTATCTTCGTAATTAATTGAGCACTGACCACTATCAGGCTTCTCAATCAACAATCAACATCAATAAAAATTCCATGTCAATATTATAGTAGATAACACAGTTTATAACATGCATTAAAATTAACAGCAGAAAAATTAACTACGTAAAATAATTTAAACCACCATAAACAAGATCAAATAAATTATACAGACCACACACTGATAGCATATAGCTATCGGGAAAAAATCCCTCAGGTACTCCCCTTACCTCAGAGTGATTTTCCTCCCGAAAATAAACTTCGCCGAAAGTTCGATCTTCGCAAAACACGTACACGATTCACACAATAATTATCCTTCAACAACCACAACATAAAACAAGTTAAATTTTGAATAAAAACCTACTAATTCCTATGGTGTAGGTTCGACCATGGCTAGCTAAATTAGCTAGAGATCTCAAAATTTCACATACTCTTAGATCCATGACCTTAGAGTAGTCTAGAGTTAAGAAAAATGATCATAAGTTGAAAAATAAAATAAAATCATCCAAGTTCTTAAGAACATGGACTCAGCCTTCACAAAAAAAAAAAAAAAAAAACAGGCTAAGGATTTCATTTTGATTAAATCTCTTGGATTCAATACATCTATGAATTAGAAAGATGAAATCAATTGTCATTTTCTAAAGGATTGAACAAAAATTCCTCCACCCACACAAGTTAGGATTTCGGCCTCATCAAGGAAAATAGAGAAGAAAATTTGGTTTGATTCATGCTCTTGAATACTAAACATAAAGATGATAACTATATCAGCCTGATTTTTAATTACGCTGTTTAACCGATTAAAATATAATTAATTATATTTTAATCTGAGTTAGAAAGTGGTTTTAAATAAAATAAAATCACATTCTAATCTCTCTTATGGTAGAAGGTTACGGTGAAATTTTGGGTTTTAAACTCAGACAGAAACCGGTCTGCATTTTTTTTACTGACAGTATAATTTTATACCGGTAGAAAACCCTAATTTGACCCAAAATTGAAATTTGTATATTTTTTTCGTGAGGTATTTATTTTCCAAATTTCTGATCAGAAATAAAATATTATGTTTATTCGGACGAATTTTGGTAAAAGTTCGGATGGAAAACAGTCGGTGTTTTCACTGATAGTAAGATTTCAATGATCAGAAAACCTAATTTTGACTCGTGAAAGAAATGGTTTATGTTTAAATCATATTTCCAACGAGTTTGGTGATTTTGGAAATTTTTCAATCGAAAACGAAATATTACACTTTTATTCGGGCGTAAAACCCTAATCGGGAAACTGACGTAATCGGGAACGAAACTGTAGAGATAGATCGGGACACCAGAGGAGCTGAGCTATGGAATGAATCAACAAGAATTTATGATGTAATTGATGTTAGGAATCATGACTTTTAGGTAAAATGACCAAAATACCCCCAAGCTTTCGCTGTTATTAACATGACACATCTACGCACTTTTAACCACTCATTTTACATGGTTGTAAATCTCCCACATATCTTCAATTTCATGCAGCCATATATACTAAACCATACCTATTTCATTTTGCTTTCGTTTCAACATTTTCCTCTCAAAAATCGAAATCGGGTAAATAACGGAGCTGTGTACGGGGTTTTCGGGAACCGCTAACTGATTGAATCGATGAGTCATGGATGACTCATTAGATGTGGTCCAAAATCAGTCACACCTCCCTTCATTCTCCACCAAGCATTTTAACCAAACCATGGTTACAAATTAACTCTAGTTAGGTTATTATAATCATAGTTAAGTTATTATATTATTTTCTAAACTTAACCTATGTCAACTAACCTAACATCGGTTCATTTTTAACATTAAACAACTCACTCCCTCACTCCATTTCGTGGCTGCCACACCACTCACACACTTAGACATTTCATTCTTGTGACACCCTAAACTCGGGTCATCACATGGTTACCCGTGTGCGGAAATAAAACTTAATTTGCCGGTTGCTTTCGGAAAATAATGTTTTCTCAACGTTCATCTTTTCAAAATATGGTGATAAATTTTTTTTTCCTTTTCTCCTCATAACCACAACAACGTAATCAAATCACACTTAAATACATAATGTATATAAGTCCTCCAACTATACTGCCTCATATGTTTTCTCACCTAAATCATAATCAACTTTATTCTCAAGACATAATATTACCTAAGCTGGTCGTAACTAACGGGCACTACAACCGATAAAAGCAGCAACATCATGCCTCGAACTAGACAGCATTCTTCTTCTTGTAGAGATCATACCCCTTGTACAACTCTGATATGTTTGTAAGGGTGAGATGCCAATATATGGATTTACCACCATAACTAAATGCGCAACACAAAAGAAGGCACATACACATATACATGTCTATAACAACGTACTCATTCATATTATATCACATCATTTATCAATGGGTTTCACACCCAACGTACTCATTCATATTATATCACATCGTTTATCAATGGGTTTCACACCCCAAACATCAACATTGGAAAACTATGCATGAACACTTCAATACATCATGTAAACATTCATACCTAATCTCATGAGATATCTCCAACCTCGTGATGAGTTGATCAGACTCGATTGCCACAGGCACACAGCCACAGGCACATAGCCACAGGCGCACAGTTAAAACCCATCGCACACTGTCCAACATCGTGGCACAGTGATAACACCGTAGATGGGGCCTCATTGTCCAAACCCCGGGCACAATGAGAACATCTTTGAATGATCTACCATGACGCCGCAAGGTAATCACTCGTTTGATCATGGCACGTCTGCCAAATGCATGCAAGAAAAACATTTTGTTCTCAACACTTTTCTTTATGTTATATCTTTATTTGTCAAAGCTCTCAAAAGCTTACAACCCAACATCGTTTTAACCATCGAATGCTCTCAAAAGCATCATCATTTTAAACATCGAAGCTCTCAAAAGCTTACGACCCAACATCGTTTTAAACATCGAAACTCTCAAAAGCTTACGACCCAACATTGTTTTAAACATCTTTACAACTTTTATTAACAACACAGGACCTCAAAGTCCGAGTGCTCAATCACGAAGCCCCTAGACCGTCGCAATCAGTCTTAGGTTCGTGGTAGTAGAAAACAACTTAAAACGTTTTAACTTCTTTAAGTAGATATCTAGTCTACCACACAACGAACCTTAATACCCCGACGTCTCGGTTATTAAGTTCCATATCATCATTTTACATCGTTTTTGTCTGTGAAAAACAAATCCAAAATAAGACAACGTCTTAAGAACACTAGTACCTCGACATCTCAGTTACTAAGTTCTATATCGTCATTTACATCGTTTTTCGTCTGAAAAAAAATAATCCGAAATAAGATCTCCGCAACTTATTTCAGTTACCGGAAATACATCATTGAGTAAACTCATTTACAAAAAATCATTTCCACTTGAAATTCGTTTGTAAAACGTCAAATCATCAAAAACTCTTTTACTGAAACTTCAGCTCTAAAAATTAAATCAATTCAGATGAAACCTCTTCTCAAATTAAGTACTGCTGTTTTTAAACCTTCACCATAAATAATTTCGAAACTTGCCGTCGTTTATCATTTTCCAAGAAAATGTTTTTAAAGTCAAACTTTGACTTTTATTTTTATTTTTTTTATTATTATTTTATTTTTTTTATTTATTTGTAAAGTATTTTCAAATATTAATTTCACAAAATAACTTTTTATAATATTTCAGAATTTCTTGCATAAAAATTAGCAGTACTAAAAAAATTTCACGGTTACGCTCTCCCCGTGACTCATAAATTTCTTCTACACTAATAAATCGTTAAAATAATAATATTTCTCAAAACTCATTAATTTTCCAAAATAATAATTTCCACCAATATTATATTCCAACATTCCCCATAAAGCGTTGAATATAATTTTCACAACTCATTAAATCTTTTATCTGATTAATCGGTTGTACACTGACCACTGTCAGGCCTCTCAAACAACATTCAACATTCATCATTCAACAACATCATCATAATTATATCACCAAGAAGATCATGCATCATAGCAACATAATATACTACTGCAGATAATTAAATCAATTAAAAGCAGATCAATCACCGATACACAGATAAACAACACAACGTAAGCAACATAAACAATTAACCACAACCGCATATAAATCATATCAACCACACTAAAAGAAAATAGTTATTGAGAAAATCCCTCAGGTAAGCTCCCCTTACCTCTTGAAGACTCAAACTAACGTTTTCAAACAACCTCCCGATTTAATCCGGTTTCCTCCGTTGGCTTTAGGTCAAACCAACCCGATCGATTCCTTCATAACGAATTGACCAAAATAAATCAAATCAAACAACAATATACTTAGCTCATGAGGGTTAGGTTTTGGCCAAGGGCTGACTTTTAGGGATCAAAATCCTTAAAATTTCTAATCATGGTTAAGTCATAGATTAATGGTCCTTAATCAACCAAGATCATGGATTAGTGACTAAACAACTAAATTTTAAACTCAAAACTTCCTAACTCTCATATACTAAGATTCGGCCTTAACATGTTCATGGGGCTAGGGTTTTTAGTTTGATAAACCAACTTGGATTTATTAAGCATACATGCTAATAGCTTGATTACTAAGGTCATTAATGAAAACTTTGAACAAAACTCATCAAATCTCACCCACCTAGGGTTCGGACTTTATGAACAAATAGGTTAGGGTTTGATTTTTTGATCTTCTATGTACTTACATACAAGAACTAACAAGGTACTTGATGGTTGAATCATGAATCAAGACATGAAAATGAAACAAAATCCATGAACATCAATATTCAATGGATTCGGCCTAGCCCAGAAATCAAGGAAAGAAATTTATCATGATCATATGCTTCTAGATGATGAAAATAGAGATGATTATAAGATCATAGCAATTGGTTTCATGTCAAAAGGATTTTTCTATAATTAGTTATGAATTTTCAAAGTTCTAGATCTAGAAACTTAAAAGTGATGAACATAGATGAAATAGACTTTGAATCATGAAACTTAATGAAGAACATAGACATGATTAGAGAAAGAGAATATGATTCACCTCTTGAAGATCAAAAACAAGTGAAGATCCAAGAACTTTCTTCACAAAATGATGCTAAAAGGCTTATGAACTTAGAACTTTTGAGTGGTTTTTTTGTGCAAAGTGCAAAAATGTCAAATAATGAAGTGAAAGCATCTTTATAAAGATGTGGGCTGCGCCACTTTTGAGGGATTAAGTGGAAAGGAGGTGACTTTTCAAAGGATTAAAGTGCAAATAATTCCTAGGGACCATTTTGCAAAGATTCCAAAAGTATAAGGACTATTTTACAAATTGTCAATAGATTGAAATGATGACCATGTGCCACATTAAATGTGGTCTTATCTTGACTCATCTTGGCTGATTTTTCTTGAATAATTTTTGGAAAAACCTAGAAGGATGGAGAACATTTGAGAACACTTGAGAATTGTGTGGAACCTTGGAGAATATAGTGGAACATTGTGGAATTGTGTGGAAACTTCAAGAATCCACTTGACTCTTCCAAACTAAGGCAGCCCCCACTCCATATTGGGCCTGCGCATGACCTTGAAAACTTGGGCTTGAATTCATCTTTGTGGGGCCCACCAAAAGGCTTAAGCTTAATCTTGACATAGGAAACTTGTATGGTTTCAAATGGGCTTTATGAAATTTAAGTCATGGGTAAGGAATTTGGGCTTCATGGACACGTCCACTAATGGTCTTGGAACAAAGATTTTGGCCCAATTCACTTAGAAAACATAGGAACTAACTTAGGGACCAAAGTGTAATTAATTGAAAGTTCAAGGACTTAAGCGTAAAATTCATAAATTTTCACTTTAACCTTGTAGAACCTTCTAGACTTAAAAATATGATTCCTACCCATGAATAATCTCCAAATCCTAAGATAACCTCTTTATCTGCTCTTGGAAACTCCGAAATCCACTCTATCGTTCACCCGATTACGTATTCCGCCCGTAAAACGTATATTATTTCATTTTTTTATGAAATAATTATAAAAATACACTCTTCTAGGAAATAAAATAAAAATCTTAAGTCTTTCATTCAAGAATTAAAATTAGGTCTTTTGAGCAGTATAAATATATTGTCAGTGAAAATAGCGGGCCGGGATTCGCCCGTCGTTTCAACCTAAATTTTAATCGTAGCTTCCTACATTCAAGTAGGATTGAGTGATGAACTCCATTTATTTAAAATAATTTTCTAATACTCATATAAATATATACACATAATCGTCCGCATTTCGATTATTTTGAAACAGTGAAAAATCGGGGTGTTACAATTCTCTTCCTAAGTCATTTTCTTCACCAAAAACACCAAGAACATCATAGTGTTCTTGCCTAGTTCATCATAGTTCTTCATTTTTCTTCTCAAGTTCATGACCAAACCTCTTAATTCCAAGGTGAGGAATCCCTTCCTCATCATCTTAGCTTCATTAATCATGCATCAAATCTTCACTTTCATCAACTTTTCACAAATCTCCATTTCTAGATCTAGAACTTCAAATAATTCTAGAAAATTGAAGAAAAATCATTTTAATGTGAAACCAATTTCTATGATCCTTATATGACTTATACTTTCATCATATAAGAGTATGTAAGCAAAAAAATTTCCTTCCTATTTTTCTATATATGGCCGAATCTAAGTATTGGTGGGAAAATGAGATTTTGTCCAACTTTTAACTTAGATGAAGTTGTTTATAAGCTATCTAGGGTTTCTATGCTCTAAATCTAAGAGTTTAAAATCAAAAGAAATTCATAACCCTTTTTTTCTAGTCTAGGCCGAAATTGGGTTCATATGAACAAAATAAGTTTTCTTCAATCGTTAACTAGATCATGATTTGTATCAACTATTTAAGGTGTATAGGTTCTAGATCCAAGAGTTTGTGAGCAAAATGAATTTATAGCCTATTTTACTTATTATGGCCGAAACCCTAACCATAGAGGTTTGAGGGTTTTGTTTCATATTTTTCAATTGTAACACTTGATTTATGTTAGTTAATACTCTAGTAACTAAAATCCAAAAGATGGAGTTGAGAAAATAACCCTAGCCTATTTTTGATATCATGGCCGAACCTAGCATGAATTAGTCATAGTTGGTTTTTGTTTGATTTATTTGTGTTATGTTGTTTTGGTTGAAGGTTAACCATTAACTGTGGTAGAGTAATGAGGATCGAAAAGTTTGGGACTTCGGTGATAAGTTCAGGTGGGGGAAAGAAACAATCTACCTTTGGAAACGATAAGTAGTATATTCTATAATAATTATGTAGGGCGACCTAAACCTTCTAGTAGTTGAGTAATCGACAAGACCAAAATCACATTGGAAACCTTTTCTGTACAACCAACGGTGATTCGGGGATTGTAGGTTTATCTACGTTAGGATGATTTTAGATTGTTTATGGTTGATTTGAATTTATTATCATTATTTAATTCATATTGTGTTATGCATGATCTACCTGGTTTTAATATTGTGCTTAGCAGATTTTAAGCAAAGATATATATATATATATATATATATATATATATATTGTCCGGGAGATAATTGTTTGGGTGTGAGGATAATGGTGACTTAGAGGTGCCTATCCTAAATTAGTTATTTTAAAGAGGAAGGGTGACATAGAATATGTGTTAAGGCTTTGATGGAAGGTTAAGGCACTAGGATGATATTAATATGGGTTAGTGATATTCATGTGTTTACGTTGTTGTTCACAACCGTATATTTGGAATATACAAGGTCAAGAGTTCTTGTTAGACCGTTCCACCTTAGAATTTGAGTTGTGCAACTATAATGTCATTGCTATGCATGAGCACCTTTGATAGAGATGAGAGAGAACCAGGGTGTGCACCGACGGTACTGTGCTGCTATAGTCTCATTGCTTTGCATGATCATTTCACCATGGATGAGAATGTGCACCGGCGTTGGGAACGCGTCACCTGGATGGCTGACTGACATTCCTAATGAGGAATGTGTGACAAGATTAGTGGTGGCCACGTCATTATAAAAGTGTAGTTGTGTGAGATTGGGGTAGAGGATGGTACATTAATTTGAGGATGATTTGTTATTTATGTATGTTGATTGCCTGTGACATTTATTGTATGATATGCTATGACTCTTTTCCATTTTTGGTGATAGAAATGTTTCTTATCCTCTATATCTTTTTGTGTGTTGTATTTTATTTCTGATGTGATTGTATGAGAAGACTCGATGGAGGAACCAGTTGCTGAGGAGTTAGATGGAACTCCGTATGAACCAGAGGCGGGAGGACTAGCTATGGATTCCAGCAATGTAGTTTAGTGTCTAAGGCCAGTGAGTCTTATAAGATGTTTTATTTTTCGCTGATTATAACCAGTTTGTATAACTAAATACCTGTGCGGGATCCTGTTGATAGGATACCCTAAACAACGTTTTGGTAATGTAATGAACAAACATGTATGTATTTGTATATTATAACTTTGGTGTGTTTAATTTGCAGAATTATTTGGTTCGTAAATAATTTTTTAATTTTTACATATTTTTAACGATAAGCACGCGATTAAGTAAATAAATAATAAGGCTTTAATCTAATAATACAATGGGACACAATGTGGTGTCTCGATAACAAGTTGATAGAAATTGGTTTCATGATCATAGGATTTTTCTATGATTTTCTAGAGATTTCGTACATAAAAACCCTAGAATGAAACATGATGATCATGGCCTTGAATCATGAAAATGAATGAAGAACATGATATTGATTGAGTGAGATGAGTGTGGTATACCTTTTGGATTTTGAAAAATGGCAAGAGATCAAGTGGTTTCTTCACAAATTTGATTATGTAGGCCACTTAAGAAAATGAGAGAAAACTTGTTTGAAGAAGATGAAGTCTTGATGAAATGAATGGAATGGCCTAAAGGTGTGGTCTTGGCCATGGAAATGAAGGGCAAAGATGTCTAAATTGTTTTTCATTTGAGGACAAAGGTGTAATTTTCACTTAGGGCAATTCTGACATTTTAAGAACAATTAAGGACATAATGGTCTTTCTACTTCTAATGTCATGATGAAAAGAGTGAGTCACCTATATGACTCGCCTAGTTGAGTCATCTTGGAATGACTTGCTATATATCCTTTAGCCGGTCCCGGAAATCCTGTATCCAGCTCCGTCGTTCACCCGATTTCATATATCGCCCGAATAATATACATTATTTCACTTTTTAAGTGAAAAATTTAAAAATAACTAAAGTCGTTGGAAAACCGATTTAAAAGCTAACAATTTCGTTCATGAGTCAAAATTAGATTTTCTGATCAGTAAAATTTTACTATCAGTGAAAACACAGACCGAGTTTCGTCTGGATTTTCGACCTAAAATTTAACCGTAACTCTCTATGACAAAATAGAGTATAGATATGATCTTGGTTTATCCAAAATCATTTTCTAAGTCTCGGATAAAAATATAAATATTTCTGTATTTATATACCGCTATTAACAAGCAGTGAAAAATTGGGGTGTTACAGTTTTTGGGTTCGTTTGTTACCGTTTAATGTTTGGGGGTTAGGGCTTTCTAAATCTGGACATGCATAGTCCTAGGTTAGTTTTGGGTATTGCTTTCAAGTTCATTGTTGTTGTTTTATGCACAATTTCTTTCAATAAATTGCTAACTTCATGGTGTGTTTGCTTAGGAACCACAACATGTTCAGGAACCAGGAAATGCTCAACAACCAGTGCAAGTTCAACCTACTCAGGAAGTGCAAGTTTAGACTCAACAGTAAGTGAGTGCACCCCAGAGGGTATGTATGCAGGGACTAATTTGATACTAATTTGTTCATTTCAAGGACTAATTTGATATTAAGATGTAATTTATAAGGACCGGTTTGATAGTAACGTTTCGATTTATCTGTGCAGGCAAGGAGGTATGGTGTGAGAGGTTGAGTTATACCACCCAGGGAGAAGGCTGCACCAGTTAGGGCACCAACAACAACACCAGTTCCACCAGTGCCTATACCTATGCCACCACCCTATACAAGGCCTATTTTAGTTCAGTTTCCAGCACCACCAGGGGCTTCAACATCTAGGGGATGTGTACCACAATGCATGTCTTTCATCTCAACTCCGGGTTTACCACAGAATTGTCCAAGACAACCTTGAACATGTCAGCATTTGAAGATTATGCTACATTGATTTTAAATGCACATTTAGGTGCTTTGTTTTTTGGCTGCACAATTGTTTATATGTGTTGTTTTGTTACTTTTTTTTTTATGTCAATGCACATTTTAGGTGCTTGTTTTTTGGTGGTAAATGCATAAAAAATGGTATACATTTAGGTGATTTTTTTGGTTGTAAATGCACAATGTGAAGGAGCTATTTTTTGGCTGTAAATGCACAATATACACATGTGCTTATTCTCCTAGGACATGAGTAGAGCATAGGAAAAGGGTTCTGGGTTTCAGAACCATTAACCCTGGAGGATTGCGCCCCAGACCCATTACCCCCTTTCCTCATCTCCTTCTTCCTCGGTTTAGGGTTCTTGCAGCAACAAAGAGAGAGAGGTTCAGAGGAGGAGGCATCATAGAGAGTGGGAAGAACCAGGAAAGAGCCATTGAAGAATGAGTGAGATGAAGATGAAGCTCAATTTAAAACCCTAGGAGTTTTAATTTAGTTTCCGAAATTTCACATTAGCCCCTGAAATTGTGTTTAAGTGACTCATCTGACGTGGTACCAACATGTATGATGAAATGGCATCCAGCAAGGCAAGTTAAGTGCCACATAAGCAGGGTTAACGATGTTAGGGGACATAACTTAAAAGAGGGACCATTTTGAATCAAATGGGCGATAAAGATTTCTGAATCCGAATACCAGGCTGGTGTCCAAGAATGCCAAAACCTCATCCATGGTCGTCTCATCCTGTCCAAGGGAGATTCTCCAAGAAAACTGGGTGACTTGCGATCCAAGCTTCTCAAGGTTTGGAAACCTATCGCTTCATGGTCTGTGGTTTCTCTGGGAAAAGGCTTCTACGAGTTTAGTTTCTCCTCCTTAGAGGATCAACGCTGAATCAGATCTGCTGGGGTTTGGAATTTGAGCCCATGTGTGCTGAGATTGTCATCTTGGATCCCGGACTTTAACCCTAATACTTTACGTCAAACCCATGCACAATGTTGGGTCCGGCTCCATGGTTTGCCTCGAGAATATTGGAGGCCAAAGATCTTGTTCGAGATTGGTGGTGGTATAGGTGTGCCAATTGCATTAGATGAAGTTACTATGAAAAGATCTTTCGGCCACTTTGCTAGAATACTCATTGAGATTGATCTTACTGAGGATCTGCGAGATAGGATCCTTGTGGAGAGAGAAGACTTCGCTTTCTTTGTTGATATAGAATATGAACGACTCCCATCATTCTGCTCATCTTGCAAGTTAATTGGCCACTCAAGTGCTAATTGCAGAAAGCATAAAACTGGAGAATCTTCAGCTCCAAAAGACTTGAATGTTGTTCTGAAAAAGCCTCGAAAAAAGGTAGTGCAATATGTGCCAAAAACAAATCAAGGAAATACTGAGACTCTGAAGGAAACAGCAAGGAGTACTGGGGATAAAGGCAAAGGTGTTGCTTATGCAGATCATAGTATTGAACCAAATTTGGTTCAGGTAGCAGGCACCAGCAATTCCAATTTAATATCTGTGGAGACAGTCTTTGCACCGGATTATTTTTTGGGAGTTAATAATGTCCCATGCACTGAGCCTGAAGTTCAAGTTTCCACTAATCCTCTCCTAGGATTTGTTTAGCCCTCGGATCCTTTGAATGTGGCAGAGGTGCTTTCACCTATCTGTGGGGTCATGCAACACTCTCCTGCATAATGTGAGCCCATCTCTCCTATCCAATAGTCTGTCTCCAGTACTGGGACCTTTGTGGCAGATACTCCTGTGGACTACTCTCCTTCACAGCACAATGATCAGGTTCTGTATGCAGGCAAAGAGATCTCTGTGCCTCTTCAAGGTAATATTCCTCTTGTTACAAATCCTTTAGGGAGAAATACTATTAGTGTCACTCCAGACAGTGATATCAGGAATCAAGTTGTGACTTCTGACCTACAAATTGTAAGCCGTTTTTGGGGTCATGAGGAGGACAATCTAGATGTTGCCATTGGGGTGAATCAGCCCTCTCTAACTGGAAGGGCTGACCCTAGTAAATACCTCTTGACCTCTCAAGACGATGATTTTTCAAAGGTCATTTCTAAGTCCAAGAAGAAAAAATTAAGGCAAAAGGCTGCTAAGGCAGCACAGCAGGAAAAACCTTTGCCCGATTAAGGGGTGGCCCTAAACAGTTTGCCTAATGAAAATCATATATTGGAATTGTAGGGGTTTTGGAAATCCTAGTACAAGGTTGGTTTTCAAGAATTTCTGTATGGCTAACAAACCAGATTTTGTCTTCATTTCTGAGCCTTGGATCAAGGTTTCTGATGTTTCAGACTCCTTTTGGAGGCAGCTAAACTTAGAGGTTTTTTGTCTAAATGATAGGGGTAATCTTCTGCCAAATATATGGGGGTTATGCAGTATCCAGTTATCTCCTACCTCTCTGTCCTGCTCTACTCAGCAGTGTTCATTTCAGATAAACACAGATGGAAAAGACCTTTTTGTTGCAGCTATTTATGCTAACACTTCTCATCTCTCTAGGAGATCCCTTTGGTTAGAATTAATTAGTCTGCAGGTCAACAATCCTGGGCCTTGGTGCATGCTTGGTGATTTTAATTCTGTTTTGGGATCCCACGAAGTTAGAGGCTCTTCCTTACCTCTCAAGGCTGCTTGTGAAGACTTTAAGAACTTCACTGATGCCGCCAGCCTGATCCATCTCCCTACTAGAGGAGCCAGTTTTACTTGGAGTAATAGGAGAAGGGGGTCTGCTCACACTGAAAAACGGCTGGATAGGTCCCTTTGTAATGAAGCTTGGCTAGACAATTGGAACTCCACCTATTGCTGTACCTTGATTAGATCTCAGTCTGACCACTTTCCCATAATGGTAACTTGCTCTAATTTGGCTCAGTCCTTCCCTTCTGCTTTTAAATTTCATAAAATGTGGATTGGTCATCCGGATTGTTATAGGCTCATTTAGGAAGTATGGAGCAAGCCTGTGTATGGCTGTCCAATGTATGTTCTGTCACAGAAGCTGAAATCCTTAAAAGTTGAACTAAAAAATTGGAACAAGCTGGTTTTCGGGAATGTGCATCATAGAGTTGAGGCTGCCTTGGCTGCTGTGGATTCGGTCCAGCAACTCATTAATTCCAGAGGTGTGAATGATGATCTCATGGAGCAAGAGGTTCTAGCACAAACTGAATTGCAAGAGGGCTTTCTTGTTTGAAGAGGAGTTTTGGAGAGAAAAATCCAGGATTGATTGGCACGCCAAGGGGGAAACTCTTGCTTTTTCCATAGAATTGCAAAAACCAGATATGCTGCTAAATCTTTGAGTATGCTTAAGTGTGGAGATGCTATCATTGATGATGCAGGAGGCTTGGCTAACCATGTCATTGATTTCTTCTCAAATCTGTATGCAGTCCCTAATGATTGTCAACCTAATGATCTCATAAACAGAGTTATTCCCAATCTTTCATTAAATCAAGAAAACAGTTTGTTGACAAGGCTGCCTTCTATGGAGGAAATAAAGAATGCTGTCTTTGTAATGAATGGTGAGGGTGCACCTAGTCCTGATGGCTTTGGTGGTTGTTTCTACCAATCCTATTGGGATATTATTGGCACTGATGTGTGTATGGCAGTCAATCAATTCTTTGCTCAGAATTGGCTCTTGCCTAACATGAATTCCAATCTGGTAGTTCTGATTCCAAAAATGCCACATGCTGATAGAATTGAAGACTATAGACCTATTGCTTTAGCCAATTTTCAACTTAAAATCATTACAAAGGTGCTAGCTGACAGGCTAGCAAATATTGCAGCCAGTATCATTTCTCCACAGCAAAGAGGTTTTGTCAAAGGTAGAAACATCAAAGAGTGCATTTGTATTTCCTCAGAGGCTTGTAATTTGTTGGACTATAAGGCCTATGGTGGGAATCTGGCCCTAAAGCTTGACATTAAAAAGGCTTTTGACACATTGGACTGGAACTTCATTATTTCTGTTTTGAAAGCTTTTGGTTTCAATCTTACTTTCTGCAATTGGATCAAAACAATCCTTCACTCTGCCAAGCTATCCTTTCTGATCAATGGTAAACCAGAAGGTTTCTTTGCCTGTAAAATAGGGGTTAGACAAGGTGACCCTCTTTCACCTTTGCTTTTCTGTCTTGCTGAAGATGTCTTGAGTAGAGGAATATCCGCCCTTCCGGGTTAGTGTTACAAACTATTTCTGGTCCTAGGAACCTTGCTTCTCCTAGCCATGTCTTGTATGCGAGGCGATGTCTTTGGTTCTCTGTAAAGGTAGCAAGAGGGGTCTTGAAGCCCTAATGAGCCTCTTTGCTGAGTATGGAGCTGCTTCAGGTCAAAGGCTTAGCCTCAACAAGTGCAAATTCTATTCGGGTAGTATCTCCCCTAACAAGTCATCCAAAGTGGCTCAGATACTTGGATTTTCTGCTGGATCCTTTCCTTTCAATTATCTTGGTGTTCCAATTTTCAAGGGCAAGCCAAGAAGAATTCACTTGCAGCCTTTAGCAGACAGAATCACCTCCAAACTGGCCTCATGGAAAGGTAATCTTCTTTCCATCAAGGGAAGGGTTGAGCTTGTCAAGTCTGTGATCAATAGTATGATGCTTCATAGCTTTCATGTCTACTGTTGGCCCTCATCTGTTCTTAAGGATCTAGACAAATCCATTAGGAATTTTATTTGGTCTGGAGATCCTAATGTCAAGAAAATCTGCACAGTTGCTTGGAAAAAACTCTGCAGACCTGTTCTGGAAGGTGGGTTGGGCATTCAGTCTTTGTTAGCTCTTAATGATGCTGCTCTTCTGAAATTATCCTTTGAGTTGGTTTCCTCTTGTGCTGAATGGGCTACATTTCTTAGGAGCAGATTCTCTAATCATTGCAGGCCTGTCCCCACCTATGTTAAGTCTTCCTTATGGCCTGGCATTAAAAATCATATGCAGTCTGTTCTCAACAATTCAGTTTGGCAGATTGGAGATGGTTCATCAATTAACTTCTGGACTGACAAATGGCTCTCAAAGCCCTTGGCAGATCTGCTGCAAGTTCCTCACAGCCTGCAGCATAAACTGAAAGCCAAGCTTGCTGACTTTATAAGGGATGGCAGCTGGATTATTCCTTCATCTCTAATGGCTAACCTCCCAATTTTTGGTCAGGAGCTGCCTCATTTGGACATTCCTGTCATCCCTGCAGTGGACACTCTTATTTGGCAGCACTCAACCTCGGGTGTCTTATCCTTCAAAGAGGCTTTCCATTTCTTAGACATTAGGCATTCCATTTGTGACTGGTCTAAACTGATTTGGAATAAGGCAATTCCTCCCTCTAAGTCTTTTGTCATTTGGAGACTTATTCATAATAAGTTGCCTCATCAAGATCGACTTCAAAGAGGGGGTCACTACTTTTTTGATCTGCAGCCTTTGCTTGTCTGCAGCAGAAAGTGCAGACCACCTCTTCTTAGCTTGTCCCTTTGCAATGCAAATTTGGCATTGGATTGGGTCAATCTTTGATGTGCAGGTGGACACTTCTTCTGTATTCTCTATTCTCTCCCTTTGCCATAAGCAATGGAGCCTGCAAATGAAAGACACTATAACTGCAGCTATTGTTAATTCCTTTTGGATCATATGGTTTTCAAGAAATAAGCTGAAGTTTGATGATAGAACAATCACAGTGAGAGCATCTACTAGCATGCTCAAAGCCTCCATTTCTTTGTCTGGCAATGTTTCTGCAAATAAAATGTCCTCTTCTGCTGAGGAATTGAGAATCTTTGAGCTGCTGAGGATCAAAGGCCATCCGAGAGCCTCTCCTAAAATTCTCCATGTTGTTTGGACCCCTCCTCTCCCAGGGTGGATTAAAGTAAATACAGATGGGGCCTCTAAAGGCTCTTCGGGTCAAGCAGGTGGTGGTGCAATCTTTAGAGACAGTAGTGGAGCTACTCTTGGCTGTTTTCTTTGAGTTCTATGGGACTAAGGACTCTTTCTCTCTTGAATCGCTTGCTGCCATGACAACAATTCAGATTGCTTCTGAGAGGGGCTGGTCTAGACTATGGCTGGAATGTGACTCTTCTCTTGTGGTTCTTGCTTACTCGAACCCAGACATTGCTCCTTGGAAAATTAGAACTAAATGGAGAAACTGTATTGCTTTGGCCTCAAACTTTACTTTCTTGATTTCTCATGTTTTTAGAGAAGCTAATCATTGTGCTGATAAGCTAGCCAATTTTGGAGTCAGTTATCAATGCTTCACTTGGTGGAGCCTGATTCCCAGTTTTATTAGGCAGGATTTCTTCTGTAATAGGTGGGGTATGCCTAATTTTAGATTCTTGTAATCCCCCCTCTTTTCATGGGTAAGGTCCTATGTCCCCCCATGTTTTCTTGTATTTCTTTCTTTGTTTTTTAATAATACTTTGGGGTGCTGCAGATGATTGGCAGTGGTTTTGGTGCCAACATAGTTGGGATGATTTCCACTGTAGTGATGCTTCTGCACTCCTTTTTGCTTAAAAAAAAACGGTTTGCAAATTTAGGGACTAAGTTGCTATTTCGCTAAGTTCAGGGACCAACTTGATACTAAGTCCCAATTTCAGGGACTAAATTGGCTATTTACTTATTATTTTTACTTGATTTTCAATTTTTTTTCAAATTAATTAAAACTGGTAGCAATCCTTCTAAACTTATTTACTTTTAAAAACTTGATTGCTTCTCGCCGCACCACGTGGCATGGTCATAACAAATAGGACACATTTATTTTAGGGGTGAACTAGTGTGGGACGAGTTGTGATGGGTTATGCCTGTCCCTTACCCGACCCTAAACATTGGTAGGTCAATTCTTTGGACCCGAACTCGTCCCTAGACAGCAAAATAACTCGATCATATGCGAGTTGGTTTAAGACCTAGTCTAAACGGGACGGGATCGGGTTGACCTGAAGTTAAATAGATTTTTTGTGAACTAAGTTTTTGTCGGTGGAAAAAAAATTAATTTTTTTATAAACCAAAATATCAGAAAAATATGCTACCTAAAAGCCACCAATTGATTTTGTGTCACCAAATAAATCTAAAGCTAGATGTTACAAATTATCAACAAATAGATCATTTTGATGGATGCTTCCTTGATGCTCATGTTACCAAAGCCACATTGTTAAAAATAGTATATTTTCATCAAACGGGATTCTTTCAATGTTACAAAAGCCACAAAATGCTTTCTAAAAGCCACTAATTAGGCTAGTGTGAAACGTGAGATGTGAGAGTAAAAGTTTAGTAATTTACTTCAGAATTTTTTCTTAATGGCCATGTGTGAAACATAAGTTAGGGAGGGATAAAAGTAAAGTAGATTTTTATTATATGGGACGGGTTGGGTAACCCGAATGTCAGCCCTGACCCGGTACCGGGTCACTAAATGGGACATAGGTTCGTCCCTTCTCTTCTTCGTGTTAGGGTCAGACCTGGCCTGAACACTACGGGTTGGGACGAATTCTAGGGTCGGGTTTTGCACACCCCTAATTATTTAGGGTTTTTCAAAAAAATAATAATAACTTTTCATATTAAATCACTTCTTATATTTTTACTTGTTTGATTAGGTTTTTTCTAAAAAAACAAAAGCTTAAATTCAGATTTTACATGAAATTCTACTTTTCATCTTATCAAAATGATCAAAATTTTAAATTTACTTTTATAAAGTATGTCGAAATCATTTTTTGAGCCTAAACAAACAAGCCCATAGTTGAATTTTTTTTTTTTACTTTGTAGATAAGAGTTGTATTTCGGGGGTTGGTGATTATGATGGTATTATAAAATGTATTTGTATTTCCAAAATTTGAAATTTCCACCATTTGGACATAAGGTGACCAATAGGAAACAAGCTTTGACGTGTTTACCTCATATTTTATAAGATTACCAAATATGCCCCATATATAAAAGCGTTATAAACTCAGTCATAAGGAAGCACGGAGGGAAGCACAAAGAGAATGTGAGTGAGAAGAAAATAGAAAATGGACCCAACGATTGACAAAGACGATGCCAACGATGGTAGTAGCTCTGAGCAAATGCCTCCATCATCATCAAGTATGACTTCTTACCCTATATGTTAGTTTAGTTGATTTTGGTGATGTCTGCATCATTTTGTCAAATTCTCATTTGTATATGTTCCTTATGTTTAATCTCACATCTTTCAATTATAATCCTTACAATTTTTATGAAATTGTTTTTCTCTGTTGAATAAAAAGTAGAGTGTCTCGATTCACAAAGACTTATACCTTTGTGGGGTGTAAGGAGGCTAAGATGTATAGAGTTATATGGATTGGGTGGAAAGATTGTTTTTGAAACTGAAACCGTGAACAATAGATCATACGGTAGCAATCTTACTGTTGTGCCAATGTTTTCCCTCTTTTTCCCTTTTTGATATCTTAGTTGAATTTGATGATCACGTGTTTGTTGCCGTGAGAGAATTTACTTGAAATTTTCGAATATAACATTTTAGCATTCATGTTGGGGCTCCAAATGTTTTTTTCAATTAAATAAAGATTTTTTCCATCTAATTATCACTTTTCTTCCAAAATTGTATGAGCAATTTGTTGCAAAAAGTTGAATCCTTTTGTTAACTTTGTATTTAATTGAAATTTAATACGTTTTTCATGTTAATCAATTTTATGTTCTTTGGGAAACTAATGACGACTAATATTGACCTAGAAATTTCATGTTGTGAAAACCTCCCTTTAAAGCATATATGCATGTTTTAGGGTGTTGGCTATAATGCACCTTCCTAGGAAGGTTCATTGATGCATATTGCATCTGAATTATTGATAAGAATGATGACTACAAGTCAGGGTAGTGACCATATTAATGACGACCACATTTTCGACGATCACATACCAACAATTTGCCACCAACCCATACCACCGCACCTGAAATCACTCTTTGCCATATCATTGGCAACAACACAAAACCAAGAAATCAATATCGATAATATCTACATTGGACAAGCCCATAAAGTGCAACAACAACAGCAATAACAAGAAGGAGAACATGTTGATCACAAACAATGTTCATGCTTCTTCCGTGTTTTCACGCACCTCTGCAACCCCTCCACGTTTCCTTCGGTCCGCAAAAGGAGCGTGGAGCCTTGCCAACATCTAGTGTCTACTTGTTTGGAATGTAAGTGTGGGTGAAATAAATTTTCAAGGGAGAATGTAGGAATCCAAGTGTGAATGAAATAAGCCCCAGATTTGTTGTTTTGGCTTCAAAGGATCAAGAAGGGGGTGAATTGAGTTTTCAAAAATTCTTCCTTTCCAAAAACTTACTTTTTAAATCAGAGTTGCCTCAGGATCTTTAACAAATCAAGAAAGGGCGTTTTATGAAATCTTGAATAGAAGGTGATGAAGATAAGAAATATTTATTCAGAAAGAGAAATCACTAATAAGATTCAAGTTCACAGCTATCAATTAAACAATGATTGAATCAAACAGGAAGAAGTTCAGTTCAGGGTTGTACAAGTATTAGATACAGGTCATAATCAGTCAAGAACTGAAGTTATAATATATCAGTTTCAGTTTTAGTGATCAACAACAGTCTTAATCAACTCAGTTTTGAACAATTAATAACTCAAGATTGATTGCAGTAATACTCTGGTTTTAATTCATATTAAACAGATAAAGAACTGATATCAATTGAAAACTTAGAACATCAAGATCTTAGTTATATGCGCAAGACAGAAATTAAAGAGTTTGAGTTTAGAGATAGCACACGATCAGTTTTATACTGGTTCAGTCACCACCACTGTGACTTACATCCAGTCCCCCACTCCACCTGTGAGTATTCACACACTAACACAACAAGCTTTAGCTAGGTAGCTTGAAAAACATTTAGACCACAGAGCACTCCTTCACCTCGAGATACCACACTCTTGTGAAGAGCCTTAATCAATGTTCTTCCTTATGATTCCTCACCCTAATCACACAGAGAGGCTCTCTCTTTACAATTGAAAAGTACAGAAAGATTGATTCCTAACTCTCAGAAGTTAGATAAACAAGGTGAAATTCTTATGAGAATTGAAACACTCTTTTTCACAATGAAGCTCAAGCAAGAAGATGAATGATTTTCACAATTGATCTCTCTAATTGATTTTGTAAAATTTATGATATGTTAAAAGTGTTCCTTTGATCCCACTTTATATAGGAAACAAATTATTAGTCGTTGGGATCAATTAAAACAGATTTGGGTTTGATAACAGAATCTGTTTTCTTGATTCTGGTTCTTGAACAGGGGTTGAGTACAGGGCTGTATTAACCAATTTCATACTGATAGTTTTGATAGTTTCTCAAAATATTGAACTTGGTTAATCCATCAGTACATCCATTTAGTACATCTATGTATTGAATCAAGAACCTTAAATTCATTTGTCAATTACAGTAGCAGACATACATCCATTGATTACATGGCTGTACCTGCCAAATAAATTTCTTATTTCCAAAAATCGTTTTCATTAAAAAAAACTTATTCCTTTTAATGCAGGTTATGAAAATTGATTTTATTCATGCATCTTTTTAGTTGAGCTATCTTGTGACTAAGAGATTTCTTTCTCTTACAAATCATCTTAAACTTAAATCTAAAATTCTCCTATAAGCTTGGTCTTGATGATCCTTTGATCTTTGACTTTACTCTTTTGATGCAGCTCCTTGATTCCTTCAAGTTCTTCCTTGAATTTGCTTAATGAACTTGTTGATCACTGCTTGATACCTGTCTTTGAAATTTGAAACTAAAACACTTGCACACACATTAAATTGTATTTGTCATATATCAAAATCTCTAAGTCATTGAGTCTTACAAGATTAAGAAGGAAAGAAAAAGGTAAGGAACATATAAGTGGATGGACCTATGAACCTAATGCCTCAAGGTTTTGGGTCAAGATGTGATGTCAAGTCCACTTACGTAGTTCTTCACTTAGCTCATAGAGGGAGATATCATCAATATTTGCGCTCTCCGACCCTAACAAGTGGTATCAGAGCTGATGGTTCGGCTAGGACGAGCATTAGAGAGAAGGTGGTTGTTTGTGGATCCATGTGTAAGGGTCATCCCCTTGTGTTGAAAAGTATCCCCAGCAATGTGGAGGCAGGCTAGGTAAAGTGTTTTGTTGTAGATGATGGATAACAACAGTACAAGTATGAAGATGAGCATGTGTAGTCCAATTTAGAGGTGGCTCGGGCTCTAGGTGACATCGTCAAATGCTCGAAATACGTTTGCTCGATGGGGAGCATGCTCTCGTGTGGAGGACTCACACGTAAGAGGGGTATTGCTACAAATCCAAGTGCGAATGAAAAAAAAAATTGAGGGAAGATTGTTAGGAATCCAAGTGTGGGTGAAATAAGTCACACTTTGAAAAGGAAATGAAAAGATGAAGAATATATAAGTGGATGGACCCATGAACCTAATACCTTGAGGTTTTGGGTAAAAATGTGGTGTTAATCCAACATATGTGGTTATTCACTTAGCTCTTAAAGGGACATATCGTCAATATTTGTGCTCTCTGGCCCTAATGAGTGATATGAGATCTTGATGGTTCGACTAGGATGAGCATAGGAGAGAAGGTGGTTGTTGGTGGATCTATGTGTGGGGTTGTGTTGAAACGTATCCTCCTGATTTTGAGGTTCCTGCATTCTCAAAGTCAGATTCAATGACCTTTAGCCCAAATCCATAGTCTCACATCTACATCATCTTCTCATCCACAATCACCATCTTCTATATGCTACCAACCATAACCGAGAGATCTAGGATCCAGTGTCACCTTCCGCTTCTTGCTGGTAAGGTGGCGCGCACAAGACTAGATTTGTGATAGGCACCAAAAGATGTCGTTGCCTCAGCACTCGTGTCTCTGCCTCAACACCACCATTGCTAATTTCAATCACAGTCCAGCCAGATTCGATCTCAAGGACGATAGAGGAATGGCAACATGGAGGTAAAGGACCAAGTTGCGAATTTTATTTTTAAAGGAATATGCACTTGCGAATTTGATTTTATACTTGTAAACTGAAAGTTTCGTTAACAAGTATAAAATCTTCACCATCTATTTTGTTTCCCTTGTTCCTTTTTTTACATACCGTTTAATTAGCACCGAACACTGGTGCTCACTAACTTAAGGTCCGTACCATAAAATCCTCTATCCTCTATTTCAATTTTTAGTTTCATTAGTATTCTAGTATTGGTGAGACTTTTGAATTTAAGATTTACTCTGTAATTTTTACATTATCATACTGAAATTGTATTCTTGGTGGATTTGTTTTCTCCCACATGACTACAGGATAATCTCACACCAAAAATGATTTTCCCTTGCTACTTACTTTTTCCTATTCCTACCATTCGCTTTCTTTTTCCCTTTTTTTTGGTGGGTGTAGGAGACAATGAAAAGTTTGGTCTATTGTTAAGATTTTCTACATTGTGTAAGTCGTGGTCCCCATATTGAAATAAAACGTATGTTTGGGTAATTTAAATGTACGCTTTTAGGGACCACAACTTACATGCTATTTGGGGACTAAAATAGCAGATTTTCCAAGTAGGTGACTAAAATCAAACATCATCCAAATTTGAGGAACTAAAAACATATTTATTATTATTATCTAATAAATAAATGGGGAAAAAAGTATATTTGTGTATTCTTTTTTATTGAATTTTGGAAATCACATATCATCATCATTTTTATGTGATACACAGGGAAAGTGATGAAGGTTGAAGATAACGGTCGACTTTCTTGGGATGTTCTTGACATCATTGTCAAGAAGCTAGATTTCGATGATCTTTTTCAATTTGCTGGAGTGTGCAAAGATTGGAGGGGATTCCATAAAAGTTATTGGAGAAATTTCATGGCAACCCAAGCACCATTACTTATCCAAACTTCTTCATATGCTAAGAAAACTTACTTTTTCTTTAGTCTATCTGAACAAAAAATATATAGCTCCAACCTTGGTTACTTTTGGGGCTTATGTTTTGCTGGATTTTCTAGTGGATATGTGATCATGGCAGGTTATGACCATAATAGAGTTGTGCTAATGAATCCTTTCACAAGAAGAAAGAAGGAAATCAATACTGAAGACCTTCTATGTCATTTGATACCTATGTCATTCCATGCATATCTTGCTTTTTCCAAAGGTAATCCTGAAGAATTTATCTTAGCTCTTCTGTGTGAACGAACAAGGAGTTTGCATGTCTATCAATCTAGAGACTCTGGTTGGGGTACTTTTTCAAGATGTTCCTATCCATGGAGAGCAATGGACTTAGTGGTTTTGCATCAAAGGATATATGTTATCACTGATACAGCGAAGATAGGAGTGATGAAACTGGATGATAGAACTGTGGATTTTCTAGAACTGAACAACACTCCCAAAAATTTCAGTTCCATAAACCATAAGTTGGTTAATTCTGATGGGAACCTTTTGGTGGTTCATTTTGATAGACATGAACAAATGTGTGCAGTGTACAAGATAGACTTCTCAATAATGGAATGGGTCAAGGTGGAAGAATTGGGAGATATTGCATTGTTTGTTAGTGTGAGAAGAAAGTGCTATGCATTGAGCAACCCGGGAAAGTGGGGATATGAAAAAGAATGTGTGTATTACATTAATTCTGTATCTGCTGAATGCAAAGTATATTCAATGAAGAAAGAATTGATCAAAAGCTTCGACCCTACATTTCAAGCTCCTCCAAGATCTAAGCTATACTGGTTGGATTGGTGTTTTCTGCATGTTCGTGATGAGATAGATTATTGACTGGTCGAGTAACTTAACTTGCTGGTTACATGAAAGCACATCCAGCTTATGAACTTGTGTTTAGCACCTTGTTGGATGTATTTTCCCTTCATCCTTCTCTCTTTTGTTTTGCTAATAATTTGACTAGACTGAAAAAATTTGGCATGTTATTTTTATTTTGGTGCTTAAAACTTGTTATGCTATGTTATGTACTTTCAGTACTTTTGATCAGGTTGTTATTTGATTTTGGATGGTTATTTACATTGTTATTTTCTGGTTTATCTTTCAAATTCTCTGAAATTTAGGCTTAGAAAAGCAATATATAGCATATCCTGTGGATTTCATTCAATTTTTTTGATTGGATATTAAGTTGATTGATTGAAATATTTGTCTGTCTTCGGAGGATGGATTTGAGTGAAGACATCGAATGCATGTAAACATATGTAAACTGTTGGTCTCATCGAAGACAGTGAAAAATTGCACTTTGTCACTAAATTTTTTATTTCAATTTGTAGCTCTTCCAATTTCGTACAATTTTCAAGTAAGCCAGTTATCAAATTAACCATTTAATGATTTTATTTAGTATGATTTTATTTTACTTGTTTGAATGTTATAAAAATTTAGTTTAATTTGATTTACTATAGTCATTTTTTTTTTGTATTCCTTTTTTAGTTTGGGGTATGAACAAGGTAGAAAAGGTTCATATAGTTCAAAGTAGTGTAAGGACCCGTGCCATACACGAGAAATATGTTAATTTTTTAGGATTTTCATCAAAAAATATATAACTGTTGAATTTACGTTTTTGGTTTAAAAATTTTTATGGGGAAATGAACCGTCGATCAAAATTGTAACATGTATTAATTTAATAACTATTATTACCAGTATAACACAAATAATGACTCTTAAGTGTAAACAGTAAGTACAATATTCTATCTTTTAAATATGGACTCTAGCCTGTCAAATATATGATGCTGGTGGAATATCACAATATTTATGCAATATTAAAAGGAAGATATATATAAAAAAAATTGCATCATTTTGAAAAAAAAAATAAAGAAAGAATATTGTTATTTTAAAAAAGATGTTTATTTGACAATAAAATTTAATGATAATACAAAAAAATTAAGTATATAAACACCATAAAAAAAGATTGTGATTAATAAAAAAGATGGTGTCTCTTTATTTCACTACCTTAATATCATACTTATTTGAACATTTAATAGTAAATATATATTTCCAAAGTAACAACTACATGTCAAGTTAACTAATCGTGTCTCAATATAATTTATTTAAACGCTAATACTAAACATAATGATTTTCGTAATGATATGAACTTTTTTCTCTCTTGAAAATTTATTTGATTTATTTCTCCATTTTCTCATGCAAGTTAACCATTTTTCAGAAAATATACTTATTTATCACATTATTTTTTCTTCTCTCCTCGAATTCTATTTGAGTTATTTCTACTCGTTTCTCATGCAAGTTAATAATTTTTAAAAAAAATTATCTATCATATTATTATTTTTATTATCTCTTGAAAATCTATTTGATTTATTTCTAATGTTGTCCATGAGTAAGTTAAATATTTTTAAAATATATATATTCATCTATCGTATTATTTTTATTCTCTTTTGAAAATCTACTTAATTTATCTCTTCTCTTTGTCGAGTGTGAGTTAACTATTTTTAGAATATATATTTATCTATCATAATACTTTTTCTTCTCTCTTAAAAATTATTTGATTTATTTATCCTCTTTTGCTGTTAAAGTTAACCATTTAAAAAAATATATATTTGTATATCATATTATTTTTAATATTTGACATTTCTAACAATACTTTGGTATTTCTAGCTACTTCTCTCAACATCAATATTATGGTGAATCTGTTTTTTTTTCAAATCAAATTATAAATTAGCACTCCACTACCTTAGTATGCTACTTCTTTGAGCATTTCATATTATGAATATGTTTTCAAATCTACAACTACATTTCAAGCTAATTAATCATTTCTCAATGCAATTTATTTAAACATTGATATTAAACTCATCACAATATAATGGTAATCAAATGAAATTTTTAATTCTCTCTTAAAAATTTATTTGATTCATTTCCACTATTATCACATGCAAGTTAACAACTTTTAGAAAATATATTTACCAATGATACGAAATTTTTTCTTCTCTATTGAAATTTAATTTAATTTATATCTCCTCTTTTCACCGTGAAAGTCAATCCTTTTCAGAAAATATATTTATCTATGATATGTGTAACACCCTGACTTTTCGTTGTTTTCTAATATCGAAAATTTATATAAATACGTTTATATTTTTATCCGAGACTTAGAAAATGTTCTTAATTAAATCGAAACCTTATTTGCACTCTACTTTACCGTAGAGAGTTACGATAAAACTTTAGGTTGAAAAGTCAGGTAAAACTCGGCCTGGAATTTCACTGACAGTATATTTATACTGATCAGAAAACCTAATTTTGACTCGTGAACGAAAAACTTAAGGTTTTTATTTAAATTCCTATGATTTTGGTTATTTTGAAATATTTCACTAAAAAGTGAAATATTATATTTTATCCGGGCATCATATTGAATCGAGGAAGCAACGAACATATATATTTGATTCTTAACCACAAAAACTCATCATGGCCGAACATATATATTAAGAGAAATAGATGATTTTATTTGATTGTTTGTGATTGGTTGATTGTGGTTGTTGAAGGTTAAGTGTGTCGATTATACGTGAGTCGTGACACCGGAGTTCGACGTACGTTTGAGAAAAGAAATCGGGAGATAAGTTCTTCAAGAGGTAAGGGGAGAATACCTAAGGAGTTTTTCCTATAATCATGTGTTATCTAGTTGATGGCTGTATTATTTATCTGTGGTGTTTGTTTTAGTTGTGTTATTTTTATCTGTGATGGTTTATCTGCATTTAAATTGTTTATCTGCAGTTATATATTATGATGTTGTGATGCATGATCTGCCTGAGAATATTGATATGATATTGTTGTTGATTGTTGTTTGAGAAGCCTGACAGTGGTCGGTGCTCAATTAATTAAACGAGATAAAAGCTTAAAGAAGCTTCACGAGTAATATTCAGTATTTAATTGAGAAATATTGGAAGATATTATGATTTAAATAATTATTTGAGAAAATAAGGATTATTTGAAAATATTATTATTTTAATGATTTATTAGTGTAAAATCAAACTATGAGTCACGGTGAGGGCGTAACCGTGAGATTATTTTTGTACTGCTAATTTTTACGTAAGAAATTTTGTAATATTTTAAAAAGTTATTTTGTGAAATTTGTGACACCCCTTATAGGATCATCACATAGTTACCCAAAAGCGGAAAATTAAATTATTAATCGATGGTTACTTTCAGAAAATATACTTTAAAGTAAACGTCTTATTACGAAAATAGTGCTATTTTTTTAAAACATCGAACCATCGTGAACCTAAACAAACGTGTGTGTGTGTGTGTGTGTGTGTATATATATATATATATATATATATATATATATATGCATCATCATTTAAATACACACTATATCTAATAGGAGATCACAAAAGAGCCCTCATAAGTATAGGCTATTCTCCATCAAACTAAGCAAAGAAAATAAAGACATATACATATAAGTAACGAGCAGTCCAGAACCATACCAAAAACTCATGGCTCTCAGTAGCCAGATCAAAAACTGACAAGACTCGCTACCCCAGAACTATACCTATAGCTAGTCAAGCTAATGAAAACCATTGGGGAGATCATGATGATCAACCCCACCTATAGAAGATGTTTCTGATGAAGATACCTCCGCTCCAGCTTCCTCGTCTGAAGAATCATCATCATCAACAGCAGGAGAGTGGAACTCAAGATCGTCCTCAAAGTACTCATCTGGGTCCTCCTCGACCTCATCCAAAACTACATCAACGGGAGGTATTGCTGGTCCTGCTATCTGAAGCGGAATCAGCTGAGGTGGCAAATCAAGAAACTTGTGCTCAGTCAAGTATTGTAAGTATAGCCATACTGGAGGTAGAGATACCTCAACAGTCTCCACAACATGCATCCTTCGCTGCGGTCCTGCCTCTACTGTGCCAACAACCTCTCCACTAGGGCCATGATAGGTGGCGCTAAGTGCCCCAGGGTTTATCTCCCAGGCACCGCCAAAATGATTGCGATCAAACATGATCGACCGAAGCCTCGAATGTGCCAGAGGCATATCCGGGTCCATCTAATCTCAGACATAAAGATAGATGCACAAGTAGAGAAACTACAAATAAAACATGCAAGAGTGAGAAACCAATATATGGATTTTACTCGACAACTACATGCTAGACACCACATAAAACACATACACATATATCAACACAAGCATTCATAAGCAAATAGTTTATCAATAGGTTTAACACCCCAAACGTCATCATGTCAAAAACTATGCATGAACACTTCATATTCGTCATCTAAATTCGCACCTAATCTCATGAGATATCCCAACACATGGTGAGTTGATCAGGCCCAATTGCCATCCTATGGTATAAAGGCACGCAGTCATAACCCATTGCACACGGTCCATACCCAGGGCATCAGTGATAAAACCGTAAATGGGGTTTCATTGTCCAACCCAAGCACAATGAAGAAAATCGTAGCATGAAATACCTGACGCCGCAAAGTAATCACACATAGAACCGTGGGCACGTCTTCTAAATGCATGCAAAACACTTTGCTCATAACACTTTTCTTTGTGTTCAGTCTTTCTTTGCCGAAGCTCAAAATGGCTTACGACTCACATAGTTTTAACATCTTTAAAACTTTCATTAAAACACAAGACCCCACAGTCCGAGTGCTCAATCACGACACCTCTCAACCGATGCACCAGTCATAGGTTCGTGGTAATAGAAAACATCTTAAATGTTTAAACACAGTATACACCATGTATACAGTAAACACCAAGTCTACAGGACCTCAAAGTCCAAATGACCCCAAGTCCATAACAACAAAGAACCTTAGTACCCCGACGTCTCGGTTATTAAGTTCAACACCACTTTCAACACGGTTGAATTAATTTTGCTTTCGGAAAATCTTTTCAAATGGGAAATTCTTCAATAAAATATTTAAATAATAAAACTTAGTTTTCACAAAGGTGAGTCACTTGGGGTTTTAAACTTACTTAAAATACGTACTGCCGTTTCAAAATACTTGTCGTCGACACTTTTCCAAATTTGCCGTCAATTATCACTTTTAAAGTCTTTTAAGCCAAAACCTAGCTTTTTTCACTTAAATAATTTTATAAAATCATAATTAACTTATTTTCAACAATTAATTTCATAAAATAACTTTTTATAATATTACGGAATTTCTTACGTAAAAATTAGCAGTACACAAATAATTTCACGGTTTCACTCTCATTGTGACTCATAATTCACTTTTACAGTAATAAATCATTAAAATAATGATATTTTTCAAAATTCCTTATTTTTACCAAATAAAAATTTCCATGAATATTATATACCAATATTTTACTGTTAAAACGTTGAATATAATTTATGAAGCTTCTTAAAGCTTTTATCCAATTAATTTAATTGGGCACTGACCACTGTCAGACTTCTCAAACAACAACCAACAATAATATCACGGAGATATTCCCAGGTAGATTGTACATCACAACAGCATAATATAATTGCATATAAACAATTAAACGCAATTAAACCAACAGAGATACAATTACCACAACTTAAGCAACTTAATTAAATACTAACAGACAAACATAGGATAGCATATAGCCATCGAATATATCCCTCAGGTAATCCCCTCTTACCTCTTGAAGAATTTTCTGTGAATTAAATGAATTTCATCGGAAGTCCTGATGTCACGTACACAATCACAAACCACTATCCTTCAATAAATCACAAGTCAACCAATCAAAATCAAGTAAATAAATCACCTAATCCTGTATGATAGGTCACGATCTCATTAGGTTTAGTGGCTAAAATTTCTAAATTTACTTTAGTTATTGGATTAATGATCCTAAGCACTTAAGACTTTAAAACACATGATTAACAACAAAGATTAGAACAAAAACTTCCAATCCCTCAAATGCCTATTTTCGGTCATCGTGAGTACATGAAGTTAGGGATTTTAGTTAGACAAAACAACTTGGATTCAACAAGCATATATACTAACAAGATAATATACATGATCATTGATGAAAAACATGAACAAAAACTTTCCTCCCAACATCCCTATAGGTTTGGCCTGTGACACCCTAACTCGGGTCATCACATGGTTACCCGTTTGCGGAAATAAAACTTAATTTGCTGGTTGCTTTCGAAAAATAATGTTTTCTCAACATTTATCTTTTCAAAGTATGGTGAAATTTTTTTTTTCTTTTTACCTCATAACATCAACAACGTAATCGAATCACACTTAAATACATAATGTATATAAGTCATACAACTATACTGCCTCATATGCTTTCACACCTAAATCATAATCAGTTTTATCTTCAAAACACAATATGTCGTAATACGACCTAAGCTGGTCGTAACTAACAGACACTACAGCCAATAGGAGCAGCACAGCAAGCCTCGAACTAGACAGTCTTCTTCCTCTTGTAGGGATCATACCCCTTGTAAGACTCTGATATGTTTGTAAGGGTGAGACGTCAATATATGGATTTATCACCATAACTAAATGTGCAACACAAAAGAAGGCACATACACATATACATGTTTATAACAACATACTCATTCATATTATAGCATCTCGTTTATCAATGGGTTTCACAGCCCAAACATCAACGTTGGAAAACTATGCATGAACACTTCAATACATCATCTAAACATTCACACGTAATCTCTAGAGACCCCCAACGTCATTTAAAATGAGCTGATCAAGCTCGATTGCCAAAAGAGGCACGTCGATTTTGCCAAAGAGGCACGTCGATTTTTGCCAAAAGAGGCACGTCGATTTTTACCATAGCCCACTGTCCGGCACAGCGAGAATGTCGATTTATGGTTTTTCATTGTACGTCGATTGCCCAAAGGCACAATGAATACGTCGATTACATGAATATCATAAAGATACCATGATTAACAAATACGTTGAGACGTGAATATCATCAAGATATCATGATTAACCTCGTAGGCACGTCTGCCAAAATGCATGCAAGAAAAACACTATTCTCAACACTTTTCTTTGTGTTATATCTTTATTTGTCAAAGCTCTCAAAAGTTTACGACCCAACATCATTTTAAACATCGTAGCTCTCAAAAGCTTACGACTCATCGTTTTAAACATCGTAGCTCTCAAAAGCTTACGACTCATCATCGTTTTAAACATCTTTACAACTTTTATTAACAACACAGGACCTCAAAGTCCAAGTGCTCAATCACGAAGCCCCTAGACCTTGCAATCAGTCTTAGTTTCGTGGTAATAGAAAACATCATTAATCTTTTACCGTTGTTTATTACGTCGTGAAGTAGACACACCGTCTACCTTCTAAACACCAAGTCTATAACGTCATAAGAACACTAGTACCCCGACTTATCGGTTACTAAGTTCCGTATCGTCATTTTACATCATTTTTGTCTGTGAAAAACAAATCCAAAATAGGATAACGTCATAAGAACACTAGTACCCCGACATCTCGGTTACTAAGTTCCATATCATCATTTACATCGTTTTTCGTCTATGAAAACAAATCCAAAATAAGATCTCCGCAACTTATCCAAGTTACCGGAAATACGTCATTGAGTAAACTCATTTACAGAAAATCCTTTCTACTTGAAATTCGTTTGTAAAACGTCAAATCATAGCAAATCCACTTTCCTTTGGAAACTCATTTTTTTCTCGAAATAACGTCAAATCATCAAGAACTCTTTTCCTGAAACTTCAACTCTAAAAAAAAAGAATAAATCAATTGAGATTAAATCTCTTTTCAAAATAAGTACTGCTATTTTCAAACTCTGACCATAAATAATTTCGAAACTTGCCGTCGTTTAGCATTTTCAAAGAAAATGTTTTTAAGTCAAACATTGACTTCTTTTTTTTATATATATATTTTTTATATTATTATTATTATAATTTTTATAAGTTATTTTCGAATATTAATTTCACAAAATAACTTTTTATAATATTACAGAATTTCTTGCGTAAAAAATAGCAGTACAAAAAAAATCCCGGTTGCGCTCTCACCGTGGCTCAAAAATTTCTTTTACACTAATAAATCATTAAAATAATAATATTTCTCAAAAATCATTATTTTTCCAAAACAATATTTTCCACCACTATTATATTCCAACATTTCCTATAAAACATTGAATATAATTTTCACAGCTTATTAAAGTTTTTATCTGATTAATCGGTTGTGCACTGACCACTATCAGGTCTCTCAAACAAACATTCAACAACATCATCAGAATTATATCACCAGGCAGATCATGCATCATAGCAATATAATATATTACTGCAGTTAATTAAATAAATTAAAAGCAGATCAATCACCGATACACAGATAAACAACACAACGTAAACAACATAAACAAATAACCACAACCACATATAAATCATATAAACCACACTAAAAGCAAATAGTTATTGAGAAAATCCCTCAGGTAAGCTCCCCTTACCTCTTGAAGATCCTCAGTGAAATTAAAAAAACTCTGTTGGTTGTCGGAAACCCTCGTACACCGTAGAACAATTAACCTTCAACAACACATCCAAACAATCAATCAAAACAAGCAAAACAAACACCTAATCCTCTCTAATAGGTCACGTCCTCCTTAGGGTTTTGTGGCTCAAAATCTCCAAATTTTCTTAAGTCATGGATTAATGATCCTAATATACTTAAGGAAATGGATTAAGGCTAAATAACAAAGTTAAGAATCAAAACCATCCTAACCCTCTAAATGATAGATTTGTCCAAGACATATCCATGAGGCTAGGGTTTTTAGTTTAATGAACCAACTAGGATTCAACAAGTATACAAGTATGTATGATGAAAGACATGATCATACATCAAAAGTAAGAACAAAAACTCCATCCATCCTTTCCTCTAGGATTCGGCCAAGATGGGTTTCAAGGGAAGAAAATTTTTGATCATCACATGCTCTTAGATACATACAATATACATGATTATAAGAACATAGGAAGTGGTTTCAACATCATAAGATTTTTCTAGAATTTGTTATGAATTTTCAAAGTGCTAGATCTAGAAACTTAAAAGTGATGAACATAGATGAAATAGACTTTGAATCATGAAACTTATTGAAGAACATAGACATGATTAGGGAAGGAGAATAGGATTCACCTCTTTAAGATTAAAAACAAGTGAAAATCCAAGGACTTGCTTCACAAAATGAAGCTTTTGTGTTCTTGTGTTCTTGAAAAGTTTAGAGCAGTTTCGGTAATTTGGACATATCTCTCAATATACTTATCCATTTTTGATGTTCTTTATGTCGTTGGAAATAAGAGAGGAAGAGGAACAACTTTCATGTAGAAAGTTTTTCTAGATTCAGAATATAAAATGGTCAGAATCGCTATGTAAAAATCTGGCGAGTATGAACACCTTTGGTTGTTCTTGGAGTTCTTAAGAGAAAAGCTTGAACTTTGGAGAGAAATGGCCTAAAATGAATGGAGAAGTTGCATAAGTGTGTTATGATTAAGGATCCGTGAGTTTTAGGGGCAATTTTGTCCAAATTTACGGTGGCATGGCTTGAAAAATTCATGAAGAGCCAAGGGTAAAATCGTCATTTCCAGGCAAAATATTCCTTTGTCAAAAATGCGCCATTATGGCCATTATGATGTGGATAGGATCATCATAAATGTTTGTCACATCAGTCAAATCCATCACCTCAGCCCCGTTGCTGACTCCCTGGTTCATCTGACGTAGGTTTTTCCTAGAGATATCTCGACGTATTCGCCCGCAGCAAATATAATATTTTAATTTTTACGCTAAATGTTTCAAAACTTCCAGTATCGTAGTAAATACGATAAAAATAATTTTCATCTCGTTCACGAATTAAAATTAGGTTTTCTGAGCAGTAAACTTTTACTGTCAATGAAAACGCAGACCGGGTTCCGTCTGAATTTGCACCCAAAGATTTCATCGTAACCCTATAATATAAAGCACGATATAGAAATGATATTGGTTTACCCAAAATCATTTTGAGTCTCGGATAAAAATATATGTTTATATATTTATTACCGATATTAGGAAGCAGCGAAAATCGGGGTGTTACATTACTACCCCACTTAAAAAATTTCGTCCTCGAAATTTCGTGACTCGAAAATGAATAGGATCTTTTAATCCCAAAGTCATACTCTCACAAGAAAGTATATAAAATAATTTCATCAATCTTATAAGAATACAAGAACATTTTGTACATAAAGATTCTTTAACAAATTCAGGGAAGTAAAAATGTATGATCGGTACGTGTTTACAAACTTGAATCTAAGAAAGTTTCTTCCCTCACAAGAATTTCCTTGCCAACAATTTAAAAGAACTATGGTCCGTCAAGAATTTGGACTGAATCACTTTCTACCAAACGTAAAAGTGACTAGAGCAAGTCTCATTTGAGAAACTAGTTTTGTCCAGAAAGTGTCTATCCTGAACAACAATATGATAGTCTAAACATATAGAATTCCACCATGAAGTTTAAAAGAAACAGATAATTTCAACATATCCACACACAATCCATCGAAATAAGTATGAATTGTACCCAAGTTTGAAAATTATCGCTAAGAGAGTACCGTCGTAGTTTGGAGTCTCAGCTCTGACCATAGTATAAACTCTCCCTGCAATCTTTGGTTTAACAGCATTGGAGTTATTGACAGCCGATTCACGCCTTGCGCATTGCATTCCTTCAATATGTGTCCTACTTGACCAAATCCGTCAGGCTACCACCATGAAATGAATTCCTTACTTACTTATTAACACACATTACTTCTAAGAAGTAATTCAAACAAAACTTAACTCAGAGAAAACACAACGTCAACACAACATACCTATTTCCCAAAGATCCCGAAAGACTCGACCAGCTCTGATACCACTAATGTGACACCCTAACTCGGGTCATCACATGGTTACCCGTTGGCGGAAATAAAACTTAATTTGCTGGTTGCTTTCGGAAAATAATGTTTTCTCAACGTTTATCTTTTCAAAATATGGTGATAAATTTTTTTTTCTTTTTACCTCATAACATCAACAACGTAATCGAATCACACTTAAATACATAATCTATATAAGTCATACAACTATACTGCCTCATATGCTTTCACACCTAAATCATAATCAGTTTTATCCTCAAAACACAATATGTCGTAATAAGACCTAAGCTGGTCGTAACTAACAGACACTACAGCCAATAGGAGCAGCACAACATGCCTCGAACTAGACAGCCTTCTTCCTCTTGTAGGGATCATACCCCTTGTAAGACTCTGATATGTTTGTAAGGGTGAGACGCCAATATATGGATTTATCACCATAACTAAATGCGCAGCACAAAAGAAGGCACATACACATATACATGTTTATAACAACATACTCATTCATATTATAGCATCTCGTTTATCAATGGGTTTCACACCCCAAACATCAACGTTGGAAAACAATGCATGAACACTTTAATACATCATCTAAACATTCACACCTAATCTCAGGAGACCCCCAACGCCATTTAAAATGAGTTGATCAAGCTCGATTGCCAAAAGAGGCACGTCGATTTTGCCAAAGAGGCACGTCGATTTTTGCCAAAAGTGGCACGTCGATTTTTACCATAGCCCACTGTCCGGCATAGTGAGAATGTCGATTTATGGTTTTTCATTGTACGTCGATTGCCCAAAGGCACAATGAATACGTTGATTACATGAATATCATAAAGATACCATGATTAACAAATACGTCGAGACATGAATATCATCAAGATATCATGATTAACCTCGTAGGCACGTCTGCCAAAATGCATGCAAGAAAAACACTTTATTCTCAACACTTTTCTTTGTGTTATATCTTTATTTGTCAAAGCTCTCAAAAGCTTACGACCCAACATCGTTTTAAACATTGAAGTTCTCAAAAGCTTATGACTCATCATCGTTTTAAACATCTTTACAACTTTTATTAACAACACAGGACCTCAAAGTCCGAGTGCTCAATCACGAAGCCCCTAGACCTTGCAATCAGTCTTAGTTTCGTGGTAATAGAAAACATCATTAATCTTTTACCATTGTTTATTACGTCGTGAAGTAGACACACCGTCTATCTACTAAACACCAAGTCTATAACGTCATAAGAACACTAGTACCCCGATGTCTCGGTTACTAAGTTCCATATCGTCGTTTTACATCGTTTTTGTCTGTGAAAAACAAATCCAAAATAGGATAATGTCATAAGAACACTAGTACCCCGACATCTCGGTTATTAAGTTCCATATCGTCGTTTTACATCGTTTTTGTCTGTGAAAAACAAATCCAAAATAGGATAACGTCATAAGAACACTAGTACCCCGACATCTCGGTTATTAAGTTCCATATCGTCGTTTTACATCGTTTTTGTCTGTGAAAAACAAATCCAAAATATGATAACGTCATAAGAACACTAGTACCCCGACATCTCGGTTACTAAGTTCCATATCGTCGTTTTACATCATTTTTGTCTGAAAAACAAATCCAAAATAGGATAACGTCATAAGAACACTAGTCCCGACATCTCGGTTACTAAGTTCCATATCGTCATTTACATCGTTTTTCGTCTATGAAAACAAATCCAAAATAAGATCTCCGCAACTTATCCAAGTTACCGGAAATACGTCATTGAGTAAACTCATTTACAGAAAATCGTTTCTACTTGAAATTCGTTTGTAAAACGTCAAATCATAGCAAATCCACTTTCCTTTGGAAACTCATTTTTTTTCCCGAAATAACATCAAATCATCAAGAACTCTTTTCCTGAAACTTCAACTCTAAAAAAAAGAATAAATCAATTGAGATTAAATCTCTTTTCAAAATAAGTACTGCCATTTTCAAACTCCGGCCACAAATAATTTCGAAACTTGTCGTCGTTTAGCATTTTCAAAGAAAATGTTTTTAAGTCAAACTTTGACTGCTTTTTTTATATATATATTTTTTATATTATTATTATTAATTTATAAGGTATTTTCGAATATTAATTTCACAAAATAACTTTTTATAATATTACGGAATTTCTTGCGTATAAATTAGCAGTACAAAAAAATTTTCATGGTTACGCTCTCACCGTGGCTCATAAATTTCTTTTACACTAATAAATCATTAAAATAATAATATTTCTCAAAACTAATTATTTTTCCAAAACAATATTTTCCACCACTACTATATTCCAACATTTCCCATAAAACGTTGAATATAATTTTCACAGCTTATTAAAGTTTTTATCTGATTAATCGGTTGTGCACTGACCACTGTCAGGCCTCTCAAACAAACATTCAACAACATCATCAGAATTATATCACCAGGCAGATCATGCATCATAGCAATATAATATACTACTGCAGATAATTAAATAAATTAAAAGCAGATCAATCACCAATACACAGATAAACAACACAACGTAAACAACATAAACAAATAACCACAACCACATATAAATCATATAAACCACACTAAAATCAAATAGTTATTGAGAAAATCCCTCAGGTAAGCTCCCCTTACCTCTTGAAGCTCCTCAGTGAAATTAAAAAAAAAACTCTGTTGGTTGTCGGAAACCCTCGTACACCGTAGAACAATTAACCTTCAACAACACATCCAAACAATCAATCAAAACAAGCAAAACAAACACCTAATCCTCTCTAATAGGTCACGGCCTCCTTAGGGTTTTGTGGCTCAAAATCTCCAAATTTTCTTAAGTCATGGATTAATGATCCTAATATACTTAAGGAAATGGATTAAGGCTAAACAACAAAGTTAAGAATCAAAACCATCCTAACCCTCTAAATGATATATTCGGCCAAGATATATCCATGAGGATAGGGTTTTTAGTTTAATGAACCAACTAGGATTCAACAAGTATACAAGTATGTATGATGAAAGACATGATCATACATCAAAAGCAAGAACAAAACCTCCATCCATCCTTTCCTCTAGGATTCGGTCAAGATGGGTTTCAAGGGAAGAAAAATTTTGATCATCACATGCTCTTAGATACATACAATATACATGATTATAAGAACATAGGAAGTGGTTTCAACATCATAAGATTTTTCTAGAATTTGTTATGAATTGTCAAAGTTCTAGATCTAGAAACTTAAAAGTGATGAACATAGATGAAATATACTTTGAATCATGAAACTTATTGAAGAACATAGACATGATTAGGGAAGGAGAATAGGATTCACCTCTTGAAGATTAAAAACAAGTGAAAATCCAAGGACTTGCTTCACAAAATGAAGCTTTTGTGTTCTAGTGTTCTTGAAAAGTTTAGAGCAGTTTCAGTAATTTGGACATATCTCTCAATATATTTATCCACTTTTGATGTTATTTATGTCGTTGGAAAGAAGAGAGAAAGAGGAACAACTTTCATGTAGAAAGTTTTTCGAGATTCATAATAGAAAATGGTCAGAATCGCTATGCAAAAATCTGGCGAGTATGAACACCTTTGGTTGTTCTTGGAGTTCTCAAGAGAAAAGCTTGAATTTTGGAGAGAAATGGCCTAAAATGAAATGGAGAAGTTGCCTAAGTGTGTTATGATGAAGGAGCCGTGAGTTTTAGGGGCAATTTGGTCCAAATTTACAATGGCATGACTTGAAAAATTCATGAAGAGCCAAGGGTAAAATCGTCATTTCCAGGCAAAATATTCCTTTGTCATAAATGCACCATTATGGCCATTATGACGAGGATAGGATCGTCATAAATGCCTGTCACATCAGTCAAATCCATCACCTCAGCCCCGTTGCTGACTCCCTGGTTCATCTGACGCAGTTTTTTCCTAGAGATATCTCGACGTATTCGCCCGCAACAAATATAATATTTTAATTTTTACGCTAAATTTTTCAAAACTTCCAGTATCGTAGTAAATATGATAAAAACATTTTTCATCTCGTTCACGAATTAAAATTAAGTTTTCTGAGCAGTAAACTTTTACTATCAGTGAAAACGCAAACCGGGTTTCGTCTGAAGGGGTGTTACACGGCCCTAACAAGATAAAGGGGGAGGAAATTGTGGTTTTCAATATCCTCTTGGATTATGATAGAAGAGATAATAATAGGAACATAGAAATTGGTTTCACATTTTTAGGATTTTTCAATGATTTTCTATGATTTATCAAAGTTAAGAACAACTAAGATGAACATGAAAAATAAAGCTTTGAATCATGAAAAGATTTGAAGAAACACTAGCTTAGAGATGATGGGGATGAAGAATCACCTATTGGAAATGAAAGATGACCAAGAAATCTTCAAGTTCCTTCACAAACCAAGCTTCTTTGTTGTGAGAGAAAACAAGAACAAGCTAGAACTTTGGAAAAGATGAAGAAGTTGATAGTAAGATCAAGAATATGGTGGAGGATCTAGTGGCATCATAAATTTATGAGCAAGCCATGGCAAGCATGGGCCTTGCGCCATTTTTGGGCCAAGAAAGCCCAAGTCCAAATGACTTTGTACATGAAAATAGCTTATGGCGTAAAATCATGACATAGGAAACTTAGGTAATTAAAATGGCATCATGAAAATTAATCTTTGGTCATGACATTTGGGCTCTAGGCCGCAGCCCTTAATGGGTTTGGATGACAAGAATTTGGTCCATTTCACTTAGTGTATCATGAAAATTAGTTTAGGGACCAAAATGTAACTAATAGAAAGTTTAGGGGTCAAAATGAAATTATCCAAAATTGCTAACATAACCCTAATCCACTTTAAACCTCTCACATGGATGACTTATCCCTAAGAGAATATAGGGTTTATCCACTTATCAAGTCCCGAAACTCCCGTAATCAGCTCCGCCGTTCGTCCGATTGAGTATAGCATCCGTAAAACGTATATTATTTCACTTTTTATGAAATAATTCTAAAAATACACTATCATAGGAAATAAAATAAAAATCTTAAGTTTTTCGTTCACGAATTAAAATTAGGTCTTTTGAGCAGTATAATTATACTGTCAATGGAATTCGCGGGCCAGGTTTCGCCTGAATTTCCAACCTAAATTTTAATCATGGCTTTCTACATTCAAGTAGAATTGAGTGGTAAACTCCGTTTATTTAAAATAATTTTCTAAACTTAAATAATCATATAAACATATTTCTATTATTTAAAATAGTGAAAAATAGGGTGTTAAAAAATTAATTGTTGCAAATAATTTAATGATGATTTTATAAAATTATTTAAGTGGAAAAAGCTAAGTTTTGGCTTAAATGGCTTTAAAAAGGATAATTGACTGCAAATTGGAAAAGTTTCGACGGCAAGTGTTTTTAAAACAGTAGAGCGTAGTTGAAATAAGTTTGAGCCATAAGTGGCTCATCTTTGTGAAAACTATGTGTAGTATTTAATGATTTTATTAAAGAATTTCCCATTTGAAACGTTTTCAGAAATCAAGTTTAACTCAACAGTGTTAAAAGTGGTGTTGAACTTAGTAACCGAGACGTCGGGGTACTAAGGTTTGTTGTGTTATGGACTTGGGGTCCTTTGGACTTTGAGGTCCTGTAGACTTGGTGTCTACTATATACGTGGTGTATACTGTTTAAACATTTAAGATGTTTTCTATTACCACAAACCTATGACTGGTGCATTGGTCTAGAGGTTTCGTGATTGAGCACTCGGACTTTGAGGTCATGTGTTATTAATGAAAGTTTTAAAGATGTTTAAAACTATGTTTAGTCTTAAGCCATTTTGAGCTTCGGCAAGGAAAGATTGAACACAAAGAAAAGTGTCACGAACCAAGTGTTTTTGCATGCTTGTGGCAGACGTGCCTATGTTCTAGCTGCGTGCCTTATGTTCTTGTGTTCTGGCTGCGTGCCTTATGTTCTTGTGTTCTGGCTGCGTGCTTTATGTTCTTGTGTTCTGGCTGCGTGCCTTATGTTCTTATGTTCTGGCTGCGTGCCTTATGTTCTTGTGTTCTGGCCGAGTGGCTTATGTTCTGGCTACGTGCCTTGTGTTCTGGCTCCGTGCCTATGGCTGTGTGCCTTTGCCTTGTATGGTTATAGAGCCTGATCAACTCACCATGTGTTGGGATATCTCATGAGTTTAAGTTCGAAGTTAGACAATGTATATGAAGTGTTCATGCATATTTTTGAAATGACGATGATTGTCGGGTATGAATCCCAATGATTTACTATGTGAGGCTATTATCCTTTAGACGTTGTAAATACTTGTATATGTTATTGTGGTGTGTCATGCATGTGATTATCGTTATAAACTCAAATATTGGCATCTCGCCCTTATAATATATCAGGTTTTCTGGTTTTGCTGTTGTACCTTGGTACATTAGTACAGATGGTGCAGAGGAGTTCACTAAGTCACTCGGGGACTTAGATTTTAGAGGCTTGAGGAAGTTTTGTTCGTGGAAACAACCACTGAGGTCTTCCCAATAAATGTTTTGTAAGGCGACCAGCTTAGAGTCTTTGGTTTAATTTTATTTTTTTGAAAATTGAAACTTTTAGTGCAAATGTGTATGTCATGAAGATTCTTATTATGCGTATGATTATTTCCCTGTGTGAAGAGATGTACAATATGATTTTACTGTTTAAAGTATGTATCTTGGTTTTACAAAGTGTTCTCCTAGAAGAAAATTTTTACATCTGAGTTTTCTGGCTTGAAATAAATATAATTTTCCGAAAGCAACCAGCAAATAACTTTTAATTTATTTCTGACAAGTTTACAAAGTAATGCCCAAGGGGGTGTTACAATATGAACATTTATTTCTCCTATTTTCTTGTGAAAGTTAACATTTTTTAGAAAATATTTTTATTAACCATATAATTTTTTATTTCCTCTAGTAAAAAAATCTATTTGATTTGTTTCTTCTTTTTTTCCTGATCAAGCTAATCTTTTTACAAAAGTTATTTATCTCATATATTAGATTTATTTTCTCTTAAAATATTATATGATTTATTTCTCGCATTTTCTCATACAAGTTAACCGTTTTTATAAAATATATTTATTTATCGTATTATCTTTTCCTTCTATATTCAAAGCTTATTTGATTTATTTACCCTCTTTTATGCGTGTAAGTTAAAAATTTGTAAAAAAATATATCCATCTATTACATTATTTTTTATTCTCTTTTGAAAACTCATTTCATTTATTTCTCCGCTTTTTACGGTGCGACTTAACTATTTTTGGAAAATATATTTTTCTATCACATTTTTATCTTCTGAAAATATATTTGACTTATTTATCTTCTTTGACATATGCAACTTAATCATTTTTAAAAAAAATAATTTTTATTGTCTCTTAAAAATATATTTGATTTATTTCTCCTCTTCGACATATTTATTTATCATATTTTTTTCTTTCTATATTTATTTATTATATATTATAAAATCAATAATTTTTTTAATTTGATTCAAGATATATTTTTTATTTTATTTTATTTTATTTTTTAATGTCTGTTGAAAACCTACTTGATTTGTTTCTCCTCTTAGACATATTTATTTATCATATTTTTTCCTTCTATATTTATTTATTATATATAAAAAAAATAAATTGTTTCTTTTAATTTGAATGAAGATAATAAATATTTATTCTAAAAATTTGGATGATGCTCAAAATTTATTTATTACATTAAAATTATTAGTTGATAACTTTTTTTTTTGTAAAAGATTTATAATTTTAGTGTGATATTTTAAGTATAAATCAATTTGATTTTTTATATAAATTTGAACGTATTGATTCATCAAGTATAGAATCATAAGATCATATATGCTCACAAAAAAATTGATCATATTCCAGTTACATTTTTCAATATATAAAAAGGTGAAATATATTATAATATGCTATCATATACATTTGAATGATTTAGTCACAATTAAATTTAATTTAATATTGATTTTATTTTAAACTTTTTAGAATTTAAAATGTCAGTATAAATATTTTTTATATTGTCGATCGATCATAAATTAACATATTAGAAAAATCGTTTGTCTCTTATACTATCTTAAAAGTCACACATGTCATTTTTCTAATTAAACTCATTTTGAATTATTCTAGATAACTGAGATCTCAGTTAAAAAAAAATACAATTTAGATCTTATTTTGATTTGGATTTTAAAATTGAATTTGAATTAGATTAAAAGTGATAAACATTGATTTGCATGTATTTTCCCTTTATCCTTCTCTCTTTTGTTTTGCTAATAATGACTAGACTGAAAAAATATGGCATGTTATTTTTATTTTGGTACTCAAAACTTGTTGTGCTATGTTATGTAGTTTCAGTACTTTTGATCAGGTTGTTATTTGATTTTGGATGGTCATTTACATTGTTATTTTTTGGTTTATCTTTCATATTCTCTGAAATTTAGGCTTAGAAAAGCAATATATATATAGCATATCCTATGGATTTCGTTCAATTTTTATGATTGGATATTAAGTTGCTTGATTGAAATATTTGTCTATCTTCCAAGGATGGACTTGATGATTGAAGACATCGAATGCATGTAAACATATGTAAACTGTTGGTATCATCGAAGACAGTGAAAAATTGCACTTGTCACTGAATTTTTTATTTCAATTTGTAGCTCTTCCAATTTCGTACAATTTTCAAGTTACTTTTTCTAAGCCAGTTATCAAATTAACCATTTAATGATTTTATTTAATATGATTTTATTTTACTTGTTTGAATGTTATAAAAATTTAATTTAATTTGATTTACTATAGTCATTTTTTTGTATTCCTTTTTTAGTTTGGGGTATGAACACGGTAGAAAAGGCTCGTATAGTTCAAATGAGTTTGAAAATAATGTTAGAAAATAATGGTCATTATTGATTAGTTAAAATATAGTGAGATATCAAACTTGGAGATTTCAACCTTTTAATTAATCAACATTGGATACTTACGTACTCAAACTCACCCACAACAGTTTTATCCAAAGAGCATAATTTTCATAATGGATCGAAAATAGACGTAAAAGAAAAATTAACTTGGAATGTTGTCTTGAAAACCTTTTTTTCTACTTGTTAATAATTTGTTTATTAATTTCAAATTTTATAAATATTTTTAGTTGCTTCAAAAAAAATTAGTTGCTAAACTTTACAAAGTAGTTATTAATTGTGTTTAAAATTTTCAACAATAAATTCGAAATATTTTTCCGAGATTTTATACAACTCTATTTTTGGAGCTTACTTTTCATTCTATCTATAAATCTATTACCTATGTAAATGAAAATCTCGCTAGACATTTTTATAAAATTTGAAGTTTAGTTCTATTAAAAAGATATTATAAAATCATTATTTTAAATTTCCTCTTGATAATCACCTCTGATTATTACGTTGGAGCTCTCCTTCGAAGTTAAACACTTTTCTCTGTGACACCCTAAACTCGGGTCATCACATGGTTACCCGTTTGCGGAAATAAAACTTTATTTGCTGGTTACCTTCGGAAAATAATGTTTTCTCAACGTTCATATTTTCAAAATATGGTGATAAAATTTTTTCTTTTAACTTCACAACCACAACAACAACAACATAATCAAATTACATTTAGATACACAAAGTGTATAAATCTTACAGCTATACTGCCTCATATATTTTCATACCTAAATCAACATCAGTTTTATCTTCAAAACATAATATAATATAATAGGACCTAAGCTGGTCGTAACAACAAACACTACAGCCAATAGGAGCAGCACAACACGCTTCCAACTAGACAACCTTCCTCTTCTTGTAGGGATCATACCCCTCGTACGTCTCTGAGATGTGTTGTAAGGGTGAGACACCAATATATGGATTTTAACAAAATAACTAAATGCTCGCACAAAAGAAGGCACTTGTACAATTTCATGTTATAACAACATAAGCATCCATACTATAGCATACAATTTATAAATGGGTTTCACACCCCAAACATCAACGTTGGAAAACTATGCATGAGCACTTCAATACATCATCTAACTTTTTCCTAATCTCCGGAGATCCCACAACACCGCGTAAATGAGTTGATCAAGCTCAATAGCCAAATATATTAGGCACTTCGTGGCATGGAATACTTTATTCATCAAAGCACCATACATACTTCGTAGCCAAAATACCCTATCATCAAGGTATCCGACATAACTTCGTAGCCAAAATACCCTATCATCAAGGTATCCGACATAACTTCGTAGCCAAAATACCCTCTCATTAAGGTATCCGACATAGGACATCGTGGGCACGTCTGCCAATGCATGCATATAAAATATTTTGTTCCCGTCGTTTTCTTCGTGTGTAATCTTTCCTTTGCCAAAGCTCAAAAGCTTACGACCAACATAGTTTTCAATGTCTTAAAGTCTTTTATTAACAACACAGGACACGCAGTCCGAGTGGTTAGTCACGAAACCCTAAACCTTGCAATCAGTCTTAGGTTCGTGGTAATAGAAAACATCATAAATCTTTTACCGTCGTTTATTACGTCGTGAAGTAGACACACAGTCTACCTACTAGACACCAAGTCTTTAACATCATAAGAACACTAGTATCCCGACGTCTCGGTTACTAAGTTCCATATCGTCGTTTTACATCGTTTTTGTCCGTGAAACACAAATCCAAAATAGGATAACGTCATAAGAACACTAGTACCCCGACATCTCGGTTACTAAGTTCTATATCGTCGTTTACGTCGTTCTGGTATGTGAAAAACAAATCCAAAATAGGATAACGTCATAAGAACACTAGTACCCCGACATCTCGGTTACTAAGTTCTATGTCGTCGTTTACATCGTTTACGTCGTCTATGAAAACATATCCAAAATAATATCTCCGTAACTTATCCAAGTTACCGAAAATACGTCATTGAGTAAACTCATTTACAGAAAATCTTTTCTACTTGAAATTCGTTTATAAAACGTCCAATCATCAAAAAAACTTTTTACTGAAACTTCAACTATAAAAATTAAATCAATTCAGATTAAACTTCTTCTCAAAACAAGTACCGCTATTTTTAAACTTTCACCGTAAATAATTTCAAAACTTGCCATCATTTATCATCTTCCAAGAAAATATTTTTAAAGTCAAACTTTGACTTTTCATTTTATATTATTATTTTATTATTTTTATTTTTATAAAGTATTTTTGAATATTAATTTCACAAAATAACTTTTTATAATATTTAGGAATTTCTTGCGTAAAAATTAGCAGTACTAAAAAATTTCACGGTTACGCTTTCACCGTGACTCATAAATTTCTTTTACACTAATAAATCCTTAAAATAATAGTATTTCTCAAAAACTCATTATTTTTCAAAATAATATTTTCCACCACTATTATATTCCAACATTCCCCATAAAACGTTGAATATAATTTTCACAGATTATTATATCTTTTATCTGATTAATCGGTTGTGCAGCACCACCACTGTCAGGCCTCTCAAACAACATTCAACAACATCATTCAACAACATCACCATAATTATATCACCAGGCAGATCATGCATCATAGCAACATAACATACTACTGCAGATAATTAAATCAATTAAAAGCAGATTAATCACCGATGCACAGATAAACAACAGAACGTAAGCCACATAAACAAATAATCACAACCACATATAAATCATATAAACCACACTACAAACAAATAGTTATTGAGAAAAATCCATCAGGTAAGCTCCCCTTACCTGTTGAAGACTCGACCTAACGGTTTCAAATAATCTCTCGATTTGATCGCCGGCTTCCTCCGTCGGCTTTAGGTCAAACCAACCCGATCAATTCCTTCATAACGAATTGCAACCAAAATAAATCAAATAAAAAAAAAACATACTTGACTCATGGAGGTTAAGGTTCGGCCTCAACAACTTTTCTAGGTTTGGAAAGTTAAAATTTTGTTAACTTAAGGATTTATGATCCATAAGTAACTTAAACATGATTAAGCACTTAACCCAAGATTATGAACCAAGAACATGAACTAAAACTCATCTAGTTCCAAGAACTAGGGTTTCGGCCAAGGGCTGAGTTTGGGGTTAGAAATCTCTAAAATTTCTAAACTCTTGGATTTAATCAACATACAAAACCTAGAGTTAGATTCAAGTGTCACAAACAACTTTTGAATCACAAAACCATTAAGTGCTCATACCTAGGGTTTCGGTTTTGATGAGATCAAATAGGCTTAAGTTTGATTTTTGATCTTCTATATACTTGAATACAAGAACTATCAAGTTATAATCATGAATAAAAGCATGAAATTGAAGCAAAACCTAAGAACACAAAGTTAACCTAGGTTCGGCCCAGTCCAGATTTTATGGAAAGAAATTTCTCATGATCTTGTGATTCTAGATGATGAAAATAGAGATGATTATAAGATCATAGCAATTGGTTTCATGTCCAAAGGATTTTTCTAGAATTAGTTATGAATTTTTGAATCTAGTTCCATGAACTTTGAACAAATGAAGAACATATGGACTTAAGTCATGAATCTACAAAAGTTGTGAAGAGAAATGATTCAAATGACAAGAGAATAAGTTTTTACCTCTTGATGATTCAAGGAAATCAAGATTTGGATGATGTTCTTCAAGGTTTTCTTATGGTGTTCTTAAGAAACTTAAGGGAGAAGATGAACATAGTTAGGGTTTTAGAACAGTTTTAGTATTTTGGGTAGATCTCTCAACATACTTGTCCGTTTTGGATAATCTTTATGTTGTTGGAAATAAGAGAGAAAGATGAACAACTTTCATGTTGAAATTTTTACGAGATTCAAAATAGAAACTGGTCAGAATTGCCAATCAAAATCTGACGAATTATGAACTCTTTGGAGCAAAAGAACATGAAAATGGAAAAATGGCTTAATGAAGAAGACAACCTATTTAAATGAAGAAAAAACCAAACTTAATGAAGAAGGCATTGGAGCCGTGGGTTTTGGGCAAGAGTTGGTCAACTTTTTCCAATGGCATTTGTTTGAAATTGTCATAAAAAGACAAAGGCATTTTGGTCATTTCATAAGAAAATTTAATGTTGCCATAAATGTGCCATTATGGCCATTTATGATAGGATAAACTCGTCATAAATTCTCGTCAAGTCGGTCAATCCAATGTCTCTGCTACGTTGCCGACTTCCCGATTCATCTGACTCAGGCTCTGCCTAGAGACATCTCGACGTATAGACCCGCAACAAATATAATATTTTAATTTTTTTACCAAAATTTTCAAAACTTCCAGTATCGTAGTAAATACGATAAAAACATTTTTCATCTCGTTCCCGACTCAAAATTAGGTCTTCTGAGCAGTAAACTTTTACTGTCAGTGAAAACACAGAAAACAGCAGACCGGCTTCCGTCTGAGTTTTCAACCAAAAACTTCCCCGTAACCTTATAAAAATAAGTATAACAAGGAAATGACCTTGGTTTATCCAAAATCATTTTCTATGTCTCGGATAAAAATATATATTTATATATTTATTACCGATATTACGAAGCAGTGAAAATCGGGGTGTTACATTCTCTCGGCTGATTATAATTTAGTGTGTGCTTGAGTATACACCTTAATTAAGTGCTTATTCGATGAAATGTTTTCAAATAAGTTAAGAACAATTTATTTTTATAAGCTTCTATGTCAACCTTTTTGCAATAAGCTAAAATGAGTTTATATGAAGATCGTGAACTATTTGCATAAATTTATTTTCATAAGTTCAATTAATATCTTTATAAGATCTTTCAAGTGCACTCTCGTGATGTTGTTTTGTTCGTTAGAGCTTAGCTTTTTCAGGGGATTTTTAGTTTTGGCCTCCTTTTTGGGGGAGAAACCGCATTATCTTTCACTATAATCTACATATTTATATTAATTGTTAGATTTTCAATGTCCAAAGTGAATGGTTTTGAAGTGGTGTTCCTGCCGAGATCCGGTTTCCCGGAACCTCGCCGTAGAACGTCCAACTAGGGGTGGAAAATTGGGGTTGTTTTAGACTTTGGCTTGACAGAACGTAATATTTCGGTCCTTCGTATCCCGATGGGAATCAAAGCCAGACGTAGTTCTTGGTTCAACCCTTGGCCGTGGTGATCTCAATCTCTTAATTTTGTATCTGATGAATACTAGGGAGCAAGGACTCTCTGATAGTCTCTTGGTCGGCGCTAGTTTCTCTAATACGCTTAAGAGAGAGTCACCGGAGTTCAGTAAAAAGTGAGTCTTTCTATCATGGGTACTCCTCCTTTTATAATAGGATTCCCCTATCTTTTAGAGATCTGATTTATCTCCTTTTATCTCCTCAATCTCTTTTGAGATGTGATTCCTTAATTTAAGGGATATTATCTCTTTTAACCCGATAAGGTTATTCTAGATAATATCAGGTTTTAATTAAGGATGAAATCAGTATCCTATCCCTTAATTTAGGGGATTTAACCGGATACGGTTATTTCAGATAATATCAGGATAATTAAAGGTGATTTTTTAACTTATTATCCTCAACCTCCGGATTGGGCCGGGTATTCGAGCTCGGTGGCCGGGTTTCACTCTTCGGTCAGTACACAAGCCCCCCAAGCTTTGAGCTAATAGAGCATAAAAGGTTTCATGATGTTTAACCGAGCTCTGTATCTCGGCTCATACACAAGCCCCCAAAGCTTTGAGCTAATAGAGTGGAAGCTTTTTTCAAAGGAGCCGAGGCTAGGAACTTGGTTTCATCCTTTGGTATTTCGGCTCGGCGAGGTGTTTGGCCGGGCTCCATACCTTATATATATGTACACATCATCCAACTCGACGAGCAGCTCGGGTGGCCAAGCTTGATGCTTTCGAGGTACCAAGCTCTATATCTCGGCTCATACACAGGCCCCCCAAGCTTTGAGCCAACGGCGCTGAAGCTTTTTCGCGGGAGCCGAGGCTAGCTGAGGTGGAGATGATTATTTGCTTTGTGTTGACGCCATACTTTCTCGGTTCTCGAGATGGAAAGGAAACGTCACTCTGCATGACCCATGGCCACTGTGGCATTGTTTCCAAGATTTTATGGATTGTGGTGTGCCCCTATTTTCCCGCGATGGCAGTGTACATGATGACACTTCTGCCACGTGGTTGTTTTTCATTAGTTGGCGAATGCAGTCAGACTTGAAGGGACGTTTCCCTGCTCTCGTCTGCCAACAACCCTCGTTAATTCGTCGAGAGGACGTTACACTTTTTCCTATAAATTTGGGGGAGCCTCTAGAGCGGGATTTCATCTTTCTCTAAGCCCTAGAGTTTTCTTATTCTCGAGCTCTTTGTGGCCCAAGCATTCATACTCTCTTCAAGGTACGTGCTGCTCTTTCAAACTCCCTTAGGTTTGCTTTCTGATTGTTCATCCATGGAGAGTTCATTTGAGGTATCCCATAATGCCTCCTCTGGGGTTCAGGTTTTGGAGCCTGACCTCCATCTGATTGGGTGCTCTCCCCATTCTTCTCCCTCTTCTTCTCGCGGCGGCGGGGGTGATAGGGGTTCTTCTTCTTCTTCTTCTTCTTCTTCTTCTTCTTCTTCTTCTTCTTCTTCTTCTTCTTCTTCTTCTTCTTCTTCTTCTTCTTCTAGGAGAAGCTCTGCTACTCCAGACGCCGTTGTTGTTCCCAAGCGTCGCAGGCGTGTGTCTAGGATGCCTAGGGTTCCCTACCCAGGAATTACCATTCCTGGGTAAAACCTGATGTTGCTGGATTTCACTCTAATTTTAGGGATTTTGATTCTCTTGAAGCTATGAAACACAAGGTTACAGTTAAACGAGGCATCGTAGAATGCCTTCCCTGTGGAGAGGATGAGCATGTTTTCCTTTCCCCCTTCATCTGAGCCACCTTTTACATATGTATATAAAACCTTCTTTGAACAAATTGGGCTCTCTATTCCCTTCAGTCCATTTGAGTGCGAAATTTTGCGAACTATGAACGTCGCTCCTACCCAGCTTCATCCGAATAGCTGGGCATTTCTGAAAGCCTTTCAAATTCTATGTGGCCAGCTAGGAATAGAGGCCACCATTCCTAAGTTCTTGTACTTTTACCGAGTTCGCTTCGGGGACCGAGTCGGTTGGATCTCACTGAGTGGAATTGAGAGGGGGATCATTGGGCTCTATAAGAGCTCGTACAAATTCTTCAAATAGGATTTCTTTAAAATCCGGCCTCTATAGGGTAATGAGTCTGTCTTCTTTGACTCGTCCGGAAGCCCGAAGTTTCCTTTCTATTGGCAACCACACCCTACCAAATTTTCTGGATACGACCTCGACTGCATGACCTCCCAGGAGCGAGCTGACGTCGAGGTCCTAAAATTGTGTCCTCGGCCATTGCCTTATGGTAGGCTTTTAAAGCTTAGGGCTTCCTCTACTCAGCAAGCTGATTTTGACTGTAAGTAACTTTTTGTTGATAAGTGGTAATTTACCCTGTAGCGTGCTTATTTTTCTTAACCGATTTCCTTCTTGTAGTGATAATGGGGAAATTCAACTACAAGGCTTTGATGAAGAAATCAGCCCACCAAGGAGCGGGCGGATCAGTCATAGCTTCAAACGTCAAAGGAAAGAAACAGAAGGCGACTGAAGCTTCTGCACCGAGCACCCGGCCTTCGAAGAGGACTCGGGAAGACATGATGTCAGAAGTCCCGATTGGAAGTCCTTCTCCTCTGATGATTGAGCAAACTCATGTTGCTTCTATGAGGTCAGGCGATGTTCCCAGGGTGATCGATCTTGCGTCGGATACCAAATGGTATAACGGGAACTGCAATCCCGGGATTAGCTCGCTCTGGTGGAACGAGTTTGATCCTACAGGCCTGATTGATAGCCAGGTGCTGAAACCTTCTGACGCTCGGCTTTTGCTGGAGTAAGGGCCAGAGGAGAGCATGGAGGCTGCCACTGCCTATGCCCTCCGGATTGCCTCTATTACTCGCTTCTGGAGCCAGCAGGTTATTGACAATTTTAAAAAAATGGAGGTAATGAGGGCCGATTTAGCTCGAGCCTCGAGGGTGAGGGACAAGTTCTCTCAGGCCATGGCCAAATGTGAGGAGCAAGGCCGGGTTATCGGTCAGCTGAAGACTCAGAAGATAAAGCTGGAAGAAGGCAATGCCACCCTTATGGCCGAGCTGGAGATAGAAAGAGCCGATCGACTCAACCTTCAGAACGTTGTGAAAGGGCTACAAGCCGAGAAGGAAGTCAGTCTGGAGCTGCAGAGGTTGCTGGAGGCTGAGAAGGAGGAGAATCTGAGGCTCCGTGTAACACCCTACTTTTTATTTTCTGATTTTATTTTTTTCAGTAAAAATATTTTCGCTGTATTAACCGGTATAAATGTATTTATTTATATTTTTATCCGAGTTCATGGAGATTGATTTTTATGAAATAAAAATCATATTCATACTCTATCTTAGGGTAGAAGCTTAGGATAAAAATTTGGGTTGAAAATTCAGACGGAAATCGGTCTGCGTTTTCACTGACAGTATAATTTTACTGAGCAGAAAACCTAATTTTGACTCGTGAACGAAATGGTTTATATTTAAATCATATTTCCAACGAGTTTGGTTATTTTGAAAATTTTCGGTCAAAAACGAAATATTACGCTTTTATACGAGCGTAAAACCCTAATCGGGGAACCGACGAGTCGAGAAGGGAAGTGCAGAGACCTGTCAAGAGATCGGGACAACGAGTCATACATGATGACTCATGGAGGATGAATCACCAAGCATTTATGAGCATTAAATGCAAGTAATCATGACATTTAGGTAAAAAGACCAAAATACCCCCAAGCTTTTGCGGGTATTAATAAGACGCATCTACGTAATCTCAACCACTCATTTTACGTGGTTGAAAACCTCCCACATCTCTACAATTTCGTGCATCCACCTCCAATAAATCTTACCTATTTCATTTTGCTTTCGTTTCATTATTTTCCTCTCAAAAACCGAAATCGGGTAAAAGACGGAGCTGCGTACGGAATTTCCGGGAACCGCTAACGGATGAGATCGGTGACTCATTGGTGAGTCACCTTGTGTGGCTCAAAATCAGCCTCACCTCCATTAAATGTGAGCCACATATTTAATAACCATAGTTAAGCAAAGTAACCCTAGTTAAGTTAATTGTTAACTATGGTTAAACTTATATTAATTAAATAATCACAAAACCCATTAAATCAATTCCTTATAACCAAACAAAGCCTAAATCTAGCCTATAAATACCCTCCAAACCGTGGCCTCCCTCACCATTTCACTCATCTTCTTCATTTCCTTCATTTCTTCATTTTTCTCCAAAAACACCATTGTTGAGCTTCAAGAACTTCAAGTGATTTCCATTAACAAGATTGCCAAGATCCTCATCAATTCTTCTTCTACTTTCTTAACTTAGGTAACATGATCATCTCCTCTCTTTTTAAGCTCTTTTTTTTTCATATTTCTTGAGTTTTCATTTCTTAGATCTAGAACTTCAATTAATTCTAGAAAATTGTAGAAAAATCATAAAAATGTGAAACCAATTTCTATGATCTAGTTATGATCCCTCCTTTATTTATCCAAGAGCATGTGATCAAAATCATTTTCCTTCCCTATTAACCATTAATGGCCGAACCTAGGTAGGAAAATGGATTTGGTGTTTTGTTGTTTGTTTTGAAAGTTAGTACTTGACTTAAGTTCTATAATACATGTATAGCTTAAATCCAAGAGCTTAGGTCCAACAAAAATCCCTAGCTTAAATTCCTAATATGGGCCGAAACCCTAACCCTAAAGGTTAGAGGACTTTGTTTCAAATTTTAGTCTTGTAATAAGTAATCTATGTTAGTTAAGACTCTAGTAACTAGGATCCAAAAGATGGCATTAAGAAGATAATCCTAAACCTATTTTCTAAGTCTTGGCCGAACCTAGCCCTAAAATGTCATAGATGGTTGTTAGTTGATTAATTATAGTTATGTTTTTTGAATGAAGGTGGTTGTGTTAACTCGTGGCGGAATAACGAGAATCGTCGTGTACGTGTTTCCGGTGCAAACTCAGGTGGGGGAAAGAATCATTCTATCGTCGGAATCGATAAGTAGCATATTATATAATAATTGTGTAGGGAGACCTAAACCCTACTAGTAGTTGAGTAACCGACAAGACCAAAATCACATTGGAAACCTTTTCTATAAAACCAATGGTGATTCGGGGATTGTAGGTTTATCGACATTAAGGTTGATTTTATGATGTTGAGGATGTGTGGCTTTATTACTTATTGGAGTTGATTGTGATATGTTGGTTGTGATAATTTGCTCTATGTGATATTTTATGATATTTGAATATTTTGTTGATATTGTGTTATGCATGATCTGCCTGGTTTGATAAATTGCTTAGTTGATTTTAAGGAAAGATATATATTGCTCGGAGGTATTTTGTTTGGGTGAGAGTTTTGAATATGAATTAGACGTGCCTCGCTATTATTTTATAAAAGTGATGTGATATAGAATGTAAGTGGAGGTTATGAGGAAAAGCTTGAGGTACTAGGTTGTTATTGATAAAAGTCAGTGAGAATCATGTGTTGCATTGTTGTTCATAACCGTGTATTTGAGATACACGAGGTCCGAAGTTCTTGTAGACCGTTCCAAATTAGAATTTAAGTTGTGCAACTATAGTGTCATTGCTTTGCATGAGCACCCTTGATAGAGTTGAGAGAGAGAACCAGGGTGTGTCTATTTCTGTATGTTTGGTGTATGTCTACTTTGCTACGTTAGAAGACCATATGGACGACTATGTTACGGAGGAGATGGATGGAACCCCATACGAGACGGAGATTGTTGAAGAGTTGAACAACGTTCCGTATGAAGTTGACGCTGAAGAACCATCTACTGATCCTGATAATGTAGCGTAGTAAGTTTAGGGACAATGAGTCACATAAGATGTTTTGTTTTCCGTAGTTATAAGCAAGTTGTGTAAATAAGTACCTGTGTGGGATCCTACTGAGAGGATACCCTAAACAGTGTTGTGTAAAATAAAGGATACTTATGTGTGTATTTATGTAAAATAGTTTGGTGTGTTGTATATTTGTAGAAGTTATCTGATTATTAATTAAGTTTTTAATTTTTACGTATTTTCAACGATAAGCGTGCGATTAAGTAAATAAATAATTAAGGATTTAATATAATAATACAATGGGGCACAACGGGGTGTCTCATTTGGTGGTATCAGAGCAGTTCGATTCTAATCGGACTGTGAGGTCTAGGATGTTGTTACTGGCCGTGTCTAGTTGAGTCCACATCGGAATGGCTACTTTCCTGAAAGGGAAGCCACCCCAATTCCGAGGAGATTATGATCCAGAGAAGGCAGAATGGTGGATACAAGAGATCGAGAAGATATTCGATACCATGCGCTGCAGAGAGGATAGGAAAGTGACGTATGCTGCCTTCATGCTAACTGGAGAAGCAGAGTCTTGGTGGAGAGGCAAGCGAAGATTGCTGGATGCCGAAGGCAGAGTTATCAACTGGCAGCTGTTTAGTGACTGCTTCTTTGAGAAGTATTTTCCGTGTCTAGTTCGACGCGAGAAAGAAAGGGAATTCATGAGTCTCAAACAGGGCAACATGACTGTTGGTGATTATGCATCACGATTCGAGGCTCTGATTAAGTATTCCGAATTTTATCATAGATTCCCAGATGAAGATTGGCAATGTAGAAGGTTTGAGGAAGGACTCCGACATGAACTCCAGAGGGCTATAGTATCTCTTGATATCCAGAGTTTTCCAAAGCTAGTGGAACGATGCAGTGCGATCGAAAGTCTAGATCTAAGGCTGGCTAATGAGCAGAAACAATTAAGGAGTGGGGGTCCTACTCGACCGGGTTTTCAGAGGCGAGGAGGTAGCAACTCTCAATGGAGATAGAGACCGTACGCTCGACCAGTGCAGACACCAGCACCAGCACCAGTGGTTAGAGCTGGTCAACAGCAGCAAGACTTATCTTGTTTCAGATGTGGAGGACCGCATTATCTTAGAGACTGTAGGGAGTGACCTGGTTGTTTTCACTGTGGGAAAATAGGTCATATGGCCCGAGATTGCAGACAGCAGGTTAGGTGACCGCCGATAGCTGCAGGAAGAGGAAATGGAGGCAATAGGGGTGGAGATGGGAGAGGAGTAATATCAGCAGGGCAACAGGGAGCAAGACCTCAGGCCACTGGAAGAGTGTTTACCGTGAAGGGAGCTGAATCCTCTCAATCTGATGATCTTATACAAGGTATGTGTTTGATAGCTGGTAGACTCTCGTATGTGTTATTTGACTTAGGCGCTACACATTCATTTATTTCGTATGAGTGTGTGGATCAATTAAAATTAATTGTTTCTCGATTACCTTATACCCTTACAATATCTACTCCAACTAGTAATCCTTTGACTACTATGTCTATTTGTTTACAGTGTCCTATAGTTGTTGAGAATAGAACATTTATTATAGACCTTGTCTGTTTGTCTATGCAACAGATAGATGTTATTCTTGGCATGGATTGGCTTTCGGCTAACCATGTAATGCTAGACTGTTCTAGTAAGACCTTATCATTTCTTGAGTCTTCTAGTATAGTCACTGCCAATGAAGGAGTATCCATGAGGAGTGACGATTCTCGACAAGACGTGATGTTTGTTCATGGTGGAAACTATTGAGACCCCTAGTATAGATTCTATGCCTATCGTGAGAGAGTTTCCTGAAGTTTTCCCTCCCGACGTTCCAGGTTTACCACCAGAACGAGAAGTAGAATTCACCATAGATCTTGTACCAGGGACAGGACCTATATCTATGGCGCCCTATCGGATGTCACCTATAGAATTGGCGGAGTTGAAGAAATAGTTGGATGATATGTTGGGAAAAGAGTTCATAAGGCCGAGTGTTTCACCATGGGGAGCTCCAGTGTTGTTTGTTAAGAAGAAAGATGGAAGTGCTAGGTTGTGCACAGATTATAGACAGTTAAACAAGGTAACAATTAGAAATAAGTATCCGTTGCCTAGGATAGATGATCTGATGGATCAATTGAAAGGAGCCGCAGTATTTTCCAAGATTGATTTGAGATCCGGATACCATCAGATTAGAGTAAAGAAGGAAGATATACTAAAAACGGCTTTTAGAACAAGGTATGGACATTACGAGTATTTAGTTATGCCGTTCGGTGTGACTAACGCGCTAGCAGTGTTCATGGATTATATGAACATGATATTTAGACCGTTTCTTGATAAGTTTGTGGTTGTATTCATCGACGACATCCTTATTTATTCTCGTACCTGGGAAGATCACGAGAAACATTTAAGGATAGTGCTGCAAGTTTTGAAGGATAGGCAGCTTTATGCTAAACTTTCCAAGTGTGAGTTTTGGATGGAAGAAGTCCAATTTCTAGGACATGTGATCACCAAGGAAGGTATAGCAGTAGATCCAGTAAAGGTTGAGGCAGTTCTTAAATGGGAACGACCTAAGTCAGTAAGTGAAGTACAGAGTTTTCTAGGGTTAGCTGGATATTATCGGAGGTTCATAGAGGGTTTCTCGAAGATTGTGTTGTCTATGACGCAGTTGACGAGGAAAAATACAGCTTTTGTATGGACGGACAAATGTGAGCAGAGTTTCCAAAAGCTGAAGGAAAGGTTGACTACATCACCTGTGTTGACTTTACCGGATCCATTAGGACAGTTTGACGTATACTGTGATGCGTCATACCAAGGTTTAGGTTGTGTTCTAATGCAAGAGGGAAGAGTGGTGGCTTATGCTTCCCGACAATTGAGAATTCATGAGAGGAACTATCCGACTCATGATTTGGAATTAGCAGCCATTGTGTTCGCATTAAAAATATGGCGACACTTTCTATATGGAGCAAAATTTAATGTTTACAGTGACCATAAAAGTCTGAAGTATCCGTTCGACCAAAAGGAGTTGAATATGAGACAACGAAGATGGATGGAGTTTATCAAAGATTATGAGTTTGATTTACTATACCATCCTGGGAAGGCGAATATAGTAGCGGATGCCTTGAGTAGGAAATCATTGCATGTGTCCGCAATGATGGTTAAAGAGTTGGAATTACTGGAACAGTTCAGAGATTTGAACTTAGGAATGGAGTTGGTTGGGGATAAAATTTGCTTAGGTATGATCACTATTAGTAGTGATTTTATGAGAGATCTTAAGGATAAACAGGCTCAGGATCCATATTTACAGGAGATAAGTAGAGGTATAGATGAGGGTAAAATTTCTGAGTTTAGTAAAGGAACAAATGGTGTACTGAGGTTTAGGGATAGAATATGTGTTCCAGAGGATTTAGAACTTAGGAAGATGATATTAGAAGAAGCACATAAGAGTAAGTTGAGTATTCATCCTGGATCCACTAAAATGTATCAGGATTTAAAGAAATTGTTTTGCTGGACGAGGATGAAGAAAGAGGTAGCAAAGTATGTTTTATCTTGCCTGGTGTGTCAGAAGGCTAAGATAGAGCATCAAAAGCCAGCTGGTTTATTGCAATCATTAGATATCCCATAATGGAAATGGGATAGTATAGCTATGGATTTTGTGGTTGGACTACCACGAACTCCTAAGAAACACGATGCGATTTGGGTTATTATTGACAGGTTGACGAAGTGTGCTCACTTCTTACCTATGGGTGAAAGCTATAGTTTGGAGAAGTTGACCCAAATCTACATCAAATAAATTGTTAGGTTGCATGGTGTGCCATCGAGCATTGTTTCAGACCGAGATCCTAGATTTACATCTAGATTTTGGAAACAGTTGCATCATGCTTTAGGGACCAAGTTGAGAATGAGTTCTGCTTATCATCCCCAAACGGATGGACAGTCAGAAAGGACGATTCAATCGTTGGAGGACCTTTTAAGAGCTTGCGTTTTGGAACACACTGGCAGTTGGGATGAGTTCTTGCCATTGATTGAATTTACTTATAACAATAGTTTTCACAGTAGTATAGGGATGGCACCATATGAGGCTTTGTATGGTAGGAAGTGTAGGACGACGTTATGTTGGTATGAGATTGGTGAAAATCAAGTCTTGGATCCAGATGTGGTGCAACAGACTACGGAACAAGTTAGGAAGATAAGGGAAAAGATGAAGGAAGCACAGGACAGGCAAAGGAGCTACAGTAACAAGAGAAGGAGACCTTTAGAATTCCAGGAGGGCGATCACGTGTTTTTGAGAGTTACTCCGAAGACCGAAATTGGCAGGGCTATCAAAACTAGAAAACTTACTCCTAGATTCATCGGACCTTTCCAGATTATTCGAAGGATTGGTCCAGTAGCTTATCATATTGTTTTACCACCTAACCTTGCTAACCTTCATGACGTCTTTCATGTGTCTCAGTTGAGAAAATATTATCCTGATCCTTCACATGTTATTGAGTCTGAGTCTATACAACTGCGAGAGAATCTAGAGTATGAGGCTTTACCTGTAAGGATAGCAGATAAAGAGATTAAGGAGATTCGTGGTAGACAAATTCCTTTGGTTAAGGTCATATGGGATGAAACTACTGGAGATGCTACTTGGGAACGTGAAGAAGATATGCAACAACGATATCCACATCTTTTCTGAAGTATGTAAATTCCGAGGACGTAATTTTTTTCTAAGAGGGGTAGTAATGTAACACCCTACTTTTTATTTTCTGATTTTATTTTTTTCAGTAAAAATATTTTCGCTGTATTAACCGGTATAAATGTATTTATTTATATTTTTATCTGAGTTCATGGAGATTGATTTTTATGAAATAAAAATCATATTCATACTCTATCTTAGGGTAGAAGCTTAGGATAAAAATTTGGGTTGAAAATTCAGACGGAAATCGGTCTGCGTTTTCACTGACAGTATAATTTTACTGAGCAGAAAACCTAATTTTGACTCGTGAACGAAATGGTTTATATTTAAATCATATTTCCAACGAGTTTGGTTATTTTGGAAATTTTCGATCATAAACGAAATATTACGCTTTTATACGAGCTTAAAACCCTAATCGGGGAACCGACGAGTCGAGAAGGGAAGTGCAGAGACCTGTCAAGAGATCGGGACAACGAGTCATACATGATGACTCATGGAGGATGAATCACCAAGCATTTATGAGCATTAAATGCAAGTAATCATGACATTTAGGTAAAAAGACCAAAATACCCACAAGCTTTTGCGGGTATTAATAAGACGCATCTACGTAATCTCAACCACTCATTTTACGTGGTTGAAAACCTCCCACATCTCTACAATTTCGTGCATCCACCTCCAATAAATCTTACCTATTTCATTTTGCTTTCGTTTCATTATTTTCCTCTCAAAAACCGAAATCGGGTAAAAGACGGAGCTGCGTACGGAATTTCCGGGAACCGCTAACGGATGAGATCGGTGACTCATTGGTGAGTCACCTTGTGTGGCTCAAAATCAGCCTAACCTCCATTAAATGTGAGCCACATATTTAATAACCATAGTTAAGCAAAGTAACCCTAGTTAAGTTAATTATTAACTATGGTTAAACTTATATTAATTAAATAATCACAAAACCCATTAAATCAATTCCTTATAACCAAACAAAGCCTAAATCTAGCCTATAAATACCCTCCAAACCGTGGCCTCCCTCACCATTTCACTCTTCTTCTTCTTCATTTCCTTCATTTCTTCATTTTTCTCCAAAAACACCATTGTTGAGCTTCAAGAACTTCAAGTGATTTCCATTAACAAGATTGCCAAGATCCTCATCAATTCTTCTTCTACTTTCTTAACTTAGGTAACATGATCATCTCCTCTCTTTTTAAGCTCTTGTTTTTCATATTTCTTGAGTTTTCATTTCTTAGATCTAGAACTTCAATTAATTCTAGAAAATTGTAGAAAAATCATAAAAATGTGAAACCAATTTCTATGATCTAGTTATGATCCCTCCTTTATTTATCCAAGATCATGTGATCAAAATCATTTTCCTTCCCTATTAACCATTAATGGCCGAACCTAGGTAGGAAAATGGATTTGGTGTTTTGTTGTTTGTTTTGAAAGTTAGTACTTGACTTAAGTTCTATAATACATGTATAGCTTAAATCCAAGAGCTTAGGTCCAACAAAAATCCCTAGCTTAAATTCCTAATATGGGCCGAAACCCTAACCCTAAAGGTTAGAGGACTTTGTTTCAAATTTTAGTCTTGTAATAAGTAATCTATGTTAGTTAAGACTCTAGTAACTAGGATCCAAAAAATGGCATTAAGAAGATAATCCTAAACCTATTTTCTAAGTCTTGGCCGAACCTAGCCCTAAAATGTCATAGATGGTTGTTAGTTGATTAATTATAGTTATGTTGTTTGAATGAAGGTGGTTGTGTTAACTCGTGGCGGAATAACGAGAATCGTCGTGTACGTGTTTCCGGTGCAAACTCAGGTGGGGGAAAGAATCATTCTACCGTCGGAATCGATAAGTAGCATATTATATAATAATTGTGTAGGGCGACCTAAACCCTACTAGTAGTTGAGTAACCGACAAGACCAAAATCACATTGGAAACCTTTTCTGTAAAACCAATGGTGATTCGGGGATTGTAGGTTTATCGACATTAAGGTTGATTTTATGATGTTGAGGATGTGTGGCTTTATTACTTATTGGAGTTGGTTGTGATATGTTGGTTGTGATAATTTGCTCTATGTGATATTTTATGATATTTGAATATTTTGTTGATATTGTGTTATGCATGATCTGCCTGGTTTGATAAATTGCTTAGTTGATTTTAAGGAAAGATATATATTGCTCGGAGGTATTTTGTTTGGGTGAGAGTTTTGAATATGAATTAGACGTGCCTCGCTATTATTTTATAAAAGTGATGTGATATAGAATGTAAATGGAGGTTTTGAGGAAAAGCTTGAGGTACTAGGTTGTTATTGATAAAAGTCAGTGAGAATCATGTGTTGCATTGTTGTTCATAACCGTGTATTTGAGATACACGAGGTCCGAAGTTCTTGTAGACCGTTCCAAATTAGAATTTAAGATGTGCAACTATAGTGTCATTGCTTTGCATGAGCACCCTTGATAGAGTTGAGAGAGAGAACTGTGGTGTGCACCGACGCTGTGACAAAGTGCAGCTATAGTGTCATTGCTTTGCATCGGCATTCTCCGCCATGGATGAGAATGTGCACCGGCGTGGGGACGTGTCACTTGGACGATCGACTCGGCATCCCTAACGAGGGATGTGTGACAGGAGTAGTAGTGGCCACGTCAGCATAAAGGTCTAGTTGCATGAGTTGAAGGGTAGAGGATGATGTTATAAAGTATGGATGATTGCAAATTGTGAGTGATGCATGTCTGTGACTGTTATTGTATTATATGCTATGAATCTTTTCCTCTTATGATGATAGAACTGTTTCTTATCTCCCTATTTCTGTATTTTTGGTGTATGTCTACTTTGCTACGTTAGAAGACCATATGGATGACTATGTTACGGAGGAGATGGATGGAACCCCATACGAGACGGAGATTGTTGAAGAGTTGAACAACGTTCCGTATGAAGTTGACGCTGAAGAACCATCTACTGATCCTGATAATGTAGCGTAGTAAGTTTAGGGCCAGTGAGTCACATAAGATGTTTTGTTTTCCGTAGTTATAAGCAAGTGGTGTAAATAAGTACCTGTGTGGGATCCTACTGAGAGGATACCCTAAACAGTGTTGTGTAAAATAAAGGATACTTATGTGTGTATTTATGTAAAATAGTTTGGTGTGTTGTATATTTGTAGAAGTTATCTGATTATTAATTAAGTTTTTAATTTTTACGTATTTTCAACGATAAGCGTGCGATTAAGTAAATAAATAATTAAGGATTTAATATAATAATACAATGGGGCACAACGGGGTGTCTCACTCCGTGCTGATCTAGCTGAAGCTGAGGCTTCAATCATGAGGGAGCATGTTAACGGTTTCTCCCGAGTCGTGAAGCAACTTCAGCACTTCAACCCGACTGCTGACTTCTCCTGTGCCGATGTGGACAAGGATTTTAACCGGGATGGAATCCTTGTTCCGTTGGCCGAGCTGGAGGATGAGGATGAGGACGTCGTAGCTCTCGGGGAGGAGGGCGAGGTTCAAGGGGTCGAGGAGGGACCCGAAGGTGAAGTGGGCCTACTTGGTCAATCTGCTATCATTCCTCCAAATGTCGAGGATGACCTTGACTCCTGAAATTGTATTGTTAGAAAACACATTGTTTTTGGGCAGTGCCTTTTTTATTTTGAACCCATATGTATTCGGGGCCTTGCCCCTTTTATTTAATGAAATTTCTTGTTTACTTGTGAATCTGTTTGTACTTAGAAAATTTTCTAATCTTTATAGGCTCGGCACTTCGACCCTGGTCGATTTTAGCTCGGTCAGCCTTTTTAGGTTTTGTACACCTTTATAGGCTCGACATTTCGACCCTGATCGGTCGATTTTAGCTCGGTCAGCCTCTTTAGGATTTATGCACCTTTATAGGCTCAGCACTTCGACCCTGATCGGTCGATTTTGGCTCGGTCAGCCTCCTTAGGATTTATGCACCTTTATAGGCTCGACACTTCGACCCTGGTCGGTCGATTTTGGCTCGGTCAGCCTCTTTAGGATTTATGCACATTTATAGGCTCGACACTTCGACCCTGATCGGTCGATTTTGGCTCGGTCGGCCTCTTTAGGATTTATGCACCTTTATAGGCTCGGCGCTTCGACCCTGGTCGGTCGATTTTGGCTCGGTCAGCCTCTTTAGGATTTATGCACCTTTATAGGCTCGGCGCTTCGACCCTGATCGGTCGATTTTGGCTCAGTCAGACTCTTTAGGATTTATGCACCTTTATAGGCTCGGCGCTTCGACCCTGGACGGTCGATTTTGGCTCGGTCATCCTTTTTAGGATTTATACACCTTTATAGGCTCGGTCAGCCTCTTTAGGTTTTTTGGCAGTTTTAACGCCGTAATTTTTGCATAATAGCTCAATTGAAAATGATTTTATTTATTTATTTTCCCTAGTGTGCCTCGTTAAAACCTTCTCGGCCAAAACCTCATGGGAAAAAGACCGAGATAGGAAAAAAGAGTGCATCACCTCTAACCTTAGCTAAAATAAAACTTAAGGTGGGAAGTGTTCCATGTTCTTGGAACCGACTTTCCTGACAATTCTTCTAGCCTGTAGGCACCATTTCCTAGATTTTCTACTATCATGAATGGTCCTGACCAGTTTGCCGTGAGCTTACCCTCTCTGGGGTCTTTTCTCGCGTCGCTTTGCAATCTCAGCACTAAGTCACCTTGCACAAATTCCCTTGGGCGTAGCCTTGAGTTGTACTTCCGAGTTGCTTTTTGCTTGCACAGCTCGTCTCTGATTTTTTCCGTATCTCGGACTTCCTCGACCATGTCAAGCTCAACTCGGAGTTCTTCTTCATTTTTGCTTTGATCGTGATGCTGCCTTCGGAAAGAGAGTTCACCGAGCTCAACTGGAATCGTTGCATCGGTTCCATAGGTTAGTTTGAACAGTGTTTCTCCCATCGAAGATTGTGGTGAGCAATGGTAGGCCCAAAGGATGCTTGGTAATTGTTCAACCCAAGCCCCTTTTGATTGTCCTAACCTTCTTTTGAGCTCGTTTAGAATAACTTTATTGGCTGCCTCTGATTGGCCATTTGTTTGTGGATGCTCAACCGAGGTCACTTTGTGTTTAATTCCGAGGTTGGAGTAAAACTCTCTAAGCTCCTGATCAGTGAATTGCTTTCCGTTGTCTGTAACAACTGCATAAGGAAGTTCATGCCTACATATGATGCTTTTCCATACGAAATTCTGGACCTTTTTGGCAGTTATCGTAGCCAATGGTTCTGCTTCAATCCACTTGGTGAAGTAGTCTACACCTACCAGGAGGAACTTGACTTGACCCTTGGCCATTGGGAAAGGACCGACTATGTCCATCCCCCACATAGTGAAGGGCCATGGTGAGAACATGGAGTGGAGCTCTTCTCCTGGAGCACGAGCTATGCTGGAGAACTTCTGACAGGGCTCACACTTATTGGTCCAAGTAGAACAATCAAGTCTCATGGTTGGCCAGTAAAACCCCGCTCGTAGGACCCGAGCTGCCAGAGATCGGCCACCTGAATGCATTCCACAGATTCCTCGGTGCATCTCATCCATTACGTATTTGGACTGCTCCTTTGTGAGGCACTTCAGTAATGGCCTAGAGAATCATCTTTTGTACAGCTCACCGTCTAGGATGGTGTAGTGGCAAGATTTCAGACAGATTCGCCTCGCCTCCTTTGGGTTAACGAGTAGTTTGTCTGAGGTTAAATACTCCCAAATCGGAGTCATCCACCCCCGATCATAGTGCTCGATCATTGTCACTTCGGCACTTTTTATGCTCGGCTCAAGGAGGTTTTCTTGAATGAAAATTGTTAGTTGGCCAACCTTCTTGGTGCTAGCCAATGTAGACAACAGATCTGCCCGGGCGTTTTCTTCCCGAGGTATGTGCTCAATGGAGAAATGCTCAAATTCTGAAATGAGGCTATTAACCTTGCAGAGATACCTGGTTAGTTGGGGGTCCTTTGTCTGATAATTGCCCGAGACTTGTCCTGTTACAAGCTGTGAGTCACTTCGGCATTTTAGTTCCCGGACCCCAATTTCTTTAGCTAACATTAGTCCAGCTATAAGGGCTTCATATTCTGCTTGGTTGTTTGAAGCAGTGAACCCAAACTTTAAAGATTGCTCGAGGATCAGATCATCGGGTCCCTCAAGAATTATTCCAGCCCTGCTTCCCTTCAAGCTAGATGATCCGTCAACATATAGGAGCCAAACGAAGGGCTCTGACCTCGGTTTGGAAGAGAGCTCGGCGATGAAGTCCGAGAGGCATTGAGCTTTCATTGGCCCCCTCGGTTCATACCATAGACTGAATTCTGACAGTTCCACTGACCAGGCTATCATTCGTCTTGACATATCAGGTTTCCTGAGTACTTGCTTTATTGGATGATCAGTCTTGACTATGACTTGGTGCGACTGGAAATAGGGCCGTAACCTCCGAGCTGCCATAACTAAGGCGAGGGCCAGTTTTTCAATTACTTGATATCGCGTTTCCACGTCTTTCAGGATCCTACTGACATAGTACACCAGCATCTGTTGCTCCTCCTCCTCCTGGATGATCACTGCACTGATTGCACAATCATTGACGGAGAGGTACAGGTACAGATCTTTATCGAGCTAAGGTCGAGTAAGGATCGGGGGAGATGCTAAGAAGAGTTGTAGATATTCGAAGGTCTTCTCACACTCTTCAGTCCAAAATAAATCCTTTGGTTTTTTCAAGAGCTGGAAGAAAGGTCTTGCCCTTTCTACAAACTTCGGGAGAAAGCGGGATAGGGAGGCTAATCGGCCGGCTAGCCTTTGAATTTATTTCACATTCCGAGGACTTCGCATCTCCATGACATCTTTGCATTTATCTGGATTAGCTTCGATTCCCCGGTGTGTTAGCATGTATCCCAAGAATTTTCCTCCTTGTACATCAAAAGAGCACTTTTCTGGATTTAGCCTCGTGTTGTACTTTCTGAGATGGCCGAAAATTTCTTCGAGGTCGGCAGGGTGCTGGCTCGGATCTTCGGATTTTACCACCATGTCATAAACATATACTTCTAAGTTCTTTCCCATTTTACTGGCGAAAACCTTGTCCATAAGCCTTTGATATGTTGCACCAGCATTTTTTAGGCCGAAGGGCATTACTCGGTAGCGGTTGTTTGCTCCTTCAGTCATAAATGTTGTTTTTTCCTCGTCGGGCGGATACATCCTGCTCTGGTTATAGCCTGAATATGCGTCCATAAAGGACAAGACCTTGTAACCTGAGGCCCCATCCACCAGTCTGCCGATGTTGGGCAAAGGATAGGAATCCTTTGGGCATGCCTTGTTGAGATCGGTATAGTCAGTGCACATCCGCCATTTACCGTTGGCCTTTTTGACTAACACCACGTTGGCTAGCCAGGTAGTGTATTTCACCTCTCGGATGAAATTTGCTTTGACCAGTTGGGAAGTCTCCTCGGCCACTGCGCGGCGCCTTTCCTCGCCAAGTTTCCTTTTTCTCTGAGTTACAGGTTTGGCTTCGGGACATATGGACAGCTTATGGCACATGAAGTTGGGGTCTATGCCCGGCATATCCGATGTCTTCCAGGCGAACAGGTCAGCATTCTTTCTTAGGACCTCGTGAAGCCTCTCTCTGAGTGAGAGGTCAAGCTGACTACCGACTTGGGTGCGTTGTTCAGGATGGGCTCCCAGCCGGAACCTTTCTAAAGACTCTGTTGGCTCGGCCCTGGACTCGTACATCTCCGCTCTTGGGTCCAGTTCAAACATGCTGACCGAGCTGGCTGGAGTTACTGAACTGACCGAGCTTACCACCTTTGCCTTACCCTCCTTGACATTTTTTGCGACATCCTGGCGGGTAACCTTTAGGCTGTCAACATAACATTGCCTGGCTAACCTTTGGTCGGCTAGGACTGCGACTATCTCTCCAGAGTCAGTTGGGAACTTCATTGTCAGGTGTGGGGTAGAGACAATTGCCCCGAGCTCATTCAACATCGGTCTTCCGATAAGGATATTGTACGACGTGCTGGCATCTACAATAACGTACCTGACTGATACGGACTTGGAGAGTCTGCCTTCTCCGAACATTGTTAAGAGGTCTATATAACCTCGGGTCTTGACTTGTTCCCCGGCAAACCCTACTAGCTTGTCCTCCTGCTCTTTTATCAGCTTTTCTGGGATTCCGAGCTTCTTGAAGTTCGCCAGGTAGAGAATATCGGCCGAGCTCCCCTGGTCAATAAGTGTTCGTCTGACCGAGAAGTTGGCCAGCTTGACCGTTATCACCATGGGGTCATCTTGATTTGGATCCACCCCCTGGAAATCATCGTCTGTGAACGTTATGGGGGGTCTTGCTCTTGGGGGCCTTCCAGCCACTGTGTTAACGGATCGAAGGGCTTTTACATGACGCCTTCGGGTCGAGCTCATCGTTCCTCCGCCTGCAAATCCCCCCGAGATCGTATTGATGACCCCCCTGATTCCTCCTTCTGACTCTTCGATAGGGGTCCTTTGGTTATTCAACCGATCTTCGCCCTGATGGTTTCTTCGCAAGTTAGCATCTCGGTCTCGGTTATCATAACCGTGTCTCCATTGTCTTCGACCGGGTCGTCTGCCTCCGTTGTCATCTCGGTGGATGAAACTATCAAGACGGCCTGCTTGTACTAAATCCTCAATTTTTCTCTGGAGTGTTCTGGACTCTTCAGTGGAGTGCCCATAGTTTTGATGCCACATGCATTCTTTGCTTCTGTCAGCATTGTCCGGTGTTTTGGATGGTCCAGGTAAGCTAAGCAACTCGGCGCTGCACACCTCCTGAAGGATGGCTGCCCGAGATCGGTTCAATGGAGTATAAGATTGGTACCTGGGATGCCTCTGCGGGAATTCTTTTTCGTTGTTTTTTTGGGTCCTTTGTGAGTCAGACCCCCTGTTTCTGTCTTTGTTCGCGGCTGAGCTCTTGTCCTCGAAACCTCTTTCTCTCCTTTTAAATTCCAACATCTCTTCCTAGTTCATGAAACCTGTAGCCTTTTCCTGCAACTCTTCAAAATCTCTCGGTGGCTTCCGAGATAGGTACTCGAAGAATGGCCCTGGCTTCAGACTGGCCATTACGGTGTGGAGGCAGAGTTCCGAGCTCATGTTGGGAATCAGGATCTACTTAGCATTGAAGCGAGCCATGTAATCTTTGAGTGATTCATTCCTCTCCTGTTTGAAATTTACCAGTGAGACCGAGTGCCTTTAATGCCTTCGGCTTGCTGCAAATTGTGAAGTGAACTTGGTTATGAGCACATCAAAGGAATAAATCGACCGAGGTGGTAGATTTGTTTTACCAGGTCAGAGCTGGACCTTGCAAAGTGGTTGGAAAAACTTTGCACATGACGGCCTCCGAATCAGTCACCAAATAAATAGAGGAAATAAAGGACTCCACATGCTCGGTTGGGTCAGAGGTGCCATTGAATTTGTCGATGTTAAGGGGCTTAAAATGGCTTGGCATGATTACCTCATTAATGTCATCAGTGAAGGGCAACCTCGGAAGCCGGTCCGATGTCCTTCCTTTCTGGCTAGTCCTTTCTGCATGAGATTTGACTTATGAATCCCCCAGGGGAGGTTTAGTTTTGGATGCTCGGTTAGTTCCCCGAGGAGAGTGCGTCGGAGGATCCTTCTGGCCAGCCTCGGGTGAGGATTGCTCTTCGTCGGAAGGTGTCAGGGTCCTCTCTCTTTTTCACGCTTTTAGGAGCTTCTGATTCTGCGCGCGTATCTCCTCGTTCTCCTTCCTCAGCTGCTTAAGCTGTTCAATAACTTCTCCCCACCGAAGGTTGTCTTCATTGAGGGGGGAGGAAAGATGATTGCCATGATTCTGGGTGTTCAAAGCCTCATGGTCCTCATGATTCATGTTGCTCGCCCTTCCTCGCAGACCATTCCGTGTAATCACCATCAAGCTTTTCTTGTGGAACCGGGGAAAGTTTCACCTCGGCCCCACGGTGGGCCCCAAATGTTCCTGCCGAGATCCGGTTTGTCGGAACCTCGCCGTAGAACGTCCAACTAGGGGTGGAAAATTGGGGTTGTTTTAGACTTTGGCTTGACAGAACGTAATATTCTGGTCCTTCGTATCCCGATGGGAATCAAAGCCAGACGAAGTTCTTGGTTCAACCCTCGGCCGTGGTGATCTCAATCTCTTAATTTTGTATCTGATGAATACTAGGGAGCAAGGACTCTCTGATAGTCTCTTGGTTGGCGCTAGTTTCTCTAATACGCTTAAGAGAGAGTCACCGAAGTTCAGTAAAAAGTGAGTCTTTCTATCATGGGTACTCCTCCTTTTATAATAGGATTCCCCTATCTTTTAGAGATATGATTTATCTCCTTTTATCTCCTCAATCTCTTTTGAGATGTGATTCCTTAATTTAAGGGATATTATCTCTTTTAACCAGATAAGGTTATTCTAGATAATATCAGGATTTAATTAAGGATGAAATCAGTATCCTATCCCTTAATTTAGGGGATTTAACCGGATACGGTTATTTCAGATAATATCAGGATAATTAAAGGTGATTTTTTAACTTATTATCCTCAACCTCCGGACTGGGCCGGGTATTCGAGCTCGGTGGCCGGGTTTCACTCTTCGGTCAGTACAAGTGGTAATGAAGATTCAAAGTTCCACAACAGCACGCCGTAATTGATATTTGATTATAGCTTCTTATGGCAAGTGTAGAAAATGTACAATTGAGAACAACTTAATTAATTGCTTCATATTGAAGTACACTAAGAGCTCATATGTGGAGCATGAATTACCAATTGCGTTTAATTCAAGTGGCAAGGAGTTTGGTTTGGAAAAATTTGGATTCGAACGAGGACGAATCCACTTGGAGTTTGGTTACCAATTTATGATCGATGTCGTTAGTCACTAAAAGTTATAATAGTAAAAAATTATCATCTTGTGTATAGAGTAGTAACTCTTATTATCACAATTCATGTTTCTATAACCACTGCAAAATGATTTTTTTTAACTATGAATATTGTCAAGAGATTACACTTTTTTTTCCGACTGATTGTCTAAGTAGGCATACATTAAAAACCATTACTGAAAATTTAGTGTATATTCAATTATAGATCATTTTCGTGATATACAGGAAAGATGTTCTATGTTTTGATCAATAACTAAAGTAACTAATGTTTTGAAACATATAATTAAAAATATTTTGTATGAAATTTAATGCATATATATTCATTGGATGGACTTCAATTTTTTTTTTGTTAGCCCTCCTTGCCATCCAAGTCTGGCTCGATCCCTGGGTTCAAATATTTTTGAATATAAAATATAGGCACATAGAGAACCTTGTCTGGATTTAAATAAATCGAGCTATAATAGTTTTATTTTTACATTAACGCGATGTTGATCATTTCTTATTTTATTTATCCTAAACCCGAACTAAACCAATTAAAATGATCATTTTGATTTTATTTTATCCTAAATTCAAACAAAACCAACTCGTAAACGCCTCAAATTTTATCAAATTTTCAATATGTAAAAGGAAAAAGAAAGAAAGAATTACGATTAGAGGTGAAAATCACATAAGTTTCTGGGAAGATCTATAATTAAGCCAAATAACAAAAAGATTAAAATTGTATGTACTGTTGGTGTAAAACAATTTATATTAACATTTTGAGATATGTATTTTTATTTTAATTAATGGAAAAATAATAATGATACTAATTTGTTAATATATTATTTGATGTTAGTATAAAAATTCTTTATATTTTTTTTCTGAACAATAATAATCATTTACATTGATAATGCATAAAAATTCAACTCTAAAATAAAATTTGTTAGTTTAAATATATTTTATATTATTTTCTGAATTTAAAGATACCTCTCCATGCCAGGTATATTTATAATTTTAAATATTAAAATTTAAAATAATAAATTTTTAAATGTTACAATTTCATTCAACAATGAAATGGGCTTCTTCTACAGTGAGCATGTAGGATACATCGCTCACCGTGAGAGACCACTTTTGACCATTTGATATTACAATTTAAAATTGGATGATCGAGATCTGTGCATTAGAACCAATTAAGTGGGTATTCTCGAAATTGCCCATCAGTCCCTATGGTTAGTAGGGCAGAGTAGGTGTGGTGCACTGCACCGTCTACATATAAAGCTTAAGACCGTTGTCAAATGTATCACAATGTGATCTTCGACCATTGGCCACATCGATGAAGCGGTGGAGATTGGTACGACCGAATCAGAGTTTTCGCAACTGCGTATATGGTTGATCCATTTGGGTATGATAAAGGTGCTTTCGATTAAGGTGGTATATGGGTGAAATTATAGTTGGAAATTAATTTGTGGGTGCAAAAAAAAAAAATTTTTTAATTGTAATTTAATGGTGAAAAACCAAATAAAGAAAAATTGTGTGTGTTTCACCAAAAAATAAATTTGCGTTGCAATAAAAAAAATACATTTGTGTTAGTAGCATATTAATATTGAAGAAGGGGAAATGATTTTTGTACACAAATTGGGGACACCATAAGACGTCCCTTTTGTTTTTAGAGTGTATTTTCGAGAAACGTGTATACAAAGAAGAAAAAAAGTGTTGAAAGATTTAAGGGAGAGAGAAGAGACAAAAGATAGCATAATGGCTGTGTAAGAGAGGATTCTCATTCACAATTTTCAGAATACTAATTACAATGCTAACTCATCTATTTATGCACAAGGAACTAAGCTATCTATTAAGCTACTATTTTACAGCTAGCTACAATTAATGGTTAACTTACAAATAACTGAAACTAACTACCATAACAGAAAATAACTAACAAAACTGAAAAAGGTTAGATCCTGCTAGGTGTTTGTCAAGCTGGACTTTGAGGCAGCAGCTTGACTATCTTTGTTCATAGTCTTCAACACCCCCTCGTAAGCTGGAACATGTATGTCATACCTTCCTAGCTTGGATTGTAGCTGCTGAAAAGGTCCAGGTGCCAAGGGTTTAGTCAATATATCAGCTACTTGAGAATGTGTGGATACAGGGAGCAAGTGAAGAGTGCCATTTTGAATTTTGTCTCGAACTAGATGGCAATCTATTTCGATATGCTTTGTACGCTCATGGAACACAGGATTAGCAGTTATATGAAAAGCTGATCTGTTGTCACAATATATGATAGCTGGTTTTGAAAAACAGATGTTCAAGTCTTTGAGCAAATATAGCAGTCATTGTGCCTCACAACTAGCTTGAGCAAGAGCTCTATATTCTGCCTCCGAAGAAGATCTTGAGGTTGTAGTTTATTTCTTGCTCTTCCATGAAACCAGTGACTCTCTTAAGAAGAAGCAAAAACCAGAGATGGATCTTTTGGTGTCAGGACAGGTCCCCAGTCTAAATCTGTGAATCCATTTAACTCAATTGCAGATGTGGATGGAAAGAACAAACCCTGCCCTGGTGAACCTATAATGTATCTGAGCACTCTAAGTGCTGCTTGGTGATGTTCAACAGTAGGACAATCCAAAAACTGACTCAAATTGCTGACAGCAAATGAGATGTCAGGCCTAGTGTGTGTGAGGTATAGCAATCTTACAATTAGTCGCCTATAAGCTGTTGGATCATGATATGCAGATCCTGAGCCTTTGTCCAGTTTTATCTTGCAATCCATTGGAGTTATGCATGGCTTAGCAGCCAGCATTCCTGTATCCTGAAGTAAGTCTAATGCATACTTCATTTGACACACATTAATTCCCTTTTGTGTTCTTGCTATCTCTAGGCCTAAGAAGTACTTTAACTGTCCGATATCTTTAATGCTAAATCTAGTGTCTAGGAGAGATTTCATCTGGTTTATCTCATCAATGTCAGTTCCTGTGAGAACTAAATCATCAACATAGACCAGGAATGTTGTGAAACCTGAATCCATAGATTTAGTAAAAAGTGAATAGTCAGATTTGGATTTGCTTGTAACCTGAACTGATCAAAACCTCTATCAATGTTGCATTCCATTGGCGACTTGCTTGTTTCAAGTCATAGAGTGACTTCTCTAACTTGCACACAAGTGAAAAATCTCTCAGTTTCAGTCCAGGTGGGGGGCACATGTACACTTCCTCACTCAAATCTCCATGGAGGAATGATGTGTTTACATCTAGCTGATGGAGATGCTATCCATTAATATAAGCTAGAGACATTAACACTCGAATTGTTGTCATCTTTGCCACAGGGCTGAAAGTTTCCAAGTTGTCAATGCCTTTAGTTTGGTTATATCCCTTTGCCACAAGTCTGGCTTTGTGCCTCTCCACAGATCCATCAGCCTTATGTTTTACTTTAAAAACCCACTTACATCCAATTGGATGTTTCCCTTTAGGTAGTGGAGTAATAATCCAAGTTTGATTCTTTACCAATGCCAACAATTCAGCATCAATTGCTTTCTGCCAACAATCATGGACAACTGCTTCTGCATAGGTGTTAGGCTCAACTGAAGAAGAAATGGCTAAGATGTGGTGTTTATGAGAAGGTGACAGTTTATCATAAGAGAGGTATTTAGAAATTGGATACCTTACTCTTGAAGTAACTGTTGCATATGAGGATCAAGCAAGAGTGCAATGGTAGTCTTGTAAGTATGTTGGTGTTTTTGTGTCTGCTTGACTGTCTCGGTGGTGGTTGAGCTTGGTTTTGTGAGTTACTGCTGGTGTTGGATTCGGGCATTTGTTGTGGTATGGTATCAGCCTAATCAGATTCAATAGGTGTGAATTGAGGTTGGTTTGAAAAATTTGAGTTAAATTATCTGGGATGTTAGAAGGAATGAAAATAGGTTGGAAATCATGGAAAGTGTCATGGTGGTATATAGGCATAACTGGTGTATGCATACTGTCAGACACAGGTGACTGAAGATTTCCATAAGGAAAAATATTTTCATGAAAAACTACATTTCTAGATATTAGTGTTTCCCTATTTTTGAGATCAAAAACCACATATCCTTTGGTTCCCTATTTGAAACCTAAGAATATGCACTTTCTAGCTCTTGGATCAAGCTTTTTCCCGTTGCCCTGTAAAGTACTAGCATAGCACAGGCTGCCAAAAACTTTTAGTGTTGATATGTCAGGGTGAGCATCATACAATGTAAAGTAAGGTGATTTAGTAGCTAGTGCAGAAGATGGTTGCCTATTAATCAAGAATATTGCATGTATCACTGCAAAACTCCAAAAACATTTAGGTAATGAGGCTTTGAAAAGAAGTGCTCTAGCTACTTGTAAAATATGTTGATGTTTTTTCTCCACAACTCCATTTTGTTGTGGAGTTTCTAAACAAGATGTATGATGTTCAATCCCTTTTGTTCTGTAAAACTCACGAAGAAGAAACTCTTTTCCATTATTTGTTCTAATGCATTTAATTTTGGTGTTAAACTGTGTTTCAATTAAAGAATAAAACCCTTGAATGTGTGTGTTAACTTCTGTTTTGGACTTCATTAAAATAAGCCAAGTGTATCTACTAAAATCATATACTATTGTAAGAAAATATCTATGGCCAAACATAGATGTTGAAAGATTTAAGGGAGAGAGAAGAGACAAAGATAGCATATTGGCTGTGTAAGAGAGGATTCTCATTCAGAATTTTTAGATTACTAATTACAATGCTAACTCATCTATTTATACACAAGGAACTAAGCTATCTATTAAGCTACTATTCTACAGCTAAGCTACAGCTTGCTACAGTTAATGCTTAACTTACAAATAACTGAAACTAACTACCATAACAGAAAATAACTAACAAAACTGAAAAAAGGTTAGATCCTGCTAGGTGTTTGTCAAGCTGAACTTTGAGGCAGCAACTTGACTATCTTTGTTCATAGTCTTCAACATTGTAAGGAATAGAAATTGGACCCAAAATGTCCATGTGTATTATTTCAAAAGGTTTAGATGTATGAATATTGCTATTACAAAAGGGCAAATGTTTATGTTTAGCTAAGGGACAAATCTCACAATGTTGTACTTTGTTTACAATATCAATGGAAGAATGGTTTTTTGCATAAGCACTAACATCTCATGGGATGGATGACCAAGCCAATTGTGCCTGAATTGAGAGTCTGATGCAGTCACGGTATTCACAGTAGGAAATGTTGAAACCAACACACTCAAAGAGGACATTGCATATAACCCATGTTGGAGCCTTGCTGCACCAATCATCTTCAAAGAGCTGGCATCTCTTATCTGACATGAAAGATTGGAAAAAGTCAATGTGCAAAATAGTGTAGAAGTAAGCTTAGAAACTGAAATTAGATTAAATCTAAAGTTAGGAATGTATAGGACATCTGAAAGATAAAGATCAGCAGAGAACATCATAGTTCCAGAAATTGTTGCTGTGACATGACCTCCATCAGGTAAGCTAACCAGAATTGGTCTAATTTTTCTGAAAGTTTGGAAACTTGACAAGGAATAACACACATGATCTGTGGCTCCTGTGTCAAGAATCCAAGATTTTTGGTCTCTGAAAATTGGTTAAGGCACATACTGTACCTGATGTCCTATGAATAGAAGAGTGGTTTGAAGAAGTGGTTATCTAGTTTGCAGCATGCAATTGTGGCCATGTAGAATGTTGTAATAGAGCCATCAATGCCTTATGTTGATCATTGGTTAGAGTCAAACTAGAACCTTCAACTCTATCCCTTTGAGAATGATGAGAGTGGTGTGAGGAGATGCTTCTTTCATCATCATCAGAAGTCATTTTCTCCTCCACAATGTAATTGTTTACTCCACTGTTCTTGAAGTAGTTAGGAGGGTATCCGTGCTTCTTGTAACAGGTGTCAACTGTATGACCTGACTTGTGGCAGAAAGTGCACATTTTTGTGCCTCTTCCTCCACTTCCTCTTCCACCAGAGAAGGACTTGCCCCCTCTGCCTTGATACCTCTCTCTTTGGCCACTAGAATCAATGATAATTGTCATCACTTTATGGTCATCAAGAATAGCTGTACTAGACTGTCTTTCTTGTTGAATTAACATATTAAAAACTTCATCAATGTCAGGCAAAGGCTTCATGAGCGTGATCTGAGATTTCACAGCTGAATACTGATCATTCAAGTTCTTTAAAAAATGAATAACATGATCTGTTGCTATATAGTCCTTGATTGTAGGAACAAGATTACAGGTACATTGAACAACACAGGTGCCATGATCGTTCATGTTAGAGTACAACCAACGTTCCTATTGCATTAATGGCTGCCCAGAACGACTCTATTGCATTTAATGAAGTTCTTCTTGAAGCCAACATCTAAGGTAATGTCTCTAATGGATCCTAAATGCTTGAAGACTATAAATACAGAAGTCATTGAAGATGAAGTATAGAGAATACACATAGCATTAAAGAGCCATTACTCTGCGCATTAATATCTTCATTCTTTCATTCTGTATTCTTTAATCATTTGAAGTAATTACACAGACTTTCCTAAGCTTTACATTTAAACCACTCTATGAGTGTTAGTGAAAGTTATGTCTGTCTGAAGTTGTATTTATTACAAACCAAATCTCTCAAACAAACCTGAGTGAGCCTGAAGAGGCTAAGTGTGCAAAGAATACTTGTCTTGAGCCTGAAGAGGATAGGTGTGCAAAGAATACTTGTCTTGGATCCTGAAGAGGCTAGGTGTGCAAACAATACTTAGAGTATGTAACTTGATCAGTTTAGTGGATAAATCTTGGTGCTGCCAAGGACTTGACGTAGCTCTTTGCTTTGAAGAGTGAACCAAGATAAATAACTATGTCAATCTCTCTTTCCTTATAACCTCTTTAGTTGATTTAGTTTTCTTATACGTTTATCAAGTGGTGTGTTTGCCAAAGTCACTGTTAAAATTTTATCAGATAGTTCACCTGTCTATCCTGTATCTTTCCACTCGTTTGAACCTAGATTCTGTATGCGAAAATATTTCAACTTTGTTTAAATCCTGATAAACACAATTCAACCCCCCCTTCTCGTGTTTATAGTTGTCTATTTCAGTTGGTATCAGATCTCAGCCTCTGGGTTGAGCATCTAACAGTGTAGAGGTAAAAGGTCCTGAAGAACAGACATGACTGCTGGAGCTAGTTCAAGTGGAAGTCACCAGACTGAAGGAGCTTCCTAACCAGACCTCCTTACTTCAATGGAGAAAACTACAACTATTGGAAAGATAGATTTCAATGGTTCATTCTATCTACAAACTATGATCTTTGGGATGTCATTACAGATGGTCCATTCATTCCCAATAATGATGAGAAACTGTCAAACCAAAAGCTCAGTGGACTACTGCAGAAAAGACAAAATGGGAGCTGAACCACAAAGCTAGATATAACATCATTTGTGCTCTCAGTCCTGAGGAGTTTGAGAAGGTATGTGCTTGTGACTCTGTCAAAGAAATATGAGACACTTTAGCTGTCACACATGAAGGAACAACCAAAGTCAAAGAGTCAAAGATTGTCATACTTGTCAGAAAGTATGAACTGTTTGTCATGGAGGAAGGAGAATCCGTTGCTCAAATGATAGGAAGATTTCAAACTATAGTCAACATTTTAAAATCTCCTGGAAAAGTCTATACCAATGCTGAGAAGGTTGGAAATATTCTGAGAAGTCTACCTAAACAGTGGAGACCTTTGGTCACTGCTATCTCTTAAGCCAAGGATCTCACTACCTTGACTATGGATGAACTTCTTGCAACACTCACTGTTCATGAGCAAGAACTTGGAGATGAAGTTGCACCAAATAAGGGCAAGTCAATTGCTCTGAAAGCTGATCAAAAGTCAGCAAAAGTTTCCAAGGCTCTAAAGGTAGACGAGTCATCTAGTGATGCTGACCTGTCTGAACACGAGGATTCTGAGAGTGATGAAGAATTGTCTCTCCTAACCAGTAAGATAAAGCTTCTCCTACAGAAAAAGAAGTTCAAGAGGGATAAGCCATTCAGAAGGTTCAACAAGGACAAGAATTTCAAAGAATCCACCTCAACAGACAAAAGTCCAATTGTTTACTATGAGTGCAAGAAGCCTAGTCACATCAAGGATGAATGTCCTCAAATCAAGAAGGTCCCTTTTAAGAAATTCTTCAAGAAGAAGAAGAAAGGAATGATGGCTACTTGGGAGGATCTGGAGTCTGTAACACCCCGATTTTTTCGCTTTCTAAGATCGGTATAAATATAAATAAACGTTTATATTTTTATCTAAAACTTAGAAATTGATTGTTGGAAAACGAAAGTCATATTCATATCATACTTATTTTTATAAGTATATGGTGAAATTTTTGGTTGAAAACTCAGACGGAACCTGGTCTGCGTTTCTACTGGCAGTAAGATTTTACTGATCAGAAAACCTAATTTTGACCCGAGAACGAAATGAATAGATTTTATATCTCATTTCCAACGACATAGATTATTTTGAAAATTTTCAAAATAAATAAGTTATTATACTCAATTCGGGCGTAAAACCCTAAATTGCGCAATCGAAGGAGTCGAGAACGGACGTGCAGAGACAAATCCCAACGTTTGATGCTGAGACCTCTTGCCACCTAGGATGGTGAGTCACATGGATGACTCACCCATGTCATGATTACTTTTTACAAAATATCTAGATATTTCTTTAAACTATTGTAAAGACTGTTTTGCCCTTGGACGATTTTACCCTTGAACTTTTATCGAAATGTCAAGTTTGCCCTACAATTTGTGGACAAAAATCAGCCACATCCTCACTCATTTCTCACCACATGTTGGTCATAATTGCTTCTTGGGAAATGACCATTTTGTCCTTATGTTGTCATAATACCACAAAAATGCCATTTTGTGAGATTACTACTTTGTCCTTGAATTTTGGTGTGTTGGACCCTTTTAACCCTCAAAGGCCACGACACTAAGCAGCCAAGAGGCCCATTTTCACTTCTATAAAAGGCCATCTTCATCTTCTCCATCAAGCTTTGCCATTTTTGCCATTAAAGCTCTAAGTACCATGGCTTGATTTTGTGATTTGAAGTCTTGATCATATTTTTCAATTCCTAGATCTAGAAACTTTGAAAATTCATAGAAAATCATAGAAAAATCCTTTTAAAGTGAAACCAATTTCTATGATCTTAGTATCCTCTCCATATTTAAGATCCAAGAGGATACATCAAACAAAAATTTTGTGCCCTTTTATTTTGTCAAGGCCGAACCCTAGTTTCTAGTGAGGGAGGACTTTGTTCATTTTGTTAACTAGTCTTATTTGATTCAATATTATAATTCATATATATGTTGAGTCCATGATTATTGAATCAAAATCAAATCTCTAAGCCATTATTTTACTCATGGCCGAAATTATTTCCTTGAGGAGTTGAAAGATTTTGTTTCATTTTTCAACTTATGATAACTTGTCTTAACTCTACACTACTCTAAGGTCATGGATCTAAGCGTATGTGAAATTTTGAAATCTCTAACTCAAATTTAGTGTCATGGCTGAATTAGGGTTTTTGGAAGATTGAAGTAGTTTATTTCAATCTTTGTATTCTGATCTTTGTTTTAGGGTTTTAAGTGATCAAGGATCACTAATCCAAGAGCTTAGGATTTTTGGAAATTTTTAGTTAATTAATTCCCACAAGGCCAAACCTAGAACATAGGAGCATAGGTGTATTTAGTGTTTGATTGATGATTATTTGTTGTGTTTTGATGAAGGGTAATTTGTTGTGTAAATCGTGTACGTGTGCTGTCAAGAAACCGGAGTGTCGGCGAACGAGTATCATAAGGAAAGATCTTCAAGAGGTAAGAGGGGATTGCCTGAGGGATTTTTCCGATGGCTACGTGCTATCAAGTTGTGAGTCTGTATTGATTATATGTGGTTGAGGTGTTTGTTGAAATTATTTTATGTCGTGCTATTTTATCTATGTTTATTTAATTTCAATTATGTATTATAGTGTTGTGATGCAAGATCTTCCTGGGTTAATTGATATAATGTTGTTGATGATTGTTGATGTTGTTGTGGATTGAATAGCCTAACAGTGGTCAGTGCTTAGCTAATAATGTTAATAATGAGGAATAATAAGGTTAAAGGTGTTAAATATGTTTTTAAGGGATAATGAGTTTTAAATTAATGAGAAATAGTAATATATAATATTACTTAGGGTTTAGTTAGTGGAAATTAAGAAAAAGTTGTAAATAATATTATTTTAAGGATTTTAGGGCTTAAGAGTGTTTTATGAGTTACAGTGAGGACGTAACCGTGAAAATATTTTAGCACTGCTAATTTTCACATAATGAATTTCTAAATATTAGAAAATGATGTTTTAAAAGAAAAAGTTTCAAAAATAATTTTATTACAGCGTTGGAAAATTTGTTTTACAACACAGTCATATTTTGACCGAAGAACGTTTTAAAACGACAAACAACGGACAATTCCGTCAATATTTACGAAAGTATTTTTAAAAAGAGTGAAATTGAGTAATATTGAGAATTTGTCTCAAATGAGGTTTCTATGTTCAAATTAATGAGATTTGAATAAAATGAGTTTTAAGGGATTTTTAACAAGTTTATAAACCGAATTTCCAACGTAAAAGGATTTTCGGTAAACAACGAGTTATTTTCATCAACTTGAATAAGTCGTACAGTTTTTTGAGTGTTAAACGAAAAATGGTGTACAAGTATTTTTAAGGTGTTATGAACATAGTGTTCTTTGGATTTGGTATCCTAATTAAGGTGTTAGGAACAAAAGGTTTTACATGCATTTTCTCGGTAGACATGTCTAAGGCGTGAATCTGGATATCTTAAGAGAGAAGATATTTCAAGAAGTCGAATCTGGATAGCTTAATGGTAAGATATTCAAGAAGGCAAATTCGAATCTGGGTATCTTAGTAGATAAGGTATTCAAGAAGCCGAATCTGTATAGCTTAATGGTAAGGTATTCAAGAAGGCGAAGGCGAAGTCAAATCTGGGTATCTTAGTAGATAAGGTATTCAAGAAGTCGAATCTGAATAGCTTAAATGGTAAGGTATTCAAGAAGGCGAAGGCGAATCTGGGCATATTGGAAGGCAAGGTATTCCAGAAGGCGAACCTGTATATACTAATGGAAAGGTATTCAAGAAGTCGTGCCCTATTTGGCAATCGAGCCTGATCAGCTCAGTTATTTGGTGTTTGTAGCTTCGGAGATTAAGTATGATTTTAGATGAAGCAGGTGCAGTGTTCATGCATAGTTTTCAAATGATGATGTTTGGGGTGTGAAACCCATTGGTAAACTATTTGCTTAAATATGAATGCTGATGTTGTTATGAACATGTATATGTTTATCTGTTCTCTTGTGTGTCGGGCATGTAGTTGTCGTGTTAAATCTATATATTGGTTTCTCACTCTTGCATATTTTATTGTTGGTTTCCCTATTTGTGGAATATATTCTATTTGAGTATAGGTGGATCTAGAGATGCCCCTGGTTCTCTCGAGGATCTTTAGGCCTGACCTTTAAAGCGACCGTGGAGTCGAGAATGACCTCTGGTGTCTTCTTAGTAGGTTTCGTATAGAGTGACCAACTCAACTAGGGCATTAGATTGGTTTATAATTTTATGTCTGGCTTTGGAGAGTCATACTTTTAAAGTAATGAGTCTTAAGTTTTCAATATTGTATAATGATATCTAATGTTGTTTCTTTCCCTAAAGGACCTATATGGATAAAGGTCTAGATGTGAAAAATAATATGATGTAGCATAGTTGTATGATGCCTTATATTGGTTTAAAGTTTTCTCTCTTTGCAGCGTTGGTCAGCCGTTAGGGTGTTCCCGGTAGTAAAGCCCGAAGGATAGGGTTGTAAATCCGTTGGTAAGCCAAGGTGGTCCCGGTGTCTGGTGAGAAATCTCTGTTTCTAATATAGGTACTAGATCATTTAGGTTCAGTTATCATGTCGAGCTTACTAAAGATGGTTTCTAGGAAAGGTAAAGAAAAAATAGATGAATTAGATAAACCCAGTACAAGTGAAAGTCTTAATTCATCATTAATTAATGAACAACAAATAATTCTACCTGATATTGAACAAAAATTACATAATTGGAGTATTCCTTCAATAAATATTTTTGAAATTTATAAAACTAAGTTAATGGACAAATTTAGAGCAGATTTTATAATTAAAACTGCTGAATATACGATTAAGGTAGATAAAACTCAAGAGATCTTAAACCTCTTGAATTTATCTATGTTAAAAGAACATAAACAAAAATATAGATTTTTGCATATTGGTTTAATTCAAGTTGCAATAAAACCTTTGCACAGATTAGGCATAGATACACCTGTGTGTGTATGCCTAAGAGATACTCGACCTGCCAGGTTCGAGGATCAAGTGCTTTCAATAATTGAGACCAATCTTCATGATGGTCCAACCTTTTTCAATAATTTTCCAAACTATACTATGTCTTTAGAAAGTTTGGGAAAAAAACATACATAATATCAAATTAGATATTAAAATAAAAGAAGGAATTTGGAATCCCAATTCCTATCCAATGGCAGTAATATACAAAATATATTACAAAGCCATGAAAACAAATATATCTCCAAAAGCATTAAATATTTCATCCAAAGAAGATACTTTTCTTTTACAAGTTAATCTTGAAAAATCAAATGCAGTAACACCTAAGAGACTCAACCACAATGAAGTCTCTAGGAATCTTGAATGGAATTTATAAGAGATTCTACCTCCTGAGGAGCCAGAACCTTCTCAAATGACAATACCAGTTGAATATGCATCTGGTAATGTTTCAATTAGTTTTGCACCATTTAGTAGAAGTAATTCTACTAGAACGTTTAGAACCCCATAAGGATCTAAACAAACTAATAATTCACGAAAATCAGTGGATTCATTTCATTCATTGAGATTAGCAGGAGTAAGAGATCATCCTGTTATTCCTCAACCCGAATACAGAGTTGAAACACCCCAAACTACTCAACCAGTAATTCAGAGAGAGTATCTGAAATAAATCAAAGTTTTGAGCCTCATAATCAATGTTTTGTTATCACAAAATTTTATATTGATAAACAAAAACTCCAAAAAGAATTTTTAAAACCTGAATATGAAAGTAAAAGAAAATGGTTTTTCTCCACTTTTACACAATCAGAGATAAAGCATTATAGGGAATCCTATTATGCTTATCTTGAGGAGGTAGAGGATGATAATTTTCCCTACTTCACGTGGTTTGAAAATCATTGTTTTCAAAATTTAGAACTAAAAACTTTGAATTCTGCGAAAAGAAGTTGGAAAACCACTAATGGTAAAGAGGTTATTTCAGTAATTCCTCCTTTGGAAGAAATAACTTTTCCAAATGTAGATAATATTGAAATAACGGCATCTCCTTTCAAAACTATGAAAGAGGATACCAAAACTTTGACCATTCAACAACCCAACAGAAATTATATTAAAAACATTCAACAGCAATTGAATTTTACAAATCAACTTTTATATCAAGTTGCTAATACTTCTGAAGAAAACGATTTACCCCCAAAAGAAGAAACTTCTAAAAATTTAGAAAAATCTTTAATAACTCCCTACAAGCTATCAGATTCCGAAAAACAATTCGATGATACAAATATTGATACAGTTAATAAAATAAAAAACACTTCAAGAACCTATCCCACATCGAGAAATTACTACCATAGACCCACTCTACCAGATATACAATTCGAAGATGCTCCACTTGATGTAGCAGCTCCATATAATGGAGAAGGCATAGTAGAATGGAATATAGATGGTTTCTCCGAACATCAAATAATGAGGAAATTAGAAGAAATGTCAATGGCAGCTACTGCCTTTAGGGCAAAAGGAAATAATGCCTTAAGTACGGTTAAAATATTAATCCAAGGTTTCACTGGAAGCCTCAAAGGATGGTGGGATAATAACTTAAGGGACACAGATAGGCAAACAATTCTTACTTTTATCAAAACCGAAGTAAGAAATAATGAACAAGGTGAACCCGAACCCATTCAAATTGAACAACAAGTTGAGGCACTAATTTTTGCAATTTCACAAGCACTCATTGGGGATGCCAATGTCTTTGCAGACAGATCCTTTGAAATCCTAAATAATCTTTATTGTCCAACCCTAGGCGAATTTAGGTGGTACGTACAAAGATAATTTTTTGGCAAAAATATATACCAGAACGGACTGTAGGCAGTCCTATTGAAAAGACAGATTCTTATTTGGACTTCCAAAGAATTTCGCCCAAAAAGTCAGAACACAGATAAAAACTGAACACCCAGATACACCATTGGAAGATTTAACATACAGAAGAATAATCTCAATAATAAACAAAACAGGTTTACAATTTTGTACAGATATTAAAATGCATAGGAAAGCCAAATTTGAAAGCAAAACAAATAGTAAAGAATTAGGAAATTTCTATGAACAATTTGGCTATGAAAAATTAACACCTCCTTCCAAACAAAGAAGGGCAAAACCTCAAAAATTTATAAATTATAAAAGATATAATAAAAAGGCACCAATAGAAAAAACAAATAAACCTTATAGAAAACCCTAAAGTAAAACTTTTTATAAATCTTTTAATAAGGGATTTGATAAAAACATTATTTTCTATAAATGTGGTCGAGCTGGACATATAGCGAAAAAATGTAGAGTAAAACAAAAAATAAAAGAACTTAAAATGGATGAAAAAATAAAAGAACAAATTACTAAAATATTGCTTTATGAAACAGAACCCTCAGATAATTTATCTTCTGAAGATGAACAAGAAATAATTTACCAGAATCAAGAAACCTCTTCTGATTTTGATATTGGTTGTTTAAGTTGTGGTTGTCTTGGAGACAACTGTGACTATAAATTCACAATTAATGTTATCTCTAAAGAAGCTAGAGTTCTATTTGATTTAATCGGTCAAATAGATGATCCACAAATTAAATTAGCCATGTTAGAAAAATACAAAGAATTGGAAAATCAAGAAATAACAACTAAAGAATTTTCCGGATATAATTTGAAAGATATATTAAATCAAGAAACATCATGTATTCAAGAACCAATAACACTCCCCTTTTTATATAAGGAGGTTAAGAATTTAAAGTCAGAAATTGCATATTTAAAAAACAAATATAAAATTTTGCAGCAAAATTTGGAAAAATCCTTGGGGAAGGGAAAGGCTAAGGCTATTTCAAACTCTTCCTCAACACATTTTGACGAAGATAATCTTGAAAAGGAATTTTATGAACTTTATAATAAAGAAGCAAATTTCTTTCTAAGGATAAAAACTCTGCAACAAAAATGGCATGTCAAAACAAATTTAAAGATTAAAAAGTCTTTTCACCAGCCATTTATTGCTTTGATAGATTCAGGGGCAGACCTAAACTGCATTCAAGAAGGTTTAATCCCCACACAATATTATCAAAAAACACTTCAAAATGGCTAGATGGACGCGGTTATTTTCAAGATGGACGCGCTTATCTTATGAACGCGAATTCTATAAGAATTATCAGAATCTTATTTCAAGAACCAGAATCAAGAAAAGTCAGAAGTTACTCTCTCAAGCAACCTCGGTTATCAGAACCAAAGACCAGTTAAAGAATGCTTCCAACATGTTTTATTCCCTAGTACCTGTGGTCCTTACACGAAAAGGGAATTGTACTCAGCAAAGTACAAAAAGCTCTCTACACAACTCTTATATGGCTGTATCACGATGCATAAAGCCATGATCCTTCATGTTAGAGTACAACCAACGTTCCTATTGCATTAATGGCTTCCCAGAACGACTCTATTGCATTTAATTAAGTTCTGCTTGAAGCCAACATCTGAGGGAATGTCTCTAACGGATCCTAAATGCTTGAAGACTATAAATACAGAAGTCATTGAAGATGAAGTATAGAGAATACACATAGCATTAAAGAGCCGTTACTCTGCGCATTAATATCTTCATTCTTTCATTCTATATTCTTCAGTCATTTGAAGTTATTACGCAGACTTTCCTTAGCTTTACATTTAAACCACTCTGAGTGTTAGTGAAAGTTCTGTCTGTCTGAAGTTATATTTATTACAAACCAAATCTCTCAAACAAACCTGAGTGAGCCTGAAGAGGCTAAGTGTGTAAAGAATACTTGTCTTGAGCCTGAAGATGCTAGGTGTGCAAAGAATACTTGTCTTGGAGCCTAAAGAGGCTAGGTGTGCAAACAATACTTAGAGTCTGTAACCTGATCAATTATAGTGGATAAATCTGGGTGCTGCCAAGGACTGGACGTAGCTCTTTGCTTTGAAGAGTGAACCAGGATAAATAACTGTGTCAATCTTTTTTTCCTTATAACCTCTTTAGATGCTTTAGTTTTCTTATACGTTTATCAAGTGATGTGTTTGCCAAAGTCACTGTTAAAATTTCATCAGATAGGTCACCTGATTGTCCTGTATCTTTCCACTCGTTTGAACCTAGCTTCTGTATGCCAAAAGATTTCAACTTTGTTTAAATTCTGATAAACACAATTCAACCCCCCTTCTCGTGCTTATAGTTGTCTATTTCACAAAGCTACGGCTAGCTACAATTAATGCTTAACTTACAAATAATTGAAACTAACTACCATAACATAAAATAATTAACAAAACTGAAAAAGGTTACATCCTGCTAGGTGTTTGTCAAGCTGGACTTTGAGGCAGCAAGTTCATAGTCTTCAACAAAAAGTAAATGAGAGATAGAGATAAATATATACGGTGTCCAAAATTTGTGTCCAAATAATACAACTCCATTAAAGAAGTGCCCAATTAAGGCTGAATAGGAGGGCCATATGATGCTGAAGACCAGAGTGGGACTGTAACGCATCGATTTGTGTCTTTCTGTAGTAGTAAATACATGTGTATATGTATTAATTTTTTATAAAATCCAGAGAGTGATTTTAAATAAACTAAAATCTTTTTCTTATGTTCTTTTATCGTAGGAAGTTACGGTTAAATTTTCGGTTGAAAATTCAGGCGAAAGTCGGTCTGTATTTTCACTGTCGGTACAAGTTTACTAAGAAGAAAACCTAATTTTGAACCGTGAACCAAACGGTTAGTGTTTTTGTGATGTTTTGTATGATATTGAAAATTTTCGAAAATTTGCGTTCGGAAATAAAATATAATTTTTATTCCAGGTGAAATACGATCGGAAACTTGAACCGGATACGCAATGGAGCAGAGTAGGGAGCACAAAAGTGATGAGGTGACATGTGAGACTGAGGTGACTTACTAGGGGGATAGCCTAAGTCACATCCTAAAAATTGGTCATGATGACACTTTTTGAATTATAACATATTATATGCTAAAAACTCATTTTTCTATCTCTTCTTCAACCAAACAAGGCATAAGCCAAAACTTGGCCATCAAGACTTGCTTCTCCCTCTCTCTTTCATGCCACTCTCACCTCTCCTTCTATAAATACCCACTTCATTTCATCTCTTCCATTTTTATTCTTCTTCTCCATTCTTACTTCAAAACTTCCAACACTTATAAAGTTTTCATTTTTACTTAGTTTCAGGCTTCAAGTTCTTCATTCTTTTTCTTTCTAGTTTCAAGGGTAACACTCTCATACTCTTCTATTTCAAGTTTTACACTTATTTAATGGGTTTACTTTATGCCTTCTTGAAATGTTCTTAAAGCTCTTTTAACTTCTAAAATCTCTAGAAAATGGTAGAAACTCTGTTTGAGTTGAAACCAATTTCTATGGACTTCTATTAATCTCTACTTTCATATTATAAGAGCTTGTATCAAACAAACATCTCTAACCTATTTTTCCAAGGATGGCCGAAACTATATATTAGTGGCCTAGGAAGTTTTGTTTCAACTTTTTGAAAGATGATCATGTATTTGAGCTTCTAGATACCTCTTGATCTTAAATCTAAAGTCTTGGAAAGTTTGAAAATTCCTAGCTTGTTGATCCCATGATGGCCGAACCTAGTAGGTTGTGGACCTAGGATATTTTGTTTTCATTTTCCAATATCATCATGGACTTGAGCTCCTTAATACATTTGGATGCTAAGTCTAAAAGAGTAGAAAGTTTAAAGATTTCTAGCCTATTTATCCTATGATGGTTGTGAACCTAGGATGTTTTGTTTTCATTTTCCAATATGATCATGGACTTGAGATCCTTAATACATTTGGATGCTAAGTCTAAAAGATTTGAAAGTTTAAAGATTTCTAGCCTATTTATCCTATGATGGTTGTGAACCTAGGATGTTTTGTTTTCATTTTCCAATATTACCACTTACTTGAGCTCCTTAATACATTTGGATGCTAAGTCTAAAGAGATTGGAAGGTTTAAAGATTTCTAGCCTATTTATCCTATGATGGTTGTGAACCTAGGATGTTTTGTTTTCATTTTCCAATATAAGCATGAATTTAGACTTCTTGGTATCTTTTAACGCTAAATCTAAGAGCTTAGAAGGGTTGGAAATTTCTACCCTACTTATACTAAAGAGGCTGAAACCCTAGGCATGGATTTAGTGGGATTTTGTTCTACCTTTGTAAAGTGAACCTTGGTTATGAACTCCTAACACTTAAGGATCCTTAATCCATGAGTTGTAATCTCTTTTGAACCTTTAACCCTATTTTATGCCATGGTCGAACCTATACTTTCTTGGTTTAGTGTTCTTGGTTAAATTTTAACTTGTGGTTTTGTGTTCATAAACCTAGACTTTCGTCGCGGGGTAGACGAGGACATTCGTAGTACACTTCCTCAAACATCACGTACCTTTACCTTCACAAAAGGTAAGAGGGAATAGCCTGAGGGATATTCAATAGCTTTGTGCATGTGTGTATGTGTTTTGCTCGATTTATTTGAATATTGTTATTAGATTGAAACAAAGTTTGAATGATTTGTATACTTGAACTGTTGTGATAACTGTTTGAAGTTGACCTTACTTGATTTAAAGTGTTGTGAATCATATATGTTATGAACTGTCATTAACTGTTATATTGTTGACTGAGATTATGATAATATTGATTGATGTCTGAAAAACCTGATGTTAGTCGGTGCTCAACTAATCATATGATTAAAATCCTAAATAAGCTTCAAAGAGAACTTTGAAAGTAATGGTATTCATTTTTAAAATGTTCTTTAGAAAAGTATGTGTTTTGGAAAGTAAGTGATCTTACTTGTATTTATTCCGGAAGGATCAAACTTTGGAACTTGTGTTAAATAATTTCAAGGAAATTATTTTCTTACAAACTAAGCTTTTGTACAAGAGAAAATCATTTAGAAAATATGTGTTTTTAGGGAAGGAAAAGCCTTTGGAAATATTTGACCTTAAATAGAGATGATTTTAAGAAATGGATTTCAAGAGAAAATGGATTTCTTATAATAGTTTACAAATGATTTTCCAATGAAAAGATTTCCTGTAAAGAAATACTTTCGAAAATATTCCGGTAACTTGGATGGGTTACGGAGGTTTTATTTTGGTATTTGATTTTCACTGATCGAAAAGTAAGAACAGGTGAAATCGAATCTAGTATACGAGACGTCGGAATACTAGTGTTCTGTAATTTACACATAGATCTTTGATCCATGTCACGTTGTTGTGGACTTTGTGTCCTAATTACGTTGTTGTGGACTGTGTGCCCTATTCACGTTGTTGTGGACTGTGTGGCCTAATCACATTGTGATAAGCGTTATTAAAGGTGAATGTTGTTTTCTATGACCACAAGTCTTGACTGGTGCATCGGTCTAAGGTGTTGTGATTGAGTACTCGGATTGCATGTCCTATGTTGATGTTGAGTAATTTCAAGTGATGAAAATTATGAATGGTCGTTAGTTTTGAGCTTCGATAACTATTGAGATTGAACACAAAGAAAACATCTTGAACGAATGTTTTTCTTCATGCATTTAGGCAGACGTGCCTCACAGGTTAGTCACTTCGGTGATGCCTAAGCAGGGGCTATTAGTCACTTAGGTGATGTCCAAACAGGGACTTTTAATCACTTTGGTGATGCCCAAGCAGAGGCCAAACAGGGACTTTAGTCACGACGGTGATGCCCTAGTGGGGGCTTGAGTTTGATCAACTCTTAGAAAGATGAAGGCATGTCATGAGATTAAGTTTATAGAGCCGGAATATTGAAGTGTCATGCATAATCTTTATAAAAACTGATTTTACGGGTATGACACCCATTGATATGATACTTGTTGTTTTATCTATTAATACTTGTTGTTTCACTATTGTTTATATTGATGACGTTTTGATTTTCTCTCAGTCCTTGGAACAACATTTCAAACATTTAACCATTTTCAAAGAAACAATAAAAAGAAATGGTATGGTAATATCAGCTAAAAAGATTAAATTGTTTCAAACAAAAATAAGATTTTTAGGACACGAAATATATCAAGGAACAATAACCCCAATTAGCAGAAGTATAGCTTTTGCTGATAATTTCCCAAATGAATTAACAGATAAAAAGCAATTACAAGGGTTTTTAGGATGTTTAAACTATGTTTGAGTTTATTCCTAACATTAGAATAAAGTGTAAACCTCTTTACTCTAGGCTTAGGAAAACCAAAAATCCTAAACCATGGTCTCCAGAGTTGTCTAAATTAATCTTAGAAATAAAAAAGGATGTCAAGTCGCTTCCTTGTTTAGGTATTCCACATCCCGATGTCAGTCTAATTGTTCAGACAGATGCATCAGAAAAAGGTTATGGTGGTATCCTACTCCAGATCCTTCCAAATATCAAAATTGAACAAGTTGTCAGATATCATTCAGGTCTTTGGATATCGTCTCAAGAAAAATATAGTACTATTAAAAAGGAGATTTTATCCATAGTACTATGTATTACAAAATTTCAAGATGATTTGATAAATAAAAGGTTCTTACTTAGAATTGATTGCAAAGCAGCTAAAGATGTTTTGGAAAAAGATGTTAAAAAATTAGTTTCCAAACATATTTTCGCCAGATGGCAAAGTTTACTTAGTTGTTTTGATTTTGAAATTGAATATTTAAAAGGTGATAACAATTTTATCCCTGATTTTCTAACCAGGGAATTTTTGCAAGGAACCAGTTCCAGATGAATACCCGATCCTGAGGGGGATCTATTAGAGGAGGAGCCGCTTCTTCCTCTCCTAATAAAAATACTTCCTCTCCAAATAAATCTAAAGAACTAACCCCTGATTCTTTTTCCCCTTCAGCCTCCCAAATAACCCAAAAGAACCTTCCTCCAATAAGCCCCACTAACCAAAATAAATTTGCACCATTAGAGGGTGAGCCACAAAATAAATTGGCCACTCAAAGAGAGCCTTTGGCATTCAAATTAAAACCATGTTGTAGAAGACACGCTCTAGTAGAGCAGGAATATGGTAACCCTGCTACAGACGAACCTTGGGATTTACTTAAGCAACTCATCCCAAGTGATTTTGGTTGGGTCCCCACAAGTGACGCCTCAAAAAACATAGCTTACTATCAATACATTCTGATTGACACCCAGTCAGTCAAAATAGAACAGAGTACAAACCCAAGTGCTCCGGATCTAATTGCCTATTCACAATGTAAAATAATGAAGGTCCTTACTCTTTCAGATTAGGGTCAAGGTCCTTTCAAACCCAAAAGATTCTCCAGGGTTTTTGACCCACCTGTTTATAACTATTGGGACTATCAGAGGGTGTGGGAATTAATTTTATTTCAGCCAAATCCGCATCATTCCTGGTATTTCAACTTCCTAAATTATCAAACTAGATACCCAAACTGGTTTATGGAATGGTTTTGGGAATATGGTCTCTCGACTGATATTCTCCCAAATTCACTTTTCCAAATTTACCATCAATACAAGCAATTAACCCCAGCAATACCAATTTTTAGGAAATTACTACATTTCTGTGCCCATTTCGGAATTGCGTGGTTACTTAAATTTAATTTTGAATACCACCTTCATTTACCCGAACCATTTCCTAAAAATATCTGTTCAGTCAACACCGTCTCCTGGTGGAAGAAATTTAACAAGAAGGTTGTTGAAACTAAATTTGTTTCCTGGAAAAATAAGATTGGTCGACAAAATAGAAGATGGGTTCCTCCAGCATTTGAACCCCCAAAGACTCCCCCTTCCCAATCAAAAGGGAAAGAAGAATTTGTTCATCTCAACCAATAACGCCCTATACAATTAATGTAAGTGCTTCCACTCCAGAAGAATACAACAAATTATTAAGAGAAGCCCTTTCATCTATAGGGTCTGATGAAGAACAAGATTTAGACGATTCAGTAACTGTAGGGTCTGATTATAACCCCTACTTGGAAAATAACGATCCAGACTTTGGATTCTTTGATCAATAACTCGGCAGAAGTTTGTCGCATCTCTCCAAATTCAAGATGGCCGACAAAGTCTCCACTCAGATATTCACTTTTATTAAAGCAAAAGTAAAATTGTTTGTCTTTATGTGCCGACAAAGATTTATGGCAGACAAAAAATAAAGAAGCTACAGTAAAAGCAAGTTCTGAAGTCAAAAGTTCAATAGTACCTGCTTTTCGGATTTTAAATATTTTCAAGTCCGTCCTCCTCGAAGGGTCTCACTCGCCTATTTAAGTGAATCTCCTCATTCATTCAAGGCAGACTTTCTTTTGGTTGCATATACTATTTAAGTTTTGTTGTAATCTTGTAGTGTAGAAGCTTTCAAAGCAAGGTTACTAAAGTTCACCAGTTGTTTGTAAGTTACTTTATTAATGTTTTGATAACCTCTTGTAATTTACTAACAGTTTTGAAATCGAACAAATTGTTAATTAATTCTATTTTTAACCTCTTGTAATTTACTATCAGTTTTGAAATCAAACAAATAGTTAATTAATTATATTTTTACATGTACTCTGATTCTCTATTTCATAACTATTCCACCTTACTAATCTTGAGATGTATATATATACATATATATATATATATATATATATATATATATATATATATATATATATATATATACACACCCGTGTACAAGTGACAGGGTTATGTTGGTTGAAGAAAATAAATTTTTTACCACTATTTTTGTATTAAGAAAAGTGTTATAAAAGATTATTCTCCGAAAGTAACCAGCGATTTATTATTTTATTTTCCACATTTTGGGTAACTAAGTGACCCTAAGGAGGGGTGTCGCATTTGTGGTATCAGAGCTGGTTGAGTCTTTCGGGAATGTTGGGGAATAGGTCTATTGTGTTGATGTTGTGTTTTCTCTGATTGAGAGTTGTTTGAATTACTTCTTAGAAGTAATGTGTGTTAATAAGTAAGTAAGCATTTCATTTTCTGGTTGCGGTCTAACTGATTCCATTTTATAAGTCAGTTATGGAACTAGCACCAGAATATGGACGTGGACGAGGACGTGGATGCGATCGTGGAAGGGGTCGTAGAGGTGGTCCCTTAGGTGGGCATGGCAATGCGAATGAGGACTACGATGGTGGAATAGACCATACTGCACAAGCAATGGATAACATTGCGACGGCTATTGCTATGCAAACGAAAGCTATGGCTGCTCAGACTCAGTAAGCTGCGGAAGGCAAGGCTTTGATTGCGTTTCGAATCCAAAATCCTTCACAGTTTGGTGTGGATGTTGATCATGAGAAAGCTGATTTATGGATTCAAGAGTTGGAGAAAATCTTTGAGTTGGTGGTCACGCTGGCAGAAGTTAGGGTTGCATATGATGTTTTCCTACTGATAGGAGATGCAGAGTATTGGTGGAAAGGTGCTCGACAGCTGCTGGAAGCTGATCATCAAGAAATTACTTGGGATGTGTTTAAAATCGTATTCCTGAACAAGTATTTTTCGGAGAGTGTTCGGATTGAGAAAGAACAAGAATTTCTGCATTTATATCAGAGAGATATGACTGTTGGGGAGTATGCAGCGAAGTTCGAGTCGCTTGCCAAATACTTCCGTTTCTTTCAAGCACAACCAAATGAAAGCTGGAAGTGTGAGAGGTTTGAGGCAGGTCTGAGGTTTGAGATTAAAGAATATGTTTTACCGTTGCAACTCAAATTTTCAATCTATAGTCGAGATGAGTCGAAAGATAGAGCAGATGAGGAATGGAAGAGGCAATAGAGGGAATGCTGGGGGACCGTGTCAATCCAAGAACCAGTACCAGAATCACAATCAGAACCAGGAGAGGAAGCCTTATTTTCGACCACTGGGAAATAACCAGAATCAACAACAATATCGTCCAAATAATTCTGAATCGGGAAGTGGTGGCCAGAAGAACCAAAACCAAAGCCAAATCAGAAGATGTTACCGATGTTGAGACCCAAAGCACATGACAGATACATGTCCCATACAAGGAGTTAAGTGTTACAACTGCAATCAAGTAGGACACTTAGCAAAGTATTGTAATTTACCAAATCGTAGATCGACTGTCAACAATACAAGGGCAACTAAACCAACGGCGAAGAGGAGAATTTACACTTTGAGCGGTGCTGAAGGAGATCACGACATAGATGGTAATATCTTAATTCTACTTTATGATTCGAGTGCGATGCATTATTTATTTATTTATTTCGATGGGTTGTGTGAAACTGTTGCAATTGCTTATTTCTTCATTTCTATATGATTTGATTGTTTCAAATCCGACTGCTAAGTCAGTTACTGTCAATTCCATTTGCTTAAACTATCCTGTTGTTGTCCGAAATAAATACTTTCTTGATGAAAGTGGTTTTTCGATGAGACTTAATCTAGTCACTTTTACTTTTGGTGGGAGTGATCCAGTCTGAATTCTTGTCGGACTGTTGTTCTTTTAAATCGTTGTTGCTAAAATTCTTGTGAAAGAATGAGCTTTATTAGATTCGAGTTGTAAATGTGTACCGATCATACATTTTTACACCCATGAACCTATTAGAGAATCTATTATGCACAGGGTATTCTTATATTCTTTTGAGATCGATGGAATCTTTCTATATACTTTTTTGGGAAAGTAAGATCTCAGGATCTTTCGATCTTGTCTAGATTCGTGTCGCGAAATTTCGAGGACGAAACTTTTTTAAGATGGGTAGTCTGTAACAACCCGATTTTTCCGCTTTCTAAGATCGGTATAAATATAAATAAATGTTTATATTTTTATCTAAAACTTAGAAATTGATTTTGGGAAAACTAAAGTCATATTCATATCATACTTATTTTTATAAGTATATGGTGAAATTTTTGGTTGAAAATTTAGACGGAACCTGTGACACCCTAACTCGGGTCATCACATGGTTACCCGTTTGCGGAAATAAAACTTAACTTGCTGGTTGCTTTCGGAAAATAATGTTTTCTCAATGTTTATCTTTTAAAAATATGGTGATAAATTTCTTCTTCTTTTTAACCTCAAAACAACAACAACGTAATCAGATCACACTTAAATACATAATGTATATAAGTCATACAACTATACTGCCTCATATGTTTTCACACCTAGATTATTATCAGTTTAATCTATTCTCAAAACATAATATAACACAATAGGACCTAAGCTGGTCGTAACTAACAGACACTACAATCGATAGAAGCAGCAACAGCATGCCCCGAACTAGACAGCCTTCTTCTTCTTGTAGACATCATACCCCTTGTGCGACTCTGATATGTTTGTAAGGGTGAGACGCCAATATATGGATTTAACACAATAACTAAATGCACGACACAAAAGAAGACACATGCACACATACATGTTTATAACAACATAAGAATCCATATTACAGCATACAGTTTATCAATGCGTTCCACACCCCAAACATCAACGTTGAAAAACTATGCATGAACACTTCAATACATCATCTAAACATCCACACTTAATCTCATGAGATATCCCAACCAGTAATGAGTTTATCAGACTCCAGGCACGCAGCCAGAACACCAGGCACACAGCCAGAACACAGGCATGCAGCCAGAACACCAGGCACACAGCCAGAATACAGGCACGCAGCCAGAACACCAGGCACACAGCCATAACATAACGGGCATGTCTGCCAAATGCATGCAAAAACACTCTGTTCATGACACTTTTCTTTGTGTTCGATCTTTCTTTGCCAAAGCTCAAAATGGCTTACGACTCACACAGTTTTAACATCTTTAAAACTTTCATTAAAACACAGGACCTCACAGTCCGAGTGCTGAATCACGACACCTCTCGACCGATACATCAGTCATAGGTTCGTGGTAATAGAAAACATCTTAAATGTTTAAACACATTATACACCCCGTATACAGTAGACACCAAATCTACAGGACCTCAAAGTCCAAAGGACCCCAAGTCTATAACAACAAAGAACCTTAGTACCCCGACGTCTCGGTTACGGTTGAATTAATTTTGCTTTCGAAAAACACTTTTCAAATGGGAAATTATTCAATAAAATCTTTAAATAATAAAACTTAGTTTCTACATGGTGAGTCACTTAAGATTTTAAACTTACTTAAAATACGAATTGTCATTTCAAGATACATGACGTCGACACTTTTCCAAATTTGCCGTCAATTATCACTTTTAAAGCTTTTTAAGTCAAAACTTAGCTTTTTTCACTTAAATAATTTTCTAAAATCATAATTAACGTATTTTCAACAATTAATTTCATAAAATAACTTTTTATAATATTGCAAAATTTCTTACGTGAAAATTAGCAGTGCAAAAATATTTTCACGGTTTCGCTCTCATTGTGACTCATAATTCATTTTTTCAATACTAAATTATTAAAATAATAATATTTCTCAAAACTCATTATTTTTCCAAAACAATATTTTCCACCACTTTTATATCCCAACATTTCCCATAAAACATTGAATATAATTTACACAGCTTATTAAAGCTTTTATCTGATTAATCGGTTGTGCACTGACTGTAACACCCCCCTTGGGCATTACTTTGTAAACACGTGCGGAAATAAATTAAAAGATAATTTGCTGGTGCTTTCGGAAAATAATTTATATAAGTACATGAGTGTCTGAAATTGGGTATAAAAATTTTGTCACGACTCCACACCTAAACCTTGATCGGCACACAGACTTACTATCGTAGCCTGACAAGCCTATTTAATTTAAAGAATATACTTGAATAAGAGTTGGTATTTTTACAAAAATTTTGACAGAGCCTCCTCTGTAATTCGGACATCCCAGGTAAAAGAACGCCTGCTAAAATAATTACATTTTCACTCCAGAATTCCAGTTACACCAAATTCAACCAGGCAGCAATATATAAAAATAATAGTTATAACCATAAGCTTTATAAGACCAAAAGGAACAGCTTAGATTTTCATTCAAAATATATGCTCTCCGAGCCATAAACATTCCATTTTAAAATAAAGGCTCTCTGAGCCATACTCATACACACTATCAAAAATAATCTAAGTCTCAAACCCTAAGCTGGTCATCCTAAAAGTTATTCCTGAGGAAAACTCACGTGATCACTCCACGATCAAGTACTTCATCAAACCACCAGATCTAAGTCTCTGAGTGACTTATGGAGACTCCTCAGCACCATCTGTACTAAAATACCCAGGGTACAATAGCAAACCAGAAGAAACCTGATATATTTGTAAGGGTGAGACTCCAATATATGGATTTAACGCAATAACTAAATGCGCGATACAAAAGAAGGCACATACACAATTTCATGTTCATAACAACATAAGCATCAACATTATAGCGTACAGTTTATCAATGGGTTTCACACCCCAAACATCACCCTTGGAAAACTATGCATGAACACTTCAAAACATCATCTAAACATTCATACCTAATCTCATGAGATATCTCCAACATCGTGATGAGTTGATCATACTCGATAGTTACAGGCACACAGCCACAGACATGTAGTCACAGACACGCAGTCACAGGCACACAGCCAAAACCCATCACACGCTGTCCAACATCGTGGCACAGGTGTCACAACGTAGATGGGACCTCATTGTCCACCAGGCACAATAAGAACATCTTTATGATCTACCATGACGCGGCAAGGTAATCACTCGTTTGATCATGGCACGTCTGTCAAATGCATGCAAGAAAAACATTTTATTCTCAACATTTTTCTTTGTGTTATATCTTCATTTGTCAAAGCTCTCAAAATCTTTCGACCCATCATCGTTTTTAAACATCAAAGCTCTCAAAAGCATCATCGTTTTCAACATCGAATGCTCTCAAAAGCATCATCGTTTTCAACATTGAATGCTCTAAAAAGCATCATCGTTTTAAACATCTTTACAACTTTTATTAACAACACAGCTCAATCACGAAGCCCCTAGACCGTTGCAATCAGTCTTAGGTTCGTGGTAATAGAAAACATCTTAAATGCTTCAATACGGTATACACCACGTATATGGTACAGGACCTCAAAGTCCAAAGGACCACATGTCCATAACAACACAGAACCTTAGTACCCCGACGTCTCGGTTACTAAGTTCAACAACACTTTAAACAAGGTTGAATTAGTTTTGCTTTCGAGAAATCTTTTCAAATGGGAAATTCTTCAATAAAATCTTTAAATAATAAAACTTAGTTTTCACAAAGGAGAGTCACTTGAGGTTTTAAACTTACTTAAAATATGTACTACCGTTTCAAAACACTTGCCTTCTACACTTTTCCAAATCTGCCATCAACTATCACTTTTAAAGCTTTTTAAGCCAAAACTTAGCTTTTTCCCACTTAAACAATTTTCTAAAATCATAATTAAATTATTTTCAACAATTATTTTCATAAAATAACTTTGTATAATATTTCAGACTTTCTTACATAAAAATTAGCAGTACAAAAATGTTTTCACAATTTCGCTCTCATTGTGACTCATAAATTACTTTTACACTAATTAATCATTAAAATAATACTATTTCTCAAAATTCATTATTTTTCCAAAATAATATTTTCCACCACTATTATATTCCAACATTTCCCATAAAACATTGACTATAATCTACACAGCTTATTAAAGCTTTTATCTGATTAATCGGTTGTGCACTGACCACTGTCAGGCTTCTCAAACAACACTCACAAGCACATTTAACAACAGTTATCAGAATTATATCACCAGGCAGATCATGCATCATAGCAATATAATATACACTACCGATAATCAAATAATTTAAAAGCAGATCAGACACCGATACTCAGATAAACAACACAATGTAAACCACATAAACAGATAACCACAACCACATAAATTATACAAACTACACTAAAAGCAAATGGTTATTGAGAAAAATCCCTCAGGTAAGCTCCCCTTACCTTTGAAGACAAATAAAGGATCCTCGTCTTAATGCTCACGTTATCTCATATCTACTCCATCAAGCAAGCATAGCCGGGTCAAACGTCTCAAAGAGGGAATCCAACAACGCGCAACAACCAGAAATCAAGAAATCAATTACACATGACCAAACACACATTCTAATTTGATCTAAACACTTTATCTTATTACCAAACAAGGTTATTTTCAAAGAAAATCATGTTTGGAGCTTACGCTTCACAATACCCTTTGAGGAAACTTTGTTTTGATTAAAGGATCATGAAAGAGAACTTGGGAATCATCAATTAAGAGTCCTAATTGCACTAAATCATAATTAATTTCACAAAAACATAACCAAATTCAAATAAAATCAAATTGGGGTTTAGGGCTCCTAAATACAATTTGGGGAAAACTCATTTAACTAAAGAATAATGAAATTGGTTTAGGGAAACACTAATTCACAGTCCCAATTTCATAAAACAAACTTAAATTTTAAGATTAAAATCTGAAATCAAAGGGTTAGGGTTTCAAAATCAATTTGGTGGTTTTGAACCTAAGCAAAATAGATGGGGTTTTCACTTACCCAAGGAAGAAGATGAACTTCAAGGTGGTGCTGTGGTGGTTGTAGCTGGCGGCAATGGGCGGTTGGATGATTTCTGGAGTAAACAAGAACCAAAAGAGAGGATTAGACCAAAGGAGAATAAGATGGAGCTCAAGACAACTCACATGGTGAAAACCACCATGGAGGCGGCGGCGCACAGTGCTTACCGCGGTGGAGAGAGGCGGTTTCGCCACCAGAGAGCGCAACAGTGGCGAGGACCGCGTGCAGGGACGCGATCTTCGTCCTTCCATCTCGAGCGGCGGCCGGCGGCGGTCTGAGTAGAGCGGCGCGACTTGAAGGAAGGAAGGAGGTAGAAGATGAAGTTGGGGAGAAGTAAGAAGAAGATGGAGTCAGGAGGGAGAAGAAGCAGAGAAAGAAAAGAGAAAATAAGGGGGAGGGCGTCGAGACAGAGAGAGAGAGAATGAGAAAGTTAAGTTTTTAAACTAATTCTTTAGTAATAGGTACAAAATGAGTGATAAATATTAGGCCTAAAATAAACATATTTTTACATTTTGGAATCTAAAAATAAAGATTGATAGATATATGATTTCGAAATTCAAATTAGAGTAAAGATTAATAGTTGAACTGATCAACTAAGAAAATACTCAGTCCAAAATTTAATCTCTGCTTAAGGTCAAACCAGTTTATTTTCAACTCTAAAATTAAATAGAATGAGAATATGAAAATGCTTTTCTCTTAATCATATTATTTAAAATATTTTTCTGTACTGGTAATAATAGTGACAATAATGTAAATTATTGTCTAGTAAGCGTGCATTCACTGAAATAAGTCAGTGTTAACGCACCCAATAAAATAATTTGAAGAGAGTAATTTAATTACTCAAACTAAACCACATAACAAAATAATCTTAAACATCCAAATAAAATAATTAATCGTATGTGTAAAAACTAGGGTGTTACACTGACCACCGTCAGGCTTCTCAAAAAACATTCAACAACGTCATCAGAATTATATCACCAGGCAGATCATGCATCATAGCAATATAATATACCACTGCAGATAATTAAATGAATTAAAAGCAGATCAATCACCGATACACAGATAAACAACACAATGTAAACAACATAAACAGATAACCACAACCACATATAAATTATACAGACTACACTAAAAGCAAATGGTTATTGAGAAAAATCCCTCAGGTAAGCTCCCCTTACCTCTCGAAGATTCACAACAAGTTGGATTTAATTCGTCGGAAGCCGGAAACTCACGTACATCGCTTTATACTTAACCTTCAACAATACAACCAGACAACCACATAAATAAACAATCACAAAACATCAAAATCCTCCTATGTTGGTCACGGCCTCATAGTGTTTAAGGACTAAACAAACTCCAAAGTTGTTTAAGTCATGGATTAATGATTCTAGAATACTTAAAGAAATGGATTAAGGCTACACCACAAAGTTAAGAATCAAAACCATCCTAACCCTCTAAATGGTAGATTCGGCCAAGACATGTTCATAAGTCTAGGGTTTTTAGTTTAATGAACCAACTAGGATTCAACAAGTATACAAGTATGTATGATGAAAGACATGATCATACATCAAAAGCAAGAACAAAAACTCCATCCATCCTTTCCTCTAGGATTCGACCAAGATGGGTTTCAAGAGAGGAAAATTTTTGATCATCACATGCTCTTAGATACAGACAATATACAAGATTATAAGAACATAGGAAGTGGTTTCAACATCATGAGATTTTTCTAGAATTTGTTATGAAATTTCAAAGTTCTAGATCTAGAAACTTAAAAGTGATGAACATAGATGAAATAGACTTTGAATCATGAAACTTATTGAAGAACATAGACATGATTAGGGAAGGAGAATAGGATTCACCTCTTGAAGTTCAAAGACAAGTGAAAATCCAAGAACTTGCTTCATAAAGTGATGGTATGAACTTAGAACTTTTGAGTGGTTTTTGTGCAAAGTGTAAAAATGGCAAATAATGAAGTGAAGGTATGTTTTTAAAGATGTGGGCTGCGCCACTTTTGAGGGACCAAGTAGAAAGGAGGTGGCTTCTCCAGGGATTTAGGTGCAATTAATTCCTAGGGACCATTTTGCAAAAATTCCAAAAGTATAAGGACTATTTTGAAAATTGCCAATAGTGTGGAATGATGACCATGTGCAACATTTAATGTGTTCACATTGTGACTCATCTTTTGAATTATCTTGAAGCTTTTTAAGAAAAATCTAGAATGCTTTGGAGCTTTTGAGATAAGTTTAGTACTTTGGAGAATATTGGAGAATAGTGTGGAATGTTCAAGAATGAACTTGGCTCATCCAAGTTAAGGGCAGCCACCATTCCTCCTAGGGCTTGCGCATGGGACATGGAGTTTTGGGCTTGGATTCAATTGTTTTGACCCACCAAAATGCTTAAGGCATAAACATAATCTAGGAAACTTATACGATTTCAAATGGGCTTCATGAAATTTAATCCATGGATAAGGAATTTGGGTCTCACGGCCACGACCCTCTAATGGGTTTGGAGCAAAGATTCTGGCCCAATTCACTTGGAAAAACATAGAAACTAACTTAGGGACCAAAGTGCAATTAAGAGAAAGTTCAAGGACTTAAGTGCAAAATCCATAAATTGCCACTTTGACTTGTAGAATCTTCTAGACTCAAAAGTGTGACTCATTCCCATGAATCATCTCAAAATTCTAAAATAACCTCTTTATGGACCCTTGGAAACTTTGAAATCCACTATGTGGTTCGCCCGATTACGTATTTCGCCCGTAAAACGTATATTATTTCATTTTTTTATGAAATAATTCTAAAAATACAGAATTGTAGGAAATAAAATAAAAATCTTAAGTCTTTCGTTCACGAGTAAAAATTAGGTCATTTGAGCAGTATAATTATATTGTCAATGAAATTCGCGGGCCGGGATTCTCCTGACTTTTCAACCTAAATTTTTATCGTAATTCTCTATGGTAAAATAGAGTGTAAATAAGGTTTTGGAATAATTAAAATAATTTTATAAGTCTCAGATAAAAATATAAACGTAATTATATAAATTTCTGATATTAGAAAACAGCGAAAAGTCGGGCTGTTACAGAACCCGGTCTGCGTTTTTACTGGCAGTAAGATTTTACTAATCAGAAAACCTAATTTTGACCTGAGAACGAAATGAATAGATTTTATATCTCATTTCCAACGATATAGGTTATATTGAAAATTTTCAAAATAAACAAGTTATTATACTCGATTCGAGCGTAAAACCCTAAATTGCGTAATCGACTTAGTCGAGAACGGACGTGCAGAGACAAAACCCGACGTCGGATGCTGAGACCTCTTGCCACCTAGGATGGCGAGTCACATGGATGACTCACCCATGTCATGATTACTTTTTACAAAATATATAGATATTTCTTTAAACTAGTGTAAAGACTGTTTTGCCCTTAGACTATTTTACCCTTGAACTTTCATCGAAATGACAAGTTTTCCACACAATTTGTGGAGACAAATCAGCCACATCCTCACTCATTTCTCACCACATGTTGGTCATAATTGCTTCTTGGGAAATGACCATTTTGTCCTTATGTTGTCATAATACCACAAAAATGTCATTTTGTAAGATTACTACTTTGTCCTTGAATTTTTATGTGTTGTACCATTTTACCCCTCAAAGGCCACGACCCTAGTCAGCCAAGAGGCCCATTTTCACTTCTATAAAAGGCCATCTTCATCTTCTCCATCAAGCTTTGCCATTTTTGCCATTAAAGCTCTAAGTACCATGGCTTGATTTTGTGAAGGAAGAAGGTGATTCCTTGCCCATTTTTCATTTCCAAGAGGTATACCATGATTCTATCACTCAATCATCATCATGTTCTTCATTGATTTTTGTGATTTGAAGTCTTGATCATATTTTTCAATTCCTAGATCTAGAAACTTTGAAAATTCATAGAAAATCATAGAAAAATCCTTTTAAAGTGAAACCAATTTCTATGATCTTAGTATCCTCTCCATATTTAAGATCCAAGAGGATACATCAAACAAAAATTTCATTCCATTTTATTTTGTCAAGGACGAACCCTAGTTTCTAGTGGGGGAGGACTTTGTTCATTTTGTTAACTAGTTTTACTTGATTCAATCTTATAATTCATATATATGTTGAGTCCATGATTATTGAATCAAAATCAAATCTCTAAGCCATTATTTTACTCATGGCCGAAATTATTTCCTTGAGGAGTTGAAAGATTTTGTTTCATTTTTCAACTTATGATAACTTGTCTTAACTCTACACTACTCTAAGGTCATGGATCTAAGCGTATGTGAAATTTTGAAATCTCTAACTCAAATTTAGTGTCATGGCTGAATTAGGGTTTTTGGAAGATTGAAGTATTTTATTTCAATCTTTGTATTCTAATCTTTGTTTTAGGGTTTTAAGTGATCAAGGATCACTAATCCAAGAGCATAGGATTTATGGAAATTTTTAGCTAATTAATTCCCACATGGCCAAACCTAGCATATAGGAGCATAGGTGTATTTAGTGTTTGATTGATGATTATTTGTTGTGTTTTGATGAAGGGTAATTTGTTGTGTAAATCGTGTACGTGTGCTGTCAAGAAACCGGAGTGTCGGCGAACGAGTATCATAAGGAAAGATCTTCAAGAGGTAAGAGGGGATTGCCTGAGGGATTTTTCCGATGGCTACGTGCTATCAAGTTGTGAGTCTGTATTGATTATATGTGGTTGAGGTGTTTGTTGACATTATTTTATGTCGTGCTATTTTATCTATGTTTATTTAATTGCAATTATGTATTATAGTGTTGTGATGCAAGATCTTCCTGGGTTAATTGATATAATGTTGTTGATGATTGTTGATGTTGTTGTGGATTGAATAGCCTGAAACTGGTCAGTGCTTAGTTAATAATGTTAATAATGAGGAATAATAAGGTTAAAGGTGTTAAAAATGTTTTTAAGGGATAATGAGTTTTAAATTAATGAGAAATAGTAATATATAATATTACTTAGGGTTTAGTTAGTGGAAAATAAGAAAAAGTTGTAAATAATATTATTTTAAGGATTTTACGGCTTAAGAGTGTTTTATGAGTTACAGTGAGGACGTAACCGTGAAAATATTTTAGCACTGCTAATTTTCACATAATGAATTTCTAAATATTAGAAAATGATGTTTTAAAAGAAAAAGTTTCAAAAATAATTTTATTACAGCATTGGAAAAATTGTTTTACGACACAAAGTCATATTTTGACCGGAAAATGTTTTAAAACGGCAAACAATGGACAATTCCGTCAATATTTACGAAAGTATTTTTAAAAAGGGTAAAATTAAGTAATACTGAGAATTTGTCTCAAATGAGGTTTCTAAGTTCAAATTAATGAGATTTGAATAAAATGAGTTTTAAGGGATTTTTAACAAGTTTATAAAACGAAATTCCAACGTAAAAGGATTTTCGGTAAACAACGAGTTATTTTCATCAACTTGAATAAGTTGTACAGTTTTTTTTGTGTTAATCGAAAAATGGTGTATAAGTATTTTTAAGGTGTTATGAACATAGTGTTCTTTGGATTTGGTATCCTGTGTTACGAACAAAAGGTTTTACATGCATTTTCTTGGTAGACATGTCTAAGACGTGAATCTGGATATCTTAAGAGAGAAGATATTTCAAGAAGTCGAATCTGGATAGCTTAATGGTAAGGTATTCAAGAAGGCGAAGGCGAAGTCGAATCTGGGTATCTTAGTAGATAAGGTATTCAAGAAGTCAAATCTGGATAGCTTAATGGTAAGGTATTCAAGAAGGCGAAGGCGAAGTCGAATCTGGGTATCTTAGTAGATAAGGTATTCAAGAAGTCGAATCTGGATAGCTTAAAGGGTAAGGTTTTCAAGAAGGCGAAGGCGAATCTGGGCATCTTGGAAGACAAGGTATTCCAGAAGGCGAACCTGTATATACTAATGGAAAGGTATTCAAGAAGTTGTGCCCTATTTGGCAATCAAGCCTGATCAGCTCAGTTATTTGGTGTTTGTAGCTTCAGAGATTAAGTATGATTTTAGATGATGCAGGTGCAGTGTTCATGCATAGTTTTCAAATGATGATGTTTGGGGTGTGAAACCCATCGGTAAACTATTTGCTTAAATATGAATGCTGATGTTGTTATGAACATGTATATGTTTATCTGTTCTCTTGTGTGTCGGGCATGTAGTTGTCGTGTTAAATCCATATATTGGTTTCTCACGCTTGCATATTTTCTTGTTGGTTTCCCTATTTGTGGAATATATTCTATTTGAGTATAGGTGGACCTAAAGATGCCCCTGGTTCTTTCGAGGATCTTTAGGCCTGACCTTTAAAGCGACCGTGGAGTCGAGAATGTCCTCTGGTGTCTTCTAAGTAGGTGTCGTATAGAGTCAACTAGGGCATTAGATTGGTTTATAATTTTATGTCTGGCTTTGGAGAGCCATACTTTTAAAGTAATGAGTCTTATGTTTTCAATAATGTATAATGATATCTAATGTTGTTTCTTTCCCTAAAGGACCTATATGGATAAAGGTCTAGATGTGAAAATAATATGATGTAGCGTAGTTGTATGATGCCTTATGTATATATATAAATATATATATATATATATATATATATATATATATATATATATATATATACATACCCGTGTACGGTTATATGTGTGACAGGGTTATGTATGTTGAAGAAAAGAAAATTTTTTACCACTATTTTTGTATTAAGAAAAGTGTTATAAAAGATTATTCTCCGAAAGTAATCGACAATTTATTATTTTATTTTCTGCATTTTGGGTAACTATGTGATGACCCTAAGGAGGGGTGTCGCAGAGTCAACATCTTCTGATGAAGAAACCGAGGAAGGAGCCAATCTCTGTTTGATGGCCAATACTAACTCAGACTCAGACGATGAGGTACATCCTGACTATGAGGAATTACTTCATGCCTATGAGAAGTAACTAGAGGAATCCAACTGCTTATCTAAGGCCTTCAAATCCATCAAGAGAGAGTATGTAAAGCTCACCAGTGAGAATAAACAGAAATCTCAAGAGTGTGAGAAGCTGGCTAAAGAGAACATTGAGCTGAAGACTGAAAAGTCTAATAAAGCTAAGATCTCAAGTGAAACATCACCATCTGAAGAAGTTGAAAAACTTCAACAGAAAGTGGAAGACCTCACATCTGATCTTGCCAAATTTGTTAATGGTAGAGATAATCTGACTAAGCTACTTGGCTGTCAGAGGCACTCTCTTAACAAAGAAGGTATTGGATATGTCCGTCAAACACATCATAAAGTATCAACTAAAGCTTCTACAGTATCTGTTAAGTCAACTGTAACCAAGTCTACACCTGTTTGTAACTTCTATTGAAAAACTGGACATGTTATGTCTAAGTGTATCCATAAGAAGAGAAGGAAGTCTTCACAGACTCCTAGAACTAACAGAAAAGGACCCTGAAAAATATGGGTACCTAAAGATCAAATAATTTTTGTTACAGATGTCCTCAACAGGACAAAGAAAACACCACTGTTGGTACCTGGACAGTGGCTGCTCGCGTCATATGACAGGAGAAAGGTCTATGTTCCTAGACCTCCAACTTAAGAAAGGAGGACACGTTGCCTTCGGAGGGAATCAGAAAGGGAAAGTTATAGGAATTGGTACTATTGATGGTAAATGTAACACCCCCACTAGGTATTACTACGTAACACATGCGGAATTTAAATTAAAAAGATAATTTACTGGTTTCTTTCGGAAAATAATTTATATAAGTACATAAGCGTCTGAAATTGGGTATAAAAAAATTTGTCACGACTCCAAACCTAAGCCTTGATCGGCACACTGGTTTACAATCCTAGCCTGACAAGTCTATTTAATTCAGAGATATACTTGAATAAAAGCTAGTATTTTTACAAAAATTTCGACAGAGTCTCCTCTGTAATTCGAACATCCCAGGTAAAAGGACACATGCTAAAATAATTACATTTTCATTCCAGAATTCCAGTTACACCAAATACCACCAGGCAGTAATATGCTAAAAATAGTTACATCAATAAGTTATACATGACCAAAAGGAAAACTTAGGTTTTCATTTAAAAGAGATGCTCTCTGAGCCATAAACATTCCATTTTAATATAAAGACTCTCTGAGCCATACTCATACATACTTATCAAAAATCTAAGTCTCAAACCCTAAGCTGTTCGTTCTAAAAATTATTCATGAGGAAAACTCACGTGGTCATTCCACAATCAAATACTTTATCAAACAACTAGATCTAAGTCTCCGAGTGACTTAGGAAGACTCCTCTGCACTGTCTATACTAAAGTACCCAGGGTACAATAGCGAACCAGAAGAAACTTGATATATCTGTAAGGGTGAGATATCGACAAATGGATATATCACACAACAACCATATACACGATACATACATCACCTCAGCACATTAACATTTAATCATTATTCAGAGATAAAATGACAAGTGTTATATCATTGGGTCTCATACCCGAACGATCAGTTTTATAAAGAGAATGCATGACACTTCAATAATTAGGCTCTAAACTTAATCTCATGAGATACCAACACCATTTTATCATTAAGAAAGAAAGAGTTGATCAGGCTCATACGCCTCATTTGGCAAGTTGTCTCCATCACCTCATGCGCCCGGATCAACATCGTCACGAATCCCTTATAACAGCCATTCGGATGTATACCTCATTGAATACCACATCTTAAGAGGATATTCGGATAACTCAAGCACGTCTGCTAAGGGGGAAATGCATATGAATAAAAGACTTTTCGTTATAGAGTCTTTTCTTTGTGTTCACTCTTTTCCATTGTCGAAGCCCAAAGCTAACGACTATTCACAATTTTCATTACTTGAAAATCAATAACACAGGACATGCAGTCCAAGTGCTCAATCACAACACCTTAGATCGATGCCGCAGTCCGAGGTTGTGGTCGTAGAACAATTATAATTTTATCCATGTTTTATTTCAACATGATAAGGACTCCTAGTCCATAACAACGAAATTAGGACACACGGTCCTCAATTCCAAAATCAGGACTCCTAGCCCATAATATCACGATTGGGACCCTTGGTCCATAATTCTTGACACGGATCCTAGATCACGTGCATACAACTGAATACTAGAGGCGACGTCTCACGAACTAGTATTCTCTTTCACATGTGCTTACTTTTTGCTCAGTGAAAATCAAAACCAAAACAAAACCTCGGTCACTTATCCAAGTAACCGGAACGTTTCTAAATCATTTAGGAGTTCCTTTGCAAAATATTTTCTAAAACATTTAGGAAATTCGTTTGTTTTTTAAATTCCTTGATGGAATAAAGTCAAATATTTTCAAAGGGTCTTTCCTTCATAAAACACACCGTTCGAAAAGGTTTTCTCTCGTACAAAACTTTTGATCATAAAAATGTAGTTTCCTTCAACTCAAAATCACTTCAACATTTTTCTGAAAACAAATATCTTATTCTTCTGAAGTAAGCACTTTAAACAAGGAACTTTTATAAGTGAACCCAAAACTTTCAAAGTTATATTCAAGGCTTATTAAGGCTTTTAATCCTTATAGTCATTGGGCACAGACTCAAGTCCGGCTTCTCAAACTTCAATCAACAGTAATATATTCACAACAACAATAATATCACAGTTAACGACAATTCATCACATATATATAATTCATAACACTTTAAAGCAAGAAATTTTCAACTTCAAGTAATAACCACAATAGTTCAAGTGAACAAGTTATTCAAGTATTGGCTCAATATCACAATAATATTCACAACACTCAATTACACACATACACACATGCAAATAGTTATTGAATATCCCTAGGCAAGCTCCCCTTACCGTTGAAGACAAGTAAAGGATCCTCGTCTTAATGCTCACGTTAGCTCCAAGAGTGCAAACTTTACTCCACCAAGTAAGCATAGCCGTGTTCAACATCACAGAGACACAAACCAAGCATGATAACAAACAAATAAATTCACCAATCCAATTTTCATTCTCAAAACATATAATCAAAAGAAACCATACATTTAATTTAGTAAATAGAATCGATTTCTGAATAACATCGATTTGTGTATAAAAAAAAGGATCCATAATTAAAATTGGGGAACATTTGATTTGGTTTGAGAAACATGAAATTGAACTTAGAAATCTCAAATTAAAGGTCCTAATTTGAATAAAACATAGTTAATTTTATAGAAACACGATCGATTTCAAATAAAATCAAATTGGGGTATAGGGTTCCTAAACACAATTTGGGAAAAACTCATTTGATAAAAGGATAAAAAAAAATTAGTTTAAAAAAACACTAATTTATAGTCCCAATTGCATGAATACACATTTAATTTCAAAGTCTAAAGCGGAAATCAAAATGTTAGGGTTAGGGTTTCAAAATCATATTTAGGGATTTTGACTTTGAAGCACAAAAGGTGGATATCACTCACCATTCAAAGAAGAGGAAGAAAGAGAAGCACGCGGTAGTGTTGTGACGTCCGGCGCGGTGGAGGACAACATTAAAGTGTGTTCTGTAGCAACACATACCAAAAAAATAGAGTAAGCTTTTGAGAATGAGAGGGAAAGGTTTAAACTGCTAGCAGGGAGGTGGGAACCACCATGAATGGTGGCCAAGCACACTTACCATGGCGGAGGCGGTGGAGACAGCTGCACTTACAGCAGTGGAACGTTCGTGGCGGAGAACGGCGAAGCAAGGGACCAGGAAGTGTGCTGAGTCGCGTGGCCTTGTTCTCCACGTTGAGCGACGATCAAACGGTACTCTGAGGTGGCGGCGATGTGGCTGAGTGGCGGTGGAGTGGGTTCGTGATGGTGGCGACGACATGGCGGAGGACGCGATCTGAACAAGCGAACTCGACGTGGTGGTTGTGCGGTACCGACAGCAATGCACGGGTGGTGGTCGCGATCTGGTCCAAGGGTGAAGGAAGAAGGAGAACTTTGAAGGCCAAGGTGAAGAGAGGAGAAGAAGTTTCTATTGAGAAGAGATGAAATAATAAGGAAGAAGGAGAATTTGAAAGAAAGGGGCCTCGTGCGTTCTTTTAACCAGGAAGAGAGAGGAAAAATTATTTTTCTTTTATTTCATTTTTTTTATTAGTAGTAGATACTAAAATGAATAGTTAAAATTAAGTCTACAAGAAGAAATAATGTTGCCCCTTGGATCTAAAAACAATGAGTGATAAATATATACTTTCGAAATTTAAATTAGAGTCAAGATTGATAGTTGAATTGATCAACTAAGAAAATCAACGGTCCAAAATTTAATCTCCGATTAATGTCAAACCAGTTTATTTTCAAATTTAAAATTAAATAGAATGAAATATGGAAATTCTTTTCTCTTAATCATATTATTTAAAATATTTTTCTATACTGGTAATAATAGTGACAATAACGTAAATTATTATCTAGTAAGCGTGCATTCACTGAAATAAGTCAGTGCCAACGCACCCAATAAAATAATTTGAAGAGAGTAATTTAATTACTCAAACTAAACCACATAACAAAATAAACATAAACATCCAAATAAAATAATTAATCATGTGTGTAAAAACTAGGGTGTTACAGTAAACCCCCTCTTCCCTCTATATCTAATGTTCTTATGGTTAAAGGATTAAGACACAATTTGCTTAGCATAAGTCAATTATGTGATAGTGGTTTTGATGTTTTCTTTACCAAGGATGTATGCATAGTTAAAGACTGTTGTGGCAAAACCCTCTTTTCAGCTAAAAGGCAACAAAATCTTTGTAAGATTGAACTGTCTGATCTCTCAGATCAAAGTGTAACCTGTCTGATGTCTAAAGAGGATGAGAGATGGTTATGGCATAAGAAACTAGGACATGCTAGTATGAAACTAATTTCTGAATTAAAAATGAATAATCTTGCGAGAGGATTGCCTGATATTAGTTTTAAGAAAGATGTCTTATGTGATGCATGTCAGAGAGGTAAACGGATAAAATCAAGTTTCAAATCAAAAACCAAGTATCAACCTCTAGACCTCTTTAGTTGTTACACATGGAGCTGTTTTTACCAGTTAGTGTTACCAGCCTGGCTGGAAGAAAATATGGATTTGTCATAGTTGATGACTATTCTAGATACACCTGGGTACTCTTCCTAACACACAAGGATGAGTCTTTTAAAGCTTTCCAAGTATTATGTAAAAGAGTACAAAATGAGCAGGGTTTCTGTATTTCTATCCTTAGAAGTGATCATGGGGGAGAATTTGAAAATGAGCAGTTTAGACAGTTCTGTGAGGAGAATGGAATCTCTCACAATTTCTCTGCACCTAGAACTCCACGGCAAAATGGAGTGGTTGAGAGAAAGAACAAATCTCTGCAAGAGATGGCTAGATCTATGCTCAATGAAAATAATCTCCCTAAGTACTTCAGGCGTAGTCAGAACGTTGCTTGTTATGTACAAAACAAAATACTTATTAGGCCTTTTCTAAAAAGGACTCCTTATGAATTGTGGAAAGGAAAAAGCCCCAACATATCTTATTTTCATGCTTTTGGATGTGAATATTTTATTCTGAATACCAGAGATAATTTTGGAAAGTTTGATTCTAAGGTAGATAAAGGTATTTTGTAGAATATTCTGAAATGTCTAAGGCTTTTAGAGTTTACAATTCAAGAACTTATATTATTGAAGAATCTGTTCATGTTAAATTCAATGATGCATTGAAGACTGATAAAGAAATATCAGATCTAGTAGATGATCTTGCAGGTCTTGATATAAACAAGCCAGAAAGTCAACAACCTGATCTAACCAAAACAGAACCTGTGCCTGAGGCTGACAGATAAGTGGAACAAACGAGTCAGCTGACAAGTCAAGATATTCATGATGATCTCAAAAGGGATTGGAAGTTCAACACTCATCATCCTAAGGATCTTATTATTGGAAATCCTTCTGAATGAGTTAGAACCATATCCACATTTAGAGAATCAAGCAATGTGGCCTTTATTTCAGATTTGGAGCCTAAACGCATTGAAGAAGCTCTTGAGGAAGAAAGCTGGATTCTTGCTATGCAAGAAGAACTTAACCAGTTCACCAGAAATGATGTCTGGACTCTTGTCTCTAAGCCTAAAAAGAAGTCAGTTATTGGAATAAGATGGGTCTTCAGAAACAAATTGGAAGAAGATGGTAAAGTTGTCAGAAATAAGGCAAGGTTAGTAGCTCAAGGCTATAACCAACAAGAAGGTATTGATTATACTGAAACCTTTGCACCTATAGCTAGAATAGAAGCCATACGCATTTTAATGTCATATGCTGCACAACACCAAATTACCCGATTTCAAATGGATGTAAAAAGTGATTTTCTAAATGGTATAATTGAAGAAGAAGTATATGTTAAACAACCCCCTAGTTTTGAGGATACTGATAAACCATATCACATTTTCAAACTTAAAAAGGCATTATATGGTTTGAAACAAGCACCTAGAGCATGATATGATAGACTCAGTTCTTGTCTCATGCATAACGGTTTTACTAGAGGACAAGTAGACACTACTCTGTTCAAGAAATGCTCTAAAAAGGACTTTATTATAGTTCAAATATATGTTGATGATATTATTTTTGGAGCAACTAATGAAAAGTTGTGCAAGGAATTTTCAAATCTAATGCAAGCTGAATTTGAGATGAGCATGATGGAAGAATTGAAGTTCTTCCTTGGATTACAAATCAAGCAGACAAGTGATGGAATTTACATTAATCAACAAAAATATACCAAGGAGATACTCAAGAAATACAAAATGGAAAATGCAAAGCTCATGAAAACCCCTATGCAACCCAATGCAAAGCTAAGCAAAGATGATGAAGGTAAAAAGGTAGATCAAACTGTCTACAGAGGTATGATTGGCTCTCTATTGTACTTAACTTCAAGCAGACCTGACATTCAATTTAGTGTCTGTATGTGTGCTAGATTCCAATCTGATCCTAGAGAATCTTATCTTAAGGCTGTTAAAAGAATATTTAGATATTTGCTTGGAACTACTAATCTTGGTTTGATGTATTTAAGATCAAAAGAATACAGATTAGTGGGATATTGTGGTGCTGATTTTGCTAGAGACAGAATAGAAAGAAAAAGCACCAGTGGAGGATGTCACTTCATTGGAGCAAGTTTTGTCTCATGGTCAAGCAAGAGGCAGACAACCATTGTCCTGTCTACTGCTGAAGCAGAATACATCTCTACTGCTAGTTGCTGCTCTCAACTATTATGGGTAAAACATCAACTTGATGATTACTCAATTTATGAACATAACATATCTGTATGGTGTGATAATTCCAGTGATATATGCTTAACTAAAAATCCAATTCAGCATTCTAAGGCTAAGCATATTGAAATCAAACATCATTTTATTAGGGATTATGTTCAGAAAGGCATCTTTGATATTAAGTTTGTTAAAACTAAAAACCAGTAGACTGATATTTTCACTAAACCCCTCGTAGAAGAAAGGTTTTTATTTATTAGAGATAATCTAAACATGCATTGCATTGTTGAATGACATGTCTAAATGTTAACCTGACTGTGCTTTAACACCTGTCTATGCTAAATCTGTCTTTACTCCTATATACATGTTCTTTTAACTAAGCATTAGTTCAGGGGGAGTGATGATACAATAGTTTAAGTGGAGTATGTCTCATATGCTTGCTGCATTACTATGATTTTCTTAACATGTTATATTGCCCTTAACATATCTCATAAATAAAACTTGATAACCCTTTTTGATGTTGACAAAAGGCGGAGAATGGGAGAAATGTGATAGAAATGTGTTATAGGAGAATAGGAGAATGAATGTGTTATAGGAGAATGGGAGAATGAATATTATATGAATCCTAAATAATGCAAATGAATATGATATGAATCCTAAATAATACAAATGAATATGATATGAATCATAGATAATACATGGACATGAGTATGTTCTGATAGTTGCTATAATTGCTCAGATAAATATTAAGTAAGATTGATCTGATAATAATTTCAAAATAAAACAAGTCAAACTTATGTGTGACTAAGTTAAATGGATTACATAATTAATCCTAATGTCTAATCAAGCATCTGCATGACCTGTCCGCTTAAGAAAATTTCAACCTGTCTGATATATGCTATTTTCTTTGTTGATATTTTGAGGTTCATTAAATCATCTCAATGTTTGTCATCATCAAAAAGGGGGAGATTGTTAAGTCTCTAAAATGTCTGATCCTAAATGCTTGAAGACTATAAATACAGAAGTCATTGAAGATGAAGTATAGAGAATACACATAGCATTAAAGAGCCATTACTCTGCGCGTTAATATCTTCATTCTTTCATTCTATATTCTTCAATCATTTGAAGTTATTACGCAGACTTTCCTTAGCTTTACATTTAAACCACTCTGAGTGTTAGTGAAAGTTCTGTCTGTCTGAAGTTGTATTTATTACAAACCAAATCTCTCAAACAAACCTGAGCGAGCCTAAAGAGGCTAAATGTGTAAAGAATACTTGTCTTGAGTCTGAAGAGGCTAGGTGTGCAAAGAATACTTGTCTTGGAGCCTAAAGAGGCTAGGTGTGCAAACAATACTTAGAGTCTGTAACCTGATCAACTATAGTGGATAAATTTTGGTGCTGCCAAAGACTGGACGTAGCTCTTTGCTTTGAAGAGTGAACCAGGATAAATAACTGTGTCAATCTTTTTTTCCTTATAACCTCTTTAGTTGCTTTAGTTTTCTTATACGTTTATCAAGTGGTGTGTTTGCCAAAGTCACTGTTAAAATTTCATCAGATAGGTCACCTGTCTGACCTGTATCTTTCCACTCGTTTGAACCTAGCTTCTGTATGCCAAAAGATTTCAACCTTGTTTAAATTCTGATAAACACAATTCAACCCCCCTTCTCGTGTTTATAGTTGTTATTTCACAAAGCTACGGCTACCTACAGTTAATGCTTAACTTACAAGTAATTGAAACCAACTACCATAACATAAAATAACTAACAAAACTGAAAAAGGTTAGATCCTGCTAGGTGTTTGTCAAGCTGGACTTTGAGGCAGCAAGTTCATAGTCTTCAACAAAAAGTAAATGAGAGATAGAGATAAATATATACGGTGTCACATACGGTGTCCAAAATTTGTGTTCAAATAATACAACTCCATTAAAGAAGTGCCCAATTAAGGCTGAATAGGAGGGCCATATGATGCTGAAGACCAGAGTGGGACTGTAACGCATCGATTTGTGTCTTTCTGTAGTAGTAAATACATGTGTATATGTATTAATTTTTTATAAAATCCAGAGAGTGATTTTAAATAAACTAAAATCTTTTTCTTATGTTCTTTTACCGTAGGAAGTCACGGTTAAATTTTCGGTTGAAAATTCAGACGAAAGTCGGTCTACATTTTCACTGCCGGTACAAGTTTACTGAGTAGAAAACCTAATTTTGAACCGTGAACGAAACGGTTAGTGTTTTTGTGATGTTTTGTATGATATTGAAAATTTTCAAAAAATTGCGTTCAGAAATAAAATATAATATTTATTCTGGGTGAAATACGATCGGAAACTTGAATCGGATACGCAATGGAGCAGAGTAGGGAGCACAAAAGTGATGAGGTGACATGTGAGACTGAGGTGACTTACTAGGGGGATAGCCTAAGTCACATCCTAAAAATTGGTCATGATGACACTTTTTGAATTATAACATATTATATGCTAAAAACCCATATTTCTATCTCTTCTTCAACCAAACAAGGCATAAGCCAAAACTTGGCCATCAAGACTTGCTTCTCCCTCTCTCTTTCATGCCACTCTCACCTCTCCTTCTATAAATACCCACTTCATTTCAACTCTTCCATTTTTCTTCTTCTTCTCCATTCTTACTTCAAAACTTCCAACACTTATAAAGTTTTCATTTTTACTTAGTTTCAGGCTTCAAGTTCTTCATTCTTTTTCTTTCTAGTTTCAAGGGTAACACTCTCATACTCTTCTATTTCAAGTTTTACACTTATTTCATGAGTTTACTTTATGTCTTCTTAAAATGTTCTTAAAGCTCTTTTAACTTCTAAAATCTCTAGAAAATGGTAGAAACTCTGTTTGAGTTGAAACCAATTTCTATGGACTTCTATTAATCTCTACTTTCATATTATAAGAGCTTGTATCAAACAAACATCTCTAACCTATTTTTCCAAGGATGGCTGAAACTATGTATTAGTGGCCTAGGAAGTTTTGTTTCAACTTTTTGAAAGATGATCATGTATTTGAGCTTCTAGATACCTCTTGATCTTAAATCTAAAGTCTTGGAAAGTTTGAAAATTCCTAGCTTGTTGATCCCATGATGGCCGAACCTAGTAGGTTGTGGACCTAGGATATTTTGTTTTCATTTTCCAATATCATCATGGACTTGAGCTCCTTAATACATTTGGATGCTAAGTCTAAGAGATTAGAAAGTTTAAAGATTTCTAGCCTATTTATCCTATGATGGTTGTGAACCTAGGATGTTTTGTTTTCATTTTCCAATATGATCATGGACTTGAGCTCCTTAATACATTTGGATGCTAAGTCTAAAAGATTTGAAAGTTTGAAGATTTCTAGCCTATTTATCCTATGATGTTTGTGAACCTAGGATGTTTTGTTTTCATTTTCCAATATTACCACTTACTTGAGCTCCTTAATACATTTGGATGCTAAGTCTAAAGAGATTGGAAGGTTTAAAGATTTCTAGCCTATTTATCCTATGATGGTTGTTAACCTAGGATGTTTTGTTTTCATTTTCCAATATAAGCATGAATTTAGACTTCTTGGTATCTTTTAACGCTAAATCTAAGAGCTTAGAAGGGTTGAAAATTTCTACCCTACTTATACTAAAGAGGCTGAAACCCTAGGCATGGATTTAGTGGGATTTTGTTCTACCTTTGTAAAGTGAACCTTGGTTATGAACTCCTAACACTTAAGGATCCTTAATCCATGAGTTGTATTCTCTTTTGAACCTTTAACCCTATTTTATGCCATGGTCGAACCTATACTTTCTTGGTTTAGTGTTCTTGGTTAACTTTTAACTTGTGGTTTTGTGTTCATAAACCTAGACTTTCGTCGCGGGGTAGACGAGGACATTCGTAGTACACTTCCTTAAACATCACGTACCTTTACCTTCACAAAAGGTAAGAGGGAATAGCCTGAGGGATATTCAATAGCTATGTGCATGTGTGTATGTGTTTTGCTCGATTTATTTGAATATTGTTATTAGATTGAAACAAAGTTTGAATGATTTGTATACTTGAACTGTTGTGATAACTGTTTGAAGTTGATCCTTACTTGATTTAAAGTGTTGTGAATCATATATGTTATGAACTGTCATTAACTGTTATATTGTTGACTGAGATTATGATGATATTGATTGATGTCTGAAAAACCTGATGTTAGTCGGTGCTCAACTAATCATATGATTAAAATCCTAAATAAGCTTCAAAGAGAACTTTGAAAGTAATGGTATTCATTTTTAAAATGTTCTTTAGAAAAGTATGTGTTTTGGAAAGTAAGTGATCTTACTTGTATTTATTCCGAAAGGATCAAACTTTGGAACTTGTGTTAAATAATTTCAAGGAAATTATTTTCTTACAAACTAATCTTTTGTACAAGAGAAAATCATTTAGAAAATATGTGTTTTTATGGAAGGAAAAGTCTTTGGAAATATTTGACCTTAAATAGAGATGATTTTAAGAAATGGATTTCAAGAGAAAATGGATTTCTTATAATAGTTTACAAATTATTTTCCAATGAAAAGATTTCCTGTAAAGAAATACTTTCGAAAATATTCCGGTAACTTGGATGGGTTACGGAGGTTTTATTTTGGTATTTGATTTTCACTGATCGAAAAGTAAGAACAGGTGAAATCGAATCTAGTATACGAGACTTCGGAATACTAGTGTTTTGTAATTTACACATAGATCTTTGATCCATGTCACGTTGTTGTGGACTGTGTGTCCTAATTACGCTGTTGTGGACTGTGTGCCCTATTCACGTTGTTGTGGACTGTGTGGCCTAATCACATTGTGATAAACGTTTTTAAAGGTGAATGTTGTTTTCTATGACCACAAGTCTTGACTGGTGCATCGGTCTAAGGTGTTGTGATTGAGTACTCGGATTGCATGTCCTATGTTGATGTTGAGTAATTTCAAGTGATGAAAATTATGAATGGTCGTTAGTTTTGAGCTTCGATAACTAATGAGATTGAACACAAAGAAAACATCTTGAACGAATGTTTTTCTTCATGCATTTAGGCAGACGTGCCTCACAGGTTAGTCACTTCGGTGATGCCTAAGCAGGGGCTATTAGTCACTTAGGTGATGTCCAAACAGGGACTTTTAATCACTTTGGTGATGCCCAAGCAGGGGCCAAACAGGGACTTTAGTCACGACGGTGATGCCCTAGTGGGGGCTTGAGTTTGATCAACTCTTAGAAAGATGAAGGGATCTCATGAGATTAAGTTTATAGAGCCGGAATATTGAAGTGTCATGCATAATCTTTATAAAAACTGATTGTACGGGTATGACACCCATTGATATGATACTTGTTGTTTTATCTATTAATACTTGTTGTTTCACTATTGTTTATATTGATGACGTTTTGATTTTCTCTCAGTCCTTGGAACAACATTTCAAACATTTAACCATTTTCAAAGAAACAATAAAAAGAAATGGTATGGTAATATCAGCTAAAAAGATTAAATTGTTTCAAACAAAAATAAGATTTTTAGGACACGAAATATATCAAGGAACAATAACCCCAATTAGCAGAAGTATAGCTTTTGCTGATAATTTCCCAAATGAATTAACAGATAAAAAGCAATTACAAAGGTTTTTAGGATGTTTAAACTATGTTTGAGTTTATTCCTAACATTAGAATAAAGTGTAAACCTCTTTACTCTAGGCTTAGGAAAACCAAAAATCCGAAACCATGGTCTCCAGAGTTGTCTAAATTAATCTTAGAAATAAAAAAGGATGTCAAGTCACTTCCTTGTTTAGGTATTCCACATCCCGATGTCAGTCTAATTGTTCAGACAGATGCATCAGAAAAAGGTTATGGTGGTATCCTACTCCAGATCCTTCAAAATATCAAAATTGAACAAGTTGTCAGATATCATTCAGGTCTTTGGATATCGTCTCAAGAAAAATATAGTACTATTAAAAAGGAGATTTTATCCATAGTACTATGTATTACAAAATTTCAAGATGATTTGATAAATAAAAGGTTCTTACTTAGAATTGATTGCAAAGCAGCTAAAGATGTTTTGGAAAAAGATGTTAAAAAATTACTTTCCAAACATATTTTCGCCAGATGGCAAAGTTTACTTAGTTGTTTTGATTTGAAATTGAATATTTAAAAGGTGATAACAATTTTATCCCTGATTTTCTAACCAGGGAATTTTTGCAAGGAATCCAGATTAATACCCGATCCTGAGGGGGGTCTATTAGAGGAGGAGCCGCTTCTTCCTCTCCTAATAAAAATACTTCCTCTCCAAATAAATCTAAAGAACTAACCCCTGATTCTTTTGCCCCTTCAGCCTCCCAAATAACCCAAAAGAACCTTCCTCCAATAAGCCCCACTAACCAAAATAAATTTGCACCATTAAAGGGTGAGCCACAAAATAAATTGGCCACTCAAAGAGAGCCTTTGGCATTCAAATTAAAACCATGTTGTAGAAGACACGCTCTAGTAGAGCAGGAATATGGTAACCCTGCTACAGACGAACCTTGGGATTTACTTAAGCAACTCATCCCAAGTGGTTTTGGTTGGGTCCCCACAAGTGACGCCTCAAAAAACATAGCTTACTATCAATACATTCTGATTGACACCCAGTCAGTCAAAATAGAACAGAGTACAAACCCAAGTGCTCCGGATCTAATTGCCTATTCACAATGTAAAATAATGAAGGTCCTTACTCTTTCATATTAGGGTCAAGGTCCTTTCAAACCCAAAAGATTCTTCAAGGTTTTTGACCCACCTGTTTATAACTATTGGGACTATCAGAGGGCGTGGGAATTAATTTTATTTCAGCCAAATCCGCGTCATTCCAGGTATTTCAACTTCCTAAATTATCAAACTAGATACCCAAACTGGTTTATGGAATGGTTTTAGGAATATGGTCTCTCGACTGATATTCTCCCACATTCACTTTTCCAAATTTACCATCAATACAAGCAATTAACCCCAGCAATACCAATTTTTAGGAAATTACTACATTTCTGTGCCCAGTTCGGAATTGCGTGGTTACTTAAATTTAATTTTGAATACCACCTTCATTTACCCGAACCATTTCCTAAAAATATCTGTTCAGTCAACACCGTCTCTTGGTGGAAGAAATTTAACAAGAAGGTTGTTGAAACTAAATTTGTTTCCTGGAAAAATAAGATTGGTCAACAAAATAGAAGATGGGTTCCTCCAGCATTTGAACCCCCAAAGACTCCCCCTTCCCAATCAAAAGGGAAAGAAGAATTTGTTCATCTCAACCAATAACGCCCTATACAATTAATGTAAGTGCTTCCACTCCAGAAGAATACAAAAAATTATTAAGAGAAGCCCTTTCATCTTTAGGGTCTGATGAAGAACAAGATTTAGATGATTCAGTAACTGTAGGGTCTGATTACAACCCCTACTTGGAAAATAACGATCCAGACTTTGGATTCTTTGATCAATAATTCGGCAGAAGTTTGTCGCATCTCTCCAAATTCAAGATGGCCGACAAAGTCTCCACTCAGATATTCACTTTTATTAAAGCAACAGTAAAATTGTTTGTCTTTATGTGTCGACAAAGATTTATGGCAGACCAAAAATAAAGAAGCTACAGTAAAAGCAAGTTCTAAAGTCAAAAGTTCAATAGTACCTGCTTTTCGGATTTTAAATATTTTCAAGTCCGTCCTCCTCGAAAGGTCTCACTCGCCTATTTAAGTGAATCTCCTCATTCATTCAAGGCAGACTTTCCTTTGGTTGCATATACTATTTAAGTTTTGTTGTAATCTTGTAGTGTAGAAGCTTTCAAAGCAAGGTTACTAAAGTTCACCAGTTGTTTGTAAGTTACTTTATTAATGTTTTGATAACCTCTTGTAATTTACTAACAGTTTTGAAATCGAACAAATAGTTAATTAATTCTATTTTTAACCTCTTGTAATTTACTATCAGTTTTGAAATCGGACAAATAGTTAATTAATTATATTTTTACATGTACTCTGATTCTCTATTTCATAACTATTCCACCTTACTGATCTTGAGATGTATATATATACATATATATATATATATATATACACACCCGTGAACAAGTGACAGGGTTATGTTGGTTGAAGAAAAGAAAAATTTTTACCACTATTTTTGTATTAAGAAAAGTGTTATAAAAGATTATTCTCCGAAAGTAACCAGCGATTTATTATTTTATTTTCCGCATTTTGGGTAACTATGTGATGACCCTAAGGAGGGGTGTCGCATTTGTGGTATCAGAGCTGGTTGAGTCTTTCGGTAATGTTGGGGAATAGGTCTATTGTGTTGATGTTGTGTTTTCTCTGATTGAGAGTTGTTTGAATTACTTCTTAGAAGTAATGTGTGTTAATAAGTAAGTAAGCATTTCATTTTCTGGTTGCGGTCTAACTGATTCCATTTTATAAGTCAGCTATGGAACTAGCACCAGAAGGTGGACGTGGACGAGGACGTGGACACGATCGTGGAAGGGGTCGTAAAGGTGGTCCCTTAGGTGGCCATGGCAATGCGAATGAGGACTACGATGGTGGAATAGACCATACTGCACAAGCAATGGATAACATTACGACGGCTATTGCTATGCAAACGAAAGCTATGGCTGCTCAGACTCAGCAAGCTGCGGAAGGCAAGGCTTTGATTGCGTTTCGAATCCAAAATCCTTCACAGTTTGGTGTGGATGCTGATCGTGAGAAAGCTGATTTATGGATTCAAGAGTTGGAGAAAATCTTTGAGTTGGTGGTCACGCCGGCAGAAGTTAGGGTTGCCTATGATGTTTTCCTACTGATAGGAGATGCAGAGTATTGGTGGAAAGGTGCTCGACAGTTGCTGGAAGCTGATCATCAAGAAATTACTTGGGATGTGTTTAAAACCGTATTCCTGAACAAGTATTTTTCGGAGAGTGTTCGGATTGAGAAAGAACAAGAATTTCTGCATTTATATCAGAGAGATATGACTGTTGGGGAGTATGCAGCGAAGTTCGAGTCGCTTGCCAAATACTTCCGTTTCTTTCAAGCACAACCAAATGAAAGCTGGAAGTGTGAAAGGTTTGAGGCAGGTCTGAGGTTTGAGATTAAAGAATATGTTTTACCGTTGCAACTCAAATTTTCAATCTCTAGTCGAGATGAGTCGAAAGATAGAGCAGATGAGGAATGGAAGAGGCAATAGAGGGAATGCTGGGGGACCGTGTCAATCCAAGAACCAAGTGCACGTAATCACAATCAGAACCAGGAGAGGAAGCCTTATTTTCGACCACCGGGAAATAACCAGAATCAACAACAATATCGTCCAAATAATTCTGAATCGGGAAGTGGTGGCCAGAAGAACCAAAACCAAAGCCAAATCAGAAGATGTTACCGATGTGGAGACCCAAAGCACATGACAGATACATGTCCCATACAAGGAGTTAAGTGTTACAACTGCAATCAAGTAGGACACTTAGCAAAGGATTGTAATTTACCAAATCGTAGATCGACTGTCAACAATACAAGGGCAACTAAACCAACGGCGAAGAGGAGAATTTACACTTTGAGCGGTGCTGAAGGAGATCACGACATAGATGGTAATATCTTAATTCTACTTTACGATTCGAGTGCGATGCATTATATATTTATTTATTTCGATGGGTTGTGTGAAACTGTTGCAATTGCTTATTTCTTCATTTCTATATGATTTGATTGTTTCAACTCCGACTGCTAAGTCAGTTACTGTCAATTCCATTTGCTTAAACTATCCTGTTGTTGTCCGAAATAAATACTTTCTTGATGAAAGTGGTTTTTCGATGAGACTTAATCTAGTCACTTTTACTTTTGGTGGGAGTGATCCAGTCTGAATTCTTGTCGGACTGTTGTTCTTTTAAATCGTTGTTGCTAAAATTCTTATGAAAGAATGAGCTTTATTAGATTCGAGTTGTAAATGTGTACCGATCATACATTTTTACACCCATGAACCTATTAGAGAATCTATTATGCACAGGGTATTCTTATATTCTTTTGAGATCGATGGAATCTTTCTATATACTTTTTTGGGAAAGTAAGATCTCAGGATCTTTCGATCTTGTCTAGATTCGTGTCGCGAAATTTCGAGGACGAAACTTTTTTAAGATGGGTAGTCTGTAACAACCCGATTTTTCCGCTTTCTAAGATCGGTATAAATATAAATAAGTGTTTATATTTTTATCTGAAACTTAGAAATTGATTTTGGGAAAACTAAAGTCATATTCATATCATACTTATTTTTATAAGTATATGGTGAATTTTTGTGTTGAAAATTCAGACGGAACCTTTGACACCCTAACTCGGGTCATCACATGGTTACCCGTTTGCGGAAATAAAACTTAACTTGCTGGTTGCTTTCGGAAAATAATGTTTTCTCAATGTTTATCTTTTAAAAATATGGTGATAAATTTTTTCTTCTTTTTAACCTCAAAACAACAACAACGTAATCAGATCACACTTAAATACATAATGTATATAAGTCATACAACTATACTGCCTCATATGTTTTCACACCTAGATTATTATCAGTTTAATCTATTCTCAAAACATAATATAACACAATAGGACCTAAGCTGGTCGTAACTAACAGACACTACAATCGATAGAAGCAGCAATAGCATGCCCCGAACTAGACAGCCTTCTTCTTCTTGTAGACATCATACCCCTTGTGCGACTCTGATATGTTTGTAAGGGTGAGACGCCAATATATGGATTTAACACAATAACTAAATGCGCGACACAAAAGAAGACACATGCACACATACATGTTTATAACAACATAAGAATCCATATTACAGCATACAGTTTATCAATGGGTTCCACACCCCAAACATCAACGTTGAAAAACTATGCATGAACACTTCAATATATCATCTAAACATCCACACTTAATCTCATGAGATATCCCAACCAGTAATGAGTTGATCAGACTCCAGGCACGCAGCCAGAACACCAGGCACACAGCCAGAACACAGGCACGCAGCCAGAACACCAGGCACACAGCCATAACATAACGGGCATGTCTGCCAAATGCATGCAAAAACACTATGTTCTTGACACTTTTCTTTGTGTTCGATCTTTCTTTGCCAAAGCTCAAAATGGCTTACGACTCACATAGTTTTAACATCTTTAAAACTTTCATTAAAACACAGGACCTCACAGTCCGAGTGCTCAATCACGACACCTCTCGACCGATACATCAGTCATAGGTTCGTGGTAATAGAAAACATCTTAAATGTTTAAACACATTATACACCCCGTATATAGTAGACACCAAATCTACAGGACCTCAAAGTCCAAAGGACCCCAAGTCTATAACAACAAAGAACCTTAGTACCCCGACGTCTCGGTTACGGTTGAATTAATTTTGCTTTCGAAAAACACTTTTCAAATGGGAAATTATTCAATAAAATATTTAAATAATAAAACTTAGTCTCTACATGGTGAGTCACTTAAGATTTTAAACTTACTTAAAATACGAATTGTCATTTCAAGATACATGCCGTCGACACTTTTCCAAATTTGCCATCAATTATCACTTTTAAAGCTTTTTAAGCCAAAACTTAGCTTTTTTCACTTGAATAATTTTCTAAAATCATAATTAACTTATTTTCAACAATTAATTTCATAAAATAACTTTTTATAATATTGCGGAATTTCTTACATGAAAATTAGCAGTGCAAAAATATTTTCACGGTTTCGCTCTCATTGTGACTCATAATTCATTTTTTCAATACTAAATTATTAAAATAATAATATTTCTCAAAACTCATTATTTTTCCAAAACAATATTTTCCACCACTTTTATATTCCAACATTTCCCATAAAACAGTAAATATAATTTACACAGCTTATTAAATCTTTTATCTGATTAATCGGTTGTGCACTGACTGTAACACCCCCCTTGGGCATTACTTTGTAAACACGTGCGGAAATAAATTAAAAGATAATTTGCTAGTGCTTTAGGAAAATAATTTATATAAGTACATGAGTGTCTAAAATTGGTTATAAAAATTTTGTCACGACTCCACACCTAAGCCTTGATCGGCACACGGACTTAATATCGTAGCTTGACAAGCCTATTTAATTTAAAGAATATACTTGAATAAGAGTTGGTATTTTTACAAAAATTTCGACAGAGTCTCCTCTGTAATTCGGACATCCCAGGTAAAAGAACACCTGCTAAAATAATTACATTTTCACTCCATAATTCCAGTTACACCAAATTCAACCAGGCAGCAATATATAAAAATAATAGTTATAACCATAAGCTTTATAAGACCAAAAGGAACAGCTTAGATTTTCATTCAAAAGATATGCTTTCTGAGCCATAAACATTCCATTTTAAAATAAAGGCTCTCTGAGCCATACTCATACACACTATCAAAAATAATCTAAGTCTCAAACCCTAAGCTGGTCATCCTAAAAGTTATTCCTGAGGAAAACTCACGTGATCACTCCACGATCAAGTACTTCATCAAACCACCAGATCTAAGTCTCTGAGTGACTTATGGAGACTCCTCTGCACCATCTGTACTAAAATACCCAGGGTACAATAGCAAACCAGAAGAAACCTGATATATTTGTAAGGGTGAGACTCCAATATATGGATTTAACGCAATAACTAAATGCGCGACACAAAAGAAGGCACATGCACAATTTCATGTTCATAACAACATAAGCATCAACATTATAGCGTACAGTTTATCAATGGGTTTCACACCCCAAACATCACCCTTGGAAAACTTTGCATGAACACTTCAAAACATCATCTAAACATTCATAACAAATTGTTGGGAATTTGCGTATAAAACAAAATTAAAACGCAGCGGAAAAATTCCCATCGAAGGATCCTTGCGAATGGTCATGATTCATGATTAGAAAGTTTACCTCTTGAAGCGATGGCTGTTGGTTGAAATTCGTCTATCACGAACACCGCACGAACGGTGTCTCTAGAGGTATCAACACGAGCGGATTCCGTGAGCGTCCAACGTCACGAACCGAAGCGTCTCTGTCTCACAGTGCTAGCTTCAAAACCGAGACTTTGTTGTTCACACTTACTCTCTTTTGTGCGGCTAGGTTATCAACCGTGTGGGCACAACAACTTAAGTGGTCTACTTATAGTAGCACCTCCTTAAGTGAGTTAGTGAGCAACATTTGACCTAAGCCCATCTACTATGCGCTAGGCCCAATAGGAAAGTCCAACTTTCTTTTAATGCTTCTTTTAATCCGCTCTTTTGTGTGTGACCCTATAGGTTCCCAATACGTTAGCAGTAATATTAAATCCCATTTAATATTACAAACAATGGAGCTGTATCTAGCAATACATCACTGCTACCTAAGTAGTGAGAAAGTCGATGATTTGACGAAACCTTTCGTGACAAATATTCATGTGCATTGTTATCCCTTTGTCCATATATCTATATTGAACACAAGGCATAGAATGTGTCACCCTTGTATGGTTCAATATCATGTTCCCCGATACCCGAGTAGACTTAACAACAAATGAGGTCAATATCTCATATTGACTCATTTCAAAGACGGCCATGCATTTTACGGTCTCACTCTATCGGGGGGCCCACGATATTACTCTCGTTATGTAGGAGGGACAAATTCCATCTAGGTCACTCACATCCCTCTCGCATGGCTCGTGGTATGCCCAATGATCGTCTTTATAATCATCCTATTACAGATGACGTTTGACGATATTAAAGCACACGACTCCTCATGTAGGGATCGTAGTGATTTCAGGTCGAAGGATTACATACACCATTGTCACTATGAGAACTACTTATGACACTCACATAACGCTCCATGTAGTGTTCTCATGGTGGGTCAATCCAAAGACATCATTACCTTAATGCGTACCTATGTGGCAACTCGATATCTCATATCTATGACCCGTGAGATGTGGTCATCAGTCAGCACACATAATAGTCTCAATTGTATTATTATTGTCCTTATTAATAAAATACTTGACTACGGATATTTAAGAATAGGATTTCATTGTTCAATAGTGTCTCACGATCAAGTCATATACTTGATATTCTATTGAACAGAAATTTCTATTCTAAGGACTTTATTATGTTTAAACAAGTAACACAATAAACTGGAATGCCTCATATCATATATATATATGAAATAGCAAGATACAAATGTAAGTCTAAAGAAATACATTGGCCTCTATGGCTTACACCAACAATCTCCCACTAGCACTAGAGCCAATTAGGCATCAATCTAATGCCCATCGATCTAGTGTGACCTTCATGCTTCATTGAGCAAGAGGTTTCGTAAGTGGGTCAAAGAACGTTATTAAGCGTTGGTACTCTGCATATCTTCACATCTCCTCTATCGATAATCTCTCGAATGAGATGGAAGCGCCTAAGTATATGTTTGGATCGCTGATGAGATCTAGGTTCCTTAGCTTGTGCAATGGCCCCATTGTTATCACAATAGAGATCAATGGGGTCCACAATACCAGGAACCGTACCAAGCTCAGTAATGAACTTCCTGATCCAAACAGCCTCCTTTCTTGCTGCATTGGAGGCAGCAATATACTCAGCCTCTGTAGTAGAATCGGCAATCGTCTCCCGCTTCAACTTTTCCAGCTCACAAACCCGCCATTCAGTGCAGAACACATAACCGGATTGCGATCTGGAATCATCCTTATCGGTCCTGGAAGCTAGCATCGGTGTAACCTATTACATCAAGCTCTTCCTCACCTCCATATACCAAGAACGAATCCTTAGTTCTTCTCAAGTACTTAAGGATGCTCTTGACAAAGCAGCACTGACTTTCACCGGATCGGATCGGGTACCGCCGTTATGCTTAAAGCATACGATACATCTGGTCGAGTACATAACATGGCATACATGATAGATCCAATTGCGGATGCATATGGAATCTTACTCATGCGATCCCTTTCTTCTTGAGTGGAAGGGGATTGTGCCTTTGATAGGCATATACCATGTGACATAGGCAAGAGTCCTTTCTTGGATTCATGCATCTTAAAGCGTCTCAACACTTTGTCTATGTATGTACTCTGACTTAGGCCAAGCAATTTCAACGATCTATCCCTATAGATCCTGATTCCCAATACATAGGTAGCCTCACCCAAATCTTTCATAGAGAAGCAATTCCCTAACCATGTCTTTACATTTTGTAGTGTAGGGATGTCATTTCCAATGAGTAATATGTCATCTACATATAACACCAGAAAAACGACAATGCTCCCACTAACCTTCTTGTAGACACAAGGTTCATCTTCATTTTTGATGAATCCGTCATCGTCTTACAAAGATCATCAAAACGAAGGTTCCAACTCTCGGAATCTTGCTTCAATCCATAGATTGACCGCTGCAATTTACATACCTTTCGAGCATCCTCTGAAATGTCAAAGCCTTCAGGTTGTGTCATGTACACATCCTCAAGAAGCTTTCCATTAAGGAAGGCAGTTTTGACATCCATCTGCCATATCTCATAATCATGGTATGCAGCGATAGCAAGTAAGATCCGGACGGATTTAAGCATCACAACAGGTGAAAAGGTCTCATCATAGTCGACACCATGAATTTGCTTGAAACCCTTAGCGACCAATCGTGCCTTAAAGGTGTGTACCTTACCATCCATGTCAGTTTTCTTTTTGAAAACCCACTTGCACCCTATAGGTTTTACCCCTTCAGGTGGCTCTACCAAGGTCCATACCTGGTTGGTGTACATGGAATCCATCTCAGATTTCATGGCCTCAAGCCACTTCTCGGATTCTCGGGCCGCAATGGCCTCCCGGGTAGGTCACAGGCTCATCTTGATCCATGAGCAATACATCACCTTGTGGAGTCATGAGAAATCCATATCTCTCAGGCTGGTGACGTATCCTGTTAGACCTACGCTGGTCTTGTGCTACTGGAGCGGGTTGTTCCTCCACAGCATTCTGTGAAGGTTGCTCCTGTTCCACCAATGGTAGGTCACTACTCTGTGATTCTTGAATTTCTTCAAGTTCTATCTTCCTCCCACTGGTTCCTATGGAGATAATCTCCTTTTCTAGGAATACACCAAATCTGCGACAAATACTTTGCCTTTTGAAGGATTATAGAATTGGTATCCCTTGGTTTCTTTGGGATACCCCACAAAGAAGCATTTATCAGATTTGGGATCAAGCTTATTAGAAACTTGACGTTTTACATATGCTTCACAACCCCAAATCTTCATAAAAGACATGCTTGGGTCGTCTACCAGTCCATATCTCATATGGTGTCTTTTCTACCGCTTTGGACGGAACACGGTTAAGTGTAAAAGCTCATTAAATAAAGCATGTCCCCAGAAAGAGTTTGGAAGGTTTGCATGACTCATCATAGACCGAACCATGTCCAACAAGGTTCGATTTCTCCTCTCAGAAACACCATGCCATTGTGGTGTTCCAGGTGGAGTGAGTTGAGATAAAATCCCACACTCTTTCAGATGATCATCAAACTCTAGGCTCAAATATTCACCACCTCGATCTGATCGAAGAGCTTTAATATTTTTACCAAGTTGGTTTTGTACCTCATTTTTGAATTCCTTGAACTTTTCAAAGGATTCCGATTTATGTTTCATAAGATACACAAATCCATATCTACTGAAATCATCAGTAAATGTGATGAAGTACTGAAAACCACCTCTAGCTAATGTGTTTAGGGGTCCGTATACATCACTATGTATAAGACCCAAAAGATCGTTGGCTCTTTCACCTTTGCCGGTGAATGGAGCTTTGGTCATCTTTCCCAATAAACAAGACTCACATATCTCATATGATACAAAATCAAATGAGTCCAAGAGTCCATCTTTATGGAGCTTCGAAATGCGCTTCTCATTTATATGGCCTAAACGACAATGCCAAAGATAAGACGGGTTCAACTCATTTGGTTTGGACCTCTTAGTATTTATGTTATAGATGGGCATTTCAAGATCAAAGACATAAAGCCCATTACTCATGTGTGCACTAGCATAGAAAATATCATCCAAATAAATAGAACAACTTTTGTTCTTTATTATAAAAGAAAAACCACTCTTGTCCAAACAAGAAACGGAGATGATATTCCTGCTAATTGCAGGCACAAAATAACAGTTCTCTAACTGAATAGTAAGCCCAAGGGGGCAAAGTCAATACATAAGTCCCTACTGCTAAAGCAAAGCAACCTTTGCTCCATTTCCAACTCGTAGGTCGACTTCGCCTTTTGCCAATGGTCTACTCCTGTTTAGATCCTGCACATTTGTACAAATGTGAGAACCACATCCGGTATCTAATACCCATGATGCAGAAGTAGATAAATTGACTTCTATAACAAACATACCGAAGTGGAAGTCTCACTTCCTTCTTCTTCTTGCTTTCTTCCGTATTTTGGGCGTTCCTCTTGCTTGCTTGCTTGCTCTTGGTAGAGCAGCTTGAGGTGCACGATCATATCGTACGCCTCCATGGTCTCATGTTGCTTTTGCAGCTCGAGGGTCATGGCAAGCAAGCATAAGACAGCCCACGTCTAAGGCGTCATCCTGATGCTTCTTATAAGCATCCCTGTCAGCCCTAGGAGCACTTGAAGCCGGTGGCTTCTCAGGGATAGGCTCCTCAAGAACATACAGCTTTTTCTCATGTTTGAGGACAATCCTCAAGTTTTTGTACCAGTCCAGAAAATTGCTCTCGGATAGTTTGTCCTTCTCAAGGACAGATCGCAATGTTAGGTTACTTGATGTGTTTGATGCCATGGTAATCTACAGAGATAAATATGCAAAGTATAAGTATCATGCCATGAAGTTATTTAATAAGGTCTTTAATTAAATACGCCTCCCACTATTTTACTCAAAACAATGACCCTCATCATTGATTCGGAAAATCCCGTTGGAAGATTTTCTAGTGGGCCAAGATCCATATTTCACCTAGCTTTAAGTCAGCTTTGGCTGATCACCCAAAATTCGGTTATTTAGGTGGGAAACACTTTCCGATTGCATCTCATGCAACTCTTGGATAGTTGGGTGAATAACTCTTATTCAAATCCATCACATGGACTAAAGCCCAACTTATAAGCCTCTAAGCCTTTCAATCCTATTGAAGTTGGCTTAGTTAAGTCAGACCCAATGGATAGCAGTTGAACATTACATTTGTCCCATCGCGCCTTACTATTATAGATAAAGGTACCCCGCTTATGGGACCCACACTTAAGCGATATTAGTCTTGACCAGTGCCATGCAACCGAAGGCCTTTAAATGTGACTTAATATTTCCTTTTGAGGGATTTGATTAAAATTTGATCTCATCATTTGTTAAACTCTTTAACTTACTATTTTCATACATGCATCTCATACATATATTAGTTAAACATCTTTTAACATACTATATACATACATGCATCTCATACATATATAAGGTAAATAAATGTGATATGGTTATGGCCCCTAACGCATTGATTCTCCCAAGCCAATGAGAGAATCTAAACTAAAACCTAGGAGCGTCCAAGCTTCCCAAGCAAGATCTCCCACGTGATAGCGTCTTCTTGTCTCCATCATTACATTACATAAAATGGAAACCTCATTTTACATATGAGGGGAGTGAGATGAGAAAAGAAGATACATATGGAATATAAGAGAAAGGCACGGCACGCAGGCCGTATTTCAAAATATAAACCAAAAGATTAAAGGACTAAGGCCATAACCATTCACCATACATCACCAAACAAATAGTAACAACCAATAATAATACACAATTATTATTATTATTAATTTCATAAATCACATTTATTATAATAACTCACATTTATTATAATTGACGTAACTATAAATCACATTTATTGCATTTGTTGTTACCACAAATCATATTTATTGTAATTGATATAAATCACATTTCAAAATCTGAATTTTGAAAACGTAACATATATATAATAAATCACATTTATTATAATTGACGTTATAAATCACATTTATTGTGATTGATATAAATCACATTTCAAAATCTGAATTTTGAAAACGTAACATATATATAATAAATCACATTTATTATAATTGATGTTACTATAAATCACATTTATTGTGATTGATATAAATCACATTTCAAAATCTGAATTTTGAAAACGTAACATATATATAATAAAACACATTTATTATAATTGATGTTACTATAAATTACATTTATTGTGATTGATATAATTATTAAATGGTGACATAAAATTTCAAAATTTGAATTTCGAAATTACACACTACGCAGAGGTAGCACGGGGGTCCCGCTGGAAATTCCGAAATTCCGAAGTGTGCCTCACTTCCTTGGTGGCTAGGGCGTCAACCTTTCAACCCTAAAACCGCAAGGCCCGTGAACACTTCACGTTGCAAGGAACGACGGCTACGGTTTCAACACTTGGAACCTCAGCCGCAACAACATGAACTTTTCATGTCTGAAACCCCTTAACGCCGCCAACACAAAACTGAAAACAATCATGTTTAACATCAACATTTGATGTCATCGCAAAACATAATAAGGATTCAGAACCAACGTACATATCGCATATATACACAAACATGCAATAGACGCATATATCATATACATACGAAAATTACAAAAACAAGGTTTCGCAAACCGGATGCAAACGATTTTCAAAAACAATTTTCAGAAAAAGATTCACATTATAAACATGTTATCATACATAACAGGCAAACCACGAAATGTAATCATGGTTTCGCAAGCGGCTCTGATACCACTGTTGGGAATTTGCGTATAAAACAAAATTAAAACACAGCGGAAAAATTCCCATCGAAGGATCCTTGCGAATGGTCGTGATTCATGATTAGAAAGTTTACCTCTTGAAGCGATGGCTGTTGGTTGAAATTCGTCTATCACGAACACCGCACGAACGGTGTCTCTAGAGGTATCCACACGAGCGGATTCCGTGAGCATCCAACGTCACGAACCGAAGCGTCTCTGTCTCACAGTGCTAGCTTCAAAACCGAGACTTTGTTGTTCACACTTACTCTCTTTTGTGCGGCTAGGTTATCAACCGTGTGGGCACAACAACTTAAGTGGTCTACTTATAGTAGCACCTCCTTAAGTGAGTTAGTGAGTAACATTTGACCTAAGCCCATCTACTATGCGCTAGGCCCAATAGGAAAGTCCAACTTTCTTTTAATGCTTCTTTTAATCCGCTCTTTTGTGTGTGACCCTATAGGTTCCCAATACGTTAGCAGTAATATTAAATCCCATTTAATATTACAAACAGTGAGCTGTATCTAGCAATACATCACTGCTACCTAAGTAGTGAGAAAGTCAGTGATTTGACGAAACCTTTCTGTGACAAATATTCATGTGCATTGTTATCCCTTTGTCCATATATCTATATTGAACACAAGGCATAGAATGTGTCACCCTTGTATGGTTCAATATCATGTTCCCTGATACCCGAGTAGACTTAACAACAAATGAGGTCAATATCTCATATTGACTCATTTCAAAGACGGCCATGCATTTTACAGTCTCACTCTATCGTGGGGCCCACGATATTACTCCTGTTATGTAGGAGGGACAAATTCCATCTAGGTCACTCACATCCCTCTGCATGGCTCGTGGTATGCCCAATGATCGTCTTTATAATCATCCTATTACAGATGACGTTTGACGATATTAAAGCACACGACTCCTCATGTAGGGATCGTAGTGATTTCAGTGTCGAAGGATTACATACACCATTGTCACTATGAGAACTACTTATGACACTCACATAACGCTCCATGTAGTGTTCTCATGGTGGGTCAATCCAGTACATCATTACCTTAATGCGTACCTATGTGGCAACTCGATATCTCATATCTATGACCCGTGAGATGTGGTCATCAGTCTGCACACATAATAGTCTCAATTGTATTATTATTGTCCTTATTAATAAAATACTTGACTACGGATATTTAAGAATAGGATTTCATTGTTCAATAGTGTCTCACGATCAAGTCATATACTTGATATTCTATTGAACAGAAATTTCTATTCTAAGGACTTTATTATGTTTAAACAAGTAACACAATAAACTGGAATGCCTCATATCATATATATATATATGAAATAGCAAGATACAAATGTAAGTCTAAAGAAATACATTGGCCTCTAGGGCTTACACCAACACAAATCTCATGAGATATCTCCAACATCGTGATGAGTTGATCATACTCGATAGTTACAGGCACACAGCCACAGACACGCAGTCACAGACACGCAGTCACAGGCACACAGCCAAAACCCATCATACATTGTCCAACATCGTGGCACAGGTGTCACAACGTAGATGGGGCCTCATTGTCCACCAGGCACAATAAGAACATCGTTATGATCTACCATGACGCGGCAAGGTAATCACTCGTTTGATCATGGCACGTCTGTCAAATGCATGCAAGAAAAACATTTTATTCTCAACATTTTTCTTTGTGTTATATCTTCATTTGTCAAAGCTCTCAAAAGCTTTCGACCCATCATCGTTTTTAAACATCAAAGCTCTCAAAAGCATCATCGTTTTCAACATCGAATTCTCTCAAAAGTATCGTCATTTTAAACATCTTTACAACTTTTATTAACAACACAGCTCAATCACGAAGCCCCTAGACCGTTGCAATCAGTCTTAGGTTCGTGGTAATAGAAAACATCTTAAATGTTTCAATACGGTATACACCACGTATACGGTACAGGACCTCAAAGTCCAAAGGACCCCATGTCCGTAACAACACAGAACCTTAGTACCCCGACGTCTCGGTTACAAAGTTCAACAACACTTTAAACACGGTTGAATTAGTTTTGCTTTCGAGAAATCTTTTCAAATGGGAAATTCTTCAATAAAATTTTTAAATAATAAAACTTAGTTTTCACAAAGGAGAGTCACTTGAGGCTTTAAACTTACTTAAAATATGTACTGTCGTTTCAAAACACTTGCCTTCTACACTTTTCCAAATCTGCCATCAACTATCACTTTTAAAGCTTTTTAAGCCAAAACTTAGCTTTTTCCTACTTAAACAATTTTCTAAAATCATAATTAACTTATTTTCAACAATTAATTTCATAAAATAACTTTGTATAATATTTCAGACTTTCTTACGTAAAAATTAGCAGTACAAAAATGTTTTCACAATTTCGCTCTCATTGTGACTCATAAATTACTTTTACACTAATTAATCATTAAAATAATACTATTTCTCAAAACTCATTATTTTTCCAAAATAATATTTTCCACCACTATTATATTCCAACATTTCCCATAAAACATTGAATATAATCTACACAGCTTATTAAAGCTTTTATCTGATTAATCGGTTGTGTACTGACCACTGTCAGGCTTCTCAAACAATACTCACAAGCAACATTTAACAACAGTTATCAGAATTATATCACCAGGCAGATCATGCATCATAGCAATATAATATACACTACAGATAATCAAATAATTTAAAAGCAGATCAGACACCGATACTCAGATAAACAACACAACGTAAACACATAAACAGATAACCACAACCACATAAATTATACAAACTACACTAAAAGCAAATGGTTATTGAGAAAAATCCCTCAGGTAATCTCCCCTTACCTTTGAAGACAAATAAAGGATCCTCGTCTTAATGCTCACGTTAGCTCATATCTACTCCATCAAGCAAGCATAGCCGGGTCAAACGTCTCAGAGAGGGAATCCAACAACGCGCAACAACCAGAAATCAAGAAATCAATTACACATGACCAAACACACATTCTAATTTGATCTAAACACTTTATCTTATTACCAAACAAGGTTATTTTCAAAAAAAATCATGTTTGGATCTTACGCTTCACAATACCCTTTGAGGAAACTTTGTTTTGATTAAAGGATCATGAAAGAGAACTTGGGAATCATCAATTAAGAGTCCTAATTGCACTAAATCATAATTAATTTCACAAAAACATAACCAAATTCAAATAAAATCAAATTGGGGTTTAGGGCTCCTAAATACAATTTGGGGAAAACTCATTTAACTAAAGAATAATGAAATTGGTTTAGGGAAACACTAATTCACAGTCCCAATTTCATAAAACAAACTTAAATTTTAAGATTAAAATCTGAAATCAAAGGGTTAGGGTTTCAAAATCAATTTGGTGGTTTTGAACCTAAGCAAAATAGATGGGGTTTTCACTTACCCAGGGAAGAAGATGAACTTGAAGGTGGTGCTGTGGTGGTTGTAGCTGGCGGCTCGTGGCGGCAATGGGCGGTTGGATGATTTCTGGAGTAAACAAGAACCAAAAGAGAGGGTTAGACCAAAGGAGAATGAGATGGATCTCAAGACAACTCACATGGTGAAAACCACCATGGAGGCGGCGGCGCGCAGTGCTTACCGCGGTGGAGAGAGGCGGTTTCGCCACCAGAGAGCGCAACAGTGGCGAGGACCGCGTGCAGGGACGTGATCTTCGTCCTTCCATCTCGAGCGGCGGCCGGCGGCGGTCTGAGTAGAGCGGCGCGACTTGAAGGAAGGAAGGAGGTAGAAGATGAAGTTGGGGAGAAGTAAGAAGAAGATGGAGTCAGGAGGGAGAAGAAGCAGAGAAAGAAAAGAGAAAATGAGGGGGAGGGCGTCGAGAGAGAGAGAAAAAAAATGAGAAAGTTAAGTTTTTAAACTAATTCTTTAGTAATAGGTACAAAATGAGTGATAAATATTAGGCCTAAAATAAACATATTTTTACATTTTGGAATCTAAAAATAAAGATTGATAGATATATGATTTCGAAATTCAAATTAGAGTAAAGATTAATAGTTGAACTGATCAACTAAGAAAATACTCAGTCCAAAATTTAATCTCCGCTTAAGGTCAAACCAGTTTATTTTCAACTCTAAAATTAAATAGAATGAGAATATGAAAATGCTTTTCTCTTAATCATATTATTTAAAATATTTTTCTGTAATGGTAATAATAGTGACAATAATGTAAATTATTGTCTAGTAAGCGTGCATTCACTGAAATAAGTCAGTGTTAACGCACCCAATAAAATAATTTGAAGAGAGTAATTTAATTACTCAAACTAAACCACATAACAAAATAAACTTAAACATCCAAATAAAATAATTAATCATATGTGTAAAAACTAGGGTGTTACACTGACCACCGTCAGGCTTCTCAAACAACATTCAACAACGTCATCAGAATTATATCACCAGGCAGATCATGCATCATAGCAATATAATATACCACTGCAGATAATTAAATGAATTAAAAGCAGATCAATCACCGATACACAGATAAACAACACAATGTAAACAACATAAACAGATAACCACACCCACATATAAATTATACAGACTACACTAAAAGTAAATGGTTATTGAGAAAAATCCCTCAGGTAAGCTCCCCTTACCTCACGAAGATTCACAACAAGTTGAATTTAATTCGTCGGAAGCCAGAAACTCACGTACATCGCTTTATACTTAACCTTCAACAATACAACCAGACAACCACATAAATAAACAATCACAAAACATCAAAATCCTCCTATGTTGGTCACGGCCTCATAGTGTTTAAGGACTAAACAAACTCCAAAGTTGTTTAAGTCATGGATTAATGATTCTAGAATACTTAAAGAAATGGATTAAGGCTACACCACAAAGTTAAGAATCAAAACCATCCTAACCCTCTAAATGGTAGATTCGGCCAAGACATGTTCATAAGGCTAGGGTTTTTAGTTTAATGAACCAACTAGGATTCAACAAGTATACAAGTATGTATGATGAAAGACATGATCATACATCAAAAGCAAGAACAAAAACTCCATCCATCCTTTCCTCTAGGATTCGGCCAAGATGGGTTTCAAGAGAGGAAAATTTTTGATCATCACATGCTCTTAGATACAGACAATATACAAGATTATAAGAACATAGGAAGTGGTTTCAACATCATGAGATTTTTCTAGAATTTGTTATGAAATTTCAAAGTTCTAGATCTAGAAACTTAAAAGTGGTGAACATAGATGAAATAGACTTTGAATCATGAAACTTATTGAAGAACATAGACATGATTATGGAAGGAGAATAGGATTCACCTCTTTAAGTTCAAAGACAAGTGAAAATCCAAGAACTTGCTTCACAAAGTGATGGTATGAACTTAGAACTTTTGAGTGGTTTTTGTGCAAAGTGTAAAAATGGCAAATAATGAAGTGAAGGTATGCTTTTAAAGATGTGGGCTGTGCCACTTTTGAGGGACCAAGTATAAAGGAGGTGGCTTCTCCAGGGATTTAGGTGCAATTAATTCCTAGGGACCATTTTGTAAAAATTCCAAAAGTATAAGGACTATTTTGCAAATTGCCAATAGTTTGGAATGATGACCATGTGAAACATTTAATGTGTTCACATTGTGACTCATATTTTGAATTATCTTGAAGCTTTTTAAGAAAAATCTAGAATGCTTTGGAGCTTTTGAGATAAGTTTAGAACTTTGGAGAATATTGGAGAATAGTGTGGAATGTTCAAGAATGAACTTGGCTCATCCAAGTTAAGGGCATCCACCATTCCTCCTAGGGCTTGAGCATGGGCCATGGAGTTTTGGGCTTGGATTCAATTGTTTTGACCCACCAAAATGCTTAAGGCATAAACATAATCTAGGAAACTTATACGATTTCAAATGGGCTTCATGAAATTTAATCCATGGACAAGGAATTTGGGTCTCACGGCCACGACCCTCTAATGGGTTTGGATCAAAGATTCTGGCCCAATTCACTTGGAAAAACATAGAAACTAACTTAGGGACCAAAGTGCAATTAAGAGAAAGTTCAAGGACTTAAGTGCAAAATCCATAAATTGCCACTTTGACTTGTAGAATCTTCTAGACTCAAAAGTGTGACTCATTCCCATGAATCATCTCAAAATTCTAAAATAACCTCTTTATGGACCCTTGGAAACTCTGAAATCCACTATGTCGTTCGCCCGATTACGTATTTCGCCCGTAAAACGTATATTATTTCATTTTTTTATGAAATAATTCTAAAAATACAGAATTGTAGGAAATAAAATAAAAATCTTAAGTCTTTCGTTCACGAGTAAAAATTAGGTCATTTGAGCAGTATAATTATACTGTCAATGAAATTCGCGGGCCGGGATTCTCCTGACTTTTCAACCTAAATTTTTATCGTAATTCTCTACGGTAAAATAGAGTGTAAATAAGGCTTTGGAATAATTAAAATAATTTTCTAAGTCTCAGATAAAAATATAAACGTAATTATATAAATTTCTGATATTAGAAAACGGCGAAAAGTCGGGCTGTTACAGAACCCGGTCTGCGTTTTTACTGGCAGTAAGATTTTACTAATCAGAAAACCTAATTTTGACCCAAGAATGAAATGAATAGATTTTATATCTCATTTCCAACGATATAGGTTATATTGAAAATTTTCAAAATAAATAAGTTATTATACTCGATTCGAGTGTAAAACCCTAAATTGCGTAATCGACTGAGTCGAGAACGGACGTGCAGAGACAAAACCCGACGTCGGATGCTGAGACCTCTTGCCACCTAGGATGGCGAGTCACATGGATGACTCACCCATGTCATGATTACTTTTTACAAAATATATAGAGATTTCTTTAAACTAGTGTAAAGACTGTTTTGCCCTTAGACTATTTTACCCTTGAACTTTCATCGAAATGACAAGTTTGCCCCACAATTTGTGGAGACAAATCAGCCACATCCTCACTCATTTCTCACCACATGTTGGTCATAATTGCTTCTTGGGAAATGACCATTTTGTCCTTATGTTGTCATAATACCACAAAAATGCCATTTTGTGAGATTACTACTTTGTCCTTGAATTTTTGTGTGTTGTACCCTTTTACCCCTCAAAGGCCACGACCCTAGGCAGCCAAGAGGCCCATTTTCACTTCTATAAAAGGCCATCTTCATCTTCTCCATCAAGCTTTGCCATTTTTGCCATTAAAGCTCTAAGTACCATAGCTTGATTTTGTGAAGGAAGAAGGTGATTCCTTGCCCATTTTTCATTTCCAAGAGGTATACCATGCTTCTCTCACTCAATCATCATCATGTTCTTCATTGATTTTTGTGATTTGAAGTCTTGATCATATTTTTCAATTCCTAGATCTAGAAACTTTGAAAATTCATAGAAAATCATAGAAAAATCCTTTTAAAGTGAAATCAATTTCTATGATCTTAGGTTCCTCTCCATATTTGAGATCCAAGAGGATACATCAAACAAAAATTTCATTCCATTTTATTTTGTCAAGGCCGAACCCTAGTTTCTAGTGGGGGAGGACTTTGTTCATTTTGTTAACTAGTTTTACTTGATTCAATCTTATAATTCATATATATGTTGAGTCCATGATTATTGAATCAAAATCAAATCTCTAAGCCATTATTTTACTCATGGCCGAAATTATTTCCTTTAGGAGTTGAAGGATTTTGTTTCATTTTTCAACTTATGATAACTTGTCTTAACTCTACACTACTCTAAGGTCATGGATCTAAGCGTATGTGAAATTTTGAAATCTCTAACTCAAATTTAGTGTCATGGCTGAATTGGGGTTTTTGAAAGATTGAAGTATTTTATTTCAATCTTTGTATTCTAATCTTTGTTTTAGGGTTTTAAGTGATCAAGGATCACTAATCCAAGAGCATATGATTTTTGGAAATTTTTAGCTAATTAATTCCCACATGGACAAACCTAGCATATAGGAGCATAGGTGTATTTAGTGTTTGATTGATGATTATTTGTTGTGTTTTGATGAAGGGTAATTTGTTGTGTAAATCGTGTACGTGTGCTGTCAAGAAACCGGAGTGTCGGCGAACGAGTATCATAAGGAAAGATCTTCAAGAGGTAAGAGGGGATTGCCTGAGGGATTTTTCCGATGGCTACGTGCTATCAAGTTGTGAGTCTGTATTGATTATATGTGGTTGAGGTGTTTGTTGAAATTATTTTATGTCGTGCTATTTTATCTATGTTTATTTAATTGCAATTATGTATTATAGTGTTGTGATGCAAGATATGCCTGGGTTAATTGATATAATGTTGTTGATGATTGTTGATGTTGTTGTGGATTGAATAGCCTGACAGTGGTCAGTGCTTAGTTAATAATGTTAATAATGAGGAATAATAAGGTTAAAGGTGTTAAAAATGTTTTTAAGGGATAATGAGTTTTAAATTAATGAGAAATAGTAATATATAATATTACTTAGGGTTTAGTTAGTGGAAAATAAGAAAAAGTTGTAAATAATATTATTTTAAGGATTTTACGGCCTAAGAGTATTTTATGAGTTACAGTGAGGACGTAACCGTGAAAATATTTTAGCACTGCTAATTTTCACATAATGAATTTCTAAATATTAGAAAATGATGTTTTAAAAGAAAAAGTTTCAAAAATAATTTTATTACAGCATTGGAAAATTTGTTTTACGACACAGTCATATTTTGACTGAAGAACGTTTTAAAACGGCAAACAATGGGCAATTCCATCAATATTTACGAAAGTATTTTTAAAAAGAGTAAAATTAAGTAATATTTAGAATTTGTCTCAAATGAGGTTTCTAAGTTCAAATTAATGAGATTTGAATAAAATGTGTTTTAAGGGATTTTTAACAAGTTTATAAAACGAATTTCCAACGTAAAAGGATTTTCGGTAAATACGAGTTATTTTCGTCAACTTGAATAAGTCGTACAGTTTTTTGAGTGTTAAACGAAAAATGGTGTACAAGTATTTTTAAGGTGTTATGAACATAGTGTTCTTTGGATTTGGTATCCTAATTAAGGTGTTAGGAACAAAAGGTTTTACATGCATTTTCTTGGTAGACATGTCTAAGGCGTGAATCTGGATATCTTAAGAGAGAAGATATTTCAAGAAGTCGAATCTGGATAGCTTAATGGTAAGATATTCAAGAAGGCGAAGTCGAATCTGGGTATCTTAGTAGATAAGGTATTCAAGAAGCCGAATCTGTATAGCTTAATGGTAAGGTATTCAAGAAGGCGAAGGCGAAGTCGAATCTGGGTATCTTAGTAGATAAGGTATTCAAGAAGTCGAATCTGAATAGCTAAAATGGTTAGGTATTTAAGAAGGCGAAGGTGAATCTGGGCATATTGGAAGGTAAGGTATTCCAGAAGGTGAACCTGTATATACTAATGGAAAGGTATTCAAGAAGTCGTGCCCTATTTGGCAATCGAGCCTGATCAGCTCGGTTATTTGGTGTTTGTAGCTTCAGAGATTAAGTATGATTTTAGATGAAGCAGGTGCAGTGTTCATGCATAGTTTTCAAATGATGATGTTTGGGGTGTGAAACCCATTGGTAAACTATTTGCTTAAATATGAATGCTGATGTTGTTATGAACATGTATATGTTTATCTGTTCTCTTGTGTGTCGGGCATGTAGTTGTCGTGTTAAATCTATATATTGGTTTCTCACTCTTGCATATTTTATTGTTGGTTTCCCTATTTGTGGAATATATTCTATTTGAGTATAGGTGGACCTAGAGATGCCCCTGGTTCTCTCGAGGATCTTTAGGCCTGACCTTTAAAGCGACCGTGGAGTCGAGAATGACCTCTGGTGTCTTCTTAGTAGGTGTCGTATAGAGTGACCAACTCAACTAGGGCATTAGATTGGTTTATAATTTTATGTCTGGCTTTGGAGAGCCATACTTTTAAAGTAATGAGTCTTATGTTTTCAATAATGTATAATGATATCTAATGTTGTTTCTTTCCCTAAAGGACCTATATGGATAAAGGTATAGATGTGAAAATAATATGATGTAGCATAGTTGTATGATGCCTTATATTGGTTTAAAGTTTTCTCTCTTTGCAGCGTTGGTCAGCCGTTAGGGTGTTCCCGGTAGTAAAGCCCGAAGGATAGGGTTGTAAATCCGTTGGTAAGCCAAGGTGGTCCCGGTGTCTGGTGAGAAATCTCTGTTTCTAATATAGGTACTAGATCATTTAGGTTCAGTTATCATGTCGAGCTTACTAAAGATGGTTTCTAGGAAAGGTAAAGAAAAAATAGATGAATTAGATAAACCCAGTACAAGTGAAAGTCTTAATTCATCATTAATTAATGAACAACAAATAATTCTACCTGATATTGAACAAAAATTACATAATTGGAGTATTCCTTCAATAAATGTTTCAGAAATTTATAAAACTAAGTTAATGGACAAATTTAGATCAGATTTTATAATTAAAACTGCTGAATATACGATTAAGGTAGATAAAACTCAAGAGATCTTAAACCTCTTGAATTTATCTATGTTAAAAGAACATAAACAAAAATATAGATTTTTGCATATTGGTTTAATTCAAGTTGCAATAAAACCTTTGCGCATATTAGGCATAGATACACCTGTGTGTGTATGCCTAAGAGATACTCGACCTGCCAGGTTCGAGGATCAAGTGCTTTCAATAATTGAGACCAATCTTCATGATGGTCCAACCTTTTTCAATAATTTTCCAAACTACACTATGTCTTTAGAAAGTTTGGGAAAAAACATACATAATATCAAATTAGATATTAAAATAAAAGAAGGAATTTGGAATCCCAATTCCTATCCAATGGTAGTAATATATAAAATATATTACAAAGCCATGAAAACAAATATATCTCCAAAAGCATTAAATATTTCATCCAAAGAAGATACTTTGCTTTTACAAGTTAATCTTGAAAAATCAAATGTAGTAACACCTAAGAGACTCGACCACAATGAAGTCTCTAGGAATCTTGAATGAAATTTATAAGAGATTCTGCCTCCTGAGGAGCCAGAACCTTCTCCAATGACAATACCAGTTGAATATGCATCTGGTAATGTTTCAATTAGTTTTGCACCATTTAGTATAAGTAATTCTACTAGATCGTTTAGAACCCCATAAGGATCTAAACAAACTAATAATTCACAAAAATCAGTGGATTCATTTCATTCATTGAGATTAGCAGGAGTAAGAGATCATCCTGTTATTCCTCAACCCGAATACAGAGTTGAAACACCCCAAACTACTCAACCAGTAATTCAGAGAGAGTATCTGAAATAAATCAAAGTTTTGAGCCTCATAATCAATGTTTTGTTATCACAAAATTTTATATTGATAAACAAAAACTCCAAAAAGAATTTTTAAAACCTGAATATGAAAGTAAAAGAAAATGGTTTTTCTCCACTTTTACACAATCAGAGATAAAGCATTATAGGGAATCCTATTATGCTTATCTTGAGGAGGTAGAGGATGATAATTTTCCCTACTTCACGTGGTTTGAAAATCATTGTTTTCAAAATTTAGAACTAAAAACTTTGAATTCTGCGAAAAGAATTTGGAAAACCACTAAAGGTAAAGAGGTTATTTCAGTAATTCCTCCTTTGGAAGAAATAACTTTTCCAAATGTAGATAATATTGAAATAACGGCATCTCCTTTCAAAACTATGAAAGAGGATACCAAAACTTTGACCATTCAACAACCCAACAGAAATTATATTAAAAACATTCAACAGCAATTGAATTTTACAAATCAACTTTTATATCAAGTTGCTAATACTTCTGAAGAAAACGATTTACCCCCAAAAGAAGAAACTTCTAAAAATTTATAAAAATCTTTAATAACTCCCTACAAGTTATCAGATTCCGAAAAACAATTCGATGATACAAATATTGATACAGTTAATAAAATAAAAAACACTTCAAGAACCTATCCCACATCGAGAAATTACTACCATAGACCCACTCTACCAGATATACAATTCGAAGATGCTCCACTTGATGTAGCAGCTCAATATAATGGAGAAGGCATAGTAGAATGGAATATAGATGGTTTCTACGAACATCAAATAATGAGGAAATTAGAAGAAATGTCAATGGCAGCTACTGCCTTTAGGGCAAAAGGAAATAATGCCTTAAGTACGGTTAAAATATTAATCCAAGGTTTCACAGGAAGCCTCAAAGGATGGTGGGATAATAACTTAAGGGACACAGATAGGCAAACAATTCTTACTTTTATCAAAACCGAAGTAAGAAATAATGAACAAGGTGAACCCGAACCCATTCAAATTGAACAACAAGTTGAGGCACTAATTTTTGCAATTTCACAAGCATTCATTGGGGATGCCAATGTCTTTGCAGACAGATCCTTTGAAATCCTAAATAATCTTTATTGTCCAACCCTAGGCGAATTTAGGTGGTACGTACAAAGATAATTTTTTGGCAAAAATATATACCAGAACGGACTGTAGGCAGTCCTATTGAAAAGACAGATTCTTATCTGGACTTCCAAAGAATTTCGCCCAAAAAGTCAGAACACAGATAAAAACTGAATACCCAGATACACCATTGGAAGATTCAACATACGGAAGAATAATCTCAATAATAAACAAAACAGGTTTATAATTTTGTACAGATATTAAAATGCATAGGCAAGCCAAATTTGAAAGCAAAACAAATAGTAAAGAATTAGGAAATTTCTATGAACAATTTGGCTATGAAAAATTAACACCTCCTTCCAAACAAAGAAGGGCAAAACCTCAAAAATTTAGAAATTATAAAAGATATAATAAAAAGGCACCAATAGAAAAAACAAATAAACCTTATAGAAAACCCTAAAGTAAAGCTTTTTATAAATCTTTTAATAAGGGATTTGATAAAAACATTATTTTCTATAAATGTGGTCGAGCTGGACATATAGCAAAAAAATGTAGAGTAAAACAAAAAATAAAATAACTTAAAATGGATGAAGAAATAAAAGAACAAATTACTAAAATATTGCTTTATGAAACAGAACCCTCAGATAATTTATCTTCTGAAGATGAACAAGAAATAATTTACCAGAATCAAGAAACCTCTTCTGATTCTGATATTGGTTGTTTAAGTTGTGGTTGTCTTGGAGACAACTGTGACTGTAAATTCACAATTAATGTTATCTCTAAAGAGAGTTCTATTTGATTTAATCGGTCAAATAGATGATCCACAAATTAAATTAGCCATGTTAGAAAAATACAAAGAATTGGAAAATCAAGAAATAACAACTAAAGAATTTTCCGGATATAATTTGAAAGATATATTAAATCAAGAAACATCATGTATTCAAGAACCAATAACACTCCCCTTTTTATATAAGGAAGTTAAGAATTTAAAGTCAGAAATTGCAGATTTAAAAAACAAATATAAAATTTTGCAGCAAAATTTGGAAAAATCCTTGGGGAAGGGAAAGGCTAAGGCTATTTCAAACTCTTCCTCAACACATTTTGACGAATATAATAGTTTACAAATGATTTTCCAATGAAAAGATTTCCTGTAAAGAAATACTTTCGAAAATATTCCGGTAACTTGGATGGGTTACGGAGGTTTTATTTTGGTATTTGATTTTCACTGAACGAAAAGTAAGAACAGGTGAAATCGAATCTAGTATACGAGACGTCGGAATACTAGTGTTCTGTAATTTACACATAGATCTTTGATCCATGTCACGTTGTTGTGGACTGTGTCCTAATTACGTTGTTGTGGACTGTGTGCCCTATTCACGTTGTTGTGGACTGTGTGTCCTAATCACATTGTGATAAACGTTATTAAAGGTGAATGTTGTTTTCTATGACCACAAGTCTTGACTGGTGCATCGGTCTAAGGTGTTGTGATTGAGTACTCGGATTGCGTGTCCTGTGTTGATGTTGAGTAATTTCAAGTGATAAAAATTATGAATGGTCGTTAGTTTTGAGCTTCGATAACTAATGAGATTGAACACAAAGAAAACATCTTGAACGAATGTTTTTCTTCATGCATTTAGGCAGACGTGCCTCACAGGTTAGTCACTTCGGTGATGCCTAAGCAGAGGCTATTAGTCACTTTGGTGATGCCCAAGCAGGGGCTGTTATATAAGTCACGACGGTGATATCCAAACAGGGACTTTAGTCACGACGGTGATGCCCTAGTGGGGGCTTGAGTTTGATCAACTCTTAGAAAGATGAAGGGATCTCATGAGATTAAGTTTATAGAGCCGGAATATTGAAGTGTCATGCATAATCTTTATAAAAACTGATTGTACGGGTATGACACCCATTGATATGATACTTGTTGTTTTATCTATTAATATTTGGTAAATGTTAATATGTCGATTTGATGCATGTATCATGCATATGGTTATTGTAATATATCCATATATTGGTATCTCACTCTTGCATATCTTCTTGTTATTTATCTTTGCTTTTCGGCATCGCTGTATATCTATGAGTTTAGATGGATCCGAACATCCCATTGGTACCATCGGAATCGAAGACTGAGATCTTTGATGATGCGGGGAATGCGGGGGTGTGGTAGATTCACCCCGGATCTACATCGGCTACCTATCATGGACCGATAACCACGCTGGAGAAGAATGTCGAGGGCGAACCATGTCGCAGAGTTCAGACAGTTGAGACTAGGAAGATTGCTCTCCCACCACCTTGGTACTACTTACACGTGCTACAGATGAATGGACAGCTACATGAGCACCTGCCTCTAGGGGTACCATTACCTGGAGTCGAGCCGGCTTCACCGATTGAGGAGGACCCCGAGGAGTACCTGGAGGATGAGGCCATGTACCACGTCTTGGATCACGACGATGATCTTGATGAGGTACATGAGTACGTGCTTGATGACGATCCGGATTTTTATGATTCCAACTCTCCTGATGAGGGCGGAGACGTCATGGACCCATCACCTAGGGTCTCTTCTTACGGGAGTGTTCGTGGCGAGTCTTCCTTTAATCGTTAGTGGTGGCCAGCTTAGTGGTGTATATTTTGTGGTTAGTCTGTCTCAGTCCGACTGTATTTGGCTTCTTAAAGCCACCCTTTTGATGTGTGGTTTCAGACCCTCCCCCTATTTTGCTTTACCTAGTTTACAGCTGTTAACTTTATGTTTTGTAATTCTATTACTAATGGCCATCCTGATCAGGCCCTAGTTTCTGTACTAAACTCTGAATCCCACTGGGATAGATTATATATATATATATATATATATATATATATATATATATATATATATATATATGATGTTTACATTTCATGTTCTGAGTGTTCATCATTTACCCTTGTTTTAAAATAAAAAAATATTACCATTTTGAAAACACTCACTTATTAAGAAAATGTCATTTACCGGAAGCAACCAGCAATTTAATTATTTTATTTTCCGCAACGGGTAACAAAATGACGCCCCAGTTTAAGGCGTCACAATTAGTGGTATCAGAGCTGGTTGAGTCTTTCGGGAATCTTTGAGTTTAGGTCTGTTAGGTTGATGTTATGTGTTCTCTGATTAAGACTTGATTGAATTACTTCTTAGGAGTAATGTGTAATAACCGTCGGGTTAGATTTTCCTTTTCTGGTTACCATCTCACTGATTGTGTCTTACAGGTCAGTATGGAACCAGGAGGTGCGCGCGGGCGTGGTGGTCGTGACAGAGGCAATGGTGGAATGGACTTCGCCACCCAGGCAATGGCTGATGTGACCGAGGCAATTACTTTTCAGACGGCTATGATGGCTGCCCAAAGCCAACAGGTGCAGCTGAGGGCTGAACAAGCTATTGAGGGAAAGCATCCGAATGCTTTCAGACGTCAGAATCCGTCACAATTTGATAGAGACGTGGATCCTACGAAAGCTGATCTATGGATCCAGGAGTTGGAAAAGATCTTTGAGCTAGTTCATACACCTGAGGAAGAAAGGTACCCTATGGAATTTTCCAACTGGTAGCAGATGCTGAGTACTGGTGGAAAGGCACCAGACAACACTTAGAGGCTGAGCACCAAGCAATCACCTGGGAAGTATTTCGCAACAAGTTTCTGGATAAATACTTTCCTCAAAGTGCTCGGACTGAGAAGGAACAAGAGTTCCTGAGTTTACGTCAGCGAGACCTGACTGTGGGGGAATATGCGGCAAGATTCGAATCACTTTCCAAATATTTCCGCTTCTTTCTTGCAAGGGGTTTCCTCTATTCTTGGGCGCTTCTTTAGCCATTTCTTTGACTGGGCCTTAACCTCAGACTCATGCTGAGCCTTATGGGATTCAGGATCTTGGGACAAATGCGGCCCGGGCCCAGTTTTCTCACTCCCACCTTTATAAGGAACATAATGATTCCCTTTTGACTCCTTATAACTACCACCCTGATTTCCTCCCTGATGTTTCTCCTTTTAGTTTGTGCCACCTTTATTATTTCTCTTCCTTCTAGGTGCCACTATCCAATCACCATGCGTTATTTCCTCATATTTCGGGATATCCTCCTTAACGATATCTGTCTCCCCATTAGCTGGTTTGGCTTGATTATCTCCTAAAATCCCGCCTGACACACCGTCCTCCTTGCTACGCTAGTCAGAATCACCAGTTGTTTCCCTTTTTTCAGCCCCCTTCTCAATCACCGGCAACTCCTTTTTCACTGTGTAGTTCCTCATGACATGCTCATAACACCCATAGCCAATGCAGATAACATGCAAGCCCTCGTATTCTATGTTATACCACTTATCTCTCATCCAGAATCTACCCACCACTGGTTGACTCAGATCAATTTCAATGCAGACTCTAGCAAATCCACCCCTCTCCACCCAAAGTGTCTGTCTGTCCACTTTGATCGGTTTGCCTATAGTTGAAGCCATTGAGAGCGGAATACTCTCATCGTACCAAACAACATTCATACCCGGGAATCTAACCCAAACCAGAGTCTTCTCAATCTTGGTCGTAGAGGAAACAAAGTCAGGGCTCCAAGTGGTAACTGATAGATAATGGTCGAAAATCATCCACGGTCCTCCTCCAATCACCTTCTCCCTATCATCTTCTAGGTCAAACTTGACCATAAAGTAACCATGATCAATGTCCAACAGTTCAAATCCTTCAGTCAACTTCTACAACGATGCCAGTCTCTGTTGCATAGTTCTGAATCCCACATTCTTATTCAGTAGTTTCACAACCAAGGCGTCATGCCAGGGGCTGCAAAGTTCCTTTACAATCTCCTCATTCACAAAAAACTTCGATAGCAGCCTGTTACCACCCTCCAACTCCACCTTAAAGAGACCCTTGGCAATGAGATCAAACTTTTCTCTCGGGGCCACCGATTTCTTATTCCCTGTCAGCTTATCCCTAAAGGAACACGGTAACTTAGGATCCTCATCCATCCCGCCGCCATCGTCCGATGGTTCATTGGGTGGTCGTTGTGCATAAAATACTATTTTCAGTTGACTCATTGGAAACCCTAGTTGAGCGCCCTTCGATTTCATTTCATTCGTTGGGAAAAAATAAAATAAAATAAAATAAATAAAAAATTATTATAAAAAAATAAAAAAATAGCAGGTTTAACACTTTTGCAGAAAGGGGCCTACCGTGCAAAAATTCTGAACTGGTGTACCCGTAACCGTCAAATTAATTCAAAAAAAATACTTTAACCTGCTAAAGCCGGTCACCCCTACGTCTCTCACCGTGAGCTACTTCACGTACTCGCTCACGCTACCACTCGCCGAATGACTCCTCTTCTTGTTTTCTCTTCTTTTGAACTTGATCTCCGTTCTGCTCCTTTGCAATGAGGATCTAAGCGAAGAACATTGTTACAGTGAAGTGATATTCAACAATGAGTGGTTCTCGATTGTGCAGTTTGCTTGCAGAATTGGGTTACGAAGGTGCAGAATCATTGGACCCTGATAGCTTCGAATGGCCCTTCCAATATGAAGACACTCGCCCCATTCTTCACTGGATCTGTTCCAGTCTTCGCCCCTCTAATGTCCTCTCCCTCTCCGAGCTTTCCCAGTTATCACCCTCTCACTCCCTTTCTCTTTTTTGCCCCTACCCCATTTCCAATTTTTCGCTTATTTTCGATTTTTTTGGTTAAAAAATGAATTTTTTAAGTGCAAACTCTTCTCTCAATTATTTTGGCCACTACCCATTTGCACATGTTGCTTATTTATTAATTTATTGTGTTTTTTGGTGGAAAATAGTGCGAATTCTTCTGCTAGTTTAAAATGCTAGGAATATAATCAACAAGCTCCAACACATTTGCTAGATAGCTGAGTTTCTTAAATATCTTGTAAGAAGTTTGATTCATGTAATGTGTATGGAAAATGCTTTTTTGAGAGAGGAAAAAGTCACTTCAGTAATATTTACGCCTAGAAAGGGATTCGTCTTCGGCTATTTGCTGGGATATCCTTGACACACCAAAAAAATGCTAGGAATATTGTTTGTATGGATATATTTTTTTTTTGTTGGGCTAATTTATATGGTTTGTGGATTTTCAGGTATGAGCAGTTTAAGCAAGAAGGGAAGCTTTTGGAGGTAGTATACTCATGCCAATTTGTGTGGACTGGAATCCAAATTTAGAAAATGTTTTTTGTTGAAATGAATGTTTGGAAATGGGAACTAAATTGTTGGTGCTGAACAGGGGGGAGATTTGGACTTTGCTTACGATAGCATTTCAGCTTTCTCTGATAGGAGAGACAATCAGGAAGCTGTTTTTGGTGCTGAGGAAGGATTAAAGGATATAAAGTACTCTTTTCATTTCAGCCTTATGCTTTCAATAGATATGATTTCGTTGTTGATTCTCTATTCTCTATAGTTGATGGCAAAAGTTACTTTCGAAAGCTAACTTTGATAGCCTGAAAGCTTAGTTTTCTATGAACTGTTTGAAAAATTGCTTTTAAAAGTAGTTGAGTGTTTGAGAAATAGTCACTAGAAATGGACCAAAATAGACAGGCAAAATGGTAGAAGTTACCATTATTTCGTTTTATGTAGTTAATAGCGTGCTATAGCGGCATAGTGGAGTGGATCAGCCCCTGGCCGTTACGGAGCTCAAATAGCATAGCGTTTTCTAATAGCGGCAATAGCAGCCGCTACAACAAAGTGTGTTAAGAGTCCATTTTTACCCCTCCTTAAATGGGCATCTAATGGTCATATTTGGGGGTATTGTCGATTTAACTGTCATATTTGGGGGTATTGTCGGTTTTTCGGACCAAGATTAAATAATTTAAACCTCTATCCTTCATATTTGATAGTTTTTTTACTTTTGTTGTTAGTGACTTGAAGATTATAAGTTATGATTATTAATTATGAGTTTATGCTTGCAATTTTGGGTAGTATGTTATGTTTTAGCATTTACATATGTGTATATTTAATTTTTTTAGCCTGTATGTATATAAATTGCAATAGCGGCCATCCCGCTTCCGCTATCCTGCTATAGTGGTTTCGGGGGTTGGCCGCTATGCACCGCTATCCGGGATTGATAACTATGATTTCGTTAGTATTTTCGTTGTGACTTTGTGTAGATGTTAGAAAGTTTTGGATTCTGATAAACAAAGGAGATAAGTGGCTTCTAGAAGCATCTATTAACTTGATTCTGAAAGTCACTTTTCAAATGGCAATAAAATTTTGTTAAAAGTGCTCCATTAGGATTCTTCCGTAAAGACAACCTGGCATTATAAAACTGCTGTGTGCAATGTCCATGGAATTTACCAAAAGCTTAGTTTTAATGGTTTTGCTTCTGATAAGTACAATCCACTCACCGATAGCACTTGCAAGTTCACTGTTTCACCTATTTCAAACTGTAGTTTATTGGGAGATTATATTTTGGAAATAGGAACTTCTGCCTTGCTTAGTCAGTTAGTATTAGTCTACGAAAACCTTCTGACTGGACCTTCTAGGCACAATTATGCCTGATCCAATGATTTCAGACAAACAAGCAGATTAGGCTTGTGATGAGTGGTCAGAATCTGATTATCATATGCAGATAGCAGAAGTTCCAGTGCAATCAGCATTATTTATGAACTATTTCCTTTCTGAAGATTACCGAAGAAACTAAAATGGGAATGGAAGAGAAAACCATGGATAAAACTTATAGTTAAAGATAACTTGGATTTGCAATTAATGAAAAGTTCAAATCTATATTTCTCTATGAAAATATTATGAATCTTTAGAAACCAATAAAGGTAAAAAGTAAACATGGGTATTGCCTCTTATTTATCTTGCTAGATTTTTATCTTTGGGTTTTCCATTAGGAAATAAAGTAGTAGTCTTTTGTGGCAATTTGGCTCAGGCTTGAACTTGAAAGAAACTTCAAATCTGTCTGACAAGGTAATGGAAGATTTTACATGAGGAGGTTTTGAAGTGTGAGCATGACAGGTGAAAATTTGCCCATAGTTGCTTCTCGAAGGGTTTTAGGACTCCAAAGTTGAACATATTTGGTTAAGCAATGTTGGAGAAGGAATTTAGGGCTTATAGATTGGAGTAGGGTGCTTCAATGATAAGGTCAGAGGTTAGGGCAACCAAAAGGGTGATCTAGTGTTTATGTCCATAAGATTCTACTGTGCTTTTAGCTGATTCTCAACTTAGTGCAATCACCCTCTCTGTTCCGGTCTTGTGATTGAATATTTGAAAACACTGTCTGATATGAAAATCGCTACTAGGAGTTTATTTTTTTCCTCCGCTTTTAAGTAGTATATATGGATTTGGTTGGTCTTGATCAGAATTTAACCATTGATCCTTTGAGAAATTATTTTTCTTTCTGCATGTGATTGGTTTTCTTTTGAATCATAGATTGGAAATATTATTACAATATGATGCGGACATATGGTTCAGGGAAATAGGGTCTACGAAAGAGGGAAAAGGAGGCCTAACAAGTGGGGAACAATAGCACCAAAACACACTTGAGAGTGAGAGCATTGTAACTAACTATTGCCAGCTGGCAGTAGTGGTGAGGTAGGGAGTGTGTGTGAGTGATTCAGTTACTGAGTGGAGATTTATAAAGCCAGGAGGGGGGCAAGGGAGGGGAGGTTCAGACTGGGATTGAACTTGGAAACCCTTGGGAGAGCAAGGCACTCTCGAATTGCCTGTTATCTTGTATTTCTTCTTTCTTCTTCTTCCCAGCACTGTAATTCCTCATTGTAGGCTAGGGATTATCAATAACACACTACTTTCTTCTATATTTCTGTTCTATAATTTCCTAGTTCCTAACATTGGTATCAAAGCTCACTTTCCTGGAGCTTATGGTTATCACACGTTCTGGAATGGATGCACGACTGAATAACGTTGAGCGAAGAGTCGAGGAGTTGAAGCAGGGGATGGGTGAGCTGACGCGAGGCATGGAAGAGATGCGTCAGCTCCTGCTGAAGAAAACTCGGCATCGCCGAGGGCGGAACCGACACCGAAGGACACCAGAGAGTGTTGAAGATGATGGCGGAGGCGGGGAAAGTCAGAGATCTGGCTCGCGATCTCGAGCTCCGACATTCGATCACGGCGGAAGAAAGCTGGAGATCCCCGTGTTCAATGGTGACGAAGCGTATGGATGGATTGTGAAGATTGAGTCAGAGGTTGAATCGCAGAAAGAGGAGGAGAAATTTCAGGCTGCACATATGATGGAGATCGTGGTGGAAGGCGATGGTGGTGATGTCTCAAGTCTGTCTGAGATGAAGATGGCAAAGGAGGAAGACTGTCATCTAGAGGGTGGTCGCCGCAGAAGCGACGACGGCCGCTGTAGCCGTGGTAGCAACGTGAGCGTGGGCAACGATGGACGCTGTGTTGGTGGTGGTCGAGGTAGTTGGGTGGAGACGAGGGTCAATGGTGAGCGCGCACCACCACCGGAACCTCCGGATCGGAGCGTACTCGTGGAAAAGGGTTGGACGTCGCCGACCTTTAGCTTACCGTCACCAAAACCGCCGGATCGGGACGTGGCAGTGAATATGGAGACATCGTCGACCTTTCAATTACCGCCGCCGGAGTCATCGAAGTCGTCGGAGCCGAAGGCGGCCTGGGAGCTGGTTCGGACGTCCCACGGTTTAGACAAGCTGCTACTACTTCTTGTTGCGGCTATGATACCCAACACAGGTGAGAGAAAGAATGGGGTTAGGGCAGCACAGCAAGCGGGTCAGGGTGTGGAGTTAATGGGCCAGGCCCAACATGATGAAAGGAAAACTAGAATTCTAGAGTTTGTATCTCCCCCAAGAATTAGAGAGTGTGATTCAGAAAATACATGGATGGAATTTGGGCCCAACATTACAGGTACATGGCCCATCAAGTTTGGTTTTATTGCTGAAGCAATTGATAAACATAAAGCCCTAGGAGGAACCAAAATAGAAGTACTGAGGGCTCCAAGGCCACAGCAACTGGACTCGCAACAAGCAGTACCGCAACAGCAGCAGCAACAACAGCTGCAACAAAATCAACACACTCTCATTCAACGGCAGAATCCCCAGTTCCAGAGATCTCCTATGATGCTTGGGCAGAATCAGCTTTCACACTTAAATGCAGCTGGGAAGAACTCCAACATGCCATTGGGTAATCACATGCTCAACAAGCCGTCACCTCTCCAGATTCAGATGTTACAGCAACGACAGCCACAAATGCAGAGGAAAATGATGGGACTTGGAACTGCTGTGGGAATGAGTAACCTTAGAAATAGCACAGTTGGTCTTGGACCCATTGGCAATCCTACGGGAATGGGGGCTGCAAGAGGAATAGCAGGAACTGGAATCTCAGCACCAATGACGTCTATGCCTGGTATGGCAAGTATGGGTCAGAACCCAATGAATCTTGGCCAGGCTTCAAATCTTGATAGTTCGAACTATGTTTATGCTAGCAAGCCTAGGAGAAGTGGGCCATTTATGTTTTTCATGCAATATGATTCAAGTGATGCAAAGTTTATTTCTATCTTATGCATGCTAGTAGAGGGTACTTGGAGTTCTGGCCTGAAACATTTTAATACCGAGCCAAGTACAAAGGATGATCTGTCTGGAACTGATGTAGCTATAGAGGCAATTGATATAGTCCTCGTCCAAAGCAGTTTGGAAGAAGTGTTAAGGTGGCTGCAGAATTGGGATCCTGGTGGACAACGGCACACGACTAAAGCAGCCCCACGGTCAGGCTTCAAACAATGGGACCCCGGAAAAGTGTGCTTAAGAAAGCACTCCCTTCTTCACCTTGAGGACAAGGTGAATTTTGAAGGGGCGAGTATTGATGCGGACATATGGTTCAGGGAAATAGGGTCTACGAAAGAGGGAAAAGGAGGCCTAACAAGTGGGGAACAATAGCACCAAAACACACTTGAGAGTGAGAGCATTGTAACTAACTATTGCCAGCTGGCAGTAGTGGTGAGGTAGGGAGTGTGTGTGAGTGATTCAGTTACTGAGTGGAGATGTATAAAGCCATGAGGGGGGCAAGGGAGGGGAGGTTCAGATTGGGATTGAACTTGGAAACCCTTGGGAGAGCAAGGCACTCTCGAATTGCCTGTTATCTTGTATTTCTTCTTTCTTCTTCTTCTTCTTCCCAGCACTGTAATTCCTCATTGTAGGCTAGGGATTATCAATAACACACTACTTTCTTCTATATTTCTGTTCTGTAATTTCCTGGTTCCTAACACAATATAATTGCAGTAACATGTTTCCCTTATGAATGGCTCTTTGTCTTCAGGGAGGCAACTTTGGCATATAAAGTTGAAGCTTCAGACCTGCAAAGACAGCTAAGGCATCTGCAAGCTCAATTCGATATGCTTACTAGCCAGGCATCAACTTTGACACAAGGGAGGCGACCACGGGTTGGTGCAACATCTATTGTAAATGGACACCTCACAACAATAGATGATAACCTCTCAGTCAGAAATTTACAGGTGCTTAGCTAAAGTTGTAAGTCATAAACAATATATTTGGATGATTCTGTGCTCAAAATTTCTGCTTTTCTTGCTCTACACTATCCATGTTGATGAATGATTTATAATGTAGTGTTTCCCAAATAAGAAATTTTACTGCTGAATTTGCCACAATAATGTTCTCTTAAGTAGAAATCATACATACTATGGCAAAGCAATAAATCCAATAACATTTCTTAATGGATCATTTACAGACTTGAGTGAGGAATTAAGTAGGAAATTATTATGGTTAGAGATATAAATCCAATCTTCAGTCTTTGCCAGTTCACCTGGTAGATTAAGCTTTTACGATGGTTGATCCTTGACAATTATGAACTCTGCCTTACTATTGAAATTCTAAGATGTTCCCATGGATGTTGACTGTATTTGCTCTTCTGCTGGAAGTTATCTTGCAAATGCCATTAACTATTTTTATCAAGCACCATGTGCTATTTTTATTTTTTCATTCATTTTTGTCCCGTGGAGTCATTATTTCATGCATGTTGAAGAATTGTTTCATGGTGCTTTGTTTTTATTTGAATTCCTTTATTGTTTAGATGAATGCAGTTCTTGGAAGAATTGCTTCCACAGCAGAGGAATTGGCTCAATATCATTCGGGAGATGGTAACATTCCCTTTTCTTATTTCACTCTGAATATCTGATGTCACTTTCTTGTTCTCCTTTTTTTTTTCATTTCTGCTTCTCCATTTTATTGGCTTTATCTTCGTAGGGAAAATTTCCCTGGTTTATGTTCTCAGCTTTAGTTGTTGAAATTGTTATACAGAAAAGCCTCAAAATGGAGAACACCCAAGGAGTTTTTTTTTCCTTCTGAAATTCCTTTTTTCTGTAAATTTGATTTTTGATAGAGCACAATGGTGTCATTGGACACATGTAGCTGACCCCACCTAGTGGGATAACGCTTGGCCGTTGTTGATTAGTATATTGAAAATTCATTCTTGGGACTCAAGATAGATACTGAATATGAGAATCATACCTTCTAAAGCTGTAGATAATGCAAGGGAAAATGGAAATCTATCATGTGAAACATACGAACACTTTAAGGACTTCTTTGGCAATAAAAAGTATAGAGGGTGTTTTGACAGTCAATAGTAATATTTTTCCACAAATTTCTCTTTAATGATTCAAACGATTCTTGTTTTTCTGGAAAAGTAAAATAGCTAGCAGTAGTGGTGATATCTTGGTCTTTCTTTTTCCAACTTTCAACATTGCATAAGATGCTCAAACTTTGGCGCTGTAATTTGTGCAAGTGAACACTATTTTTCATGAGATATGTTTGACACATTTCTGATTGTTACATTTTAACATGCAGTTACTGCCCCGTGCTTTGGTAGGTAGCAGTTTCCTTCTCCTATGTTGCTCTTCATTTCTATTTATATGTATTTTTTCTTTAAAATTTATTTTGACCTTGATATTTTACCGATTCTATCTTTCTTCTAATGAGTTTAGTTCCTTTGAAATGCAGAAGATGGTATATATTTGGCATACTCAGACTTCAGCCAATACTTGCTTGGAGACTCATCTTGTCTAAAAGAGCTAAATCAGTGGTTTGCTAAGCAATTGGACACAGTATGTGGGCATTTTCCTTATATATTTCCTTCTCACTGTAGGTTTTTCCTCAAAAAAATGATGATAAATATAATGTTCTTATCTAAAAACCTAAAAATTTCTTATTGATCATGAATAATTGACAATACACTTATTTTAGAAGAATAAGTACCTCTAGAGGTTGTGCCTTGAGCAATAGTTAAGGTTACTGTCTTGTGTCCTGGTGGTCATGGGTTCTTGTTGTGGAAACAGCCTCTCCACTCATAGAGGTGAGGTTGCAAATACGTGACCCTTCTCATGCTCCACAATGGTGGGAGCCTCATGCAATGGGCCTCCCCTTTTTTTTTAGGTTCAGTAACTCGGTTCCAGACTTCCAGTGCATTATCATATAGCAATTTCTGATAGTTGGTTCGCATTTTGCTGAGGATACATGTTATTTGAGATTGTTTGTTTCCTTACTCTGGCCTGTTGATTATTTACAAATTCCACTTGTTCTTAAATACATCACAGATTTAGACCTTGAAAATCTAGATAGTAACACTCAAGGGCTACTTCTATTAATGCCATTGTCAAGGAATGTGAGTACCATACTGACGTGGTGTGACACAGAACTCCCATTTAAAGTAGAGGTTCTACCATCTTAACAGTCTTGATACCCTTTTTTGTTGTTAGAACTTGGAAATAGTAGAAATAGGTTCATGTACATCAAAATTAGCATTCGTGAACATAGAAGATAGCACTCTTATTAATTTTCCTTGTAATCATAAGATGTAATTATTCAAATTGTATATAAATATCAAACTTGCTGAGTGCTATTACACTCAAACAATTCAGAAAATCTCTTCTCCAAAATTCCTTACACTTTTTCAAGGTTTTTATTTTTATTTTTATTAATATTAATATCAGGGTCCATTCCGACTTGTTGCTGAGGAGGGAAAATCTAAATGCTCTTGGGTGAGTCTTGATGACATCTCAAATATCTATGTTAGAGGTATACTTACCAGTTCTTACAATTCACTATTACTTCCCCCATCCTTGATACAGTAGTATTATTTTACTCATCATGACTCCCAAATTTTTATTGGATCTTTCTGCCACTTTACTGGCAGTGAACATGGGTTTTTTTCTTTGTTCCTGTCAATATTAATATCCCTTGTCATATATATGATAATTATTTTTCTACTGACAATTCATTTGCATTTTAGTTACTTATTTGGGGATCTATTGCGGTTGCATGGGTCAGGACTTAACTATTTTGTAAATTTTGTCATTCCTGTACCAGCCGACCCCACCTAGTGGGATAAGGCTTGGTTGTTGTTGTTGTTTGTCATTCCTGTACCAACCCTATAATACACTGTAAAGCTGTAGTAAAAAAGACTGATAAAATTATACTCACCTTAACATAAAGTCTTTGCATTCAGTCAACCAACAATGCTTTAGAGTCTCTGGAAAAACCATGGCTCATAAACATCTATCTGTTTTTAACTCTAGGTTAAATACAACTATGCTGTGGTTTGTGCAAGATATATGTATTCTGGATGAACTAGCATGTTGTTAACTGGATATTTATTTCTTTCTTTTCTTATTTATTTTGTCTAGCTATAGTTTAGATTAGAAAACACTAAAACCTTCACTTGTTTTTTGGTTGAGCAGATTTAGAAAAATCACATCATCAACGTGTGTCTGAGTTGCAACGGCTTCGCTCAATGTATGTTATTCTCTCCTTTAAAATCGCAGATCACCTATTTCTGTAATTTGTGCATTGATTTTACTAATACGTGCCAAGTTGTACGTAAGACAAGATTGTTTTGTTTATATTTGATGTAGTTCTGGGGATTGCTTGACATGAAATCCTATGTTCTGTGTTTAATCCTATTTTTGCCTTCCTATCATGTGTGTTATAATTTCATGGGTAGCTTCTTAAGACTTAAAAAGGCACTGTTTGTAATAGCTCTTTTTCTTTTCTTTTGTTTTTTTTGGGGGGTGGGGGGTGGGTTTACTCAGATTTATTTTGACTGGATGTGAGATTCGTTTTTCGAAGATTCCACCAATCTTTGTGTTTATGGTCTGTGTAAAACTATGACAGATTTGGAATAAGTGAAAGACAATGGGTGGAAGCACAAGTGGAGAATGCCAAGCAACAGGCTATTCTAATGACACTTAAATCACAAGTATCATCAGATGAAGCTCACATTCATCTTGATCTTCATTCTCTTAGGTACTTGCTTTTAAATTTTAACCGTAGCTTTAAATGTTAATTTGTACTTTATAGTGCTGTTATGTATTCTGGCTCTTAAATTTGTAAATTCTGACTTCCCTTGTGACCAATTGGTAAAGGAGAGAAAATAGGGAGGACAGAAAATATTGTGTGGGACCCACAACAAAAAAATTCCTTCATCCAGCTGAGAAAACAAGAGAGGAAGGTGGAAAAATTGAAATGACAACTCTATCATTTTGTTTTGGACTGCTAATATGTTATTAGGGGCAAAATTCTCTGTACAAGAAAACTCAACTTTTCTTTCTCTTATACTTCCTTCCTACTTTTTTTTCAATCCAAACCTAAGAACCTACTCATTCTTTCTTCTCTCCTACCTCTTTCCTTCCTACTTCTTTCCTTATCCAAACAATGTGTTAAAGTATTATATAAAAACTTTAAAAAGTTGGTTTTAGGGATTGGGTTTTCAAAAGCACTTATTTGGCAAGAAATTCTTTTATTTTAAATTATTTTTCTTGTCGTGTAATAGTATTGTGTGGTGGAATGTTATTGAAAGGTGAACTTTCAAATTCTTTTGTTAATAAATGCTTTTTTTGATATGAATCATGTGATGTGGTATGATGTTCAGGAGAAAACATTCTGAATTGAAAGGAGAACTTTCAAATCTTTATAGCCGTGAAGAAAAGCTGCTATCAGAGGTTTGTTACTGCAGAGCTTGTGTCTTAAGGCTTGTACCGTCTAGTTAATACCATTGATTGCTTCCTATGAAATTGATTGGACTTGTCTGTCTAATGGGCCACAGTGCCACATCATTAGCAATTTAGCATTTAGCAGTTTTAGTTATGTGCTATGTGAATTTTGAAGGCATTGCAGTCACCATTCTCTAACATTTTCATGGTTGACTTTTTCTTTTGTCAGTTGTTTTCGAAGTCAGTCCTTTTTCCAGCCATATTGTTAAGGATTACATTAATGTTGGTTTGTTATCCATTCTCCTATTCAGAGAAATAATTGCACTGCTAGATAGGAGGCATTATCCTTGGTAACTACTTCATAGTCCACCAAAAGAGTTTCTGCTGAATGCATGTTACAGCTTCAATGGCCAACCATTTGTTTCATAAAAAACGAAGAGCAATACAAACTCTCAGCTTTTGATGTTTCATTTTGTTCAGTATTCGAACAAACACATATCTTGAATGTAGGGAAAGATAAAATTATTCGACAATTTGATATGTTTCACTTTGTCAATCGAGCGAGAAACAAAGAATGACTCTTATAACTTTTGCTTAATACAGTTATGTAATTCATCATGGCATTTTTTTTACATACTACCTAAATTAATGGAAAGATGGTGTATTGGGAAATACTTAATCAGATTAAACACAACCCTCATTGAATAATTAAAAAAGATGGTACTGACAAATTATATCCTTGAGGATTTCTTCTGGTTTTCTTGGATATTATCAGTTCTATGTTCTAAAGTATTCTATCATTTTATGATTGTGTCTAATAACATTTTCTTCCCTTTTTAGACTATTCCAGATTTGTGCTGGGAGCTAGCTCAACTCCAAGACACATATATTTTGCAAGGTGTTTTCTCAACTCTCAGCTGTTGGGAAGATATTTAATTTCATTTTATTCTATTTTTATATTTTAGATGACTTATTGTAAAATTTTATTATGGTTGAAATCTTTTATTCTCTAGGTGATTATGATTTGAAGGTCATGCGCCAAGAGTACTACATTAACCGGCAGAAAGCAGTAAGCCTAGCCACTTAATTGTTGATTATGATTGTTTTTGTCTAATTAGTAATTATGTCCTTGAGACTTAAGATCTGTTGGTTACATTCTTGTTTACATCCTCCAATTTGAGATGGTTCCCTAAACCGATGACAGGGCATTTGAAAAGTATTCAGACATTATTTTGATGCATACAATTTTGTTGAATGTACACAGTCATATGCAGGATGCATTTGCCTAACCTATTTTCTGAATGATATGAACCTTGGGAGAACCACACCACAAAAGCTAGCTATTGTAGTTGGAGAGCCCAAGGCCATATAAACCCCGCACCAGAATCCCATACATCCGATGTGGGACTCAAGTCCCATACCTTGCAATTGGAGCCCAACATCCCACCATGCTCCGCAGCCCATGCGGGCTGGCTGTGCACTAGCCCTTTGGCTAGTCCCGGGCGAACACTGCAATGTCGGCGTCACCACCCTCGCTGCATGTTTGCTGCCGAGAGACATGGTGGAAAGCTCTGCTACCAATTGATATGAATCTTGGGAGAACCACACCACAAAAACTAGCTATAGTGGTTGGAGAGCCCAAGGCCATATAAACCCCTCACCAGAATCCCATACTTCCGATGTGGGACTCAAGTCCCATACCTTGCAATTGGATCTATGAAGCACCATACATGAATTTCTTGTACGATACATACCGATACGCGGTGATACGCCGTCAACATGCATCGGTAAAGTATCGGAGGACTTTATTTTAAAAAATAAATAAAAAGAAATTCTGATATGCGTTCGATATGCCGTGAGTACATTGTCGATATGCCATGGTACGTCATCGATATGCCGTGACAGCAGAAGCAGCGTCTGTGTTGGGGCGCAGTGTGTGAAAGAAGGTGCAGCAGCAGCGACTGTGTTAGGTGAATAAGATGCGGCTGTTTGGCTGTGTTGGGTTGAGGCAAGAAGAAGAAGAAGCTATGTTGAGAGAAAGAAGAAGAAGCAGCATTAAGACAGAAGCAGTCTGGCGGCTGATGATAGGGAAAAAGATTACTAGGGTTAGTTGTGTTGGGTCTCCACCCCAAATTGGGCTGGGCCATGTTATGCCAAATTTTTTTGAGTATTTGTACACTAACCCTTTTATATTGATTAGTATACACATAAATATATAATATAAGATATAAAGCATCCTATATTTTCTTTGCAATAAAATATTTAATAATTTCTTTTTTGAACTGAATATTTAACAATTTCTTAAAAATATAAAAATATATTAGTATATAATTGTATATTATATGATAGAGATAAATACATAACATATAATAATATATATAGACAAATATAATAATAAAAATAGAATTATTATAATAACAAGATATATATATATATATATATATATATATATATATATACGTATCATAAACGTATCGTATCCTATATTTTTTAAGAAACGACGTATCGCCATATCGGATACGTATCGTATCTGATACTCGTATCGTATCGTATCTGTGCATCATAGAATTGGATCCTAACACTGAACATAGCAATTTTTTCCATGAATCTGTTTTCAGTTCTGAGTGATTTGTATTTAGTATCAAAGCTTGGTGATTTTTTCTGCTAAATATTGCAGAGATCTGTTTTCTTTTATGGGTTTTGCTTTCTCTTTGTTCTTAAGGGATACCGTCTTTACCTTCTCTGTGTCCCTTACTCCCTTATTTTTTCTTCTTGATAGAAAAAGAAAAATACAACAACAACAACAACCAAGCCTTATCCCACTAGGTGGGGTCGGCTACATGGATCATACGGCGCCATAATGTTCTATCATGAATCATGTTAATAGTTAAATCATTGGCCTCCAAATCTTTCTTAATAGTTTCTCCTATAGTTTTTCTTGGCCTACCTCTGCCTCTAGCTATTGGATTGCCCTCCATTTGGTCCACTCTCCTTACTACAAAATCTAAAGGTCTCCTCCATACATGCCCAAACCACCTAAGTCGAGATTCAACCATCTTTTCTACAATAGGTGCTATCCCAACTCTCTCTAATGCTATCATTTCTAATCCTATCACGTCTAGTTTTTCCGCTCATCCAGCGCAACATTCTCATCTCTGCTACATTGATTTTACTCTCGTGTTGATTTTTTACCGCCCAACACTCCGTCCCATACAACATCGCTGGTCTAATAGTCATGACGGTAAAAATTTTCCCTTTAGCTTAAGAGGTACCTTTTTATCACACAAAAAACCCGAAGCTTTCCTCCATTTCGACCACCCTAATTGAATCCGATGGTTTACATCTCCCTCAATTTCTCCGTCATTTTGTATAATAGACCCAAGATATTTAAACCGTGTGACTTGTGGTATGTTGTGGTCTCCAACTTTCACTTCTAAGCTAGAGGTGTTTCGCCTTTTGCTAAACTTACATTCCATATACTCCGTCTTGCTTCTACTCAAGCGGAAGCCATGTGCTTCTAAAGCTTGTCTCCAAGTCTCCAACCTTCCATTTATATCATCTCTCGACTCTCCAACTAGAACTATATCGTCTGCGAAAAGCATGCATCGCGGTGCTGGCTCTTGAATGTGCTCCGTAAGTACATCCAAGACCAAGGTAAAAAGATAGGGGCTTAAAGCTGACCCTTGGTGCAGACCTATGGTTATTGGGAAATCTTCTGTGGCTCCACCCTGCGTTCTCACACTAGTCGTGGCCCCCTCATACATATCCTTGATAGCTCGAATATAGGCAATCCGAACACCTTTCTTTTCTAGGGCTTTCCACAAAACCTCTCTTGGCACCCTATCATACACTTTCTCCAAATCAATGAAGGCCATGTGTAAATCTTTTTGATCCCTTCGATATTGTTCCATCACTCGTCGTAGCAAGTAAATTGCTTCCATTGTCGACCTCCCGGGCATAAAACCAAATTGGTTGTCGGTGATTTTGGTTTCTTTTCTTAGTCTCCGTTCAAGCACCCTTTCCCATAGCTTCATAATATGACTCATAAGCTTAATCCCCCTATAATTTGCGCAATTTTGTATATCTCCCTTGTTCTTGTAAATCGGAACTAAAGTGCTTCTCTTCCATTCCTCCGGCATTTTCTTTGACCTCATAATCTCGTTAAAAAACTTCGTGAGCCAACTAATGCCTCTATTTCCTAGACTCTTCCATACCTCCACAGGTATATTGTCCGGTCCAACTGCCATGCCATTATCCATCATTCTCAAAGCTTCTTTTACCTCATGCTCTTGGATTCTACGATAAAAAGTGTAATTTTGGTCCTCCTCTCTGATGTCAAGCACCCGTGAGCATGATAAAACTTTAAATCCTTCATTAAATAACTTGTGGAAATAATTCTTCCATCTATCTTTAATATCTTGTTCCTTAACCAAAACTTTACATTCTTCATCCTTAATACACTTCACTTGGTCCAAGTCTCTTGTCTTTCTTTCCCTATTTTTAGCAAGCCTATAAATAGATTTCTCACCATCTTTGGTGCCTAAGGATTGGTACAACCTGTCAAAAGCTTTAGTTCTAGCTTCACTCACTGCCTTCTTGGTCTCTTTTTTGGCCACCTTATAATTTTCCCAATTTTCAGCATTTCTACATAAAGACCAAGCTTTAAAACATTCCCTTTTAACCCGAACCTTAGCTTGCACACTTTCATCCCACCACCAGGATTCTTTACCCCTAGGTCCGAATCCTCTTGATTCACCAAGCGTCTCTATAGCTACCTTCCTAATCCCCTTGGCCATCTTGTCCCACATATCATTTGCACTTCCGTTTGCCTCCCAAAACCCTACCTCCAAAACCTTGTGTTGGAAGATCCTTTGTTTTTCACCCTTCGATTTGCCACCACTTGATCCTTGAAACCTTTTCGTGGCCTCTTCTCTTCACACTCCTTTTAACTCTTACATCCATGACCAAGACTCTATGTTGGGTAGTCAAGCTCTCTCCAGGTATGACTTTACAGTCCAAGCAAATCTTTCTATCCGATCTCCTAATAAGAAAGAAATCTATTTGAGAGCTTGCCACCCCACTTTTGTACGTGATAAGATGCTCCTCACGTTTCCTAAAACACGTATTGGCTATAGTAAGATCGAAAGCAGATGAAAAGTCCAAAATAGACTTGCCCTCACCATTTACCTCCCCTAGGCCATATCCCCCATGCAAACCGTCGTAACCTCTAGGTGCCCTCCCTACATGCCCATTTAGATCACCTCCTAAGAAAATCTTTTCACCTAGTGGTATTTCCTGAATTAGGCCTTCTAAATCCTCACAAAATTTTACCTTGAAGTGTTCTTCTAACCCTACCTGAGGTGCGTAAGCACTAATCATATTAAAGGTGTCTTGTTCCACTACAAATTTAAGGGCAATGATCCTATCTCCAACCCTTTTTACATCCACAATATCATTCTTCCAATATTTATCCACAATTATGCCCACCCCATTTCTCGATTTTACTTTGCCAGTGTACCAAAGCTTAAAACCCGAAGAGTCTAATTCCTTTGCCTTTTCTCCCACCCACTTAGTTTCTTATAGGCACAAGAAATTGATCCTCCTCCTAATCATAGTGTCAACTATTTCCATTGATTTACCTGTAAGTGTGCCTATATTTCAAGTTCCAAAGCGAATCCTACTCTCGTGAGCTAGCTTCTTTACCCACACTCGTTCACAAAAATGTGGGAACCCTTGCTTATTTTTCACTACATCCAGGCGGCGATGCAAGCCCTTGCTCTTTTGACACTTTGTACTCGAGCTATACAAATAGCGTTGCTTCAGGCAACGACCTAGCATTAACATTATTACGTCGTTGATCTATGTCATAGAGATTCGACTAAGTTTTACGTTGGCTGTCGATGGCCTAACACAACCCTCTCCTTTTATCCGGGCTTGGGACTGGCTATGTTTAGCTTTGTCACAAAGCACAACATAGGCAGGATTAGAAAAAGAAAAATACTGATTTGAATTTAAAATGACTTGGATCTAAATGCCTTTCTGAAGACTTGGGGTTGTTTGCTTTATTTCCAGTTTCCTATTTTTATTTCTTGTTTTCATTAATAATTATAAAAATGCCACCTTATTTTTATTTTGTTTCCTATTTTGATTTGTTATTTTTACTGTTTCTTATACAAATCTTTAAAAACATGAAACAGAATGAAAACAAGGTAGTATTTTTGCAATTGTTAATGAAAACTAGAAACAAAACAAACGGTCCCTTGGTTTTTCACAGAACAAAATGGCATCAGATGATCCATGTTGCCAAACAACATAGTTGGAAAGGGCTTTTGCTATTTTTGTTGTTGTAATTTTTTTTTCCTGTTTCCTCTAAACAAAAAAGTTTCAACTTTCAATCTGTTAGTCAAAATTTAAACTTGTACATTGAATTTCATTTATTGTGTTATTTTCTTTAGTTGGTCATCGTCATTAATAAAATGAAAATTCTCATGACCATTTCTTTCTTCTTCATTCTTCTAAGAAGGCTATTAATATATTGATATTTGAGGGTTTCATTAGTTTAATCCTGGAATTCTCATCTGTAGCACTACTAAATAATTGTGCTAAATGATATTTATTATTTAGCCTTTGAATGCTTTCATGTATTTAACCTTTGGTAACGAGCACTCAATTCTTGTGGCAGTTCATATACCATCTCATCAATCTGCTTGCTAGGCATCAGTTTTTAAAGATAGCCTGTCAATTGGAAAAGAAGCAAATGCTTGGAGCATATTCTTTGCTTAAAGTTATTGAGTCTGAGCTCCAAGCATACCTGTCTGCAACCGAGGGACGGGTGGTATGTAGCCTTTTACAATTTTCCATTTCACTTTTTCTTTAATTTTCTTTATAATGCTTTTGTCATTGCTTTCTTTTGGGAACATTTTATTCAGTTGTGTTAATGGTTAGTCTCATTTTGTTCAATATCTCCTTTTACCGTTCACTCTCTAACCTCGCTGACTCTGTGTACACATGGGTACATCTAGAGTGAATGTTGATCTTTTAGGTTGCCTAACAAATATGTATTTAAAATTGTGATTTAGAGGGAAGAGATGATAACTGTAGGAGAGGAAAAATGTTTCTCTGTTATGATTCAATAGAGCTACAACTGAAAACATAAATAGGCAGGGCTGCCAGGAGAAAGCCTTTACAACCATGATTACAAACTTAAATGAAAAGATAAGAGAGAGAACAAAATAAAATAAAATCAGATCAGATTAGAATATTCTGATCCTGATCTTAACTTCCTAATCCCTAGAAATCTGATTTATTTAAAATTAAAATACTACAGCTGCTAAAATACTACAGCTGTCAACACCCCCCTCAAGTTGGTGCATAGATATCTAGCATACCCAACTTGCTTACAAAAAAATCAAAATTTGTTTTGAACAGTCCTTTTGTAAGAATGTCAGCCACTTGTTGTGAAGTAGGAACAAATGGCATGCAAATCAGGCCTGCATCCACCTTCTCTTTTGTAAAATGTCTGTCAATCTCCACATGTTTGATTCGGTCATGCTGGACTGGATTTTGAGATATACTAATTGCAGCTTTGTTATCACAGTACAACTTCATAGGGAGAGCCATGGGAAGCTGTAATTCTTCTAGAATTCTTTTGAGCCACAGAATTTCACAAACTCCTTGTGCCATTGCCCTGTATTCCTCAGCACTACTTCTAGCCACCACATTCTGTTTTTTGCTCCTCCAAGTAACCAAATTTCCCCCAAACTAAAGTACAATAGCCAATGTTGATTTCCGGTCAGTAATGGAACCAGCCCAGTCTGCATCTGTGAACACTTCAATGTCTTGCTGCCCAGTTTTATTAAAAAACAGTCCCCCTGCCTGGAGCACTTTTTAAATACGTTAAAATCCTATAAACTGCCTCAAGGTGTTCTTCGTGTGGTGAGTGCATGAATTGGCTCACTAAACTTACTGCAAAGGCTATATCTGGCCTAGTATGTGATAAATAAATTAGCCTTCCCACTAATCTTTGGCACCAAGTTGTGTCTACCGGATCTCCATTGTCTTTACTTCCAAGTTTTTGCTTAGGATCTATAGGAGTCTCAGCTGGCCGACATCCCATCATTCCAGTTTCGTTAAGAAGATCTAGAATATACTTCCTTTGGGACACTACAATTCCCTTCTTCGATCTTGCAACTTCCATCTCCAAAAAATATTTTAAGGATCTGGTCTTTAATCTCAAATTCAGCTGCTAGAGAAGCTTTCAGCTTATTTAATTCAATGTAATCATCTCCGGTAATCACAATGTCATCTGCATAAACAATTAACACAGCCAATTTTCCTTCAGAAGAATGCTTCACAAACATCGTATGGTCACTCATGGTCACTCTGACATTGATGATACCCTTGCTTCTTAACAAACTAAGCAAATCTCTCAAACCATGCTCTTGGTGATTGTTTCAAACCATAGAGAGACTTATGAAGTAATAGAAACTGATGCAGAGAGGGAAGAAGAAGAACAGAGAGAGAATCGAGAAAATGAAGAGAATATTATTCTGAAATGTTAACTATACAAAACAGAGAGCAAGCCTATTTATAATAGCTTGGTAGCTACTAACAGAATTCTAGCTACTAACAGAATTCCAACAGAATTCTAACTAACTCTTAACAATCCACTAACTGCTCTCTATCACACTCACTAACATACCCCCTTATAATCATGGGGGTGTATTTACATAGGTGAACCTATCAACAATGCCAAGGTTCCTTCTTAATTCTTCAAATCTGTTCTGTGTTAGAGGTTTTGTCAGTAAGTCAGCAACTTGGTCTATTCCAGGTATATGACAGACAGCTAGAGTCTTGTCCAACATTTTTTCCCTGACAAAGAAAAGATCTAGCTCCATGTGCTTGGTCCTGGAGTGAAGTACAGGGTTATGGGAAAGAGAAACTGTGCTTAGGTTATCACAATAGAGCACTGGACTTAGTGTAGGCACTTGTAGCTCTTTGAGGAGTGATTGCAGCCAGATCACTTCAGTTGTGGTTGCAGCTAGGCTTCTGTATTCTGCTTCTGTGCTTGACCGAGCCACAAGAGTTTGCTTTCTGGACCACCATGACACTAGGTTTGGTCCAAGATACACACATGACCCTGAAACTGAGCGCCTATCATCAATGTCAGCTGCCCAGTCAGCATCACTGAACGCCTGCAGACTGAGAGGGGATTGTTTGAAGGCTGGTTTGAGTAGCAGACCATAGGTGAGAGTGCCTTGCAGGTATCTTAAGATACGTTTGACAGCTTTCCAATGTTCCTCTAAGGGTTGGGAAAGAAATTGGCATACTTTCCCAACACTGTAGCAGATTTCTGGTCTTGTAATGGTTGCATATTGAAGAGCACCCACTATTGATCTGTATAGGGATGGATCTGGAAGGTAATTTGCACCATACTTGGTCAGCTTGCAACTGCTGGTCATGGGAGTTGGAAGGGGCTTAGCCTCAGCCATGTGTGCTCTATGTAGAAGATCTTTTACATACTTAGTATGAGACAACAAGAGACTCCCAGTAGGTAACCTTTTAACCTCAACACCCAGAAAGTAATCCAATTCCCCTAGTTGTTTGAGTGCAAATTCAGCACTGAGTTTAGTAATGAGCTGTGTGATTCGGCTAGATGAAGAACCAGTGACAATGATGTCATCAACATAGATTAAAATATATGTGCAGTGACCATCTCGAGAATGGATGAATAGGGAGGGGTCACACCTGCTAGATTTGAAACCGAACCCCAAGAAAGCTTTAGCAAGCCTCTCAAACCAGGCCCTAGGTGCCTGTTTAAGACCATAGATGGCCTTGTTCAGCCTGCAAACTTGGCTAGGATTAGAGCTTGTAAACCCTGCTGGTTGCTCCATGTATACTTCTTCAGTGAGCAGTCCATTGAGAAACGTGTTATTCACATCAAGTTGCTGAATTTCCCAACCATGAGTGACTGCCAAAGTGAGTATCACCCTTACTGTTACTGGTTTGACAACAGGTGAGAATGTTTGTGTAGTCAAAGCCATGTTTTTGGTGAAACCCTTTTGCCACCAACCTAGCCTTGTACTTGTTAATTGACCTATCCGGATTCTCCTTGACACGGAACACCCACTTGCACCCAATTGCCTTTCTATGGGGCGGTAAATCTACTAGGGTCCAAGTGTCATTATGCACCAAAGCACCATACTCCAGTTGCATGGCCTCTTTCCAGTGGGGTAAGGACAAGGCCTCCTTAGGTGAATGGGGTTCAACCTGTGTAAGTAGGGCAGTGGACACGCTGGCCTTAGATCTGGTAACCATATTATGAGTGTTAGCAGGCTGCAAAATGGGTGGAGAGGGACTGTTAGAAGGATTGGAGAGGCTAGCAGAGAGAGGAGAGGGAGTTGGAGAGGTGGGATATTGTGGTGTAAGGCCTGAGTGTAAAGAAGGTAATGAGGAGTGATTAGAGGTAGTAGAGTTAGGAGATCCATTGGTTGGACTTAAGAGAGAAAGAGAGGGTGAAGGAGCAGGGACATTCTCAGGTGGAGGACTAGGCACAGACTGACTAGGCTGGGGTGAACAAGGACTGAAGGGAAAGGGAACAACAGTGAGAGGCATGGGACAAATTGACTCAACAGTGGTGTCAGGAGCAGAAGTTGGACTGGAATGAGTGTGAAAAGGAAATTTGTATTCATTGAATTGGACATCTTTTGAAATGTACATCCTGCCCTCTTTAGAGAGACACCTATAACCTCTATGAGAAGGAGAATAACCCAAGAAGGTGCACTCACTAGATCTGAACTGCAGTTTGTTTTTGTTGTATGGTCTTAAACATGGATAGCATGCACATCCAAAGACCCTTAGGAAGGAATAATCAGGGTCTTTGTTGTGTAGAACAGCAAAGGGAGTTTTATTTGAGAGAGTTGGAGTAGGCAACCTATTGATGAGATATGTGGCAGTAGAGAAAGCATGTCCCAGAATTTCATTGGAAGTGAGGCTTGGGAAAGAAGAGCAAGCCCTGTTTCAACAATGTGTACATGTTTTCTCTCAACACTCCCATTTTGATGGTGAGTGTGAGGGACAGATGTCCCCGTGAACAATGCCCAATTGATGAGGAACTTAGCAAAGGGCGAAATTCACCACCCGATCTGTTTGGACAGATTTAATCACGATTTGAAACTGAGTTTTGACAAACTCTAAGAATTGTTTAAAGATGCTTAATGTTTCGACTTTTGTTTTAAGAGAAACAACCAAGTGAAATTGGAATGAGCATCAACAATGGACAAGTAATATGAGTGGCCGGTGGTTGAATGAACTGGTGATGGTCCCCAAAGATCAAGGAAAAGCAGTTCAAATGGCTTCTTATACACGTAGTAGAGGGATTAGAGGGCAATCTGAGTGATTTACCAAAGCAACAAGCGGTAAGGAGAAATCAAGAACTGTTTTATTCATATATGGTAGGTTACAATCTTTGAGAACAGTTTTGGCAGCATCATTGGCATGCCCTAACCTACAGTGCCAAATGTAATAGGAATTAGGCACATTAGTATGAGTGGAGTTACTGCTATTGCTAGAAACAGAGTTACAACAAACTTCTTTATTTACATATGAACCTAAGAGATTACAACTCAAAGGACTAGATCTAGATACACTGAGACATTGTGGTGACAGTGAGGTAGTCTTGGCAGCTACTGTAAGACTTGGAAAGACATATAAACCTTGAGGATTGACTTGGCCAACAAGGAGAACTTGCTTAGTGACCTGAGAAATGACATAACACTCATGAGAATAGAATTGAAAGAAAGCATTGTTATCTTGTGAGAACTTACTGACACTAAGGAGATTTTTGGTGATTTTAGGCACATATAGAATATATTTGAGTGTCAATGTAATTGTAGTATCAAATGGTGAAAGAAAACAAGCAGAACCAATTGAATTAATTGACAGACCAAGTCCATTACCCATGAAGACTTGATCTAGGCCACTGGTGTTAGAATGTTGCTGAAGATTAGTCATATCAGGAGTAACATGATGTGTGGCACCACTATCAACATACCACATGTTAGGATATGATCCGGATCCAGAGGCAACCATAGTCATAGGACTTTGACCAGAAGCAACCATAGCCATAGGGCCACCAGACTGAGAGGCCTGAGAAGTCTGAGTGTTATGCCAAGGTAATGGCAACAGAGGTGGCAGGTTGGTGGAAGCTTGCTGATGGAACTGTTGCTGATTCGGTGGATGATGATACTGCACAAGATTTGAGTTCTGAGCCTGAGGAGGTGGTGCATAATACTAAGAGTTCTGAGACTGAGGAGGTGGTGCATAGTACTGTGACTGAGACTGATACTGCTGATCAAAGCGATGGTAGCAATTATCGGCAGTGTGATTGGTGCGATGACAAATTTGGCACTCAACTCCTCCACGATTATAGTATCTTCCTCCTCGACCTCTGCCACGGTGGCCATAGCGGCCACCACGATAGCCATTACCAGATGACGGAAAAGTGGAATTAGGATTAGAATACTGATTATTATGTTGGAATGTATTGGAGGAGGATTGAGGTTGAGAATTGGTCATCTGATGCGGCAAATTGTTAGAGTTGTGAAGTGATTGAGGAGTAGTATGAGCCACATTAACAGAGAAGGTGTCAATCGCAGTCTTAGTCTTCAACCGTTCCAGGCGCGATTCATGAGAGAGCAAAAGTGCTTCAATCTCTGCAATCGAGTATTGACCTAGGTGAGATTCAATCGTAGGGAACAGAAGATGATAATCGTCTGGAAGTCCTTCAAGAATTGCATCGATGTGCTCCTGAAGAGTGATAGGGCTCCCGATCGAAGCCAAACAGTCAACAATCGCTTTGATCCTCAACAAGTATTCATTGATCTTGCGATCGCCTTTGGTGATGTGTCGCAACTCAGATCTCAGCTGCGCACTACGAGCTTTCATCAGCGCATTGAAGTGATTGTGAATTTCGTCCCAGAGTTCCCAAGCGTGAGCGCAACCAATTACTCGCGCATGCATGGAATCAGAAAGAGTGTTCAGCATCCATATGAACAGGTGTTGATCCTGTGCCTCCCAAGCCGAGTACTCAGGATTGACACGATCGGAAACACGATCCTCCTCAAAGAGATAACGCGGTGGAATCCTAGGGCACGCACAGAAGCGTTCAAGACGATTTGCTCGAATGACTGCTTCGACGACTTGCTTCCAATGGAGAAAATTGTTATCAGTGAGTTTCACTGTAACAATCGAAGCGAAGTTAGGTAGAGAAGACTGCGATGGCGCCGGTGGCGGTGGAGGCTGAGGATCAGTTGCAGTTACGGAAGCCATGGCCTAGAACTTTGAAGCTCTAGATACCATAATAGAAACTGATGCAGAGAGGGAAGAAGAAGAACAGAGAGAGAATCGAGAAAATGAAGAGAATATTATTCTGAAATGTTAACTATACAAAACAGAGAGCAAGCCTATTTATAATAGCTTGGTAGCTACTAACAGAATTCTAGCTACTAACAGAATTCCAACATAATTCTAACTAACTCTTAACAATCCACTAACTGCTCTATCACACTCACTAACATGAAGCCTGCAAACTTTCTGATTAAAGAGTGATTCAAAACCTGGGGGTGCATCCATATAGCTGTTGTAATGGTCAGTCTAAATTTGCAGCTAATGATAGAAGAACTCTTACGGTATTTAACTTAGCAACGGGAGCTAACGTTTCTGAATAATCAATACCATAAGTTTGAGTAAAGCCTTTAGCAACTAACCTGGCTTTATATCTCTCAATAGATCCATCAGCTTTATACTTGACAGTAAACACCCATTTACACCCCGCGGTTATCTTTCCTCTAGGCAAGTCCACCTTCTTCCAAGTTTGACTCTTCTCTAGGGCTTTCATTTCCTCCAAGACAGCTTCCTTCCACTCAGGAACCCTTAAAGCAGCCTGTATATCCTTTGGAATTTCTGTTTTTGTCAGTTCAGAAGTAAAGGCCCGAAAGGTGGGGGATAAATTTTCACATGACACAAAATTAGAATGGGATGTTTTGTACATGATCTTACACCCTTCCTGATAGCAATAGGAAGGTCAGACTCATTAAAGGTAGGTTCAACAGTAGTTTGGACAGGTTGGACAGAATTAGGATGATTGTTACCTGAGGGGTCCTCGGATGCATGGCAGTCTTGAGGATCATTTGGCTCTATTCTGTGAGTTTTTTTTCCTTTTTCTAACAAAAAACTGATCAAAGGGTGCTAAAATTCCGTTCTCCAATGTAACTGTCTCTTTTCCAGTTTCAGCAATGTCAGAATTTTCAGTTTCTAAAACTGGTTCTGAATTGATCCAGTTTCTGGAATGCTGTTTTTCAGACTAGGTTCACCCGGTTCACCATTTTGAAGTCCTGAACTTCTTTCTTCATTTAGGGGATCTAAGAATAAAGAATCTGAATTCTGTATTTGTAAGTATTGTATAGCATCTTCCTCTTTTCTCCCCCCCTGAAGATGGTTTTGAAAAAAAGGTGTGTTTTCAAAGAAAGTGACATCCATAGAAACAAGGGTTTTCTTAGAAATAGGATCAAAGCATTTGTAGCCTTTTTGGTTGTGAGCATAGCCAAGAAACACACACTTTGTTGCTCTGGGTTCGAGTTTATTTTGATTTGGTTCATGAGAGTGCACAAAAACAGTACACCCAAATATTCTTAGGGGTAGAGTGCATGAAAGCCTATTATTTGAAAAAAATATTTGTGAAAGCATCAAAAGGGGTTTTGAAGTTCAAAACTTTGCTAGGCATCCTATTAATTAAATATGTTCCAGTTAAGATAGTTTCACCCCAAAGATATTTTGGTACCATATTTTGAAACAACAATGCCCGAGCAACCTCAAGTATGTGTTTATTTTTTCTTTCGGCCACTCCATTTTGTTGTGGAGTGTCAACACAAGTGCTTTGATGGACAATACCATTTGCAAGAAAAAAATCATTTAGGTGTATGTTAAAATACTCCCTCCCATTATCACTACGAAAAATTTTGATCTTTTCCTGAAATTGAGTGTTTATCATATTAAAAAAGTTTTTGAATATGCTCTCAACTTCAGATTTTGTTTTCATCAAGTAAACCCATGTTAACCTTGTATGTTCATCTATAAAGGTGACAAACCATCTTTTTCCATTTGATGTGGGGTCACGATTAGGTCCCCAAACATCACTGTGAATTAAAGTGAAGGGACTAGATTTTTTATAGGATTGAGGGGGATAGGAGGAACGATGATGCTTTGCAAATTGACAAACTTCACAAGAAAACAGATTTGGATTTTTATTCTTAAACAGTTCAGGAAACAAATATGTCAAATACAAGAAACTTGGGTGACCTAGCCTACAATGCCATATAGCATTATTTCTTCATCTGCATGAATAAGAACTGTGTTAAAAGACTTGGACATAATTTAGATAACAATATTTGTGAAAGGCTTGAATTACTCTTCTATTCATCATACTTGATATATATATACACTAAACAGTAAATACATTTTACAATTTACAAGGAAATTTAATTCCTAGGAACATAGTTAAGCCCATACCGTCCACACCGTCCACACCGTCCTCACCGTCCACACCGTCCAACTAATATCAACAGTCCCCCTCAAGCTGGAGCATATAAATCAAATGCTCCAAGCTTGGAGCAAATATTTTGAATTCTCGGTCCTCTTAGAGATTTTGTAAAGACGTCTGCCAGTTGATCATTAGAGCTAACAAATTCGGTGACGACTTCTTTAGAAAGGACTTTCTCTCGGACAAAATGACAATCAATCTCGATATGTTTAGTTCTCTCATGAAATACTGGATTGGAAGCTATATGGAGGGCTGCTTGGTTATCACAACATAGCTTCATTTGTTGAGTATCTCCAAACTTCAATTCCTGAAGAAGTTGTTTAATCCAAATAAGCTCACACGTGGCTATCGCCATTGCTCTATATTCAGCCTCTGCACTAGACCTTGCAACAACATTTTGTTTCTTACTCTTCCACGAGACAAGGTTTCCTCCAATAGACACACAATACCCTGAAGTGGAACGCCTATCAATAGGTGATCTTGCCCAATCTGCATCGCAAAATCCAACTACTTGAGTGTTTCCTTTGTCTTCATAAAGTAGTCCTTGTCCTGGTGTCTTTTTAATGTATCTCAGGATTCGTATTACTGCATCCCAATGATCATTATGAGGAGACTGCATGAATTGACTCACCACTCCAACAGCAAAGGAAATATCTGGCCTTGTAATAGTGAGATAAATGAGCTTCCCAACCAATCTCCGATATCTTTCTGGATCGGAATAAGGCTCCCCCTGGTTGGGTAGCAGTTTTTGATTTGGATCCATAGGACTATCAACTGGTCGACAATCCAACATACCAGTTTCTTTAAGTATATCTAACACATACTTCCTTTGTGAGATGATAATCCCGTCTTCTGATTGAGCAACTTCAATTCCAAGAAAGTATTTTAGCTTTCCCAAATCTTTTGTCTGAAAGTGACTAAATAGGTGTTGCTTTAGCTCATCAATTTTTTCCTGGTCATTTCCCGTGATGACTATATCATCTACATAGACCACCAAGTAAACACATTTATCTGGAGAGGTATGGCAGTAAAAAACTGAATGGTCAGCTTCACTACGTTTCATCCCAAAAGCTTGAACAACTGAGCTGAATTTTCCAAACCAAGCTCGCGGGGATTGTTTGAGTCCATAAAGAGACCGTCGCAGTTTGCAAACCAAGCTAGACTCCCCCTGAGCAACAAATCCAGGTGGTTGCTCCATATAAATCTCCTCTTCTAATTCTCCATGCAGGAATGCATTTTTAATATCCAACTGGTACAGTGGCCAATGACGGATGGCGGCTATGGCAAGAAATAGTCGAACAAAAGTAATTTTAGCCACAGGAGAGAAAGTATCTCCATAATCAAGGCCATAAATCTGGGTATAGCCTTTGGCTACCAATCAAGCTTTGAGACGATCAGTCTGTCCATCGGCCCCAACTTTTATAGCATAAACCCACCGACAACCAACAGGTTTCTTGCCCGGAGGAAGAGGAACTAACTCCCATGTACCATTATGCTCCAAAGCCTGCAATTCATCAATCATGGCTTGTCGCCATCCTGGATGATCAAGTGCTTCACAAAAATTTTTAGGAAGAGTAACAGAAGATAAAGAAGACACAAAAGAATGATAAGGAGAGAGACGATGATAACTCAAGAAGTTATAAATAGGATGGGGATTACGTGTGGACCGAGTACCTTTCCTAAGAGCAATGGGCAAGTCATGATTATCCTCAAGTAGGTCCGTAGTCGGGTTGTCTGCTGAAGTAGGACATGATTCAACTGGTCTTTCAGTACCTTCAAGTTCTGTATTGGGAATTCGTGGACGACGCCGATATAGGATGGGTGATCTGTGAGTCTGTTCAGGTGGAGGATTGACAGGAATATCTACGAGAAGAATCGACAGTTGACTCGATTCTCGCAAAGGTGATGGACCAAGATAGGGAATAGGAAAAACTTCATGAAGAGTATTAGACTCAACGATGGAGGGTGAGAAATATGACTTTTCTTCAAAAAAAAGTTACATCTGCAGGTGATATAATAACGATTGTGAATCGGAGAGAAACAATGATAGCCTTTCAGTAACTGGAATATCCAAGGAAAACACATTTGATGGCTCTAGCAGCAAGCTTATCAAGACCTAGAGACAAATCATGAACAAAACAAGTGCAGCCAAAAATACGTGGCGCAACATGAAATAGTGGTTCTTTAGGAAACAAGATGGAATGTGGAATTTTATTTTCAATAGAGGAAGAAGGCATCCGATTTATCAGAAAACAGGCTGTCAAAACAGCATCACCCCAATGTCGGACAGGTGTATTTGCATGAAGTAATAATGTCCGAGCAGTCTCAACAATATGTCTGTTCTTCCTTTCGGCAATGCCATTCTGTTGAGGGGTATGAGGACAAGAGGATTGATGGAGAATGCCCTGTGATGACAAAAAAGAAGAAATAGCAGAAGAAAAATATTCTTTTGCATTATCACTTCTAAAGATCTTAATTGTCTTATCAAATTGAGTTTTTATTTCATTAACAAAAGAAGTGAGAATGGACAAAATTTCAGAATGTTCTTACATTAAGAACATCGAAGTACATCGAGAAAACTCATCAATGAAGGTAACAAAATATCTATACCCCATAGAAGAGACACGACTAGGGCCCCATATATCAGAATGAATAATTGAAAAAGGAGAATCAACACGACTTTCAAGATGTCTAACAAAAGAAGAACGAACATGTTTTCTTACCTGACATGACTCACAGGTGAAAGTCTTTATTTTTTCAAGGCTTGGAACCATTATTTTTAATTTAGCTAAATGTGAGTGTCCCAAGCGTTCATGAAGGAGTTTTGGTGATGTGGCAAAGACTGCAAACCCCAAGCGAGGATTAGGCTTAAGGTAGTAAAGACCATGAGATTCATGTCCTACGCCAATCGTTCGACCCGTACCACGTTCCTCGTATGACAAAGGAGTTAGCATCAAATGTTCTTGAACAATTATGAGAACGAGTAAGTTGGTGAGAGATATTAAATTGAAAGGACAACCGATTATGAACAAAACCGATTTTAAAGACAGAGAAGAAGAAGAGGTGATACATGACCAATTCCTTTTGCTTGCAACTCTAGAACCATCGGCTAGAGTAATGAAATGAGGAATTTCGGGAGGAGAAATGGATGAAAATAAAGAACCATTACCAGCAATGTGATCGAGGCACTCGAATCAATTATCCATGGACTTTGATCATTACCGGATCTAGAAACACAAGCAGTAGAGTTATGAGCTCCTATAGCAGGCGATGTTTGAGATTCCTTGGCAGCCTTTAGCCGGAGGTACTCTTGTAATCGGCTTCAAAAATTTTCTCTCTGGTGTTTCAGACTTAGAAATATTCACGGATTTTCCAGGGAATCCATGAAGGGAGTAGCAAGTGTCTTGAGAATGGCCCATTCGTTTGCAATAGGAACACTGAGGGCGACCTCCTCTTCCACCTCGTCCTCCTCTGGTTCGTCCTCCTCTGTTTGCATGACCTCCTATCCCCCCTCGATTGGAAACCATGGCAAAAGTTTCAAACTCATCCAACCGAATTTCCTTCTTTCTTGATGAGGGAACCTGAAGGAGTCGAGTAATCAGATTTTCTAATGAAGGAACTTCTTGGCCAGTTAAGACTTGATCGCGAACATGATCAAAATCTGGATGCATTCCTCGTAGAATCAACACCATATACAGGTTATCAAGTTTCTTCTTCATGTCTTCGAGTTTATCAGCTTCCAAGGATAATTTTAACTCCTCAATCGCTGATTGGGCTTTGAAACATAGGCAACCATGTCATGATCAGTTTGTTTAAGAGTGGCCAATTTTTGGACAGCATCATACAATCGTTGAATGTCATTAGCAAAGACACTTTGAGCCTTTTTCCGAGAAAGAGTGACAAGTTTTGAAGGCTCAAAATTTGTGAGGATGGCTGGCTCCACAGATTGCCACAAGAGAGCACACAGTTGATAGTCAAGCTTCTTCCATTGCTCACAATTTTCTTCTGAAATTTTCTCTGAGGATTTTTCCAGATGTTCATAATATCCTTGACCAAGAAACCAAAGTTCTACAGAGGCTGACCATGCAAAATAATTTTTACCATTCAATTTCTCTGAAGTAATTGTAGGCGTTCCAGAGACGGAGAAGGCAGGGCCATCATTTTTCTGTGAGATAGAAGCCATCTTAACACCTGAGAATGAGAAGAGACCAGCAGCAACAGGGAACCAGAAACGAAAAGAAAGACCAGATGCAGAGAACTGAGAACCAAAGTGAAGGAGACCCACTTGTCAAAGAGTCGGAGAATCGAAGAACCGACCCCCTAGACAGGAAGAGGAGACGCCGGCGAGCAGATCTGGGCGATCGTGCGGTGGCTCCGACGTCGGGAAGGTGGCGCGTGGTTTGCACGCGCCGACAGGGAGGAGTGCGTGTGGAGGCGCGTGGGGACGTTTCCGGCGACGAGTCTCCGGTGGACGACCGATCGGTGGCTGTTGAGTGGTTTTCTGGCGGAGGTGGATACTGGACTGGCCAGTGACAGGGACTTTGGGACCTTGAGCTTGCTGTTTGGGTATATGGAAAGAGATGTGTTGTTAAAAAAAAAAACTGGGTTCTGCTGACCAGAAGCAGAAACCTTAAAGGACGACCAACCTGGCTCTTGATACCATGTTAAAAGACTTGGACATAATTTAGATAACAATATTTGTGAAAGGCTTGAATTACTCTTCTATTCATCATACTTGATATATATATACACTAAACAGTAAATACATTTTACAATTTACAAGGAAATTTAATTTCCTAGGAACATAGTTAAGCCCACACCGTCCGCACCGTCCACACCGTTCACACCGTCCTCACCGTCCACACCGTCCAACTAATATCAACAAACTGAATTGAGACAGTTACTCTGAGTTTTGTCTTTGAAAACAGCTTCATCCTCAAAGAGATAGAGTCCATCAACCTCTTTAGCACTGCCAATCATCCTCCCCGAACTCGATTCCTGAAATTTACAAGTAGAGGAATCAAACACAGCCAGGCAGTGTAAATCACGTGTCAATTTACTAATGGATAAAAGGTTACATGACAAATTTGGGACATGCAGAACATTATGAAGTGTTACAGATTTAGATATAGGACTAGAACCAACACCAGCTATGGTGGAAAAGGTCCCATCTGCAATTTTGACCTTTTTATGTCCTGCACAAGGGCTATATGTAGAAAACAATTTTGAACAGTCCGTCATGTGGTCAGTGGCTCCTGAATATTGATCCATGGAGCTTTGGAATTTAGTTTGGAACTCAACAAAGCAGCAGAAAAAAATATACCTTTTTGGGCTAGAGAAGATGAAGGATTAACTGGCATTTTACTTGAAAGGAACTTGTACAGGTGCTCTAATTGTTCCATAGTAAAAGGGGTTGGCTCAGAGGTGCCTTCTGCTCCATGTTTTCTTCATTTGAGGCTTGAAATGCCCTACCTTCTCCATTTGTCTTCTTTTTCCAGTTGGGTGGCTTGCCATGGAGTTTCCAGCATGTCTCTTTTGTATGCCATGGTTTTCTACAATGATCACACCACGGCCGCTTCTTCTTTTCCCCTTCTGGTTCGTAACCTTTTGCTGCCAGGGCAGAACCTTCCATTTCTTGCATTCATGGACTGTCAGAATTGCGCAGCGTAATTTTTCTCCTAGATTCTTCCCTCCTAACTTCAGAGAATACTTCTCGCATTGATGGCAATGGTTTTCTGCCCAGAATTCTGCCACGAACCTCATCTAATTCTTGATTGAGACCTGCCAAAAACATGTAGACTCTATCATTTTCCTCTCTTTTCTGAAATTTGGTCGCGTCACTGGGGTCCTTCCAATCATCCTCATAACATTGGTCCAACTCTTGCCAAAGAGTGACCATGATGTTGTAATAGGTTGTGACATCGCGGTCCCCTTGTTTGGACTGCCAAAGTCTAGTCTTGAGATCATAAATTTGAGATGAGTTCTCCAAATCAGAGTAGCAATCGCGGACAGCATCCCACACATCCTTGGCTGTTGGGAGGAACAAGTACAGCTTCCCAATTGTTGGCTCCATCGAGTTGATCAACCAAGACATGATGAGGGAGTTTTCTGACTTCCATTTTTTAAAGGAAGGATCAGTCTTTCCTGGTTGAGCAATATCTCCTGTCAAGTACCCAAGTCTGCCTCTGCCATCAAGGGCTAGTTTCACAGATTGGGCCCATTCAATGTAATTCCTTCCATTCAGCTTTTGGATTATAAGCTGTAAACCAGGACCCGCAGTCAGAACATCCACCACAGTCGAAGATGATGCAGTTTCTGGACCAGCAGAACTTGTGGAAGTCGTGGTTGAGGTATTTTGATCCTCATCTTTTCCTGTGGAACGATTCTCTCCAGTCATAGCGGTTTTTACCATGATGGGCTAGCACAGGCGAAGCTCAGATACCATGTGATTTAGAGGGAAGAGATGATAATTGTAGGAGAGGAAAAATGTTTCTCTGTTATGATTCAATAGAGCTACAACTGAAAACATAAATAGGCAGGGCTGCCGGGAGAAAGTCTTTACAACCCTGATTACAAACTTAAATGAAAAGACAAGAGAGAGAAAATAAAATAAAATCAGATCAGATCAGATTAGAATATTCTGATCCTGATCTTAACTTCCTAATCCCTAGAAATCTGATTTATTTAAAATTAAATACTACAGCTGCTAAAATACTACAGCTGTCAACATTATGTGATCACGTATTTTTGCGTAACTGTCTAAACCAGTGTGAGAGGGAAGGCATGCAATAATAAGGTGCATCATTCATCACTTGTTGGGTTGCACTTGAAAATTCTTGGTGTTTAACATAATTGAAAGGAGGAACAAAACAAGTATTTTCTGAATTGCTTGTGTTGATTTCACACAGCATAGATGTATTGTATTTATACACTAGGAGAATTAAATACAACTGATAATTACAATGGCTATTTCCTAATTACAATGACTATTTCCTAAACTATTAATGAACCTTTGGACGGTCGATACCAACACAGTCCATGAACCTTTGGACGGTGGATACCATCATTAATGACAGTCCATGAACCTTTGGACGGTGGATAATATTTGGACGGTAGATTCCAACACTCCCCCTCAAGCTGGGGAATGGATATCAATCATTCCCAGCTTGCAAGTAAGTTGGTTGAATCGATCCGTTGGCAAACCTTTTGTTAACACATCTGCAAGTCACTGCCCAGAGGGAATGTAGGGTGTTGTTATCAATCCACTATCCAACTTTTCTTTGATGAAGTGTCGATCTATCTCAATGTGTTTTGTCCTGTCATGCTGAATAGGATTATGAGCAATACTGATGGCCGATTTATTATCACAAAACAATTTCATAGGACCTTCACACTTTATTTTCAAGTCATCGAGCACAATTTTCATCCACAATAGTTCACAGATTCCTTGTGCCATAGCTCTAAATTCTGCCTCTGCGCTTGATCGAGCCACTACATTTTGTTTCTTACTTCTCCAAGTAACAAGGTTCCCACATAGGAACATGCAATAGCCTCGATGTGGATCTTCTATCACTTATCGAACCTGCATAGTCCGCATCTCGTATAAGCCTCCATAGTCAAGTTTCCACCTTTTTTTGAACAAGAGTCCTCTTCCCGGAGTAGCTTTGAGATACTTGCAGATATACGTTCTACTGACTGTAAGTGTCTCTCCCTCGGATCATGCATGAACCGACTCACAACATTGATCGCATATGCTAGATCCGGTCTAGTGTGTGCCAAGTAAATCAACTTCCCCACAAGTCTCTCGGTATTGGACTTTGTCAACCTTGGCACTCTCCTCTTCGATGTTCATCCCGTGATTTTGTTCAATGGGAACACCTCGTAGGTTTACATCCAAGTTTCCCTGTTTCCTTCAAAAGATCAAGCACATACTTCCTTTGAGAAATGAAAATGCCTTGGTTAGAGTAGGCCACTTCAATCCCCAAGAAATACTTGATTTCCCAAGGTCCTTCATCTCAAATTCTGCAAATAATTTTTCCTTAAGCGATTGTCTCTCAACTAGGTCATCTCCTCGTAATAATTATATCATCAACATAAACAAGAAATACAATCGGTTTTCCTCCTTGTGAATGTCTCAAGAAAAGTGTATGATCTCCTTGGCTTTGCTTGTAACCGAGTAACACCATAGCTTTTGTAAATCTTCCAAACCATGCTCGGGGAGACTGCTTTTAGCCCATATAAAGCCTTCCTCAATCTGCAAACTTTGTTTGTTCCACTTGTGGGACCAAACCCTGGGGAATCTCCATGTACACCTCCTCCTCCTCTAAGTCTCCATGCAAGAAAGCATTTTTGACATCAAACTGGTGTAGTTCCCATCCAGTGGGCATGAAGAGAGAGTAAAATACGAACAGTGTTCATCTTTGCCACTGGAGCAAATGTCTCCTCATAATCAATGTCATAGGTCCGAGTGTATCCCTTTGCAACTAGTCTTGCTTTATACCGTCTAGGATACCATCTGGACCGGTACTTTCTGATGTAGATCCATCTACTCCCCACTCGGTCTCTTTTCTTTTGGTTTCTCAACAATTTCCCATGTTCCATTTCTTTCCGAGCTTGCATCTCCTCATTCATGGCTTGAACCCAATTCTTATCCTTCAATGCTTCTTGTATCTTTTTCTAGGGATTCCGATAGAATCAATGGCTGCAATAAAGCTTTGGTCTTGCAAAGAAAGGTTTGTGGTGGAAACAAAGTTGGAAATAGGGTACTTAGCACAAGATCTTTTCCCTTTTCTTAATGCAATAGGTAAGTCATCATCAATGTTAGGATCACAATTATCCAAAGGAATGGGTTCAGAATGAATGAGACTAGTGTTTTGAGTTCTTACCATGGGTTCGGATATTTGGGGTTGCGGCTGGACCAGGGAGGGGTGTTTCTTCCTTTGATAGACCAGTTTTGGTGAGCTTGCTCTAGTCTGAGGAGCTAATTCCTGTGTATCTGAGAGCATATCAGAAGATTGGAGCAAGGGAATGTTGCTTTCAAAAAAATCTCAGCTTCCAAATCAAGTATTATTCTCCCCCGGAAGCTGAGAGGAACTGAAGAATGATTGATTTTCTTGGAAGGTGACATCCATGGAGACATACACTCGACGAGAGGTAGGGTGATAACATTTGTATCCTTTCTTGTCAGGGGCATAACCAATGAACATGCATTTAATAGCACGGGGGTCAAGTTTGCCCCGATGCTGGTGATGGATATGAACAAAAGCAACACAGCCAAAAACACGAGATTCAAGACTTTGCATAATAGGAACCGATGGAAAGAATGTTTTAATGACATGATCCGGACTAATGCGACCAAGTATTCTAGAGGGTAGCCGATTTTTTAAATATGCAGCAGTTAAAACAGACTTCCCCCAATATGAATTTGGAAAGGACATCCTGAAACAATAATGCTCTAGTAATCTCAAGCAAGTGTCGATTTTTCCTTTCAAAGAACCTCGTTTTGTTGGGGGTATCAACACAAGTAAGTTCATGAACAATGCCATGTTGTTTAAGAAAGGTGGAGAAATTTTGATTCACATACTCTCTACCATTATCGGACCTGGACGTTTAATTGTTTTATCAAATTGAGTTTTAATCATATGATAAAACTGGATAAACAAATGGTACACATCTGATTTATTTTTCATTAGAAAAATCCAAGTAACACGAGTGCAATCATCAATAAATGACACAAACCATTTTGCACTAGTAATATTAGGAAAGTAAGTGGACCCCAAACATCGAAAGATGAATAAGAGAAAAAGGTTCATTGCTTCTATTACCATTTGAAGGAAAACTCACCCCATGGTGTTTAGAAAATTCACACACATCACAATTAAAGGACTCAACTGGGTTATTTAAAAACAAGACAGGAAACATAGATTTAAGTAAAGTGAATGGGGGGTGTCCAAGACGTTTATGGTGGAGCCAAATTTGGGAAGCACATGACTTGGAACAAGTTTGATGACAGGAATGTTGCAACTTTTGACTAGAGCCACTTGATGCTTCCATCTCAAGGTAGTACAACCCTCCCTGTTCCTTAGCAACCCCAATCTTCCTCCCCGTGATAAGATCCTGAAAAACACAGTGAGAATGGGAAAAGGTTACAGCACAATTAAGTTCTTTGGTAAGCTTATGTATTGAAAGAAGGTTGGACGAAAGTTTAGGAACATGAAGCACATTTTTCAAAAATCGCAATGGACTAAGTGCAACATTACCAACGCCAACAACTGATGTATGAGAGCCATCAGCTACAGTTATGTGATGATTACCAGAGGTATTTTTATATGAAGAAAAATGAGAAGGACAGAAGGTCATGTGATCAATAGCACCAAAATCAATAATCCAAGAATCCTCAGGAACAGTACCAGAAGTATGAGAGGATAAAGAGCAAAAAATCTTACCATTCATGACAAGAGAACAAGATCCAGACGGTTTACTAAGAGAAGCCATAAAAGACCTTAAGTGTTCGAGTTCCTCCATGCTAAGAGTAGAAGCGTCACCTTTCACCTGTTTGGTTTCCACTTCTGATTCAGAATCTATGGAAGTCAAGTGAGCTTGTCCTCGAGCAACATTTTTGAATCCTCCTGTGCGGCTAAGAACCTGATCCTTCCCATGGAGCTTAAAACAATTCTCCTTGGTATGACCGGACTTCTTACAATAGTTGCACCAACGATTAGACTTGAAGGAGGATGAAGAGCTAGGTCCTATTTTGGCAGATCTTAGTGCTGATCCATCAATTGGCTTTTCATCCAACATAACTGTTCTTCGGCTTTCTTCCCCACGGATTGTATAGAACACTTCCGATAAAGTAGGCAACTTTTCTTTTCCCAAGATCTGAACCCGAATAGGGTCAAACTCTGGATTCAATCCTGAAAGGAACTCAAAGATCCTATCTCTCTCAACAAACTCAGTCAAGGTGGTTGTATCCTCATCGCATTCCATCTTCAAATTCGATCTCGATCTAATTCAATCCATAACCCATTCGGAGTGCCATAATAATCAGTCACCGAGAGAGATCCTTGTTTAGTGTTGAAGATTTTTGTCTTCAACTCATAACAAGCAGAGATATCCTTTTTCATGGAAAAGGTTTTACTGAGATTATCCCAAATTTCCCGGGATGATGGCAAGAACATACAATTTCTGCTAATTTCAGGAATCATGGAGTTCCAAAGCCAAGTCATAATGAGAGAATCCTCATTGTCCCATGTCTCAAATTGTGGATCATCTTTTTCAGGAGCCTTCCCTTCGATGTGATTCAATTTTCGCCTTCCTTTAAGGGTTGTTCGAATGAGTTGGGCCCACTGAAGATAATTTTTTCCATTGAGGCGGAAGCTTGGTTGAAGGACTGGAAGGTCACTGGGGTTCAGGATTGAAGGCTGAGCCTGTGATACGGTTGGTGCAGCTTCTGTCATGGTTATGGCAGCAAGGGTAGGTGGAAATGGTGAAAAACAAAGGTTTGAAAAAACGTGATGGCTGGAAGGGATGAACTCAAAAACAGAGCAATGAAGGCTTTGTGATAAAGGATACATGTGCAATGAAGGCACAAGAGAAGACAGGTACTGCAATGAAGGCAAGGCACCTAATGAAGCTTAGCAATGAAGGCTAAGGCAGCGGAAGAAGAAACAGAGACTCCCAGGGTCAGGAGCTCTGATACCAAATTGAAAGGAGGAACAAAACAAGTATTTTCTGAATTGCTTGTGTTGATTTCACACAGCATAGATGTATTGTATTTATACACTAGGAGAATTAAATACAACTGATAATTACAATGGCTATTTCCTAATTACAATGACTATTTCCTAAACTATTAATGAACCTTTGGACGGTCGATACCAACACAGTCCATGAACCTTTGGACGGTGGATACCATCATTAATGACAGTCCATGAACCTTTGGACGGTGGATAATATTTGGACGGTAGATTCCAACAAACATAGTTGGAAGGTGGTTTTGTAATGCCATGCTAAGGATACTAGTCTATTAAACAACTTTACCTTTTGTCCTTTTTGCCACTACAATGCCATTGAGAAGATATTTTCCCTTCTCACCATGCTCTAGGAAACATTGCTATATGGGTTTTGCAGTTTTGCTATCATGGCATTCCTTATATTTTCCTTCGTAATCCCTAGTTTGAAAATTATAATACAGATTACCGTGGAATTTCTACTTTTACATTTTGAACTTCGTGGTGGTTTGCAGGGTCGTTGCCTGGCCCTTATTCAAGCTGCATCTGATGTTCCAGAACAAGGGGGTGTACATGACAGTGATCATTTTTTGCATGCTATTAGAGACCTGCTAAAAGTTTATTCAAGTGAAGATTCTCTTATCAAATTATTATGATTTATTCAAGTTATAATGTCTTGTTAGCCTTCTAATGATCTGTCTTGTCCATATTCTTGGTACACTACCTATTTCCCAGACACTCAAGCTGCATTATCAACATATGTGTCGGCACCAGGAATTGTCCAGCAGATATCAGCTCTTCATTCTGATTTGATGACCCTTCAGTCAGACCTTGAGAATTCTCTACCAGAAGACAGAAATAGGTGTATTAATGAACTGTAAGTTTTTTGATAAAAATTAATGAACTTTAAGTAATATCTTTCTGAACTTTGATGGCTGTTGATTCAATGATGAGACCTTTGTATGTAGCATCATAAAGGATTCTCAAGCTTCAGTGGTCTAATGGAAATAACAGTGCACTTTTGGATGAGAAAAGTATATTCTTTCTACTGTATTATCAAAGGGCGAGGATATCTGACAGCAATATAAAGCGCAGTCAATTTTACACTAATGAATAATATTTTCGTAGGATGAGTTTCTTACAGAATCCACCATTGGATTGAAATCTACATCATGACATCATTCTCATAAAATTTCATGTTAATTTAACCTTGTTTTGTACTCCAATGAAATGTCTTGAATGTATTATATACTTTTAAAGAAACTAAAATATCAACCACGTGATCACATACTTATAATTGTATAATTTATCTAAAATTTGGCATGCAAGATCTGCAGTATACTGATTTAATGGTTAGGTTATACAAAATAATTTTCAATAATGAGTCATTGGTTGGTGTAAGTGTGAAGTTTTTTATATTGGTGTCATTTAATATACTTAACAATGAGAGAAAAAGGAGATAAACCAAAAGTTTTAGAATGGAAACTGATGCTATCTGTCAGTCTTCTCTTATTTTTATTCAAATAGTGAGCTTGTTTCACAAGCTAGTACCAGCTGCAAACAACTTTACGAAGGATCTTATACTAATAACAATAAACAACTATTTATCTAACAGATATAATTCTTAAAACCATTGGAGGCTGATATTTCTGTGAATTTAGCGTGTATGAAGGTGTGAAAATTTACCAAAACAAGTAATTAAGCATTTATAGTCCTCCATATCCTGTCAGCCGAAGAGGTTAAGTTCAAATGCCACCTAACACTGATTTATTTGGACTGAGCTGTAAAGCAATGTTGTTTAAGACATTGTCTTTCTTGATCAACTGCATTATTGTGAAATTTGGAGCTTATGTCTAAATAATTTCTGTATTTACATCATATTAGAAGTTGTTACATGTTTTAGTAACATAGACAATTTTCAATACTGATAAAGTTTTGACCTTTTCTTCCTGATTTAAAGTAATTGTCAAAGAAGCATTCATTTCAATCCTTTAATTTATAGGTGCACCCTTATTCAAAGTCTGCAGCAATTGCTCTTTGCATCTTCAACAACAGCGCAGCCAATACTGACCCCTCGGGTATGACTCTCAGATTTGTTTCCATGGCTTCATGATTTTTCTGTTAGCATATTAAATTATTTTTCCTTTTTCCTTTTCTGCTTTTAGTTGTGTTAGTTCTTTTCAGATATATGTTTCACAGTTCATACTAGGGCAAGAAATTTCACAATATAGTACCGATGTAATGTGCAGGCTTTTCATCTTGTTAAAGTTTTAATGTATAAACTCCATTTTGATGAGAACATCACATGCTGGTTTTTTTTTGTATTTTGGCTATTGTATTTGTGAATTGAATGGAAACTAGTCCAATTAAGGGAGTAGATGAAGTCCGAGGGAAACTCTGCACGACAAGTCGTTAAAAAAATTTAAAGGGTTTTATGGATAGTTTGGTTTTTAGTATCCAATGGTCCAATGGCGTTAATTGATTCATTTAGCCACGAGACAATTCTTGATTGTTGTAGGGCTACTGCATATTGCTCTTTTTCTTGTATGGTTAAGTCAACACATTTGCTCTCCTCTATCGTCTAGAAGTTTGAATATTTCACCTGATTCATTGATATTGCAAAAGTTAATATTTTATTGATTATTGTAATTTGTGACATATAACCAAGGTGCTTTTGGGTTTCTTTATAAAACAATTTAGTTAATTATTTTGTCAAGACCATTATGGTTAGAAAAATTAAAGGTGGTATTCCTTTGTTGTTGTTGGAGTTTCAAGGGTATTGATTACTTTTTGCAGGTATAATTGATAATAATGTGGAGCTTATTGATGTAATCTGACATTTTGACTACATTTCTTAGCAATTTGTACCTTAATGTCTGGATCAAAGTCGTGTAAAAATGGCCATATAAGCTTTTTCACTTTTGGACTGTATTGTGATTTACATTTGTTTTTTTTCATGCTTTATTTAGCCATTAATGAAAGAGCTTGATGAAATGGAAAAGATTAATGCAAAGCTCTCTGCTGCTGTGGAAGAGGTGACCCTAGAGCATGTCAAGAAGAATGAGGTAATGTTGCTTTAAGGTTCTGTCTCATCTAATTTGTTCTGCACGCTACAAGATCTGCAACCATCAAAGTCTTGAATCATTTCTGTTTGTGGCTTATATACCAGCAATATGCCAATAGCTAATAGTACTTATATGTGTCTTGAGCTTTCCATCTTTTTCAAAGATTTTGAACCTATTTCTGTTATGTTGTTGACTGAAACTTGATTTGCACTCTGACATCCAGATTGTGAAACATCATTCACAAGAGATTGGGCTTCAGCGGCGAGTGTTTGTCGATTTCTTTTGCAATCCTGAGCGATTGAGGAGCCAAGTTAGGGAACTGACTGCTCGTGTTAGAGCCTTACAAATTTCCTAGAATTAAATGTTCTCTATTTTCTCTTTCTTTTACGTTTTTTTTTTCCAGTTATTTTTTTCCCTATATGCTCTCTCTATATCTTCTCCGAGTGAGGAATGTACTATCCTTTGTTTGACTTGGTGCTTTGTGTTTGTAACATATGTTTGCTGACTTGTATATATCAATATCAGAAAGACATTAAATTAGGTGATCATTGCAGCCTTCTTGCCCCTTCTTTTGATCACAGTTCTGAAATCTAGATGAAGGAACTGATTCACGATTTCAATGGTTCAACCATGATCCATCCGTGGTTGAACCGGTACACATACATCATTAATATTACTATTTTCAAGACAATTGAGAACTCTGATATGCTGTCTGCTAAAAAGAAAAAAGAACTCTTCCATTCCATGTGGACTGAACCAAGGTGAGATTTTTTAACATGTTGAGTTGAATCGGCTAGAAGTATTTTTGTATAATTAGTGTACACCATTATTACACGATTGTGGGATTGTTTCGCAATTAGCCTATGTTGATTATCTTGTTATAAGAGTTATACTCTGCGCTTTGTAATCATAGACTTTGGTGTTATGTTAAGATTCAACTTTCATAAAAACCTTGGTTATAGGCTCGATTTTTTATGCTAAGGATCAACTTTTATAAAAGCCTAAACAATGTTGGGTGAATGAGTTTATATCTTTAACTTCTGTCCTGATTAGTTGTGAAACATTTTAATGGTTATTGATTCTCACAAGAAATGCTTTACGTTCATCAAATATTTCATGAGGAATAATTAATGAAATATTGTACTCCCTCATACATAGGAAAAATATTTCAGGTATTGGGTAATTTCTTGGATACATATGACGTAAAAGCAAGGCCATTCCAGTTGCTACCATAATGGAGGTGTATGGGGTTCAAACTACGTTCATTAAATCAATTTTGGTATGAGTAAAATTTAGTTTTTTTATTGAGTAAAATTAATTCTAGGTGCGGGACCCATACAGTCATACTATTTTTTTTTATATTTATACTTTAAAAGTGATTTTAATTTATCAACCAAAAAAATCAATTCTTCTAAACTCACTTTTAAAATATAATTACCAAACACAAATCAATTTTTTAAACTCAATTTTTTTAAATTAAGTTTTTGTTTAAAATCAATTCTTTCAAAATCAATTATTTTAAAATTAATTCTATCAAAATCTAAAACAAATGATGCTAGATTTTAATGATGGAAAATATCAGTGCTAACTTGTTGCCGATTAAAAAAACTTTTGTTTGTATCATATAAAGCATGGTTATGCTGTCGCTATTGTTCCTCCCTCCATCTCTACATGTTTTTATAATAGCTTGATGACTTAACCAAATGAACTAGAGAGCTTTTCATACAAATCTTTCCTAGCAAGCCTGACAATGAATTTGGATTTCCTACGTTCACACATTCACGAAATCACAAGATATGTCGTTAGATCAATCTTGTTTTATTTTTTTAATTTTTTAATGCACACTCAAATGCATCTAACGATTTATATCAGTTAATATGTTGATATAGTGAATGCTGGAACCCAAATTCCCTTAAAGTACATTCGGCATGATTGAGGATGGTATTGACATAACCATAACATGTGTTCCATTAGGTTTTTCTTTAATATATGTATGATGGAGACTTCAAACAAAAAGTTTGAAACAAAACCCATAAAAAATTTCAGGGACTAATTATTATTATTTTTAAATATTTACATAGATTAAGCTCAATTATTTTTCTTGAAAATTCTTTAGAGCTTGTTATAAGTTACAGCCCCACCACTAAAACAGAATATGCACCAAGATACTCCTACTATACCTCCTTCCCCAAATAAAAAACACACACATAGACAAGATAATATAAGTGATAAACTCCAACAAAGTTTATATCAATAGTTGTGATGTCACGTAAGCAGTTAAGAAGAAATACAAAAAATAGTTCAGTTATTAGCCTAGCCAATTATATTAGCATAGAAAGCGACTGAAACAGAATCCAATGACTCTTTTAAACAATAATCACTTTTCTGAACCTATTAAACTGTGCTAAACTTAATGTTTACTTAACTGCATATGATGATAAGACTAAAGAGAAATTGCAAAGTGCAAATACAAACACAAAGGCACTGAAGATAAACCAACCAACCGCTTGACCAGTGGACCACGCCACGCTCCTTACATGCAATCATATTGAGAATATTTAATGAGATAGATAAGTAGCAAAAGCAAAAATCCAAATGAATTTCCTTCTACTCACTATTCATTTAGTGTTATTGTAAAAACATAACATGTGTTTATTTTTTTCACAATTCATCAATAAAAATTAAAAGATGATGATGTATTCTGTTTTTATTGAGAACAGCATCACACACATCTATATTTGAGGGTATTTTTGAAAGTAATATTAACATTTCCCAAAAAGATGCCGTTAAACCAAACGAGAGAATCAAGATTTCCAAGTAACGTTATGTTTAAGGTCTACACCAAACACATAATATGTTTTTAATTTTTTTACAATTCATCAATAAAAAAAAAATGGTGATGTATTAAGTTTTTACTGAGAACAGCATCACACACACCTACCTAAGTTTTGCCAACTTTTATTTTTCCTTGCCCAATATCAATTTACAATAATGTTTCTGACTGGAAATTTTAAGTAATACAATAAACATGATTATTTTTACTATCATATTGTAGTGTCAGTTTGTATATGATATTCAAGCAAATATCTTGAATCTTTTATGCAAATAAAAGAATGAGGAAGTACACAAAGGCCTTGTCTTCCTCTTTGTTGCTTTCTGCTATTGCAGCATTCATCTTCTTGTTTTTCTAGAAGACATTATAATAGTTTTCAAAGGGCATCATGATGCATATATAAAATGGAGGCTAATAGGAAGAGAAGGGCTATCTACTCTAGAAGTAGAAATTAGAAAATGAGGAACTGGATGGGCTGGAGTTACTTGAGGAGCTTGTCTATCTACCCAGTTAAGAGTATCCTTAGGAAAGTCACTTCAAACTTCAGGATCAAGCCTCAAGGTAAGTAACAAACTGCATGAGACACTATTATTGTTAGCCAAATTGTGAAATAAGTATGCATAGAGCCATAGACATAACAACAATCTTGAATTGCAAGAAGTAAATTAAGTTAACTTTGTATCTGTTTTTGTCCTTGATACTTTGTTTATTTATGGTGTTGACTACAGGACACAGAAATGAGCTTCTTAGTCTTTATAAGGACATGGAGTCTTGTGGGGAATATGCAGATATACAAGTCATGTGGAAAATGATTCAGTCTTCTTCTACTCAATATGCTTGCAACAAGAAAAGAACCAATAGGTCTTCATATTGGAGGATCTGTTTTAGGCCAAATTGAATTCATTTTTTGGACATCAGCTGAATGGTCCTAGATTTGCTTGATGATGTCCAGGTTTTAGAGTATGATTGGTTGGAGTGGAGAGAGATGGGGAATGAGACTTTCCTTCATGTCTAGATACAGTACATATCAATTCCATACCTTCACCCTCCACTCCTTCCATCATATCAGTAATTTTGTTACCATAGCAAGTGAAAGTGAATGATGTGAGTCCAAATTTGAATCTCATGTAGAAGCCAGTACCTGAATTTAGTCTATATTTTGGGTCCATATTTTGTCATAGTTGTCCAAACCACTAGCATGAACTGGACAAAACAAATATATTTCTATCCATTTCCTTCAGGTAAAAAATTAAAAATGTTCCTATAGATGAATCAAGCAGATTAAACCACATAAACTGAGTATTTTGATGATGCAGTTGATGCTGGTGTAGATAGTTGTGGTCATTGCAGCTTTTACCAATATCCGAATTGGCAATTTCCTTTTTATGTGTGCCATTCATTACTCATTTCCATTGAACAATTGATACAAATTTATGTTCACTCATACAAACCTTTTTTAAGTAATTCAATGCATTGATATGATTAGGTGGTGCTTTTGATATTTTTAACTCCCAGGTATAGAAGCGAGGTAGCCTTCAATTTCACCTTGGACATTTTCCTTTTTCTAGTATTTTGCAGCATATAGATACCAGTACATGAAAATTTTCTGACCATCAAACCCAAATAACCAACATCACTTTTATTTCTGAAAAAGATAATTGAAAGCGGCTAACAGATATGACTGCATAACAATGGCTAGTAGCCTTTTACATGTGAACTAGCATCGACAATACTCTTGCCAAATCTTAGTACCAAGGAAAAGCACTTATATACTTTTCTACTACAGAAAACAACCCATAACTTCAGAAAGGACCAAATGTTAACCAAGGACTAAATGCTGTTCAAGATCATGCAGCATTTTCCTAGTGAAGAAGTCTTTGATCAAAGTGCCAAACACCTGCAAGCCACAATACATTAATTTCATTAGAACCTAATGGTATTTGTCCTACTTTTGGTTTCTTTCCTTTCTTTCTCTTAGGAGGGAAAGTACCAAACTAATATGTAATTATGTAAAGGCAAAATTAGTGGGCCGATATTAAAAATGATGGTAACTATATATATACATACCGTGACCCTTTCCAACCCTTCTCAATTGAGCAACATACTCCGATATCTTCTTAATTGATTCAACCTGTACAAAAAAAAACAAGTTGTTTTGGCATATGCAGTAATAATGTAAGGAAAATACAAAGAACAAAAGAGGGGGGGGGGGGGGGGGGCGCCAAGTTTGGGAAACCATATATCGTTGAAGCAATTTTTTACTCTATTTTTTCTCTTTTAAAAGTATCTATGAATCACCACACTGACACACACTATGGTTTAGATGAGTGTCACCTGCTCAGTCAAAAACTCGCTCTCAATGAAGTCTGCCATTTGAGGGTCATTGTTGCGGTCTGCCACCTACCATTCAAAAATATTCGATTGATTAGCCTTAACAACTATGGATCAAAATATAAAATTATTTGAGTTCCTCAGGGGAAAAAATGCAGCCAAAAGCTGAAGGTAAAGAGGCATTACACTGTGCACATTCAGGAGTTTCTCGTTTGTTAACTTCTCCAAAGACAAAGCCAATTCCATAGCTGAATAAAGCAAAAGAGAAAAACAGCAAATCAAAGGTCAGCAGCATAGTTAATGGTTTGAACAAATGAATATGACAAAGCAGAATGCACAATTTCATAACTCTACTGTGTCAAGCTGCAAACAAAAATGATCAAGGCATTGAGAAATAGAAAAGTTTGTTATGAAATCAGCATACTCACCATACAATGCATCCCCCTTTTCCTGATCCTCAAATTCTGAAGGGACACTCTTGATAGGGTGCAGTATTACTCTTCCACCACGAATGTTCTAAACAATTTAATCAGTTCCATACAAGTTAATACAGTTATTAAGAAATGTTATATATCTGCTTCATGAGGTGTCAAACAGAGAAGGAAGTACAAAGTCAAAACCAACCTGATATTTCATAAGCTTTTCAGCATGTTGTCTTTCCTCTTCACTAGATTCCTTGAAGAACCTGTTTTCAACAACAACATCACATGAAATTGAAAACCCGTTTCAGAAATGGAAGAAACAAATAGAGGGAGGAGGCATATGTGGTTTAGTGTTTGTTACTTGGCAAGTCCCTTGAGAGCAATGTTGTCTCTGTCAAAGTATGCAAACATGGAGTGATACACATAGGAAACGTTGTATTCCACACTGACACACAATTAGAGAGAGAAATATATTAGCATGGGAAGAAATAGATGGAATAATGCTTTTTATACAATACCCACCCCTCACATGTCTTCACAGTTAGAGTATAAGTGTGCATATGTTCATTTGAAACAACTAGCTCTAATCAAATGGTTAAAACTTATCAGATGTGAAAGTTATGTGTGTACAAGGGTGTGTGATTAGAACCATTCGACGAGATGGATGCAAAAAAGCTTCGCTTCCTATTTTCAAATATTTGTGCAAAATGTTGATTTCATTGTTTAATGTATAAATCTTTGAAAACAAGAAATAGAAATAGAAATAGCATGAAAGCAACATGACATTTTTCAATTATTAATGAAAATGAAAATAAAAAACTTTTAGCATGATTTTGAATGGTGGTTGTTGTAGCATTTGCTCGGGAGTTACCAAAATAGAAAGAAACCTCAATTTAAAACACCAACATTAAAACAACTGCAATTTAAAACCATGCTGTGACTAATCCTTGGACACGAGATTAAGAAGCCTCCAAACAAGTGTCTTCGTTAGATTTGAATATATAAGAACACCTGTAATTTAAGAAGGTAATAACAAAGAAATTTGACTATGTATGTAATTTAAAAAGCTAAGAATACGAGATAAATTAAATGCATGTTACTTTTAAGTTCTAAATTTATGCCTTTTATATGTGTGTGTGTGGGGCTTGTAGGCTTGATTTGCTAACACAAAATAGTAATTTAAATAAAATAAAATAAGACACAAAAAACGAAAATGAGAATCATAGAAAGTGCTCACTTTATCTGCTCATTAATTGCAGATTCACACTCATCAACATACTTCTGACGAGCCAATGAAACTTGAGGTGCTGTTGGAACAGCAAGAGCATCATTCTTAACCTCCTCAAATGGTTCGAATAACACCCCAGTTAGAGGCACAGTTGATGCAAAAACCCTAAGATCTCTGCTACCCCATTTCATAGTAAGGCTCAGAGAAGAAGAGGATGAAGATATAGAAGCAAAGCTCACCGAAGAACAAGTTGGCTTTCTCATCATGCCATCCCCAACAATGTTTGAGAGAGAAAATGCAGAAAAGGATGAAACTTTGGAAGAAACAAAAGCCATTTTGGTAGAATCTCGAAATGGGTATTCCTAAAAAGTTGAGATGAAGAGAAAGGAAGGTAGAAAATGGAGAAGAATCAATGGCGGCTGTGAAGGGTGGTGGTGATGGTGATGGTGAAGAGATCTAAGTAGTGGTGGGGAGTGGCATTTTGGGAATTCAAGATAAGGACATGTTGTTGTGGACCGTTGGATGAGAGACGCGTGGAGGGAAAGGATTGAGTGAGGAGAAGGGGCGTGTGGCGGACTCGTGGTCTATCCAATGTGAATGCGCGATTTAAGGAAATGTTCGGTCCACGTGGCAATCATAACGAATATTAGGTATTGATACTCGCTCTCGGAACAATTTGAACTATTTTTTAAAGAAAAGATGGTTAAATTATTTTGTAAATTTTTCTAATTTTGTTATTTTTTCAATTAATTCCCCATAAATTTTTTTAAAAAAAATTCTTGCTATGATTATATAAAACAAGTTTTAATTTTGTCATTCAAGCACTAAACAAGTTGTTCATCTTTTTGTGAGCCAAAACAGGAAGCTTGATAAAAGCATCTACATCACAATACTTCACTTTGAAGTTCTTAAATGGATCCGATCATTACACATCATTCATTTTTATTTTTAATAACTTAAGCATCTCATCTCTTCATCCCAGTAACTTTTAAAAAGTTCTTAAATGGATCCCAATAGTAATCTCACATCCTTACAATTATAAAATTATATTATTTTTTAACTGGACCCCACATCTTTTTCACTTACTTTTTTATAAAAAATAAAAAATAGGACCAAGCACCAGGTGGATGCTTGTACAAGATACCTCCTTATTAAGCACTTTTATAAGCATCATCTCCATCGGTGTTCCATTTATAAGAATCGGTGCTTAACTTATAAGCACCCCAATAAAATCACCCATAAAGATGGCCTAAGTCATCTCAGTGACTTGGATTTCCAACATTCGTTAATTTCATACATTTACCTTAATTTATGATCAAGATATTATATACCTTTTTTACTTTAATAAATTTATTATATATATAATTTAATTAATGATTAAGATCTTTCTATATTCATAAAGTGGCGGTAGGAGATCCATTTCCCACTGAAGCTGAACACAAACTCAGCCAATGTCATTTTGTAAAATGCAAGGCAAAATTCGAGAATGGAGTAGGCATCAACATCTGTCTACAACTTTGCACATAAGCACAAAACTGCTGATGCCCTAATTAAATATGTTTTGCCAAGGAAAGTTTGTCCAATTGATAACGGCTTATAACTCACAAGGTTATGTTTTCGAATCTCACTAACGATGTGAGGATCTCATTAGTAGATAATGTGTAAGTATCTTTATAAGCACTCTTTGAATCGTGAGACATGCCCTGATCATGATAAGCTCCCGGAATCCAACTCACATAAACTTTTGTTTACCAAAAAAGAAAATCCGTTTTGCTATTCTAATTAAGGTTCCAAAAGTAAATACTTTTGGTGGTGTCACTACCATCTCATGCCTTAAGTACCTTACATGTGGAATCTTAAATTTTCGGAAGCAAAATAATATTCAAATAGAATGGAAAATAGAGCAAATTCATGAAAAAAATCTGAAGCATCTTGCTGCCGAATTTGCCATGCAATCAAGAGGCGATCCTAGAATGTTCAAACTAGAGATCAGCAAGAAAATTTCATCATGTAATCATTCAAAATGCGGTCCCGTTTGTTCAAGGAATTAAAGTAAACGAAAACCGTTCATAGCAATATCAAGTAGCAATACAATCTCTAAATCGTACACCCAATTTTATTTCTCGAAAACAAGGGAGGAGAAACTAGAGAGCTTAGTTCAAATTCTAGTTTAACAGCAACATGATCTATTTTGATTATGAACAATGACTTCTCAATCTCTCGGCAAAATAGGGTACTGTTCATAAATTTCCAACTACATATTGGATTCATATATACTATATCATTTCAAACTCAGATATCAGTTAAGATTATAACAAAATACGAAACTAAGACAATTCATATTAAAAATACTTTATATCAGTAAAATGAGTTCAACAAAATTCTCATGTAGATAGAACATATAACTTGAGCACATATTCTTTCTTTTTTTTTTTTTTGGTGTACGAGCACATATTCTTTGAGCTTGCTTCAAGATTAAGAGGAAATTCGTTAAATTCTCATTAGCATGAATTAAACCTTGATTTTGATAATATCTAATTTTTTTTATCTGACATTGTCAAAAGCGCACCAGTGGTCGATGGAATAGTACCTTGCCACGGTACAAACCCAAGTTTGATTCCCGACTCGTGCAATCTTCTTTTAACTTTTTTCTTTATGCAAATCCGTGTAGCCATGCACCGTTCCACATGCTGCACCAAAGAATCATTAATGATAGCATTTGGCATTAAACTTCCCCAAATGCAACTAATATAAACATTTAGGTTAGCAGATACCACTGCCAGTAAATCTATCTGCAAATATAGGTCTTTTTGGCTTTGGTCCCTATCTTTCATTCGGTCTGATTTTGGTTCTTTAAAAAAAAATTGCCGTTGGTCCGTGCCGTTGATTGGGTCTGTTAAGTGCTGACGTGGCAGACGGCAAGCCACGTCAGCACTGACACGTCAGGTGACACATATTTATTTAAAAAAATAAATTTAATTAAAAAATAAATAAATAAATAATATTGTAATATATAAATTAAAATAATTTAAATAATTTAAAATTTAAAAAAAAAGGGCAAAAATTAGCATCTTGTTCCTTATTATACAACGATCCTGGAGCTCCATTCTTCCTAAAAATCGCACTGCCCATACGGCTCCACTCTCAGGTTCGTCCTCTTCTTTTCCTTTTTTGCTTCCTTATTCTTCTTCATCCACTCCATTCTTCTACTTCTTTCCTTTGCCTTCTTCCTCTGGCTTTTTATCTTCTTCCTCCCTCATTCGGCTAGGGTTTTGTGTTCTTCTGAGTTCTTCAAGTGTTGGGTTAAATGCAGCTTCCCCCGCAAGAACATGAGTTATCAAGATAACATGTCCAGTTTTTCCACAGAAGTTACAGATAGGTGTAGACTTGGTTATAGTTGACTTAACAGATACTGTAGAAGCTTTAGTTGATACTTTATGATGTGTCTGATGGACATATCCAATACCTTCTTTGTTAAGAGAGTGCCTCTGACAGCCAAGTAGCTTAGTCAGATTATCTCTACCATTAGCAAATTTGACAAGATCAGAAGTGAGCTCTTCCACTTTCTGTTGAAGTTTTTCAACTTCTTCAGATGGTGATGTTTCACTTGAGATCTTAGCTTCATTGGACTTTTCAGTCTTCAGCTCACTGTTCTCTTTAGCCAGCTTCTCACACTCTTGAGATTTTTGTTTATACTCACTGGTGAGCTTTACATACTCTCTCTTGAAGGATTTGAAGGCCTTAGATAAGCAGTTGGATTCCTCCAGCAACTCCTCATAGGCATCAAGTAATTCCTCATAGTCATGATGTACCTCATCGTCTGAGCCTGAGTCAGTGTTGGCCATTAGATAGAGATTGGCTTCATCCTCTGTTTCTTCATCAGAAGATGTTGACTCCAGATCCTCCCAAGTAGCCATCATTCCTTTCTTCTTCTTCTTGAAGAATTTCTTAAAAAGGGCCTTCTTGAGTTAAGGACATTTAGCTTTGATGTGACCAGACTTCTTGCACTCATAGCAGACAATTAGACTTTTGTCTGTTGAAGTGGATTCTTTGAAGTTCTTGTCCTTATTGAACCTTCTGAATGGCTTATCCCTTTTGAACTTCTTTTTCTGTAGGAGAAGCTTTATTTTCCTGGTCAAGAGAGGCAATTCTTCATCACTCTCAGAATCCTCGTGTTCAGACAGGTCAGCATCACTGGTAGACTCGTCTGCCTTTAGAGCCTTGGAAACTTTAGTTGACTTTTGATCAGCTTTCAGAGCAAATGACTTGCCCTTATTTGGTGAAACTTCATCTCAAAGTTCTTGCTCATGAACAGTGAGTGTTCCAAGAAGTTCATCCATAGTCAAGGTAGTGAGATCCTTGGCTTGAGAGATAGCGGTGACCAAAGGTCTCCACTGTTTAGGTAGACTTCTCAGAACCTTTCCAACCTTCTCAGCATTGGTATAGACTTTGCCAGGAGATTTTAAAATGTTGACTATAGTTTGAAATCTTCCTATCATTTGAGCAACAGATTCTCCTTCCTCCATGACAAACAGTTCATACTTTGACAAGTATAGCAATCTTTGACTCTTTGACTTTGGTTGTTCCTTCATGTGTGGCAGCTAAAGTGTACCATAATTCTTTGACAGAGTCACAAGCACATACCTTCTCAAACTCCTCAGGACTGAGAGCACAAATGATGTTATATCTAGCTTTGTGGTTCAACTCCCATTTTGTCTTTTCTGTAGTAGTCCACTGAGCTTTTGGTTTGACAGTGTCATCATCATTCTTGGGAATGAATTGACCATCTGTAATGGCATCCCAAAGATCGGAGTTTGTAGATAGAATGAACCATTGAAATCTATATTTCCAATAGTTGTAGTTTTATCCATTGAAGTAAGGAGGTCTGGTTAGGGAAGCTCCTTCAGTCTGGTGACTTCCACTTGAACTAGCTCCAGCAGTCATTTCTATTTTTAAGGACCTTTTACCTCTACACTGTTAGATGCTCAACCTAGAGGCTGAGCTCTAATACCAACTGAAATAGACAACTATAAACACGAGAAGGGGAGTTGAATTGTGTTTATCAGAATTTAAACAAAGTTGAAATCTTTTTGTATATAGAAGTTTGGTTCAGACGAGTGGAAAGATACAGGACAGACGGGTGACCTGTCTGATGAAATTTTAACAGTTTGGACAAACACACCACTTGAAAAACGGATAAGAAAACTAAAGCAACTAAAGAATTTAAGGAAAGAGAGATTGGCACAACTATTTATCCTGGTTCACTCTTCAAAGCAAAGAGCTACGTCCAGTCCTTGGCAGCACAAATTTTTATCCACTATAATTGATCAGGTTACAGACTCCAAGTATTGTTTGCACACCTAGCCTCTTCAGGCTCCAAGACAAGTATTCTTTGCACACTTAGCCTCTTCAAGCTCACTCGGGTTTGTTTGAGAGATTTGGTTTGACATAAATACAACTTCAGACGGACAGATCTTTCACTAACACTCAGAGAGTGGTTTAAATTTAAAGCTTAGGAAAGTCTGTGTAATAACTTCAAATGATTGAAGAATACAGAATGAAAGAATAAAGATATTAATGCACAGAGTAATGGCTCTTTAATTCTATGTGTATTCTCTATGCTTCATCTTCAATGACTTCTGTATATATAGTCTTCAAGCATTTATGATCCGTTAGAGACATTCCCTCAGATGTTGGCTTCAAGCAGAACTTCATTAAATGCAATAGAGTCGTTCTGAGCAGCCATTAATGCAATAGGAATGTTGGCTGTACTCTAACATGAAGGATCATAGCTTTATGCATCGTGATACAGCCATATCAGAGTTGTGCAGAGAGCTTTTTGTACTTTACTGAGTACAATCTCCTTTTCGTGTAAGGACCAGAGGTACTAGGGAATAAAGCATGTTGGAAGCATTCTTTAACTAGTCTTTGGTTCTGATAACCGAGGTTGCTTGAGAGAGTAACTTATGACTTTTCTTGATAGACGTGAAACTGGGTAGGAGAGAAGGCTTCAAGTCTCTTTCTGATGGAACAGCTAACAAAAGCTTGTTTGGTCCTTGATTCTTCAACGAGTAACCTCAGACAAGTTTAGGAACTCGTGGGGAGCAGGTTGAAAATGTCTCTTGAAATAAGTCAATAATCCTAATCTACAGACAGGTTGACTTTCACTTATCCAGACAGGTAGTCACTCATGAGCAGATAGATGATTCTTACAGTTTTAACCTGCACACTAGCAACCAATATGAAGGTTAATTAAATCATTAACCAATGTTTAGTTCTCATCAAAACTTAGGGAAATGCACATCAGACATTTTAGAGACTTAACAAATGGTCCCACACCATGTGATAATACACAGCAAGGGGGAATAAACTAAAGCAATGATGACAAAGGGGAAAGGGACCACATACCTGACAACAACTGGAGAAGAAGACTGTGTTTGTACTTGAATATGAAAACTGAATACTTTTACTTGTATATTATTGAATAGGAGTACAAGATATATATATACTTGACTTTAGACTTGATTCCTAGAACAATAAAAGTATATACTAAGTCCTAGGAGAAATATACAATGAATCATAAGAATATAATGGATGGGACTCCACCGTCCATATATTAATTATATTCAACAACCGTCCACACCGTCCAGATAAAGCCACCGTCCATATATTAATTATATTCAACACTCCCCCTCAAGCTGGAGCATATATGTCTGATGCAATTAGCTTATCACATATGTATGCTATTCTAGGACCCCGTAAAGACTTAGTCATCATATCTGCAAGTTGATCTCTAGTACCCACAAAGGAAGTCTTAATGATGCCCGAGAGGATCTTTTCCCGGATGAAGTGACAATCAACTTCTATATGCTTGGTTCTTTCATGGAAGATAGGATTTGAAGAAAGATACAATGCTGATTGGTTATCACAAGCAAGTTTCATAGGACCTATCTCACAAAACTTCAACTTTTAGAGCAAATATTTTAGCCATAGGAGTTCACAAGTAGTATTAGCCATAGCACGATACTCTGCTTCTGTGCTTGATCTTGCAACAACATTCTGCTTCTTACTTTTCCATGAAATCAGATTACCTCCAATAAGCACACAGTAGCCTGAAGTAGACCTCCTATCACTAGCATCGCCTGCCCAATCTGCATCTGTATACCCCATGATATTAGTATGACCCCTGTCCATATAAACAATCCCTTTGCCAGGTGATCCCTTGATATATCTTAGGATCCGAACAACAGCATTCCAATGACTGTCACATGGTGAGTTGAGAAACTGACTTATAACACTAACCGGAAAAGCAAGGTCTGGTCGAGTCATGGTGAGATAATTTAACTTCCCAACTAATCTTCTATATCTGCCTGGGTCAGGATAGGGCTCCCCCTCATTAGGTAGAAGCTTTACATTTGGGTCCATAGGAGTATCAACAGGTTTACAATCTAGCATCCATGTTTCTTCAAGAATGTCAAGGGCATATTTCCTCTAAGAAATGGCAACACCTGTTCTTGATTGGGCTGCTTAAATCCCAAGAAAATATCGCAATTGTCCAAGATCTTTGGTTTGAAAATGTTTAAACAAGTGTTGCTTCAATTCCTTAATGCCTTCTTGATCGTCACCTGTAATAACAATATCATCCACATACACCACGAGATAAATACGTTTATTCAAGGATGAGCATTTAAAGAATACAGAATGGTCTGCCTCGCAACGAATCATGCCAAACTGCTGGATGACGTTACTGAACTTCCCAAACCAAGCGCGAGGTGACTGTTTTAAGCCATACAAGGACTTCTGTAACCTGCAAACAAGATCTGACTCCTGTTGTGACTCCGGCAAGTGTACCGGGTCGTCGCAAGTAATAAAAACACGGTAAGAATCTACCGAGGTCGAACACAAGGATTGGGTTACCAATTCGACTAATTTCGCGAGAAATCCGATAAGTTGGTTAAGTAGAGAAAGTGGTTGGAAAGAAATTAGGATCACAGTTTAAATTAACAAATCGAAACAATCAAAGATATGGTGATGAAATCTGGAATTAAAAGCATCTAAGGTTTCGAATCCACCTACCCAATCATGCAAAGTACCCAAGTGATGATATTCTCCTCCCTAAGTTCAATTTTAATGTCAACCGGGACCCCTAAATTCTCCTAAATCCACTTCCGTGCTCATTAGGACGTATTCGACGATTGGATTAATTACTTACTAGGTCTCATAATCCTAATCTCGAATTCTATTAATTCTTGTTCCCTATAGGTTGCACCGATCTCCTACTCACTCTCGTGCAATACTCGACCGATGATCCCAATTCAAGTTCTAAAACGCGAATCGCCGCTAGGTCTCAACACGTTTAACTAGTCGATCACGCTAGCATATAATCGACACAATGAAAACAGAATTGGAAAACAATAATTGAATTAAAGGAGAGAGAGTTACATTACATGAACACTATGCCTCCATGGGTGGCTTCATCGATCCCTTAGACAAGAGGATTAGTTCCTCATGTCCGTAACAACGACGCACGTACAATCGGAAATCATCCTAAGACTAAGAATCAAGAGAAGAGAAAAGGAGACGCAGCCCCAGAATAAGGATTACAAAAGATCTCTAAAAATTCTGATCCAAAAAGTCCTCTTTTCTGTTCTGATCTGCTCTATTTATAAGGAGGCCACGCGTCACGGCCGTGACGGCCATCACGGCCAGGCCGTGACGGTTTCTGTTTCTGGCGCACTTCTGGAATTCGAACTCTCGCGACGCGAATGATGTCTCGCGACGCGAGCCCGCCTTTCACGGCCCGTGATGTGAATCACGGCCAGGCCGTGATGTTCTCTGCCTTGTGTGGATCTTGGGTCACGGCCGTGATAAGCATCACGGCTAGGTCGTGATGGTCTCTGACTCTGGTACTTTTCTGGAATTCACACACTCGCGACGCGAAGGACGTCTCGCGACGCGAACCTTCCTTTCACGCCCCGTGATGTGAATCACGGCTAGGCCGTGATGGTCTCTGTCTTCCCAGGTTTTCAAACTCTCGCGGGGCGAGAATAGCAATCTCCACTATTTCTTGACTTTCCTTAATTCTTAGAGCTTAACTTATGGACCTGAAAACAACACAAGCAACCACAAGCGTAATTCTATCCAAAAGAAGCTAAAAACTACACAAAAGACGCAAAACGAGTCAAAGTCCAACTTAGGAACAAAACAAGGCAAATTCGGGCGAAAACGAGAGTGAACTCGAGTAAATTGGCACATAAACCCTAGTTCATCTAGTCATAAAACTAGATAAGCCAGAGGCTTATCAAAATACCCCAAACTTAAACCTTGCTTGTCCCCAAGCAAGCTTAAAACTCAAAAACGACTCAAGACTTGGCAAGCTTAAGGGATTCAATCGATTTCGCACAAATTTCATGCGACTTTACAAAGCAGTTTTTCTTCTTTGAACCCCCCCCCCCCCCCCCTTTTCATCAATGTAATCCCCACATTCATCTACTTTAAACAATTGAGAAGTTATCATTCATGCCATCATTACTCTAAGTTGAGGCTCAAAGATACACACAAAGGAAGATCACCTATTTCAAACAATTGCCTTCCTCTCAAGGGCATTTAGTATTTCACTCATTCGCTCAAGTTTGTCTAGGCTATCAACTTTTCACTCACTTTCACATTCTAAGAGCACTTCCCATGAATTTGATTTTCATCTCAAACATAGCTCCCACGAAAACATGCATGCATCATCAATAGGTCTTTCAAAGGTTGTAATGGGGCCTGGCTAAGGGTAGGATAATCAAAGGATAGAAGCTAAGTCCCTAGGATCAATGAGAGCATGAAACTAATATCACAACAATTGAATTTACTCTCATATCATTCTCTTCCTTGCAGTTGGTGGCTACACACCTCTTCCTTTTTATATTTATTTTTCTTTGCCCTTTTTGGCACATATTCAATGCTTTTTATCACCCTTTTTTTCTCTCTTTTTTTTTTTCTTTCAAGCCTTCGGCCCTTACTTCCGTTTTTCTTTTTCTCAACTATGATTCATGAACCTGTAGCCACCCCAAACTTAATTCCACAACAACACTTACAAAGCTAAAATTCCATACTCTCCTAAATCCTAGGATAGGGGAAAATCATGGTTTTTCTGAGTTAATGGCTTGTAATGTAAGGTTATGAAGAACAATAGGCTTCAAGGCTCAATGTGGCTGACTAGGGATCATTCATCAAGGTTGGTTCAATTTATGGCCAAGTAGTTAATTCAAAGAAAATTGCCTAAATCATTTGATGCAACATATAAACATGCAAACCATATAGAGATTCAAGCAAATTCGGGAAAGTGCAACTTACAGTGATTCACACATTCAAAAACAGAGTTGGAGGCTCAAATCCTCACCTGGACATTTTGCAACTGTTTGACCGAGATACGATTCCTAGTGTGTGCACCCCCTCACCCCAAACTTATCATAAATCAAGCAATCATAATAAATCTCAAAGTTCAATTTTCAATTTTTAAGTGGGGATCAACTTTTCTATTATTAGAACCTAGGGGGAAATCATCAATGGTCAATACAATTCATGCAATCCATCTATGCTTAATTCAATTAACATCCAACAAGATTGCCGACACAACATTCATACAACAACTCTTGATCTTCTCAAATTATTCAAGAGTGACAAACAAAAACAAAACAAACACAAAAACAAAAACAAGAGTGAGGAAAAGAGAGGGTACCTAGCTTGGGTTGCCTCCCAAGTAGCGCTTGTTTAACGTCCTGAGCCTGACTCAAGTCGCCCCTAAGGGTTAATCCGGAGGAAGATCCTGCTTGCCATGCCATTCCTTGGCCCGTTCTTTGTAGGTTTGTGCCCTTTTATATACTTGCAAGCTGTTCCCGGACAGCTTAATTAAGTCCAGCATCCTTCTATAATCCGTACGAACTCTCCACTCCGCGATGGTCTTTTTTGGGATCAACTTGTTGTCTTTATTGACCACCACGGTTGTACTACCTTTCACCCTTGGTGCTTTACCCTTCTTTTTCATTCCTTTGCTGCTGAGTTCTTTCCTTGCACATTCTTCCCTTGGGAGACTCGGTATGGGTTCCATGTCTCGTAGCCACTCAAGGTAGACCTCATCCCCCGAAGGACCTTTTTCCTCACTGTCTTCCTCATGAGATTCTATCGATACTGTTGCAAGTGAAGGATCATGGTCTTCTCGAGTTACCTTTACCTTTTCATTTGGGTCCACCACATCCACTCGATACACAGCTGACTTCTCTTCCGGGTGCTTAATCGCTTCAAAGACATTGAAGACCACCTCATCATCATTCACCCTTAAAGTGAGTTTCCCTTGCCGCACATCTATCAAGGCATCCCCGGTGGCCAAGAAGGGCCTACCCAATATGAGAGGGATCTCAGCATCTTCATCCATATCGAGCACCACAAAGTCCACTGGGAATATGAACTTGTCAACTTTCACGAGCAAGTCTTCGACTACTCCATAGGGATATTTGATAGAACGATCGGCCAGCTGGAGTGACATTCGCGTATCCTTTACTTCTTTGATCCCTAGCCTCTTCATCATCGAGAGGGGCATCAAGTTGATGCTTGCCCCTAGATCACATAATGCCTTTCCGAAGGTCATTCCCCCAATGGTGCATGGTATCGAGAAGGAACCGGGATCCTTCAACTTCGGAGGCAGTTTCCGTTGAAGAATGGCACTACACTCCTCGGTCAAAGCAACCGTCTCTTCATCCACAATCCTCCGATTCTTAGTGAGAAGTTCCTTCATAAACCGAGCATATGATGGCATTTGTTCTAAGGCTTCCGCAAATGGAATGTTAATTTGGAGTTTGCGGAAGACATCAAGGAATCTGTTGAAGTACTTATCCTATTGAGGCTTCTTCAATCGTTCAGGATACGGCACCTTCATGTAAGGAGGGAGGTCTTGGGGTTCAACCCATTTCTTCTTTCGGAACTCTTCATCTACAAGTTTCAGCCTTCCCCCTTGCTCCGGTGCCTTGTCGCTTGCCAACTTTTCTTTTTCAGGTTGCTCTTCCTCAATGTGTGGTTGTTCCGGGGCCTTGTCATCCTGAGAATTAGTTGTACCCCTGTTAGGTTCCAACACCCTTCCGCTTCTAGTAGATATGACGTTGCATTGTCCCTTGGGGTTGTTCTCGGTACTACCTGGGAGAGTGCCTGGAAGACGCTCATTAAGTTGCTTCGCGAGCTGCGCTATTTGTGTCTCAAGATTCTGAATTGCTGAACCTGTATGAGTCGCCAACTTGTCAATGGCAGTGTTCGTGTTAATTGACAATTTCTCCACTGCTGTACTCATCTTCTCAAAAGCCAGCTCCCACGGTTGTCTTCCACTATCTCATTATTTGCAATTGATTAGGCCCTGGAAGAGCTCTGCTGGGTATTGCACTCTTTGAATTCCAATGTTCGGCCTTATACCTGCTGAGGTTGCTTTGCCCGGCTAGACCACCACTAGCATTACTCCATGCGAAGCCCGGATGGTCTCTCCTCATGTACCCCATATTTTGATTCTGATTGTAGTCATTTTGTCCGTTCCTCGATAGTTATTCGGGGCACAAGTGTCATAAAAGTTGTGGCATGAGTCCACATGTTCCCGAGGGAAGTTGAATGGACAGTTTCGAGTGTCATGATCTCCATTACAATTACCACAACCTGGAGGCATTCCCTCGTGTATCACATTAGCCTTCTTGTTCTCCGACAAAGCCACCACTTGCATCTTCAACAATCTGCTTTTGCTCAAGAATGGCCTCCATTGCCCCAAACCGATTCCATTTGAGGTTTCCCTTCCACGGTTGTAATCATTATATGACATTTTCTCTAACAATGCCCATCCATCCTCACCGATAAATATGAGAAAGAACCGCCACTGCGGCATCACAGTTCATCCGATAGCGTCCCCTCAACCCATTAAAGAAGTGTTGAACTTTTGAGACGGGGTCAAAGAACGCTGAAGGGCATCTTCTCAATAAGCCATTGTACCTCTCCCAAGCTTCATTATATGTTTCATCCTCCGTCTGCCTGAATGAAGTGACGGCTATTCTTGCTTGTGCCGCCTTCTGGGGAGGAAAATATTTGGTTAGGAACTTCTGTGCCATCTGCTCCCAAGTTCTGATCTTTGTTCCTATCCAAACTGTCAACCCAATCGCGAGCGACATCCCTAAGAGAAAGAGGGAAAAGCCGCAAGCGAAACTCATCCTGAGAGACTCCCCTAGTCTTCTGCAAGTCACAAGCTTCAAGGAAGCGAGTGATGTGTCTATGCGGGTCTTGCTTGCCACTCCCATCAAACTGATTCTCCCGGAGCTGGAATGTGACACATGCTTCAACTCTGAAGGAGTCTGTGTTCAGGTTGCCCCTCACAATAGAAGAGTCACAATCTCCCAAGCTTGGTAGATCGTACTCAAAGAGAGGCTTGTAACGAGGAGGAGGAGGAGGAGGATTTTCTTCAGCCATGCCCTCTATTTTAATTGCTTCCAACCTCTTCCTTTCTCTGGCCTCTTTTCTTAATTGCCTCTCGGTCCTGGTGATCTCTGAATCGAATAGCAAGTCCTCTTGTAGAAGAGTACCTCGCATACAAAAACAGGCAAAGACCAAGTGGAATCAAAGAAACAGAGAAAAATAATGGCAATTAAATAAAAGAAAATAAAACTAAAAGTCAGCTTAACCAAACAGCTGAATTTCCTAAAAATTAGGAAAATTGGTTGGCCAATCCCCGGCAACGGCGCCAAAAACTTGTTGTGACTCCGGCAAGTGTACCGGGTCGTCGCAAGTAATAAAAACACGGTAAGAATCTACCGAGGTCGAACACAAGGATTGGGTTACCAATTCGACTAATTTCGCGAGAAATCCGATAAGTTGGTTAAGTAGAGAAAGTGGTTGGAAAGAAATTAGGATCACAGTTTAAATTAACAAATCGAAACAATCAAAGATATGGTGATGAAATCTGGAATTAAAAGCATCTAAGGTTTCAAATCCACCTACCCAATCATGCAAAGTATCCAAGTGATGATATTCTCCTCCCTAAGTTCAATTTTAATGTCAACCGGGACCCCTAAATTCTCCTAAATCCACTTCCGTGCTCATTAGGACGTATTCGACGATTGGATTAATTACTTACTAGGTCTCATAATCCTAATCTCGAATTCTATTAATTCTTGTTCCCTATAGGTTGCACCGATCTCCTACTCACTCTCGTGCAATACTCGACCGATGATCCCAATTCAAGTTCTAAAACGCGAATCGCCGCTAGGCCTCAACACGTTTAACTAGTCAATCACGCTAGCATATAATCGACACAATGAAAACAGAATTGGAAAACAATAATTGAATTAAAGGAGAGAGAGTTACATTACATGAACACTATGCCGCCATGGGTGGCTTCATCGATCCCTTAGACAAGAGGATTAGTTCCTCATGTCTGTAACAACGACGCACGTACAATCGGAAATCATCCTAAGACTAAGAATCAAGAGAAGAGAAAAGGAGACGCAGCCCCAGAATAAGGATTACAAAAGATCTCTAAAAATTCTGATCCAAAAAGTCCTCTTTTCTGTTCTGATCTGCTCTATTTATAAGGAGGCCACGCGTCACGGCTAGGCCGTGACGGTTTCTGTTTCTGGCGCACTTCTGGAATTCGAACTCTCGCGACGCGAGCCCGCCTTTCACGGCCCGTGATGTGAATCACGGCCAGGCCGTGATGTTCTCTGCCTTGTGTGGATCTTGGGTCATGGCCGTGATAAGCATCACGGCTAGGCCGTGATGGTCTCTGACTCTGGTACTTTTCTGAAATTCACACACTCGCGACGCGAAGGACGTCTCGCGACGCGAACCTTCCTTTCACGCCCCGTGATGTGAATCACGGCTAGGCCGTGATGGTCTCTGTCTTCCCAGGTCTTCAAACTCTCGCGGGGCGAGCTTCCTCTCGCGGGGCGAGAATAGCAATCTCCACTATTTCTTGACTTTCCTTAATTCTTAGAGCTTAACTTATGGACCTGAAAACAACACAAGCAACCACAAGCGTAATTCTATCCAAAAGAAGCTAAAAACTACACAAAAGACGCAAAACGAGTCAAAGTCCAACTTAGGAACAAAACAAGGCAAATTCGGGCGAAAACGAGAGTGAACTCGAGTAAATTGGCACATAAACCCTAGTTCATCTAGTCATAAAACTAGATAAGCCAGAGGCTTATCAACTCCCCCTGAGCAACAAACCCAGGTGGTTGCTCCATATAGATTTCCTCCTCCAGATCACCATGTAAGAATGCATTTTTAATATCCAGCTGGTATAATGGCCAGTGTCTCATGGCGGCCATCGACAAGAACAAACGAACAGATGCCATCTTAGCAACGGGAGAAAAAGTATCACCGTAATCCAGACCATAGATCTGAGTGTACCCCTTTGCGACCAGTCGGGCTTTCAAGCGATCCACCTGCCCATTAGGACCAACTTTAACTGTAAATACCCATCGACAACCAACTACTGATTTCCCAGCAGGAGGGGAAACAAGGGTCCATGTATGATTAGATTCCAAAGCCGTCATCTCATCAACCATTGCCTGTCGCCATCCTGGATGAGATAGTGCTTCCTGAACATTCTTGGGAATGGTAACAGATGACAAGGCAGATACAAAGGCATAATGGGAAGGAGATAATCGATGGTAACTAAGGAAATTGTAAATGGGATGGGGATTAAGAGTAGAACGATTACCTTTACGAAGGGCAATTGGTAAGTCAGCAGAAGCGACTGGTTGGACCGCAGTGGGAGAAGCGATTGGAGCGGGAGCTGAATCAGGAGGATCAATACTGGGTGTGATCTCAGGAACTTTAAGAGCCCGACGCTCATAAAAAATACCATATCGATGAAACGGGCGGTCATCCTGTGGCTGTGCAAGTTGAGGAATGGGCAGTACCTGAGATGGAGTAGAATCGGAGGTAGCTGATGTGACAAAGTAGGGGGTATCTTCAAAAAATGTAACATCTGCAGATACATAAAAGCGATGTGTAGAGGGACAATAACATCGATATCCCTTTTGCACTCGAGAATACCCAAGAAAGACACATTTAACTGCCCGTGCAGACAACTTATCACGACCAGGAGAAAGATCATGGACAAAACAGGTAGAACCAAACACACGAGGGGGAACAGTATAAAGAGAATCGTTAGGAAATAAAATAGAGTGAGGGATTTTATTACCCAAAACAGAAGATGGCATTCAGTTTACCAAATAACAGGCCGTAAGAACAGCGTCACCCCAAAACTTCAAGGGTGCCTTGGCATTTATTAAAAGAGTCTGAGTTGTATCAACAAGATGACGATGTTTACGTTCAGCAACACCATTTTGCTGTGGTGTGTGAGGACAACTGGACTGATGTATGATGCCATGAGAACTCAAAAAGGATTTAAAAGATGAGGAAAAATATTCTTTTGCATTATCACTGCGCAAAATATGAATTGTTTTTCCAAACTGATTCTTTATTTGTGAACAAAAGGTTTGAAAGACATCAAATAACTCAACAATTTTTCATTAAATATAACCAAGTGCATCTTGAGAAATCATCAATGAAAGTAACATAATACCTATATCCTCGAACAGAAGGAATACGACTAGGACCCCAAACATCAGAGTGGATAATATCAAAAGGAGACATAGTCCGACTACTGGCACTACTAGGAAAAGGTACTCTAACATGTTTTCCAAGTTGATATGACTCACATTTCAAGGTCTTCAAATGTGAAAGATGAGGGACCATCTGCTTTAATTTTTCTAGACTTGGATGACCCAGACGACGATGTAAGAGATCGACAGACTCTGAAACAGCACATACGGTGGATGAGGAAGATTGAAGGTAGTAGAGGCCCTGTGATTCAGATCCAGATCCAATCGTTTGTCCCGTACTCCGGTCATGTATAACAAAGGAATCAGAATTAAAGGTTATGGAACAATTTAGAGTGCGAGTAATTTGGCTAATTGAAATTAAATTAAAAGGACAATCCGGTACAAACAAGACTGAATTTAAAGGTAAGGATGGAAGAGGTGAAGCTTGACCAATACCAGCGGCTTGTGCTTTAGACCCATCGGCAAGAGTAATACTGTGAGATGTTTTAGGGAATGACAATTTAGAGAAAAGAGAAGGATTACCAGCTAGGTGATCAGAAGCACCAGAGTCTAAAATCCAAGATCCAACAGATGTAGATTGAGAGAGACAAACTTTAGAGTTACCAGTGTGAGCAATGGTGGCCAAAGGAAAAGACAAAGGAAAAGCCTGTTGAGTTGCTTTAAATTGAAGATACTCCTTATACTCACTGACCGAAAGTAGATGATCTTCATTTGACTTGGTAGTAATAGTGGAGGAACCAAAAATCAAACAGGGGCTCAAGCTCTTCTTTTCTGCCATGGAAGAAGAGCAACAGAATACAAACAACAACAAGATTCAATGAAGGGGTAGCACAACAGCAGACCCACAAACCAAACAGGGGCGGAACAGAACCGGGAGAGGACGGCGATCACGGCGGCGGAATCGGCGGCGCAAATGGAAGCCGGGAAGGCGGCACAACAAATCTGGCGACGAAGCTTGGGCGGACGTCCGGTCGGCGACGTCTGAGGTGAACGGCAATGTCACTCCGGTCACCAGACAACTTCAAAAACTTGGGCCAGTGTTCACAGCAGCTGAAACCCAATGAACATATCAAATAGGAACCAAGAAGACTCTAGATACCAACTTGAATATGAAAACTGAATACTTTTACTTGTATATTATTGAATAGGAGTACAAGATATATATATACTTGACTTTAGACTTGATTCCTAGAACAATAAAAGTATATACTAAGTCCTAGGAGAAATATACAATGAATCATAAGAATATAATGGATGGGACTCCACCGTCCATATATTAATTATATTCAACAACCGTCCACATAAAGCCACCGTCCATATATTAATTATATTCAACGTCTTCAGGGTTGAAGGACCCACAACCAAAAAGGTGTCTTACGTCGTGTAGCTGGGAACAAACTCGTGGCCTCTGTTGAACGTCAAAGATGAGAGCAGAGCAAGCCTTAAGGTTCAAACTATTCGTGTAAGGGTGGAGAGTGACGTTCCATTTCCCTCCTCTCTGACTATTTATTTTAACAACTTTAAAATATTTTATTTTATTTTATAATATATTAGTTAAGACTTATTTTAAAAATAAAATAAAAATCTTGGGAAAAAAATAAATACGTGTCACCTGAAGTGTCAGTGCTGACGCGGCTTGCTGTCTGCGACGTCAGCTCTTAACAAACCCAGTTAACAGCAGGGACCAACGGCCAAAAAAAGAATTAAAAGGACCAAAATCAGACCAAATGAAAGATAGGGACCAAAACCAAAAAGGCCTATATTTATAGGGACCAAAAACTTCATTAAGCCAATATTATAAAGCAAAAACCATTGATGAAAAGTTATGCCATGTGTCATTTTGAGAGCCATTTTAAAATTAAAAATTCTTTTGACATTTGACAAAATATTCCACTTTTAGAAATTATATATAAAATTTATGGAATTATCAAGCATTTCTTCTTCCAGTTGTCTTATATTATCTCTCAACATTTAACACTGTATATGTTTCCAAAGCAATTAAAAAATTTCAAGATGAATCATTTTTCAATGTAATTTATTTAAATCATAATGTCAATTCATTTTCAATCATCTAAATTTATTATCTACATTTGATTCATACAATTTTTTTAAAAATAAAATATCATTTTTTATAATTACATGTTATATATATATATATATATATATATATATATATATATATATATATATTATAAAGATAAAACTATATTTTTTATATAAAATATATACTATTATTGGTATATACGTGTAGGTTTTTGGAAAAATATCATTTTTTAAAAATAATTGTGGATCATATATTATTATTATTCTAAAGATAAAAGCTATATATTTTTTATAAAAAAAAATTATACAATAGCATATACATATAATTCGCTTGATTATATATTTATAATAAAATTTAAATTCTTTTGACAATTGGAAAAATATTTATCTTTTTTTTTTGACAAATTGAAAAAATATTTATCTTTTAGAAAGTATATATATATATATATATAAATAAATTAAAATTAAAATTATCAAATATTTCTCATCCCACTTACATTGGTATTGAAGATTATCAATCATTTTCAATGTAATTGATTATTTGAAGCAATTAAAAATTAATTGTTGTACATCATGAATTGTGATAAACAAAGAGTCATAAATTATATATGTTTTCAAAGTAAATAAATAATTTCAAGGTGATAAATCATTTCACAATGTAATTTACTTAAATCTTTGAGTTATTTCTCCTATATTCTCGATGCAAGTTTACTCTTTATCCAACCTAACAGATGCACTATAAAAATGTAGACAATCAAATGAAAATATAAAATTCAAGTATATATTTCCTGAGAAGGTTTGTTCATCTAAAGTTTTTTTTTTCTAGTTTTCACTCATGGCTAAAATGATTAATTTATCAGTGACATCTCTCTCCATCAAAAGATAACCGGACGATCAAAGTAGAGTGATACGGCTTTGGAAAAAATAAGTTTTTTTGCAACATCAATTGGGAGGTAATGTAGAGTTATTGTTTTTGGATGAGAATGGGTTATCTATAACCATTGCTCAACATTTTTTAACTATATGTTTTTACAAATACTTCCATGACTAATACTTGATCTTCTTAATTTTTTTAATGTAGGATGGGAGGATCCAAGCTGCTTCTATAGATACTCTTAGGATTAGGGATCTTTTGGTTGAAGGCAATAATATTTATCTATAACTATTATAAAGCAAAAACCATGGATTTAAAGTTATGTCATGTATCATTTTGAGAACCATTTTAAAACTAAAAATTCTTTTAACATTTGACATTTGGATGGGATAAATTATAAGTTATAAATTATAAAATATTTATTCTCCCACTTGTATTGATATTTATGATTATCGATAATTTTCAACTAATTTATTTAAAGCAACAAAAAATAAGAATGGATTATGATATTTATAATTTTTTGGATAGATATTTATAAGATATTCGGGAAAATAAGGACGCTTTGTATATATAGAGACACATGTGTTAGAATCCGTGATTGAGCTATTAAAACATTTATCCTCCCACTTGAATTGGTATTGAGGATTATCAATCATTTTCAATTAATTTATTTAAAGCAACTAAAAAGTAAAGCAAAAATCATGATTGGAAACTCTTGTCACATGTCACCTTCAGAGTAAGTATAAAATTTAATTGACAATCGCAAAACATTCCACATTTATAAAATGATATTTAGGTTTTTTTTTTCAAAATATAACTTATAAATTATAAATTATAAAACATTTATTTCGCCACTTACGCTGGTATTTAGGATTATCAATCATAACAAAAAATAAGGATGGATTTATGATGATTATAATTTTTTGGATATATATTTATAAGATTTTTAGGAAAATAAAGATGCTTTGTACATAAAGAGATACATCATACATGTGTTAGAATCCATGTATATGAGCTATTTAAACATTTATTCTTTCACTTGCATTGGTATTGGGGAATATCAATCTTTTCCAATTAGTTTATCTAGAGCAATTAAAAAATAATTGTCCTTTATTAACTCTGATAAACAAAGAGTACTATATTTTTATTAATAAAAATTTATTATCATAACTTTGTCTCATACCAATAAAATGTGGTACCCATTCCAATGTAATCCAAACAAGGATACTAATAAAATATCGTATCCATTCCAATGTAAATCAGATGAAATAATTTATGATATTTATAATTTTTTTATAGACATTTATAAGATTTTTGAGAAATCATGGATACGTTGTATATAGAGAGATACAGAAAGATACACGTGTTAGAATCCGTATATGAGCTATTAAACCATTATATTTAAAGTGTTTTTTTTTCTTTCTTTTCAGAAGACAAATTATAAATCATAAAATATTTATTTTCACCAAATATACATTCTCGTGCAATTATGTAGTACATGGACTGTGATAAAAATAAATAAAGTGCGTTTAACTATGATCAATAAATCCTTCTATATTTATTGCATGATGCCCTTTTTGATTTTGAGCCATATACACAAATGGCTTGGACATTAAAATTTCACTCAATCATGTCTTTATATTTTATTAATGGTAACGATAATTTCTAAAAGTCTCTCACAAATGAAGCAATACATATTTTTGTATAAATATATCGATCATGATATACATTTTCATCTTCAAATATACGTCTAAAGGATACAGTAAAGATATATTCTTATTTTTTGAGAGTTTCTTTTCGAGTAACTTCAAAGATTTAGCTATGGCTACACCTATTATTTTTATTTGTGACATTTCTCCATCCAAAGATGAATGGACGATCAAAGTTAGAGTTATACGCCTTTGAAAACAATTAAATTTATTGCAACCACATTTTGGAGATAATGTGGAATTAGTTCTTTTGGATGAGAGTGTAATGTCTATAACAATTGTTTAACATTTTTGTTTCCTATTTTTTTTTTTACCACTTTCATGAATGATATTTGAACTAACTAATTTTCTTTAATACATGATAGGAGGATCCAAGCTGTTGTATATATTGTCATAGTTGGAAAATGATGTATAACATATAGTTTTTTTTTAACAAAAAAAATATAGTTGTTATATTTTATTTCTCTAATAGTATCCACGAGGCTCCTTTTCTTAGGTCTATTGAATCTAAGAAGTTCGATTCTTCTTACTTCTCTCAATTTTTTTTAAATTAATTCATTTTTTTGCAGGTTGCAAAGTTTAAAGCAAGCAGTGTAAGGTTGAAGACTTATTTATATGTTTTTTTTTTTGTAACATTATTTACAGGGACGGACCCAGACTTTAAGTGGGTTGGGGGGCTAATTGTAAAATCTAAAATTTATCCAACAAATATATATACATCAAATTTCATACAAAATATTCATAATAATAAGTTCAAAAATGTTAATTCTATTTTGAATCTATCAAAACCCAAAACGACTTTCTTGCATATCACGAAAATATCTATAATTGAATCCACACTAAACTTTTCAACAAATTTCTTATCAAATGATCACTCTCCACAAATGGCTTTGACGACTCATCAGATATTTGAATTTCAATATTATTCATTTTAAAGTATGTATCGATTGTAGATGACTTTCTTATCTAAATTAAATTAATAAAAAAAACTGTACTAAATTAAGTTAATAAAAACACTGGTATTGAAATACATCTAATAAATAAAAAAGGATATTGAAATTCAAACATATTAAATTATATTATAGTATACTATCTATTAAGAATGAAAAGAATGGAAAAATAAAAATAAAAAAGATTGGAGTCTGGCACAGCATATGAATTAAAAGAAAAGCATATGAAATTTAATGGATTCTGGCGCTGCATATGAAATTACAAGAAAAATAATAAAAGACAAGTCAAACCTCATTAGCTTCTACAAGAGTCCGCCGCAGTAAAAGCAAAGAGGGAACAAAGCACACACCTCACAGCAAGTTAGAAAAAGAAGGACGTGCTAGTCGAAAATTACTATTATCAATTATTATTACTTGCTTATAGGGGCCATCCTTCCTATTATAATACCAATTTGTTAAAAATAATTAAAAAGCATGTCAGGGCCAAGCCCCTTGTCAAGCATTGAATACGTCCGTCTCAGATTATTTACATGCGTTTGCTAATTTCCATGATAATGAAAATATAATTTAAAATATCAAAAAATATTTATATCATCTATTTGTTTTAAAAAATTGATATGTTCTCGTGTGATGTATGGATACTGACTAATATATTATATATCTAATATATTTTTTTGATCAGATTATATATCTAATATTAATTGTAATAGTAACCAAAAGATTATTTATCACGCAAAAAATACTAGAACAATATTGTTGTTCACATGCCATATGGTGTTCAAGTGTTAAATAAGCTCTTCTGAATTGTGATATCAGAAGCAAACATAATAAACTCAAACCGCAAAAATTGAAACTACTTGATCACCAACAAGAACCAAAAACAAGTTCCCCAAATCACATCATTCAAATCCAAAGAAGACCAAAATGGACCACAAGAACATAATTTATTTTGAACACTGTCAAACTGTTAACAAAAGGATGCTAATGTATTAGAATTTTTCTACTGTTACACCATCCCTAGAGACCTCATATGCTTCCCTACTTCTTGTTTTCTTCATACCAGCATTGAAATTGACCTTTGATCCCTCAGATGAAATGGTGCTCACTTTTACCCATATCATCACTTTTGTCTTCATTCCTTCTATGTCTGCTAGCTTTCCTTTCTCCAAATAACCACTCACAATGGTTGAGAAACGCAAGACTGATGAATCCTTGTAGCCTACTTCACACACTTGAGGAATGTAAACAACAAGCTTCTTTGTTTCTTCATTGAATTCATAGTTTGTTGCATCACGAGGGAATATTCCAATTGGTAGATCATACTCCTTTAGCAATTCAGTTAATGGTTTTTGCATCTTTCCTGTGAAGTTATGTTTTTATGAGTTAGAAAGTAATGTTAATCAAAATAGAAAAGGAGTGATTAAGGGGTAACTTTAATTTATTCTGGTTTGTATAAATCATATTCAAAAGGGTTTAGCAGGTTTTCAAAATTCATGAAAATGGGGTGCTAATAAATTCAATAAATAAATAATATGTAATGTACTAATGATCAGATATAAATATCCCACTTCCACAAATTACAACAGCAAAGGAATTATCAAAGATCAAAAAGCTTTTTTGTACAACATGACTAGGTAATGATAATGCAGTCTTACAATGTCTGTCTGGTAGATTAATTCCAGTACAAACAGTTTTAAAATCCTTTTCAGTAGTATATCTATTTGTTCTTCCCAGCATAAGAAAAGCACAGATTTCACAGCCTAAATTTGTACAACAAATGTTTGAGCAACAGATAGAAATAGTAAAAAGAGATACAAAGTACAAACCTTTTATTTTGTTGACCAACCATTTGGTTCCCCATTCAATACTGTTCGAAAGTGACTAACCACCAAAGGAAAATGTGTGAGTATAAACATTACTCAAGCAAAGAAATGTAATCTTCAACATTTGTTGTGTCTAGGGGCACAAATCATCTTGAGCATTGCACCCTCCCTAATATATTCATATAAAAGAAATCTTCTATAGTCTATACCCGAAAAAGGAAGAACTAGAGAACTAAGTCAATCATAAGTGATTAAAAAACCAACACATTTGCCTATATTAAGTGAAAAGCTCCAAATTCCAGTAATGAGAAAAGAACAAACACCTGTCAGTAGCAAAACTAATATCAAGCATGCATTTGGTTTTCAAGTAATTAAACTTTGAGCAATGCTAGCAACACACTTCCTCTAACACAGACACTCTATTATTGGATGAATTTCATGTGGAAGCCGCCAAGTAGAGTGGGCCCATGTGATTTAGTGGGTCCTGCACGAAAATCATTTAATAATAAAGAGTGTGTTGCTAGCATTTCGCTTAAACTCTAGGGCTTACTCTGACATTACTACAAACTTGTTTATTCAAAATTCAGAACTAACTCATTTCATAGGGTGCATCCCTCTATTGAGTCACTGATCTCTGTAAAGCAAAACATTTTCAAACTCAAACTTAAGCGCACATACATAGCTTCTTGGTCTTGCTCGCTCTGTTTTCCCAACCTAAACTAGACATTCATGCTACCTGTTCCTCCTAAAACATTTTTCCTCACTTGGCCCAGTTCTCATTTAGTTTCAGGCCTCTCTCACCAAAAAATAATCATCTTACTTATCTATTGGTGGTATTTCTTTGCGATCCCAATCCAGTGTTCTTGTTTCAAAACCAAAGCAAATACTGCTAGTTTGCTACACTTATGGCGTGTTTGGTTTTAAGGTAGGAAGTATTAGAATTTTAGTAAGTTATGTTTGGTTACAATCAGACAAAATCAATTTTGTCTCCAAACCTCGATTTGACTAGAAGTGATAAAAAGTAGTTTTTGAGTTAAATTGAAAATTTTACACGATGTTTTACATCAAATTTCCTTTCAAAGTTAAAATATTCAAACATAAATCACTTCACTTCAAACTCAATTTTATCAAAATCAATTTTACAAAATCAAGTTCATTCAAAATCACTTTTAGCAAACTCTCACCCAGATACACACTTAGCCTAATGCATTGAGTAATCAGTAGGGAAGAATATCAATTTTGAGCATTGTTTACCTTCCCATCAACAATAGAATTTGGAAAACAAAGTCAACATGAACTAGTCAGTACCTCTGCTTTTATTCAGTAGAGAATTCCAAGTATCCAATAAGTATAAATGAACCAACACTTATGGGTAAATTAATTGTGGATGTGTAAGAAAAGAACTATAATTACATTAAGGAGGCACCACTCCAGAATTTTAATCTTTTTTGTTGTTATCAAAGCTCATACCTAAATCTATCAAGTCTAAATCCTGCACCTCCTATCTGATATAAACCAAAACCCTCTCAAATTAACTACAAAGCTTCTACCTTCTAGTACACCTTTCCCCCTCCCATATCCGACCTAAATTTCTCAAGCAGACATAAATAAACATCAGGCAAAATAAAAAATTATAAAATAAAAAATTACAGAACTGCTGCTCTTGATGGTTTATTTGCCAAATTCCACAATTTGCATTTTGGCCCTTTGGGACCGACCTCCCACCTATTACTTTTTTCTTTTTGGTATAAAGAAAAATCGGTTTCTTACAAACCGACTTGTGAACTAAAAAAAAGGTTTTACTGAGAAGTAGGTTTGTAAAAAAAATCAACTTTTGTACCAAAAAGAAAAGAAGTAACATGTGGGAGGAAAAAAAAAAAAAAAGTATAGTATGATAAATAATGTGTGAAGATCCACCTTGTGGCAACATTTTTTTTTTTTAAATTTTATCGATATTTAAATACTTTACCCAACAACATCACCATCTAAAAATTTTAGAATAAATTTTCATATCCAATCGATATCAATGTTTCAACTTCTACCCTCTAGCCGAAACCAAGAATCCTACGTTAAACATGATAATTTTTTTGGGTATAATATCCAGAATTACAGAATTCAAGTACCCAGATGAAAAAAAAAATCTGAAATTTACCTAAGAAAAGGGGGGGAAATAAAAAGGATTAAAAGGGGTATGAAGGATTATGTACATTGATATCATCACCGACAGAGTTAAGCTGCTTTGTGGCCTTCCGGTTGAACCAATAGGACCCCACCTTGTTCAGTATCTGATCCATTTCACGACTCTATTCTTCTATTCTGTCTGTTCCAACACTCTTCCCTCTTCACAAATAAATAATTCACAAATTACCATAAAAGTGTACGCACTAACTATGCCATTCCCTCCACAAAAATTTCCTCCTCCCACACACGCAATGATTTTTTAATGGGATCGGTTGTCGAATCGAATTAGATAAAGGGGGTAAAAATTGGAGATTCAAGTAGCGATAAACTCGAGTTGAGCTAGGATTTATACAAAGGTTTAATTTTGGTATCACTCAGCAGAGGTTTTTGCATTGTCAAACTCATCGCTTAATTTTTGTTAGCTACACAAAATAGGTAGAATGGTCCTCTACAGTTTTTTTATTTATTTTTTACCTCGATTTTATAAGTCTATAAGTTTTAACTTTTTTTTTCAAATTGGTTCGGTCCTATAAGTCCATCTTTCTAAAATTATGATGGTTCGGATCATCGTAATGCACCATAAATATTAGGAAGTTGTTACCTACACTTCAATACTTGCTCCATCCACCCCACATTTTTAATTTTTGATGGAAGTTACTAATTTGCCCCTATAAGTTTCAAAATTCATTTGTCTTCTTCCTTTCCCTTCTGTACCGCCTGCACCCCACACCCCTTCCTCTCTTCGTCTTCTTCCTCTTCCGGTTCACTGGTTCACACCCCTCGTTAGGCTAAGGTAAAAGTATAAGAAGGTCAGATGAAGTGGCGGAGGAGGAAGCGTGTGGCTGGTGGCGGTTGACGACGGTGGCTATAACAGCGTGGTGCGGTGGTGGCGGCTTGGTCCGTGTGTGGCGAATCGTGGTGGAGGAGAGGGGCGTCACTGATGGAGTGGTGTGGGAGCGGCAGCGCTGCATATGGTGACCGAACGACACAGTGGGGTAGGGGTTGAGCGGTGGTTAGACGCGGATCTGGTGTGGGGTTGTACTGTGGTTGTGGTTCGAGGTGGTTAGGCATAAGTCATGGCGGAACGACGTCTGGGCAACGAAAGGAGTAATGGACGGTGGTGACGTCGAGCCTCTGATTCGCGATGGTAGTATGTTACCTTAATCGTGGTATACTTGGATTTTTAAAAGGATAATACTTGGATGGAGGTGAGAGAGAAGAGGGGGTGGGTGGTGGAATTTATTGGAGAGAGGATAAAAAACTAGAGTGGATGGGTCTTTTACTCTTAAGGATATTTTGGTATAAAAAAAAGCTTTAAAAATTATGTGGGCGTGTATGGAACATGTGTAGGAGTATAGGTAGCATCACTCTAAACATTATTGACAACTTTATCAACAAACTAGTCATTGGTAATTAAGGTTATCATGGGCCAGTCTGTTGGAACCAAAGTGGTTTTGAATTTAATAATCTCTATGTTTTGATGCTAACAAAAGGATTAAATTTGCTTGGCAAAGTATTAGTTGAGATCTAACTAGTGCTTTCAGTTATGCAGGAATATCCAAAATAATATAAGGCATACAATGCTTGGACTCGTGCAAAGAATTACCCATCCAAAGGTTATTTAAATTGTTTATAATTTAATTGATAAGTAGACTGGTTTTCTAAAGTAGACGGGGCTATAAATGAATACCTAAATAACTTGTTAGGTACAGCAAGTTCAAAGACTTGAAAATAAGCACGTCCATCTTGCCACATCAGCAGACGGAAGTAACTAGCTATCAAAAAGAACTAAAACACAAAGTAATCTAGTAGACGAGCTCCATATGCCACGTCATTGGACAGAGCTTCTCATTAATGACTTAGCAAGTTCAAAGGCTTTTGTAGACGAGCGCTTCTACCACATTAGTAGACGAGCGCTTCTATCATATTAGTAGACAAGTGCTTCTACCACAACAGTGGACGAGCAGAATTAAAATCTTGTATAATTGCGTTCTTAAAACTAAGTAGACGGTTCTATATGTTTTATATCTTTACTATCTTTGAATGTGATTTAATGTAATCTGGTCCACAATGAATTTATTTCAAATGATCGATATTTATTCCAAATGAATATTTGTTCTTCTCATTTGTCTTTATCCGATTTAACATCTTATTTCTCTTGAGAAAACTCATAGTACTATCAAGGAAATACAAAAACCAAATAGTACAATTGGAATTGCAAAACGATCTGTATGATGACATCTTTATTGTTATACAAAAGTTGGGTTATACACAAAGGAGGAAAGAAAGTTTTTAAGGTACAACTGCTCAGAACTGTGAGCCTCCATTTTGTGATTTTCTGATAACCAAAGATACTTTTCAACTCGCCAAAATCAAGCTATCAGTCACAACGGATATCATGCATTTAATGCTATCTCTAAATGGGATTATTCAAAGTAACCGTTGAAGAATTACAAGAGCAGAAAAATGCCACTATATAAGTAGAAGACCTCAGATACTGAAGAATAACTTTTGCTAGCCCAACTTCTGCCAATACAATTCTTGAGAAGACAAGCTCTTATTCTTTCATTCTTTCAAAAGTAAAAGTCTGAATTCCATTAGTTTGAATATTGTTGTAATATTCAACTGATCTTAAACTGTTATACTCTCACACTTAGTGAGTTAAGAAGATCAACTTTTAAATCTCTGTGATAGAGTTAAAGCCTGAAGAGGCTTAATAAGAAAGGAATACTTGTAGCCTGAAGAGGTGTTGAATACTTGTTGTGTAATCTATTTGGAGAAATAGTGGTAAAATCCTTCAAGTCGAAGGGACTGGACGTAGCTCTTGGTTGGAAGAGAGTGAAGCAAGATAAAATCTCTTGCGTGAATTTTATATCCCTAAACTCTTCAGTTTTATTTGCTTATACTAAATGTGGGGTTTTGATATTGCTTTTTTTGATCTTTTAAAAAGGATTTCTTGTGTGCTTAATCTTTTTATCTTCTGCTTGTGAAAAGTTATTCAAAAGGGCTTTTGCGAAAATAATTAACAAACACAATTCAACCCCCTTCTTGTGTTTGCCTATGCCAACTTCAGTTGGTATCAGAGCTCAGCCTTGACAGGATTGAGCATCTAACAAGTGCTTAGGCAGTACGATCCTACAATCATGGATGCAAAAGGACAAGCTATCAACAGACCCCCTCTTTGATGGAACTGATTATGATTATTGGGAAAAGAGGATGATGGCATTCTTGGATGTACAGAATGCTGACATCTGGGAACTGATAGAAAATGACTACACTGAGCCAAGGAGTGAAGCTGGTGCTGCAGTGCCTAGAGCTGAATGGACTCAAGAGCGGAAAAGCCAACATCAAATAAACCTGAAAGCTAAGCACTATCTCATGCGTGCTATCACCAGATCTAAGCATGACAAGGTTCATAGTTGCAACACAGCTAAAGAAATCTAGGATACTCTTGCACTAGCTCATGAAGGTTCCACACAAGTGAAGGAATCAAAGATAAGCATGCTGGTTCACCAGTATGAGCTATTCAAGATGACTGATCATGGAACTATAGACCAGATGTATGGAAGATTCCAAACAATCACCAACAGTCTCAGGTCTCTTGGAAAGGTCTATGAGAACAGAGATCATGTGAGAAAAATTTTGAGAAGTCTCTCAAAGCAGTGGAGACCTAAGGTAACTGCTATCCAGGAAGCAAAGAATCCGAATACTCTTTCTCTGGAAGAGCTTCTGGGGTCATTAAAAGTTCATGAACTTGAACTTAATGAAAAGGAAAACTCCAGAAAAGGAAAGTTCATTGCCTTAAAGGCCAAGAAATCTAGTTCCTCAAAGATGCTTAAAGTTGTCGAGTCTTCAGATGAAGCTGATTCATCAAATAATAAATATGACTCAGATGAGGATGAACTATCTTTCATCTCCAGAAAAATCCAACACATGTGGAGAAAGAAAGGTGGATTCAGAAGGAAGCAGCTCAACAAAAAATTCCGCAAGGAGAAGTCAAATTCCAAGGAGAAAGGTCCACCCCTGTGCTTTGAATGTAAGAAATCAGGACACTTCAAAGCTGACTGCCCAGAGCTGAAGGAGAAAAAGAAATTCTTCAAAAAGAAGAAAGGCTTGATGGTTACATGGGAGGATCTTGACCTGTCTTCTTGGGTGGGTGGTAGGAGAAGAAGCAAACATTTGCTTCATGGCTGACACTGCATCAGAAAGTGAATTCACTGATGCTGAGGTAATAGAATCTGATCCATCTACTCTTCAAACTATTTTTGATGAATTGCTGCATGAATCATGCATACTGTCTAAAGAATATAAGAGTCTCAAAAAGAAGTTAATTAAACTTTCTAGAGACTATGATAAGGTCTGCACAGTAAATCAAAACCTTAGGGATGAGAATGAAACTTTAAAATCAAACAATGTTAGTCTGACTGACAAGACTAAGTGTAAGTCTAATAGCTCTTGTGAAGTTGAAAAACTGAAACAAGATGTGACATACTTGAGAGACTCTCTGTCAAAACTGGTTGGTAGCTCAGATAAACTAAATCTTATATTAAGATATTCTAGATCACCATATGACAAATCTGGCATTGGTTATGATAAAGAGAACCAGAATGCATCTCTGAATAAACCAAAAGTTCATACACAATATAAGGCTTTTAAAGCCCGTCCACAGCATACTAAGTCAAAACCAAGCCCTTCCAATACTTACTGCAAAGTATGTGGAAAAAGTGGGTATGTGTCATCTAAATGCATACATAACAAGCATGCAAAAGCATTCACGACCTATGATGACTAACAAGAAAGGACCCAAGTCAATTTGGGTACCTAAAGATAAGATAATCCCTGTTGCAGATCTGCTTAACAACAGGAAAGAAACAGAAGTCTTGGTACTTGGACAGTGGGTGCTCACGACACATGACAGGAGAAAGGTATATGTTCCAAGACCTTAGGCCCAATGATGGTGGCTTGGTCACCTTTGGAGGAAACCAAAAAGGAAAGATCATTGGTATAGGTAAAATTGATAAACATCATTTTCCCTCCATTGATAGTGTTATGTTAGTAAATGGTCTTAAACACAATCTGCTTAGCATTAGTCAATTATGTGATAGTGGGTTTGCTGTTTCATTTAATAATAATATGTGTTTTGTCAAGAAAGCCGATGGATCACTCTTATTCACAGTCCAGAGGCAAAAAAATCTATATAAGAATGACTTAGAGGACCTCTCAAATCAAAGTGTATCATGTCTAGTGTCCATTGAGGTTGAGCAATGGATTTGGCACAAAAGGTTAGGTCATGCAAGTTTGAGATTAATCTCAAAACTGAAAAAGCATAACCTTGTAAGAGGACTACCAAACCTTAGTTTCAAATCTGATGCTCTCTGTGATGCATGTCAGAAGGGAAAACAAGCCAAAGGTTCCTTTGAATATAAGAATGTTGTTAGTACCAACAGACCACTAGAATTGCTACACCTTGATCTTTTTGGTCCAACAAGGACTGCCTCTGTCAGTGGAAAGACATATGGTCTTGTCATGGTAGACGACTACACTAGATGGAAATGGGTTATGTTCCTTGCTCACAAGGATGAGTCATTCAAGGTCTTTTCTGTATAATGCAAACGTGTACAGAATGAAAAAGGCATGTGTATAGCTTCAATTAGAAATGATCATGGAGGAGAATTTGTCAATGAGCTATTCCATGAGTTTTGTGAAGAAAGTGGTATTCAACACAACTTCTCAATACCAAGAACACCACAGTAAAATGGCGTGGTAGAGAGAAAGAACAGATATCTTCAAGAGATGGCTAGGACTATGCTCAATGACAATTTTGTCCCTAAGCACTTCTGGGCAGAAGCTATGAACACTGCCTGCTACATTCAGAACAGAATATACATTAAATCTTTCTGAATAAGACTCCTTATAAATTGTGGAAAGGTAGAAAACCCAACATTTCATACTTCCACCCTTTCGGATGTAAATGTTATATTTTGAATACAAAAGATCAACTTGGTAAATTTGATGCTAAAGTAGATAATGGAATCCTTCTAGGATTTTCTGAAACTTCAAAAGGCTTTAGAGTTTATAATTCTAGAACTTTAGTTATAGAAGAATGTATTCATGTGAAATTTGATGACAAACAGCCTGATAAGGATCTATCAGAGCTAGATGAAGCTTTTACAGATCTTGTTCTAAACATTTCAAGAGAGAAACCAGAAATCAAGTCTGATATCCAAGTAGACGTCGCTTCTCAACAACAACCTGAAACATCTACCTCTCAATAGGAAAATGCTCAAAAATCTTGGTATTTCAGAAATTACCATCCTCAAGATCAAATCATTGGTGACCCCAATGACAAGCTAAGGACTAGTTCAACCTTCAAAGAACCAAGTAATTCTGCTCTTGTCTCTGAATGTGAACCTAAGACAGTGGATGAAGCTCTACTGGACAAAGGATGGATTCTTGCTATGCAAGAAGAGCTAAATCCGTTTGAGAGAAGTGAAGTCTGGATGCTTGTACCCCTGCCTGAAGACAAGTCGGTCATTGGAACAAAGTGGGTCTACAGAAACAAGCTTGATGAAGATGGTAAGGTTGTGAGAAACAAGGCAAGACTTGTTGCTCAAGGCTATTCTCAAGAAGAAGGTATAGACTACACTTAAACTTTTGCACCAGTTGCTAGACTAGAAGCTATAAGAATTTTAATATCATTTGCTGCACATCATAGCTTGATGCTTTTTCAAATGGATGTTAAAAGTGCCTTCTTAAATGGTTTTATTAATGAAGAAGTATATGTCATGCAACCTCCAGGATTTGAAAATACCAATCACCCTGAACATGTTTATAAGCTTAAGAAAGCATTGTATGGACTTAAGCAAGCTCCTAGAGCTTGGTATGATAGGTTAAGTTCGTTTCTAATGGAAAATGGTTTTAACAAAGGAAAAGTAGACACAACTCTATTTAGAAAGTCTATTAAGTCAGATTTCATTACAGTACAGATTTATGTTGATGATATCATTTTCGGTGCTACTAATGAATCTCCGTGCAAGGAATTCTCTAAGTTAATGCAGATAGAATTTGAAATGAGCATGATGGGAGAACTCAAATTCTTCCTTGGACTTCAAGTTAAACAGTCTATGGACGAGGTGTACATCCATCAGACTAAGTATACAAAGGAACTTCTAAATAGGTTTAAGATGGATGATTGCAAACCAATGAATACCCCTATGCATCCCACTTCAATACTGAACAAAGATGATAAAGAGAAAAAGGTAGACCAAAAGGTATATAGAGGTATGATAGGATCTCTTTTATATCTGACTGTGTCTAAACCTGATATAATGTTCAGTGTTTGCTTACGTGCTCGTTTTCAATCTGATCCTAGAGAGTCTCATCTCTCAGCAGTTAAAAGAATATTTAGATATTTAAAAGGTACTACTAATCTGGGTTTGAGCTTTAAGAAAAATGATGATTACAGATTAGTTGGTTTTTGTGATGCTGACTATGTTGGAGATAGAATTGAAAGAAAAAGCACCAGTGGAGGATGTCACTTCATTGCACCTAACCTAGTATCATGGTCAAGCAAAAGGCAAAGTACCATTGCTCTATCAACTGCTGAAGCAGAATACATATCAGCTGCAAGCTGCTGCTCTTATGGATCAAACATCAATTAGAGGACTACAATGTATTTGTAAGTAGTATTCCACTTATGTGTGATAATACTGCTGCAATCAATTTAACTAAGAATCCAATACTGCATTCTAGAGCTAAGCATATAGAAATCAAACATCATTTTATTAGGGATTATGTGTAAAAAGGTGTGTTTGATGTTCAATTTGTAGATACTGACCACCAATGGGCAGATATCTTCACTAAACCTCTTGCTGAGGACAGATTTATCTTTATAAGAAAGCATTTGAATATGTTGTATGTGGATTGAGCTAGTATATTTTGTGTTAAATTGATCGTCCATTGCATGTTCTCTCTGCACGTCCACTAGTCTTGACGTCTAGAGCAAGTGGATTCTACGCGTCCACTACCTATGTCTTTGTACGTCCACTCTTGGTCTTATGTGGACTCGTCTATGCACACATTTATTGATTACATTATTTTGTTCTTGAACACATTTATATAAAACGCTTCTCTTTCCTTGCTGAGTCAGCTACTCTCATCAATTCCATCAAGACCTTTTTATGGTCCCAAGTTACAAACGTCATTTTATCATTATGACATGTCATATCAAAAGTTCTTTTTAACCCTTTTGATATTCAAGATTCATTTATAAGAAATCTTTTCCCTCTGTGAAAGACTTTACGCTTTCATAATCTCTTAAGCTACCTCTCTTTACCTCTCTCTGCTCTCCAAACCCTAAGCTCGTTGATCATCTACAATGGCATCTTCAACCTTCAACGTGGATAAACTCAACCTAGCTATAGAGAACCATTTCAACCTTAATGTGCTAAAAGACTACAATCTTGACATAAGCAAATATGTCAATGCTACTGGCTGGGAAGGACTCTTCGTAGAGAAAGTCTCTGTTTTCCCAAATATTGTCAGGGATTTTTGGAGAAACATCCAACTGACAGAAACTGACTTCTACTCAACTGTATTAAGAAGGAAGATTACAGTCTCGGAGAAGACTATTGCTGAAGCAGTCTTCTGTGCTCGGGAATGACTAGTTATCACTGAGTATTGGGAAGAAGACTTGGGCGGTTCTGAGACTATAGAAGTCTGTCTCATGAAGGAGGATACGGTCAGGACTCACTTGTGGAAGGCTGTTGAAATGAAGGATACCGTTCACATCCTTCACCAGCTTCTCAACAAAGTGATGCTTCACAAGGTTGGATCAAAGGACAACCTTTCATCTCTTCACAAGTTCTGTCTCTGCCATCTTCTCACAGAGACAAGAATCAATCTTCCAAGAATCCTTTATGGAAGATTCAGAGATGCAGTGATAAACAAGAAAAGGCTCTCTGCACTTCCTTTCTGCCACCTTCTCTGGAAGATTTTCAAGGCTCAAGGAGTATATGAGTTTCTTGCTGCCAAGACTCCTGAGGAGCAAGCGAGATTACTGACTGATAAACCAATGTCTGCTGCAGACTTTGGAAAGATGAACATAGCCAACATGAACCTCAGTACGTTTGCTGCTGCTGTAATGGCTAAAACGGAGGAATTATTGGTGGCTAAAGAAGAGATGATTGAACAGAATAATGCATAAGTTCTGGGGGTTAGAAGGGTAACCAGGCAGAAGACAACTGCTACAAGAAAGACTGCCCCCAAAAGACCAGCAAGTGGGATTGCTATCGGGGAGCCTTCTGTTGCCCCTGTTGCAAAGAGGCCAAGGAAAACTATCTTCTCTCATAATGAAGATGAGGAAGCTGATGAGGATAACATTCCTATCAGCTCTATCCTAAAGAAGCAGAAGACCTCTGCTGATGCTGCTAAAGCCGTTGTGCCTGATCCTTCAATTGTTCCAACAAAACCAAGGAGACAACCAGCAAGAAAAGCTAGGTCAACAAAAACTCCTAAGGTAACTATCTCTGCTAATGATCCTGTTCAATTAGCAGTAGATGACCTTGTATCTAATTTAGAAGCTAGGATAGATGATATACCTATCCCCTCTTCAAATGAAGTATATATTCCCTCACCGCCTTCACCACTACCACATATAGATAACAACATTACCATTGAAGTCCCATTTCCAAAACCCTTGAAAAATTTATTTCCACCCATAATTCCCTCTTCGACTCTCTATGCTGGTAAATCTGAAAATTGGGCCAAAGTACAGAGAGAATGGAAAATACTCTTCCACACCATTCCACATGAACCAGAACTCATCCTAAATAGATGGTATCCTCTACCTGAATATAAGGAAGAAGTTAGCAAATCTGTTGAACCCCTCTACCTAGCTCACCTAGAGTGTCAACTAATCAAAACCGCACCTTCTCAAATGTACAATAATTTAGGGCCTTTAGTCACCCACCTACCTTTAGCCAAATCCTCCCCCCCCCCCGAGAAAATGTATCCAAATCTTGTCAAAACTCCTCCATTCATGCCAATTAATGATGGAGTTGAGAGACACATTATACCTGTCTGGGAGACTGACCCCAAGAGGAAGAATATTTCTACTATTCCTGAGAGGAGAGCTAGATCATCTAAGCATGTCCCCATGATCATGCCAAGGGACACAAAATGGATGTCCTTTGAGCATCCCAGAATCTATGGGAGGGCTGCTGATTTGTTCATGGATCACTTATGTATTGATATGCTGAAATGGGAGTTCAGCCAACTCAGAGCTGATAGGGCTGCAAATTTTGTTCCTCCATCCTAGATGAGGCATAAGGAAACAACCAGGATTGGAATCAAGCCTTACAGAATCTGTCTAAGATTGCCAATGCTGGATCTCAACAAGGACAAGGACTTGAAAAACAAAAGGTTCAAGGGAGTGATGCCCAAAGCTGAAACAACACTGCTTGACCTTGATCAAGAAACTTTTGATTACTCAATGTTGGATTTCCTTCAAAATCATAAATCCATTGAGTTAATCAATGAGCACAAGGCTGCTGATTTTTGGAAGTCACACATAATTCACTGCACCAGAGAGGTATCTTCCTCTGGATTGACTGATGAAGAAAAGGAAGATATTCCCAAGGTCAGGGGAAAGTGTGGACTCTTACACTTTAGGTACATGATATATAAAGACCTCTGGGGACTACCTATCAATAGCAGAAATTTAGAATTTGTCTATCCTGTCAGATGGGCAAATGATATCCCTGAGCCAGTTATACAATATGCTTTTGCGACAGCTTCAACCTCATCCTCTGAGCATACATCTGAAGAATTAATTGTGGAAGGCCCTGAGTTGAATGTATAAATCTTTTCAAAACCAGTTTCTGAGCCTTCAACTTCCTTGCCTGATGCAGTTGCTGTTGAACCAACTTTGACAGAACAGTCTGGTGAGATATGTGCTTCTAAGCAAGGTGGTGAGTCTGCTAAGACATCTTCTCAACCATTAGCTCTTGCTATGGTTCATCCACCAGCCCAAGATCAAGACACTATCTCAGACTCTGCTGAGAGCTCAAGACAATTATCATTGCCATCCAATCTGGAAGACATCAATGGCAGAATTTTTGATGATAAGGTTGGAAAGATTGTTGAAGAAAAGACTGAGCAGATGGTACAACAAATTGAAGAAAAAGTACAAATGCAAGTGCAAGACACCTTGGCCCCTACAAATGTCATGGTGACTCAAATTTCTGGTCTTACTAATGGAATTTCAAAAAAATCAAAATCCAAACCAACCCCCTCCACCACCTCCTTCTTCTTAGAATCTCTTATTTCTTATTTTATTTTACTGACAGTGATGGTCCACTCCCCTTTTACCTTTTTGGCTGATGACAAAAAGGGGGAGAAAGGAAAAGAAAGAAAATTATATATAAATAAAGTCAGTTGTCGAAAAGCTCTTATATGTTTGCATTTGCATTGATCCGCTTTACTTATATTATTTGCTCTGATACTTGTGTTTATATAATGATAAGTGTTTGTATCTGTTTGTTAGTCTGCTTAAAGTTTTGAATGCTTTGTCTTAGGGGAGCCTTGCAAGCTCTCTTAGACTTTGCTATTTAAATTTAATCAGTTTTTATCATCATCAAAAAGGGGGAGATTGTTGGAATCAAAGTCTCTTTGGATTTAATAATCTCTATGTTTTGATGCTAACAAAAGGATTAAATTTTCTTGGCAAAGTATTAGTTGAGATCTAACTAGTGCTTTCAGTTATACAGGAATATCCAAAATAATATAAGGCATACAATGCATGGACTCGTGCAAAGAATTACCCGCCCAAAGGTTATTTAAACTGTTTATAATTTAATTGATAAGTAGACTGGTTTTCCAAAGTAGACGAGACTATAAATGAATACCTAAATAACTTGTTAGGTACAGCAAGTCTAAAGACTTGAAAATAAGCTCGTCCATCTTGCCACGTCAGCAGACGGAAGTAATTAGCTAAAAAAAAGAACTAAAACACAAAGTAATCTAATAGACGAGCTCTATATGCCACGTCATTGAACGGAGCTTCTCATTAAGGACTTAGCAAGTTCAAAGGCTTTTGTAGACGAGCGCTTCTACCACATTAGTAGATGAGCGCTTCTATCATATTAGTAGACGAGCGCTTCTACCACAATAGTGGACGAGCAGAATTAAAATCTTGTATAGTTGTGTTCTTAAAACTAAGTAGACAGTTCTATATGTTTTATATCTTTACTATCTTTGAATGGGATTTAATGTAATTTGGTCCACATTCAATTTATTTCAAATATTTGATATTTATTCCAAATGAATATTTGTTCTTCTCATTTATCTTTATCCGATTTAATGTCTTATTTCTCTTGAGAAAACTCATAGTATTATCAAGGAAATACAAAAATCAAATAGTACAATTGAAACTGCAAAACGATCTGTATGATGACATCTTTATTGCTGAACAAAAGCTGGGTTATACACAAAGGAGGAAAGAAAGTTATTAGGATACAATTGCTCAGAACTGTGAGCCTGCATTTTGTGATTTTCTGATAACCAATGATACTTTTCAACTCGCAAAAATCAAGCTATCAGTCACAACGGATATCATGCATTTAATGCTATCTCTAAACGGGATTATTCAAAGTAACCGTTGAAGAATTACAAGAGCAGAAGAAGGACACTATATAAGTAGAAGACCTCAGACACTGAAGAATAACTTTTGCTAGCCCAACTTCTGCCAATACAATTCTTGAGAAGACAAGCTCTTATTCTTTCATTCTTTCAAAAGCAAAAGTCTGTAATCCATTAGTTTGAATATTGTTGTAATATTCAACTCATCTTAAACTGTTATACTCTCACACTTAGTGAGTTAAGAAGATCAACTTTTAAATTTGTGATAGAGTTAGAGCCTAAAGAGGCTTGGTAAGAAAGGAATACTTGTAGCTTGAAGAGGTGTTGAATACTTGTTGTGTAATCTATTTGGAGAAATAGTGGAAAAATCCTTCAAGTCGAAGGGACTGGACGTAGCTCTTGGTTGGAAGAGAGTGAATCAGGATAAAATCTCTTGCGTGAATTTTCTATCCCTAAACTCTTCAGTTTTATTTGCTTATACTAATTGTGGGGTTCTGATATTGCTTTTGTTGATCTTTTAAAAAGGATTTCTTGTGTGCTTCATCTTTTTATCTTATGCTTGTGAAAAAGTTGTTCAAAAGGGTTTTTGCGAAAATAATTAACAAACACAATTCAACCTCCCCCCTTCTTGTGTTTGCCTGTGCCAACTTCACGGCCTATCGAGGAGGTTCACAGAAGAAGCCAGAGGAAGTTCTCCTCTCCCTGTCACTAGGGCTCGATTTGTTTCTACATGTGATGCGTAATCGAGACTGAATTTCCGAGATCCTAGTTTGTGGGTTTTAGTGTTTTTCTTTACATTTTTTTAAATTTCTTTTTTTCCTTTTATCATGTCTAAAAAAATGACTCCATTAAGAAAGTGAATAGTAACAAAGACTTATACACGGATGGGGTGAGCAAAACATGGCCCGGTCCTAAAACCCGTTTCAACCTATAGTGTTTGAGTCGGGTCAGGCCCTAAACCGCAAAAGAGAAGGGACGAACCCGCATCCCATTTATGACCCAGCATCAGGTTAAGGGTGGGTCCGGGTTGACCTTCGGGTTACACAACCCGTCCCAATATAATAAAAAATTTCTTTTACATCTATCCCTCTTGGCTTATGTTTAACTCTACGGATGGAAATGGGTAGGGTACTATAGTACCCGTCACCATACCCGCATTTGGAAAAATTACCCGTACCCTCGAGGGTAGCAACTTTAGTACCTTTACCCGTACCCGCACCCGTTACCCGTATTTTAACAGTGAAAAAGCAATAATTAACAAGAAAGTTATAGCAAATAAATATTTAAATAAATAAAAAAATCCAAAAAGGAATTTTATATGCAACTAGGTTTAGAAAGTTAAGAATCTTTAGATTAATTTTGGTTTTAAAATTTGTATTATAGTTAAAATTATATATATTAGTAATATATATAAATAAATAAATAAATAAATAAATATATATACATATACATATGTGTGGGTATGGGGTGGGTATCATAGTACACGTACCCACACTCGTACCCATTCAAATTTGCGGGTAATTACCCGTACCTGGACCCTTACCCATTGTGCGGGTATTTACCCTATCAATTGTGGTTAATTTTTGCGGGTACCTAATGGGTAGAGTACAAATTGTCATCCCTATTTAACGTACGGTCACTGAGAAGGAACTAAAGAAGTCTAAACCCTTCTTTTACGTCTACTCTCTCATCTCAGTGTATGAGAAACTTATGGGGAAAGGGGAAGATTATTTTGTTTTCACCATTTACTTACCCGTTGTTTCACTACACGGTAACCCCTTCAATGTTCCAATGTTATTTATTTATGGTTTCACTACAACATCTTTTTAGTTTCACTGTTTCTCTTTTGTTTTTGTATGTTCTTATATCTTATAGATTGTTTTATTGTGAACTATGAATATAATAGAATAAGGTAAATGTGAGGTTGAAAGATAGACCATTGAAAACAGAATATATTTGGAGAATAAATTTCTTCATTGTGAATTGTGAAGTATGATAATATTTTTTTCAACTTACAAAAAATTTAGTTTACAAATGATTTAGTTAATTTTGTGTCAACATGGTCCCATTCCATTTCGGCCCAGTCTTAAACCAACCCGCATATGATTGCGTTCGTTCGGGGCTAGGGACAGGTTCGGGTTCTGAGAATTGACTCCATCAAAGTTTAGGGTCGGGTAAAGGACAAGCATAATCTGTCCCAACCCGTCCCACGCTCACCCCATATACACCATAAAAGAATATAAAGTGAACAAAGATATAGGAGAGGAAAGAGACCTTAAATATTACAAAACTTTTTCTGCTATTAAAGGTGGTCACAATGTCTTAGAGTTCTAATCAATATAATAGTAATGTATGCATTTATGTATTGATTTATGTATTTATGCTTAATTGAATTTTTGATCCCCTATTATTTGTCATGTGCGATTTTGGTCTATCTAATTTTTTTTAACACATTTGGTCCCCTTATTTATTCAATGTTGCAAATTTGATCATTCCGTTCAATGTTAACAATTTTTCAAGGATCAACAGAGGTGAATCATTGCTTTAAGCTTATAAAACCTCTGGTAGAACTTCTGTGGTAAAGGACTCTATGGTAGAATAAAAAAAGGTCACTGAAAGGAGGAACAAATCGATAAAAGTCAGAGAAGAACCAATGAATCATGCTAAAGCAGGGAGATAGAGGAGGGAGAAGTTAAATCAGAGGTTCTGTGTACTTAGTGTAACACCCCGATTTTTCGACTTTTTAATATCGGTAATAATTATATAAATGATTATATTCTTATCCGAGACTTAGAAAATGACTTTGCAAGTTATTTCCCTGTTATACTTATTTTTATAAGGTTACGGGGAAGTTTTGGGTTGAAAATTCAGATGGAACCCGGTCTGTGTTTTCTGCGATTTCACTGACAGTAAGATTTTACTGATCAGAAACCCTAATTTCGACTTGGGAACGAAACCATCAGGTTTTATATTTTGTCCAAGACGATTTTCCAAACTTCGTAAAAATTCGTTAGGAATAAAATAAAATTATTCTATTCGGGCATAATTTTTAAGGAAAACGTGTAAAACCTAAGTGGGGGGATAAGTCGGGTAAACGACGGAGTTGATTATGGAGCTGAGGTATTAGTGTAACAACCCCCCTGGGTATTACTACGTAACACATGCGGAAGTAAATTAAATTTGTTTTTCTTTTAAGTCAGAAAATCGGGGTATAAAATTTTTCTTTAAGGATAACTCTGAAATCCATAATACACACATTTAAAACGTAAAGTCACATTTGTAACAAAGTTACCATGACACACAACATTTCTCTAAGTTTCCATTTTCGAAAGAAAAAGTTTAAACTACAGATTGATGTATATAACACTACATTTACCGACCTCTTTAGATATACAACCCAACTCAGACTCCTAAGCTAGTCATTCTATCAAAATGACACTTCAATCATCAGGCTCTAAGCTTAATCTCCAGAGATCCCAACATCCTCAAAATGAGTTGATCAGGCTTGATACACCGTCTCATTGGCTCGCTAAGCACAACGATAATACACCGTCTCATTGACCATTTTGGCACAACGATTATGCACACCGTTTCATTGTCCATTTAGGAACAACGATACACATACATCGTCTCAATGTCCATTTTAAGAACAACGATAATACACCATCTCATGATACCTTTCCTGTTAAGGTCTCACGTTAAAACCACGTCGGGCACATCTGTCGTAAATGCAAATGTAAAACATTTAGTTCTTGATGTTTTCTTTGTGTTCGTTCTCATTCGTCGTCGAAGCTTAAAGGCTAGCGACTATTCATAAATCTCATCATCACCTGAAAATCAATAACATAGGACGCGCAGTCCGAGTGCTCAATCACAACACCTTAGACCGATGTCGCAGTCAAGTAATTTATGATTTTATCCATGTTTTATTCTAACATGATAAGGACTCCTAGCCCACAGCAACGAAATCAGGATGCACAGTCCTCAGTTCCGAGATTTGGACTATTAGACCATAACATCATGATTAGGACCCTTGGTCCATAATTCTTGACATGGATCCTAGATCACGTGCATATCACGGAAAACTAGAGCTATGTCTCGTGACTAGATTCCTATTCACATGTGCTTACTTTTCGCTCAGTGAAAATCAAATCCAAAACAAAACCTCGGCCACTTATCCAAGTAACCGAAACGTATCCAAATAATTTAGGAGAAAATCATTTTCCTTTGCAAAATATTTTATAAAGCAATTAGGAAATTCATTTGTTTTTGAAATCCTTGATGGAATAAAGTCAAATATTTTTAAAGTGTTTTTCTTTCATAAAACACATAGTTTGAAAAAGGTTTTCTCTCGTACAAAACTTTAGATCATGAAAGGGTAGTTTCCGTTGACTTAAAATCACTCCAACATTTCTTTTAAAAACGAGAATCTTATTCTTTTTGAAGTAAACACTTTAAACACGGAACTTTTATAAGTGAAACCAAAACTTTCAAAGTTCTATTCAAGACTTATTAAGGCTTTTAATCCTTATCATCATTGAGCACAGACTCAAGTCCGGCTTCTCAAACTTCAATCAACAGTAATATATCTCAAACAGTAATATCACAGTTAATGACAGTTCATCACATATATATAATTCACAATACTGTAAAGTAAGTAATAATCAACTTCGAGTAATAATCACAATAGCTCAAGTAAACAAGTCATTCAAGTATTGGCTCCATATCACAATAATATTCAAATCACTCAAGTTAAACACATACACACATGTATATAGTCATTGAATATCCCTAGGCAATCCCCTCTTACCTTTGGTTAGGTAGAGATATGAGATGCTTGGATAGAAGTACCGCGAACGTCCTCGCTTTCTCCGTGATAGAAGTCTAAGGTTATAAACACAAGATCACAAGTTAAAATCAACCAAGAACACTAAACCAGAAGGTATTAGGTTCATCCAAGACAATAAATTAGGGTTAGAGATCCCCGAAAATTATACAACTCATGGATTTATGATCCTTAAGTGTTGGGAGTTCATAAACAATGATCATTTAACAAGGTTGAATTTTTTTTATTTTTTTATTTTAGCAACAAAGAGGGGAATGCATAGGCATCATTGTAGTGGAAATCATCCCAACTAGGTTGGCACCAAAACCACTATCAATCATCTGCAGCATACCCAAAATTTATTAAAGAAAAAGAATCAAAACAATAAAACATGGAGGGGCATAAACCAAACCCATGCAAGAAAAGACCAGCTATTTAAATCTGAAATTAGGAAGACCCCATCTATTACAAAAGAAGTCTAGCTTAATAAAAGTTGGGATCAAGTTCCACCAAGTGTACTTCTTTGAGGATACTCCAAAGGAGGTTAATTTGTCCGCACAATGGTTAGCCTCCCTAGAAACTTGCGAAATTCTGAACTCAATTTTGGAGGACATCTCTATACAATTTATCCACTTATTTCTAAGATTCCAAGGAACAATTGAAGGATTGGAAACAGCTTGAACCACCAATTGGGAGTCACACTCCAACCAAAGCCTAGGCCAACCCCTCTCAGATGCCACGCAAAGGGCCTACATAGCAGCACATAATTTCGCTGAGAAAGAGTTTAAAAAGCCATAGAATTCAGCAAAGCAACCTAACACTGCACCACTCCTATCCCTTAAAATAGCCCCATCACCAACTAGGCCAGGAGAACATTTAGATGCACCATCTGTGTTAACCTTGATCCAACCACATATAGGAGGGAGCCAGTCAACCCGAAGGATAGAGGGAGATTTAGTCGGTGGCCTTTGACACCGAAAAATCGAAGAATATTACTCTCCTCAGCATAAATGAACATTGTGTTATTGGAGAGATTTCCAGAAAGAGCAATAGAGGCCTTTGCTATGCTGATGGCAGCTCTGACCGAAACCAATTTGTCATCAAATTTCCGTTTGTTTCTAGAGAACCAAATAATCCAGATGATGTTAATAATGGTCGCTAGGATTATGTCTTTTAATTGAAGGCTCCATGGCTTGCTGCATATTGAAAGAACAGATAAAATGGAAGAAGTGTCCACTGCAGGCTAAAAGCCAAGCAGAACCATTACCAGATCTGCTTGGCATAGGGGCAATCGAAGAAGAGATGATCAGAAGACTCTGCATTTGAATAGCACTGGCTGCAAATTGATACCATAGTACAACCTCTTTTTTGTAACTGATCTTCAGTAGGGATTCTATTCTCAATTAGTTTCCAAGTGACAAAGGATTTGGATGGTGGAATGGCATTGTTCCATATCAGCTTGGACCAAATGCAAGGAGGTTGAGATGGCTGGAAGAAGAGAAAAACATCTTTGAAAGAAAGCTCACCCGAGGAGGAGCCTTGCCAAATCAACTGATCAGGAGAATTAAAAGATGGAATTACCAGCTGAGATATCTCATGGCTGAGCTGAGAGCATTTGTTAAGCAATACTATAGGTATCTTCCAGTTTACATCTTGATAAAATCGAAACCAAGCTCTAAGGGACTGGTGCATGTTGACTGGAATTTGGAGAAGATCAACCACAGGATGGGATAGCCATTTGTCTAGCCAAAAGTTAAGAGTAGAGCCATCTCCAAGCAGCCAGATAGAGTTGCTTAGCACCGTTTGGATATGAGGCCTAATACCTGGCCAAAGGGATGATTTCACATAACTGACAGCCCGTCTATTGTCATAGAAAAACCTGCTTCTGAGAAAAACTGAGCATTCCTTGCTTGATGCCAAGAGATCAAAGGAGAGCTTAAGCATAGTAGCTGCATTGGGAGTCTTTAGGGACTTAATTCCAAGGCCTCCCTCAGAAACAGGGCTACAAATCTTCTGCCAAGAGATAGTACAAATTTTCTTAGCAGATGGGTCCCCAGACCAAATAAAGTTTCTGATGTGCTTGTCCATTTCCTTAAGAAGAGAGCTAGGCCAGCTATAGGCATGAAAGCTGTAGATGAGCATACTGTTGATAACAGATTTTACAAGCTCTACTCTACCCATAATGGAGAGGATTGTTCCTTTCCAGGAGGCCAGTTTAGAGATGATTTTATCAGCCAAGGGCTTGAGATGGATTTTTCTAGGCTTTCCTTTGAAGATGGGGACCCCAAGGTAATTGAAAGGGAGAGAGCCTGCTGAAAAGCCAAGAATGCTAGAAATTCTAGAAGCTTTGGCAGCAGATAGACTTCCAGAATAAAATTTGCACTTATTCAAGCTAAGAAATTGGCCCGAGGCAAGACCATACTCTTTGAATAGCTCCATTAAAGCCTCCAGACCTCTTTTATTCCCTTTACAAAAGATCAAAACATCATCAGCACAGAGGACATGACTTGGGGAGGATATTCAACCGGGGACCAAAAAGATGTAGAAGCGGACACGAGTCCACTAACATGGATATTCCCCTACTTAGAACCTCCTCAGCCAAACAAAAAAGCAAGGGGGAGAGAGGGTCTCCCTGCCTAACTCCTCTCTTGCAAGCAAAGAAACCTTGAGGTTTGCCATTTATCGAAAAAAAGAGCTTGGTAGAATGAAGGATAGTTTGAATCTAGTCACAGAAAGTTCCATTAAAACCAAATGCCTTCAACACAGAAATGAGGAAAGACCAGTCCAGTGTGTCAAAGGCTTTTCTGATGTCAATCTTCAAAGCTAGATTACTACCAAAGACCTTGTGATGTAGCAGATTGGTTACTTCAGAAGTAACACAGATACAATCATTGATATTCCTACCTTTCACAAAACCTCTTTGTTAATGAGATATAATTTTAGGAGCAATAGAGGCTAACCTATCCGCTAGGACCTTTGTAATGATCTTGAATTGGAAATTAGCTAGAGCAATAGGTCTGAAATCTTCTATTTTATTAGCATTAGGGACTTTAGGAACCAGAACCACAAGATTAGAATTCATATTTGGAAGTAGCCAGTTCTGCTCAAAGAATTGGCTCACTGATTTACAGACATCCACACAAATTATGTCCCAAAAGGTTTGGTAAAAACAGCCACCAAACCCATCAGGGCCTGGGGCACCCTCATTGTTCATAGCAAAGACTGCACTTCTGATCTCCTCATTGGAGGGCAGCATAGTAAGAGCAGAATTGTCCTCAGCTGAAACAGATGGAGGGATAACTCTACTGATAAGGTCACTAGGCTGACATTCATTCCCAACAGCATACAGGTTTGAGAAATAATCAATAACATGCTGGGCAATAGCATCAGGATCCTTAAGAATAACATCTCCCTACTTGAGCATACTCATAGTCTTTGAAGCATACCTAGATTTGGTGATTCTATGGAAAAAGGTAGTATTCTTGTCTCCATGACAGTGCCAATTTATTTTGGATTTCTCTCTCCAATACTCCTCCTCATAGTTTAAAGCCTGCTGAAGCTCTGAGTGAGCTAAGGCCTTGATGAGTGTGATTCCACATCATCTTTGTCTATCATTTTGCATGCATTTTCATGTAGTTTAGGCATATTTTTATTAGATTTTAGGTTAATTTTCCTTTGGAACGGGTAAGGCGGTTTTCGTGTGTTGTTTTGCAGATATAAAGGGTAAATTGCTCAAGATCAACCATGATGAAGTTTGGATGAAGATGGAGCTTTAAAACTGAAGAAAATGAGCCAAACAGAGCCCATCACGGCCTAGCCGTGATGCCCATCACGGCCATGATCGAGCAAAACTGAAAAAGTAGAAAGGTCAAGTCGAGTCCGTCACGGCCTGGCCGTGATAGCCATCACGGCCGTGACCCAAAACCACCAAAAGTCGAGCACATCACGGCCCTGCCGTGAAATTCTTCACGGCCATGAAAGCGAGGGCTCGCGACGCGAGCACATTCTCGCCCCGCGAAACCGGATTTTCCAAAAGTGCCAGAGGCAGAGACCGTCACACGGCCAGGCCGTGATGGCCATCACGGCCGTGACGCGCATTACTTGGACCTGAAGAAACCGAAATAGATCAGATTTTGAGTTGGTTTGGGACTCTAACTTCCCCATTTCTATAAATATGGACCAAGGCATCAGATACAGAGATGATAGAGGATGAGACCATTGGGGCTACTACTCTAGGCATAGATCTCTCTTCTCCTCTTCTCTTCTCTTTTCTGATTTTTACTATGTTGTCAACCCAGCTTGTCATCTCCATGGCAAGACTGGAGTAGTAGCTTAGTTTCTAGGGACTAGGGCTCTGCCCGAGGTTTGTAAATAATGTTAATTTGATGTTGACACCATTGTTGATTTCATAATTGTTTTGGATCTGATTTCTAGTGTGTTAATCACTCATAAATTTCGGCAACCGTTTATTTACGTGACATAGACGTTCTAAGGAGGAACCTAACGGTGAACTTAGGATCTCTAGGGTGATTCACTCGTAAAGCCCGGCAGCCACTGGTTTGTGAGATGTGAATGATCCAAGGAGGAACCTAGCGGTGAACTTAGGTTATTTGCATGACCGAGACATTTCAAGGAGGAACCTAGCGGTGAACTTGGGTGTCGGACCTATAGAAGTCAGACTTGGGACTGAAATCACGAGAGTTAGAAGCCGTCCCTCGAGGAGCAACGAGTTGTCACTGAACGCAAAGGGTCCAATCTGGGATCGACTACCACGAGAGTAGGGGTCGGGTCAATTGGGCACGGCTTTTGTAACCCGAGAGGGAGCTTAAGCTATCAGAGGATAAACTCGCCTTCAAGGCAATTTCGGTAATCAACAAGGGTAAATCAGTTAGCAACATAAACAACCTCAAAGGTAACCCAAATCCCTAGGAATCCGTTTTAGATAAAAACCCCATAAACAATTGTTTTCTGTTTTAATTGTTCTCTGCTCATCTATCTTTCAATTCATAAACCAATTTCAAAACCCTCTCTAAAAAGTCCAGAACTTAATCGATTCGAAATTCATTGTGATTCGGAAACACAGTCTCTGTGGGTTCGATATCTTTTATTACTTGACGGCAGTCCGGTACACTTGCCGGATACGCACGAGCGTCGTCGCACGTCGACTGACGCGACATCAAGTTTTTGGCGCCGTTGCCGGGGACTGTGCCTTTTCGAATCTCAATTCAAATTTTGAATTGATTTTTCTGGACCTTTTCTTTTTTTTATTTGATTTTTGTTTCTGAAATTTAAAAAAAAAAAAAAATCAAAAACATTCTTTTCCTTCTATTGTATCCATCTCTCTGTGTGTTATATGCAAAGATCTCTAAGTCTTGGGAGCCTTAGTGAGATTGATCCGGAGATCGAGAGGACCTTCCACAGACGTAGAAGACTACAAAGAGAGGGAGAAAGGTTGAGTCCCGTTCCACTCATGGCGAATCAACCGGATACAAAACCTTTGAAGGATTACGCAGCCCCAAATGCGAGAGGCTTGCGAACTGGGATTGCAAGGCCAGAGATTGAGGCGGAAAACTATACCATACCACCTATGCTAATCAACATGATTAGGCAACATCAATTCGGAGGATTGCCTTCGGAGGACCCGACCGATCACATAGAGACATTTTTAGAGTTCACCGATGCAATCCGGATTCATGGAGCCTCAGTCGATGTTGTGCGTTTGAGACTGTTCCCCTCATCTCTCACTGGAAAGGCAAAGGCCTGGCTAAAGCAAATTCCCGCTAACACCTTGACTACTTGGGACCAACTGGAGCAGGCGTTCTTGGAGAAATTCTTCCCTCCATCCAAGACGGCCTACATAAGAACCCAGATCACCGGCTTCTTCCAGAAAGACGGAGAATCATTATCGGAAGCTTGGGATCGATACAAGGGACTGCTGGAGTCGTGCCCACATCACGGACTCGAGAGGTGGTTAATAGTGCACACCTTCTATAACGGATTGGATTACTCTTCGAAGGTGTCACTAGATTCTGCAGCCGGTGGAGCGTTTATGAATAGGCCTCTCACTGAGGCATTCAACATCATCGAGAATGTCGCCACCAACTACCACCAATGGGGATCCGAAAGAGGTAATAACCCGAACAAGATTTCGGGGGGTAAGTTTGAGGTAAATAGCACAGATCTTATTATGTCAAAGATAGACTCACTTAATAAACGTTTTGATCGGCTGGAAAGAGCTAATGTGAGTGCATTAGGTGCTACTAACCTTGTTTGTGAGATTTGTGGAATGCAGGGACATGACATGATGGGATGCCCACATGGATCCGGCGCTTCGGGTGAGCAAGTGAACTCTTGTAACAACTACTATGATACGAACCCGAAGCTGCCCAAATATGCTCCCCCAAATCCCTACAACCAAAGAAGAAACAACCCTTACCTCTCTTACGGCAACTACAGCAACACGCTCAACCATGAGTTCCAAGAAGGTCAAGGTAATAAGAGAACCACACCGGGGTACCCTCAGGTACAAAGATCTAAACTCGAGACTTTATTTGAAAGTTTTGTCGAAACTCAGACAAAACAAAATGAGGAGTTTAGACAACAAGGAAGGGCAGTGAGTGAGGCAATAAAGGATCTAGCATCTAAGGTAGACAACTTAGCAACTCATAACAAGATGCTAGAAAACCAGATTGCCCAACAAGCCAGCACGTACTCGAGACCTAAGGGTACATTCCCGGGGCAACCCGAAGCAAATCCCAATGAGCATTGCAATGTCATACACTTGAGGGATGATAAGCTTGGGGTGGGGGTAGCTGAAATGGACGTGGAACCGGAGGAGGACACGAGCGAAAAAGAAGAGCGAAGCAGAAATATGTCCCTCCACCACCGTACCAACCCCGATACCTTTCCCACAGAGGTTGGTCAGGAAAAAGCAAGTAGATGTAGAGACTAAAATGCCTACTAAACTGAAAGACCCAGGTAGTTTCTCCATCGCTTGCTCAATTGAACAAGTGCAAATAGACCAAGCCTTGTGTGACTTAGGGGCTAGCACGAGCTTGATGTCCCTCACTATCATGGAAAGGTTGGGAAGCAAAGAGTTGAGACCATTCAAATTCCCCTTACAAATTGCGGATGGCTCAACTAGGACTCCTCTAGGCATACTAGAGAATGTTCTGTAAAGGTAGGGAAAATTCTCATCCCTACCGACTTCCTGGTATTGGACATGAAAGGGAATTCCAAATTCCCCATCATTTTAGGAAGGCCATTCTTGGCAACCGCTGGAGCATTAATAGACGTAAGGAATGGCAAACTCTCTCTAAATGTAGAGGAAGGTAGGGTAAATTTTCAGTTGATTAACTCTTGTAACAACCCTCCTTTTGAGAGCCATGTGTGCAGAATTGATGTAACGTCTCCAGCGGTAGAGAAAGAACTTAGCATGGAAGCAACCCCAAAGATATGCATGGTTGGAGATGCACCCAGTGGTGAAGTTGGAATTGCTGTCCATGCAGAAACAATACTTCCGCCGGGAGGAAGGAAGGCTAGGAAGCTCCGAGAGAAAAGAGCAAAGCGGAAGCATTATTGGCCGTATGAGCAGAAACAACTATTTGAAGGAGCTCCATGGAAGAGAAGTGTGCCTGCACTTCTACGCCCAGCCGACCCCGGTTGACTTGAGGAAGTATGGTCAAGCTTAAGACCATAAATAAGCGCTTCTTGGGAGGCAACCCAAGTTTTCTTTCCCTTTTTCCTTTTGTTTTTGATTTAACCTCTTGAATAATTTGAGAAGATCAAGAGGCAAAAATATCATTAATAGGTTTGTCTAGTGTTTTCAGGTTGAGAAAGAGAAGAAGAGCAAAAAAAAAAAAAGATAAAGTCAGAGGCCATCACGCCCTGGCCGTGACAGTGGTCACGGCCGTGATGAACTAAACAAGAGCACAGTAAGGATCACGGCCTAGCCGTGACAACCATCACGGGCGTGATGAGTAGGATGCCAAAGCCAGAGAGCATCACGGCCTAGCCGTGATGTAGATCACGGCCGTGACAGGGCAACTCCTGAGGATCAAAAACGATCACGGCCTAGCCGTGACGAGCCTCACGGCCGTGATAAAATTTCCACCCAAGTTTTGACTGGAGTGTGAAGCCAACACCCGCTACCGACTCGGTAAGTTGTTCCATTTTTCTCCTCTCTCCGACTTGATTATTTACATTGGAGACAATGTAAGTAATCAAGCTTGGGGTGGGGGTATTTATTTTTGCATTTGCATTGTTGCATTCATATTGCATTCTCATAGGCATAGATTGTTATGATCACATTCTCTAGATTTCCCCTCACTTAGAACATGCATCCGATTGTAAAAACTTGGAGCCAAATGAATTGAGATAGTGAATTTTGAACCCAATTTTTCATTATTCTTGTGATATGGCTAAAAATAAAAATTCTTGAGATAATCATTTGATAGTTGATAATTAGCATGTGGTTCCTTAAACTTGTGTACCTCACTGGTTTTTGAACTACTAAATGTAAGATTTTGAGCCAAAAGGGGTATTCACTAAATCTACCCCATTTCTTGTGCTAGAGTGTTGTAATTCCTCTTGGACTGTATTTTCTAGAACTTGACTTGAAACCATTTCAAAACTTAAAAATTTCTGAAAACATTTTTGGAAATGATTGAGGCACTAGGTATTTTTCCGGCCTCCCGAGCTTTGAATGATAAATGCTACCCCTTAGTTGCCCAATTTTGAGCCTAAAGAAAAAAAAATACTTTTCTTGGTACCATGAATTAATTTGATAAATAATGCTTGGTATGGCACCTTTTAAAGTATTACAAAAAGGGCAAAATGGTAGTTGGAAAAAGTATGGGATGAAAAAAGCTAGAAAGTAATTTCTCTTGAGCTAAAAAGCTCCCCTTCTCCAAACAAATAAAAATGAAATAAACAGAAAAAAATGGAGAAGGGGATGACAAAGAAAGTGAGAAATGAAAAAAAAAAAAAAAAAAGGAAGAAAGGTGGAAAAAGTAAATCAAAGCCCTTAAAAGGTATTTTAGAAGGTGTCATACCTTGTAATGTTTGATAATCTATCTAGCCTTCTTGAAAATTCCCTTTCTTTGATTTTCCCACCTAACAATAAATCCCATGGCCACATTACAACCAAAGGAAAAGACCTCTTGATTCTTAAGTGTTTTCTTAAATAAAGTGGAGATTTGATTAATAGTCAAGCCTATGGTAAAATACTTTCCTTGAGGAAATGGAGTGAATTGCAATAAACCCTAAAACACTTGAGTGAGGTGAGATGAGTGCCCAAATCAGTGAGGACATGAACTTGAAGAACCTAAGCTTCTAATTGGACTTGAACTTGATTATCTCTTGAATGCTTATTAAAAATGCCTATTACTTGGATTAGCTTCTAGGGTTCTTGGTTCACTATCCATGCTTTGAATGATTTATCTTATGGCCTGAGTAATTGCTTGAGGACAAGCAAAGTTTCAAGCTTGGGGTGATTTGATGAGTGTGATTCCACATCATCTTTGTCTATCATTTTGCATGCATTTTCATGTAGTTTAGGCATATTTTTATTAGATTTTAGGTTAATTTTCCTTTGGAACGGGTAAGGCGGTTTTCGTGTGTTGTTTTGCAGATATAAAGGGTAAATTGCTCAAGATCAACCATGATGAAGTTTGGATGAAGATGGAGCTTTAAAACTGAAGAAAATGAGCCAAACAGAGCCCATCACGGCCTAGCCGTGATGCCCATCACGGCCTAGCCGTGATGCCCATCACGGCCATGATCGAGCAAAACTGAAAAAGAAGAAAGGCTGAAGTCGAGTGCATCACGGCCTGGCCGTGATAGCCATCACGGCCGTGACCCAAAACCACCAAAAGTCAGAGCACATCACGGCCCTGCCGTGAAATTCTTCACGGCCATGAAACAGAGGGCTCGCGACGCGAGCACATTCTCGCCCCGCGAGAAACCGGATTTTCCAAAAGTGCCAGAGGCAGAGACCGTCACGGCCAGGCCGTGATGGCCATCACGGCCGTGACGCGCATTACTTGGACCTGAAGAAACCGAAATAGATCAGATTTTGAGTTGGTTTGGGACTCTAACTTCCCCATTTCTATAAATATGGACCAAGGCATCAGATACAGAGATGATAGAGGATGAGACCATTGGGGCTACTACTCTAGGCATAGATCTCTCTTCTCCTCTTCTCTTCTCTTTTCTGATTTTTACTATGTTGTCAACCCAGCTTGTCATCTCCATGGCAAGACTGGAGTAGTAGCTTAGTTTCTAGGGACTAGGGCTCTGCCCGAGGTTTGTAAATAATGTTAATTTGATGTTGAAACCATTGTTGATTTCATAATTGTTTTAGATCTGATTTCTAGTGTGTTAATCACTCATAAATTTCGGCAACCGTTTATTTACGTGACATAGACGTTCTAAGGAGGAACCTAACGGTGAACTTAGGATCTCTAGGGTGATTCACTCGTAAAGCCCGGCAGCCACTGGTTTGTGAGATGTGAATGATCCAAGGAGGAACCTAGCGGTGAACTTAGGTTATTTGCATGACCGAGACATTTCAAGGAGGAACCTAGCGGTGAACTTGGGTGTCGGACCTATAGAAGTCAGACTTGGGACTGAAATCACGAGAGTTAGAAGCCAGTCCTCGAGGAGCAACGAGTTGTCACTTGAACGCAAAGGGTCCAATCGGGATCGACTACCACGAGAGTAGGGGTCGGGTCAATTGGGCACGGCTTTTGTAACCCGAGAGGGAGCTTAAGCTATCAGAGGATAAACTCGCCTTCAAGGCAATTTCGGTAATCAACAAGGGTAAATCAGTTAGCAACATAAACAACCTCAAAGGTAACCCAAATCCCTAGGAATCCGTTTTAGATAAAAACCCCATAAACAATTGTTTTCTGTTTTAATTGTTCTCTGCTCATCTATCTTTCAATTCATAAACCAATTTCAAAACCCTCTCTAAAAAGTCCAGAACTTAATCGATTCGAAATTCATTGTGATTCGGAAACACAGTCTCTGTGGGTTCGATATCTTTTATTACTTGACGGCAGTCCGGTACACTTGCCGGATACGCACGAGCGTCGTCGCACGTCGACTGACGCGACATCAGGCCTCCTGCTCCAAAAGGTCTTCAGTGGCATCATTCGAGTTAATTTGCTGCTGCACAATATCAACAGAATCCAAAGCATTTTCCACTCTAAGATGAACATTGCCAAATACTAACTTATTCCAACTTTTCACCTCAGATTTTAGATTTTTCAGCTTTTGGGAGAGAACAAACATGGGGCAGCCATGCACAGAAGGCTTCCACACATCCTCAATAAGCCTAAGCAGTCAGGGTGGCCAGTCCACATTTTTTGGAATTTGAAAGAAGATTGGAAAGACTGAGAAGACTTAGAAAAGTTCAGCATGATAGGAAAGTGATCAGATTGGCTTCTTACCAAAGTACAACATGAAGTGGAGTTCCAAAAGTCCAACCAAGCCTCATTGCAGATGCTTCGGTCCAATCTTTTCTCAGTGAGAGCAGTACCCCTTCTTTTATTGCTCTAAGTGTAACTAGCACCTCTTGGAGAGGCGGAGAATAGCTTCTAACTTCATGAAATCCTAGAACACAATTAAAATCACCAAGCATACACCATGGACCAGGATTACTGTCTTTCAAAGCAATAAGCTCATTCCATAAAGACCTTCTTAAAAGATAAGAAGTACTTGCATATATGGCGGCCACAATGAGGTCCTGACCATTAACATTGGAATAAAAAGAACATTGCTGTGAGGATAAAGATAGAACATTGGGGTTCAAGTGAATGCTGTAAAGACCCCAAATATTAGGGAGATGGTTCCCTCTATCATTTGTGATGAACACATTCAAATTCAAATGTCTCCAAAATGAGACTGACACATCAGCAATATCAATCCAAGGCTCAGAGACGAAAACATAATCAGACTTATTGGAAGCACAAAGATTCTTAAAGACTGACTTAGTTTTGGGGTTACCAAACCCTCTACAATTCCAATACAAGATCTTCATTAAGAAAATTGTTGACGACCACCCCTTTTTCGGGCATTTTGTTCCTGGTGAGCAGCCTTAGCAGCTCTTTGTCGGAGCTTTTTCTTTTTAGACTTAGATAGAGCTGGAGAAAATTCCGCTCCATCCCGACTGACTGTATTGATTCCATTGTCTGCCAAGTATTTACTAGGATCAGCTATAGGGGTGGGAATATTCTCTTCTTCATCCAGAGCCTCTTCATCCTCTCTTTGACTCCAAAGAGGACTGACAATTCTCAAATCAGAGGCAACCACCTGATTTCTAATTGTGCTATCAGAGTTAACATTAGCTGTGATTTTTTGGAGAATAATGTTATAAAAAATTACATCATTATTCTGAACTGCAGAATCTGAATTACATGGAATATGAGGGTGCATATGAGGAGATTCTTCCACAAAGGTGTCTTCTGAATTAGATGAAGAGCTGCCATCATCCTTATCTGGGGACTAAGGGGGCTCTTCTGAATTGACCACCACACCATGAATAGGAGATGCAGCAGGAGTATGAAGCTCCATAGAGCTATTGATTTGGTTAACAAATCCCAAAAGAGGATTAATAGAAGCCTGGGCTGCTGGATCGTTATGAGGGACATTATTAACTCCAAGAAAAGCCCTTGGATTAACTTCAGTCTCAACTGAAAGTAACTTTGAGTTGTTGGTGCCTGCATCCTGAAGAGATTTGCCTTTGTTCACCTGAGGGGAATCATCAATCACCACTGCTTTCCCTTTATCCAAAGCAGACTTAACAAGTGGACTTTCCTTATGTGCCAGATCTGGAGAATCATCAATCACAATTGTTTTCCCTTTATCGACAGGCTTAACAATTTGATTGTTTTCAGCAAGACCAACTTTTGAAACTTTGGGGATATACTGCATAGATTTCTTATGATTTTCTTTGTGCACCACCTCCAATTCTTTCACTGTTTTATCATCAGATGAACCTTCTTGCATTTGGATATGTCATGACCAATAACTTTACAGGAAGAAAAGAAATAAGGAAGCCTTTCGTACTCAATATCAACAAGGAATGCAAAACCTTCCCTCTCCACCATAATTCTATCTCTCAGTTCTTTAGAAAGGTTTATCTCAATCAAGATTCTAGCAAAGTGTCCAAAAGACCTTTTCATTGTTGCTTCATCAAGAGAAATTGGGATACCAATAGCACCACCAATTTCGAAAAGGATCTTTGGCCTCCAATATTCCCTAGACAATCCATGAAGCCTAACCCAACATTGAGCATGTGTTTGTCGGATAGAGTTAGGGTTGAAGTTAGGAGTACATGAAGACAGTCTTAGAACTCCAGGGCTTAAATTACAAGAGCCCAAAGACTTGATCCTTCGCTGATCCTCCATGGAGGAAAAGTTGAATTCATAAAAACCTCTTCCAAGAGAAACAACAGACCAGGAGTTGTTAGGTTTCCAAATCTTGAGAAGCTTGGCACGCAAGTCATTCACTTTTAGAGGAGGATCCCCTTTAGAGAGTATAAGGCAACCGTGAAGGATGTTCTTGCATTCATGAACGCCTTCCAGTTACTCAGATTTACTAATCTTAATGGCTAAATTATTTCCATTTATACAAGGCTTAGGCAATTGGATAAGAGAAACATCAAAAGAATTGGAAATTGCCTGCGCGAAGGATTTCTTCAGAGAAGAATGAGGAGCATTCGAAGGAGAGGAGGGGGGAGTGATGAGCAAGAAAGCTCCATGGGACAATCGGTTCGTTGGCCATGGTAAGGCATGCAAACCCTAGGGGATCACGTAGAGAGAAACCCTAGCAGAGCCATCCAAGTATCGTTCGCCCAAGGTTGAATATAAACTTAGGGTATTCGGCCAAGGCTATTAACATAGGCTAGAATTCTCTAAACTTTCCAATCTCTGAGGTCTAGCATCCACACATTGTAAGGAGCTCAAAACCATAATCATTTTGCAAAATGAAAAACAAAGTAGCCTAGGTCCATAACCTTCTAGGTTCGGCCTTCATAGCATTTATAGGCTAGAAATCTCTAAACTTTCCAATCTCTTAGACTTAGCATCCAAATATCTTATGGTGCTCAAGTCTATGATCATTTTGGAAAACAATGGAAACTTAAACATTCCAATCTCTTAGACTTAGCATCCAAATATCTTATGGAGCTCAAGTCCATGATCATTTTGGAAAATAAGAAATAACACATCCTAGGTTCAATAACATAGAATAAACAAGTTAGAAATCCTTAAACTTTCCAATCTCTTAGACTTAGCATCCTTCTATATTAAGGAGCCGTAGTCCATGATCATTTTGGAAAATGAAACTCAAACATCCTTTCTCTAAAACATTTAAGTTTCGGCCTACATAGGATAATGAAGAAAAATATTCTTTGTTTGATAACAACTCTTAGGTTTAGAATCACAAGGTATTAGGAGTTCTAAATCCATGATCATACTTGGAAGGTTGAAACATAGTATCCTAGGCTTACTTATACATATTTTCGACCATCATAGGAAAACAAGCTATCAAACCTTTCAAGATTTATAGATTTAAGATCAAGGAATAGTTAGAAACTCAAACACATGATCATATTCCAAAAGTTGAAGCAAAAATCTCCTAGACCACATATGCTTAGCATTCGGTCTTCATAGGAAGAGATAGGTAGGAATTTTTGTTTTATACAACCTATTAGTATGTGAAAATATAAGTTAATACAAGACTATAGAAAGTGGTTTCAACTCAGAAGGAGTTTTCTACCATTTTAGAGAGATTTTAGAAGTTTAAAGCATATAAAGAACACATAAAGCAAACTAAGAAATAAAATATGAAACTTGAAAAAAGATTCATATGAGAGTATTACCCTTAGTATAAGAAAGAACTTTAATGAAGAACTCAAGTGAAAAAGACTAATAAAAATGGAAGCTTTAAGTGTTTGAAAAAAAAAAGAAGAAATGGAAGAAGTTGAAGAAGTATGAAGATGGAGGAAGAAAATGAGAAAATGAAGATGAGTGATGATTATATAGAGGAGGGAGAGGGGAGCACGAAATTTTGGAGAGAGGGTGAGCTTGGAGAGCAAGTTTTGTCTTTAAGACTTGTTTGGTTGAATATGAAAGAGAAAAATAGGTTTTTTGAATATAATATGATATAATTTGAAAAGTGTGATGATTACATTTTTGGAGTGTGTCATAAACCTTTCCCATCATGTCCCATCAAGCCACTTCACTTCTTTTGTGCTCCCTAATCTGCTCCATTTCGTACCCGGTTGCATTTCCGATCGTGATTCTTCCGACGTTTTCGCCCGAATAAAATATTATATTCTATTTTTGAACGAAAATTTTCAAAATAACCATAATTGAAGGAAACATAATAAAAATAATAACCGTCTCGTTCACGGGTCAAAATTATGTTTTTTGTACAGTAAACTTGTACCGGTAGTGAAAACGCAAATCGGCTTCTGTCTGAATTTTCAACCGAAAATTTTACCGTGACTTTATATGTTACAACAACACAAGAACATGATTTTAGTTTAATTAAAATCATCATGAGTTTAATATAAAATAAACACATTTAAATATGTATTTACTGCTACATAAAGCATAGGAAAAACAGGGTGTTACAATTAGGAGGGATTAATGTAGCAGAGAGGATGATCAGTCTCTGGCTCATCTAGTTTTATGACTAGTATGACCGTGGTTTTGTGCTAATTATATCGCATTTTCACCCAAATTAGACTTAATTGTCCTTAAGCAGCATTTTGAGTCTGTAAAGTATTTTTAGGTTAATTTAGTTGATTTAAAGTTGAATAAAGTACTTATGCTATTTCTTGTTTTCAGGTTAATAAAAAGAAATAATTCTGGAGTTCTTCGCCCCGCAAGAAGGCATTCGCCTCGCGAACCAGAAGCGTGACTGTTCCAGAAATTGCAACCCTCTCTGTCTCGCCCCGCGAATCCATTCCTCGCCTCGCGAGACTGAAGACCAGAAGCCATGACTTTTCCATTCCGCGCCACACGAGCCGTACTTCGCCTCGCGAGAAGACCAAACGTTGCAGGGATTCGCGTCGCGAGACAGTGTTCGCCTCGCGAGATCGCGCAGAACTCACAGATATAAATTGCTGTTCTATGGCAGATTGGTGGAGTTAGTCAGTAGTTTTTATCTTTTGTTTTCCCTTTAGTTTAGATAGCTGCAAATTTAGGGTTTATTTCTGTAATGGAGAACTAGTCTCCTAGATTAATCTACTGGGATTGGTTTCCATTACCACACTTGAGGTTCTGTAATTCCTGTTTTATTTGCTTTTCTCTTTTCAATGCTATGCTATATATTTCTGTTTGCTTAATTCAGGAGTGTATAGTGTTGTGTTGATTTATTTCGGTGATGTTATGTTCCTATATTTAATCGCGTTTGCTTAATTCGCGTGTGTTCAATTCGTGTTCGCTTAGTTCACGAAGGGCTTAACCCCGTTTGCTTAATTCGGGAATAGGAACATATATCTGTAGTAGTGATTTCGCTTGTTAATTGTTGCTACAACCGGGAGGGGATTAGAATCTGCTTAGGGCTTGAAATTATATCAACCGATGATAGTGGGAAACCGAGAACAGTAGGTTAATCGCTTTAGTTATTTGATAATCTCTTAAACTGCCTTGTTTTAATTGCTCTGTTTTTGCATTGTTTTCTGTTTTGCTTTCTTTATTTTATTTCAATACAACCCCCCCCCCCCCCCCCCCAAAACTGATTTTCTGTTAATAATAACAACCTAAGAGTCCTTGTGAGACGATATCCGAGTTGTCGCTCCCTAAACTACATTTTTATAAAACCGCTCTCTTTTTAGCACGTGCGCGACAGCACGACCAAAAATTGGCGCCGTTGCCGGGGACTCTTGATTGTTATTGACAGAAAAAAAAATCTCTTTGCTGAACTAGTTTTGTCTGCTTTATCTGGTTGTGAATCTACCCATGGATGAGTATATGCAAGGTTATATGCCTAATGTTAATTATGAACCACCATGTATATATTATCCTGATTTTGCTGGTTTAATGCACTGGTTGCCAAGGTTTAGTGGTCTTGCAGGTGAGAATCCGCAGGAGCATCTGAAGGAATTCCGGGCTGTTTGTTCTACAATGCTGAGACCTGAAGGAATAACAGAAGATCGCATCAAGATGGGAGCTTTCCATCTCTCACTTGAAGGCGCTGCAAGGGAGTGGTTGTATAATCTTGAGCCGAATTCCATCTTCAGCTGGTTTGATTTGAAGAAAGTCTTCTTGTTGAGATACTTTCCTGCCTTCAAAGCTGCATCAATCAGGCACAACATTTTTGACCCTTCCACTGATGCGTACCATCCCACCCAAGTGACCACCTCTGCACCTTCTGGACCTTCACTGGAGGACCTATTCAAACAAATGAATGCACTTTTTCAGCAGCAAATTGGACAGCTTCAGGCCTTACAGACACAGTTTCAGCAGCAAACGGATGCTAACATTAATACACTGCAAACTCCACATCCCCTTGAAGAACATCCAGATTCACAAATAGATGTTCTTGACAATACCTCTTTTGAACACAATTTTAATAATGATGTCAAGAACACTTCTGTTGATGAACTGTGTGTTGAATCTCCAGATATTCATACCTCCCCTGATTCTATCTATTATAATTCATGTGCTGATTGTACTGACACTGCTTTGTGTATAGCATGTTTTGAAAGGTATGAAGAGCAAAACATCCATATGGAACAGGAGACATATGAGGTTGAGGGCCCTGTTCGACCAGGAAACATAGAAAATGAGGATCGGGAGGACATCTGCTTCACCATGCTTGAGGATAATGAAGAACCTTTGGAATTAGATGCATGTGTTGAAAGTAATGGGGTGGATGAACTATGTGCTGAATTTCCAGACATTCAGGCCTTTACTGATTCAATTTCTTGTACTATATGTACTGACTGTACTAACACTAACCTTTGTGTGGCATGTGCTGAGATTTCTGCAGGTTTAGCAGGTGATGGATTTGATAGCACAGTGAATGAAGATCGTGCAGAAGTTGAAGCAGCACCGGAAACCCTCTCCACCTATTTGCCACCTTCCACTGGAGAACAACCGGTGATAGAGTTCAAGCCTCTAGATTCTGCACTATGGCCAGTCCAAGAGGTTGAACCCCACTTTTATTGGGAGGACTTTATTGACAAGGGTGAAAAAGAGGTCAACTGTGACCCGAAGGGGAGTGAGAAGTCTGCCGCACTTGGCGGAGTTACCATGATTATCAGGCGCCCGCTCTCATACTTATGCTGTAGGCCATGGGATCCGGGAGGATCATGTTACAATTTGAGCATTTCGTGGCCACTGTATCACAGACAGTGGGATCCTGGTGGAACCGCCCCCAATGAGTTTTCTTATACCCTTTCTCTTTAGTTTACTTTCATTTTCTTGTTAGTTTCTACCTTGCTTTGTTTTTGTTTTGTTTTCTTTCAGCTCTTGAATAATTTGAGAAGCTCAAGAGTTGTGTATTGAGTCTTGTGTTGGCTGGCTTGCTGGATTTTATTGATTTTGCATAGATTGATTGCATGTTATTTGTTGGCTGTTTCCCCCCTAAGTCTTGAAATTTTTTTTTGAAAATTGATCCCCATGAGATTGAAAACTGAACTTTGAGATATTTTGTTGTGATGGCATGATTTATGATAAGTTTGGGGTGATAGGAAGCACTCACTAGGGATAGAATCTCTGTCAAACAAATTGCAAAAATGTCCAGGTGAGGATTTGAGCCTCCAACATGTTTTTGACTGTGAGAATCACTTTTGGATTGCACTTTCCCGAATTTGCTTGAATCTCTTCTTGGTTTGCATATTTATGTGTTTGCATCAAATGATTTAGGCATTTTCTTTGTAAATAACTACTTAGCCTAAAATTGAACCCTTCCTAATGCATGTTCCTTTGTTAACCCCTTTGAGCCTAATTAGACTGTTAATTCTTGATAACCCTATGTTATGAGCCTAAAATCTGGAAAAAAACTATGTTAACCCGATCTTAGGATTAGGAGAGCATGGAAGCTTAGCAAAGAGAATGGTTGCAAGAAACTAAGTTTGGGGTGGCTACAAGGATATGATGTGTTGTCTGGGATTGGAAAAAAAGAAAAAAAAATATAATAAAAAGGTTGGAGCCAAAGGCAAAAAGAAAAGAAAAAAAAAGAGAGAGAAAAAAAAAGAAAAGTGTAAAAATGATAAAAATAAAAGTATTAGAAGAAATGGCTGTAGTCACCCAAGGCATAAAGAAAAATGAAAAAAGGAACTTGAGTGGAAATTCCATGTGTAAAAAAAAAAGGTTTCATGCTCTCTTAGTTCCTAGGGACTTCAACCTAGTACCTTTGTATATCCTACCCTTAGCCAGGCCCCATTACAAATCATAAAAGACCTTTTGATGTTTCATGCATGTTTTCTGTTGGAATCATTTGGAGATGAAAATCAAATTTATGGGAAGTGCTTCTGAAAGGTGAATTGAGTGAAATGTTGATAGCCAGACAAAAATTGAACGATTGAGCGAAACACTAAATTCCCTTGTGAGGAAGGCGATTGTTTGAATTTTGTGATCTCCCTCTTGTGTGTAACTTGGATCCCTTGCTTAGATTAATGATTGCTTGAATGATGAAATTCTCAATTGTTTAGAGTGAATGCATGTGGGGATTGCTTTGTTTGAAAGGGGGGAACATTGAAGAAAACTGTTTTGATGAATTGCTTGAAATTTGTGCAAAGTTGATTAAATCTTTTAAGCCTTGCCATGTCTTGAGTCTTTTTGAGTTTTTGAGTTTTAGTTTGCTTGGGGACAAGCAAAGTTTAAGTTTGGGGTATTTTGATCAGCCTCTGGCTCATCTAGTTTTATGACTAATATGACCGTGGTTTTGTGCTAATTATATCGTATTTTCACCCAAATTAGACTTAATTGTCTTTAAGAAGCATTTTGAGTCTGTAAAGTATTTTTAGGTTAATTTAGTTGATTTAGAGTTGAATAAAGTACTTATGCTATTTCTTGTTTTCAGGTTAATAAAAAGAAATAATTCTGGAGTTCTTCGCCCCACGAGAAGGCATTCGCCTCGCGAACCAGAAGCGTGACTGTTCCAGAAATTGCAACCCTCTCTGTCTCGCCCCGCAAATCCATTCCTCGCCTCGCGAGACTGAAGACCAGAAGCCATGACTTTTTCCATTCCTCGCTACGCGAGCTGTACTTCACCTTGCGAGAAGACCAAACGTTGCAGAGATTCGCGTCGCGAGGCAGTGTTCGCCTCGTGAGCTCGCGCAGAACTCACAGATATAAATTGCTGTTCTATGGAAGATTGGTGGAGTTAGTCAGTAGTTTTTATCTTTTGTTTTCCATTTAGTTTAGATAGCTGCGAATTTAGGGTTTATTTCTGTAATTGAGAACTAGTCTCCTAGATTAGTCTACTGCGATTGGTTTCCATTACCACACTTAAGGTTCTGTAATTCCTATTTTATTTGCTTTTCTCTTTTCAATGCTATGCTATATATTTCTGTTTGCTTAATTCAGGAGTGTATAGTGTTGTGTTGATTTATTTCGGTGATGTTATGTTCCTATATTTAATCACGTTTGCTTAATTCGCATGTGTTCAATTCGTGTTCGCTTAGTTCACGAAGGGCTTAACCCCGTTTGCTTAATTCGGGAATAGGAACATATATCTGTAGTAGTGATTTCGCTTGTTAATTGTTGCTACAACCGGGAGGGGATTAGAATCTGCTTAGGGCTTGGAATTATATCAACCGATGATAGTGGGAAACCAAGAACAGTAGGTTAATCGCTTTAGTTATTTGATAATCTCTTAAACTGCCTTGTTTTTATTGCTCTGTTTTTGCATTGTTTTCTGTTTTGCTTTCTTTATTTTATTTCAATCCAACACCCACCCCCCCCCAAAAAAAAAAAAAACTGATTTTCTGTTTATAATAGCAACCTAAGAGTCCTTGTGAGACGATATCCGAGTTGTCGCTCCCTAAACTACATTTTTATAAAACCGCTCGGTTTTTGACGCGTGCGCGACAGCGCGACCAGAGGACAAGGAGTCCGGCCTTAAATTTTAGTAATCGGGAATTTTCAAGTGAAATGACCAAAATACCCCTAAGCTTAACCTAATCGACGTTGAGTTAAATTTTGACCATGGTTAAGGAACCACTGTTAATTCTTATGGTCCAAAAACAGCCACACTTCTCCTCACTTATTCACCACATATTTTCCTAGTAGCTCATGATGACTATTTAAGTTGAATTTGTATTTTGGTCCTTAAGCTTTTCTTTAATTTCATTTTGGTCCTTAAAATAACCTTCCATGATGTTCTAAAATTTGGGCCATTCTTGCTCTCCAAGCCATGAATGGGCTACGGCCCTAAGGCCCAAAAACCTTGCCATTTCATCTATAAATAGCTTTCATCATCTTCCTCTCCAAGCTTCTTCCATTTTCCTATATTTTCTCTAAGTTTCCATAAGCAAAGTTTGTGAAGCAACTAGTAGATCTCTTGCTATTTTTCTAATTCCAAGAGGTAATCTTTGTTCCTCATATCAATCATCTCTATGTTCTTCAATAATTTTTATGTTTCAAGGTCATGATCATTTTTTTCAATTCTCAGATCTAGAAAGTTTGAAAATATCTAGAAAATTATAAAAAAATCCTATGATCATGAAATCAATTTCTATGATCTTATTATCATCTCTATATTCAAGATCTAAGAGTATGCATCCAACAAAAATTTCCTTCCTAATTCTCTTGATGAGGCTGAAACCCCTATAATGTGGGTGGAGGAGATTTTGTTCATTTTATTAGAAAGTAATCATTGATTTCAACTTACTATATCATATATGTGTTTAATCCAGGTTGTTGTATAAAAACAAAATCCTTAGTTCAACTTTCCTTCAATGGCCGAAGATGGAGTTTTTAAGGGATTGAAATATTTTGTTTCAATCTTTTGTATAGTCACTAATCCTATGTCTTAAGTGTTAAAGGATCATTAATCCAAGGACTTAAGAATTTTAGAAATTTTTAGCCACAAAATCATCTCACGGTCGTGACCTATCTTTAGAGAGTAGGTGATTTTATTTGTTTGATTTTAATTGTTTGATTGTGGTTGTTGAAGGTTAAGTATATTGGTTGTACGGTGAATCGGGAAACCGGATTTGCGACAAAGTTATAATCCGAAGAAAAATATTCAAGAGGTAATGAGAGCTTACCTGAGGGATTTTTCTCGATAATTATATGTGTGCTTGGTCGCGCTGTTGCGCACGCACCAAAAAGAACGAGCGATTTAAAAAAAATGTAGTTTAGGGAGACAACTCGGATGTCATCTCACAAGGACTCTTGACTTGTTATTTACCACAAAAATCAGTTTTTTTTGGGGGGGGGGGGATTTGGTTTGAATTGCAAATGGAAAACAATGCATGCAGAAACAGAACAATAAAACAGAGCAAGCTGAAAAGGTTATCAAATAGCTAAAGACGATTAATCTACTGTTCTCGAATTCCCAACTATCATCGGTTCATGTAATTCCAAGCCCTAAGCAGATTCTAATCCCCTCCCGGTTGTAGCAACAATTTACAAGCGAAATCACTACTACAGATATATGTTCCTATTCCCGAATTAAGCAAACGGGGTTAAGCCATTCGTGAACTAAGCGAACACGAATTGTACACACGCGAATTAAGCAAACGCGATTAATTATAGGAACATAACATCATCGAAAATAAATCAACACAACACAATATACTCCTGAATTAAGCAAACAGAAATATATAGCATGGCATTGAAAAGGGAAAAGCATACAAAACAGGAATTACAAGAACCTCAAGTGTAGTGGAAAACAATTACAGTAGATTAATCTAGAAAATCAGTTCTCCATAGAAAAACGAAACACACAGAAAAATGTAAAAACAATGGAGAAGCAAAAGTTCTTTCTAATCTGCCCAGAAAGCCTTTTATAGTATTCAGACTCTGAGCCCACTCGCGAGGCGAACACTCGCTCGCGAGGCGAATATCATGAACAGTCTGCAATGTTTGGTCTTCTCGCGGGGCGAAGTACTGCTCGCGTGGCGAGGAATGGAAGAGTCATGCCTTCTGGTCTTCAGTCTCGCGAGGCGAGACATGGATCTGCGAGGCGACACAGAACGGGTTGCATTTCTCTGGAACAGTCAGCCTTCAGGGTCGCGAGGCGAGGTGTTGTTCGCGGGGCGAACCAGAGAGGATGACATTTTTACTGTTCAGCTGGCTTTCAGGTTCGCGAGGCGAGAAGACTCTCGCGAGGCGAACTCCTCCAGACTTGAAATTTCCCTGATTCTTTATTCTCTTGACTTCTAACTTAACCTGAAAACAACAAAATAGTCATAAGTGCTTTATTTGACTCAAAACTGGCTAAATTAACCTAAAACTACTTTAGAGACTCAAAATACCCCAAACTTAAACTTTGCTTGTCCCCAAGCAAACTAAAACTCAAAAACTTAAAAAGACTCAAGACATGGCAAGCTTAAAGATTCAATCAACTTTGCACAAATTCAAGCAATTTCATCAAAACATGTTTTTCCTTCAATGTTCCCCCTTTCCAAACAAAGTAATCCCCACATGCAATCATTCTGAACATTTGAGAATTTCATCATTCAAACAATCATTAATCTAAGCAAGGGATCCAAGTTACACACAAGAGGGAGATCACCAAATTCAAACAATCGCCTTCCTCACAAGGGAAATTTGTGTTTCACTCAATCGCTCAGTTTGTCTAGGTTAACAAAATTTCACTCAATTCACCTTTCAAGGACACTTCCCATGAATTTGATTTTCATCTCAAAATGGTTCCCACGAAAAACATGCATGCAACATCAAAAGGTCTTTTATGGTTGTAATGGGGCCTGGCTAAGGGTAGGATATACAAGGGTACTAGGCTGAAGATCCTAGGAACTAAGAGAGCATGAACAGTTCAAAACATTGAAATTCCACTCATGTTCCCTTTTCTCATTGTTCCTTTTTGCCTTGGGTGACTACAACCTCTTTTTTTCAGTATCCTTTTTGAAATTTTTGCACTTTTTTTTATTATTATATTTCTTTTTCTTTTTCTTCTTTTTCTTTTTCTTTTTGTTTTTTTTTTCTTTGCCCTTTGGCTCCAACCTTTTTATTATTATTTTTCCTTTCAATCCCAAACAACACATTACACCTTGTAGCCACCCCAAACTTTGTTTCTTGCAACCATTCTCTTACTAAGATCCATGCTCTCCTAATTCTAAGATCGGGTTAACATGGTTTTTTTCCAGATTTTAGCTTATAACATAAGGTTATCAAGAATTAACAGGCTAATTAGGCTCAAAGGGGCTAACTAGGAAACATGCATTAGGAATTGGTTCTTTTCAGCCCAAGTGGTCATTTACAAATAAAATGCCTAAATCATTTGAAGCAAACACATAAACATGCAAACCATAAAGAGATTCAAGCAAATTCAGGAAAGTGCAATCCAAAAGTGATTTCACACAGTCAAAAACATGTTGGAGGCTCAAATCCTCACCTGGACAATTTTTGCAAATTGTTTGACAGAGATTCTATCCCTAGTGTGTGCTTCCCTTCACCCCAAACTTATCATAAATCATGACATCATAACAAAATATCTCAAAGTTCAGTTTTCAAAAAAAATTTCATGGGGATCACTTTTCAAAAACAAAATTTTTTCAACCTAAGGGAAAAACAGTCAACACATGACATGCAATCCATCTGTGCAAAATCAATCAACATCAATCAAGCTCACCGACCAAGGACTCATACAATTTATTCAAGAGCTAAAAGAAAGACAAGACAAAACAAAACTACAACTAGTTCCCTCCCCCACACTTAAAACATACATTGTCCCCAATGGAACATCATGACTATAAAATCAGAGTGAGGGAAAGGAAAGGGTACTCCCTGATCAAGTGTCAGTGTAGGTGGGAGCTTCCAAGGAGAGCTCCTCAACATTAGCATCCACAGGAACACCAGCATCCACACCATGGAATGGCTTCAGCCTCTTCCCGTTAACTTTGAAGGACTTGTTGGTACCTGCACTTTTAATTGCTACTACACCATAAGGAAAAACGTTAGTAACAACAAAGGGGCCATCCCATTTGGACCTAAGTTTCCCAGCCATCAATTTCAGGCGGGAGTTAAACAGTAAGACTTGCTGGCCCACAGAAAATTCTTTTCTAGCAATCATCCTATCATGAAAATGTTTCTTTTTCTCTTTATAAATCCTGGAGCTTTCATAGGCTTCTAGCCTAAGCTCCTCAAGTTGCTGCAACTGTAGTTTCCTTTCAATACCAGCTTTCTTCATTTCCAAGTTACAGCACTTGACTGCCCAATATGCACGGTGCTCAACTTCCACCGGGAGATGACATGCCTTACCAAATACAAGCCTAAAGGGGGACATTCCTATTGGCGTCTTGTAAGCGGTCCTCTGAGCCCACAGTGCGTCTTCCAGGCGGCGGCTCCAGTCCTTCCTATTAGGCTGCACCATTTTCTCTAAAATCTGCTTGATCTCCCTGTTTGATATCTCAGCCTGGCCATTGGTCTGGGGATGATAAGTAGTGGAAACTCTATGCACAACTCCATATTTCCTGAGTAAGGCTTCCATGGTGCGGTTGCAGAAGTGAGTGCCCTGGTCACTGATAATAGCCCGAGGTATGCCAAACCTGCAAAAAATGTTGGACCTAACAAATTTTGAAACAACTTTAGCATCGTTAGTCCTAGTTGGGATTGCTTCCACCCACTTTGAAACATAGTCAACAGCCAAAAGAATGTACAAAAACCCAAAAGAAGCAGGGAAAGGACCCATAAAGTCGATTCCCCACACATCAAAAACCTCACAAAAAAGCATGGGCTGCTGAGGCATCTCACTCCTACGAGTGATGGCAGGGCTTGTTGTTTGACATTCCTTACAATTCCTGTAGACCGCATAGGCATCTCTAAAAATTGTGGGCCAGTAGAACCCATAATCCAGGACTTATCTTGTCGTCCTCTGTGGTCCAAAATGTCCTCCAACTTGAGAGGCATGAGAAAAGTTCAGGATGGAATCTGTCTCATAATCGGGGACACACCTCCGAATCACCTGATCACTGCAAAACTTCCAAAGGTACGGATCATCCCACACATAGTACTTTGAATCACTCTTGAGCTTGTGGAACTTGGATCTACTTGTACCTGCAGGAACAACACTAGCAACAATAAAGTTAACAATGTCAGCAAACCAAGGTGTTACCCCAAACAGATGTAGAAGTCGCTCATCAGGAAAATCATCTTGGATGGGAGAAGGATCCTCATCCCTTGCTATTCGGCTCAAGTGATCGGCTACCAAATTTTCAGCTCCACTCCTGTCTTTTATCTCCACATTGAATTCTTGGAGCAAAAACATCCACCGGATCAATCTTGGCTTAGCTTCTGGTTTCTTTAACAGGTACTTCAGAGCTGCATGGTCAGTGAAAACAATAACTTTTGAACCTAGCAAATATGACCTAAATTTATCAAGTGCAAACACAACAGCTAGCAGTTCTTTTTCAGTGGTGGTGTAATTTGATTGTGCAGCATCTAATGTCCTAGAAGCATAATGAATGACATGGGCAGCCTTGCCCACCCTTTGTGCCAGAACCGCTCCCACAGCATAATTAGAAGCATCACACATGAGTTCAAAAGGGAGGGTCCAGTCAGGGGGCTGGATGATGGGGGTAGAGGTCAATGCTCTTTTCAGGTAGTCAAATGCCTCCTTGAAATTTTCATCAAAATGGAACACGGCATCATTCTTCAGCAGGTTTGACAATGGCAGAGCTATCTTGCTGAAGTCCTTAATGAAGCGCCTGTAGAAACCTGCATGGCCAAGAAAAGAACGGATCTCGCGTACGCAAGATGGGTAAGGCAATGAAGAAATCACATCAATTTTTGCAGGATCTACTGAAATACCCTCTTTAGAAATAACATGACCCAAAACAATCCCCTGTTCTACCATAAAGTGACATTTTTCATAGTTCAAAATCAGATCAGTCTCAATGCATCTTTCTAGAACTAAACTCAGACTATGCAAACATGCATCAAATGAGGAGCCATATACAGTGAAGTCATCCATGAACACCTCCATGCAATTTTCAATAAATTCAGTAAAAATGCTAAGCATGCATCTTTGAAAGGTGTCAGGAGCATTACAAAGGCCAAATGGCATCCTCCTATAGGCAAACGTGCCGAAGGGGCACGTGAAAGTGGTCTTTTCCTGATCCTCAGGGGCAATATGGATCTGGAAGTACCCGGAAAAGCCATCAAGAAAACAGTAATGAGATTTACCAGCCAGCCGCCCAAGATCTCGATCTATGAACGGCAAAGGAAAATGATCCTTTCTGGTGGCCTGGTTCAACTTCCTATAATCTATACTGAGACTCTTGACTATTACGGACTCTAGTGGGTACAAGCTCATTATTATCATTTCTTACCACAGTGAGGCCCGGCTTCTTGGGTACAACTTGCATTGGACTTACCCAAGTACTATCAGAGATGGGGTATATAATACATGCTTGCAGAAGTTTAGTCACCTCTTTCTTCACCACATCCAGAATCAATGGGTTTAGCCGCCTTTGGGCCTGCCTTACTGGTTTAGCCCCATCCTCCAATAGAATTATGTGCATACATCTGGAGGGGCTAATTCCTGGAATGTCAGCCAAAGTCCACCCAATCGCCTTCTTGTTCTTCTTCAGAACCTCCAATAGTTTTGCTTCCTGGTCAGAGTCAAGGCTTGAGGAAATAATGACTGGAAGCTTTTCATTTGTCTCCAAGTAGGCATACTTCAGGTTCCCAGGAAGTGGCTTGAGCTCTAAGGATGGTGGCTGCTCAATGGATGGTATATTTGGAGTAGCCATGATGTCAAGGACTTCTACTGAACAGACAGCTTCACTCTCACTATCACTATCACCCTGCAAAGTTGAATCAAGAAACTCAGCACAAACAGCACACGGGTTAGTGTCAGTACAGTCAGTACATGAATATAAATAATCAAAACCAGAAATGAATGGAAAATCAAAAACAAAGTACTCATGGGTGTCCTCAATAATCTCAGAAAGCAACTCTAACTGGAAAATAGAGTGCTCCTCCAATGGATGTTTCATAGCATCAAAGATGTTGAACTTTGCCACAATATCACCAAACTCCATAGACATAGTCCCATCATTAACATCAATCTTAGTCTTGGTTGTCTTCATGAATGGTCTGCCCAAGATTATTGGTGATCTACTGGAATGTGTCTCTCCTGCCATGTCCAGGATGTAGAAGTCAGCAGGGAAGATCAAATCATCAACTTGTACCAGCACATCTTCTACCATTCCCATGGGGCGGGCACTGGTCCTGTTGGCCAACTGGATGGTGAGACCTGTATACTGCAAGGGCCCAAGATCAAGGTTATTGAAAATGGAGGTGGGCATGACATTTATGGAGGCTCCCAAATCCAACATGCAATTTTCAAATCTGTTGTCCCCAATAGTGCATGGAATAGTAAAGGTGCCTGGATCCTTGCACTTCTATGGTAGGGCCTGAGTGGGTGCTGAAACAGTAACTCTATCTGGTGAAGGCTTAGACTGGATAAGAGCTGAAACATTTCTTCCCAAATTTACTCTCTCATTACTCTTCAACTTCCTCTTGTTGGTGCAGAGATCCTTCAGAAATTTTGCATACTTGGGCACCTGCTTGATCACATCTAGAAGGGGAATATTCACAGCTACCTTTATGAACACATCTAAAATCTCCCTCTCCTTGTCTTCCCCACCAATCTTCTTATTTTTCTGAACTCTGTGTGGGAAGGGGATTGGTGGGATGTATACCTTCTCAGCTTCAACATCAACTGAAGGCTCAGGAGTTACCTCAACAGTTTCTTCATCTTTTCCAGAGGATGCCTCAACAACTCTTCCAGATCTCAGAGAAATGGCACTCACATTAGGATTGGAGGCATTGGGATTCATCACTGTCTGTGCAGGTAGCTGGGTTGTCCCTTGAGCTTGCTGTATGTTATTTATGGAAGTGGCAAGCTGTCCAACTTGTGTCTGCAAAGCCTGAATGCTAGCATCGGTTCGGCTACGACATCGTACTGTGAGGATCGAAATCGTGCTCAGGAACAGACCAATTTGCTGCTGCAACTGTAGATTTTGTTCAGTCATTCGCTTGAACATGTCCTCTAGTGAAGGTCCAGAAGGTGCAGAAGTGGTCACTTGAGGAGGATTCTGAGGTGCTGCCATCGGTTGTTGTTGGGATGAGTTCCCATACCGAAGGTTAGGATGATTCCTCCAGTTGGGATGGTACCTATTTGTGGAGAGGTCTGGAGTGTTGTACCGGTTCTGACTGTTACCTTGATAGTAAGGATGGACTGCATAAGCCAGAGAAAAATCAGTGACGAACTCTTCCTTCGGAATGGGGCATGCATCATACGGGTGCTCAGGAGAGTTGCATATGTCACACAACCTTGCAGGCTGAACTCTATCCATTGCCAATTTCTCCACCAAAGAAGTGAGCCTATCAATTCTATCATCAACGGCCTGGTTGGAAGAAGAACTATGGACCTCATGCACACCTCTTGTCTCAACAGAATTTTTCCTGGATGTAAACTGCTGGTAGTTCAGTGACATATTTTCAATTAGTTGCTTGGCAGCAGCTGGGGTCTTATCAACAAGCGCTCCCCCACTAGCAGCATCCACAATATTTCTATCCATCGGCAATAACCCTTCATAAAAATACTGGATAAGAAGTTGCTCGGAAATCTGATGCTGGGGGCAACTGGATACCAAATGCTTGAATCTCTCCCAATATTCAGCCAATGACTCATTTTCTTGCCTGATGCCACATATTTCCTTCCTGATTGACGCAGCTTTGGAGGCAGGAAAATATCTCTCTAAGAAGAGCTTCTTCAAATCGTTCCAGGTGGTAATAGAGTTTGGCTCAAGATATAACAGCCAATCCTTTGCAGCTCCCTGCAGTGAGAACGGGAAAGCTTTCAGCTTGATGCTATCCTCAGTTACTCCCTCTGATCTCAAGGTTGTGGAGCAGACAACCTGGAATTCCTTCAAATGCTTGTGTGGATCCTCACCTGCAAGACCACTAAACTTTGGCAACAAGTGAATGAAACCAGATTTTAATTCAAAAGGAGTATCAGCACCAGGATATGCAATACACAAGCCATTATAATATACAAAAGGAGTCACTACAAGAAAAATTCGTTTTAGCGAGGGCCAAAGGCCGTCACAAATCACAAAAATCCGTCGCAAAACACGTGTTTCTGACGGATTTGCGACGGCCACAAATCCGTCGCATATAGGGTCGTCATAAATCAACTGTTTCGACGGTTTTTTATAATTGATCGTCGCAAATTTTGCGGCGCCAGGTCGTCAAATTTGCGGCGGCCAGGTCGTCATAAATTTGCGGCGGCCAGGCCGTCTACAAATCAGCAAACATTAGCGACGGCGCGTGCCGTCGAAATCACCGAAAATTAGCGACGGCTTGGGCGCCGCAAATCACCATACATTAGCGGCGGCTAAGCCGTCGTAAATTACAATACATATTTTTTAAAATAAATAATTTAATTAATTAATTTTTTTATTAATTGATTATTTAAAATATGAATTATTATCTTTTTAATTAATCATTTCTCGCTCTTTCTGCAAAAGTGTCACCAAACTCTTCATCTTCCATTGTGTTCATTGCCAACTCTTTCATCATCTCTTCCAAGTCTGCCATCAAAGAACAAAGTTCACACTTTTTATTATTAGTGTGCAAGAAAATGAACACATAGTAAGAGAACCACTCCTCTCACAAACTACATAATCGGACCAGTTTCAATTCTAACAACAAAGAAAAACAAAACAACACAACATCAACTACGATAATTTAAAGCACAAAAAAAACAATAAAGTGCAAGTTGGTTTTGAATAATTTAAAAAGGAACAACACAACACAATTTAGACAATAATGTTAATAACAAATCTGTGGGGAAAAAATCACCAAGAAGAAAGGAGGAGGAGAAATGAGGATAAAGGAGGAGAGGTTACTCACGGTGGCGGCCGGACACAAAGGTCAACGGTGAGGGGACGTGCAATGGGAGCGGCGGTGGCCGGCCCACCACTGGTTGACGGAGGGAGAGATGGACGGTGGTGGCAAGGTCCACCGGTTCGCTCAGTGATAAAAAGGAGGAACGAATGGAGCAAATGGAAGATGAAGAGCTGTTGAGTTGATATATACGGCCTTTACCGACGGCTAGGCCGTCACAAAATCCCTGTTTTTATTAGCGACGGCCAAGGCCGTCACAAACATTAAAACCTTGGAAACCGGTCCTTCATTTAGCGACTGCCAGGACGTCGCAAAAAATCCCTTTTTCTTATTAGCGGCGGTAGAGGCCGTCACAAACGTTAAAACCTTGGAAATCGATCCTTCATTTAGCGACGGCTAGGCCGTCGCAAAATCCCTGTTCTTATTAGCGACGGTCAAGGCCGTCGCAAATCCACTAAATTTTGGCGCCAAAATTTTGGCTGAAAACCGTGCGGGTGTTTATGACGGATTTTCTGACGGATTTACTAAAGGCCGTCGCAAATATGGAAAAATTGAACCGCCAAATTTTTCGTCGGTTTAAGTGGTCGCAAACTCCAAGTTTACCGACGGCACTATGGCCGTCGCTAAAAGGCCGCCGCAAATCCTTGAATTTCTTGTAGTGAGTATCTCTTGCTATTTTTCTAATTCCAAGAGGTAATCTTTGTTCCTCATATCAATCATCTCTATGTTCTTCAATAATTTTTATGTTTCAAGGTCATGATCATTTTTTTCAATTCTCAGATCTAGAAAGTTTGAAAATATCTAGAAAATTATAAAAAAATCCTATGATCATGAAATCAATTTCTATGATCTTATTATCATCTCTATATTCAAGATCTAAGAGTATGCATCCAACAAAAATTTCCTTCCTAATTCTCTTGATGAGGCTGAAACCCCTATAATGTGGGTGGAGGAGATTTTGTTCATTTTCTTAGAAAGTAATCATTGATTTCAACTTACTATATCATATATGTGTTTAATCCAGGTTGTTGTATAAAAACAAAATCCTTAGTTCAACTTTCCTTCAATGGCCGAAGATGGAGTTTTTAAGGGATTGAAATATTTTGTTTCAATCTTTTGTATAGTCACTAATCCTATGTCTTAAGTGTTAAAGGATCATTAATCCAAGGACTTAATAATTTTAGAAATTTTTAGCCACAAAATCATCTCACGGTCGTGACCTATCTTTAGAGAGTAGGTGATTTTATTTGTTTGATTTTAATTGTTTGATTGTGGTTGTTGAAGGTTAAGTATATTGGTTGTACGTTGAATCGGGAAACCGGATTTGCGACAAAGTTATAATCGGAAGAAAAATATTCAAGAGGTAATGAGAGCTTACCTGAGGGATTTTTCCCGATAATTATATGTGTGCTTGGTCGCGCTGTCGCGCACGCGCCAAAAAGAACGAGCGATTTAAAAAAAATGTAGTTTAGGGAGACAACTCGGATGTCGTCTCACAAAGACTCTTGACTTGTTATTTACCACAAAAATCAGTTTTTTTTTGGGGGGGGGGGGGGGGGATTTGGTTTGAATTGCAAATGGAAAACAATGCAGAAACAGAACAATAAAACAGAGCAAGTTGAAAAGGTTATCAAATAGCTAAAGACGATTAATCTACTGTTCTCGAATTCCCAACTATCATCGGTTCATGTAATTCCAAGCCCTAAGCAGATTCTAATCCCCTCCCGGTTGTAGCAACAATTTACAAGCGAAATCACTACTACAGATATATGTTCCTATTCCCGAATTAAGCAAACGGGGTTAAGCCCTTCGTGAACTAAGCGAACACGAATTGTACACACGCGAATTAAGCAAACGCGATTAATTATAGGAACATAACATCACCGAAAATAAATCAACACAACACAATATACTCCTGAATTAAGCAAACAGAAATATATAGCATGGCATTGAAAAGGGAAAAGCATACAAAACAGGAATTACAAGAACCTCAAGTGTAGTGGAAAACAATTACAGTAGATTAATCTAGAAAATCAGTTCTCCATAGAAAAACGAAACACACAGAAAAATGTAAAAACAATGGAGAAGCAAAAGTTCTTTCTAATCTGCCCAGAAAGCCTTTTATAGTATTCAGAAACTGAGCCCACTCGCGAGGCGAACACTCGCTCGCGAGGCGAATATCATGAACAGTATGCAACGTTTGGTCTTCTCGCGGGGGGAAGTACTGCTCGCGTGGCGAGGAATGGAAGAGTCATGGCTTCTGGTCTTCAGTCTCGCGAGGCGAGACATGGATCCGCGAGGCGACACAGAACGGGTTGCATTTCTCTGGAACAGTCAGCCTTCAGGGTTGCGAGGCGAGGTGTTGTTCGCGGGGGCGAACCGAGAGAGGATGACATTTTTTTGCTCAGGCAGCTTTCAGGTTCGCGAGGCGAGAAGACTCTCGCGAGGCGAACTCCTCCAGACTTGAAATTTCCCTGATTCTTTATTCTCTTGACTTCTAACTTAACCTGAAAACAACAAAATAGCCATAAGTGCTTTATTTGACTTAAAACTGACTAAATTAACCTAAAACTACTTTAGAGACTCAAAACCTTGCTTGAGGACAATCTAATCTAATTTGGGTGAAAATGAGATATAATTAGCACAAAACCCTGGTCATACTAGCCATAAAACTAGATGAGCCAGAGGCTTATCAGTGCTTTAGTGTATGATTTGTAATATTTGGTTGAGATTCGTGGTGATTGTTTAATTCTGTGCTTAGCTGTTATTTTATTTGTGTTTGATTATCCACAGTTATGAGTTATAATATGTTTTAAATACATGATATGAACTGTATTATCTGCTATAGCATTGATGTGAAATACTTGATCATGTGGATTGTTGATTGATTCTGCCTGACAGTGGTCAGTGCTCATTTAAATAATCGGATAAAAGCTTTATGAAGAATATTCAATATTTAATTGAGAAATATTGGGATATAATATCATTTAAATATTTGATTTGATGAAAATGAGAAATAGTTGAAATACTATTATTTTAATAATTTAACGGCGTAAGAGTGTTTTATGAGCCACAGTGAGGACGTAACCGTGAAAATATTTTAGCGCTGCTAATTTTTACGTGTGAAATTCCAAAATATTATAAAAAGTTATTTTGAGAAAATAATCTTCAAAAATAACTTAATTTCTATCTTAGAAAATTATTCTAAGGGGAAAAGTCAAATTTCGACTTAGACGTTTTTAAAATGTTAAAAGACAGTGAATTCCAAAAATATTTATGGAAAGCATTCTTAAAAACAGCAGTAATCATTCACACATGGATTTAGTTTATGATCACCTCTTTTTCAAGAACTAGAGTTTCTCGAAAAAAGATTTTCAGAAGAAAATGAGTTTCTTAGTAATTTGATGATTTTATAAAGGAATTTATATTAGAAATGATTTTACGAAGATTTGAGGTTATTTTGGGAAAAGGAGTTTCCAAAAGAAAATGGATTTCAATATGATTTGACATTTTATAAAAGAGTTATAACAGAAAAGATTTTCTGTAAACGAGTTTTACTCAACGGTGCTATTCTTGGATGAGTTACGGAGGTTTTGGTTTCGAACTTGTATTTCACGGAACAAAATGTTCTATATGCATTTATTCGACAGACATGCCTACGAAGTTATTCAGGGTATCTTTATGATATTCAGGTCACGATGTATTTGTTATTCATGATATCTTGATGATATTCATGTCACGATGTATTTGTTAATCATGGTATCATGGTGATATTCATGTCTTACGTTGACCATTGTGCCTAATGGACAATGTGCCATGTAATGTTGACCATTGTGCCTTAATGGACGATGTGCCATTTGTTTTGTTGAACATAATGCCGGGAGTTTTGGACGATGTGCCATTTGTTTTGTTGACCATTGTGTCGGGAGTTCAGATAATGTGCCATTATGATGTTGACCATTGTACCAAGAGTTTGGACAATGTGCCATTATGATGTTGACCATTGTTTTTTTGTTGACAATGTGCCATTTAAGAGCTTGATCAGCTCATTTTACACGACGTCGAGATCTCCGGAGATTAGGTATAAAGATTAGATGTTGAACTGTGAAGTGTCATTAATCTTTTTATAAAGGACAATGATTGTTCGGGTATGAAACCCATTGGTAAATTACTTGTTATTTCTAAGAAGTTTATGTTGTATGACTATATATGCCTATATACTGTTTTGTGTGTCACTCCTGTATTTATCGTGCTTATATCCATATATTGGTGTCTCACCCTTACAATATATCATGTTTTACTCGTTATTGCTGCGGTACATTGGTATTGATAGTAAATGGTATAGAGGAAGTCTTAACTTTAATTGGGGTTACTAATCCCGATCCTTGCAGAGGTTGGTAATAGTGGTGAGAACTACAGAGTTCTCCCGTTAGATGTTTTATCGAGTGATCAGCTTAGGATTTTTCCTTGTGTTGTGTAATTTTGAGAAAATCGGTTTATGGGATTCTGAAACCCTCGGTATGGTTTGAAATTTCTCAGTACAAAAAAAATTTCAAGAAAACTTATATGTTGTGGTGACCTTATTTATGAATGAAACCAGTTTATGTATATCGTCAAGTATGATGTGATTTTACTTTTGTGATGTGTGTCACTTTGCTGAAGTATTCAGAAAGAAAATTTTTACATCCGGGTTTTCTGATTTAAAGTAAATTAATTTTTCAAAAGCAACCAGCAAATAACTTTTTAATTTATTTTCGCAAATAAGCTTTTAGCAAACACAAAAAAAAATTAAAATACAATACAAGACCAATTCAATCGAATGTTTTTTTCTTCTTGTTTATTAAGTGTAAATTAAAGAGAAGTTGACAAGCATGGAGAATAACCCATGTGATTTGTGTATTTATGTAAGGTTTTTCTCCACTAGATGGATCGATTAGTTGGGGTGGGGGACCTATACCTATAGAATCAGTCTTCATCCAGGTGGGCCAAACGCTTATCACGTTTATTGTTTTTTGGTTGGTCAAGTGGAAGAAACAATGAAGGAGAGAGGATAAGAACTTTTCGTTTCTTAGAAAATGAAAGAAACAACTAATACATATAGAGTAGCTTTCAATTGATATTTAAAAGTATATGCATGCAAGTGGTCTCCCCAAAATAATAATAGTAGCTAATGCATGCAAGTGGGATAAAACTTATGAAGCCAGCAAGAAATAACTTAGCTTACAATTAATCCTATATATTTATATATAATATATAAAAGATATAAACAAATTATTATGTATTTTTTACCTATAATAGTTTAATTTTTTATAAAAATAATTCATGACATAATATTAAATTTTCAATGACAAAATCGTCATAAATTCAATTATCAATATATCTTTATTCTTCGAAATAAAAAAACAAAAACAAACATTAGCATACCTTAAGAAATATGGCTTATGGCCGTATATATTTATAATGTCTCAAGATATCACTAGAATTCATTGTTCGATTTCAGTTCACAACAAATTAAAATGCATAAATTGAATTAGATTTAACGATTTTAGACTTGATTTAATAGTTTGGATTGTGGGTTTTGAGATTTTAACCCAAACACAATTAACCTAATTAAATGAGTTTGATTTTTATTAATAATTTTCGATATCTTTTTTGGTACAAAAGTTTTTCAGTATTAAACAACGGTACCTTGTTGTTTCACTCTCAAAACAATATCTAATTTTTAACCAATTCGATAAGTATTAAATTATTCAGTTTACAATGAAAAGAAAATTAGGGATAACTTAAATGGTTAGAGCTAAGGATTTAAGATATTGAAAATGTGAGAGGTCCAAGATTCAATCATTGACAAATAAGAAAAAATTTAACAACAAACATATTAACATTTAATTATAAAAAAAAGAATGAAAAGAAAATTGCACCCGAAATTTTACAGTTTCTACTATCATAACTGGGTTGCTAAAGCCCACAAACTAATAGGCTCGGCTACAAAATTCATCAAACCAACACTTTATTTTCTGTAAATTGTGAATTACTTTGAAGCATCATCGAGGACTCTATGAATGTCAAAATCAACCATTGATATTATTAATATAGAGATCTGATGGTACATTACATTTATTGACATGCCAACGGTAGCTAATAGCTAGCCTAAGAAAAAGTTCATTTTTTTTATCATGACTCGATTGCAAAGTATTCATTGATTCCGTCGATAATTAATTTTACCGTGGAATCTGACTGGTCACCTTTTATAAGATTTTCCCTTCGAATCACATTTTTTTCATCCATAAGACTCGAACTCGAAACCTTACTTAAATCCTATCACGAGCCTAGTTCAACTCGGACCAACGTAATATTGATAGATAATTAAAGCTCATTTAAAATGAGTTGCAAGATAATTAAAGTGAAAATATAATGATATATCTATTTTTAATTAATTAAAAATGAATTGAAATCTCAATACACTTTAATTTATATCAATATTAAATCACTTTTACTTGCTCATTTTAAAAATTCTAATCTGATAGCGAATAGCCTGCAGCAGTGGCATAGGCAAGAGGGAACATATGTTGATATCCATCTCATATCACGTGCTATAAATGGATCCAAAGTCTGAATTTGGTATCTCCAACTCCAACTGGCATGGTCACGCACAACTTGAGACTTTAAAGTTTTGAACAAATAAAAAGAAAATGTAGCGACGAAAAGGACTCTTGCAAATTGAGGTATACAAATAGATAATGAGGCTGCTTTTGGACTTTGGAAAAAAGGTATATATGTTATATAAGATTAAGAACTACGTACGATAATATTTTGCAACTTTTTTTCAATACAGTTATAATGTTTTATACTATTTAAAGACCTATAGACATGTACATTTTTTTTATTAAAAAGTAAAGTCGAGTTTTATAGAATAAAAGAAATTCTTCCATGGTCTTTTATATAAATTAAACTTCTCATGAATCACATGTGACCAATCAGGTCTCTGGTGATCATATTCATATGTGAGTGATAAAAGTGTTATATATAACTATTATGAAAGAAGGGAAAGGAAAGTGAGAATCAAATCGTTTATTTATATATTTTTTATTACCATGTTACATGTGCAAAATATTTATTAACTTCATCGATAACTAATTTTTGTCAGAGAACTTTGTTGGTCACATTTAATCGGGTCTCAAATCATTTATATTTACTTTGCTGAAAATTAACACAGTATTTAAAATTATTCATTAAACAAAGAATATTTAAAAACTATTTAAAAGTTTTTATCCAAAACTCAATAAAAAATACTACATGGTTAGTGTGTTTTTTTTTCGAAAATTTTATCCAAATAAGTTATTAATTAGTAGAGATTCTTAACTATATGAATAAACGAATTTTGTTTTTATTTTTTGTATACCTTTTTTGCTTCTCAAACAACTTTTTTTTGGTGTACCACTACTTTTAAATGTTGGTTTAGGCTTTTTTTTTCACTAAAAAAGCACTCCTTTAATGTATAACTACTTCTCAAACACTCCTTTTATTTTGGTGTACCACTACTTTTAGATTTTTTTTTTTTGTTACACTACTTTTAGATGTTTGGTTGACTGAGTTTTTACTTTTTACTAAAATACAGAAGATACAAAAAAGTTTTTTTTTAACAAAATAGTTAAAATATTGTGCTTTTATGAGAAATAATATTTTTCTATTTCTTTAAAAATTTAAAAAACTCTTGATTACATTAAAATAAGTAACTTTTTACAATTGTAATCAAACACCAAATAATTTCTGATTTACATAAAATATATAAAGTAAAATTTTATTTTAAAATATTTTAAATTTATTTTTTTAAGGTTAAACAAATCCGGCTAAAATCTTAACGGCTTCAACTCATTTCTGTTTAAATTTTCTAGCTTACTAATATACTCAGCCCAATAAAATACACATACACGTTTAATATACCATATTGTTGGAAAATTCTTCTATATATTTCGTAAATGTTTTTGAAGGAGAAATGCTTCAAATTCTGCTTCCTTTGCATCTGCACCGTCTGGAATCTGTCATGAGGCTGGATTTTAGAAAAAAATAAATTAATTTGGCTATTTATGACAATGACGTTTCTGTGTTATATTAATTAAATTGTTTGTGTGTTTTTTTTCATATGTTTGTTTCTATAATAAAAAAAATGATCTCATGGCTTACGATCTATCCTGCAAGTTGATCATTCATTTGAATAAAAATCCATGTAGTAGATTGTCTCACAAAATTTCTAAAGGAATAAGCAAGATACACTAATACACATTACTTTTAAGTCATGATGTGTATCTTATATCTATATGTAAATATTCTAATCCAAAAATCATGGAGGGCAAGTATTTCCATGTGTCAACTTTAGAATCACTATAAAATTTAAATTATTTTTGACAAATGACGAGACATTCCACGATAATAAATATTCTAATCCAAAAACCATAGAGGGCAAATATGGTCAACTTTAGAATCACTATAAAATTTAAATTATTTTGACAAATGACGAGACATTCCACAATAAATATTCTAGTCCAAAAACCATTGAGGACAAGTATTCCCACGTGTCAACTTCAGAATCACTATAAAATTTAAATTATTTTTGACAAATGGCGAGACATTCTACAATTAGAAAATACAACTAATATATATATATATATATATATATATATATATATATATGGGTAAATGTAAATTATAAAACATTTATTATTATCCCACTTGCATTGATTAGTTATTTACAATTTGCAATTCCAAATTGTGCTACACATTCTAATATAAATCAAATAAAATAGATATTTAAAATAATTCATAAAAGAATATTAAATTGCTACAAGTATTCGTATGATTTTTTGGGTAATATATTAATATAACATTGGTAAAGCAATTTCTTTTATTTAGTATTTATAGATGGACATGTTTTCAAAGTAATAAATATATATTACCTGGGTACATCACCCATTCATTTATAATCCAGTCATTCATTTATATAGTATAACTTACCCATGTTCTTCATTATCTTTTTTTATATTATTATTATAATTGTGTTGACCATTATGTATTTATCTTGCTGCAATAATACAATTATTTGTATGTTTTTGGGGTAAGATAATTATGCTACTTTATGTAACAAAAAAAGAAAGATAATTATGTTACTTTGGTAAAACAACTACTTCTACAATTATGTATTTATATTTCATTATTTGTAACGATATTTCCAAAAAGTTTTCTTTAACGAAGCTCTACATATTTCTATCAATCATTTTATATTTTCATCTTCACATACACATCTAGAATATATAGCACATATATACTCTTCTTTTTTGAGACTTTCTTTTCAAGCAACAACAAAGATTTAGTTATGTCTACACCTATTACTTTGGTTATCGGTCTTTCTCCATCCAAAGATGAATTGATGATCAAAGTTGGAGTTATACGACTTTGGAAGCAACCAAATTTCTTGTAACCACAATTTGGAGATAACGTGGGATTAGTGCTTTTGGATGAGAATGTAATGTCTATAACAATTGTTTAACATTTTTGTTTCCTATGTTTTTTTTTACAATTTTCATGAATGATATTAAGGTAGTCTGCAAATAAAGGGTCTCCTTTGTGTTTTATGTTGGCATTTTGTGCCTTTTTATCTTAGACTCCTTAATAACATCATCTTCTATATTATGAATAAAGTCATCTTTCTTTCTGTTGACATTGCTTTGGAAGTTTTTGTTCATTTATGATATACTTTGGAAGTTAACAAATTAACATAAATATAAATATATTTAAAAAGCACACGCCTAATACATCAAAAATCAATACCAAACTCACTTTCAATGAGTGTTACCGGTAGAGAATGCAATCTATTGATTTTATTCTGAAAACTTAATAAAGACGGTTTGAATCTTTAAAAAAAGTGCATAATTTTCATTCATTATCTTACCTCAAAAAAGAAGGCAAAACAAATTATTTTTTTGGAAGAAAAAAGAAGGTAAAACAGTTAAATCCAACATTTAAAGTTTTTTTCAAAGGAATTAAAGCATTTTTTAAACAGCGGTTCAAAGCTATTCATGTAATAATAATTAATTAAAATATTGTTATAAACGAATATTAAAATAAAAAATTAGAAAAATAGTATTTACCTATGAAAGTAAGGTATTGAAATATTTATAGAATATTACAAATTTTTTCAATGAGTAGACATTTATTAGCTAAAAATTATATCGATTTTGAGTAATTGTCGTAATATTCTCGAAATACTTACTCTTTTCTTCATGAATAATTGCTATTTACATTGCCATATGTATGACTTTCTATTTAAGGTTAATTGCCTTTTACACTACCTTTTGATTGATTGTTGAGTCATTTAAATCCCACTCAATCATACTATTAAATTTTGTTTACGGCGGTGATTCCTAAATGTGCAATTCATCAACCACACATATAACGAAAGTGTATAGTTATATCAAGAAGTTAATCGTGTGTGTGTTTTTTCAAAGCAATCGAACCATTTCAGAATATAGGTTTATTTCCAGTTTTCAAAAAAAAAAAAATTAATAACACCTTCGTAATCGTATGAATTAATCTTCAAAGGTTGATTATGTTTTTGATTGTTATAAATGAATTTTGAACAATTATATAATGAGTGTTATAGTTCCTAAATGTTTGCTTTCCCATATAACTCAAAAAAAACCATTCATTGCTACAAGTATTTGTATGCTTTTTCGGGTTAGATATTAATATAACTTTTGTAAAGAAAATCTTTTAGGGTTATTTTCTAATAACTATTTACTATGAATATTTATAGATAAACATGTTTTCAAGGCAATAATTATATATATCAAATTAACACAGTGATACAAATTCAAATAACCTGGGTACTTGACCCATTCATTTAATACCCAACCATTCATTTACATCATCAAATGTGCCCGTTTTTATCATTAAACTTTTTTTATAATTATTATAATTGTGCAAACCATTTTGCATTTATCTTGCTGCAGTAATATTATTTTTATCACTTTTCGGGTTCAGGTATGTTAATTATGCTACTTTGGTGAAGCAACTCTTTGTTACAATTATTTTTTAATATATATTTATATTTTGTTTGTTTTTTTTAAAAGCAATCTAACCATTTCAGATAATAGGTCTTTTTCCAGTTTTCAAAAAAAAAAACTTTTAATAACACCTTTGTAATCGTATGAATTAATCTTAAAAGGTTGATTATGTTTTTATTGTTATAAATGAATTATGAACAATTATATAACGAGTGTTATAGTTCCTAAATGTTTGCTTTCCCTTGATTATAACTGCTACAAGTATTTGTATGATTTTTCGGGTAAGATATTAATATAACTTTTGTAAAACAAATATTTTTCGGATTAAATAATTAATTACTATGAATGTTTATTGATAGACATCTTTTCAAGGCAATAATTATATATATCAAATTAACACAATGATACATATTCAAATAACCTGGATACTTGACTCATTCATTTAATACCCAACCATTCATTTACATCATCTAACGTATCATATCTATTATTATTGTTGATTGTCTAAAGTGATTACAATTGGATCTATTCTTCGTATCAAGCAAAAACTACTGATAAAGGTTAGTTGCGTAAAACTATTATTTTTCCAACAATCGTGTCTTCTACCCTTTTTATGTGTGTTTGTTATTATATCATGTTTAACATATAATTTGTAACTTCCAATATGATCTTAATGATTGAATGATTGAAAGTGTGATAGTAGTTGGAAAAGGAATAACACGTGGTTGTTATACTTTATTTTTTAAATTACATCCATAAGACTCCTTTTCTTGGGCTTATTAATACTAACAAAGTTTGAATTCTGTTGCTTTTCACAAATCTTTTAAAATTATTTCAATTTTTTTGCAGGATGCCAAGTTTGAAGCAAGCAGTGCTAGGATGAAGATTTAATTTTGTGAATTTTGTCGTTTTAATATTAAGTGTTTGTTTCCAAATGACAATGAAATTGAATTTTAATTAAGTAAAAAAATGAAATTGCATTTTAAATTGTAAAAAACGTATTTATATCAACTATTTGTTTCCATAAATTTATATGTTCTTGTGCGATGCACGGGCACTGACTAGTTTATATAGTAAACTTAATGAAAGGTGTAAAAAATGAGTAGACTGTTTTTTACGACAAAAAAAAAAGAGTAGACTTAGATATATTTAAGGCTTAATGGACATTTTGGTCATGTAATTATGGTCATCTTTGCATTGTATACTTCTAACTTTTGAAAATTTTCAAAACGTCCCTATTGTCAGTCAACTATGTTATCTGCTGATGTGGTAGAAGGAGTTGTCATATCAGCATGTCACATGTGCCACATGGATATTGCTATTTTGTTTTTAAAAAATGTTAAAAAATTAATGTTTTTGTGATATTTTATAATATTTTTGGCTTAATGAATTTTTTTTATTTCTGTAATTATCTTACTTCTGGTTTTCATCTCTTTCTCTTTCTTTTCTTCTCTGCATTGTGTACTTCTAACTTTTGAAATTTTGCAAAACGTCCCTACCGTCAGCCAACTCTCTTATCTACTGATGTGGCAGACGGAATTGCCATATCAGTAGGGGTGTTCATATTTACTGGTTTTTTGCTCTGGAGCCTTATGGACATATGTTTGCTTACTCTGCACCAATGACAGATCAATATGCACCACGTCTTCCTTGGCAATTTGTTTACAAGTCGTAACCAAATGTCCAATTGATTTACAATGAGAACGGAAAGAAGGAAGCTTCTCATATTCGACACTGTCAGAAAATGCAAAACCTTCACGCTCAACCATAATCTCCTTGAGCAACTTCCCTGTTAAATCAACATCCACTAAAACTCGAGCATAGTGACCATATGCCCTAGTACGGGTTGCTCCATCCAAACTTATTGGAGTGCCTAAACCGCCTGTAATTTCAAACAACAATTTTGAGTGTCAATATTCTCGCTGCAAGTCATGAATTTTAATTTATCATTGAGCAAGAGATTGTTTCTGCTTATTAGGAATAAAATCTGGAGACCACTGAAAAGGACGCAATAGCCGTGATTGAAGGTTCCAAGCCTCAATAGTCAAGATACTACGTAAATCCTTTTGAGAAGCAAAACTGATTTCATAAATTCATTTTCCTAATAGAATCATTCTTCATTGACCCAAAGGCTTATATAGTTTTGAAAGTTTGTCACGTAAGTCGGAGATCTATATAAGGATATCACCCTTCAACAACAACAGGCGAAATGAAGGTTGTTTTTGCAACATCCCAACCCCCTTTGATATTCACCCTTAGATATTTTTATAGAGACGGAGTTCCCTTCACTCACGACCGAGGAACCTGACTAACCGGGATGTCGAATGAACCATTCAAAGCCAAATCAAAAGATTTTCGACGTGGAAAAGGCGAGGAAGAAGGAGATCCTAGATTGAGGAACGTCCAAGGGCAGCCATGACAATCGTCACAATCCAAATCGCACAAAACATAATGAACCTATAAAAAACCGACCCTCCGACGACCAGCGACCCAAAACCAAAGAGCAAATTCATGATTGAGAAATTCGTTGCAGGGGCAGAGGGAGTCGTGCGCGAAATGAAGAACAAGCAGGGTGAAGAGATTTGCACACTCTGAACACCGCACAAGTTGCCTTAGACCCGACACCCCGAAGAGAAACCTCAGAGCATAAACGTTAACCACCGTTGCAGCCTGGCTAGATGAACAGATGCACGAGAGATCTCCGTGCACAATCGCGAGAAACAAGGGAGAGAACTGCAGTAGGGACAACTACAAAGAACGGTCGGAGCCGCACCGTGGCGAAAGAGGCTAGAGAGTCATGTGGTCATGGTGGCTAGGGTTAACCATAATTGTTCTCTTATTTTCCCGAGTTCCGTTCTATATCTTATCCTTAGCGATACTAAGATTACAAAAAAGCTATCTTGATATTCTCTTGTTATATACTTCACCTTTCTAATATTATATAATTTTTTAATTAACGTGATAAAGTAGCATTAGTAAGAACAAAATGTAAACATAAAATTATATCAACAAAAAAAATGTAAACATAAAAGACAGGAAATCGTCAATATCATCCCAATATCTTGATCCACAACTTGTAAAGTTGCAATATAAATAATAAAATAAATATAGATAAATATAAATAATCCTATGAGTATAAAACTAACTGAAAACCTGTCTTGTACCTCTGATCCCTCCATCAACTTCAGTTAACCTCTCTTTCTCTCTCTCACACAAAAAAACAAACCATTATTTCTCTCTCATAAAACCAAGCCATTCCAATTCACATTCAAAACACTCAAAAACTTCAAAATGCCAACAATTCCTTCAAACTCTTGTTTCCTCTTCCACAAGATCATGAACCACCACAACCACCACCCTCCTCCACTCCCCGACGCCGTGGCTCGCCACCACACCCATGCCGTGTCCCCCAACCAGTGCTGCTCCGCCGTCATCCAAGAGATCGCCGCCCCCGTCTCCCTCGTCTGGTCCGTCGTCCGCCGCTTCGACAACCCTCAGGCCTACAAGCACTTCGTCAAGAGCTGCCACGTCATCCTCGGCGACGGCGACGTCGGCACCCTCCGTGAAGTCCACGTCATCTCCGGCCTCCCCGCCGCCGTCAGCACCGAGCGCCTCGACCTCCTCGACGACGAGCGCCACGTCCTCAGCTTCAGCATGGTCGGCGGCGACCACCGCCTCGCTAATTACCGCTCCGTCACCACGCTCCACCCTTCATGCTCCTCCGGCACGGTGGTCGTGGAGTCCTACGTGGTGGACGTACCACCGGGAAACACCACCGAGGACACGCGCGTGTTCGTGGACACTATCCTTCTGTGCAACCTTCAATCGCTCGCGAGATTCGCCGAGAATTTGGCGAGAACGAAATCGCTTCAACGATAAGTTCAACTTGCGCTGTTCGTAACTTTTTATTTTATTTTTTTGAATTTATAATAATATTTATTTATATGTTAGTGATTATTGATCAAATTGCTTTATATATTTTCAATATTATTATTACTAGCTTTTGTGAGTTACAGAGATAGTTTAATTTGTTGCCTGACAGAAAAAGAGATTCTCTTCTACCAGTTTTGTCATTTGTGATCATTTCATTATCTTCGATGAGAAAGAAAAAATGAAACAACGATTTCTGTTAAGTTGTTGTAACCTTTGGTCTCATTGTAGTAATTTTCATACGCCCAATACAAATTGTAGTCATGTTTTATGTTTATGAAATCCGAACATTAGTTATTGCATAATTTATAAAGCATATATTTATTTTACAGAATAAAGCATATATATAAATTCATCTAAGTTTAAGTAAATATTGGCATTGGCGTTATATGTTATTATGATTATGATTATTATTACGATAAAGATGAACCAAGTGAAGACTTTTTCCCTTTTCTTTTTCTGTCTTTCAACGGTTTAGTTGTGAAACTAAAACTCAATCGGAAGTTTGGTTAGATTTTTTTTTTTAAAAGTATAATTTTAGAATTCGAACTCCTAAAAAAAGGGAGGCTTTTCCTTTTACATTCAAGACTAAGACTATGAGTATATTATATTATTTATATTAATGAATCTACTTTGTATTGATTATAAATCGATTATTAGTTATGTGTAACTTTGGTAGAGGTTATGTCAAGTGAATTACAAATACTTATGTTATTTGACCATCAAAATTTAGATATCATATATGATAAGCATATTTTTATCTCTATTCTTTACTTATCTTATATATATGTATTCTAAAAAAATCATAAAAACAAAGTGGTGTCTTTTGTTTTGATGTTCAAAATGTTTGATGCTCAAGTAACATAATTATTTCAGTTTCCGCATGAAATACGGAGAACCTTTTGAATTTGAACTTCGGGAAGTCAAGGCGAATGTGACGATGGCTGCGGTTGTGTTGTGATGCAACTTGCAGAATGGGTTGTCTTGTCTTGATGGTACCTTCACTTTCTGTTTAGTTTGCGTAAAATTATGTGTGGATCGTTTCGTCAAATCAAATTCAAATGTAGCTATTTTTTCGTCACAATTTTAACTACAAAACGATAGATTTTTTTTTTTAATACTTAAAAAGGTATTCATTCGTTTAAATGGGTAAAATATATAGAAAACAATACAAATTTAATATTATTAAAAATCGAAAAGGATGAATCTACGAATAAACTCACGGCACCCAGGTTAATAGCATAACACGACAAAATCAAAATGCCTATAAAAATAACAAAATCAAAGTCACCGGAATACTCATATCTCCGGATCTGTAACATTGACGTCCAATTCTTGATCAAATATGTGATGGACCGAAGCATATTTGCTAATTTGAACCAAATGAACACCGTACCAAGACGGGAAACCAAACAACGTCTTACCAAGACAACAACAATATTGTCGCACACAGACGAAGAAAAACACGAAAAAAATCAGATCTATGTAGAAAAGTCAATTATTTAGATAAAAGGGGAGAAAAAACGAAGTAAAGGGATGATTCCAGACAAAAATGACTCAAAGCCACCTCTTCTAGTTGTGGCACGCGACTATGCATAGAGAGAAGGGAGAGAGATTAGAGTTAGAGAGGATTACAAAACGATAGATAACAATCATCTAATCACTAATTAGAATCATGTTTAATAACAAATTAAAGCTAATGTATAATTGCATTCAATTAGATAGAGTAGAGAATGCTGTAAAAAAAAAAAAGACAGTAGAGAATAGCAAGTTATACATCAAATCAAATGTTTGAGTTAATAATATTCATCCCTTTAATAAAAAAAATCAAATGTTTGTTTTTTACACTAATTTTTTATATTCTTTTTTTATATATATATTTATTTATTATCATCAATCAAATTAATTTTGTTTTAGAAATAATAATGAAAAATGGTTAAGATCGTTTAGATATAAAAAATGTGATACGATAAAAAAAAAATTGAAATAAATATTTTGGTTTACGCAAACAGACAGAAAAAGACATGCAAGTTGCAGCATATAATAATACTATCATACTTTGATGTTGTGAAGACACTGGTTTTATTTAATGAGAGAGAGAGAGAGGTGAGATCAATCAAAATGAATCAATACGAAAGAAAAGAAATGTCCAGTATGCGGGTTGTTTGTTTGAATAATCACGTCGCCGTCGGTTTATGCAAGTTGGTGTGCAAGTGGGAAATCAATAAGTTAACATGATACATTACTCCTACACACGAGAGATAGAGAGAGAAGGAGATGCTCTTATTAATGATCCTCGTGTAATGCTGGTATGTGTGCACCCACCCTTTATTTTGTCCACTTTTGGTTTTTTTCTTTTCTTTTAGTTGAATTTTAAATCGGGTTTCTTCAAGCTTCGTTTACCATTCACGCCACCTTCTGCCTTTTCTCTCTCTAGTTTCGTAGAATTCTATAATACTCCATCACCAACGTTGAGTTTCGGTACTCCCTCTAACACCATCGTTTCTGTCCGGTTATCCGGTTTTTTGAGTTTAATTATTATATTCTTTTTTTCTTTCGATACTCACTCCAACACCATCACAAATTGATGAACCAGCCTCTCTATCCATTTCTGCTTGATATCCGCCACCGTGAAATGACATCAGATTAAGGTGGAGCATGGGCAGATCCACCGTGGCTGATGCTCCCACTGCAATTGCTTGTATTTTTATTTTTTTTTGAAGTTTTATGTATGAAAACTGAAAAGGATTAAATTCCATTTGTTGCTTTTGTAATAAATTTATAAACTTACAAGTTGTCACTCTCCAGAAAACACACCTTTTATTAATTCATTTGAAACTCCATTGATTTCATTTTTCTTCTATTAACCCCTTTTACTAGTAACAGGTACGATGATAATAGTAGAATTCAAAAAATTGTTCTTCAACTTTACTCATTTTTTTTGTAATTAATTCCTTTTGTAGCGACTTGTTTTCGTTCAATATTTGCGTTTTAAGATCTTTAGTTAATCCTTGTATCTTAGCAAAGCACATCGTCTGCTCCGACGGTTAGGGAAGGGAGAAGGGAAGCATATGTGAGACTGTGAGAGAGAGAGAAGAGGGAGAGAAATAAGATGGCTCATCTGGTTTTCAGTATTTGATCTTAGCCATTGATTATTTAAAATAATATATCAACAGTCTATGTTAAAGGAGGATCCATCCTCCAACTTCTAGAGTGAGTATTGAAGACAATGACATTTCTTGGTGCATGATGAGTGACTGATCTCATTAATACAACTTTTTGCTTATTAAAAAAAAAAGGCATCTCAACACCTTTTTTGAGATGGCTTGAATTTATTAATGGGTGGGCTTAGATTTACTCCATCCGGTCTAGAATATAACAAGTAAATTGATTTTTTTTGGTATAAGATATAAAAAATATGTATCAATTTTTACATATTTTAAATATTAATTTTTAATATTATCCTTATTAATTATTGTTTCTTATATTATGGATCGGAAGCTGTATATAATCCTCCATATTTTTCGGAACCGAAAATAAAGGAGAAATTGGGAGGTTTGTGAGGCAAGCTGAGGGTAGGTAGTTTCGTTATTTTCTTTGTAAGGTAATTTGATATGGGTTAGGGTAGAACAGGAGTGACTTTATTATTCATTGTTGAATAAGAAAATTCTCTAATTGGCTATGAATGTATATGGTCGTACTACATTAAATTTTTGTTCTAAAATTGACAACACTTTCGTTTCTTCTTCTTCTCATTTTTCTACACTTTCGTTTTTCTGGTCTACTAGCTGTCATATCAAACTCGTTTGATTAACTTTTTGTTCTAAAATTGACAACACAAAATGGCTAGCTGCAGCATGTGTTTCGACTTTCTTCGCTTCTTTTGGGTCACTGACTATCTTCATGCAGTATGGCAATTGGCAAAAAAAAAAAAAAAAAACACACACACACATATATATATATATATATATATTACAAAAAAAAAGTCTCAGTTTTGGGATTTTTCGATAATTGATAAATTTATTAATAGGTGTCATGCAAACTCTACCTACATTATAGGAATGCTTGATTCACAATTTTTTCCGATAATTGCAGTTTTGCGATTAATTCACAAAATTCACTCTTGATGGCCACTATTAGATGACTAATTTTGACACTATTTGTATTGGTGATAGACTTAATTCCATGGGTATAACCATTGTACGTATACGTACAGTCTATAACTAAATGTTTTATAGTGATAGGTTCAAAAATATTGGGTATAAATTATATATACCTACAAATGGATGGTTCTGTCACTATACATAAGGGTGGAAATAGGCCAGGTCAGGCCAGGCTTTGATTAAATAGGCGCAGCGCTTTTGAAAAATTAAAACCTGCTGACTACCTTCTACTGTCAAAGGCTTTTTTAGCTGCAGCTTTTTTTTTAAGCTTCTGACCTGTTAGCCTTTTTAAGGGCCTATCTAATTTTATTAAAAGATACCCTTTTCTCCCTCAAATTTCTCAGGATAAATGACTGCAAGAATCATAACTAAGCGCAAACGTTCACTAGCATCAGCAATATGTGCATGACGATTTTCAAGCCATATAGGATCATGATCCTCCAACAGAACTTCTTTTTTCTCGGGTTGGCCACCATTCTTTCCAGGAACCTCATGAACATATTTATTTCCTTCCATATTCAGTAAATCATGGCACATGGCATCATATGTCCATTCATGTATCACAGGAGCAATTTGATCAATAGTTCTATCAATGATGAGCAATTGGAACGTCTCGGTCTGAGGAAAATTAGGTACAATTTTTTTTTATATTTCATGAGACAGTCCCAGACACCAGCAGCAAGCTTCGTAGGAATAAGATCGCGGAAAGTAGTCATCGTGGTTGCATCTAGGGACTTAGCAAACCAACATTCTATAAAGTCCCACATCTCTTAAAGTATATATGTGGAGCAAACCAACATTCTATAAATAAAGAGCAAATTGCATCTCTTTAAATTATATAAATCATATTATATATATAATAAAAAATAATTTTATTTTTAATATTATTTATTTATTTATTTATTATTTATAAATAAGTACCTATCGGAGCCGTGAGGCTTTTTCTCAAGCTCAGCGACCTATTTATCTAAAAAGGCTTTTGAAAAAGCCTTTACCCGGCCTTTTTATTAAATAGGCCAGGCCAGGCCATAAACAGGCCAGGCCATAGGCCCCTGTCGGGCGGCCTGGCCTACTTCCACCCCTAACTATACAATTTAGTGATAGTTCCACAACCATAGGTATAACAAATTATTTACAACACAGCCAAATGTCCATCACTATAGATTTTTGGGGCTATACCAACAATTTATTGCCTTTTATGTATAGTTTTTTCATAACTAAATGGTTTATTCCTTGTAGTGTCTTCATGTAGTTTCTATATAAAATATAAATCTTCTTATATTTTGTCTAGGTGAATTTGTATCCATAAAACCTTGTTTTCCAGTCTGAAGTCCTTTATATCAAACTCTTAGCCAATTGTGTCTTTAATTCTTTTACTCGATTTTTGTTGAGACTTACCACCAACATGCTGTTTAGATGCAATGATAGCTTTTTTACTGCCAAGAACATTATTAGTAGTGAGATCCCACAAACAATATCCCTCAATGACAATGTTATGATCAAATTAAATGCCTCTATTTGGAAAATACTCCTCTAAAGTGAGTCTATTTTTAAATTGACGAAGTAAGGATATACATATTATAATGATATGCCGTTATCATATTAATATTTACCTATAAAAAAATGATATCTCTATTCTTAGATCATTTAACGAGTTGAGATCTCTATATACTTTATTAAATTATTGATAAATATACTCTTATTTCCTTTATGGGAAATGACACTCGTTAACGAACCAATAAAAGAAAGTTTACATAGAGAATTTGTGTATTTAATATTTGAAAATGTAAAATGCTTGGTTTTCCAATGAAAACTTGCTTTTCTTGGTTCCTTAAAGAGTACCTTAAGGGCACTCATTAGCATGACCCTTCCTTTGTTTATAATAAAGACTTTTGGCGGTGTGAATTCACAAAGTCACAAACTACATTAATTTGCGGCTTTCTGCATGACATCGTTAATTTTATTTTTTTTATGAACAAAACATATATAGATCTGGCTTTTTTACGGGAGTAGTGCAATTCGTTTTGACAATTACGTGTATGGTGTGGTTTTTAAAATATTTACGCTATTAGGGTAAGTCGTAACTCACAGTTACGAAACCAAATATAAAGTCGCATCCCTCACTTACGACTCATTTTTGTATTCGTAAAGTAAGAAAAAAAATAAGGATTCGATACATCACATACGACTTATGTTATTTATTAATTTTTTTATTACAAATCGTGTCTAGCAAATACAACTTTGTTATTTTAATATATTTTTTTTAAAAAATTGTCTAGCAAGTCGTAACCATGAAATACGACTTCGTTATTTTATTTTAATTTAAAACAAGTCGTATCCATGAATCACGACTTCGGTATTTATTTATTTTTTTAAACAAAATAAATGGCCAAGTCGTAAGTAACTAATACGAGTTGCTCTAAACCCTTACTATACACGACTTTACTACTATAAAACCCCTCCACAGCTACATATTCGATTGAGTTTGAGAAGGTGTGAAGATACAAAGCAGCAACACCAACTCTCTTTATGTTATTACCTTCAGTAAATTAGTGATATATATAAAAGGTCAGGCGTTGTGGTTTTTTGTTAATTAAATTACTTATTATGATTTGTTGTATATAATAGATAGTTAATAATCTTTTTTTTTAATTCTTTGTAGATGTTTAATCTTTCCGGCACCTCATGGATGTCTGATGATCCAATAGTTAGGGATGACGTTAGTGAGTTCAGTGAAGAGGAAGAAGATCATGAGATGCACAATGATGGTGGTAGAGGAAGTGCTAATGGTGTTGGACAATCCAGTATGGGAATACATGTTACATCATCACCATTTTTTACTAACTTTAATAGTCAAGCAACTGAAGATCCTAAATTTTCGGATGGCTGTGCACATAAACACTACAACAAAAAAGGCTTTAGATAGCATTTCCGTATGCCTTTTAATAGCGCTTTTAAGCGCTATCTATGCCACTGCTATTAAAAGTAGTTAGTAAAGATAGCATTTAAGAATCACTATTAAAAGATGACCTTAGATAGCGTTTCCGCATATTATCAAACGCTATCTTTAGTGTGTGTTTTCTGGCATCATTGAAAGGTCATCTGTGACTTTAGATAGCGTTTGTTTATGTAAACGCTATCTAAAAGCATGCCTTTAGATAGCGTTTTTTACCAAATGCTATCTAAAACCTGCCTTTAGATAGTGTTTGCTTAAGTAAACGCTATCTAAAAGCATGCCTTTAGATAACGTTTTTTATCAAATGCTATCTAAAAGATGCCTTTAGATAGCGTTTACAATACAAACACTATCTATTCCCTTATTTTATTTTTTTAGTTTACCTATTTCTTAACTTTACCTCCATCATGCATGTTCATAAAAAACAGAAGGTTTACACAAATAACTGAAACACAATCCAAATTATAGGTAGCAAACAAAATCCAGACACTTAAGTTACTTGTACCAAACCATACATAACACAATACAAAGTTTAGACCATATATAACAAGTGTAATCAAATAAACTTTTCAACAACATAGCGAGACCAATCTTCCTTGACTTCAGATAGTTGAGCAGTGGAGTATATGAAGCATTTGAAGTCAGGGAAGTACTACGACATAAAAATTAAATAGATTAAGTTACAATTGCTAAAACATTTGAACAGTCACATTTAAAAGCTAAATAAACAACAAGCATTGAAACTATATACCGCCATTGGTATTTTAACTTGGTTCTTTAAGATAATTTCCTTCATGAAACGCATGACATAATACCCACAATCTGTATTGTTGGGTTGTCTTGGGCATTATAAAAAATTAAATAGTAAATCAATATAGTTTTTTTTAACTAATTGCTCATTAATTTTTTGCAAATATACCTCTATCCGAATCCATTTAATGTTGGTTGCTTTTAAACGAGGCACCTTAGCTCCGCTACGTGCATGATAAACTTGCAAAGCACTAATCACAAAATCAAACAGACTTCATTAAGAAACATATTTTCAATCATCACAAACACACGCATGGATTTTCCAACAAAAATTCTCAATGGTAACATCTAAATACAAAATGAAGGTTCCGGTTGCCTTTTTTTATATTGAACCACAACAGCCATAACCCAGTATATGCCAATTCAACACAGTTATTCTAATATCAAAAATCAAAAGCACATTAGGACCATGACAACTTGCAACATGTATCTACCATGGAAGCCATTCGACAGAATCATAGAAAATCAGAAAAATAAAAGCATGCTTACTTATTGAACAAATTCTTTAATTCTGGGCGATTCCTAGGATCAACATGCAAGGAATCCAAACAATCTCTTCAACAGTATTTATCGCTAACAGCACCCAATGATTCCTACAAAAATGTTGAGATAACAAATCCTAAGCACCTCAACTTTTATATAATTCATTATTGTGAATTAAGTCCTATAGGATAAGTGACTCACCCAACATTGCACGGTGCTAGAAACAAGGGCTGATATTCTCTCTCTGTAATTGCAAAGCGATCATCTATATACTTTGTCTGTGAATCCCCCCCGAAGAAGCCATATGTATCTGTTTGGTGTGGGGACAAGAACAGAAACCTCCTCGTTTTTTCCTTTGGAAGCAAAAATTCTTCATACAAATACCTTCAATTAAAATATAAAAATGGATTACACCAATGACATCAATATTTAAATGGAAAGACTAAAAAAATATTGTACACTTTAAGCCTGATTTAGTACTTGATATATACGGAAATAACGGAGGCAGATACCCATTCATGATTTACAATTTCTCTGATATTTTTAGCATTAATTCTATCAATGATATGATCACCAAAAATATTTTGTTCTATCTCTATGTCCAATGGGTCATCATTTTTCATATTCTTTCATTCATGTATTTTAAGAAAATTGAAATATTCCAGAGAAATGTTATTTGAACCAGCTGTAGGAGGGTTGGCCTCAGATTTGCCTCCTTTCTTTACCGGGGTTGTAATTGACTCCTTTGTATGTTCAGACACTCTGCCCTTGCCTTTAGATTTTGCAGGTGCCTGGAAATTTTGCATTTCAATATGCCAGTTAGTGATCAACTAATGTAATAAATATACGCCGTATATGACAAGGTGGAAAAATCCAATTACATACCATATTAATTACAACCACAAGATCAATTGGCCATGCCACATAAGTACCTATTGCATCTCTTATTGTCATTACATCTGCATCATCAATAGGTACCGGCAATGGCGCATCCCTCTCAATTGCAACATCAACTCCAACTTTCACATGGTTAAGGGGTAGTGGTCCGGTGTGCAGTGTAACACCCGACTCATTATATACCTTACCCATACCAACCATACGATGGGTTGGGGTTGATAAATATAGATGACATGAGTTGACGCCCTAAACCAATGATAGATGAATAAGCTGTGAATTAAGGCATCCAATTGAATGTATTTAACTGTGAATGCAATACTAGTAAAAAAAAAGCATGCATTACCTCTGGAAGCTTGATGGCAGATACTAGAGTGCAACTATCTTTGATGCTTGGGGCTGTGAAATTCGCCTGCCTCTCCTCATCCTCCTTTTTTTCAGCTTATCTTCCAAATTGTTCAATCTTTTGGAGAGTTGAGCCACCAATGTCTCCCACCTTTTCGTTTGACATTTATGTTTTGTACGACCTTCGGGTGCGAAGTAGTCTCTTTGAGAGACACCAAAACCCACACCCTTAACACGACCAGGGTTCTCTGGCACACCTAAGGCTTTAGCAAGAATATCTTGGCGACCATAATCTTGTATAGAAACCAGTCCATCCATATAAAATATATATCAAATCTCTACCCAAATTACTTAGCAGTAGACAATGCAAATCTGTTACTTTTCTACCTTCAAATTAACAAGGGGATCCATTCAAAAGGCAACAATTCGAAGAGCTACCAAATGATATGCAATTAGAAACAGAACACACATACACAAAGAATTATATGCAACAACGTAGCTCAATGGAATGCAATAAATTCAACCATAATATCTATTGAAAATGTTTTAACTACTGTGCTAGATATAAAAATATTCATGAGTTGCTAATTGACAATAAACTATATTATTAGTCTGTAAGGATTACACCATGACCTTAAATAAAAACTAGTAACTCCTTTAACCAACAATATATCCTTGTATCACCAAAATGGCAGAATTCAAAATCAAAATGATGAATGAATTTGAAATGTCTGATCTGGGAAAGTTATCCTATTTCCTGGGAATGGAGTTTGTGGCAACAAATCAAGGAGTCTTCATGCATCACATCAAAAGAACTATGCTAAAGATATCCTAAATGGATTCAAAATGCTACATTACAATCCTGCTGACACACCAGCAGAAGTTGGTGCAAATTTGAGGAAAGAAGGTGATGAGCAGCTGGTAGATGCTACACTGTACAAACATATTGTAGGCTCATTGAGGTACTTATGCAACACTAGGCCTAATATTGCCTATAGTAAGAACGGTTCTAAAATATGTAATTTCAACTAACTATAATTACTCACCAATATCAATGTCCCTTAATTGGTGTCCCTTGTAATCTAGCTTGGAACCTTAGAACCTAATAAATAAAATAGTTATGGCATACTTTCATTTAATAGAAAAAGAATTAATCAATACATTCGTAGAGATGTATCTACAAGTTCATAAACTGAGTACTTATTTTCTGTCCCTCTGTCACTTGTAGATATAAGAATCATATTTGAATCACTGTAACAAGCATGAACCCATGCCACAGTTTAGGAGATTAAAGAATTACGGTCAAAAAATAATTGATTTCAATATAATTATATAATCTAACTCAAATGAAGTCAGCCAGCTGGTTTTACCTCCAAGTCTCTAAGAAGGTCTTCCTTGGTTTGTGAGGCAGATATGCAGATTCCCTGTAAAAGAGTGTAAAGCATGATTGGCTCTACTTGAAAATCATTATTTTCAAGAAATTCAAAACCCATCTTCAGCTCATCTCATTTCAAGAAATTCAAAATCATTATTTGTTTCCATGCAGCCATTTAAAGATATGATAGAATGAATGAGAATGGATCTTAGGAAGTCGAGATACAAAAACTTTGATGAACTATATCTCTACTGTTACTATGTTGCTGGGACAATTGCTTTGATGAGTGTTCCAATCATGGGCATTTCACCGCATTCACAGGCCACAACAGAGAGTGTGTACAATGTTGTCTTGGCCCTAGGAATTGCAAATCAGTTAACCAACATACTCAGAGATGTTGGAGAGGAGTAAGTCTGGAATTGTTTATGTTTCTTTATATGAGAAAAGTACTTGTAGACTCTGAATTTTACTTCTCCATTATTGCCGTTGTGGTGTTGTCATGTAAGTTAATTTCTATCATAAAAATACCGATAAATTGATTCCAGATCATGAGGTGCCTATCACCTCATCAAGAGTCAAGACCTAAGATTGTATCGTCTCACCAAAAAAAGAAAGAAGCATGAGATGTACATAAAATGCCATACTTAATCATTAAACTATTAAACTGCAAGTTCAAAGAATCTTTTATGGTACCTAGTTTGTCTCGACTTGTCAAAACTTTTAGGTGTGTTTCATTTATTGTTAATATATGTTGACAACCATTCATGCTACATCTGGTTTGGGTTTCACAACTTACATAAGGTTCCTGATGAGTCACCGGCAAGTGTACCGGCTCGTCGCAAGTAATAAAAGAAACACGGTAAGAATTTACCGAGGTCGAACACAAGGATTGGGCTACCAATTCAACTAATTCGTGGGAAATCCAATACGTTTGGTCAAGAGAGGAAAGTGGTTGAGAGAGAGAGATTAAGATCGCAATTCAAGTAACAAATCAATTAAAGCTAAGGTATTAAAATCTGAATTTAAAATATCTAGGGTCTCAAATCCACCTACCCAATCATGCATAGTACCCAAGTGATGATGAATTCCTCCCTAAGTTCAATTACAATGTCAAACGGGACCCCCAAATTCTCCTAAATCCACTGTCGTGCTTATTAGGACGTATTCAATGATTGGATTAATTACTTACTAGGTCTCATAATCCTAATCATCAAACTCTATTAATTCTTGTTCCCTATAAGGTTGCACCGATCTCCTACTCACTGTCGTGCAATATTCGATCGATGATCCCAATTCAAGTTCTAAAACGCGAATCGCCGATCAGCCTCAACACGTTTAACTAGTTAATCACGTATGCATATGATCAACACAATCAAATCAGAATTGGAAAACAGTAATTGAGAAAAGGGGAGAAAAACATACATCACATGAACACTATACCGCTATGGGTGGCTTCATTGATTCCCTAGACGAGGGGATTAGTTCCTCACGCCCGTGACGACTCACAAACAATCCGACATAATCACCATAGTAAACTAAGAAAAAGAAAAGAGAGACGCAGATCCAGAGTAACAAGAACTCGTAACAAAACTGATCTAAACAGTGACTAAAAAAACTAGGATTTGCGGCCGCCCGAGCTCCCCCCGAAAAAACTCTGATCTGAAACAGCAATATATAGAGTTCTGATTCTACGCTCGCTCGCTCGGCGAACGGTCTCTCGCGAGGCGAATATTAAAATTGGCGCGCATCCAATTTGGACTTTCGCGAGGCGAACATCCTTTCGCGGGGCGAATTTCAGTTTTGGCTCCATCCTGAGTTTGAATGATCGCGAGGCGAACTGTGATTGGCGAGGCGAACCCGAAAGGATGACTTCCCCGGCACAGTCAGGGCTTCAGGTTCCCGAGGCGAGATGGTTACTCGCGAGGCGAGACAGAATTGATGACTGTTGCTGCTCAGCTGGTCTTCAGGGTCGCGAGGCGAGAATACTTTCGCGAGGCGAGTATCTTCAGAATGGAAATTTCCACTGTTTCTTGACTTTCCTTGACTCTCGGAGCTTTACTTCTAACCTGAAACAATAAAAAGAAACAAAAAGCGTAATTCTATTCAAAATAGACTGAATACTACTAAAATTGCCTAGAACGAGTCAAAGTCTACTTAGGAACAAAACAAAGCCAAATTTGGGCGAAAACGAGATTGAACTCTAATAATTTGCACAAAAACCACAGTCTATCTAGTTATAAAACTAGATAAGCCAGAGGCTTATCAAAACACCCCAAACGTAAACCTTGCTTGTCCCCAAGCAAGTTAAAACTCAAAAAGGACTCAAGACTTGGCAAGCTTAAGGGATTCAATCGATTTCGCATAAATTTCATGCAATCTTAACAAAACAGTTTTTCTCCAATGATTTCCCCCTTTGCATCAATGTAATCCCCACATTCATTTACCTTAAACAATTGAGAACTTCATCATTCATGCAATCGTTAATCTAAGTTGAAGATCAGAGTCACACACAAAAGGAAGATCACCAATTTCAAACAATTGCCTTCCTCACAAGGGTATGTAAAATTTCACTCATTCGCTCAAATTCGTCTAGGCGATCAACTTTTCACTCAATTTCACATATCAAGAGCACTTCCCATGAATTTGATTTTCATCTAAAAAATGTTTCCCATGAAAACATGCATGCAACATCAGAAGGTCTTATAAAGGTTGTAATAGGGCCTGGCTGAGGGCAGGATATTCAAGGATACTAGGCTTAAGTCCCTAGGAATTAAGAGAGCATGAGCATTTGACACATATTCCACTCAAATTCCTTTTTTCCATTTTTTTTTGCCTCGGGTGACTACAGCCTTTTCCTTGCTATTTTTTTTCTGCTTTGCCCCTTTTCTTTTGGCAATATTTTTTTTTTGCCTTGGGTTTCAACCTTTATTTTTCTTTTTCTCAACTCAAAATGACATATCACCTTGTAGCCACCCCAAACTTAGTTTCTCACAACCCTTCTCTTGCTACGCTTCCATGCTCTCCTAATCCTAAGATCGGGTTAACACGATTTTTCAGATTTTGGCTTATAATATAGGGTCATCAAGAAACAATAGGCTAATTAGGCTCAATGTGGTTAACTAGGGAACATGCATTAGGGATGGTTCTTTTTAGGCCAAGTAGTTATTCAAAGAAAATTGCCTAAATCATTTGATGCAACACATAAACATGCAAACCATGAAGAGATTCAAGCAAATCCGGGAAAGTGCAACTTAACAGTGATTCACACAATCAAAAACAAAGTTGGAGGCTCAAATCCTCACCTGGACATTTTGCAATTTGTTTGACCGAGATACAATTCCCATTGTGCGCACCCCCTCACCCCAAACTTATCATAAATCAAGTAATCACAATAAAATTCTCAAAGTTCCGTTTTCAATTTTTCACATGGGGATCAATTTTATATTTTCAGAACCTAGGGGGAAATCATCAATGGTCAAAATAATTCATGCAATCAATCTATGCTCAATTTAATTAAAATCCAACAAGCTTGCCGACACATATTCATACACATACTCTTGATCTTCTCAAATTATTCAAGAGTGACAAACAAAAAACAAAAAAAAACAAAAAACAAAACAAAAGTGAGGAGAGGAGAGGGTGCTCCCTGATCAACTTTCCATGGTTGCCTTCTCATCCAATTGGTCTCACGGGCTCCCTTCTGTTGCATAGCATCCTGGAAGAACTCCTGCAAATTAAAACCTTAAGTGCAGATTCGCGTGGCGAGAGACCACTCGCGAGGCGAATCTGGAAAATTGTTATTCACACTTTCCAGAATAGCGAGGCGAGTAGTATCTCGCGAGGCGAATCTGGAATTCCAACAGATGATGATGCCCAGAATCACGAGGCTAAAGTAGACCTCGCGACGCGAGACAGAAACGTGAGTAAGCCTCTGAGGTTTAGGGCTTCTGTCTCGCGCGGCCATAGTGGATTCGCGTGGAGAATCAAGTTTTATTTTTTTAATAATATAAATGAAAATATCAGAAACTAAGAATAAAGGATACCTAACTTGGGTTGCCTCCCAATAAGCGCTTTTTTAACGTCACTAGCTTGACTTATTAAAAAGCATCCACCTGGATCCCATAGCCTGTGGCACAAGGGCCAAGAGACGCTCATCATGTGAGATCCCCCACCCGGATCCCATGGTTTGTGAAGTGGCCCTTGCAGAAGTAATACGACTCTATCCATACTTCCATCTAGCCTGAGTGTGAAAACTCCCTTGACCTCTATAATTATGAACTCACTTCCTCTCGGGTCAAATGGTGTTTTCTCGAGGAAGTGTGCCAGACAAGTGGGAGGGTCTAACTTACCAATGTCCACACATGCATGTAAGCCAACATAGTTATCTAATGCAATAATTTCAGGTTGCTTGGCAAGCATGGTGAAATCCTCTACCACTTTATCTGCATTTTGATCTCTACCCCCTTGCTCCGGTGCCTTGTCCCTTGCCAATTGCTCTTCCTCAACATGTGGTTGTTCCGGGGCCTTGTCACTTGTCAACTCCTCTTCCTCAGGTTGCTCTTCCTCAACATGTGGTAGTTCTTCCTCAACTTCCTGAGAACTAGTTGCATCCCAGTCAGATCCCAACACCCTACCGTTTCTAGTTGTTATGGCTTCGCATTGGTTCTTAGGGTTGTTCTCGGTATCTCCTGGGAGAGTGCCTGGGAGATGCTCATTTAGTTGCTCTACAAGCTGACCCAACTTCTCTACTGCCGCATTCGCCTTCTCAATTGCCGCATTTGTCCTCTCAAGAGCCAACTCCCAAGGTTGTCTTCCACCATCCTGTTGAGGTTGTTGTCGCCAATTCTGTTGAGGTTGTGGTTGCCAAGCTAGACCATCGCCAGTACTACTCCAAACGAAACCCGGATGGTCTCCCCTCGTATAATCCCAATACTGATTCTGACTCTGATAGTTGTCCTGGGGCACGCTGTCATAGAAATTATGGCATGAGTCCACATATTCTTGCGAGAAGTAGAACGGACAGCTCCAAGTGTAATGGTCTCCATTACAATATTCGCAACCCGGAAGCATTCCCTCGTGTACCTCGCATACAAAACAAGGCAAGACCAAGTGGAATCAAAGAAGTAGAGAGAGATAATAGTAAATAAAAATAAAAATAAAAATAAAAATAAAAATAAAAATAACTTAACCAAATAATCAAACTTCCCTAAAATTAGGAAAATTGGTTGTGCCAATCCCCGGCAACGGTGCCAAAAACTTGATGAGTCACCGGCAAGTGTACCGGGTCGTCGCAAGTAATAAAAGAAACACGGTAAGAATTTACCGAGGTCGAACACAAGGATTGGGCTACCAATTCAACTAATTCGCGGGAAATCCGATACGTTTGGTCAAGAGAGGAAAGTGGTTGAGAGAGAGAGATTAAGATCGCAATTCAAGTAACAAATCAATTAAAGCTAAGGTATTAAAATCTGAATTTAAAATATCTAGGGTCTCAAATCCACCTACCCAATCATGCATAGTACCCAAGTGATGATGAATTCCTCCCTAAGTTCAATTACAATGTCAACCGGGACCCCCAAATTCTCCTAAATCCACTGTCGTGCTCATTAGGACGTATTCAATGATTGGATTAATTACTTACTAGGTCTCATAATCCTAATCATCAAACTCTATTAATTCTTGTTCCCTATAAGGTTGCACCGATCTCCTACTCACTCTCGTGCAATATTCGATCGATGATCCTAATTCAAGTTCTAAAACGCGAATCGCCGATCAGCCTCAACACGTTTAACTAGTTAATCACGCATGCATATGATCAACACAATCAAATCAGAATCGGAAAACATTAATTGAGAAAAGGGGAGAAAAACATACATCACATGAACACTATACCGCCATGGGTGGCTTCATTGATTCCCTAGACGAGGGGATTAGTTCCTCATGCCCGTGACGACACACAAAAAATCCGACATAATCCCCATAGTAAACTAAGAAAAAGAAAAGGGAGACGCAGCTCCAGAGTAACAATAACTCGTAACAAAACTGATCAAAACAGTGACTAAAAAAACGAGGATTCGCGGCCGCCCGAGCTCCCCCCCGAAAAAACTCTGATTTGAAACAACAATATATAGAGTTTTGATTCTGTGCTCGCTCGCGAGGCGAACGGTCTCTCGCGAGGCGAATATTAAAATTGACGCGCATCCAATATGGACTTTTGCTGCTCAGCTGGTCTTCAGGGTCGCGAGGCGAGAATACTTTCGCGAGGCGAGTATCTTCAGAATGGAAATTTCCACTGTTTCTTGACTTTCCTTGACTCTCGGAGCTTCACTTCTAACCTGAAACAATAAAAAGAAACAAAAAGCGTAATTCTATTCAAAATAGACTGAATACTACTAAAATTGCCTAGAACGAGTCAAAGTCTACTTAGGAACAAAACAAAGTCAAATTTGGGCGAAAATGAGATTGAACTCTAATAATTTGCACAAAAACCACAGTCTATCTAGTTATAAAACTAGATAAGCCAGAGGCTTATCAGTTCCACATTGTTTGCTGGGATTTCCTGACTATGCATAATGTCTCGCCTGAATGGCTAGAGAAAGGAAAACACAAGGAGCAAAAGAATGAAAAAAGAATAATGGAGTTGATATTGGAATTTGCTTTAAGGATATATGTAAATAGTCCAGTAAAGTACTGGGTTTTTTTTCACTCTAATCTAATGGACTGAAAATTATCATGGTTTTTCCTATGTTAATAATTTCAAGAATGATCCTGCATTTCATTTTGGCTCCACCTTTCTTATCACTTGTACAAATTTCAACAGTGCCAGCAGAGGAAGAGTGTATCTATCACAGTTGATCAAACTGCTGAACCTTCAAGTGATGATGCAGAACATGGATCTGCACAAGAACAACAGAAAAATATCATAAACAGAATTGGTGCAGATCATGAAACTGCACAGGAACAACAGGGACCGATTACAAACAGTGAGCCTCAAAACCAGCCAAGGCACAGTGAAAGGACCAGACAACGGAGCTTCCCTTTTGGATGCCGCCGGCAAAATTCTAGAGTCAAAAGCGTTTCAGCTAATACTGCTGGCACTGGGTTTTTCTTTCTTTCTACTATTAAGAATACATCCATTGCCGCTTGATCTATCATGTCTAGCGCTGATGGAAATAGAACCAACCCATATATTGTTAGTGCCAATACCCTCTCAAAGGTTTCCCAATCTCGCCGGTCCATTAATTTCTTCAAATGGTTTTCCAAAATAGTTCGGGTCAACCCTCGCGAGTTTGAGTTCCCGGTCAACTTCACATCATTTTCAGGAAGCCCTAGTAACCCTGCTATGCTTGTAGTGGTCAAGTACTGTGATGAGTGTGATTACTTCTCATATTTCATTGTAATTTTGCATGCATATTTTCATATAGTTTAGGCATATTTAATTTGATTTTTGTTAGTTTTTACCTTGGAACGGGTAAGGCGGTTTTGTGGTGTTGTTTTGCATAAATTAAGGATTAAATGCTCAAGATCAACCATGATAGGGCTTGGATGAAGATGGGGCTTTAAAAGTGAAGAAAATGAGCCAAACAGAGCCCATCACGGCCTAGCCGTGATGACCATCACGGCCATTATCAAAGAAAACTGAAAAGAAAGAAGGCAAAAGTCAGAACTGGTCACGGCCTGCCCGTGATGCCCATCACGGCCGTGACATGTCAGCTGAACCAGACCCTCAACAGGCAGAATTGATCACGGCCTAGCCGTGATGAGCATCACGGCCGTGACAGACCAATCACTGAAGAATCGCCTAAGGCAGAAGCCGTCACGGCCTGGCCGTGATGGCCATCACGTCCGTACGCGCATTACTTGGATCTGAAGCAACTGATTTGGATCAGAATTTGTGTTAGATTGGGATTCAAACTTCCCAAATCTATAAATAAGGCATCTAGGCAGAGATGAAAAAAGGACTTTTGGGCTGCTACTCTTAGGCTATAATTTAGGATCTCTCTCTTCTTCTTCCTCATCTCTTCTCTTATTTTTATTTTCATGTTGTTGTTAACCAAGCTTGTCATCACCATGACAAGGCTTGAGAAGTAGCTTAATTTCTAGGGATTGGGGCTATGCCCAAGGTTTGTTTATGGTAATGAATTGATGTTTTATCTTTGTTAATTGCGATTTTGATTTAGATCTGATTTCTAGTGTTTTAATTACTCGTAAATTCGGTGGCCGCTTATTTGCGTGACGTAGATATTCTAAGGAGGAACCTAGCGGTGAACTTAGGTGTCGGATATATAGAATCAGACTTATGACTTAAATCACGAGAGTTAGAAGCGGCCTTCGAGGATTAACGAATTGTCACAAAGCGTAAAGGGTCCAATCTAAATTCGACTACCACGAGAGTAGGGGTTGGTTTAATTGGGCACGGTTTTTGTAACCCGAGAGGGAGCTTTAACTATTTGAGGATAAATTCTCCTTCAAGGCAATTTCAATAATTAACAAAGGGGTAATCAATTTAGTAACATAATCAATCTTGTTGATAACCCAAATCCCTAGGAATCCATTTAGATCTGAAAAACCATAAATTGATTTACTTTCTGTTTTACTTGATTGCATTCCTTATCTGATTTTCTAAGTTATCTCTTATTTCAAATATCAAAAACCTTTTCAAAATCATTTTCTAAAGTCCAGTTTAATCGATTTGATAATTAGTTGTGATTTGAGATCACGGTCTCTGTGGGATCGATATCTTTTTATTACTTGGGGATGAATCTGGTATACTTGTCGGATCGCACGACATCAAGTTTTTGGCGCCGTTGCCGGGGACTGTGCTTTATTGAATCTCAATTAATTTTTAATTTGATTTTTCTGGACTTTTTCTTTTTATTTAATTTTTATATTTTTTTTAAAAAAAAAATCTTTTTTCCTTCTAGAGTATCTATCTCTCTGTGGTTTTTATGCGAAGATCCCTAAGTCTTGGAAACCTTAGTGAGGTCGACCCCGAAGTCGAAAGGACCTTTCACAGACGTAGGAGACTACAAAGAGAGAGAGAGAGAGGTTGATTCTGAAATAGACAACTATAAACACGAGAAGGGGGGTTGAATTGTGTTTATCAGAATTTAAGCAAAATTGAAATCTTTTCGCAAACAGAAAGCTAGCTTTGGACGAGTGGAAGAATACAAGATGGACGGGTGACTATTGCACACACACCACTTGACAGATGCAAGAAAAACTAAAGCAATTAAAGAGTTTAAGGGAAGAGAGACTGACACGGTGATTTATCCTGGTTCACTCTTCAAATCAAAGAGCTACGTCCAGTCCTTGGCAACACCAAGATTCATCCACTAAAACTGATAAGGTTACAGACTCAAGTATTATTTGCACACCTAGCCTCTTCAGGCTCAAGACAAGTATTATTTGCACACCTAGCCTCTTCAGGCTCAAGACAAGTATTGTTTTCACACCTAGCCTCTTCAGGCTCACTTAGGTTTGTTTGAGAGATTTGGTTTGTAATAAATACAATTTCTCACAGGCAGATCTTTCACTAACACTCAGAGAGTGGTTTAAATGTAAGGCTCAGGAAAGTCTGCGTAATAACTTCAAAATGATTTAAGAATAAAGAATAAAAGAATGAAGAAATAAATGCTCAGAGTAATGGCATTTTTAATGCAATGTGTATTCTCTTTCTTCATCTTCAATGGCTTCTGTATTTATGGTCTTCAAGCATTTAGGATCCGTTAGAGACATCCTCTCAGATGTTTGCTTCAAGCAGAACTTCATTAATTGCAATAGAGTCGTTCTGAGTAGTCATTAATGCAATAGAGTCGTTCTGGGCAGCCATTAATGCAATAGAGTCGTTGGTTGTATTCTAACATGAAGGATCATGGCTTTATTCATCATACTACAGCCATATCAAAGTTGAGCAGAGAGCTTTTTGTACTTTGCTGAGTACACTTCCCTTTTTGTGTAAGGACCAGAGGTACTAGGGAATAAAGCACGTTGGAAGCATTCTTTAACTGGTCTTTGGTTCTGATTATCCAAGGTTGCTTGAGAGAGTAGCTTCTGACTTTTCTTGATAATCGTGAAACTGAGTAGGAGAGAAGGCTTCAAGTCTCTTTCTGGTTCTTGAACCAAGATTCTGATAATCCTTAAAGAATTCGTGATCATAAGATAAGTGCTTCCATCTTGAAAATAATCACGTCTATCTAGTCATTTGAGTTTTCATTCGGGCTAGTAGACGAGCTCCATATTAAGGACTCACCAAGTCCAAAGACTAGTGGACGAGCGCTTCTGTCACCTTTAGTGGACGAGCACTTCTGTTACCTTTAGTGGACGAGAGCTTCTGTCACCTTTAGTGGACGAGAGCCTCTGTTAGTCTGGTGGACGAGAGTCTCAGTTACTCTGGTGGATGGAAACATTCTGACCTTAATGGACGAGCACCATTTTCCACGTCATTGGACGCGCATTGCTGATACTTTATTGGACAAGCTTAAAGTGATTCCTTAATGGATGAGCTCCATCTGATTCCTTAATGGAAGAGCTCCATCTACCACTCATTGGACAGACCTTTCTGATACCTCACTGGACGATCTTTTCTGATTTTTTGATGGACGCGCTATTCTGATACTTTGATGGACTCACTCCAAGTGCCACATCATTGGACGGATAATTTTGATACCTCACTGGACGGGTTTTTCTGATACTTTGAGTAGATGCTGCCTTCTGATACTTTTAGTGGACGCGGCCTTCTGATATTTTTATTGGACGCGGGTTTCTTTCTCTTGTGTTTTGGACGTGCGCTTCAAACACTACAGTGTTGGTCGTCTGTTTGTTACACTTTATTGGACGTCTGCTTGTTTCACTTTGTTGGACGTCTGATTCTATTTTTTTTAATCTGCACACTCAATAGATAGGTTAGCAACCAATATGAAGGTTAATTAAATCATTAACCAATGTTTATTTTTCATCAAAACTTAGGGAAATGCATATCAAACATTTTAGAGACTTAACAATCTCCCCCTTTTTGATGATGACAAACATTTAGATGATTTAATGAACCTCTGAAAATATCAACAAAGAAAATAGCATATATAGACAGGTTAAAATTTTCTTAAGTGAACAGGTCATATCATATTCATTCTCCCATTCTATTTCTCCCACCATTCTCCCTATTCATTTCTCCCTTTCGTTGAAACTTTCTTAAGTGAACAGGTCATATCATATTCATTCTCCCATTCTATTTCTCCCACCATTCTCCCTATTCATTTCTCCCTTTCTCCCCCTTTTGTCAACATCAAAAAGGGTTATCAAGTTTTATTTATGTGTTTTATCAAAAAGGGTTAGACATACTCCACTTAAACTATTGTATCATTACTCCCTCTGAACTAATGCTTAGTTGAAAGAACATGTATATAGGAGTAATGACAGATTTATCACGCATACTTAACATTCGGACATGTCATTCAACAATGCAATGCATGTTTAGATTATCTCTAATAAATAAAAACCTTTCTTCTGTGAGGGGTTTAGTGAAAATATCAGCCCATTGATTTTCAGTTTTAACAAACTTAATATCAAAGATGCCTTTTTGAACATAATCCCTAATGAAATGATGTTTGATTTCAATATGCTTAGCCTTAGAATGCCAAATTGGATTTTTAGTTAAGCATATAGCACTGGAATTATCACACCATACAGATATGTTATGTTCATAAATAGAGTAATCCTCAAGTTGATATTTTACCCATAAGAGTTGAGAGCAGCAACTAGCAGCAGAGATGTATTCTCGGCAGCAAGAGAGACAAGGCAATGGTTGTCTGCCTCTTGCTTGACCTTGAGACTAAACTTACTCCAATGAAGTCACAACCTCCACTGGTGCTTTTTCTTTCTATTCTGTCTCCAGCAAAATCAGCATCACAATATCCCACTAATCTGTATTCTTTTGATCTTAAATACAACAAACCAAGATTAGTAGTTCCAAGCAAATATCTAAATATTCTTTTTACAGCCTTAAGATGAGATTCTCTATGATCAGATTGGAATCTAGCACACATACAAACACTAAATTGAATGTCAGGTCTGCTTGAAGTTAAGTACAGTAGAGAGCCAATCATACCTCTGTAGACAGTTTGATCTACCTTTTTACCTTCATCATCTTTGCTTAGTTTTGCATTGGGTTGCATAGGGGTTTTCATGAGCTTTGCATTTTCCATTTTGTATTTCTTGAGTATCTCCTTGGTATATTTTTGTTGATGAATGTAAATTCCATCACTTGTCTGCTTGATTTGTAATCCAAGGAAGAACTTCAATTCTCCCATCATGCTCATCTCAAATTTAGCTTGCATTAGATTTGAAAATTCCTTGCACAACTTTTCATTAGTTGCTCCAAAAATAATATCATCAACATATATTTGAACTATAATAAAGTTCTCTTTAGAGCATTTTTTGAACAGAGTAGTGTCTACTTGTCCTCTAGTAAAACCATTATGCATGAGAAAAGAACCGAGTCTATCATACCATGCTCTAGGTGCTTGTTTCAAACCATATAATGCCTTTTTAAGTTTGAAAATGTGATCTGGTTTATCAGTATCCTCAAAACTAGGGGGTTGTTTAACATACACTTCTTCTTCAATTATACCATTTAGAAAAGCACTTTTTACATCCATTTGAAATAGGGTAATTTGGTGTTGTGCATCATATGACATTAAAATGCGTATGACTTCTATTATATTTGATTTTAGTTAGTTTTTCCCTTGGAACGGGTGAAGCGGTTTCGTGGTATTGTTTTGCAGGAATTTAAGGAAAAATGCTCAGAATTAGCCTTGATGGAGCTTGGATGAAATAGAGCTTGAAAAGTGGAGAAAATGAGACAAGCAGAGCCCATCACGGCCTGGCCGTGATGACCATCACGGCCATGATCAAGAAAACTGAGAAGATTGAAGGCAAAAGTCAGAAGCTGTCACGGCCTAGCCGTGATGCCCATCACGACCGCGACAGACCAAACAGAACCGATCACGGCTTAGCCGTGATGAGGCTCACGGCCGTGATGCTCCAAATTTGAAAGCGCGCCCACTCCAGAACACGTCACGACCGTGACACGTGGCCTCTCTATAAATATGAACGCAGAACTGACAGAAAAAGGTTATTCTGGATTGATTCCAGAGAGGATTCTGGGCATCTCTGACACAGACTTTCAGAGCTAAAAATAGAGACCTTGGAGGCTGCGGCTAAGGAAGGATTGTAACCCTAGAACGGAGTTGCTGAGAGGGGCTGCTGTGACGATAGTTGAAAGCTCCCATGGAGTTTCTTCTCTCCTCTTCTCCTATTTCTCTGGTTTTTGCTTTCTCTTTTATGAGTAGCTAATCCCCGTTTGTTGGGATTAGATGTAATCAAACTGATTATTATGTATTTGCCTTGACTGATTATTCTGTGTTCATGCCTTCGTATTAGTGATTAATTTTCCATGCTTAATGCTTGTTGTGGCTAGCACCCCCATGACTCGATTAGTGTTTTGGTATGAAATTGAAAAATTCGTATTAGAACCGGAATTGAATTTAATCACCTAGTAACCCTTGCATCTAGTAACGGAGTTTGGTTTACTAGTAATCGCGTAATCCCTAATCCTAATGCAAATTCATTAATCTAGGCCACCTAAGGAATTAGTGTCTATTAGTGGATTTAGGCTCTTGCCATCCGAGGAATCGGGGCTTGAGTAATCTAGCGGATTGATTTTAATATTTGAAGCATGAATGGGAGGTATCTAGTCCTGGTAGTACATGAGGCAGAGGTTTGGTGAAGTCTAGTCCCAACATATCCTTTTCGCATTCCAAGGGCTCAACAAAACTACAAAAAGATTTTGATTGTTTTCTTTTATTTATTTTGAATTCATATTTTAGTCTAGATAGTTGCTAACTTGTGAATTGGTAATTGACATCCAATCCCCGTGGATACGATAACCGGTCTCACCACCGTATTACTTGCACGACTGGGTATACTTGCCCAAATTTTCGTCTAACAAGTTTTTGGCGCCGTTGCCGGGGATTGGTTTTGCCAATATCATTAGTAACAGAGGAGGTAACTAATTTAGACATTTTTTTCTTTTATTTTGCTGTATATATATTTGACATTTTCTCTGTACATATTTGATTTTTTTCTTTTGAGTGTTTGTTTGTGCAAGGGTGAGGAAACACATGGACTATCATTACCATCCAACTTGGGAAGCTCAACTTGATTGGATCGTGTTTGATGGTATCACTGTTAAGCACGTGAAGATTTACTCCAAGGAGGAATGGCAGTCCTATTTGTCATCCTTGCAACCACCGCCACACTTCTAGCTGGATCCTGATTTGCTAGAGATTCTTTGGGATATAGATGCTTATCCTCTGATCTTGAGCATAGAGCGTAGCCAGGAGGAAATTAGTTCCATGATTCAGAGGGCAGAGATGCGAGCAAGGAAAAAGGCTAGTAATATAGTGGCATCGCTAAGCGACATCTTTCAGAAGCTAGAAGAACAAGCCAGCGAATTTTTTAAATTACTAGCAGAAAAGCCACATGGAATTCAAATTGAAGAGAATCTACTTGCTAGCACGGACGTGAATGAAGATGAAGTGGTGGTGGTAGAAGAGCAACAAGAAGAGGAGTGGGAATGGAAGGAGCAAATACCGTTGAAAGCTGCTCTAGAATAGTATTCCCAAGAACTATCCACCTCTGAGGCCAAGGCAAGAGCCAATTATGATTGTATCGATGCTCTGACCCAAAGCTTCAAAAGGCAAGTAGGGGAGATTTGCAAACAGTTAGTACAATACCCACATGAAACATTGCTTGAGCAGAATATGGTTTTGGGGATAGTTCAAAATGTAGATGAAGTGGTAGTGGACTCTACCATGCGTGCTGAGCAATCTGAATTTTCTGCATTGGACAAATATGTCGTCTTACATGCATGTGTGGACGTTGCAAAGCTAGCCCCTTCCATTTGTCTGTCTACTCTCCTCTTGAACATTCCATTTGACTCGAGAGGAAGTGAGTTCATCATTATAGTTAAAGAGGTCAATGTAGTTTTCACACACTGGATGGGTGGAGTTGAGGATAAAGTTATATTACTGCTGCAGTCGCCACTCCATAAACCATGGGATTCGGGTGAAGGATCTCACATCTTGATCACCCCTTGGTCTTTGATCAACCGCTGGCTCATCTAGTTTTATAACTAGAAAAACCTTGGCTTTGTGCTAATTATATATCATTTTTGCCCAAATTAGACTAGATTGTCTTTAAGCAGCATTTTGAGTCTGTAAAGTATTTTTAGGTTAATTTAGTGGATTTAGAGTCGAATAAAGCACTTATGCTATTTCTTGTTTTCAGGTTAATAAAGTGAAATAATTCAGGAGTTTCTCGCCCAGCGAGAAGGCATTCGCCTCGCGAACCTAAAGCGTGACTGTTCCAGAATTTGCAATCCTTTCTGTCTCGCCCCGCGAATACATTACTCGCCTCGCGAGACTAAGACCAGAAGCCATGACTTTTCCATTCCTCGCCACACGAGCCGTGTTTCGCCTCGCGAGAAGACCAAACGATGCAGACTGTTCATGATATTCGCCTCGCGAGACAGTGTTCACCTCGCGAGTCCGCGGAATCCAGAAGTTGTATATAAGCCTGTTTGAAGGCAGAACTGAGGGAGTTAGCTGTAGTTGTAGTCAGTAGTAGTAGTTTATCTTCTATTCTTAGATATGTTTTGTTTTCCTTTTGTAATGGAGAGCTAGTCTCCTTAGATTAATCTACTGTGATTGGTTTTCACTTACACTTGAGGTTCTGTAATTCCTGTTTTCATTTGCTTTTCTCTTTTCAATGCGATGCTATATGTTTCTGTTTGTTTAATTCAGGAGTGTATAGTGTTGTGTTGATTCATTTCAGTGATGTTATGTTCCTATACTTAATCGCGTTTGTTTAATTCGTGTGTGTTCGTTCATGGTCGTTTAGTTCATGAGGGCTTCACCCCGTTTGTTTAATTCGGGAATAGGAACATATATTTGTAGTAGTGATTTCGTTTGTTAATTGTTGCTACAACCGAAAGGGGATTAGAATCTGCTTAGGGCTTGGAATTTGCATGAACCAATGATAGTGGGAAACCGAGAACAGTAGGTTAATCGTCTTTAGCTTATTTGTCTTTTAAACTGCTCTGTTTTATCGTTCTGTTTTTGCTCTGTTTTCCTTATTTGCTTCCATAATCCAAACCCCCCAAAACTGATTTTGTGTTGATAACAACAACCCAAGAGTCCTTGTGAGACGATACTCGAGTTGTCGCTCCCTATCTACATATTTTATAAACCGCTCGTTCTTTTTGGCGCGTGCGCGACAGCGAGACCAAAAATTGGCGCCGTTGCCGGGGACTCTTGTTGTTATTAACAAAAAAAAAAACTCTCGCTTTGCTGAATTAGTTTTGTCTGCTTTGTCTGATTATGGATCTTAGTACTGCTATGGATAAATTACTGTTTGGTGATATGCCTAGTGTTGATTATAAACCACCACCATGCACAAATTATCCTAATTTTGATGGAATGGATAGGCTCACTTATTTAAAGCAATTGTTTCAGCAGAGAAGGTTTTGTGGCATGTGCGGCTCGCCTGAGCACCTGTATGAGGCATGCCCCATTCTGACAGAAGATACTTATTTGCCTCGATGCTATGCAGTCCGTCCTAACAATCAAGGCAATAAGCTTGAGGATAACGAAGAACCTTTGGAAGTAGATGCACGTGTTGAAAGTGATGGGGTGGATGAGTTGTGTGCTGAATTTCCAGACATTCAGACCTTTACTGATTCAGTTTATTGTACCATATGTACTGACTCTACTAACACTAACCTTTGTGTGGTGTGTGCTGAGATTTCTGCAGGTTTAGCAGGTGATGGATTGGATAACACAGTTAATGAAGATCGTGCAGAAGTTGAAGCAACACCAGAGACCCCAGCTACCTGTTTGCCACCTCCCACTGTGGAACAACTGGTGATGAAGTTCAAGCCTCTGGATTTTGCACCATGGCCAGTCCAAGAGGTTGAACCCCACTTCTATTGGGAGGATTTTATTGACAAGATTGACAAGGAGGTCAACTGTGACCTGAGAGGGAGTGAGAAGTCCGCCGCACTTGGCTGAGGTACCATGATTATCAGGCACCCGCTCTCATCCTTATGCTGTAGGCCATGGGATTCGGGAGGATCAAACTGCAATTTGGGCATTCCTTGGCCGCTGTATCACAGACAGTGGGATCCTGGTGGAACCGCCCCCAATGAGTTTTCTTAAACCCTTTTCTTTTTAGTTTACTTTTATTTTCTTGGTAGTTATTGCTTTGCTTTATTTCTGTTTTGTTTTCAATAAAGCTCCTGAATAATTTGAGAAGCTCAGGAGTTGTGTTGAGTCTTGTGTTGGCAAGTTTGCTGGATTTGATTGAATTTTGCATAGATGGATTGCATGTTATGTATTGACTGATTTCCCCCTAGGTTTTGAAATTGAAAATTTGATCCCCATGTGAAAATAAAATATATTTGAAAATTGAACTTTGAGATATTTTGTTGTGATGGCATGATTTATGATAAGTTTGGGGTGAAGGGAAACACACTAGGGATATAATCTCGGTCAAACAATTTGCAAAATTGTCCAGGTGAGGATTTGAGCCTCCAACACGTTTTAAACTATGTGAAATCACTTTTGAATTGCACTTTCCCGAATTTGCTTGAATCTCTTTATGGTTTGCATGTTTATGTGTTTGCTTCAAATGATTTAGGCATTTTCTTTGTAAATAGCTACTTAGCCTAAAAATAACCATCCCTAATGCATGTTCCTTAGTCAGCCCCATTGAGCCTGATTAGCCTATTGTTAATCCTTGTTGACCTTATGTTATGAGCCTAAAATCTGAAAAAAACCATGTTAACCCGATCTTAGGATTAGGAGAGCATGAAAGCTTAGCAAGAGAATGGTTGCAAGAAACTAAGTTTGGGGTGGCTACAAGATTATGATGTGTTGTTTGGGATTGGGAAAAAGAAAAAAAATATAATAAAAAGGTTGGAGCCAAGAAAAGCAAGAAAAAAAAAAGAGAAAAAAAGAAAAAAAAGAAAAAAATAGTACAAAAATGTCAAAAAGGCTATTTGAATAAAAAGGCTGTAGTCACCCTAGGCAAATGGAAAATGAAAAAAAAGGAACTTGAGTGGAAATTCAAAGTGTAAAAAGTTCATGCTCTCTTAGTTCCTAGGGTCTTCAGCCTAGTACCTTTGTATATCCTACCCTTAGCTAGGCCCCATTACAACCCATAAAAGACCTTTTGATGTTGCATGCATGTTTTCTGTGGGAATCATTTGGAGATGAAAATCAAATTTATGGGAAGTGCTCTTAAAAATGAAATTGAGTGAAATGTTGATTGCCTGACACAAACTGAGCGATTGAGTGAAACACAAATTTCCCTTGTGAGGAAGGCAGTTGTTTGAATTTGGTGATCTCCCTCTTGTGTGTAACTTGGATCCCCTGCTTAGATTAATGATTGTTTGAATGATGAAATTCTCAATTGTTTAGAGTGAATGCATGTGGGGATTGCTTTGTTTGAGAAAGGGGGGATCATTGAAGAAAAAAATATTTTGATGAAGTGCTTGAATTTGTGCAAAGTTGATTGAATCTTTTAAGCTTGCCATGTCTTGAGTCTTTTTAAGTTTGAGTTTTAGTTTGCTTGGGGACAAGCAAAGTTTAAGTTTGGGGTATTTTGATCAGCCGCTGGCTCATCTAGTTTTATAACTAGAAAAACCTTTGCTTTGTGCTAATTATATATCATTTTCGCCCAAATTAGACTAGATTGTCTTTAAGCAGCATTTTGAGTCTGTAAAGTATTTTTAGGTTAATTTAGTGGATTTAGAGTCGAATAAAGCACTTATGCTATTTCTTGTTTTCAGGTTAATAAAGTGAAATAATTCTGGAGTTTCTCGCCCCGCGAGAAGGCATTCACCTTGCGAACCTGAAGCGTGACTGTTCCAGAATTTGCAATCCTTTCTGTCTCGCCCCGCGAATACATTACTCGCCTCGCGAGACTAAGACCAGAAGCCATGACTTTTCCATTCCTCGCCACGCGAGCCGTGTTTCACCTCGCGAGAAGACCAAACGATGCAGACTGTTCATGATATTCGCCTCGCGAGTCCGCGGAATCCAGAAGTTGTATATAAGCCTGTTTGAAGGCAGAACTGAGGGAGTTAGATGTAGTTGTAGTCAGTAGTAGTAGTTTATCTTCTTTTCTTAGATATGTTTTGTTTTCCTTTTGTAATGGAGAGCTAGTCTCCTTAGATTAATCTACTGTGATTGGTTTTCACTTACACTTGAGGTTCTGTAATTCCTGTTTTCATTTGCTTTTCTCTTTTCAATGTGATGCTATATGTTTCTGTTTGTTTAATTCAGGAGTGTATAGTGTTGTGTTGATTCATTTCGGTGATGTTATGTTCCTATACTTAATCGCGTTTGTTTAATTCGCGTGTGTTCGTTCATGTTCGTTTAGTTCATGAGGGCTTCACCCCGTTTGTTTAATTCGGGAATAGGAACATATATTTGTAGTAGTGATTTCGTTTGTTAATTGTTGCTACAACCGAAAGGGGATTAGAATCTGCTTAGGGCTTAGAATTTGCATGAACCAATGATAGTGGGAAACCGAGAACAGTAGGTTAATCGTCTTTAGCTTATTTGTCTTTTAAACTGCTCTGTTTTATCGTTCTGTTTTTGCTCTGTTTTCCTTATTTGCTTCCATAATCCAAACCCCCCAAAACTGATTTTGTGTTAATAACAACAACCCAAGAGTCCTTGTGAGACGATACTCGAGTTGTCGCTCCCTATCTACATATTTTATAAACCGCTCATTCTTTTTGGCAAGTGCGCGACAGCGCGACCAGTCTTTATACCATAGGTTATGGGATCCAGGTGGATGCTTCTTAATGAGTCAAGCTAGTGACGTTAAAGAAGCGCTTATTGGGAGGCAACCCAAGTTTTCTTAACCCTTCTCTTTAGTTAGTTTTTGTTTTTGATTTTAACTCTTGAATAATTTGAGAAGATCAAGAGTTATCTTTTACTAATAAAATTGCCAAGTGATTTCAAGGAAAGAAGGAAGGGAGAGCAAAAAAGGGCAAAAAGAGCAAGGCAGCAACCATCACGCCCAGGCCGTGACACTAGTCACGGCCGTGATAAGCTAATCATGAAGACCAGAAAGGATCACGGCCCAACCGTGATCCACATCACGGGCGTGATGAGAAGACCCTGAAGAGCAGAGAGCATCACGGCCTAGCTGTGATGGGGTTCACGGCCGTGACAGGCCAACACCCATGGATCAGAATTGATCACGACCTTCCCGTGATGAGGCTCACGGCCGTGATGCATCTCCCAACAAGTTTCTGACTGGAATGAGAGCCAACACCCGCTACCGCCACGGTAAGTCGTTCCATTTTTCTCCTCTTTTCAACTTGATTGTTTACATTGGGGACAATGTAAATTCTTAAGCTTGGGGTAGGGGTATTTTGCATTTGCATTTTTCATGTTGCATTCATATAGTTTTGCATGATAGTTTTTCATGATCACACAATTAGATTGCCCTTGTTTAGATGTTGCATCCAATTCTGAGAACTGAGTGGCAAATAAATTGAGATAGTGAATTCTTGAACCCAATTTTTTCTGTTTATTCTTGTGATAAGGCTACAAATGAAAAATCCTTGAGATAATCATTGATAGTTGATAATTAGCACGTGGTTCTGTAGATTTGTGTTTCTCATTGATTTCTGAACTACTAAATGTGAGAATTTTGAGCCAAAAAGCGGTACTCACTAAATCTACCCCATTCTTTGTGTTAGAGTGTTATTCCTCTTGGATGTATTTCTCTAGAACTTGACTTGAAACCGTTTCAAAGCTTAAAAATTTTTGAAAACTTTTTTGAAATTGATTGAGGCACTAGGTATTTTTCCGGCCTTCTGAGCTTTGATTGATGAAATGCTACCCCTTAGTTGCCCAATTTTGAGCCTGAAAGAATAAAAATACTTTTCTTGGTACCTTAAATTACTTTGATGAATGATGCTTGATAGGATACCTTCTAAAGTATTGTACAAAAGGGTAAAAAGGTAGTTGAAAAAGTTTGGGATGAAATAATCAGAAAAATATTTCTCTTGAGTTGAGAAATCTCCCCTTCTCCAAGCAAAAGAAAAAGAAAAGAAAAAGAAAAATATAGAGAGAAGGGGATGACAAAAAGAAAAGTGAGAAATGAAAAGAAAAAGAAAGAAAAGAAATGTGGAAAAAGGAATCAAAACCCAAAAGGGTATTTTAGAAGGTCATGCTTTGCAATGCTTGATGTTTGTGTAGCCTTTTGAAATGTCCTATTCTTGATTTCCCCACCTAACGATTAATCCCATGGCCACGTTACAACCAAAGTAAAGACCTCTTGATTCTTAGGTGTTTTCATTAATAGAGTAGAGATCTGGTTGATAGTCAAGCCTATGGTAGAATTCATTCCTTGAGGAAAATGGAGCGAATTGTCTTATGTCCCTAAACACTTGAGTGAGGTTAGAAAGAGAGACAAGCAAATGAACAAGCTTGGGGTGATCTTCAGGTGAGAAAGAGTGCCCAAATCAGTGAGAATATGAGTCTAAGGAACCTAAGCCTCTAATTGGACTTGAATTGATTGTCTTTTGCTGAATTATTTGAAATGCCTGTCACTTGGATTATTTACTAGGGTTGTTGGTTCACTATCCATGCTTTGATTATCTTGATCTTCTGGCCTTATTGATTGCTTGAGGACAAGCAATTGAATAAGCTTGGGGTGATTTGATAGTGTGATTTTACATCATGTTTTCTGTACACTTTTGCATGCTTTTTTCATATAGATTAGGCATTCTTTATTTGATTTTAGTTAGTTTTTCCCTTGGAACGGGTGAAGCGGTTTCGTGGTATTGTTTTGCAGGAATTTAAGGAAAAATGCTCAGAATTAGCCTTGATGGAGCTTGGATGAAATAGAGCTTGAAAAGTGTAGAAAATGAGCCAAGCAGAGCCCATCACGGCCTGGCCGTGATGACCATCACGGCCATGATCAAGAAAACTGAGAAGATTGAAGGCAAAAGTCAGAAGCTGTCACGGCCTAGCCGTGATGCCCATCACGACCGCGACAGACCAAACAGAACCGATCACGGCTTAGCCGTGATGAGGCTCACCGCCATGATGCTCCAAATTTGAAAGCGCGCCCACTCCAGAACATGTCACGGCCTGGCCGTGATGGCCATCACGGCCGTGACGCGTGGCCTCTCTATAAATATGAACGCAGAACTGACAGAAAAAGGTAATTCTGGATTGAGTCCAGAGAGGATTCTGGGGATCTCTGACATAGACTTTCAGACCTAAAAATAGAGACCTTGGAGGCTGCGGCTAAGGAAGGATTGTAACCCTAGAACGGAGTTGCTGAGAGGGGCTGCTGTGACGATAGTGGAAAGCTCCCATGGAGTTTCTTCTCTCCTCTTCTCCTATTTCTCTGGTTTTTGCTTTCTCTTTTATGAGTAGCTAATCCCCGTTTGTTGGGATTAGATGTAATCAAACTGATTATTATGTATTTGCCTTGACTGGTTATTCTGTGTTCATGCCTTCGTATTAGTGATTAATTTTCCATGCTTAATGCTTGTTGTGGCTAGCACCCCCATGACTCGATTAGTGTTTTGGTATGCAATTGGGAAATTTGTATTAGAACCGGAATTGAATTTAATCACCTAGTAACCCTTGCATCTAGGTATGGAGTTTGGTTTACTAGTAATCGCGTAATCCCTAATCCTAATACAAATTCATTAATCTAGGCCACCTAAGGAATTAGGGTCTATTAGTGGATTTAGGCTCTTGCCATCTGAGGAATCGGGGCTTGAGTAATCTAGTGGATTGATTTTAATATTTGAAGCATGAATGGGAGGTATCTAGTCCTGGTAGTACATAAGGCAGAGGTTTGGTGAAGTCTAGTCCCAACATATCCTTTTCGCATTCCAAGGGCTCAACAAAAATACAAAAAGATTTTGATTGTTTTGTTTTATTTATTTTGAATTCATATTTTAGTATAGATAGTTGCTAACTTGTGAATTGGTAATTGACATCCAATCCCCGTGGATACGATAACCGGTCTCACCACCGTATTACTTGCACGATTGGGTATACTTGCCCAGATTTTCGTCTAACATGTCCTCCTTTCTTAAGTTGGAGGTCTAGGAACATAGACCTTTCTCCTATCATATGTCGCGAGCAGCCACTGTCCAGGTACCAGCAGTGGTGTTTTCTTTGTCCTGTTGAGGACATCTGCAACAAAAATTATTTGATCTTTAGGTACCCATATTTTTCTGTTAGTTCTAGGAGTCTGTAAAGACTTCATTCTCTTCTTATGGATACACTTAGACATAACATGCCCAGTTTTTCCACAGAAGTTACAAATAGGTGTTGATTTGGTTATAGTTGACTCAACAGATACTTTAGAAGCTTTAGTTGATACTTTATGATGTGTTTGATGGACATATCCAATACCTTCTTTGTTAAGAGAGTGCTTCTGAATGCCAAGTAGCTTAGTCAGATTGTCTCTACCATTAACAAATTTGGCAAGATCGGAAGTGAGCTCTTCCACTTTCTGTTAAAGTTTTTCAACTTCTTCAGATGGTGATGTTTCACTTGAGATCTTAGCTTCATTAGACTTTTCAGTCTTCAGCTCACTGTTCTCTTTAGCCAGCTTCTCGCACTCTTGAGATTTCTGTTTATGCTCACTGGTGAGCTTTACATACTTTCTCTTGAGGGATTTGAAGGCTTTAGATAAGCAGTTGGATTCCTCCAACAACTCCTCATAAGCATCAAGTAATTCCTCATAGTCAGGATGTACCTCATCATCAGAGTCTGATTCAGTGTTGGCCATCAAGCAGAGATTGGCTTCTTCCTCAGTTTCTTCATCAGAAGATATTGACTCCAGATCCTCCCAAGTACCCATCATTCCTTTCTTCTTCTTCTTGAAGAATTTCTTAAAAAGGGCCTTCTTGAGTTGAGGACATTCAGTCTTGAAGTGACCGGGCTTTTTGCACTCATAGCAAACAATTGGACTTTTGTCTGTTGAGGTGGATTCTTTGAAGTTCTTGTCCTTGTTGGACCTTCTGAATGGCCTATCCCTCCTGAACTTCATTTTCTGTAGGAGAAGCTTTATCTTCCTGGTCAGGAGAGACAACTCTTCATCACTCTCAGAATCCTCGAGTTCTGATAGGTCAACATCACTGGATGACTCATTTGCCTTCAGAGCCTTGGAACCTTTTGCTGACTTTTGATCAGCTTTCAGAGCAATTGACTTGCCCTTCTTTGGTGCAGCTTCATCTCCAAGTTCTTGCTCATGCACAATGAGTGTTCCAAGAAGTTCATCCATAGTCAAGGTAGTGAGATCCTTGGCTTGGGAGATAGCAGTGACCAAAGGTCTCCACTGTTTAGGTAGACTTCTCAGAATCTTACCAACCTTCTCAGTATTGGTATAGACTTTGCCAAGAGATTTTAAACTGTTGATGATAGTTTGAAATCTTCCTATCATCTGAGCAACAGATTCTCCTTCCTCCATGATGAATAGTTCATACTTTCTAACAAGTATGGCAATCTTTGACTCTTTGACCTTTGCTGTTCCTTCATGTGTGACAGCTAAGGGGTCCCATATTTATTTTGCAGAGTCACAGGCATATACCTTCTCAAACTCCTCCGGACTTAGAGCACAAATGATGTTGTATCTGGCTTTGTAGTTCAGCTCCCATTTTGATTTTTCTGCAGCAGTCCACTGAGCTTTTGGTTTGTCAGTGTTATCATCATTCTTGGGAATGAATGGACCATCTGTGATGACATCCCAAAGATAAGAGTTTGTGGATAGAATAAACCACTGAAATCTATCTTTCCAGTAGTTGTAAGTTTCTCCATTGAAGTAAGGAGGTCTGGTTAGGGAGGCTCCTTCAGTCTGATGACTTCCACTTGTACTAGCTCCCGCCGTCATGTCTATTCTTCAGGACCTTTTACCTCTACACTGTTAGATGCTCAACCCAGAGGCTGATCTCTGATACCAACTGAAATAGACAACTATAAACACGAGAAGGGGGGGTTGAATTGTGTTTATCAGAATTTAAGCAAAGCTGAAATCTTTTCGCAAACAGAAAGCTAGCTTTGGACGAGTGGAAGAATACAAGATGGACGGGTGACTATTGCACACACACCACTTGACAGATGCAAGAAAAACTAAAGCAATTAAAGAGTTTAAGGGAAGAGAGATTGACACGGTGATTTATCCTGGTTCACTCTTCAAATCAAAGAGCTACGTCCAGTCCTTGACAGCACCAAGATTTATCCACTATAACTAATAAGGTTACAGACTCAAGTATTATTTGCACACCTAGCCTCTTCAGGCTCAAGACAAGTATTATTTGCACACCTAGCCTCTTCAGGCTCAAGACAAGTATTGTTTTCACACCTAGCCTCTTCAGGCTCACTTAGGTTTGTTTGAGAGATTTGGTTTGTAATAAATACAATTTCTCACAGGCAGATCTTTCACTGACACTCAGAGAGTGGTTTAAATGTAAGGCTTAGGAAAGTATGCGTAATAACTTCAAAATGATTGAAGAATAAAGAATAAAAGAATGAAGAAATAAATGCTCATAGTAATGGCGTTTTTAATGCAATGTGTATTCTCTTTCTTCATCTTCAATGGCTTCTGTATTTATGGTCTTCAAGCATTTAGGATCCGTTAGAGACATCCTCTCAGATGTTGGCTTCAAGCAGAACTTCATTAATTGCAATAGAGTCGTTCTGAGTAGTCATTAATGCAATAGAGTCGTTCTGGGCAGTCATTAATGCAATAGAGTCGTTGGTTGTATTCTAACATGAAGGATCATGGCTTTATTCATCGTGCTACAGCCATATCAAAGTTGAAAGCAGAGCTTTTTGTACTTTGCTGAGTACACTTCCCTTTTTGTGTAAGGACCAGAGGTACTAGGGAATAAAGCACGTTGGAAGCATTCTTTAACTGGTCTTTGGTTCTGATTATCCATGGTTGCTTGAGAGAGTAGCTTCTGACTTTTCTTGATAATCGTGAAACTGAGTAGGAGAGAAGGCTTCAAGTCTCTTTCTGGTTCTTGAACCAAGATTCTGATAATCCTTAAAGAATTCGTGATCATAAGATAAGTGCTTCCATCTTGAAAATAATCACGTCTATCTAGTCATTTGAGTTTTCATTCGGGCTAGTAGACGAGCTCCATATTAAGGACTCACCAAGTCCAAAGACTAGTGGACGAGCGCTTCTGTCACCTTTAGTGGACGAGCACTTCACATTACCTTTAGTGGACGAGAGCTTCATCACCTTTTAGTGGACGAGAGCCTCTGTTAGTCCGGTGGGACGAGTATCGCTTACTCGGTGGATGGAAACATTCTCGACCTTAATGGACGAGCACCATTTTCCACGTCATTGGCGCACATTGCTGATACTTTATTGGACGAGCTCAAAGTGATTCCTTAATGGACGAGCTCCATCTCGATTCCTTAATGGAAGAGCTCCATCCGCCACGTCATTGGACGGACCTTTCTGATACCTCACTGGACGGTCTTTTCTGATATTTTGATGGACGCGCTATTCTGATACTTTGATGGACGTGCTCCAAGTACCACGTCATTGGACGGATAATTTTGATACCTCACTGGATGGGTTTTTCTGATACTTTGAGTAGACGCTGCCTTCTGATACTTTTAGTGGACGCGGCCTTCTGATATTTTTATTGGACGCGGGTTTCTTTCTCTTGTGTTTTGGACGTGCGCTTCAAACACTACAGTGTTGGACGTCTGCTTGTTATACTTTGTTGGACGTCTGCTTGTTTCACTTTGTTGGACGTCTGATTCTATTTTTTTTAATCTACACACTCAATAGATAGGTTAGCAACCAATATGAATGTTAATTAAATCATTAACCAATGTTTATTTTTCATCAAAACTTAGGGAAATGCATATCAAACATTTTAGAAACTTAACAGATTCCCATTCCACTCATGGCGAATCTCCCGGATACGAAACCGTTGAAGGACTATGCAGCCCCAAATGCTAGGGGTTTGCGAACTGGGATTGCTAGGCCAGAGATTGAGGCGGAGAACTACACTATACCGCCTATGCTAATGAACATGATTAGGCAACATCAATTCGGAGGATTGCCCTCGGAGGACCCGACTGATCATGTGGAGACATTCTTGGAGTTCATAGATGCAGTTAGAATTCAAGGCACCCCGGTTGATGCTATTCGTTTGAGGTTGTTCCCCTCCTTTCTTACTGGAAAGGCAAAGGCTTGACTGAAGCAAGTTCCAGCTAATACCTTGTCAACTTGGGACCAACTGGAGCAGGCAATCTTGGAGAAAATTTTCCCTCCCTCCAAGACGGCTTACCTACGAGCCCAGATCACCGGCTTCTTCCAAAAGGATGGAGAATGCTTGTCAGAAGATTGGGATCGCTACAAGGGATTGCTGGAGTCTTGCCCACATCATGGACTCGAGAGGTGGTTATTAGTGCACACCTTCTACAATGTATTGGATTACTCTTCGAAGGTGTCACTTTATTCTGCAGCTGGTGGAGCCTTTATGAGTAGGCCTCTGACTGAGGCATTCAACATCATTGAAAACGTGGCCACCAACTACCACCAATGGGGATCAGAAAGAGGTAATAACCCGAAAAAGATTTCGGGGGGGGTAAGTTTGAAATGAACAACACTGATCTCATCATGTCTAAAATTGACTCACTAAATAAACGCTTTGATCAGCTTGAAAGGGCTAATGTGAGTTCAATAGGTGCTACTAACATTATTTGTGAGATTTTTGGGATGCAGGGACATGACATAATGGAGTGCCCACGTGGTAGTGCTCATGGATCCGGCGCTTCGGGGGAACAAGTGAACTCTTGTCACAACTTCTATGATACGAACCCGAAGTTGCCAAACTATGTTCCCCCAAATTCTTACAACCAAGGAAGAAAGAACAACCTTTACCTTTCCTACGGGAACTACAGCAACACACTGAACCACGAGTTCCAAGAAGGCCAAGGTAATAGGAAACCCGCACCGGGGTATCCTCAGGTACAGAAGTCTAAACTTGAGTCTCTATTGGAAAGTTTTGTTGAAACTCAAACAAAACAAAATGAAGAGTTTAGACAACAAGGTAGGGCAGTAAACGAGGCAATAAAAGATCTAGCATCTAAGGTAGATAACTTAGCCTTCCATAACAAGATGCTAGAAACTCAAATTTCCCAACAAGCCAGCACACTCTAGACCTAAGGGTACGTTCCCGGGGCAACCCGAAGCTAATCCCATTGAACATTGTAATGCCATATACTTGTGGGATGATAAGCTTGGGGTGGCTGAAAAGGATGTGGAATGTGAGGAGGACATAAGCGAAGAAGAAGAAACAGAGCCAAAATACGTCCCTCCACCACCGTACCAACCCCCAATACCTTTCCCACAAAGGTTGGTCAAGAGAAAGCAAGTAGAAATATAAACTAATATGCCACCTAAGCTAAAAGATCCAGGTAGTTTCTCTATTGCTTGCTCAATTGGAAATGTGAAAATAGGCCAAGCCTTATGTGACTTAGGGGCTAGTGCGAGCTTGATGCCTCTCACTATCTTGGAAAGGTTGGGAACCAAAGAGTTGAGTCCATTCAAATTCTCCTTACAATTTGCGGATGACTCAACTAAAACTCCTCTAGGCATACTAGAGAATGTTCCCGTAAAGGTAGGGAAATTTTTCATCCCTACCGATTTCCTGGTATTGGATATGAGAGGGAATTCTGAATTCCCCATCATTTTAGGAAGGCCATTCTTGGCCACCGCTGGAGCAATAATAGACGTAAAGAATGACAAACTCTCTCTGAATATAGAAGAAGGTAGGGTAGATTTTTATTTAACTAACTCCTATAACAACCCTCCTTTTGAGAGTCATGTGTGCAGGATCGATATAACGTCTCCAGTGGTAAAGGAAGAGCTCAACATGGAAGCAACTCCGAAGATTTATATGGCAAATGATGCACCCAGTAGTGATGAAGTTGGAGTTGCTCATCATGTGGAAACAAAACTTCCGCCGGGAGGGAGTAAGGCCATGAAACTCAGAGTGAAAAGAGCAAAGCGGAAGCGCATTTGGCCATATGAGCAAAATCAACTCTCTGAAGGACTCCCATGGAAGAGAATTTTACTTGCACTTTTACACCCAGTTGACCCCGGTTGATTGAAATAAGTATGGTCAAGCTTAAGACCGTAAATAAGCGCTTCTTGGGAGGCAACCCAAGTTTTCTTTCCCTTCTCCATTTGTTTTTGAATTTATCTCTTGAATAATTTGAGAAGATCAAGAGGAAAAAGATCATAAATTAATAGATTTGTCAAGTGTTTTCAGGTTAAGAAGGAAGGAAGAGCAAAAAAGGCAGGGACAAATAAAGTCAGAAGTCATCACGCCCAGGCCGTGACAGTGGTCACGACCGTGATGAGCTAACCAAGAAGACCAGAAAGGATCACGGTCCAGCCGTGATAAGCATCACGGGCGTGATGAGTAGGAACCTAAAGAACAGAGTATATCACAGCCTAGCCGTAATGCAGGTCACGGCCGTGACAGGCCAGCTCCTATAGACCAGAATTGATCACGGCCTAGCCGTGATGAGCCTCACGGCCGTGATACACCTTCCAACAAGTTTTTGACTGGGCAACAGATCCAGCATCCGCTACCACTTCGGTGAGTTGTTCCATTTTTCTCCTCTCTCTGACTTGATTATTTACATTGGGGACAATGTAAGTTTTTAAGCTTGGGGTATGGGTATTTGTGCTTTTTTGCATTTTTTTATGTTGCACTCATATAGTCATAATTTTGCATGATCACACGGTTAGATTGCCCTTTGCTTAGAATGTGCATCCGATTACGAGAACTTGGCGCCAAATAAATTGAGATAGTGAATTTTTGAACCCATTTTTTTTTTATTCTTGTGATAAGGCTAAAATAAAAATTCTTGAGATAATCTTTTGATAGTTGATAATTAGCATGTGGTTCGTTAAATTTGTGTTTCTCACTGATTTATGAACTACTAAATGTGAGATTTTGAGCCAAAAAGGGGTACTCACTAAATCTACCCCATCATTTGTGATAGAGTGTTTTATTCCTCTTGGATTGTATTCTCTAGAACTTGACTTGAAACCATTTTGAAACTTAGAAATTTTTGAAAACATTTTTGAAAATGATTGAGGCACCAGGTATTTTTTCGGCCTTCTGAGCTTTGATTGATTAAATGCTACCCCTTAGTTGTCCAATTTTGAGCCTAAAAGAATAAAAATACTTTTCTTGGTACCTTGAATTACTTTGATGAATAATGTTTGGTATGGCACATTTTAAAGTATTGCAAAAAGGGTAAAAAAGGTAGTTTGAAAAAGTATGGGATGAGAAAGTTAGAAAATATTTCTCTTGAATTGAAAATCTCCCCTTCTCCAAATAAATAAAGTAAAATAAAATAAACAAAAAAATATGGAGAAGGGGATGACAAAAAAAGAAAGTGAGAAATAAAATAAAAATAAGGAAAGAAAGGTGGAAAAATGAATCAAAGTCAAAAAGGTATTTTAGAAGGTGTCATGCTTTGCAATGTTGATATTTTGTTGAGCCCTCTTGAAATTTCCTTTTCTTGATTTCCCCACCTAGCGATTAATCCCATAGCCTCGTTACAACCAGAATAAAAGACCTCCTGATTCTTATGTGTTTTCATTAATAAAGTAGAGATTTGGTTAATAGTCAAGCTTATGGTAGAGTACCTTCCTTGAGGAAATTGAGCGAATTGTCATATACCCTTAAACACTTGAGCGAGGAAAGAAAGAGTGCCCGAATCAGTGAGAATATGAATTTAGGAAACCTAAGCTTCTAATTGGACTTGAAATGGACTATCTCTTGGGTACTTATTGAACATGCCTGTTACTTGGATTAATTACTCGGGTTCTTGGTTTACTATCCATGCTATGATTATTTATATCGTCTGGCCTTGGTGATTGCTTGAGGACAAGCAAAATCTTAAGCTTGGGGTGATTTGATGAGTGTGATTACTCCTCATATTTCATTGTCTTTTTGCATGCATTTTCATATAGTTTAGGCATATTTAATTTGATTTTTGTTAGTTTTTACCTTGGAACGGGTAAGGCGGTTTTGTGGTGTTGTTTTTCAGAAATTAAGGATTAAATGCTCAGGATCAACCATGATGGGGCTTGGATGAAGATGGGGCTTTAAAAGTGAAGAAAATGAGCCAAACAAAGCCCATCACGGCCTAGCCGTGATGACCATCTCGGCCATGATCAAAGAAAACTGAAAAGAAAGAAGGCAAAAGTCAGAACTGGTCACGGCCTGCCCGTGATGCCCATCACGGCCGTGACATGTCAGCTGAACCAGACCCTCAACAGGCAGAATTGATCACGGCCTAGCCGTGATGAGCATCACGGCCGTGACGCGCATTACTTAGATCTGAAGCAACTGATTTGGATCTGAATTTGTGTTAGATTGAGATTCAAACTTCCCAAATCTATAAATAAGGCATCTAGGCAGAGATGAAAAAAGGACTTTTGGGTTGCTACTCTTAGGCTATAATTTAGGATCTCTCTCTTCTTCTTCCTCCTCTCTTCTCTTATTTTTATTTTCATGTTGTTGTTAACCAAGCTTGTCATCACCATGACAAGGCTTGAGTAGTAGCTTAATTTCTAGGGATTGGAGCTATGCCCAAGGTTTGATTATGGTAATGAATTGATGTTTTATCTTTGTTAATTGTGATTTTGCTTTAGATCTGATTTCTAGTGTTTTAATTACTCGTAAATTCGGCGGCCGCTTATTTGAGTGACGTAGATATTCTAAGGAGGAACCTAGCGGTGAACTTAGGTGTCGGATCTATAGAATCGGACTTAGGACTTAAATCACGAGAGTTAGAAGCGGTCCTTCGAGGATTAACGAATTGTCACAAAGCGTAAAGGGTCCAATCTAAATTCGACTACCACGAGAGTAGGGGTTGGTTTAATTGGGCACGGTTTTTGTAACCCGAGAGGGAGCTTTAACTATTTGAGGATAAATTCGCCTTCAAGGCAATTTCAATAATTAACAAAGGGGTAATCAATTTAGTAACATAATCAATCTTGTTGGTAACCCAAATCCCTAGGAATCCATTTAGATCTGAAAAACCATAAATTGATTTACTTTCTGTTTTACTTGATTGCATTCCTTATCTGATTTTCTAAGTTATCTCTTATTTCAAATATCAAAAACCTTTTCAAAATCCTTTTCTAAAGTCCAGTTTAATCGATTTGATAATTAGTTGTGATTTGAGATCACGGTCTCTATGGGATCGATATCTTTTTATTTCTTGGCGACGAATCCGGTACACTTGCCGGATCGCACGACATCGTACTGCCCCAAGTGAAAGTATACGACGGGGTTTTTCTGCATCGGCAACCTTAACAGGCAAGCATATTCTTCAATGGTGGGAGTAATGTCCATGTTTGGCAATTCAAAACATCTGAGGTGGGGGTTCCAATACTGACACAAGGCACTCAAAGCAGCAGTCTCGACCGGTATGAAAATTAGGTCCAAGATCCTTCCATACTTCTTGGCGAAGCTTCTTTGACGTTCTTGAGGCAAAGATTTGCTCAAATCTTTCAGATTCTCTAGTGAGTTCAATATCACCTTGGAGCTCTTGGTGGTGGGAGCATTGCTAGTGTGTCTGACTTTTTCCATCTCTTGTAATCAAAGGTGTTATCTCAAACCAAATTATCTGTGGAGGGAAATTTTACATTGTTAATAACATTTGGAAAGTAAATTTACTTATGCATGAGAGTGTAACAAAATGCATGAATGACATATTAACAACGCATGACTTAAAGTACTACATGCACGAGCATACAATGAATAATAATGAGTGTAACATGATGCATGAATGAATGACATATTAAGGCATCCGTGGAATGCATGCATAAAATCATTATGATGCATGAGATATAAATGTGATTATTCATGTCGTAGAAAAAAGGTGGAATGCACTCCCTTTTGTCCTACATGGGTCATATCCTAAAGTTTGAACTTCTGAGGTCAAGACCCTAGTTTGGTAGGCTATTAATGGCATCTTAGGTGCATGACTTCCGGGGCAGATCTAGACCCCTAAACATATGGTCCCCGGATTACACTCATCTAAAAATGAGGACCCGAATCCATGAACCTCACCACAGGGAATGAAAAGTCACAATATGAAAGTCCATGTTCCGGTAGCAATCCGAGCGGGAGAATCAATGTCTGTCAGGGACGCAAAAGCATCACAATAACATTACTGAAGCCCCTTATAATCTTTTGGCATTCCAAGACTCGGGTATAGAGCCCAAAAGTGTGTGAATATGTGATGGTGATGTGTGTGCTGGGAGCAAGCAAACCTGCACAAAACCTAAAAAACTAACCCCAAACCTGCAAAAGAACAGCCAACATTTAAAAGAGTTTTCTACCCTAGGGTTGCAAGATTATATAAAGACATTTATAAGAGCATACAATACTATATGCAAAAAGATAAAATAAAGAGGGGTAAAACTAGTATTTTCAAATCTATTAAAAAAAATTGCACAACCAACTGTGATAGGCCTGACCCTCAAAAGTCCCCAGCGGAGTCGCCAGCTGTCGCGACCGTCCCGTCCGGGCCTCGCATAAAAGAAAATAAAAACATAGGAGTCGCCACCAATATTTTATTTGAGAAAAAAAACATTGGAAAAATCATTTATTTAAGGTAAAATGGTCTTAAAAAAGGGATAGAGATTTGAGTCCGGGAGTCGGTTACGAGTAGGGAAGGTGTTAGCACCCTACATCGCCCGTTTTAAAAAAAACGGTACCTCAAGTTAATTGTGCAAAATAATTTAAATAATTTTTGAAAATATTTATTTTACCCCACTTTTAATTAAATAAAAAGGATAAACAAAACAAAAGAGAAAAATTAAATTTTGGCTTGACATAATGATTGATTCTGCTCCTACGTATTCCCGGGTGCGATGGGAAACTCAAAGCCACATAGTTCTTATAGAATAAAAGATTGGTTAGTTGATTTTAAATTTTGAAAAGGATTTTTTTTTTTATTTTTTAAAATTATGTTGAAAAGTGATTTTATTTCAAAATAAATTAACTCATGCCCATGGTCCAAGATAGCAGTGCTATACGATAAACCCTTACAATTCATATGACACTTGAGGATGAAAATTCATACATCAACGTCATAGATTGTTGCGTGAGTAAAAACAAATCTTTTAAAAGGATTTTTTTATATATATTTTGTTTTTATACTTTTATGAAATCAAATCGGATAAAATTGGTTAAAGGTGTAGATTGAAAGCATTTTATTATTTTTATAAAAGATAGTTCACTCTCGCACAGGGTTAAATATAGTCAAGCTATACGATGAACCCTTACAATTCATATGACACTTGAGGATGAAGATTCATTCATCAAAGTCATAGCTGTTGCGGGAATTAAAAAGAGATTTTTATTTCAAAAGTTGATTTAGCATACCCCTTTTTTATTTAAATCAACGATTAAAAATATTTTTAAGGTTTTCTATTTTTGCATTTTTTATTCAAAATTTTTTATAAACAAAATGAGCTATGCAACACTTCAAGCCCAAATTCATAAAAGCTTTTTATTTTACTTTGTTTTTATTTTGGAAATGGGTCAATCAGCTTTGACCCAACAACCAAATGGACAGCCCAACCCAAACATCCCCAAGCTGAAATATGACCAAAAAGCAAAAATAAAATAAAAGGTAAAACAAAAACTAAAATGGGATTAGAATAGGAAAAATGGGAACAAATCACGTTTGCAGAACAAGAGAAAGGAAAGAACCAAAGTGGTCAGCAAGATGGTGGAAGAGACACGGTGGACGGCGAGCAGCTCTGTCGCAGGTGAGGCCGAGGATGCGAATGGGGTGGTGGTAGCTCGTGCGTGACTCGCGGCGGAGGGCTTGTGGTTCGCGAGTGGCGGATCTGGTTCCGTGTTGGAGTGACGATGACGGCCCGAGGTGCGACACGCGACGGAGGATACGGCCTAGGCGGAGTCGTGCCGGAGGTGAGCAGATCTGCGTGGCGACTTGGCTTCGGGTTCGAGGCGGAGTAGGACAACCTGGGCTGGGCAGTTCTGAGGAGAGGATTCGGTGGTCACATGGGTGATGGCGGTGGTAATGGAGCACAGCGGCGATGCTGTGAGATCCGAGTGGTGGTTCGCGCGGTAGATGTGGGCGGAGGCGTGGCGGTGAGCGCGCGACAGCCAGAGGGAGTGGCTTTTGCGACGGTGGCAACAGAACTAGGACTCCTCTATTATGTATATATTTTGCAGGTGTTTTGATCAGAAGTTTCCTCTCTTCTTGCTCTTTTCTGTTGTTGCCTTCTCTTTCCTTGTTGTTGTTGTTCTGTATTTTATAGAAGAAGATGAACCCTTCTCTTGACATTGGGACCATATGAGCTTGAGTATTGCAGAGGTTACCATGCTTTGGTCCCTTTCAATTCCCATTTCTATGTCTCTTTTCTCTGATCTAGGCATAAACTACTTCCCAAGCTCTGAAAATTAACTAAAAATGGAGATTGATTACTTGAGCTTTGGGGGAAGACTTTGACAGTTGCACTGGCATCCTTGAGCAGCCCTCATCTGAGTGTTGCTTCATTCAAGAATGCTTGGGAGCATGTTGGTTAAAAAACAAAACTGATGGGGAAAGACCATAGTTGAAGCAAAAGGATGACACTGTCGTTGGGAAGATAGATAAGACACAATGCAAATTTCTTTCTTTTTTTTTATTTTATCTATATTTTTTATTTTTTATTTTAAAAAGAAATCATATTATTATTTTTATTTTTGTCTAAGTGAGCTATTGAATTAAGAACAACCTTGTAACAAAACCGTCCAATAACAAACAAATCATTTTTCTTGGCGTTTTTTATTTATTTTTTATTTTTTTATAATTAAAAATAAACGATAAAATACCCGGACAAAATTAGGTGTTCACAAAGGCCATGCGCAAATAGTGAACTGCACTATTTTATATTACAAACAAGAGTGAAAGACATCAAGGCCATGCACAAATAGTGAACTGCACTATCACTATGAGCAAGCTGTACCGAGCCATCACTTTACAGTCCCCGTCGAGTCTCCTATACCGCAGGCATAACATGCATCACCTTCACCACAATCACAAGGTTTCTCTGGATATCAGCCCCATTTTTCTTTCCAGCATCCTTCGAGTTCAAATGTTTTTCAATCAAGTTCGTCAATGTTTGCCGCCACTTATGGTACACCAGCATCTACATACCATCAAACAGACTACCGTCATATACTACCTAGTGAATTAAGAGAAACAAATGATGGCGTTGGCAACAATGATGGTGCTGACAATGATGGTAATGGTAATGATATCAACGAAGAACCCACACCGTTATCACAAAGACTCCCAAGAACAAGAGGCAGACAGACACAACAAGGGGAACAACCGGTAGAATAACCTCGAAGAGTCCAGCCACCACGTAATAGAAGGAGACCTCCTTGTGGGACATCATCCCACCACTAATCTCACAACTACTTGCTTTTATTTTATCATATTTTGTATAATATTTTTGAGTGATCTATTATTATTTTTAATTATGTTTTAAATTATTATCATACTATGCATGTGTTTGGTTCTGCGATTGGATGCCTCATACTGACATTTGAATGGATGAAACATGGATTGACCACATACATCATGTGTTTGGCTCCCCATATTAAAAGTGATACAATGCCCCAAAATCGATTCTATAGTGAAGCTCTTTTTTATAGCTTTCACGGTGGATTCTCAAATTCACTTCTCAAATTTATTGTAAGTGACAGGTACAATAAAGTATTAAAGTATGTATGTGTGTGTATATATATATGTGTGTGTGTGTGTGTGTGTGTGGGTGTGTGTGTGTGTATCAAAGCCCATTTTGGTAATTGCACACCTAAATTCAATTTTGATGCAAACTATCCAACAACAAGAATTGATAAAAATCACTTTTTCCGTGAAGGCATCCAAACATAAATCACTTTACTGTCAACTCACTTTTAACCAAAATCAATTCTACAAAATCAATTCATTCCAAAATCACGCTTGTCTAAAGCTTATCCAAACACACACTACGTTTAGAATTTTATATGTGGGTTGCATCCCGTTTTAAAAAAAAAAAAAACCAGCTTTGTATATCCATCCATGCAGGATACCTAACATCTTGCATGTAAGAAATTAGGGTTTAGTGGAAGTCGTATATCGTAACTACGACTTGCCTATAATTGATTAAAAAAATATTTTATTCCAGTGAGTCTTATATATGGCATACGACTTGGCCATTTAAAAAATATTTAAATAATCATTAAGTCGTAAGTGAAAGATACGACTACCATGAAAAAATAAAAAAATAGAGATTGAAGTCGTATATGTTAAAAACGACTTGCATGAAAATATAATAAAAAATTTAAGTCATATATAAAGTATACGACTCCCTTATTATTTGGTTACTAGTCACTTACAACTTACCTTAGTTTCGTAATTATTTTAAAAAATATACTATTCACATAATTGCATTACCAAATTACACTAGTTAAGTAAAAAAACCTATAGATCCTTAAGTGTTTACGGTGTTATTTTTTAATAATATATGTAACAATTATTATCCATCTTATATTTTCATGGATAAACTGTCGTATATTTATCTTCTCATTGTTGAAAAACAACGTCACAAAAAACTGCACTTTATACTTTCTTTATTCCTTAACATAGCAAAATCGGCGGAAAGAAATATTTACTTCAGTTTTCTTTCCTTTCACACTCCCCCATTCAATTTCCTTAACACAAGTTGCCTTTGCTTGTTACACACTTCCAGCATAATATGGGTGGTAAAGCAGCGTGGGATACAGGATAAGTTTGCACCAAAGAAAGTAGTAAAGAGATCTCGAGTTCTTCTTTGTCTATCATGTCACGTGAGACTTGTTTTCTCTGCCTTCTTTTGACTCCCAAAATCTTCAATTCATCCTTATCCAAAGGGAACAAAAACCAAACAAAAATAGTAAAAAAGGTTGTCTTTATAAACCACCTGTTAAAAGAAGTACTTAGTACTAACTTCAAGGGTTGGTTTGGTGGAATATGACAGGGTCTCTTATCTGACAGATTACAGGTTCGAGCTCCCATTAGTTTGCTTGAGATGAGGTAATTATAAATCTCTTTGTAAGTGTTCATAGAACCCAAAGATTTTCTCTGACTTGTACTGAGACACTATCCCCTCACCCTAAACTTTTTGTAACAAAAAATAAAATAAAATAGAAGGAAGTACTACTTACCAGAAAGTAAGAGAAATGCTGTGTACAGTATATATCCCCAACTGAGTGATGTTTCGGCAAAATTTATTATATGTGTGGACAAGAAAGAAAACAAAATTTATGCATGACCCCTTTTGTGTGGATCGTAAAGTACTTCTCCCATAACTCATGCTATATATATGAGTGATGCACAAGGCTCTAATTCTAAGCAGGTTGATCACTAGGTCAAGATTATCCCAAGTCATTTTTTTAGATGTTGTTAAATAATTAGTTATTATGATCAATAAAGCACGCAACTGATGCATAAGATAAGCATTAGTTTGTGTATATGCTTCAATGAGCTGCAAAAATAAGAAGTTATATAAAAATTAGGTTAAAGTAATCTTTTGATCCCTACACGTGACACTGATTTTCAATTTGGTTCCTATACATAAAAAGTTATCAATTTGGACCATATACGTGACACTGGTTTTCAATTTGGTCCTCACCGCTAATTGGTCCCTATATAAGAGGACCAAATTGCAAATTGTTATCACATATAAGGATCAAATTGAAAATAATTGTCATATGTAGGGAACGATTTGAATTTTTTTTTGTTGAATTGGTCCCTATATGTGACAACAATTTGCAATTTGGTCCTCTTATATAGGGACCATCAGCAGTGAGGACCAAATTGAAAATCAGTGTCACGTATAGGGACCAAATTGATAACTTTTTACGTATAGGGACCAAATTGAAAATCATTGTCACGTATAGGGACCAAAGGATTACTTTAACCTAAAAATTAAATATTTTGAATAAACATTTACTAAAATGTAAAATTAGTTTTTAAAAACTTAAAGCAAGTAGCTTGTAATACCCCCTTTGTTTTAGATTCTGAAGCAATAGGGACGTCTGGCACTTTTGTGCCTTCAAAACAAGTGAAATGACGTCCGTTTGTGATTCAATTTCTCTACATGCATGATTGAGGAATAAATAGAATTGGTTGAGAGAAGTACTCATATTTTTTTATATATTTTAGGATAAATGAATTATTCTAGGTGTGAGATTCATATAAATTTTAAAAGAGAAGGGACCAATTTACAAAGATGTAAGACATTTTTTTTACTTCCACTCAATTCTTACCGTTGATTTATTCTTATCCAACGGTGTAAACTAATGAAATGATTATCGTTAGATAAAAATAAAGTCAACTGTTGAGATTGGATGTAATTGTAAGTAAAAAATAGCTTACAATGATATAAACAGGAATAGTTTTTGGTATAAAAAACGTAAAATAGTTTTTGCTTCTATTTCTACTATTATATCATATATGGAAGTGTCTATTTTAAAGTTCATCCGAATGGGTCTAAAGCCTTTTCCATCCACATGACAGGAATCTTATCCTCGACAACATGCTTAATTCAGGAACTTAGTTATCCACCAATTGTATTATGACTTGTTAGTAAATTATATACGTGATTTGAGTATTATATATTTCTATCCTAAAATTGAGTGTGTGCACGAGAGCGCTTCGTTACTGAAATTTTAACGGGGGCTCCAGGCTCATGTAAAAGCATCTGTGTTATTTCGGTATACCCCAAAATGTAAGGTAACCCTCCTTCCTACCTTTTTCTAAATTATAGACACAAAATTTGCAGCTTGCTTAAGTTGCTGTAAACTGAGATAGAAGGTTTTCACAAAATGGGGAAGTGCAAGAGTAAAGGTTTGTAAAAGAAGGGAAGAAGCGATACTGAAGTTAATTAACAATGGAGTTGATTTAAGAATGTTCGCTTGTTTTTCAAGTAAAATTGATTGAATCATAAGGCATTGTATTGTTTTTAATTTTTTTTATTGGTAGTAATAGTTAAGCCATATTTTAGCTTTGTATTTTGACTTTTGTATTTATCCTATCACCACAATTATTTATATAGCATTTGGTAGACTGTTAAAGAATAGGACGGAATGAGAATAGATCACATGGGTTCTTTCTACATTTGATATATTGTATAAATAGAATATAATAGAATGGTTAAAAAATGGTATATTTTGATTCCACAGTGGAATCAAAGAGAACCAAATATAACACTCTCACACATCAATCGCTATAAAACCAGAGAAACCAGAGAAATAGACGGAGATCCTCTATCTCACTAATCTGAAAGGGATTTTATATATTATTAGCTAAAAACCTCGTGTTAATGTTGGTAAAGTGGGTCAACATGCCTTGCCCCACCACTAATTTGCAAAAAAAAAACAAGTCAGGGCAGATTGATATATTCTTAAAAGTGTTAAATTTTTTAACTCACCCCATCTTATAATGGGTTGGCGAGTCAACCTGCTTAAATAATTAAAAAAATTGAAAACAAAAACTCATACAAAAAATTTAAATATCTTAAGTCATAATTTGATAATTTTAAGGTCGTGTTTGGGTAAACAACTTAACTAAGCACTTATCGCATAAGATCTTATTATATGAGAGCTTATACCATAAGCGCTTAAATTCAATAAGTCATGTGTGTTTGGATGCATATTTTGAAAAGCACTTATACAAAATTAAGGTGTTTGGATACATTACTATATAAGCGCTTATAAACATTTTAAAATTAAAAAATAATAATTTGTCTTATTAAATTACAATAAAAAAGTAAATTTAACAAATAATTTAAAGTAGGTGTAAAAAAACAAATAATTTAAAGTACTGGTTTTTTTTCTAATGTTAATCTCAAAACACATAAATAACGACAAATTTAACAAATAATTTAAAGTACCGGTTTTTTTAGGCCAGCAACCACCGGATCCGTCCAGCCGCCGCCGCGAGCCCCTATCTCCCGAGACTCATCACAGATCCACAACGCAGCTCCACACGGACCACCGCAAGTCAGGCCGCCTGCACCGTACAGATCGAACCTCCTCCATTCCTTCACTGTCGCACCAGGCATCGACTCAAAACCACCTCGCTCCGGCATTCCCCATGCGCACTACCATCACAGTCATCAACCACCGCTGGTCCCTTGCCGCACCGCCGTCTTGCTCCTCCACCACCGTTCGCCATCCTTGAGCACCACCCTATCTGCTTATAGCTATCGTGACCCAGTATTGACGACGCACGGACGACAGGCGATGGCGGCATTCACATTGCTAAGGTTCCACTGTCACTACCTTTGATACGAAGAACACGAAGAAGAAGAAGAAGAAGAAGAAGAAGAAGAAGAAGAAGAAGAAGAAGAAGAAGAAGGGGCATATGAGATTGTTTGAGACTGTAACAAACAGAGAATAGAGAGGTTGAATAAAAAAAAGAAAGAAAAAAGAAAGAAAGGCTATCGGTGTGTATCGAGGGGTGAAAAACACGAAAGTGTTGCATAAGCTCCTTTTAAAAATACCCATAAGCTTCTCCCAGTAACTTATGAAAACAAGCTCAAAACTCCTTATGAGATGACATAAGATATTTTTATAAGCTCTACCAAACATCCTGCATAAAAGTTTAAATAAGTTTTTCCAAACGCCACCTAAATCTAGTTCACAAACAATTACGTTAACTTTTAAAATATCAAACTACAATTACGTTAAAAACAATTCAGTATCTTAGTTCACAAAATTAATCACAGAAAACTATAAAAAAAACTAAAAATAAGAATAGTAATATAAAAGACAAAAGTTACAAATGAGAAATTTAAAATTGAATTTGGGACTTTGAGATGCGAGGTCAACTCGTGATACCCCAACTCTCTTAATTATGCTGGCGGGTTACTATGCTCAACCCAACCTGTAAAAATGGCTAGTTACATATGAGTTGACCCTAAGGTCGAACCTCTACCTCAAGCATGCATAATAATTGTGTTAGATTAATGTGTCTTTATTAGGCCTTGTTAGTAATATAGCAGTTGGTAGCAGTTAAATAATAGAGCAGTTAGTAGCAGTTAAATAATAGAGCAGTTAGTAGCAGTTAGAGTTAGTTACTTAGTTTACCTATAAATAAGAGGAGAGATTGATAGAGAGGGTATCGGGTGAATTGAATAGGAATTGGGGCCTTAGGGCATTTGGGGAGGTGCAGACCCTCGAAGTTCTACTATATTGTACTGTAATCAAGGGATCATCCATATTTCCTTAATAATATCTTGTAATCAAATACTGGTTTCTATCAATTGGTATCAGAGCACTCGGTTCTGGGAGTGTTTCAGGATCATAGGCGAAGAATGGAAGCAAGAATCGAGTCTCTTGAGCGCTGGTTCAAGAATCAGAGAACTTTTCGAAAGGAATATCAGGCAGAAAATCGAAGACAGTTCACAGAGATACGGGAAATTCTGAATCGGAATCCACAAAATAGTGGTCATCACAATCATCATAATGGTGGAAGCAATACCAGTGACGACGGCGACATGGTGGTTGGAAAGGAGACGAGTCACAGAGGAGACAAATGGAGGAAACTTGAAATTCCATTGTTTTCGGGTGAGGAGGCATGCGGGTGGGTTAGTCGAGTCGAGAAGTGCTTCGATTTGAAGGGAATAACCGACCAAGAAAAGATTCAAACCGCCAAGACAGCCATGGAAGGAGAGGCGTTATGGTGGTTTAAATGGTGGGAGATGTGTGCTCTGAATCCTCCTACGGTGGTCGACGGTGCTAGATCGACAGCGCAGGGAAAATCGGTCACGGTCGCAAGGCAGAGCCCATTTAATAGCGGCGTCCATCAGAAAAGAGAAGCGGCCAATGAGGATAAACAACTTGATCGAGCCGCCGCCATCGCCGTAAAAGTCGGGCTGTGATCGTCGTGCGGTGGGGGTCGAAGAGAGGGGTGGCAGCACAAATGGAACACCAAAGGGGATTTGGGCAAAATCAGTTTCTCTAAAATTGGGTCACGGGTTTGTCTTAATGGATGAAGCCCAGAGTAGTGAGGGAAAGAAATGGGGCTTAATGGACCCTTTTGTATTGTTCCCAGCAAGTCAGGTTGCTATTATCCACATGAAGAATCAACAGTTCGAAGGAACCCTTGAGGTTGAGGATGGTCTTAACGCACAGAGGGAGACAAGGGGGGTTGGAGCAACACTGAAGTTTCTGAAATTGGGTCTGGGTTTTGAAGTATTGGGCCAGGCCCAATGTAGTGAGCACAAAGAATGGGGAGGGAACGTTGGCAACGATGGGTTCTGGATCCAAAGAGAATATGAGACTCCTAAAATGAGGATTAGCCTCACTGATGTAACCAGGAAGGAAACCTGGTCATGGCTCAGGTTGGTTGCCAACACCCAAATCATTATTGAGAGTTGCATGGACGAGTACCCAACAGAAGCAACCATGGGGGACTGGAACTGTGCACTGTGGGTGTTTGACAAAATGATCGTGGGGGAGACCAGACCCAGGATAATGGGATTCACATGTTCTTTTACCTTATGGATTTGCGCAGATTTATGGGACCCGGATGGACAGCTTCATACGACAACAATGTACAGGGATCATCGTGCTTCAAGTAGTGGGACCCCGGAAAATTATTCCTTAGAGACTTGCCCTTCACCTTGGGGACAAGGTGAATGTTTAGGGGGGAGTATTGTTAGATTAATGTGTCTTTATTAGGCCTTGTTAGTAATATGGCAGTTAGTAGCGATTAAATAATAGAGCAGCGTTAGTAGCGATTAAATAATAGAGCAGTTAGTAGCAGTTAGAGTTAGTTACTTAGTTTACCTATAAATAAGAGGAGAGATTGATAGAGAGGGTATCGGGTGAATTGAATAGGAATTGGGGCCTTAGGGCATTTGGGGAGGTGCAGACCCTCGAAGTTCTGCTATATTGTACTGTAATTAAGGGATCATCCCTATTTCCTTAATAATATCTTGTAATCAAATACTGGTTTCTATCAAATTGTTGGTTGGATTTTGATTTGAATACCCTTTCTTTTGGGAAAGAATGGAAAGCACAATGAGGCTTCGAGCTTACTTCAAGCAATGTTCTTGGTTGTAAAAACGTCAACAACACAACCTACAGCTATACCGTTAAACTGGGCCTGCAGTTAGTCATATCATACCAAAATTCGAAGAAAAAAATATCTACTAATTAAAGAATAGTGCTAGGTTTAGTTTAATTGCATAAGAAACATGCTCTTAACTAAGAGATGAGATTAAACTTAATGTCTTGTATATCTGTTGCAAATACCACTAAATTCAATATATCAAGTTTTGGGGGCGAATTAGCAAATAACAAAGTTCATATTTGTCTTTTGGACATGGTTGAAGTAGAAATACAAAAAGTGAAGTGACAAAATCTAATGGGAGCAAATCCAACAGCACTATTGCAGTGTCTATATATATAAGAACTTTTTTATGATTAGTTGAAGTTTTAATGAAGTTCAATTTATATATTTGAAAATAGAAATCCATATTTAATCATCACAAAAGTGGTTAATTTGTTACTCCAATAAATCTTTCTTTTAATTGTCATTTCTTCATCAAATACTTAGATGGTAAGTACCACTTCCACTGGGAATATATCAAGTTATCAACAACAAAAACTTGGAAATGCATCATGCTCTACCTACTACTTTTAGTGGACAAGTGGCTAGAGAGATAATAAGCAATCCTTCTCACCAACCAATTGCAATGAAGCTTCAAAAAGGAGGGAAGAGATTGGTGCTCCAAGGAGAGAAAGAAGAAGCAAAAAAATGGCAAAGACACAGCAAATAGTATTGCTAGGAAGCACTTGGGGAATCAGAAACACCTTTCATTCTCTTTTAGCCATCTTAACAACTCTTCTAGTTGTCACTGCCATTTATCTTACACAGGATGGAGCACAAGTTTCTCAAGAAACAAATGTCTCTGGTGACCCTTTATCACCAAAATGTGACTTGTTCTATGGTAAGTGGGTTTTTGATAACCAATCTTATCCACTATACAAAGAGCAGCAATGCAAGTTCATGTCAGATCAGTTGGCTTGTGAGAAGTTTGGTAGGAAGGACTTGAGTTACCAGAATTGGAGGTGGAAGCCCCACCAATGTGACCTACCTAGGTCTCTCTCTCCCCCTCTCCCCTTGAGAAATTTCTGCATGCTCTTGAAGCACAGTAAATATATACTTCAAGAAAAATTTCTATCATTAATTGTTTTATGCTTTAATGACTTAAAATTTATGTGAATTTGTTTAAAATCAATGGTCCAGTTCTTTTCTTATACATGCATAGCAACATACAATCATTTCTTTTGCCAATTACATTTTTGAATTTTCATTATTTATAGTTTATATATACCTACGTGCATGATATGATGCTTAATTAACTGGCTATGTTTTTGAGCTTTGTGGATGTGGTTCTTTCTATGTTAATAAGGTTCAATGCCACAGCATTGCTTGAAAGGCTAAGGAACAAGAGGCTTGTGTTTGTGGGGGATTCACTCAACAGAGGCCAATGGGTTTCCATGGTTTGCCTTGTTGACTCTTCCTTGCCCTCAACTCTTAACTCCATGCAAACCACTGCTAATGGTTCACTAAACATTTTCAAGGTCAAAGTAAGTTTTCACCCTTGTAACAAGAATATGATGTTCTTTTATCGTCTTTAAAATAAGAATAGAAAAAAAGTAGTCAAGGGGAAAAAGTCCATATTAGAAATGGACAGGGTCGGTTCAAGACTAAGTGATACCTAAAACAAGGTGAGGCCTTAAAGTGAACAAATCATGTGAGAGAGTCTTGTATGTGCAATTTTTTTAGGTATCAAACAATTTTTGTTAGTGGACTATGTAGGGGGTTGAGTGGAGTGAGCTGGGGGCCTAAAGCAAGGATTGATTTGGCTTTAGCCTTGGGCCGACCCTAGAAATGACTTTAACCTTGTTATTAATCACATTTGCAACTATTTATGTTGCTAATAGTTGCATAATTATCACCTTAAATCAAGGAATACAATGCAACCATTGAGCATTATTGGTCCCCATTGCTAGTAGAATCAAACTCAGATGATCCAGTACACCATAGGGTACTTGAAAGGACTATCAGAGTCAAGGCCATTGAAAAGCATGCTAGGTACTGGACTGATGCAGACTTTCTAGTTTTCAACACTTACCTCTGGTGGAGAAGGCCTATAATGAATGTTCTGTAAGTGCAATTTGCATAAGCTCATAATTGCCACTTTCTTTGATAAACTTGCATGTCAATATGCATCAATATACTTGACTAACATTGATTTTGATGATGAAAATTTTAATTGAACGAGCAGGTGGGGATCATTTGGAGACTCGGATGGGATTTACAAAGGAGTTGAGATGCTGCGAGTCTATGAGATGGCCTTGAGAACCTGGTCTGATTGGTTAGAAGTCCATGTTAATCGTAACAAGACCAAGTTGTTTTTTGTTAGCATGTCACCAACTCATGAAAGGTATCTACAACTCTACCATTTAAAATATAGTAGCCCATTGAGAACCCAAAAAAAAAAAATAGTAGCCCATTGATATATGGTAAAATAGGACAAGTTATACTCCCCACATGCATATGCCAGCTTATGAGATTCTGAGTTCAGTAAAATAATTAAACAAGTGATGTCAAGGTCAGAATTATGAAGCTTCAGAAAAACACACACACACAACTACCCCTTTACTGCACATATCATGGAGTTGGGAGAGACTATTTGTTTATTTATTTTAGAGAGCTAGGATTTTGATTATCAATACATTTAGCAACGGAACCACAAAACAACGAGGGCACATAAAGTAACACACCTATGGGTGCATCAACCTCCTTTCTTTCATGGTTTGGAGAGGACAAGCAAGGCCAAAGGATTAGGGGAGGAGTGGAAGAGACTTTTCCTTAGATAGGAGAGCTAGTTTCCTTCTTTTTTTTAATAAATTTTTTTTTTGCAGGCCATTTTGCTAAAAAAAAAAGCTTTTTGATGATAGTTAAATAATTGTTATTGGAAAAAAGCTCTTGTTATTGTTGTACTATATCGCAACACTCAAACAAACTGACAATTTTAAAATTATACATTTCTGTTTATTATTATTTTTTTTATAAGCAAAACTATAATATAAGGAAGTACTTGAGATACAACTCATGTTAAAAAACGAAACCAAAAAGACATATCATTGTAAATGAAATACTGATCAAACAGGAACGGTATTATCTTTACAAAGGTGAATGTCAAAGGCAAACCCAAATTCAATAATACATGAACATTAACTAACTGGTTTTGTAAGGAAGGGCTGCTGTATCTATATAGTTTTGACGACAAATATTGTTGATTACCCATATCTTTAACACTTTCAACTATATTATTTAGCCTAATACTTTGGTTTATGCAACAATCCCCATAGCAGATAAATTTCAGGATAACACATTTCAGCAATGCATAGTTTACCGTCTTATAGAAAGCACAATATAACAAGGAAGTGATAATTGATTCTGCTGATAAATTCGTTTGTAATGCAATACCAATGTATCCCATTACAAGACAAGTATTTAGGAAGTTTGAAATATGCTTCATACCAATATATCCCATTACCCATAAACCCAAAAAATAATTACATAGCAGTCTGAATATAAATCAATAACTCTAATTATACTAGCATCAATGAACATATTAGATTTGTAATGCAAAAAATTGCAGAGCTGAAGAATGGGGAGCAGCTAAGGGTGACAATTGTTACAAAGAAACAGATATGATTTCAGAAGAGGGGTATTGGGGGAAAGGATCTGATCCTAAAATGATGCGTGTGGTGGAGAAGGTGATTGAAGATTTGAAAACTAGAGGATTGGGTGTTCAAATACTAAACATCACACAGCTTTCAGAATACAGAAAAGAAGGCCACCCTTCTATCTATAGGAAGCAATGGGAACCTCTAACCCAAGAACAGATATCAAATCCAAATGGTTATGCAGACTGCATACATTGGTGCCTCCCTGGAGTGCCTGATGTGTGGAATGAGCTCCTTTATGCCTATATTTTTGATCAATGACAATCATTTGACCTGGCAAGCTTGGAAAATTGTATTCTATTTTGTGTAAAAAGGACACATTCATACAAACATCTTAGACTATTTAATGTTCCAACCAACCATATTTTAAAGCACAGGCTTCACTTTTTCCTTTAACTTGTTTAAGAAAAACCACCAGAAGCTAACAATGTGGATGCAAATTGTCCAACCTACGTAAGCAGCCATTTTAAAAATAATCTCATAACATCACACATCGAGGGAAAAAAATACAATTATTTCAAGTTCAAACTCATAATAATGACATGTTTTGGAATTTTAAACGGCCCAGTAACTTGCAACTAATCAGCAAAATAACTTCACCATCTCAATCAAGTTAAGAAACAGGTAAGCTTCTTCACAATGATAAAAGAGTGCTAGATAAAAGTGAAAATGAAAAAATTGGAGCAAACAGGATTAAAAATGTGTTAAAGTATGCATAACACAAAATATATTGTTGATTTCACTTCTCCCTTCTACTTCACTCCCACAAAACCAAGCACCTTATTATAGATGAACGATCAAGTCTGTGCAGGTACTAGGCAAATATTTGGATAACAAGTATTTCTAAGTTTAGTATCCTAAGCATCCAGATAAATAGAAAAAAAGCAAATCTCTAAATTATAAAAATAAAAAGTTAAATCAAATACCAAAATTTCACCTGAGGTCAAGTGATTTGCAAAGCAACCAATGCAGCTGAAAAATGCAAGGCACTGCCGCACAGCTTTTGTGCTCTGCCTGAATTCTCAAACCAAAGAGCAGCAGCTTTGCCTATACAGACGGGATTTAGAGAGTAATTTAACACATACAAAGTGAACTATTAAGAAGCAGGGACGAGATTTCTATGACTCAGACTGAACTCATCATGAAAGCATAATAATTTCTTGGGCAGATCAATTATCAATAAAAACCTAGCAATTTAGAATCTCCATCATGCTCCATATAAGAAATTATGAGCTTTTCAATCATGTCCGCAAATCTGGAAACTCGGCTTCAAACCCATTCTTGGAAGTAATGGACCTCAAAACATATAACATGATTCTTGTTGACAATGTTCTCTCCAATTCTTCGACAGAAGTGAAATACAGCTTCCAATTATTCTATAATTTCCCCTTCCTCCAAATCTTCTGGCACAGAGAATACTCCACCGGTACCAATTAAATCTATTTCATCTTCTATTTTCTTGGGAAATTTGCGATCAAAATTGAAGAAGTCATCAGGAGTCATTCCAGCCATAAGATCATCATAGACACCAATAAAATCTTCATCAAAGTCAAATGGCATATCTTCAGAGAATTTTGATTCCTTGGTTTTCAGTGAAGGAGAAAGATCACCCACAGTTTGTCCTTCAAATAGAGGTTTATTTGGTGAATCACTTGGTGCTTGCTCAGAACTCCTATTTTGGGTAAGCATTTGACATGATGAACTTGACTCCACGAGCTTCATGAGATCAAAAACCGTAGGATCAGTCGAGCTGTTGTCATCTTCTATCTCCTCCTCCCTAAATGATATGCCTTTGAGGTTTTGGATGCCTTCACTGTCATTCTTCAGTGGTCTTTGTATAGTGGGATTGGCATCCTTAATAACTTCAAAATTGATTTTGTGAGACGGCAAGAAAACAAAAACAACAGGAAACTCCAAAATGTCAACATTTGCTAATTGCTGTTTGATTGGAGCTTTCATATCCAACTCTTTGAAGGGTGACCTAGGACCCTGTGTGAGCATGGAGAAGATAAAAGTTATAATTAAAATAGTCATATCTAGATGTGATTAATCAATGTGACCCTACTAGTCTGCCAGCTTAATATCCTGGATTTCAATCATAGAAAAGGTAAATAAAGCCACCTTTGGGTATTTGCGAATGAAAAGCTTGAGACGATCAAGCTGGTCTTCACAAAATTGCCTTAGCTTATGATTCCAAGGACCAGGTTTTAGGTGCTTCTCTAGAATGGAGCAGAAGTTTGTATTTTCATTGACTCTGGAAGAAATGAGCATAATATCATCTCAAATTTGTATTATCTAGAGTCTAGATTCTAAGCATGCGATAAGAAAGTAAAGTGTTGTATCTCATTCCAAACAAAAGACATAAGCTAAGTGGCTCACCCGTGGTCATGTAAAACAATATCTGTTGAGTGAAATCGCCATTCAATTGTCCAAGATATAGATTTCTTCCTGAAAGCATTGTTATGAACATATTTGTAATTTACTTAAAAACAAAAAATTTCACCTTAGCGATCTTAAAATGAAACGTTCTTATAATATGTATTTCCCTCTAGCATCAATGCATAAAGAAAAACCATAATTTGATTAAAAAAACAACTTGATAATCCGAGCTGCACACATCAACTTTGACCATTATGGATCACATATAGACCGAAAGTTCAAAAGCAAACAAGGATACAGTGAAGAGTTTAGTAGAAAAGGAAGAAATTACTTATATGTACCACCCTCATAAAATAACAAAAGTTTGTCATGAAATTATGAAAATAAAAAATACCTTTGGTCATATTGAGATTGATTCTTCTCTCTTTTTGACATTCCACTAGGGAGAAACATTAGTTTGGTTCTCCGACTCGAAGCAGCATTTCGTAGGTTTTTAAGGTGATAAGGTAACCAAAAATTTGCATACATGCCCAATTTAGTTCTCATTCTCCGAGCCGACTCAGCCACCCTCTTCGTCTCCTCCAGTAAATTATAGTCTAAATAGAGGAAATAAAAAATTAAATTAAATAAATACAAAGATTCAGATATAGGGGAAATTATAAGAATTCATCAATAGAACTATATAGATATAGTTGTAAACATTTATGAAAATTCAGAAAAACAACAACAAACTCGATGAATAGAAATAATGTAAAATCCAAAAGGGTTAAAAAAGAAAAAAGAAATCCACCTAAAAATATTGAAAAATAAAACAAGAAAAAGCAAAAACCCTGCAATGCGCTCCACCCCTTTTCTCATTCCTTTCTCTCCTCTCCCCCTCACCCTATATAAGGCCTACCATGAGCCTCCTCTTAGACCAAAAACAAAAGGCCCTTCTGGTTGATTAGAAAGATATTAAGAAGCAAAATTATTCTGCTTATGCAATCAACTAGATAAAAAAGGTTCTTAAGACCCAAAGGAAAAAAAATACAAATTTGAAGAGTAAACTACCAGATAATAGGGTATTGTCATCAAACTGAGAAAGAGGAACAAATTGAGTCTGGTTCCTCGTGCCAGTACATCCAGTACGCTTTTTGTGAGATTTTACACAAGGAAGACTGCATGAATGAATGGAGCAACCAGGGCATTTGTATTTTGATGGGTTAGATTTGCATTCTTCACATAATGTTGGCCCTTTAGTGGTGCTTCTATCTGAGTCCTGCTCTGCTTGTCCTTCCATTTGTGACAAAGAAGCTGACATCTTTAATGCTGCAGAAGCTACAAAAATATGATTACATGACAAATCTTCAACCATTAAGGTGCGTTTGGGTAAACAAATTAATTAAGCGCTTATTCGATAAGCTTTTTTCAAATAAGTTAAAAACAACTTCCTTTCATAAGTTTCTCTAATAAGCTTTAAAACAAGCTTATATCACGATCATAAACTATTTGCATGACTTTATTTTCATAAATTTCATAAACTGTTCTCAAAAACTCAAATCAGCTCTTCCAAACGCAGCCTAATACATAAAATTATTTATGAAAGGATTACAATTTGCATCTTGATGAACCCAACATACTATCATTTGGTCCTCAGCATGTAAAAAAATGAAATTTGGAAACTATAAACAAAGCTCATTAACATGAACGCATTAACCGATCATGGGTGGGTGCAATAGAAAATTTAACATAAACAAAACAGAGAGGAAACAAAGAAGTTGTAATATAAACTCACGGAAACTTGCACGCGGCGATGGCGATGGCGATGGCGATGGCACGGCGGAGATAGCGTCGAAGTTGCTAAGTGAGAAAGTGCGGAGAGGGGAGGCAGTGATATAGGGCATGAAAATTGTACTGAAATGAAATTCGGCTTAGTGAGAAAGTGCGGCGATGGCGATGGCGATGGCGATGGCGATGGCACGGCGGCGATAGCGTCGAAGTTGCTAAGTGAGAAAGTGCCGAGAGGGGAGGCAGTGCTATAGGGCATGAAAATTGTACTGAAATGAAATTCGGCTTGATTAAATAGCTTGAACTATATGTGAATTAGGTTAACTAAAAAAATTTATAATTAGGTATCTAAATTTATATAAATTTTTAATTGGGTTCCTAAATTAAAAAAATTTTAAATAGGTTCATAAACTTATATAAAATTTTCAATTAGATTCCTAAACTAAAATGTGACAATATAAAATAAAAAGTAATTAAATGATAAATGATGAAATTTAAGAAAAAAAATAATGTTTGACATAATAATAAAATAATGAAAGATAAATATGAGAGAAAAAATTCATTATTTAAATAATAATAATAATAATAAAATGAAAAATAAAACTTAGTTAGAATTTTTTTTGTTTAGCACATTAATTAAATAAAAATAGATTAATTTGAGTGACAAAATTTAGTTCTTGAAATTTTTTTTTGACACAAATTTACTTCTTGAAATGATAATAACAAAATAATGAATATGAAATTGTGCTAGAAAATCCATGTTTTATAACAAAATAATAAGAGATTAAACTAATAAACCTCAATTAAAAAATATAAATAAAATAAAATCAACCTCAATTAACAACAAAGTTATTGCTTGAAATAATAAATAAAATAAAGAATCTAGTTAAGAAAATATTATATCTTAGTTTGATTATCAATTTTATTTTGATTTATTTATTTTATTTTATTATTTATTATGTTATTTTATATTTTAATTGAGGTTTTTTTTAAATTATTTTAATATTTCTTAAATAATATTTTTGCTTGCTAAGTCTATTGTTATTATTTTAATGTTATTCCAAATATTAAATATTTGACTCAGTTTAATCACTTAATATTTTGTTATAAAACATGAATTTTCTAACACAATTTCATATTTCATTATTTTATTATTATCATTTCAACAACTAAATTTTGTCTTTCAAATTTATTTACTTTTATTTAATTATTATGCTAAACAATAGTTTTTTCACTAAGTTTTTTTTTATTTTAAATAGTGAGTTTTTATCTCATATTCATCTTTTGTCATTTTATTATTATGTCAAACGATATTATTTTTTATTTTACATATTCACCTTTTTATTTTAGGGACCTAATTGAAAATTTTATATAAGTTCATGGACCAAATTAGAAAATTTTTCGTTCGTGGACCAAATTGAAAATTTTATGTAAGTTCAAGGACCTAATTATAATTTTTTTGTTTAGGAACCTAATTGAAAATTTTCAAATAATTCAAGGACCAACTCGATAGTTAAACCTAATTAAATTTAGCATTTTTTATTTTAAAATTTATACTTAACTTTTTTAGTAAAAAAAAAAATCAATAACATTAGAGTAGCGTGGATTTGGGATGGGTTAGAGCGGATTTTGTTTGTCCCTTACCCGACCCTGAATATTAATGTGACCAATATTTTGAATCTGAACCCGTCCCTATACTCGAAGGAACCCGATCATATACGGATTATTTTAAGACCGAGTCAAAATGAGACTGATCTGAATTGACTCAAAATTAAATAGATTATTTATAAATTAAATTTTTATGAGTGAGAAAAAATATTTTTTTATAATCCATAAATATCATCAAAAAAGACTATTTAAAAACCATCGATTGGATCCGTTTAACCAAACATCATAGTATAAAAGTAGTTGTTGAATGCTAAAAGTAAGTAGCCACGACACTCCTAGTTGAATGCTAAGAGTATAACAGTATAATAGTCAAAATAGTACAATAGTGTATGATAAGATGATTGAATTTTGTACATAAAATAGGGACACCCTAAAGTGTTATATTTGTTTTTGAGTATATTTTTTAGAAGTATGTATGTAAATAAAGTGAAAAGTAAGTGAGAGATGGAGATAAACATATACGGTGTCATATACAGTATCCAAAATTTGATGTTCAAATAACATAACTCGTTTGGTGATGATAAATCAATTTCCAATAACAAAGAACCTTGCGCCAATCATAAGTCACAGAGGGATAAAAGTAAAAAAAGATTTTTATTATATGGGACCGGCCGGGTAACCTGAAGGTCAACCCGGACTCGTTACTGATCCGGTGTCGAGTCACTAAATGAGACACGAGTTCGTCTCTTCTCTTCAACAAGTTAAGATCTTACTCGACCCGATCACGACGAGTTGAAGCAGGTCTTCGGATTGGGTCGGGTTTTACACACCCCTACATCAGAGTATATTATTTTTGGTAGCACATCGGAGTATATTATTATCTGATATCATTGTATTTATTTTCAATGTTTATATTATTATCCCACTTGTGTTTTTTATAAATATAAATCTCAATAACATCAGAGTAATTTCTAAAATTTAAATGATCAAATATAGTCTGTTTAAGTTAGCTCAATTGATTAAGATACCAGATATGATATGAATTGTGAGTATGCATGAACAAACCTTGGCAATATACTCGATCGCTTTCTCATTTCCTTTTCTATCTCCCCTTATAATGTTTTTTTTTTATTTTTGTATTTGACGTTTGATTTTCGAAAATCATGTTGAGCTTCAACTAATTCGAGTTGAGCCAAGAAGATCCATTTAAAGGGACAAATCTCTCCTAGCGTCTATTTTTTTCCATTCACAAAACTTGAATCCGAAACCTTACTTAAAGAAAACTAAACTCATTGTCACTTAAATCATCTTCCTTAATCCAAGTATGCCTTTCACTTAGAGCTGTCAAAGTGAGCGACCCCGGGTGAGCCGAGCCGGGTTGGCTCACTTTTTCGGTGAGTCAGGAAATAACTAATCCGGCTCGACTCGCCTCGGGTTGGTGGGTTAACCGGATTGGCTCGCTTAGAATTAAAAATAAATAAATAAAACAACGATTGAATTGAACACTAATAGCAAGCATGTAATAGCCCCTTCAATCAAGCATATATCAATCAAACATGTAACATTTTAATAGCCCCAGTCTAATGATCATTTAAGTCTAATGAGCATCACATCTAACTAACACAAGTCTAATGATTATTTCCAATGTCTAACTAATGCAAAGTCTTGATTCCAAAATCAAATACAAATTCATAAGATCATTATTCCATCAACAACATTTGAGTCTTGAACGGCTAAATCTATAACAAGTTCCTCATTTTCAATATCTTCATCTACAATCCCAAAGAAAAAAAAATAGAGAGAGAACCCACGAGCCAACCTGACTCACCACGAGTTGAACCTGACCAACCCATGGGTTAAGTGAGCCGAGTCAAAATAACTCGAGATTATAGTAAGCCTATTTTCCACTAATCCAACCCACTAGTGGTTGGGTTGGGTCAGGTTGGGTCACAGATTCTAACCCATATTGACAACTCTACTTTCATTACCTTCATCCAATATTTTTGTTTCCCACAAATTTTCCCTCCCACTCATATCAAATGCAGTTGGACTCAAATTTTTTTGTTCGTGGCAATCTCATCTCGTTATATAAAAACTTTTATTTGTTCTCTTGATTGTTTCTTCTTTATTATTTTCTAATTTGGTTATTCAGATTAAAAAAAATAAAAAGTAGTGATATTTAGTTCAAAAGCATATTATGCGAAAAAGTAACAAATTTGTTGTAACCAATTAGATTAATGTATAAACATTCACAATGATTAAAAATAAAAATGGTTACTATGTGTTATACTTACCACTCAATCAACCGTTGATTGATTATGCGAGTGTTTTCTTAACTTGTATAACATGATCTAGACAAAGAAAGGGTGAATGATATTTTCCGATAGCCGCATAACGTGAGAAAAATTGTAAAAGAGAATTATGTTAAAGATTAAAAACTCAACAAGACTAGAGAAGATGGCAAGAGTGATGACATGATCACAATTGGATATTAGTGGTTCACTTGCTGGATGAGATGATATTTTGATTTTTTTTTTTAAAATCATGTTGCTAAATTATTTTACTTTCTTTTTTATTCATTATTAAATACTAAAAAAATGATTAAAGGAATATGCATTGTCAGTATAAAAAAGTTTACATTGATATTTAATAACATTTCAATATATGTGTTTTTATTTTAATAACTAGTTAACAGTGACATAACAATAATACTGATTTGTCATGATATTATTGAATGTATCATTTACACTGATAGTGTATAGAAATTAAACTATAAAAAAAATTAAATGTTTAATTTAATAGTATATATATATATATATATATATATATTACATTATCAACAAATCATAAATCTATTGTTAAAAAAAATCATAAATCATTTTTTTACATATAATTTTAAAAATAATTATATAAAAATTAAATAAAGATTAACAAGAACAAACTACAAATCCAGTCATCAAAAATATTGCTTGGGCTTTTCCTCGTCCTGGTTGGATTAAGCTAAATACAGATGGATCTTCAAGAGGTAACCCGGGCGATGCTGGTTGTGGAGGCATATTCAGAAGCAGCAATGGGCAATGAATATCTGGTTTCACTTTCCATAATGGCAACTGTACTGCTCAGTGTGTAGAACTGTGGGCGATCTACATTGGGTTATGTTTAGCTTGGAATGCTGGTTTCAGGTAAATTATGGTAGAAAGTGACTCACATTTTGCCATTAGAGCCATCTTCCAGAATACAGAAGTCAATCCAAAGTTTCCTTTGATTTCTAAAATAAAGCAATTAGTATCATTGCAGTGGGAGATTGATCTCAGACATACGGATCGGACATGTATGGGTCAGAATTGAACTCCATGTCCACCATTTACCTGGGAGAATCGGAAATAACAGATTATGTATAATTTTCATGTTTTGGATATTTCAAAACTGCTTTAATCTCCTAAGATAAAAAGGGAACTTTGCTGATAAATACTTTATTGCTGTGGATCCCTCTATATGAATTATTAATAGGTTGTTCAAGACAGTTCTTAAGGCTCAGCTCAGGTGTGTATATATAAGGACTCGTGTATTAAACTATTAATTCGTTGTTTCCCCTCCCCGAAACACACACACGCAAAAAGCAAAGACATCTTTAAATTGTCGTATGAACTAAAGTGGTGTTTGGTATCAGATATATTTTAACATTGAAGTGGGAATAAAATTTTCCCATGTTTGATACAAGAGATAAAATATCATTCTCAGCTATAAAAGATGGCTAAGAATAAATTTTGTGAGTGAAATTTGAAAATTCTATTCTCATGTCATGTGTGGGGATGGAGCAGAAACACTCCCGATTCCTTTGAATGTAATTTACTTGGGAAAAAAACATTCAATGAACCAATTAATGCAACCTAAGGAGTAAGGACTGTGCACCAACACTTGGGATTTTATTTAGATAATTAACTGGTTTCTCTTTCTGCAGGTGAGGATTCTTCACTCTTCAGATCACCAATTGGTACTCAAGTTCTATTCCTGGTAAAGGCTATTGTTTTACAGAAAAATGAGGAAAACCTCTTTAAAATATATAAATAAAAAAATCCTATTAAAATTGGCAGAATTTTTAAAAAAAAAGAGAGTAAATTCTATTAATAACTTTGTACTTTGCATTAAGAATATTGATATTGAAGCGATCATTATGCATAAATAACATATTGCCTAAAATTAGATTAATTGACAACTCAGGATGGTTATTGTTCCTTTATGGTTAATATTTATATCAAGATTTCCTTTTTGGGTGGCTTAACAGTTTTTCTTTAAGATGTTTGAATCCCTTATAAGTGATAAAGGGTTGTCAGCTGATGCTTTTATCAGGTATGAAACTTCTGCTTACCTGTGGTTGGTATTGGAGTATTGTGTTGGAGGACATCTGCTTTCCATATTACGGTTGGTACCCAGCATTTCATTGCTTATATTTTGTGAGTCTTTGTTTATTTTAGCTTCATTCTTTTGCTAAGCATAAAGGACTGGGAGATCATTACACATAGTTGTGGAAAAAATTTAATTGCTGTGTTGAATTTTAATATATACACAGCATGCTGACCTGGTTTAGATGCCTGTGCATCCACATGACCTGGTTAGATGCGTTTACTTGGGAACTGGATATGTGATATGTCAACATCATTGTGAGATATGAGAGTTCTATGGAATTTGACATAAAAGCCTTTTCATTTGGGCAATTAAAGTCTCCGATAATTGATAATTTTAGTTGTTTCATATATATTTATCCATTTGGGTACTTTTCCCTGTGAGTGTAGTATCATAAAACTGTATAATATATAGCAGTATATATAAGTAGAACAAAAACCTAATATCTATGACTAAATTGAAGAGTTATTTAAATTATATAAAATAAAAATCTCTTTCATTGTCTAAAAACCAAAATGTAGCTCCAGTAAAGCCTTGTAGCATAATTTCATTGCCTATGCCTAGATGGAATATTACAATTTTACAACCCTAATCGGAAGAGGTTAAATGGGATGCATTGTCACTTTTTTTCTTTATCAACACACACACACAGACATTTCATTGTTACCACAGGTCATGAATTAAATTCATTTTTAGTTTAACTTGACAAATTACAGAAAGGAAACACAAAAGATCGATGGAAACATATTTTTCGACTGACTACACTCCATAACACACATAAGGTTTCTGTCACCATCTCAGTATTGTATTACTTGATTTACCTTGAACATTCACCACAAACGTGTCAACAACCTGAAATGTAGGACACAAAGCATAAACTAGTGCTCATAAGTTATAAGTATGCTAAAGGTCTAATGCTTCACTGTTTTATTTTCAAGCAACAGAAACTAAAATCAAGCTTCTACATTAAAAATCATTCTGGAAGTGAATGGAGAAACTGATAGAAGAAATGGCATGAACTGTGAAACTAAGATTGTGTAAATTGATAGGACTAGCACTTTGCTAATGTACCTCGTTGTGTTCTGTAGTTATATAAGTAGGCACCTTTGATCGCTCAAGTAAAGAATGAATGTCTAATCAAATTTAGCTCCTTGATGACTTCCATTATATTCATTCTTTCGCTTGGTGTCTCAGCTGAACAAGAAAGTCCTATCTGAAATAGTGGAAGTAAGGACTTCTCGACATTAGGTTGCAAAGAGGCTGTAATATCAATAGAGTTGTTTTCTTCTTCTACGGTTCCAGTGGGATATTCATTTTCCATTGAGAGAAGAGTTACATCAACAACCTCCAATATGTTGTTTGGAAATGCAGTTTTAACATAGTTATGGAGGTTCTGTCCATCTTTGAATATTTCCTCTGTTGGTCCTCTCCCGGTTAACATCTCCAAAATAAGAATGCCAAAGCTATACATGTCACCTTCTGTTGACACCTGAGAACTCATTCCATACTCTGAAATAGTTTTGAAACTATTAGAGCTTTTAAAGCCAATGTTACAACATTAATCCAAAAGGAAAAAAAAAAATAGGTAGCAAATGGAGTTTAAGATTTCAGAGAAAATATTAATAAGATCAAACCATACCTGGAGGAGCATAGCCTATAGTCCCCTTTATTCCACTCATGCTGGTTTGTGTTTGGAAGTTGTCATTAGTTGTTGAGAGAAGTCTTGCTAAGCCAAAATCACTCACATGTGCAACCATGTTGCCATCGAGAAGAACATTGCTTGGCTTTAAATCACAATGAATAACTGGTTGCTCGCATTCATAGTGAAGATACTGTAATGCTGAAGCAACATCAACAAGAATTTCTAATCTTTTTTCGAGGTTCAATATCCTTGGCTCCTCGGAATGTTCTTTCTCTGGATGCAACCATTTCTCTCTAAGCTTCCATTCGGCATGTACTCAAGAACTAGAGCTTTAAAATCTTCTCCTTTGTAATCCACACTAGAACAACATGTGAGAATCTTCGCTAGATTTCTATGCCGGATATTTCTTAATGCATTACATTCAGCAATGAAACTTTTGTGAGCTCCTTTCTTCTGAAGGTTTAGAACTTTTACAGCAACGACTCTTTCTTCTGAATCAAGTCTTCCTTTATACACAGACCCAAGACTTCCAATTCCTATCAAGTTTCTAACTGAGAAACCATCAGTTGCAAGATGTAGGCTGTGGTATGATACCCTAGGGAGTTGCTCCAATGTTGAATTGTTGTATGGTATACTGTGTTTTTTCCTTATCATATAGATTACAAGGATACATGACAATACAAGAAGAGATACAATTGAACAGATTACCACCACCATCACCCGGAGGTTATTGTGTTTTTTCTGTCTTGTAGCTTTTAAGGGGCAAGCTGGAAGCTTTAGTTCGGATACCCCACCACAAAGCTTGTCATTGCCAACCACTGAAATTCCACTTGCATTCCGGAAGACCCCATCTGTTGGAACCTCACCCTCCAACATGTTAAAAGATGCATTGAAGTATTCTAAACCAGAAATGTTTTGTAGTCTGACTGGGATTAATCCAGACAAGTTGTTTCGTGACACATCTAATTTTCGAAGACCATTCAACAAAGCCAAAGAAGGTGGCATGATTCCTTGTAGGGAGTTTCCTTGTAAATAAAGGTACTCCAAACTTATGCATTCTCCAATTGTTTCAGGAATGTCACCAGAGAGATAATTTTCAGACACATCCAACTTATCAATCTGTTTTAGTATGCCCACCTCGACAGGCAGACTACCACTTAATGAATTATGTGATAAATCCAGTAAGATCGATAAAGAGGAAAGTCCAAAAATTTGTGATGGTATAGCTCCACTAAGGTTGTTTTGTGAAAGGTCTAGCATTTGTAGATTTCTGCAATTTCCAAGAGTCGGGGGAATGTTTCCAATTAGCATATTCTGTGATAAATTCAGTGTAATCAGCTGACTGAGATTGCCTATGAAAGTTGGCATCTCTCCTGACAGTTTGTTTCTTGCCAAATTTAATTTTTGCATCTTTTGAAACTTACCAAAAGTAGCTGGAATGGCCTCAGTTAGTTGGTTAGCTTCCATGGTCAAGAGAATTAAGTTAACGAGATTCCCTAATTCCATAGGAATTTTTCCTGATATCTGGTTACCACCAAGATATAATTCCCTCAGTTGGGTGGATAAATTTCCAATGAAATTGGGTAAAGGGCCTACAAAATAATTGTTGGTTATGTCCAATACACTCAGGTGCTGATCAGTTCATCAAAGATTTTAAAAATCCCAAGTCATTAGGTGAGCTCCTACCAAGACAATATGTACCTAGATTTAGAAATGAAAGATCTTGTAGCTTTTCAAGACTTGGCACTTCTCCTACAAAATAGTTATCACCAATATCTAACAATTGAATCCTAGATGCATTACTGATGGAAGTTGGGATTGGACCTGAGAATTGATTCAAACCTATTGCAATAAGCATGAGGTTAGGGAGGGTGAGGAACATGTTTGCTGGAAGAGAACCATTAAATCGATTGTATGTAATTGATATGCGAGTGAGAGATGACAAATTGTAAAGTGAAGAAGGAAGCATACCAGAAAATTTATTGGCTGCTACAAATATTGTTGCCAAGTTTTTCAAATGGCCTGTTTCTTTTGGTATATTTCCCTCCAAGTTATTATAAGACATGGAAAGAAAAGTGAGGGAAGAAAGATTTCCTATAGAGGATGGGATATTTCCAGTTAGATTGTTGTTACGAACAGTAAACGTTTCAAGCTTGCCAAGTGAGCCAATTTCTAGTGGTATTTTGCCAAAAAAATGATTTGAACCTACATCCAAGGTCCTCAGTTCTGAGCAATTTGTTAAGTGGATTGGAAACTCTCCCTCGAAGGTGTTATTACTGAGACCAAGTATTTGCAGTCTGAATAAATGACCCAACTCTTGTGGGAGTTCACCATAAAAACTATTAGCAGCTAAGTTGAGGAGTCTAAGAAAGGAAAGGTTCCCAACATGAGGTGATATGAACCCATGCAGGCTATATCCTGTTAGGTTCAACTCTGTGACTCTTTGATGTTTGTGGCTGCATGTGACTCCATGCCAGTTGCAAAAGTGGCTAGAACTATTCCATGAGGTCAATACTCCAAAAGGGTCACTGGATATTGATTCTTTGAACTTGAGCAATGCAGAATAATCAGTCTCATTTCCTAAGGCAGAGACAGTTTTGTTGGGTTGAAACCTCAGTAAGTTTGAAGTAAAAAGAAGAAACAAGACAAGGCATGTAGACCAAAATACACTTAACATGGTTGTAGAACAGAAAACAAGGTTCCTAAAATTGAAGAGTTGCTAAATCAGTGATCTCAAATGGGATTTATAAAACCAGGAGATGAGTGGTGGTTGGATTTGGACCAAAACTCCGTTCAGAAGAAACAGTTTCATTTGTATTAAAAAGGAACAAACCATTTAATTCTCTGCCACAGTGCCGTTCAAAGTTGAAGATACGTGTAATATTTCTGCCACAATTGATATTGTTTTCTTGTAAACTTATGTAGGCGTTATGTAGTGAAAAGTCAGAAACGGCTTATGTAGTACACACTGGAATGTTAAGTTGTTGACTAGCATTCAATAGACACCGACTAGATGGTAGCCCTTTAGGTCCAGCTCTCAATGAATTGTTATGACTCAATCTCTTCAGTAAAGTCTAATCTAAAACACTAGTCCATTAAATGAGAGTCTCATGACTTAAGTACTATATTGACCTTTTATACTTACTCAATGTGAGACTCATCCTGGTTATCCGCATGTATTAATCCATTCCAAGTGTACCTCAACATCCAGACAAACAGTAAGTGCTACATCAGAAATGGTAATGCTATTGGCATTCCAGATTATATATATGTAGAATCGGCACTCTCTCTATTAATCAATCATTATTTTATGTTTTTTATTTTATAAAATTAGCATTGTTCAATGAAAGTGTTAATAGCCCCTCCCCATAAGAAATTCTATACAAAATTGTCTTTGTTGGTGTAAGAAAGAATGGATAGCATCAATTATTTCACTCTTTGTGCTCCTCTCTATGCCACTTCTTATTGATCAAGAAATTATTATTGGATATTTAAATTAAATCTTATTTTCTTGACCTATCTAAGAGAGAGTGATACAGGAAGTGAGACGAGATGTTATGGAAGGAAGTAGAGTTATGAGTAATGATTGATGGAAAATAAGAATTTGAGGATGTTCTAATTAAAAGTGTAAATTTAGATTACTATTACTATTAGAGAAATGTAGATGAGTAGGTTGCAAAAGTCAAATTTCATCACCAAAAGTCAAGTATTTCTACGTCACAAAAGGAAAGCAACAAGCCGACGATTGTTTGGCAGAGATTCTGCCTAACGCAAACGGAACTATTTGTCTTTCCGACTCAATTTTTCAAAGGCAAAATATGTATTTTGGTCTAGTATGTTTATTTAATTTTTCAAATCGATCATATATATATATATATATATATTTATTTAAATTGGTCTCATATGTTTTGAAACGTTTTTAAGTTGGTCATTTTCGTTAAATTTGACCTAACGCGTCAGTGTTAAGGACACGTGTCAGTCTAGTGTGATAATCACGTCAGCAAAAACAGACAACGTTAGGTCAAATTTAAAGGAAATGACCAACTTAAAAACGTTTCAAAATCTATGGGACAAATTTGAAAAAAAAAACGTATAGGACCGATTTGAAAAAATAAATAAACATATTGAACCAAAATTCCTATTTTGCCTTTTTCAAAAGCTCCACATTTGAATTGTGTTTGGGTAAAAAAACACGGGAAAAAATGTGTGTTGGAGGAGTTTAAAACTGAGTTTTGTGGAAGCAAAAATTTCTAGTTTTTTCGTTGAAAATAATTGATTCTAGATGTAGGACTCACAAAATTCTACATATTTACATCTCAAAAGTGATTTTATTTTGTCTTCTAAAAAAATCAATTCTTTTAAACCTACTCTTAAAATATTGTTACCTAACACAAATCAATTTTTTTAACCTTGATTTTTTCAAAATCAATTCTTCCAAGATCAATTCTACCAAAATCAATTTTATCAAAATCTAAAACAAACTGAACAAGAAGAAGCCAAATATAAGCTTTTAGAGAAAGTAATAATGATCAGGAGAAACTTAAATGCAGTTTCATACTTTGAGTGCTACTTTTGAATAGAAATATAACATATATATAACAATTGTCAAGTGCTACTTTTTCAATTAATAAGAATATAACAATTGTTAATTTTTATGCATTTTAAGTGTAAAGTTTTTTACTCTGTTAATCAATAAAAAATATGGTATGAGTGATTTTTAAGATAGTTATGATAAGAGTCAAACATTTTAACTTATGTGACAATTTTTGATTGGTTGAATGTATAATTTTTTTACACTGACAATATATATCAATTAATTCCATATAATAATTATTGTTATCAATTTCTTGATGAACTATTACATCCCTTTTAACATGAATATGCAAGTAAAAAAATGGATATTTGCCTGATTGCATTGGGATCGTTGATTCGGTCCACCGTCGACAGTTAATGATAAATTAAAAGAATGATTGTAACGTCCCCCTTGAGCATTACTACGTAACACATGCGGAAGTAAATTAAAAGATAATTTGCTGGTTGTTTTCGGAAAATTATTTTCTTCTAAGTCAGAAAACTGGGGTATAAAATTTTTTCTTTAAGGATAACTCTGAAATCCATCGTTCATGCATTCAAAACGTAAAGTCACGTTCGTAACAAAGTTGCCATGACATACAACATTTCTCTAAGTTTCCACTTTCGAAAGAAAAAGTTCAAACTACAGATGGATGTATATAACACTACATTTACCGACCTCTTTAGATATACAACCCAACTCAGACTCCTAAGCTCGTCATTCTATCAAATATTCATTGGAGAGACCCCCAATCAGAATACTTTCCCAACCTCTAACACTAGGTCTTCAAGTGACTTAGAAAGACTCCTCTGCAACATCGGTACTAGAGTACCAAGGTACTACAGCAAAACCCGGAGAGGCCTGATATAACTGTAAGAGTGAGATACCCGCAAATGGATATATCATACAACAACCATACACATGATACATACAACACCTTGGCATATTATCATTTTAACATTACTTATAGGTAAACAACAAGTATTATTTCAGTGGGTCTTATACCCGAATCAATCAATTTTATAAAGATAATGCATGACACTTCTATTATCAGGCTCTAATATTAATCTCATGAGATACCATCACCATTTTATCATCAAGAAAGAAAGAGTTGATCAGGCTCATACGCCCCGTTTGGCAAGTTGTCTTCGTCACCTCATACGCCCGGATCAACATCATCACGATTCCCTTATAACGGCCATTCGGATGTATACCTCATCGAATACCACATCTTAAGCGGGTATTCGGATAACTCAAGCACGTCTGCTAAGGGGAAATGCATATGAATAAAAGACTTTTCATTATCGAGACTTTTCTTTGTGTTCACTCTTTTCCGTTGTCGAAGCCTAAGGCTAACGACTATTCACAATTTTCATTACTTGTAAATCAATAACACAGGACACGCAGTCCGAGTGCTCAATCACAACACCTTAGACCGATGCCGCAGTCCGAGGTTGTGGTCGTAGAAACAATTATAATTTTATCCATGTTTTATTTCAACATGATAAGGACTCCCAGCCCATAACAACGAAATTAGGACACACAATCCTCAATTCAAAAATTAGGACTCCTAGCCCATAATATCACGATTGGGACCCTTGGTCCATAATTCTTGACACAGATCCCAGATCATGTGCATAAACTGAATGCTAGAGGCGACGTCTCGCGAACTAGTATTCTCTTTCACATCTGCTTACTTTTCGCTCAGTGAAAATCAAAAACTAAAACAAAACCTCGGTCACTTATCCAAGTAACCAGAACGTTTCTAAATCATTTAGGAGAAAATCTTTTCCTTTACAAATTCTTTGATAAAACATTTATGAAATTCTTTTGCTTTTGAAATCCTTGATGAAATAAAGTCAAATATTTTCAAAGGGGTTTTCCTTCATAAAACACATAGTTCGAAAAAGGTTTTCTCTCGTACCAACTTTGGATCATAAAAAGGTAGTTTCTATTGTCTTAAAAAACACTTCAACGTTCCTTTTCAAAATAAGAATCTCATTTTCTTGAAGTAAGCGTTTTAAACAAGAAATTTTTATAAATGAAACCAATACTTTCAAAGTTCTATTCAAGGCTTATCAAGGCTTTTAATCCTTTATAATCATTGTGCACAGACTCAAGCCCGGCTTCTCAAACTTCAATCAACAGTAATATATTCTCAACAATAATATCATCGTTAACGACAGTTCATCACATATATATAATTCATAACACTTTACAGCAAGTAATGTTCAACTTCAAGTAATAACCACAATAGTTCAAGTAAACAAGTCATTCAAGTATTGGCTCAATATCACAATAATATTCAAATCACTCAAATAAACACATACACACATGCATATAGTCATTGAATATCCCTAGGCAATCCCCTTTTACCTTCTGTGAAGGTAAGGAGATTAGATGCTCGAGAGGTATACCACGAACATCCTCGTTTCCTCCGCGATGGAAGTCTAAGGTTATGAACACAAAATCACAAGTTAAAATCAAACAAGAACATTAAACCACAAGGTATAGGTTCGGCCAAGACTAGTTCTTAGGTTTAGAGATTCCTGAAAATTATACAACTCATGGATTTATGATCCTTATGTGTTAGGAGTTCATAAACAATGATCATTTAACAAAGTTGAATTAAAATCCCACTAAGTTAAAAACATAAGGAATTCGGCCAAGGCTAGTAAAATAGGCTAGCATTCACTAAACTTTTCAGTCTCTTAGGTTTAGCATCCATATGTGTTAAGGAGCTCAAAACCATGATCATTTTGGAAAAATAAGAACAAGGTATCCTAGGTCCATAACCTTCGAGGTTCGGCCTTAATAGGATTTATAGGCTAGAGATCTTTAAACTTTCCAATCTCCTAGACTTAGCATCCAAATATCTAATGGAGCTCAAGTCCATGATCATCTTAGAAAAATGAAAGTACCACATACTAGCTTTAATAACATAGAATAAACAAGTTATAAATCCTTAAACTTTCCAATCTCTTAGACTTAGCATCCAAATATCGTATGGAGCTCAAGTCCATGATCATCTTGGAAAAATGAAAGTAACACATGCTAGCTTTAATAACATAAAATCAACAAGTTATAAATCCTTAAGCTTTCCAATCTCTTAGACTTAGCATCCAAATATCTTATGGAACTCAAGTCCATGATCATCTTGGAAAAATGAAAGTAACACATACTAGCTTTAATAACATAAAATAAACAAGTTATAAATCATTAAACTTTCAAATCTCTTATACTTAGCATCAAAATATCTTATGGAGCTCAAGTCCATGATCATCTTGGAAAAATGAAAGTAACACATACTAGCTTTAATAACATAAAATAAACAAGTTATAAATCCTTAAACTTTCCAATCTCTTAGACTTAGCATCCAAATATCTTATGGAGCTCAAGTCCATGATCAGCTTGGAAAAATGAAAGTAACACATACTAGCTTTAATAACATAAAATAAACAAGTTATAAATCCTTAAACTTTCCAATCTCTTAGACTTAGCATCCAAATATCTTATGGATCTCAAGTTCATGATCATCTTGGAAAAATGAAAGTAACACATACTAGCTTTAATAACATAAAATAAATAAGTTATTAAGAGTTCTAAATCCGTGATCAATACTTTGAAAGTTGAAACATAGTATCCTAGGCCTACTTATTCATATTTTTCGGCCATCATAGGAACAAGCTATCAAAACTTCCAAGATTTATAGATTCAATATCAAGGGATAGTTAGAAACTCAAACACACGATCATATTCCAAAAGTTGAAACAAAAACTTCCTAGGTCACAAATGCAAGCATTCAGCCTTCATTGGAAGAGATGGATAGAGATTTTTGTTTTACACAACCTCTTAGTATGTGAAAATATAAGTTAATACAAGACTATAGAAAGTGGTTTCAACTCAAAAGGAGTTTTCTACCATTTTGGAGAGATTTTAGAAGTTTAAAGCATATAAAGAACACATAAAGTAAACTAAGAAATAAAAGATGAAACTTGAAAAAAGATTTATATGAGAGCATTACCCTTAGTATAAGGAAGAACTTTAATGAAGAATTTAATTAGAAAATATGAATAAAAACTAAAGCTTTAAGAGCTTGAACTTTTAGAAGAAAGAAGAAGATGAATTTTAATGGAGTTTGAAGGAGGAAGATGATGAAGTGAAAATGAAAGGGGTATATATAGAGAGGGGAGAGAGTGACCGAAATTGAGGAGAGAGGAATGAGCTTGGAGAGCAAGTTTTGACCTTGTGCCTTGTTTGGTTTGAGAAGAGAAAGAAAAATGGGTTTTTAGAATATAATATGTTATATTTTGAAAAAGTGTCATCGTGACCACTTTTTAGGAGGTAGCTTAGGCCATATCTCTAGTGAGTCACCTCACTCCCTCATCTCACCTCAAGCCTTTTATGTGTCCTATTCTGCTATATTTCGTACCCGGTTGCATTTCCGATCGTAATTCTTCCGACGTTTTCACCCGAATAAAATAGTTTATTTTATTTTTGAACGAAAAATTTCAAAATAACCAAAGTGGAAGGAAACATAATAAAAGCACTAACTATCTCGTTCACGGGTCAAAATTAGGTTTTCTGCTTAGTAAACTTGTACCGGCAGTGAAAACGCAGACTGGCTTCCGTCTGAATTTTCAACTGAAATTTTTACCGTAACTTCATATGATATAACAACACAAGAAAATGATTTTAGTTTAATTAAAATCATCATCTGGGTTTAATCTAAAATAAACATATTTAAATATGTATTTACTGCTACAGACAGCATAGGAAAAACAGGGTGTTACAATGATCGTTTAGTTTTTGTAGATTAATCAATTGTTTTAGACCTGCCGACGGATCTTGAAGTTGGAGTGGATGAACTTATAAGGATAATATATACTAGACATGAACCCGTGCGATGCATGGACAAATAATGTTGAGAATGTCTGGGAAGGATGGATTATTATCGTTTTGAAAGACAATTAATTTATTTAAAATAAAAAATAATAACACGATAAAAATTGACAAATAATCTTATATACTTGTTTTTTTTTGAAGAAATATATACTTGTTGAAAAAATAAAGACAAAATATTGACAAAAGGATACGATAAACGTACAAAATAAATATATTAAATGTTTTGTCAATTGCCTACTTAAACTCTAAAATAGAAAAAATTGAGTTATGCAGTTTATTCATGAGAAATATTTGTAACCATCCAGGGATGGTGAAACCAAAAAGCATGCATTACTTCTTCTTCCAATGATTTGGGGTTAGGGTTATGTATCCCCGCATCACATAATGAAACAGTTTATTTAATTTTTATATTGAAAATATAAATTGATAAATATAAATAAATTATAGACTATATTTATTAAAATAGATTTTATACAAAAAGTATATATTAAAAATATTATGTAACCAAAAAAATATTATGTAACAATTGCTAGAATGAACTATATATATTGAAATATATATAAATATAAATAGAAAATAAATATAAGAGATGTAAATAACATAAACTATCAAACTGATTACTTGCAAAAGTTGAAGTTCATATATAAATATTCTATCTCTAAAATACAAAATTACATTATCAATTATAGAAAGTGTTCGTTTACTTTATAAACAAATCTTGTTAGAAACTTGCTTACTAATGATTGAAGTATATTTGATGAATATTTTATATATTTTATTCATATGACGATTCACTCTTGTACCTCATGCAGATTTATGTAAAATTCTCAATCCGGTACAATATAAATATTAAATATTACATAATTGTAAATAGATAAAAGAATATTTTAAGCATATGATCAATTATTATTATTTTACAATAAATTATATCAGACATATACTTGCAATACCAAAAAACCATTTTACACATCTTCTCAATGTTTTACAAATTTATTTAATGTTCTCCAAAGTCCCAACCAAGAATTGTGTCATTTCCACAATTCCACTCCCTGTATTTATTTTTCAGCTTTTTTCAATTCATTTTCAATTCACTTAATTTCTCAAATTCACTTAATATTCTCCCAACCAAGAGTTAAGTATTTTCAATTCCATGTCTTTTAAATTTTACTTTTTTCTCAATGCATTAGAACAATGTTCTAATTCAATACCTCATCTTTCTTACCATCTATTCTACGTCTTCATTGAATATTTCTATTTTCGAAAATTCGTTTAAGCAAATTGTTGCAGAACGATTGCACCTTGACACCTTTTTAAAAGTTTAAACATATTAATCTAAGATTTTTGAACTCATATAATATAATATAAATATAAAAACTTAAATATTACACAATTCTATATAAATAAAAAAAATAAAGCATATGATAAATTAATTGTTTTACAACAATTATACAGGTTGACATAAAGTTCATTATTATTTAGATGTAATAAATTTTAAGAATAAAAAATAGTAAAATTATATCATAGTATTCACTTATCACGTCTTATGTATTTACACTGTGAAAATCAAAACACCTATATTTTTTCATTTTGCTAAGAAAGTAGGGATATCACATATTAGCTGTCATCGAATGCACTTTGTATCAATTGTTTATACCTCGTGCATATTCGTTCAAGATTTTCGGATATGTAATTGTATAGTCTAAATATAAATATAAATGTTTAAACGTTAAATAATTGTATATAGATGAAAAAGATTTAAACATATGATCAATTATATTTTTTATAATAAACAATATAGGAAGACTTATATATGCAATGACCAAAAACCATTTTACAGATCTTCTCATTTTTTTCAAATTCATTTAATGTTCTTGCAACCATGATTTGTGTCAATTACACTCCATGTATTTATGTTTATATTTTTTTTTTCAGTGCATGAGAATAATTCACTTAATTTCCCAAATCCACTTACTATTTTTCCATCCAAGAGTTATTTTCTTTTTATTTTCATACTTTATTTTTTCAATTTTTACCAATGTATGAAACGAAAATATTTGCAATCTTGCACATGTTAAAAAATAAAAAAATAAAAATGTTATATTGAATAGAGTAATTTTTTAACTTTTAGTGAATTGAATACACAACTTTCATTACAACATTTTTATTTTTTGATTTTTAAACATGTGTAAGATTGCACGAATTAGAAAAACCGTTCAATAAAATATCGGAAACAACTTAAAATTTTCCTGAAAGTCAAAATTAATAGAGAGAAGTGATTATTCAATAATAGAAGGCATGATAGCCTCAAATGGTCTCACAATAACAATTCTTTACGTAATATTTTTTTCTTACATAAAATGAAACATAAAGTTATATTTAAATAATTTGTGATGATGAACCTTGCAACATGGGTTAGAAAAATCAAAAGATAGCATAATGTAAATAAAAAAAATAGTATCCACACAGTCACAGACACATTTCTTCGGCATAAACAGATGCACAATAAAAAGCTTTTGGGTACAATAATAATTAAACTCAATGAAATAGAAATGATAATCTTCCATATTCTACACATGTGCTTCAAAATATTTATTTTTCCTAGCAGTTGCTCAATATACCCTTCCAATACACGTTGTGTCGAGTTCTCTTATGCTGCATGTCTCTTTTACTTCTTACTACCTTCTGCCTTCATTTTATTACGGATGGATTCCACTTCCAAAAATAAACCAATTTCAACAACTTCGAGGGGGGCTTGATAGAGATTGAGTCCACTTCCAGGTTTCAATCTTGAATTCATTCATCTCATTGAATTCATGATTTTTCCAAGAATGCAAGAGAAAATTGGAAATTACTTCCCATGGTCTTTGCTACAAACAAAGTTGTAACATGGTCTCCACCAGCGAATGTGAGCAAGTGAAATAGAAAACATATATGAATATAGAATGAAGAGACAAACATACATATACACGTTATAACCACAACAACAAAAGTTCTTAATATATTTTCCTTCACATATATAGAAAAAAGGTAATAAAATGATGAAGGATTCTTTATCTTGTGTTACCATTGATCTATCCAACGCATTGGGAAAAGGTAGTGGCATTGTGCAAAGCATGCAATGGTAATTGCTATTGGAATTAGATAAGTAAATAATAACCATTGAAAATGTTATTAAATCTCGGATACTGAAAATAATTTAAATAATACACAAAGAAAACAACAATGAAATTTTGTTTATCAAAGTACTCACATTTTCAATGAGATGTTGGAAATAATATCTATTTAATTGCCTGATTGTATTGGGATCGTTGATTCGGTCCACGGTCGACAGTTAATGGATAATTGATTAATCTCTATGCAAGTAAAAAAATGGATAATTGCCTGATTGCATTGGGATCGTTGATTCGGTCCACGGTCAACAGTTAATGATAGATTAAAAGAATGATAGTTTAGTATTTGTAGATTAATCAATTGTTTTAGACCCACCGGCGGATCCTGAAGTTGGAGTGGATGAACTTATAAGGATAATATATATGTTATTTGAATATTTACAATATGATATTCAAATGATATCTTTTTATATTTGTAGATTGGGGGTGTGACGCCTAGTTTCAATTAACTCTAATTATAATAATGATTTTCATTAATCATTTTCGAAATGTCTCCTATGAAAAACAAAGATTTTTATGAAGTCGGAAAACACCTGGTAAACAGATTATAACGTCATAACTCAATTCAAACCAAACTTGGTCTCTGGTCTTACATCAAGGGGCGGGAAAAAATAAATAAAGTCTTCATTCATAAATAAAGAGTTAGAAAATTATAGATACAGTAATTCGAAATTGATTTTTATAGACACGCGGAAGTTTTCATTAGGAACATAAAGTTAAACACAAAGTCATGAGTCAGATGAGCATACAGAACTCCCACTGACAACCCTATTGCGGGATAAAGATACTATATACACATCAGTAATAAAAACAGGAGACTGACATCATACATGCTGATACAAAAGAACATCAAGTTCCCCTTAGTAAATATACAACATAAAACAAAAGAGGATTCTCAAAATATCCCTCAAACACATAATCCTCCAAAAAGAAACCAAGGTCCAAACTGTGCATCATTATTCATCAGGAAACTCGGTCCCATGTATAGTGCGGCCATCAGAATCAGCTACCCACATGCACAAGAAGAAAGAAGAACGACATATGGAGGTAAGATTCTATGCCAAGCTCATAACGTAAATATGGGTATGTAGCGACAAACAATCAATCAAGTGGATACATATATTTAGGGAAACTTTTATTAAATATATATATCATTTCATAAAAAGGCTGAGACTCGAATGCATGCCTAAGACTTCGACCTAACCTTGCTCCATGGAGACTATATTGTTGTCATAAGGTTTTGTCGAGATAGCATTCAGGAAATATTTGTAAACAACTCGGTGCACAAGCCACAAATTCACCATTCAACAGATAAATCTCTTGCCAAATGATGAAATCAAGAGTCATGAACAAATGTAGATGACCTTTTAAAAGAAGAAGTTTGAGACTGGTTAACAATTGACAATTATCATCAGATGAATGATGATGCAATGATTTTAGAAACTTGAAGAGAAACTTTTCAAAAAGAATTCCTATTCTTTACTTTCACAAGAAAGTACAAAGAAGAATTTACTGAGTAGAAGGATAAATGAATATTCAATATGCAAAAAGAATCTTCAATAGGTTCCTGAAAGTAAGAATACATTGTACAGTCGCATATTTACAATCATGAGTCTACTAAAGTTCCTCTCTCCACGAGAATTTTCCATTGAATCAAAAAATCTATAATGAGTTGGCTGCAATTCCAAGAAATTAAAACTACAAAATGAGACGTCAATTGATGAATGTGTAAAATATGTTAGTTTGAAAGTGTAATTAGGAATAAGTTTGTAAATAATCTTATGAATTATAGAGAAAAGTGATAAGAAAATGCACACATTCATTTGAATAGAGTTTTGATACTTAGATTTCAATTTATATTGAAAATATACTTAAAAGATGTTGAAAATGTGCAGGAATAGTAGCCCAGCGCTCAGCTCTGGAATTGGACGCTCAGCGCGGACAAAAACGGAAGAAAACTGCATGACCACAGGGACACACCAGCGCCCAGCGCTGGTGTTGGGGAGCCCAGCGCCAGTGTATAGCGCCCAGCGCTAATGATGATGTAGCAGCAGGCAGAGAGCTGTGTTTGGGCGCCCAGCGCGAGCCGGGCGCCAATGCTGATGACAGAAAGCGAACCAGTATAAATTCGCATTTCTGCAGTTGAATCGGGATCTCTCGGCTCATTTTTACACTTCTCATACTGAGGTTCATCATTTCTCTCTGCATCCATTGGAGATTCAAGCTTGGGAACAAGATTTGGAGCTTCCATGACTTCCTCCACTCACATCCACTCAAGTTTCTTCTTCTCTTCTCTTTTTACTATGAGCTGTTAGATATCTTAGGTTAGGTTAGGATGATTCTATTTGGATTCTTGATGTAATTGACTTTGATTCTGATTTCAATTCTATTTCATTCAATTAGAGTGATTTGCTTCTATGCTTAATGCTTCTATTGATTGATCAACTCTAGATTGATGTTAGATTCAATTTCACAATTGGAAAATTGGTTATTGGATTGGAATTGAAGTAGATTACCATTGGAATGTTGATTCTAGGAATAGAACTATGTTTCAATGCAGTCTTATGAATCGCATGCTTAATGTTTGTGCAAATGCTTGAATGACCTAAGGAATTAGGCTTCTTGATTGGTACAAAAGGATTATCACCTAAGGAATTAGGGATAAATCTAGGTTAGTGATTTGAATGTCAATTGAGTGGAATGAATTGGAATTTGGACTGAATAAGGTTACGTTAAGTGAAGATTGGAGGATTCCGATGCCTAACCCTTTTTACCTATATTGACTGCATTCTTTAATTGATATTGTTTCATTCATTGTTGTGAACTCTAAATACAAAAATCCATAAAAACTCATTGGAACTATGAAACTCACTGGTTCAAATAGCTATTGCCTAGGCTAAGTTGATACTTGAAACACAATCCTCGTTGGGAACGATACTCTACTCTCACTATTATTACTTGTTACGATTTGGTACACTTGCCAAACTAATCAACATCAATCAAATTATATTTTGGAGGAGGTAAGTCTGACTTTAAGATCAGACTGAATCACGTCTATCTATAAATAGAGGTGTTTAGAGTAATTTGACTAAGAAATCTAGGTTCCCAGAAATCCATACAACTTACGACTCAATAAGAAAAAGTCATAATGAATTTCGAAATAAGAGTGGAACTGTCAGGTCAATAGGTGGTCATGAATACGGTTAACTCAATAGTCTACTACAACCACGAGTAATGAAATCAATAGGAAAGAAAATCTCGATTGTAGGTGACATTTGAAATTTAACTTGAACAAAACTAGCATGACCAGTTTGCCTTGAATACAAGTGTCTGCAATTCCAAGAAATTGAAACTACAAAATGAGACGTCAATCAAATTATATTTTGGAGGAGGTAAGCCTGACTTTAAGATCAGACTGAATCACTTCTATCTAGAAATAGAGGTGTTTAGAGTAATTTGACTAAGAAATCTAGCTTCCCAGAAATCCTTACAACTTACAACTCAATAAGAAAAAGTCATAATGAATTTCGAAATAAGAGTGGAACTATCAGGTCAATAGGTGGTCATGAATACAGTTAACTCAATAGTCTACTACAACCACGAGTAATGAAAGCAATAGGAAGAAAATCTGAGTGTAAGTGACATTTGAAATTTATCTTGAACAAAACTAGCATGACCAGTTTGCCTTAAATACAAGTGGTGTGAACAAGGTTTTATAGGAGTATGTACACGGTGTACCATATACCTCCTAAAAATAATCCCCAAATGGGATTAGGCTTTGTTACCTTTTGAATCATTTAACCAACTAGATAATCACCAAAAGCACACTAAACATTTAAGATGAAGAACGCTGAATAGCCATATGTAAAAAAAATCATAAATCCTTCCACCTACCACAAAACAATATACGACCGAACGCGTGAAAGCATTTACAATATGCTTCCGTACGTGTATTAGTCCTCTGGCCATCATCAAGGTTTAGTCCACTAAAAAGTTTAACGGTGAACAAGGAGATAGTTTGGATCATAATTTTATAAACATCATGCTGTCTTCGTTTGTCTCTATAGCGGCCACTCAGGACTCAACAAAAGAACATGGAGTTGCAGACCTTGCCATCCAATTTGGGCAGTTGAGGGACGGGAACAACTCCAGCAGTAGTCGTACCACCATGACTTGATGATGTCGCAGATTTGTCCTCGAATTTCATAAACTGTCCCATTTGTGTTGCATTCCGGTGAGCATAGCATATAGGAGCAACAACCGAAACGGCAGTGGTACTCCTCTGATACACATAGGATAGAGAATGAACAAGTTCCTGAAGATCATCCGGGGAGAAGCCAATCTCATCTAACAGAACATGATAGGGTGTAGGCCTAGTGGTGCCTATCATTCCAGCACGAGCATATAAGTAGAAATCATAATTTCGAGAATGACAAACTTTATTATTAATTATAGTTCCAGGAGAACCAATTGATGAGTTGTTAGTGGAGACAGTACCAATTTTCGGGCGAAAAGCCTTACTGAATTGGATTTTGACAACCTTTCCGAGTAAGATACTTGAAGGAGAATTTAGCTTCCATCACTTCCTTGGTAAGTTTACAATGCCTCAAAAGTAGTAATGGAAAGCAAGAACGACATAAAGAAACACATAATTGAGGATGAAACGCGATACAGAGTAACGGGTTTTGCACCGTACACAAAGTGAAAAACTAAAATCAAGATAGAAAGATAAACAACAACAACAACAACATCACAAGTAAAGAGCATAAGATATTTCATTATTCCTCAATCAAAATAATAATAAGCAAACAAATACTAACAAACAAAAGTTCCGAAATACTAATTCTATTATCAGTAAACATCTCAAACTTATATTAACCTTTATAACATGACTTTTAACACTCGCGTAATCCTCAAATATTCAAAAATTATTACTCATATACCGCATAATTAAACTCATTAATTTCACCTTAATACGTTCTAAAGTCCATTCACAATAACTCGTAATCTTAGATACCAAATTCGAATTTTAGCAAAATCATAGCCTAAACATATTTCCCTTCCTCAAAATATTCAAACATACTTAAGATGACTTCCATGTCAAATCATCTCGAACAACTTAAATAAAAACTCCTAACACAAACTCAAGGTTATCATCCCACTAATCCATCAAATACTTAGGATCCTTCATAACCTCAATAACGCGGTTTATAACTTTAACACAATCATTACACCTCCAAATTTACTCTCTACCTATAAACCCAACAGATAACCTTCGGGAAGGATCAATTAAACGCTAGGACTTCCTCAACTCACACTAAAATTCTAGAAATCAACTCAAGTCCAGAAGTAACATTAAAATTGAGGAATTATAATCTAATTGTCAAGAGCTTCAAAATATTATTTAGAATCCACAAGTCAAACCTACTTTGATTGTAACTTATAAACCAAAATCAAAATACTTAGTTAGAAATCAATCTCACATTAACACCAACTATAGTCCTCAAATCCATTGGTACCCCAACATACAACATTCCTCTAAGGTTTTAATTGAAATCCTAAACACATCAAAACGAAGATAGGGATACACTAAATCCATCCAATCAATATAAATTGAAAATTAAACACTAATATTAATCAAAATCATCCCCACTTAACTTTAATCCACCAATAAAATAAATATTTCAAACCACTAAATCCTCTACAAGCTTTTAGTTACCATAAGGTAGCCAGTAAAGCTAACACCATAAGATAAATCTCTCACAAAATCTTAGATCTAAATATCTTATCTTACTCTAAAACAATTCAAATAATTCACACAAACATAGATCACACAGAGAAGACACAGTCGGGTCATAACTGCAGATCCGATTAGGCTCGACTGCTCTGATACCATAATGTAACGCCTAGATCTAAAAACAATGGTCGAGAAATATATAATTTCAAAAATCAAATTAGAGTAAAATATGAAAATATATTTCATTCAATCATACTATTTTGAAATATTTTTCTAAACAAATACTAATAGTGACAAAAGCGTAATATTATTGTCCTGCAAGCATGAATACACTGTAGGATCACAGTGTTAACGCACCCAATAAAATCTTTTAAATGAGTAAATAAAATTTTTCAAGTCAAGCAACATTAAAATAAACAAAAATAACCATTTAGCAAATTAATCACCCTTAATAAAGCAATGAAACATATAGGTAAAAATAGGGATGTTACAGGGGGTACATGCCCTGATTCACGTAGGTCAATCACTGGATTTTGCTTCTTCATTGGCTCATCCTTGGTGTCATGGAGAAGTAAGAAGAAAACAACTGTATCTTGGTCATATCATCAGAAGGTGAGTATCGTGCTCTAGCTCAAGCTGCATGTGAGGCCCAATGGCTTTCATATTTGCTCAAGGACTTTGGCATTGCATCCACATCTCCTGTTCTTATCTACTGTGATAATCAATTAGCACTCGATATAGCTACCAATCATGTGTTTCACGAGAGAACGAAACACATATAGATTTATTGCCACTTAGTTCGAGATAAATTTCATTCTGGTTGCCTACACTTGCTCCCCATCTCTATCTCAGCTCAAATTGCAAACATTTTCACAAAACCCCTTGCTAAAGGGACATTTCAACATTTGCAAACCAAGCTAGGAATGTTGGATATCCATTCCGGCTTGGGGGGGGGGGGGGTGTTATAACTAACCAATCAATCAGTTAGTTAGTGTTACTTATTTAACCGATTTTTTGTTAGTTAGTTAGTTAGTTATTTAATTGATTTAATAGCTCCTTCTTACATCTTTGTAGCTAAGTAGCTTCTGTATATATAGGATCAATAATGTACATTGCCTAACTTAATCAATTCAGAAAAGAGAAATCACTTTCTCGCTTACTCTTTCTTCCTCTCCTCTCATTCACTTTCTCCTCTGCATTCTGTTTTGATAATTTGCATTTCACCATGTTTAAGCTTTTCTACAGGTATTGTTAATGAGTGCCCCAAGGGCGTTGGTTAAGGAACCCACAAAAGGAAAATTTGTATTGAAAAACTAAGTGTTAAACTTTTCGAAATGCTAAGTGCGCTATTTCTCATACAAAATTTCCTTTCTTGGTTCCTTAAACAATGCTCTAAGGGCACTTGTTAGCATTCTCCTACTTTTTAATAGGCCCATCTAACAATTAAAAAATATTAATTAGATTCTATACTTGAAAAATTATCTCACTAAATCGACAATTGTGTGTATTTGATTTATTTGGTTTTTTAAATTAAAAAATTTAAAATAAATAAATTTACACCCTAAGAAAATATACACAATGGATGAAAGAGTAAAAACTTAAGGGTCTGTTTGTTCTGTTTCCAGATTCCTGTTTTCATTTACTATTTTCAAAAATAATTACAAAACTGCCACCTTATTTTCATTATGTCTCTTCATTTCAAAGATTTGTGTAGGAAATATTGCAAATAGAAAAAAGTTGTTTTTCAATGTTTCCTGTACAAAATTTTGAAAACAGGAAACATAATGAAAACAAGGTGGTAGCTTTGTAATTATTTCTGAAAACAGAAAACCGAAAATAAAGCAAATAGGCCCTTAATGTTTGTTTGCTTTGTTTTATTTCCTATTTTTAAAAATAATTACAAAATTGTCACAATGTTTTCATTCCATTTCCTATTTCCAAATATCTGTACATGAAACAGTGAAAAAATGGAAAATTTGTTTTCTTTTCTTGTACAAATTTCTAAAAATAGGAAACAAAATAAAAACAAGGTAACGATTTTGTAATTATTTCTGAAAACAGTAAATGAAAATAGGAAACTGAAATCAAAGCAAACAGACCCTTAAGTTTCTTATCATGGTCCAACTTTTCACTTAGATGTTTCTTAAACAAAAATGTGATTTGTACATCTTAAATTCGAGAACTTAGGATACATGAATAATGGAGTTCAAGATCACGGTTAATGATGTTTTGGGCTTGGTTAATGGGTAAATATGTATCTATTTGGATAACTCATTAACCAACAACTTGATTAATATTGTTCAAAATCTTGATTAATGTAAGTTCATTGAATGATTAATTAGTCACCCATATATCTATTACATGTGCACTCATTAAGCAAACTCAAGATATCATTAGCCACGATTTTAAATTTCATTAACCATGTTCCAAGTTGTCAAATTTAAGGTGTACAAATAACGTTAATGCTTGTTAAAACCAGCATAGAAGTGGGATATCTAAGTGGTTGTGATACGGGAGCTACTTCCAAAATACCCAGCCCATGACCATGTTGCATCACCCATTACCTCATGCAAGCCACCATTGTTGACATTGTAGCTAGGTCATTTAAAGCATGTTCTTCCCAACTGTTTTTTTTATTCATTTTCTAGGACAAAAATGACCCTCAAGAGTAATATAAAAAAGGGATCATTGTAATGCATTTCAAATCATTGAGTTTAGTAAATTTGTGAGATTCTCTTTGAGAGATTAGAGAGTGGATTCTCTCTCTGTTTCTGTGCCATTTTGGCATCAGAGCAAGTTCCTAGATCCCGAAGTTGAGTTTGTGTGAGAGAATCAACAGAAAGTTTGAGTTTTTCAGTGGTATTTAAGTGGAGGAGCCACTGCCCCCACTGAAACTCTACTTTACGACCATTTTTTCACAAAACTAACACTGTCATTGCGTTCAGGAGGTCGAAAAACCCTTGGGTAGCAAATTTCACGGTCAACGGAGCAGCCACGCGCTGCCACGGTCCTTGCTGGAAAAATCACAGACCACCGGTCGTCGCTGCCGGAATCGCCACTCTGTGTCGCCGGAAAACTAGAGGTGAAGATGCTGACGTGTACGCCACGTCAGATCCACGTCACTGCCAAGTGCAACCACTCCTGTTGTGCCGCGTGTCGTAGGAGCCACATCAGCAGACAACCCAGTCAGCTGCCACCTCACATTGCCTGATCAATTCACGTGTCAATCTCTGCCACGTTAGCAGATCGGTCAGCAGAAGTTCCTGAAATTACATATTAGTCCCTCAGCTTTCCAAAATTACAGATTGGTCCCTAAACTCTTGAAAACAATATTTTGGCCCCTGAACTTTTGGAAATTGCACATTGACCCCTGAACTTTTTATAATTTCAAATTGGCCCCTTATTTCTCACAAATTGCAATTTGGCCCATAAAAAATCCGTTCTTCCCATTTTTCACCTCATACTTACAAAATTGCCACAAAATCTTTTGTAAGCTGATAGATTCATAAGAAAATTCTTAGTATGCTCTGTGGTTGCAGCATTGTTTGATCTTCCATATCATAAAAGAATTATTCTTGTTACTTGAAAGAAATTGCGGAATTGTGAAAAGTGCATGTCTAGGAAAGCTCTGACTAAGGAAACTGTAACTGCACAACAAGCCTTGTTGGAAGCTCAACAAATGCGATCAGGTGATGACAAATCCAGTAGTGATTCATCATCGTTTAGAAGTCGTCGTCCACAAAGGCAATGATTCAGATATGACGATATCAAGGTAGAGATTCCAGATTTTGAAGGGAAGCTCCAACCAGATGAGTTCGTTGATTGACTTCAAACTGTTGAGAGAGTATTTGAGTATAAGGAGATTCCAGAAGAAAAGAAAGTCAAGATCATTGCTGTGAAGCTAAAGAAGCACGCTTCAATATGGTGGGAGAATCTTAAGAAGAAGCGTGAACGTGAAGGGAAAACCAAGATCAAGACATGGGAGAAGATGCGGCGAGAACTAACCCGAAAGTTCTTACCCTCTCAATATTATCAAGACAATTTTATTCAACTACAGAATCTTCAACAAAAAGACTTGTCTATAGAAGAATACACTCAAGAATTTGAAAGGTTGATGATGAAATGTGACATTCAAGAATGGGAGGAGCAAACAATCACTCGGTACCTCGGAGGATTAAACACAGACATTGCCCACCTAGTCCAACTCCAACAGTATTGATCCTTAGATGATGTCGTTCATATGGCTGTTCAAGTTGAGAAGCAGCTATCCAGACAATCTTCTCACCCACCTTATTCCTCAACAAATAACTCTTCAAACAGGCCCCCATATAAATCCACTAGAGAAACCAACCTCAAAGCACCTAAATGCTTCAAGTGTCAAGGTTTTGGACACATAGCCTTTGACTGTCCAAGTCGAAGAACAGTAGCCATCATTAAGGAGAAAGAAATTCAAAGAGAGCCTGAAGAAGAAACAAGAAGATAAAGGCCCAATGTTTGATGAAGAAGAGTCAGTGTATGATGAAGAGTTAACCCCTGCCGATCAAGGTGAATTGCTGGTAGTGAGACAAAGCCTATACACAGCAGTATCAAAAGAGGAACCATGGTTGAGGCACAATATTTTTCACACCTGCTGTACCATACAAGATAAAGTTTGTGATGTTATCATTGACAGTGGAAGCTGTGATAATGTGGTGTCAAACTATATGGTGTGATGTCATTCCTATGGATACCTGTCACATCCTTCTTGGAAGACCCTGGCAATATGATCGTCGTGTTTTATATGACGGTTATGCAAACACCTACTCCTTCGTAAAAGATGGAGTAAGAGTCAAATTAGCACCATTATCAGCCGATGAATTTTACAAGAAAAAATCTAAACCATTGTTGATGGCCGACGAACAGGTCAAGCGGCAACAGAGAAAAATTTTCTTCCAGAGGAAATCGAGCAAATGATTCCTATATTTATAGTTGTCATACCAGTAGGAACTTCACATAGACTGCCATCAATGCAGGGTATTCAACACGTCATGGACTTTAACCCTAAAATGAACATTTCAAACAAACCAACTTACCCGATGAGTACAAAAGAGCATGGATGAATCAAGAGCTTGACTCGAGGACGAGTCTTTTCCAACCCGGGGAGAATCATACGGGAGCTGCTTCCAAAATACCCAGCCCATGACTATGTTGCATCACCCCTTACCTCATGCAAGCCACCATTGTTGACATTGTAGCTAGTTCATTTAAAGCATGTTCTTCCTAACTGTTTTTTTTATTCATTTTCTAGGACAAAAATGATCCTCAAGAATAGTATAAAAAGGGATCATTGTAATGCATTTCAAATCATTGAGTTTAGTGAATTTGTGAGTTTCTCTTTGAGAGATTAGAGAGTGGATTCTCTCTTTGTGCCAGGTTGTATAACACGGAAGTCAATTGGGTGGTTTTCAGTGTTGACTGTTCCTGTATCCTGCACATTGAGTTGCTCCTTGCTACCATATTCAAGGACCATTACTCAGATCCCATTCAATGTCTGTGTGTCACAAGTTATTAGGTGCACCGTAAACATAGTCGTAGAACTTATTTGGTGTATAATGAAAATCTTCAGTATACGATCCTTTTATCTTCTTAACCTGATAATATAATCCAACCATAATCCGAATTTGAAATTTATTTCAAATGGATTTTGGACCGAGATATTTACATTACTAGAAGTTATGAAGAAGCTATATACGTATATAAACCGTCTAAAATCCATTCTAAATCTGCCTACATGAGCACTTTATCAATTAATTTGACCAAATTTTTCTTATTTTCCCCAGTTGAACCACCTAAACAATTTTGAAGTTTAAGACGAACCAACCAATGGGTTGGTCTGATTAGTTTAAATAAAAAACATTGATTTGGATTGGATGATACTCAAAAGAGAGAAGTTATTTAACCCCTCAAGGCCAATAGTTAACAGGTTAGAACAAATTTTTGGAGAAGCCAATCATCATATTGATCATCTGACATCTCAGCAAATGCTGGCTTAAAGAATAATCCGGGTCTGGTGGGGTCGCAGGTTTCTCCTTCAAGTTATTGCCTTTTTGTAAGGTTTTAAATTGCAGTTATATTATTGTTAATGTTGTTGCGCACAAATGCGAAAAAATGATGTCGATACGATTGTGGAGACTAGCGAAATCATAAGTTACAACCTCAATTGCAATTGTAGACTTCGTGTTAAAACCCTGCCTTTTGTTTTCTGATGAGTCTAGATTGTGGTACACCGTGAACTCTGATAGTGATATTTCTTGTTAATCACTTTTTTGCAATAAAAAATAGAAAGTACATGAATGTCACTAGTATGCTCATGGTGAAATATTTTTTAAAATGCATGAACATCAAGTACGATTGTAGCACATGAAATATATGGGAAAGACCCAAATTCATAACACCCCAAGAAAAGATATTAAAATTACATACCATAATATGTTTTCCAATCAAATTATTGAAGTAAAGAAAGGAAGGGTAAAAAAGAAAATGCAAAGAAAAAGAAGATAGAAATACAAGCTCATAATAATAAGTTGCATGCTACCATAGAACACCAGATAATAATCTACCACATCATAAAGATGTCCAAAACACCAAGCCAGTTTGATCCATCCCATTGTTGATATCCCAAAATAAGACAATGCCAGCCCTTCCGCCTGGAGTTCTTTGGAATTAGTCCTATCATGAAGCAATTACAAGATGGTTTGGTTTAACTAGACAAAATAGTGACAAAAGAAAAGGGAAAAGATAAAGAAAACATATTTCAAACTTCATAAATACACATAAGGTTTTAGCCTAAATTCATTGCAAGTTTCAACAACCAAAATTTAGAGAGGCAGAAGTGGAACACTTAAATGTTTTCTTTTAAACAATGGGCAAGAATGTCAAACATCCACTTCCAGTTCAAATAAAAATCTACTTCAGTAATCATTCTGAAAAAAAACAAATGAGATAATATAAGGAAGGAAATTAATGACATGAATTACGAAACTGCAATTGTATAAATTGGTAGTAGTAGCATAAAGATTCACCTTTGATTCCTCAACAAGAGAAAGTATTCATAATTATATTTAGTTCCCTGATGACTTCCCTTGTATTCATTCTTTCTCTTGGCGACTCCACTGAGCAAGCAAGTCCAATCCTAAATAATGAAAGCAAGCACTCCTCAACATTAGGATGGAAAGGGGGTGCAATCTCGAAAAGATGTTTTTCATCTTCTACTTTTACATTGGGATGTTTGCTTTCCATTGAGAGAAGAGTTGCATCTGTGATCTCCAAAATGTTATTTGGAAATGCAATTTCAACATATTTATGGAGGTTGTGCCCGTCTTTAAACAATTCTGTTGTCGGTCTTCTCCCAGTTAACATCTCCAAAATAAGAATCCCATAGCTATACATGTCACCTTCTGTTGACACTTGAGAACTCATTCCATACTCTGAGATAAATGATCAATGTTTTAAAATTCATGTCAAAATAGCCAGCGTGAAGGAGAATAAATATTGTTCAAAAGAAATATATATATATATATATATATATATATATATATGATGAGTGTGATTTTACCTCATTTTTCATGTACAATTCTGCATGCATTTGCATATAGTTAGGCCAATTTAGTGTTGATTTTGTATAGTTTTTCCTTTAGAACGGATGAGGTGGTTTCTGTGTGTTGTTTTGCAGGATTTAATGGAAAAATGCCCAGAAATCAGCCTTGGTAGAGCTTGGCTGAAAAAGAGCTTGAAAAGTGAAGGTTATGAGCCAAGCAGAGAGTATCACGGCCTGGCCGTGATGGCCCTCACGGCCGTGAGGGAGCAGTAGCTGAAGAAAGATTGAGCCAAAAGTCGGGAAGTCGTCACGGCCTGGCCGTGATGGCTATCACTACCGTGACCTGCTAGATGGAAAAGTCAGAAACGATCACGGCCTGGCCGTGATGACCATCACGGCCGTGATGAATAAGTGAATGAAGAGGCGCCCAAGTCAGAGACCATCACGGCCTGGCCGTGATGGCTGTCACGGCCGTGACGGGCGACGGACCTATAAATGAACCTGCACTGAACAAAAAAAAAAAACCAACTTTTAACCTAAAATAAAGGGCACTTGGAGGCAGGCTAAGGCTGGTGGCTGGAGAGGGTTTCTACCCAAAAAGGGGGGCATTTTCTCTGCTCTTGGATGGAGAGAAGATTGGAGGAAGCTTGTCTATGAGTGTTCTCCATCCCTTCTCTTTTTCCTTTTTGTATTTCCTTATCATGAGTAGTTAAATCCCCATTGTTGGGGTTAGATGTAACTTCTCTGAACTTGTGTAATTGATTTGGTATTTTTAATACAAGTTTCTATTTCGTTATGAGTATGTGATTCTGTGTTTAATGCTTTCCTTGGATTAGCTACCCATAGGAATGATTTGTTGCTTTGATAGATGACTGGAAGGTTGGTATTAAGGCATGCTCATGAATCATATGCCAAGTAGGTCAAGAATCTAGGAATAGGTGTTGAATGCTTGCAATCTTATAAGTCTTGACTTAATGCAAAATCTCAGGTTAATCCACCTAAGGAATTAGGGTTTAATTTGGGGTTTTAGGCTCAATGCACCTAAGGAATTAGGCTTGAGTATTTTAGAAAAGGCTTGATTGGCATAATTGAATTAGGACTTGTGTTGATAACCATTTCATTGCAATTAAGGGAGGATTAGTGTAGTCTAACCCTAACAATCTTAGCCATATCTCTGTTTGCATACCAAGTGTTTGACAAAATTCCAAAAAGACAAAAATACTTTATTTCTTTATTTTCTGTTTAATCTCTCATATTATAGTTTAGTCTAGATAGTTGTTAAGTTTGTGAATTGGTAATTGACAACCAATCCCTGTGGATACGATAACCGGTCTCACCACCGTATTACTTGATTGCGACGAGGTGCACTTGCCTTCATTTATATATTTCTAAAATTCGCGCATCAAGTTTTTGGCGCCGTTGCCGGGGATTGGTTTTGTCAATATCAGTAGTAACAAATGAGACAACTAGTTTAGACATTTTTATTTTATTTTTTCTGTATATAATTGATACTTTTCTTTTGTTAGTTTTGTATATATTTGTTTTTGTATTTCTTTGATCTTGTGCTTAATTGTCTGTGAGGTGAAAAATTGATTAGATAGGATCATGGACTACAATTGGTACCAACCATCTGATGCAGAAAGTGAATTATCTGAGCTGCAGTGCCAGGTAGATATCTTTGCAGATTGGCGTAAAAATCCAACAAGTGAGTGATGAGTCGTCAAGGCAATCGTCCCTCCTCCACCAATGGTAGCTTGTTCTGAATGGGGAAATCAATTTCCCAACACTTCTACTCCATGGTGGGGGAACCCTCCAAATAACACTTTGATGGATGAAGGGGAACATTGGGAATCTTCCACACCTTGGTATGATGAGCCATCCCCATTGGAAATTGCTTGGGAGAACTTCAAATCCGCATTCCCAGTCGAGGTTGAGCAACCTATCCCGGATAGTCAATCTCACTTAGAGGCTGTTTTGGAGAACTTCATGGCAACAACAATGGAAGAATTCAAGAATCAAGAAGATGCCATTCGAAGTCTCGGGGTACGTATTGAGGAATTCTCTAACCTACTATCCAAAATGCCAAATGAGGACTTGATGGATGATGATGAAGATGATGCAATGATGGATGAGGAGGAAGAAGAAGAAGTGGGAGCAACCGAGTCAAGAAGTGAAGACCCTGTTTTGGAGAACATAGTTGCACCACTCCCCATTGAACCCTTGACTAAAGAGCCTGAAAGGAAGAGGCATTTGGAGGATAGCTATGTCACCATGCTCGGGGATGATGAAGAACTTGTGAAATTAAATGATGCTATTGGCCCCTATGCATGTGTGGAATGTGATGGGAGAAACACTTGTGTGGTTTGTGCGGAGATTTCTGCATATTTGGAAGGTGATGGATTTGGCGATCTTGAGAGTGAAGATGGTACGAAGCGGAGAACAGCACCAATGATCCTCTCGATTTGTTTGCCACCTCATATTTTAAAGCGATCAACAATGGAGTTCATGCCTCTACCTGAGGTTGAACCCCATTTTTATTGGGAAGATTTTATGGATAAAGGGGTCATCTTTGACCCGAGTGGAATTGAAAAGCGCTTCCCATTTGAAGAAGTCAGCATGAATTTCGAGCACTCACTTCCACATTTTTGCTGCAACCCGTGGGATCCAAGTGAAAGATCTCACATGGTTAGCATTCCTTGGTCCTTATACCACAGGTTATGGGATCCAGGTGGATGCTTCTTGATGAGTCAAGCTAGTGACGTTAAAGAAGCGCTTATTGGGAGGCAACCCAACTTTTCTTAACCCTTCTCTTTAGTTAATTTTGTTTTTGCTTTAACCTCTTGAATAATTTGAGAAGCTCAAGAGGTTTGTTAATAATTTTTGTTAAGTGTCTTCAGATTTTGAATAAAGGAAGGAGAAAAAGAGCAGGGAGAAAGAAAGCCAAAAAGTATGTGAGCCAACACCTGCTACCACCTTGGTAAGCCGTTCCAATTTTCTGTTTTATTTTATTTTTCTTCTCCCCTCTCCAACTTGATTGTTTACATTGGGGACAATGTAAATCTTTAAGCTTGGGGTAGGGGTATTTTGCATATGTTCATATCTTGCATTGTAAATATTGCATTCATATAGGTTTAGTCTTGCATGATCACATGAATTGATTGCCCTTGCTTAGATTGAGCTTATGATTGTTAGAGCTAAGTGCCTAATGTTTTTGTGATAGTGAATTCTTGAACCCAATTCTGTTTATTCTTGTGATATGGCTGCAAATGAATATGCTTGAGATGATCTTGGATGGTTGATGATTAGCATATGTTTCTTTAGACTTGTGTTTCTCACTGGTTCTTGAACTGATAAATGTGAGCTTTTGAGCCATTAGGGGGTACTCACTAAATCTGCCCCCATTCTTTGTGTAGAGTGTTATTCCTCTTGGTTTGTTTTCTCTAGAACTTGACTTAAAACCATTTTGAAGCTTAGAAAATTTTTGGAAACATTTTTGAAAATGATTGAGGCAATAGGTATTTTTCTGGCCTTCTGAGCTTTGAATGTGTAAATGCTACCCTTAGTTGCCCAATTTTGAGCCTGAATGAATAAAATGCTTTTCTTGGTACCCTGAAAAATTTTGATACATATACTTGATAAGGGACCTTCTAAAGTATCACAAAAAGGGTAAAAAGGTAGTTGAAAGTTTGGGAAAAGAATCAAAAAAAAAAAAAAAAAAAAAATCTTGATTTGAAAAATTTCCCCTTCTCCAAATAAAAGAAAAAGAAAAAAAAAAAAAAAAAAAGAGAAAAGAATAATAAAGTAGAGAAGGGGATGACAAAAGAGAAGTGAGAAATAAAAGAAAAAGAAAGAAAAGAAAGGTGGAAAAATGTATTGAAAACCCAAGAAGGTATTTTAGAAGGTTTCTTGTGTTGAAATGTTTGATACTTGGTTTAGCCTTTTGAGATATCCCTTTCTTGTTATCCCCACCTAAAGATTAATCCCATGGCCACATTACAACCAAATAAAGACCTCTTGATTCTTAGGTGTTTTCATAAATAAAGTGGAGATTTGGTTGATAGTCAAGCATATGGTAGGAATCATTCCTTGAGGAAAATAGAGCGAATTGTATATATACTTGAACACTTGAGTGAGTGAGGCAAGAAAGAGAGCCAAGCAAGTAAACAAGCTTGGGGTGAGCTTCAAGTGAGCAAGAGTGCCCGAATCAGTGAGAATGTGAGTCTAGGAAACTTAAGCCCCTAATTGGACTTGAACTGATTGTCTCTTGCTGAATTGTTTGAATTACCTATTGCTTGGATCATTTTACTCGGGTTCTTAGTTCACTATCCATGTTTTGACTGTTTATCTCTTCTGGCCTTAGTTTTTGCTTGAGGACAAGCAAAGTTTTAAGCTTGGGGTGATTTGATGAGTGTGATTTTACCTCATTTTTCATGTACAATTCTGCATGCATTTGCATATAGTTAGGCCAATTTAGTGTTGATTTTGTATAGTTTTTCCTTTAGAACGGATGAGGTGGTTTCTGTGTGTTGTTTTGCAGGATTTAATGGAAAAATGCCCAGAAATCAGCCTTGGTAGAGCTTGGCTGAAAAAGAGCTTGAAAAGTGAAGGTTATGAGCCAAGCAGAGAGTATCACGGCCTGGCCGTGATGGCCCTCACGGCCGTGAGGGAGCAGTAGCTGAAGAAAGATTGAGCCAAAAGTCGGGAAGTCGTCACGGCCTGGCCGTGATGTCTATCACGGCCGTGACCTGCTAGTTGGAAAAGTCAGAAACGATCACGGCCTGGCCGTGATGACCATCACGGCCGTGATGAATAAGTGAATGAAGAGGCGCCCAAGTCAGAGACCATCACGGCCTGGCCGTGATGGCTGTCACGGCCGTGACGGGCGACGGACCTATAAATGAACCTGCACTGAACAAAAAAAAAACCAACTTTTAACCTAAAATAAAAGGGCACTTGGAGGCGAGGCTAAGGCTGGTGGTCGGAGAGGGTTTCTACCCAAAAAGGGGGGCATTTTCTCTGCTCTTGGATGGAGAGAAGATTGGAGGAAGCTTGTCTATGAGTGTTCTCCATCCCTTCTCTTTTTCCTTTTTGTATTTCCTTATCATGAGTAGTTAAATCCCCATTGTTGGGGTTAGATGTAACTTCTCTGAACTTGTGTAATTGATTTGGTATTTTTAATACAAGTTTCTATTTCGTTATGAGTATGTGATTCTGTGTTTAATGCTTTCCTTGGATTAGCTACCCATAGGAATGATTTGTTGCTTTGATAGATGACTGGAAGGTTGGTATTAAGGCATGCTCATGAATCATATGCCAAGTAGGTCAAGAATCTAGGAATAGGTGTTGAATGCTTGCAATCTTATAAGTCTTGACTTAATGCAAAATCTCAGGTTAATCCACCTAAGGAATTAGGGTTTAATTTGGGGTTTTAGGCTCAATGCACCTAAGGAATTAGGCTTGAGTATTTTAGAAAAGGCTTGATTGGCATAATTGAATTAGGACTTGTGTTGATAACCATTTCATTGCAATTAAGGGAGGATTAGTGTAGTCTAACCCTAACAATCTTAGCCATATCTCTGTTTGCATACCAAGTGTTTGACAAAATTCCAAAAAGACAAAAATACTTTATTTCTTTATTTTCTGTTTAATCTCTCATATTATAGTTTAGTCTAGATAGTTGTTAAGTTTGTGAATTGGTAATTGAGAACCAATCCCTGTGGATACGATAACCGGTCTCACCACCGTATTACTTGATTGCGACGAGGTGCACTTGCCTTCATTTATATATTTCTAAAATTCGCGCATCAATATATGTGTGTGTGTGTGTGCAAAATTTTAATGAAAAAACAAGATCAAACCATACCTGGAGGAACATAACCAATAGTGCCCTTCATTCCACTTGTACTGGTTTGGTCATGGGACTTGTCATTAACTGTTGAGAGATGTCTTGCTAAACCAAAATCGCTGACATGAGCAACCATGTTGCCATCGAGTAGAACATTGCTTGGCTTTAAATAACAATGGATAACAGGTTGCTCACATTCACAGTGAAGATATTGTAAAGCAAAAGCAACACCAACAAGAATTTCTAATCTTTTCTCGAGGTTCAATATCCTTGGCTCCTCAGAATATTCTTTCTCTGGATGCAACCATTCCTCTAAGCTTCCATTCAACATGTACTCAAGAACTAATGCTTTAAATTCATTTCCATTGTAATCCACACTAGAGCAACATGTGAAAATCTTCACTAAATTTCTATGCCGAATATTTCTTAGTGCATTACATTCAGCAATGAAACTTTTGTGAGCTCCTTTTACCTGAAGGTTTAGAACTTTTATAGCAACAACTCTTTCTTCTGAATCAAGTCTTCCTTTATACACAGAGCCTAGACTGCCAGTTCCTATCAAGTTCCTAGTTGAGAACCCATCAGTTGCATGGTATAGGCTGTGGTATGATATCTTAGGAAGTTGGTCAATTGTTGAATCAGCAGAAGTTTTTTTCCCCTGTCTTTTCCTTGATTGATAGATAATAAGAGTACATGACAGCAGCAGAAGAAATGTAGTTGAACATATAATCACCACTATCAGCATGAGATTATGATGTTTCTTCTTTTTCATAGCTTTTAAGGGGCAAGGAGGAAGCTTTAGTTCGGATACCCCACCACAAAGTTTGTCATTGCCAACCACTGAAACTGCACTTGCATACCTGAAGATGCCACCTCTTGGCACCTCACCCTCCAACTTGTTAAATGACACATTGAAGTATTCTAAAACAGAAATGTTTTGTAGTGCTTTTGGGATTGATCCAGACAAGTTATTTCGTGATAGATCTAATTTTCGAAGACCTTTCAATGAAGTCAAAGAAGGTGGTATGATTCCATGGAAAGAATTTCCATGTAAATAAAGGTACTCCAGAGTCATACATTCTCCAATTGTTTGAAGAATGCCACCAGAGAGATAATTTTCAGATAGATCCAACACATCAATATTTTTTAACATACCCACCTCATGAGGCAAATTACCACTTAATGAGTTATGTGATAGGTCCAATAGGTTTGACAAAGAGGTAAGTCCAATAACCTGCAATGGTATAGCCCCACTAAGGTTGTTATGTGAAAGATCTAGAGCTTGCAACTTTTTGCAATCTCCAATAGTTGAAGGAATATTTCCTACTGACATATTATATGATAATTCTACTTTAAACAATTGACTGAGATTTCCTATGGCAGCTGGTACTTCTCCTGATAGTCTGTTTGACTTCAAACTTAATAACTGCATCTTTAGAAACATGCCAAAAGAAGCTGGAATGATGCCAGTTAGGTAGTTATTCTCAATGGTCAATAGAATTAAGTTTTTAAGATTTCCTAACTCTATAGGAATTTTTCCATATATCTGATTACCACCAAGAAATAGCTTGGTGAGTTGAATGGAGAAATTACCTATGAAATAAGGTAAGGAACCTCCAAAATTATTGTAGCTTATATCAAATATGTTCAACAAACTACAATTCAACAAAGACTTTAAAAACTTCAGGTCTTTAAATGAATTACTACCAAGATTATTATTACTTAGAGCAAGATATGAAAGATCTTGTAGCTTCCCAAGACTTGGGACTTGTCCTACAAAATGATTATAAGAAATCTCAAACACTTGAACCCCAGATGCATTTGTGATGGAAGTTGGGATTGGACCTCAGAGCAATGCTAACATAAGTGATATTTGGGAGGGTAAAAAACATGTTGGTTGGAAGAGAACCATGAAACTGATTGGATGTAGCTGAGAAACGAATGAGAGATGACAAATTGTAAAGTGAAGAAGGAAGCATACCAGATAGATTATTGCCTCCCACATACAATGTTTCCAAGTTTTTCAAATGGCCTATTTCTTGTGGTATGTTTCCTTCCAAGTGATTAATGGCTATGGAAAGATAAGTGAGGGAAGAAAGATTTCCTATGGAAACTGGGATTTGTCCAGTTAGATCGTTCACTGAAATCTGCAACACTTCAAGCTTCCCAAGGGTGGCAATGTCCTTTGGAATTTGGCCAGTCAAATGATTCTCATCTAAACTCAAGTGCCTCAGTTCAGAACAATTTGTGATGAATGGAAACTTCCCCTCCAACGTGTTATTAGTCAAAACTAGTGTCTGCAGTCTGAATAAACGGCCAAATGCTTGTGGGATATTGCCATAGAAACTGTTGTTCTCCAGGTTAAGGATTCTCAAAGAGGAGAGGTTCCCAACATAGGGTGATAAGAACCCTTTTAGATTATATCCTGTTAGGTTCAACTCTGTGACTCTTTGATGTTTGTGGCTGCATGTGACTCCATGCCAATTGCAAAAGTGGCTGGAACTATGCCAAGATATCAATACTTCAAAAGGGTCATTGGATATTGATTCTTTGAATTTGAGCAATGCAGAATAATCAGTCTCGTTTCCTAAGGCAGAGACAATTGTGTTGGGTTGAAACCACAGTAAGTTTGAAGTGAAGAAAAGAAACAAGACAAGGCATATGGACCAAACTGCACGTCACATGGTTGAGGAATAGAAAGCAAGGTTTTGGTTGAAGAAGAAAACTCATTCTCTGCCACTCAATGGTGTAAGGGGAACATAAATATATTTTGGTCCATATGCCATTAGTTTTGGTTGAAGGTCTTTATCACCTTAAATTCTTAGATTTGAGAGCCTGAGTAAGTCAACATACAACATATATATTTCTATTAAGAAATCCAATTATTATTTGTCTCTCAAAAGCTGCATGGCTACACTGCAAGTGCAAGCACTGTACAGCTGCAAACTATACAACAGCAAATTGAATTCCAAACTTTGACCATATTATTTGCTCCACCGTTCACAGCTTGATGTTATCCAATAGTTTACTTACTTGATAGGTTCTCTATATCTATGTAATATTTTATTTTGAGACTTTACCTATAAAAGGCCATTAGGCGACCTTGTATGAAGCAATCAAGAAAATAGAATTCAGTTTTACTAATACTAAAGCTGTGTTCAGAATTATTAGCTCTTCTAGTTGTTTTTCTTTCCAAAATTTGGTATATAGTCAAGAACCCGGTGAGGTGCTGCACATTAAAGTCTAATATCCATTGACCACGTTACATTCTATATTGGGTCCAAATGCCTTATGTTTTGGTTGAAAGACTTTATCATCATAAATTATTAGATTTAAGGGCTTGACAGATTCAACATATATACAACTTTTATTGCCAACTTGCGCAGTGCTAAAGGTTGCTGGAGCTTCCAACTACCCAAATAATAGGAAAGAGGGAAATGATTGCAACTGAAATATCAGAAGAAATGCAAAAATAGATAGCCATAAATGGCTAGCTAGTGAAATTAATCAAAATTCACATATGAGCTGCAAATGGATTTGGATACTTTTGTTTTCTTTTATCTGTTTTCCCCTCGTGTTAGGTTAGAGAAAGACACGAAACAAGTTTTAATGGACCTTATATATAAAAGCAAATTTATTTTTGTGTCTTTCACTCTTTAACAAAAAAAAAAGGAGAGAAGTAAAGGAGACGATCCTAATCTGTTGCAAATATGCTCAATTTATTCGAAAAAGAAAATAATATGATAAAATATTTTTTAATATTATTTTACTACAATGAACGACATCGATCTAAATAATGTATAAAGGTGTATTATATGTACTCTATAGCTTTTAGAATAACCCATGAAAACAGAAAACACTACTCTAAGTGTGAATTTGTTGCTCTGAGACGGCAAAGTAGATGCAAATCATATGCAGCCAAACACCTTGAACACTCGGTAATCTGGTTCTTTATGATCGAGCAGTGGATAATGACTTTGTCACAGTGGACAAACACTCACTCGAAAAAGATAAAGGAACCTTGGATTGGAACATCACAGACCTTGCAACATTCAATAAATACTGGTGCTTCCTACATCTCTACCACAAAATTTTGTCCTGATCATTGCACACATGAAAACTCATAGAGTGTGCCTTGTTGCTGGAGAAAGGGATCGAAGGCCAACTCTTTGGCAATGTCAGAACGAAGTTGCTTGATGACTACTCCAAACTGAGTGTAAATAAGCTTGAAAATGCCATTATCAAGGCAGTAAATCTGATTTATGGTGTAAAAAATAGGTCCATGTGAGCCATGTATGATCATCTACCAGTGTTATAAAACATCTCTTGCATCATAAGTAGCGTGGTGAAAGAGACCCCAGATATCACAATGGATTAAATCAAATGGGGAATGTAACACGCTTGCTTTTTATATGGGATGTATTATCGATAATGATATATCTATTTATATTTTTACTCGAGACCATGAAAATGATTTTGGAGAAAACAAAATCATAGGTAAAACATACTATATTGTAGGAGCTTATGGTTAAATTTTGGGTTCAAAATTCAGACGGAATCTGGTCTGCGTTTTCATTAACAGTATAATTTTGTACCGATCAGAAAATCCTAATTTGACTCGAAACTGAAAAATCTTAGATTTTATCACTATTTTAGTGATATAGTCTATTTCAAAAAGTTTCGCACAAAAATAAAGTATTATATTTTATTCAGGCGAATTTTAATTTCAAAGAAAAACGCACAAAAACCTAAATCGGGTAAACGACGGAGTCGAATACGGAACTGCAGAGATAGGCCGGGGGGATAAGACTGGTGAGTCACCATGACAACTCACTTGGGTGAGTCACCATGGTGAGTCACACCACGAGTCACCAATGTCATCATGACATTTTGGAAAATATTTTAAAAACCATGTGAAATGTTCAAAATACCCTTAACTTCTCCTACAAGTTTTCATGTGTCCTAAGATATTTTTGGACCCCAAATTCCTCTCCATTTTCGTGCAGCCCCTTCAAGACATAAGACCCATTTCATTTTTTTTACCCATTTTTCTCACTTTGTTCACAAAAATACACAAGTTCTTCACAAAGTCTCTAAAACTCCATAGTTGATTTCTTCAAGTTCTCATCCTTTCTTCATCTTCTAGAGGTACCATCTTATGATCCATGATCATACCCTCCTCTCTCTTCCTTATTTCCATTCATTTCATGTTGTCTTGAACAAGTTCCATATTAATTCATGACTTTTCATGATTTGATTTCTAGAAAATCGTCGAAATTGAAGTTTTGAGTTATGACAATTTTCCTATGCTATCTATGATCCTAGTAACTATTATCCAAAAAGCTTGAAATGAGAAAATAACCCTAGCCCCCTTTTGATTTCTCAAACCGAAACCCCTAGATTTTTGCACAAAAGATGGGTTTTTGTAACTTAACTTGTTTTATATGTTGATTTTGTGAAGGTTGCTTGTAAGATTGTTGTAGTGATCTTGTGTGGTGGAAAGGAAATGGATTGAAGGCTTTAAGTCAAGAGAAAATATTTTGCTTCAAGAGGTAAGGGGAGCTTACTTCTTATGTTTGGTAGTCATGTACTTTTTTGATGATTGATTGTGTGTATATTCTTGGTTATTGCTAGTTGATTTTGATATATATTTTGAAGTTAATTTATATTATGCTAATTGGCTAGTTGAGTTGTAACTGAATATGACTATTTACATGTATGGACTGTGTTGTGGATTGATTGGATTGGTTGAGAGCATGACACTGGTCATATCTTGATAATGAGGATTAAGCCATTAAAAGCTTTAGTCAGAAAAGTAAAGCAATCTTTAATTTTCACAAATGGAAGATGTTAAGGAAATATGAGTTAAGGACTTTATTGTTAAAAGTTTACGAATTTGAGAAATTAAGATGATGCTAGAATAATGCTTAAGAAATGAGTGTTAGTGAGAACAAATTGTGAAAAGTTGCATTATACTTGTCTTCCTAAAAAAAAATGTCTCAGTGAAGAAATGAGAAAGAAAACTCTAAAATATTTTAACATCAACAACTAAAAACCCTTTTAAAAAATAAAAGTCTTTGGTTGACAAAAAGTTTGTTTTAGATGAAAAATATTTAAGAAAATGCCTTTACTATGGAAATTCTGTTAAGACTTTTACTATTTAATCAAACGTTTTACAATGAATTTTAAATGATTTGATGTTTCAAAAATGAATTTCAGAGGAAAAATGATTTCTGTAAAAATGTTTTAAAAGGAGCGAAGATATTCTTTCAACGAAACTTTGATAAATTCTTTATTTTGATTTTCAAGTTAGTTTTCACAGAACGAAAACCTTGTTAAAAATTATGAAAGTTATTAGGACCTGGCGACCGAGACGACATGAGTAAGCAATTGGACCATGAGTTCCGTGGGTCGCGGGGTAAAGTTCCGGTTGGTGCACTTGACTTCGTGTCATATATCGGCGAATCTAGTGACCGGTGAATCGGCCTAGAGTTTCGTAAATGATCACTCGGACTACGTGTCCTGTGTTACGTACAAATGGGCTTGATGCCTGTATAAAATTAGTCGTGAGCTTTGAGCCTCGACAAGAAAGAATGAACGAAAAAGAAAAATAGAGAACCAACTGTTTTACATGCATGAACTGACAGACGTGCCATTGAGTTTACGAGCTACAATCCATAATTGGATTGATAAATTGGATAGTTACGGACCAAGAATGAGTCTTTAGGGACATTTGGGTTCGAATGCCACAGAAGACTGGGGCCTGCAACCTCGAGTCGTGGTAATCGGCTGCCAAACACGGATGTGCTCAATAGGGAACTATTTAATATTACTTAGGTTTTGACGTGATACCCTTGAACAATTGAAGCTCGGACCTAAATTAATAAGCCGACCTCATGAGAACAATTATGTTATGGGAATATCACGGTCTATACTGCTCGACAAAGGGAAGTTAGGATCTCCGGAGATTATGAAATAGAAAGTCAATATTCGAAGTATCATGCATTTTTAAACTTGAGATGGTTGTCAGGTATAATCCACTTGCTTATGTTTTTATAGCATTGATACTTGATGATTATTTATACTATCATATATGTTGCTATGAGTATATGCTTTTGTCTGGTGTGTCGTGTATGTGACTACCATGATAAACTTTCATATAAGTATCACACCCTTGCATTATATCGGTGCCGGTTTTTCCTGTTGTACCTTGGTACGTGAGTACAGATGATGTTGAGGGGTCCCCTGCTTCATTTGGGGATATTAAGTCCAATCTTTGAAGTGACCTGCGATAGTAGGGATGACCACGAGGGTTTTCCCAATGGATATCTTTTAGAGTGACCAGCTTAGGGTTTCTTGAGTTGTTTGTTTTGAGACGGGCTGTATATGTGGCTCTGAGAGCCTTTCTTTTTGAATAATAGTTTAGAATAGTTTTAGTTCAACTTTGTATATATTGAAACTTTTTTACCAGAAAACTTTTACGTTGTGGCGGACGTATTATGTATATGACCAGGATGTGAATATTGACATGTGCAATGTCCTTTTCCAAACATAATTATTACGTAAATTATTTTTCGAAAGAAATCAGTATTTTATTTATTTATTTATTTATTGTGTTTTCTACAATTGAGTTAGACATGTTGAAATGAACAGATAAAAAACACTAGAAGGGGGGTTGAATTGTGTTTTAAATATTTTTCTTAAAACGTTGCAGTTTACCCTATAAGACACAAAGATGCGTCTTATAAAAAAAGGAAATTCACTTTTCAACCCAGTTAGCACAGTTAAATTAAAGGGAACTGAAGAGATTAAGCTAAGAAAAGGAAACACAAATTTATATTGGTTCACCCCAAACCTTGGGCTACGTCCAGTCTTTGGCTTCACCAAGTAGTTGCACACCTTGGGCAGTGCGACTTTCCTTATTTGTGCTAAGCGGGTCTGCGTTCAAGTAAAGTTCATTTTACTTTTTGCAAGAAAGAGATTCTTCAGGCGCGGAATGGTGCTTTGAGCTTTGTGATATTGAATTTATTTATTAGAAATATTATGAGAATATTCGTCGTGTTTGAATATCGTTGAAGCGAGGGACTTTCAGTCACTTGATCAGAATTTGTTAGTGACTGAGTCATTGTTCAAACGCATCATAGTACAGACGCATCATTAAGACTTTGTTTCTTTGTCACGAGACTCTTGTATACTGATCTACACACTTAATAAACATATTAGTAGATTTCACAAGGTTCACTTAAAATCATTCTTTGTTTGGATTCATCAAAATCAGAGATGTCTAAAGATGTAATCTTAACAATCTCCCCCCTTTTGATGATGACAAACATTGTCTTATGATTTTAATGAACTAAGGATCAAGACAGATTTAAACACAAAAAGTCATATCAAGCTTATAAGAGTATTCAAATTAAGTTTCTTAAATTCCATGATAAGCTTCTCAAGCTCCCCCTGAACTAATGGTTCTATAAAGAACTTAGTCGCATAATTAAGGTAGAGTCTTATCTTTTGAATTTCAACAGATAGTTATTTTAGTTTAGATATACAAATACATATTATTTTTCTATTTTAATATTTTTCTATTTTCTCCCCCTTTGTCATCAGCAAAAAGATAGAGTAACACAGTAAAATGCATCTGAAAATAACATTTATTGATTTAACCACCATCAACTGTAGTACATTGTTGACAAAGGTAATGGAAACTAAAGTTTCTGTTTCTCAACAATCTTGGTGAGAAGAGCCACAACAGTTTGCATGGTCTCACGAAGACCGCTGATTTCTGCACGAGCTACTGGATCCATTCCAATGACGGTGGATGCCGGTGCAGCAGGATCATCAGGTGGAGATGAAAAAGAGGGTTCAGGGTCAGAAGAGGTGGCAATCGTGGGTGGTTCATAAGGAACGATTTCCAGACAGTGCCAGGGAAGAGAAAGACCAAAAGAGAAAATAAAAGTGAGATTAATAAAAATGGGGAACAAAGAGAGAGTTAAGGGAAAGACTGAATACAATGAACCAAAGGGTTGTAGACAAGGAATTCTAAATTAGATAAAGAAATGAAAAGAGGATAAATAAATTTGAAAAACAAAATTAAGTTTTCAACAGAAATTGGTAAATCAACAGAGTAAATAGAAAAAGGGTTTTCATAGAAAGATAAAGGTAAAATTAAAAGAAAAGGAGTGAAAATAAGAGTTGCTTGGAAGGGGTAGAGTTGCCTTGTTTCTGCTCTGTCTTCATCTGGATATCCGATCCAGGGAATCTGATAAGAACTGAGTCGAGCACTATCTGTAGGCATCTTGATTTTGTCAAGTAGAGATAGTCCACAGTGATGAGCTGGGTCTTGAAAGACATGAGGCTCAAGGTGACTTAAGAATGAAGTAGACCATCTAGAGAACTTCAGTTTCTGATGTTTTCTTTTCAAGAAGATAAAGGGCTTTTTGGATTTTGGATTCAGCTTTGGTTTCGGACTGACAGATCCTTTGTCAGGACTGATTTTCAAAACTGTATTGGGCTTCATGCAAGCAGATGGATTAGGTCTGTGTTTCCAAGAGGCTTGATTCAGCCTTACTGCAGGTTGTTCAGCAACAAGATTGCTGATTGCTTTTAAGTCATCCGGGCTAAGAAGATCAGGATTGATTTGATCTACTGGTAATGGTTCAAAGAGGTCGAGGGAAGTTGATAGAGGTCTTTGTGGTGAGGTTTCAGGGGTAGATGATGGGTGAGAAAGAGGTGATAAAATGGAATAAAAAATTCTTGAAATAGGTACAAGAGTTTGAATTAATTTCTTGAGTTGGTGAGGGAGAAGGTGATGAATGGTTGGATATGTGATCCAGTGAATTATGAAGAATAGGTTGTGGTGAAGGGTGATCTGGAGTGAGATTTAAATTGAAATCTCGAACAGATAAAGCAAGAAGATTTTCAGCATTTGAAATCTGATTGTATGGAGGGGAATCATGGGAGGAAGAGGATGATGAATTAGATGGTGAAGATAAAAAAATGGGTGAAGAGGGTGAGGGTTCAGATGACCTAAGAGGTGATCCATTGGCTTGCAAAGAAACTTGAACAGATTCAGCCAGCTTCAGCCTTGTAGATCTTCTAACTGGTGTAGCTACAGCAACAACTTTCCTCTTGAGTTCCTTCCGAGAGGCAACAGGATTTGCAATTATTTCCTTTTTCAAAACCTTGGAAATAGTTTGGTCATCATCATCATCATATGCTTCTGAGATGACCAGCTTCCTTTTTACTTGAAGCTTTGTTCTGACCTTGGGATTCAAAGGTGCAGACACTTCTGTTGCTTGAGTCATCAGACTCATCAGTTTTTTCTTCAGATTCTTCTGACGATTTCTTCTTCTTATCTTAATCAGAGTTAGGAATCCTTCCTGGTGGTCTCAGCTTCATCTGAGAGAGAGTTCTTTCATCAATGTCAGTAACATATCAACCATTCCAGTGAGGGGAATGCCCTTGAGATTAAGCAGTCTGGTAATCAACTTCCCATGGTGTATGAGGTCCTGATTTGGGGCTTTGCCATCCTCAGCATATACTTGAAAATCAAGTCATTGATGTCAACCTTCATCAGATTCGGGAGATGGAATAGTGCGAATCTATCCATCTTGTTGACATTGTCACGAGAACTTGTTCTTGGCATCACATAGTTTATCAGCAAGGCATGCAAAAACCTTCCTTTTGAAATCATTTTGGATGCGACTTTGTTTGTAGGGTTGGATACCCCATAGAGAACTTGGTGAACAGTTTCTTCACCATATTCAGCTCCCAATCATCTGTAAAAGCGACACCTTGCCTAGGGCAGTCGGTTGCTTTCTGAATACTGTTGAGAGTGAATGAATTGGGGTTTTCCATTACACTCAGTTCGAATGAAAATTTGAGTATCAGACATTCTTTCTTCAACATTTTCCCAAAATTCTTGAAGTAGCAGAGGGTAAACGGGTTCATGTAGAGAGAAAAGTTGACCCATTGTGAAGCTTCCAGTTCTGCCATAACATTCATTCCTCCTTTAATGATCTTGTTCATCTTGACAAATCTTTCAGGAATGATCATAGATACTTCTTCCACACCCATCCCTAACCGATCAGCAGCATGGGCAATTTTCTGAGAGGGTGCTTTGAGTGCCATGGATTTAGGTTTGAAAGAGAGAGAAAAAACGAGAGGGTTTCGAAAAGACTCGTTTGCAAGAGAGAGAAACACTTTTTGAAACAGTAAAGTGTTTTGGAGAAAGATTTTAGGTTTTAGAGAAAGAGGTTTCGAAAAGAGCAGTTGAGAAACAATAAAGACAAAACGTTTTGAATTCAAAAACATTTTGGATAACTGCAATGTAAAGTCTCAGAAAATAATCCACTTCAGCAGACGCTTCATCGAATATCAGATGCATTATTCATTTATGAAATGCATGTTCAAATTATCTCTACTATAGGTGAATCTTTCTTCAGCTAAGGGTTTTGTTAATATATCAGCCCACTGATTTTCAGTTTTAACAAACTTAATATCAAAAACACCTTTTTGAACATAGTCTCTTATGAAATGATGTTTAATTCCTATATACTTTGGCCTTAGAATGCTGAATGGGATTCTTAGATAAACAGATAGCACTAGAATTATCACACCAAACAGATATATTATGTTCAAAGATAGAATAATCTTCAAGTTGATATTTTACCCATAAGAGTTGTGATCAACAGCTTGCAGCTGAAATGTATTATGCTTCTGCAGTAAATAGAGCAATTGTAGTTTGACGTTTGCTTGTCCAAGAGACTAAGCGTGCTCCAATAAATTGACATCCTCCACTTGTACTTTTCCTTTCTATTCTGTCTCTAGCATAATCAACATCACATAATCCTACTAATTTGTATTCTTGTGTTATCAAATACATCAAACCAAGATTAGTGGTTCCAAGCAAATATCTAAATATTCTTTTGACGGCCTTGAGATGTGATTCTCTAGGATCTGATTGGAATCTCGGACACATACAGACATTGAATTGAATATATTGTCTACTTGAGGTTAAGTACAAGAGAGAACCAATCATACCTATGTAAGTAGTTTGATCTACCTTTTTACCTTCCTCATCTCTGCCTATTTTTGCATTTGCTTCCATGAGAGTTTTCATAGGTTTAGCTGCATCCAGCTTATATTTCTTTAAGATCTCCTTGGTATATTTTTGTTGATGAATATAGATTCCATCATCTGTCTGTTTGATTTGCAGACGAAGGAAGAACTTCAATTCTCCCATCATGCTCATCTCAAATTCATTCTGCATAAGCTTGGAGAACTCTTTGCAGAGCTTTTCATTAGTAGCATCGAATATGATATCATCAACATAGATTTGTGCTATAATGAAATCCTTTTTAGAACTTTTTCTAAAGAGAGTTGTATCTACTTTTTTTCTAATAAAATCATTTTTCATAATAAAAGAACTTAGTCTATCATACCAAGATCTAGGTGCTTGTTTTAATATATAGGGAGCTTTCTCAAGCTTATATACATGATTTGGTTTGTCACTATCCTCAAATCCCGGTGGTTGTTTAACATATAATTCTTCTTCAATAATTCCATTAATAAATGCACTTTTAACATCCATTTGAAATAAGGTGATTTGATGGAGTGCAGCATATGACATAAGTATACGAATTGCTTCTATTCTAGCTACTGGTGTAAAAGTTTCAGTGTAATCAATACCTTCTTGTTGATTATAGCATTGAGCTACTAACCTTGCTTTGTTGCTGACTACCTTACCATCTTCGTCAAGCTTGTTTCTGAATACCCATCTTGTTCCAATAATTGATTTTCCTTTTCATTCGGAACTAAGAACCACACATCATTCCTTTTGAATTGATTTAGCTCTTCTTGCATAGCTAAAATCCAGCTTTCGTCTTCAAGAGCTTCTTTGATGTTCTTTGGTTCAATCTCAGATAGGAATGCCATGTTGCTTGAATCTTTAAATGTTGATCTGGTTCTAACTCCTTGATAGGGATTGACAATGATCAACTTTTCAGGGTGATGAGTTTTGAACTTCCAGTCCTGTCTAGGTTCTATATCAGACGATTGTTGAGTAAATGGATCAGACGCTTGAGTAGGAAATTCTGAATCCTCATTCTTCAAGTCATCTTTAGTCTGATTGCTTTGTTTTCTAAGATCCAATCCTGCAAGATCATCTTCAAGATCTGATAATTTCTTATCAGTCTTTAAGCCATCATTAAACTTGACATGAATAGATTCTTCAACCACTTCTGTTCTAGAGTTGTAAACTCTAAAAGCTTTAGATGTATGAGAGTATCCAAGGAATATAGCCTTATCTACTTTTGAATCAAACTTTCCAAGTTGATCTCGTATTTAAAATAAATCATTCACATCCAAAAGCATGGAAATAAGAAATGTTGGGTTTTCTACCTTTCCACAATTCATAGGGATTTTTGTTCAAGAATGGTCTTATTAATATTTTGTTCTATACATAACAAGCAGTGTTTACTGCTTCAACCCAGAAGTACTTTGGGAGTTTGTTTTCATTGAGCATCGTTCGGGCCATCTCTTATAGAGATCTGGTCTTCCTTTCTACTACTCCACTTAAATCATCTTCCTTAATCCAAGTATGCCTTTCACTTAGAGCTGTCAAAGTGAGCGACCCCGGGTGAGCCGAGTTGGCTTACCATGGGTTGAGGATAAAGTGAGCCGAGTCGGATTGGCTCACTTTTTCAGTGAGTCAAGAAATAACTAACCCGGATCGACTTGCCTCGGGTTGGTGGGTTAACCGGATTGGCTCGCTTAGAATTAAAAATAAATAAATAAAACAACGATTGAATTGAACACTAATAGCAAGCATGTAATAGCCCCTTCAATCAAGCATATATCAATCAAGCATGTAACATTTTAATAGCCCCAGTCTAATGATCATTTAAGCCTAATGAGCATCACATCTAACTAACACAAGTCTAATGATTATTTCCAATGTCAAACTAATGCAAGTCTTGATTTCAAAATCAAATACAAATACATAAGATCATTATTCGATGAGATGAATTTGTTATCATTGTCCATCAACAACATTTGAGTCTTGAACTGCTAAATCTATAACAAGTTCCTCATTTTCAATATCTTCATCTACAATCCCAAAGAAGAAAAAAAATAGAGAGAGAACCCGCGAGCCAACCTGGCTCACAACGAGTTGAACCCGGCCAACCCATGGGTTAAGTGAGTCGAGTCAAAATAACTCGAGGTTATAGTAAGCCTGTTTTCTATCAACTAGTGAGTCGGGTTGAGTCGGGTTGGATCACAGATGCTAACCCATATTGACAGCTCTACTTTCATTACCTTCATCCAATATTTTTGTTTCCCACAAATTTTCCCTCCCACTCATATCAAATGCAGTTGGACTCAAAAATTTTTGTTCGTGGCAATCTCATCTCGTTTATATAAAAACTTTTATTTGTTCTCTTGATTGTTTCTTCTTTATTATTTTCTAATTTGGTTATTCATATTAAAATAAATAAATAAAGAGTAGTGATATTTAGTTCAAAAGCATATTATGCGAAAAAGTAACAAATTTGTTGTAACCAATTAGATCCATGTATAAACATTCACAATGATTAAAATTAAAAATAGTTACCAGGTATTATACTTACCACTCAATCAACCGTTGATTGATTACGCGAGTGTTTTCTTAACTTGTATAACATGATCTAGAAAAAGAAAGGGTGAATGATATTTTCCGATAGCCGCATAACGTGAGAAAAATTGTAAAAGAGAATTATGTTAAAGATGAAAAACTCAACAAGCCTAGAGAAGATGGTAGGAGTGATGACATGATCACAATTGGATATTAGTGGTTCACTTATTGGATGAGATGATATTTTGAAAAAAAATAAAATTAAATCATGTTGCTAAATGATTTTACTTTCTTTTTTATTTATTATTTAATACTAAAAAAATGAATTAAAATAATATATATTGTCAGTATAAAAAAGTTTACACTGATATTCACTAATATTTCAACATGTGTTTTTATTTTAATAACTAGCTAACAGAGACACAACAATAAAAATAGTGTATAAAAATTAAATTCTAAAACAAATTAAATGTTTAATTTAATAGTATGTTTATATATATATATATATATATATATATATATATATATATATATATATATATATTATCGACAAATCATAAATCTTTTGTTAAAAAAAATCATAAATCATTTTTTTACATATAATTTTAAAAATAATTATATAAAAATTAAATAAAGATTAACAAGAACAAACTATAAATCCAGTCATCAAAAATATTGCTTGGGCTGTTCCTCCTCCTGGTTGTGGAGGCATACTCAGAAGCAGCACTGGGCAATGGATATCTGGTTTCGCTTTCCATATTGGCAACTGTACTGCTCAGTGTGTAGAACTGTGGGCGATCTACATTGGGTTATGTTTAGCAAATTATGGTAGAAAGTGACTCACATTTTGCCATTAGAGCCATCTTCAAGAATACAGAAGTCAATCCAAAGTTTCCTTTGATTTCTAAAATAAAGCAATTAGTATCATTGCAGTGGGAGATTGATCTCAGACATACGGATCGGATATGTGTGGGTGTGTTTCATATTCTAAGTTGTCTACTATTTAGTTAAAGTGGATTGTGGAACATTTCTGATACAAGTTTTTCCTTTACAGAAATGACAAATGAGTAGCTAATTGGTAGTGGGAATTGGATATAGACGAAACAGATCGAGGCGTTGAGAAGGGAAAGAAGGTTGGTTTGTTTCTTGAGTATCACTTTTTTTTTTTTATGCAACACAGGGTCAGAATTGAACTCCATGTCCACCATTTACCGGGGAGAATCGGAAATAACAGATTATGTATAATTTTCATGTTTTGGATATTTCAAAACTGCTCTAATCTCCTAAGATAAAAAGGGAACTTTGCTGATAAATACTTTATTGCTGTGGATCCCTCTATATGAATTATTAATAGGTTGTTCAAGACAGTTGTTAAGGCTCAGCTCAGGTGTGTAATATAAGGACTCATGTATTAAACTACTAATTCGTTGTTAAATTGTCGTAGGAACTAAAGTGGCGTTTGGTATCAGATATATTTTAACATTGAAGTGGGAATAAAATTTTCCCATGTTTGATACAAGAGATAAAATATCATTCTCAGATATAAAAGATGGCCAAGAATAAATTTTGTGAGTGAAATTTGAAAATTCTATTCTCATGTCATGTGTGGGGATGGAGCAGAAACATTCCTGATTCCTATGAATGTAATTTACGGGAAAAAAACATTCAATGAACCAATTAATGCAACCTAAGGAGTAAGGACTGTGCACCAACACTGTGAACTGACTTGGGATTTTATTTAGATAATTAACTGGTTTCTCTTTCTGCAGGTCAGGATTCTTCACTCTTCATATCACCAATTTGTACTCAAGTTCTATTCTTGGTAAGGGCTATTGTTTTACAGAAAAATGAGGAAAACCTCTTTAAAATATAAAAATAAAAAAATCCTATTAAAATTGGCAGAATTTTTTTAATAAAAAAGAGAGTAAATTCTATTAATAACTTTGTACTTTGCATTAAGAATATTGATATTGAAGTGATCATTATGCATAAATAATATATTGCCTAAAATTAGATTAATTGACAACTCAGGATGGTTATAAGTTATAAAGGGTTGTCAGCTGATGCTTTTATCAGGTATGAAACTTCTGCTTACCTGTGGTTGGTATTGGAGTATTGTGTTGGAGGACATCTGCCTTCCATATTACGGTTGGTACCCAGCATTTCATTGCTTATATTTTGTGAGTCTTTGTTTATTTTAGCTTCATTCTTTTGCTAAGCATAAAGGACTGGGAGATCATTACACATAGTTGTGGAAAAAATTTAATTGCTGTGTTGAATTTTAATATATACACAGCATGCTGACCTGGTTAGATGCCTGTGCATCCACATGACCTGGTTAGATGCGTTTACTTGGGAACTGGATATGTGATATGTCAATATCATTGTGAGATATGAGAGTTCTATGGAATTTGACATAAAAGCCTTTTCATTTGGGCAATTAAAGTCTCCGATAATTGATAATTTTAGTTGTTTGAAATATATTTATCCATTTGGGTACTTTTCCCTGTGAGTGTAGTATCATAAAACTGTATAATATATAGCAGTATAAGTAGAACAAAAACCTAATATTTATGACTAAATTGAAGAGTTATTTAAATTATATAAAATAAAAATCTCTTTCATTGTCTAAAAACCAAAATGTAGCTCCAGGAAAGCCTTGTAGCATAATTTCATTGCCTATGCCTAGATGGAATATTACAATTTTACAACCCTAATTGGAAGAGGTTAAATGGGATGCATTGTCACTTTTTTTCTTTATCAACACACACACAGACATTTCATTGTTACCACAGGTCATGAATTAAATTCATTTTTAGTTTAACTTGACAAATTACAGAAAGGAAACACAAAAGATGGAAACATATTTTTCGACTGACTACACTCCATAACACACATAAGGTTTCTGTCACCATCTCAGTATTGTTGTACTTGATTTACCTTGAACATTCACCACAAACGTGTCAACAACCTGAAATGTAGGACACAAATCATAAACTAGTGCTCATAAGTTATAAGTATGCTAAAGGTCTAATGCTTCACTGTTTTATCTTCAAGCAACAGAAACTAAAATCAAGCTTCTACATTAAAAATCATTCTGGAAGTGAACAAATGGAGAAACTGATAGAAGAAATGGCATGAACTGTGAAACTAAGATTGTGTAAATTGATAGGACTAGCACTTTGCTAATGTACCTCGTTGTGTTTTGTAGTTATATAAGTAGGCACCTTTGATCCCTCAAGTAAAGAATGAATGTCTAATCAAATTTAGCTCCTTGATGACTTCCATTATATTCATTCTTTCGCTTGGTGTCTCAGCTGAACAAGAAAGTCCTATCTGAAATAGTGGAAGTAAGGACTTCTCGACATTAGGTTGCAAAGAGGCTGTAATATCAATAGAGTTGTTTTCTTCTTCTACGGTTCCAGTGGGATATTCATTTTCCATTGAGAGAAGAGTTACATCAACAACCTCCAATATGTTGTTTGGAAATGCAGTTTTAACATAGTTATGGAGGTTCTGTCCATCTTTGAATATTTCCTCTGTTGGTCCTCTCCCAGTTAACATCTCCAAAATAAGAATGCCAAAGCTATACATGTCACCTTCTGTTGACACCTGAGAACTCATTCCATACTCTGAAATAGTTTTGAAACTATTAGAGCTTTTAAAGCCAATGTTACAACATTAATCCAAAAGGAAAAAAAAATAGGTAGCAAATGGAGTTTAAGATTTCAGAGAAAATATTAATAAGATCAAACCATACCTGGAGGAGCATAGCCTATAGTCCCCTTTATTCCACTCATGCTGGTTTGTGTTTGGAAGTTGTCATTAGTTGTTGAGAGAAGTCTTGCTAAGCCAAAATCACTCACATGTGCAACCATGTTGCCATCGAGAAGAACATTGCTTGGCTTTAAATCACAATGAATAACTGGTTGCTCGCATTCATAGTGAAGATACTGTAATGCTGAAGCAACATCAACAAGAATTTCTAATCTTTTTTCGAGGTTCAATCTCCTTGGCTCCTCGGAATCTTCTTTCTCTGGATGCAACCATTTCTCTAAGCTTCCATTCGGCATGTACTCAAGAACTAGAGCTTTAAAATCTTCTCCTTTGTAATCCACACTAGAACAACATGTGAGAATCTTCGCTAGATTTCTATGCCGGATATTTCTTAATGCATTACATTCAGCAATGAAACTTTTGTGAGCTCCTTTCTTCTGAAGGTTTAGAACTTTTACAGCAACGACTCTTTCTTCTGAATCAAGTCTTCCTTTATACACAGACCCAAGACTTCCAATTCCTATCAAGTTTCTAACTGAGAAACCATCAGTTGCAAGATGTAGGCTGTGGTATGATACCCTAGGGAGTTGCTCACCCTTAGGGAGTTGCTCCAATGTTGAATTGTTGTATGGTATACTGTGTTTTTTCCTTATCATATAGATTACAAGGATACATGACAATACAAGAAGAGATACAATTGAACAGATTACCACCACCATCACCCGGAGGTTATTGTGTTTTTTCTGTCTTGTAGCTTTTAAGGGGCAAGCTGGAAGCTTTAGTTCGGATACCCCACCACAAAGCTTGTCATTGCCAACCACTGAAATTCCACTTGCATTCCGGAAGACCCCATCTGTTGGAACCTCACCCTCCAACATGTTAAAAGATGCATTGAAGTATTCTAAACCAGAAATGTTTTGTAGTCTGACTGGGATTAATCCAGACAAGTTGTTTCGTGACACATCTAATTTTCGAAGACCATTCAACAAAGCCAAAGAAGGTGGCATGATTCCTTGTAGGGAGTTTCCTTGTAAATAAAGGTACTCCAAACTTATGCATTCTCCAATTGTTTCAGGAATGTCACCAGAGAGATAATTTTCAGACACATCCAACTTATCAATCTGTTTTAGTATGCCCACCTCGACAGGCAGACTACCACTTAATGAATTATGTGATAAATCCAGTAAGATCGATAAAGAGGAAAGTCCAAAAATTTGTGATGGTATAGCTCCACTAAGGTTGTTTTGTGAAAGGTCTAGCATTTGTAGATTTCTGCAATTTCCAAGAGTCGGGGGAATGTTTCCAATTAGCATATTCTGTGATAAATTCAGTGTAATCAGCTGACTGAGATTGCCTATGAAAGTTGGCATCTCTCCTGACAGTTTGTTTCTTGCCAAATTTAATTTTTGCATCTTTTGAAACTTACCAAAAGTAGCTGGAATGGCCTCAGTTAGTTGGTTAGCTTCCATGGTCAAGAGAATTAAGTTAACGAGATTCCCTAATTCCATAGGAATTTTTCCTGATATCTGGTTACCACCAAGATATAATTCCCTCAGTTGGGTGGATAAATTTCCAATGAAATTGGGTAAAGGGCCTACAAAATAATTGTTGGTTATGTCCAATACACTCAGCTGACTGCAGTTCATCAAAGATTTTAAAAATCCCAAGTCATTAGGTGAGCTCCTACCAAGACAATATGTACCTAGATTTAGAAATGAAAGATCTTGTAGCTTTTCAAGACTTGGCACTTCTCCTACAAAATAGTTATCACCAATATCTAACAATTGAATCCTAGATGCATTACTGATGGAAGTTGGGATTGGACCTGAGAATTGATTCAAACCTATTGCAATAAGCATGAGGTTAGGGAGGGTGAGGAACATGTTTGCTGGAAGAGAACCATTAAATCGATTGTATGTAATTGATATGCGAGTGAGAGATGACAAATTGTAAAGTGAAGAAGGAAGCATACCAGAAAATTTATTGGTCGCTACAAATATTGTTGCCAAGTTTTTCAAATGGCCTGTTTCTTTTGGTATATTTCCCTCCAAGTTATTATAAGACATGGAAAGAAAAGTGAGGGAAGAAAGATTTCCTATAGAGGATGGGATATTTCCAGTTAGATTGTTGTTACGAACAGTAAACGTTTCAAGCTTGCCAAGTGAGCCAATTTCTAGTGGTATTTTGCCAAAAAAATGATTTGAACCTACATCCAAGGTCCTCAGTTCTGAGCAATTTGTTAAGTGGATTGGAAACTCTCCCTCGAAGGTGTTATTACTGAGACCAAGTATTTGCAGTCTGAATAAATGACCCAACTCTTGTGGGAGTTCACCATAAAAACTATTAGCAGCTAAGTTGAGGAGTCTAAGAAAGGAAAGGTTCCCAACATGAGGTGATATGAACCCATGCAAAGCTATATCCTGTTAGGTTCAACTCTGTGACTCTTTGATGTTTGTGGCTGCATGTGACTCCATGCCAGTTGCAAAAGTGGCTAGAACTATTCCATGAGGTCAATACTCCAAAAGGGTCACTGGATATTGATTCTTTGAACTTGAGCAATGCAGAATAATCGCCTCATTTCCTAAGGCAGAGACAGTTTTGTTGGGTTGAAACCTCAGTAAGTTTGAAGTAAAAAGAAGAAACAAGACAAGGCATGTAGACCAAAATACACTTAACATGGTTGTAGAACAGAAAACAAGGTTCCTAAAATTGAAGAGTTGCTAAATCAGTGATCTCAAATGGGATTTATAAAACCAGGAGATGAGTGGTGGTTGGATTTGGACCAAAACTCCGTTCAGAAGAAACAGTTTCATTTGTATTAAAAAGGAACAAACCATTTAATTCTCTGCCACAGTGCCGTTCAAAGTTGAAGATACGTGTAATATTTCTGCCACAATTGATATTGTTTTCTTGTAAACTTATGTAGGCGTTATGTAGTGAAAAGTCAGAAACGGCTTATGTAGTACACACTGGAATGTTAAGTTGTTGACTAGCATTCAATAGACACTGATCAATGCTAGTCCTTTAGGTCCAGCTCTCAATGAAAGCATCAATTGTTATGACTCGATGTCCAATCTAAAAGACTAGTCCGTTAAATGAGAGAGTCTCATTACTTAAGTACCATATTGACCTTTTATACTTACTCAATGTGAGACTCGTTGTGCTTATCCGCATGTATTGATCCATTCCAAGTGTACCTCAATATCCAGACAAACAGTAAGTGCTACATCAGAAATGGTAATGCTATTGGCATTCCAGATTATATATATGTAGAATCGGCACTCTCTCTATTAATCAATCATTATTTTATGTTTTTTATTTTATAAAATTAGCATTGTTCAATGAAAGTGTTAATAGCCCCTCCCCATAAGAAATTCTGTACAAAATTGTCTTTGTTGGTGGAAGAAAGAATGGATAGCATCAATTATTTCACTCTTTGTGCTCCTCTCTATGCCACTTCTTATTGATCAAGAAATTATTATTGGATATTTAAATTAAATCTTATTTTCTTGACCTATCTAAGAGAGAGTGATACAGGAAGTGAGACGAGATGTTATGGAAGGAAGTAGAGTTATGAGTAATGATTGATGGGAAAAAAGAATTTGAGGATGTTTTAATTAAAAGTGTTAATTTAGATTACTATTAGAAAAATGTAGATGAGTAGGTTGCAAAAGTCAAGTTTCATCACCAAAAGTCAAGTATTTCTACTTCACAAAAGGAAAGCAACAAGCCGACGATTGTTTGGTAGAGATTCTGCCTAACGCAAACGGAACTATTTGTCTTTCCGACACAATTTTTCAAAGGCAAAATATGTATTTTGGTCTCGTATGTTTATTTAATTTTTCAAATCGATCATATACGTTTTTGTTTAAATTGGTCTCATACGTTTTGAAACATTTTCAAGTTGGTCCTTTTCGTTAAATTTGACTTAACGCGTCAGTGTTAAGGACACGTGTCAGCCTAGTGTGATAGCATGTCAGCAAAAATTGACAGTGTTAGGTCAAATTTAATGGAAAGGACCAACTTAAAAATGTTTCAAAACCTATGGGACCAATTTGAAAAAAAAAAACGTATAAGACCGATTTGAAAAAATAAATAAACATATAGGACCAAAATTCCTATTTTGCCTTTTTCAAAAGCTCCACATTTGAATTGTGTTTGGGTAAAACACGGGAAAAAAAATGTGTTGGAGGAGTCTAAAACTGAGTTTTGTGGAAGCAAAAATTTTTGGCTTTTTCGTTGAAAATAATTGATTCTAGATGTAGGACTCACAAAATTCTACATATTTACATCTCAAAAGTGATTTTATTTTGTCATCCAAATAAAATCAATTCTTTTAAACCTACTCTTAAAATATTGTTACCAAACACAAATCAATTTTTTTAACCTTGATTTTTTCAAAATCAATTCTTCCAAGATCAATTCTACCAAAATCAATTCTATCAAAATTTTAAACAAACTGACCAAGAAGAAGTCAAATATAAGCTTTTAGAGAAAGTAATAATGATCAGGAGAAACTTAAATGCAGTTTCATACTTTGAGTGCTACTTTTGAATAGAAATATAACATATATAACAATTGTCAAGTGCTACTTTTTTAATTAATAAGAATATAACAATTGTTAATTTTTATGTATTTTAAGTGTAAAGTTTTTTACTCTGTCAATCAATAAAAAATATAGTATGAGTGATTTTTAAGATAGTTATGATAAGAGTCAAACATTTTAACTTATGTGATAATTTTTGATTGGTTGAATGTATAATTTTTTTACACTGACAATATATATCAATTAATTCCATATAATAATTATTGTTATCAATTTCTTGATGAACTATTACATCCCTTTTAACATGAATATGCAAGTAAAAAATGGATAATTGGCTGATTGCATTGGGATCGTTGATTCGGTCCACCGTCGACAGTTAATGATAAATTAAAAGAATGATTGTAACGCCCCCCTTGAGCATTACTACGTAACACATGCGGAAGTAAATTAAAAGATAATTTGCTGGTTGCTTTTGGAAAATTGTTTTCTTCTAAGTCAGAAAACTGGGGTATACAATTTTTTCTTTAAGGATAACTCTGAAATCCATCATTCATGCATTCAAAACGTAAAGTCACGTTCGTAACAAAGTTGCCATGACATACAATATTTCTCTAAGTTTCCACTTTCGAAAGAAAAAGTTCAAACTACGGATGGATGTATATAACACTACATTTACCGACCTCTTTAGATATACAACCCAACTCAGACTCCTAAGCTGGTCATTCTATCAAATATTCATTGGAGAGACCCCCAATCAGAATACTTTCCCAACCTCTAACACTAGGTCTTCAAGTGACTTAGAAAGACTCGTCTGCAACATCGGTACTAGAGTACCAAGGTACTACAGCAAAACCCGGAGAGACCTGATATAACTGTAAGAGTGAGATACCGGCAAATGGATATATCATACAACAACCATACACATGATACATACAACACCTTGGCATATTATCATTTTAACATTACTTATAGGTAAACAACAAGTATTATTTCAGTGCGTCTTATACCCGAATCAATCAATTTTATAAAGAAAATGCATGACACTTCTATTATCAGGCTCTAATCTTAATCTCATGATATACCATCACCATTTTATCATCAAGAAAGAAAGAGTTGATCAGGCTCATACGCCCCGTTTGGCAAGTTGTCTCCGTCACCTCATACGCCCGGATCAACATCATCACGAATCCCTTATAACGGCCATTCGGATGTATACCTCATCGAATACCACATCTTAAGCGGGTATTCGGATAACTCAAGCACGTCTGCTAAGTGGAAATGCATATGAATAAAAGACTTTTCATTATCGAGACTTTTCTTTGTGTTCACTCTTTTCCATTGTCAAAGCCTAAGGCTAACGACTATTCACAATTTTCATTACTTGAAAATCAATAACACAGGACACGCAGTCCGAGTGCTCAATCACAATACCTTAGACAGATGCCGCAGTCCGAGGTTGTGGTTGTAGAAACAATTATAATTTTATCCATGTTTTATTTCAACATGATAAGGACTCCTAGCCCATAACAACGAAATTAGGACACACAGTCCTCAATTCCAAAATTAGGACTCCTAGCCCATAATATCACGATTGGGACCCTTGGTCCATAATTCTTGACACAGATCCCAGATCATGTGCATAAACTGAATGCTAGAGGCGACGTCTCGCGAACTAGTATTCTCTTTCACATGTGCTTACTTTTCGCTCAGTGAAAATCAAAAACCAAAACAAAACCTCGGTCACTTATCCAAGTAACCAGAACGTTTCTAAATCATTTAGGAGAATATCTTTTCCTTAACAAATTCTTTGATAAAACATTTATGAAATTCTTTTGCTTTTGAAATCCTTGATGAAATAAAGTCAAATATTTTCAAAGGGGTTTTCCTTCGTAAAACACATAGTTCGAAAAAGGTTTTCTCTAGTACCAACTTTGGATTATAAAAAGGTAGTTTCTATTGTCTTAAAAAACATTTCAACGTTCCTTAGCAAAATAAGAATCTCATTTTCTTGAAGTAAGCGTTTTAAACAAGAAACTTTTATAAATGAAACCAATACTTTCAAAGTTCTATTGAAGGCTTATCAAGGCTTTTAATCCTTTATAATCATTGTGCACAGACTCAAGTCCGGCTTCTCAAACTTCAATCAACAGTAATATATTCTCAACAATAATATCACAGTTAACGACAATTCATCACATATATATAATTCATAACACTTTACAGCAAGTAATGTTCAACTTCAAGTAATAACCACAATAGTTCAAGTAAACAAGTTATTCAAGTATTGACTCAATATCACAATAATATTCAAATCACTCAAATAAACACATACACACATGCATATAGTCATTGAATATCCCTAGGCAATCCCCTCTTACCTTCTGTGAAGGTAAGGAGATTAGATGCTCGAAGAGGTATACCACGAACGTCCTCGTTTCCTCCGCGATGGAAGTCTAAGGTTATGAACACAAAATCACAAGTTAAAATCAAACAAGAACACTAAACCACAAGGTATAGGTTTGGCCAAGACTAGTTCTTAGGTTTAGAGATTCCTGAAAATTATACAACTCATGGATTTATGATCCTTAAGTGTTAGGAGTTCATAAACAATGATCATTTAACAAAGTTGAATTAAAATCCCACTAAGTTAAAAACATAGGGCATTCGGCCAAGGCTAGTAAAATAGGCTAGCATTCACTAAACTTTTCAGTCTCTTAGGTTTAACATCCATATGTGTTAAGGAGTTCAAAACCGTGATCATTTTGGAAAAATAAGAACAAGGTATCCTAGGTCCATAACCTTTGAGGTTCGGCCTTCATAGGATTTATAGGATAGATATCTTTAAACTTTCCAATCTCTTAGACTTAGCATCCAGATATCTTATGGAGCTCAAGTCCATGATCATCTTGGAAAAATGAAAGTAACACATACTAGCTTTAATAACATAGAATAAACAAGTTATAAATCCTTAAACTTTCTAATCTCTTAGACTTAGCATCCCAATATCTTATGGAGCTCAAGTCCATGATCATTTTGGAAAAATGAAAGTAACACATGCTAGCTTTAATAACATAAAAAAAAAGTTATAAATCCTTAAGCTTTCCAATCTCTTATACTTAGCATCCAAATATCTTATGGAGCTCAAGTCCATGATCATCTTGGAAAAATGAAAGTAACACATACTAGCTTTAATAACATAAAATAAACAAGTTATAAATCCTTAAACTTTCCAATCTCTTAGACTTAGCATCCAAATATCTTATGGAGCTCAAGTCCATGATCATCTTGGAAAAATGAAAGTAACACATACTAGCTTTAATAACATAAAATAAACAAGTTATAAATCCTTAAACTTTCCAATCTCTTAGACTTAGCATCCAAATATCTTATGGAGATCAAGTTCATGATCATCTTGGAAAAATGAAAGTAACACATACTAGCCTTAATAACATAAAATAAACAAGTTATTAAGAGTTCTAAATCCATGATCAATACTTGGAAAGTTGAAACATAGTATCCTAGGCCTACTTATTCATATTTTCCGGTCATCACAGGAACAAGCTATCAAAACTTCCAAGATTTATAGATTCAATATCAAGGGATAGTTAGAAACTCAAACACACGATCATATTCCAAAAGTTGAAACAAAAACTTCCTAGGTCACAAATGCAAGCATTCAGCCTTCATTGGAAGAGATGGATAGAGATTTTTGTTTTACACAACCTCTTAGTATGTGAAAATATAAGTTAATACAAGACTATAGAAAGTGGTTTCAACTCAAAAGGAGTTTTCTACCATTTTGGAGAGATTTTAGAAGTTTAAAGCATATAAAGAACACATAAAGTAAACTAAGAAATAAAAGATGAAACTTGAAAAAAGATTTATATGAGAGCATTACCCTTAGTATAATGAAGAACTTTAATGAAGAATTTAATTAGAAAAGATGAATAAAAACTAAAGCTTTAAGAGTTTGAACTTTTAGAAGAAAGAAGAATATGAACTTTAATGGAGTTTGAAGGAGGAAGATGATGAAGTGAAAATGAAAGGGGTATATATAGAGAGGGGAGAGAGTGACACGAAATTGAGGAGAGAGGAATGAGCTTGGAGAGCAAGTTTTGACCTTGTGCCTTGTTTGGTTTGAGAAGAGAGAGAAAAATGAGTTTTTAGAATATAATATGTTATATTTCAAAAAGTGTCATCATGACCACTTTTTAGGAGGTAGCTTAGGTCATACCTCTAGTGAGTCACCCCACTCCCTCATCTCACCTCAAGCCTTTTATGTCTCCTATTCTGCTCCATTTCGTACCCGGTTGCATTTCCGATTGTAATTCTTCCGACGTTTTCGCCCGAATAAAATATTTTATTTTATTTTTGAACGAAAATTTTCAAAATAACCAAAGTGGAAGGAAACATAATAAAAACACTAACTATCTCGTTCACGATTCAAAATTAGGTTTTCTGCTTAGTAAACTTGTACCGGCAGTGAAAACGCAGACCGGCTTCCGTCTGAATTTTCAACCAAAATTTTTACCGTAACTTCATATGATATAACAACACAAGAAAATGATTTTAGTTTAATTAAAATCATCCTATGGGTTTAATCTAAAATAAACACATTTAAATATGTATTTACTGCTACATACAGCATAGGAAAAACAGGGTGTTACAATGATCGTTTAGTATTTGTAGATTAATCAATTGTTTTAGACCCGCCGACGGATCCTGAAGTTGGAGTGGATGAACTTATAAGGATAATATATACTAGACATGAACCCGTGCGATGCATGGACAAATAATGTTGAGAATGTCTGGGAATGATGGATTATTATCGTTTTGAAAGACAATTAATTTATTTAAAATAAAAAATAATAACACGATAAAAATTGACAAATAATCTTATATACTTGTTTTTTTTTTTTTTGAAGAAATGTATACTTGTTGAAAAAATAAAGACAAAATATTGACAAAAGGATATGATAAACGTACAAAATAAATATATTAAATGTTTTGTCAATTGTCTACTTAAACTCTAAAATAGAAAAAATTGAGTTATGTAGTTTATTCATGAGAAATATTTGTAACCATCCAGGGATGGTGAAACCAAAAAACATGCATTACTTCTTCTTCCAATGATTTGGGGTTTGGGTTATGTATCCCCGCATCACATAATGATACAGTTTATTTAATTTTTATATTGAAAATATGAATTGATAAATATAAATAAATTATAGACTATATTTATTAAAATAGATTTTATACAAAAAGTATATATTAAAAATATTATGTAACCAAAAAAATATTATGTAACAATTGCTAGAATGAACTATATATATTGAAATATATATAAATATAAATAGAAAATAAATATAAGAGATGTAAATAACATAAACTATCAAACTGATTACTTGCAAAAGTTGAAGTTCATATATAAATATTCTATCTCTAAAATGCAAAGCTACATTATCAATTATAGAAAGTGTTCATTTACTTTATAAACAAATCTTGTTAGAAACTTTCTTACTAATGATTGAAGTATATTTGATGAATATTTTATATATTTTATTCATATGACGATTCACTCTTGTACCCCATGCAGATTTATGTAAAATTCTCAACCCGGTACAATATAAATATTAAATATTACATAATTGTAAATAGATAAAAGAATATTTTAAGCATATGATCAATTATTATTATTTTACAATAAATTATATCAGACATATACTTGCAATACCAAAAAACCATTTTACACATCTTCTCGATGTTTTACAAATTTATTTAATGTTCTCCAAAGTCCCAACCAAGAATTGTGTCATTTCCACAATTCCACTCCCTGTATTTATTTTTCAGCTTTTTTCAATTCATTTTCAATTCACTTAATTTCTCAAATTCACTTAATATTCTCCCAACCAAGAGTTAAGTATTTTCAATTCCATGTCTTTTAAATTTTACTTTTTTCTCAATGCATTAGAACAATGTTCTAATTCAATACCTCATCTTTCTTACCATCTATTCTACGTCTTCATTGAATATTTCTATTTTCGAAAATTCGTTTAAGCAAATTGTTGCAGAACGATTGCACCTCGACACCTTTTTAAAAGTTTAAACATATTAATCAAAGATTTTTGAACTCATATAATATAATATAAATATAAAAACTTAAATATTACACAATTCTATATAAATAAAAAAAATTAAAGCATATGATAAATTAATTGTTTTACAACAATTATACAGGTTGACACAAAGTTCATTATTATTTAGATGTAATAAATTTTAAGAATAAAAAATAGTAAAATTATATCATAGTATTCACTTATCACGTCTTATGTATTTACACTATGAAAATCAAAACACCTATATTTTTTCATTTTGCTAAGAAAGTAGGAATATCACATATTAGCTGTCGTCGAATGCACTTTGTATCAATTGTTTATACCTCGTGCATATTCGTTCAAGATTTTCGGATATGTAATTGTATAGTCTAAATATAAATATAAATGTTTAAATGTTAAATAATTGTGTAAAGATGAAAAAAATTTAAACATATGATCAATTATATTTTTTATAATAAATAATATAGGAAGACTTATATATGCAATGACCAAAAACCATTTTACAGATCTTCTCATTTTTTCAAATTCATTTAATGTTCTTGCAACCACGATTTGTGTCAATTACACTCCATGTATTTATGTTTATATTTTTTTTCAGTGCATGAGAATAATTCACTTAATTTCCCAAATCCACTTACTATTTTTCCATCCAAGAGTTATTTTCTTTTTATTTTCATACTTTATTTTTTCAATTTTTTACCAATGTATGAAACGAAAATATTTGCAATCTTGGACATGTTAAAAAATAAAAATGTTATATTGAATAGATTAATTTTTAAACTTTTAGTGAATTGAATACACAACTTTCATTTTATTTTTTGATTTTTAAACATGTGTAAGATTGCACGAATTAGAAAAATTGTTCAATAAAATATCATAAACAACTTAAAATTTTCCTGAAAGTCAAAATTAATAAAGAGAAGTGATTATTCAATAATAGAAGGCATGATAGCCTCAAATGGTCTCACAATAACAATTCTTTACGTAATATTTTTTTCTTGCATAAAATGAAACATAAAGTTATATTTAAATAATTTGTGATGATGAACCTTGCAACATGGGTTAGAAAAATCAAAAGATAGCATAATGTAAATAAAAAATAGTATCCACACAATCGCAGACACATTTCTTCGGCATAAACAGATGCACAATAAAAAGCTTTTGGGTATAATAATAATTAAACTCAATGAAGTAGAAATGATAATCTTCCATATTCTACATATGTGCTTCAAAATATTTATTTTTCCTAGCAGTTGCTCAATATACCCTTCCAATACACGTGCGAGTTCTCTTATGCTGCATGTCTCTTTTACTTCTTAATACCTTCTGCCTTCATTTTATTACGGATGGATTCCACTTCCAAAAATAAACCAATTTCAACAACTTCGAGCGGGGCTTGATAGAGATTGAGTCCACTTCCAGATTTCAATCTTGAATTCATTCATCTCATTGAATTCATGATTTTTCCAAGAATGCAAGAGAAAATTGGAAATTACTTCCCATGGTCTTTGCTACAAACAAAGTTGTAACATGGTCTCCACCAGCGAATGTGTGCAAGTGAAATAGAAAACAGATATGAATATAGAATGAAGAGACAAACATACATATACACGTTATAACCACAACAACAAAAGTTCTTAATATATTTTCCTTCACATATATAGAAAAAAAGGTAATAAAATGATGAAGGATTCTTTATCTTGTGTTACCATTGATCTATCCAACGCATTGGGAAAAGGTAGTGGCATAGTGCAAAGCATGCAACCATTGCTATTGGAATTAGATAAGTAAATAATAACCATTGAAAATGTTATTAAATCTCGGATACTGAAAATAATTTAAATAATACACAAAGAAAACAACAATGAAATTTTGTTTATCAAAGTACTCACATTTTCAATGAGATGTTGAAAATAATATCTATTTAATTGCCTGATTGTATTGGGATCGTTGATTCGGTCCACGATCGACAGTTAATGGATAATTGATTAATCTCTATGCAAGTAAAAAAATGGATAATTGCCTGATTGCATTGGGATCGTTGATTCGGTCCACGGTCAACAGTTAATGATAGATTAAAAGAATGATAGTTTAGTATTTGTAGATTAATCAATTGTTTTAGACCCGCCGGCGGATCCTGAAGTTGGAGTGGATGAACTTATAAGGATAATATATATGTTATTTGAATATTTACAATATGATATTCAAATGATATCTTTTTATATTTGTAGATTGGGGGTGTGACGCCTAGTTTCAATTAACTCTAATTATAATAATTAAAATAAGGATTTTCATAAATCATTTTCCAAATGTCTCCTATGAAAAACAAAGATTTTTATGAAGTCGGAAAACACCTGGTAAACAGATTATAACGTCATAACTCAATTCAAACCAAACTTGGTCTCTGGTCTTACATCAAGGGGCAGGAAAAAATAAATAAAGTCTTCATTCATAAATAAAGAGTTAGAAAATTATAGATACAATAATTTGAAATTGATTTTTATAGACATGCGGAAGTTTTCAATAGGAACATAAAGTTAAACACAAAGTCATGAGTCAGATGAGCATACAGAACTCCCACTGACAATCCTATTGCGGGATAAAGATACTATATACACATCAGTAATAAAAATAGGAGACTGACATCATACATGTTGATACAAAAGAACATCAAGTTCCCCTTAGTAAATATACAACATAAAACAAAAGAGGATTCTCAAAATATCCCTCAAACACAGAATCCTCCAAAAAGAAACCAAGGTCCAAACTGTGCATCATTATTCATCAAGAAACTCGGTCCCATGTATAGTGCAGCCATAAGAATCAGCTACCCACATACACAAGAAGAAAGAAGAAAGAAGAACGACATATGGAGGTAAGATTCTATGCCAAGATCATAACGTAGATATGGGTATGCAGCGACAAACAATCAATCAAGTGGATACATATATTTAGGGAAACTTTTATTAAATATATATATATCATTTCATAAAAAGGCTGAGACTCGAATGCATGCCTAAGACTTCGACCTAACCTTGCTCCATGGAGACTATATATATTGTTGTCATAACGTTCTGTCGAGATAGCATTCAGGAAATATTTGTAAACAACTCGGTGCACAAGCCACAAATTCACCATTCAACAGATAAATCTCTTGCCAAATGATGAAATCAAGAGTCATGAACAAATGTAGATGACCTTTTAAAAGAAGAAGTTTGAGACTGGTCAACAATTGACAATTATCATCAGACGAATGACGATGCAATGATTTTAGAAACTTTAAGAGAAACTTTTCAAAAAGAATTCCTATTCTTTACTTTCACAAGAAAGTACAAAGAAGAATTTACTGAGTAGAAGGATAAATGAATATTCAATATGCAAAAAGAATCTTCAATAGGTTCCTGAAAGTAAGAATACATTGTACAGTCGCATATTTACAATCATGAGTCTACTAAAGTTCCTCTCTCCACGAGAATTTTCCATTGAATCAAAAAATCTATAATGAGTTGGCTGCAATTCCAAGAAATTGAAACTACAAAATGAGACGTCAATCAAATTATATTTTGGAGGAGGTAAGTCTGACTTTAAGATCAGACTGAATCACTTCTATCTAGAAATAGAGGTGTTTAGAGTAATTTGACTAAGAAATCTAGGTTCCCAGAAATCCATACAACTTACGACTCAATAAGAAAAAGCCATAATGAATTTCGAAATAAGAGTGGAACTGTCAGGTCAATAGGTGGTCATGAATACGGTTAACTCAATAGTCTACTACAACCACGAGTAATGAAAGCAATAGGAAAGAAAATCTCTAGTGTAAGTGACATTTAAAATTTAACTTGAACAAAACTAGCATGACCAGTTTGCCTTAAATACAAGTGTCTGCAATTCCAAGAAATTGAAACTACAAAATGAGACGTCAATCAAATTATATTTTGGAGGAGGTAAGCCTGACCTTAAGATCAGACTGAATCACTTCTATCTAGAAATAGAGGTGTTTAGAGTAATTTGACTAAGAAATCTAGGTTCCCAGAAATCCTTACAACTTACGACTCAATAAGAAAAAGTCATAATGAATTTCGAAATAAGAGTGGAATTGTCAGGTCAATAGGTGGTCATGAATACGGTTAACTCAATAGTCTACTACAACCACGAGTAATGAAAGCAATAGGAAAGAAAATATCGAGTGTAAGTGACATTTGAAATTTATCTTGAACAAAACTAGCATGACCAGTTTGCCTTAAATACAAGTGGTGCGAACAAGGTTTTATAGGAGTATGTACACGGTGTACCATATACCTCCTAAAAATAATCCCCAAATGGGATTAGGCTTTGTTACCTTTTGAATCATTTAACCAACCAGATAATCACCAAAAGTACACTAAACATTTAAGATGAAGAACGCTGAATAGCCATATGTAAAAAAATCATAAATCCTTCCACCTACCACAAAACAGTATACGACCGAACGCGTGAAAGCATTTGCAATATGCTTCCGTACGTGTATTAGTCCTCTGGCCATCATCAAGGTTTAGTCCACTAAAAAGTTTAACTGTGAACAATGAGATAGTTTGGATCATAATTTTATAAACATCATGCTGTCTTCGTTTGTCTCTATAGCGGCCACTCAGGACTCAACAAAAGAACATGGAGTTGCAGACCTTGCCATCCAATTTGGGCAGTTGAGGGACGGGAACAACTCCAGCAGTAGTCGTACCACCATGACTTGATGATGTCGCAGATTTGTCCTCGAATTTCATAAACTGTCCCATTTGTGTTGCATTCCGGTGAGCATAGCATATAGGAGCAACAACCGAAACAGCAGTGGTACTCCTCTGATACACATAGGATAGAGAATGAACAAGTTCCTGAAGATCATCCGGGGAGAAGCCAATCTCATCTAACAGAACATGATAGGGTGTAGGCCTAGTGGTGCCTATCATTCCAGCACGAGCATATAAGTAGAAATCATAATTTCGAGAATGACAAACTTTATTATTAATTATAGTTCCAGGAGAACCAATTGATGAGTTGTTAGTGGAGACAGTACCAATTTTCGGGCGAAAAGCCTTACTGAATTGGATTTTGACAACCTTTCCGAGTAAGATACTTGAAGGAGAATTTAGCTTCCATCACTTCCTTGGTAAGTTTACAATGCCTCAAAAGAAGTAATGGAAAGCAAGAACGACATAAAGAAATACAGAATTGAGGATGAAACACGATACAGAGTAACGGGTTTTGCACCGCACACAAAGTGAAAAACTAAAATCAAGATAGAAAGATAAACAACAACAACAACAACAACAACAACAACATCAAAAATTTAGAGCATAAGATATTTCATTATTCCTCAATCAAAATAATAATAAGCAAATAAATACTAACAAACAAAAGTTCCGAAATACTAATTCTATTATCAGTAAAAATCTCAAACTTATATTAACCTTTATAACATGACTTTTAACACTCGCGTAATCCTAAAAAATTCTTACTCATATACCGCATAATTAAACTCATTAATTTCACCTTAATACGTTCTAAAGTCCATTCACAATAACTCGTAATCTTAGATACCAAATTCGAATTTTAGCAAAATCATAGCCTAAACATATTTCTCTTCCTCAAAATATTCAAACATACTTAAGAGGACTTCCATGTCAAATCATCTCGAACAACTTAAATAAAAACTCCTAACACAAACTCAAGGTTATCATCCCACTAATCCATCAAATACTTAGGATCCTTCATAACCTCAATAACGCAGTTTATAACTTTAACACAATCATTACACCTCCAAATTTACTCTCTACCTATAAACCCAACAGATAACCTTCGGGAAGGATCAATTAAACGCTAGGACTTCCTCAACTCACACTAAAATTCTAGAAATCAACTCAAGTCCAGAGGTAACATTAAAATTGAGGAATTATAATCTAATTGTCAAGAGCTTCAAAATATTATTTAGAATCCACAAGTCAAACCTACTTTGATTGTAACTTATAAACCAAAATCAAAATACTTAGTTAGAAATCAATCTCACATTAACACCAACTATAGTCCTCAAATCCATTGGTACCCCAACATGCAACATTCCTCTAAGGTTTTAATTGAAATCCTAAACACATCAAAACGAAGATAGGGATACACTAAATCCATCCAATCAATATAAATTGAAAATTAAACACTAATATTAATCAAAATCATCCCCACTTAACTTTAATCCACCAATAAAATAAATATTTCAAACCACTAAATCCTCTACAAGATTTTAGTTACCATAAGGTAGCCAGTAAAGCTAACACCATAAGATAAATCTCTCATAAGATCTTAGATCTAAATATCTTATCTTATTCTAAAACAATTCAAATAATTCACACAAACAGAGATCACACAGAGAAGACACAGTCGGGTCATAACTGCAGATCCGGTTAGGCTCGACTGCTCTGATACCATAATGTAACGCCTAGATCTAAAAACAATGGTCGAGAAATATATAATTTCAAAATTCAAATTAGAGTAAAATATGAAAATATATTTCATTCAATCATACTATTTTGAAATATTTTTCTAAACAAATACTAATAGTGACAAAAGCGTAATATTATTGTCCTGCAAGCATGCATACACTGGAGGATCACAGTGTTAACGCACCCAATAAAATCTTTTAAATGAGTAAATAAAATGTTTCAAGTCAAGCAACATTAAAATAAACAAAAATAACCATTTAGAAAATTAATCACCCTTAATAAAGAAATTAAACATATAGGTAAAAATAGGGATGTTAGAGGGGGTACATGTCCTGATTCACGTAGGTCAATCACTGGATTTTGCTTCTTCATTGGCTCATCCTTGGTGTCATGGAGAAGTAAGAAGCAAACAACTGTATCTTGGTCATCATCAGAAGGTGAGTATCGTGCTCTAGCTCAAGCTGCATGTGAGGCCCAATGGCTTTCATATTTGCTCAAGGACTTAGGCATTGCATCCACATCTCCTGCTATTATCTACTGTGACAATCAATTAGCACTCCATATAGTTGTCAATCCTGTGTTTCACGAGAGAACGAAACACATATAGATTTATTGCCACTTAGTTCGAGATAAATTTCATTCTGGTTGCCTACACTTGCTCCCCATCTCTATCTCAACTCAAATTGCAAACATTTTCACAAAACCCCTTGCTAAAGGGACATTTCAACATTTGCAAACCAAGCTAGGAATGTTGGATATCCATTCCGGCTTTTGGGGGGTGGGGGGGTTATAACTAACCAATCAATCAGTTAGTTAGTGTTACTTATTTAACCGATTTTTTGTTAGTTAGTTGGTTAGTTATTTAATTGATTTAATAGCTCCTTCTTACATCTTTGTAGCTAAGTAGCTTCTGTATATATAGGATCAATAATGTACATTGCCTAACTCAATCAATTCAGAAAAGAGAAATCACTTTCTCGCTTACTCTTTCTTCCTCTCCTCTCATTCACTTTCTCCTCTGCATTCTGTTTTGATAATTTGCATTTCACCATGTTTAAGCTTTTCTACAAGTATCGTTAACGAGTTCCCCAAGGGCGTTGGTTAAGGAACCCACAAAAGGAAAATTTGTATTGAAAAACTAAGTGTTAAACTTTTCAAAATGCTAAATGCGCTATTTCTCATACAAATTTTCTTTTCTTGATTCCTTAAACAATGCTCTAAGGGCACTTGTTAGCATTCTCCTACTTTTTAATAGGCCCATCTAACAATTAAAAAATATTAATTAGATTCTATACTTGAAAAATTATCTCACTAAATCGACAGTTGTGTGTATTTGAGTTATTTGGTTTTTTAAATTAAAAATTTAAAATAAATAAATTTACACCCTAAGAAAATATACACAATGGATGAAAGAGTAAAAACTTAAGGGCATGTTTGTTCTATTTCCAGATTCCTGTTTTCATTTACTATTTTCAAAAATAATTACAAAACTGCCACCTTATTTTCATTATGTCTCTTCTTTTCAAAGATTTGTGTAGGACATATTGCAAACAGAAAAAAGTTGTCTTCAGTGTTTCCTGTACAAAATTTTGAAAACAGGAAACATAACGAAAACAAGGTGGTAGCTTTGTAATTATTTCTGAAAACAGAAAACCGAAAATAAAGCAAACAGGCCCTTAAGGTTTGTTTGCTTTGTTTTATTTCCTATTTTTAAAAATAATTACAAAATTGTCACAATGTTTTCATTCCGTTTCCTATTTCCAAATATTTGTACATGAAACAGTGAAAAAATGGAAAATTTATTTTCGGTGTTTCTTGTACAAATTTCTAAAAATAGGAAACAAAATAAAAACAAGGTAACAGTTTTGTAATTATTTCCAAAAACAGTAAATGAAAATAGGAAAATGAAAACAAAGCAAACAGACCCTTAAGTTTCTTATCATGATCCAACTTTTCACTTAGATGTTTCTTAAACAAAAATGTGATTTGTACATCTTAAATTCGAGAACTTAGGATACATGAATAATGGAGTTCAAGATCACGGTTAATGATGTTTTGGGCTTGGTTAATGGGTAAATATATATCTATTTGGACAACTCATTAACCAACAACTTGATTAATATTGTTCAAAATCTTGATTAATGTAAGTTCATTGAATGATTAATTAGTCACCCATATATCTATTACATGTGCACTCATTAAGCAAACTCAAGATATCATTAGCCACGATTTTAAATTTCATTAACCATGTTCCAAGTTGTCAAATTTAAGGTGTACAAATAACGTTAATGCTTGTTAAAACCATCATAGAAGTGGGATATCTAAGTGGTTGTGATACGGGAGCTACTTCCAAAATACCCAGCCCATGACCATGTTGCATCACCCCTTACCTCATGCAAGCCACCATTGTTGACATTGTAGCTAGGTCATTTAAAGCATGTTCTTCCCAACTGTTTTTTTAATTCATTTTCTAGGACAGAAATGACCCTCAAGAGTAGTATAAAAAGGGATCATTGTAATGTATTTCAAATCACTGAGTTTAGTAAATTTGTGAGTTTCTCTTTGAGAGATTAGAGAGTGGACTCTCTCTGTGTTTCTGTGCCATTTTGGCATCAGAGCAAGTTCCTAGATCCCGAAGTTGAGTTTGTGTGAGAGAATCAATGGAAAGTTTGAGTTTTTCAGTGGTATTTAAGTGGAGGAGCTATTGCCCCCACTGAAACTCTACTTTACGGCTATTTTTTCGCAAAACTAACGCTGTCATTACGTTCAGGAGGTCGAAAAACCCTTGGGTAGAAAATTTCACGGTCAACGGAGCAGCCACGCGCCGCCACTGTCCTTGCTGGAAAAATCACAGACCACCGGCCGTCACTGTCGGAATCGCCACTCTGTGTCGCCGGAAAACTAGAGGTGAAGATGCTGATGTGTAAGCCACGTCAGATCCACGTCACTGCCACGTGCAACCACTCCTGTTACGCCGCGTGTTGTAGGAGCCACATCAGCAGACAACCCAGTCAGCTGCCACCTCACATTGCCTGATCAATTCACATGTTGCCACCTGTCAATCTCTGCCACGTTAGCAGATCGGTCAGCAGAAGTTCCTGAAATTACATATTAGTCCCTCAGCTTTCCAAAATTACAGATTGGTCCCTAAACTCATAAAAATTATATTTTGGCCCCTGAACTTTTGGAAATTGCACATTGACCCCTGAACTTTTTATAATTTCAAATTGGCCCCTGATTTCTCACAAATTGCAATTTGGCCCATAAAAATCTGATCTTCCCATTTTCACATCATACTTACAAAATTGCCACAAAATCTTTTGTAAGCTGACAGATTCATAAGAAAATTCTTAGTATGCTACGTGGTTGCAGCATTGTCTGATCTTCCATATCAGAAAAGAATTATTCTTGTTACTTGAAAGAAATTGAGGAATTGTGAAAAGTGCATGTCTAGGAAAACTCTGACTAAGGAAACTGTAACTGCACAACAAGCCTTGTTGGAAGCTCAACAAATGCGATCAGGTGATGACAAATCCAGTAGTGATTCATCATCGTTTAGAAGTCGTCGTCCACAAAGGCAATGATTCAGATATGACGATATCAAGGTAGAGATTCCAGATTTTGAAGGGAAGCTCCAATCAGATGAGTTCGTTGATTGACTTCAAACTGTTGAGAGAGTATTTGAGTATAAGGAGATTCCAAAAGAAAAGAAAGTCAAGATCATTACTGTGAAGCTAAAGAAGCACGCTTCAATATGGTGGGAGAATCTTAAGAAGAAGCGTGAACGTGAAGGGAAAAGCAAGATCAAGACATGGGAGAAGATGCGGAGAGAACTAACCCGAAAGTTCTTACCTTCTCAATATTATCAAGACAATTTTATTCAACTACAGAATCTTCAAAAAAAAGACTTGTCTATAGAAGAATACACTCAAGAATTTGAAAGGTTGATGATGAAATGTGACATTCAAGAATGGGAGGAGCAAACAATCACTCGGTACCTCGTAGGATTAAACACAGACATTGCCCACCTAGTCCAACTCCAACAGTATTGGTCCTTAGATGATGTCGTTCACATAGATGTTCGAGTTGAGAAGCAGCTATCCAGACAATCTTCTCACCCACCTTCTTCCTCAACAAATAACTCTTCAAACAGGCCCCCATATAAATCCACCAGAGAAACCAACCTCAAAGCACCTAAATGCTTCAAGTGTCAAGGTTTTGGACACATAGCCTCTGACTGTCCAAGTCGAAGAACAGTAGCCATCATTAAAAGAAAGAAATTCAAAGAGAGCCTGAAGAAAAAACAAGAAGATAAAGGCCCAATGTTTGATGAAGAAGAGTCAGTGTATGATGAAGAGTTAACCCCTGCCGATCAAGGTGAATTGCTGGTAGTGACACAAAGCCTATACACAGCAGTATCAAAAGAGGAACCATGGTTGAGGCACAATATTTTTCACACCTGTTGTACCATACAAGATAAAGTTTGTGATGTTATCATTGACAGTGGAAGCTGTGATAATGTGGTGTCAAACTATATGGTGTGATATCATTCCTATGGATACCTGTCACATCCTTCTTGGAAGACCCTGGCAATATGATCGTCGTGTTTTATATTACGGTTATGCAAACACCTACTCCTTCTTAAAAGATGGAGTAAGAGTCAAATTAGCACTATTATCAGCCGATGAATTTTACAAGAAAAAAATCTAACCATTGTTGATGGCCGACGAACAGGTCAAGCTGCAACAGAGAAAAATTTTCTTCCAGAGGAAATCGAGTAAATGATTCCTAAATTTATAGTTGTCATACCAGTAGGAACTTCACACAGACTGCCATCAATGCAGGGTATTCAACACGTCATGGACTTTAACCCTAAAATGAACATTTCAAACAAACCAACTTACCCGATGAGTACAAAAGAGCATGGATGAATCAAGAGCTTGACTCGAGGACGAGTCTTTTCCAACCCGGGGAGAATCATACGGGAGCAACTTCCAAAATACCCAGCCCATGACTATGTTACATCACCCCTTACCTCATGCAAGCCACCAGTATTGATATTGTAGTTAGTTCATTTAAAGCATGTTCTTCCCAACTGTTTTTTTTATATTCATTTTTTAGGACAGAAATGACCCTCAAGAGTAGTATAAAAGGGATCATTGTAATGCATTTCAAATCATTGAGTTTAGTAAATTTGTGAGTTTCTCTTTGAGAGATTAGAGAGTGGATTCTCTCTTCGTGCCAGGTTGTATAGCCACGGAAGTCAATTGGGTGGTTTTCAGTGTTGACTGTTCCTGTATCCTTCACATTGAGCTGCTCCTTGCTACCATATTCAAGGACCATTACTCAGATCCCATTCAATGTCTCTGTATCACAAGTTATTAGGTGCACCGTAAACATAGTCGTAGAACTTATTTGGTGCATAATGAAAATCTTCAGTATACGATCCTTTTATCTTCTTAACCTGATAATATAATCCAACCATAATCCGAATTTGAAATTTATTTCAAATAGATTTTGGACCGAGATATTTACATTACTAGAAGTTATGAAGAAGCTATATACGTATATAAAGTATAAACCGTCTAAAATCCATTCTATTGATCATCATATTGATCATCTGACATCGCAGCAAATGCTGGCTTAAAGCATAATCTGGGTCTGGTGGGGTCGCAGGTTTCTCCTTCAAGTTATTGCCTTTTTGTAAGGTTTTAAATTGCAGTTATATTATGTTTAATGTTGTTGCGCACAAATGCGAAAAAATGATGTCGCTACGATTGCGGAGACTAGCGAAATCACAAGTTACAACCTCAATTGCAATTGCAGACTTCGTTTTAAAACCCTGCCTTTTGTTTTCAGATGAGTCCAGATTGTGGTACACCGTGAACTCTGGTAGTGATATTTCTTGTTAATCACTTTTTTGCAATAAAAAATAGAAAGTACATGAATGTCACTAGTTTGCTCATGGTGAAATATTTTTTAAAATGCATGAACATCAAGTACGATTGTAGCACATGAAATATATGGGAAAGACCCAAATTCATAACCCCCAAGAAAAGATATTAAAATTACATACCATAATATGTTTTCCAATCAATTGCAAATTATTGAAGTAAAGAAAAGAAAGGTAAAAAAGAAAATGCAAAGAAAAAGAAGATAGAAATACAAGCTCCTAATAATAAGCTGCATGCTACCATAGTACTCCAGATAATAATCTACCACATCATAAAGATGTCCAAAACACCAAGCCAGTTTGATTCATCCCTTTGTTGATATCCCAAAATAAGACAATGCCAGCCCTTCCGACTGGAGTTCTTTGGAATTAGTCCTATCATGAAGCAATTACAAGATGGTTTGGTTTAACTAGACAAAATAGTGACAAACATCAACAATTTCAATTGTTCATAAGATAATCAAACTATCAAATAAAACTTCATCATAAAATGATTACATCAAAGCCTCAGCAAAAAGGAATTTAGCAAGACATGCTAAACCCTAAAATAAAATAAAATAGATGATGAAAGAAAGCAAACTCCATCAAATCAAAACACGAGAACACAGCAGCTGCTCTTCTCTACCTTGTAGGCGCAGCCCCCCCTTTTTGTTCAGTGCGGCTCCCTTCTTTTCTTCCTTTTTAATTCTATCTCGTGGGCCTCCTTCTCTCTTTTGTTTTTTTTAGGCTTTTTTAATTCTAATTCTCATTAGAATCTTTTTAAAGCTCCTTGTACCCCTTTCTTTTATCCACCCAGTAGCTTTTCACGTGGGCCAAGTCTTCAAATTCAATAACTTGTCCAATTCAATCACAAGCTAAATCAACTTTTGGCATTTTCATGGATTCATTTCCAATTGTCCAGATGCACTCTTTCTTGCTTCACATGGACTTGGTTTTTTCATGTTCAATTTTTGGTTGGAGCCCACTGCCAAAATTAATGCAAATTTATATTATTTCCTATAAAATTAAACAAGTAAAAAATATATATATTAGATTATCTTTAAAATCATGAAATTAAACTAAAATAGGTAAATCATTATTAAAAACTGAATTAACTAAACTTAGGGATAAAACTCAATCAATTAGCACAATTGGAAGCAAAAATACACTCAAAAAATATATATAAATCATAGTATCTAGCGGATTATCAATAATTTGTTAAAAGGTTTGTCATAATAAAAAAGGGAGAGATTGTTAAACTCAATGACTTAGAGACTTTGATATATGACAAATACAACTTAATGTGTATGAAATTGTTTTTAGTGTCAAATTACAAAGACAGGTATCAAGCAATACTCAACAAGTTCAGTGAGCAATCAAAGGAGAATATTCAAGGAAGAACTTGGAGGAATCAAAGAGCAAAGACGAAGATCAAGGAATCATCAAAGTAAGAGCTTAACGAAGAAATTAATGTTAAGTCTTAGATGATTTGTAAGAGATGAAATCTCTTACTCACAAATAAGCTCAATTTGAAAAGATGCATGAAAGAAAATCATTTTTCATAACCTGCATTAAGAGGAATAAGTTTTAGTAAATGAAAATGATTTTTGAAATAAGATTTCAAAGCGCTCGTCCAACACTGGAATAATATAAGCACTCGTCCAAACTGGAATAGTAAAAGCTGGCATCCAAGAAAGTGATAAAAGCTGGTGTCCAAGAAAGTGATAAAAGCTGACGTCCACTAAAGTGATAAAAGTGCACGTCCATTAAAGTGACACAAGCGCACGTCCACTAAAGTGATACAAGCGCATGTCCACTAAAGTGATACAAGCGCATGTCCACTGAAGTGATAAAAGTGCTCGTCCACACAAGTCTTTGAACTTGCTAAGATCTTAATGAGAAGCTCCGTCCACTGACATGGCATATGGAGATCGTTTACTAGTTGGAGCACGTCCAATTACTTTGTGTTAGTACTCCCGTCTACTGATGTGGCAAATGGACGCGGCTATTTTTTTCCAAATGGACGCGGCTATTTTCTTCAAATGGACTCGGCAATTTTTTTAAGATGGACACGGTTATTTTTTAAGATAGACGCGGCTATTTTTTCCAAATGGACTCGGTTATTTTATGGATGCTAATTCTACAAGAACAATCAGAATCTTATTTCAAGAACGAGAATCAAGAAAACAGATTCTGTTAATCAGATCCAAATCTATTTTGATTGATCCCAACGACTATAACTTGTTTTCTATATAAAGAGGGATCAAAGGAACACTTGAACAACATATACGAATATCATAACATATCACAATTTTATGAAATTGTTTTGAGAAATCAATTGTGAAAATCATTCATCATCTTTATTGAGCTTACTGTGAAAAGAGTGTTTCAATGCTCATAAGTGCTTCAATTTGTCTATCTGACTATTGAGAGTTAGGAATCAACTTTTGTTTTACAATTTGATTGTAAAGAGAGAGGGAGTCTCTCTGAGTGATTAGGGTGATGTATCCCTAAGGTTGAACATTGAGACTCTTCACAAGAGTGTGGTATCTCGAGGTGAAGGAGTACTTTGTGGTGTGAAGGTTTTTCAAGCTACCTGGTAAAGCTTGTGTGTTAGTGTGTGAAATCCCACAGGTGGAGTGGGGACTGGATGTAGGTCACAGTGGAGGTGATTGAACCAGGATAAATCTGGTTGTGTGGTATCCCTAAAACTTAAACTCCTTTACTTTCTATTTATGTTCAAGAACCTGCAACTTTGATGTTTAAAGTTCAATATAATTTCTGTTCTTGATCTATATAAATTGTATTTTGTTATTACTGAGTTATTAAACCCGAACCTATTCTCTATTAATTTTGAATTAATCTTTCTTATCCTCATCACCTTCTATTCAAGATTTTGTGAAAAATCATTCATCGATTTTGTAAAAGATCATGAGGGCACTAATCCGCAACTCTGATTTATAAAGCTTTGTGAAAAAGTTTTAAGAGGGAAATATTTTTTGAAAACACAATTCACCCCCCCTCTTGAGTCGTTGAAGCCAAAACAACATAATTTTCTTTTTTTTTTCCTACTAAATTTTGTGATTCCGACACTTACTTTGTCATCCATTTAATGAGAATGACTCTTGGTTCACTTGCACATTTATTTAAATTTAACCGTTGGTTCCATTAAATTTTGTAACTTACCTTCATCAATTTATAATTAATTCTGCGGTAAGTTTCAAAACATTGATAAACCCGCTATATTTAATTTCTTGTCTCTTCGGACTACTTATAAATAGCGAGGTTCATTCCTCATAACATTTGTGTGTTTGAACACTGTGACTTTACGTAGAATATGCTTCCATCAACAACTAACTTTTCCTCGTTTTCCTTACTACCTCTATGGGAACATGTCCTTGTAACTTTTGACCCCCAGACTCAGAGTCTTTGCCTTGATGGTCATCTTGTTAGTAAAGATCGGTAACCAACGTAATGGGCACGGTAGAGATCAGTAACCAATGTAACCACTAGAGTTGACTACCGCTGCCCACCTCTGGTTAGAGTAGACTCGAAACAGAACGAGTGCATCTGTTTCCAGTTCCATCATCTTCTTCTTAGAGGGTGGTTATCTCTCTTGGTGTTGTCTTTACTGCACCATAAGCAACCACCACCTTCTGAGTTAAATGATGGTGAGATCTTCTCATGCCAGATTCTTCCTTTACACTCTGCCCACTCTCGACATATGAAGCAGATGAAACCCCATCAAATGGGAAAGAAGCCTCAACAAATTAGGTTACGCTGCTACAATGTCGAAGAGTGAAGGCAAAAAGTTTGCCAATCTTATCAGAGTTTCAGACTTTTAGTTATTTTTAGGAATAAGTTAACTTCGATTGACAATTTGTACTTTTGACAAACAATGAATAATTTATATTGACAATTTGTACTTTTGACAATGTATGGTTGTATTGTCAAGTTAGTGAATAAAATATTCTCATTTCTTATCACTTGTTGTCAATCTTTACTTCCAGCATTGTCTGTTAATATTTCTTCAAATACTTGCCATTAATTGAATTAATTCTTAGGCCCGTATTGACATCGACAAGTGCATAAGAATTTCCATAAAATGCTTTGGAAATCTTAAATGGTCCTTCACACTTTGGTCACCACTTGCCATATTCTCGACAGCTTTTATCCATGGGCAAAATGATTTTCCATACTAAATCATCCACTTTAAATGATTTAAACTTAACTCGGTTATCATAGAATCTTGCAATCCTTTCTTTATGTCGAATCAAGTTTTCCAATGCAATCAACCTTTCATCGCTTAATTCGTCCAATTCATCCAACATTGCATTCCAATATTCATCGACAGGCAAGTCATCTTGTCTTTGAATACGAATTGATTGAAGATTGATTTCGACGGGCAATACAGGATCATGTCCATATACTAACCTGTATGGTGAGGTCTCTGTCGACTGTCTGGGTGAATTTCTATATGCCCACAGTATTTGGTCAAGAGTGTTATGCCAGTTCTTAGGTTGTCGACCTACCTGTTTTTTAATAAGACTAATAATAATCTTATTTATGGCCTCAACTTGGCCATTAGCTTATGCATAGTATGGAGTAGATGTAAGCATCTTTATCTGTCTAGAGCTGGCATATTCTATGATTTTCTTTCTGGTAAAAATTGTCAAGGTTTGTGGTATTCCAAACCGACAAACAATGTGATTTTCAATAAAATCAATTACATCTTGTTGGGTGACTGCTTTGAGGCAAACTGCTTCTACCTATTTGGTAAAATAATCAACTCCAACTAAAATGAATTGATGTCCTTTAGATGAAGAAGGATGTATTTGGCCAATTAAATCCAAAGCCCATCCTCTGAATGGCTAAGGTTTGACAATAGAATGTAACTCACTGGCTGGGATATTTTGTATATAACCATGTTTTTGACATTGCTCACAAGACTTGTGAAAAGCCTATGGCTCATCTAGTTTTATAACTAGAAAAAACCTTGGTTTTGTGCTTTTTATATCTCGTTTCGCCCAAATTAGATTTAATTGTCCTCAAGCAACACTTTGAGTCTCTTAAGTAGTTTTTAGGATATTTTAGTTAATTTTGAGTCAAATAAAGCATTTAATGCTATCTTACATTTTCAGGTTAAAAGTGAAGCTCTTGGAGTCAAGGAAAATGAAGGAAGCAGTGGAAATGCAATTCTGGAAGTTTCGCCTCGCGAGACAGGATCTCACCTCGCGAGCCCGAAGACCAGCCTGAACAGCAACAATCACCCTTTATGTCTCACCTCGCGAATCACCATCTCGCCTCACGAGCTTGAAGGCCTGACTGTGCCAGAAATGTCACCCTTTTGGGTTTCGCCTCGCGAAGCAGGTCTCGCCCCGCGAGCGGGCAAAACCCAGAACCTCTGTTTATAAGTTGTTTTAAGGCAGAAGAGAAGAAGGAGGCCAAGTTGGGCACTTGGAGGCACTTGGAGGCTGCGGCTGGACTAGGGTTCCAACCCTGAAAAGGGAGGTTTTCCTTGCTCTGAGAATGAAGGAAGATTGGAGGATTCTTCTATGAGTGTTCTTCATCTCTTCTCCCCTTCTCTTTTGTATTGTCATTTATCATGAGTAGTTAAATCCCCTTGTTGTTGGGGGATGTAGCTTTTCTGAACTTGTTTGTATTTGATTTGATTTCAATGCAAGTTTCTATTTCTTTATGAGTGTTTGATTCTATGCTTAATGCTTTTCTTGGCTTAGCTACCCATGGAATGATTTGTTGCTTTGATAGACAATTGAAAGATTGAAGTTAGGGCATGCTCATGAATCAAATGCCAAGTAGTTCATGAACCTAGACATAGGTCTTGGGGTGCTTGCAATCTTATAAGTCTTGACTCTTAATGCAAAACCTTAGGTTATTCCACCTAAGACATTAGGGCTTAATTTGGGATTTTAAGCTCATTCCACCTAAGACATTAGGGTTTGAGTATTTAGAAAGGCTTGATTGTCATAATTGAATTAGGACTTGTGTTGCTAATCATTTCATTGCAATTAAGGGAGGATTAGTGTAGTCCAGCCCTGACAACTTCAACCACAATTCTTTTGCCTTCCAAGTGTTTGATAAAATTCCCAAAAGACCAAAAATATTTTATTGCTTTTCTTGATTCTACGTTTTGATCTTACTTCATACCATAGTTCAGTCTGGATAGTTGTTGAGTTTGTGAATTGTTAATTGGAAACCGATCCCCGAGGACGATATCTGGTTCTTACCGTTTTATTACTTGCAACGACCCAGTACACTTGCCGAGTCCGTATCAAGTTTTTGGCGCCGTTGCCGGGGATTGGCTTTGCCAATATCAGTAGTAACAAAGAAGACAACTAATTTAGACATTTTTATTTTATTTTTCTGTATATATTTGATGTCTTCCTTTTGTTAGTTTTGCATATATTTGAATTTGTGTTTCTTTAATCTTGGGCCTTATTTGTCTGTGAGGTGGAAATTGATTTGACAGGATCATGGACTACAATTGTTATCATCCATCTGATGCAGAAATTGAGATGTCTGAGCTTCAGCTGCGGGCAGATATGCTGCAATTGGCCATAAACATCCAACAAGTGAGTAATGAGTTGTCAAGGGCAACTGTCTCTCCTCCACCATTGGTAGGCAATTCTGAATGGGGAGATCAATATCCCAACACTTACACTCCATGGTGGGGGAATCCTCCAAACAATGCTTGGATTGATCAAGAGGAACATTGAGAATCTTCCGCACCTTCATATCAACCACAACCATCTCAATGGTATGATGAGCCATCACCATTGGAAGTTGCTTGGGAGAACTTCAAATCCGAAATCACAATCAATTTTGAGCAACCTATTCCGGATAGTCGGTCTCACTTAGAGGGTATTTTGGAGAACTTCATGGTAACAACAATGGAAAGTTTAAAAAATCAAGAAAATAACATTCGAAGTCTCGGGGTGCGTATTGAGAAACTCTCTAACCAACTATTCGAACTGCCAATTGGGAACTTGATGGATGATGAGGAAGATGAAGAGGTGGGAGCAACTGAATTAAGAAGTGAAGACCGTGTTTTGGAGAGCATAGTCGCCCCACCTCCCATTGAACCCTCGACTAAAGAGATTGAAAGGAAGCGACATTTGGAGGACCTCTATTTCACCATGCTAGAGGAAGATGAAGAACTGTTGGAATTAGATGATTCTATTGGTTCCTATGCATGTGTTGAATGTGATGGGAGAAATACTTGTGTGGTTTGTGCTGAGATTTCTGCATATATGGAAGGTGATGGATTTGGTGATGCAGAGAGTGAAGATTGTATAGAAGCCAAAGCAGCACCAGTGATCCTCTCGACTTGTTTGCCACCTCACGCTGTGAAGCAACCAACGAAGGAGTTCAAGCCTTTGCCTGAGAAATTGGAATTTGAATCTTTAACTATGAAGGCACTTTGGCCAGTCCAAGAGGTTGAACCCCATTTTTATTGGGAAGACTTTATTGACAAGGAGGTCAATTTTGACCCAAGAGGAATTGAAAAGTGCTTCCCATTTGAAGAAGTCAGCATCATTTTCGAGCGTTCACTTTCATATTCATGCTGCATGCTGCATGCCATGGGATCCGGGAGGATCATATTACACTTTGAGCATTCTGTGGCTGCTGTATCACAGGCAGTGGGACCCCGGTGGAACCGCCTTCATGAGTTTTTCTAAACTTTTTTCTTTTAATTATCTTTGCTTTGTTTTTCTTTGCTTCGAGTCTTACTTATGTTGACTGTTGTGTCGGTGAGCTTGATGGATTCTAATTAAATCTAGCATAGATTGACTGCATGATATTTGTTGATTGTTGATGATTTTCCCCTATGTTTTGAAAATTGAGGATTGATCCCCATGTGAAAAATTGAAAATTAAAATTTGAGATATTTTGTTGTGATTGCATGATTTATGATAAGTTTGGGGTGAAGGGATGCACACACTAGGGATTGAATCTCTGTCAAACAATTTGCGAAAAAATGTCCAGGTGAGGAATTTGAGCCTCCAACTTGTTTTTAATTGTGTGAATCACTTTTAAGCTGCACTTTCCTGGATTTGCTTGAATCTCTTTATGGTTTGCATGATTATGTGGTTGCATCAAATGATTTAGGCAATTTTCTTTGAAATAACTACTTGGCCTAAATTGAACCAATCCCTAATGCATGTTCCCTAGTTAGCCACATTGAGCCTAATGAGCCTATTGTTTCTTGATGACCTTAAGTGATAAGCCAAAAATTGGGAAAAACCATGTTAACCCTATCTTAGGATTAGGAGAGCATGGATGCTTAGCAAGACAAAGGTTGAAGGAAACTAAGTTTGGGGTGGCTACAAGGGTTTGATATGTTATTTTGGGTTGAGAAAAAGAAAAATAAAGGTTGGAGCCAAAGGCAAAAAGAAAAAAAAAGGGAAAGTACAGACATGTCAAAAAAAGGGTATTATAAGGAAAGGGCTGTACTCACCCAAAGCATCAAAAAGAAAAATAGAAAAAGGAACAAGAGTGGAAGTCAAGGTAAAAAGTTTCATGCTCTCTTAATTCCTAGGGATGTAAAGCCTAGTACCTTTGAATATCCTACCTTTAGCCAGACCCCATTACAACCTTTAAAAGACCTTTTGATGTTGCATGCATGTTTTCGTGGGAACTTTGTTGAGATGAAAATCAAATCCATGGGAAGTGCTCTTGAAATTGAAATTGGGTGAAAGTTGATAGCCTTGACAAATTGAGCGAATGAGTGAAATACTAAATGCCCTTGTGAGGAAGGCAATTGTTTGAAATTGGTGATCTCCCTTTTGTGTGTAACTTGGATCCTCAACTTAGATTACTGATTGCATGAATGATAGGATTCTCTTTGTTTAAAGTAAATGAATGTGGGGATTACTCTGATACAAAAAGGGGGAGACATTGAAGAAAACTTTTTTGATATAATTGCATGAAATCTGTGCGAAATTGATTGAATCCTTTAAGCTTGCCAAGTTTGAGTCTTTTTGAGTTTTGGTTTGCTTGGGGACAAGCAAAGTTTAAGTTTGGGGTATTTTGATAAGCTTCTGGCTCATCTAGTTTTATAACTAGAAAAAACCTTGGTTTTGTGCTTTTTATATCTCGTTTCGTCCAAATTAGATTTAATTGTCCTCAAGCAACACTTTGAGTCTCTTAAGTAGTTTTTAGGATATTTTAGTTAATTTTGAGTCAAATAAAGCATTTAATGTTATCTTACATTTTTAGGTTAAATGTGAAGCTCTTGGAAGGAGGCAAAAGAGAAGAAGGAGGCCAAGTTGGGCACTTGGAGGCACTTGGAGGCTGCGGCTGGACTAGGGTTCCAACCTTGAAAAAGGAGGTTTTCCTTGCTCTGGGAATGAAGGAAGATTGGAGGATTCTTCTATGAGTGTTCTTCATCTCTTTTCCCCTTCTCTTTTGTATTGTCATTTATCATGAGTAGTTAAATCCCCTTGTTGTTGGGGTTAGATGTAGCTTTTCTGAACTTGTTTGTATTTGATTTGGTTTCAATGCAAGTTTCTATTTCTTTATGAGTGTTTGATTCTATGCTTAATGCTTTTCTTGGCTTAGCTACCTATTGAATGATTTGTTGCTTTGATAGACAATTGAAAGATTGATGTTAGGGCATGCTCATGAATCAAATGCCAAGTAGTTCATGAACCTAGACATAGGTCTTGGGGTGCTTGCAATCTTATAAGTCTTGACTCTTAATGCAAAACCTCAGGTTATTCCACCTAAGACATTAGGGCTTAATTTGGTATTTTAGGCTCATTCCACCTAAGACATTAGGGTTTGAGTATTTAGAAAGGCTTGATTGTCATAATTGAATTAGGACTTGTGTTGCTAATCATTTCATTGCAATTAAGAGAGGATTAGTGTAGTCTAGCCCTGACAACTTCAACCACAATTCTTTTGCCTTCCAAGTGTTCGATAAAATTCCCAAAAGACCAAAAATATTTTATTGCTTTTCTTGATTCTATGTTTTGATCTTACTTCATACCATAGTTCAGTATGGATAGTTGTTGAGTTTGTGAATTGTTAGTTGGCAACCAATCCCTGAGGACGATATTTGGTTCTTACCGTTTTATTACTTGCAACGACCTGGTACACTTGCCGAGTCCGTATCAACTTGGCAAACAAAATGCAGTCCCTAACCATAGTTGGCCAATAATACAAACTCCGTCGGAACACCCACTTCATTTTCTCTCCTTCCAGGTGGGCCCCACATATGCCTTCTTGGACCTCTAGCAAAGCCAAATAAGCATCTTTCTCACTTAGGAACTTGTGTAAAGTTCAGTTGGCATACCTTCTATGTAATGGTCCACCCTGCATATTATAATTCAATGCTTTATATTTTATCGTTCTATCTGCATTCTGGCTTGGTTTTTCCAAATACTTAATTATTGGCAATCTCCAGTCATTAGACAGAATTACATCATTGACCAAGACATCTCTTTCTTCCAGTGGATATAATAATTCTCTAATCTCCATTAATCCTGACAAAGTCTTTTGAGATATCTTGTACCCTGAAGCTATTTGAGCTAACTCGTTGGCCTCTTGATTTAGTTCTCTAGGGATATATTTGACAATTACGTCATCGAATTTTATCATCAACTTACTTGCTATGATACAATATTTTGTCAAGTTATAACTGACACATTTGTATTCTTGAGTAAGTTGTTTAATAACCAACTGAGAATCCCCAAATATCTGCACATTTTGTGCTTTCATTTCTACTAGTATCTCTAATCCGACAATTAAAGCTTCATACTCAGCTTCATTGTTAGAACATGGATACTTAAGTTCAAACATGAACTTAGCGGGGGTTCTTTGTGGAGTCACAATTAAGACACCTACTCCACTACCTCCTTGATGCCTTGACCTATCAAAGTAGAGTTTCCAAGGCTGTAAACTGACCTACTAAGAAATCAGCAACTGCCTGACCTTTGACAGCTTTTGCTGGCACGTATTGTAAAGAATATTCTGACAAAGCAATGATCCATTTACTAATACGTCCATTAAGGACTGGTTTTGACAACATATACTTTATTACATCAGTTTTGGAAATAACCAACACATTTCAAGGCATCATATAATATTTAAGTTTAGTACATGAAAAATACAATGCTAGACATAATTTCTCTATAGCACTATATCTTTTATCAGCATCATTGAGGACTCTGCTTAGATAATGCACGGCCCTTTCGACATTGTCATCGTCATCCTGGGCCAAGAGACATCCTATAGTATCTTCAGATGCTGATATGTACAACTTCAACGGTCGACGAGGTACTACTGGCATCATGACCGGTGGATTGACTAGGTATTGCTTGATCTGGTCAAAAGCCTCTTGGTGACAAAAATCCCACACGAAGCTCTGTTCCACTTTCAATTTGACCAATGGAGCAAATACCCTTGTTCTTCCCGACAAATTTGATATTAATCTCCTCAGAAAGTTGACCTTTTCTAAGAACGACTACAATTCCTTCTTATTTTTAGGTGTTGCAGCTTCCATGACTGCTTTAGCTTTATTCTTGTCCACCTCAATCCCTTTTTTATGAACTAGAAAGCCTAAGAACTTGGCAGCCGACACTCCTAAACTGCACTTTTCAGGGTTCATTTTGAGGTTGTGTCTTCTATTTTTTCAAACCCTTGCTTCAAGTGTTCTAAATGGTCATTCTTAGTTTTGGATTTGACAACCACATCATCAATGTATACCTCTATAAATTTCCAGTCACATCATGGAAGATGGTATTCATTGCTCGTTGATAAGTGGTACCTGCATTCTTTAAACCGAACGGCATGACAATCCATTCATATGTCCCAATTGATCCTAGACACTTGAAGGCAGTCTTTGACACGTCTTCTTCGACTATAAAGATTTGATTATAACCTACATGGCCATCCATACAACTTAGAATTTCATTTCCTGATGCTGAGTCGACAGGCATGTCGACTATTGGCAACGGATATTCATCTTTAGAGGTAGCATCATTTAGATTTCTGAAATCTATGCATACCCTTATTTTGCCATTATTTTTAATGACAGGAACTGCATTATAAAGGCAGTCGACATACCTGATTGTTCGAATGAACTTTGCTTTGAGTAGTCTCTCTACTTCCTCTTTAATTTTATGTACCACTTCCGAAACAAATCTCCTGCTCGCCTGTTTGACAGGTTTTTAATCTTCCCTGAGTGGTAACCGGTGTTAGACAAGATCCCTGCTTAAACCAGGTATTTCATCGTAGTCCCATGCGAAGCAATCTTTATACTCCGCAATTAGTCTGACAAGTTTTTGTTTGTAATCCTCTGGAAGAAAAGCACTCACAAAGATAGGCCTTTTTTTTTTTCTTCTGTACCTAAGTTTATTTATTCCAGGGGATCTTCCACCTCCACATTCTACTTAACTTCGGCTCCCTTTTCAAAACCCAAAGAGTCGTCGTCAATGATACAATCCGCTAACACATTATCTGAAGTGTGTACTTCTTTGTCGGAAAGATAAGCCGACAACCTCCTCAGTTGTATTTCAAGACTCATCGTCGGTGTTTGGTCGAGATTTGTCGACCTCTCCCTTTATCTTAACACTGAATTGACTAAGAAGACTCGCTTCCAATGCATCCTTGTCAACGACCCATTCGTTGGCAGTTATAGGTCTGACATTTGGTGAGTATACCTTGAAATCAACATGTAATTGCTGAGCATAACAAGCAATGTCATCTGCTTCAACTATCTCCACCTGATCTTGTGCATTCCACAAGATTACTTTCTGATGCACTGTTGACGAAATTGCTCCTACAACATGAATCCAATCCCTGCCAAGTAATAAGTTGTAGCTTGACTTGACTGGAATTATGACAAATAATGTCATTCTCTCAACAGTGCCAACCTGAATATTTAAAAGGACAACACCATCTGATGGAGAAGTCTTGCCACTAAAATCAATGACGACCATGTCTGTTGGGATTAAATCTGACTGATCCTTCCCTAACTTTTTGAACATTGCTCTTGGCATCATATTCACAGCAGCTCCTCCGTCAATTAAAACCCTAATGGTAGGTCTTCCATCTATTATGGCCTTTACATGCAAAGACCTCAAATGGTTTCTCTGCTCATTTGTGGGCTTTTCTAACTGGGCTACGTTGTCGAACACGTTAACCAAGTTCTCTTGAACATACATCCAAAAATAGCCTGGATCTCTATCATTGTTGACAACATCATCATCGTCGGAGAAATCAACTTCGAGATATCCCTTATATTCTACCGGGATAAAAGAAATCAATCCCATATTCACCCTCATACCTGGTTCCAGTATGATTTCATTTTCTGGATCCTCATCCAAGAATGTACCATCAACCATTCTGCCATGATTTCTTCTTAAATCACTCTCGTCATCTGATCCTGACCTATCCGATAGAGGTTGGGCTATCCCTGCACCACAGTTGTCTAATGCCTCAATAATATCAGTCAGGTCTTTATTTTGACCATCCATACCCATGTCTTTACTGATGTTTATGTCATCATTTGGATCATTCAGTGCTTCGATGACAACATCAAAAGACAGCTCTTCCTTGGTTAGGTTGCATTCAGGCTTGAACGTTGCCAACTGTTGTTCTTCTATCCTTGCTTCAAATTTCTTCTCGAGTCCGGCAACCTTTTCTATGTCTGCCAAACCAACAGGCCATTTGCCTGTGGACTTTGTTGGTGGTGTTGCTATCTCTAAGGCCTTCTTATTCTCTATATAGACTTGTGACATAGGTTTACTCTGCCAGACTTGAGTAACAGGCTCCTTCATGTCAACATCCATTGGGTGAGCCTCTACCACTCTTTTCATTTTGACATCTCCACTCTTTTCAGCCTTATTGTCTGCCACTGCCACCAAGCAACCAGTATCCTGTGAAAGCAATTCCTTTATAACGATGTCCCTTTCTTGGCAACCTTTTTCTTTTGAGCCTGTCGGAGCCTTTGCAGTCTTCTCTTCTAGCTCTTAGATATGGCTGGCTAATTCGATGGTCCTGACAAACCAGGTCCTGTCATCTGAGTGTTCTGAGCTAATTGCCCCCTTCGGCAATCCTCATTCCAGAAGGGCGGATTACGATCGTTGAACTTATTTCTTCTGACCCATTTCTGCTTTCGTAATTCTGGATAACAGACCATGGCTGAATTTCCTACCCATCGATCCACCATTACGTTGGACGGGGGCTTCCTGGTCTTGATGGAATTGAACCCTCCACCGACAGACTTGTTACTTCCCACTGATTCTCTGACTGGCTCTTCAAGCCAACGTCTAATGTTATTTTGTCTAGTTCTTGTCTGATACGTATGTTGCTGACGACTACCTGTCTACCTGTTGACAACATGCGTAGCACTTTTGTGCACACTGTTAGACCCAGCATGGCTGCTCGGGTGTGAGAACCTGCCTTAACAATTACCATCACGAGACTCAGTTCTGTCTTGTGGGTGATATGAGGTGTTTTCTGCCCCCTGGCCTTCTTAGCAGCAGCATCGTCGTAAAATTCTTCACATCTTGGGCAAACCTTAAATATGCCGCCAGATTTCTTGCTTGTCATGAAATCAACAAGCGATTCCCCTGACTTTGGATAGATATCAAATGAATCCATCAGGTCCATCTGAATATTTCGTCTAGCTCTTATATTGGCCATGCCTATTCTCGTAGGGACTTGGCGGTTAGTTTTGTTAACTTCAGGACCAAATGGTCCTCTGGCAATCTTCATGTTTGGTTTCTTGTCTGAAAATTTTAGTCTTCCTTCTGCCAAACCTTTCTGAATGATGTCCCTAAAATGCATACAATCATTAGTTGCATGACCAAAAGTATTATGAAATTTACAGTACTTCCGATCCTTTATTTCATGGGCTTTCAATAGCCTATGATCATCTGACAACTTTAACTGCTTATCTTTGAGTAATATGTCAAATATTTAGTTGGTGCATATAGGATTGAGAATTTCAGGCCAATAGCTCTTGGTAATTTTCAATTTAAGGTGATAACCAAAGTCCTAGCAGATAGACTTGTAATCATTGTGCCTAAAATCATTTCTGCTGAACAAAGATGATTTAATAGAGGCAGGCATATTGTAGATTGTGTGTTCATAGCATCAGAAGCAGTTAACATGTTGTATAATAAACATTTTGGTGGCAACATGGCTTTAAAGTTTGACATAAAGAAGGCATTTGACACTTTGGATTGGAGTTTTCTATTGAAAGTCCTCTCTTCTTTTGGCTTTGATAATCAATTCTGTTCCTGGATCAGTTCCATTCTGCATTCTGATCATCTCTCTATCTCAGTCAATGGAAATTCAATTGGTTTCTTCACTTGCAAAAGAGGAGTAAGACAAGGAGATCCCCTCATTCTTCTTCTCTTTTGCCTTGCAGAGGAAGTTTTTAGCAGAGGAATAACTAGGCTTATGAACACTGGCAGATTGCATCATATGTCTAGTCCTAGAGATTTTGCTACTCTTAGTCACATCCTATATGCAGATGACATCATGGTTTTCTGTAAAGGGTCAAAATCAAATTTAAGAAACCTTATGCAGTTATTTGAAGATTATGGGCAAGCTTCAGGTCAGGTACTCAGCCCGGAGAAGTGCAAATTCTATGCAGGATCAATGTCTCAAAGAAGAGTGGCAGAAATGAGTTCCCTTCTTGGTTTTTCAGCTGGTTCTCTTCCTTTCAGTTACCTTGGAGTTCCCTTATTCAAGGGTTTACAAAACCTGTTTTTCTCCAACCTATTGTGGACAGAATTAAATGTAAACTATCCTCTTGGAAAGGCTCACTCCTCTCTTTTATGGGTAGAGTGCAGCTAGTTAATTCTGTTATTTAAGGCATGCTCGCAATTGGACAACTGGATCCGAAATTTCATTTGGTCTGGGTTTATCCATAAAATGAAGTATGTAACAGTAGCTTGGAAGTCAGTTTGCTCCCTAGCCGCGCTGTCGCGCACGTGCCAAAAAGAACGAGCGGGTTTAAAACTGTAGTATAATGCGACAACTCGGATGTCGTCTCTCAAGGACTCTGAGAATATTATCTTACACAAAAAATCAGTTTTGGGGGGGGTTTGGATTGGAGTGCAAATAAGAAACAAACAAAACAGAGCAATTAAAAACAGGGCAGCTGAAGAGAGGTTATCAAATATCAAACAACGATTAATCTACTGTCAAGAATTCCCAACTATCCTTGGTTAATGCAATCCCAAGCCCTAAGCAGATTCTAATCCCCTTTCGATTCTGAAGAACAACTAACAACGTAATTGCTACTATGGATGCAAGTTCCTATTCCCGAAATAACAAACGGGGTTAAGCGCTCATGAACAAACGAACATGAATGAACACACGCGAAATAACAAACGCGATTATGTATAGGAAATTAACATCACTGAAACAAATCAATACAATACTACACACTCCTGAAATAACAAACAGAAATGTGTAATATGGTATTGAAAAGGGAAAAGCAATTACAATAGGGATTTACAAAACCTCAAGTATAGAGAATTCCCATACAGTAGACTAATCCTAGAACTTAGTTCTCTATAACAAACGAAATTACACAGAGAAAAAAAAACGTAAAACTAAACAATGGAGAAGCAAAAGTCTCTAAAAAATGTTCAGAACAGCCTTTTATACAAATTCTGGAATTAACTAGCTCGCGAGGCGAGCACACATTCGCGAGGCGAATTTCATGAACTGTCAGCAACCTTTGGCATTCTCGCGAGGCGAAGTTCTACTCGCGAGGCGAGGATATGAAGAGTTTTCTCCTTACGCCCGTTATGGCCATCAGGCCCCAACCGTGATGCTCTCTGACTTCCAGACTCGCGAGGCGAATGGATGCTCGCGAGGCGAGACTCTTCAACTTCGAAACTGCCACGGCCATGACCTTCAACACGGGCAAGCCGTGATCGTCTCTGACTTTTTCAGGTTTGCAAGATTCGCGGGGCGAGACCTCCTTCGCGAGGCGAACCAGAGACTTAGCAATTTCTTGGAACAGTCAGGCTTCGGGGTCGCGTGGCGAGCATGGCTTTCGCGGGGCGAGACCCCTGTTTCCTTATTCTCTTGACTTTCACTTAACCTGAAAACAAAGAAATAACTATAAGTGTATTATTTAACTCCAAACTAGCTAAATTAACTTAAAACTACTCTAGAGACTCAAAACCTTTCTTGAGGACAATTTAATCTAATTTGGGTGAAAATACGATATAATTTGCACAAAACCCTGGTCATACTAGCTATAAAACTAGATGAGCCAGAGGCTTATCAAAATACCCCAAACTTAAACTTTGCTTGTCCCCAAGCAAACTAAGACTCAAAAATCAAAAAGACTCAGGACCTGGCAAGCTTAAACGATTCAACCAACATTGCACAAATTCAAGCAACTTCAAAAACAATTTTTCTTCATTGTTTCCCCCTTTCCAAACAGAGCAATCCCCACATTCATTTATTCCAAACAATTGAGAGTTTCATCATGAAAACAATCAGAAATCTAAGCAGGGAATCTAAGTCACACACAAGAGGGAGATCACCAAATCCAAACAACTGCCTTCCTCACAAGGGCATTATTTGTTCACTCGATCCTCTCGGTTTATGTCGGGCTAACAACTTGCACTCGGTTTCACTTTTCAAGTACACTTCCCAAAAATTTGATTTTCATCTCAAAATGGTTCCCACAGAAAAACATGCAAGCAACATCAAAAGGTCTTTTATGGGTTGTAAGGGGGGCTCACAGCTAAGGGTAGGATATACAAAAGGAACTAAGCTGAAGACCCTAGGAACTAAGAGAGCATGAACTATATTTACACCTTGAAATTCACTCAAGTTCCTTTCTTTATATTTTTCTTTACACTTCTGGGTGGCTACAACCCTTTTTATTTCTTTTTGACATTTTTGTATTTATTTATTTATTTATTTATTTTTTCTTCTTCTTCTTCTCTTTTTTTTTCTCTTTTTTTTTTCATTTTTTTCTTTTTCTTTTTCCTAATCCCAAACAACACATTGCACCTTGCAGCCACCCCAAACTTTAGTTTCTTGCACCCATTCTAAGATTACATGCTCTCCTAATCCTAAGATCGGGTTAACATTGTTTTCCAGATTTTAGGGCTTATAACATTAGGTTATCAAGAATTAACATGCTAATAGGCTCAAAAGGGCTAACTAGGGAACATGCATTAGGAATTGGTTTATTCAGGCCAAGTATCTATTTACAAAGAAAATGCCTAAATCATATGAAGCAAACACATAATCATGCAAACCAAAAAGAGATTCAAGCAAATTCAGGGAAGTGCAACTTGAAAGTGATTTTCACACAGTTTAAAAACATGTTGGAGGCTCAAAACCTCACCTGGACATTCATGCCAATTGTTTGAAAGAGATACTATCCCTAGTGTGTGCTCCCTATCACCCCAAACTTATCATTCATCATGCCATCATAACAAAATCCCAAAGTTCAGTTTTCAATTTCACATGGGAATCACATTTCAAAAAAAAAAAAAATTTTCAGCCCAGGGGGAATCATTACATATCAATCATGCAAGCAATCTGTGCAACATCAATCAAAATCTAACAAACTTGCCAACTAAAACTTAACACACAAATGCTCCTGAGCTTCTCAGATTATTCAGGAGCTTTATTCAAAGAAAAGAAAACTTTATTCAAAGAAAAGAAAAACTACAACTAATTCCCTCCCCCACACTTAAAACATGCATTGTCCCCAATGAACAACAGAATTATAAGATCATAGTGAGGGAAAGGAAAAGAGTACTCCCCGATCAAGTACGATTGTAAGCGGGAGCTGTCACACGGATCCCATTCCTTGCGATCTAAGTCCAAAGAGGTAGAGAGGGCCTCCTGTCTTTGCTTCATCTTCTTCATGTTTCTCATCCACCGCACCGACAATTTCATCACCTGCTAAACATGCAGCAATCTCAAGACAAACCACAAAATGGTTAGCGTTAGTACAATCAAGAAAAGAAAGAATATCATCATAGCCAGAATTAAGTGGAAAATTAGAAAACAAGTTCTCATGGGTGTCCTCAATAGTCTCGGATATCACTCAATGTGGAATACAGAGTGCTCTTCCATTTGGATGTTTCATGGCATCAAATATGTTAAACTTTGCAACTATATCCCCAAACTTCATAGACATGGTCCCATCACCCACATCAATGTTAGTCTTGGCTGTCTTCATGAATGTCCGACCCCGGGATGATTGGTGATTTACTTGAGTGTGTCTACTTTGCCATGTCCAAGATGTAGAAATCAGTCTGGGAAGATCAGATCATCAACTTGCACTAGTACATCTTCCACCATTCCCATGGGGCGGGCACAGGTCCTGTTGGCCAACTGAATGGTGATACCTGTGTACTTCAAAGGACCAAGATCCAGTTTATTAAAGATGGAGGTAGGCATGACATTGATAGATGCTCCCAAGTCCAACATGCAGTTTTCAAACTTCTTGTCCCCAATAGTGCATGGGATAGTGAAGGTGCCTGGATCCTTGCACTTCGGTGGCAGTGCCTGGGTGAAAGCAACAACTCTTTCTGGCTTAGGCTGGATAAGCGCTGAGACATTTCTTCCCAAGTCAATCCTCTCATTAGTCTCCATCTTCCTCTTGTTGGTGCATAGGTCCTTGAGAAATTTTGCATATCTGGGCACTTGCTTGATCACATCCAACAGAGGGATATTAACACCCACCTTTCTTAAAACATCAAGAATTTCCTTCTCTTTATCTTCACCACCACTCTTCAAATTTTTTTGTAATCTGTGTGGGAACGGAATGGGTGGTCTATACACTCTCTCAGTTTCAACTTCAACCACAGGTTCAGGAGTAACTTCAACAGTAGGCTCAGGGGTAGCCTTCATAGTTTCTTCATTCTTTCCAGAAGTAGCCTCAACAACTTTTCCAGAGTTGCTTGGCAGCAGATGGAGTCTTGTCAACCAATGCTCCCCCACTAGCAGCATCCAAAATATTCCTATCCATAGGCTGCAATCCTTCATAAAAATATTGGATGAGGAGCTGTTCAGAAATTTGGTCTTTGGGGGCAACTAGATGTCAACTTGCTTGAACCTCTCCCAATACTCGGCTAGCGACTCATTTCCTTGCCTTATTCCACGATTTCTTTCCTAATTGCGGCGCTGGAGAGGCAGGAAAATATTTCTCCGGGAAGAGCTTCTTCAAGTCGTTCCATGTGGTAATGGAATTCGGCGCAAGGTATAAAAGCCAATCTTTGCAGCTCCCTGGAGTGAGAATGGAAAAGCCTTCAACTTGATATGATCCTCGATTACTCCTTCTGGCCTCAAAGTTGTGGAGCCGACAACTTGGAACTCCTTCAAGTGCTTGTGTGGATCTTCACCTGCAAGACCATTAAATCTAGGCAACAAATGGATTAGCCCAGATTTTAACTCAAAAGGGGTGTCAGCACCAGGATAAGCAATGCACAAACCATTGTAATTCACATCAGGGGCAGCAAGCTGCCTCAAAGTCCTTTGGTCTCCCATATTTTCAAAAGCAGTTTTAAAATTGGAATCACTACTAGTGCTAGCCCGAAATTCCCTACGGAGTGTGTGCAATGTTCTTTCAATTTCCGGGTCAAAATCACACAGTTCAGGGCAATGAGATCTAGTAGCCAGACCAATTCAAAACAGAACAGAAAATAAAATAAAATAAAAACAAATTGCGAAAAATAACAACTCAGAGTCCCGGGCAACGGCGCCAAATTTTGGCCGCGCTGTCGGGCACGCGCCAAAAAAACGAGCGGGTTTAAAACTGTAGTATAATGCGACAACTCGGATGTCATCTCTCAAGGACTCTGAGAATATTATCTTACACAAAAAATCAGTTTTGGGGGGGTTTGGATTGGAGTGCAAATAAGAAACAAACAAAACAGAGCAATTAAAAACAGGCGGTAAAGAGAGGTTATCAAATATCAAACAACGATTAATCTCATCATCAAGAATTCCCAACTATCCTTGGTTAATGCAATCCCAAGCCCTAAGCGATTCTAATCCCCTTTCGATTCACAAGAACAACTAACAACGTAATTGCTACTATGGATGCAAGTTCCTATTCCCGAAATAACAAACGGGGTTAAGCGCTCATGAACAAACGAACATGAATGAACACACGCGAAATAACAAACGCGATTATGTATAGGAAATTAACATCACTGAAACAAATCAATACAATACTACACACTCCTGAAATAACAAACAGAAATGTGTAATATGGTATTGAAAAGGGAAAAGCAATTACAATAGGGATTTACAAAACCTCAAGTATAGAGAATTCCCATACAGTAGACTAATCCTAGAACTTAGTTCTCCATAACAAACGAAATTACACAGAGAAAAAAAACGTAAAACTAAACAATGGAGAAGCAAAAGTCTCTACAAAATGTTCAGAACAGCCTTTTATACAAATTCTGGAATTAACTAGCTCGCGAGGCGAGCACACATTCGCGAGGCGAATTTCATGAACTGTCAGCAACCTTTGGCATTCTCGCGAGGCGAAGTTCTACTCGCGAGGCGAGGATATGAAGAGTTTTCTCCTTACGCCCGTTATGGCCATCGTGCCCCAACCGTGATGCTCTCGACTTCCCGGACTCGCGAGGCGAATGGATGCTGCGAGGCGAGACTCTTCAACTTCGAAACCGCCACGGCCATGACCTTCAACACGGGCAAGCCGTGATCGTCTCCGACTTTTTCAGGTTTGCAAGATTCGCGGGCGAGACCTCCTTCGCGAGGCGAACCAGAGACTTAGCAATTTCTTGGAACAGTCAGGCTTCGGGGTCGCGTGGCGAGCATGGCTTTCGCGGGGCGAGACCCCTGTTTCCTTATTCTCTTGACTTTCACTTAACCTGAAAACAAAGAAATAACTATAAGTGTATTATTTAACTCCAAACTAGCTAAATTAACTTAAAACTACTCTAGAGACTCAAAACCTTGCTTGAGGACAATTTAATCTAATTTGGGTGAAAATACGATATAATTTGCACAAAACCCTGGTCATACTAGCTATAAAACTAGATGAGCCAGAGGCTTATCACTCCCCTATAGTGGATGGTGGTCTTAGGATTAGATCCATTAGAGATATTAATGAAGCATCAATACTGAAATTATGTTGGGATATGCTTTCCTTTTCTAAGCAGTGGGCAAGGTTTCTCAAAGCAAGGTTCCTTAGGAATTCTAAGCCCATTTCACATCATGTAAACTCCTCTTTATGGCCTGCTATAAGGAAGTGGTATAATTTTGTTCTTGACAACTCTTCCTGGTTAATTGGAGATGGTCAATCTGTTAATTTTTGGACAGATAAGTGGTTAGAGGAGCCTTTGGTTAGTCTTATGAATATTCCAGAAGATTGGCAGCACTCTTTGTCTGTAACTGTCAAAGACTTTATGGTAAACAGGTGCTGGAACATTCCAGTTTGCTTGCAGACTCATTTCCCAGGCATCATTGACAGAATTCAGCAAGTTCACATCCCTGTGAGACCTTGTGAGGACAAACTTGTGTGGGATAACTCAGTTTCTGGAGTGCTTTCCTTCAAAGAGGCCTATTTGTTTTTAAAGCCTATTAGCAATTCAGCTCCTTGTTACAAACAGAATTTGTCTAAGGCTATTCCTCCTTCATGGTTTTTCTTGGTTTGGAGAATTTTTCACCATAAGATGCCAACTGATGACAATCTCAAGAGGAGAGGCAGTATTATGGCTTCGATGTGCAGCATCTGTTGTCAAGCAGAGGAACCATATTCTCATCTCTTTCTGTCTTGCAAGTATGCTTCGGCAATGTGGAATTGGTTGAGTTATAAGCTATCTCTCCCAATTGATCATTCATCTATGGAAGCCTTATTTGATATCAATAAAAGGTTTAGTTCTCAATTGAAGGAGGTGCTTCTAGCTGCTATTATCAATGTGATTTAGGTTGTTTGGACTGCAAGAAACAGCTGCAGGTTTAACAATAAAGCTCTAAGGCTACAATCTGCTAAGACTTTGGTAACTTCTGCTGTGTCATATTCAGGTAAGCTATCCAGAGGTACAATGTTCAATACAATGGATGTGTTTACAATTCTTAAGCAATTCAACTTTGATGGTCATACAAACAAAGCTCTAAAAATTAAGGAAGTGGTTTGGCTTTCCCCTCCAACCTATTGGACCAAGTGTAATATAGATGGGGCAGCTCATGGTTGTCCAGGACCCTCTGCATGTGGAGGTCTTTTTAGAGGCTTCAATGCAGCTGCCCTTGGCTGCTTCTCTTGCCATTTAGGTGTTTCCACCTCTCTTGTTGCCGAACTCACTACTGCAATGCATGCCATAGAAATTGCAAACCATAAGGGTGGTTAAATCTATGGATTGAAACAGACTCAGTGCTTGTGGTTAGGGCTTTTAATCATTTGGAAACTGTTCCTTTAAGACTACAATCAAGATGGAGAAATTACTTGGAGATAGCTAAAAGATTTTCCCTTCAAGTCACTCACATCTATAGGGAAGGGAACTCTTGTGCGGATAAATTAGCTAATCATGGTATTCACTACCCTGGTTTTCATTGGTGCGACACGATTCCTTCTTTTGTTAGAGAGGATTTTATTCGAAATAGGCAAGGTTTGCCTAGTTACATATTTTCTTGATTTTGTATTTTTTCATGGGTTTTAGTTTTAATTCCCCCCATGTTTTCTTTACTTTTTTGTTCTTTTATTTCAATAATAGCGTAGTGTGTTGCATATGATTTTTGGAATTGGTGGTGCCAACTGTAACACCCCATTTTCTTTCATAAATAACCTTAATATATATATATATATATATATATATATATATATATATATATATATATATATGACATATATGTTTCAAAATGGTTTTTAGATTGTTCTTGGCATCTAAGTTCATTTTTGGAAAGTTTAGCCTTAGAAAGACTAAAACCTTTTAGAGTCCTAGTAACACGTTTCACCGTTTTGGTCATATATTGAGTTCTAGATATCCGATATAGGTGATATTTGTGGCATTGGAAATATAAGAGAATTTTCTACAACTTTAATGAAGAGATATAAATCAAATTCGGAAGTTTAGGTTGTCAAAAATAATCAATTGCGGAGCAGGCCAGCTTGTGCGGATTTTGGATATACCTCCACTAATTTGGGCCTATCTCACCCATTTCAAACCCAAATTAAGTATATGAGCACTACTTGGAAAGCTTATTTGAAGATATATCTGTTAGGATTGAATTGATTTAGAAATATTGGTCAGAAATATCATTTATGGGTTAGGTGAAAAGTGAAGGAATCATATGGCATAATTAGTGCAAGATTAGGTGGGATAATTAGTGCAATGCTTTTTGTTTCATTCTTTTTGACTCACCAACTCCACCAACCATCCCACAATCAGATAACACCTCAAAACAACTCATAGTGGAGCAAAGCATGGAGTGATTTATGGATTAGTGGAGCCCATCATGAAAGAAAAACCAATAATCAAAGTTTGGTGGGAGGCAAAAGCAAGAACATTCACCAACCATGGAATATTAATTAGGCCACCAAGGAGCACGAATTTTGGGCAGATTTATAGAGTTTCTAAACTTATATAGAGGATGGTTATTGATGCTTAAAGAAGGGAGAAGAAAGCTTAACCTATAGACCAAAACAACCATTGACACAACGACGTTAGTGCTGACTACATCTGCATTAGTGCTGACTACATCTGCATTACTTGCACTACTCATATTCACAGGGTTTTGGGAATTAGATGATGTTTGAATCACTCTCCCACTCCGTAGACGCATACAATAAATCTGTATGTCGGAGTTGTGACACTGTATGAGTTACTCTAAACTCGTCCCACTGGGCGTGCCAATTTGTTAACGTGGTTTTTTGGTTTCTGACAAAAAATCCTTCGTTACAAATAATTGAAGATCAAACGAATGTGGGACCTACGAGTTATGCGGTAATCTCATCAATAATATGCATGTGAACTGTCTGCCAAGTATGAATTTGAAAACGTAGCCAAATTAGGAATTACTGGCAAGGACCTAGTGTCGAAATAAATATTTAAGTTTGATAGAGAGGTACAAAGTATTGTCAATAATGAAACTTGATAATAACTTCTTATGTTTAAAAATGTAAATTTGAATATTTAAAAGAAGAAAGTAGTTACTTTATATATATATATATATATATATATATATATATATATCTTCCTGAATAACTTGATAATGCAAAGAACAGAAGTTTGAAGGGGAAATTAAGTAAACAAAGATCTAAATGATAGTATTTGCGAAAAGTAAAAGAACTTAAAAGAATAACTTGAAATAAATATTGGAAATAATGAAGAACAAGTAAAGAACTTGAAGGACATAACCAGTATTGTACTGGGTTTTCATTTTGAGTTGAAATAAGAAAGATGGAGGGAGTACTTGAATGTTATCCATCAATCTGCTGTGTGATCGAGATGTGTAGGACCTGTATCAAGTAACCGGCCCCTATTACATTGTGATTACTAGTATATATAGGCAAATAAAATAACTACCTAGAAGTAACTTCCCATCTAAATGACAGCCACATGTCTTTGGCAGTTCTCTTAAGTTTTACACTTAAACTGTTCTGTCAAGCAATTCCACTAACTACTCAATGTCTTTGAACCGCTCCATGTCAATTTGCTTATCTTCGACAGTTTGAACTGCTTGACAACTTGTATTGGTACCTTTCGTCGGATTGGGGACTTAACCAATTTCACCACTTTTCTTTTTCTCTTGACAACTCTTCCTTCGACTAAGTCTTCCTTTATTATTTTGTCAGGAATTTGATTGTCGAATATTTTCCTCTGTCGAACTATATTTTCTTGTCAAATCAAATATCTTCAATACTTAGAAAATTTTGATTATCCCTTCGATCCTTTCATCATCCTTTCGAGAAAACATCTATCAGAAATCCAAAATTTCATCCTTAACAAGGACAAGTCCCAAGTCTAGGGAAGCTACAAGATCTTTCATATCTAGCTCTAAGTAACAATAATCTTGGTAGTAATTCATATAAAGACTTGACGTTTTTAAAGTCTTTGTTGAATTGTAGTTTGTTGAACATATTTGATATAAGCTACAATAATTTTGGAGGTTCCTTCCTAATTTCATAGGTAATTTCTCCATTCAACTCACCAAGTTATTTCTTGGTGGTAATCAGATATATGGAAAAATTCCTATAGATTTAGGAAATCTCAAAAACTTAATTCTCTTGACCATTGAGAATAACTACCTAACTGGTATCAAACAGATTATTAGGAGAAATGCCAACTGCCATAGGAAATCTCAGTCAATTGTTTAAATTAGAATTATCATATAATATGTTATTAGGAAGTATTCCTTCAACTATTGGAGATTGCAAAAATTTGCAAGCTCTAAATCTTTCACATAACAACCTTAGTAGGGCTATACCATTGAAGGTTATTGGACTTACCTCTTTGTCAAATCTATTGGACCTATCACATAACTCATTAAGTGGTAATTTACCTCCTGAGATGGGCATGTTAAAAAATATTGATGTGTTGGATCTATCTGAAATTTTTTTCTCTGGTGGCATTCCTCAAACAATTGGAGAATGTAAAACTTTGGAGTACCTATATTTACATGGGAATTCTTTCCATGGAATCATACCACCTTCTTTGACTTCATTGAAAGGTCTTCGAAAATTAGATCTGTCACGAAATAACTTGTCTGGATCAATTCCAAAAGCACTACAAAACATTTCTGTTTTAGAATACTTCAATGTGTCATTTAACATGTTGGAGGGTGAGGTGCCAAAAGGTGGCATCTTCAGGAATGCAAGTGCAGTTTCAGTGGTTGGCAATGACAAGCTTTGTGGTGGGGTATCCGAACTAAAGCTTCCTCCTTGCCCCTTAAAAGCTATGGAAAAGAAGAAACGTCTTAATCTCTGGCTGATAGTTGTTATTATATGTCCAACTACACTTCTTCTATTGTCATGTACTCTTATTATCTATTAAATATGGAAAAAGCAGAGAACAAAAGCTTATGATGATTCAACAATTGACCAGCTTCCTAAGGTATCATACCACAGCCTATACCATGCAACGGATGGGTTCTCAACTAGAAACTTGATAGGAACTGGCAGCTTAGGCTCTGTGTATAAAGGAACACTCAGTTTAGAAGAAAGAGTTGTTGCTATAAAAGTTCTAAACCTTCAAGTAAAAGGAGCTCACAAAAGTTTCATTGCTGAATGTAATGCACTAAGAAATGTTCGGCATAGAAATTTAGTGAAGATTTTCACATGTTGCTATAATGTGGATTACAATGGAAATGAATTTAAAGCACTAGTTCTTGAGTACATGTTGAATGGAAGCTTAGAGGAATGGTTGCATCCAGAGAAAGAATATTATGAGGAGCCAAGGATATTGAACCTCTAGAAAAGATTAGAAATTCTTGTTGGTGTTGCTTTTGCATTGCAATATCTTCACTATGAGTGTGAGCAACCTGTTATTCATTGTGATTTAAAGCCAAGCAATGTTCTGCTTGATGGTAACATGATTGCTCATGTCAGTGATTTTAGTTTAGCAAGGCTTCTCTCAACAGTTAATGACAACTCCCATAACCAAACCAGTACAAGTCGAATGAAGGGCATTATTGGTTATGCTCCTCCAGGTATGGTTTGATCTTGTTTTTTCCATCAAAATTTTGCAGCGCGCGCGCGCGCACACACACACACACACATATATATATATATATATATATATATATATTTGTTTTTGAATATTTATTCTCCTTCACTATCACTACAACAGAATAGACTTTTAATAACGCACCTTTAATAGCATTTCCGTGTGGAAATGCTATTAAAAGTGATGGGGGACTTTTAATAGCGTTTCCCTCAGGAAACGCTATCTTAGGTATCACCTAAGATAGCGTTTCCGTGTGGAACCGCTATTAAAAGTGCCACTTAGGAAAAGATAGCGGTTCCACACGGAAACGCTATCTTAGGTCTTCAGAGCAAAATTAAACGCGCGCTCGGCCTTCCCTCTGTTTCTTCCTCATTTTCATTCTACTGTTTCCTTCCCTCTGTTGCATGCCATCTCTTTTTTCTTCCCTCACCTTCGCCATTGCTCGCCGCCGCTGCTACTCCGAAAGAGAAAGAACCCACTCGAACCCAAACCCCTGTGCCGCTACTCCCTACGCCACCGCGACGGGCGCGCATTCCCGGTTGAACCCACTTCCAAGTTTGCAGCTTTATTGGAACCCACTCTCCACACTCTCTTAGGCTCCACTCACGCTCACGGTGACCACACAGTGAAGGTAAGCCTCTTTGCCTCGGTCATTTGAAAGTTAGGATTTTTTTTGTTTCAATTGCTCTCTATTTTCACGCTCACGGTGGTGGTTCAGCTTTCCATCACAACCCCAAGTTTACGCTTCACCACCTTCCTCGTGATGTAAAGGTTCGGTTTTTTTTTTGTTACAATGATACTGCATTTTAAAAAAAAAAAAACTCTGGAGTTTTTGAGTTTATGCCTATTGAATGGTGAGAATATGTTACTTATTCTAGTGACAGAATTGTAGTGTAGTGTATAGAAATAGAAGAAATTGATAGTTTGGACTTTAGCTATTTAGGCAAACATAAAATTGTATGAAGTTTTTTAAAAAATTTCAATGGATGTTCACAAAATATTTCGAAGGGACCATGGTCCCCTTGCTCCTTCCTTGCTTAAAAAGGAACAATTTAAGGATTGAATGGTTTAGAGATAAATTCCAAGTGAAGTACATTGTCAAAGACCAAAATGTTGGTGTTTGGTTAAGATGTTTTTTTTATAAGCGTTTGGTTAAGATGTTTTTTTTATAAGCGTTTGGTTTGTTCATATTTGTAAGTCACCATAGACGAAGATGCTCGCCTAAGTTTGTAACTATTTTTATGGATGCGTTTTGATGGCTGCTTGTGTTTGGTAAGTTTGTGATTTTCTTTCTTTTTTATTTCGCTCTTTGTATCGTAAAATAAATTTTTGATTTTGTATGTATTCATTCTTTTTAAAGTATTTAAGGTATAAAAAGTATTTAAGGTATCCATCAAGTTTGCCCACTGACGTTCATTCCCATTGTGTGTCAATTAAATGACGGATAGTGCTCAAAACACCCGTACTTCTGTTAGGAGATATTAAGGTATAAGAAAAATTCAATTCTTGTATAAAGCGACCGAATTTCCATATTTAGCGACCAAATTTGATGGTCGCTAAATACCTCTTTTTTTGTAATGTGTTTTAGGGACCAAATTGCAATCCCCCTTCATTGTTTGGATCAATGGCGGAGAGGGACGGTGAAGGGTGGTGAGAGGAGGAAGAACAAAATTGTAATTTGGTCCATGTAACATAGGGACAAAATGGTCCCTGTAACATGGTTGCAATTTGGTCCGATGACATTGAGAGTGACTGTCCTTTGACATGGGTGGCACCGATAACGTACCACATAAATGTGTTTTGTTTGCAGCCTTTCATTCCTTTAATCTGTATACATTGCATGTAGACCTCAACCACTCTAAACTCAAAGTAAATATGTTTAATAAATATTTTTGTAGATCGGAAAAGCATGGATCGGAAATGGATGTCTGCCAATCGTTTAACGAAGGAGTATGAGGATGGGGTGAAAGAGTTCATTAGTTTTGCAGTTCGGCATGCGGAAAACCCTAATACAATCATATGTCCTTGTTTAGATTGTTGTTATGCAAGGCGAGTTAGTGCAGCCGATTTGGAAGAACATTTAGTGTGTAATGGAATCGATCAAAGTTATACATGTTGGACAAAACATGGTGAGACAAGAGCTGAGTCTAGTGAAATGAGGAATCGTGTGAGATATTCATCATACGATACCGACACAAATACTTATGAGGGCGATCGTTTTGAAGACATTGCAAATGCTGTTGAAGAGGATCTTCGGGATTGTCCTCAAATGTTTGGGAGGTTGGTAAGTGATGCGGAGCAACCATTGTATGATGGATGTACTAAATTCACAAGATTGTCGGCGATGTTAAAGTTGTATAACTTGAAATCGGGCAACGGATGGACTGATAAGAGCTTTACGGACTTACTCACACTATTGAAAGACATGTTGCCGATGATAATGTGCTTCCTAGTCGGACATACGAGGCTAAACAAATGTTACGCTCTATTGGCATGAGCTACGAGAGGATACATGCTTGTCCTAACGATTGCATTTTATTTCGGAATGAATATGCATCGTTACAGATGTGTCCTAAATGTAATGCCTCACGATATAAGAAGAAAGAATCGGATCCAGAGAAGGTTGTGTGGTATTTTCCCATAATACCCAGATTTAGGCGCATGTACCGTAGTTCTGAAGATTCAAAGCACTTGACATGGCATGAGGATGAAAGGATCAAAGATGGCAAGTCTGCGCCACCCGGCAGATTCTCCGCAATGGAAGAAATTTGATCATGATTATCCCGATTTTGGGCAAGATTCAAGAAACCTACGACTTGCATTGGCTCTTGACGGATTTAACCCGCATGGTGTTCAAAGTAGCTCTCACAAGTACATGGCCTGTGATTTTGGTGATTTATAACCTATCCCCATGGCTATGCATGAAGCGCAAATTTATGATGTTATCTATGTTAATTTCTGGGGCCCAAACAACCAGGAAATGATATAGACGTCTATTTGACTCCTTTGATTGAAGACTTGAAACAACTGTGGGAGACAGGTGTGGAGGTGTATGATGGGTATAAGGAAGAAAGTTTCAATTTGAGAGCTATGTTGTTTGGGACAATTAATGATTTTCCAGCCTATGGTAATCTGTCAGGATATAGCATCAAGGGTCAGTGTGCATGCCCTATATGTGAAGAGGGTACGGATTGGATGCGGTTAGAACATTGTAAGAAGAATGTCTTTCTTGGGCATCGTATATTTTTGCATCCAAGTCATCATTACCGGTGGTGGAGAAAGGCGTTCAATGGGAACTCGGAAGAAGGTAGAGCTCCTTCACCTTTGACGGGTGATCAACTTTTTGAAAAGGTAAAGGATTTGAATATCCAATTCGGTAAACCTTTTGCGAGAGATATTGTCACAAGAGGGTGGAAGAAAAGGTCGATTTTCTTTGAGTTGCCATATTGGAAATCATTATATGTAAGACATTTCCTCGATGTGATGCACGTTGAAAAAAATATCCGTGATAGTGTCATTGGTACGTTACTCAATGTGCCAGGGAAGACTAAAGATGGCATCAATGCAAGGTTGGACTTGGTTAGTATGGGAATAAGAAGAGAATTGGGACCGACGAAGAAGGGTAAAAGTACATATCTTCCTCCGGCTGCTTACACTCTATCTAGAAAAGAAAAAACTGTTTTTTGTAAGTTTCTTGAAGGAGTTAAGGTTCCGGAAGGGTACTCTTCAAACATTAGGAACCTCGTATCGATGAAAGATCTCAAGTTAAAAGGTCTAAAGTCCCACGATTGTCATGTTCTCATGGAGCAGTTGATACCCATTGGTATACGGTCTATTTTACCTAACAAAGTGCGGGGGGCCTTAACTAAACTCTGTTTCTTCTTCAAGGCAATTTACAGCAAAGTGATTGACCCTGGGAAGTTGCCATCATTGCAAAGAGAAATTGTTGTGACTTTATGCGAGCTTGAGATGTACTCATTCTTTGACATAATGGTTCATCTAACCATTCACCTTGTTAGAGAGACACAACTGTGTGGGCCAGCTTATATGAGATGGATGTACCCGATTAAGCGTTATATGAAGATATTAAAAGGGTATGTGAAAAACCGATCACGACCAGAAGGTTGTATTGTTGAACGGTATATTGTCGAAGAAGCTGTTGAATTCTGTACCGAATACCTATCCAATGCTGAATCTATAGGGCTGCCAAAGTCTCGTCACACATGGAGAATGACGGGGCAAGGAATTACTGGAAATGAAATAGTGACTATAACAAGGACAGAATGGGAGCAAGCACACTTATATGTTCTGCACAATGCCGATGAGGTTGAGCCATATGTTGAAAAACACAAGGACATGCTTAAGAGTTTGTATCCAAATAAGAATCAAAATTGGCTAACTAGAGAACACAATCGTTGTTTTATAACGTGGCTAAGAGATCACATTTATGCAGAGTTGACTGAAAATGCTACTTCAGTTTCAAATAGATTGAGATGGTTAGCCAAAGGTCCAAGTTTGCATGTATTCTCTTACCACGGTTATCAAATTAATGGGTACACATTCTATACAAAAGAACAAGATGGTCGGAGTACAATGCAAAACAGTGGTGTGACTCTAGTAGCTCAGTCGATGCATATCTCAAGTGCCAAAGACAGAAACCCGATATATGCAAATATGTCATACTTCGGCGTCATTGAACGCATATGGGAGTTGGATTACACAAAGTTTAAGGTTGGTGTGTTTGGTTGCAAGTGGGTTGACAATAATAACGGTGTTCAGATTGATGAGTCAGGGTTCATGCAGGTGGATCTTAATAGGGTGGGGTATAAAGATGAGCCTTTTATATTAGCATCTCAAGCTCAACAAGTGTTCTATGTCACTGATCCAGCTGATATGAAAAGGTCCGTTGTTCTTTTGACTAACATAATAATTACTAATGTTGATGATCAAGACCATCGAGATGTTGATATTGAAGATGATCCTTTCGTCGGGACATTACAATCACTTGAGATTGATCCAACTAGGGATGATGGTATGTATATGAGAGATGATCATGATGAGGGGCTTTTGGTCAATCCACCATTTCGTACTAATAAAGGACAAACAAATCTCAATCCAATGAAGAAAAGAAAAAGGTTGACTTAAACATGTATGTAGTGTTTGTGTTTAAATGAACTTTCTGATCCTTTTATATTATAGTTAGCATCTTCCGGTAATGCTAGTGTTGATTTTGTTATTCATAGTTGTTTTATATTTTGCATCAATTAATGTTATATTAATGTCCATTGATGTTTTACTTGTATCTAATATTTTTGTAGGTAAATGGCATCTTCAAGTAATTCTAGTGATGCCAAAGCGGCGAGACGTGGGCCAACAGTTATGAAGGCGGTCATCCGCGCTAGGAGTAAAGGACAAAAATTTGATGTAATTTACTTACTAATCTAAGGATTTCATAATGTTGTTTGATATCTAGATTTAATTACTTTATTATTTTTATTAGGTTGAATGGAATTCTTTGGACCAACCTATTCGTGCTAATGGTAAAATTTTGAAGAGTTACATTGGGGCCGTTGTTCGGCAAATGGTCCCAATTATTTGTTCTAATTGGAAGGATGAAGCTTTGGATGGTTTCAAAGAGAGCATATGGGCTGATGTACAGGTAATTGTTAAAATTTATAAATTATATTGTAAACTATGTAAACATACTTACTTTGACACGTTGTTTATATTGTTTTTGCGATGTCTTTTAATGTTGATGAATCTCGGAAAAAATTTGTACTTCAGAAGTCTGGTAACCTACATAGGGCATTCAGAACTAGATTGACCAAAAAATTTCTAAGAGATGCCAACGGAATATCAATGAGGAGCCTCCATCAAAATATCCACACATATCAAGGGATGAGTGGACAGATTTTATAGCAATACGCACAGAGATGCTCAATTCCTCGGTATGTTTAATATCACGTTAGTCCTTATAATTTTATAGCAATACGTACATATGACATTAACCATGTATTAATATTACTTATATGTGTCTCAATAGAAATTAAGCAATGAAAATCGCAACAGGCGTTAGATCCTCGTATGCCCTTACAAAGCATCACGTAAGGGGTATGCTTGACATTGAGGATGAATTGGTATGTATATATATATATATATATTTAACTGCATGTGTGGTAAATATGACTTTTAAACTGTTTGGTTAATTTATATTATCTCAATATACGATGCGGAGGCGGGGCGGAAGTTGAGAAAATTAAACGCCATATTGTGTGGAGGAAAGCCCGCGAGAACAAGGCGGGTGTAATTGACAACAAAAATACGCAGACCGTGTGGAATAAATGTGTTAGTAGACTAACGTTTACATTATCATTTGTTATTTTCATATGATAATATATAATAATTTTAACATTTGCATTTCACCAATAACTATGTGTCAGGAGGAACTGTCACAGTCTGCGGTAGAGGGAGAGATAGAAGACTTTGGTCGCCAGGATATTCTTGCCAAAGCCCTAGGTGTGCCGTGAGAACCCCGGGTCGTGTTAGGGGTGTGGGTTTCGGCGTCTCACAAAAAGACTACTTCCCACCCGAAGGTCGTGCAAGAAATAACTCGGAAACGAAAAAGTGGGAGACATTGGTGTCTCAACTCTCTGATAGATTGAACATTTTGGAAGAAAAGTTGAAACAAAAGGATGATGAGGAGAGGCAGGCTAATTTCACAGCCCAAGCAAGCGTCAAAGATAGTTGCACTCTACCATCTCGCAAAGAAGCTTCCGGAGGTAATGCATGCCTTTTTTTTTACTAGTATTGCATTCGCAGTTAAATACATTCAATTGGATGCCTTAATTCACAGCTTATTCATCTATCATTGGATTAGGGCGTCAACTCATGTCAGCTATATTTATCGACCCCAAACTATCGTATGGTTGCTATGGGTAAAGTATACAATGAGCCGGGTGTTACACTGCACACTTTGGACCAATTACCCTTAACCATGTGAAAGTTGGAGTTGATGTTGCAACCGAGGGGGATGCGCCATTGCGGGTACCTATTGATCGTGCGGATGTGATGACAAAGAGGAGATGCAATAGGTACTTATGTGGCATGGCCAATTGATCTCGTGGTTATAATTAATATGGTATGTAATTGCATTTTTCCACCTTTTCATATACGTCATATATGCATTACATTAGTTGATCACTAACTGGCATATTGAAATGCAAAATTTCCAGGCACCTGCAAAAGCTAAAGGCAAGGGCAGAGTGTCTGGATATACAAAGGAGTCAATTACAACCCCGAAAAATAAAGGAGGCAACTCGAGGCCAACCCTCCTACAGCTGGTTCAACTACAACTTCTCTGGAATATTTGAATTTCCTTAAAATACATGAACGAAAGAATATGAAAAATGCTGACCAATTGTACGTAGAGATGGAACAAAATATTTTTGGTCACCATTTCATTGAGATGCTCAATACTGAAAATATCAGAGAAGTTGTAAATCATGAATGGGTATCTGCCTCCGTTATTTCCGCATATATCAGGTAATAAATCAGGCTTAAAGTGTACAATATTTTTTTAGTCTTTCCATTTAAATATTGATGTCATTGGTGTAATCCATTTTTATATTTTAATTGAAGGTATTTGTATGAAGAATTGTTGCTTCCAAAGGAAATAACGAGGAGGTTTCTGTTCTTGTCCCCACACCAAACAAATACATACGACTACTTCGGGAGGGATTCACAGACAACGTATCTAGTCGACCGGTTTGCAACTAAAGAAAGAGAATATCAGCCCTTGTTTTTAGCGCCGTGCAATGTTGGGTGAGTCGCTTATCCTATAGGACTTAATTCACAATAATGAATTACATAAAAGTTGAGGTGCTTAGGATTTGTTATCTCAACATTTTTGTAGGAATCATTGGGTCTTTGTCGCGATAAATATTGTTGAAGAGATTATTTACTATCTGGATCCCTTGTATGTTGATCCTAGGGATCGCCTGCAATTAAAGAATCTGTTCGATACATAAGCATGTTTTTATATTTCTGATTTTCTATGATTCTGTTCGATAAGTAAGCATGCGTGTGTTTGTGATGATTGAAAATATGTTTCTTAATGAAGTCTGTTTGATTTTGTGATTAGTGCTTTGCAAGTTTATCGCGCAAATATCGGAGCTAAGGTGCCGCGTTTAAAGGCAACCAACATTAAATGGATTCAGATACAGGTATATTTGCAAAAACTTAATGCTCAATTAGATAAAAAAAACTATATTGATTTACTATTTTATTTTTTATAGTGCCCAAGACAACCCAACAGTACAGATTGTGGGTACTATGTCATGCGTTTCATGAAGGAGACTATCTTGCAGAACCAAGTAAAATACCAATGGCGGTATGTTGTTTACTTAGCTTTTAACTGTGACTGTTCAAATGTTTTAGCAATTGTAACTTAATTTATTTAATTTTTATGTCGCAGTGATTTCCCTCGACTTCAAATGCTCCACATACTCCACCGCTCAACTACGAAGTCAAGGAAGAGTGGTGTCGCTATATTGTTGAAAAGTTCGTTTGATTATGTCAAATTGATCACGTGAGTTGCAGCAATACTCATTGGTATGTGAATAATGCTTTATATTTATCAACCCCAAACTATCTATGTATTTGTTTTTCATTGGTACATGCCTTCGAGTTGATGTGCATGGAAAGGAGAAAATAAGTTCAAACTTATTATTTTTGTTAGACTTTGTTAATGCTTGATTTGAATTGTTTCTTGCTACAGTAGTATTTACCTAATTAGTCTGCTTTATCCCAATTTAACAAAGTTAGTCTTTGTGGTGGAAATGCAGTATGTATGCTACAGAGGCTTTGGATCACATTTCGACACATTACTTTGGTGTTGTCTTGGTCTCATGAAAAACAAACAGAAGCTGTAAATGTAGATTAATTGTAGATGTATGTTGGTTTTCTGATTTTGGTTTCTTAAGGATTGAGATCTGGTATAGTTGCTGCACTTTGATTTTGTCTTACTCGTGTGAATTTGAATACTTTAGAAACAGAGTGGTGTACTTATATCTGGTTATATATATAGTTGCTGTATAGAGTGTTGCACTTTGATTGTATAGTTACTGGTTTACTGCACAAACACATGCAGTGCTGCATTGAACACTTATATTTGAACACTTATATTTTGAACACATTTTGAACAATTGTGTTGACTGCAACAATTGTGGTTTTTTTGTGTAGTTCAATATGCAGGAATAATGGATGTAAAAGTTAAGAAATAAAATTAAAAAAAAGGGCTTTAGATAGCGTTTCCTTGTACAAACGCTATCTAAAGTCAGACTTTAGATAGCGTTTGTACACGGAAACGCTATCTAAAGTCAGACTTTAGATAGCGTTTGTATAAGGAAACGCTATCTAAAGTCAGACTTTAGATATCGTTTCCGTGTACAAACGCTATCTAAAGTCTGACTTTAGATAGCGTTTCCGTGTACAAACGCTATCTAAAGTCACCTATTAATAGCAGTTCCTAAATGCTATCTTTGCTAACGAGTTTTAATAGCGGTAGCATAGATAGCGGTTACAAACGCTATTAAAAGGCATACGGAAACGCTATCTAAAGTCTAATCTGTTGTAGTGTATGGCTATAATTGTGACATGACTTTTAAAACATTGATCATTTATCTCAGAGTATGGAATGAGTTCTCAAGTGTCAACAGAAGGTGACATGTATAGCTATGGGATTCTTATTTTGGAGATGTTAATTGGGAGAAGACCAACAACAGAAATGTTTAAAGATGGGCTCAACCTCCACAAATATGTTGAAATTGCATTTCCAAATAACATTTTGGAGATCACAGATGCAACACTTCTCTCAATGGAAATGGAAAGCAAATATCCCAATGTAAAAGTAGAAGATGAAAAACATCTTTTCGATATTGCAACCCCTCTCCATCCTAATGTTGAGGAGTGCTTACTTTCATTATTTAGGATTGGACTTGCTTGTTCAGTGGAGTCACCAAAAGAAAGAATGAATACAAGGGAAGTCATCAGGGAACTAAGTATAATTATGAATACTTTCTCTTCTTGAGGAATCAAAGGTGATCCTCAATGCTACTACTACCAATTTATACAATTGCAGTTTCATAATTCATGTCATTAATTTCCTTCCTTATATTACCTCATTTGTTCTTTTTCAGAATGTTTACTGAAGTAGATTTTTATTTGAACTGGAGGTGGATGTTTGACATTCTTGCCCATTGTTTAAAAGAAAACATTTAAGTGTTCCACTTCTGCCACTCTAAATTTCGGTTGTTGAAACTTGCAATGAATTTAGGCTAAAACCTGATGTGTATTTATGAAGTTTGAAATATGTTTCTTTATCTTTTTCCTTTTCTTTTGCCACTATTTTGTCTCGGTTAAACCAAACCATCTTGTAATTGCTTCATGATAGGACTAGTTCCAAAGAACTCCTGGCGGAAATGCTCCCATTGTCTTATTTTGGGATATCAACAAAGGAATGGATCAAACTGGCTTGGTGTTTTGGACATCTGGTAGATTGTTATCGAGTTCTATGATAGCATTTAGCTTATTATGAGCTTGTAATTCTATCTTCTTCTTTTCATTTTCTTTTTTACCCCTCCTATCTGCTTTACTTCAATATTTTGACTGGAAAACTTATTATGGTATGTAATTTTAATATCTTTTCTTAGGGTGTTATGAATTTGGGTCTTTCCCATATTTTTGATGTGCTACAATCGTACTTGTTGTTCATGCATTTTAAAAAATATTTCACTATGAGCATACTGGTGAAATTCATGTACTTTCTACTTTTTGTTGATAAAACTAACATGTAAGCGCACACTACAGCTCGCCATCGAGTTCACAAGTGTAGCACAATCTTACTCGACATTTACTCGACAATAGAGCAGTTTTGAAATATCCAAAGTATGAAAATTAAACATAATCTGTTATCTCCGACCCCGTGTTGCATAAAAAAAAGTTATACTCAAGAAACAAATCAACCTTCTTTAATTTCCCTTCTCAATGCCTTGGTCTGTTTAAAACTTTTATCACAAATGTTCCACAATCCACTTTAACCAAATATTAAACAACTTAGAATATGAAACAGACATGCTGAGTTACAAGCTCTAATCAACTGGCTGATGTATTTACCAAACCAATGGATCTTTCACAGTTCCAAGGCTTCATCTCCAAACTGCGAGTGTTAAACATTCACACTCCAGTTTGAGGGGGATATTGAATATATTAGACAAAGTATTTTTTGTATATATCAGCACGTGTTCTTATTCTTAATTGCTGATATGTTTAGTTAGTTTCTATTAACTATTTTCTGTTTTATCAGTTAGACAGATAGGTTAGTTATAGTATTAGTTATTTCCTTGATAGTTTGTTAGCTTATCTGTCAAAGCGACAGCTATATAAGCTCATGTATTCCGTTGGAAAGCTTGAAATGTTCACTGTTGGAAGAAACAGTTTAATTGGACAAATCCCTATGTAAAACTTGCATTTCCTAATAACATTATAGAGATTGTACGTTCATCATTGAACTTTATAGAACTCTTTTACTTACTAATTACTCATTATTGATGGATCGATTACGAGATCTGAGATTGGTTACAGTTACAAACCTTGGCAGTAATAGTAACCGATTGACCCATCGGAGACATGCAGTCCAAGGATGGTTATAGACTGACCACTGACATCCAACTCGAGCCGTCATAAGTTCGATTATAACCAAACTACTAAGTCGTCCATGGTGGTGTTCGATTTTCTTGTGTGAGAAGAAGATGCCTAGCCAAGGGCCATGCCCTATATATTTAATATGAGGGTAGCGAGTAAGGGTGGCAAATCGATGGATCGGATAAATTTTTATTCGGATCTTAACGGATGGATTAAAAACAATCCATTAATCCATTATAATCCATTAAAAATTCATTAAAAAAAATCCAATCCATCCATGATCCATTAAATAAAATCCATCCGATCCATCCATTAACAACTTTTCATGGATGGATATCCAATCCATCCACTAAAATTTATTTTAAGAAATTAAATAATTTTATATCTCTTTTATCCATCCATAAAATATTTTTAAAAATAAAATAATTTGTAAAAAAATTTAAAATATTATCTCCATCTCACCCCCGCTCTCCTCTTTCCTTTCTCTCTCTCCCTTTTTTTTCCTACTCGATCTCTCTCCACTCTATTTCATGACCATTTTGTATCACGGCCATTTTTCTATTATTATATAGGAGTTATTGATTATGTACATCTACAGAGGTTGTTTTGCCACAACGTTCCATGACATTATTTTACGAAACTTATTACGACTTTCTGTGCTTTCAATTAGTTAATACTTTTTTTTAAGTCTCTCAGCAAAAAAAAGGCAACGAAAAAAGAAATACATCATAACATGGATTACAACTGGTGCTTGAGAACAATTAATTAGTTAATACTTAATGTAACAAAAAAAGAAACATTAATTAGTTAATACTTAATGTAACAAAAAAAGAAAAAAAAAGCAGATAAATAAAATAAAAAATAGTGAAAAAAAAATAATAGGGAACGGAAGAGAGAATTAGATGGATTGTTTTTTTTTTTTTACAAATGGAGGTTTTTTTTATCTGGTGAACAATAATATGAAAAAAATAATTTGGTTTTGGAATGAATAAAAGTTGATCCATTATATTTTTGATTGTTGGTCCAATGGATTTTAAAAAATATTGGATGGATCATAAACCATCCACTAAAAAAATAATCCAATACATCCAATCCATTTATATTATTTTTTTATAAATGGATGAATTGGATGTATTTTCTCATAGATGGACTAGATGGATGATGGACAAATGGATCATTTTACCACCCTAGTAGCGAGCCATTTATGCATTTGATCTATTAATATTATTGACGAGGGCGGTTACAAAATTATTATGCCGTATTAGAGTGAGAATAAGAACAATTAAAAATTGCACTACAACAAATTATGGGATTAACTACTAATTATAGCTACTAATAGAATTAGTAGCTACTTTAAAATTAATTAACTACATATTAGCTTGCTTAAAACTAATACTAAACTCACTACAGTAAAATTTTTTTTTTACTGGCAATTTATTCAATTATTCAATGGCAACAAATTAATTACCACTATTTTATCATCTAACTTAAAACTTTTGTGGCCAATAAATATTAGCCATTAAAAAGTTAATATGATGGCAATGACAATTCCTTGACATTGTCGGTTAAGTTTTTCCTAATTTTGCTCCCACCCTCACTGCACTGCAACCTACCTCACCGATTCACAACCTATTTGTTGGCATTGTCTCTTCGCCAAGTTCCATCAGTTTCAGATTTGGATAGTTTTCACTTTACATTTTCATTCTAAATTCTTAGTTAGGAATCTAGGTCGAAATGATCTCAGATTCTCAATCCTTACAATTTTCTTCTTTCCTTCAGTTTTCATACAAATAACATTAATTTTCTCACAAATTTGTGCTCGTGTAGTCCATTTCTGATTCTCACTTTCGACCTCAATTTCATCGCCAAGAACTCTGATTCTAGCTGAGAGAAGGTTAGTTTCTCTGATTCTATTTCATTTTTCACTAATTTTTTTGGCTATAATACAACTTTTTGGTACAATTTTGAGATGTGAATTTGTTTAATCTTGCTAAAATTTCGATGCTTCAATATGGTTTGGATGGTATTGATACAAAGTGAATTGATTTTGGATGCTTTGGTTCAATTTGGGTGCTCAAACACAATTCATATATACAATGCATGCTACATGTTTGATAAAATGACTGAACTTGAATTTGATGATTATTTTAGTGAACTTGATAGCATCTATGGTAAATTGGAATTTTTTGAAAATACGTATATATAATTGTTGTTTGAAAATGCACATATGTAATTGTTGCCGAGGTTTATTACCAATAGATTGGAGAGTATTACATACTTTAGAAAGCAGTGTAAATGTTTGCAAAAGTAAAAATTGGGGAGAATGGAAGGAAGAGAAGTACCTAGAATTTTCTCTAAAATTGTCCTTCACAAAGGATGAAACTTCCTCAAATCTAGTGCCATCTTTAAAGCATTTTATTTTCTCCCACTACTACAGAAAATGGCTTCAGTAGCGCTTTTTTTTGGCCTTTAGTAGCGCTTCAAAGCGCTATCTATTCACCCGCTGCCGAGGTATCATGCATTATAAAGTGAGGGTTCTAAAACTACCTTTCACCTAGAATTTAATATATATGCAAAATGTTTACATACTTAATAGCTGAGTTTTTCTGCCCTAACTACTTTTTAGTTTCATACATTCTTCAGTTTCATTGATTTTGGTCTAGAGTTTCAGATGCCCCTCCTTGTTCCGTTGTAATTCAGGTAAGAGACATATTACCGGAAAGCTCTTATGTTGTTCCCAAAATGTCAGAGCATGAACACAAATAAAATAATATTATATCATAAAAAAATGAATTTTTTTATATGTAAATCTGGAGTTGAAACAATAGAGAGATGTAATGAAAAGAAAGAAATACACTACAAAAAAACAACTGTTTAGCGATCGTAATATTCGGTCGCTAAACATTGTAAATCGGTCGCTATTTAATTTAGCGACCGAATTAGCGACCGATTAATGGTGGTGGTTGAATACCTGGTCGCTAAGGTTTTAGCGACCGGATTAATATTTCGGTCGCTAAATGGCGACCGAATTTACGGTCGCTAAATAATTATAAACGGTCGCTATTAGGTTGGTCGCATTTTTTGGGTAACCATTTGTAGCGACCGATAATCGGTTGCTAGTTCGGTCGCTAATTTTGGTTACTGTTAACCTATATTAGAGACGGATTTTCGGTCGCTATACCACATCTGTAAATGTTAAATAAAGTTTAGCGACCGAATTAGAAACCGCTAAACTGGTTATTATTAATTTTTTTTTAATTTTAATTTTTAAAATAATTTTTTTTTCTGATTTTCTTTAAACGTTAGCAAAATTACTAATAAAACACACCAAATTACTTATGAAATATACAATCATAAGAAATAATAAATATATATATAAAAAGAATAATCCAAAATGTCGTACAAGAATCGTTTAAAGTCAAAAATATGGAAAAAAAAATCAGTCATGATGAGGGGGAGATGGAGGAATCCAATCATCCTCAGCGTCCGTACCACCGACGCGTCGCTAGGCGATCGTCCCTCCGGAGTAGCAACATCGAGTGGCGGCGGCGAATCGAGGAGCGACCGCGGCAGCGCACAACCGCCGTCGAGCATCATCCTCGAGCAATCGAGTCTGGATCCTCATTTGCTCCAACACCACGGTAAAGTGTCGGCCGCCCCGCTCGATGCTCGCCTACATCACCTTTGGTGTGCCCGAGTCAATCAGGCAATCTGGTTTGCCATCTGCTGCTCTCTCTCGCTCTTCTCCCGAAGCTCCGCGTTCAGCTGCGTGATGGTGTCCTGCATTTGGTGGAACTGCTCCTGAGGGACGGTATCGGTGTAGGAAGGAGCAGGCGTGCCGGATGATGAAGTGATAAACTCGCCTCCCATGTGTCTGAGACCATACACGTGCCCCTTCTTGTTCCTGCCCCCGACGACCTCCAAATAAATGGCATTATCGTCGACGGAGATAGGAGAGCAGGGCCCATCACCAGTAAAAGCCTCATCTTGTGACTGTGAGGCATGTGATATGGCATCGTCCTTCTTCTCGTTGAAGCCCACCTACAAAGTATAGTTGAAGAGATTTAGTTAAAATTATATCCAATATTAACAAATCATTTATAATAAATTACAAGTAAACACTAAATTATTTTTTTGCTTACAGCATAGTTACGGGCCTTGTCGTTGACCCATGTCCCCGACTTCAACTTCTTCGTCCCTCTCCACCAACTCCATAGCGGTGGGGGCTCACTGCTTCTGTGCTTTCGCACATAAAAATATAATCTTAAATTCATAAGAATAATTAAAAATGAAAACTAATTAATTAAATAGTATATTAAGTCAAAAGTTTAATGTATTACCAATTTCGTCGTAGTGGGCGGCGATCGATTTAGACCCACCGGTCCAAGCACATGCGCCACCATCGAAGCTTCGATTACACGCCGAGCCGTGGCTTGATCTTCTGGAACTTCTCGCAGCCCAAGATCTGGTCCAAATGCCTCCCGATCCGAGGATCCACCCACTTCCCCTTATTCCGACCCTTCCTCGGCCTTGTTCGTCGATTCTTCATGACCAAGTGAGCCTTTATGCTCAAATATGTCCCCGACGAGAGCCTCTAAAGCTAAGTCCCACCTATACTCTTCTCGCAACTTACAGTTGTTAGGAAATTCGTGTGTACATATATATAATGTAAATTCAATTTAAATAACTTAATAAATTGTTACCTTAAACTCTAGAAACAATCGATCCCTATGGCCCTCCTGGGATGGCCTTCCATGTAGGCCATGGACCATCAAACTTGCGCGTCGCAGGATCTTCGATATCGAATCGGGAAGGGCCGCCTTCATGCGTAAAGTCATGAAAGAAAATTAGAGCATTAATAAATGTTATAAATAAATTAAAAAAACAAGTAAATAGAAATTAACGATACTTTATATATATTAAAAAATTAAATTAGCATACTCGTTATCCCCCTGGAGATAAGAAGAATCCTCCTGTCGGATGGACCACGACTCTCCTGTCCCGATGATGATGATGGTCCTGTCGTCGCAGGTGTGGATGATGAGGGTGCAGCCTGTGTCCCGACCACATGAGGCTGGGTAGGGGGTGCAACTCCATCACCCTGAGGTGTCCCGTCCACAGAGGTGTTGGTAGGGTGGTCTCGATCTGAAGGCTGTGGGTCGGCCGGCGAAGGGACTCTCGCAGTACGACCTCCACGACGACCCCTACCTCTAGAGGAATCTGCCATCTGTGAAAAAAAATGAAAAGATGATTACACAACAGTGTAAATAATACAAAAATAAATTACCTTAAGTAGAATGACATTTACACAATGAATTATGACATAAATAAATTACCTAAGTAGAATCTCCGTCACTAAATTCACCCTCACTCTCATCAGTATAACTTGATCGGAATGTACCTTCGCTAGATGCGTCCAACTCGGATTGATCCATTAACTCTCTTTCAACTTCTTCCCCATTTCCTAAATGTCCGCCGTGAGAATTAACAATAATGTCCGTCGTAATTTGCAACGGTGACGTGGGGTCTTCAAAACTCATCATCTTGGTACGAAGCATCTTTTTCAGTGCTGGTTGATTACATTATCGCAATTATATCATGCGAGCCTTTATCTTAATAACACCCAACCAGCCATGATGTCCTTCGGGATATGACGAGTAATAAACCTGCTTCCGCTGTTGTGAAAAAATGAATGGGTCGTACGCCTTATTATACCTTCGAGACAGCCTAACTTGAACAATACCATAATTTTTATCCATTTTTGTCCCTACGTCAAGAGTAGGATCAAACCAATCACACTTGAAGATAACTAGCTTCATCACGGGGAAACCAGTATAATCGAGTTCAAGGATGTCAGTTAGAACCCCATAGAAATCATCCTCTACATTGCCATCAGTGGCTCGCACACAAACACCATAGTTACACGTCTGCATTCCTTCATTCCATGTTTTTGTGTTAAATTTATATCCATTTACAATATAAGTATTCCATGATGTAACCCATCTGTTAGGCCTCCATGCCAAATTTGTCAACAATGGATTTTGAACATTGTTTTCTGGATCTAGTACCTAAAAAATCAAATATTATATTATCATTATACATGCTATATATTTAAGGAGATAAAATGTATTTCAACAAACGAAGATGCTTAACCTACATATTTACTGAACCACGTAGCAAAGTGAGAAGTAATTTCTCGATCAACCTGATCGTTTGAAATGTCAGGTTGGAGATCCCTTAGAAAATTGCCGTACATCCTACATATGGGAGATTAACAGCAGGACGATTAATAATCATAAATGTCAATTGAACTTATAAAAGACATTGTAGAAGCTTACTCTAAATATGGCGCGACCTCTTCACAATTTTGAAGGATATACAGATGAGCAGCATTAATGTCACGCTGCTCCAAGAAATATCCTTTTGATTTGCCACTAAATCTGCCCGGATAGTTGAATATTGATATAGAAGGACTAGTTGAACTTCCTTGGCCCGATTCAACATTTCTAGGCATCCTTGTCCTTCTCGTGTTAACTTCGTCCGGATAGAAATAAGAGGAAAAAGTGGAAGTCTCCTCTACTAAGTATGCTTCACAAATGGAACCCTCCACTCGTGCCTTGTTCTTGACTTTGTGTTTAAGGGAGTGCAGGAACCTATTACAGAGGGATACATACAAATAATTACTAGTTTTAGGGAAAGCTAAACTACGCTCTCGTGGTCGTGAATTTCATATGTATTAAGTAAAATAGTTGATTTTCTTTACCTCTCAAATGGATACATCCAGCGGTATTGGACTGGGCCACCAACTCTTGCTTCGTAAGGTAGATGAACTGGCAGGTGTTCCATGGAATCAAAGAAACTCGGCGGGAAGATTTGCTCCAGCTTACATAACAAAACGGGTATCTTGACTTCCATATCCTTTAATTGATTCACATTTAGTGTTGTCGATGTAAGCTCCCTGAAAAAGAGGCTAAGCTCAACAAGTGGGTTCCAAATTTGCTTCGGTAATGCGTCGAACGCAATTGGAAGCGACCGTTGCATGAACACGTGGCAATCATGACTCTTCATTCCATGTAACTTTGCTTCCTTAATGTCAACACATCTACCCAGATTGGAAGCATACCCATCTGGTAACTTTAGTTCTTTAACCCACTTACTGCATTTGGCCACTTTCTCGTGCTTTGCTTAGTGTATAACTTGCCTTCGGTTTGATAAGTCCGCCACGACCACCGTCCCCGCAACTCAAGCTCCTTCCGATTACAAATGTCAGCCAGATCCAATCGGGCTTTATTTGTATCCTTTGCCCTCCCCTTGATGTCCATCGTTGTCAAACACATTCAAAAACACATTCCTCTCAAGATGCATGACATCAATGTTGTGACGGAGTAGTGCAGGTCCTCCAATACGACAACCTCCAAAATATACTTTGTTTTGTCCAATTATGGTTGATGCCATAATCGGGAATATGTTCTCCTTGGGTTTCATGGACGAGCGGTAAGTCTTGTACTATGCGCCATACATTAGGACCAAATCAAACGTGGTGGAGGTGGTGTTGTCTCCGCACAACGCTTCTTGAATGCATTCTTGTTCCGCCTATAAGGATGATCTTCTCACAAGGAATTGACGATGACAATCAAAATATGAGATCTTTTGATTGTTTTTAAGCGTGAATGCCTTCGATCGCTCCATACATATTGGGCATCCAAGCTTCCCGCTGCGGTCATCCAACCCGACATCATCTCATAAGCGGAAAGTCGTTGATCGTCCACATTAAAGTCGCTTTCATGATGAAATTCTACCTCAAAGATACGTCATATGTCAACACACCATCATTCCACAAAGATTGTCAACTCATCTATCAAATGCGTAAGTACACATCAATATTACCTTTTGGATTAGACGGACCTTAATTATGATCGTTAGGAACATAAACTCCTCGCTTGATACACATCCCCGGGGAAGATTGTACGGAGTCGGGATAACCGGCCAACAAGAGTATGCTTTTCCAGATCGCCCAAAAGGATTAAATCCATCAAGAGATAACCCCAATCGGACATTGCGAGGTCCTGCGAAAATGCCATATGAACCCTATCAAAATGCTTCCAAGCTTCTCCATCGGATGGATGACACAAGACATCTTGCTCCCTCTCATGCTCACTATGCCACCTCATGTGAGCCGCAGTGGCCATCGAAGAGTACAATCTTGTAAGTCTTGGCACGAGCGGAAAGTACCGATCTTTTTAGCGACCTCTTCTTCTCAATGCCCATCCTAGTGGTTGTCTTATACCGATCAAGCACCACAAAATCGACAACATGTTATGCTTTCCATTGAATCATCCTTATAGTACAACATACATCCATTTGGGCAACAATCAATTTTCGGACACCCTGCACTCCAAATTTTTCACGCACTTCTTAGCATGATAAAAACTAGTAGGCATCCGATTGTCTTCCGGCAACGCCTTGGACACCGACCGGTGAGGCGATTAAAACAACCTTCTTGCATATTGTAGTCAAATTTGATACTCAACCATTCCATGCACATCGACAACTCCGTGTACTCCCGACATCCTTCCCACAATGGAGATCGTGGGCAAAGACTCAAAGATATCATAGAATCTTTGAGCTTCGAGATTCGGATTCTCCTCTGTATTGGGAACCCATTCCACCATCTTCTCCCCCATCTTCTTCTAGTACAACACCAACCGATGATCCAGCATGATCCATTATCATCTGTTCGTATGGATTCAATTCTTCCCTCCGGTCACCACTTCTATAGTACGAACCTTCAACCACAATCGGGTTTAAGTCAGGCAATGTCTCACCATGGTTACTCCACCAATAGTAATCAGGCATGAAGCCATTCTCATAAAGATCGGCTACAACTCCATCCACGCTTTTGAAAGATTGACACTTGCATCTTTTGCAAGGACACCTCAATTGATCACCGCCCAGCTGTATAAATCTCCTGGCTAACAACAAACTCTATAAACTCACCCACTCCAACTCTATACTCTTCCCTAAGACGTTTATTCCGATCCAACCTACGATACATCCATTTCCGATTCTACGGAATATCCATTGCTGACAATTAAATAGCCTGACCAATCCTACAATAACACTTATATATTACGGTGCATTCCAATAACTCCATCAATCTCGTTCTTATGACAAGGTATGAACCTATCCCATTCGAGAAGAAACCTTTGCCACACTCGGCTACTAATAGTTATTCTCATATTCAAATACCTTATACTTGACAAAATTTTAGCAGCATTTCCCATCGGTCTCCAAGTTACACAACTCGAGCACGGTGAGAATCATCGCGATCAAGTATGCACCAGGAGAACAAAAGGAAATGCATCAGACCGAGATTTCAACAAGTATATAAGGCATTTGAACATTGAAATGACTATTGTACGAGTGTGAAAAAGGTTTTTTCCCAAACTGTCCCACTTGGACAATTCAAGATTCAATACAATGAGCATGCATACCTTGATAAGTTATGCATGCTCATTAATATTGAATCTCAAATAGGAAACTAAGGCTTCTGTAAATTAATTATTAACTCTAACAGAAAATAAAACCATTAACCTATAAATATTGCAACATTGTTGAGCTTATATAAATTGCAGCGTAAATCAATACAAACTTAGATTAAATATTGTAGCAAACATCCTATTGAGATCCGCTCTCCACTAACAAGTAGCAGTTAATTGTCAAACACATGCATAATTTCTAAATTATCAAAGACACAACCAGCATCCCGCCTTTCGGACAGGATCACATCCTATTGAGCTCCGCTCTCCACTAACAAACAACACATATTGACAAACACATGCATAAACATTAAATTATCAAAGATACAATCGACAAGATCACATCCTATGGAGCTCGACTCTCCACTACCAAACAACACGATAATTCACATAATACATTACACCGAGTGTTCGGAGAACTTACCCGAGAGAGAAAACACAACCGAGCAAGGATAAGGGGAGGAGCCAAGCCAACAGAGAGTAGAAGAATATGACAACAAAGACCTATCGTGCATAAATGAAATTAGTCATTTCAAATCAAATCACTATTCTATATATACGTGAATCCAAGACAACTATTTATAAGACTAGAAACACATAAATTAATATAAAATAGAATCAACAGTATACGGTTACAAATTTAGAACAACTTGCAACTTCTCTTCTTCCTTATACTCTCCTCCCCATCTCCTTTATTTCAGAAGAAGAGGAAACAAAGGGAGAAAAGTACTAAGGAACCTTTTCTCTCCCAAAACCTAACTCTTGGAAGATGAGGTAGGGGTTTAAATCTTAAATTACAAATTCCATTTGTTTGTGGTTTGTCATATTTGCATGTCTGAGAACTCAAAACAAAATTCAAAACACAAAATTTAAGCTTTAATCAGTGACAAAAACGTAACTATAATAAACTAAACTAAAAAAAAAGAATGTTTCAAATGCTTTTTGGACGGGCAAAGCAAGTGTCACGATTCATGAAATCATCCAGACCTGGACTCTACTCTGGTGTTTATACAAACACATAAAACTCACCCAGGATAATTGTTCTCTCTCACTTTTAACTCTCAAACTCACACAACACTTATAAAGGAAGAGAAGAAAATTTATGTTCTTATATTCTTGATTCATTCCATCATCAAATTGCCAACATACAACCATGACCTTTTATAGGCAACACTTCATAATAAACTATTAAAATATAAACAAACTTAATTGATAAGAAAGGCTTAGGCGGTGGCACACAAAATATGACTATTCTACATGAATCATGATAACGATGCAAGTAGATAATGAGCTGTAAAAAGTTCCTTGTTTACTATGCATTGCGGCAGGTCGACTTCAATTTGGACTAATATGACTTGTGTTAATTGTTGGTGATTAAAAAAAGGCTTGATTTAATTATCAAACACTCGCCATGAAAAAGATGAAAAAAAAAGGTCTCAGATGCAAACACAAGGTTTATCAAAGAAGAGAAGAGGAACTCTTTGAGCAGTAAGTCTCTTCAATGTGCAGCTAAGAGTGAAATTATATTATTAACAAAAACAAACTGTAGATGCCAATCACTCATAGTTTATCAAACATCAAATTTCGGGGGGGGGGGGGGTTAACATAAATTCATTAAGCATAATACATCGAGTGTTCAAATAGATTATCGGAAATGCAGACAAATATTTATAATTACCAAGGAGAGACTCCAAAAGAGTGACAACAATTTCCACTTTATGTTGATACTACAAGCCAAATTTAGAGTACTCCCTCCTTTGAATATAATGACACCACCAACAGCAACACAAAAAAAAAGGAAAATTTCAAAGTTCCTTCCTCTCTTGCTTCTGAAATTCAGAGAGAAAAAGATGAACCCTCAGAAAATTTTTGGACCCTCTTAGACATACCACCAGACCAGAATTTTTGGACACACTCACAAAGCAACCAAAACAGTAATCATCATTGTTGCAAAAAGAATTTCAGAGACTGTGAAATAACAATAAAACAGAGAATGAAGGGTGCAGGGGGATACATAGAAGGAAGGAGGGGATACCTTTGCAGTGGTCCTTGCGGTTGTCCCTGTGGTGACCGGAGCTCTACGGTGGTGGCACTGTTTCTGCGGAGGGAAAGACCAAAGATGAGAGGGAGGAAAAGGAAGAGAAGAAAGGAAGAGATGAGAGGTAAGAAGACTTACGTACTGTGATACGGTGGTGGCTGTACTGGTACAGTGGTGGCCATAGGGATGCGGTTGTGGAGACGGATAGGTTAGACGACGGAATGGCGCGGTGGTGGAGGTAGGGAGCAGAGCTGAGAGAGGAAAAATGAAGAAGTGAGGAAGGAAATGGGAGATTTCGTGATTAAGGGATTTTAGTTTTAGCGACCGAACTAATTCGGTCGCTAATATGGTTAGTTTGGAATTTGAATTTATAATATTAGCGACCAATTTAAATTTCGGTCGCTAACACGCGCTATTTTATATTTTTACGCGCCGTTTAGCGACCGAATTAATATTGGTCGCAAATATTAATAAAGTTTGAAATATGAATTCATAAATTTAGCGACGGATTTTAAAATCGGTCGCTAATATAAATAAAGTTTGACCGTTGCATTTAAATCGGCCGCTATTTCGGTCGCTAAAAATTCATAAATTTCAGACTTTTACTTTCCTTTATTTAGCGACCGACATAGCGACCGATATCTCTGCTACGCTCTATTTCGGTCGCTATTTCGGTCGCAGAATCAACTCGAACCAGTGTTTCATGTAGATCCTACAATCGGCCGTTATTTCGGTCGCAAAAAGCAACCAAAAAATTCGGTCACTATTTTCGGTCGCTAAATGACCTTTTTTTTTTAGTGATATAACATGGCCACTTTGGTTGTCGTTCTATATTTGAGTATCGGCTGTATTCATTTTAGCTTTTTGTTTGTTTATCTCAATGAGGTGTTCATTGCCTCCGTTTGCTAGGTGGATGATGTGGATCTCATTCATATAAGTATTTTCTTTCTCCTTCGGAGATAAGTATTGAGTTACAAAACTAGCTAATATGATGCATTAGGACCCTTGCCATTATTTTGACTAATTTATTTTGAGACATTACTCCCTCTCAAAGATTAGGTGTTGTTTTGGACTTTAATATTAGTAACGTATGTTTGGATTTATTCTACAAATTATACAATCTAAATATCAGGTTCAAATTTAATATGATCTCTCAGTTCTCTTTACATATTTTCTTATAGGAGAATTTTAATTTGAAATGCTGGAGTTTTAGGGATAACAAAGAGGCTATGGAGCCTGAGGCAAGTCCAAAAAGGGATCAGAGAAGGATGTTTATGAATTCTTCTCAAAAACTTGCAAGGTTAGTTGATTTTAACTGTTACATATAATTTGGTGCAATATTTTATGTTGATATCCAACTGTTGCACTATTTTACAAGTGGAAGTTGACTTCTATTACAATTGTAATTGCATAATCTGTGATTAATAGTGATAACAATCAGTATCCTCTGCTGCCTTCGGTTTCGAGTAGTGTAGTAACTTTATTGTGCCTGGCATTCTACATATTTGCATTGAGTGAATAAGAGCTTAAATAAATACATGATAATTTTTGAACCCATGGATGTTGGTGTTTGCACCCTTAGATGGACTTCATTGGTTTTTTTCTTCATGATTCACTATATCAAAATTGCCTTTTAATGGTAATTATTTATGTGAGAAAGTGAGTATAATTGAAAGCTATTTAGCTGAATTATGTGTTCAAGTTTGCAGGACGCTGCCACTTTCTATATGGAAGAAAGGGTTCTAAACTTCATGAATCAAGATTTTATCCAAAATGACAAAGATGCTCAGAGAGTGGTAAAAGAAATTTCTAATCAATTATAGCTTTGCTCTTTTTCAATGATTTTTCATTGTTCTGAAGTATGTACTCTTTTTGCTTTCCAATTTCCATATTACAAAGTCTGGAACCACTTTAATTTTTGAATTAGTCACCCTCTATAGATGAAAGACAGTTGAAGATGATATCCATGCTTAAATCTCAATGCATGAAATTTATAAATGCCTTATTTTCTCATGATATTTCCAGGCAAGACTGAATTTACTTCTCACGAGGATGCCCATGTTGTTGGTGACTGTGTTAAGATATTTATATTAGTTTTGATGATATTTGATTAATGGATATGAATATATGAAAAAAAAATAAAAACAGAGCACCTCTCTGTTCCTCTCTGCCCTGCCACCCCAAATTTCCTTATTTCCAAAGGTGCCCACTTCCAAGTTTGCTTCCTTTTCTGCACTCTCTGATTCCTTTTTGCTCCCCAAGTTTGCTTCCAAGTTTTCTTCAAGTCGGTTCCTAAAACCTAGTTTTGAACATGGTTTTTGCAAGCTGAGTGCAAAGTTTGAAGAATGTTTTGAAGAAAAAACTATAAAACAGTGAATTTGAAAAGCAAAGGAGAGTTACCTCTAAGAAGCGTTATGTCACATAAATGGGTGATTTTGTTATGTATTGGAAGCTTTTGTGTTGGGATGCTCTTCACCAACAGGTAGTGTTATGCTATGTCATGTCCTTTTCCATGTTGTTTTCCATTTTTTTGGTTGAAAATTGCTTCAGGGCCTTCTAAATTTTGTTGAAGCCTGTTTCTGAAAACAAGCTCAAGCTGAGTTTTCCATGGTTTTCAAGTCTTCTGAGGTCTTTTCATATTATAGCTCATGTTTATCTTCATAAAACAAATGTTTAAAAAATACAATTAGGCATTGGTTTTCAAATGCTTAATTCATTGAATTCTGAGTATTTCTGAATTTTGATGACTTTGATTTTGTGATTTCCAATTTATATGAATTCAGTTCTTTATATATAATTTAATACTTGACATGCCTAGAAACTCTAGGAAAGGTGAGTAGGTGACAGTATCTATGCTACAACTCACTCAACTATGGAAAGCTGGAAAAATGTTGGTACCAATTTTGTGTAAATTAAATTTTAAGTTTACCAGTATATTTTCCCCTGTTAATTTTAAGTTTACCAGTAGGTGACATTCTATCTTTTTTTTTATTTCCATGTTCTCATTTTTTATTTTCAGGGAAATGCTGATAGGGAAACTTTGGGAGCCATCTTGTTTTTGGCTATTATCTTGGAATCAAACAGCGGCTAATCCAAAATGACATACACTGTCATACCATCATTCTTCCTTGTACTCAAATACCTTGGTGAATTTCAACTAGATTTAATTTCCTCCTTCAATTTTTATTTTCACTTCTCTCAGAAAATGTAAGTGTGCTTGTAGCTGCCACTTAAGAAGTGAAGCTTATGCTAGGGTACAAATGTATGATGGTATTTGTTTGATAAGTGATATAGTTGTATGTATTGGACTTATTTCTTCATAATGAATTATATTTAAATCCATGTAACTCAATTTCATATTTAGCTTAGTATCTCATGTGCTTCTTTCACTTCTACTATTTTATAGATACGGGGACCTTCCCACTATTTTTCACATCGAATGTCAGATTGTACATGGGTCCCCAAAACAGTTGCTAAATTGGTCCCTGAAACAGGTGTTTGACCAATTTAGCGACTGAATTTTTTTTTTAATTTTGATGAGTTAGCTAGAAAATAACTACGAAATCACTACGGAATTTTAGCTGTAGATTGGCTACAAAATCGCTACGTCACTGTCGTATCCATTTAGCTAGGAAAAAAATTCATAACAGCATATTACTAGGAATTAACTACCAAATAGCTAAGACTTTTTTAAGACTAGCTATGAATTAGCTAGGAAAAGTTTCCTATCTAATTTACCACTCAATTTATGCTACCACCTATTTTGTAGCTTTTTTGTAGTTAATCTGAAGCTAAATTTGTTAGCTAGAAATTAGCTACGAATCAGCTATAAAGTTCTTCGTAGCTAATCGCAGAATTTCTTGTAATGTTGAAAGCTTAAATTTTCAAAATAAAAAATGAAAACTTTAGGTTCTTTTTTTGTTTTAAAAATCTGAACATAATGGATAAATTTAGGAGGTGCATGATCCCTCTTGTTTTCATATGGCAAACTAGAAAGTAATAAGTAATATTTTGATCAAAAAAAGAAAGTAATAACATCGATAATACGCTGATGTAGCCAAAAAAAAAAAAAACAGTTGAGAATGGCTAATGTGGCAATTCAAGAGACTTTTTGTAGTATACGAGACAACAATTTAGGCTTTATATATTGTAGATAGAAATATGTTGCAATATGGTACAGAATGCTTGGCCCAATTACACTTGTACATGTTGCAATATGTTGCAATAGTGTTCTCTCTTCCTTATTCTTGCTTAATCTTTCTTTTAGCTACTTTTAGCTTTCCTGATTTTGTGTTATTTCAGTGAGAAATGCTAGCAACACACTCTCTAACACATACCTTTCATCACATTCCTTCCTATTAGTTGGAATTCACGTGGATCCACCAAAATTCAAGTGGGACCCACATGAATTTTAATTAATGGGAGTAGTGTTGGAAAGTGTGTGTTAAAATGTATTTTGCTAGCAGTCCAGTATAGCTACTGCATTATTCTGTTTTCTGGTTTCATAGGTGTTAGCCAAATTGTACATTTGGTACAATATATGTGGTACTTGGTACCAAGTGTACCAGACGCAATACATTATTCTGTTTTCTGGTTTTATAGGTGTTAGCCCATATTGTACCAAGTTTCATTAGCCAAAATTTTGTACATTATTAGCCAAGTTATCGATTAGCAAATTATTCATCTACTGCATGTGTATTAATTAACCAAATTCAATGTACCATTAATCACAATTTTGAAATGTGTCAAATATTAAAATGTTCAAATAACATTATTGTTAAGCCTTACCTTATCACTGTGATCAATCTAAATGGGACCTCATGTGAAATTGAATTTGCAGAGTAAACACGTTTATCTGAATCCTTATATCATCGGTGTCAAAGTCTGGGGATGGGAAGAGAAATCGCAGAGGTAAGAGACGTACAAAATTTATGGTAAATTAAAAAGAGCCTAATAATAATGGGAGGATACTGATGCAAGGGAATGAACACTACAAGGAGTCAATTGAAGTAGGCGTGCTCACATTCTTGCCCAGAATTACTAGCATTTTAATTTGGAGAAGAAGAGCTCATGTCCAATTTTACTACCATGATGGAGGTTGTTTGTGCCATATCAGGTGCTAAGTTGGATCTTCAACTGCCACGCACTTTCAATTTAAAGATGTTACTAATGGATTTGACCAAAAGGGTAACTTTGATAAATTCATGAAATTTAGAAGACTGATACGCAACTTTTTAAAATACCATTTAGCCTAATTTTTTCTGTTATCCCATTGTTCAGGTAGATTTTGCTTCTTCATTTAATGAATACTTCACAAAGAAAATGATTTTGGCTCCTTTTTTGGCTTTGTGATCACGGTTTATGCATATATTAAAGGAATGATTGTTGATTATTTATTGATTCGTGAATTGTTTTAGACCTGTAGCCTGAAGCAGGAGTAGATGACCATTTAATTAGATAGTTTTTGTTTTTTGCGGTAACTTTCTTTCTCTGAAATCTTACCCCATTGGCATAAAATTTGGATCCTCTCCGGTCATACCTTCTCCATCTTCTCTCAAGCCAGATCAAGTGGTTGTTATTTGCCGGAGAGAGCTGCATCACCATTAGATTCATAGGAAAAAACAGACCCACCAACCGCTGATTTTTGGAGCACCTTTGGTTATGGAGAAACACTTGATTTTTGGAGAAATAAATGTATTTCTTTTGGTGATGAAGATGGACCTTGACTTTTGGGTTCCATATACTTGAGCAGTATTCTAACACTTATAATTAGTCGTCCACTATAAAGTCTCCATAGAAAAGGAAGTGGAAGACATCTTCCATCAACTTTGTACAACATTGACCAGCACTCCAGGAGACTGAATTTGATTCTTCTGAGTAGTGATCGATTTGAGACTTGAGAGTTTTGGTCCAAATCCAATAACCACTTATCTCCTGGTGATATATATTTTTTAAAAAATTAACATTAAAGATAAAAAAAATTAATGTTGGCAGTATAATGACCCTTCAACTGAGTTTTCCGAATGACAGTATCTTTTACATTCTCAATAATCCTTATATAGATAGAGGTGCTGTAAATAGCTTCCTTAAATGTGTAGGGAGTGTTGTTACTAAGGCAATCCAGGTTCCACCCTCCATTATTGATCACGATTTGTACATCCATTAACCATGTTGTGTCACAGATGTCTGGATGTACAAATATTATTTTTGTTTCTGAATAGAGTTCCAACTGTGGGATCCTTGGCTCATCTGTCCCTTACAACTTTATATATCAATTCTATAACAAATCCCTGAAACTTGCAAGTAGTATGTTGGAATCGCTGTGACGACAGACTTGGCAAGGGTGAGTTTTTGTGCCGAAGGATGCAATCCAGTTATCTTTTTCCTTATCTTGTGAAGATGAGGGTTGAGGGGACTCTTGAGTTGGTTGAAACTCTACCCCTCATAACTTAAATACTAATAAGTTACTTCAATATATAAGTATAACTTTATACTAATTCACAAAACTTCACTCATTTGAAAGAAAGCACTAATCAATCTTTACTACCATTTTGGTTCATTGGTACTACTAATCTCACTATTGTTTTGCTGCATGCTATGAAGACTCAGTCTATTAGCTTCTCAGTATTAATCTTTTCCTTTATCCCATTGCTCTGGTGATTTTGGTTCTTCAATTATAATTATAAATTATAAATACTTCACAAAGAAAATGAGTTTGGCTCTCTTTTTTCCCTGCAGTGACAATGATCAGCAGTTTATGGATAAATTGAAAGAATGATTGTGTTGAATATTTATCGATTAATCAATTGTTTTAGACCTCCAGGTTCTTGAAGCAGGAGTAGATGAACATTTAATTAGGTAGTTTTTTTATTATTTGCTTTAACTTTCTTTCTCTGAAATATTATCCTCATTGGCAAGGTTTTAAATTGTTGTAGCAGCTGCGGTTGAGTTGCGTTTATCGCAATTGCAGATAATTGTGAAAAAATGCAGTCGATGCGGCTACATTTGTGGTCGTGATACGGTTGCGGTCACTATCAAAACCACAAAATTGCTGCCTCAATTACGGTTGCTGACATCATTTTAAAACCTTGCTCATAAGCTTATTCTATAGTCACCTTTGGTGATGGAGAAATGCTTGATTTTTTGGGGAAATAAAAGCATTTCTCTTGGCGATGAACCTTGACTTTTGGCACCTACTGCTACTTGGGTTTGATATACTTTTTCCACACTTTAATTAGAACATCCTCAAATTTGTTCTGTCCACCAGTACTCATTTTAAAAGAATGATGCTGTTGAGATGAATGCATCGAACACCAAAGGAGACAATTTTCAGCAGTATATATAATTCTAATGGGGTGGAGATGTCCTTTATTCCGCTCATCCCCACAAAGTAAATGCAGTGGTGGAAAGGAAAACTTAAAATATATTGATATTAATGAATGTAAGATGTTTAAATTAACAAAAATAAGTTTTTTTTTTTATAAAAAAGAATGATGTAAGTTGTAACACCCTTCTCGGGCGCTATATCGTAAGTGATATTTTAAGGCCGAAAAGTAGGTTAATTAAAATTGGTTATAAAAGAATGAGGTAATTTTTTTCTTTTTCGCAAGTCATAAACATAACTACCTTGATTTAGATGAACGGATAATAAAATATTCCATTATTATAATTAGGGTCATAAGTTCGTAAATAATTTACATGATACCCAACCTAACTCATAAATAGAAATTATTGAAATATACTATTCAAGTATAAAAATATGGAGACGCAGCTCCTAAAATATAAGATACTTGGAGTCGCAGCTCCATTAACGATAACACTAACTCCCGGACCCCCCCAAGCTGGCCAAACTAAAATATAAAAGACAATCTTCTCTCGTACATCGTGAGAAAGACAAACCCAACTGACGAGGTCTATTGGAAACTCTATTTGAGTTTACTATCGGCGTCGTCGCAAAAGACGTTACTAGAGTCACTGCAAAAGTAACTCTTGAACTAAGCCCTTTCCTCTTCCAAGAGGAAAAACATGATCTACAAACTATCGATAATCTGGAAGACATCCACTATAAACTCCAACATATCGTCCGCATGCTCGAACCTCAATCTCTACGATGCGTCAGCCAAGGGACATCTTGACGTCTCAATCTTCTTAAAAGAATTAGAAGGCACATAGCCGACGGACATAGGCAATATAAAAATAAGGAGGTGATATTTCCATTTATCTTACACATAAGGCAGACATGCAGTGATACGACTCACATACATATGACAACATACATATCACAGTGTAACCAGATGATTAGCAATAAACCCACACATACCCAAAGGTAAACAATATCTACACACAACAAGCTTCTCAAAACACATCAGACACTGTCAATTCATTGAGACTCGAGAATAGAGATAACTGATTGAAACTGCATAGTCCCATTCCTACACAACCTCAATGAAGATCTGATCCTAACTCCGGAGCTCATTCTGAGGGAGTCGTTAGAGCTCGATGTTTCACAACTACCAACATAGGCATCTTGTACGAATCAATAGTAACAGCCACATGTGGAATTAGAACTGATTGTGAAACACTCTCGATAACCTGGTACGGCTAGCATCAAGTAGTAGATGTCCGTGTATTGCATGAAACACCGCGACCAGAAGAATCACCAACTGGACATTTGTGGCCTTCCTTCCCTAACCATCACCAAGACCATTGAAGATCGTCACTAGCACGTCCAAATGCGCACAGAACATGTCAGGTCGCTTCCTAGGCACAAAGGCCTTAGTTACAATTTCATTTGGATTAAGCCGATAACGGCAAGTGCGTTCGTATTTATCAACCGGATAAATTTCAGGGTTCCTTTGACGGAATCAATACCCATTCTAGAGGCAAGATAGTACCAACCCGTGAATCCTTGAACAAGATTTAGGATCCCTCATTGGTCTATCCATGTTTCAACGATTTAGTATAGTATGAAGGTTGGTCGTTCGCACCAACTCATTATACCTCTTTAAGTCCATTCCCGAACGGAATTACTTGTCGAGAAAGTAACCTTAAAATACTCTTTGTCATTAAGTATTATGGATGTATGGATATGGAATTATCCATACTTTATGACAAATGGTCTTGCTTCACCATAAGTTCATATTTTCACTAAGTCGTTTATGACTTAGGTTTTGCATTTTACTATAAATACTCGTCCTTACGGACTAAAATTCTTTTGTCTTAAAACCAAAACCTTTGGTTAAAAACCAAAACCTTTTGAAATCAAATTCCATCAAAATACATAAGTACCAAATTCCTCAAAACCTTTTCTCGAAAATCTTAAGAACGCTTAATAACTGCTTCGCCGCTTTTTACTGAATTTAGGCTTAAAAGTCATACTTTTGAAAATATGGTTCTTCACCTCAAATATATAACTTTCCTAAGTTATAATACTCATTTTAGGATTTTGAAACACTGATTTTACCTCTTTCTCACCAATTATACAAAATTCCTAAAAACTTGGCCGAACGTCGTTAATTTTGTAAATCGCGTAAGTCCCTTTTCAATGATTTTTAACTTTAATGGTCCAAGACTAATTTTGAAGTTTTAGAACACTTAGATAGGTATGAAAAACAGTTTCTAACTGTCCAGTTACATAATTTTTTGAAAATTACATTTTAGTCTCTAAACTTTCATTATTTGCAAAAAGATCCTTATGTACTTAAAACCTTATAACTTTTTGTTTATAACTTCAAATCATACCAAACCAACTTCTATAGAAATAATTTTCCAGCTTCATAAACTTTCCAGAAATTACATTTCTGCCCCACGTTTTACAATATTTGCAACAAGGTCCTTGTTTACTAACAAGCTTATATCTTTTTATGTGCTAATCCAATTAACATCAAACCAATTCCTATGATCTTATATCATTAAGGACTATCATCACAATACTTAAAAATATAATTTTCAGAACAGTCCCTGAAATTTTCAGAATTTACACATTAGTCCTTATTTCTTTTAAAACCCATAACTTTCAATATAACTAACCAATTCAATTCAAACCAATTTTGGATCATTTAAAATAGGATAAGGTAATCCTTAAAAATAGAAAAGGCAGTGTATACTGCCCCAAAAACAGTTTTTCAAACTTAGTGACTTTTCTTTATTTTGTTATTCTTTAAAAACTCGAAATACTTATAAGATTCCATGATTTTAATCCTTAAGATTCTCATATCATTTTCTTTTTCATCATGGCCGAAACCATGTCCAACACAAATGAAGATTTTATCTTCATCAATCAATCTCAAAATATCATACATATTCATGTATACACACTAAATCATGGCATGATTATTTAGCATATTCCACATATTATCTTTCAATGAACAAGTAAGCATATGCATACAACCAATTTTCTTTTAACCATCATGTATCAAATAAGCATATCATCCATAAATTTTCATCACACAACATACACCACATAATTATTGCACCAAGTCCTCTTAGAGGCTCACAAACACACAAAGACATAACCCTAACTTTTAGGGTTTAAAGACAACACAAAAACAATATAAATCACATACATATCTACATTAAGGTAGGATAGTGGTAATCTCTCCCATACCTCTTGTAGATCACTCAAAATCAAGCAAAGGTCGATTGTTCTCCTAAGAATGGCCACGGTTTTGCTTCCAAAAACCTAGAGATCAACACACAAAATTCAAAAGGATTTTACAACTAAGCTTAGACATAACCAAAGATAGGAATCAAGGCTTAGATCACTTATCTTAAGCCAAAAGGATGATGATCAAGAGATTGATGTTCTTGACCAAGAAATACCCATTATTGTATAAGGCTCAAAAAGGATTTTTGGATGAGATAACTAAGGCTTAGAATGATGAGAGGATCATCGATCTATGGTTGATTCACGAAACAAACTCTTGGATGATGGAGAAGTGATGTTGCCCGAATTTGTGTATTAAGAACAAGGAATAGATTTTGCTTCAAAATAGAAATTTGTGTGAGATGGATTAGGTTTAGAATGAGAAGAGAACTAAGGATCTCATATTGATTTATCAAGCAAATGTTTGGATCAAGTGGAAATGATGATGGCCGACACTTGAACATAGAATGGAAAGAAGAACACTTTGTGTCATGAACTTGAATGATAACTTAAGAGTGAAATGAATTGAAAGGAAATGAAATAAAATCAAGATGAAGATGGATAGATTAGGGCTGGACGAAATTAAGAAGGAGAGGAAGGAAGAACTTTGTGTTAGGAAGATGAAAAACAAGGAAGAACTTTGGTAATCTTGAACTTAGAAGCTTAAATGAAATGAAGTTGTGTGGAGGTGTGAGGAGGCCGTGTGGTTGTCCAAATGAGAAAGATAAATTGGTTTGTTATTCTTAAATGAACCATAGTAGAAAATGGCTAAGCTTAGGTTAAGTTAGTATGGAAAATATCTAGATATTTGTAACTTTGTCATCATCAAAATTGAATGGACAAGGATGAAGGAGAGAAATATGTGGTGGAGGGTGAAAGGAGTGGTGTGGCTGAATTTGGACCACAAATGAGGAAGGAAAAATCAAATTGAATTTGTCTTGTAAACCATGGTTGAACTTAACTAAGGATAGGTTAAGTTAAGGAATAATATATTATAACTTAGGTATTTTTAATGAATCATCATGATAAGGTGAAGTAAAATGGATGGATGACCAATAGTGAAGGTGATTGGTCGAATTTATATATGATAGAAGGATAAAATTATGAAAACACTTGTTGGACATCAAAGGAATTCATTAAAAGATCAAAGGGTATTTTGTGTAGAAAATGTGAAGAAATGAAAATAAAATGAAAGAAGTGAGTTTTGGTGGCTGCCATGTGGTTAACCAAGCAAGGAGAAGATATTTTGTGGTTTATCATGGTTGGCTAACCTCGGTTGAAGTTAACTAAGCATCGGTTAGGTTAAGGTCCAAAATATCTAGATATTTTGATTCTAGCATTTATGGGCATTGATGAGGGAGGTGAGTTACTACCATGACTCACCATGGTGACTCATCCTCTATGAGTCATCATCGATGACTCGCCGTTCTGCCTCCCGGTGTATCTCTGTGCATTCGTGTTCGGTTTCGTTGTTTACCCGATTCGGATTTTTGAGAGGAAGATGATGAAATGAAATCAAAATGAAATGAATTTGGTTTAGTGGAGGGGCTGCACAAAATTATAAAGGAATTTGGGGTCCAAAAATATCTTGGGGACACATTGGGAATTAATTAGGAACTTAAGGGTATTATGGACTTTTCCACATATAGATATTTTGTAAAATATCTAAAGTCGTGATGAAAAGTGGGGAGTCACTAGATGACTCACTAGGGAGAATTGTCCATGTTGAATCATCACTCCTATCCTCTGGCACACCTCTGTAGATCCGTTTCCAGCTCCGTCGATTTACTCGAATAGGATTTTCGATCGTTTTTCCCTAAAATTTCACCCGATAAAATAAAATATTTTATTTTTGAGTAGAAATTCTTGAAATATACAATGTCCCCAACAAGTGGCAACATTTTGAAATTTTTCGTTTTCGGGCTAGGGTTTTCTGCCGATACAAAATTATACTGTCAGTAAAAACACAGACCGGTTTTCGTCTGAGTTTTAAACCCAAAATTTAACCGTAACTTCCTTCGATATAGAAGATATCAAATATGATTTTGTTTTCCTCAAAATCATTTTCTAGATCCCTGATAATAATATAAAATATAATTACCGGCTAGGACGCGAGAAAATGGGGTGTTACATAAGTCGTTAAGTTAATTCAACACAAAAAGAAATAAGAGTGATATTTAAACATAATGGAAGCTGGCTGAGTTGTCCACTATGAAGTCTACATGAAAAATGAAGTGGAAAACATCTTACATCAACTTTGTACACCATTGACTAGCACTCAGCGGAGAGAATTTTGGTCCAAATCCAATCGCCACTCACCTCCTGGTTTTATAAATCCCATTTGAGATCACAAATTTAGCAATTCAAGAATTTTATCAACCTTCTTTTCTATTTCTACAACCAGGTTACGTGTATTTTGGTCTATATGCCTTGTCTAGTTTCTTCTTTTTTACTTCAAACAAAACTGCCTATGCCTCAGGAAACAAGGCTGATTATTCTGCATTGCTCAAGTTCAAAGAATCAATATCCAGTGACCTTTTTGGAGTATTGACCTCATGGAATAGTTCTAGTCACTTTTGCAACTGGCATGGACTCACATGCGATCATTGACATCAAAGAGTTAGAGTTAAACTTAACAGGATGCCTCCTACATGGGTTCCTATCACCTCACGTTGGGAACCTTTCCTTTTTGAGAATCCTCGACCTCGAGGAAAATAGCTTCCATGGCAATGTCCCACAAGAATTAGGCCTTTTATTTCGACTGCAGTTTATCTATTTCACAAACAATTCTTTAGGAGGCGAATTTCCAATCAGTTTGACAAATTGCTCTAAACTGAGGGAATTGTATTTATATGGGAATCAATTTAGTGGCCAAATCCCGATGGAGATTGATTCCCTTGTGAAGCTTGAACGGTTGAGTGTTAGAAAAAACAATCTAACTGGTCAAATACCAGCTTCCACAGGGAATCTTTCTTCCCTCACTTTTCTTTCTGTGCCTTTTAATCATTTGGAGGGAAACATACCAGAAGAAATAGGCCTTTTGAAAAACTTGACATGGTTGTCAATGGGAGCAAACAAAATGTCTGGTACGCTTCCCTTTTCACTTTACAATCTCTCATCTCTCACTGACTTCACTACCGCACTCAATCGATTTAATGGTTCTCTTCCATCCAACATGTTCTCAAACCTCCCCAATCTTAGACATTTTTTCTTTGCTGGGAATCAATTCTCAGGTCCAATCCCAATATCCATCACTAATGCATCTTGGATTCAAAGGTTAGATATTAGTTCTTACAATTTTGTTGGACAAATTCCAAGCCTAGGAACTCTACAAGATCTTTCTATGTTGGTTGGAGGAGAAAATAATCTTGGTAGCAATTCATCCAGTGACTGGGAGTTTATGAAGTCTTTGATAAATTGTAGTATGTTGAACATATTTGATATAAGCTCCAATAACTTTGGAGGTCCTTTACCTAAATTCATAGGTAATTTAGCTATATCTTGGTGGTAATCAGATAGATGGAAATATTCCTATGGAGTTAGGTGTGACACCCTTCTACCCCGCATGATAAAGGACATAAAATCCAAAAGTCAATTAAACAGACATGCATAACCTGAATAAGAATTCAGTGAGTTGTCCATGGGTAGAAAAGTCCCACATGAACCAAGTTTCAAAATCGCAGAAATAAATAAGTTAAAGCAAATAAACATAATAAGACCCAACCCCGATGTCACATACAGAGCTGGTATAATCCTTCCGTATAACGGAAATACATCTAAACCAAGAGAATTAAAACATAAAAGCAGGCCCTAACTATGAGTGGCGGCTCCTCAGAGTCACTCCTCTCCGGGCTGCCCGTCATCCTCTGCAAATGCCGTTCAGGCCAAACACAAGCAACAAACGAAGGGGAGTAAGTTCATGTATACATAATCAGCATAGAGGTAGGAAGTAAAGTAAATCATACAAGCATGGCATCAACATAGGCATATAGTTTTTAGCATGTATCAACGTACATCAACAACAACATCATCGAATATGCTATGCAATGCAAGGCACCAACTACTCTGCTACTCCAACTATACATGTGGATCCAACTAACTCAAGATGAACGACTTCGGAGTTACATATCCGTATTGGCCAATAAACACCAACACCAGCAGTCCACCTAACCTCGGGTAGACCCTATGGATAGCCAACGCACCAAACCATGGATGCCTCATCACGGGGGGCCGCGGTTACCAAACCTTGGGTAACCTACCATGGATGGCCGGATCGCCTTACTCTAGGATGATCTCCCCTATGTCGAACATCTCCCAACAACATCTCCAATGAAATGCATGTCAAACAGCAATCAACGGCAAACGCCACCACCTCCGCTTGCACCAACAAGTACTCGAGACTTAACAATAATGTTGCTTGGGTCAATAAGCACCCAAGACTTAACCATCAACAGTCATAACAACAACAGCGTTATCCAACACATTATTATGTCAACATATTCATATTAACAACAACAGCAACAGCATAATCACAAACCAAACATTATGAACATAAGCATGAATAATCAAATATCCAACAACGAACACTAACATGTTATAATCAACAATCACAACCTCATACGTATTAAAATCATTTAGTAACACATAAATACGGGGTTATGGGGACCCTTTTTACTTTACTCTAACTCCAAGCCTATGTAAACACTACCCTTCTCCCCATACCTGGATTGAAGTTCGCGTTTAAGAAGAAATAAGATCCACTAGGGTCCCTGAGCTTCAATATTCACCTACGAAACACATTGTGAAAGGCACATTGTAAAGAACTTAAGATCGGCAGCAATTACCACAAAATCCGCCACTGTGTTTGCCTTATATCTCACAAACCAGACATTATTTTACCAATTTGAACGGTAAGAATAAAGATATACCTTTAATTTATCTTATGCAAAAGTTTCAGCTATATCCAACGGTTACTGAGCACAGGATGATCCTCTCCAGTTGACTGGTCTGGAGCTACCCGAGTTGAACTCAAATCAAACTTATAAGATGAATAACTCTCACTATATGGATTAAACAGAAATTTTCACCGTTGGATATGAATTAATATAAGCCTAGGAACTCTATATGAATTTGGAACAAGATCTAACGGTATATGTAGAAGTAGTGAAGGATTTACCGAAACTGTTCCTCCAAGTTTCAAGTTGTCGGCAATGGTTGTTTTGGTCTATAGGTTAAGCTTTCTTCTCCCCTCTTTAAGCATCAATAACCATACTTTATATAAGCTTAGAAACTCTATAAATATGCCCAAAATTCGTGCTCCTTGGTGTCCTAATTAATATTCCATGGTTGGTGAATGTTCTTGTTTTTGTCTCCCACCAAACTTTGATTATTGGTTTTTCTTTCATGATGGGCTCCACTAATCCATAAATCACTCCATGCTTTGCTCCACTATGAGTGGTTTTGAGGTTTTATCTGATTGTGGGATGGTTTGTGGGGTTGGTGAGTCAAAAAGAATGAAACCAAAAAGCATTGCACTAATTATCTTACCTAATCTTGCACTAATTATGCCATATGATTCCTTCACTTTTCACCTAACCCATAAATGATATTTCTGACCAATATTTCGAAATAAATTCAATCCTAACAGATATATCTTCAAATAAGCTTTCCAAGTAGTGCTCATATACTTAATTTGGGTTTGAAATGGGTGAGATAGGCCCAAATTAGTGGAGGTATGCCCAAAATCGGCACAAGCTGGCCTGCTCCACAATTGATTATTTTCGACAACCTAAACTTCCGAATTTGATTTATATCTCTTCATCAAAGTTGTAGAAAATTCTCTTATCTTTCCAATTCCACAAATATCACCTATATCGGACATCTAGAACTCAAAATATGTCCAAAACGGTGAAACATGTTACTAGGACTCTAAAAGGTTTTAGTCTTTCTAAGGCTAAACTTTCCAAAAATGAACTTAGATGCCAAGAACAATCTAAAAACCATATTCAAACATATATGTCATATATATATATATATATATATTAAGGTTATTTATGAAAGAAAATGGGGTGTTACAATTCCACCTCCCTTAAAAAAAATTTCGTCCTCAAAATTTCTACTAACCTGAACTGAACAGATGCGGGTATGCTTCCTTCATCTTGCTTTCCAATTCCCAGGTATCATTTTCCTCAGCCGCCCCGCCCCAAACCATCTTGACCAAAGGGATCTCCTTTACCCTAAGCTTCTTCACCCTCCTATCTTCGATCCGAATAGGTAACACCTCGAACGTCAGGTTCTCCTTTAATTGTATTGTATCGGGAACTATCACGTGACTAGGGTCATGGATATACTTTCGGAGTTGGGAAACATGAAAGACATTATGAAGGTTGGATAAAAACGGGGGTAAGGCTATCTGATAGGCGACTTCGCCGACTCTTTTAAGAATTTGATAAGGACCGATGAATCTGGGAGTAAGTTTCCTCGCCTTCATCACTCTACCAACCCCAGTTGTCGGGGTAACTCTCAAGAACACATGGTCACCTTCCTGGAATTCAAGTGCCTTCCTCCTCTTGTCATGGTAGCTCTTTTGCCTACTTTGTGCCACTCTCATCCTTTCCTGGATCATCCTTATTTTCTCAGTTGTTTCTTGCACTATTTCTGGTCCTAATACCAAACTATCACCAGGTTCACTCCAACACAAAGGTGTCCTACATCTCCTTCCATCTGAGCCTCATAAGGGGCCATGCCAATGCTGGAATGGAAACTATTATTGTAGGAAAACTCTATCAGGGGCAAAAACTTGTCCCAACTACCTGGCTGTTCAAGCACACATGCTCTCAACAAGTCCTCTAAGGACTGGATGGTCCTCTCAGACTGCCCATCGGTCTGAGGGTGATAAGCTGAGCTAAGCCTAAGCTTCGTGTCTAAAGCATCTTGGAAGCTCTCCCAAAACTTCGAGGTAAACCTCGGGTCTCTATCGGACACTATGCTGGAGGGTACACCATGAAGCCTAACTATCTCTTTGATGTACAACTTGGCTAGTTTTTCTAAAGGATACTCCATGTTCATCGGGATGAAATGTGCAGATTTCGTTAGTCTATCTACCACAACCCAAATCACCTCAAAACCTGTTGGAGTCCTAGGGAGTCCAGACACAAAATCCATGGAGATGCTGTCCCATTTCCAAACTGGGATTCTTAAGGGCTGCAGCATACCTGATGGCTTCTGATGCTCTATCTTAGCCTTCTGACAGACTAGACATGCATAAACGAATTCGGCCACATACTTTTTCATCCTAGGCCACCAGAACATCTTCTTAAGGTCTTGATACATCTTGGTGGCACCTGGGTGCACACTCATTCCGCTCCTATGCCCTTCTTCTAAGATCATCCTTCTGAGCCCGGAAACATCTGGTATGCACACTCTATCCTCAAACCTCAAGATATCATCCGCTTCAACTCTAAAGCTACTGGCTCTACCCTGTGCGAGCGATTCTCGCTGGTCGAGGAGAAATTGGTCTAACTTCTGGCCCTCTCTAATTTGATCCATCAAATTGTTATTAATCTTTAAGGTTCCAAGCCTAATGCTCTTAGGGGTAAACTCACAACCTAGGTTAAGGTCTCTAAACTCCTCAATTAGGTCCATCTCCCTAACCATCAGGGCGGAGATATGCAGGGTCTTTCTACTTAAGGCATCGGCCACCACATTGGCCTTACCCGGGTGATAGATCAGTTCGAAGTCATAATCCTTTAGGAACTCCATCCATCTACGCTGTCTCATATTCAACTCTTTTTGATCAAAGAGATACCTCAGGATTTTATGATCACTAAACACTTCGAACCTCGAGCCGTACAGGTAGTGCCTCCAAATATTTAGGGTGAATACCACAGCTCCTAGCTCTAGATCATGGGTAGGGTAGTTCTTCTCGTGGGTCTTTAGCTGCCTAGAAGCATAAGCTACTACCTTACCATTCTGCATCAGCACACCGCCTAAACCTTGCTTTGAAGCATCACAGTACACTACAAAAGGCTCACTAGGGTCTGGCAAAACTAGCATTGGTGCTGACGTCAACCTATTCTTAAGGGTCCGGAAACTTTCCTCACATCTGGAGTCCCAGATGAATAACTGCCCTTTTCTGGTGAGACGGGTTAAGGGTAAAGCTATCTTGGAAAAACCCTCTATGAACCGCCTATAATACCCAGCTAACCCCAATAAACTTCTAATTTCGGTCACAGATCTCGACGCTTCCCACTGGAGCACCGTTTCCACCTTGGCTGGGTCCACCGCAATGCCACCCTTAGAGATGACATGTCCTAAGAAACTTACCTCTTCCAACCAGAACTCACACTTAGACAACTTAGCGTACAACTTCTTGTCTTTAAGGGTTTGCAAGACAACCCTCAGGTGTTCTTCATGCTCCTCTATTCCCTTGGAGTACATTAAGATGTCATCTATGAAAACCACCACAAACTTGTCCAAGTAAGGGTGAAAGGTCTTATTCATGTAATCCATGAACACAGCAGGAGCATTGGTCACACCAAAAGGAATAACCAGGTACTCGTAGTGGCCATAGCGCGTTCTAAACGCAGTCTTCGGGATGTCCTCAGACTTTACACGAATCTGATGGTACCCTGACCTCAAGTTTATCTTCGAGAAGACGCAAGCGCCTCTCAACTGATCCATAAGGTCATCAATCCTAGGAAGGGGATACCGGTTCTTTATCGTCACCTTGTTGAGCTTGATGAGTGTGATTTCACCTCATTCTCCATGTACATTTCTGCATGCATTTGCATATAGTTAGGCCATTTTAGTGCTTATTTTGTTTAGTTTTTCCTTTGGAACGGATAAGGTGGTATTATGTGTTGTTTTGCAGATATTCATGATTAAATGCCCAAGAAGTAGCAAGTATGAAGCTTGGATGACTTAGAGCTTTGAAAGATAAGAAATTGAGCCAAGCAGAGAGTATCACGGCCAAGCCGTGATGGCTGTCACGGCCGTGAGGGAGCAGTAGCTGAAGAAAGAATTGAGCCAAAAGTCAGAAGCTGTCACGGCCTAGCCGTGATGGCTATCACGGCCGTGACGTGTCAGCTGTGCCAGATCTCCAAAAGTCAGAGACGATCACGGCCTAGCCGTGATGGCTATCACGGCCGTGACCTGTTTGTTGGAAAAGTCAGAAACGATCACGGCCTAGCCGTGATGACTATCACGGCCGTGATGAATCAGTAAATGAAGCGGTGCCAAGTCAGAAACCATCACGGCCTGGCCGTGATGGCTGTCACGGCCGTGACCGGCCACGAGTAATAAAAGAACTGAGCAGAACAGAAGAAGATTCATTCAGAAAACCCTAAAGAAAAATCCTCTGCTGCTGTGGCTGGTGTGCATCATTCCATGGAGCTCTCTCCTTTGTTCATCTCTGTAATTCTCTCTTTTGTTTTGTCTTCAATTATGTGTAGCTAAACTCCCTTTTGTTGGGGTTAGACTATTGCTATCTGAACTTGGTTGTAAAATGACTTGATTTTAATACAGTTTCCTTCTTCTTTATGAGTGTATAATTCTATGCTTAATGCTTTCCTAGGCTTGATCATCTTAGGAATGATTAGTTGCTTTAATAGACAATTGAAAGGTTGATGTTAAAGCATGCTCATGAATTATATGCCAAGTAGTCCAAGAATCTAGACATAGGTGTTGGCTGCTTGCAATCTCATGAATCTTTATTCTTAATGCAATTTCTCTTATTAATCCACCTAAGACATTAGGGTTTAATTTGGGATTTTAGGCTCAATGCACCTAAGACATTAGGCTTGAGTATATTAGAAAAGATTCGATTGTCATAAGTGAAGTAGGAACTGTGTTAGTTATCATTTCATAACAATCAAGGGAGGATTAGCTTAGTCTAACCCTAGCAATTCTATCTCATTGTTATTCATCTTTCTGTTTTCACATTAACTGTTTGAAAAAAAATCAAAAAGAACAAAAACATTTTCTTCTTGTTTGCTTGTTAGATGTTAGAACAACCTTCACTCCAAAAATTCGATCGCCTAGATAGTAGTCAAATTTGCGAAGTGGTAATTGTCCACGATCCCTGAGAACGATATCCGGTCTTACCGTTTTATTACTTGCAACGAACCGGTACACTTGCCGAGTCCGTGTCAAGTTTTTGGCGCCGTTGCCGGGGATCGGTGTGCCAATATCACGAGTAACAAAGGGGACTCCTAATCTAGGCATTTTTTTTTTACTGTTTTCCTACTGTGTTTTTCGTTCTTATTTTCTGTTTCTCTGCTGTAAATTTCTGCAAGTGCTGTTTTTCTGTTGTTCTGTGCTACTCCGTTTGTTCAGTGTATGCGAGGTACAATCGACCCAGGTGAACTCCAATTCGAACCTGAGATCGAGAGACTCTGCAGAAGGAATAGAAAGAAAACCAAGGCAAGACAGAACAGAGAAAGAGCATCTTCGAGTAGACAAGAGCAGCAAGTTGAGTTACCCAGTGTGCAAGAACCACAAATTGAAGTAGCAGCTGTCACCATGGCAGAAGAGAATGCACCAAGGAGAACAATGGGGGACTACACTTCCCCTAGAGTTGATAGATGTGGAACTCCGATTGTGAGACCTGCAGTGGCCTGCAATAATTTCGAAATCAAGGCATCACTTCTCCACCTTGTGCAGCAAAACCAATTTGGAGGGTTGGAGAGTGAAGATCCTCATGCTCACATTGGTACTTTCATTGAGCTGTGTGACACCATCAAGTTAAACGGAGCTTCCGATGAGGCCATTCGGCTAAGGCTTTTCCCTTTCTCTTTGAGGGATAGAGCTAAGGCATGGCTTCAATCTCATCCTAATGGAAGCATCATCACCTGGAACGACTTGGTCAGCAAGTTTTTATCTCGATTCTTCCCTCCATCAAGAATGATTAAGTTGAGATCAGAGATCAATGCCTTTGCACAGAGGGATGGTGAGTCACTATATGAAGCCTGGGAGAGGTTCAAGTCTTTACTCACAGCTTGTCCAAATCATGAACTAGAGACATGGCAGCAGGTCGCAACTTTTGTTAATGGGCTCAACAGGAATTCAAGAAGTATGATTGAAGCGGCTGCAGGAGGTACATTGAGTCAAAAGACACCGGAAGAAGCAAAGGACTTGATTGAGAACATGGCTAACAATGACTATCAAATGCCTAGTTCTCGGTCAATGGTCAATAGAGGTGTTCTAGAGCTGGATGAAATTGGTGCCCTCAAGGCACAAATGGCTATTCTTACCAAACAACTGGGGTCGGTTCAACTGCAGAACTCTCAAGTACAAGCTGTTCAAGTTCAAGGTGCCTCAGTGTGTGATTTCTGTGGAGGCAACCATGCAAATGGAAACTGTGAGATCAATGTGGTTGGAAGCTCGGGACAAGAAGAGGTAAACTATATGGGCAACCAAGGGCCTAGAAATGATCCCTACTCCAACACCTACAATCCGGGGTGGCGCAATCATCCCAACTTTAGTTGGAGACAAGGGCAAAGTTCAAATACTCAAGCAAAGCCTCCTCAAGAGAGTTCAAGCAAATTGGAGAACCTTCTAGGCCAGTTCATGCAAGCTACTCAAGAGACTATAAAGAACCAGAATGCCTCAATCAAAAACTTGGAGCATCAAATGGGCCAACTAGCAAGGCAGATGGCAGAGAGACCTCCAGGACAATTGCCTGGGGATACTGAGAAGAACCCAAAGGAAGATTGTAAGGCCATTGTTACAAGAAGTGGGAGAGTGTTAAATCCACAAGAAAAAGAGAAGGAAGAGAAGACAAGTGATGCTGGGATTGATAAGGGGCAGTTTGAAAAGGTGAACAATGAAGAACCCGGAACTTCTCAAGGTACTACCTCTATCCCTATTGATGTAGAAGCTGCAGAACCGCAGAGGGAGAAATTGGTTGATGAAGAATTTGCGAAGAAGAAGACTAGAAGACAGATTCTGGAAGAGGTTGATAATCCCAAAGAGCTACCCCCATATTTCAGAATCCCGTACCCCCAACGGTTGAAGAAAGAAGCAAAAGATCAGCAGTTTTCTAAGTTCCTGGATGTATTCAAAAAGCTACAAATAAACATCCCGTTTGCTGAAGCTCTACAGCAGATGCCTTCCTACGCAAAATTCATGAAGGAGATCCTTACAAACAAAAGAAGGTGGAAGGAGGAGACAGTTATGCTTACTGAAGAGTGCAGCGCTATACTTCAAAGGAAGTCCCAAGAAAAATGAAGGACCCGGGCAGTTTCACCATCCCATGCACTATAGGTCATCTGAACATAGGGAGAGCATTGTGCGATTTAGGGGCAAGTATTAATCTGATGCCGCTCTCCATTTTCAAGAAGCTGGGGATTGGTGAAGTAAAACCAACAGGGATTTCTCTTCAACTGCGGATCACCGCTCAATTACATATCCCTATGGTGTTGTGGAGGATTTGTTGGTGAAGGTAGATAAGTTCATTTTTCCAGCAGATTTTGTGGTGTTAGATATGGCTGAAGATGGTGATACTCCTCTGATTCTTTGGAGACCATTCCTAGCAACAGGTAGAGCCTTGATCGATGTCAATCAAGGGGAATTGGTGCTTCGGGTACAAGACGAAAAGGTCACTTTTAATGTTTTTGAAGCGATGAAGCACCCAAGCGACAAGGACACATGCATGATAGTGGACCTCATTGATTCATTATCTGACAAGAGTTTGCACCAGAAGTTTGAAGATTCGTTAGAAGTCGCTCTAATGGTAGAGGATGTAGAAGAAGAAGTATGTGCAGAAGAAGTTGATCTCATGATTAAGTCTCTGGAGGCTTGTCTGGTTGTGAATACTGATGAAGACAAAGTGGTGGAAGATGTGAGAATTGAAGACAAGGGTGACCCACAGGTGCTAGAGTTGAAGGAATTGCCATCCCATCTCCGTTATGCCTTCCTTGGGATGAACTCTTCATTCCCAGTTATCATCAGTGGTGGGTTGAATTCCTTGGAAGAAGAGAAGCTGTTGAGGGTGCTTAGGGAACATAAATCTGCAATTGGATGGTCTATGTCCGATTTGAAAGGGATAAGCCCCTCCTTCTGCATGCACAAAATCCGTGTGGAGGAAAAGTTCAAGCCGGTTAGGCAACCGCAAAGAAGACTCAACCCGAATATGAAGGAAGTTGTGAGGAAGGAGATTGTGAAGTTGTTGGATGCGGGCATTATCTATCCCATCTCCGATAGTCCATGGGTGAGTCCGGTCCAAGTTGTCTAGAAGAAAGGTGGATGACAGTGGTGGCTAATGAAAAGAATGAACTTATTCCCTCTAGAACCGTGTCTGGATGGAGGGTATGCATTGATTACAGAAGACTGAATGAGGCCACTAGAAAAGACCACTTTCCATTACCCTTCATTGATCAGATGCTAGAGAGGTTGGCGGGCCATGCTTTCTATTGTTTCCTTGATGGATACTCCGGGTATAACCAGATTGTGGTTGACCCAGAGGACCAAGAGAAGACCGCTTTCACCTGCCCTTATGGAGTCTATGCATACGGAGAATGCCTTTCGGGTTGTGCAATGCACCCGCCACTTTTCAAAGGTGCATGCTATCCATATTTTCCGATATGAATGAAAAGTTTATTGAGGTATTTATGGACGATTTTTCTGTATTTGGTGATTCATTTGATAACCTGTTTGAATAATCTTGCCTGTGTCCTAAAAAGGTGCCAAGAAACTAACCTCGTTTTAAACTGGGAAAAATGCCATTTCATGGTTAGGGAGGGTATAGTTCTTGGGCACAAAATCTCATCACGGGGGATGGAGGTTGATAGAGCCAAAATTGAAGTGATTGAAAAACTTCCTCCTCCCTTAAATGTGAAAGGTGTTAGAAGCTTCCTAGGGCATGCGGGTTTTTATAGAAGGTTCATAAAAGATTTTTCAAAAATTGTGAAACCCTTATGCAAGCTTTTGGTAGCTGATACTCCTTTTATATTTGATGATGATTGCATGCATGCCTTCAAAATTTTGAAAGAAAAACTCACCACCGCACCGATCATTGCACCTCCAGATTGGAGTTTACCTTTTGAGCTAATGTGTGATGCAAGTGACTATGCGGTGGGAGCCATTTTGGGCCAAAGAAAAAACAAAGTGTTGCATGTCATTTACTATGCCAGTCGTGTGCTTAATGATGCCCAATTGAATTACACTACGACTGAAAAAGAATTGCTTGTTTGTGGTATTTGCTTTTGATAAATTTAGATCCTACTTGATTGGTTGTAAAACTACAGTCTACACTGATCATTCTGCTTTGAGATATCTTATGACTAAACAGGATGCTAAGCCAAGGCTTATCAGGTGGATACTACTACTTCAAGAGTTTGATTTGGAAATAAAGGACAAGAAAGGAATGGAAAATGTGGTAGCCGACCATTTGTCTAGGCTTCCACAAGCAGATGTCCAAGCAGAAGCAAAGTTGCCAATTCAAGAGGAATTCCCAGATGAACAGTTGTTTGTGGTGCAAGTGGCACCTTGGTTCGCGGATATGGCAAATTACAAGGCAGCCAATAAGATTCCTAAGGATTTCAATGCGCAACAGAGGAAGAAGCTCATTCATGATGCCAAGTCCTATATTTGGGATGAGCCGTTTCTTTTCAAAAGAGGTTCAGATGGAATTCTGAGGAGGTGCATACCGGAAGAAGAAATTAATGGGGTGTTGACCCACTGCCACAACTCACCCTATGGAGGACACTTTGGTGGTGAGAGGACCGCCATGAAGATTTTGCAAAGCGGGCTATTTTGGCCCACTATTTTCAAGGATTCCCGAGCTTGGGTGATGAATTGTGATAAGTGTCAGAGGACCGGTAATATTTCCAAGAGAAATGAGATGCCCTTGAAGGGTATACTTGAGGTGGAGCTTTTCGATGTGTGGGGGATCGACTTCATGGGTCCTTTCCCATCATCTTACAACAACAAGTACATTCTGGTGGCGGTTGATTATGTGAGCAAGTGGGTGGAAGCCGTGCCAACTCTGAAAGATGATGCAAGAACTGTGATCAGTTTTGTGAGGAAGAATATTTTTACCCGGTTTGGGACCCCTAGGGCTATCATAAGTGATGGGGGTACCCACTTTTGCAATCATGAGTTCAATGCAGTACTTGCCAAGTTTGGGGTGAACCACAAAGTTACCACACCATACCATCCCCAAACCAGTGGGCAAGTGGAATTGTCCAACCGGGAGTTGAAGAGAATTTTGGAAAAAACTGTGAACAATGCAAGGAAGGATTGGGCGAAGAAGTTGGATGATGCACTTTGGGCCTATCGGACTGCTTATAAGACACCTATTGGTATGTCACCGTACCAATTAGTGTTCGGGAAATCATGTCACCTTCCGGTAGAGCTACAACACCGTGCTTTTTGGGCGATGAAGGCCCCGAACTTTGATACAAGGCTGGCCATGGACAAGAGGATGCTTCAATTGAATGAGTTGGATGAGTTCCGACTCTTGGCTTATGAGAGTGCTAGGATATACAAGGAAAGGACAAAGTTCTGGCATGACAAGTACATTCTTCCCAAGAAATTTGAAGAAGGCCAGTCAGTTCTGCTGTTTAACTCAAGACTCAAGCTCTTTCCAGGCAAATTGAGATCAAGATGGTCAGGCCCATTCTATGTCAAGTCTGTCTCTCCATTTGGTTCAGTTAAATTGGAAGATCCATCATCCGGTGATACCTTCACTGTTAATGGACAAAGACTAAAGCACTACCTTGGAGGCAACTTTGATCGCCAGGCGGTCTCCGTCACTCTTCAGGCACCATCTTCTTAAAAAAAAAAAAAATCATCCGTCAAGCTAGTGACGTTAAAGAAGCGCTTATTGGGAGGCAACCCAATTTTTATTTTCCTCTTCTCTATTGTTTTTGATTTCTCCTCTTGAATAATTTGAGAAGCTCAAGAGGTTTGCTAATAGTTTGTTGAGTGGTTTCAGATTTTGAAGGAAGGAGGAGAAAAAGGGCAGGAGGAAACAAAACCAGAAAGCATGTGATTCAGCACCACTACCACCTTGTGAGTTGTTCTAGTTTTCTCCCCTCTCTAAACTTAATTATTTACATTGAGGACAATGTAAGTCTTTAAGCTTGGGGTAGGGGTAATCTTTTTGCTTGCATTGTAAATATTGCATTCATATAGGCTTTAGTCTTGCATGATCACATGAATTAATTGCCCCCTGCTTTGATTGAGCATCTGATTGTGAGAGCTAAGTGCCAATTTTTGTGTGATAGTGAATTTTTGGACCCTGGTTTTATATTCTTGTGATATGGCTTCATTAAATATGCTTGAGATGGTCTTGGATAGTTGATGATTAGCATGTGTTTCGATGGATTTATGTTTCTCACTGGTTCTTGAACTGATGAATGTGAGCTTTTGAGCCATTAGGGGGTACTCACTAAATCTGCCCCCGTTCTTTGTGTAGAGTGTTTTCCTCTTGGATTGTTTTTCTCTAGAACTTGACTTGAAACCATTTCGAAACTAGAAAATTTTTGGAAACATTTTTGAAAATGATTGAGGCAATAGGCATTTTTTCCGGCCTTCTGAGCTTTGAATGTGTAAATGCTACCCTTAGTTGCCCAATTTTGAGCCTGAATGAATAACATGCTTTTCTTGGTTCCCTGAAATGTTGTGTTAAATATACTTATGAGGGACCTTCTAAAGTACTGTGCAAAAAATGGGTTGGAAAATGTAGTTGAAAGTTTGGGATGATGAAAAGAAAAAAGGAATCTAAAAATTTTACTTCTCTTGAATTGCAAAAATCTCCCCTTCTTCAAAAAAAAAAAAAAAAAAAAAAGAGAAAAAAAAAGAAAAATAAATAAATAAAATAAAAATGGGGAAGGGGATGACAAAAAGGAATGAGAAGTAAAAAGAAAAAGAAAAAAAAAATGAAAGAATGGTGGAAGAATAAACTGAAACCCAAAGAAAGGTATTTTAGAAGGTCGTGCCTTGCAATGCTTGGTTGTTTGTATTGCCTTTTGAAATTTCCTGTTCTTGAAATCCCCACCTGAAAATTGATCCCATGGCTCCATTACACCAAAGAATAAGACCTCTTGATTCTTAGATGTTTTTCATTAATAAAGTGAAGATTTGGTTGATAGTCAAGCTTATGGTAGGAATCATTCTTTGAGGAAAATGGAGTGAAATGTCATATTCCCTTAACACTTGAGTGAGTGAGGCAAGAAAGAGAGCCAAGCAAATGAACAAGCTTGGGGTGAGCTTCAAGTGAGATAGAGTGCCCGAATCAGTGAGATTGTGAGTCTAGGAAACTAAGCCCCTAATTGGACTTGAATTGATTGTCTCTTGCTGAAATAATTGAATGCCTGTTGCTTGGATCATTTTACTCGGGTTCTTAGTTCACTATCCATGCTTTGTTTATTTTGATCTTATGGCCTTGGTTTTTGCTTGAGGACAAGCAAAGTCTTAAGCTTGGGGTAATTTGATGAGTGTGATTTCACCTCATTCTCCATGTACATTTCTGCATGCATTTGCATATAGTTAGGCCATTTTAGTGCTTATTTTGTTTAGTTTTTCCTTTGGAACGGATAAGGTGGTATTATGTGTTGTTTTGCAGATATTCATGATTAAATGCCCAAGAATTAGCAAGTATGAAGCTTGGATGACTTAGAGCTTTGAAAGATAAGAAATTGAGCCAAGCAGAGAGTATCACGGCCAAGCCGTGATGGCTGTCACGGCCGTGAGGAGCAAAAGAGTCAAGAAAGAATTGAGCCAAAAGTCGAAAGTCTGTCACGGCCTAGCCGTGATGGCTATCACGCCGTGACGTGTCACCGTGCCAGATCTCCAAAAGTCAGAGACGATCACGGCCTAGCCGTGATGGCTATCACGGCCGTGACCTGTTTGTTGGAAAAGTCAGAAACGATCACGGCCTAGCCGTGATGACTATCACGGCCGTGATGAATCAGTAAATGAAGCGGTGCCAAGTCAGAAACCATCACGGCCTGGCCGTGATGGTCGTCACGCCGCGTGACCGGCCACGAGTAATAAAAAAGAACTGAAAGCGTAATGAAGAAGATTCATTCAGAAAACCCTAAAGAAAAATCCTCTGCTGCTGTGGCTGGTGTGCATCATTCCATGGAGCTCTCTCCTTTGTTCATCTCTGTAATTCTCTCTTTTGTTTTGTCTTCAATTATGTGTAGCTAAACTCCCTTTTGTTGGGGTTAGACTATTGCTATCTGAACTTGGTTGTAAAATGACTTGATTTTAATACAGTTTCCTTCTTCTTTATGAGTGTATAATTCTATGCTTAATGCTTTCCTAGGCTTGATCATCTTAGGAATGATTAGTTGCTTTAATAGACAATTGAAAGGTTGATGTTAAAGCATGCTCATGAATTATATGCCAAGTAGTCCAAGAATCTAGACATAGGTGTTGGCTGCTTGCAATCTCATGAATCTTTATTCTTAATGAAATTTCTCTTATTAATCCACCTAAGACATTAGGGTTTAATTTGGGATTTTAGGCTCAATGCACCTAAGACATTAGGCTTGAGTATATTAGAAAAGATTCGATTGTCATAAGTGAAGTAGGAACTGTGTTAGTTATCATTTCATAACAATCAAGGGAGGATTAGCTTAGTCTAACCCTAGCAATTCTATCTCATTGTTATTCATCTTTCTGTTTTCACATTAACTGTTTGAAAAAAAATCAAAAAGAACAAAAACATTTTCTTCTTGTTTGCTTGTTAGATGTTAGAACAACCTTCACTCCAAAAATTCGATCGCCTAGATAGTAGTCAAATTTGCGAAGTGGTAATTGTCCACGATCCCTGAGAACGATATCCGGTCTTACCGTTTTATTACTTGCAACGAACTGGTACACTTGCCGAGTCCGTGTCAGAGCTGTCGATAGTCGACGCACAACCTCATACTACCATCCTTCTTCTTTACCAACAGCACAGGTGCTCCCCACGGGGACACACTCGGCCTAATGAACTGCTTCTGCATCAGTTCTTCTAACTGTTCTTTCAACTCAGCTAACTCTAGAGGGGACATCCTATATGGTGCTATGGAGATCGGCCCAGTGCCAGGCACTAAGTCTATGGCAAACTCTACATCTCGTTCTGGGGCTAGTTCGTAAACATCTCCCGGAAACACTTCAGGAAACTCTCGCACTATCGGCAAGCTGGAGACATTAGAAGGTTGGATCTCTACTTCCAGAGAAGCTAACATCATTTATAACTGGGCTTCATCATGAATCGAAGCCTGAACTTGGTTGGCAGATAGAAGGTTCGGACTCTTAGACTCCGTCGAGGTAGCGAAAATCAAAGTTTTGTCAAAGCAGTTCAACAGGACATGGTTGGAAGATAACCAGTCCATGCCAAGGATCACATCAAGGTCTTTGAGGGGAAGGCATACAAGATCAACAATGAAAGTTCTATTATCAATGGTGACACGACAGTTCTTGCATGCATGGGAAGTAAGGGCAGGCTTATTCGTAGGAGTAGACACTAATAAGTCAAGGTCCAACAAAACAACAGGTAAACCAAGGTTCTTGACCCTATCAAGTGATATAAACGAATGTGAAGCACTCGAATCATACAATACAGTTAAAGGAACGTCATCAATTAAACACGTACCTTGAATCACATCACCGGACTCGGAGGCTTCCGCTCCGCTCAGAGTAAAGACTCTCCCAGTAGTCTTCAATCTGTTGGCTTGCGACGACTGAGTCTTGCCTACACTAGGAGGTTCTGACTTGGTACTGCTGCCATCACCACTGCACTCCTTGCTGATGTGCCCCGGCTTACCACACTTGAAACAAATGACCGTGGACTCCTTGCACTGAGATTAAAAATGATCGCAGCTCCGCACTCCGCACCACCTCATAGGCCTGGGGAGCACTAAAGGACCCGCTCCTAAACCTATCCTGGGAATATTGGGGCTTCTTGTCACTATGCTTGAAATCCTCGCTGATGGAGCGTAGCGCCGCTTTCCCTTATCCCCGACTTCGTCCTTCCGCTACCCCCGACCATCCGACCCCTTAGAACTGGCTGCCCGAACAAGGATGCATCTTCATAAATCCGGCACTTGTTGACCAGAGTTGGGAACACCCCGATCTCCCGGTAGCTAATAGCTTGCTTGATCTCCGGATTCAGACCTGCCTCAAACTTTACGCACTTAGATCTTTCATCTGCAGCATACTGATATGGCATGTAGTATCTAGCCAATTCCTCAAACTTGGCAGCATATTCTCCTACAGTCATCGATCCCTGTGTCAGCCTCAAGAACTCTATCTCCTTCTTGTCCCTTATATCTGCCGGAAAGTACTTCTCCAAGAACCTATGCCGGAACACCACCCAAGTAACCGCTGTGTGTTCAGCCTCCAACCTGTGGCGACAATTATACCACCAATGTTCTGCCTCCTCTGTCATCATGAAGGTAGCGAATATCAGCTTCTGTTGATCGTTGCATTCCATCGCTCGGAAGATCTTCTCAGTCTCCCGCAACCACAGCATGACTCCTTCTGGATCATACGCCCCCTTGAAGGAAGGCGGGTTGTTCTTCTGGAACTTATCAAGTCCCTGGAACTCAGCCGGCCCACCGTCGTGATTTTGATTATTCTGTCCGATAGCATGGGCAAGCAGTGCCAATGCATCAGCGATAGCTTGATCGTTTCGTCCGCGTCCAGCCATCAGTTCCTGTATGAGACCAAGACAGTCCTTTAGGCACAGAAACTCACACACTAGCTTCTACTTGAGCATCATTGTCTATACAAGTATAGACATTTCAAACAAGAGTACACATCAGACTCATAACAGACTCATACCACGTCCGGATAGGACAGACCTGCTCTGATACCACTAAATGTGACACCCTTCTACCCCGCATGATAAAGGACATAAAATCCAAAAGTCAATTAAACAGACATGCATAACCTGAATAAGAATTCAGTGAGTTGTCCATGGGTAGAAAAGTCCCACATGAACCAAGTTTCAAAATCGCGGAAATAAATAAGTTAAAGCAAATAAACATAATAAGACCCAACCCCGATGTCACATACAGAGCTGGTATAATCCTTCCGTATAACGGAAATACATCTAAACCAAGAGAATTAAAATATAAAAGCAGGCCCTAACTATGAGTGGCGGCTCCTCAGAGTCACTCCTCTCCGGGCTGCCCGTCATCCTCTGCAAATGTCGTTCAGGCCAAACACAAGCAACAAATGAAGGGGAGTAAGTTCATGTATACATAATCAGCATAGAGGTAGGAAGTAAAGTAAATCATACAAGCATGGCATCAACATAGGCATATAGTTTTTAGCATGTATCAACGTACATCAACAACAACATCATCGAATATGCTATGCAATGCAAGGCACCAACTACTCCGCTACTCCAACTATGCATGTGGATCCAACTAACTCAAGATGAACGACTTCGGAGTTACATATCCGTATTGGCCAATAAACACCAACACCAGCAGTCCACCTAACCTCGGGTAGACCCTATGGATAGCCAACGCACCAAACCATGGATGCCTCATCACGGGGGGCCGCGGTTACCAAACCTTGGGTAACCTACCGTGGATGGTCGGATCGCCTTACTCTCGGATGATCTCCCCTATGTCGAACATCTCCCAACAACATCTCCAATGAAATGCATGTCAAACAGCAATCAACGGCAAACGCCACCACCTCCGCTTGCACCAACAAGTACTCGAGACTTAACAATAACGTTGCTTGGGTCAATAAGCACCCAAGACTTAACCATCAACAGTCATAACAACAACAGCATTATCCAACACATTATTATGTCAACATATTCATATTAACAACAACAGCAACAGCATAATCACAAACCAAACATTATGAACATAAGCATGAATAATCAAATATCCAACAACGACCACTAACATGTCATAATCAACAATCACAACCTCATACGTATTAAAATCATTTAGTAACACATAAATACGGGGTTATGGGGACCCCTTTTACTTTACTATAACTCCAAGCCTATGTAAACACTACCCTTCTCCCCATACCTGGATTGAAGTTCGCGTTTAAGAAGAAATAAGATCCACTAGGGTCCCTGAGCTTCAAGATTCACCTACGAAACACATTGTGAAAGGCACATTGTAAAGAACTTAAGATCGGCAGCAATTACCACAAAATCCGCCACTGTGTTTGCCTTATATCTCACAAACCAGACATTATTTTACCAATTTGAACGGTAATAATAAAGATATACCTTTCATTTATCTTATGCAAAAGTTTCAACTAGATCCAACGGTTACTGAGCACAGGATGATCCTCTCAAGTTGACTGGTCTGGAGCTACCCGAGTTGAACTCAAATCAAACTTATAAGATGAATAACTCTCACTATATGGATTAAACAGAAATTTTCACCGTTGGATATGAAGTAATATAAGCCTAGGAACTCTATGAATTTGGAACAAGATCCAACGGTATATGTAGAAGTAGTGAAGGATTTACCGAAACTGTTCCTCCAAGTTTCAAGTTTTCGGCAATGGTTGTTTTGGTCTATAGGTTAAGCTTTCTTCTCCCCTCTTTAAGCATAAATAACCATCCTTTATATAATCTTAGAAACTCTATAAATCTGCCAAAAATTCGTGCTCCTTGGTGTCCTAATTAATATTCCATGGTTGGTGAATGTTCTTGTTTTTGTCTCCCATCAAACTTTGATTATTGGTTTTTATTTCATGACGGGCTCCACTAATCCATAAATCACTCCATGATTTGCTCCACTATGAGTGGTTTTGAGGTGTTATCTGATTGTGGGATGGTTGGTGGGGTTGGTGAGTCAAAAAGAATGAAACCAAAAAGCATTACACTAATTATCCCACCTAATCTTGCACTAATTATGCCATATGATTCCTTCACTTTTCACCTAACCCATAAATGATATTTCTGACCACTATTTCGAAATCAATTCAATCCTAACAGATATATCTTCAATTAAGCTTTCCAAGTAGTGCTCATATACTTAATTTGGGTTTGAAATGGGTGATATAGGCCCAAATTAGTGGAGGTATGCCCAAAATCGGCACAAGCTGGCCTGCTCCACAATTGATTATTTTCGACAATCTAAACTTCCGAATTTGATTTATATCTCTTCATCAAAGTTGTAGAAAATTCTCTTATCTTTCCAATGCCACAAAGATCACCTATATCGGACATCTAGAACTCAGTATATGACCAAAACGGTGAAACATGTTACTAGGACTCTAAAAGGTTTTAGTCTTTCTAAGGCTAAACTTTCCAAAAATGAACTTAGATGCCAAGAACAATCTAAAAACCATATTCAAACATATATGTCATATATATATATATATATAAATATATTAAGGTTATTTATGAAAGAAAATGGGGTGTTACATTAGGAAATCTCAAAAACTTAATTCTCTTTACCATTGAGAATAACTACCTAACTGGCATCATTCCAGCTTCTTTTGGCAAGTTTCTAAAGATGCAGTTATTAAGTTTGAAGTCAAACGAACTGTCAGGAGAGATTCCAGCTATCGTAGGAAATCTTAGTCAGTTGTTTATGTTGGATTTATCAAAAATACGTTGATTGGAAAGATTCCATCAAATATTGGAAATTTCAAAAAGTTAATAGCACTAGACCTTTCACAGAACAACCTTAGTGGAGCTATACCATCACAACTTATTGGGCTGTCCTCTTTATCAATACTATTGGACCTATCACATAACTCACTAAGTGGTAATTTGCCTCCTGAGGTGGCATTCCTGAAACAATTACAAATTGCTTATGCTTGGAGTACCTTTATCTAGATGGTAATTATCTTAATGGAATCATACCAACTTCTTTAGCTTCACTGAAAGGTCTTCGACAGTTAGACCTGTCACGGAACAACTTGTCTGGAACAATTCCAGAAGGAATACAAAATATTTCTCTGTTAGAATTGTTCAATGCTTCTTTTAACATGTTGGAGGGTGAGGTGCCTATACATGGTGTCTTCCTGAATGCTAGTGCAGTTTCATTGACTGGCAATGGCAGGCTATGCGGTGGGGTAACACAACTATATCATCTGCCACCTTGTCTACCAAAAGCTATGAAAAAGAGAAAACACCATATTGGAAAGTTGACATTGTTGTTCGTCATCTGTCCAATTGCATTGCTTCTTCTATTGTCATTTGTCCTTACTATCTATCAGATAAGGAAAAGGCAAAGGAAAGCAACTACTAATTCAACAATTGACAACTTCCTAAGGTGTCATACCAAGACCCACACCATGCCACTGACGGGTTCTCAGTTCCGAATTTGATAGGAACCGGAAGTCTTGGTTTTGTGTACAAAGGAAGTCTCAATTCAGAAGAAAGAGTTGTTGCTGTAAAGGTTCTAAACCTTCAGAAGAAAGGAGCTCACAAAAGTTTCATTGCCAAATGTAATGCTTTCAGAAATATCCGTCATAGAAATCTAGTCAAGATTATCACATGTTGCTCTAGTGTGGATTAAAAAGGAAATGGCTTTAAAGCTATAATTTTTGAATACATGACAAATGGAAGCTTAGAGGAATGGTTGCATCCACAGAACAGAAATTCTGAACAACCAAAAACATTGAAACTCAAGAAAAGATTAGATGTTGTCATTGGAGTTGCTTATGCACTACACTATCTTCACTGTGAATGTGAACAACCTATTATTCATTGTGACTTAAAACCAAGCAATGTCCTTCTTGATGATGACATGTTACTCATGTGAGTGATTTTGGCTTAGCAAGACTTTTGTCAACAATTGATGGCAACTCCCATAAGCAAACCAGCTCAACTGGAATAAAGGGGACTATAGGTTATACTCCTCCAGGTATGGTTTGAAAATTCTTTTTCACCTTTAAAATCTTGTAAAATCAGTTTTCTTTTGTACTTTTTTCTTCTCTGTGACTGTTATAACAATGAGTCTTGAAGGATTGATTATTTTGAAACATATTTCAGAGTATGGAATGGATTTTCAAGTGTCAACAGAAGGTGACATGTACATCTTTGGGATTCATCTTTTGGAGATGTTAACTGGGAGAAGACCAACGGATGAAATGTTTAAAGATGGGCACAACCTCCATAACCACGTAAAAATTGCTTTTCCAAATAAAATTTTAGAGATTGTTGATGCAACTCTCCTCTCCATGGAAAATGAACATCTTGTAGTAACAATAGAAGAAGGAAGTGGTGTTTCGAAGAATCCAGGTGATTTGCATCCTAATGTTGAGAGGTGTTTATCTTCACTGTTTAAGATTGGATTATCTTGTTCAGTGGAGTCTCCAAGAGAAAGATTGAATATGATGGAGGTCGTCATGGAGCTCAATACAATTTCAAATGCTTTTGCTGATTAAGGGATGAAAGGTAATTTTCTACTTGTACCACCAAAAGAAGATTTAAAGGCACCTTTCTCTTATACTGATAAGAGAATAAAATTAAATTCCTGAAAGAATAAAATTAAATTCCTGAATGAAAACATCAGTAAATTAGATTTTGTGCAAATTTGTTAAACTTGCATTGAATTCAGACTAAGTAGAGTAAGACAATAACCAAGTGCGGATCCTCTTGATTGGTCTACCATTTCTACTAGTAAGATTTTATCATCACATCTTCCTTTTTTAACAGTTCTAGTACTCGGATTATAGATGCAGTTCTATTAGAGTAAGTGAGAGAAAGATGATTATGTTATATAGGGAATGGGGGAGAACAATGGGGTATCTTTTGGAAAATTAGTGTGTTTGTTATAGATAGAGAGCACTAGCTCTCTATAAGAGCCTAGCTCTGTGGCAGTAGGAATACTCTTTGATGCGGACATGAGGAGACCCAAGAGGTGCAATGCACCTGATCAGAGCAAGGGAGAGAATGTTGTAAGCAAGGGAGGGAATGTTGTAACTAACTCTGCCTAGCTGGCAGAGAGAGAGAGGAATGCTCATGTGCTGAGGTCATGAGAGAGGGTATAACATGAGGAGAGGAAGGTAGAATTGGGGAGGCTAGAATTGGGATTGGGACTTGGGAGAGACTAGGCACTCTCTAACTGCCTAGAGTATCATTTCTTTTTGCCCTGTATTTGCTTCTTCCATATCCAAGTGCTGATATCTTCTTGATACAGACTTGAGAATAGTAATAATACAGTGTTTCATTCTTATTTTCTATCCTAATTTTCTTGGTACCCACCAATGGTATCAAAGCTCTCGGTCCCGGGAGCTTGGATGGTCAGTACGCGCAAAGCAATGGGATCTAGAGTCGAGAATTTGGATCTTAACCGTCAGGGCTGGAGAACTGAAAACCAGTTGCATCTGAATGAGATTAGGCAGCCCTTGCGAGAAGGAGACCGAAGGCACCGAGAACAACCTCGACGTCGACGAACTCGGGAAAGGAGTCGCCCTTCATCTTACGATTCTGAAGGAAGGAAGCTCGAAATTCCAGTATTCGACGGAGAAGAAGACGCCTATGGGTGGGTGATTAGCCTTGAGAAGCACTTTCAGGAGAGGGGAACACCAGAGAAGGAGAAGTTGAAGAAGGCGGTGGCGGCACTAAGAGGTGGTGCTCTCAAATGGTGGCACGGGTGGGATTGAAGCCATCCACGAGCGCGCTGGATAAAGTTCATGGTCGCACTACTCTGGCGCTTTAAGCCGGAGTACAGGGATGTTCTACCGATACTGGATGGGGATGATGACTTCGAACTAGAGGAGCCAAAAAGCAAGAGGAAGGGTGAGGGCCGAGAGATCGAGTACCAGAACAGTGGGGGTGAATCAAGCCACAATGATCCACAACCAGAGATAGAAATCAACATTGATCAGACAATGAAGTTGCTGGAATTTGCGAGGGTGGAGGTTCCGGACATTAAAGCGGTGGCGAACGTGGAGTTGTTACCCACACAGATAACAAGTTACGGACCAAGGTCGGAGATAATCACCGAGATAGTGAATCACCACTATGCATGGGAGGAAGAACTTGAGTTGCCGGAAAAGTGGGTCGGTAATGATGGGTTTCAGGGAATAGGTGGTGGCCGCAGCAGAAGTGACGATGAACGCTCTGAGGGTGGAGGCCGAGGTAGTGTGGGGGAGGTGATGGACAATGGTGAGCCTTCACCGCCATCGGTACCACTGGAACCACCGGATTGGGACGTTCACGTGGAGAAGGGTTGGACGCCGCCGACCTTTTGCTTACCGCCACCGAAACCGCCAGATCGGGACGTGCCCAGGAAGAAGGGGACGCCGCCGACCCTTCGCTTGCCGCCGATGGCGCAGAACGCATCAATGGCGGAGGTTGGGTCGTCACATGGCAGGGTCGATCTTCCACTGTCTCTAGCGGCTGAGATGAAATGGGGCAAGGAAAAACAGGAGAGGGAAAGGGCAAGAAGGGAATTTCGAAGAAGTGGTCAATGTTTTACCCTAATGGGCCAGGCCCAAAAGTGTTCCTTTAATAGAATTTGTGCTGAAGTAAGATCAAGTTCTCACCTGAAACACAATAGTGGGCCTCAGCAAGTGATAAAAAAGGAGATAATGGGCCAACTTAGTGCAAAACAGAAATGGGCCTTAGGGGAAGATAAGGAGCAGACCATCACTGTTATAAAAAATGGGGACTTAGTCTGGGCTTCTGCATTTCATGGTTGGCTTAAGTTTGTGTATGATAGAGGAAAGAGTTGCAGGGGAATTGAGGAAGTGAACCGAACCCAACTAAATGAAGAAAAGGGAAATTTTATTACTTCCCAACTTGCTGTAGGTGGAAGGTTGAAGGGTGCTATTGGGGCCTTAGGAGATACTATGATTACAAGTGTTCTTGGAGCTTCTACTAAAGTTCTGGTTGCTGTTTTAATAGTGGATATGGTGGTTCATAAGGTGTGTGGCCAAGGGGAAAATGCTGCCATTATTCCCATGCATGACCAAGTGTTTTACTTCACTGATGAGGAGCTACAAAAGCTATGGGAGGAAGGGGAGATTGATCAATGGGACCCTGGTGGACATCATTCTTTGTTCCTGACAGCTGCAGCATTTTGTTTCAAACAGTGGGACCCCGGAAAGGTGTGCTCAAGAAGCCACTCACTTGTTCACCTTGAGGACAAGGTGAATTTTGAAGGGGAGGGTATTGATGCGGACATGAGGAGACCCAAGAGGTGCAATGCACCTGATCAGAGCAAGGGAGAGAATGTTGTAAGCAAGGGAGGGAATGTTGTAACTAACTCTGCCTAGCTGGCAGAGAGAGAGGGGAATGCTCATGTGCTGAGGTCATGAGAGAGGGTATAACATGAGGAGAGGAAGGTAGAATTGGGGAGGCTAGAATTGGGATTGGGACTTGGGAGAGACTAGGCACTCTCTAACTGCCTAGAGTATCATTTCTTTTTGCCCTGTATTTGCTTCTTCCATATCCAAGTGTTGATATCTTCTTGATACAGACTTGAGAATAGTAATAATACAGTGTTTCATTCTTATTTTCTATCCTAATTTTCTTGGTACCCATCACTCTTCCTCTGTAATTCCCTCATTTCAGTAAATAATACATATACTCTTTTGCTCTTCATTACTTTTCTACTGTTTTATTGATCTGTGGCTACTTGGGTTCGTATCAATTATAGATGCAGGTGTCGCCTCCCTGTAGCATGTTCCTTAAAGTTTTCAATTATCGTAAATTGTTAAACCACAAGCTCATGTCTCTTCCTAGAAATTTTAAAAATTAGTTTTTCTGCTATTGGTATTGTATGGTTAGCTAATGACTTTTTGTTACATGATGTTCTGTATGTACATTCCTGACTTCAATAAGTGCTTTGTTGAGACACTCACTTTACACAATTACCTTCACAAATTCTATGAATGCTGCACAACACACTAACTACAATGCTACATCACAAGCTGTTTGTAGTACTGTGCCATCAGGCAGTTCTGGTTTGTTTTCTCCTAGTGTTCCCATTAATAAAATGTATTGGATAATCCTTTTTGAACTCAGTGTTGAATAATAAACTGGTCATTTGTGGCACGCAAAGCTTGGACTTCTATTTGACAAGGTTCTAAAACTATTATGTGATAAATTGTCTTTTAATTTGCCAAATTATTTTTCTTCTTCCAATTGTTCTGTTCGTCCATTGGCTAACTTAGAATTTTATCTTTTGCATCAATGTTCACATGTCTTGTTCCCCATTTGATTTAGTCCACCGTGATATCTGGGTTCTCTTTCACCACGCAACTTATGATGGCAAGAGATATTTTATAACATTGGTAGATGATCATACACGGCTCACATGGACCTATTTGTTACACCATAAATCAGATGTTACTGCTTTGATAATGGCATTTTCAAGCTTATTTGCACTCAGTTTGGAGTATTCATTAAGCAACTTCATTCTGACAATGCCAAAGAGTTGGCCTTCACTCCCTTTCTCCAGCAACAAGGCACACTCCATCAGTTTTCATGTGTGCAATGACCAGGACAAAATTCTGTGGTAGAGAGGAATCACCACTATTTATTGAATGTTGCAAGGTCTCTGATGTTCCAATCCAAGGTTCCTTTATCTTTTTGGAGTGAGTGTTTGTCCACTGTGACAAAGTCATTATCCACTGCTCTATCATAAAGAACCAGATTACCGACTGTTCAAGGTGTTTGGCTGCATATGATTTGCATCTACTTTGCTGTCTCAGAGCAACAAATTCACACTTAGAGCAGTGTTTTCTGTTTTCATGGGTTATTCTATAAGCTATAGAGTACAAATAATACACATTTATACATTATTTAGATCGATGTCCTTCATTGTAGTAAAATAATATCAAAAAGTATTTTACCATATCATTTTCTTTTTCAAATAAGTTACGAGCATGTTTGCAACGGATTAGGATCGTTTCCTTTACTTCTCTCCTTTTTTCTTTTATGTTAAATAGTGAAAGACACAAAAATAAATTTGCTTTTGTATATAAGATCCATTAAAATTTGTTTTGTGTCTTTCTCTGACCTAACACACACTAAGGAAAAACAGATAAAAGAAAACAAAAGGATCCAAATCCTTTGCAACTCATATGTGAATTTTGATTAATTTCAATAGCTAGCCATTTATGGCTATCTATTTTTGCATTTCTTCTTATATTTCAGTTGCAATCATTTCCCTCTCTCCAATTAATTGGGTAGTTGGATGCTCCAGCAACCTTTAGCACTGCGCAGGTTGGCAATAAAAGTTGTATGTTGAATCTGTCAAGCCCTTAAATCTAATAATTTATGATGATAAAGTCTTTCAACCAAAACATAAGGCATTTGGACCCAATATACATGTAACGTGGTCAATGGATATTAGACTTTAATGTGCAGCACCTCACCCGGTTCTTGACTACATACCAAATTTTGGAAAGAAAAACAACTAGAAGAGCTAATAATTCTGAACACAGCTTTAGTATTAGTAAAACTGAATTCTATTTTCTTGATTGCTTCATGCAAGGTCGCCTAATGGCCTTTTATAGGTAGTCTCAAAATAAAATATTACATAGATATAGAGAACCTATCAAGTAGGTAAACTATTGGATAACATCAAGCTGTCAACGGTGGTGCAAATAATATGGTCAAAGTTTGGAATTCAATTTGCTGTTGTATAGTTTGCAGCTGTACAGTGCTTGCACTTGCAGTGTAGCCATGCAGCTTTTGAGAGATAAATAATAATTGGACTTCTTAATAGAAATATGTTGTATGTTGACTTACTCAGGCTCTCAAATCTAAGAATTTAAGGTGATAAAGACCTTCAACCAAAACTAATGGCATATGGACCAAAATATATTTATGTTCCCCTTACACCATTGAGTGGCGGAGAATGAGTTTTCTTCTTCAACCAAAACCTTGCTTTCTATTCCTCAACCATGTTACGTGCAGTTTGGTCCATATGCCTTGTCTTGTTTCTTTTCTTCACTTCAAACTTACTGTGGTTTCAACCCAACACAACTGTCTCTGCCTTAGGAAACGAGACTGATTATTCTGCATTGCTCAAATTCAAAGAATCAATATCCAGTGACCCTTTTGAAGTATTGATATCTTGGCATAGTTCCAGTCACTTTTGCAATTGGCATGGAGCTATGAAGCACCGATACTCCAAAATGGATGCCGTATCCGATACGTATCCGATACCGATACTCACCGATACTCCATCGATATGTGTCGAAAGAGTATCGAACACGTCTTTTTAAAAAAGAAAAAAAGAAAAATCCCGATACTCCATCGACACCCTCCGATACTCCGTTGACACACTCCGATACGTTCAAATGGGGGCTTGGATACATTTAAATGAAAGTGACTATTCATCTCTTAGCCATCATGACTTCAGATTTGAGACTTGGAACTTCAACTCCCACTCTTTCATTGCAACAAATGCAATTTAAGATCCAGCTCCTAATACCTATGCATTTTCTTCACCTATATCATCTGATGTCTCTCTTTTATTGCATCTTCAAAGTTTCACTTTGCTATTATTTTGTATAAAGATTCGGCTCGTCTTTCTTCTTCAAAGGTTCAGCTAGATATTGAAATTTCAAATTGAAACCACCAACTAGGTATTGAAATTTGCAAGTTTCAAATTGAAACTTATCCAATGACTGGGACCTCTGGGTATTCGTACACTACTATGCATCATTATTATATATATTATGTGAATTTTTTATATATATTTAAATATGTATCCCAAACGTATTGTATCCTATATTTTATAGGAAAAGACGTATCGACGTATCGGATACGTATCGTATTCGATACTCGTATCTTATCCGATACTCGTATCGTATCTGTGCATCATAGGCATGGAGTCACATGCAGCCACAAACATCAAAGAGTCACAGAGTTGAACCTAACAGGATATAATCTAAAAGGGTTCTTATCACCATATGTTGGGAACCTCTCCTCTTTGAGAATCCTTAACCTGGAGAACGACAGTTTCTATGGCAAATATCCCACAAGCATTTGGCCGTTTATTCATACTGCAGACACTAGTTTTGACTAATAACACTTTGGAGGGGGAGTTTCCATTCATCACAAATTGTTCTGAACTGAGGAACTTGAGTTTAGATGAGAATCATTTGACTGGCCAAATTCCAAAGGACATTGCCACCCTTGGGAAGCTTGAAGTGTTGCAGATTTCAGTGAACGATCTAACTGGACAAATCCCAGTTTCCATAAGAAATCTTTCTTCCCTCACTTATCTTTCCATAGCCATTAATCACTTGGAAGGAAACATACCACAATAAATAGGTCATTTGAAAAACATGGAAACATTGTATGTGGGAGGCAATAATCTGTCTGGTATGCTTCCTTCTTCACTTTACAATTTGTCATCTCTCATTCGTTTCTCAGCTACATCCAATCAGTTTCATGGTTCTCTTCCAACCAACATGTTCTTTACCCTCCCAAATATCACTTATGTTAGCATTGCTCTGAATCAATTATCAAGTCCAATCCCAACCTCCATCACAAATGCATCTGGGGTTCAAGTGTTTGAGATTTCTTATAATCATTTTGTAGGACAAGTCCCAAGTCTTGGGAAGCTACAAGATCTTTCATATCTAGCTCTAAGTAATAATAATCTTGGTAGTAATTCATCTGAAGACTTGAAGTTTTTAAAGTCTTTGTTGAATTGTAGTTTGTTGAACATATTTGATATAAGCTACAATAATTTTGGAGGTTCCTTACCTAATTTCATAGGTAATTTCTCCATTAAACTCACCAACCTGTTTCTTGGTGGTAATCAGATATATGGAAAAATTCCTAGAGTTAGGAAATCTCAAAAACTTAATTCTCTTGACCATTGAGAATAACTACCTAACTGGCATCATTCCAGCTTCTTTTGACATGTTTCTAAAGATGCAGTTATTAAGTTTGAAGTCAAACAGACTATCAGGAGAAATACCAGCTGCCATAGAAAATCTCAGTCAATTGTTTAAATTAGAATTATCATATAATATTTTAGTAGGAAATATTCCTTCAACTATTGGAGATTGCAAAAAGTTGCAAGCTCTAGATCTTTCACATAACAACCTTAGTGGGGCTATACCATTGCAGGTTATTGGACTTACCTCTTTGTCAAACCTATTGGACCTATCACATAACTCATTAAGTGGTAATTTGCCCCCTGAGGTGGGTATGTTAAAAAATATTGATGTGTTGGATCTATCTGAAAATTATCTCTCTGGTGGCATTCCTCAAACAATTGGAGAATGCATGACTTTGGAGTACCTTTATTTACATGGAAATTCTTTCCATGGAATCATACCACCTTCTTTGACTTCATTAAAAGGTCTTCGAAAATTAGATCTGTCACAAAATAACTTGTCTGGATCAATTCCAAAAGCACTACAAAACATTTCTGTTTTAGAATACTTCAATGTGTCATTTAACAAGTTGGAGGGTGAGGTGCCAAGAGGTGGCATCTTCAGGTATGCAAGTGCAGTTTCAGTGGTTGGCAATGACAAACTTTGTGGTGGGGTATCCGAACTAAAGCTTCCTCCTTGTCCCTTAAAAGCTATGGAAAAGAAGAAACATCATAATCTCTGGCTGATAGTTGTGATTATATGTTCAACTACATTTCTTCTTTTATTGTCATGTACTCTTATTATCTATCAATTAAGGAAAAGACGGGGGAAAAAACTTCTGCTGATTCAACAATTGACCAACTTCCTAAGATATCATACCACAGCCTATACCATGCAACTGATGGGTTCTCAACTAGGAACTTGATAGGAACTGGCAGTCTAGACTCTGTGTATAAAGGAAGACTTGATTCAGAAGAAAGAGTTGTTGCTACAAAAGTTCTAAACCTTCAGGTAAAAGGAGCTCACAAAAGTTTCATTGCTGAATGTAATGCACTAAGAAATATTCGGCATAGGAATTTAGTGAAGATTTTCACATGTTGCTCTAGTGTGGATTACAATGGAAATGAATTTAAAGCATTAGTTCTTGAGTACATGTTGAATGGAAGCTTAGAGGAATGGTTGCATCCAGAGAAAGAATATTCTGAGGAGCCAAGGATATTGAACCTCGAGAAAAGATTAGAAATTCTTGTTGGTGTTGCTTTTGCTTTACAATATCTTCACTGTGAATGTGAGAAACATGTTATTCATTGTGATTTAAAACCAATCAATGTTCTACTCGATGGCAACATGGTTGCTCATGTCAGCGATTTTGGTTTAGCAAGACTTCTCTCAACAGTTAATGACAAGTCCCACGACCAAACCAGTACAAGTGGAATGAAGGGCACTATTGGTTATGCTCCTCCAGGTATGGTTTGATCTTGTTTTTTCATTAAAATTTTGAATACAGACATATATATATATATATATATATATATATATATATATATATATTTCTTTTGAACAATATTTATTCTCCTTCACACTGGCTATTATGACATGAATTTTATAACATTGATCATTTATCTCAGAGTATGGAATGAGTTCTCAAGTGTCAACAGAAGATGACATGTATAGCTATAGGATTCTTATTTTGGAGATGTTAACTGGGAGAAGACCGACAGCAGAATTGTTTAAAGACGGGAACAACCTCCATAAATATGTTGAAATTACATTTCCAAATAACATTTTGGAGATCACAGATGCAACTCTTCTCTCAATGGAAAGCAAATATCCCAATGTAAAAGTAGAAGATGAAAAACATCTTTTCGAGATTGCACCCCCTTTCTATCCTAATGTTGAGGAGTGCTTCCTTTAATTATTTAGGATTGGACTTGCTTGCTCAGTGGAGTTGCCAATTATGAATACTTTCTCTTCTCGAGGAATCAAAGATGATTCTTTATGCTACTACTACCAATTTATACAATTGCAGTTTCGTAATTCATGTCATTAATTTCCTTCCTTATATTATCTCATTTGTTTTTTTTTTCTAGAATGTTTACTGAAGTAGATTTTTATTTGAACTGGAAGTGGATGTTTGACATTCTTGCCCATTGTTTAAAAGAAAACATTTAAGTGTTCCACTTCTGCCACTCTAAATTTTGGTTGTTGAAACTTGCAATGAATTTAGGCTAAAACCCGATGTGTATTTATGAAGTTTGAAATATGTTTTAATTCTATAGAGCTTTCATCATCATGTCTTGTTAATTAGACCTAAGGAATTAGGGTAATTAGTAAGGTTTGATAGAATTGATTTACTAAGGAATTAGGCTTCAATTAATTAAGGGAATTTGTCCTTCAACATGGCAATTGAGATTAAGATAATTAGAGTGTCGGTAATTCATAGGATTCCTTGTCTATGAGGAATCCGGATTCATAATTGGATGAAATCAAATCCCTAGCATTTTTATTTCTATTTTATCACGTCAAAAATTCTAAAATATTTTATTGCTCTTTTATTTATTTTGAGCTCTCTTCATACCAAAATTTAGTTTAAATAGTTGTTTAACTTGTGAATTGGTAGTTGGTAACTAATCACTGTGGACGATATCCGGTTCTTACCGATTTATTACTTGCAACGATCCGGTATACTTGCTGAGATCGTCATCAATTATAAGATCAGAGTATAAGTGTAGCAGACGCTAAGTGTTTTTGACAAATTTATATCATGGTATCAAAGCAGTCAGAGCAGAAGTATATCAGAGCAAAAAATATATTATCATAGCAGTATTTGATTTACTCCCCATTAATCATGTAAGCTTTTAAGCTCCCCCTCAAGATATGCATGTATAATTCGTTTTCTCTATATCATACTTTTTTTAATGTATAATTTGTTATTATCCCCTTTCTCTATATCATACTTTTTCTCCCCCTTTTGGCATCATCAAAAAGGTAAAGAAAAGAAACATTTAAAGTGATATAGAAGGTAAGCATTTAAACATTCAAACTTAGCATATAAAATTGTTCATGATAGAGGGATAGGTGCAGGGGCAAATCAAAAAGATGCGTCCAACTCGCATAGATATTCCAAAGCTCTCTTCTGATCATTCATAGATATTCCAAATCAAATCATACAAGAATCAGAGCATATTTATACGAAGATACAGTCATATAATCAGTTTCTTTAGAGATTAGATATAGGATTGATCGATTATGCCCAATTCTCTTCTAATGAAAAATAAGCTTTCCTTGTTCAAGGGCTTGGTCAAGATATCGACAAGTTGTTTAGTTGTATCAATATCTTCAATCTCAATTTCTCTACTTTGAATATGGTCTCTATTGAAATGATGTATGATTTATATGTGTTTAGTTCTAGAGTGCATTATGGGATTCTTAGTTAGGTTAATTGCACTCGTATTGTCACATCTAATAGGAACTTGGTTTAGTTGCACACCATAATCAACTAATTGTTGTTTCATCCAGAAAACCTGAGCACAACAGCTACCAGCTGCTACATATTCAGCCTCTGCAGTGGATAAAGCCACACTAGATTGTTTCTTGCTGAACCATGATACTAATGAGTTTCCTAGTAAATGGCAAGTTCCACTAGTACTCTTTCTGTCTAGTTTACAACCAGTAAAATCAGAGTCTGAATAGCTAATTAAAGTACATGGAGCTCCTTTGGGATACCATAAACCCATGTCTTTTGTTCCTAACAGATACTTAATTATCCTTTTAACTGTTGTTAAGTGTGATTCTTTTGGATTTGCTTGATACCTAGCACACATGCATACACTAAACATGATATTTGGCCTACTAGCAGTAAGATAAAGTAGTGAGCCTATCATACCTCTGAATTTAGAAACATCAACAGGTTTACCTTGCTCATCCTTGTCCAGATAACAGGAGGTACTCATTGGAGGAGCCATCTCCTTAGCTTTTTCTATGCCAAACTTCTTGATTAACTCATTGCAATACTTGGTTTGGCTAACAAAGATTCCATTTTTCAGTTTGCTTTATTTGCAGTCCAAGGAAAAAGTTCAGCTCACCCATCATTGACATTTCAAACTCACTCTGCATAAGACTTACAAACTCATTGCACAACTGTTCATTGGTAGCACCAAAAATTATATCATCCACATATATTTGTACAAGTAAAATGTTGTGTGCCTTTTTCTTAGTGAACAAAGTTGTGTCAACTTTACCTCTTTTAAATCCTTTTTCAATGAGAAAATTACTTAACCTTTCATACCAAACTCTAAGAGCTTGCTTTAAGCCATATAGTGCTTTAGACAGTTTATAAACATTGTTAGGCAATTCATTATTCTCAAAACCAGGTGGTTGACCAACATACACTTCCTCTTGTATAAATCCATTTAAGAAAGCACTCTTAACATCCATTTGATACAATTTAAATCCCACTATGCAAGCATAAGCAAGTAGCATTCTTATAGCTTCTAATCTTGCTACTGGTGCATATGTTTCATCATAATCTATGCCTTCTTCTTGGTTATGCCCTTTGGTTACCAATCTAGCTGTTGGATGAATCTTTGGCAAGTATACCAAGTCATACAAGTAATAAAGAGGTAAGAGGGATATCGTTCCCACGAGGACTGCGACAAGTACTAGCACGTAACAAATCAACTACTATCTAAGCGGATATTTGGAAGGAAGGGAGCTCAATATTAAATACCAAGCCCAACAAGAGTTAACATTTAAGATAAACAAAATAAAAGGAACAGGTTCTTTTAGGATTTTTATTAAACACTTGGAATGCAAAAAGGGGATTCTTCAAATATGATGAAAGATGTTGGGATTAAACTTCACCAAACCTTTGCCTCATGCAATACTAAGACCACCAATCCAATCTATGCTTCAGATATTAAAATCAATCCACAAGATTACTCAAGTCCTAATTCCTTAGATGACAAGAGCCTAAATCCCCTAATTAAACCCTAATTCCTTAGGTGGCCTAATTAGAGAATTTGCATTAAGAGTAGGGATTACATGATTACTAATAAACCAAAATCCATTCCTAGATGCAAGGTTTACTAGGTGATTGATTCCAGATCAATAATTGATAAGAACTTCCCAATTGAAAATCAAATCTCAGAACAATTCATGGATGATCAAACCACAAAAAGCATTAAGCATAGGAATCGAACACTAACAAAAAAGCATAAACATAGATTAATAGATCAAGGCAAATACATGAGATTCGGTTTAGCTACATCTAATCCCAACAAAAAGGGAATTTAGCTACTCATAGTCATAGAGAAAGCCATAACCAAAACAATAGGAACAAAGGAGAGAAGAAACTCCATGGAAGCTTTCCACAGCAGTCACAGCAGCCCCTGGTTCAGAGAGATCGTCCTTTTTGGGTCCCCAAAGTCGTTCTAGGGTAAAAGTCTGATGCCTTATTTATAGATGAGGGAAGTTTGAATTCAAATAATGCGCGTCACGGCCGTGATGGCCATCACGGCCAGGCCGTGACGGGTTCTGCCATGGGCGCTTCTTCAATTTTTAGTCTGTCACGGCCGTGATGTTCATCACGGCTAGGCCGTGATCAGTTCTGCCTGTTGAGGGTACATGTCACGGCCATGATGGGCATCAAGACTTAGCCGTGACCAGTTCTGACTTTTGCCTTCTTTCTTTTCAATTACTGCTCGATCACGGCCGTGATGGTCATCACGGCTAGGTCGTGATGGTCATCACGGCTAGGCCGTGATGGGCTCTGTTTGGTTCATTTTCTTCACTTTTCAAGCTCTATCTTCATCCAAGCTCCATCATGGCTAATCCTGAGCATTTCATCCTTAATTCCTGCAAAACAACACCACAAAACCGCCTTACTCGTTCCAAGATAAAAACTAACTAAAAATCAAATTAAATATGCCTAAACTATATGAAAATGCATGCAAAATGCAAATGAAATATGAGGTGAAATCACACTCATCAAATCGCCCCAAGCTTAAGACTTTGCTTGTCCTCAAGCAATAACCAAGGCCAGAAGATATAAATAATCAGAGCATGGATAGTGAACCAAGAACTCGAGTAACTAATCCAAATAACAGGCATTTTCAAATAATTCACCAAGAGACAATCAATTTCAAGTCCAATTAGAAGCTTAGGTTTCCTAGACTCATATTCTCACTGATTCGGGCACTCTTTCTCACCTCACTCAAGTGTTTAAGGATATATGACAATTCGCTCAATTTCCTCAAGGAATGAATTCTACCATAAGCTTGACTATTAACCAAATCTCTACTTTATTAATAAAAACACATAAGAATCAAGAGGTCTTTTACTTTGGTTGTAACGGGGCCATGGGATTAATCGCTAGGTGGGGAAATCAAGAAAAGGAAATTTCAAGAAGGCTAAACAAAATATCAAGCATTGCAAAGCATGATACCTTCTAAAATACCTTTTTGGGTTTTGATTCATTTTTCCACCTTTCTTTCTTTCTTTTTATTTTATTTCTCACTTCCTTTTGTCATCCCCTTCTCTAATATATATATATATATATATATATATATATATATATTTATTTGGAGAATGGGAGATTTTCAATTCAAGAGAAATATTTTTCTAACTTTCTCATCCCATACTTTTTCAAACTACCTTTTTACCCTTTTGTGCAATACTTTAGAAGGTCTCCTACCAAGCATCATTCATCAAAATATTTCAAGGTACCAAGAAAAGTATTTTATTCTTGTAGGCTCAAAATCAGGCAACTAAGGGGTAGCATTTAATCAATCAAAGCTTAGAAGACCGGAAAAATACCTAGTGCCTCAATCATTTTCAAAAATGTTTTCAAAAATTTTTAAGCTTCAAAACGGTTTCAAGTCAAGTTCTAGAGAATACAATCCAAGAGGAATAAAACACTCTATCACAAAGAATGGGGTAGATTTAGTGAGCACCCCTTTTTGGCTCAAAAATCTCCCATTTAGTAGTTCAAAAATCAATGAGAAACACAAATCTACGGAACCACATGCTAATTATCAACTATCAAAGATCATCTCAAGCATTTTTATTTGTAGCCTTATCACAAGAATAAAAAAAATTGGGTTCAAAAATTCACTATCTCAATTTATTTGGCACTAAGTTCTCACAATTGGATGCATAATCTAAGCAAGGGGCAATCTAATCATGTGATCATGCAAAACTATGCCTATATGAATGCAACATGAAAAATGCAAAAATTCAAAAATTTGCAAAAATACCCCTACCCCAAGCTTGAAAACTTACATTGTCCCCAATGTAAATAATCAAGTCGGAGAGAGGAGAAAAATGGAACAACTCACCGAGGTGGTAGCGGGTGCTGGCTCACATGCCTGGTCAAAGAGATGCTGGAAAATGTGTCATGGTCGTGATGCTCATCACGGGCAGGCCGTGATCAATTTTGGTCCATAGGAGCTGGCCTGTCACGGCCGTGACTTCCATCACGACTAGGTCGTGATACTCTCTGATCTTCAGGGTCCTTCTCATCACGCCCGTGATGGATATCACGGCTGAGCCGTCATCCTTTCTGATCTTCTCATTAAGCTGATCACGGCCGTGACCACTGTCACGGCCTGGGTGTGATGACTTCTGCTTTATTTGTTCTTACCTTTTTGCTCTTCCTTCCTTCAGAACCTGAAATTACTTGACAAATATATTAATTTATGATCTTTTTCCTCTTGATTTTCTCAAATTATTCAAGAGTTAAATTCAAAAACAAATGAAAAAGGGAAAGAAAACTTGGGTTGCCTCCCAGTAAGCGCTTCTTTAACGTCACTAGCTTGACGGGCCGGTGATCTCAAGGATCATGAAGGCGCACAGCTGTGGTCAATCTCTCGATGTCACCACCCAAGTAGGCCTTGAGCCTTTGGCCATTGACTTTGAAGGTCCTTTTTGAAGTAGGATCCTCCACTTCTATAGCTCCATGAGATGAGACTTCTTTGACAATGAACGGTCCCGACCACTTAGACTTCAACTTGCCCGGAAACAATCTCAGCCGGGAATTGAATAATAAAACTTGTTGTCCCAGCTGAAATGCTTTCATCACGATCTTCTTGTCATGATATGTCTTGACTCGCTGCTTGTAAATAGCTGCATTCTCATATGCATTAAGGCGCATCTCCTCTAATTCATGCAGCTGATGGACTCGTTTCTCACCCGCCAAAGTGGCATCAAAATTCAAGAACTTCAATGCCCAAAAGGCTCGATGCTCCAACTCTACGGGTAAATGACATGCCTTCCCATAGACCATCTGAAACGGAGATAACCCCAAAGAAGTTTTTAATGCAGTCCGGTAAGCCCACAAGGCATCGTCAAGCTTCTTTGCCCAATCTTTTCTTGAAGTGGCCACAGTTTTTTCCAGAATTCGCTTAATCTCCCGGTTAGAGACCTCCGCTTGCCCATTTGTTTGAGGATGATATGGAGATGCCACCTTATGCCTCACATCATACTTGGTCAACACATTTTTCAGTTGTGAGTTGCAGAAGTGAGATCCCCCATCACTTATAAGGACCCTTGGGACACAAAACCGGGCAAAAATGTTTTTTTTGATGAACTTAATTACTGTTTGTGCATCATTCTTCGGTGTTGCAACGACCTCCACCCATTTAGAAACATAGTCCACCGCCACCAAGATATATTGATTGGAGAATGAAGGTGGAAGCGGACCCATAAAATCTATGCCCCAACAATCAAATACTTCAACCTCCAATATTTTGAAGTGGCATCTCATCCCTTTTAGATATGTTCCTGGTCCTTTGGCACTTGTCACAACTCTTCACATGATTGTAAGAGTCCTTGAAGATTGAGGGCCAAAAGAGCCCAGATTGGAGGACCTTTGCAGCTGTCCTCTCCCCATTGTAATGTCCACCGTAAGGAGAGTTATGGCAATGCCACAAAATATTCTTTGCTTCCTCTTGACTAAAACACCTCCTCCATAAGCCATCCGGTCCAACCTTGAACAAAAATGGGTCATCCCACATGAAATGGTTGGCATCCCGGAAGAATTTTTTCTTTTGTTGCCAAGTGAGGTGCTCTGGAACAATGTTGGCTGCCTTGAAATTTGTCATGTCGGCAAACCATGGTCTTTCATGCACTAGAAATAAAGCCTCATCCGGGAACTCATCCCGAATGTCCTTTTCTTTTGCAGTAACCTCTTCATTCACTAACCGAGATAAGTGGTCAGCCACCATATTTTAGCTGCCCTTTTTGTCTTTAATGACTAAGTCAAATTCCTGCAACAATAAAATCCACCTTATGAGTCTTGGTTTTGAATCTAACTTAGTCAACAAATATTTAATTGCAGCATGATCAATAAAAATAGTGACTTGGGACCCAATCAAGTATGAACGAAATTTTTCCAATGAAACACTATGGCTAGCAACTCTTTTTCAGTTGTTGCATAATTTATTTGGTTCTCATTGAGAACCTTGCTAGCATAGTGAATGGCATGGAAAAACTTTTCCCTTCGTTGTCCCAAAACTGCCCCAACTACGTAGTCACTGGCATCACACATTAATTCAAATGGTGACTCCCAGTTGGGTGCAACAAGAATGCGCGCGGTGATCAACTTTTCTTTCAAAATCTGAAAAGAAGTAAGACAAGCAGTATCAAACACAAATGGTGTGTCCTTGTTCAAAAGGCTACACAACGGCTTGGCTATCTTTGAGAAGTCTTTGTTGAACCGCCGGTAAAATCCTGCATGACTAAGAAAACTCCTCACACCCTTGACATTCACTGGTGGAGGTAGTTTCTCAATTACATCAATCTTGGATCTATCCACTTCGATCCCGTTAGCTGAAATCTTGTGCCCAAGCACAATGCCCTCCTGCACCATAAAATGACACTTCTCCCAATTTAAGACTAAATTGGTGTCCATGCACCTCCTTAACATAGCAGCAAGGTTAGACAAGCAATTATCATAAGAGGAACCGAAAACAGAAAAATCATCCATAAAAACTTCAATGCATTTTTCTACCATATCAGAGAAAATGGAAAGCATGCACCTTTGAAATGTTGCAGGCGCATTACAAAGACCGAAAGGCATCTTCCGATAGGCAAAAACTCCAAAAGAACATGTGAAGGCAGTTTTCTCTTGGTCTTCCGGGTTAACCGCAATTTGGTTATAACCCGAATAACCATCCAAGAAACAATAATAAGCTTGCCCGGCCAGCCTCTCCAACATTTGGTCCATAAATGGAAGTGGGAAGTGATCTTTCCTAGTAGCTTGATTTAGCTTCCGGTAATCTATACACATTCGCCAACCGGTGACCGTTCTAGTTGGGATTAACTCATTCTTCTCATTTTTCACAACGGTCACGCCACCTTTCTTGGGAACCTCTTGTACCGGGTTCACCTAAGCACTATCGGAAATCGAATAGATCATTCCGGCTTCAAGGAGTTTCAGCACCTCCTTCCTTACCATTTCTTTCATTGTAGGATTGAGCCTCTTTTGTGGTTGGACCACCGGTTTAAATTCAGCCTCCATCATAATCTTGTGCATACAAAATGTAGGGCTAATACCTTTCAAATCTAAGATGGACCATCCAATAGTTGTTTTATGCTCTCTAAGCACCCTTACAAGTTTCTCCTCTTCCAATTTGGACAATACATTGCTCACTATGACAGGATTTTCATCATTCTCACCAAGAAACACATATTTCAAGTGGGGAGGTAGAGGTTTAAGCTCTAACTTGAGCTTCTCTTGGACTTCATCCTTTTTGAGCTCTTCTTTCTTAGTATTGATAGCAAGTTGATTGGGTTGAGCTTCCAAATCACACAAACACTCCTCTATTTCCTTCTCCTCTTTCTCATCAAGATTTTCGATAGCATTCATAATTACCTTCTCAAGAGTAGAGGAGTGGTGCTGATGTGTAAAGACTTCTTTAGCCACTACATCCACAATGTCCATGCGGAAACAATTCTCTTCATCACTCGGGCGATGCATAGCTTCAAATACATTGAAAATAACCTCTTCATCTTGCACTCTGAGTCGAAGTTGGCCTTTTTGTACATCTATCAAAGCACGACTAGTTGCTAGAAAAGGTCTCCCTAATATAAGTGGAACTTCTGCATCCTCCTCCATGTCTAATATTTCAAAATCCGCTGGGAAGATAAACTTATCCACTTTAACCAAAACATCTTCCATAATACCAAAAGGATGCTTGATTGATATATCGGCTAGTTGCAATGCCATCCTTGTTGGTTTCACTTCACCACCTCCAAGCTTGTTCAAGATTGAAAGCGGCATCAAATTGATACTCGCCCCCAAGTCACACAAGGCCTTCCCAATAGCAACACTCCCAATTGTGCAAGGGATTGTAAAACTACCAGGATCTTTAAGCTTTGGAGGTAGCTTCCTTTGAAGTATCGCACTACATTCTTCCGTCAAGGCAACAGTCTCATCTTCTCTAAACCTCCTTTTCTTCGTGAGTAACTCCTTCATGAACTTTGTATAAGTTGGCATTTGCTCTAGTGCTTCAGCAAAGTGTATGTTGATTTGTAACCTCTTAAAGATGTCAAGAAACTTGGCAAATTGCTCTTCCTTCTCCTTCTTCTTACTTAAGTGAGGATATGGCAACTTTACATAAGAAGGGATCTCTTGAGGCTTGTCTCCATCTTTCAAAATCTGACTTTTACTCTTCCTCAAAATTGAATTTTCATCCACTAACTTTTCTCTCTTGTATTTTTCACTATCTTTTTCTTCTTCCTCTATTACAACCTCTTTGCCTTTTTCCTCATTTTTCGCTCTTTTTTCAGCACTCAACTTAGTTTTTTCAGCAACTCTCTTATTTTTCAACAAAGGCTCACCGCTCACTTTCTTAAGACTTTTACCACTCCTCAAAACAACAACCTTACAATGCTCTTTAGGATTGATTTGAGTATTACCTGAAAAACTGCAGCTAGATTGTTCCGCTAGGTGCTTTGCAATTTGTCCAACTTGAACCTCCAAGTTTTTTATGGAAGCATCGGTGTTTTTCTGGTTTGACTTGGACATTTGCATGAATTGATTGAGGGTGTTCTCCAAGATAGAAGTCCGGTCTTGAGGCGGTTGTGTGGGATGAGGTTTACTTGCTTGTCCGGCATCTTGTTTCCAACTAAAACTTGTTTGATTCCTCCACCCTTGGTTGTAATTGTTAGAATATTGGTTGTTACCTTGCCGCCCATAGTTCCCCATATAATTAGCTTCCTCATGGGAACTAGGTGTGGCCTCACAATTTCCATTATCATGATCTCCTCCAAAAAAATCACATATCATTACCTGTTGAGGTGGCATGGTTGTCCCTTGCATGGTTTGGAGTTGTTGTGGGAGTTGAACTAGTTGCTTTGTAATGGCCTCAAGTTGTTGTGACATAAGCTTATTTTGAGCCAAAAGTGCAGTTTGTCAGTCTAACTCCAACACTCCCCTTCTTGATGTGGTACCTCGGTCATGATGCATCAGATAGTCATTAGATGCCATAGCTTCTATCAAAGTCAATGCTTCCTCCGGTGTCTTTGTGTTCATGGAACCTCCAGCTGAGGCATCCAACATAAGCTTGGTTGACGGCCTCAATCCATTGCAAAATGTTTGCATTTGGACAAGATCATCAGACCCATGATTTGGACATCTTCGGAGTAAGTCTTTGAACCTCTCCCATGTGTCATGAAGAGTCTCACCCTCTTGTTGAACAAAGCTTGTGATATCACCCCGTGTCTTCACAAATCTTGAGGCGGGAAAGAACCTTGCAAGAAATTTAGCCTCTAAGTCATCCCATGTAGTGATGCTCCCCCTTGGTTGAGATTGGAGCCAAGCCTTGGCTCTATCTCTTAGAGAGAAAGGAAACAACCTTAGGCGAATTGCATCATCGGTAGCACCATTTATCTTCACCGTATCACATAACTCAATGAAGTTGTAGACATGATTATTAGGATCCTCCTTCTCCATCCCGACAAATTGATTTTGCTGCACAATATTCAAGAGAGCCGGCTTGATCTCAAAATTGTTGGAATTCACTGGAGGCCTCACTATGCTAGTGACATGCCGATTGACATTTGTATTGGCATAATCCCCAAGTGTCCTCCGTGGAACACCCTCACCATTGCCTGCCATCTCAAGTGGTTCTTGATGAATTTGTGAAGTGGAGGTCTCTTGTTCTCTTTCTTGTCATGCTAATAACTTCCGATGTCTTGCTTCACTCCGATTCTTCCTAGCCGCTCTTTCTATTTCAGGATCGTAGAGAAGTTGGTCAGCTGGGATAGTACCTCGCATGCACAAAATCCTAGAGACCAAGAATATTAGCACTAAATGACAGCAGAGAGAAACAGACAATAAAAGAGAAAAAATAAAATTGTGCTTAAATTAGTAATTGAAATGGGTATGCTAATATTGAAACACAGTCCCCGGCAACGGCGCCAAAAACTTGTTGGACGAATCTTTGGCAAGTATACCAAGTCGTACAAGTAATAAAGAGGTAAGAGGGATATCGTTCCCACGAGGACTGCGACAAGTACTAGCACGTAACAAATCAACTACTATCTAAGCGGATATTTGGAAGGAAGGGAGCTCAATATTAAATACCAAGCCCAACAAGATTTAACATTTAAGATAAACAAAATAAAAGGAACATGTTCTTTTAGGATTTTTATTAAACACTTGGAATGCAAAAAGGGGATTCTTCAAATATGATGAAAGATGTTGGGATTAAACTTCACCAAACCTTTGCCTCATGCAATACTAAGACCACCAATCCAATTTACGCTTCAGATATTAAAATCAATCCACAAGATTACTCAAGTCCTAATTCTTTAGATGATAAGAGCCTAAATCCCCTAATTAAACCCTAATTCCTTAGGTGACCTATTTAGAGAATTTGCATTAAGAGTAGGGATTACATGATTACTAATAAACCAAAATCCATTCCTAGATGCAAGATTTACTAGGTGATTGATTCCAGATCAATAATTGATAAGAACTTCCCAATTGAAAATCAAATCTCAGAACAATTCATGGATGATCAAACCACAAAAAGCATTAAGCATAGGAATCGAACACTAAAAAAAAGCATAAACATAGATTAATAGATCAAGGCAAATACATGAGATTCGGTTTAGCTACATCTAATCCCAACAAAAAGGGAATTTAGCTACTCATAGTCATAGAGAAAGCCAAAACCAAAATAATAGGAACAAAGGAGAGAAGAAACTCCATGGAAGCTTTCCACAGCAGTCACAACAGCCCCTGGTTCAGAGAGATCGTCCTTTTTGGGTCCCCAAAGTCGTTCTAGGGTAAAAGTCTGATGCCTTATTTATAGATGAGGGAAGTTTGAATTCAAATAATGCGCGTCACGGCCGTGATGGCCATCACGGCCAGGCCGTGACGGGTTCTGCCATGGGCGCTTCTTCAATTTTTAGTCTGTCACGGCCGTGATGTTCATCACGGCTAGGCCGTGATCAGTTCTGCCTGTTGAGGGTACATGTCACGGCCATGATGGGCATCAAGACTTAGCCGTGACCAGTTCTGACTTTTGCCTTCTTTCTTTTCAATTATTGCTCGATCACGGCCGTGATGGTCATCACGGCTAGGTCGTGATGGTCATCACGGCTAGGCCGTGATGGGCTCTGTTTGGTTCATTTTCTTCACTTTTCAAGCTCTATCTTCATCCAAGCTCCATCATGGCTAATCCCGAGCATTTCATCCTTAATTCTTGTAAAACAACACCACAAAACCGCCTTACCCGTTCCAAGATAAAAACTAACTAAAAATCAAATTAAATATGCCTAAACTATATGAAAATGCATACAAAATACAAATGAAATATGAGGTGAAATCACACTCATCACTAGCCTTGTTTCTTACAATTATACCATTTTCATCTAGTTTATTCCTAAAAACCCATTTTGTACCTATTACTTGACAGTTCTTGGGTTTAGGCACTAGTTTCCAGACTTGGTTTCTTTCAAACTGGTTTAACTCATCTTGCATAGCCATCATCCAATGTTCATCAATTATAGCATCATCTATGTTCAAAGTTAATTGTTGCATAGCAAGCAAAACACATCATTTAAGGCTTCATTAATTTTATTTGATTCAATTTGTGAAACAAAAGCCATATGATTATTTCAAGATAGATCAAATAACTTTGATAGAACAATGTAGACATATTATACAATGATATATAAGTCAACACAGAAAGATTCACAATCATTCATTAATAATGATAATCAGAAAACATATTCAATCAGTATTCATTCTTTATTGTTACCTATTTTGTGTTCGGTGAAGGCTCTATGTCATAATTCCAATTTTTGCTCTTGACCTTCCACCATACACAAAACATAATTTTATGTTTTTGCTATAGGTACCCAAATCTGTTTGGGTCCTTTTGAGTTAGTTGCAGCAATAGTTCCTTTAGGAACCCATATATATTTAGATTTATTGTATGCTGATTTTCTGTATTGGCATGTAGAAGCTGTGTGACCTTTTCTAGCACAGAAATAGCATTTAACAAATGGTGTGTTTGATGTCAAAGGTGCAGCAAAAAATTTATTGAAAGATTTCTCATGTATCTTAGGTTTATAGCTGATGAGCCTCTGTTTGACTGGTTTTATAACTAGTCAAGACCTTGGCTTTGTGCTTATTTTATATCATTTTCACCCAAATTAGACTTGATTGTCCTTAAGTAGTATTTTGAGTCTGTAAAGTGTTTTTAGGTTAATTTAGTTGATTTAGAGTTAAATAAAGTACTTAGGTTATTTCTTGTTTTCAGGTAATAAAAAGGAATAATTCTGGTCTTTCGCCCCGCGAAGAATCTCTCGCCCCGCGAGTCATCCAAGCTCAGAAAGTCAGAAGCCATCACGGTTTACCCGTGTTGAAGATCACGGCTGTGGCAGTTTTGAAGTTGAAGCGTTCGCCTCGCGAGCATCCATTCGCCTCGCGAGCCTTGGAAGACCAGAAGCCATCACGGTTTGCGCATGTTGAAGGTCACGGGCGTTACAGTTTGGGATCTGAAGAGATTCGCCTCGCGAAGGATATGCTCGCCCCGCGAGAAGATCAAAAGTCGCAGACTGTTCACAATTTCCGCATCGCGAGAGAGGCTTCGCCTCGCGAGTCCTCTGATTCCAGAAACGTGTATATAAGACAGTCTTAGGCAGAACTGAAGGGGGGTCAGAGTTAGCCAGTTTTGGCTAGTCTTTGATAGATAGTAGTAGTAGTTTCCAGTAGTTTATTTTCTTTTCTTTTGTGCTTATGTTTGTAATGGAGAACTAGTCTCCTAGATTAATCTACTGGGATTGGTTTCAATTATACTTGAGGTTCTGGATTTCCTTTTGAATTGCTATTCCTTTTCAGTACTGTTCTATATGTTTCTGTTTGCTTAATTCAGATATGTATAGGATTAGTATTGATTTATTTCGATGATTGTATGTTCCTATATATAATCGCGTTTGCTTAATTCGCGTGTGTTCAATCATGTTCGCTTAGTTCATGAGTGCTTCACCCCGTTTGCTTAATTCGGGAATAGGAATATATGTCTCGTAGTATTGATTTCGCTTGTAAATTGATGCTATAATCGGAAAAGGTTTAGAATCTGCTTAGGGCTTGGATTTACTTGAACCAATGATAGTGGGAAACCGAGAACAGTAGGTTAATCGTCTTTAGTTTATTTGCTATTCTCTTTAACTGCTTTGTTTTCATTGTTTTGTTTTCTTTATTTTATCTCAATCCAAAACCCCCAAAACTAACTTTTGATTTTCTGTTAATAATAACAACAACTAAAGAGTCCTTGAGAGACGATATCCGAGTTGTCGCTCTATACTACATTATTTTAATAATCGCTCGTTCTTTTTGGCGCGTGGCGACAGCGCGTTCAAAAATTGGCGCCGTTGCCGGGGACTCTGGTTTGTTGTTATTACCAGAAAATATTTATAAAAAAAAAAATTCTCTTTGCTAATTAGTTTTGTCTGCATTGTCTGGCTGTGAATTTTAGCACCCCCATGGATAGTTATATGCGAAATTACATGCCTAATGTTTACTATGAACCACCACCATGCATATATTTTCCTGATTTTATTGGTTTATCACACTGGTTGCCAAGGTTTAGTGGTTTTACAGGTGAGAATCCGCAGGAGCATCTGAGGGAATACCAGATTGCTTGTTCTATAATGCTGAGACCTGCAGGAATAACAGAAGACCACGTCAAGATGGAAGCTTTCCAGTTCTCACTTGAAGGTGCTGCAAGAGATTGGTTGTATTGTCTTGATGAGAATTCCATCTCAAGCTGGTTTGATTTGAAGGAAGCCTTCCTGTTTAAATACTATCCTGCCTTCAGAGCTGCACCTTCCGAACCTTCCCTAGAGGACCTGTGCAAACAGATGACTGCACAGATAAATGCAAAAATGGAAGCAAACTTTCTTGAATTTCAACAGAAGATGGAGGCTGAATACCAGAGGAGCCAAGCTGAATCTCAGAAGTTGTCCGCTCTAATTGATCAAGTTACCGCCAACTCGGCTGCAATGCTAACTCCACAGCCCCTTGAAGAACATAAAGATTCACATAAAGTTATTCCTGAAAATATTTCTGATGATGATTCTGATAATGTTTCTATTGAGGAACTGTGTGTTGAATCCCCTGATTCTAATGCATGTGATGATTGTTATTGTTCTGGCACTGCTTTGTGTGTAGAATGTTATTTTGAAAGGTATGTTAAGCAAAGCATCCATATGGAATAGGAGACAGATGAGGTTGAGGGCCATGTTCATATAGGAAATGAGCATCAGGAGGATCAGGAGGATCAGGAGAACATTTGCTCCACCGTGCTTGAGAATAAAGAAGAATCTTTGGTCTTAGATGCAGGTGTTGAAAGTGATGGGGTGGATGAACCGTGTGCAGAAAGTCCAGACAATCAGACCTTTACTAACTCAGTTTCTTTTACTACATGTACTGACTGTACTGACACTAACCCGTGTGCTGTTTGTGGCCAGTTTCTTGATTCTATTTTGCAGGATGATAGTGAGAATGATGCTGCTTGTTTAGCCGAAGTTCCCGCTATACCATCCATTGAGCAGCCACCCTCCTCAGTTTCTTGTAATATATCTATTGACTGTACTAACTCTAACCTTTCTGTGGTGTGTCCTGAAATTTCTGCAGGTTTAACAAGTGATGAATCCGGTAGTGCAGTAGATGATGACCTTGCAGAAGTTGAAGCAGCACCAGTAACCCCAGCTAACTGTTTGCCACCTCCCCCTGTGGAACCAAAAGCTCTGGATTTTGCACCCTTGGATTTTGCACCATGGCCAGTCCAAGAGGTTGAGCCCCACTTCTATTGGGGAGACTTTGTAGATAAAGAGGTCAGCTGTGACCCGAAGGGGAGTGAGAAGTCCGCCGCACTCGGCGAAGTCGTCATAATTGTCAAGCACCCACTTCCACATCAAGGCTGCAAGTCATGGAAGCATGGAATGAACTTCCAGCCTTTGGCCATCACGTGGGCCTTATGCTACAAGCAATGGGATCCTGGTGGAACCGCCCTTAATGAGTTTTCTTAACCCTTTCTTCTTTTTAATTTTCTTTTCCTTGCTTTATTTCTGTTTTGTTTTTAATAAAGCTCCTGAATAATTTGAGAAGCTCAGGAGTTGTGTTGAGTCTGGTATTGGCAAGTTTATTGGATTTTATTGATTTTGCATAGATTGATTGCATGATAGTGTTGACTATTTTCCCCCTAGATTTTGAAATTTTTTTGAAAAATGATCCCCATATGATTGAAAACTGAACTTTGAGATTTTATTATGATGGCATGATTTATGATAAGTTTGGGGTGATAGGAAGCACACACTAGGGATAGAATCTCTGTCAAACAACTTGCAAAAAAATGTCCAGGTGAGGTTTTGAGCCTCCAACATGTTTTTGACTGTGTGAGAATCACTTTTTGATTGCACTTTCCTGAATTTGCTTGAATCTCCTTATGGTTTGCATGATTATGTGTTTGCTTCAAATGATTTAGGCATTTTCTTTGTAAATAGCTACTTAGCCTAAAAATAACCAATTCCTAATGCATGTTCCCTAGTTAGCCCCATTGAGCCTATTAGCCTGTTAATTCTTGATAACCTAATGTTATAAGCCCAAAAATCTGGAAAACCATGTTAACCCGATCTTAGGATTAGGAGAGCATGTAATCTTAGAATGGGTGCAAGAACTAAGTTTGGGGTGGCTGCAAGGTGTAATGTGTCGTTTGGGATTGAAAAAAAAAATTGTGAAAAAAAAAATAGAAAAAAGAAAAAGAAAAAAAAAGAGAAAAGAAAAACAGAAAAAAAAATAAAAGTGCAAAAATGCCAAAAAGAAATAAAAAGGTTGTAGCCACCCAAGGCATAAAGAAAAAAATTAAGAAAGGAACTTGAGTGAATTTCAAAGTGTAAATAATGTTCATGCTCTCTTAGTTCCTAGGGTCTTCAGCCTAGTTCTTTTGTATATCCTACCCTTAGCCAGGCCCCATTACAACCCATAAAAGACCTTTTGATGTTGCTTGCATGTTTTCTGTGGGAACCATTTTGAGATGAAAATCAAATTTATGGGAAGTGCTCTTAAAAGTGAAACTGAGTGAAATGTTAATAGCCTGACACAAACTGAGCAAATGAGTGAACACAAATTTCCCTTGTGAGGAAGGCAGTTGTTTGGATTTGGTGATCTCCCTTTTGTGTGTAACTTAGATCTCCTGCTTAGAGTAATGATTGTTTGAATGATGAAATTCTCAATTGTTTAGAATAAATGAATGTGGGGATTGCTTTGTTTGAAAGGGGGAACATTGAAAAATATTTTGATAAATTGCTTGAAATCTGTGTGAAAGTTGATTGAATTCTTAAGCTTGCCAGGTCTTGAGTCTGTTTAAGTTTTTGAGTTTTAGTTTGCTTGGGGACAAGCAAAGTTTAAGTTTGGGGTATTTTGATGAGCCTCTGTTTGACTGGTTTTATAACTAGTCAAGACCTTGGCTTTGTGCTTATTTTATATCATTTTCACCCAAATTAGACTTGATTGTCCTTAAGTAGTATTTTGAGTCTGTAAAGTGTTTTTAGGTTAATTTAGTTGATTTAGAGTTAAATAAAGTACTTAGGTTATTTCTTGTTTTCAGGTAATAAAAAGGAATAATTCTGGTCTTTCGCCCCGCGAAGAATCTCTCGCCCCGCGAGTCATCCAAGCTCAGCCATCACGGTTTACCCGTGTTGAAGATCACGACTGTGGCAGTTTTGAAGTTGAAGCGTTCGCCTCGCGAGCATCCATTCGCCTCGCGAGCCTTGGAAGACCAGAAGCCATCACGGTTTGCGCATGTTGAAGGTCACAGGTGTTACAGTTTGGGATCTGAAGAGATTCGCCTCGCGAAGGATATGCTCGCCCCGCGAGAAGATCAAAAGTCGCAGACTGTTCACAATTTCCGCATCGCGAGAGAGGCTTCGCCTCGCGAGTCCTCTGATTCCAGAAACGTGTATATAAGACAGTCTTAGGCAGAACTAAAGGGGGGTCAGAGTTAGCCAGTTTTGGCTAGTCTTTGATAGATAGTAGTAGTAGTTTCCAGTAGTTTATTTTCTTTTCTTTTGTGCTTATGTTTGTAATGGAGAACTAGTCTCCTAGATTAATCTACTGGGATTGGTTTCAATTACACTTGAGGTTCTGGATTTCCTATTTGAATTGCTATTCCTTTTCGATCTTGTTCTATATGTTTCTGTTTGCTTAATTCAGATATGTATAGGATTAGTATTGATTTATTTCGATGATTGTATGTTCCTATATATAATCGCGTTTGCTTAATTCGCGTGTGTTCAATCATGTTCGCTTAGTTCATGAGTGCTTCACCCCATTTGCTTAATTCGGGAATAGGAATATATGTCTCGTAGTATTGATTTCGCTTGTAAATTGATGCTACAATCGGAAAGGGTTTAGAATCTGCTTAGGGCTTGGATTTGCTTGAACCAATGATAGTGGGAAACCGAGAACAGTAGGTTAATCGTCTTTAGTTTATTTGCTATTCTCTTTAACTGCTTTGTTTTCATTGTTTTGTTTTCTTTATTTTATCTCAATCCAAAACCCCCAAAACTAACTTTTGATTTTCTGTTAATAATAACAACAACTAAAGAGTCCTTGAGAGACGATATCCGAGTTGTCGCTCTATACTACATTATTTTAATAATCGCTCGTTCTTTTTGGCGCGTGGCGACAACGCGTTCAATAGCCTATTCCAGTCTTATCATAAACACATTTTTGCTGTCCTAATAAAGCATTCAAGTTATCTCTACCATTTGTGAATCTTGCTAGGTCATTTTTCAGTTTTTCATCCTCTTCAATCAATGTACAGCTAGATGCATTCAAGATTTCTTTATCACTAGTAATTCTAGATAGATCACCATTCAAATGATTTATATGTTTCTCCAACTTAGGAGATTTATCACATATAGGTGCATCTAAAACAGTAGCTAGTTTTTATTTTAAAGCACAATTTTCTGTTTTTAATTCATCTACCTCTTTGTTTAAAACAGAAGTTTTCTCCCCTAAGCATGTGATGGTTTTCTTAGACTTATTTAGCAATCTAGCAAGTCTAATGGATTCTATATGAAGTTCTTCAAAAGCATTTTGCAATTCATCATAAGAAGGTTGATAATTAGAACTTACTTCACTTTTTGAATCACTATGATTGCTGGCCATCAAGCACAAGTTTGCCTCCTCATATTCAAATTCTTCAGTGGAATCTAGATCATTGTCATCCCAAGCAATGTAGGCCTTTCTTGGCTTTCTCCACTTCTTGTCCTTTGAGTCAAACTTTTCAGTTTTGTCCTTCTTTTGCAGCTTTGGATAGTCAAGCTTCATGTGGCCAATCTTTCCACATTCAAAGCATGTGATGTTATTGGAAGAGTTGTCACTTTTGCTGAAGTTTCTTTTTGGAAAAGTGGATGGCTTTCTTTTGAAGTTGCCTTTCTTCTTTAGAAAGTTCTTGAATTTTCTAATTAGCAACCCCATCTCTTCTTCAGATTCTGCCTCTTGTGATGAATCATCATCATCACTGTCTTCTGCTTCTCTGACTTGTGATTTTAGAGCCAATCCCTACTTTCTTTTATCAGTTTCTTCACTTTCATTTAATATGTTCAACTCCAATTCATGTTCTTGTAATTTTTCAAACAGTGTGGCAATGGTCATTGATGAGAGATCTCTGGATTCTGAGATTGCGGTGACTTTAGGTTGCCATTCTCGGCTCAAGCATCTCATGACTTTGTTAATTTGATCCTCATTTGAGATTGTCTTTCCAAGACCAGCCAATTGATTTACGATGTGTGTGAATCTCTTTTGCATTTCAGTCATAGGTTCTCCTCGATTCATTCTAAATAGCTCATACTCATGTGTGAGGGTGTTCATTCTTGCTCTTTTGATATCTGAGGTTCTTTCATGTGTTACTTGTAATGTATCCCACATCTCCTTTGCTGATTTACAATTTGAAACCTTGAAAAACTCATCACAGCTTAAAGCAGATGTTATAATATTCTTAGAACGTGCATTATATTGAATTCTTTTCTTATCATCCTCATTCCATTCAGTTTTAGGCTTATTTTTTGGAGCACCATTAGCATCTACAGTGGAGGGGACAAATGGTCCATTCTCTACTACATCCCATATGTCAACACCTGCTACCTCAACAAAGATTACCATTCTTTCCTTCCAATAGATATACTCAGATCCATTGAAGGCAGGCGGGCGTGCAAGGGAAGCCCCTTCATTTAAACAGTCATTGTAAGCCATGCTCTTATAGTTGTTAAGCCAAACTTAAGAGTTTAGCTCTGATGCCAATTGTTGTTTTGGCTTCAATGACTCAAGAGGGGGGGGTGGATTGAGTTTTCAAAAAATATTTCCCTCTTAAAACTTTTTCACAAAGCTTTATAAATCAGAGTTGCGGATTAGTGCCCTCAGGATCTTTTAAAAATCGATGAAGGGTTTTTCACAAAATCTTGAATAGAAGGTGATGAGGATAAGAAAGATTAATTCAGAATTAATAGAGAATAGGTTCGGGTTTAATAACTCGGTAATAAAAAAATACAATTTATATAGATCAAGAACATAAATTATATTGAACATTAAACATCAAAGTTGCAGGTTCTTGAACATAAACAGAAAGTAAAGGAGTTTGAGTTTTAGGGATACCACACAACCAGATTTATCCTGATTCAGTCACCTCCACTGTGACCTACATCCAGTCCCCACTCCACCTGTGGGATTTCACCCACTAACACACAAGCTTTACCAAGTAGCTTGAAAAACCTTCACACCACAGAGCACTCCTTCACCTCGAGATACCACACTCTTGTGAAGAGCCTCAATGTTCAACCTTAGGAATACCTCACCCTAATCACTCAGAGAGACTCCCTCTCTCTTTACAATCAAATTGTAAAACAAAAGTTGATTTCTAACTCTCAATAGTCACATAAACAAATTGAAGCACTTATGAGTATTGAAACACTCTTTTCACAGTAAGCTCAATAAAGATGATGAATGATTTTCACAATTGATTTCTCAAAATGATTTCGTAAAACTGTGATATGTTATGATATTCGTATATGTTGTTCAAGTGTTCCTTTGATCCCTCTTTATATAGAAAACAAGTTATAGTCATTGGGATCAATCAAAACAGATTTGGATCTGATTAACAGAATCTGTTTTCTTGATTCTCGTTCTTGAAATAAGATTCTGATTGTTCTTGTAGAATTCGCGTCCATAAAATAACCGAGTCCATTTGGAAAAAATAGACGCGTCTATCTTAAAAAATAACCGCGTCCATCTTAAAAAAATTGCCGAGTCCATTTGAAGAAAATAGCCATGTCCATTTGGAAAAAATAGCCACGTCCATTTGCCACGTCAGCAGACGGGAGTACTAACAGAAAGTAATTGGACGTGCTCCAACTAGTAGACGAGATCCATATGCCATGTCAGTGGACGGAGCTTCTCATTAAGATCTTAGCAAGTCTAAAGACTTGTATGGACGAGCACTTTTATCACTTCAATGGACGTGCGCTTGTATCACTTTAGTAGACGTGTGCTTGTATCACTTTAGTGGATGTGCGCTTGTATCACTTTAGTGGACGTGCGCTTGTGTCACTTTAGTGGACGTGCGCTTTTATCACTTTAGTGGACGTCAGCTTTTATCACTTTCTTGGACGCCAGCTTTTACTATTCCCGGTTTGGACGAGCGCTTATATTATTCCAGTGTTGGACGAGCGCTTTGAAATCTTATTTCAAAAATCATTTTCATTTACGAAAACTTATTCCTTTTAATGCAGGTTATGAAAAATGATTTTCTTTCATGCATCTTTTCAAATTGAGCTTATTTGTGAATAAGAGATTTCATCTCTTACAAATCATCTAAGACTTAACAGTAATTTCTTCGTTAAGCTCTTGCTTTGATGATTCCTTGATCTTTGTCTTTGCGGTTTCAGCTCTTTGGCCAAGTTGAACAGATTCGTCATTGATGGCCTTGACTTTGTCTCTACTCTTCTCCAGAGCCTTGTCAAATTTGGTGCACTGTCGGTCTGTCAATTCAATCTCTGCCAACAACTTTTTCCGATAGTCCAGGAGGGATTCTTTGGTATGAGTTCCTATCAAGATAAGATCAAGCTCTTTTTGTTTGGAGGCCTCTAGATCCTGGAACTTGGCTAGGAGACTGTCCTTAATCTTTTCCTCCTCTTCATAGGAAGGAATGACAGAAGACATCTTCTCTAATTTGTCAAAGAACCGCTCCCAAAATTTGTGGGTTGAAAGGAAATGGGTGCGGCTAGACAAAGGAAAATTGGAATGAAGGGGAGTAATTTCTTTAATCAGTCTTGACAACTCTTGTTGAATGTTGACATCGGAGCAAAGAGTGTTAAATGAATTGTCAAGAAGAGCTTTCAAGTCATGCATGAGATTGACAACTCGAGAGTCACTAGAGTCATGCTGGGTTGACGAAGAATTAGCAGAAAATGTAGATTCTTTCCGGCTATCCTCTGCCAACATGTCGATCCAAGTATTGAAATGAAGAGCGGGCTTAGGCTCAGGAGATTTAATGGTTGGAAGTCTGACTGGTGGTGGAGGAAGAGCAATGGGAACTGATTCTGCCAATAAAGCTTCCATATCAAACAATATCCTCTTCTGGAATCTCAATGATGGTAGTCACTTCAACTGGTTTGTCAGTTATAGGAGTTGAAGTCTGGGCAGCTAATTCGGGTTGTTGAGGATTGGGGGGGGGCACTTCCTCAATGGATTTAGAGTTTAGAGAGTTCTTTGTCAAAACCTCACCCTCAAGAGCCAAGTGCTCGAAATTTTCTTCAACCTGAAAAGGTAAGAAAATCAATGAGTCAGAATTAAAATAATTAAATGAAAAGAGAATGTAAACAAATTGTCTTGTACCTCTGGATCAGGAAGATTGTTGGTTCGACAGTTTTGTTGACAATTTCTCGGATGGTCATTAAGTCCTCGCCTTGGGAAGTTTTTTCCTAATAAAGGAAGCAGAGTGAGACATAGATGTACTATATATGAAAAGTGACAAGATGATGGAAATACCTTATTAGAGTCTGAAGACACCAAATCAATATCCACGCCTGCTTCCTGTGCTTCTTCAGTAGGTTGGATAGTTTTCTTTTTATGTGAAAGTGGAAAAGAAATTTAGATATTATGGATAAATCTGTTTAATCCGACAAACCAGTCATAAGGATTGAAGCTTTACCTTGGACTGATCAGAAGGGGAATTGTTGGATGAACCAACAATGGTGTCTTTAGGTTTGGATGAAGTCTTAGCAGCATCAGAATCTGCTGAGATAGAAGAACTCTTGACAGATCTTGATTTTTTTGAAAGAGAATCAGAGACTAGAGTTTTTTCTTTTCTTTTTCTGGTCCCTTTAGTTGTCTTAGACACAAGAGCTTTTGTTGATCGTGATCCTTTCTTGGCAGGCTTGGTCTTCGAAGGGATCAAATCTTCCTCTTCATTATTATCATCTTCAAACATTTCTTCCGCTGAAATGACAGCTTTAGATTTGCCAGGAAGAGGTTTGTCAAGAGGAATAGTTGTCAATAAAAACATAAATAAGTTAATTGTCAGTAAAGAAGAAAAAGAAACTTTTCTACTTACTAGATAGATAAGTACCTGGGTTGTAAGTTAGCATGCGCGAAAGGAATAAAAAATCGTCATTCGGTTGAAGAAACCGACGAACGAAGGTAACTGGATTTAGCTTTTCAAAAGGATCAACGTAAGCACTGACACTTTCTAGAAAAATGAAGATACCTCCCTTCGTCGGCTTCCCTGGATGTGAATCAGCTATACCAAAAAGAGCACAAGGAATAGGCACATGATCATGCAAAGGAGCCTTTAAACTGTCAAAGTATTCTTTGGTCATATTTGGGATCTCCCAATATTTGGCAAGCCTTTCAGATTCCTTATTGTCATGCTTCCTTTTGGCTTTAGCTAAAACACTATTGACATGACGAACCATATCACGTGGTCTCATGGGATTCCACTTGATTTTGTAAAATTTCTCCAAAGCTCGAATTTCTTTTTGAAGTTCACCTTGAGTTTTTGATGTTAGATCATGTTCCTGCACAGAAGAATCATCACCATTACAAGCAGCATCTGTAATGCGACTCAAGTAGACTTTTATACTTGGATGATAATTGGAGTAATAATCATCCCACAAGTTAAGAAAACTTTGAGTTGCTCCATGAAAAGTAGAAAATGGGACAATGATCAGCCTCTGGTTGACTAGTTTTATAACTAGTAAGACCATGGTTTTTGTGCTAATTATTCGAGTTTCAATCTCGTTTTAGCCCAGTTTTGGATTTGATTGTCCTCAAGCAACATTTTGAGTTTCTTAAGTAGTTTAGGACATTTTAGTTAGTTTTTGAGTCAAATAAAGCATTCACTGCTATCTCATGTTTTCAGGTTAAAAGGGGAAGCACTTAGAGTCAAGGGAATGAAGAAAACAGTGGAAATTGCAAGTCTGGAGGTTTCGCCTCGCGAGAAGCTACTCACCTCGCGAGCCTGAAGACCAGCTGAACAGCAACAGTCACCCTCTCTGTCTCGCCTCGCGAATCACTCTCTCGCCACGCGAGCCTGAAAGCCTGACTGTGCCAGAGAATATCACCCCTTCAGTCTCGCCCCGCGAATCATCATCTCGCCTCGCGATACCCCAATTTTGAACTCGCGCCACTTTTAATATTCGCCTCGCGAGCGGGCGCAGATCCTGGAGGTTATAAATTGCTGTTTTGGGCAGATTAGAAAAAACTTTTCATTATCCACTGTATACGAATTATTTTCTAGGTTTTGTGTTTCATCTGTGATGGAGAACTAATTCCCTAGATTAATCTGCTGTAATCGGTTTCCATTGCCACTTGAGGTTTTGTAATTCCCAATCTTATTGCTATTCTCTTTCAATACTATGCTATATGTTCTGTTTGCTTAATTCAAGATTGTATAGAATGAGTATTGATTTGTTTCGATGATTCTATGTCCCTATACATAATCGGGTTTGCTTAATTCGCGTGTGTTCAATTGTGTTTGCTTAATTCACGAGAGCTTCACCCCGTTTGCTTAATTCGGGAATTAGGGACATATATCTCGTAGTGTCAATTTCGCTTGTTAATTGTTGCTACAATCGAAAAGGGATTAGAATCCGCTTAGAGCTTGGAACTTATATGAACCGATGATAGTTGGGAAACCGAGAACAGTAGATTAATCGTTTTTAGCTTATTTGACAATCACTTATTTGCATTGTTTTTCTCTTAATTGAATCTTTAATCCTAACCCCCCCCACCCAAAAAAAAAAAAAAAACTGATTTTGAGGTTAATAACAATACAAGAGTCCTTGTGATACGATACCCGAGTTGTCGCACCCTGACTACACTTTTTCAAACCACTCGCTTTTTGACCCGTGCGCGACAGCGTGTCAGACAAGCTGTAAGGAAGCCCTGCGAGCTTTATCTTCATCACTAATTGCCACGACATCTTCGTATATTGGAGCCTTTGTTAGACTAAATGACTGAGAGATTTTGATATATGACAAATACAACTTAATGTGTATGCAACTGTTTAGTGTCAAATTGTAAAGACAGGTATCAAGCAATATTCAACAAGTTCAGTGAGCAACCAAAGGAGAATATTCAAGGAAGAACTTGGAGGGATCAAAGAGCAAGGACGAAGATCAAGGAATCATCAAGACAAGAGCTTAAACGAAGAAATTAGTGTTAAGTCTTAGATGATTTGCAGGAGATGAAATCTCTTATTCACAAATAGCTCAATTAAGAAAGATGCATGAAGAAAATCATTTTTCATAACATGCATTAAAAGGAATAAGTTTTCGTTAATGAAAATGATTTTTGGAAATAATAAATGAAGCGCTCGTCCAACACTGGAATAATATAAGCGATCGTCCAACACTGGGAATAATAGAAGCGCTCCTCCAACAGTGGTAAAAGCTGGCGTCCAAGAAAGTGGCAGAAACTCACGTCTACTAAAATGACAGAAGCTCACATCTACTAAAGTGACAGAAGCACACGTCTACTAAAATGACACAAGCGCATTTCTACTAAAGTGACAGAAGTGCTCGTCCACTAAAGTGATACAAGTGCTTGTCTACTAAAGTAATACAAGCGCTCATCTACTAGTTGGAGCACGTCCAATTACTTTGTGTTAGTACTCCCATCTGCTGATGTGGCAAATGGACGCGACTATTTTTTTTAAGATGGACGCGGATATTTTTCCAAATGGACTCGTTATTTTATGGACACGTATTCTATAAGAACTATCAGAATCTTATCTCAAGAACGAGAATCAAGAAAACATATTCTGTTAAATCAGATCCTAATCTGTTTTAATTGATCCCAACGACTATAGCTTGCTTTCTATATAAAGAGGGATCAAAGGAACACTTTAAGAAGAATCATAACAAATAACAAAAGAATTATAACGATACAGATATCATTCATCATCTTCATTGAGCTTATTGTGAAAAGAGTGTTTCAATACTCATAAGTGCTTCAATTTGTTTTATCTGACTATTGAGAGTTAGGAATCAACTTTTGTTTTTACTTTTCGATTGTAAAGAGAGAGGGAGTCTCTCTGAGTGATTAGGGTGAGGTATCCCTAAGGAAGAACATTGAGGCTCTTCACAAGAGTATGGTATCTCGAGGTGAATGAGTGCTCTGTGGTGCAAAGGTTTTTCAAGCTACCTGGCAAAGCTTGTGTGTTAGTGTGTGAAATCCCACAGGTGGAATGGGGACTAGATGTAGGTCATAGTGGTGGTGACTGAACCAGGATAAATCTGGTTGTGTAGTATCTCTAAACTCAGACTCTTTAATTTATGTTTATGATCAAGAACCTGTGATTTTGATGTTTAAAGTTCAAATATAATTTATGTTCTTGATCTGTATAAACTGTATTTTGTTATTACTGAGTTATTGAACCTGAACCTATTCGTTATTAATCTTTTTTATCCTCATCACCTGCTATTCAAGATTTTGTAAAAACCCTTCATCGATTTTATAAAAGATCTTGAGAACACAAATCCTTAACTCTGATTTATAAAGCTTTGTGAAAAGTTTTAAGAGGGAAATATTTTCTTTGAAAACTCAATTCACCCCTCCCCCCTCTTGAGTCGTTGAAGCCAAAACAACAGCCTTGGCATTGATGAAGTGCTCATCTGGGTTTGATGAGTAAGGAGAAGGGATGGATTGACAGAAACCAAGCTGACAGGCAATGTTATTGGGTAGATGGAGATAGATTCGATGAGTTTTAAAACCAGGATCATCGGCAAAAATAATTCTTTGACATAGAAAATTGACCCAAATTGATTCATTAGATTTGGACACAGTGGTAATCAGCTTAGTAAACCACTATGGACCATACTTTCCGTCGACAAAAGGGGTGAAATTGATTCCTAAAGAAGTCAACGAAAGAGAATAGAAAATTTTGAAATAGAATTTGAAATTGACAGTTTCATCTTTTGACAAAGACTCAACAGAAACATAACAAAGATAAGAACCGTAAGTGTTTATTGACAACTCTGCAGGAGCCTTGTAAGAAAGTCGATGCTCTAAGATGGCATGAAGCCACAATTACAGAAGCCAAAGAAGACCTCCTATATTAGTTTTCTTTTTATTGGATCTGACAGTATCGACCAACATACTCATACTGTCATAAAGATTGACCAGAACATATTGGCCTAATGTTGTCCTCTTGCCAGTAGCAAGAAAGTTGGCAAGAGGAACATAAGTTGCAATCAAAGTGGCAGATTTGCTGCAAAAGACATAAGCACATAGCCAAAGAAATAAAAAGACTACATGCTCAGTGTCTGTCACCGGTTCTTTATCTTTACCTTTGAAATCTGTGACATATTTGGAGAAAGAACATCTTGGGATATAGACATCAATCTGTCTCTTGACCTCGACACGAGAATGCATGGAAGGGCCATCCGGACGAAGTCCTGTAATGGCTGACATGTCGAAAAGAGTTGGGACCATCATTCCATATGGGAAATGGAAATTGTTGGAAGTTTTATTCCATAAAAAGGCTGAAGCCCCTATTAAAGAAAAGTCTACCAGTTTAAGGTAACGAGAAAGCTGAATAAATTCAAAGATTCCAGCTTCTCCCCATACCCCATGTTTCTGGGCTTGGACACGATCAAGCCAACTAACGTAGGCATCAAATTTGGTGGCAAGGGGCATCCTAAAAATCTATCGCCCTTTTTGAATGCATGAATTCAGTGAAGGTAAAGAGGCTAAGATAGCTTCATCAGGGTTATTACAAGGAAAAGAACCATGCAAATTATTAGGAATTTCGTTTCGGGTAATGAGGGGACCCAAGAACGCGACAGTGGGGTTCGGAGAAATGGAAGAGTCATGAACATGATAAATTACCTTGGATTTTTACCATAGCTCGATTTATCAAAAAGTGGATCTTGAACCACCGCCCTAGGAGCACCACCGAGGATTGAGGTCTTTGACGAGCAGTTTTTGGGAGAAGTCGCCATGAACACTAAGCGAAATGGTGAAGAATGAAGCAACTTTGTGAAAGAGGAAATTTTTCGCAAAGAAAGGAAGCGAGTAGAAGAAGAAGAAGACCGAGCGGTGATGTGATGGAAATTTAAAGAAAGTGGGAGTTGGTGGTTCGATTTCCAAGACAGCTACAACGTTATGATTATCCCTAATAAGTAGGGATATGATTAAGTTGATAAGATTTGATTACTGGAGTTAAACCCAGAATTAAAAATCTGTTAAGGATTTAAAAAATTCAAATTTTGCTATTCTTTCGGACAAAGTCGTCGAAAAGCAAAACTTGGGGGGTATCTGTTAAGGATGAAATTTTGGATTTCCGACAGATGTTTTCTCGACAGGGTGATGAAAGGATCGAAGAGATAATCAAAATTTTCTAAGTATTGAAGATATTTGATTTGACAAGAAAATATAGTTCGACAGAGGAAAAAGTTCGACAATCAAATTCCTGAAAAAATAATAAAGGAAGACTTAGTCGAAGGAAGAGTTGTCAAGAGAAAAAGAAATGTGAAGAAATTGGTTAAGTCCCCAATCCGACGAAAGGTACCATTACACGTTGTTAAGCAGTTCAAACCGTCGAAGATAAGGAAATTGACACGGAGCGGTTCAAAGACATTGAGCAGTTAGTGGGATTTCTTAACAGAACAGTTTAAGTGTAAAACCTAAGAGAACTGCCAAAGACATGTGGCAGTCATTTAGATAGGGAGTTACTTTTAGGTAGTTATTTTATTTGCCTATAAATACTAGTAATCACAATGTAATATGGGTCGGTTACATCCTACACATCTCGATCACACAGCAGATTGACGGATAACATTCAAGTACTCCCTCCATCTTTCTTATTTCAATTCAATATGAAAACCCAGTACAATACTGGTTATGTCCTTCAAGTTCTTTACTTGTTCTTCATTATTTATGGTATTTATTTCAAGTTATTCTTTTAAGTTCTTTTACTTTTCGCAAATAGTATCATTTAGATCTTTGTTTACTTAATTTCCCCTTCAAACTTCTGTTCTTTGCATTATCAAGTTATTCAGGAAGTTTTTTTTTTTATAAAGTAACTACTTTATTCTTTTAAATATTCAAATTTACATTTTTAAACATAAGAAGTTATTATCAAGTTTCATTATTGACAATACTTTATACCTCTCCGTCAAACTTACATATTTATTTCGACACTAAGTCATTGCCAGTAATTCCTAATTTGGCTACGTTGTCAAATTCATACTTGACAGACAGTTCACGTGCATATTATTGACGAGATTACCGCATAACTCGTATGTCCCACATTCATTTGATCTTCAATTATTTGTAACGAAGGATTGGCCAGAAACCAAAAAACCAGGTTAACAGTCCTACAAAATGAATGTAAGAAATCTCAAACACTTGAACCCCATATGCATTTGTGATGGAAGTTGGGATTGGACCTGATAATTGATTCAAAGCAATGCTAACATAAGTGATATTTGGGAGGGTAAAGAACATGTTGGTTGGAAGAGAACCATGAAACTGATTGGATGTAGCTGAGAAATGATTGAGAGATAACAAATTGTAAAGTGAAGAAGGAAGCATATAAGACAGATTATTGCCTCACACAAACGATAATGTTTCCATGTTTTTCAAATGGCCTATTTCTTGTGGTATATTGCCTTCAAATTCTTGTGGGATATTGCCATAGAAATTGTTTTTCTCCAGGTAAAGGATTCTCGATGAGGAGAGGTTCCCAACATATGGTGAAAAGAACCTTTTAGATGATATCCTGTTAGGTTCAACTCTATGACTCTTTGATGTTTATGGCTGCATGTGACTCCATGCCAATTGCAAAAGTGGCTGGAACTATATATTCCAAGATGTCAACACTTGAAAAGGATCACTGGCTATTGATTCTTTGAATTTGAGCAATGCAGAATAATCGATCAATCTCGTTTCCTAAGGCAGAGACAGTTGTGTTGGGTTGAAACCATGCACAGTAAGTTTGAAGTGAAGAAAAGAAACAAGACAAGGCATATGGACCAAACTGCACGTAACATGGTTGAGGAGTGAGGAGTGAGGAGTAGAAAGCAAGGTGTCGCTTATTCTCTGCCACTCAATGGTGTAAGGGGAACATAAATATATTTTGGTCCATATGCCATTAGTTTTGGTTGAAAAGTCTTCATCACCTTAAATACTTATATTTGAGAGCCTGACTGAGTCAACATACAACATATTTCTATTAATATTAAGAAACCCAATTATTATTTATCTCTCAAATGCTACATGGCTACACTGCAAGTGCAAGCACTGTACTGCTGCAAACTATAAAACAGCAAATTGAATTGCAAACTTTGACCATAATTGCTCCACCGTTCACAGCTTGATGTTATCAAATAGTTTACTTAGGTTCTCTATATCTATGTAATATTTCATTTTGAGACTTTACTTATAAAAGGCCATCAGGCGACCTTGTATGAAGCAATCAAGAAAATGTGCATCAATCCATCATCCATCCAATCCATCCATGAGAAAATCCATCCAATCCATCTATTTATAAAAAAGAAAAAAAGATAGATATGATTGGATTGGATTTTTTTTTAACGAATGATTTATCATCCATCCATATTTTTTTGAAATCCATTGGACCAATATAAAACAAAGTAATTGATAATTTTTTATCCATTCTAAAACCATTTTGTTTTTTTAAATCATTTTTCAGTTTTCACAAAAAAAAAACTGAAATCAAATCATCAATAAATTTTTTAAAAATTATTGAAAATTAAATAATTTTATGACTTTTAACTCTCCCCCCTCCCTCCCTCCCTCCCTCCCTCCCCCTCTCCCTCTCAAGGCTTGAGAGTAACATTCATTGTAGTTCCAACACTAAAGGCTTGATGATATTTTTCATAGCCAATAAAAAAAAATTAAGTGTTAGGAATTTAATGAGATACTGATATTGAATAAATAACGACCTATTATTAGGAAATTAAATTCTCGTTCCAAGCACGAACTGAATGCTTCTCTCTCTCTCAAGGCCATGAGAGTAACATTCATTGTAGTTCCAACACTAAAGGCTTGAGAGTAACATTCATTGTAGATCCAACACTAAAGGCTTGATGATATTTTTCATAGCCAATAAAAAAAAAATTTCAGTGTTAGGAATTTAATGAGATATTGATATTGAATAAATAACGACCTATTATTAGGAAATTAAATTCCCGTTCCAAGCACGAACTGAATGCCACAATCTATATTTCCAATGGTTATGCCTTGTTCAACATTTTATATTATTAATTAACTTATCCATGTCATTCTTTTGTATACTAAGGTAATTGAATAAGATCGCACATCGTCATACATGGAATGTAACCATATATACTTGTTAATTATCTCACCATATATACTTGGAGAGAGGAGATGGGGGAGAGAGTAGAAGAGAGAGGAGAGAGAGAGAGGAGAGAGCGAGAGAATATTTTAAAAGTAATAAAATTTAAAATAATTTTTATGGATGGATGGGATATCCATCCGTAAAAAAAATTGTTAATTAATGGATGGATTGGGTGAAATTTATTAAATGGATCATGGATGAATTGGATCTTTTTTAATGAATTTTTAATGGATCATAATGGATTAATTGATGATTTTCAATCCATCCATTATAATCCGCATAAAAATTTATCCAATCCATCCATTTGTCACCCCTAGAATTCAGTTTTACTAATACTAAAGTTGTGTGTGTGTGTTCAGAATTATTAGCTCCTCTTGTTTTTCTTTCCAAAATTTGGTATCAAGAGCCATATATATAGTCTAGGACCGCGTGAAGTGCAGCACAAGAAAGTCTAATATCCATTGACCACAATTAATGTTACATGTATATTGGGTCCATATGGCTTATGTTTTAGTTGGAAGACTTTATCACCATAAATTGTTAGATAGCTATAAATGGCTAGCTATTGAAATTAATCAAAATTCACATATGAGTTGCAAATGGATTGGGATTCTTTCTTTTTTTTTTTATCTCTTTTTCCTCCCTCCTTTAGGTGAGAGAAAGATACAAAACAAGTTTTAATGGACCCTATATATAAAAGCAAATTTGTTTTTGTCCCTCTCACTCTTTAACATAAAAGAGAGAGAAGTAAAGGTCGTTGCAAACATACTCGTAACTTATTTGAAAAATAAAATGATATGATAAAATATTTTTTAATATTATTTTACTACAATGAACGACATCGATCTAAATAATGTATAAATATGTATTATCGGTACTTTGTAGCTTATAGAATAACCCATGAAAACAGAAGACACTACTCTAAGTGTGAATTTGTTGCACTACAGCAAAGTAGATGCAAATCATATGCAGCCAAACACCTTGAACATTTGGTAATCTGGTTCTTTATGATAGAGCAGTGGACAATGACTTTGTCACAGTGGACAAACACTCCAAAAAGATAAAAGAACCTTGGATTGGAATATCAGAGACCTTGCAACATTCATAGAATTTGTGAAGTGGTAAAGACCATCAACCAGCTCACCCTTGCCAACCATCCTCGATTGTTGTGTGTCCTGGATATAGCAAAAGTTAGTAGTGAAGGTAATTGTATATGGTTAGTGTCCCAACAAAGCACTTTCTGAACATCATGTAACAAAAAAATCATTAGCTAACCATACAATACCAATAGCAGAAAAACTAATTTTTAAATTGTTAGGAAGAGACACGAACTTGTGGTTTAACAATTTAATTATGAGAATTTAAAACATGTAAAGAACATGCTACATGGGAGGCGACACTTGATTCAATGATCCGAGTACTAGAACTGCTAAAAAAGAAGATGTGATGATAGAATCTTACTAGCAGAAATGGTAGACTGATCAAGAGGATCCGTACTTGGTTGTTGTCCTACTTGATTTAGTCTGAATTTAGTGCAAGTGTAACAAATTTGCACAAAGTCTAATACAATATTGTGTTCTTTCAAGAATTTAAATTTAATCTTTTATCAGTATAATTTATTTTTAAATATTATTAGAGAATATATCATTATTTAAAAAGTTTGTCTGTTTCACAAGAATATATCACTATTCAAACAGTATTTCAATTGTATGCCTAACACCTGATAGTGAAAAAAAAAACTATTTATAGTGAAAAAAAATAACAAAAACTAATTTCTGTATCAGTTGGCATTAGTAGCACAAGAGAAAGGTACCTTTGAATCTTCTTTTGGTGGTATAAGTAGAAAATTACCTTTCATCCCAAAAGCTTTTGAAATTGTATTGAGCTCCATGATGACCTCCTTCATATTCATTCTTTCTCTTGGAGATTCCACTGAACAAGATAATCCAATCTTAAACAGCGAAGATAAGCACCTCTCAACATTAGGATGCAAATCACCTGGATTCTCTAAAATACTGCTTCCTTCCTCTATTGTTACTACAAGATGTTCATTTTCCATGGAGAAGAGATTTGCATCAACAATCTCTAAAATGTGATTTGGAAAAGCAATTTTTACGTAGTTATGGAGGCTGTGCTCGTCTTTAAACATTTCATCCGTTGGTCTTCTCCCAGTTAACATCTCAAAAAGAAGGATCCCAAAGCTATACATGTCACCTTCTGTTGACACTTGAGAATCTATTCCATACTCTGAAATTAAATATGTTTCAAAATAATCAAATCCTTCAAAACTCATCGTTATAACAGTCACAAAAAGAGGAAGGAAATAAAAATGAAAACTTTTTTTTACAAGATTTCAAAGGAGAAAAAGAAGTTTCAAACCATACCTGGAGGAGCATAACCTATAGTCCCCTTTATTCCAATTGAGCTGGTTTGCTTATGGGAGTTGCCATCAATTGTTGACAAAAGTCTTGCTAAGCCAAAATCACTCACATGAGCAACCATGTCATCATCAAGAAGGACATTGCTTGGTTTTATGTCACAATGAATAATAGGCTGCTCACATTCATAGTGAAGATAATGTAGTGCAAAAGCAACTCCAATAACAATTTCTATTCTTTTCTCGAGTTTCAATGTTCTTAGTTGTTCAGCATTTCTATTCTCTGGATGCAACCATTCCTCTAAGCTTCCATTTGCCATGTATTCAAAAACTATAGCTTTAAAGTCATTGCCTTTGTAATCCATACTAGAGCAACATGTGATGATCTTGACTAGATTTCTATGCCGGATATTTCTGAAAGCATTACATTCGGCAATGAAACTTTTGTGAGCTCCTTTCTTCTGAAGGTTTAGAACCTTTATTGCAACGGTTGTTTCTTCTGAATTGAGATTTCCTTTGTACACAAAACCAAGACTTCCAGTTCCTATCAAGTTCTGAACTGAGAACCCGTTAGTGGCATGGTGTAGGTCTTGGTATGACACCTTAGGAAGTTGTTCAATTGTTGAATCAGTAGTTGCTTTCCTTTGCCTTTTCCTTATCTGGTAGATAGTAAGGACAGATGACAATAGAAGAAACAATACAATTGAGCAGATGATGATCCACAATGTTGACTTGCGAATATGGTGTTTTCTCTTTTTCATACCTTTTGGTGGGCAAGGTGGCAGATGTAGTTGTGTTACCCCACCGCATAGCATGCCATTGCCAGCCAATGAAACTGCACTAGCATTAAGGAAAACACCATGTATGGGCACCTCACCTTCCAACTTGTTAAAAGAAGCATTGAACAATTCTAACATAGAAATATTTTGTATTCCTTCTGGAATTGTTCCAGACAAGTTGTTTCGTGACATGTCTAACCTTCGAAGACCTTTCAGTGAAGCTAAAGAAGTTGGTATGATTCCATTAAGAGAATTACCCTCTAAATAAAGGTACTCCAAGCTTACGCAATCTCCAATTGTTTCAGGAATGCCACCAGAGAGATAATTTTCAGATAGATCCAACACATCAATATTTTTTAGCATGCCCACCTCGGGAGGCAAATTACCACTTAATGAGTTATGTGATAGGTGCAGTAGTATTGATAAAGAGGACAACCCAATAAGTTGTGGTGGTATAGTTCCACTAAGATTGTTCCGTGAAAGGTCTAGTGCTATTAACTTTTTGCAATTTCCAATATTTGATGGAATCTTTCCAATCAACATGTTATTTGATAAATCCAACTCAGACAAACCGATCGAGATTTCCAAAGATAGCTGGAATCTCTCCTGACAGTTTGTTTGAGTTTAAAAATAATTCTTGCATGTTTTGAAACTTACCAAAAGTCTCTGGAATGACCTCGGTTAAGAGGTTGTCCCAGAAGGACAAGAAATTTAAACATACAAGATTTCCTAGTTCTGTTGGAATTTTTCCTGATATCTGATTGGAAGCCATATCAAGTTGTGTGAGTTGGGTGGACAAATTGCCTATGATTTTGGGCAAAGGACCTCCAAAATTATTTCTTTCAATATTCAATTCAGTAAGCTGACTACAGTTTATCAAAGACTTGATAAACTCCAAGTCACTAGATGAATTGCTACCAAGATCATTTGCTCCTGCAAACAAAACAGAAAGATCTTGTAGCGTTCCCAGGCTTGGAATTTGTCCAACAAAATTGTTAGAAACAATTTCTAACATTTGAATCCGAGATGCATTAGTGATGGAAATTGGGATTGGACCTGAGAATTGATTCCCACCAAAGAAAAATTGTCTAAGATTGGGGAGGGTTGAGAACATGTTGGATGGAAGAGAACCATTAAATCGATTGCTTGAGGTAGAGAAAACAGTGAGAGATGAGAGATTGTAAAGTGAAAAGGGAAGCATACCAGACAATTTGTTTAGTGACACCGACAACAGTGTCAAGTTTTTTAAAAGGCCTATTTCTTCTGGTATGTTTCCCTCCAATTGATTAGAAGACACAGAAAGAAGAGTGAGGGAAGAAATATTCCCTATGGAAGCTGGTATTTGACCAGTTAGATTGTTTTGAAAAATATTCAACCGTTCAAGCTTCATAAGGGAATCAATCTCCATTGGTATTTGGCCAGTAAATTGATTCCCATATAAATACAATTCCCTCAGTTTAGTGCAATTTGTCAAACTGATTGGAAATTCTCCTCCTAAAGTATTATTGGTGAAATAGATAAACTGCAGTCGAAATAAACGGCCTAATTCTTGTGGTACATTGCCATGGAAGTTATTTCCACCGAGGTCGAGGAATCTCAGAAAGGAAAGGTTCCCAACGTGTGGTGAAATGAACCCATGTAGGAGGCACCTTGCTAAGTTTAACTTTGTAACTCTTTGATATCGATGACCGCATGTGACTCCCTTCCAGTTGCAAAAGTGGATGGAACTATTCCATGAGGTCAATACTCCAAAAGGGTCGCTGGATATTGATTCATTGAATTTGAGCAATGCAGAATAATCAGTCTCGTTTCCAATGGCAGCGGAAGTTTTGTTTGAAGTAAAAAGAAGAAACAAGACAAGGCATATAGACCAAAATACACGTAACATGGTTGTTGAATAGAAAACAAGGTTGCTAAAATTGTTGAGTTGCTAAATCTGTGATCTGAAATGGGATTTATATAACTCTCAGGTGAATGGAGTAAGACTTTAAGTTGATGGCGTGTCTTCTACTTCCTTTTCTAAGTCGACTTTACCGTGGACGACTCGGCCAGCCTCAGCAATCAGCAAGTATATTAACTACTCTCACTTGTTTTCTTTCTATATTTTATTTTGTGTGTAGAATTAAATTAGATAACATACGTCATTGTTTTTATTTTAACAAAATAAAAACTTGATTTTTTTTCGTACTTAAACAATTTACATTCATAAGTATTAGAATTGCAGAATTGCTAATTTTCTATGATCTCAAATGGGATATGTCATATAACCATGAAGGGAATGGTAATTGGATTTCGACCATCTCTCCCTTGATCATTAGATTAATCCAATGACTAAAGAATGGACTGAAGGTAGAGGATGGAGGATCCTCCATTGACTTGTGTTACCTGCAAATGTTTTAGTTGAAAGACTTTAATTAGCACCACAAATTGTTAGCTTGAGTCAACATACAAACACGCAATTAATGAGGGGGGATAACAAGTGTTACGTGCATTTTGGTTGGAAGACTTCATCACCACAATTCCACAAATTGTTTAGGTTGACGGAGTCAATAATAACTTTTTGTTAAACCATATAAATTAAATAAAAAAAAGTGAAGAACACAAATAAATTATTTATAGTCCGAGATGTGTACATGATACTATCTTTAAGGATTATGTGAAGAATTCATGGATGTGAGGGATAGAGATCATACTTATAAGAAGATAAAATTGATACTCATGAGTAGCAAATAAATTGATACTCATGTGGCAAAATATTGATTGATTGATAAAAGATAATAAAATAAGACACATGAAGCTCTATTTATAGAGCTAGCTAACTAACACAATTAACCCTCTAACAAATTGTTAACAACCTATAACAAACTCTAACAAAATTATTTATACTCTTAACAGATTATTTCGCCACAATATAACGATAATGTGAATATCCTTAGGATTTAACAGACTCTTCTAAAAATAATGTTTTGGGTATTCAGAATATCAAGAATTATATCAACTTAATAAATTAAATTTCTTTCGAGATGAAATTGGCAATTCTTTCGTTAAACAGAAAAAAAAAATCCTCCTCTCAATTCTTTATGAAGTTAGTGATCTTAAAAGATTTTTTTCAAAAGCTAATGAAAGTAGCTTTTTATTTTAACCATAAAAATGATTTTTTTTAAAAAAATATCATTTTTATAAAAAGCTTAAACAAACACAATCAAACTTATTAAAAATATTTTTTACTTAAAAAAATAATTTTTTTCCACCAAATAATATATAACAAACGAATTTTCATATAATTGATTAATTTATTACCAAACCAATATAGAGAGAAGCCAAATAAGAAAATCATCCAAATAATCCCAAAATCAGAAAAACCAATTAAATGCTTCTAAATATGTTTTTCAATAATTAAAATTGTTATCATAATAATACTATATAAAACTCACCTAAACTTTTGAGTGTGTGTGTGTGTGTGTATATATATATATATATATATATATATATATATATATATATATATATATATATATATATATATATATATATATATATTGATGCTCAAAAGTTTAGGTGAGTTGGGTTGTGGGGGCTCACCAGAATCAGGACAGGCCTCTCGGCTTAAAAAGATTACCCACCAACGATGTCCTCATATCGACAGTGGGATTCGAACTCACGATCTTGTGGGTTATGAGCCTTATCCGTACCAACTGGACCAACCTTCGTTGGCTATAATAAAATATATTATTAATGTTTGAAAGTTTTTAGAATGGGGTGAAAACTAAAAAGGGCAAAGAAACGGAAATTGAAAAAGAAAAAAAAGGAAAAGTTTTAGGTGCAAGATATCACGCGGTGTGGTGGGACACGATGCAGTGGAACAACCTACATACATATCCAATATTTTTAAAATTGGACTCGTCATTGAATCGGTGAAGGTACCGGTTCAAGATTCAATGGTTGAACTGTGGTTGCACCGATAATACTCGATCCACCGTCGAAACACCTGTAACAAAGCACTGACTCTAGGACACCGGTGAGCCACAACCCGATGGGCCTCATCCCAGTCCAAAATGAGTGTCGTAAGCAATGACTCTTAGAATTTGGGTTTGTGACTAACTCAACCCCAAAAGCTAGCTTGTAAGGTGAGGATTACTTATAAGTGCCATATCACTATCCAATGTAGGACTCCAACACACCCCCCTCACACCCAGGACTGGACATATGGAGCGTGAAGTTTGCAGGATTGGATATCTGCAGGTGGCCCAACGGATCTAGGATAGGTTCTGATACCATATTAGAATTTGGGTTTGAACCTAACTCAACCCCGAAAGCTAGCTTGTAAGGTGAGGGTTGCCCCTTACTTATAAACACTTTTCAGGTCATATCTTTATCCAATGTGGGACTCCAACAATAACAAAACGAGTGTGTAACTTTTTTTTAGAAAAATAATTTATAAAATAGATAAATAAATTAAATAAATAAAAGTGAATATAATAATAATTTGAATATAATGATAATTTCGTTACAATATAATGATAATTTGAATATTATCGGGATTTAACACACTTCTAGAATAATATTCTGGGTATTCAGAACAACAAGAATTATATCAACTCAAGAAATTCCTTTCAAGATGAAATTGGCAATTGGATTTCGACCAGAACTCTCAGCTCGTTAGAAAAAAGACATTCTTTGACACACAATGGTGTAAGGGGAAAAATGGTTAAATATGTTTTTAGTCCCTCATTTTTTATAAAAGTTCAATTTTAGTCCCCCGTTTGGAAAATGTACTTTTTTAGTCCCTGTTTTTTAAAATGTGTCAGAAATGGTCCCTACACCACACTTCCTTTTGAAAAATAGGGGACTAAAACCGAATTTTTGTAAAAAATGAGAGACTAAAAACATGTGGTTGTAAAAAATGAGGGACGAAAAATGTGTGGTGTAGGAACCACTTCTGACACATTTTAAAAAACGAGGGACTAAAAAAGTATATTTTCCAAACGGGGGACTAAAACCGAACTTTTGTAACAAAAGAGGGACTAAAAAAGTATTTAACCCTGGGAAAAATTATACGTTCAATAAACTATCCTGCTTTTAATTGTTAAAAATATGTCTTCATTGAGGAAAATGAACCCTCTCTATCATTTCTCTAATTTAATTTTAGTCAATGGATTAATTTAATGATTAAAAGATCTCTCCTTGATTATTAGATTAATCCAACTACTAAAGAATGGATTGAGGGTACAAGATGGAGGATCCTCCATTGACCAGAGGCGGACCTTGGTGTAGCTTGAGGGGAGCAATGGCAAATTTAATGTCTTGCTACCCACGTTTTAAAGAAAAAACTAATGGCATCCTCATCTTATTAGCAAAGGCAAGTGTTGTGATTTCATAGATACAATTTAAGATACCTCCAACAGTAAGAACTTTTTGGGGGCTTTCGTAGGTTTCTTTTGTAACTAATCTAAGATCCAATCTCTATTTTTCTTTTGCAATCTTCCTTGCTTTCTCTATTTCAGATGTTTCGTCTTTTCGGGTTTGATTATTTTTCTTATGCAATTTTTATTAACTTGGGTTGTTTATTTATGGACTTTCAATAAATTTTTATGTAATTAATTTCATATATTTAGAAGTGGTATAAATTTTTGAAAAGAATAAATGGTTAAATATAAGAAAATTGATGTACTTTTTGGAATGGTTCAATTGCTATGCATCGACAATATAAAGTTTTTTATATTATTAACCAATTAAAAATTATGACATGTGTGACTTTTAAAGTAACTAAGATAAGAGTCAAACATTTTTTATAATGTGTCAATTTCTGATTGATTGATAGTGTAAAAATCTTTACACTAGCTAAAAATGCATACCAATTAAATCATTTTTCTAAAAGGAAAGTGTGAAGCAAAATAAAAATTGTATAACTTCAATATCTTCACTTTAAAAACATTCTTTTAATGATCAAATAGTTCAATAGTATATACAATCTTTGATAAAATTATATATTATTCATATAAATTTTAATTATATTATTTGAGTTAGTAGTCAGCGACCCCTCCAAGAATTTCTTTCAAGTTCCGACACTATCATTGACTAGCACAATTCTACAGCTCGTAGGAGCTGCCAACCACGCAATTAATGAGGAGGATAATAAGTTTTACGTGCATTTTGGTTGGAAGACTTCATCACCACAATTCCACAAATTGTTAGGTTGAGGGAATGAATATACAATTTTTGTTATAAAAATAATATATAAATAAATTAAATAAAAAACTAAAGTACACAAATAAATTATTTATAATCCGAGAAGTGTACAGGACACTGTCCCTAACAATTAATTCGCCACAATATAATGGTAATGTGAATATCTTCAAGATTTTACAGACTCTTCCATAATAACATTCTGGGTATTCATAACAACAAGAATCATATCAACTCAAGAAATTCCTTTCAAGATGAAATTGGCAATCCTTTCAAGATGAAATTATCAATCCTTTCGTTAAACCAAAAAAAATTCATCTCTCAATCCTTTAAGAAGATGGAGAGTTTATTGAAAAATAAAACAACTAAATTTAATAAAATTTTTTTAAATTTTTTTTTATTTTAATAACAAGTGTTAGTAGCCAAAGGGGTTGACCTAGTAGAAGCGTGCTAGGTCTATCAGGTAGAAGAGTGTGTAAAAAGATACTATCGGTATGTAGGAGGTCTCTAACTCAAATCCTGACGAAAAACAAACTCCTTGGGAAGGGATCGTATCGATATCGCTCGAGCTCCCGGAGTGATAGCTCAATTGCCACCAATTTTGTAACAAAAAAAGTGTGACACACATTTTTGACCCACATAGATCTAAGTTATTATGTTTTCATTGAAAGACTTGATCACCACAAATTGTTAGCTTGATGGAGTCAACGTACAATTTTTTGTTAGAAAAATAATAGATAAATAGATAAATAAAATTAATAGAGAAAAGTGAAAAACACAAATAAATTGAAAAAGTCTTAGACGTGTACAAGACAGTGTCCTTAAGGATTATTTCGCTGCAATATAATGATAATACGAATATCTCCAGGATTTAATAGACTCTTCCAAAATAATATTATTATTCTGGATATTCAAAACATCAAGAATTATATCAACTAAAGAAATTCCTTTCAAGATACAATTTTTCGGTTGAAAGACTTCATCACTACAAATTGTTAGCTTGACAGAGTCAACATACAACTTTTTGTTTTAAAAAATTGTATAAAATAGATAAATAAAACAAATAGAGAAAACTGAAAAACACAAATATTTTTTATATAGTCCGAGACGTGTACAAGACACTATCCTTAAGGATTACTTCACCATAATATAATGATAATCCGGACATCTTCAAGATAATTACATCAACTTAATAAATTCCTATCAAGATACAACTTTTTAGTTGGACGACTTCACCACCCCAAATTGTTAAGTTGACAGAGTCAATATACATCTTTTTGTTAGAAAAATAATATATAAACTAGATAAATTAATTAAATAAAAAAAAGTGAAGAAAACAAATAAATTATTTATAGTCTTAGACGTGTACATGACACTATCTTTAAGGATTATTTCGCCACAATATAATGATAATGTGAATATCCTCAGGATTTAACAGACATTTTCAAAATAATATTCTGGGTACTCAGAACAACATGAATTATATCAACTCAAGAAATTATTTTCAAGATGAAATTGCCAATCTTTCAAGATGAAATTGTCAATCCTTTCATTAAACCAAAAAAAAAAATTCCTCTCTCAATCCTTTGAGAAGATGGAGAGTTTATTGATGAAAAGTAAAACAACTCAATTTTGTTAACTTTTTTTATTAATTTTTATTTTAATAACAAGTGTTACGTAGCCAAAGGGGTTGGCCTATTGGAAGCGTGCTATGTCCGTCAGATAGGAGAGTGTGTACATAGATACTCTCGATATGTGGGAGGTCTATAGCTCAAATCCTGATGAAAAACAAACTCCTTGAAAAGGGGTCGTACCCACATTGGTCGAGCCCTCGGAGTGATAGCCCACTCGTCACCAGTTTTGAAACTAATAAAAAAAATGAATGTTAAGTTTTTTTTGGCCCGCATGGATCCAAGTTGTTGTGTTATGGCTAAAAATTACTACGTCCCCACAAATTGTTAGCTTGACGGAGTCCACATACAAATTTTTGTTAGAAAAATAATATATAAATAGATAAATAAAATAAAAAGAGAAAAGTGAAAAACAAAAATAATTAGTTTACAGTATGAGACGTGTACAAGAGTATCCTTAAGAATTATTTTGCAACAATATAATGATAATGTGAATATTTCCAAGATTTAACAAACTCTTCCAAAATAATGTTATTCTAGATAATGGGATTTATAAAACCAGGAGATGAGTGGTGGTTGGATTTGGATCAAAACTCCGTTCAGAAGAAACAGTTTCATTTGTATTAAAAAAGAACAAACCATTTAATTCTCTGCCACAGTGTCGGTCAAAGTTGTAGATACGTGTAATATTTCTGCCACAATTGATATTGTTTTCTTGTTAACTTATGTAGGCGTTATGTAGTGAAAAGTCAGAAACGGCTTATGTATTACACCCTGGTTTGTTAAGTTGTTGACTAACACTCTATAAGTTGGTAGCCTTTAGGTCTAGCTCTCAATAAAAGTGTCAATTGTTATGATCGGAGCTTTTAAGGAAAACCCAATCTAAGAGACTAATCCATTGAATGGAAGAACCTCGTGATTTAAGTACCACATTGAGTTTTTATATTTACTCCATGTAAGACTCACAAGATCGTGGTTATCCGCATGTATTGATCCGCACCATGTGTACCTCAACATCCTGACAAACAATAGGTGCTCCATCAGAAATGATAATGCTATTGGCATTCCAGATTATATATATGTAGAATCGGCACTCTCTATTAATCAATCATTATTTTATGTTTTTATTTTATAAAATTAGTATTGTTCAATGAAAGTGTTAACAGCCTCTCCCCATAAGAAATTCTGTACAAAATTGTCTCTAGTGGTGTAAGAAAGAAGGGATAACATCAACTATTTCACTCCTTGTGCTCCTCTCTATGCCACAGCTTATCGATTAAGAAATAATTATTGGATATTTAAATTAAATCTTATTTTCTTGACCTATCTAAGAGAGAGTGATACAGGAAGTGAGACGAGATGTTATGGAAGGAAGTAGAGTTATGAGTAATGATTGATGGAAAATAAGAATTTGAGGATGTTCTAATTAAAAGTGTTAATTTAGATTACTATTACTATTAGAGAAATGTAGATGAGTAGGTTGCAAAAGTCAAATTTCATCACCAAAAGTCAAGTATTTCTACGTCACAAAAGGAAAGCAGCAAGCCGACGATAGAATAAGCCAAATATAAGCTTTCAGAGAAAGTAATAATGATCAGGAGAAACTTAAATGCAGTTTCATACTTTGAGTGCTACTTTTGAATAGAAATATAATGTGGAGGAATGATTTTTTTACATAAAATTGGGATACCACAAGATGTCTTATTTATTTTTTTAATATATTTTCGAGAAACGTGTATATAAAGAAGATAAAAAATAAGTGAGAGATAGAGATAAACATATACGGTATCACAAAAAATATAACAATTTATGTTCAAAAAACATAACTCTATAACATATATAACAATTGTCAAGTGCTACTTTTTTAATTAATAAGAATATAGCAATTGTTAATTTTTATGCATTCTAAGTGTAAAGTTTTTTATTCTGTCAACCAATAAAAAATATGGTATGAGTGGCTGGACTCCTCTGTCATATAGGAACTTGTTCGGCCTATTGTGCAGAACTGTGGGGTGTGCTTAGGGCTGCAATTGGCTTGGGCAAAAGGGTTTCGAAAAGTAATTGTGGAAAGTAACTCCAAGGCGGTCATTCAGGTGCTTGAAAAGAAGGAAATGCTCACAATAAACAACACTCTCTTGCGAAGGATTTTCCAAATGAAAAGTTGGAATTGGCAGCTTCGATTCATCCATGTTCTAAGAGAGGCTAATTCGTGCACGGACTGGTTAGCAAACTATGCTCTGACAAAGGACTATGGCATGCTGGGTTTAAGCTATCCCCCACCCGCTGTTGTTCTGAAAATGTTAACTGATGTTTTAGGGGCTCTCATGCCCCGGTTAGTATCTTCATATACTTTTGTTCTTTTTGGGCCAAAGGCCCCTCTTTGTACCAAAAAACCAAAAAAGTATGGTATAAGTGACTTTTAAGGTAGTTACGATAAGAGTCAAACATTTTAACTTATGTGACAATTTTTGATTGGTTGAATGTATAATTTTTTTACACTGATAGTGTATACCAATTAATTCCATATAATAATTATTGTTATCAACTTCTTGATGAACTATTACATCCCTTTTAACATGAATATACTGAAGGAAAACCTATAATTCTAAATATCATACAGATACAAATCATAGCATGTGATTCATATTAATCAAAGCAAAAGGAATTATTTCATACCTTGGAGATTCGCAGAATCCATCACAGCAGATCACAGGGTGAGAAGGAGATGAACAGTGATCAGAATGTTGGAGAAGGTGAGAGGGTTACTCCTCTCTTTCTGGTTGGTTTTTGGTTTTGTGTTTCTGACTGTTAGAATGCCTAATGGGGAGGCTATTCTTATAACCTACCAGCAGAGAGTAGGGACCTCTCAACGGGTTAATATTAGAATGACCCATCCCATCATAGGGTCACTCTTTAGTAAATACCCAACAACAATTTCACCAATTGGTTACGTAATTAAGAATTAATTTTATAACTGATATATTAATAATTTAATTATAATTTAATAACCAATTAATGCTAATCCACATATTATACACATTAAAATTTAACATTCTCCCACTTGGATAGCATTAATCAATTATTAAAGAGAAATACCAGTTCTGATCAAAGCACACGTTAACCAAAGAAGATAAGAAATATAAGCTTTAACAATGCGAAATAGTATCCGATAGGGAAGTAAATCATACATGCTAAAGACTCATATTTCACATAAAGATTGATGAATAGAAAATTGCATATAATTAATAAAGAGAAATATGCAATTCAAAAAATGGTCCAAGCATCTTAAAATGCTATAAGAGATATGAAACCAAGAATGACGTCAATTTACATATCTCATAAAAAAAAGGATAATGGGCAAATAATGGTTTCAGACTCCCACTAATCCAATACATCAAAAGACTTAACTAAGCCCATATGAATTACATGATTCCGGAATATTCCAACATGCTTAAGCCTTTGGTTAGTGGATCAAGAAGCATGTTTCCTGTATCAATATGCTCAATACGAGTCTCAAAACTCCCGAATCTTCTCTCTAACGAACAAATATTTCACATCAAAATGCTTAGTGCGAGAAGAGCTTCTATTGTTATGAGAGAAGTTCACAGAGCAGATATTGTCACAATATATCACAAGTGACCTATATATGCTTTCAACAATATGAAAGCCGAAATCAAATTTTTCAGCCACATGGCTTGACAAGTAGCCTCATAGCAAGCAACATACTCGCTTCCATGGTAGAAGTAGTCATAGCGTCTGTTTGACGCTTTTCCAAGAAATAGCTCCTCCCGCCATCATAAAGATAAAGCCGTAAGTAGATTTTCTGGTCGTCGGGGCAACTCGCGAAATCGAGAATCGAATAACCAAAGGACTGAAGTTGATCGGACTTCTTATAGGTCAACATATAATCTTTGGTTCCCTCGCAAATATCTCATGACCTTTTTAACGGCTTTCCAATGACCCAAACCTGGGTTGCTCAAGTATCTCCCTAAAGCATTTACAAAGAAAAAGCAATGTCGGGATGAGTACAAACTTGAGCATACATTAAACTCGCCAACAATGGAAGCATATGGGACCTTTTTCATTTCATTTATTTCTACATCATTTTGAGGACATTGAGATTTAGAGAATTTTTCTTCACCCTTTTGAACAAAAAGCACATGGGGAGCAAGAATGCATATTAAACCTTTTGAGGACCTTTTCAATATATCCTTTTGAGACAATCCAAGAACACCACGTGACCTATCACGATAAATTTGGATGCCTAAAACAATGTAAGCATCACCAAGGTCTTTCATATCAAAGTGGCTACTCAACATGAGTTTTGTCTCGTCAGGATTTTAACACAATCGCTAGCAAGAAGTATATCATCAACATATAGAACGAGAATGATGAATTCGCCCTCACAAGTCTTCAAGTAAACGACCGATCCGAGGCATTTTCTTTGAAGCCAAGAGAAGTGACAACCTGATCAAACTTCAAATACCATTGTCCGGAGGCCTGTTTCACCCATAAATAGACTTATTCAGCTTTGCAAACCAAGTGATCTTTGCCTGTTTCAGCAAAAACCTTCAGCTGAACCATGTAAACATCTTCAGTAAGGTCTCCATTCAGAAAAGCCGTCTTCACATCCATCTGGTGAAGTTCTAGATCAAAATGAGCTACCAAAGCCATGACAACTCGAAATGAATCTTTTGTAGAGACTGGTGAGAAGGTCTCCTTATAGTCAATGCCTTCTCTTTGGTTATAGCCTTTAGCTACTAGTCTGGCTTTGTACCTTTCAACTTTACCATTTGGAGTACGTTTGGTTTTGAAAACCCATTTGCATCCAACAGGTTTACAACCAATTGGTAATTCCTCCAGACTCCAAACACCATTATGAGACATAGAAGACAACTCATCATGCATAGCATTCAGCCAATCAGAAGCATGAGAGCTAGAAATTGCCTCCTCAAAGGTAATAGGATCATCATCATCATTGAGGTCAAACTCATGTTCCTGAAGATATACAACATAATCATCTGGTATGGAAGGTCTGCGCACTCTTTGAGATCGTCTCAGTGGAATTTCATCAACAATAAGATCATGTTCTTGTTCATCTACAAGCGGTCTTTGCCACACCATCTTCATGTTGAAGATTCTGATCAACATCATCAGCTGGAATCAAAACTTCTGTAGGAAAAGGAACAGCTGGTATAGGAACAATGGTGCGATCTTCTTTAAGAGTAACTGGTCGTGGTATATCACTCCCACTATCCAAGTCATCCTCAAAGAAAACCGCTCGATCCGATTCGACGACTCGCATAGAATGAGATGGACAATAGAATCTGCTACCTATGGAACCCACACAATAGCCAATAAAGAAGCCACTAACAGTCTTAAGATCAAGCTTCTTAGATTGAGGATTATAAGGTCTAACTTCTGCCTTACAACCCCATACATGAAAATGTTTCAAACTCGACTTCTTTCCACTCATGAGCTCATATGGAGTTTTTGGTACAGACTTGCTGGGTACTTGATTTAGAATATAGACAGCAGTTTTTAAGGCATCTCCCCAAAGAAAGTCTGGCAATGATGAATGGCTCAACATACATCTTACCATCTCCATAAGTGCGCGGTTACGCCTTTCTGCAACTCCATTTTGCTCAGGAGTACCAGGCATAGTGTATTGAGCTTCAATACCGCATTCCTCAAGAAATCTGGCAAAAGGTCCTGGGTTTCTACCCGTCTCATTATATCTACCATAGAATTCTCCACCTCTGTCAGATCTTACACATTTTATTTTCCTACCAGTTTTCAACTCAACAGCAGCCTTAAATGATTTGAAAGCATCTAGGGAACTAGACTTTTCTTGAAGAAGATCTATCCATCCATATCTCGAGAAATCATCTATAAAGGTAATGAAATACCCATATCCACCCATGGCAGTGGGTGTAATAGGTCCACACAGTGCCTGGTGTGAATCAACTGTAGCACATCATCACACCTATTTGCTGCTTTATTCCTAACCTTGGCAGTAAATTTGCCCTTGATGCAATCAACACATGTATCAAAATCTGAGAAGTCTAGATCATGGAGAATACCTTCCTTGACTAGCCTCTCAATACGGGGCCTAGAAATATGCCCCAAACGTCGATGCCATAACATAGAAGAATGTTCATTAATCCTACTGCGTTTGTTTTCAACAGAAGAATTGACAGACATGTCATGTAGATCTAACATATAAAGGCCATCACGTAAAACTCCTGAACCAACGGAAATAGAATCTGAATAAACAATCAATTTCCCACTACCAAACTTAAAGGTGTAACCACATTTATCCAAAGCAGAAACAGAAATCAAGTTCCTTCTCATAGAAGGTGCATACACAGCATCTCTTAAAAGCAAATTATGTCCAGAAGGCAAAAGTAAAGAACAATTCCAATGTCAATAACAGAAACTCCAGCTCCATCCCCCATAATAATCTTGGACTCAGCTTCACTTGGTTTCCTCAGGCTTGTGAACCCCTGCAAGGAATTCACAACATGAATGGTTGCACCTGAATCTAACCACCAAGTATTTGGAGGAACATCAATGACATTGGATTCAAAGCATGTTAAAGCCAGGAATATACCTTGCTTCTCTTGTTTCTTTTTCAAGAAATAGCAATCCTCTACCTTGTGGCCATACTTCTTACAATATTTGCAGTTACCCTTGAAGAAACTTTTCTTAGCCTGCAGATGCTGCTTTGCATTTTTCTTCTTTCCCTTTTGATCTTTCTTCACAAATCTTGAACCTGACTTAGAAGTTTGATTTGGATCAGATGCAGCAAAATGAGCACTGTGAGATTTACCCTTTTTAATGGAATCTTCTTCTTGTGTAACAATGGCAATCATCTCATCCACTGTCCATTCAGCCTTCTTCTGTATTGTAAGAGGTCTTCATTACATCGAATTGTGAAGGAAGAGATTCAAGAACCCGATAGATTAAAGTACTTTCGCCAATTTCCACTTTAAGAGATCTCAGTTTGTTGTAATAGAGCATCAGCTTCATGATATGCTCACGCACACCACTGACCCCATCATATTTGGTCTTGTCAAATAAGGAAAGATACTGACTTTTCTGGGGCCTTCTCAAAAGTCATAAATTTCTCCCCAACAGACTTTCTCGATATTCTTTAGCATTATTGGTCTCTCGTGATACTCCGCTGATGGATTTCTCCATAGTATACTTCATCACTTTCTCGGCACACTCTATTAGAGTGTTCCCATTTCTCATAAGCAATCTTCCAATGCTGCAGTAGATTCGTCGGTGAGAGCTGCTGGCTTGTCTTCCCTTAAGGCCAGATCCAAGTCAGCAATAGTTAAGTAGAGATCTAGAGACTCTTTCCAGTCCTCATAGTTTGTCCCATTCAGAGTTTTGACAGAATTTGGGAAGGAGGCTGATATAAAACAGAGAATAAGGAATCATTAAGAATTGAAGGGTAATATGATTCCATATATATGTTCAGCCGATCTTGCCCATAACACAAATTTCTTATTCATTATAATTCCGCCTAAGGGTCCCGAATCATAATAAATAAGAAATACAATAAGAAGAATAATACAATGTACAGGACTTACATCACCAAAATTTCTAATACCGATAGGGTACTTGAAACCATAATTGACATAAGCTTAAGACAATAGTTCAATGTATAATAACGAATTACATTAATAATAGTACACCGATAGGGTATAATTATTATTAATATAATGCAAATATAACACATTAGAATAATTAATTGTTTAACAACACAAATTTTGTATAATTATACCCACGATAGGTGAGTTCATAACTATACAAAATATCAATAGTCATGCTACAATTATACATTAGAAAAATTATATTGTATAACAAATGCAGCATAGAACATACAACTTAATTCACATAAAATATTCGCGAGGCGAGAGGTATCTCGCGAGGCGAATCTTGTGAAAAGTCAGCAACGTTTGGTCTTCTCGCGGGTACTCGCGAGGCGAATCAAGTGTTCGCGAGGCGACCCTGAAACCTTTCATTTTCCTAGAACAGTCAGCCTTCTGGGTCGCGAGGCGAGGAGCATGTTCGCGAGGCGACCCAGAGACCTTTCATTTTCCTAGAACAGTCAGCCTTCGGGGTCGCGAGGCGAGAAACGTAATCACGGGGCGACCCAGAGAGGATGACAATTTCACTGTTCTGCTGGCTTTCAGGTTCGCGAGGCGAGAATAATCACGCGAGGCGAATCTGGAATTCCAACCGTTGCCGATGCCCGAATCGCAAGGCGAGCAAAACTCATGCGGCGATCGAACCGCCATTTCGCAAAGGGAAACGAAAAAACATCGATTTCTCACGTTTTATTTAATGAAATCCAACGATTTTCGAGTATGTTACTCGAATAACATGTGGGAAGAAAAGCCCTTAAACAATTTTCGAAATCATTGGCCAGAATCATAGTTTCGAATTTTGAAGAACAAGGCATGAAAACGAAAGTTGCTGAAGGGAAAAAAAATTCTGGGCAAGCAAAATTTTTACAATATTGATATAACATGATATGAAAATCCCTAACAAATTTTGTATCTTGATTGAATAACATAAATTAGGGTTCATATAATTTTCAGAACAGCTATAACATGTATCTATCCTTGGCTTTGATACCAATTGAAGGAAAACCTATAATTCTAAATATCATACAGATACAAATCATAGCATGTGATTCATGTTAATCAAAGCAAAAGGAATTATTTCATACCTTGGAGATTCGCAGAATCCATCACAAAGAGATCACAGGGGTGAGAAGGAGATGAACAAAGGATCGAAATGTTGGAGAAGGTGAGAGGGTTACTCCTCTCTTTCTGGTTGGTTTTTGGTTTTGTGTTTCTGACTGTTAGAATGTCTAATGGGAAGGCTATTCTTATAACCTACCAGCAGAGAGTAGGGACCTCTCAACGGGTTAATATTAGAATGACCCATCCCATCATAGGGTCACTCTTTAGTAAATGCCCAACAACAATTTCACCAATTGGTTACGTAATTAAGAATTAATTTTATAACTGATATATTAATAATTTAATTATAATTTAATAACCAATTAATGCTAATCCACATATTATACACATTAAAATTTAACATATACAAGTAAAAAAATGGATAATTGCCTGATTGCATTGGGATCATTGATTCGGTCCACGGTCCACAGTTAATGATAAATTAAAAGAATGATCGTTTAGTATTTGTAGATTAATCAATTGTTTTAGACCCGCCCGCGGATCCCGAAGTTGGAGTGGATGAACTTGTAAGGATAATATATACTAGACATAGACTCGTGCAATGCACGGACAAATAATGTTGAGAATGTCTGGGAATGATGGATTATTATCATTTTGAAATACAATTAATTTATTTAAAATAAAAAATAATAACACGATAAAAATTGGTAAATAATCTTATATACTTGTTTTTTTTTTAGCAATATATACTTGTTGAAAAAATAAAGACAAAATATTGACAAAAAGATATGATAAACATACAAAATAAATATATTAAATGTTTTGTCAATTGCCTACTTAAACTCTGAAATAGAAAAAATTGAGTTATGCAGTTCATTCATGAGAAATGTTTGCAACCATCCAGGGGATGGTGAAACCAAAAAGCATGCATTACTTCTTCTTCCTATGATTTGGGGTTAGGGCTATGTATCTCCGCATCGCACAATGATACAGTTTATTTAATTTTTATATTGAAAATATAAATTGATAAATATAAATAAATTATAGAGTATATTTATTAAAAATAGATTTTATACAAAAAGTATATATTAAAAATATTATGTAACAATTGCTAGAATGAACTATATATATTGAAATATATATAAATATAAATAGAAAATAAATATAAGAGATGTAAATAACATAAACTATCAAACTAATTACTTACAAAAGTTGAAGTTCATATATAAATATTCTATCTCTAAAATGCAAAACTACATTATCAATTATAGAAAGTGTTCATTTACTTTATAAACAAATCTTGTTAGAAACTTGCTTACTAATGATTGAAGTATGTTTGATGAATATTTTATATATTTTATTCATATGACAATTCACTCTTGTACCCCATGCAGATTTATGTAAAATTCTCAACCCGGTACAATATAAATATTAAATATTACATAATTGTAAATAGATAAAAGAATATTTTAAGCATATGATCAATTATTATTTTTTTACAATAAATTATATAAGACATATACTTGCAATACCAAAAAACCATTTTACACATCTTCTCAATGTTTTACAAATTTATTTAATGTTCTCCAAAGTCCCAATCAAGAATTGTGTCATTTCTACAATTCCACTCCTTGTATTTATTTTTCAGCTTTTTTCAATTCATTTTCAATTCACTTAATTTCTCAAATTTACTTAATATTCTCCCAACCATGAGTTAAGTATTTTTAATTCCATGTCTTTTAAATTTTCTTTTTTCTTAATGCATTGGAACAATGTTCTAATTCAATACATCATCCTTCTTACCATCCATTCCACGTCTTCATTAAATATTTCTGTTTTCGAAAATTCGTTTAAGCGAATTGTTGCAGAACGATTGCACCCAAACACTTTTTTAAAAGTTTAAACATATTAATCTAAGATTTTTGAACTCATATAATATAATATAAATATAAAAACTTAAATATTACACAATTCTATATAAATAAAAAAATTAAAGCATATGATAAATTAATTGTTTTACAACAATTATACAGGTTGACACAAAGTTCATTATTATTTAGATGTAATAAATTTTAAGAATAAAAAAAACATTAAAATTATATCATAGTATTCACTTATCACGTCTTATGTATTTGCACTGTGAAAATCAAAACACCTATATTTTTTCATTTTGCTATGAAAGTAGGAATATCACATATTAGCTGTCATCGAATGCATTTTGTATCAATTGTTTATACATCGATCATATTCGTTCAAGATTTTCGGATATGTAATTGTATAGTCTAAATATAAATATAAATGTTTAAACATTAAATAATTGTATATAGATGAAACAAATTTAAACATATGATCAATTATTTTTTTTTATAATAAATAATATATATGCAATGACCAAAAACCATTTTACAGATCTTCTCATTTTTTCAAATTCATTTAATATTCTTGCAACCAAGATTTGTGTCAATTACACTCCATGTATTTATTTTTATATTTTCTCCGGTGCATGAAAATAATTCACTTAATTTCCCAAATTCACTTACTATTTTTCCATCCAAGAGTTATGTTCTTTTTATTTTCATACTTTATTTTTTCAATTTTTTACCAATGATGAACCTTGCAACATGGGTTAGAAAAATCAAAAGATAGCACAATGTAAATAAAAAAATAGTATCCGCACAATCACAGACACATTTCTTCGGCATAAACAGATGCACAATAAAAAGCTTTTGGGTATAATAATAATTAAACTCAATGAAATAGAAATAATAATCTTCCAGATTCTACACATGTGCTTCAAAATATTTATTTTTCCTAGTAGTTGGTCAATATACACTTCCAATACACGTGTCGAGTTCTCTTATGCTGGATGTCTCTTTTACTTCTTACTACCTTCTGCCTTCATTTTATTACGGATGGATTCCACTTCCAAAAATAAACCAATTTCAGCAACTTCGAGGGGGACTTGATAGAGATTGATTCCACTTCCAGATCTCAATCTTGAATTCATTCATCTCATTGAATTCATGATTTTTCCAAGAATGCAAGAGAAAATTGAAAATTACTTACCATGGTCTTTGCTACAAACAAAGTTGTAACACGGTCTCCGCCAGCGAATGTGAGCAAGTGAAATAGAAAATAGATATGAATATAGAATGAAGAGGCAAACATACATATACACGGTATAACCACAACAACGGAAGTTTTTAATATATTTTCATTCACATATATAGAAAAAAAAGTTAATAGAATGATGAAGGATTCTTTATCTTGTGTTACCATTGATCTATCCAACGCATTGGGAAAAGGTAGTGGCATAGTGCAAAGCATGCAATGGTAATTTCTATTGGAATTAGATAAGTAACTAATAACTATTGAAAATGTTATTAAATCTCAGATACTGAAAATAATTTAAATAATACACAAAGAAAACAACAATGAAATTTTGTTTATCAAAGTACTCACATTTTCAATGAGATGTTGGAAATAATCTCTATTTAATTACCTGATTGCATTGGGATAGTTGATTCGATCCACGGTCGACAGTTAATGGATAATTGATTAATCTCTATGCAAGTAAAAAAATGGATAATTGCCTGATTGCATTGGGATCGTTGATTCGGTCCACGGTCGACAGTTAATGATAAATTAAAAGAATGATCGTTTAGTATTTGTAGATTAATCAATTGTTTTAGACCCGCCGGTGGATCCTGAAGTTGGAGTGGATGAACTTATAAGGATAATATATATGTTATTTGAATATTTACAATATGATATTCAAATGATATCTTTTTATAATTGTAGATTGGGGGTACATGTCATGATTCACGCAGGTCAATCACTGGATTTTGCTTCTTCATTGGCTCATCCTTGGTGTCATGGAGAAGTAAGAAGCAAACAACTGTATCTAGGTCAATCATCAGAAGGTGAGTATCGTGCTCTAGCTCAAGCTGCATGTGAGGCCCAATGGCTTTCATATTTGCTCAAGGACTTAGGCATTGCATCCACATCTCCTGCTCTTATCTACCGTGACAATCAATCAGCACTCCATATAGCTACAAATCCTGTGTTTCACGAGAGAACGAAACACATATAGATTTATTTCCACTTAGTTCGAGATAAAGTTCAGTCTGGTTGCCTACACTTGCTCCCCATCTCTACCTTAGCTCAAATTGCAGACATTTTCACAAAACCCCTTACTAAAGGGCCATTTCAACATTTGCAAACCAAGCTAGGAATGTTGGATATCCATTCCAGCTTGAGAGGGGTGTTACAACTAACCAATCAATCAGTTAGTTAGTGTTACTTATTTCATCGATTTTTTGTTAGTTGGTTGGTTAGTTATTCAACTGATTTCATAGCTCCTTCTTACATCTTTGTAGCTAAGTAGCTTCTGTATATATAGGATCAATAATGTACATTGCCTAACTCAATCAATTCAGAAAAGAGAAATCACTTTCTTGCTTACTCTTTCTTCATCTCCTCTCATTCACTTTCTCCTCTGCATTCTGTTTTGATAATTTGCATTTCACCATGTTTAAGCCTAACTCAATCAATTCAGAAAAGAGAAATCACTTTCTCGCTTACTCTTTCTTCATCTCCTCTCATTCACTTTCTCCTCTGCATTCTGTTTTGATAATTTGCATTTCACCATGTTTAAGCTTTTCTACAGGTATTGTTAACGAGTGCCTCGAGGGCGTTGGTTAAGGAACCCAGAAAACGAAAATTTGTGTTGAAAAACTAAGTGTTAAACTTTTTGAAATACTAAATACGCTATTTCTCATACAAAATTTCCTTTTTTGGTTCCTTAAACAATACCCTAAGGACACTTGGTAGCATTCTCCTACTTTTTAATAGGTCCACCTAACAATTTAAAAATAGTAATTAGATTCTATACTTGAAAAATTATCTCACTAAATCGATAGTTGTGTGTATTTGAGTTATTTGGTTTTTTAAATTAATAAATTTAAAATAAATAAATTTACACCCTAAGAAAATATACACATTGGATGAAAGAGTAAAAACTTAAGAGCCTGTTTGTTCTGTTTCCAGACTCCTGTTTTCATTTACTATTTTAAAAAATAATTACAAAACTGTCACCTTATTTTTATTATGTTTCATGTTTTCAAAGATTTGTATAGGAAATACTGAAAACAGAAAAAAGTTGTTTTCAGTGTTTCCTGTACAAAATTTTGAAAACAGAAAACATAATGAAAACAAAGTGGCAACTTTGTAATTATTTCTGAAAACTTAAAATGAAAACAGAAAACCAAAAATAAAGCAAACATGTCCTTAAGATTTATTTGCTTTGTTTTATTTCCTATTTTTAAAAATAATTACAAAATTGTCACAATGTTTTCATTCTGATTCCTCTTTCCAAATATTTGTACAGGAAACAGTGAAAAAATGAAAAATTTGTTTTCGGTGCTTCTTGTAAAAATTTCTAAAAATAGGAAACAAAATAAAAACAAGGTAACGGTTTTGTAATTATTTCTGAAAACAGTAAATGAAAATAAGAAACTGAAAACAAAACAAACAGACCCTTAAGTTTCTTATCATGATCCAACTTTTCACTTGGATGTTTCTTAAACAAAAATGTGATTAGTACATCTTAAATTCGAGAACTTAGGATACCTGATTAATGGAGTTCAATATCATGGTTAATGATATTTTGGGCTTGGTTAATGGGTAAACATGTATCTATTTGGATAACTCATTTTCCAGCAACTTGATTAATATTGTTAAAAATCTTGATTAATATAAGTTCAATGAATGATTAATTAGTCACCCATATATCTATTACATGTGCACTCATTAAGCAAACTCAAGATATCATTAGCCACGATTTTAAATTTCATTAACCATGTTCCAAGTTGTCAAATTTAAGGTGTACAAATAACGTTAATGCTTGTTAAAACCAGCATAGAAGTGGGATATCTAAGTGGTTGTGATACGGGAGCTACTTCCAAAATACCCAGCCCATGACCATGTTGCATCACCCCTTACCTCATGCAAGCCACCATTGTTGACATTGTAGCTAGTTCATTTAAAGCATGTTCTTCCCAACTGTTTTTTTTTTATTTATTCATTTTCTAGGACAGAAATGACCCTCAAGAGTAGTATAAAAAGGGATCATTGTAATGCATTTCAAATCATTGAGTTTAGTAAATTTGTGAGTTTCTCTTTGAGAGATTAGAGAGTGGATTCTCTCTTTGTTTCTGTGCCATTTTGGCATTAGAGCAAGTTCCTTGATCCCAGAGTTGAGTTTGTGTGAGAGAATCAACAGAAAGTTTGAGTTTTTCAGTGGTATTTAAGTGGAGGAGCCGCTGCCCCCACTTAAACTCTACTTTGCAGCCATTTTTTTCAAAACTAACGACGTCATTGCGTTCAGGAGGTTGAAAAATCCTTGGTTAGCAAATTTCACGGCTAACGGAGCCGTCACGGTCCTTGCCGGAAAAATCACCGGACCACCGATCGCCGCTGCCGGACCGCCACTCTGTGTCGCCAGAAAACTAGAGGTTGAAGACGCTGACGTGTACACCACTCCTGTTGCGTTGCATGTCGCAGGTGCCACGTCAGCAGACAACCCAGTCAGTTGCCACCTCACATTGCATGATCCATTCACATGTTGCCACGTGTCAATCTCTACCACATCCGTAGACCAGTCAACAGAAGTTCCTGAAATTGCATATCAGTCCCTCAGCTTTCCAAAATTATATATTGGTTCCTAAACTTTTGAAAATTGTATTTTAGCCCCTGAACTTTTGGAAATTGCACATTGACCCCTGAACTTTTTATAATTTCAAATTGGCCCCTGATTTCTCAAAAATTGTAATTTGGCCCATAAAAATCTGATCTTCCTATTTTGACCTCATACTTACAAAATTGCCACAAAATCTTTTGTAAAGTGACAGATTCATAATAAAATTCTTAGTATGCTATGTGGTTGCAGCATTGTCCGATCTTCCATATCATAAAAGAATTATTCTTGTTACTGGAAAGAAATTGTGGAATTATGAAAAGTGCATGTCTTGGAAAGCTCTAACTAAGGAAACTGTAACTGCACAACAATCCTTGTTGGAAGCTCAACAAATACGATCAGGTGATGACGAATCCAGTAGTGATTCATCATCGTTTAGAAGTCGTCGTCCACAAAGGCAATCATTCAGATATGACGATATCAAGGTAGAGATTCCAGATTTTGAAGGGAAGCTCCAACCAGATGAGTTCGTTGATTGGCTTCAAACTGTTGAGAGAGTATTTGAGTATAAGGAGATTCCAGAAGAAAAGAAAGTCAAGATCATTGTTGTGAAGCTAAAGAAGCACCCTTCAATATGGCAGGAAAATCTTAAGAAGAAACATGAACGTGAAGGGAAAAGCAAGATCAAGACACGGGAGAAGATGCAGCGAGAACTAACTCGAACGTTCTTACCTTCTCAATATTATCAGGACAATTTTATTCAACTGCAGAATCTTCAACAAAAAGACTTGTCTGTAGAAGAATACACTCAAGAATTTGAAAGGTTGATGATGAAATGTGGCATTCAATAAAGGGAGGAGCAAACAATCGCTCGGTACCTCAGAGGATTAAACACAAACATTGCCCACCCAGTCCAACTCCAACAGTATTTGTCCTTAGATGATGTCGTTCGCCTAACTATTCAAGTTGAGAAGCAGCTATCCAAACAATCTTCTCACCCACCTTCTTCCTCAACAAATAACTCTTCAAACAGTCCCCCATATAAATCCGCTAGAGAAACCAACCTCAAAGCACCTAAATGCTTCAAGTGTCAAGGTTTTGGACACATAGCCTTTGACTGTCCAAATCGAAGAACAGTAGCCATCATTAAGGAGAAAGAAATTCAAAGAGAGCCTAAAGAAGAAATAGAAGAAGATAAAGCCCTAATGTTTGATGAAGAAGAGTCAGTGTATGATGAAGAGTTAACCCCTACTGATCAAGGTGAATTGTTGGCAGTGAGACAAAGCCTATACGCAGCAGTATCAAAAGAGGAACCATGGTTGAGGCACAATATTTTTCACACCCGCTGTACCGTACAAGATAAAGTTTGTGATATTATCATTGACAGTGGAAGCTGTGAAAATATGGTGTCAAACTATATTGTGGAGAAATTGGAGCTGCCAACACAAAACCATCTACACGCATACCAATTACAATGGTTCAACAAGGATAGTGAAGCAAAAGTTACTAAGCATTTCCTTGTGACCTTTTCCATTGGTCCAAAATACCAAGACCATATATGGTGTGATGTCATTCCTATGGATGCCTGTCACATCCTTCTTGGAAGACCCTGGCAATATGATCGTCGTGTTTTATATGACGGTTATGCAAACACCTACTCCTTCGTAAAAGATGGAGTAAGAGTCAAATTAGCACCATTATCAACAGATGAATTTTACAAGAAAGAATCTAAACCATTGTTGATGGTCGACGAACAGGTCAAGCGGCAACAGAGAAAAATTTTCTTCCAGAGGAAATCGAACAAATGATTCCTGAATTTACAGTTGTCATACCAGTAGGAACTTCACATGGACTGCCATCAATGCAGGGTATTCTACACGCCATGGACTTTAATCCTAAAATGAACATTTCGAACAAACCAACTTACCCGATGAGTACAAAAGAGCATGGATGAAGCAAGAGATTGACTCGAGGACGAGTCTTTTCCAACTCGGGGAGAATGATACGGGAGCTGCTTCCAAAATACCCATCCCATGACTATGTTGCATCACCCCTTACCTCATGCAAGCCACCATTGTTGACATTGTAGCTAGTTCATTTAAAGCATGTTCTTCCTAACTGTTTTTTTTATTCATTTTCTAGGATAGAGATGATCCTCAAGAGTAGTATAAAAAGGGATCATTGTAATGCATTTCAAATCATTGAGTTTAGTGAATTTATGAGTTTCTCTTTGAGAGATTAGAGAGTGGATTCTCTCTTTGTGCCAGGTTGTATAGCACGGAAGTCAATTGGGTGGTTTTCAGTGTTGACTGTTCCTGTATCCTTCACATTGAGCTGCTCCTTGCTACCATATTCAAGGACCATTACTCAGATCCCATTCAATGTCTCTGTGTCACAAGTTATTAGGTGCACCGTAAACATAGTCGTAGAACTTATTTGGTGCATAATGAAAATCTTCAGTATACGATCCTTTTATCTTCTTAACCTGATTATATAATCCAACCATAATCCAAATTTGAAATTTATTTCAAATGGATTTTGGACCGAGATATTTACATCATAAAACTATACAATTGAAAGTCACCTTTTTGGAAAGATTTTACAGGTGTCATCTTCTTAGACATTGCTTGGAGATGTCAACTTGAATTTTTTGCCAAATTTGGAAATTGTCATTTGCAATGTCATTTGGAATTTTGGGTCTGAAACAAACGTTTTGGGCTAATTATTTGCTCAAATACGAGGCCCATTTGCTGGGTATTCAAAATTCAAATTCAAATCCCGCATCTCCAAGTTTCACATGGGTAACCGGGATAATAAATGATGGGTCATTTCAGACATGGACTATAACACATTTCGGTGCTCTCTGATCTGCGAGTTTTTTCGTTTCTCTGCTTTCCATTGTCCTGTGCAACTGCTGCTCACGAATACCTGTTCTATCGTCTCTTTCTTTCATTTCGGTGTCTTACGGATTGGTCTTTCCCAGACCATGGAGAGCAGCGCGCCGCCTGACACTGTGGAGCGTCACATAAAAACTGTGGAGCGCGCCGTCTGACACTGTGGAGCGCCCGGGTTAGGGTTTGACAAACATTTCAAATTTTTTCTTTTAGGGTTTTTAAATTTGGCGGTATTCTGAAATTGGGGGTTTTTTGTTTTTGAATCCTTTTTCAATCGTCTATATAATTAACTCTGGTTTGCATGTAATGAACATCCTGCTCAACCTAACGAAAAAAACGAGTGCTTCCTTTATAATTAAGATCTAACATGTCTATCAACAGTAAACCTAGCTCTGAGATATCTACCAAGTTTAACTCAATCACCGACATCTCTCCTGAGAAGGAGAGTTGGGTCATACTTGCTAGGGTCATACGCCTATGGGTGGTATCTGATTACAGTAAGCAGAAGCTACCATTATTCATGGAGATGGTGTTGATGGATGACAAGGTTGTTGTTACATATTTTTAATGTTTGCAATATTATACTGTATTTATTTGTCATTAATTTGTTTTTATTTGTTCTACTTATTTTGTATTTTCACAGGGTGAAAAGATACATGCTTATGTGAGGAAGACTTTGACTTACAAGTTTCAGAGGGATTTGCGTGAGGGTTGTGTTTATTCGTTTCAGTATTTTGGAATTGCGACTAATAGTGGAAATTACAGGACCTGCCACCATCCTTACAAGCTTAATTTCTAGTTTACAACTAAGGTTGGATTGGTGGAAAAAAGTATTGTTGGTTTCAGTATCTATGACTTTGTTCCTATTTCGGTGGTTACTGGAGGTGGCTATGATTCTGATTTTTTAGTGGGTATGCTTTTTAAATATTTCTATTATTTTATTTATTTATTTATTTATTTATTTCTATTTTTATGGTTAAAATTGTTTTATTTTTTTGTGTTTGATTTTGTCGAAGATGTTATGGGAATGATGACTGGTGTTGGAACTGAGAGGGAATATGAAAGGAATGGCACAAAGACCAAGCTGAATGTAATTGCTCTTGAGGTTGATGGGTAACCCTTATTTGAACAGCTTGATATTCATGTGTAGTTTTTATGGTTTGTGCTATGCGACTTTTATTTAAACTCACGAAGTTATAACTTATTTATTTTTATAGTCACAAGATTCAATGTACCCTTTTTGGTGATTATGTTGATGAACTTAACAAATTCCTTGCTGCTGGACAAGTGCAAAATGCTGTAGTCATTGTTCAACTTGCCAAAGTCAAGACCCTCCAAGGTTTCCATCTAATTTTTTTAAACACATTAGTTAGAGTGATATGTCATATGTTTTCTGATTATTTTACTGATATTTCTATTTCTATTTCTATTTTCATTTTCAATTCTCAAAATATATTAAGACCGTATTCACATTCAAAATTGCTTGGGCTGTACCAAGATAATCTACAATCCACTGTGTGGTGAGGCTGTTCGTTTTAAACAGAGGTTGTTTCACTTTTACCTTAAAAACTTAACTACACTCTGTCACATATTTTTATTTTTATTATAATTATACTTATTAAAATTATAATTAAATGTTAATGTTTTTCAGGATGACTGATAACATGGATTCTCCAAGTCAAGGATTGAGTCAGCTTACTGATAGTGCCCCAGTTGGAATTTCTGAAGATTTCCTTCAGATGACACCAAGAAAAACTATTGAAGAACTAAAAGATTGTAATGAGGTTGGGCACCAACATTCCAACTGTATCATTTTTTATTATTTTCTATTTATTATTATTATTATTATATTATTATTATTATTATTATTGTTATCATTATCATTATCATTATTATTATTATTATTATTATTATTATCAATTTTATTATGTCAACTATCTTCAGTTAATCCGACTTAAATGGGGTATTGTTAAAATTTCTCCTTTTTCTGATGCAGGAAAGTGCTTATGTTGTTTTTGCCAGTGTGAAACACATTATAGATGATGAGGTGATCAGCCTCTGGCTCATCTAGTTTTATGGCTAGAATGACCAGGGTTTTGTGCAAATTATATCCTATATTCACCCAAATTAGATTAGATTGTCCTCAAGTAAGGTTTTGAGTCTATAAAGTAGTTTTAGGTTAATTTGGCCAGTTTTGAGTCAAATAATGCACTTATAGCTATTTCTTTGTTTTCAGGTTAAGTAGAAGCTGAGAGAATAAAGAAACAGGGGATTCGCCTCGCGAGAGTTTTTCTCGCCTCGCGAACCTGAAAGCCAGCAGAATAGTGAAAATGTCATCCTCTCTGGTTCGCCCCGCGAATAAGACCTCGCCTCGCGACCCTGAAGGCTGACTGTTCCAGGAAAATGCAAGGTTTCTGTGTCGCCTCGCGAACACTTGACTCGCCTCGCGAGTAATCCAGCCCTGGAAGACCAGAAGCCATCACGGCTTAACCATGCTGAAGGTCACGGCTGTGACAGTTAGGAATTTGAAGAGTCTCGCCTCGCGAGCAATACTTCGCCCCACGAGAAAGACCAAACGTTGCTGACCTTTCATGATATTCGCCTCGCGAATAAGGGCTCGCCTCGCGAGCTAGCTGAATCCAGAATTTGTATAAATTGCTGTTCAGAACAGTTTGTAAAGACTTTTGCTTCTCCATAGTTTTACATATTTTTTGTGTGTTTCGTTATTGTCATGGAGAAATAATTTCTTAGATTAGTCTACTGTATGAGAATTCCATATACTTGAGGTTTTGTAATTCCTACTTTACTTGTTTTTCCCTTTTCAATACCGTATTATACATTTCTGTTTGTTATTTCAGGAGTGTATAGTGTTGTATTGATTCATTTCAGTGATGTTATGTTCCTATACTAAATCGCGTTTGTTATTTCGCGCGTGTTCATTCATGTTCGTTAGTTCATGAGGGCTTAACCCCGTTTGTTATTTCGGGAATAGGAACATATATCCGTAGTAGCGATTACGTTGTTAGTTGTTGCTACAACTGAAAGGGGATTAGAATCTGCTTAGGGCTTGGAAATTACATGAACCAATGATAGTGGGAATTCGAGAACAGTAGATTAATCGTGTTTTGCTACTTGATAATCTCTTTGAACTGCCTTGTTTTCATTGTCTTCCTTTGCTTTGTTTCTCATTTGCACTCAAACCAACCCCCCCCAAAACTGATTTTTGTGATAAATAACACTTCAAGAGTCCTTGTGAGACGACATCCGAGTTGTCGACCTACACTACAGTTTTAAAAACCGGTCGTTCTTTTTGGCGCGTGCGCGACAGCGCGTTCAAAAATTGGCGCCGTTGCCGGGGACTCTTGTTTGTTATTTTTCGTATTTTGTTTTTTTTTCTTTTCTTTCTTTTGTTTTCTGTTTTTGTTTTGAATTGGTCTGGCTACTAGGTCTAATTGCCCTGAATTGTGTGATTTTGACTCGGAAATTGAAAGAACACTGCACACACTCCGTAGAGAATTTCGGGCTAGCACTAGTAGTGATTCTAATTCCAAAACTGTTTTTGAAAACATGGGTGACCAAAGGACATTAAGACAGCTTGTTGCCCCTGATGTAAATTACAATGGATTGTGTATTTCATATCCTGGTGCTGATACTCCTTTTGAACTAAAATCTGGTTTCATTCACTTCTTGCCAAAGTTTAATGGTCTTGCAGGTGAGGATCCACACAAGCACTTGAAGGAATTCCAAGTTGTCTGCTCCACAACCTCGAGATCAGAGGGAGTAACTGAGGATAGCATCAAGATGAAAGCTTTTCCGTTCTCGCTCCAGGGAGCTGTAAAGGATTGGCTGTTGTATCTTGAGCCCAACTCTATCACCACTTGGAATGATTTGAAGAGGGTTTTCCTAGAGAGATATTTTTCTGCTTCCAGAGCTGCGTCAATAAGGAAGGAAATATGTGGCATCAGGCAAGGGAATGAGTCGTTGGCTGAATAGTGGGAAAGATTCAAGCATTTGGTGTCCAGTTGCCCCCAGCATCAGATTTCTGAACAACTTCTTATCTAGTACTTTTATGAAGGATTACTGCCGATGGATAGGAATCTTTTGGATGCTGCTAGTGGGGGAGCGCTTGTTGATAAGACCCCAGCTGCTGCCAAGCAACTCATTGAGAATATGTCATTGAATTCCCAGCAGTTTACTACCAGAAGAAATTCTGTTGAGACAAGAGGTGTGCATGAGGTTCATAGTTCTTTTTCCAACCAGGCCCATGAGAGTAGATTGGATGAGCTCACTTCTTTTGTAAGGCAATTGGCAATAGACAGGGTTCAGCCTGCACGGTTGTGTAGCATGTGTAACTCTCCTGAGCACCCAAATGATGCATGCCCCATCCAGAGAGAAGAGTTTGTCAGTGAAGCGCCTCAAGCTTATGCAGTAAATCCCTATAATCAAGGAAACAGTCAGAACCCAGACAGCACTCCGCACCTCTCCACCAATAGGTACCATCCAAATTGGAGGAATCATCCTAATCTTCTGGTGGGAACTCATCCCAACAACAACCGATGGCAAGACCACGAGAATCCTCCTCCGGTGACCACTTCGCACCTTCGGACCTTCATTAGAAGACTTGGTCAAGCAGATTGATCAGACAAAACCTTCGGTCTCAAAGAACGAATGGATGCTAGCATTCGTGGCCTTGCAGACACCGATTTGGGCAGCTTGCCACTTCCATAAACAACATACAAGAAGGTCAAGGATCCAGTCATCTACCCGCACGCATGGTGATGAATCCCAATGCATCCAATCCTAATGTGAGTGTCATTTCTCCGAGATCCGGAAAAGTTGTTGAAGCCACCTCTGGAAAAGATGAAGAATTGGTTGAGGTAACTCCCCGAGCCTCCCGTTGAGGTAACTCCTGAGCCTACAGTTGAAGTTGAAGCTGAGAAAGTGTACAGACCACCAATCCCATTCCCACACAGATTACAGAATAATAAGAAAATTGGTGGTGAAGACAAGGAAAGGGAGATCTTAGATGTGTTCAGAAAAGTGGTTGTAAATATTCCTCTTCTAGATGTGATCAAGCAGGTGCCTAAGTATGCCAAATTTCTGAAAGATCTATGCACCAATAAGAGGAAGTTGAAGAATAATGAGAGAGTTGACTTGGGAAGAAATGTTTCAGCCCTTATCCAGTCTAGGCATGCACCAGAAAGAGTTGCTTCTTTAACCCCTACTCAGGCACTACCACAGAAGTGCAAGGATCCGGGCACATTTACTATTCCATGCACTATTGGGGATAGAAGATTTGAAAATTGCATGTTGGATTTGGGAGCCTCCATAAATGTCATGCCTACCTCCATCTTTAATAACCTTGATCTTGGTCCCTTGCAGTATACAGGTCTCACCATCCAGTTGGCTAACAGGACCAGTGCCCGCCCCATGGGAATGGTAGAAGAAGTTCTGGTGCAAGTTGATGAGCTGATTTTTCCTGCTGACTTCTACATCTTAGACATGGCAAGAGAGACACATTCCAGTAGATCACCAATAATCTTGGGCAGACCATTCATGAAGACAGCCAAGACTAAGATTGATGTGAATGATGGGACTATGTCTATGGAGTTTGGTGATATTGTGGCCAAGTTTAATATCTTTGATGCTATGAAGCACCCCCTGGAGGAGCACTCTGTTTTCCAACTAGAGTTGCTTTCTGAGCTTGTTGATGATACCCATGAGGACCTTGTTTCAGATTTTCCATTTATTTCTGGTTTTGATGATGTATATACTTGTACTAACTGTACTGACACTAACCCGTGTGATGTTTGTGCTGAGTTTCTTGATTCAACTTTGCAGGGTGATAGTGATAGTGAGAGTGAAGCTGTCTGTTCAGCAGAAGTCCTTGACATCATGGCTACTCCTAATGTACCATCCATTGAGCAGCCACCATCCTTAGAGCTCAAGCCACTCCCAGAGAACCTGAAGTATGCTTACCTGGAGACAAATGAAAGACTTCCAGTCATCATTTCTTCCAGCCTTGACTCTGACCAGGAAGCAAAACTATTGGAAGTTCTGAAGAAGCACAAGAAGGCTATTGGGTGGACTTTAGCTGACATTCCAGGAATTAGCCCCTCCAGATGCATGCACAGAATTCTATTGGAGGATGGAGCTAAACCAGTAAGGCAGGCCCAAAGGCGACTGAACCCATTGATTCTGGATGTGGTGAAGAAAGAGGTGACTAAACTTCTGCAGGCAGGTATTATATACCCCATCTCTGATAGTACTTGGGTAAGTCCGGTGCAAGTTGTACCAAAGAAGTCAGGTCTCACAGTAGTTAGGAATGATAATAATGAGCTTGTGCCTACTAGAGTCCAGAATAGCTGACGAGTCTGTATAGATTATAGGAAGTTAAACCAGGCCACCAGAAAGGATCATTTTCCTTTGCCGTTCATAGATCAGATGCTGGATCGGCTGGCTGGTAAATCTCATTACTGCTTTCTGATGGCTTTTCCGGGTATTTCCAGATCCATATTGCCCCTGAGGATCGGGAAAAGACCACTTTCACATGCCCCTTCGGTACGTTTGCTTATAGGAGGATGCCATTTGGCCTTTGTAATGCCCCTGGCACCTTCCAAAGATGCATGCTTAGCATTTTCTCTGAATTTATTGAAAATCGCATAGAGGTGTTCATGGATAACTTCACTGTATATGGCTCCTCATTTGATGCATGTCTGCATAGTCTGAGTCTAGTTCTAGAAAGATGCATTGAGACTGATCTGATTTTAACTTATGAAAAGTGTCACTTTATGGTGGAACAGGGGATAGTTTTAGGTCATGTAATTTCTAAAGAGGGTATTTCAGTAGATCCTGCAAAAATTGATGTGATTTCTTCATTACCTTACCCATCTTGCGTACGCGAGATCCGTTTTTTTCTTGGCCATGCAGGTTTCTACAGGCGCTTTATTAAGGACTTCAGCAAGATAGCACTGCCATTGTCAAACCTGCTGAAGAATGATGCCGTGTTCCATTTTGATGAAAATTGCAAGAAGGCATTTGACTACCTGAAAGGAGCATTGACTTCTACCCCTGTCATCCAGCCCCCTGACTGGACACTCCCTTTTGAGCTTATGTGTGATGCTTCCAATTTTGCTGTGGGAGCGGTTCTGGCACAAAGGGTGGGCAAGGCTGCCCATGTAATTCACTATGCTTCTAGGACATTAGATGCTGCACAATCAAATTACACCACCACTGAGAAAGAACTGCTAGCTGTTGTGTTTGCACTTGATAAATTTAGGTCTTATTTGCTAGGTTCTAGGGTTATTGTTTTCACTGACCATGCAGCTCTGAAGTATTTGTTAGAAACCAGAAGCTAAGCCAAGATTGATCCGGTGGATGCTTTTGCTCCAAGAGTTCAATGTGGAGATAAAGGACAAGAGTGTAGCTGAAAATCTGGTAGCCGATCACTTGAGCCGAATAGCTAGGGATGAGGATCCCTCTCCCATCCAAGATGATTTCCCTGATGAGAGACTTCTACATCTGTATGGGGTAACCCCCTGGTTTGCTGACATAGTTAACTTTCTTGTTGCTGGTATTGTTCCTGCAGGTACAAGTAGATCCAAGTTCCACAAGCTCAAGAGCGATGTAAAGTACTATGTGTGGGATGATCCCTACCTGTGGAAGTTTTACAGTGATCAGGTCATTCGGAGGTGTGTCCCCGATCATGAGACAAAGTCCATCCTGCATTTTTCCCATGCCTCTCAAGTTGGAGGACATTTTGGACCACAGAGGACGGCAAGAAAAGTCCTGGATTCTGGGTTCTACTGGCCCACAATTTTTAGAGATGCTTATGAGGTCTACAGAAATTGTAAGGAATGTCAAACAATAGGCCCTGCCATCACTCGTAGGAGTGAGATGCCTCAGCACCCCATGCTTTTTTGTGAGGTTTTTGATGTGTGGGGGATTGATTTCATGGGTCCTTTCCCTCCTTCTTTTGGTTTTGTATATATTCTTTTAGCTGTAGACTATGTTTCAAAGTGGGTGGAAGCAATCCCCACTAGGACTAACGATGCTAAAGTTGTTTCCAAATTTGTTAGGTCCAACATTTTATGCATGTTTGGCATACCTAAGGCTATCATCAGTGACCAGGGCACTCACTTCTGCAACAGAACCATGGAAGCCTTACTCGGAAAATATGGGGTTGTACATAGAGTTTCCATCGCTTACCATCCCCGGACCAATGGCCAGGCTGAAATATCAAACAGGGGAGATCAAGCGATTCTAGAGAAGATGGTGCAGGAATAGAAAGGAATGGAACCGCTGTTCGGAAGACGACCGTGGGCTCGAGAGGACCGCTTTCAAGACGCCTATAGGAATGTCCCCCTTTCGGCTTGTATTTGGTAAAGCATGTCACCTCCCGGTGGAAGTTGAGCACCGTGCATATTGGGCGATAAGTGTTGTAACATGGACATGCAGAAATCTGGTGTTGAAAGGAAACTACAACTGCAGCAACTTGAGGAGCTTAGGCTAGAAGCCTATGAAAGCTCCAGGATTTATAAAGAGAAAACAAAACAATTTCATGATAGGATGATTGTTAGAAAAGAATTTTTTGTGGGCCAGCTAGTCTTACTGTTTAACTCCCGCCTGAAATTGATGACTGGGAAACTTAGGTCGAAATGGGATGGCCCCTTTGTTGTGACTAACGTTTTTCCTTATAGTGCAGTAGAGATTAAACGTGCAGGTACCCACAAGTCCTTCAAGGTTAACGGGCAGAGGCTGAAGCCATTCCATGGTGTGGATGCTGTTGTTCCTGTGGATGCAAATGTTGAGGAGCTCTCCTTGGAAGCTCCCACCTACACTGACACTTGATCAGGGAGTTTCCTTTCCTTTCCCTCACTCTGATTGTATAGTTGTGTTGTTCATTGGGGACAATGCATGTTTTAAGTGTGGGGGAGGGAACTAGTTGTAGTTTTGTTGAGTCTTGTTTTTTTTTTTTTAATAAGCTCCTGAATAATTTGAGAAGCTCAGGAGTTGTGTTGAGTCTTTTGTTGGCAAGTTTGATGGATTTTGATTGATTTTGCACAGATTGATTGCATGATTTATATGATGATTCCCCCTAGGCTGAAAAATTTTTTGTTTTTGAAAAGTGATCCCCATGTGATTGAAAACTGAACTTTGAGATTTTGTTATGATGGCATGATTTATGATAAGTTTGGGGTGATAGGAAGCACACACTAGGGATAGAATCTCTGTCAAACAATTTGCATGAATGTCCAGGTGAGGTTTTGAGCCTCCAACATGTTTTTGACTGTGAGAATCACTTTCAAGTTACACTTTCCTGAATTTGCTTGAATCTCTTCTTGGTTTGCATGACTATGTGTTTGCTTCAAATGATTTAGGCATTTTCTTTGTAAATAGCTACTTAGCCTAAAATAACCAATTCCTAATGCATGTTCCTTAGTTAGCCCCATTGAGCCTGATTAGCCTATTATTTCTTGATAACCTAATGTTATAAGCCCAAAAATCTGGAAAACCATGTTAACCCGATCTTAGGATTAGGAGAGCATGGAATCTTAGAATGGGTGCAAGAAACTAAGTTTGGGGTGGCTACAAGGTGTGATATGTGTTGTTGGGATTGAAAAAGGCTTTAAAAAAAAAAAAAAAGAGCCAAAGGCCAAAAAGAAAAAAAGAAGAAGAGAGAAACAATAAAAATAAAAAGTGTAAAAATGTTAAAAATAAAAGTATTTGAATAAAAAGGCTGTAGTCACCCAAGGCAATGAAAAGATGAATGAGAAAAGGAACTTGAGTTTAAATTCGAAGTGTAAAAAGTTCATGCTCTCTTAGTCCCTAGAGTCTTCAGCCTAGTACCTTTGTATATCCTACCCTTAGCCAGGCCCCATTACAACCCATAAAAGACCTTTTGATGTTGCATGCATGTTTTCTGTGGGAATCATTTGGAGATGAAAATCAAATTTATGGGAAGTGTTCTTGAAAAGTGAAACTGAGTGCAATGTTAATAGCCTGACACAAACTGAGCGATTGAGTGAACACTAAATGCCCTTATGAGGAAGGCAGTTGTTTGAAGTTGGTGATCTCCCTCTTGTGTGTGACTTGGATCCCCTGCTTAGATTAATGATTGTTTGAATGATGAAGTTCTCAAATGTTTAGAATGAATGACTGTGGGGATTGCTTTGCTTGAAAGGGAGGAACATTGGAGAAAACTGTTTTGATGAAACTGCTTGAATTTGTGCAAGGTTGATTGAATCTTTTAAGCTTGCCAGGTCTTGAGTCTTTTTGATTTTTGAGTTTTAGTTTTCTTGGGGACAAGCAAAGTTTAAGTTTGGGGTATTTTGATCAGCCTCTGGCTCATCTAGTTTTATGGCTAGAATGACCAGGGTTTTATGCAAATTATATCCTATATTCACCCAAATTAGATTAGATTGTCCTCAAGTAAGGTTTTGAGTCTATAAAGTAGTTTTAGGTTAATTTGGCCAGTTTTGAGTCAAATAATGCACTAATAGCTATTTCTTTGTTTTCAGGTTAAGTATAAGCTGAGAGAATAAAGAAACAAGGGATTCGCCTCGCGAGAGTTTTTCTCGCCTCGCGAACCTGAAAGCCAGCAGAACAGTGAAAATGTCATCCTCTCTGGTTCGCCCCGCGAATAAGACCTCGCCTCGCGACCCTGAAGGCTGACTGTTCCAGGAAAATGCAAGGTTTCTGTGTCGCCTCGCGAACACTTGACTCGCCTCGCGAGTAATCCAGCCCTGGAAGACCAGAAGCCATCACGGCTTAACCATGCTGAAGGTCACGGCTGTGACAGTTAGGAATTTGAAGAGTCTCACCTCGCGAGCAATACTTCGCCCCGCGAGAAAGACCAAACGTTGCTTGAGACACCCCGTTGTGCCCCATTGTATTATTACATTAAAACCTTAATATTTATTTACTTAATCGCGCGCTTACTGTTGAAAATACGTAAAAATTAAAACTTAAATAATAATCATATAACTTCTACAAATACAAAACACACCAAAACTATATTACATAAATACACACATAATTATTCTTTATTTTACACAACACGGTTTAGGGTATCCTCTCAGTAGGATCCCACACCGGTACTTATTTATACAAACATGCTTATAACTAACTGAAAGCAAGAAACGTCTTATATGACTCACTGGCCATAAACTTACTACGCTACATTATCAGGATCCGTAAGTTGTTCTTCAGCGTCAGCTTCATACGGAACATCGTTCAACTCTTCAACTATCTCCGTCTCGTATGGGTTTCCATCCATCTCCTCCGTAACATAGCCGTCCATATGGTCTTCTAACGTACAAATTAGACATACACCAAAAATACAGAAATAGGGAGATAAGAAACAGTTCTATCATCATAAGTGGAAAAGATTCATAGCATATAATACAATAATAGTCACAGACACGCATCATTCACAATCAACAATCATCCTCAATTCACTATATATCATCCTCTACCCTTCAACTCATGCAACTAAACCTTTATGCTGACGTGGCCACTACTAATCCTGTCACACATCCCTCGTTAGGGATGCCAGTCAGTCGTCCAAGTGACACGTTCCCACGCCGGTGCACATTCTTATCCATGGTAAGAATGCTCATGCAAAGCAATGACACTATAGCCGCACTGTATCGTCTTGTGCACACCCCGATTCTCTCTCTCACTCTGCCAAGGGTGCTCATGCAAAGCAATGACACTATAGTTGCACAACCTAAATTCTAATTTGGAACGGTCCACGAGAACTTCGGACCTCGTGTATCTCAAATACACGGTTATGAACACCAATGCAACATATGATTCTCACTGACTTTTATCAATAACAACCTAGTACCTCAAGCTTTTCCTCATAACCTCCACTTACATACTATATCACATAACTTCTATACCATAATAGCGAGGCACTTCTAATTCATATTCAAAACTCTCACCCAAACAAAATACCTCCGAGCAATATTTATCTTTCCTTAAAATCATCTAAGCATAGTATCAAACCCAGGCAGATCATGCATAACACATTAATCAACAGAATATTCAAATATCTCAATATCATATAAGGCAATTGATCACAACCAAATCATAATAGTTCAACCAAATAAATAACAAAGTCAGACTCTGTCACGGCCTGGCCGTGATAGCCATCACGGCCGTGACAGACAACAAAGACAAGAATCCTACAACACAGAACCTGTCACGGCCTGGCCATGACAACCATCACGGCCGTGACAGACAACAAACATCCTCAATATCATAATATTCAAAACACCAAAACAATACGTCACATGCAGATGGAATACCTCAACCAGCGTATCACAAACAGTCAAAAGTAAATAATTCAAACATCCTCAAATATGAATAATCAACCTAAGGCGATAAACCCACAATTCCCAAATCGTCATTGGTTTTACGGAAAAGATTTCAATACGATTTTGGTATTGTCGATTACTCGACCACTAGTAGGGTTTAGGTCGCCCTACACCATTATTATAAATTATATACTACTTATCGGTTCCGACGATGGAATGGTTCTTTCCCCCACCTGAGTTTGCACCGAAAACACGTACTCGACAATCCTCGTTATCCCGCCACGAGTTAACACAATCACCTTCAACCAAACAACATAATTATAATTAATCAACTAACACCCATCTATGACACTTTAGGGCTAGGTTCGGCCAAGACTTAGAAATAGGTTTAGGATTATCTTCTTAATGTCATCTTTTGGATCCTAATTACTAGAGTCTTAACTAACATAGATTACTTATTACAAGACTAAAATTTGAAACAAAATCCTCTAACCTTTAGGGTTAGGGTTTAGGTCAAGGGCTGACTTTTAGGGTTCAAAATCCTTAAAATTCCTAATCATGATTAAGTCATAGATTAATGATCCTTGATTAACCTAAATCATGGATTAGTGACTAAACAACTAAAGTTCAAACTCAAAACTTTCTAACTCTTTTATACATAGATTCGGCCTCAACATAATCTTAGGGTTAGGGTTCTTAGTTTAATAAACCAACTTGGATTTATTAATCATACATACTAATAGCTTGATTAACAAGATCATTAATGAAAACCATGAACAAAAACTCTACCAAACCTACTTTGATAGATTCGGCCAAGGCTAGGTTTTCAAGAAAGAAATTTTTGATTACATCATGCTCTTGGATTTAGATAGTAGACATGATATCAAGAAGATAGAAAGTAGTTTCATCATCATTAGATTTTTCTAGAATTTATTATGACTTTTCAAAGTTCTAGGGTTAGAAACTTGAAAATGATGAACCACCATGATATAAGTCTTGAATCAAGAAACTATATAAAGAACATAGACATGATTTAAGACAAAGATTAGGATTTACCTCTTGATAATCAATGATGAAGACAATCCAAGAACTTGCTTTGAAAAACTTAGAACTAAGAACTTAGAACTTTAGAGTTTTAGAAGACAAGTAACCAAAGAACTAAATGAAAAATGAGAGAAAGGTATTTATAGTGTAAGTGGCGACATTTCAAGAAGGATCTAGATGAGATGAGTTGTCATGTTAAAAGGATTAAAGTGCAATTAAGTTCCAAGGACCAAATTGCAAAGATTCCAATAGTTGAAGGACTAGTTTGCAAATAGACAATAGAATGTCATGATGATGAGTTTAATCACATTAAATGCTATCTTATCTTTGACTTAGTTGGCTGATTTGATGAGTCAAGGATAGGTTTAGACAAATTCAAGAACATTGGAGAATAATCTAGAATGTTGAAGAAGATTGTTGAAGAAGATTGTTGAAGAAAAATCAAGAATGATGTAGAAAAGTGTGGAACATTCTAGAAAAATCTTGATTCATCCATCAAATGAGAAAGTCATCTTCTCTCATGGGCTTATGTATTTGGGCTTGACACATTTGGGCTTAGTTTCATTTTCTTGTTTATTGTGGGGCCCACTTGAAGATTTAAGCCTTTAAACTTAAGATAAGAAACTTAAATGGGCTTTATGGACTCAACTATGAACTAGAAAAGTTTGGGCTTCTAAGCCACGACCATTTAAGGTTAGAAACAAGGATTCTAGCCCAATCCACTTGAAAAAACGAAAAAAACTAATGTAGGGACAAAAGGGTAATTTACAGAAAGTTCAGGGACTTAACCGTAAATTTCGAAATTTTCTATTTAACCCTGAAAAACCTTCTAGACTTAAAAATATGATTCATCCCCTTGAATCATCTCAAAATCCTAAGATAAACCCTCTATCCACTCTTAGAAACTCTAATTTCCCTTCCGTCGTCTACCCGATTACGTGTTCCGCCTGAAAACGTAAATTATTTTAATTTTTTTCTGAAAAAATTCTATCAATACAGAATCGTAGAAAATAAAATACTAAACTTAAGTCTTTCGTTCACGAATTAAAATTTGGTTTTCTGAGCAGTAAACTTTTACTGTCAGCGAAAACACAGAAAACGGCAAATCGGCTTCCGTCTGAATTTTCAACCAAAAACTTCCCCGTAACCTTATGAAAATAAGTATAACAAGGAAATGACCTTGGTTTATCCAAAATCATTTTCTAAGTCTCGGATAAAAATATATATTTATATATTTATTACCGATATTACAAAACAGCAAAAATCGGGGTGTTACATTACTACCCCACTTAAAAAAAAATTTCGTCCTCGAAATTTACATACTTCAGAAAAGATGTGGATATCGTTGTTGCATATCTGCTTCACGTTCCCAAGTAGCATCTCCAGTATTTTCATCCCATATAACCTTAACCAAAGGAATTTGTCTACCACGAAGCTCCTTAATCTCTTTATCTGCTATCCTTACAGGTGAGAGCCTCATACTCTAGATTCTCTCGCAGTTGTATAGACTCGGACTCAATAACATGTGAAGGATCGGGGATAATATTTTCTCAATCGAGACACTTGAAAGACGTCATGAAGGTTTGCTAGGTTAGGTGGTAAAGCAATATGATAAGCTACTTGACCAATCCTTCGAATAATCTGGAAAGGTCCGATGAATCTAGGAGTAAGTTTTCTAGTTTTGACAGCCCTGCCAATTCCGGTCTTCGGAGTGACTCTCAAAAACACGTGATCGCCCTCCTGGAATTCTAAAGGTCTCCTTCTCTTGTTACTGTAGCTCCTTTGCCTATCCTGTGCTTCCTTCATCTTTTCCCTTATCTTCCTAACTTGTTCCGTAGTCTGTTGCACCACATCTGGATCCAAGACTTGATTTTCACCAATCTCATACCAACATAACGGTGTCCTACACTTCCTACCATACAAAGCCTCATATGGTGCCATCCCTATACTACTGTGAAAACTATTGTTGTAAGTAAATTCAATCAATGGCAAGAACTCATCCCAACTGCCAGTATGTTCCAAAACACAAGCTCTTAAAAGGTCCTCTAATGATTGAATTGTCCGTTCTGACTGTCCATCCGTTTGGGGATGATAAGCAGAACTCATTCTCAACTTGGTCCCTAAAGCATGATGCAACTGTTTCCAAAATCTAGATGTAAATCTAGGATCTCGGTCTGAAACAATGCTCGATGGCACACCATGCAACCTAACAATTTCTTTGATGTAGATTTGGGTCAACTTCTCGAAACTGTAACTTTCTCCCATAGGTAAGAAGTGAGCACACTTCGTCAACCTATCAATGATAACCCAAATCGCATCATGTCTCTTAGGAGTTCGTGGTAGTCCAACCACAAAATCCATAGCGATGCTATCCCATTTCCATTCTGGGATATCTAATGATTGCAATAAACCAGCTGGCTTTTGATGTTCTATCTTAGCCTTCTGACACACTAGGCAAGATAAAACATACTCTGCTACCTCTTTCTTCATCCTTGTCCACCAAAACAATTTCTTGAGATCCTGATACATTTTAGTGGATCCAGGATGAATACTCAACTTACTCTTATGTGCTTCTTCTAATATCAACTTCCTAAGTTCTAAATCCTCGGGCACGCACATTCTATCCCTAAACTTCAGTACACCATTTGTTCCTCTACTAAACTCAGAATTTTTACCTTCATCTATACCTCTACTTATCTCCTGTAAATATGGATCCTGAGCCTGTTTATCCTTAAGATCTCTCATAAAATCACTACTAATAGTGATCATACCTAAGCAAATTTTATCCTCAACCAACTCCATTCCTAAGTTCAAATCTCCGAACTGCTTCCAAGAATTCCAACTCTTTAACCATCATTGCGGACACATGCAATGATTTCCTACTCAAGGCATCCGCTACTACATTCGCCTTCCCAGGATGGTATAGTAAATCAAACTCATAATCTTTGATAAACTCCATCCATCTTCGTTGTCTCATATTCAACTCCTTTTGGTCGAACAGATACTTCAGACTTTTATGATCACTGTAAACATTAAATTTTGCTCCATAGAGAAAGTGTCGCCATATTTTTAATGCGAACACTATGGCTGCTAATTCCAAATCATGAGTCGGATAGTTCCTCTCATGAATTCTCAATTGTCGGGAAGCATAAGCCACCACTCTTCCCTCTTGCATTAGAACACAACCTAAACCTTGGTATGACGCATCACAGTATACGTCAAACGGTCCTAATGGATCCGGTAAAGTCAACACAGGTGATGTGGTCAACCTTTCCTTCAGCTTTTTGGAAACTCTGCTCACGGTTGTCCGTCCATACAAAAGCTGTATTTTTCCTCGTCAAGCTGCGTCATAGGCAACGCAATCTTCGAGAAACCCTCTATAAACCTCCGATAATATCCAGCTAACCCTAGAAAGCTTCGTACTTCACTTATCGACTTAGGCCGTTCCCATTTAAGAACTGCCTCAACCTTTGGCCGGATCTCTTGCTATACCTTCCTTGGTGATCACATGTCCTAGAAATTGGACTTCTTCCATCCAAAACTCACACTTGGAAAGTTTAGCATAAAGTCGCCTATCCTTCAAAACTTGCAGCACTATCCTTAAATGTTTCTCATGATCTTCCCATGTACGAGAATAGATAAGGATGTCGTCGATGAATACAACAACAAACTTATCAAGGTACGGTCTAAATATCCTGTTCATATAATCCATGAACATCTGCTTGGCGCATTAGTCACACCGAACGGCATAACTAAATACTCGTAATGTCCATACCTTGTTCTAAAAGCCGTTTTTAGTATATCTTCCTTCTTTACTCTAATCTGATGGTATCCGGATCTCAAATCAATCTTGGAAAATATCTGCGGCTCCTTTCAATTGATCCATCAGATCATCTATCCTAGGCAACGGATACTTATTCCTAATTGTTACCTTGTTTAACTGTCTATAATCTGTGCACAACCTAGCACTTCCATCTTTCTTCTTAACAAATAACACTGGAGCTCCCCATGGTGAAACACTCGGCCTTATGAATTCTTTTCCCAACATATCATCCAACTGTTTCTTCAGCTCCGCCAATTCTATAGGTGACATCCGATAGGGCGCCATAGATATAGGTCCTGTCCCTGGTACAAGATCTATGGTGAATTCCACTTCTCGTTCTGGTGGTAAGCCTGGAACGTCGGGAGGGAAAACTTCAGGAAACTCTCTCACGATAGGCATAGAATCTATACTAGGGGTCTCAATAGTTTCCACCGCGAACAAAGATCACGTCATCGCCGAGAATCGTCACTCCTCATGGATACTCCTTCATTGGCATTGACTATACTAGAAAACTCAAGAAATGATAAGGTCTTACTAGAACAGTCTAGCATTACATGGTTAGCCGAGAGCCAATCCATGCCAAGAATAACATCTATCTGTTGCATAGGCAAACAGATAAGGTCTACAATAAATGTTCTATTCTCAACAACTATAGGACATTGTAAACAAATAGACATAGTAGTCAAAGGATTACTAGTTGGAGTAGATATTGTAAGGGTATAAGGTAATTGAGAAACAGTTAATTTTAATTGATGCACACACTCATACGAAATAAATGAATGTGTAGCGCCTGAGTCAAATAACACATACGAGAGTCTACCAGCTATCAAACACATACCTTGTATAAGATCAGCAGATTGAGAGGATTCGGCTCCCTTCACGGTAAACACTCTTCCAGTGGCCTGAGGTCTTGCTCCCTGTTGCCCTGCTGATATAACTCCTCTCCCAGCTCCACCCCTATTGCCTCCATTTCCTCTTCCTGCAGCTATCGGTNGTCGCCTAGCTCTCTTGTCGCAATCTCGGGCCATATGACCTATTTTCCCACAATTAAAACAACCAGGTCGCTCCCTGCAGTCTCTAAGATCATGCGGTCCTCCACATCTGAAACAAGATAAACCTTGCTGCTGTTGACCAGTTCTAACCACTGATGCTGGTGCTGGTGTATGCACTGGTCGGGCATACGGTCTCTGTCTCCATTGAGAGTTACTACCTCCTCGCCTCTGAAAACCCAATCGAGTAGGACCCCCACTCCTTAATTGTTTCTGCTCATTAGCTAGCCTCAGATCTAGACTTTCGATTGCACTGCATCGTTCCACTAGCTCTGGAAAACTCTGGATATCAAGAGACACTATAGCCCTCTGAAGTTCATGTCGGAGTCATTCCTCAAACCTTCTACATTGCCAATCTTCATCTGGGAATCTCTGATAAAATTCAGAATACTTAATCAGAGCCTCGAATCGTGATGCATAATCACCAACAGTCATGTTGCCCTGTTTGAGACTCATGAATTCCCTTTCTTTCTCGCGTCGAACTAGACGCGGAAAATACTTCTCAAAGAAACAGTCACTGAACAGCTGCCAGTTGATAACTCTGCCTTCGGCATCCAGCAACCTTCGTTTGCCTCTCCACCAAGACTCTGCTCCTCCAGTTAGCATGAAAGCAGCATACGTCACTTTCCTATCCTCTCTGCAGCGCATGGTATCGAATATCTTTTCGATCTCTTGTATCCACCATTCTGCCTTCTCTGGATCATAATCTCCTCGGAATTGAGGTGGCTTCCCTTTCAGGAAAGTAGCCATTCCGGCATCTTCATCTGCTGCAGCTCTCCTTTGGTTCTGTTGTTCCTGCTGTTCTTTGTTCATCTGTAGCATCTCAGCATTCTGCTGTGTTTGTAACAACAGAGCAGTAACTATGTTTTTCATAGTATCTTGAGTCTCAGATGACTCTCCTCCACTTCCGGTATGATTATTTTCCACATTGTTAGCTCCCACAATTCTTTCAGGAGTTCCGTCACATTCTTCACAATCGAGGCGTCCTTTTCCACGAGCCATGATTCCGTAAAAGAAATCATTTGCTCTTATCGAGATGGCATATAATACCACATAGACAAGTATATAAATACCATATGCCACACTAATGTTATTTATCGCGTCGGATTCTGGACACACTACCCATCTTCTAAGCATAGTTAAAATCCGATGTGGACTCAACTAGACACGGCCAAGAATAACTTCCTAGACCTCACAAACCGATTAGAATCGAATCGCTCTCGATACCACCAAATGAGACACCCCGTTGTGCCCCATTGTATTATTACATTAAAACCTTAATATTTATTTACTTAATCGCGCGCTTACTGTTGAAAATACGTAAAAATTAAAACTTAAATAATAATCATATAACTTCTACAAATACAAAACACACCAAAACTATATTACATAAATACACACATAATTATTCTTTATTTTACACAACACGGTTTAGGGTATCCTCTCAGTAGGATCCCACACCGGTACTTATTTATACAAACATGCTTATAACTAACTGAAAGCAAGAAACGTCTTATATGACTCACTGGCCATAAACTTACTACGCTACATTATCAGGATCCGTAAGTTGTTCTTCAGCGTCAGCTTCATACGGAACATCGTTCAACTCTTCAACTATCTCCGTCTCGTATGGGTTTCCATCCATCTCCTCCGTAACATAGCCGTCCATATGGTCTTCTAACGTACAAATTAGACATACACCAAAAATACAGAAATAGGGAGATAAGAAACAGTTCTATCATCATAAGTGGAAAAGATTCATAGCATATAATACAATAATAGTCACAGACACGCATCATTCACAATCAACAATCATCCTCAATTCACTATATATCATCCTCTACCCTTCAACTCATGCAACTAAACCTTTATGCTGACGTGGCCACTACTAATCCTGTCACACATCCCTCGTTAGGGATGCCAGTCAGTCGTCCAAGTGACACGTTCCCCACGCCGGTGCACATTCTTATCCATGGTAAGAATGCTCATGCAAAGCAATGACACTATAGCTGCACTGTATCGTCGGTGCACACCCTGATTCTCTCTCTCACTCTGCCAAGGGTGCTCATGCAAAGCAATGACACTATAGTTGCACAACCTAAATTCTAATTTGGAACGGTCCACGAGAACTTCGGACCTCGTGTATCTCAAATACACGGTTATGAACACCAATGCAACATATGATTCTCACTGACTTTTATCAATAACAACCTAGTACCTCAAGCTTTTCCTCATAACCTCCACTTACATACTATATCACATAACTTCTATACCATAATAGCGAGGCACTTCTAATTCATATTCAAAACTCTCACCCAAACAAAATACCTCCGAGCAATATTTATCTTTCCTTAAAATCATCTAAGCATAGTATCAAACCCAGGCAGATCATGCATAACACATTAATCAACAGAATATTCAAATATCTCAATATCATATAAGGCAATTGATCACAACCAAATCATAATAGTTCAACCAAATAAATAACAAAAGTCGGACTCTGTCACGGCCTGGCCGTGATAGCCATCACGATACGTGACGGACAACAAAGACAAGAATCCTACAACACGTAACCCATCACGGCCTGGCCATGACAACCATCACGGCCGTGACAGACAGCAAACATCCTCAATATCATAATATTCAAAACACCAAAACAATACGTCACATGCAGATGGAATACCTCAACCAGCATATCACAAACAGTCAAAAGTAAATAATTCAAACATCCTCAAATATGAATAATCAACCTAAGGCGATAAACCCACAATTCCCAAATCGTCATTGGTTTTACGGAAAAAGATTTCAATACGATTTTGGTATTGTCGATTACTCGACCACTAGTAGGGTTTAGGTCGCCCTACACCATTATTATAAATTATATACTACTTATCGGTTCCGACGATGGAATGGTTCTTTCCCCACCCGAGTTTGCACCAAAACACGTACTCGACAATCCTCGTTATCCCGCCACGAGTTAACACAATCACCTTCAACCAAACAACATAATTATAATTAATCAACTAACACCCATCTATGACACTTTAGGGCTAGGTTCGGCCAAGACTTAGAAATAGGTTTAGGATTATCTTCTTAATGTCATCTTTTGGATCCTAATTACTAGAGTCTTAACTAACATAGATTACTTATTACAAGACTAAAATTTGAAACAAAATCCTCTAACCTTTAGGGTTAGGGTTTAGGTCAAGGGCTGACTTTTAGGGTTCAAAATCCTTAAAATTCCTAATCATGATTAAGTCATAGATTAATGATCCTTGATTAACCTAAATCATGGATTAGTGACTAAACAACTAAAGTTCAAACTCAAAACTTTCTAACTCTTTTATACATAGATTCGGCCTCAACATAATCTTAGGGTTAGGGTTCTTAGTTTAATAAACCAACTTGGATTTATTAATCATACATACTAATAGCTTGATTAACAAGATCATTAATGAAAACCATGAACAAAAACTCTACCAAACCTACTTTGATAGATTCGGCCAAGGCTAGGTTTTCAAGAAAGAAATTTTTGATTACATCATGCTCTTGGATTTAGATAGTAGACATGATATCAAGAAGATAGAAAGTAGTTTCATCATCATTAGATTTTTCTAGAATTTATTATGACTTTTCAAAGTTCTAGGGTTAGAAACTTGAAAATGATGAACCACCATGATATAAGTCTTGAATCAAGAAACTATATAAAGAACATAGACATGATTTAAGACAAAGATTAGGATTTACCTCTTGATAATCAATGATGAAGACAATCCAAGAACTTGCTTTGAAAAACTTAGAACTAAGAACTTAGAACTTTAGAGTTTTAGAAGACAAGTAACCAAAGAACTAAATGAAAAATGAGAGAAAGGTATTTATAGTGTAAGTGGCGACATTTCAAGAAGGATCTAGATGAGATGAGTTGTCATGTTAAAAGGATTAAAGTGCAATTAAGTTCCAAGGACCAAATTGCAAAGATTCCAATAGTTGAAGGACTAGTTTGCAAATAGACAATAGAATGTCATGATGATGAGTTTAATCACATTAAATGCTATCTTATCTTTGACTTAGTTGGCTGATTTGATGAGTCAAGGATAGGTTTAGACAAATTCAAGAACATTGGAGAATAATCTAGAATGTTGAAGAAGATTGTTGAAGAAGATTGTTGAAGAAAAATCAAGAATGATGTAGAAAAGTGTGGAACATTCTAGAAAAATCTTGATTCATCCATCAAATGAGAAAGTCATCTTCTCTCATGGGCTTATGTATTTGGGCTTGACACATTTGGGCTTAGTTTCATTTTCTTGTTTGTTGTGGGGCCCACTTGAAGATTTAAGCCTTTAAACTTAAGATAAGAAACTTAAATGGGCTTTATGGACTCAACTATGAACTAGAAAAGTTTGGGCTTCTAAGCCACGACCATTTAAGGTTAGAAACAAGGATTCTAGCCCAATCCACTTGAAAAAACGAAAAAAACTAATGTAGGGACAAAAGGGTAATTTACAGAAAGTTCAGGGACTTAACCGTAAATTTCGAAATTTTCTATTTAACCCTGAAAAACCTTCTAGACTTAAAAATATGATTCATCCCCTTGAATCATATCAAAATCCTAAGATAAACCCTCTATCCACTCTTAGAAACTCTAATTTCCCTTCCGTCGTCTACCCGATTACGTGTTCCGCCTGAAAAACGTAAATTATTTTAATTTTTTTCTGAAAAAATTCTATCAATACAGAATCGTAGAAAATAAAATACTAAACTTAAGTCTTTCATTCACGAATTAAAATTTGGTTTTACGAGCGATAAACTTTTCTTGTCAATAAAACACTGAAAACGGCAAACCAAACCCGTCTGAATTTTCAACCAAAAACTTCCCCGTAACCTTATGAAAATAAGTATAACAAGGAAATGACCTTGGTTTATCCAAAATCATTTTCTAAGTCTCGGATAAAAATATATATTTATATATTTATTACCGATATTACAAAACAGCAAAAATCGGAGTGTTACATTGCTGACCTTTCATGATATTCGCCTCGCGAATAAGGGCTCGCCTCGCGAGCTAGCTGAATCCAGAATTTGTATAAATTGCTGTTCAGAATAGTTTGTAAAGACTTTTGCTTCTCCATAGTTTTACATATTTTTTGTGTGTTTCGTTATTGTCATGGAGAACTAATTTCTTAGATTAGTCTACTGTATGAGAATTCCATATACTTGAGGTTTTGTAATTCCTACTTTACTTGTTTTTCCCTTTTCAATACCATATTATACATTTCTGTTTGTTATTTCAGGAGTGTATAGTGTTGTATTGATTCATTTCAGTGATGTTATGTTCCTATACTAAATCACGTTTGTTATTTCGCGTGTGTTCATTCATGTTCGTTAGTTCATGAGGGCTTAACCCCGTTTGTTATTTCGGGAATAGGAACATATATCCGTAGTAGCGATTACGTTGTTAGTTGTTGCTACAACTGAAAGGGGATTAGAATCTGCTTAGGGCTTGGAAATTACATGAACCAATGATAGTGGGAATTCGAGAACAGTAGATTAATCGTGTTTTGCTACTTGATAATCTCTTTGAACTGCCTTGTTTTCATTGTCTTGCTTTGCTTTGTTTCTCATTTGCACTCAAACCAAACCCCCTCCCCCCCCCCCCAAAAAAAAAAAAACTGATTTTTGTGATAAATAACACTTCAAGAGTCCTTGTGAGACGACATCCGAGTTGTCGCCCTACACTACAGTTTTAAAAACCGCTCGTTCTTTTTGGCGCGTGCGCGACAGTGCGTTCATGAGGATTGGTGGTATACAGCCTGTATTTGCAATAAGGCTGTTTATCCTGACTCCAAGATGTTTTTCTGTGAGAAGTGCAATAAGCATGTGATGAAGGTTGTTCCAAGGTAAAACTCTCCACTCTAAGTTTAAGTGAGTTTATATTTAATATTTTAACCTACCTCAGTAGCAAATATAAATGTCCATCTTGGATTTAAATTTTTACATGACTCTATATATCTATTATGGTAGATTTCGAATCAAGGTTCGTGTCATTGATAACACAGATTCTGCCACATTTGTCATCTTTGACCGTGATGCTACCCTCCTTTTCAATAATAAATCTGCTGCAGACATGTTTGAAGCACATGATAAGGTTCATATCTTAGATTTATTTATTGATTATTGTTTTGTCCTATATCTCATATCTGAAATGTGTGTGTAGAGTGCTGAACCTGGATCCTTTCCTAATGAAATTTCTGGCTTGGTTGAAAAGAGCTTTCTTTTTAAAGTGGAGTTTAAGAATAGTTCCAGCTCTAAGTTTGAGCAATCATTCCGGGTTAAGAAGATTTGTAGTGACCCTGCAATCATCAGCAAATTCAATGAATTCGTTCAAAATTCTGCAGTGAGTACATCCATAACGTTGCATGCTCTATATTATATTTTAGTAGTGACACTTTATTGTTATGTTTTGCATACCTAAATCTTCTGTTATTATATATTAGGATATTCATTCCGAAGGGCGGTTTTTGGTGAAAAGGAAAGGAGATAATGGTGAGAGTTCTATTGGTATTGCATAGGTATGATGAACATTCATATGAAGTTATCTTATTATTTTAAAGTTTTTTTTATTCTTGAACTAAACGTTGGTTTTACTAAATCTAACAGAATTTGATGCCCAAATTCTCATTTGAAATTGCTGAAAAAGACTCTCAGTTTGATGGACCGGATGGTTGTGATTTGTCCAACGATTCAAATGAAATATCCCCTACTTTGAAGAGGTCTTATGCAACTCAAGAAAGCCAAGCAGAGGTTGTTCAAGTTCCAGAGCTGGAACTTCCACTGAAAATGTTGAAGAAGAATATAGGGCCTTCTTATGCCATCCAGTGCTTATATGTATATTTTGAGCAGTTTTCTTCGTTTTAATTGGCCTTTTTGTTATGCTGCGGATTGTTCATGGAAATTGTTTTCATGGGGATGTCTGGATGGCATTTGTTAGATTTGTTATAGGATGTTCCTTATGACAATGGCAATATAGTCCATGTCAGAAATTAGTGTTTAGTGTTTTCTTATAATGAGTGGGACTCTCTTTTTTTGTACTCCTTTTTGGATTTGTTTGGTTATTGGACAGTATGACCAAACAAATATTATTGTATCTAATTATGGTTTATGGTATATGTGAATGGAACCAATTACTTTTTAATTTCAACCATTTTATTTTGGACATAAGGATTCTTCTTAAACTTTATGCTTCTTTCTTTAATTCAGTAATGCTTATGTTACTTATTTTATGCATTTAATCAGTGAATAGATTTTTAACTGCAATAGAGGTCAATTAAATCAATTATAAAATTCAAATACCCAGATTAATGCATAAAACTTAATTAAATTAAAAGACTTCCATTTGGTAATTGATAATTAATAACTAATTATATTTGGTAATGAATATCCCACAATAAACGAAATGAAACAGGCCATGAAATCAAATTCACCAAACCATACATCAACCACATTCTATTTTCTGTAACAAATCTGAGATCAAATAATACTGAAGTTAATATATTGAGTATTGAGATATTTTCGACAAATTTTGCCAAACAGGAAAAAAAATTATAGGTTTAAGTTATCTTTTGGTAACATGAAAAAGTGAATCTACGCTTAACTAATCTTTTGGTTCCTATACGTGACACTGATTTCCAATTTGATCCATATACGTGAAAAGTTATCAATTTGATCCCTATACGTGACATACATTTTCAATTTGGCCCTCACCGCTAATTGGTCCTTATATCATAAGACCGAATTGTAAATTATTGTCACATGTAGGGACCAATTCAGCTTAATCAAAATTGATATCGGTCCCTATATGTTACAATTATTTTCACTTTGGTCCCTACATGTGACAATAATTTGCAATCTGGTCCCTCTTATATAAGGACCAATTAGTGGTGAGGGCCAAATTGAAAATGTATGTCACGTATAGGGACCAAATTGATAACTTTTTACGTATATGGATCAACTTGAAAATCAGTGTCACGTATAGGAACCAAAAAATTACTTTAACAAAAAATCTATTATACCTCTTCCCAAGATTATCTTTTCATGCATAGGACATTTAGTCGATAACACTTATCAAGCCACCTAAAACAAATAAATTACAGCTATGGCAGCAACTGTACACAAAAAGGGAGACACTGTAGTCACATGCTTGGAGACAAGTCAACCCATTTCCACACATTCCTCTGCAAGTTTTTTCACTACAAGGACGTCTCTTTAGTTCCAACATCATTCTTGCAACACTAATTCCATCCAGCTGTATGGATCCTATGTATTCTAAGATTGCAAGAATGAGGAGGAAGATGATCATTCAAGATAAGTCAGTCAACAAACGTGCTACATATATCGGTATAACACATCTATAACCATTTTTAACTCCATTTGGTATCCAACTTTCTCATTTTTAACTCCATTTGGTATCCAACTCCATCTTTAACATCTTTATTAAATCACAAATCACAAAACAAATACAGATGAGAATACCTTACCAAGGAATTTGCTACATAGTGGTTCAAATTCATCTGAAAAGAAACAAACAACAACCAGAAGGCCATTGTCAGCTTTATCTCCTGGTATGTAATTTATCTCTCTATATATCAATATCTATATATACAGATTAAGGGAGTTATACAAAATACGGATTGAATCCCATATCATTGATATAAATATAAATATAATAAAACATTTGTTTTTTATGTATCTTCTGTTGAAACAGGAACTTTACCAAAACATAATGTTACATGAAGTTGTAACTCAATCTCGAATGTTACAAGAACAGACAATAGTAAAAAACGAAGTAACTATGATGCATGTACTCCATCTCCTCTTTCCGAAGTTATTAACACTACAAACTCCAAGTCAAAAGCGATGAAGAAAAATATTGTATCAGTCACACCCCTATGTGCGGTATATATATTTTTATGGTTTGAGGTATTTTTTTATTTCTATGTGACTAATGTAGGTGTTATTAATCACAACTTTTTGAACCCGTTGAGATAATGTTGCACTTGGTGATACTTTAGGAACTTCAAATTCAAGCTCAATTTGGAATGGATCAGCTGCTGATTTATCTACTAACTTATCAGAGGTAGTCAATACTTTGCCTCATTATATCCATGGAAAATCATTCAATCAATCACCCAATGTTCTACACTCTATTGGTAGAACTAGATTGAAATTCGACACAGAAATGAAGGAATCACCCAATACAAATAGTTATCAAAGTTCATGTAAGTTTATGAACTTATTATGATATATTACTACCTACACAGTATAATTTAATTATCAAGTTTACATTCATTACGTTTAATTTCAGTCAATTTGGCTGAGGATGATACAACGTCTGCGTTTCTTTCTGATTTATATTCAAATGCTGAAACTGAAGGTGCCAATTATAATCACAGATTATAATTTAGATTTCTTATATTTTATAATCATCTTACTAATATCATGTGTCATTACTATCTCTGCTGTTTTTGTCAATTTTGGACAACCTTCAATTCAATGTCAATACTTGTAGTGTTGATGTATGGTTTGAAGAGAGATGTGAAAAGGCTAGGAAGCTCAAGCAACCAGATTTCTCAATCTGCGCTTAAAGGGTGTTGTACAACTTCCTTTTTTGAAAAAACCTCCTGAATTACTGTTCAATCTAATACATGGTATAGATAATAGAAGTAATCATTTCAAGGAAAATATCATAGCATACAATAGCATGTTTTCATTTACTTCATTGGGTGGTAAAGTACACAATTCAATCAATGATGGAGGTGATCCTCCTCAGTTTATACTCAGCGGTCAAAATTACCATCGAATAGGGAGTCTGTTGCCAAAAGTTGGAGGTGTTCCAAAGTTTGCACAACTATATGTCTATGATACGCAGAATGAATTGGAAAATAGACTTCGGCATTTTGGGTATGTCTCAATACGTTATTCGGCAAATATAATTTCAACACATCTTTATATTTTATCATTCTCATATATCCTTACAGGTCCAAAAACGATTTGCAAGTATTTGATAAATCATTGGTTGAAGAGCTAACTAAAATGATTGATAGGTGGAATGAACTTGCAAAGTCATTTAGAAGAGTCAGAAATCTTATAGATAGGGATGGAACGACAAATGTTAGTTTGCGATTATTTCGACATAGATCAAAGGATGCCAGGTTGTACAATCTTCCCACATCAGATGAGTTGGCAATGTTGATAGTTGGTGACTTGAGTAGCATGGATGTTGGAAGAGATATTATTGTCAGGAATATCTCTGGTTATTTTGAGAGGCTTCATGAAACTCATACCTCTTTCATTCCATTGCAATATCCATTATTATTTCCTTATGGAGAAGATGGTTATAAAGAAGACATCCCAATTCGAGATGCTGAAGATGAATGTAACACCCGTAAAAGAATTCGTGTTACATTCAGGGAGTGGATTGCTTTCAAAATTCAAGAAAGGGATTATGAATTTGGTAATATTGTCAATGCACGAAGACTGTTTCAACAATTTTTGGTGGATTGTTTCACAATGATAGAAGCACAGCGTCTATCCTTCATAAGACACAATCAAAAGACAATAAGGTGTGAAGTTCTCAATGGGTTACGGGGAAGCGATTGCGGAGGAGAAAGTGATCCTTCTTCAATTGGAAAACGTATAATATTGCCAGCTTCTTTTCTTGGTGGTATGAGATACATGTTCAATAAGCGCCAAGATGCCATGGCTATTTGTAAGAAATTTGGATATCCGGACCTATTTGTTACAATTACATGTAACACAAATTGGCACGAAATTAAGGATTTTGTTTTTGAAAGGGGATTAACGACAAGTGACAGACTGATATATTGTGCGTAGAGTGTTCAAGATGAAACTTGATGAAATGATGACAGATTTCAAGAAGAGAGAGATATTTGGAACTATTAATGCAGGTAAGTACTCAATTTTATCTTTAATATCTATTGCATTCAGATTACTTTATTCATGCTTCTAATCATTATTTACATTACATCAGGGATGTATACTGTTGAGTTTCAAAAACGCGGGCTTCCACATGCACATATATTATTGTGGCTGGCTGGTGACAATAGACTGAGGAATGGAACTGATATTGACAAAGTTATCTCTGCTGAATTGCCTGACCCGAATTTGTATCCAAGATTGGCTGATGCAGTTCAGAAATATATGATACATGGTCCATGTGGAGTTGCAAACATGAAATCACCTTGCATGCAACAAAGAAAATGTTCAAAGTACTATCCAAAGAAATTCAAAGATTCAACAACAATTGATGAGGATGGCTACCCATGCTACATGCGTAGAGATTCTGGAATCTGTGTGGAGAAAAATGGAATAAAGATGGATAACAAGAGTGTTGTTCCTTATAGTCCTATTTTGTTGATGAGGTATCAAGGACATGTCAACACTGAGTCTTGCAATAAGTCTAATTCAATCAAATATTTGTTTAAATACATGAACAAGGGTCCTGATCGAGCTACAATTGAGATAAACGATGATGCTCAAACTTCTGACAAGCCAACTGTTATTGACGAGATTAAACGATATTATGATTGCAGATATTTATCACCATGTGAGGCAGCTTGGAGGATTTTTGCCTTCGATATTCATGAAAGGTGGCCACCAGTTCAAAGATTAACATTCCACCTTCTAAATGAACAATCTGTGATTTTTAATGATGACGACAGAATCGATACAGTTGTTAGCAACAACCAAAATCTTGACACCATGTTTATGGCTTGGTTTGAGGCTAATCAGATTTATCATGAGGGCAGGGATTTAACTTATGCAGAATTCCCAACCAAATTCGTATATTTGAGTAAAATGAGAAAGTGGCAACCAAGAAAGCAAGGTTTTTCTATTGGCAGGCTTACTTATGTGCCAGCTGGGATAGGGGAATTGTACTACATGAGAATATTGTTGACAATTCAAAGAGGTTGTGTTGACTATGAAAGTATTAGGACAGTCAATGGCAAAACATACAACAATTTCCACGATGCATGTTATGCTTTGGGTTTACTAACAGATGACAAGGAGTTCATTGATGCAATTAATGAGGCCAGTCAAACAGCTTCAGGAAATCAGTTGAGGAAGTTATTTGTTACATTATTGGTCATGAACACGATGTCTAAGCCAGATGTTGTTTGGGAGTCAACATGGGAATTGTTATCAGATGGAATTATCTATCACAAGAAGAAGGTTTTTAAATTTCCAGGTATATCTTATTTCTTTTACCAATTAAGGCACTTTGTTTCAAGATCCTAACTATTCTATACACACATTATTTTAGGTCTTCAGATTACAAATGATGAATTGAAGAACCTCTGCCTAATAGAATTGGATAAATTGCTAATATCCAACGGAAGATCTCTGAAAGACTTCAGGTGTCTCCCGACTCCACAATATTCAGATAGGTTACATTTTGAAAACAAGTTTATTGTGGATCAGTTGAACTATAATAGAGTTCAACAGACTCTGATACAAGAATCCCTTTTGCAATTACTCACAGAAGAACAACTCAGTGTCTATGATGAAATAATGGCTTCAGTCTTATCTCAGAGTGGAGGATTCTTCTTTTTATATGGATATGGTGGAACTGGTAAAACCTTCCTCTGGACAACTTTGTCTGCTGCCCTTAGATCAGAGGGAATGATTGTCCTCAACGTTGCTTCAAGCGGTATTGCTTCTCTGTTGCTTCCTGGAGGAAGAACTGCGCATTCCACGTTTTGTATTCCATTAGTTATCAACGAGGAATCAACCTGCAACATTAGCCAAGGTAGTCTTCGTGCAAAATTGCTGATAGAAACAAGCTTAATAATCTGGGATGAAGCTCCAATGATGAATCGATTTTGTTTTGAGGCCTTTGATCGCACAATGAGGGATCTAATGAGATTTGAAACTGGATATCACAATGACAAACCCTTCGGTGGAAAAGTGGTAGTTTTGGGAGGTGATTTTAGGCAGATATTGCCTGTTGTTCGAAGAGGAACAAGAAAGGACATAATTGATGCATCAATAAATTCCTCTGAAATATGGAAAACTTGCAAGGTCTTGAAACTCACAAAAAACATGAGGTTAACTACAACAAACAATGATCAATCTGTTAATGAAATAAAAGAATTTGCTGATTGGATCCTTCAAATAGGAGATGGTGACATGGATTCAGATGAGTATGGTCAAGGTAACATTGACATACCAAAAGATTTGGTAATTCCTAAATGTGATGACCCTTTACTTTCATTGGTTGAATTTGTATATCCTGTTATAGTAGAAAATATGAAGAAAAACAATTTTTTTGAAGAAAGAGCAATTCTGGCTCCAACTATAGATTCTGTGCAGCAGGTTAATGACTTTGTTCTATCAATACTACTTGGAGATCAAAAGGACTATTATAGTTCTGACACACCATGCCAGTCTGATCAAGATCATGACATTCAGGGTGATTGGTTTACCTCTGAATTTTTGAATGATATCAAATGTTCTGGGATTCCAAATCATAGGTTGACCCTAAAAATTGGAGTACCTGTGATGCTTCTTAGAAATATTGATCAAGCAAGTGGTCTGTGCAATGGAACAAGGCTTCAGGTTAATGATTTGGGAACTAATATAATAACAGCAACTATAATGAGTGGCAAGAATACTGGGGAGAGAATTCTAATTCCAAGAATGGATATGGTACCTTCCGATCCTGGAGTTCCGTTCAAATTTCAGAGAAGGCAATTTCCCATATCTTTATGTTTTGCTATGACAATAAACAAAAGTCAAGGACAATCACTTTCCAGAGTAGGATTGTATCTTCCACGACCGGTGTTTACACACGGTCAGCTGTATGTTGCAATCTCAAGAGTAAAATCAAAAAAGGGATTGAAGGTTTTGATTTTAAATGAAGATGGAAGTGTATGCACATCAACAAAAATGTGGTTTTCAAAGAAGTTTTTGAGAACACAGTAGCGAGAAGTCGATATATCGGGTTCATGTTTTTGGCCTATCATCCAACTTTAATGCGTTACTCTAGAAAGGATTAATTACGATTTATATTATAGTTTGTTATCTAACTTTGTTATCTGTCATCAAAGAATATTTTTGTACCACCATCTCATCAAATCCACCATGTCAATTCCAGATATACTAACAAAATATCAGTTGTCACAATTTTGGTATGTCTATATGTAAGATATTTGATTAATTAATGAAGTTAATGATTTTTTAATGATGATTATGGTATTGCAGGAATTTTTTTTCCACAACATACATTCACTCAACCTGTCAAGGCTGCTCAAGTGAAGAACTACTTAACTTTTATAATGCTGCTATATAATCATTAGCTTAATCCATAGGTGATTTTCACAGCCCTTATATAATTGATTAATCTTATTTGCAATCTTTATTGAAGGTAAACATATTTTCTCATATTTTTCCCCTGCATATCTGAAGTTACAGGTAAGGTCATTTTGGCATCAACATCAATAATCTCTACAAGTCAATATTGCAGCCACTTCCCAAATGCAATATCCCCCTCTCAGCAGATTTTTGAATATAATTATACAGGAATTCATAGCATGCAAGTGTTGATGATCCATTATTGCCAAAAGATTGATAGCCTGTATAACTGCTGATGTACAACAAAACACTGCCTTTTTATGCTATTGACTCATTCAGTTATTGTTGATGATCCATATTGCTGAAAGATTCATTTTATTTCATTTTCTTTCAAATTTATATGTTTGTTATTTCATCACCTACAACAGAAAATCATTTTATACATGTTAATCCCAAGTTGCCTTCGTGGTGCAAAGTTCTCGCAGGAAGTATTAACATAATTAGCCATCAATTGATGTTTCCAATTAACCATAACTTGCTTTTACTTTTGCCAAAAAACGTATGGATGCTATCATCATGTACAAACCATCCATGATCCAAGTTTACCAAACTGTTCAGATAAGTATACAAAAATACATGGACCATTCAAATACTAACCTAAAGTACCTACAACAAACCCCTGAACAAACATACAATGCAGCTTGCATGAATGTACTATCATTAACAACCATAACAAAAAAAACATCTCCTAATGTTGATGATCACTATGTAGCAACTGATCTTCTCCAACATCTTCATTGATCTATCCTTGCCTTTTCACCCTTGCATGAATGATTGTCACATCTACTGCATCAACTCCCAACACAATGCAGCTTCCATGTTTAAGATGATTCTTGAAGCAGAATTTCTTCCACTTTTTCCCATCTTCACTTCAACATTTCTTCTTTTCCCCCAATTCAGGTTGCACTTGAATTCCTTCCCATTTTTATCAACCGGATAAACAAAGAGTTGGCTTAGAATCTAGCAGCCCTTCCCTAACAAACCTTGCAGGCAAATTCTGCAACATTAAAATCAATTTGTCAAGTCTCATATTTGCATAACAAATAACAAAACTATATTAAATCAAAGACTTAATACGGTTAATCTCTAAAAGCAATTACCATTTTTTCCGCTTTTGGTTGCTTGACAGTGAGTATAATCTCACATTTGGTCCTGCATTCAACATTGTTCAGATTAGGATCATCATCATTCACTTCTTCCATACCAGGGATGATGAAAGTTTCATAATCAATGGTTCTTGAAGGAGGGTGCATAATATTCTTCAGATTAAAATCTTGAATGTTGATGTAAAACTTATTTTCTCCCAGATATAGCAGTCGCACCCAGCAGCCTTGTGGCCTGTCATAGTGATACATTACATTCCTTATCCCAGTAGTCAGATATCCTTTACAAAATCCCTTTTCAACACGGATGCTGATCCAACTTCCACGAACGTCATTCAGATATACTTTGTCACCCAACTCATTTTTGAAATGACGATAGAAATATTTAGGCAAGGCTATCTTCTCCTGTCGTATAGGAACAATTAATCAAGTTATAAAAAATAAATTTAGATTAGATAACATAAATAAATCAATAATCTATCTATAAATTTATATAAAATAGAAGACTCACAACTTGGGGTTCAATGAGAAGGTAAAATTGTTTACAGTTTTCTTCATTGGCAGCCATATCTGAAAATAAAAGTAAATTAAAACAGATTTATACACGATGTTTATCTCAGTTCATAATTTCATACCAATTATTGTATTGACCACTATAATCTAACTAAATCCTTCTACACATAGCAGTGTATACTGCAACGGTAATAGCATTTGGAGTTTAATGAAACTTCAAACCGAGCATCCAACATTTAAGACATACAAAGTTACTAACTCTAAAAATATAAAAATTTACTGTTGGGTGGCATGCAAAGACAAACAAAACAAACTCACTAATGTTGAAACTAACATAAATGATACGTACAAATATATGAAATGTATATGTATATTATCCATTTTCAGAAAATGTAAAAGTAAGGAACAATATTGAAGGGTATCAAGAAAGCAACATATCAGAGGGAAATACATTCAAATACTAAAATTAACATAAACGCATCAAATGAAAAATTCAGAGAATAAAAAAAAAACAGTCATCCTCAATCATTTTTTACTAATGTTAGCGAAACTGAACAAAGGAAAACCTCAGAGGGACATGCATCCAAACACTTAAATCATCATATAACACCGGAAACGAAAACCTCAGCCAAACATCATACACAATCCGAAAAAGTCAACTTCATCATTGTTTAGCAATGTTAATGATACTGACGAAACCAAAACGAGAAACGAGAAAGGCCTATAAATTCAAAAACCAAATTAATCATATAACACAGGAATCATTCTAAAATGAAGAAAACGTTGTAACCAAAGAAAACAATGAATGAGAATGGTAAGACAACTTGCCGTTTCGGAATACTCTGCAACCTCTCTTCTCAATTTACAGAAGTGGAGAAAAACAGGGGTTGGTGGACGGTTTGCTTCTTTAACCAGAGATAGGTTTCAAGAGTTGTCATCATTTCTTTTGAAGTGTATCTGTACACAAAAGATCCTTTCAAATCCCGTCTTTTCGTTGATTGCACACGTTCAGAAGAGAGACATGCATTTTCGTTGACAACCGTGTACCATTAATGGTTGATTACAAATATAGGAGTACTGATAAATGAACACATTTTTTGAACATAAAATAAAGACACCGTATATTTTGAATTGTTCTCAAGTACTAAATATAGATACTGAGATAGAAAACATATTAACAAGTATACACATGTATATATATATATATATATATATATATATATATATATATATATATGAGCCGTGCTAATTGTACACAGCCTTCACCAGATATTTCTACCGAATTCACCAGATATTTACACATACTTAATCAAAAAAAAAAATTATAACAAAAAAAAACACTTTTTTTTTAATAACCTGGACCATGCTGATTCTGCACAAGTACAACTACGGTGCATGATCAGACACTATTCATACAGTGTCGCCGTATATATATATATATATAGTTCCACACCAAAACTGTGTTCATTTATCACTATTCAAAATATATATACTCCCTCCGATCCATGTTATAAGCAACAAATTAATGCAACACACGTTAAGGTGGTTAGTTAATTTCATTTAATTTGGTTAAAAAATTATGTTTTTACCTAAAATCTGCTTTATGATAATGAGATGTTGCTTGTGTTGTTGAGAATAAAAGGAGTCATTGAAAAATAAATTTATCAAATAAATAATATTTTAGGAATACTGTCATTACATTAGTCATACAAACACAAAAGTTTCTTGTCTTTTTGATCAAAAGATTTGTCACTTTTTTATTATAATATAGATTTGAGGGAGTTGAAACTTTTGTAACCTGCCCAATATTACTTAATTTTTCAACGCATCAATATATACACACACACACACACACACACACACACACACACACACACACACACACACACACACACACACACACACACACACACACACACACACACACACACACACACACACACACACACACACACACACACACACACACACACACACACACACACACACACACACACACACACACACACACACACACACACACACACACACACACACACACACACACACACACACACTAAAGTTTCATTTTTCCTGAAATAATCAATAAATTATATAATCACTCTATACTAAATACATTAATATTCTTAAGTTTGTTTACATTATAAACCAATGAGCCAGAGACACAAATAAAACACCATATCCGTTTATTAGTCGACAAATTATACAAATAAATACTTAATCTTCTTTGACGAAACAAGTAAAAACTTAATCCATTTTTTACATAAATCATTTACTCATCTATTAAACTCAATTATTCATATAAATTAGCTTTCTTTAACCCCATGAACCAAAACTTTTAAATCTAACACATCAAACTTAAAATCTCCTGCCAGACAATTAATTAAATAACAAAACAGTTCATTAAAATATTTTAATTTATGTACTACTTCGTTTGTCCAATCATATCATATAACTATTATCTATACTAAAAAATTATATTTTTCAACTTCAAATTGGCTCGTGCGTTGCACGGGCTCAAAACTAGTTACTAGAAGTTATGAAGAAGCTATATACGTATATAAACCGTCTAAAATCCATTCTAAATCTGCCTACATGAGCACTTTATCAATTCATTTGACCAAATTTTTCTTATTTTTCCCAGTTGAAGCACCTAAACAATTTTGAAGTTTAAGACCAACCAACCAATGGGTTGGTCTGATTAGTTTAAATAAAGAACATTGATTTGGATTGGATGATACTCAAAAGAGAGAAGTTATTTAACCCCTCAAGGCCAATAGTTAACTGGTTAGAACAAATTTTTGGAGAAGCCAATCATCATATTGATCATCTGACATCTCAGCAAATGCGGCTTAAAGCATAATCTGGGTGCGGTGGGGTCGCAGGTTTCTCCTTCAAGTTATTGCCTTTTTGTAAGGTTTTAAATTGCAGTTATATTATGTTTAATGTTGTTGCGCACAAATGCGAAAAAATGATGTCGATACGATTGCGAAGACTAGCGAAATCACAAGTTACAACCTCAATTGCAATTGCAGACTTCGTTTTAAAACCTCGCCTTTTGTTTTCTGATGAGTCCAGATTGTGGTACACCGTGAACTCTGATAGTGATATTTCTTGTTAATCACTTTTTTGCAATAAAAAATAGAAAGTACATGAATGTCACTAGTATGCTCATGGTGAAATATTTTTTAAAATGCATGAAAATCAAGTACGATTGTAGCACATGAAATATATGGGAAAGACCCAAATTCATAACACCCCAAGAAAAGATATTAAAATTACATACCATAATATGTTTTCCAATCAAATTATTGAAGTAAAGAAAGGAAGGGTAAAAAAGAAAATGCAAAGAAAAAGAAGATAGAAATACAAGCTCATAATAATAAGCTGCATGATACCATAGAACTCCAGATAATAATCTACCACATCATAAAGATGTCCAAAACACCAAGCCAGTTTGATCCATCCCTTTGTTGATATCCCAAAATAAGACAATGCCAGCACTTCCGCCTGGAGTTCTTTGGAATTAGTCCTATCATGAAGCAATTACAAGATGGTTTGGTTTAACTAGACAAAATAGTGACAAAAGAAAAGGGAAAAGATAAAGAAAACATATTTCAAACTTCATAAATACACATCAGGTTTTAGCCTAAATTCATTGCAAGTTGCAACAACCAAAATTTAGAGTGGCAGAAGTGGAACACTTAAATGTTTTCTTTTAAACAATGGGCAAGAATGTCAAACATCCACTTCCAGTTCAAATAAAAATCTACTTCGGTAATCATTCTGAAAAAAAAAACAAATGAGATAATATAAGGAAGGAAATTAATGACATGAATTACGAAACTGCAATTGTATAAATTGGTAGTAGTAGCATAAAGAATCACCTTTGATTCCTCAACAAGAGAAAGTATTCATAATTATACTTAGTTCCCTGATGACTTCCCTTGTATTCATTCTTTCTCTTGGTGACTCCACTGAGTAAGCAAGTCCAATCCTAAATAATGAAAGCAAGCACTCCTCAACGTTAGGATGGAAAGGGGGTGCAATCTCGAAAAGATGTTTTTCATCTTCAACTTTTACATTGGGATGTTTGCTTTCCATTGAGAGAAGAGTTGCATCTGTGATCTCCAAAATGTTATTTGGAAATGCAATTTCAACATATTTATGGAGGTTGTGCCCGTCTTTAAACAATTCTGCTGTCGGTCTTCTCCCAGTTAACATCTCCAAAATAAGAATCCCATAGCTATACATGTCACCTTCTGTTGACACTTGAAAACTCATTCCATACTCTGAGATAAATGATCAATGTTTTAAAATTCATGTCAAAATAGCCAGCGTGAAGGAGAATAAATATTGTTCAAAAGATATATATATATATATATATATATATATGCAAAATTTTAATGAAAAACCAAGATCAAACCATACCTGGAGGAGCATAACCAATAGTGCCCATCATTCCACTTGTACTGGTTTGGTCATGGGACTTGTCATTAACTGTTGAGAGAAGTCTTGCTAAACCAAAATCGCTGACATGAGCAACCATGTTGCCATCGAGTAGAACATTGCTTGGCTTTAAATCACAATGAATAACAGGTTGCTCACATTCACAGTGAAGATATTGTAAAGCAAAAGCAACACCAACAAGAATTTCTAATCTTTTCTCGAGGTTCAATATCCTTGGCTCCTCAGAATATTCTTTCTCTGGATGCAACCATTCCTCTAAGCTTCCATTCAACATGTACTCAAGAACTAATGCTTTAAATTCATTTCCATTGTAATCCACACTAGAGCAACATGTGAAAATCTTCACTAAATTTCTATGCCGAATATTTCTTAGTGCATTACATTCAGCAATGAAACTTTTGTGAGCTCCTTTTACCTGAAGGTTTAGAACTTTTATAGCAACAACTCTTTCTTCTGAATCAAGTCTTCCTTTATACACAGAGCCTAGACTGCCGGGTTGCTATCAAGTTCCTAGTTGAGAACCCATCGATTGCATGGTATAGGTTGTGGTATGATATCTTAGGAAGTTGGTCAATTGTTGAATCAGTGAAGTTTTTTTCCCCCGTCTTTTCCTTGATTGATAGATAATAAGTGTACATGACAGCAGAAGAAGAAATGTAGTTGAACATATAATCACCACTATCAGCATGAGATTATGATGTTTCTTCTTTTTCATAGCTTTTAAGGGGCAAGGAGGAAGCTTTAGTTCGGATACCCCACCACAAAGTTTGTCATTGCCAACCACTGAAACTGCACTTGCATACCTGAAGATGCCACCTCTTGGCACCTCACCCTCCAACTTGTTAAATGACACATTGAAGTATTCTAAAACAGAAATGTTTTGTAGTGCTTTTGGAATTGATCCAGACAAGTTATTTCGTGACAGATCTAATTTTCGAAGACCTTTCAATGAAGTTAAAGAAGGTGGTATGATTCCATGGAAAGAATTCCCATGTAAATAAAGGTACTCCAAAGTTATACATTCTCCAATTGTTTGAGGAATGCCACCGGAGAGATAATTTTCAGATAGATCCAACACATCAATATTTTTTAACATGCCTCAGGAGGCAAATTACCGCTTAATGAGTTATGTGATAGGTCCAATAGGTTTGACAAAGAGGTAAGTCCAATAACCTGCAATGGTATAGCCCCACTAAGGTTGTTATGTGAAAGATCTAGAGCTTGCAATTTTTTGCAATCTCCAATAGTTGAAGGAATATTTCCTACTAACATATTATATGATAATTCTAATTTAAACAATTGACTGAGATTTCCTATGGCAGATGGTATTTCTCCTGATAGTCTATTTGACTTCAAACTTAATAACTGCATCTTTAGAAACATGCCAAAAGAAGCTGGAATGATGCCAGTTAGGTAGTTATTCTCAATGGTCAAGAGAATTAAGTTTTTAAGATTTCCTAACTCTATAGGAATTTTTCCATATATCTGATTACCACCAAGAAATAGCTTGGTGAGTTGAATGGAGAAATTACCTATGAAATTAGGTAAGGAACCTCCAAAATTATTGTAGCTTATATCAAATATGTTCAACAAACTACAATTCAACAAAGACTTTAAAAACTTCAAGTCTTTAGATGAATTACTACCAAGATTATTATTACTTAGAGCTAGATATGAAAGATCTTGTAGCTTCCCAAGACTTGGGACTTGTCCTACAAAATGATTATAAGAAATCTCAAACACTTGAACCCCAGATGCATTTGTGATGGAAGTTGGGATTGGACCTGATAATTGATTCAGAGCAATGCTAACATAAGTGATATTAGGGAGGGTAAAGAACATGTTGGTTGGAAGAGAACCATGAACCTGATTGGATGTAGCTGAGAAACAAATGAGAGATGACAAATTGTAAAGTGAAGAAGGAAGCATACCAGACAGATTATTGACTCCCACATACAATGTTTCCATGTTTTCAAATGGCCTATTTCTTGTGGTATGTTTCCTTCCAAGTGATTAATGGCTATGGAAAGATAAGTGAGGGAAGAAAGATTTCCTATGCAAACTGGGATTTGTCCAGTTAGATCGTTCACTGAAATCTACAACACTTCAAGCTTCCCAAGGGTGGCAATGACCTTTGGAATTTGGCCAGTCAAATGATTCTCATCTAAACTCAAGTTCCTCAGTTCAGAACAATTTGTGATGAATGGAAACTCCCCCTCCAACATGCTATTAGTCAAAACTAGTGTCTGCAGTCTGAATAAACTGCCAAATTCTTGTGGGATATTGCCATAGAAACTGTTGTTCTCCAGGTTGAGGATTCTCAAAGAGGAGAGCCTCCAACTACCCAGTTAATAGGTAAGAGGGAAATGATTGCAACTGAAATATCAGAAGAAATGCAAAAATAGATAGCTATAAATGGCTATTGAAATTAATCAAAATTCACATGTGTTGCAAACGGGTTTGGATCTTTTCTTTTTATTTTATCTAATTTTCCCCTCATGTTAGTTGAGAGAAAGACACAAAACAAGTTTTAATGGACCAAAACAAATTTGTTTTTGTGTCTTTCACTCTTTAACATTAAAGAAAAAAAGGAGAGAAGTAAAGGAGACGATCCTAGTCCGTTGCAAACATGCTCGTAACTTACTTGAAAAAGAAAATGATATGATAAAATATTTTTTAATATTATTTTACTACAATGAACGGCATCGATCTAAATAATATTGTATAAATATGTACTATTTGTACTCTGTAGCTTATAGAATAACCCATGAAAACAGAACACACTACTCTAAGTGTGAATTTGTTGCTCTGAGACAGCAAAGTAGATGCAAATCATATGCAGCCAAACACCTTGAGCAGTTCGTAATCTGGATGTTTATGATAGAGCAGTGGATAATGACTTTGTCACATTGGACAAACACTCACTCCAAATAAAGGAACCTTTGATTGGAACATCAGAGACCTTGCAACATTCAATAAATAGTGGTGATTCCTCTCTACCGCAGACCTGGCCATGTATGATCATCTACCAATGTTATAAAATATCTCTTGCCATCATAAGTTGCGTGGTGAAAGAGACTCAGATATCATAATGGATTAAATCAAAAGGGGAACACATGTGAACATTGATGCGAAAGATAACCTTCTAAGTTAGTCAAAGGTAGTATAGAACAATTGGAAGAATAAAAATAATTTGGCACATTAAAAGACAAATTATCACATAATAGTTTGAGAACCTTTTATTAACGAGAACACTAAGAGAAAACAAACCAGAACTGCCAGATGACACAGTACTACAAATAGCTTGTGATGTAGCATTATAGTTAGTGTGTTGTGCAGTGATAGAACACCAATTTAAATAAAAGGAAATAGGATTGAATCACACCAAATTACAGGAATAAGATTGGAATAGAAGACCAAAGGATAACTGAATAATAATAATTTTATTACTAAACATAGAAACACACACAATACAACAATTGCTGAGTCTCCTACAGAGAATCTTCTCTGCCCAAAAGTACAAAATAACAACTCCCCTACTTATTTTCTGACCCTACTATCATATATATACTAATAAATAACTGCAGTAGTTATTTTCTAATCATAACTGCCTAATAACTGTCACAAACAATTCTGCCATAAATTATTTCCTAATCATGACTGCCATCAGGCAGTTATCATGCTGTTTTCCTATGAATCTCATCATGCAGCATTCATAGAATTTGTGAAGTGGAAAAGACCATCAACCAGCTCACCCTTGCCAATCATCCTCAATTGTTGTGTGTCCTGGATATAGCAAAAGTTAGTAGTGAAGGTAATTGTATATGGTTAGTGTCTCAACAAAGCACTTTCTGAACATCATGTAACAAAATATCATTAGCTAACCATACAATACCAATAGCAGAAAAACACATTTTTAAATTGTTAGGAAGAGACGTGAACTTGTGGTTTAACAATTTATGAGAATTGAATACATGTAAAGAACATGCTACATGGGAGGCGACACCTACATCTATAATCCGAGTACTAGAACTGCTAAAAAAGGAAGAAGATGTGATGATAGAATCTTATTAGCAGAAATGGTAGACTCATCAAGCGGATCCACACCTGGTTATTGTCTTACTTGACTTGGTCTAAATTCAATGCAAGTTTAACAAATTTGCACAATATCTAATACACTGATGTTTTCTTTCAGGATTTTAATGTTATTCTTTCAGGAATTTAATTTTATTCTTTTATCAATATAAGAGAAAGGTACCATTAAATCTTCTTTTGGTGGTATAAGTAGAAAATTACTTCATCCCTTAATCATCAAAAGCTTTTGAAATTGTATTGAGCTCCACGACGACCTCCTTCATATTCATTCTTTCTCTTGGAGACTCCGCTGAACAAGATAATCCAATCTTAAATAGTGAAGATAAGCACCTCTCAACATTAGGATGCAAATCACCTGGATTCTCTGAAATACTGCTCCCTTCTTCTATTGTTACTAAAAGATGTTTATTTTCCATGGAAAGGAGAGTTGCATCAACAATCTCTGAAATTTTATTTGGAAAAGCAACTTTTACGTAGTTATGGAGGTTGTGCCCATCTTTAAACATTTCATCCGTTGGTCTTCTCCCAGTTAACATCTCCAAAAGAAGAATCCCAAAACTGTACATGTCACCTTCTGTTGACACTTGAAAATCCAATCCATACTCTGAAATATGTTTCAAAACAATCAATCCTTCAAAACTCATTGTTATAACATTCACAAAAGAGGGATGAAGTTAAAAAGAAAAACTGATTTTACAAGATTTCGAAGGAGAAAACGTAGTTTTCAAACCATACCTGGAGGAGCATAACCTATAGTTCCCTTTATTCCAATTGAGCTGGTTTGCATATGCCAGTTGCCATCAATTGTTGACAAAAGTCTTGCTAAGCCAAAATCACTCACATGAGCAACCATGTCATCATCAAGAAGGACATTGCTTGGTTTTATGTCACAATGAATAATAGGTTGCTCACATTCATAGTGAAGATAGTGTAGTGCAGAAGCAACTCCAATAACAACTTCTAATCTTTTCTCGAGTTTCAATGTTCTTGGTTGTTCTGAATTTCTATTCACTAGATGCAACCATTCCTCTAAGCTTCCATTTTCCATGTATTCAAAAACTATAGCTTTAAAGTCATTTCCTTTGTAATCCATACTAGAGCAACATGTGATGATCTTGACTAGATTTCTATGCCGGATATTTCTGAAAGCATTACATTCGGCAATGAAACTTTTGTGAGCTCCTTTCTTATGAAGGTTTAGAACCTTTACAGCAACAACTCTTTCTTCTGAATTGAGACTTCCTTTGTACACAAAACCAAGACTTCCAGTTCCTATCAAGTTCTGAACTGAGAACCCGCCAGTGGCATGGTAAAGTTCTTGGTATGACACCTTAGGAAGTTGTTCAATTGTTGAATCAATAGTTGATTTCTTTTGCCTTTTCCTTAGCTGATAGATAGCAAGGACAAATAACAATAGAAGAAACAATACAATTGAGCTGATGATGATCCATAATGTCGACTTGCGAATATGGTGTTTTCTCTTTTTCATAGCTTTTGGTGGGCAAGGTGGCAGATGTAGTTGTGTTACCCCACCGCATAGCCTACCATTGCCAATCAATGAAACTTTACTAGCATTCAGGAAGACACCATGTATGGGCACCTCACCCTCCAACTTGTTAAAAGAAGCATTAAACAATTCTAACACATAAATATTTTGTATTTCTTTTGGAATTGTTCCAGACAAGTTGTTTCGTGATAGGTCTAACTGTCGAAGACCTTTCAGTGAAGCTAAAGAATTTGGTATGATTCCATTAAGAGAATTACCATCTAAATAAAGGTACTCCAAGCTTAAGCAATCTCCAATTGTTTCAGGAATGCCACCAGAGAGATAATTTTCAGATACATCAAGGCTCTCAATATTTTTAAGCATGCCCACCTCGGGTGGCAAATTACCACTTAATGAGTTATGTGATAGGTTCAATAGTATTGATAAAGAGGAAAGCCCAATAAGTTGTGATGGTATAGCTCCCCTAAGGTTGTTCTGTGAAAGGTCTAGTTTGATTAACTTTTTGCAATTTCCAATATTTGATGGAATCTTTCCAATCAACATATTATTTGATAAAAACAACTTAAACAACTGAGTGAGATTTCCTAAGATAGCCGGAATCTCTCCTGACAGTTTGTTTGAGTTTAAAAATAATACTTGCATGCTTTGAAACTTACCAAAAGTCTCTGGAATGACCTCGCTTAAGAGGTTGTCCCCCAGGACAAGAAATTTAAGTTTACAAGATTTCCTAGTTCTGTTGGAATTTTTCCATATATCTGATTGCCACTCATAGCAAGGAATGTGAGTTGGGTGGACAAATTGCCTATGATTTTGGGCACAGGACCTCCAAAATTATTTCCTTCAATACTCACTATATTAAGCTGACTACAGTTTATCAAAGATTTCATAAACTCCAAGTCACTGGATGAATTGCTACCAAGATTATTTTCTCCTGCATTCAAAATAGAAAGATCTTGTAGAGTTCTTAGGCTTGGAATTTGTCCAACAAAATTGTTAAAAGGAATTTCTAAGATTTGAATCCGAGATGCATTAGTGATGGAAATTGGGATTGGACCTGAGAATTGATTGTCAGCAAACAGAAAATTTCTAAGATTGGGGAGGGTTGAGAACATGTTGGTTGGAAGAGAACCCTTAAACCGATTGGCTGCGGTATAGAAGTCAGTGAGAGATGATAGGTTGTAAAGTGAAAAGGGAAGCGTACCAGACATTTTGTTTACTCCCACTGCCAACCATGTCAGGTTTTTCAAAAGGCCTATCTCTTCTGGTATGTTTCCCTCCAATTGATTATAAGCCATAGAAAGATGAGTGAGGGAAGAAATATTCCCTATGGAAGCTGGTATTTGACCAGTTAGATTGTTTTTTGCAACATTCAACCATTCAAGCTTCACGAGGGAATCAATCTCCATTGGTATTTGGCCAATAAATTGATTCCCATATAAAGACAATCCCCTCAGTTTAGAGCAGTTTGTCAAACTGATTGGAAATTCACCTCCTAAAGAATTATTGATGAAAGAGATAAACTGCAGTCGAAATAAACGGCCCAATTCTTGTGGGACATTTCCATGGAAGCTATTTCCCTCGAGGGAGAGGTTTCTCAGAAAGGAAAGGTTCCCAACTTGAGGTGATACGAACCCATGCAGATGGCATCTTGTAAAGTTTAACTCTATAACTCTTTGATGTCGATGACCGCATGTGACTCCTTGCCAGTTGCAAAAGTGGCTAGAACTATTCCATGAGGTCAATACTCCAAAAGGGTCACTGGATATTGATTCTTTGAAAGCAAAGCAGAATAATCAGTCTCGTTTCCTAAGGCAGTGGCAGTTTTGTTTGAAGTAAAGAGAAGAAACAAGACAAGGCATATAGACCAAAATACACGTAACATGGTTGTTGAATAGAAAACAAGGTTGCTAAAATTGTTGAATTGCTAGATCTGTGATCTGAAATGGGATTTATATAACTCTCAGGTCAATGGTGTAAGACTGTAAGTTGATGGCGTGTCTTCTACTTCCTTTTCTGAGTAGACTTTACCGTGGACGACTCGGTCAGCCTTAGTATGTATAAACTCTCACTTGTGACTTGTTAGAATTAGTTAAATTAAAATAATAACATACGCCATTATTTTTATTTTAACAAAGTTAAAATTTGATATTTTTCGTACTTAAACAATTTACATTCATAAGTATTAGAATTACTGTACTTTCTTAGCAGCACAATTGTCATTCATATGACTCATAATGCCCCCAATTAAAATAAAGTCATCATTTGATATGTTATCTTTTTATCAACTTAATACTTTTCAAAAGGTTGCAATACTAAGTTGAAGTTATTTTTAGTTTAAACGTCGTTATTAGATTTTCAATAAAATCGATTTAAAAGTTAAGATTAAAATCAATTTATTCTCTGCTCAGGGAATGGTGTAAGGGGAAAAATTATATGTTCAATAAACTGTGATGATATTAATTGTTAAAAATATGCCTTTTGTTGAGGAAAATGAACCTCTCTATCATCTCTCTAATCAAATTTTAGTGGATTAATTTAACGATTAAAAAATCTCTTCTTGATCGTTAGATTAATTCAACGACAACTAAAGAATGGACTGAGGGTAGAGGATGGAGGATCCTCCAGTGACTAGTTTTACGTGCTGATGTTTTGGTTCAAAGACTCACAAGGACGTTAATGTTACGTTAGCTTGACTAATACAACGTTTACCATTGCCAGCTAGCACAATAGGAAAAGAGGCATGCTAATTTGACACGTAATTTGCGACATTTACGCGACAGTAGCGTATTGTAGTACTATTGTAGCAGTATTTTTTTTTAATTTAAATTTTGACTTTTTTAAAAAAATAAAAATTTTATTTCTAAAAAAACTCATTCACCAGATAATGAATTGAATTCACCAGATATTTGTACATGATTTACCAGATATTTGTATATACTTAACCAAAAAACTTATTCACCAGATAATGAACTGAATTCACCAGATACTTATACCTGATTTACCAGATATTTGCACATACTTAGCCAAAAAATTTATTTCTCAAAAAAACCCATTCACTCTTACACATACTTAACCAAAAAATTTATTTATAAAAAAAAAACACATTCACCAGATAATGAACTGGGTTCACCAGATATTTATACCTGATTCACCATATATTTGCACATACTTAACCACAAAATTTATTTCTCAAAAAAACCTATTCACCAGATAATGAACTAAATTCACCAGATATTTATACCGGATTCACCATATATTTGCACATACTTAATCAAAAAAATTATTTCTCAAAAAACCCATTCACCAGATAATGAACTGAATTCATCATATATTTGTACCCGATTCACCAGATATTTACAAATATCTGGTGAATCGGGTACAAATATCTGGTGAATTCAGTTCATTATCTGGTGAATGAGTTTTTTTATAAATAAATTTTTTATCTTTTTAAAAAAGTCAAAAAAAAAAAAGGGTTGCTACAGTAGCGCTACAGTAGTGCACATGGGTAGAGGCGTCACTGCACTTGACGCCTCCCCTTTTGATTTTTTTTTTATAAAAAGTGTGGCGCCATCTGCAGTGACGCCTTTGACCCGTCAGATCGAAAAATAATAAAATATTCAAAACGACCCCCCATTGGTAAATAGTTTCAGAACAACCCTAAACTGATAAATAGTTTCTAAAAGGAACCCAGTTTGATCAATTTACCTGTTTTGGTTACTCATAAGGACGTTTGTGTTACGTTAGCATGACTCATACAACTTTTACCGTTGCCAGCTTAGCTAGAACAATAGGAAAAGCAATGCAACGAGGGATATCAAGTGTTACGTGAATTTTGGTTGGAAGACTTTAATTAGCACCACAAATTGTTAGCTTTACGGGTAAGAATAGGTGAGATCGCTCGTCGAGGATCTACGGTCTAGCTTATTTAAGGCTTATTTTGGTTTAACCTATTTAGTAAAAAGGTTAGATCAAGGTTTTATAAAAAACCTATATAACTAAATAGGCCGGGTTTAAGGCTTTTAAAAAAACCTACTAGGCCTAGCAGACCGACCTATTTAACAATATATATATATATATATATTATAATACTATAATATATTATTTACATTATTCATAATATTTAAAGTTTAAGACCTATTGGCCATGTAATGACCTACTTGTCTATTTATTTGTGAATACCTAATGACCTATTTATTAGTATTTGTCTACCAACTTTTTTGTCATCAAATACATACAAACTTATTTACAAGTGAAGGACTGTGACCTATTTATAAATGGAGGCATATTTAAAGGTCTTGTTGAAAAGTAGGCTTATAAGTAGGCTTTTAGGTCAGGTCAAGCTTTAAAGTAGGTCGGGCTCATACCTTAGAAATTGGCCTATATATATCAAGCTATAGACCAGACTCAAACCTCGTGATTGGAATATAGGTCAGACCCGGGCTTACCAGGACCTAGCTCAGCGTAATATATTCCCACTTTTAGTCAACATACAACCACGCAATTAATAAGGGGGGATAAAAGTGTTGCGTGCATTTTGGTTGGAAAATTTCATCACCACAATTCCACAAATTGTTAGGTCGACGGAATCAATATTGAACTTTTTGTTTGAAAAATAATATATAAAATATATAAATAAATTAAATAAAAAAAGTGAAGAACACAAATAAATTATTTATAGTCCGAGCTGACGTGTACATGATACTATCTTTAAGGATTATTTTACCACAATATAATGATGATGCGAATATCCTCAGGATTTAACAGACTCTTACAGAATAATATTCTGAGTATTCAAAATAAAAAGAATTATATCAACTCAAAAAATTCCTTTCAAGATGAAATTGCCATTCCTTTCCTTAAAAAAAAAAAAAATTCTTCTCTCAGTCCTTTTATGAAGATGGAGAGCAGAGTTTATTGAAAAATAAAACAATTAAATTTATTAACATTTTTTATTTAATTTTTTATTATAATAACAAGTGTTACATAGTCAAAAGGGTTGGCCTAGTGAAAGCATGCTAGGTCCGTCAGGTAGGAGAGTGTGTAAAGGGATATTCTCGCTCAAGTCCCCCCGAGTAATACCTCACTCACTACCATTTTTGTAACAAAAAAAAAAGTGTTAGTCTGTGACATGTATGAAACACTATCCTTAAGAATTATTTCCCCACAATATAATGATAATGCGAATATCTCCAAGATTTTTAACAGAATCTTTCAGAATAATAATATTATTCTAGATATTTAGAACATCGAGATTTATATCAACTCTATAAATTCCTTTCAAGATACAACATTTTGGTTGAAAGATTAACTTTTGGCTGAAAGACTTCATCAACACAAATTGTTTTCTTGATGTAACACCCTTCTCGGGCGCTACATTGTCTGTGACATTTCTATTTTTTTTATAAGACCGAGTAAAGCGGAAAAAAATTATTTTGCCAAAAATACGGGTTTATTTTTTTGCTTTTCTCTTTCGCAATAATATTATACATAGTCTTTAACATATAACATCAGCTTATGCATCAATATTATACAAACCAAGTTCCAAGTATCATCAATCATACATATTCAGAAAGAAGACGGAAATACCAACGCCAGTAAATAACAACAGACTGAAATATGTTTATGATAATAATAGCTTTAGAGACATAGCTCCACAAAATATAACATAGACACGAGACTGGCCAGACACAAAATACTGAGAAAATATCCATTATACTAAAGCCCTTGAGACAGTGTCCATGTCTCCAAGTACGCTCAAACTCCAGCAGGATGTGATGGAGAAACAGTGTTGTTGTCATTTTCGTCCAACGCAAGATAGAAAACAACAAACCAGAAAATATAGAAATGTGGTGAGATTTCCGTTCATCTTACACTTAACGCAGACATGCAGTGGTACGACACACAGGGACGTACAAATATCAATAAACAGTTATATCGTCCATCACAACAAAAATAATAATGTTTCACAACAACATAATCACAAAGCACCGCTTTTCCTAGATAAGAGACATCTAAGACTAGAGGAATGACCTCTGATCCCCTATACCATGGTTTTAACAAACAGTCGGAGAGAGTGGTTTGGAGGATTGTTCCGGACTACGCCAGCCTTGGGCAATAGAATACATCCAGCGTCATCAACGTGCACATTGGCTTTTTCGGGAACATCCTACACTACTAGAAAATACAGTGTCTAGTAAAGTATGTCAGTGTATTGCATGATCACCATGCCACATAAGAGCAACCAATTGGGCCTATATGAGTATTTCATACCCCGACACCCCCAAGCATCAATTGATCGTCACTATGAAATTCGCACCCGTATTAAAGTGTTAGCTCAATCTCCTAGGCACAACGGCCACAGAACATAGTTTCACTATGTGTTTAGGCAAACTTTGTCGGAAATGCGTTCTTATCGTCTATCCAACGGATGACACAGTTTGAGTCCATCAGAATCCTTTCAACGTACTGTAACAGATGCTAGATGTCCTTAAGTCCGAATCACCGGTACTTAATCATCAAGCTAAAGTTCTAACGTAACCTTTCATCTTTGTACAAAGTTTTCTTATAATACTTGATTACGAAACCTAGCACATTATGAGATTGGAACATAGGTCCAATTATTTATTTTTCTATACTTTTCTAGTTGAGCCTTTTTCTTTGGCTTTCGATAAAACAAATCATTCTGAGTCCATTAAATTTTATGGAATATGGATAATAAATTATTCATACTTTATGACATAACGTCGTGTTCCACCCCACATCATAAATTATTACGTTACTATTTTCACTAAGCCGTTCTTGACATAGGTTTTTACATTTTACAGTAAATCTCGTCTTTGAAGACAAAAATCCTTTTGGCTTAAAACCAAAACCTTTATATAAAATAAAATCCATTCTCAAGAATAATTTCCCTCAAAGATACTTAGGTATCAATTTCTCCAAAACATTTCCTCAAAAATCCTTAAAACGTTAAACAACAGTTTCGCCGCTTTTTACTGAATTTAGGACTAGAAAGTCCTACTTTTGAAGATATAGTTCTTCACCTCAAATGTATTATTCTCCTAGGTTATAATACTCATATGAAAATGTTGAAATACTGATTTTACATCATTTATACGAAATTCCTAAGAATTTGACCAAACGTCGTTAATTTTATAAATCGCGTAAATAATTTTTCGACGATTTTACACTCTAATAGTCCAAAACTCATTTTGGAGTTTTAGAACAGTTTTATAAGCATGAAAAACAGTTTCTAACTGTCCAATTACATTTATTTTCTAAAATTTCATTTTAGTCCCTAAACTTTCATTAATTACAAAATAATCATTTTCTCACTTAAAACCTTATAACTTTTTATTTATAACTCCAAATCACCCCAAACCAATTTTTTTAGAAATATTTTTCAGTGGCCCTCAAATTTTCAGGAAATCACTTTTCTCCTCCAAATATTTTTCAATAATTGCAAAATGGTCCTTTTTCACCAAAAAGCTTATAACTTTTTATGTATTAATCCAATTAACACCAAACCAATTTCTATGGTTTTGTCTCATCAAGGACTACAATATTAACATTCAAGAACACGAATTTCAGTACAGCCACTGAAATTCTCAGAAATTGCAATTTAGTCCCTAAGGACTCATAAATCCATAACTTACAATATACACATCTAAATCAATCCAAATCAATTTCTATATTCTTATATACTCATTTAGTTCTCATAAAAATTATTCAAACAATTTAAATCCATATGGAATCCATATAACCAGTCAAGACTGAATGGCCCAAAGATTATTTTGGACTTTTCACTTAAAAAGTCATCATTACATGCATTTAATGCATGGTGACTAACCCCTATGACTCACCCCCTTGAGTCATCACAAATGAGTCATTGTTCCTATCCGTCCGAGGTCGGGTTTTGTCTCTGCACCTCCGTTCTCGATTCCGTCGATCCCCGATCATCGAGTATTCGCCCGAATATCGTATAATAACCTATTTATTTTGAAAATTTTCAAAATAACCATTATGGTTGGAAATAAAATATAAACCTAAACAGTTTCATTCACGGATCAAAATTAGGTTTTCTGACCAGTAAAATCTTACCGTCAGTGAAAACGCAGACCGGGTTTCGTTTGAGTTTTAAACCCAATTTTTTACAATAAGCTTCTACCATAAGGCAGAGTATAACTATGATTTTAATTTATTAAAAATAATTTTCTAGATCTAATATAAAAATTACGAACAATTAAAATTCTACCGATAATTGAAAAACAGTAAAAACAGCAAAAACAGCAAAACAATAAAAATCGTAAAAACTGGGTGTTACAATACTACCTCTCTAAAAAGAATTTCATCCGCGAAATTAAAGTTACCTTAAAACAAATGCGTATATTGTTCCTTCATCTTGTCCTGCAACTCCCATGTAGCATCTCCTGTCGTTGCTTTCCAGATCACTTTAACCAATGAAATTGTCTTCCCTCTTAGTTGTTTCACTCTTTGATCCTCGATCCTCATAGGTAATGCTTCATAGGTTAAGTTATCTTTCAATTGTACTGTATCCGGTACTATGACATGACTAGGATCAGGAACATACTTTCGCAATTGAGACACGTGGAAAACACTATGAATATTTGAAAGAAAATGTGGTAAGGCAATTTGGTAAGCTACAGGACCTATTCGACGAAGAATTTGGTAGGGTCTAATGAATTTAGGAGTAAGTTTCCTGGATTTAATTACCCTGCCAACCCCAGTCATGGGCGTGACTCTCAAAAACACATGATCGCCTTCCTCAAACTCTAGAGGTCGTCGTCTCTTGTTCGCATAACTTTTCTGTCGACTCTGAGTTGTCTGCATTTTCTCCTGAATCATTTTCACCTTTTCTGTTGTCTGTTGCACGATATCTAGCCCCAACACTAAACTTTCTCCATCTTGGTACCAACACAAAGGTGTTCTACATCGTCGACCATATAAAGCTTCATAGGGTGCCATTCTTATGCTCGAGTGGAAACTGTTGTTGTAGGTGAATTCTATCAACGGTAGAAATTCATCCCAACTTCCAGTATGCTCCAACACACAAGCTCTCAACAAGTTATCAAGTGATTGGATTGTCCTCTCCGATTGTCCATCAGTCTGTGGATGATATGCACAACTCAATCTGAGTTTTGTTCCGAGTGATTCTTGTAGACTTTGCTAGAATCTCGACGTAAACCTTGGATCTCGATCCGAAATAATATTCGAAGGTACACCATGTAATCTGACAATCTCCCCGATATATAACTGAGTCAATTTCTCCATTGAATACTTTATGTTGATAGGCAAAAAGTGAGCCGACTTGGTTAGTCGATCAACTACTACCCATATCGCATCATGTCCCTTTCGGGACTTTGGAAAACTTGTCACAAAATCCATTGTGATACTATCCCATTTCCATTATGGAATGTTCAAAGGTTGTAGCATTCCTGATGGTCTTTGATGTTCCGTCTTAGCTTTTTGACAAACTAGACAGGAAGCGACATATTCCATGACGTCTCTTTTCATCCCGTACCACCAATACAACCGCTTGAAATCTTGATACATCTTTGTTACTCCTGGATGTAAACTTTGTTTACTCTTGTGAGGTTCCTCTAGAATCAACTTTATGAGCTCGGAATTGTCCGATATACAAATCCTTTCTCCGAATCTTAGGATTCCATCGGTCCCCTCTTTGAATTCTGATATTGCTCCTTGTCGCACTAATTCCCTTTCTTCTTGTAGGTACCGATCACTTTCTTGTTTCTCTCATATCTGTTCCATCAATTCATTGGAAACAGTAATCATACCTAAGCAAAGCTTTCCTGGTGACATTTCAATCATCAACAGCATATCTCGGAATTGCTCTAACAACTCTTGCTCTTTGACCATAAATGCAGACGCATACATTGATTTTCTACTCAAGGCATCCGCTACCACATTCGCTTTTCCGGGGTGATACTATAGTTGAAAATCATAATCCTTCAGAAATTCCAACCAACGTCTCTGTCGTATGTTGAGCTCCTTTTGATCAAACAAGTACTTCCAGCTTTTGTGATCACTGAAAACGTTGAACGTTGCTCCATACAAATAATGCCTCCAGATTTTTAGTGCAAAAACTACAGCCGCTAGCTCCAAGTCATGCGTTGGGTAGTTCCTCTCATGAATGTTCAATTGTCTTGAAGCATAAGCTAGCACTTCCCTTTCTTCTTGTAGGTACCGATCACTTTCTTGATTCTCTCGTATCCGTTCCATCAATTCATTGGAAACAGTAATCATACCTAAGCAAAGCTTTCCTGGTGACATTTCAATCGTCAACAGCATATCTCAGAATTACTCTAACAAATCTTGCTCTTTGACCATAAATGCAGACGCATGCATTGATTTTCTACTCAAGGCATCCGCTACCACATTCGCTTTTCCAGGGTGATATTGTATTTGAAAATCATAATCCTTCAGAAATTCCAACCAACGTCTCTGTCGTATGATGAGCTCCTTTTGATCAAACAAGTACTTCCAGCTTTTGTGATCACTGAAAATGTTGAACGTTGCTCCATACAAATAATGCCTCCAGATTTTCAGTGCAAAAACTACAGCCGCCAGCTCCAAGTCATGCGTTGGGTAGTTCCTCTCATGAATCTTCAATTGTCTTGAAGCATAAGCTACCACTTTCCGGTTTTGCATTAGCACACAACCTAACCCTTGATGCGAAGCATCACAGTATACCTCAAAATGTTCCTTAGGATCAGGTAATACTAACACAGGTGAAGTAGTCAACATTTTCTTCAACTTTTGGAAACTTTCCACGCACGCTTCAGTCCATGCAAACGCTTGATCTTTCCGCGTTAGTTGGGTAAGAGGTCCTACTATTTTGGAGAATACCTCGATGAATCTCCTATAGTATCTAGCTAAACCTACGAAACTACGAATTTTTGTTACCGTCTTTGGTCTCTCCCATTTTAAAACAGCTTCAACTTTGGACGGAGCCACTGCGATACCTTCATTCGAGATAACGTGTCCTAAAAATTGAACTTCATCTAACCAAAATTCGTACTTTTCGGGTTTTGCGTATAACTGTTTCTCTGTTAAGATTTGGAGAACCATACTGAGATGTTCAGCATGCTTCTCTGGATTAGGAGAATAAATTAGAATGTCGTCTATAAAGACAACGACAAACTGATCTAGATAAGAACGAAAAATCTTGTTCATGTAATCCATGAATATAGCAGGTGCATTTATCACTCCGAACGGCATCACACGGTACTCATAATGCACATAGCGTGTTCGAAATGCTGTCTTCGGGATATCGTCCACCTTCACACGAATCTGATGATAACCAGATCGTAAATCTATCTTTGAGAAAACTGCTGCTCCACGCAACTGATCCATCAAATTGTCAATCCTCGGTAGTGGATATTTGTTCTTGATCGTCACTTTGTTTAACTGACGAAAATCTACACATAAGCGAGAAGTTCTATCCTTCTTCTTAACAAGCAAAACTGGAGCTCCCCAGGGTGACTAGGTCTTATGAATTCTTTCCTCATCAGTTCCACTATTTGATTCTTCAAGTCTTCTAGCTCTGATGGCAACATATGGTATGGTGCCATGGATATCGGTACAGAGCCCGGTACCAGATCAATCACAAACTCAATGTCTCGAACAGGCGGTAGTCCAGGTACATCTTCAGGAAAAACTTCGAGAAACTCATTGACGACAGGTATGGACTGTAAGTCAATCTCACTCTTGACATCTAAGGATAACAGTAACATGTATCCTTGAGCTCCCTCTCTCAAAGAAGCTTTTACTCGGTTAGCAGACAAAAATCCAGAAATCTTATCCTTAGGAAAAATTAAGGATTTATTGGCACAATCTAACAGGATATGATTTGAACATAACCAATCCATTCCTAGTATCACATCTATTTGCGAAAGAGTCAAACAGATTAAATTAACCAAAAATTTCCTATCTTCTACAAAGATAACACAATTCAAACAAGCTGTAGTAGTCAAAACAGGTTTAGCAGTAGGAGTAGATATAGTCAAGTTAAAAGGTAAAGAAGACACAGGCAATCCTAGCAATTTAGCACAGTCATATGCAATGAACGAATGTGTCGCACCCGAATCAAACAGTACAGTTACAGATTTACCTCCTATAACACACTGTCCCTGAATCAGATCATCATTCTGAAAGGCTTCAATACCACTCATTGTATAAACTTTTCCTCTAGCTCTAGGTCTTGCAGCTCACACATTGTTGACCGAAGGTTCTGTATTAGATCGTCCACAATTTCTAGCAACATGTCCAGACTGTCCACACTTAAAACAAATGATTCCCGTAATCTTCCAGTCTTTGGTTGTGTCACCCTTGCCACACTTCATGCATTTCTGTGGAACATTCCTAGATGAACCAGCACCTCCTCTGCTTCCACCAAAAGATCGTTGTTGGAACTGTTGCTGACCTTCTGGCCTATTGTATGGCTTCCTCTGGAATCGATTTTTATTCTTGTAGTTTCCCCTAGATGGTCCATAACTCTGTTGATTAGCATCACGACTCGCCTTCAAATCCTCTATCTGTCTACACTTGTCCATCAGCCTCGGAAATACAGATATTTCCATTGGAACTACTACCTCATTCAGTTCATATCGCAATCCTCCTTCGAATCTGCGACACTTCCACCCTTCATGTGGATTGTCACTCAGATAGGCAGAAACCTTTGACAGACTTTCAAATCTGGCATCGTATTCAGCTACAGTCATATTGCCTTGCTTCAGCTACAGAAATTCCATTTCTTTAGCATCTCTGGCACTTGCTGGAAAATACTTCTCCAGAAACTTCCTACAAAAAGCTTCCCAGTTCACCTCTTGTTGATCATGCTCAAGAACTTGGCGAGCTCCTCTCCACCAATTCTCAGCATCGCCCACCAGCATGTAGGCAACATAAGTAACCTTGTCGTTATCAGTACACCTCATTGCAGCAAAAATCTTCTCCAAAGATTGAATCCACTGCTCAGCTTTCTCAGGCTTAAACTCTCCCCTTTCCTCACGTCGAACAAACGCGACAGTCATTTGTGACATTGCTCTCACAGCTGCATTCATAGCCGTAGTTCCTGCGCCACGAGCCATTATAATCCTGCAAGACCAAAATCAATTAGTCATGCAGATTGCAATAAACTCACCACAAACAATATCATTTCTTCCAGAAATAATATCAAAAGCACACTGAGAACACACAGCACAAACAAAGATAGACCAAAACCACAACCCTAACAGACTCGACGAGCTCGGATACCAAATAATGTAACACCCTTCTCGGGCGCTACATTGTCTGTGACATTTCTATTTTTTTATAAGACCGAGTAAAGCGGAAAAAAATTATTTTGCCAAAAATACGGGTTTATATTTTTCCTTTTCTCTTTCGCAATAATACCAGACATAGTCTTTAACATATAACATCAACTTATGCATCAATATTATACAAACCAAGTTTCAAGTATCATCAGTCATACATATTCAGAAAGAAGGCAGAAATACCAACGCCATGAAATAATAACAGACTGAAAAATGTTTATAATAATAATATCTTTAGAGACATAGCTCCACAAAATATAACATAGACACGAGACTGGCCAGACACAAAATACTGAGAAAAAATCCATTATACTAAAGCCCTCGAGATGGTGTCCATGTCTCCAAGTACGCTCAAACTCCAGCAGGATGTGATGGAGAAATAGTGTTGTCGTCATCTTCGTCCAACGCAAGATAGAAAACAACAAACCAGAAAATATAGAAATGAGGTTAGATTTCCGTTTATCTTACACTTAACGCGGACATGCAGTGGTACGACACACAGGTACGTACAAATATCAAAAAACAGTTATAACATCCATCACAACAGAAATAATAATGTTTCACAACAACATAATCACAAGGCACCACTTTTCCTAGATAAGAGACATCTAAGACTCGAGGAATGACCTCTGATCCCCTATACCATGGTTTTAACAAACAGTCGGAGAGAGTGGTCCGGAGGATTGTTCCGGACTACGCCAGCCTTGGGCAATAGAATGCGTCCAGAGTCATCAACGTGCATATTGACTTTTTCGGGAACATCCTACACTACCAGAAATTACAGTGTCTAGTAGAGTATGTCGGTGTATTACAAGATCATCATGCCACAGAAGAGCAACCAACTGGGCCTATATGAGTATTTCATACCCTGACACCCCCAAGCATCAACAGATCATTACTACGAAATTCGCACCCGCATTAAAGTGGTAGCTCAATCTCCTAGGCACAACGGTCTTACAGAACATAGTTTCACTATGTGTTTAGGCAAACTTTGCCGAAAATGCGTTCTTCTCGTCTATCCACCGGATGACAAAGTTTGATTCCATCAGAATCCTTTCAACGTACTGTAACAGATGCTAGATGTCCTTAAGTCTGAATCACCGGTACTTAATCATCAAGCTAAAGTTCTCAAGTAACCTTTCATCTTTGTGCAAAGTTTTCTTATAATACTTGATTACGAAACCTAGCACATTATGAGATTGGAACATAGGTCCGATTATTTATTTCTCTGTACTTTTCTAGTTGAGCCTTTTTCTTTAGCTTTCGATAAAACAAATCATTCTGAGTCTATTAAATTTTATGGAATATGAATAATAAATTATCCATACTTTATGACATAAGGTCGTGTTCCACCGCACATCATAAATTATTACGTTCGTATTTTCACTAAGTCTTTCTTGACTTAGATTTTTACATTTTACAATAAATCTCATCTTTGAAGACGAAAATCCTTTTGGCTTAAAACCAAAACCTTTATAAAAAATAAAATCTATTTTCAAGAATAATTTCCCTCAAAGATACTTAGGTATCAATTTCTCCAAAACATTTCCTCAAAAATCCTTGAAACGTTAAACAACAGTTTCGCCGCTTTTTACTGATTTTAGGCCTTAAAAGTCCTACTTTTGAAGATATAGTTCTTCACCTCAAATGTATTATTATCCTAGGTTATAATACTCATATGAAAATGTTGAAACACTGATTTTACATCATTTATACGAAATTCCTATGAATTTGATCGAACGTCGTTAATTTTGTAAATCGCGTAATAATTTTTCGACGATTTTACACTCTAATAGTCCAAAACTCATTTTGGAGTTTTAGAACAGTTTTATAAGCATGAAAAACAGTTTCTAACTGTCCAATTACATTTATTTTCTAAAATTGCATTTTAGTCCATAAACTTTCATTAATTACAAAATAGTCCTTTTTCAATTAAAACCTTTTAACTTTTTATTTATAACTCCAAATCACACCAAACTAACTTCTTTAGAAATAATTTCAGTTGCCCTCAAATTTTCCAGAAATCACTTTTCTGCCCCAAATATGTTTCAATAATTGCAAAAGGTCCCTTTTCTCCAAAAAGCTTATAACTTTTTATGTATTAATCCAATTAACATCAAACCAATTTCTATGGTTTTGTCTCATCAAGGACTACAATATTAACATTCAAGAACACGAATTTCAGTGCCGCCACTGAAATTCTCAGAAATTGCAATTTAGTCCCTAAGGACTCATAAATCCATAACTTTCAATATACACATCTAAATCAATCCAAACCAATTTCTATATTCTTATATACTCATTTAGTTCTCATAAAAATTATTCTAACAATTTAAATCCATATGGAATCCATATAACCAGTCAAGACCGAATGGCCCAAAGATTATCATGTTAGGCAATCTTTCATGGTAAATCAAATAAACAACCATCAAGTATCCAATTAGAAATCATTGAATCAAAATCAACATATATCAAAATCAAATATCAACCAAATCCTCCAAGAGGATCACACACACATAAATCAATAATTTATACAACTTAAATATTAATAATTTATAAGACCTTATACACTAATAAACCACCAACATATATACCCTAAGGTAGGATGATGGTAATCTCCCCCATACCTTTGTTGACCACTTGATACTCAAGCAAGAAGAGGATGATGTTCACCTATAGCTCAAGATTTTGCACAACCAAAACCTAGCCATGAACAATCAACAAAACAACAAGTTAAATGATGAAGAAAAACTACCAAACCCATTTGAGCATGGTTCGGCCTTGTCAAGAAAAATAGGCTAGAGATCTCTAAAATTTTTAAGCTCTTAGATAATGAAAGCAGAAGTCATATGAAGATCATAGAAATTGGAATCACATTAAAGGATTTTTCTATGATTTTCTAGAGATTTTTTAAGTTCTAGATCTAGGAATTTGAAATTTGTAAAAACTTGATATATGAAGAAAAGTTGTGAAAGGAAAGGAAGGTATGATCATGAATCACAAGAATCTACCTTTGGAATTTCAAGAAACCAACAACAACTTATACTTCCTTTGAAAATCAAGTGTAAGTAACTTCGGAGTTTTTGTGTGAAACCTGAAGAACATGAACAAATGAGCAAAATGAAATGCCAACTGTGGTCTTTAGAGGTTGGGGCCGTGGGTTTCTAGGGAGAAATGGTTAAAATGATGTCATGGCACACTTGAAATTACAATGAGGAATTAAGGGTATTTTGGACTTTTCACTTAAAAAGTCATCATTACATGCATTTAATGCATGGTGACTAACCCCTATGACTCACCCCCTTGAGTCATCACAAATGAGTCATTGTTCCTATCCATCCGGGGTCGGGTTTTGTCTCTGCACCTCTGTTCTCGATTCCGTCGATCCCCAATCGTTGAGTATTCGCCCAAATATCGTTTAATAACTTATTTATTTTGAAAATTTTCAAAATAACCGCTATGTTTGGAAATAAAATATAAACCTAAACGGTTTCATTCACGGATCAAAATTAGGTTTTGACCAGTAAAATCTTACTGTCAGTGAAAACGCAAACAGGGTTACGTCTGAGTTTTAAAACCAAATTTTTACCATAAGCTTCTACTATAAGGTAGTGTATTATTATGATTTTATTTTATAAAAAATAATTTTCTAGATCTAATATAAAAATTACGTACAATTAAAATTCTACCGATAATAGAAAAACAGTAAAAGCAGCAAAAACAACAAAATTGTAAAAATCGTGAAAACAGGGTGTTACACTTGAAGGAGTCAACATACAATATTTTGTTGGAAAAATAATATATAAAATAGATAAAAAAAAGTGAAAACACAAATAAATTGTTTATAGTCTGAGACGTGTACAAGACACTGTCCTTAAGGATTATTTTGCAACATTATAATGAAAATGTGAATGATCTCCAGGATTTAAGAGACTCTTCCAAAATAATAATATTATTCTGGATATTTAGAACATCGAGAACTATATCAACTCAAGAAATTCCTTTTAAGATGCAATTGTCAATTCTTTCATTAAATCAAAAGAAATTCTTCTCTCAATCATTTAAGAAGATGGAGATTTAATTGAAAAATTAAATGATTAAATTTATTATTCTTTTATTATTTTTTAATAACAATTGTTACGTATCCTAAGGGGTTGGCCAAGTGAAAGTGTATTAGGTCTGTTAGGTAGGAAAGTGGGTACATGGATACTCTCGATATGTGAGATGTTGCTAGCTCAAATCCGGACGAAAAATAAACTCCTTCGAAAGGGATTGTACTTATGTCGCTCGAGGCCCCAGAGTGATAGCTCAGTCGCCACCACTTTTTTAAAGGGGAAAAAACAAGTGTCACGTGCATTTTTGGCCCACGTGGTTTCAATTTGTTATGTTTTGGTTGAAAGACTTCATCACCACAAATGTTTAGCACGACGGAGTCAACATACAACTTTTTGATAGAAAAATATTACACAAAATAGATAAATAAAATAAATTTAGAAAAGTGAAAAACACAAATAAATTAATTATAGTCTATGACGTGTACAAGACATTGTCCTTAAGGATTATTTCGCCATAATATAGTGATAATGTGAAAATCTTCAAGTTTCAAAGACTCTTCTAAAATAACAATATTATTCTGGATATTCAGAACATCGAGAATTATATCAACTTACAAAATTCCTTTCTAGGTGCAAAATGTCAATCCTTTCGTTAAACCAAATGAAATTCTTCTCTCATTCCTTTAAGAAAATGAAGAGTTTATTGAAAAATAAAATAATTAAATTTATTAATTTTTGTATTAAGTTTTTATTTTAATAACAAATGTTATGTATATGTATCCTAAGGACCTAGTGGAAGCATGCAAGGTACATTAGGTAGGAGATTCTGGACAGGGATACTCTCAGTATGTGGGAATTCTCTAGCTAAAATCGTGACACAAAATAAACTTCTTTGGAAGGGGTTGTACTGATCAGCCTATGGTTCGACTAGTTTTTAACTAGTAAGACCATAGGTTTTATTCGAGTTATCTCTCGTTTTCGCCCAAATTGGATTAGATTGTCCTCAAGCAACATTTTGAGTCTGTAAAGTATTTTTAGGCTAATTTAGTTAGTTTTGAGTCAAATAAAGCATTCACTGCTATTTCCTATTGTTTCAGGTTAGAATAAAGCACTTAGAGCCAAAGGAATGAAGAAAACAATGGAAAAATGCAATTCTGGAGGATTCGCCTCGCTAGAGGATGCTCGCCTCGCGAGCCCGAAGACCAGCACGAGCAGCAACAGTCACCCTCTCTGGCTCGCCTCGTGAATCATGTTTCGCCTCGCGAGGAAGCGACTGTTCATAATATTCGCCTCACGAAACATGTTTCGCCTCGCGAGCGACTGCAACCCAGAATCTGTATTTATATCTGTTTTGGGCCAGAACTGATCAATCTTCTTTTCTCTTCTTTTCTTTCATAGGTGGCTGCGAATTAGGTTAAGTTTATGTTTGTAATGGAGAACTAGTCTCCTTGATTAATCTACTGTGATTGGTTTCCATTTACGCTTGAGGTTTTGTAATTCCTGAACTCATTACTATTCTCTTTCAATATTTGTTCTGTATGTTCTGTTTGCTTAATTCAGGATTATATAGGATAAGTGTTGATTTATTTCGATGATTGTATGTTCCTATACTTAATCGCGTTTGCTTAATTCACGTGTGTTCGTTCATGTTCGCTTAGTTCATGAGTGCTTCACCCCGTTTGCTTAATTCAGGAATAGGAACATATGTCTCGTAGCATTGGTTTCGCTTGTTAATTGATGTTACAATCGAAAAGAGAGTAGAATCCGCTTAGGGCTTGGAATTTACATGGACCAATGATAGTGGGAAACCGAGAACAGTAGGTTAATCGCTTTAGCTTATTTGGTAATTACTTAGTTTTCATTGCTTTTCTGCTTTGTTTTCTTAGTTGCATCCTTAATCTCAAACCCCCCCAAAACTGACTTTTCTGTTAACAACAACCCAAGAGTCCTTGTGAGACGATACTCGAGTTGTCGCTCCCTAAACTACATTTTTACAAACCGCTCGCTTTTTGGCGCGTACGCGACAGCGCGACCAAAAATTGGCGCCGTTGCCGGGGACTCTTGTTGTTATTAACAGAAAAAAAAAACTTTTGCGTTACTGAATTAGTTGCGGCTGAATTTGTCTGATTATGAATCTTAGTACTGCCATGGATAATTTCATGTATGGTGATATGCCGAATGTTGATTATAAGCCACCACCATGCATATATTATCCCGACTTTAGTAAACCACCACCATGCATATGTTATCCTAACTTTACTGGAAGTTATGAGTTTAGCAGTGGTTTTGACATGATTGGAGTGAATGAGGAGCAACCTTCCTATTCTAGCCAACATAGTGGAGGACAGGGCATCTTGGATGAGATAGCTTCTCTGATGCTACAACATATGACAGAATTCCAAGCAAGTCTTCAACGGATGGCAGAGCAAAATCTGGAATCCCAACAGAGGATAGAAGTTGATTTTCAGAAGATGGCCGCTCAAATTGATCAAAGCCAACAGAGGATAGAAGCTGAGTCTCAGAAGTTGGCCATTCAAATTGATCACATTGTCGCCACCTCAGCTGCACTGCAAACTCAACGCCTCCTTGAGAAACATACAGATTCACAAGTAGTTATTCTTGAAAATACCTCTGAGGATAATTTTTATAATGATGTCAAGAATACTTCTGTTGATGAACTGTGTGTTGAATCTCCAGATATTCACACCTCCCCTGATTCTATTTATTATACTTCATGTGCTGATTGTACTGACATTGCTTCGTGTATAGCATGTTTTGAAAGGTATGAAGAGCAAAACGTCCATATGGAACACGAGACGCATGAGGTTGAGGATCCTGTTCATATAAAAAGTGAGGATCAAGAGGACATCTGCTTCACCATGCTTGAGGATAATGAAGAACCTTTGAAATTAGATGATTCTATGAATTCATATGCATGTGTTGAAAGTGATGGGATGGATGAACTGTGTGCTGAATTTCCAGACATTCTAGCTTTTACTGATTTTGTTTCTTGTACCATATGTACTGACTGTACTAACACTAACCCCTGTGTGGTGTGTACTGAGATTTCTGGATGTATAGCAGGTGATGGATTTATCAGTGCAGTGAATGAAGAACGTGCGGAAGTTGAAGCAGCACCAGTAACCCTAGCTACCTATTTGCCACCTCCCACTGTGGAGCCACCAGTGATGGAGTGCAAGCCTCTGGATTTTGAACCCTTGGATATGAAGACACTATGGCCAGTCCAAGAGGTTGAACCCCGATTTTATTGGGAGGACTTTATTGAGAAAGAGGTTATCTTTGACCCAAGAGGGAGTGAGAAGTCCGCCGCACTTGGCTAGGTCACCATAATTATCAAGTGCTCACTCCCATATCAAGGCTGCAAGTTATGGAAGCATGGAATGAGCTTCCGTCCTTTGGCTATCACGTGGGCCTTATGTTACAAGCAATGGGATCCTGGTGGAACCGCCCCCCAATGAGTTTTCTTAACCCTTTCTCTTTAGTTTACTTTCAATTTCTTGTTAGTTTCTGCCTTGCTTTATTTTTGTTTTGTTTTCTTTTAGCTCTTGAATAATTTGAGAAGATCAAGAGTTGTGTGTTGAGTCTTGTGTCGGCAAGCTTGATTGTGTTTTATCAAATTTTGCATAGATGATTGCATGTTATGTGTTGACTGTTTTCCCCCTAGGATTTGAAATTGAAATTTGATCCCCACTTGAAAAATTGAAAACTGAACTTTGAGTTATTTCATTGTGATGGCATGATTTATGATAAGTTTGGGGTGAAGGGAAGCACACACTAGGGATAGAATCTCGGTCAAACAATTTGCAAAAATGTCCAGGTGAGGATTTGAGCCTCCAACATGTTTTTAACTGTGAGAATCACTTTTGAGTTGCACTTTCCCGAATTTGCTTGAATTTCTTTATGGTTTGCATGTTTATGTGTTTGCATCAAATGATTTTGGCATTTTTTTTGTAAATAAACACTTGGCCTAAAAAGAACCATCCCTAATGCATGTTTCCTAGTTAGCCCCATTGAGCCTAATTAGCCTGTTAATTCTTGATGACCTCATGTTATGAGCCTAAAATCTGAAAAACCATGTTAACCCAATCTTAGGATTAGGAGAGCATGGATCCTTAGCAAGACAAAGGTTGCAAGAAACTAAGTTTGGGGTGGCTACAAGGTGTGATGTGTTGTTTGGGATTGAAAAAAAGAAAAAGGTATAATAAAAAGGTTGGAGTCAAAGGCAAAGAAGAAAAAAAAAAGAAAAAAAGAAAAGAAAAAAATAATAATAATAAAAAGTGCAAAAATGTCAAAAAAGCTATTTGAAGGAAGAGGCTGTAGTCACCCAAGGCATAAAGAAAAATGGAAAAAGGAATCTGAGTGGAAATTCAAAGTATAAAACTGTTTCATGCTCTCTTAGTTCCTAGGGACTTAAGCCAGTACCTTTGTATATCCTACCCTTAGCCAGGCCCCATTACAACCTTAAAAAGACCTTTTGATGTTGCATGCATGTTCTCCGTGGGAACCATTTTGAGATGAAAATCAAATTTATGGGAAGTGCTCTTAAAAGTGAAATTGAGTGAAATGTTGTTAGCCTAGACAAACTGAGCGATTGAGTGAAACACTAAATTCCATTGTGAGGAAGGCGATTGTTTGAATTTGGTGATCTCCCTTTTGTGTGTAACTTGGATCCCTTGCTTAGATAATGATTGTTTGAATGATGAAATTCTCAATTGTTTAGAGTGAATGCATGTGGGGATTACTTTGTTTGAAAGGGGGGGACATTGAAGAAAACTGTTTTGATGAATTGCTTGAAATTTGTGCAAAGTTGATTGAATCCTTTAAGCTTGCCAAGTCTTGAGTCTTTTTGAGTTTTAGTTTGCTTGGGGACAAGCAAAGTTTAAGTTTGGGGTATTTTGATCAGCCTCTGGTTCGACTAGTTTTTAACTAGTAAGACCATAGGTTTTATTCGAGTTATCTCTCGTTTTCGTCCAAATTGGATTATATTGTCCTCAAGCAACATTTTGAGTCTGTAAAGTATTTTTAGGTTAATTTAGTTAGTTTTGAGTCAAATAAAGAATTCACTGCTATTTCCTATTGTTTCAGGTTAGAATAAAGCACTTAGAGCCAAAGGAATGAAGAAAACAATGGAAAAATGCAATTCTGGAGGATTCGCCTCGCGAGAGGATGCTCGCCTCGCGAGCCCGAAGACCAGCACGAGCAGCAACAGTCACCCTCTCTGGCTCGCCTCACGAATCATGTTTCGCCTCGCGAGGAAGCGATTGTTCATAATATTCGCCTCGCGAAACATGTTTCGCCTCGCGAACGACTGCAACCCAGAATCTGTATTTATATCTGTTTTGGGGCAGAACTGATCAATCTTCTTTTCTCTTCTTCTTTTCTTTCATAGGCGGCTGCGAATTAGGTTAAGTTTATGTTTGTAATGGAGAACTAGTCTCCTTGATTAATCTACTGTGATTGGTTTCCATTTACGCTTGAGGTTTTGTAATTCCTGAACTCATTACTATTCTCTTTCAATATTTGTTCTGTATGTTCTGTTTGCTTAATTCAGGATTATATAGGATAGGTGTTGATTTATTTCGATGATTGTATGTTCCTATACTTAATCGCGTTTGCTTAATTCGCGTGTGTTTGTTCATGTTCGCTTAGTTCATGAGTGCTTCACCCCGTTTGCTTAATTCGGGAATAGGAACATATGTCTCGTAGCATTGGTTTCGCTTGTTAATTGATGTTATAATCGAAAAGAGAGTAGAATCCGCTTAGGGCTTGGAATTTACATGGACCAATGATAGTGGGAAACCGAGAACAGTAGGTTAATCGCTTTAGCTTATTTGGTAATTACTTAGTTTTCATTGCTTTTCTGCTTTGTTTTCTTAGTTGCATCCTTAATCTCAAACCCCCCAAAAACTGACTTTTCTGTTAACAACAACCCAAGAGTCCTTGTGAGACGATACTCGAGTTGTCGCTCCCTAAACTACATTTTTACAAACCGCTCGCTTTTTGGCGCGTGCGCGACAGCGCGACCATGTACCCATGCCGCTCGAGGTCCCGGAGCGATGGATCACTTGTCACCAGTTTCGTAACAAAAAAAAAGTGTTACTTGCATTTTTTTTATGAAATTAAAATGGTGGCAAGTGAGCAACTACTCCGCACCGGGTCGGCCAATTAAGGGCAAAGTGCTACCTCGCGTTGTCGTTCCGTTCCCAGGGATCGAACACACGACCACTTGGTTAAGGGACGAGGAGCCGAACCACCATGCCAGCAACGTTGGGTTCATTTTTGGCCCCCATGGAACCAAGTTGCTATGTTTTGGTTGAAAGACTTCATCAAAATAAATTGTTAGCACGACAGAGTCAACATACAAATTTTTGTTAGAAAAATAATAGATAATTAGAAAAATAAAATAAATAAAGAAAAGTGAAAAACACAAATAAATTGTTTATAGTCTGAGACGTTGTACAAGACACCGCCCTTAAGTATTATTTCACCACAATATAATGATAATAAGAATATCTCAAGTATTTAACAGACTCTTCCAAAATAATTATAATATTCCGGATATTTAAAACATTGAGAATTATATCAACTTAAGAAATTCCTTTGAACATACAACTTTTTGGTTGAAAGACTAACTTTTGGGTGAAGGACTTCATCACCACAAATGGTTAGCTTGACGGAGTCAACATAACTTTTTGTTAGGAAAATAATATATAAATTAAATAAATAGAGAAAAGTGAAAAACACAAATAAGTTGTTTTTAATATGAGACGTGTACAGGACATTGTCCTTAACAATTATTTCGCCACAATATAATGATAATACGAATATCTCCAGGATTTAACAGGCTCTTCCAAAATAATAATATTATTATGGATATTCAGATCATTGAGAATTATATCAACTCAAGAAATACCTTTTAATAAACAACTTTTTAGTTGAAAGACTTCATCACCGCAAATTGTTAGCTTGACGGAGTCAACATACAACTTTTTTGTAAGAAAAATAATATATAAAATCGATAGATAAAATAAATAGAGAAAAGTGAAAACACAAACAAATTGTTTGTAGTCTGAGACGTGTACAAGACATTGTCTTTAAGAATTATTTCTCCATAATATAATGATAATGGGATATTCATGATTTAAAAGACTCTTCCAATATAATAATATTATACTGGATATTCAGAACACCGAGAATTATATCAACTCAAGAAATTCCTTTCAAGATGCAACTGTCAATCCTTCGTTAAACCAAAAGAAATTCTTCTCTCAATTCTTTAAGAAGATGGAGAGTTTATTGAAAAATAAAAGAATTAAAATTCATTAACATTTTGTATTAATTTTTTTTAATAACAAGTGTTACTTACCATAAGGGATTGGGCTAGTGGAAGCATACTAGGTATATCAAGTAGGAGAGTGTGCACGGGGATACTCTCGGTATGTGGGAGCTCTCTTGATCAAATCCTGACGAAAAAACAAACTCTTTGGGAAGGGGCTGTATCCATGTTGCTCGAGGCCCCAGAGTGATAGCTCACTCGCCACCAATTTTATAACAATAAAAAAACAAGTGTTACGTGCATTTTGGCCTACATGGATCCAAGTTGTTATGTTTTGGTTGAAAGACTTCATCACCACAAATTGTTAGCACGACTAAGTCAACATACAACTTTTTGTTATAAATTAATATATAAAATAGATAGAGAAAATAAATAGAGAAAAGTGAAGAACACATAAAATATTTATAGTCCGAGACGTGTACAGGACACTATCCTTAACGATTATTTTGCCACAATATAATGATAATGCGAATATCCTCAAGATTTAACAGACTCTTCCAGAATAATATTCTTAAGTATTCAGAACAACATGAATTATATAACCTCATGAAATTCCTTTCAAGATTAAATTGCAAATCCTTTGGTTAAAACCAAAAAAAAAAAAGCAGTGCTGCTATATAGTACGAATGAAATTGATATGAAATCGGACGAACAAGCAAAAGTTACCTTGGAGAGAGAAAATCACATGAAACATAGCAAAAATCAAAGAAAATTATTGAATAAAAAGGGAAGAAACACACGGTACGAATTTGTCTTCGTACTATTCATCATTATAAAAAAAAATCTTCTCTCAATTCTTTATGAAGATGGAGAGTTTATTGAAAATAAAACAATTAATTTTATTAACATTTTAGATTATTTTTTTTTATTTTAATAACAAGTGTTATGTATCCAAATGGTTGATCTAGTGAAAGCGTCCTAGATCCGTAGTGAGAGAGTATGTTTAGGAATACTCTCGATATGTGGGAGGTCTCTAGCTTAAATCCTGATGAAAAACAAACTCCTTTGGAAGGGGTCGTATCCATGTAGCTCGAGCCCTCGGAATGATAGCTCACTCACCACAATTTTTGCAACAAAAAGAAGTTTCACGTGCATTTTTTGCCCACATGAATCCAAGTTGTTATGTTTTGGTTGAAAGACTTCATCACAACAAATTTTTCGCTTGACTGAGTCAACATTCACTTTTTTGATAGGAAAAAATATAAAAATTGATAAATAAAATAAATAGAAAATAAAAGTGAAAAACACAAATAGATTGTTTATAATCTGAGATGTGTACAAGACACTGTCCTTAAGGATTATTTCGCTACAATGTAATGAAAATGTGAATATCTCCGGTATTTAAGAGAGTCTTCCAAAATAATAATATTATTCTGTATATTCAAAACATCGAGAATTATATCAACTCAAGAAATTCCTTTCAAGATACAACTTTTTGGTTGGAAGACTAACTTTTGGTTGAAAGACGTCATCACCACAAATTGTTAGCTTGACGGATTCAACATACAAGTTTTTGTTAGAAAATTAATATATTAAATAGATAAATAAAATAAATAGAGAAAAGTGAAAACACAAATCAATTGTTTATACTCTGAGACGTGTACAAGACAATGTTGTTAAGGATTATTACGTCACACTATAATGATAATGCGAATATCTCCGATGTTTAATGAGACTCTTCCAAAATAATAATATTATTCTAGGTATTCAGAACATCGAGAATTATATCAACTCAAGAAATTACTTTCAAGATGGAACAACCAATCCTTTCGTTAAACCAAAAGAAATTCTTCTCTCAATCCTCTAAGAAGATGGAGATTTTTTTGAAAAATAAAGAATTAATTTTTTTAATTTTTAAAATTATTAATTTATTGCATAAATTTACATGTCAGCATGCCAATGGGTTCGAGAATGCCATATTGGACAAACACTAACAGAATTAAATAAATTGTGATGAAAAAGCCAACGTTGTTAACCAAAGCTAACTTATGAAACCTAATTGATAACAACATTATATGCTTAAACTAGATAAATTGTATTGTAGGTATGGCAATTTGATAAAATGAGAAGCAACACTATATTTTATTGAGTGATGAGTTTCAGTTTCATCTGTTCACTTTCCTTTTCCCTTCCTTGTGAGTATGAAGAACTGATCAATATGAAAATGTGGATTTTTTGAAAGGGCCTATATAAATTCATTTTGAACTTTAAAGCTGAATTTATTAGCACACTAGTGCAATAAGTGCTTTTTACGTCAGTTAAAATTGATTTTTTACGTCAGAATAGTGACTGACGTAAATACAGCTGACGTTAATAGTTAATATTTTAACGTCAGTTGAGAACTGACGTTAAATATAACACTATTAACGTCAGTTCCTTAACAAAACCGACGTTAATTTTGTAAAAATTAACGTCGGTTTTTTAAACAACTGACGTTAAACTAAAACTATTAACGTCAGTTCTTTAATACAACGGACGTTGATTTTGTTAAAACTAACGTCAGTTGTTATAAAGAACTGACGTTAAAGGTTTAATTTTAACGTCAGTTGTATCAAACAACTGACGTTAATAGTGTACTGTATATTTTATAAAATACTATTAACGCCGCTTGTTTGATACAACGATGTTAATAGGTTTTTTTTTTTTTAAATTCAGTTTTAAAATATCACTCCCCTCAGCCTATCCCCGCATTCAGTCCCAAGAATACGTAGAATATCACACACATTACAGAATTGCAAAGGAAAATTGAACAATGGGGGGACTTAAACCCAAAACCCATGTATATATATAAATAAATTTTAGTTCCAATGTCTAAAAAACAAAACTATCTAAGGATATATATATATATACATGTTATTAATTAGTTTCTAAAGTCTAACAAAAAAACTATTTATCTAAGTAGTGCGGAGGTATGTTGGCAATTCCTTTTTCAGCCGCATACTTGAAGAAGAATTCGGCGAAGCGCATCCTCAAGTCTCTTAACTCATCTTCTTCAATAGGCGATTGGTCGATAAATGCCTAGACACGTTCAAATAATAACAATAACATCAATGCAAGTCATCTTCAAAACTATAATATATAATTTAACAAGTTGTTTAAATATTACCTTCTTCCATCCATCCGTAATAGATGCGGAGACTATGTTCAAGACATATGAAGCATCACATAATAGCCGCACGACCAACCTGTCAGTTTGAAATCAAGACTACCAACAAAATTAATTTCAACGTCGCTGAATATACACATAAATTAGTAATTATAATATTAATTATTTGATAAATAAACTACCAAACCTTGAGGATGTTCCATACAGGATTTGCTTTAGCCTTAGAAGTCCTACTTCTCCCGTTGGCGCAACTTATGCTACTCGCCTTCAAGGCTATCAAAAACAAATAATCATGTCGATCAATTAACAAACTCATATATCATGTGTGTAATAAACTAAAAACAACTGATATTAAAACTTAAATTAAATTTAAGATTAGTTACTTACATATTTACAGCTTCCACCACCTTCGGTGGCGGATCATGGTGGAGAGAGCAGAAGAATATGACAGTATGCCTAGACGGGTGAAGTACGAACAACTGCCAATGGCGATCCATACAGTAGGGAGCCAGATATAATTCTTTCGGATTGTCTCCTAACAAGTTCCCTAAGTATTTTCTCAATGCATCGCCAAAGAAAGAACTCGGGCGGAAGGATTGACGGATCTAAGAAACTGTAAACTGATGCAACGCCCTTATCAAGCTGAAGACGATGGAGATACCTAAGATATGAAAAGGGTGTGGATGTTAATTACATAATATATATTGAAATTAAAATAAATTATTAAATGGAAAAATACCAAAAATAAATAAGTTATAAAATTAAAATTAACTTACGTGCACCAGAGACTGATGACATTGATGTTCATCCAGACGTTATTTCTGCAGGCGTTCCCGAGATCGTCACCAACGAAGGAAAATATCCTCTGTTGATCTGGGCGTGCGACCCATCCATCATGATCCAATGGACATTCAAAAATCTCAAACGCATAATCATCACCAAGTGAGAACAAACGAGTAATAGGTGACAGCGACACCGACGTCGACTTGGTCTTCAGTTTAGGAAAAATAAAATATATAAGTTTTTGATAATTAAAAAAAACACAAGTAATTATTTGACTAATTTGGACATTAATAATGAATAAATACATTTGCTAACATTTCGAGCTCACGTCGTTTGGAGTCCAACTCAAGCTCACGCCTTTTCATTTCCAACTCATGCTCATGGCGCTGGACTTCCAACTCCCGCTCCCTAGCTGCCAACTCATCGTCCTCCACATGTGCCATACAAAAACTCTCTTTTGTGCTCACATGTGAAGTGTTGGCAAGCCTTGCGGTGTCCTGGGATGTACCGACGGAGGAAAGCTCTCTGGCAAGCGCCTGCTTGAATTCTGGGTTGGCTATTAAGCCTTGCATCAGATGTGTTGTAATATCTGGGTTGGTCAAGAGGTGCTGAGTAATGTCAGTCAAAATTGATGCTTCATTGACCACCCGCTTTCGTGAAGCAGACTTGCCATAATATTGTTTGATGGTCACGTTCCCAGGAACACCGAGAACTCGACCAGGATGGTCTTTCTTGCCTAGAGCAGTCATCAAGACGTCCTGCCGTCCAGAAAGGACGAATGCGCCCTGGGAGGATTTTGCTTTAAGATCCATCTACAACGAAAAAAAATGAAAAAACGTGCAAGTGAAAAGTGTTGCAAATATCTATACAAATATCAATTGAAATCAAGTTAATTATTTACTTACAATCTTATCTGCCACTTCGCGAGTGGCATCAACTTTAAAAGATCGCGCCTTTGTCATGCGGCCAGCTAACCAGACATCCTCGCGGTCGATGTCCGACGGAGGACTTGATGGTGTGCCCTCAGGCACCTCTCCTCTTTCAATCCTAGCAGAGTGCTCTTCTCCCGCTCGCCTCACCCTATCCGCCATCATCTCGCTAGATCCGAGTATGGTACCCACCCCGAGACATGGTGTGGCGGTGGACGTTCTTCACCCGATTCCGCCCCTTTTTTTGCCTTAGCCTATTCAAACAAAAACACATAATTAAATACAGTTAAATGATCTATAATAAGCATACAAAATTAACTTAATCAACCAACCTGAAATTCTTCATCCTGTCGACTCCTGGCAAACATATCCCAAGTATCCTGATCAATCCAGGGATAATCCGAGAACATTTTATCAAGCCGCTTCTTCCCAGATAGATAGTACCTGGTAAGATCATGCTTGAACCCATTCCAACGCTTTGATGCCATTTTCATACATTTATGACGACGATCCTCGTCATTTGGCACAGTCCAAGCTACCTACACATTAGATACATATATAACAACTGGATGGATTATAACTCGGATAATTATCTAATAATGTAAATCAAACGAATGTAAAGGTAAAATACCGCGATAGCCTCCCAAATCTGATCCTTAACGTTCTGTGGAATGTCATTCCAGTGGTTGTAGTTGATGCTTACGTGCTGCTTCGCTTGTAGAAACACCAACTTATTAAATTCTTTAGCACGGGGTCCCTGGGCATTTAGATTAGCATCGAAGGACACCTCAAGCTTCTGTCCGCTCTGCTTGTCCTTCTCTAGTTTCTTCAACGAGGTGGCTCCTCTACCCCGTTTCCTATGAGCCTGTGATGTCTGTATGGACAAAAAAAATGATAAAATAGAGGGTTGTAACATTATAAACTTACATTAACAAGAAGGACTAAAGATAGTATATAACATGCATGTAAACTTACACTAGAATCAGCAGGCGTAGGCGTGATCGGGTCCTGCGAAACCCCCACAGTGTCCTCCCGTGCATGTGGGCTGTCTGACTGATCCATATGTATGCTTGTTCAAAAACAATATATATGTATTAACATAGGTTATAACTCAAAATAAATACAGAAGTATAAATAAAAATAACTAGATAGGTCCTGTAGATATACAAAACATCTATATATCCAATATAAGGACAATACGGGAGATTGAAAACTATAGTTTTTGAAGATTGCCAAGCACTGGTCACGGCCTGGCCGTGATGTCCATCACGGCCGTAACGTGCCAACTGAACCAGACCCTCATAGGCAGAACTGATCACGGCCTAGCCGTGATGAGCATCACGGCCATGACAGATCAACCAGCAGAGCAACATGCACTCAAAACCAAAAATAGAGACATTCCAAACAATGATACTCGTATGATACTCGTGCATTTGCACAGGTCGCGTTAATTTTTACGCATTTGCACAGGTCGCGTTAATTTTTACGCATGTTAATAAATATCTTGTTTATACACTAATAAGATAGTATATTTTACACACAAGTTGCAGCCCATGCTATTCAATATGAAACAATATGGACTATGAAGTATAATTAAATAGATAAATAAACAACGCAACAACAAAAGAGAGCAGAAATAAGTTAAAAAAGTCTATAATGTTCTTGTATGTCTCGCTCATTGCTTACCATGGTAGCCTATCTCGCAAAATGCAGATAAATGCTCTTCCACCCCTCCGGTCCTTGTTTGATGAACCATCAATAATCTTCTGAATAGCTAATTCATAAAAAATGCAGTGGATGAATACCATCTTCATCTTAAATTAGAAAAAAAAATCAAAAATTAATGGAAAAAGATAATATAATCAAATAGCTTATCTATGATGGCGTGAACAATGGTCAATAAGCAAGTTGTCATACTCATTATTAGCTTTAGAAAAACCTTACTCTAACAAATTTACTCCATAAGTTTTGTTAAGGGGAATAGAGACCCTACACAGTCCTCCATGAATGTACAAAACCTTCAAAAGAACATTTAAATTGAATAATAGTTGTAACTAATCTAGAACTTCAAAAATACCCAAAACATAGCTGTAAAACGGGCAAAATTAGACCGCCAGCAATATGTGATAAACTTAGTTGAAATTTTCATCTATAATATCTAGTATAAACTTCAAACTAATATAAACAATGGACAAGTATATTTCTTGGATCTGAGTGTACCTTAAAGATCCAGTCACAAGTTATGGACCAATTGCTTGCAGCTGCATGTCCCAGACAAAGTTACAGAGGTGGAGAACTGGTTGGAGCAACTTCTCTATAGAGAATTTATAGAAGTAACAGAAAAAGTACAACCTCACTGCTAGTTCTATTGTGAAACTTGTTACATTTCAGGACAGTTTCTTTTGCCTTGGATTCTAGGTGCACTTGTAAGACAATCTGTGTCTTATCTTGCTCAACACACGCATTTCATGTGCTCACACTGTAACACCCCGATTTTCGCTGCTTCGTAATATCGGTAATAAATATATAAACATATATTTTTATCCGAGACTTAGAAAATGATTTTGGATAAACCAAGGTCATTTCCATGTTATACTTATTTTCATAAGTTACGGGGAAGTTAGTGGGTTGAAAATTCAGACGGAAACCGGTCTGCCGTTTTCTGTGTTTACACTGACAGTAAAAGTTTACTGCTCATAAAACCTAATTTTAATTCGTGAACGAAAGACTTAAGATTTTTATTTTAATTCCTACAAGAGTGTATTTTTAGAATTATTTCAGAAAAAAAATAAAATAATTTACGTTTACTTACTAGGAATACGTAATCGGGCGGGGCATTTACGGAGTGGATTTCGGAGTTTCCAAGAGAAGAAAAAGAGGTTATCTTAGGATTTTGAGATGATTCATGGGGATGAATCATACTTTTAAGTCTAGAAGGTTCCACAAGGTTAAAGTGAAAATTTATGAATTTTATGCTTAAGTCCCTGAACTTTCTGTTAATTACCCTTTTGTCCCTGAGTTAGTTTCTAAGTTTTTTTCAAGTGAATTGGGCTAGAATCCTTGTTCCCAATCTCTTAATGGACGTGGCTATGAAGCCCAAAATTTCTTGTACATGGATTAATTCCATAAAGCCTATTTGAAACTATACAAGTTTCCTATGTCATCATAAGCCTAAAATCTTTTTGGTGGGCCCCACAAATATGAATTCAAGCCCAAATTCCCTAGGCCCATGCGCAAGCCCAATATGGAGTGAAGGTTGCCCTCATCTTGGATGAGCAAAGAACATTCTAGAATTTTCTACTACATTCCACACCATTCTACATTCTTCCACATTATTCTACTATTTTCTCAAATCTTCTTCAACAAGCTAGGTTTTCCTAAGATATTTATGACAAAAATCAGCCAAGATGAGTAAAGATAAGACCACATTTAATGTGGCACATGGCCATCATGTCAAACTATTGACAATTTGCAAAATAGTCCTTATACTTTTGGAATCTTTACAAAATGATCCCTATGAGTTATTTGCACTTTAATCCTTTGAAAAGCCACCTCCTTTCTACTTGGTCCTCAAAAGTGGCGCAGACCACATGCCTATAAATACCTTGTCTCACTTTTCACTTAGTTTCTATTGTCATTTGATTAAAAACCCTAAAGTTATAAGTCTTCTAGTGTTAGATTTGTGAAGAAAGTTCTTGGATCTTTACTTGTTTTTGATCTCCAAGAGGTGAATCCTATTCTTCTTCTCTAATCATGTCTATGTTCTTCAATCAATTTCTTGATTCAAAGTTTATTTCATAGTTGTTCATCACTTTTAAGTTTCTAGATCTAGAACTTTGAAAATTCATAACTAATTCTAGAAAAATCCTTTTGACATGAAACCAATTGCTATGATCTTATAATCATCTCTATTTTCATAATCTAGAAGCATAATATCATGAGAAATTTCTTTCCCTAATTTCTGGACTTGGCCGAACCTAGGTCAATGTTGTGTCCATAGGTTTTGTTTCATTTTCATGTCTTGATTCATGATTCAATCTTCTAGTACCTTGATAGTTATTGTATATAAGTACATAGAAGATCAAAAATCAAACTCTAACCTATTTGTTTCATAAAGGTCGAAACCCTAGTTCTTGGAACTAGATGAGTTTTGTTCAAAGCTTTCATTAATGATCTTAGTAATCAAGCAATTAGTATGTATGCTTAATAAATCCAAGTTGGTTTATCAAACTAAAAACCCTAACCCTATGTTCTTGTGTTGGCCGAATCTAACCTTTAGAGGGTTAGGATGATTTTGATTCGTAACCTAGTTGTTTAGCCACTAATCCATGATTTAGGTTAATTAAGGACCATTAATCTATGACTTAATCATGATTAGCAATTTTAAGGATTTTGAACCCTAAAAGTCAGCCCTTGGCCGAAACCTAACCGTCATGAACTAAGTATGTTGTGGGTTTATTTGATTTATTTTGGTTGCAATTCGTTTGAAGGAAACAACCGAGTTAACTGATTTAAGCCGACGGAGGAAACCGGATCGAATCGGGAGATTGTTTGAAAACGTTAGTTTGAGTCTTCAAGAGGTAAGGGGAGCTTACCTGAGGGATTTTCTCTATAACTATTTGCTTTTAGTGTGGCTTATATGATTTATATGTGGTTTGTGATTAATTGTTTATGTTGTTTATGATGTGTTGTTTATCTGTGTATCCGTGATTGATCTGCTTTTAATTATCTGCAGTAGTATATTATGTTGCTATGATGCATGATCTGCCTGGGGATATAATTATGATGATGTTGTTGAATGTTGTTTGTGATTGTTGTTTGAGAGGCCTGACAGTGGTCAGTGCACAACCGATTAAGCAGATAAAAGATTTAATAAGCTGTGAAAGTTATATTCAACGTTTTATGGGGAATGTTGGAATATAATAGTAGAGGAAAATATGATTTTGGAAAAATAATGTGTTTTGAGAAATATTATTATTTTAATGATTTATTAGTGAAAAAGAAGTTTATGAGTCACGATGAGAGCGTAACCGTGAAATTTTTTAGTACTGCTAATTTTTACACAAGAAATTACGAAATATTATAAAAAGTGATTTTGTGAAATTAATATTAGAAAGACCTTATTTATTGTATAAGAAAATTGTTTTAGAAGAAATGTCAAAGTTTGACTCAAAGACGTTTTCTTTGAAAATGCTAAACGACGGCAAGTTTCGAAATTATTTACGGTGAGAGTTGAAAAACAGCAGTACTTATGTTGAGACGAGATTTAATCTGAATTGATTTATTAGAGTTGAAGTTTCAGTAAAAAGAAGTTGTTGAAGATTTGACGTTATTTTAAAAATGAGTTTCCAAAGGAAAAGTGGATTTTCTATGATTTGACGTTTTACCAACGAAATTCAAGTAGAAAGGATTTGTTGTAAATGAGTTTTACTTAATGACGTAAAGGATGATACAGAACTTAGTAACCGACATGTCGGGGTACTAGTGTTCTTATGACGTTATCCTATTTTGGATTTGTTTTTCACAAACAGAAAAGATGTAAAACGATGTAAAAGATGTAAAAGATGTAAAAACAATGTAAAAGATGTAAAAGATGTAATACGATGTAAAAGATGTAAAATGGTGTAAAAAGATGTACGAAGATATGGAACTTAATAACCGAGACGTCGGGGTATTAAGGTTCGTTGTGTTGTAAACTGGGTATCCATTTAAAGAAGTTAAAACGTTTTAAGTTGTTTTCTACTACCACGAACCTAAGACTGATTGCAAGGTCTAGGGGCTTCGTGATTGAGCACTCGGACTTTGAGGTCCTGTGTTGTTAATAAAAGATGTAAAGATGTTTCAAAAGATGTTAAGTCGTAAGCTTTTGAGAGCTTTGACAAACAAAGATATAGCACAAAGAAAAGTGTTGAGAATAAAATGTTTTCTTGTATGCATTTGGCAGACGTGCCATAATCAAAAGAGGGATTACCTTGCGGCGTCAGGGTAGATCATACAAAGATGTTCTCATTGTGCCCAGGGTTTGGACAATGAGGCCCCATCTCAGATTGTTATCACTGTGCCACGATGTTGGACAGTGTGCGATGGGCGTGCCTATGGCTGTATGCCTGTGGCAATTGAGTCTGATCAACTCATCACGAGGTTCACGAGGTTGGAGATATCTCATGAGATTAGGTATGAATGTTTAGAAGATGTATTGAAGTGTTCATGCATAGTTTTCCAACGTTGATGTTTGGGGTGTGAAACCCATTGATAAACGATGTGATATAATATGAATGAGTACGTTGTTATAGACATGTATATGTGTATGTACATTCTTGTGTGTTGTGCATTTAGTTATGGTGATAAATCCATATATTGGCGTCTCACCCTTACAAACATATCAGAGTTGTACAAGGGGTATGATCTCTACAAGAAGAAGAAGGCTGTCTAGTTCGAGGCATGCTGTTGTTGCTTTTATCGGTTGTAGAGTCCGTTAGTTACGACCAGCTTAGGTAATATTATGTTTTGAGAATAAAGTTGACTATGATTTATGTGAGAAAAATATGAGGCGGTATAGTTGGAGGACTTATATACATTATGTGGTTAAGTGTGATTTGAATACGTTGTTGTGGTTATGAGGTTAAAAGGTGGTTATGAGGTTAAAAGAAGAGGAAAAAAAAAATTTATCATCATATTTTGAAAAGATGAACGTTGAGAAAACATTATTTTCCGAAAGCAACCAGCAAATTAAGTTTTATTTCCGCAAACGAGTAACCATGTGATGACCCGAGTTTAGGGTGTCAAACACACCCAACATATCCAAAAATTGTCTCCAAACAGCAAAGGGGCTTCATAAAAGGGAGACAAATTTCAGATTGCATTGGTGTGGCCTCTGAAGCCATCAACCTGCTGGACAAGAGATCCTTTGGTGGTAATATTGCCCTTAAGATTGACATTAAGAAGGCTTTTGACACAATGGATTGAAACTTTCTCCTTAAGGTGTTGCAACAATTTGGTTTTGATCATGTCTTTTGCAATTGGGTGAAAGTAGTACTGGAATCTGCAAAACTATCTATTGGTGTTAATGGGAAAGTTGTGGGATTCTTTTCTTAAAAAGAGGGGTTAGACAAGGGGATCCGTTGTCTCCTCTTCTGTTTTGTATTGCTGAGGATGTGCTTAGTAGGGGAATTTCCCTTCTTGTTCAAGATAAGAAGCTACCCCCTATGGCTAGTCCTAGAGACATCCAAGTTCCAAGCCATGTTCTTTATGCAGATGATGTACTAATCTTTTGTAGAGGGACAAAGAAGAATCTAGATAATTTAATGTCCTTGTTTAGTCTATATGCTGAAGCATCAGGGCAGGTAATTAGCAATGACAAATCAACCTATTTTGCCGGTTCCATAAATCTGTCCAGACTGTCTGTTTTGACTAGAAATCTGGGTTTTAAAGCTGGCCAACTCCCTTTTGTTTACTTAAGGGTCCCTATCTTCAAAGGGAAACCTAGAAAATCCTACTTCATGCCTATTGTTGACAGAGTTAAGGCAAAGTTATCATCTTGGAAAAGTAGTTTGCTCTCCATTATGGGAAGACACTACAAAAAAAGGTTATTTAGCGACCGAAAATAGTGACCGAATTTGTTGGTTGTTTTTGCGACCGAAATGGCGACCGATTGTAGGATCTAAATCAAACACTGATTAGAGTTGATACTGCGACCGAAATAGCGACCAAAATAGAGCGTAGCAGAGTTATCGGTCTCTATTTCGCTCGCAAAATAAAGGAAAGTAAAAGTCAAAAATTGCTGACATTTTAGCGACTGAAATGGCGACCGAGTTAAATGCAACGGTTAAATTTTATTTATCTTTGCTACCGATATTAAATCGATCGCTAAACGGCGCGTAAAAAATTAAAATAGAGCGTGTTAGTGACCAAATTTTAAATCGGTCGCTGAATTTATGAATTCAAATTTCAAATTAACCCATTTAGCGACCGATTTAGCGACCGAATAATTCGTTCGCTAAAAATAAAATCCCTAAATCGCGATTTCCTTCCTCTCTTCCCCCATTTCTCTCTTTTCTTCTCGTCTCTCTCACACGCAGGCAGCGAAGCAGCTCCTCTTCCAGCAGCTCCTCTCCGGCCACCACCTCCTCCACACGGTAAGCATACGTCTCTCTCTCCCTCTCCTTCTCTCTCTCACTTGCGTCTCTCTCTCCCTCTACCTCTCTCTCTTTGCAGGTTTTGCGCGGTTTGTAGGCTCTGTTTGCAGGTTTTGCGCGGCTGAGAGAGCACCCTCTTGGGCCGCCGCACCGCCGTCTCTGCAACTGTGAAGGTAGGTTATTCAAGTGCCTCCCTTTCTTCTTTCAATCCAAGATCGTGATTGCACTCATCATTCATTAGGTGGAGTAGCAAGTTGTATTTTGTTTAATCTTCATGTTGTTATACTATTTGATTGGTTGAACCTTTGATCTATGTGATGTTGCCTGTTGATGATTGAAGCTGTTAAGCATTGAAAATTAGATTTTCTGTTCTCTGTTACTTGCTAAACTGTTTGGTATTGATCAAATGGGTAAAGTTTCTGGGGATTATTGTCTTGTTTAAACGGTATGATAGGTGTTGAGGGTACGTAATGATAGCAGGGTGTTTGATGAAAAGCCTGAATTACCATGATTTGTAAAGTATATATTTTTGCTAGGTGGTGCAGGTGCTGATTGGTTTTTAATTGTACTTTAAAATTGCTTGCTTTATGACTACTTGAGTTCTGGTATTTTAGTGTTTATAGGATGATTATACTTCTGCCACCTTTTCGCATATATCCAATTGGTTCTAATCTGGTTTTGTTTCTACTTTTTAAATCCCTCTTTTGGTGTAGCTAAAGGTAAATAATATTTTTTTGATGTTAAAAATGAAAATAACTTAACTGAATGATCATTGTTTTAATTTGATTGACCTTTTATGATATTTATGCTATGGTTATTGCCTAAGAGGATTTTTGATTTCGCAAGTCATCTTGGTGAACATGCTACGCTGGTTTGTCTCATGTGCATTGCTCCATTTTACCACTTTTCTTTTTATTACTTCTTTTATTTTACCTCTCTGTTTAGGGTTCCTGCACTATCAGTTCCCCACACTCTCTTCCCTTCCATTCACTCCACCTGCACACAACACACTTTGGGCACACTTTTATAAGTTGTTGAAGTACATAACATAACTTTTTTTTTATTGCTTTGCCACTAAAACAATGACCGGCTTAAACAAGCTATGGTACTGATATGTAATGAAAATGTTTTGTTTATACTTTCATGAGTGGCAAGTGTGCAAGTAGGTTAATGATTTCCAAGTTTATACTTTTATCACAAGAGCCTTTGTTGATGTTATTATTTTTCCTTACAGTTTTCTTTGTCTATTGACAACCGCTCTAGTCGTCACCCATTTTTACTATTTGCTTGGAGTTGAGGTAGGTCAAATACTCTATCTTTTTGTGTTGCTAGTGGTTCTTGAAGACTTTGAATTGATTTGTTGATTGTTAGTGAAGAGTTGAGCTCAATAGGATTCTGGTTGTGTGCTGGTAGATTAGAAATGATATATGTGGTTGCAATTGAATATGTTGTTTGTTAGTGGAGAGCTGAGCTCAATAGAATGTTGGTTGTGTGCTGGTAGATTAAAATTGATGCATGTGGTTGCAAACTTTATATGTTGTTTGTTAGTGGAGAGCAGAGCTCAATAGGATGGATGTGTCAATTCTATGCCTTGATTGCCATTTTTATGTCCTTATTAACGTTTTTGTCGCTAAAATTGTGCTCTGTATATAGAGTTAAATTTGTATCTTCTGTTATGGTTAATGAGTTAGAATAGCCTTAGTGGAGAGCAGAGCTCAATAGGATGTGATCCTGTCAAAAAGGCGGGATACTTGTTGTGTGTTGCTAATTTAGAAGTTATGCATGTGTTTGACAATTATGTGTTACTTGTTAGTGGAGAGCGGAGCTCAATAGGATGTTTGCTACTATATTTTATATAAGTTTGTATTGAATTATGCTTCAATATATATTTGTTGAAGTATCTTGCAAATCCTTATAAGTCAATGGTTTTATTTTCTGCTAGAGTTAATTATTAAGTTACGAAAGCCTTAGTTTCCTATTTGAGATTCAATATTAATGAGCATGCGTACCTTCTCAGGGCACGCATGCTCATTGTATTGAATCTTGAATTGTCCAAGTGGGACAGTTTGGGAAAAAACATTTTTCACACTCGTACAATAGTCATTTCAATGTTCAAATGCCTTATATACTTGTTGAAATCTCGGTCTGATGCATTTCCTTTTGTTCTCCTGGTGCATACTTGATCGCGGTGATTCTCACCGTGCTCGAGTCGTGTACTTGGAGACCGATGGGAAATGCTGCCAAAATTGTGTCAAGTATAAGGTATTTGAATATGGGAATAACTATTATTAGCCGAGTGTGGTAAAGGTTTCTTCTCGAATGGGATAGGTTCATACCTTGTCATAAGAACGAGATTGATGGAATTATTGGAATGCACCGTAATATATAAGTGTTATTGTAGGATTGGTCAGGCTATTTAATTGCGAGCAATGGATATTTTGGAGAATCGAAATGGATGTATCGAAGGTTGGATCGGAATAAACGTCTTAGGGAAGAGTATAGAGTTGGAGTGGGTGAGTTTATAGAGTTTGTTGTTAGCCAGGAGAGGTTTATACGGCTGGGCGGTGATCATTTGAGGTGTCCTTGCAAAAGATGCAAGTGTCAATCTTTCAAAAGCGTGGATGGAGTTGTAGCCGATCTTTATGAGAAGGGCTTCATGACTGATTACTATTGGTGGAGTAACCATGTTGAGACATTGCCTGATTTAAACTCGATTGTGTTTGAAGGTTCGTACTATAGAAGTGGTGACCGGAGGGAAGAATTGAATCCATACAAGCAGATGATAATGGATCATGCTGGACCATCGGTTGGTGTTGAACTAGAAGAAGATGGGGGAGAAGATGGTGGAATGGGTTCCCAATACATAGAGGAGAATCCGAATCCCGAAGCTCAAAGATTCTATGATATGCTGAGTGCTGCACGATCTTCATTGTGGGAAGGATGTCGGGAGTACACGGAGTTTTCGATGTGCATGGAAAGGTTGAGTATCAAATCTGACTACAATATGCAAGAAGGCTGTTTTAATCGCCTCACTAGGTCATTGTCCAAGGCGTTGCCAGAAGAAAATCGGATGCCTACTAGTTTTTATCATGCTAAGAAGTCTGTGGAAAATTTGGGTTTGGGGTGTTTGAAAATTGATTGTTGCCCGAATGGATGTATGTTGTACTATAAGGATGATTCAGCTGAGAGCATAACATGTTGTCGATTTTGTGGTGCGGATCGGTATAAGACAACCACTAGGATGGGCATTGAGAAGAAGAGGTCGCTAAAAAAGATGTGGTACTTTCCGCTCGTGCCAAGACTTACAAGATTGTACTCTTCGATGGCCACTGCAGCTCACATGAGGTGGCATAGTGAGCATGAGAGGGAGGAAGATGTCTTGTGTCATCCATCTGATGGAGAAGCTTGGAAGCATTTTGATAGGGTTCATATGGCATTTTTGCAGGACCCTCGGAACGTCCGATTGGGGTTATCTCTTCGATGGATTTAATCCTTTTGGGAAGTCCGGAAAAGCATACTCTTGTTGGCCTAGCTATCCCGACTCGCATACAATCTTCCCCCGGGATGTGCATGAAGTGGGAGTTTATGTTCCTAACAGTCATAATTCCGGGTCCGTCTAATCCAAAAGGTAAGATTGATGTGTACTTGCAGCCGCTGATAGATGAGTTGACGATGCTGTGGAATGATGGTGTGTTGACATATGACGTATCTTTGAGGCAGAATTTCATGATGAAAGAAGCTTTGATGTGGACGATCAACGACTTTCCCGCCTATAGGATGATGTCGGGTTGGATGACCGCGGGAAAGCTTGGATGCCCAATATGTATGGAACGATCGGAGGCATTCATGCTTAAGTTGAGTTGCAGGATGGTGGTCGTGGCAGACTTATCAAACCGAAGGCAAGTTATACACTAAGCAAAACACAAAGTGGCCGTCTATAAGTGGGTTAAAGAACTAAAGTTACCAGATGGGTATGCTTCCAATCTGGGTAGATGTGTTGACATTAAGGAAGCAAAGTTACATGGAATTAAGAGTCATGATTGCCACGTGTTCATGCAACGGTTGCTTCCAATTTCGTTCGATGCATTACCGAATCAAATTTGGAACCCACTTGTTGAGCTTAGCCACTTTTTCAGGGAGCTTACATCGACAACACTAAATGTGAATCAATTAAAGGATATGGAAGTCAAGATACCCATTTTGTTATGTAAGCTGGAGAAAATCTTCCCGCCGAGTTTCTTTGATTCCATGGAACACCTGCCAGTTCATCTACCTTACGAAGCAAGAGTTGGTGGCCCAGTCCAATACCGCTGGATGTATCCATTTGAGAGGTAAACAACATCAACTATTTTACTTAATACATATGAAATTCACGAACACGAAATCATAGTTTAGCTTTCCCTAAAACTAGTAATTATTTGTATGTATCCCTCTTTAATAGGTTCCTGCACTCCATTAACACAAAGTCAAGAACAAGGCACGAGTGGAGGGTTCCATTTGTGAAGCATACTTAGTAGAGGAGACTTCCACTTTTGCCTCTTATTACTATCCGGACGAAGTTAACACGAGAAGGACAAGGATGCCTAGAAACGTTGATTCGGGCGAAGGAAGTTCAACTAGTCCTCCTATATCAATATTCAACTATCCGGGCAGATTTAGTGGCAAATCAAAAAGATATTTTTTGGAGCAGCGTGACATTAATGCTGCTCATCTGTATATCCTTCAAAATTATGAAGAGGTGGCGCATATTTAGAGTAAGTTTCTACAATGTCTTTTATAAGTTCAATTGACATTTATGATTATTAATCGTCCTGCTGTTAATCTCCCATATGTAGGATGTACGACAATTTTCTAAGGGATCTCCAACCTAACATTTCAAACGATCAGGTTGATCGAGAAATTACTTCTCACTTTGCTACGTGGTTCAGTAAATATGTAGGTTAAGCATCTTCATTTGTTGCAATACATTTTATCTCCTTAAATATATAGCATGTATAAGAATAATATAATATTTGATTTTTTAGGTACTAGATCCAGAAAACAATGTTCAAAATCCCTTGTTGACAAATTTGGCATGGGGGCCTAATTGATGGGTTACATCATGGAATACTTACGTTGTAAATGGATATAAATTTAACACAAAAACATGGAATGAAGGAATGCAGTCGTGTAACTATGGTGTTTGTGTGCGAGCCACTGATGGCAATGTAGAGGATGATTTCTATGGGGTTCTAACTGACATCCTTGAACTCGATTATACCGGTTTCCCCGTGATGAAGTTAGTTATCTTCAAGTGTGATTGGTTTGATCATACTCTTGACGTAGGGACAAAAATCGATAAAAAATATGGTATTGTTCAAGTTAGGCTGTCTCGTAGGTATAATAAGGCGTACGACCCATTCATTTTTTCACAACAGGCAGATCAGGTTTATTACTCGCCATATCCCGAAGGACATCAAGGTTGGTTGGGTGTTATTAAGATAAAGGCTCGCAGTATAATTACTGATAATGTAATCCACCAACCTGAAAAAGATGCTCCGTACCAAGATGATGAGTTTTCAAGACCCCACGTACCGTTGCAAATTACGCCGGACATTATTGTTAATTCTCTGGCGGACATTTCCGGAAATGGGGAAGAAGTTGAAAGAGAGTTAATGGATCAATCCGAGTTGGAGGCATCTAGCGAAGGCACATTCCGATCAAGTGAGACTGATGAGAGTGAGGGTGAATTTAGTACGGAGATTCTACTTAGGTAATTTATTTATGTCAAAATTCATTGTGTAAATGTCATTCTACTTAGGTAATTTATTTTTGTATTATTTACACTGTTGTGTAATCATCTTTTCATTTTTTACACAGATGGCAGATTCCTCTAGAGGTAGGGGTCGTCGTGGAGGTCGTGGCAGAGGTCGTGTTGCAAGAGTCCCTTCGCCGGCCGACCCACAGCCTTCAGATCGAGACCACCCTACCAGCACCTCTGTGGACGGGACACCTCAGGGTGATGGAGTTGCACCCCCTACCCAGCCTCATGTGGTCGGGACACAGGCTGCACCCTCATCATCCACACCTATGATAGGACCATCATCATCATCGGGACAAGAGAGTCGTAGTCCATCCGACAGGAGGATTCTTCTTATCCCCAGGGGGGATAACGAGTAAGCTAATTTAATTTTTTAATATATATATAAAGTATCGTTAATTTCTATTTACTTGTTTTATTTATTTATTTATAACATTTATTAATGCTCTAATTTTGCTGCAGCTTTTTGCCCGCGAAGGGCCCTTGTGATTCGATATCGAAGATCCTGCGACGCAAGTTTGATGGTCCATGGCCTACATGGAAGGCCATCCCAGGGGGCCATAGGGATCAGTTGTTTCAAGAGTTTAATGTAACAATTTATTAAGTTATTTAAATTAGATTTATAATATATATATATATATATATATATATATATATATATATATATATATATATATATATATACGCACACACACGAATTTCCTAACAACTGTAAGTTGTAGAAAGAGTATAGGTGAGACGTAGCTTTAGAGGGTCTCGTCAGGGACATATTTGAGCATAAAGGCTCACTGGTCATGAAGAATCTGACCAACAAGCTGAGGAAGGGTAAGAATAAAGGGAAGTGGGTGGATCCTGAGATCAGGAGGTAGCTGGACTAGTACTGGGCTACTGAGAAGTTCCGGGAGATCCAGGCCACAGCTCGGCGTAATCGAGCTTCTGATGGTGGCGCATGTGCTTGGACCGGTGGGTCTAAATCAACCGCCGCCCACTACGACGAGCTGGTAATACATTAAACTTTTGACTTATTATACTATTTAATGAGTTTTCATTTTTAATTATTCTTATGAATATAAGATTATATTTTTCTGTGCAAAAAGCACAGAAACAGCGGGCCCCCACTGCTATGGAGTTGGTGGAGAGGACGAAGAAGTTGAAGTCGGGGACATGGGTCAACGGCAAGGCCCGTAACTATGCTGTAAGCAAAAAAACAATTTAGTGTTTACTTGTAATTTATTATAAATTATTTGTTAATATTGATTATAATTTTAACTAAATCTCTTCAACTATACTTTGTAGGTGGGCTTCAACGAGAAGAAGGACGATGCCATATCACGTGCCTCACAGTCACAAGATGAGGCCTTGACTGGTGATGGGCCCAGCTCTCCTATCTCCGTCGACGATAATGTCATTTATTTGGAGGTCGTCGGGGGCAAGAACAAGAAAGGGCACGTGTATGGCCTCGGACACCTGGGAGGCGAGTTTATCGCTTCATCATCCGGCACGCCTGCTCCTTCCTACGCCGATACCGTCCCTTAGGAGCAGTTCAACCAAATGCAGGACACCATCACGCAGCTGAACGGGGAGCTTCGGGATAAGAGCCAGAGAGAGCAGCAGATGGCGAACCAGATTGCCATTGACTTGACTCAGGCACACCAGCAGTTGATGCAGACGAGCATCTAGCAGGACCAGACATTGCGGCTGGTGTTGGAGCAGATGAGGATCCAGACTCCAGTTGCTCAGGGTGATGCTCTGACGTTTGTGCCGCCGGCTGCCGCTCCTCCAGTTTCACCGCCCGCTACTGATGCTGCTACTGCAGAGGATGATCAGATAGCAGACGTCGGTGGTATAGATGCTGAGGATGATTGGATTCCTCCACCTCCCCTTCATCATGACTTTTTTTTTCATTTTTTTGACTTTAAACGATTCTTGTACGACACTTTGGATTATATTTTTTTTATATATATTCATTATTTCTTATTATTGTATATTTCATTAGTAATTTGGTGTGTTTCATTAGTAATTTTGCTAAACTTTAAAGAAAAACAGAAAAAATTTATTATTTTAAAAATTAAATTTTAAAAAAATTTAATAAAAACCAGTTTAGCGACCGAATTAGAAACCAATAATTCGGTCGCTAAACTTTAGTTAACATTATCAGATTTTGGTCTAGCGACCGAAAATCCGTCGCTAATATAGGTTAACAGTAACCAACATTGGCGACCGAACTAGCAACCGATTATCGGTTGCTAAAAATGGTTACCCAAAATAATGCGACCAACCGTGTAGCGACCGTTTTTTATTATTTAGCGACCGAAATTACGGTTGCCATTTAGCGACCGAATTATTATTTCGGTCTCTAAAAGCTTAGCGACCAGGTTATCAGTTACCACCATTAATCGGTCGATAATTCGGTCGTTACATTAAATAGCGACCGAATTAGAAAGTTTAGCGACCGAATATGCCGGTCGCTAAACAGTTAATTTTTTGTAGTGAGAGTAGAATTAGTAAAATCAGTCATTCAAGGTTTACTAATCTACTCATTTCGGATCTATTCTTGGCCTTTGGCTCTTATAAAGCTATTAGACCAATGGATAAGGAACTTTATATGGGCTGGAAAGATTGAGACAAGGAAGATATGCACAGTTGCTTGGAGTAAGCTTTGTTCCTCTACTCAAGAAGGTGATCTTGGTCTAAAGTCCACTAGATCTATAAATGAAGCTTTTGTGTTGAAAAGGTGTTGGGAATTGATTTCCTCAGACTGTGATTGGGCCATTCTATTAAGGTCTAGAGTTTGCAAGCATAAGTCTTTCATCGGTTACAAAATTTTCTCCTCTATATGGTCTGGTCTCAAAGGCTTCATCTCCACTGTTTTGGAAAATGTTTCCTGGCTTCTAGGGGATGGCAACATCATCCATTTCTGGTGTGATCCTTGGCTCTCCATGCAAATTGTTGAGATGCTACACATTCCCTCTTCCCTGCATAAATGCCTTACTGCTTCTGTTAAAGACTTTATCAGTGAAGGGCAATGGCACATTCCTGCTGAATTTGTCCAAAGGTATCCTGAAGTTGCAGCAGCAATTGGTCACACAATTATCCCAAAAACTATGATAGATGATCAACTAGTTTGGAAACCTTCTTATTCTGGTAGCTTATCAGCAAAGGAGGCTTACTGCTTCCTTAACCGCAGTGGTCCCGCTTCTTTGTTGGGGTAAATTAATCTGGTCTAAATCAATTCCTCCCTCCAAATATTTCTTGTTATAGAGGCTGCTGCATAATAAAGTCCCTACAGATGATCAACTTTGGTCTAGAGGATGTTATGTGGTCTCTATATGTTCTCTTTGTGGCAGAAATTATGAAACAACAGAACATCTCTTATTCTCTTATGCTTATGCTAGTTGAATTTGGTTTTGGCTAAGCAGCTGTTTGGGAATTTAGATTCATAACTCCTCAGTTCATACAGTTTTATCAATTTTAAATAGAAGTTGGTGTCCTCAAGTCAAGGAAGTGATTTTATCTGCTATCTGTTATTCTCTTTGGGGGATATGGCATAGTAGAAATAGCTTAAGGTTTGATTCCAAAGGGCTTTCAGTGGAAACTACATGCAGTTCTATTGTTTGCCAATGTTTCCTTTCTTTGGTTTGTTTTGCAAGGGTCATTTTTCTTTTAATGTTACTCAGCTAATGATTTTGAAGAAGTGATCAGCATCCCTATTAATCTCAAGAAAGCTCCAAATATTAAAGAAGTGCTCTGGCTTCCCCCTTGTTATAACTGGACCAAGGTTAATACTGATGGTGCTGCTAAGGGAGCACCAGGCATGGCAGGTTGTGGAGGAATTTTTAGAGGTGACAATGCTGCTATTTTCAGCTGTTTTGCTTTTAATGTTGGTGTCTCCTTTGCTCTTCATGCTGAATTTTTTGGAGCAATCATTGCTATTGAGTTGGCTCACAAGAAGGGCTGGTATAAGCTATGACTGGAATGTGACTCTAAGTTGGTAATTGATGCATTTAATTCAATAAGTATAGTTACTTGGCATCTTAGAAATAGGTGGCTGAATTACATTGCCCTTACCAAGGATATGTCTTTTATTTATTCTCATGTATATAAGGAGGGCAATGCCCGTGCAAATAAATTAGCCAATTTTGGTACTAGGATTAATGGTTTGCATTGGTGGGATTTAGCTCCTTCTTTCATTAAGGACGATTTTTTCTGGAATAGGATGGGTCTTCTTAGTTATAGATTTTCCTACTTTCATGGGTCAGGTAAATGTCCCCCCATGATTTTGTATTTTTTTTCTTTTTTTCTTTTTATCAATAAATTGAGTGTGCTGCAGATGATTGACATTGTTTGAGGTGCCAACCTAGTTGGGATGTCTTGCAATGCAGTGATGCATTTGCATGCCTTTTGCTTTAAAAAAAAATATTAATATATTTGGCGTATTACTCACTCTCTTAATTGGCATTGAAAAACAAGCATCCTGCATAAGGCCTACTTTACTGTTGAGGTATTGATCTGTATAAGAGACTTTGCGTGATTTAAACTTTTGTATATATGAACAACTAACTCTTATGTATATGATCAGCCTCACAATATGGGATTCCATGTCAACTCCAAATCTACATGAGATATGGCCATGCTAATGCTATACTTTGTTAAAAGAATGCATGATTATTGATACAAAAATGCTAAATTGACACAGTTTTCCGACACCAGATACGGCGACATCGTATGTGCCGCACTGTACGGCACTATAGTTGTACTGTGCGGTACTGTAGCGGGTCTTTTTTTTAAAAAAAATATTTTTTTTTTAAATTTTTTTTATAAATAAATTTTTTGGTTAAGTAATGTGTAAATATCTGGTGAATCGGGTACAAATATCTGGTGAATTCAGTTCATTATCTGGTGAATGGGTTTTTTTGAGAAATAAATTTTTTGGTTAAGTATGTGCAAATATATGGTGAATCAGGTATAAATATCTGGTGAATTCAGTTCATTATCTGATGAATATGTTTTTTTGAGAAATAAATTTTTTGTTAAGTACGTACAAATATATGGTGAATCAGGTATAAATATCTGATGAATTCAGTTCATTATCTGGTGAATGTGTTTTTTTTATAAATAAATTTTTTGGTTAAGTATGTGTAAATATCTGGTGAATGGGTTTTTTTGATAAATAAATTTTTTGATTAAGTATGTGCAAATATCTGGTGAATCATGTACAAATATCTGGTGAATTCAGTTCATTATCTGATGAATGAGTTTTTTTTAGAAATAAAATTTTTATTTTTTTAAAAAAGTCAAAAATTAAAAAAAAATGGTGCTACAGTAGCGCTACAGTAGCATGATGTTGCGTATGATATCGCAAAACTGTGTCAAATTAGCATAGCTCTTATTGATATGATTAATTAAAATAGGAGAGAGAATGAATAGTTTCATGTTTCAATGAAGGTTAAAAATAAAATAAAATAAAATAAAATAAAAAGGCTTAAATAAGTCTTTATAAAAGGCTTAAATTAAGCCTTTTATAAAGATTAAAATAAAAAAAAGGCTTAAATAAGTCTTTGGTCCTTAAAAATATAACATTTTTTTGATCTTTATAACAGAAAAGACTAATCTGGTGTAATGTTGTCAACTCAAAGGATCAAATTGAAACTTTTATTACTTAGAACCAACCTAAAACTAAAAAATAAGATAGAGGACAAAAGTGTATTTTAGCCTAATAATAACAGGTGTATATACTGTTTAAATGGGAAATTGTCAAATTTTTTTATTAAGTGTGGTCTAGTATAGTCACTAATTGCCTGATTAATTGAATGTAAAAATATTGTGGAGTATCTATTGGTTTATCCCATCTATTTTGTTATTAGACTTTTAAAAGTACTTAATTAAATTAAACTCATGTGGATACTATTGTTTTGGGCCTTGTGATGAGCTTTCTATTATGAGTAGGCTACCCAATATTGTAATCTCAAGTAATTCTCTAGATAAAAAGTACAAAGTTGATGGCTAACCAAAATCTTCTACAATTAAAATCTGATAAATATATCGTACGTCACAGTAGACAAACACTCAATCCAAAAAGAATAAAGGAACCTTGGATTGGAACATCAGAGACCATGCAACATTCAATAAATACTAGTGCTTCCTCTCTACCACAGAATTTTTTGTTTTGGTCATTGCACACATGAATACTGATGGAGTACGTGCCTTGTTGCTGGAGAAAGGGAGTGAAGGCCGACTCTTTGGCATTGTCAGCACAAAGTTGCTTGATGAATACTCCAAACTGAGTGTAAATAAACTGAGTGTAACAAATATAGGTCCATGTGAGCCATGTATGATCATCTACCAATATTATAAAATATCTCTTGCCATCATAAGTTGTGTGGTGAAGGAGAACCCAGATATCACAGTGGACTAACTAAATCAAATGGGGAACAAGACATGTGAACATTGATACTAAAGATAACCTTCTAAGTTAGCCAATGGATGCACAGAACAAATGGAAGAAGAAAAATAATTTGGCACATTAAAAGACAATTTATCACATAATAGTATCAGAACCTTATCATGATAGAAGTCCAAACTTTACAAGCCACAAATGAGCAGTTTATTATTCAACACACAGTTCACAAACGATTATCCAATACATTTTATTAACGGGAACGCTGAGAGAAAACAAACCAGAACTACCTGATGACACAATACTACAAACAGCTTGTGATGTAGCATTATAATTAGTGTGTTGTGCTGCATTCATAATATTTGTGAAGTGGTAAAGACTAGAGACCATCAACCAGATCACCCTTGCCAATCGTCCTCCATTGTTGTGTCCCCTGGATATAGAAAAAGTTAGTAGTGAAGGTAATTGTGTAAGGTGAGTGTCTCAACAAAGCACTTACTGAAGTCAGGAGTGCACACACAAAACATCAAGTAACAAAAAATCATTAGCTAACCAGACAATACCAATAGCAGAAAAACTAACTTTCAAATTGTTAGGAAGAGACGTGAACTTGTGGCTTAACAATTTATGAGAATTGAAAACATGTAAAGAACATGCTACATGGGAGGTCATGACACCTGATTCTATGATCCGAGTACTAGCTAGAACTACTGAAAAAGGAAGATGTGATGATAGAATCTTACTAGCAGAAATGGTAGACAGACCAAGAGGATCCGCACTTGGTTGTTGTCCTACTTGGTTTAGTCTGAATTCAGTAAGTGCAACAAATTTGCACAAAGTCTAAATAAAATATCAGGACCGACCCGATAACAACTGAGCCCTAAAATAAATTTTGAAGGAGGTCTTGTTATTTGAAGTTAGAGAGTTTATTTGGACAAGGTTGTGTTTTATGTTGGATCTTTTTATTAGTATGTGTGACCTTTTTGTTTTATAAGAACTAAAAAGTAAATTTTTTTTTTTTTGCTTGTGGGTCTAAAACTAGGGTTTTAATAGCTTCACCCTTGGATCGGTCATGAGTCTAATACAATAATGTGTTCTTTCAAGAATTTAATTTTAATCTTTTATCAGTGTAAATATTACTAGAGAATATAGCATTATTTAAAAAGTTTGACTGTTTCCCAAGAATATATCATAATTCAAACAGTATTCCAATTGTAAGGCTAACACCTGATAGTGGGGGAAAAAAACTATTTATAGTAATCATATTCAAACTACTCTTAAATAATATTTATAAAAAAAACTCAAGCTTGTATTTCAAAATTTTATTTTGAAAGAGAACGAATGGAAAATAGAAGTAAAAAGGTATGAAATATGAAATCAACATGTACCAATTAGCTCTAGCTCAAATAGTATCTTCTAGCAAAAGCTAGTCCCCCGACTATCTAATGGCAAAACAATATAAGTAAAAAACTATGAAATTGGTATATATAAGTTGGCATTATTAGCACAAGAGAAAGGTACCTATAAATATTCTTATGGTGATAAAAGTAGAAAATTACCTTTCATCCCCCTCAATCAGCAAAAGCATTTAAAATTGTATTGAGCTCCATAATGACCTCCTTCATATTCATTCTTTCTCTTGGGGAATCCACTGAACAAGATAATCCAATCTTAAACAGTGAAAATAAGCACCTCTCAACATTAGGATGCAAATCACCTGGAATCTCTCGAAATCTTTGTTTCCATCTCCTGTTGTTACTACAAGATGCTCATTTTCCATGGAGAGGAGAGTTGCATCAACAATCTCTAGAATGTTATTTGGAAAAGCAATTTTTACATAGTTATGAAGGTTGTGCCGATCTTTAAACATTTCATCCGTTGGTCTTCTCCCAGTTAACATCTCCAAAAGAAGAATCCCAAAGCTGTACATGTCACCTTCTGTTGACACTTGAGAATCCATACCATACTCTGAAATATGTTTCAAAATAATCAATCCTTCAAAACTCATCACTATAAAGACACAAAAGAGGAAGGAAGTAAAAATGAAAACTGATTTTACAAGATTTCAAAGGAGAAAATGAAGTTTCAAATAATACCTGGAGGAGCATAACCTATAGTCCCTTTTATTCCAATTGAGCTGGTTTGCTTATAGAAGTTGCCATCAATTGTTGACAAAAGTCTTGCTAAGCCAAAATCACTTACATGAGCAACCATGTCATCATCAAGAAGGACATTGCTTGGTTTTAAATCACAATGAACAATAAGCTGCTCACATTCATAGTGAAGATAGTGTAGTGCAGAAGCAACTCCAAAGACAACATCTAATCTTTTCTTGAGTTTCAATGTTCTTGGTTGTTCAGAATTTATGTTCTGTGGATGCAACCATTTCTCTAAGCTTCCATTTTCCATGTATTCAAAAACTATAGCTTTAAAGTCATTTCCTTTGTAATCCACACTAGAGCAACATGTGATAATCTTGACTAAATTTCTATGCCGGATATTTCTGAAAGCATTACATTCGGCAATGAAACTTTTGTGAGCTCCTTTCTTCTGAAGGTTCAGAACCTTTATAGCAACAACTCTTTCTTCTGAATTGAGACTTCCTTTGTACACAAAACCAAGACTTCCGGTTCCTATCAAATTCTGGACTGAGAACCCGTCAGTGGCATGGTGTAGGTCTTGGTATGACACCTTAGGAAGTTGTTCAATTGTTGAATCGGTAGTTGCTTTCCTTTGCCTTTTCCTTATCTGATAGATAGCAAGGACAAATGACAATAGAAGAAGCAATGCAATTGGACAGATGACGATCAACAATGCCAACTTTCCAATATAGTGTTTTCTCTTTTTCATAGCTTTTGGAGGACAAGGTGGCAGATGATATAGTTGTGTTACCCCACCGCATAGCCTGCCATTGCCAGTCAACGAAACTGCACTAGCATTCAGGAAGACACCATGTATAGGCACCTCACCCTCCAACATGTTAAAAGAAGCATTGAACAATTCTAACACAGAAATATTTTGTATTCCTTCTGGAATTGTTCCAGACAAGTTGTTCCGTGATAGGTCTAATCGTCAAGACCTTTCGATGAAGCTAAAGAAGTTGGTATGATTCCATTAAGATAATTACCATCTAAATAAAGGTACTCCAAGCTTAAGCAATCTCCAATTGTTTCAGGAATGCCACCAGAGAGATAATTTTCAGATAGATTCAACGCATCAATATTTTTTAGCATGCCCACCTCGGGAGGCAAATTACCACTTAATGAGTTATGTGATAGGTCCAGTAGTATTGATAAAGAGGACAGCCCAAAAAGTTGTGATGGTATAGCTCCACTAAGGTTGTTCTGTGAAAGGTCTAGTGCTATTAACTTTTTGCAATTTCCAATATTTGATGGAATCTTTCCAATCAACGTATTGTTTGATAAATCCAACATAAACAACTGACTGAGATTTCCTACGATAGCTGGAATCTCTCCTGACAGTTCGTTTGACTTCAAACTTAATAACTGCATCTTTAGAAACTTGCCAAAAGAAGCTGGAATGATGCCGGTTAGGTAGTTATTCTCAATGGTAAAGAGAATTAAGTTTTTGAGATTTCCTAACTCCATAGGAATTTTTCCATATATCTGATTACCACCAAGATATAGCTCAGTGAGTTGAAAGGAGAAATTACCTATGAATTTAGGTAAAGGACCTCCAAAATTATTGGAGCTTATATCAAATATGTTCAACAGACTACAATTTATCAAAGACTTCATAAACTCCCAATCACTGGATGAATTGCTACCAAGATTATTTTCTCCTCCAACCAACATAGAAAGATCTTGTAGAGTTCCTAGGCTTGGAATTTGTCCAACAAAATTATTAGAACTAATATCTAACCTTTGAATCCGAGATGCATTAGTGATGGAAATTGGGATGGGGCCTGAGAATTGATTCCCAGCAAAGAAAAATTGTCTAAGATTGGGGAGGGTTGAGAACATGTTGGATGGAAGAGAACCATTAAATTGATTGAGTGCGGTAGTGAAGTCAGTGAGAGATGAGAGATTGTAAAGTGAAAAGGGAAGCGTACCAGACATTTTGTTTGCTCCTACAGACAACCATGTCAAGTTTTTCAAAAGGCCTATTTCTTCTGGTATGTTTCCCTCCAATTGATTAAAAGCCACGGAAAAAAAAGTGAGGGAAGAAAGATTCCCTATGGAAGCTGGTATTTGACCAGTTAGATTGTTTTTTCTAACACTCAACCGTTCAAGCTTCACAAGGGAATCAATCTCCATTGGTATTTGGCCACTAAATTGATTCCCATATAAATACAGTTCCCTCAGTTTAGAGCAATTTGTCAAACTGATTGGAAATTCGCCTCCTAAAGAATTATTTGTGAAATAGATAAACTGCAGTCGAAATAAACGGCCTAACTCTTGTGGGACATTGCCATGGAAGCTATTTTCCTCGAGGTCGAGGATTCTCAGAAAGGAAAGGTTCCCAACATGAGGTGATATGAACCCATGCAGGAGGTATGCTGTTAAGTTTAACTCTGTAACTCTTTGATGTTTGTGGCTGCACGTGACTCCATGCCAATTGCAAAAGTGGCTAGAACTATTCCATGAGGTCAATACTCCAAAAGGGTCACTGGATATTGATTCTCTGAATTTGAGCAATGCAGAATAATCAGTCTCGTTTCCTAAGGTAGAGGCAGTTTTGTTTGAAGTAAAAAGAAGAAACAAGACAAGGCATATAGACCAAAATACACGTAACATGGTTGTTGAATAGAAAACAAGGTTGCTAAAATTGTTGAATTGCTAAATCTGTTGTCTGAAATGGGATTTATATAACTCGTGAATGGTGCAAGACTGTAAGTTGATGGCGTGTCTTCTACTTCTTTTTCTAAGTAGATCTTTACCGTGGACGACTCGGCCAGCCTCACTCAGCCTGTATAACACGTTACTAATATACTCTCATGTAGAATTAAATTAAATTAATAACATACGTCATTATTTTTATTTTAACAAAGTTAAAACTTTATTTTTTTTCGTACTTACACAATTTACATTCATAAGTATTAGAATTACTCTACTCTCTTAGCAGCACAATTGTCTATCATAAGACTCATAATGCCCCCAACGAGGAATGAAACCTGGTAAGATTTTTTTTTTTAAAAAGTCATTTGATATGTTACTTTTTATCAAAATATTTTTCAAAAGGACGTGATACTAAGTTAAAGTTATTTTTAGTTTAAACTTTATTATTAGTTTTTCAATAAAATCGATTTAAAAGTTAATATTAAAGTTGGTATCATGTAATCAAAAAATTATATAGGATGAAGTCATGGAATCACTGGATATTGATTCTTTGATTTGAGCTAGGGGTGACGGTGAGACGGGTTGGGATGGATTATGCTTGTCCCTTACGTGGCCCTAAACATTAATAGCGCCAAAACTTTGAACCGGAACCCGTCCCTAGACCCGAAGGAACCCGTCATGTGTGGGTTGGTTTAAGACCGGGTTTAAATGGGACGAGACCGGGTTGACCCAAAATTAAATAGATTATTTGTAAACAAAATTTCTATGAGTGAGAAAATGTTAAATTTTTTTATAAGACAAAATATCAGTCGAAGATACTATCTAAAAGCCACCAATTGATCCAAAATTAGATGTTACGAAATATCAACAAATAAATTCTTTAGCTAGATGTTTCCTTGATGCTCATGTTACCAAAATAACATTGTTAAAAACAAAATACTCTCATCAAACAAGATTCTTTCAATGTCATAAAAGTCATAAAATGCTTCATAAAAGCCACCAATTGGGCTAGTGTGAGACGTGAGTAGAAGTTTAATAATTTACTTCATACAACCGCGCGTGAAACGTATTCTAGGAAGAGATAAAAGTAGATTTTTATTATATGGAACGGGTTGTGTAACTCGAAGGTCAACACGGACCCGTCCCTAACCCGTCATCAGGTTACAAAGTGAGACACGGGTTCGTTCCTTCTCTTCTGCGGGTTAGGTTTAGACCCGACCCGAACACCACGGATTGGGATGGGTTTTAGGGTTGGGCCGGGTTTTGAAATCGATTTAAAAGTTAATATTAAAATTGGTATCATGTAATCCAAAAATTATATAGGATGAAGTCGTGGAATCACTGGATATTGATTCTTTGATTTGAGCAACTCAGAATGATCAATCATGTTACGAAGGCAGAGACAATTTTGTTGGGGTTGAAAACAAGTTTGCAGTGAAAAGTAGAAACGAAACAAGGCTTGTAGACTAAAATGCAAGTAAATGAATGAAGAACAGAAAACAAAGTAAGTAAATTGCAGAATTGCTAATTCTGTGATCTCAAATGGGATTTATGGTCCGAGATGCTTTTAATTGTTGAAATATGCTTTCCGTTGGGGAAAATGAATCCTCTCTATATCATCTCTCTAATTAAATTTTAGTCATTGGATTAATTTAACGATTAAAAAATGTCTTCTCTTAATCATTAGATTAATCCAACAACTAAAGAATGGATTGAGGATAGAGGATGGAGCGGGGGGGACGAAGGGATGCCATGGCCCTCCTCCCCATGTTGTCATCTTTTATATATATATATATATATATATATATATATATAACAATTAACTTTTACAAAAAATATTGACTCAAATTTAATTAAAATAAGTACAATTTCAAACACATAAATTACATTTTTTTAGAATTCTAATTTTTTTTATGTATTAAAGTAGTATATATTGTCAGTGTAAAAATTTTTGCACTGACATCCGCTAACATTTTGACATGTGTGTTTTTATTTTAATAACCATGAGAGGAAAAAAATAATTATATTGATTTATCAAGATATCATTAGATGTTTACGTAAAAAAAAATTATACTAACACTGTATAAAAATTAAACTCATTTTTTATTACAATTTCATATTATGTAAATTAGATTTTGGATTCCCTAATCAAAATTTTATGGCCCCGCCTCTGGGATGGAGGATCCTCCGTTGACTAATGTTACGTGCAAATGTTTTGGTTGAAAGACTCACAAGGACGTTAGTGTTACGTTAGCTTGACTCGTACATCTTTTACCATTGCCAGCTAGCACAATAGGAAAAGCAATGCAATTGGGGGTGGGTGGGTGGAATAACAAGTCTTACGTGAATTTTTGTTGGAAGACTTCATCACCACAATTCCACAAATTGTTAGGTCGACGGAATCAATATTTAACTCTGTGTTAGAAAAATGATATATAAAATATGTAAATAAATTAAATAAAAAAAAGTGAAGAACACAAATAAATTATTTATAGTCTGAGCTGAGGTGTACAGGATACTACCTTTAAGGATTATTTCATCACAATATAATGATGATGTGAATATCCTCAGAATTTAACATACTCTTACAAAATAATATTCCGAGTATTCAAAATAACAAGAATTATCAACTTAAGAAATTCTTTTCAAGATGAAATTGCCAATCCTTTATGAAGATGTAGAGTTTCAGGGACGTGGACCCAGACTTTATGTATAGGAGGCTAACTATAAAAACTAAAATTATCCAACAAATATATATATCAAATTTTATAAAAAATATTCATAATAATATGTTCAAAAACATTAATTCTATTAGTAAATATACTTATTGACGATTCATTAGATGTTTGAAATTCAATATTATTGTTCTAAAGTATGTGTTGATTATAGATGACTTCCTCATCTAAATTAAATTAATAAAAAAATCAGTATTAAATTAAATTAATAAAAAAACTGGTATTGAAATTCATCTAATAAATAAAAAAGTATAACAATTAACAATATTAGAAAACCTACAAGTTTAACAATAATAAAAAAAATATTAAAGAAAAATCAACATAATGATATCATTAACAGTAGACATTGTCTGGCGTTGATGCAAACATGCCATGTTATGAAGAAGAAAAAGCATATGAAATTAGGACTTAATGATATATATTGAAAGTGTAATTTTGTTTACATTGCCAATCAATTAGAAATTGACATATCATTAAAAATATTTGACTCTTATTCTAATCATGTTAAAAACCATCAATTCCATTATTTATGATTGATTGTCGGTGTAAAAATCTTTATATGACAGTATATACAAATTAAACTCATGAAATTTTAATATTTTATACTATCTATTATCAACTATTAAATTATTAAGAAAAGAAAGAATGAATGAAAAATCAAACCTTGGCTTCCTCACTCTGGTGCCTCACAGCAAAAGGAAATAAGGTTACCACTCACCAAATAGCAAAAGAAGGAGAAGGCAGAATCTATTATTATTTTTAGAGTTGAGGCTAAAATTGGTCCCTAAAAAATTTTTGGGGATTCACTTTTAGTCCCCAAAAAATAAATTAATCATTTAATCCTCAAATTTTCAAACACGAGACATTTTGATCCTTAAATTTAGTTCTGATGTTCATTTACTTGTCTGCGAGTTCTATTAACCATCCTATATGGCTCATTAGTGGTTTGCATGACTTATGACAAATTTTCTCAATGAAAAATAAATAAAAAATAAAAAACATTTACAATTTTAAAATTCAAATACTCGTAAATTATGTATTTTTTTCCCATTTTTTATTAACTAGTGTTACGTGCAAATGTTTTGGTTGAAAGACTCGTAAGGACGTTAGTGTTACGTTAGCTTGACTCATACAACTTTTACCGTTGCTAGCTGGCATAATAGGAAAAGCAATGCAATGAGGGGGATAACACGAATCAATATTTAACTTTTTGTTAGAAATATAATATATAAAATATATAAATAAATTAAATAAAAAAGTGAAGAACACAAATAAATTATTTATCGTCCGGCTTTATTAACTGGGCGGTCGATTCGGAGATTAATCGCATTGCAGGTCCAAAGGATATAAGTCGTGGGATACTTCGAACCTCACTCGATCCCAATGACTAATTAGGATGAGTATCAAACCGAAAAATTATTTAAAGTCCGAGCTGACGTGTACAAGACACTATCTTCATGAATTATTTCACCACAATATAATGATGATGCGAATATCCTCAGGATTTAACAGACTCTTGCAGAATAATATTCTTGATATTCAAAATAAAAAGAATTATATCAACTCAAAAAATTTCTTTCAAGATAAAATTACCAATCCTTTCCTTAAACAAAATAAAAAATCTTCTCTCAATTCTTTAAGAAGATGGAGAGCAGAGTTTATTGAAAAATAAAACAATTAAATTTATTGACATTATTTATTTATTTTTTTATTATAATAACAAGTGTTACGTAACCAAAGGATCGAGTTGACTTAGTGGAAACATGTCAGGTCGGTCAGGTAGGAGAATATGTAAAGGGATACTCTCGATATGTGTGAGGTCTCTGGCTCAAATCCTTAAGAGAAACAAACTTGAAAGGGGTTGTACTCATGTCGCTCGAGCCTCGAAGTAATAGCTCACTCGCCACTATTTTTGTAACAGAAAAATGTTAGCCTGAGACCTGCAGTAGCGGAGCTTGATAGAATATCTTGAGGGAGGCAAATAGCGAAATAGTAGATATAAATAATTATATTTCACATCATATTATAAACTGTTTGTTAGATCAGTGGTTTAGATTATTGGGAAAAACTCAAGTCTCACATTGAATAGAGATAGTGTCTAATAAGAGCTTATAAATAATGGGCAATCATCATTGTATGAGCTAGCTTTTGGGATTGAGTTAAGCCCAAAATCTAATATGGTATCAGAGATATCCTAGATCCATTGTTGGGCCACCCACCATATTATCCACGCACCAAGCCCAATAGTGTTGTGCTGGGTGTGAGGGGGTGTATTGACAAAAACCCAAGTCTCACATCGACTAGAGATAGTATCTAATAAGAGCTTATAAGTAATGGACAATCCTCATCCTATGAGCTAGCTTTTGGGATTGAGTTAAGCCAAAAATCTAATATACATCACTTATGTTTCATGTACCGCCAACGCAATTTTCGAATTGTTTGGCGAAAAATTATAAAAACGAAAACATTACGCGCGTCAGATTCGAACTGGGAACGTGAGAGTAGCGGGGAAGTTACCTTACTGCAGTAATATTGTAGGCTTATGAAATATGTTTTCCAAGTAAAATATATATAATGTAATATTAATGCCACATCTATTCTATAAAATCAATATCAATTTATCATTTGCCAGCTACTGTTCCTATAACAGTAGCAGGTGTTGCCAAATGACAACATGTGTCTTTTTTTTTTATATTAACAATTTTTTTAGATTTTTTTATTTAAATATTTTAAATTATGTTTTTTTATTTTTTTCCCGAATTTTTGTTTACACTTTTTTATTTAATTTTTTTCGAATTTTATTTAAATTTTTTTATTAATTTAATTTTCAATTTTTAAAACTCTTTTTATTAATTATTTTCTGATTTTTTCAAAAAAATTTATTTATTTTTTTATTTACGTTTTTTATTAATTTTTTCAATAATTTTTTTCTAATTTTAAAATATTTTTTTTGTTTACATTTTTTCCCATTTTTTTTAAAAAAATATTTGTTTATTTAAATCTTTTTTACTGATTTTTTAAAAATAATTTATTTATTTTTTAAAAAAATATTTTTTGTATTGAATTTTTTTAATTATATTTTAAAAAAAAAATCGAATTTTGTTTAAAATTAATTTTGTTGATTTTTTTTAAAGATATACTAATTGTGAAGATTCAATTGTGAAGCATTCACTTATATTATCAATTGTGGAGCTTTCACTTACTGTTTCTATAATAGTAAGACAGTAGATTATTTGAGATTATTATATTATTTACTTTTATTTTAATATTAATATATTTTGTTGGTTTGAACTATTTGACATAAAGTTATCGTACATGAGCAGAGGTAGATTTCTGTTCTTATTTCTAACGCCAATATCATTTAATCATTTGGCAATCTTGCCTGGCTGTTCCTATAATCGTAGCAGGTGTTGTCAAATGAAGACATGTGTCGTTTTTTTTAAACATTTTTAGAAAAAAAATTATTTAGATATTTTTAATTATGTGTCTTTACTTTTTCCCGAATTTTTTTTACATTTTTGTATTTATTTTTTTCTGATTTTTTTAAAAATAATTTTTTATTTATTTTTCTGAAATTTTTTTATTAATTTTTCCCTTTTTTAAAAAAAATTATTTATTTTTTTATTAAGTTTTTTATTTTATTTTTTTCAAAATTTTAAAATTTTTTCCCGAATTTTTTTTAAAAAAGATATTTTTTTTATTTAAATCTGTTTTATTGATTTTTTTATTTTTAATTTTGTTTAAAATAAATTTTGTTGATTTTTTTAAAAGATATACTAATTGTGAAGCTTTCAATTGTATTATCAATTGTGGAGCTTTCACTTACTGTTCCTATAACAGTAACCGACTGTGGATTATTTGAGATTATTATATTATTTACTTTTTATTTTAATATTAATATATTTTGTTGGTTTGAAATATTTTGAGCCTGTGAGTGGATAAAAAAAAATGTTATTTTGAGTTGACATAAAGTGGTTGTACGCGAGGAGAGGTAGATTTATGTTCTTATATCTAACTTCACATCATTATTTTTATTTATTTATGGAGTGAATGCCTAAATTTTTTTTGGGAGTCGAAAAATTTTTGGGACTCAGTTTTAGTTACTAAAAAATAAATTAATCATTTAGTGTGTTAAATTTTCAAACGCGGAATACATTAGTCCCTAAATTTAGTTTCGACATCAATTTACTTACTTATGTGTCCCATTAACCATCCAACTTGACCCGTTAATGGTCCTGCATGATCTATGATGAATTTCTCCTGTGAAAAAGATAATGAAAGTGAAAAAATGTATAAGTTTTAGGTATTTGAATTTTAAAATTGTGCACGTTTTTCACTTTTTATTCGTTTTGCACATAAAATTTATGATAAACCATACAGGACCACTAACGAATCAAGTAGGATAGTTAATGAGACATATAGACAAGTAAATACACGTCGGAATAGAATCCAGGGACTAATATATCCCGCATTTGAAAATTTGAGGGACTAAATTATTTGTTAATTTTTTCCATGTCCTAAAAGTAAGTCCCTGTAATTGTTCCAAGTTTGGTAATTTTTCTTCCATCATTTGCTTGCAACATGAAAAACAATGTTACTGTTGCAGTTCTAAACTTGAAGGCAGACCATTATGTGCCCGTGTATTATTTTTAGTGTGCCATGTGCTACGAGCCAGCTTAGCAATTTGTATATCTAGATTTTCTTCTATATATTAAAGTATTATTCTTTAACAATGTATCAATTTCTCTTGGATATTGAATTTGTTGTCTTTATGCTGATGTTATGTGTTTTGGGATGTTTACTGGAGTAAATTATTTTCTCAATGGCTTCTACAAATTATGTTTCCAAGTCATTATCCAGTAGGAAAAAAATTGTCCCTACTTCTATTCTTGGTTTAGTGAAAGCCTTCACCATGTATGAACCGACATTTTAGCATTTTGGCAACTCTACTGGATAATTTGTTGAGGTTTGGAGTCTTATAGATTGTACTGTTATTTAATGTAGAAATGGAATTTCCCGTTGATTGTGTTAGCAGAACTTTCGTTTTTTATTCATTGCAATAAGGTTCTGTTTTTTATAAAATATGAAAACAAATCATTTTTTATAATCCGTAATAAATAGATACTTATTGTGACTCCCCTATAAAATATAATTTTTTTAGTTCGATTATCTCACTATGTTAAATAACAATCCTCTTTTTATTAACTATTAACCAGAAATGCTTTAATGGAAAATTTACTCGTGCGTTGCACGGGTATATTATACTAGTTATGTATATACAAGAATATATCAACAAAGAAAAGAAAAAATATTGGGGGGGCCATCTGTCACCAAGAAGATCCGCCCCTGGAGACGTGTACAAAACACTATCCTTAAGAATTATTTCCCCACAATATAATGATAATTCAAATATCTTAAGGATTTAACAGACTCTTTAAGAATAATAATATTATTCTAGATATTTAGAACATCGAGATTTATATCAACTCCAAAAATTCCTTTCAAGATACAACATTTTGGTTCAAAGATTAACTTTTGGCTGAAAGACTTCGTAACCACAAATTGTTTGTTTGAAGGAGTCAATATACAACCTTTTGTTAGAAAAATAATATATGAAATAGATTAAGAAAAGTGAAAAACAAATAAATTGTTTATAGTCTGAGACATGTACAAGACATTGTCCTTAAGGATTATTTCGCAACAATATAATGAAAATGCGAATGATCTCCTGGATTTAAGAGACTCTTCCAAAATAATAATATTATTTTGGATATTTAAAACATCGAGAATTATATCAACTCAAGAAATCCCTTCCAATATGCAATTGTCAATCCTTTCATTAAATCAAAAGAAATTCTTCTCTCAATCCTTTAAGAAGATGGAGATTTTATTGAAAAATAAAATGAACAAATTTTATTAATTTTTTAATAACAATTTTATGTATCCTGAGGGGTAGAAGTGAAAGCATATTAGCTCCGTCAGGTAGGAGAATGTGTACAGGAATTCTCTCGATATGTGAGATGTCGTTAGCTCAAATCCGGACGAAAAATAAACTCATTGGGAAGGGATTGCACTTATGTCGCTCGAGGCCCCGGAGTGATAGCTCAGTCTCCAGCACTTTTTTAAAAGGGAAAAACAAGTGTCACGTGCATTTTTGGCCCACATGGATCCAATTTGTTATGTTTTGGTTGAAAGACTTCATCACCACAAATGTTTAGCACGACAGAGTCAACATACAACTTTTTGTTAGAAAAATATTATACAGAATAGATAAATAAAATAAATATAGAAAAGTGAAAAACACAAATAAATTAATTATAGTCTATGACGTGTACAAGACATTGTCCTTAAGGATTATTTCACCATAATATAATGGTAATGTGAAAATCTTCAGGTTTCAAAGACTCTTCCAAAATAACAATATTATTCTGGATATTCAGAACATTGAGAATTATATCAACTCAAGAAATTCCTTTCTAGGTTCAAATGTGTAATACCCTAATTTTCGCATAAGGGTATATGTTACTATGGATGCCTAATTGATGTTGTTGTTATTATTATTATTATTAATGAAGTTATTATTGTTATTTATATAATTGATAATGTAATTGTGATTAGTGTTGTAGTATTTTTATGCTTATACATATATATTTATGTATATATTATTACATATGATAATATGTATATTAATATATGATTATCTGCATTAATATGAGATTGTGTCTCTTAATGTGTGATCTTATATGAATATATGATTTTGTTTGTGATTTTATATGCTAATATATGATATGTGATTTTATTAATAATAAGTGATTAAGAATGATAGGATGAGATATTGTGTGATTTAGTATTTAAATAGAGATAGTGTAATTCTTAGATTTTGGCCACTCAACCAATCAGATTTGAGTCCTTATTAATAAAGGATAATCTTCTTTTTGGTTACCTCTTAAGATCTTATCATAATCTCCTAAGGATCCTATCTAGGAATAGCTGCCAAATCTGTTGTTAAACTTCCATCGAACTTTTGACCATCTTAGAGTACGATTTAGGAGTTATGTGCAAAATACCAAACAATATGCAGTTTGGGTTGAAATAGGAGTCCGTTACGCCCTAACTCTTCTTGTATTCCACAAGACTCGACCATAACCCTATTTTCCCATGACTAAATACTCAGAAAAGCTGCCTATCCTCATCTCTTTTGTTTTCCGTTGGTTCCTCTCAATAGTTCTTGAAGGAAAATAGCTCGCGTTCATCGTTATCCACCATCTTCTACCATAAGAACATTGATGTTGCTATGGAGTCATCTTGCTAGTGTTTTCATTCATCCCTTTCAGTCTCCATAGGTCTCTAATAAAGGTAATAATCATTCCTTATGTTCTTCTTACTTCTCCTTTGAATTTTCTTGAAATAAGGATTGATTCTGGGTGTCTCTCGTTGTTGTTTTCATGCCGCAGTGAAGAAGCATTCAAACGAAATTGCGGAACATCCCTTCTCCTCTTTTCAATGTGTTGCGAAATCCAATTTAAGGTATGGGGGAAGAGATTGTTTATTCTATATGGGATTTGAGAGGGAATTGAGGTGGTTAGGGGTTTTTGCATAATTCCTCATTGTGCTTCTATGCTTAGGGCTGATCAAGAAACCGCGACCCGACCGAAACCGAACAACCCATTCTAAAATATAGTGAAACGGGCGGGTTCAAACTTTTACGGGTTCAGACGGATGGAAAAAATGGTTAAAATGGATAAGAACGGGCGGGTTCGATTCTGAATAATTCTATCCATCGGTAACCGAACCCGACCGAATAAGATACCAACCCAATTAAAATATGCACAAAGCTCTAAGACTCTGACCCAATTAGAGACTTAATCAGACCCGTGACCTGAGGTCTTCTCCTTCTTCTTCTTCTTCTTCTTCTTCTTCGGTTCTTCACTTCTTCATCATTTCCCTCTAATCACTGATCAGACTAACCTCATACCGAGTCGTCGACCATCATCTCTTTCGTTCGACTTCGATCATCATCAATCATCATCTCGAGCTCACAGTCTCATGTTGGATCTGGACGGAGTGGCTCCCGACCGAGCACGAGATGGCCGCTGCACGTCCCAGATCTAGAATCCCAAGCCTTCTCCTACGAACCCGAACTGCTGCCTCCCTTCCTCCCTTCCGGCACCGTCGTCGGTCGCGAGTTTCGTCTGCCCACCACGTGTACTTTCTGCCGCTCAGCACCAGCAGCTACGCCTTGCACAGCCATTTAACGCCACCGTTCCGTGCTATACGACTCCTTCCCTCGCTTCTTCCTTTCAGCTTCAAGTCACAACAGTTCTTCCTCCATGGACGGCAAGCCAAGCTAGAAGCGTTGAAGAGTCCAGAACACTGAGAACAGTTAGGTTTTGTTAGTTGTACTTTTTTTAGTTTAGTTATTTTTTTCTTTGGTCTTTTGGGTTGGGTTTTTTGATAGGTTTGGGCCAATAGATGAATAAGGCCCAGTTGAAAAAACATATCAGAAATAAAAAAAATTGTTAAAAAAATTAATATGACCCAAAATTAGCATACGCGTACCAACCCACCCGCCAATCTGCCAACCCGACCAACCCGCCAACCGACCAACCCGCTGAACCTAATGGGAGGAAATGGGCCACATATTTCTCTCATCAGTTTCGGGCGGATTGAGCATTTTTGGCCCGAACCCGCCCGAAACCGACCCATGCTTACCCCTATCTATGCTTACTTTGATTGGTTGACGAATCCTTGTATGAACAAAAGTATGTATGTGGTGTTTAAGATTGTAATATGTCATATTCATTGTAGGGGTAATGAACCTTAATAATGAACAAATGGATTCAATTGTGTGAATTTGTGTGGATATGTTCTAGTGGAGGTTGATATGAGTGTATGTTACAGTGTTGTTTTGACATGATTCTTAATGATGATATGACTTGTTAATGTTAATGATGATGATGATGTTATGCCATATCTATGATGATGTTATGATGCCATGTCTATGATGAGTTATGATGTTAGTTTAATGTTGTGCTCTTAATGAGTGTTTGTTGTTGAGGATGTCAATGCCAACAATAATGAAAGATGTTAAAATACGTTAATGATAATAACGAGAATTAAGGGATGTTTTTCCTAGTTTTTCATAAGACTTGAATGTTAATAATAAGTGTGAGGCCTATGCCAAAAGGTTTAGTTAAGACCCTAGGGATTGATCCATGAGAGTTTGAGGGAAACCAGATTAAAGGATTAATTCCTTAAAATTCACGAGACATAAAGATTAAGCCAAAGTGATAAGATTATTTGTTAATGGACTTAGTAAAGGCCAATAGGTTTGATCTATGTTTTACCCCCAAAGTATTTGGCAAAGGGTTCCCAACCCTTTGTGCCCAGATTAGTGCGACCATGCTCCAAGAAGCACGGTCGTGCCTAATAGGAAGCACGACCGTGCTCCACTTAAGTGGCAGCACTACCGTGCGGGGGATTGAGCACGCCCGTGCTCCCCCTCCCGATCAGAATCCAAGACTAATGAATTAAAGGGGTTTTAACCCCAAATGTTCCCAGTAATGACATGATAACACACCAATCAAACGATGAAGATTAGATAACTTAATTAAATATTAATTAAGATAATCAAATATGATGAGTTGGTTAAGCCGACGCCCAATGGGTTACCGCACGTTGTTACACTTTGGTGCTTTTTGGCTAAAGTAACCTCGATGGTTTTTGGTCGGGGCGTTGATGAGTTGGACCTTGGTGCTTTTTGGTCAAGGGGCCTGGACTCTTTAGAGTCAAGGTGTTGACGTTGATGTTGGTGATAAGTCTTGGGGTGCTTATTGGCCCAAGCAAAGGAGGTGGTTGCCTTTTGTGTTGTTGTGCTCATACTTTCATACGTTGGAGTTGATTAGTGGGGGATGTTCAACATAGGGGAGGTCGTCCAAGTTATGATGATCTGGCCTAAGTCTCGGGTGGTTCACCCATGGTTTGGTGAACCGTGCGCCCTCGAGGTGGCGTATCCAGTTATGATATGTCGACTATCCAAGGGGTTCACACATGGTTTGGTGAACTGTCGGCGTTGGTGCTTTTATGGCCAATGTGGATATATAACTCTGAAGTCGTTCATCTTGAGTTAGTTGGATCCACATGCATAATAGAGTAGCGGAGTAGTGTTTCACTTGCATCGCATAACATAAGTTGTTTATATGATATGATGTAAGTTGATATGTCATGTGTTTATGTGTGTATGTTGGATGGTATGCTAAGGTTATGTAATTGTGTATGCGTGCTGTCTTGGTTACTGTCTCTTCTCTTCATATGGTTTGAACATGATCTCTCGCCCATACAACATTTTTAGTCTTGTGATAGAGAATGAGGAATCTACAGGAATATATGACTAGTGGAGGGTTGCCTTCTATGAAGTGTCGTGATGTAGCTGTTGGAGACGGCTGTATTGCATGTTGTCTTAGTGCTTTATGTTTCCATACAAACTTCATGATTGTTTATGATGTTTTTATTTTATTCTTTAGTTAAATTCAAGTTTTATGATGTGATGCTCTCGAGTATGTATTGTGAAAAATGTTTTCAAGAATCCACACTTTTTATTCCGCTAAAACATAATAATTTTTATTTACTATTTATATAATACACGTTTCGGGGTAGAGGGTGTCACATTAAGTGGTATCAGAGCAGTTCGGTCCTAACCGGATTGTGCGGTTGTATTTGTTGTGTTTGGTCTATTCTTTAGGCCATGAATTGCATTTCTGGTGCATTCTTTTGTGAGCTCTTGTCTGAATTGTCTATATTTATTATATGCAATGATGCGTAGTATTAGGAGCCTGTAGCTTTTCATGCTTAAGTTCCCAGTAATTAATAGTTGTCTTGGACGTTTGAGGAACCCATGGCAGGAAGAGGTAGATATTATTAGGCTATCGTCGATGCTCTGGCATTGCTTGCCAATGCTATAGGACAGAATCAGGACAACAACAATGGAGGACCAGCTGAATTTCAGGGTTTGGATAAGTTCTAGCGGAATAACCCGCCTTCGTTCAAAGGAGATTATGACCCCGAGGGTGCTCTTCTATTGATCCGTGAGACCGAGAAATCTTTCGGGCTATGGCATGCAATGATGTTCATAAAGGCATTTTCGAGACTTTTATGCTGGCGAACGAAGCTGAGCATCAGTGGGAGAATTGTCGACATCACATGGAGGCTGAGGGTATGGCAGTCACTTGGAATGCATTCAAGGACAAGTTCTCAGAGAGGTACTTCCCAGCTGACATCCGCAACAAGAAGGAGATGGAGTTCTTATCATTGAAGTAAGGAAACATGTCCGTGGGGAATACGCTGCAAAGTTCGATGAGCTTGCTTGTTACTACTCGCCCTATCAGTACATGAATACTGATCGCTCCAAGTATGTGAAATTCGAGGATGGTCTGCGCCAAGAGATCAAGCAAGCCATCAACTATCAGGAGATTTGAGTCTTTCATGTCTTGGTGAACAAGTGTAGGATCTTCGAGGATGCCTACAAATTCAGAGTTGCAAGCTACAAGAGTCCAAATGCTCGGGGCAATAAGAAGAGCGATCAGAGGGACAAGGGACAGCAACATCTAGCTCCGGCCAGCCGGGACTTCAAGCAGGTTGGTAAGGAGCCACAATCCTCTACAGGCATGTTCAAGAACTGGGATTCATCTGCTCCTAGATCCATCAGATGCGGCAAGTGCGGGATGGATCATTTCACAGCTAAGTGCAAGGAGATCGACGTCATCTGCTTCAAGTGTGGCAAGCCTGACCACATCAACTGAGATTGTGGAGGAACGAATTTGGAACTAGCAGAGTTGAAGAAACAGTTGGAGGAACTGATTCATAAACAACTCATTAGGCCTCGGGTGTCCCCATGGGGAGCGCCAGTGTTGTTCGTGAAGAAGAAGGATGGCGTCATGAGGTTATGTGTCGATTATCAACAAATCAACAAAGTGACCATTACGAATAGGTACCCCCTCCCTAGGATTGATGACCTTATGGACCAGTTGATAGGAACTTGTGTTTTCTCCAAAATAGGTTCGGGTTAAGTCTGAGGACATCCCAAAGACTGCGTTTAGAACGCATTATGGTCACAACGAGTACTTGGTTATGCCTTTGGTATGACTAATACTCCTGTTGTGTTCATGGATTATATGAATAAGACCTTTCACCCTTACTTTGATAAGTTTGTGGTGGTTTTCATAGATGACATCTTAGTGTACTCTAAGACCAAGGAGGAACATTTGAGGCCAGTTTTGCAAACCCTTAAAGAAAAGCAGTTGTACGCCAAGTTGTCCAAGTATGAGTTTTGGTTGAAGAGGTGAGCTTCTTAGGACATGTCATCTATAAAGAAGGAATAGTTGTGGTCAAGGTAGAGATTGTGCCCTATTGGGAGGCACCAAAGTCGGCAACCAATATTAGGAGCTCGGGCTAGTCTCTCGATGAAGCCTTCTATGTTAAGTTATTTTTCTAGCTTTGTCTAGACAAGGAGTTATGGCAAGTAGGACCTATCGCACGCTTATAAACGACTGACTACTGCAATGGAGTTTTTCACCACAAAAACTCTAGTTATCGAGACTACAAGAGGCCGTTTACAAATCCACAAGGACCATATGGTGGCAGTAGAAGTATTTAGAAGTCTATAGACAACAAGACCGATGACATTGACAGTGGTGAAAGAGGACTTCCATAGGCCGTGAGTTGTATGAGGTGTTGCAAGCGCGGACACTTCACTTGTTAGTGAACGGACGTTGATGTGACTTGTTCTAGTTTCGGAGTACAAGGTCACGTTAGAAAGGATTGCTCGACTGTAAGAAGGAACTGAGGAACAATAATGATAAGGCTTAGGAACCAAAGTAGACGTCTCGTCGAAGGAACCTCTTTCGTTTTGCTTGTTTTATGTTTGTGTGGGTAGAGACATATGGCCACCTCTTAAATGAGTTAGAGGGTTGTTAAACCCTTAGCTTCTACCTTAGAGATAGAGTTTTTCTAGCAATTCTGGATGTAGACCTTTGAGGAGGAAAGTACAGTTATATGTTTAGGGGAGGTTTTTGAGTTAACATATAGCTTTACATAGGCAGTTATACATAGTGAGGAGTAGAATAGAGTAAGGATTAGATAATTAGTTGCTAATAGGAAGGGCGTCAAAGACAAATAGATGAATGGCTTGGTGGTTACTGTAAGAAGGATCTTTAATAGAGTTGAGAGAGTAATTATGTTGCGCGGACATAGTTGCACTCAAGCCCCTATCGAAGACCCTGGTAGAGAGAGATTGACTCATGAAATTATTATTGCTTGGGTTACTGTGCTGGACAAGTAGGAGGGACTGATCACCACAATCACTTGTCGCCGATAGGCGAAGTAATGATAATTGTTATGAGCTTTATGGCAGTGTGGTTAGTTAATTACCTTAATATCTTAGACACAAATCGAGTAGAGACTACTCTCTTCGAGAGTAGGCCCGTAGTGGTGATCAGCCTCTGGCTCGACTAGTTTTTGACTAGTAAAGCCAATGGTTTTATTCGAGTTTAATCTCGTTTTCGCCCAAATTTGGATGTATTTGTCCTCAAGCATCATTTTGAGTCAGTAAAGTATTTTTAGGTTAATTTAGTTGATTTGGAGTCGAATAAAGCACTTACTGCTACCTCTTGTTTTCAGGTTAATAAAGAGAAACAATTCTGGAGTTTTTTGGCCCGCGAGAGGCTACTCGCCTCGCGAACCTGAAGCCTCACTGTGCCAGAAATGTCATCCTCTCTGTCTCGCCCCGCGAATAAATGTCTCGCCCCTCGAGAAATCCAACCCTGAAGGACAGAGACCATCACGGCCTAGCCGTGATGAAGGCCACGGCTGTGAGTAATTGGAATTTGAAGTCTCGCCTCGCGAATAATCAGCTTGCCTCGCGATAAAGCCAAACACTAAAGGCTGTTCATAATATTCGCCTCGCGAATAATGTTTCGCCTCACGAGAGAGTGCAACCAGAATCTGTATTTATATCTGTTTTAGGGAAGAACTCTGGGATCTTCTCATCATCTTCTTTTCTTTTCATAGGACGGCTGCGAATTAGGTTTAGGTTTATGTTTGTAATGGAGAACTAGTCTCCTTGATTAATCTACTGTAATCGGGTTCCGCCGCCACTTGAGGTTTTGCAATTCCTGAACTTAATGCTATTCTCTTTCAATACTTGTTTTATATGTTCTGTTTGCTTAATTCAGAATTGTATAGAATTAGTATTGATTTGTTTCGATGATTGTGTGTTCCTATATTTAATTGCGTTTTCTTAATTCGCGTGTGTTCATTCGTGTTTGCATAATTCACGAGGGCTTCACCCCGTTTGCTTAATTCGGGAATTAGGAACATATGTCTCGTAGTGTCAGTTTCGCTTGTTAATTGATGCTACAATCGAAAAGGGATTAGAATCTGTTTAGGGCATGGAATTATATAAATCGATGATAGTGGGAAACCGAGAACAGTAGGTTAATCGCTTTTAGCTTATTATTATTATTCACTAGTTTGCATTGTTTTCCTTAACTGTTTTCTTAATTGCGTCCTTAATCTCAACCCCCCCAAAAAACTGATTTTGTGTTAATAACAACCTAAGAGTCCTTGTTAGACGATACTCGAGTTGTCGCCCCCTGTCTACATATTTTACAAACCGCTCGCTTTTTGACGCGTGCGCGACAGCGTGTCAAAATTGGCGCCGTTGCCGGGGACTCTTGTTGTTATTAACAGAAAATAAAAAAAAATAAAAAAAAATTGTTGAATTGGTCTGATTGTGAATCTACCCATGGATAATTATATGCAAGGTTATATGCCTAATGTTAATTATGAACCACCATGCATATATTATCCTGATTTTTCTGGTTTAATGCACTAGTTGCCAAGGTTTAGTGGTCTTGCAGGTGAGAATCCGCAGGAGCATCTGAAGGAATTCCGGGTTGTTTGTTCTACAATGCTGAGACCTGAGGGAATAACAGAAGATCACATCAAGATGAGAGCCTCCCATCTCTCACTTGAAGGCGCTGCAAAGGATTGGTTGTATTGTCTTGAGCCGAATTCCGTCTCAAGCTGGATTGATTTGAAGAAAGTCTTCCTAGTAAGATACTTTCCTGCCTTCAGAGCTGCATCAATCAGGCGAGAGATATTTGGTACTAGACAAGTTAATGAATCACCTCAAGCATATACAGCCAATATTTACAATCAAGGCAACAATCAGAACAGGCACGACATTCTTGACCCTTCCACTGATGAGTACCACCCCAGCTGGGGAAACCATCCAAACCCTTGGTGTGGGGACTCACCCACGCAACAACAACTGATGTTGCCGCTGACACCACCACAGAACCCTCCCCAAGTGACCACCTCCGCATCTTCTGGACCTTCACTAGAGGACTTGATCAAGCAAATGGCTGCACAAAACCTTCAGTTTCAGCAGCAAGTTGCACAGTTTCAGCAGCGAACGGATGCTAGTATTTAGGCCTTGCAGACACAGATTGGACAGCTTGCCACTTCAATGAATGCCATGCAGCAAGCTCAAGGATCAGAACCCTTGACTAAGGAATTTGAGAGGAAGAGGCATATAGAGGACATCCATTCCGCCATGCTAGAGGATGATGAAGAAGGTCTGGAATTAGATGATTCCATTAGCTCCTATGCATGTGCCAATTGTGATGGGAGAAATACCTGTGTGGTGCGTGCTGAGGTTACTGCATATACAGAAGGTGATGAATCTGGTAATGCAGTGGATGGGAATTGTGCAGAAGATGAAGCAGCATCAGAGACCCTCTCTACCTATTTGCCACCTCCCCCTGTGGAACCACCAGCGATGGAGTTCAAGCCTCTGGATTTTGCACCCTTGGATATGAAGACACTATGGCCAGTCCAAGAGGTTGAACCCCACTTTTATTGGGAGGACTTTGTTGACAAGGTTGACAAGGAGGTCAACTTTGACCCGAGGGGGAGTGAGAAGTCCGCCGCACTTGGCGGAGTCACCATAATTATCAAGTGCCCACTCCTATATTTATGCTGCATGCCATGGGATCCGGGAGGATCATATCGTACTTTGAGCATTCCGAGGCCGCTGTATCACAGACAGTGGGATCCCGGTGGAACCACCCCCATAAGTTTCCTCTGAACCTTACTCTTTTTAATTGCTTTGCCTTGCTTTGCCTTGCTTTGCCTTGCTTTGTTTTTGTTTTGTTTTTCTTTTAGCTCTTGAATAATTTGAGAAGATCAAGAGCTTGTGTGTTGAGTCTTGTGTCGGCAAGCTTGATTGGAATTTGATCAAATTTTGCATTGATTGATTGCATGATATTGTTGACTGTTCATGATCTTCCCCCTAGGTTTTGAAATTGAAAAATTGATCCCCATGTGGAAAATTGAAAACAGAACTTTGAGATATTCTGTTATGATTGCATGATTTATGATAAGTTTGGGGTGAAGGGATGTACACACTAGGGATAGAATCTCGGTCAAACAATTTGAAAAAATGTCCAGGTGAGGATTTGAGCCTCCAACATGTTTTTAATTGTGAGAATCACTTTCAAGCTGCACTTTCCCGAATTTGCTTGAATCACTTCATGGTTTGCATGTTTATGTGTTTGCATCAAATGATTTAGGCAGATTTTTTTTTTGAATTAACCACTTGGCCTAAATTGAACCAATCCCTAATGCATGTTCCCTAGTTAGCCCCATTGAGCCTGATTAGCCTGTTGTTCTTGATAACCTCACGTTATAAGCCTAAAATCTGGAAAAACCATGTTAACCCGATCTTAGGATTAGGAGAGCATGGAAGCTTAGCAAGAAAAGGGTTGCAAGAAACTAAGTTTGGGGTGGCTACAAGGATATGATGTGTTGTTTGGGATTGAGAAAAAGAAAAATATAAAGGTTGGAGCCAAAGGGCAAAAAGAAAAAAAAAAGATTAAAGTACAAAAATGTCAAAAAAGGATATTAGAAGAAAAAGACTGTAGTCACCCAGAGGCATAAAGAAAAAAAATGGAAAAAGGAATTTGAATGGAATTTCAATGTATCAAAATGTTCATGCTCTCTTAGTTCCTAGGGACTTAAGCCTAGTACCTTTGAATATCCTACCCTTAGCCAGACCCCATTACAACCTTAAAAGACCTTTTGATGTTGCATGCATGTTTTCCGTGGTAACCTTGATTGAGATGAAAATCAAATTCATGGGAAGTGCTCTTGAAAGGTGAATTGAGTGAAATGTTGATAACCTAGACAAACTGAGCGAATGAGTGAAACACTAAATTCCCTTGTGAGGAAGGCAATTGTTTGAATTTGGTGATCTCCCTCTTGTATGTAACTTGGATCCCCTGCTTAGATTATTGATTGCATGAATATGGAATTCTCAATTGTTTAAAGTAAATGAATGTGGGGATTGCATTGTTGAAAGAGGGGGGGCATTGAAGGAAAGATTATTTTGATGAATTGCTTGAAATTTGTGCGAATTTGATTGAATCTTTTGAGCTTGCCAAGTCTTGAGTCTTTTTGAGTTTTAGTTTGCTTGGGGACAAGCAAAGTTTAAGTTTGGGGTATTTTGATCAGCCTCTGGCTCGACTAGTTTTTGACTAGTAAAGCCAATGGTTTTATTCGAGTTTCATCTCGTTTTCGCCCAACTTTGGATGTATTTGTCCTCAAGCATCATTTTGAGTCTGTAAAGTATTTTTAGGTTAATTTAGTTGATTTGGAGTTGAATAAAGCACTTACTGCTACCTCTTGTTTTCAGGTTAATAAAGAGAAGCAATTCTGGAGTTTTTCGCCCCGCGAGCCTGAAGCCTCACTGTGCCAGAAATGTCATCCTCTGTCTCGCCCCGCGAATAAATGTCTCGCCCCGTGAGAAATCCAACCCTGAAGGACAGAGACCATCACGTCCTAGCCGTGATGAAGGTCACGGCTGTGAGTAATTGGAATTTGAAGTCTCGCCTCGCGAATAATGTTTCGCCTCGCGAGAGAGCGCAACCAGAATCTGTATTTATATCTGTTTTAGGGCAGAACTCTGGGATCTTCTCATCATCTTCTTTTATTTTCATAGGACGGCTGAGAATTAGGTTTAGGTTTATGTTTGTAATAGAGAACTAGTCTCCTTGATTAATCTACTGTAATCGGGTTCTACCGCCACTTGAGGTTTTGCAATTCCTGAACTTAATGCTATTCTCTTTCAATACTTGTTTTATATGTTCTGTTTGCTTAATTCAGAATTGTATAGAATTAGTATTGATTTGTTTCGATGATTGTGTGTTCCTATATTTAATCGTGTTTGCTTAATTCGCGTGTGTTCATTCGTGTTTGCTTAATTCACGAGGGCTTCACCCCGTTTGCTTAATTCGGGAACTAGGAACATATGTCTCGTAGTGTCAGTTTCGCTTGTTAATTGATGCTACAATCGAAAAGGGATTAGAATCTGCGTAGGGCATGGAATTATATAAATCGATGATAGTGGGAAACCGAGAACAGTAGGTTAATCGCTTTTAGCTTATTATTATTAGTCACTAGTTTGCATTGTTTTCCTTAACTGTTTTCTTAATTGCGTCCTTAATCTCAACCCCCCAAAAAAACTGATTTTGTGTTAATAATAACCCAAGAGTCCTTGTGAGACGATACTCGAGTTGTCGCCCCCTATCTACATATTTTTACAAACCACTCGCTTTTTGACGTGTGCGCGACAACGTGTCAAGTGGCCATGAGCGAGGGTGTTTTGACTGCAATCATAGATCTTGAAAGTTTAGACTAATAACACGTGACCAATGTATATTTTTCCCTAGGAAGGAAGGCCTAGTTAAGGAGTAACTAGATGGAAAGACTAGGATTGGTTGTTTTCTTAGGTCTAACCCATGAAATTTTGAGGGCGAAATTTTTACAAGGGGGTGGAATTATAATACCATATTTTCGCATAAGGGTATATGTTACTATGGATGCCTAATTGCTATTGTTGTTGTTATTATTATTATTATTATTAATGAAGTTAGTATTGTTATTTATATAATTGATAATGTAATTGTGATTAGTGTTGTAGTATTTTTATGCTTATTGATGAGTGTGATTCCACCTCATATTTCATTGACATTTTGCATGCATTTTCATATAGTTTAGGCATTTCTAATTTGATTTTGGTTAGTTTTTACCTTGGAACGGGTAAGGCGGTTTTGTGGTGTTGTTGTGCAGGAATTAATGATTAAAATGCTCCATATTAACCATGATGGAACTTGCATGAAGATAGGGCTTGAAAAGTGAAGAAAAAGAGCCAAACGGAGCCCATCACGGACTAACCATGACAGCCGTCACGGCCATGTTCTAGTAGAGCTGAAAAGAAAGAATGGAAAAGTCAGAACTGGTCACGGCCAGGCCGTGATGCCCATCACGGCCGTGACATGTCAGCTAAACTAGACCCTCACAGGCAGAACTGATCACGGCCTAGCCGTGATGGTGGTCACGGCCGTGACAGACCAACCAGTGAAGCAACCACCAAGGCAGAATCCGTCACAGCCTGGCGGTGATGGCCATCACGACCGTGACGCGTGATATATGGATCTGTAGAAACTGATTTAATCTGAAATTGTGGTTGCTTGGGATTAAAGTTACCCTAATCTATAAATAGAGCACTTAGGCTCGAAAATAGGGGACTGATTAAGGACTTTTGGGCTGCTACACTTAGGCAAAATTAGGATTCTCTTCTTCTTCTTCTTCTCTTCTCTTAGGTTTTATTTCATGTTTTTGTTAATCAAGCTTGTCATCACCACGGCAATGCTTGAGTAGTAGCTTTATTTCTAGGGATTGGGGCTATGCCCAAGATCTAATTTATGTTATGAATTGATGTTTTCCCTTTGTTAATTTTGATTTAGCTTTCGATTTGATTTCTATCGCATGAATCACTTGTAAATCTGGTGCGCACTTATTTGCATGTCATAGATACTCTAAGGAGGAACCTAGCGGTGAACTTAGGTATTGGATCTATAGAAATCAGACTTAGGACTTAAATCACGAGAGTTAGAAGTGGTCCTTCGAGGGTTCACGAATTGTCACAAAACTTAAAGGGTTCAATCTAAATTCAACTACCATGAGAGTTGGGGTTGGTTTAATTGGGCACGGTTTTTGTAACCCGAGAGGGAGCATTAACTATTTGAGGATAAATTCTCCCTCAAAGCAATTTTGATAATTAACAAGGGGTAGTCAATTTAGTAACATGAACGATCTTGTTCGTAACCCAATTTCTAGGAATCCCTTTTGATCTGAAAAACCTCAAATTGATTTACTTTCTTATTTTGTTTAATTGCAATTTTAAATTTGATTGTTACTTAATTCTTATTTCAAAAATCATAACCTATTCAAAATCCTTTTTTATATAGTCCAGTTTAATCGATTTAGTAATTAATTGTTATTCGAGATCACGGTCTCTGTGGGGTCGATCTTTTTATTACTTGGCGACGAATCCGGTACACTTGCCGGAATACACGCACACCAAGTTTTTGGCACCGTTGCTGGGGACTGTGCTTTCTTGAATCTCAATTTAATTTTTAACTTGATTTTTCTAGACTTTTTCTTTTTAATTTTTTTTTGTTTAAAAAAAAATTCTTTTTTTCATCTATCTTTTTTTCGTCCTAGAGTATTTATCCCTCTGTGTTTTTCTCTTTTATGCAAAGATCCCTAAGTCTTGGAAACCTTATTGAGGTTGACCCCGAAATCGAAAGGACCTTTCATAGACGTAGGAGACTACAAAGAGAGAGAGAGGTTGATTCCCATTCCACTCATGGTGAATCTACCAGATACCACCCATTGAAGGACTACGCAGCCCCAAATGCGAGGGGTTTGCGAACTGAGATTGCTAGGCCAGAGATCGAGGCGGAGAACTACACTATACCGCCTATGCTAATTAGCATGATTAGGTAACTTCAATTCGAAGGATTGCCCTCGGAGGACCCGACTGATCATGTGGAGACATTCTTGGAGTTCACTGATGCAATTAGAATTCATGGCGCCCCGATCGATGCTATACGCTTAAGGTTATTCCCCTCCTTTCTGACTGGAAAGGCGAAAGCTTGGTTGAAGCAAGTGCCCGCTAATACGTTGTTGACTTGGGACCATCTGGAGCAGGCATTCTTGAAGAAATTCTTCCCTCCATCCAAGACGGCTTACCTACGAACTCAGATCACCGGCTTCTTCCAAAAGGACGGAGAATGCTTATCCGAAGCTTGGGATCGCTACAAGGGATTGCTAGAGTCTTGCCCACATCATGGACTCGAGAGGTGGATATTAGTGCATACCTTCTACAATGGATTGGATTACTCTTCGAAGGTGTCACTTGACTCCACAGCTGTTGGAGCCTTTATGAATAGGCCTCTGACTGAGGCATTCAATATCATTGAAAACGTAGCCACCAACTACCACCAATGGGGTTCGGAAAGAGGTAATATCGCGAAAAAAGATTTCGGGGGGTAAGTTTGAAATGAATAGCACTGATCTCATTATGTCTAAAATTGACTCACTGAATAAACGCTTTGATCATCTTGAAAAGGCTAATGTGAGTTCAATAGGTGCTACTAATATTGTTTGTGAGATTTGTGGAATGCAGGGACATGACATAATGGAGTGCCCACGTGGTATTGCTCATGGATCCGGTGCTTCGGGGGGAACAAGTGAACTTTTGTCACAACTTCTATGACACGAACTTGAAGTTGCCAAATTATGCTCCCCCAAATCCTTACAACCAAGGAAGGAAGAATAGCCCTTATCTCTCGTACGGGAACTACAACAACACGTTGAACCACGAGTTCCAAGAAGGCCAAGGTAATAGGAAACCCGCACCGGGGTATCCTCAGGTATAAAAGTCTAAACTTGAGTCTCTCTTGGAAACTTTTGTTGAAACTCAAACAAAACAACATGAAGAGTTTAGGCAACAAGGTAGGGCAGTCAATGAGGCAATAATAGAGTTAGCATCTTAGGTAGATAACTTAGCCATCCATAATAAGATGTTAGAAACTCAGATTGCCCAACAAGCTAGTACATATTCTAGACCTAAGGGTACGTTTCCGGGACAACCAGAAGTTAATCCCAATGAACATTGTAATGCCATATACTTGAGGGAAGATAAGCTTGGGGTGGTTGAAAAGAATGTGGAATGTGAGGAGGACATGAGCGAAGATGAAGAAGTAGAGCCAAAGTATGTCCCTCCACCACCGTACCAACCCCCAATACCTTTCCCACAAAAGTTGGTCAAGAGAAAGCAAGTAGAAATAGAAACTAAGAGCTTAATTCAAGAGCATAATGCCATGATAAAAACTAATATGCCTCCTAAACTAAAAGATCCAGGAAGTTTCTCTATTTCTTGCTCAATTGGAGAAATGAAAATAGACCAAGCCTTATGTGACTTAGGGTCTAGTGCGAGTTTGATGCCGCTTACTATCTTCGAGAGGTTAGGAAACAAGGAACTGAGTTCATCCAAATTCTCTTTACAATTTGCGGATGACTCAACTAAAACTCCTCTAGGCATACTAGAGAATGTCCCCATAAAGGTAGGGAAATTTTTCATCCCTATCGATTTCATGGTGTTGGATATGAACGAGAATTCTAAATTCCCTATCATTCTAGGAAGGCCGTTCTTGGCCACAGCTGGAGCGATAATAGACGTAAAAAATGGCAAGCTCTCTTTAAATGTAGAGGAAGGTAGGGTAGATTTTGATTTGACTAACTCATATAACAACCCTCCTTTTGAGAGTCATGTGTGCAGGATCGATATAATGTCTCCAGAAGTGAAGGAAGAGATTAACATGGGAGCAACTCCGAAGCTTTGCAAGACAGATGATGCACCTAATGGTGATGAAGTTGGAATTGCTCATCATGTGGATTTAGAACTTCCGCTGGGAGGGAGTAAGGCCATGAAACTTAGAGTGAAAAGAGCAAAGCGAAAGCACAATTGGCCATATGAACAAAATCGGGTCTTTGAAGGACTTCCATGGAAGAGAAGTGTTCTTGCATTTCTAGGCCCAGCCGACCTCGGTTGATTGAAAGAAGTATGGTCAAGCTTAAGACCGTAAATAAGCGCTTCTTGGGAGGCAACCCAAGTTTTCTTTCCCTTTTTTTAAGTCGTTTTGAATTTTGTTTTTGAATAATTGAGAAGATTTAGAGGAAAAAGATCATAAATTAATAGATTTGCCAAGTATTTTCAGGTTAAGAAAGCAGAAAGAGCAAAAAGGCAAGGAAAAATAAAGTCAGAAGTCATCACGCCCAGGTCGTGACGGTGGTCACGGCCGTGATTAGCTAACCAAATAAGATCAGAAAGGATCACGGCCCAGTCGTGATATCCATCATGGGTGTGATGAGAAGGACCCTGAAAATTAGAATGTATCACGACCTAGCCATGATGGAAGTCACGACCGTCACAGGCCAGCTCCTATAGACCAGAATTGATCACGGCCTAGCCGTGATGAGCATCACGGCCGAGACACATTTTCCAGCATCTCTTAGACTGGCATGTGCGCCGGCACCCGCTACCACCTCGGTGAGTTGTTCCATTTTTCTCCTCTCTCCTACTTGATTATTTACATTGGGGACAATGTAAGTTTTTAAGCTTGGGGTAGGGGTATTTTTGCAATTTTTTGCATTTTTGCATTTTTCACGTTGCATACATATAGGCATAGTTTTGCATAATCACATGATTAGATTGCCCCCTTGCTTAGATTATGCATCCAATTGTGACAACTTGGTGCCAAATGAATTGAAACAGTGAATTTTTGAACCCAATTTTTGTATTCTTGTGATAGGCTAAAAATAAAAATGCTTGAGATGATCTTTTGATAGTTGATAGTTAGCATGTGGTTCCTTAGATTTGTGTTTCTCATTGATTTTAAACTACTAAATGTGAGATTTTTGAGCCAAAAAGGGGCACTCACTAAATCTACCCCATTCTTTGTGATTGAGTGTTTTATTCCTCTTGGATTGTATTCTCTAGAACTTGACTTGAAACCGTTTTGAAACTTAAAAATTTTTGAAAATGATTGAGGCACTAGGTATTTTTCTGGCCTTCTGAGCTTTGATTGATTAAACGCTACTCCTTAGTTGCCCGATTTTGAGCCTAAAAGAATAAAATAATTTTCTTGGTACCTTGAATTATTTTAATGAATGATGCTTGGTATGACACCTTTTAAAGTATTGCAAAAAGGGTAAAGAGGTAGTTTGAAAAATAAATTGTGGGATGAGAAAGTTAGAAAAATATTTCTCTCAAGTTGAAAATCTCCCTTTCTCCAAATAAATGAAATAAAGTAAACAAACAAAAAAATGGAGAAGGGGATGAGAAAAAGAAAGTGAGAAATAAATAAGTAAAAAAGGAAAAAAGGAAGAAAGGTGGAAAAGTGAACTAAAAGGCCCAAAAAGGTATTTTAGAAGGTTGTCATGCTTTGCAATGTTTGATATTTTGTTTAGCCTTCTTGAAATTTCCTTTTCTTGATTTCCCCACCTAACAATTCATGGCCCCATTACAACCAAAATAAAAGACCTCTTGATTCTTATGTGTTTTCATTAATAAAGTAGAGATTTGGTTAATAGTCAAGCTTATGGTAGAATACCCTCCTTGAGGAAATTGAGCGAATTGTCGTATACCCTTAAACACTTGAGTGAGGTGAGAAGAGTGCCTGAATCAGTGAGAGATATGAATTTAGGGGACCTAAGCTTCTAATTGGACTTGAAATTGATTGTCTCTTGGTTTCTTATTGAATATGCATGGTATTAGGATTTATTACTCGGGTTCTAGATTCACTATCCATGCTCTGATTGTTTATCTTGACTGGCCTTAGTGATTGCTTGAGGACAAGCAAAATCTTAAGCTTGGGGTGGTTTGATGAGTGTGATTCCACCTCATATTTCATTGACATTTTGCATGCATTTTCATATAGTTTAGGCATTTCTAATTTTATTTTGGTTAGTTTTTACCTTGGAACGGGAAAGCCGGTTTTGTGGTGTTGTTGTGCAGGAATTAAGGATTAAAATGCTCAAGATTAACCATGATGGAGCTTGCATGAAGATAGGACTTGAAAAGTGAAGAAAATGAACCAAACAGAGCCCATCACGGCCTAGTCGTGACAGCCATCACGGCCATGATCGAGTAGAGCTGAAAAGAAAGAATGGAAAAGTCAGAATTGGTCACGGCCAGGCCGTGATGCCCATCACGACCGTGACATGTCAGCTGAACCAGACCCTCACAGGCAGAACTGGTCACAGCCTAGCCGTGATGGTGGTCACGGCCGTGACAGACCAACCAGTGAAGCAACCTCCAAGGCAGAATCCGTCACGGCCTGGCCGTGATGGCCATCACGGCCGTGACGCGTGATATATGGATCTGTAGAAACTGATTTGATCTGAAATTGTGGTTGCTTGGGATTCAAGTTACCCTAATCTATAAATAGAGCACTTAGGCTCGAAAATAGGGGACTGATTAAGGAATTTTGGGCTGCTACATGATGAGTGTGATTTCACCTCATATTTCATGTACAGTTTTGCATGCATTTTCATATAGTTTAGGCATATTTAGTTTTATTTTTGTTAGTTTTTACCTTGGAACGGGTAAGGCGGTTTTGTGGTGTAGTTTTGCAGAAATTAAGGATTAAATGCCCAAGATGAGCCATGATGGAGCTTGGATGAAGATAGAGCTTGAAAAGTGAAGAAAATGAACCAAACAGAGCCCATCACGGCCTAGCCGTGATGTCCATCACGGCCATGATCAAGTAAAACTGAGAAGAAAGAAGGCAAAAGTCTGAAGCTGTCACGGCCTAGCCGTGATGCCCATCACGGCCGTGACAAGCCAGCTGAACCAGACCCTCAACAGGCAGAACTGATCACTCCTAGCCGTGATGAGCATCACGACCGTGATGCGCCAAAATTTGAAAGCGCGCCCATTGCAGAACCCGTCACGGCCTGGCCGTGATGGCCATCACAGCCGTGACGCGTGCCTAATCTATAAAAAGAACCGCACTGAACAGAAAAAAAAAGGGACTTTTTACCAGAGAACTTTTACCCTAAAACAGACTCAGACCTAAAACTTGTTCTCTGCACCAGGGGGCTGCTGTGACGACTGTGGAAAGCTTCAATGGAGCTTCTTCCCTCCTCGGTTTGTATTGTTTTGATTTTGGCTTTCTCTATCACTATGAGTAGCTGATTCCCTTTTTGTTGGGATTAGATGTAGCTAAACCGAATTTCATGTAATTGATTTGATTTATCAATATGTGTTTATGCCTCTCTATTAGTGTTTAATTCCTACGCTTAATGCTTTTTGTGGTCTGATCATCCATGAATTGTTCATTAGATTTGATTTGCAATGGGGACGTTCTTATTATTTCTTGATCTGGAATTAATCACCTAGTAAACCTTGCATCTAGGAATGGATTTTGGTTTATTAGCAATCGTGTAATCCCTACTCTTAATGCAAATTCACTAATTAGGCCACCTAAGGAATTAGGGTCTATTAGAGGATTTAGGCTCTTGTCATCTAAGGAATTAGGACTTGAGTAATATAGTGGGTCGATTTTTATATCTGAAGCATAAACTGGATTGGTAGTCTTAGTATTGCATGAGGCGAAGGTTTAGTGAAATTTAATCCCAACATCGTTATTCATATTTCAAAAATCCCTTTTTCTGCATTCCAAGTATTTGATAAAAATCCAAAAAAAGTTTGTTCCTTTTCTTTTGTTTGTTTTGGGCTTGGTATTTTATATTGAGCTCCCTTCCATCCAAATATTCGCTTAGATAGTAGTCGATTTGTTACACGCTAATACTTGTCTCAGTCCTCGTGGGAACGATATCGGTCTCATCACCGTATTACTTGTACGACTAGGTATACTTGCCTAGATTTAGTCCAACACTACACTTAGGCAAAATTAGGATTCTCCTCTTCTTCTTCTTCTTCTTCTCTTCTCTTAGGTTTTATTTCATGTTTTTGTTAATCAAGCTTGTCATCACCATGGCAATGCTTGAGTAGTAGCTTTATTTCTAGGGATTGGGGCTATGCCCAAGATCTGATTTATGTTATGAATTGATGTTTTCCCTTTGTTAATTTCGATTTAGTTTTCGATTTGATTTCTATCGCTTGAATCACTTGTAAATCTGGTGCGCACTTATTTGCATGTCATAGATACTCTAAGGAGGAACCTAGCGGTGAACTTAGGTATTGGATCTATAGAAATCAGATTTAGGACTTAAATCACGAGAGTTAGAAGCGGTCCTTCGAGGGTTCACGAATTGTCACAAAACTTAAAAGGTTCAATCTAAATTCAACTACCACGAGAGTAGGGGTTGGTTTAATTGGGCACGGTTTTTGTAACCCGAGAGGGAGCATTAACTATTTGAGGATAAATTCGCCTTCAAAGCAATTTTGATAATTAACAAGGGGTGGTCAATTTAGTAACATGAACGATCTTGTTGGTAACCCAATTCCTAGGAATCTCTTTTGATCTGAAAAACCCCAAATTGATTTACTTTCCTATTTTGTTTAATTACAATTTTAAATTTGATTGTTACTTAATTCTTATTTCAAAAATCATAACCTTTTCAAAATCCTTTTTTATATAGTCCAGTTTAATCGATTTAGTAATTAATTGTTATTCGAGATCACGGTCTCTGTGGGATCGATCTTTTTATTACTTGGCGACGAATCCGGTACACTTGCCGGAATACACGCACACCACTTATACATATATATGTATGTAATAATCATTCCTTATGTTCTTCTTACTTATCCTTTGAGTTTTATTGAAATAAGGATTGATTCTGGGTGTCTCTCGTTGTTGTTTTCATGCCTCGGTGAAGAAGCATTCAAACGAAATTGCGGAACATCCCTTCTCCTCTTTTCAACGTACTGCGAAATCCAATTTAAGGTATGGGGGGAGAGATTGTTTATTCTATATGGGATTTGAGATGGAATTGAGGTGGTTAGGGGTTTTTGCATAATTCCTCATTTTGCTTCTATGCTTACTTTGATTGGTTGACGAATTCTTGTATGAACAAAAGTATAATGTGGTGTTTGTGATTATAATATGTCATATTCGTTGTAGGGATAATGAACCTTAATAATGAACAAATGGATTCAATTGTGTGAATTTGTGTGAATATGTTCTAGTGGAGGTTGATATGAGTGTATGTTATAGTGTTGTTTTAGCATGATTCTTGATGATGATATGACTTGTTAATGTTGATGATGATGTTATGCCATATCTATGATGATGTTATGATGCCATGTTTATGATGAGTTATGATGTTATTGGTTGTTGTTTGATGTTGTGCTCTTAATGAGTGTTTGTTGTTGAGGATGTCAATGCCAACAATAATGAAAGATGTTAAAATACGTTAATGATAATAATGAGAATTTAGGGATGTTTTTCCCAGTTGTTCATAAGACTTGAATGTTAATAAAAAGTGTGAGGCCTATGCCAAAAGGTTTAGTTAAGACCCTAGGGATTGATCCATGAGAGTTTGAGGGAAACCAAGTCACGAGACATAAAGATTAAGCCAAAGTGATAAGATTATTTGTTGATGGACTTAGTAAAGACCAATATGTTTGATCTATGTTTTACCCCCAAAGGATTTGGCAAAAGATTCCCAACCCTTTGTGCCCAGATCAGTGCGGCCATGCTCCAAGAAGCATGGTTGTGCCTAATAGGAAGCACGACCGTGCTCCACTTAAGTGGCAGCACCACCGTGCTGGGGATTGAGCACGTCCATACTCCCCATCCCAATCAGAATCCAAGACTAATGAATTAAAGGGGTTTTAACCCTAAATGTTCCCTGTAATGACATGATAACACACCAATCAAACGATGAAGATTAGATAACTTATTTAAATATTAATTAAGATAATCAAAGATGATGAATTGGTTAAGCCGGCGTCCAATGGGTTGCCGCACGTTGTTACGCTTTGGTGTTTTTTTGGCCAAAGTAACCTCGATGCTTTTTGGTCGGGGCATTGATGAGTTGGACCTTGGTGCTTTTTGGCCAAGGGGACCTAGACTCTTTAGAGTCAAGGTGTTGACGTTGATATTGGTGATAAGTCTTGAGTGCTTATTGGCCCAAGCAAAGGAGGTGGTTTCTTTGTGTGTTGTCGTGCTCATGCATTCATACGTCGGAGTTGATTAGTGGGGGATGTTCAACATAGGGGAAGTCGTCCATGTTATGATGATCTGACCTAAGTCTCGGGTGGTTCACCTATGGTTTGGTGAACCGTGCGCCCCCGAAGTGGCGTATTCAGTATGATATGTCGGCTATCCAAGGGGTTCACCCATGGTTTGGTGAACTGTTGACGTTGGTCCTTTTATGGCCAGTGTGGATATGTAACTCCGAAGTCGTTCATCCCGAGTTAGTTGGATCCACATGCATAATGGAGTAGCGGAGTAGTGTTTCACTTGAATCGCATAACATAAGTTGTTTATATGATATAATGTAAATTGATATGTCGTGTGTTTATGTGTGTATTTTGGATGGTATGCTAAGGTTATGTAATTGTTTATGCGCGCTGTCTTGGTTACTGTCTCTTCTCTTTATATGGTCTGAACATGATCTCTCACCCATACAACATTTTTAGTCTTGTGACAGAGAAGGAGGAATCTACAGGAATATACGAGTAGTGGAGGGATGCCTTCTATGAAGTGTCGTGATGTAGCTGTTGGAGACGGCTGTATTGCATGTTGTCTTAGTGCTTTATGTTTTCAACTTTGAAACTTGGTTATTTATATTGTATGGGAATCTAAAGCTCTGATATATGTGACATCGGGTCATGGGATTAATTTACTATCATTATGTTTCCATACAAACTTCATGATTATTTATGATGTTTTTTATTTTATTCTTTAGTTAAATTCAAGTTTTGTGATGTGATGCTCTCAAGTATGTTTTGTGAAAAATGTTTTCAAGAATCCAGGTTTTTATTCCGCAAACACATAATAATTTTTATTTACTATTTATATAATACACGTTTCGGGGTAGAGAGTGTCACAAAATGCCAATCCTTTTGTTAAACCAAAATAAATTCTTCACTCATTCCTTTAAGAAAATGATTAGTTTATTGAAAAATAAAATAATTAAATTTATTAATTTTTTGTATTAAGTTTTTATTTTCATAACAAGTGTTATGTATCCTAAGGACCTAGTGGAAGCATGCAAGGTACGTTAGGTAGGAGATTTTGGATAGGGATACTCTCGGTATGTGGGAATTCTCTAGCTAAAATCATGACACAAAATAAACTTCTTGGGAAGGGGTTGAACCCATGCCGCTCGAGGTCCCGGAGCGATAGATCACTTGTCACCAGATTCGTAACAAAAAAAAAGTGTTACGTGCATTTTTGGCCCCCATGGAACCAAGTTACGATGTTTTCGTCGAAAAACTTCATTACAACAAATTGTTAGCGCGACGGAGTCAACATACAACTTTTTGTTAGAAAAATAATATATAAATAGAAAAATTAAATAAATAGAGACAAATAAATTGTTTACAGTCTGAGACGTGTACAAGACACCACCCTTAAGTATTATTTCGCCACAATATAATGATAATGCGAATATCTCAAATATTTAACAGACTCTTCCAAAATAATAATATTATTCCAGATATTCAAAACATTGAGAATTATATCAACTTAAGAAATTCCTTTCAAGGTACAACTTTTTGGTTGAAAGACTAACTTTTGGGTGGAGGACTTCATCACCACATATGGTTAGCTTGATGGAGTCAACATACCACTTTTTGTTAGAAAAATAATATATAAATTAAATAAATAGAGAAAAGTGAAAAACACAAATAAGTTGTTTATAATATGAGACGTGTACAGGACATTGTCATTAATAATTATTTTGCCACAATATAATGATAGTATGGATATCTCCAGGATTTAACAGGCTCTTCCAAAATAATAATATTATTAGTATTAGGGATATTCATATCATCGAGAATTATATCAACTCAAGAAATACCTTTTAATAAACAACTTTTTGGTTGAAAGACTTCATCACCACAAATTGTTAGCTTGACAGAATCAACATACAACTTTTTTGTAAGAAAAATAATATATAAAATCGATAGATAAAATAAATAAAGAAAAGTTAAAAACACAAATATATTTTTTACAGCCTGAGAAGTGTACAAGACATTGTCTTTAAGAATTATTTCTCCATAATATAATGATAATGGGAATATCTTCATGATTTAAAAGACTCTTCCAATATAATAACATTATATTGGATATTTAGAACATCAGTAATTATATCAACTCAAGAAATTCCTTTCAAGATGCACTGCCAATCCTTCTGTTAAACCAAAAGAAATTCTTCTCTCAATTCTTTAAGAAGATGGAGAGTTTATTGTAAAATAAAAGAATTAAAATTTATTAACATTTTGTATTAAATTTTTATTTAATAACAAGTGTTACTTACCGTAAGGGATTGACCTGGTGGAAGTGTGTATAGGTACGTTAAGTAGGAGAGTGCGCACGGGGATACTCTCGGTATGTGGGAGCTCTCTTGCTCAAATCCTGACGAAAAATAAACTCCTTGTGAAGAGCTTGTATTCATGTTGCTCGAGGCCCGGAGTAGTAGCTCAATCGCCAATAATTTTATAACAATAAAAAAACAAGTGTTACGTACATTTTTGGCCTAAATGGATCCAAGTTGTTATGTTTTGGTTGAAAGACTTCATCACTACAAATTGTTAGCACGACTGAGTCAACATACAACTTTTTGTTAGAAATTAATATATATAATAGATAGATAAAATAAATAAAGAAAAGTGAAGAACAAAAATAAATTATTTATATATAGTCCAAGATGTGTATAGGACACTATCCTTAAGGATTACTTCACCACAATATAATGATAATGTGAATATCCTCAGGATTTAACAGACTCTTTCAGAATAATATTCTAAGTATTCAGAACAACATGAATCATATCAACTCAGGAAATTCCTTTCAAGGTTAAATTGCCAATCCTTTGGTTAAAACAAAAAAAAAACTTCTCTCAATTCTTTATGAAGATGGAGAGTTTACTGAAAAATAATGGTTTAACTACTGAGTAGGTCCCTGAACTATTTGGATTTTCAAATAGGTCCCTATACTAAAAAAATTTGTAATTGGGTACTCGAACTTTTATAAAGTTTTCAATTGGGTCCCTATACTAAAAAAGTTTCTAAATGGGTCCCTGAACTTATATAAAAATTAGTGGAGTTCTTGGAGTAGGGTTCCGTGAAGAGGTGTTTAAGTCTGTTGATGTGAAACGTGACCTGGAATTATCCTAAATTTGTATTTAGGGTTGCAAGAGACCAAAATGTTGAGCTAGAAAATCAAAATGTGACCTGCGATTGCTTTTCCTCCATCTGAACAAATAGTTCAATCCTTCCTCGATTTATGTTTTACGGTTGTATATCCCTTCCTTGAAATAATTTCGTCCAAAATAGTTTCTCACTTGCAACTTATACTACATCTCACTTCATCTTGTTATATCGTGCTACATTTTACTGTGACAATGTCTCAAGGTTCATCTTCCACCCAAACTACTCATAAATGACTAGCTTGGATGAAATCAGTTATATTCCGTTCAATTCAACATATCACTAATGAATTTTATAATTTAGGGACACCATTGAAAATTTTATATAAGTTCAGGGACCCACCAATTAAAAACTTTTTCAATTCAAGGACCCAATTGAAAACTTTATAAAAGTTTTATGACCGAATTACAAATTTTTTTAGTATAGGAGCCTATTTGAAAATTCTCAAATAGTTCAAGGACATACTCAATAGTTAAACAAAAAATAAAACAATTAATTTTATTAACTTTTTAGATTATTTTTTTATTTTAATAACAAGTGTTATGTATTCAAAGGGGTTGACCTAGTGGAAGCGTCCTAGATCCGTCAGGTGAGAGAGTATGTTTAGGAATACTCTCGGTGTGTGGGAGGTCTCTAGCTTAAATCGTGACGAAAAACAAACTCCTTTGGAATGGGTCGTATCCATGTCTCTTTAGCCCTCGGAATGATAGCTTACTCGCCACAATTTTTGCAACAAAAAAAAAAAGTTTAACATGCATTTTTTGCCCACATGGATCCAAGTTGTTATGTTTTGGTTGAAAGACTTCATCACAACAAATTTTTTGCTTGATTCATTTTTTTTATAGAAAAAAATATAAAAATTGATAAATGAAATAAATAGAAAACAAAAGTGAAAAACACAAATAAATTGTTTATAGCCTGATATGTGTACAAGACACTGTCCTTAAGGATTATTTTGCCACAATATAATGAAAATGTGAATATCTCCGGTATTTAATAGAGTCTTCCAAAATAATAATATTATTCTGTATATTCAAAACATCGAGAATTATATCAACTCAAGAAATTCCTTTCAAGATACAACTTTTTGGTTGGAAGACTAACTTTTGGTTGAAAGACTTCATCACCACAAATTGTTAGCTTGACGGATTCAACATACAAGTTTTTGTTAGAAAATTAATATATTAAATAGATAAATAAAATAAATAGAGAAAAGTGAAAATACAAATAAAATGTTTATAATCTGAGACGTGTACAAGACACTGTCGTTAAGGATTATTACGTCACAATATAATGATAATGCGAATATCTCCAGTATTTAACAAACTCTTTCAAAATAATATTATTATTCTAGGTATTCAGAACATCGAGAATTATATCAACTCAAGAAATTCCTTTCAAGATGGAACAACCAATCCTTTCGTTAAACCAAAAGAAATTCTTCTCTCAATCCTCTAAGAAGATGGAGATTTTTTTGAAAAATAAAGAATTCAATTTATTAATTTTTTTAAATTATTAATTTATTGCATAAATTGACATGTCGGCATGCTAATAGGTTTGAGAATGCCATGTAAGACAAACACTAACAGAATTAAATAGATTGTGACGAAAAAGCCAATATTGTTAACCAAAGCTAACTTATGAAACCTAATTGATTACAACATTAGATGCTTAAACTAGATAAATTGTATTGTAGGTATGGCAATTTGATAAAATGAGAAGGAACACTATATTTTATTGAGTGATGAGTTTCAGATTCATCTGTTCACTTTCCTTTTCCCTTCCTTGTGAATATGAAGAACCGATCAATTTGAATATGTGGATTTTTTGAAAGGGCCTACATAAGTTCATTTTGAACTTTAAAGGTGAATTTATTAGCCATCTGCTTGTTTTTGTGGCATAATCAACGAGAAATGTATCCAGAAATTGTTTCCAGCATGAACAGTTTAAGTATCCTTTAGCAATCGGTATTGCTTCTGATCTTCCTCTTCTGCTACCAAAGAGGCTCCAATTAGATGTAGATATTGTATTTTGTTGTGCTATGTGTTATCTTCCTCTTTGTTTTACCTTTTCCAAATGGCTTTTGCCTTGCTGATACTAACATGCAAACAAGTTTTCAATATAACATAGTGATATGGATGGACTAGTTAATGTCTTAGCTCTTATAAGTGGTGAGTCATGTGATACTTGGTTAATTCTTCTAAAATTTTATTTCATTACTAGTATGATACTAGTGCATTGCACAGGTCGCGTTAATTTTTATGCTTGTTAATAAATATCTTGTTTATACACTAATAAGATAGTATATTTTACACACAAGTTGCAGCCCATGTTATTCAATATGAAACAATATGGACTATGAAGTATAAAATAGAGAAATAAACAACGCAACAACAAAAGAGAGCAGAAATAAGTTAAAAAAGTCTATAATGTTCTTGTATGTCTTGCTCATTGCTTACCATGCTGGCCTATCTCGCAAAATGCAGATAAATGCTCTTCTACCCCTCCGGTCCTTGAAGTTGGATGGACCATAAAAATCTTCTGAATAGCTAATTCATAAAAAAGTGCAGTCAATGAATACCATCTTCATCTTAAATTAGAAAAAAAAAATCAAAAATTAATTGAAAAAGATAATATAATCAAATAGCTTATCTATGATGGCGTGAACAATGGTCAATAGGCAAGTTGTCATACTCATTATTAGCTTTAGAAAAACCCGACTCTAGCAAATTTACTCCATAAGTTTTGTTAAGGGGAATAGAGACCCTACCCAGTCCTCCATGAATGTACAAAACCTTCAAAAGAACATTTAAATTGAATAGTAGTTGTAACTTGTTATGTAACTAATCTGGAACTTCAAAATATCGAAAACATAGCTGTAAAACGGGCAAAATTTGACCGCCGGCAATATGTGATAAACATATATAGTTGAAATTTTCATCTATAATATCTAGTACAAACTTTAAACTAATAAGCAATGGACTTAAGTATATTTCTTGGATCTGAGTGTACCTTAACGATCCACCCACAAGTCATGGACCAATTGGAGCAACTTCTCTGTGCAGGATTAATTTAGATTGAATTCCTAGAATTTGAAGTGATATACCTTCAAGATGTCAAACACAAAGATGAAAATTTTGCTTTGTTTCAATATTCCCAAACCTACATTGTTCTAACTTCCAATAAAGCAGAACACAACAATCCAGTAGTCCTATAGCCGGACCCTGCCCCTGAACCATTACAGGACAGTTTCTTTTGCCTTGGATTCGAGGTGCACTTGTAAGACAACATGTGTCTTATCTTTGCTCAACACCAACATAATTTATAATTATAGATTAGACAGATTAACTAATATTTGGCATATGTACAAGAGTGTCAGCTCAAACCTATATATGAGTAACATTTCTCTATCAAACTAACAATAATCATTAATATGGCCTATACCGTTTTGGCAGTGCATAGGCAAACGAAACAAACAAAGCATTTGAATTCCATTTTGTATTTAAAAGTAGAAAGTAATGATACTCACTCTCTTAACTGGCATTGAAAAACAAGCACCCTGCATAAGGCCTACTAAACTATTGAAGTATTGATGGTATAGGCAATTTAATGATCTGAATATCAGACATGTCTTTGCGTGATTTAGATTTTTGTTTGGACAACTAACTCTTCTGTATATGATCAGCCTCACAATTTGGGATTCCATATCAACTACCCAATTAACAGGAGAGAGAGAAATGATTGCAACTGAAATATCAGAAGAAATGCAAAAATAGATAGCTGTAAATGGCTAGCTATTGAAATTAATCAAATTTATATACATAGGAGTTGCAAATGGATTTGGATACTCTTTTTTTCTTTTATCTTTTTTTCCCTATCATGTTAAGGGAGAGAAAGACACAACACAACTTTTAATGGATCCTATATATAAAAGTAAATTCGTAATTGTGTCTTTCTATCAACATAAAAGACAAAAAAAGGAGAAGTAAAGGAGATGATCCTAATCCATTGCAAACATGCTTGTAACTTATTTAAAAAAGAAAATGATATGGTAAAATATTTTTTAATATTATTTTACTACAATGAACGGCATCGATCTAAATAATGTATAAATGTGTACTATTTGTACCCTGTAGCTTATAGAATAACCCATGAAAACAGAAGACACTGCTCTAAGTGTGAATTTGTTGCTCCGAGACAGTAAAGTAGATGCAAATCATATGCAGCCAAACACCTTGAACAGTTGGTAATCTGGATCTTTTTGATAGAGCAGTTGATAATGACTTTGGCCTTGAAGTGAGGGAGATGGCACCCTGTTGATGAGGAAAGTCACAGTGGACAAACAATCACTCCAAAAAGATAAAGGAACCTTGGATTGGAACATCAGAGGCCTTGCAACATTCAATAAATACTGGTGCTTCCTCTCTACCACAGAATTTTGTCCTGGTCATTGCACGCATGAAACTGATGGAGTGTGCTTTGTTTGGAGAAAGGGAGTGCAGGCCAACTCTTTGGCATTGTCAGAATGAAGTTGCTTGATGAATACTCCAAACTAAGTGTAAATAAGCTTGAAAATGACATTATCAAAGCAGTAACATCTGATTTATGGTGTAACAAATAGGTCCATGTGAGCCATGTATGATCATCTACCAATGTTATAAAATATCTCTTGCCATCATAAGTTGCGTGGTGAAAGAGACTCAGATATCATAATGGATTAAATCAAAAGGGGAACACATGTGAACATTGATGTGAAAGATAACCTTCTAAGTTAGTCAAAGGAAGTATAGAACAATTGGAAGAATAAAAATAATTTGGCACATTAAAAGACAAATTATCACATAATAGTTTGAGAACCTTTTATTAACGGGAACACTAAGAGAAAACAAACCAGAACTGCCAGATGACACAGTACTACAAATAGCTTGTGATGTAGCATTATAGTTAGTGTGTTGTGCGCATAGAACACCAATTTAAATAAAAGGAAATAGGATTGAATCACACCAAATTACAGGAATAAGATTGGAATAGAATACCAAAGGACAACTGAATAATAATAATTTTATTACTAAACATAGAAACACACACAATACAACAATTGCTGAGTCTCCTACAGAGAATCTTCTCTGCCCAAAAGTACAAAATAACAACTTCCCTACTTATTTTCTGACCCTACTATCATATATATACTAATAAATAACTGCAGTAGTTATTTTCTAATCATAACTGCCTAATAACTACCATTAACTTGCTAATAACTGTCATAAACAATTCTGCCATAAATTATTTCCTAATCATGACTGCCATCAGGAAGTTATCATGCTGTTTTCCTATGAATCTCAGCATGCAGCATTCATAGAATTTGTGAAGTGGTAAAGACCGTCAACCAGCTCACCCTTGCCAATCATCCTCAATTGTTGTGTCCTGGATATAGCAAAAGTTAGTGGTGAAGGTAACTGTGTATGGTGAGTGTCTCAACAAAGCACAGATCATCATGTAACAAAATATCATTAGCTAACCATACAATACCAATAGCAGAAAAACACATTTTTAAATTGTTAGGAAGAGACGTGAACTTGTAGTTTAACAATTTATGAGAATTGAAAACATGTAAAGAACATGCTACATGGGAGGCGACATCTGCATCTATAATCTGAGTACTAGAACTGCTAAAAAAGGAACAAGATGTGACGATAGAATCTTATTAGCAGAAATGGTAGACTCATCAAGCGGATCCACACTTGGTTATTGTCTTACTTGACTTGGTCTGAATTCAATGCAAGTTTAACAAATTTGCACAATATCTAATACACTGATGTTTTCTTTCAGGATTTTAATTTTATTCTTTTATCAATATAAGAGAAAGGTACCTTTAAATCTTCTTTTGGTGGTATAAGTAGAAAATTACTTCATCCTTTAATCATCAAAAGCTTTTTAAATTGTATTGAGCTCCATGACGACCTCCTTCATATTCATTCTTTCTCTTGGAGACTCCGCTGAACAAGATAATCCAATCTTAAATAGTGAAGATAAGCACCTCTCAACAATAGGATGCAAATCACCTGGATTCTCTGAAATACTGCTTCCTTCTTCTATTGTTGTTAAAAGATGTTCATTTTCCATGGAAAGGAGAGTTGCATCAACAATCTCTGAAATTTTATTTGGAAAAGCAACTTTTACGTAGTTATGGAGGTTGTGCCCATCTTTAAACATTTCATCCGTTGGTCTTCTCCCAGTTAACATCTCCAAAAGAAGAATCCCAAAACTGTACATGTCACCTTCTGTTGACACTTGAAAATCCAATCCGTACTCTGAAATACGTTTCAAAACAATCAATCCTTCAAAACTCATTGTTATAACATTCACAAAAGAGGGATGAAGTTAAAAAGAAAAACTGATTTTACAAGATTTCGAAGGAGAAAACGTAGTTTTCAAACCATACCTGGAGGAGCATAACCTATAGTTCCCTTTATTCCAATTGAGCTGGTTTGCATATGCGAGTTGCCATCAATTGTTGACAAAAGTCTTGCTAAGCGAAAATCACTCACATGAGCAACCATGTCATCATCAAGAAGGACATTGCTTGGTTTTAAGTCACAATGAATAATAGGTTGCTCACCTTCATAGTGAAGATAGTGTAGTGCAGAAGCAACTCCAATAACAACTTCTAATCTTTTCTCGAGTTTCAATGTTCTTGGTTGTTCTGAATTTCTATTCTCTAAATGCAACCATTCCTCTAAGCTTCCATTTGCCATGTATTCAAAAACTATAGCTTTAAAGTCATTTCCTTTGTAATCCATACTAGAGCAACATGTGATGATCTTGACTAGATTTCTATGCCGGATATTTCTGAAAGCATTACATTCGGCAATGAAACTTTTGTGAGCTCCTTTTTTCTGAAGGTTTAGAACCTTTACTGCAACAACTCTTTCTTCTGAATTGAGACTTCCTTTGTACACAAAACCAAGACTTCCAGTTCCTATCAAGTTCTGAACTGAGAACCCGCTAGTGGCGTGGTAAAGTTCTTGGTATGACACCTTAGGAAGTTGTTCAATTGTTGAATCAATAGTTGATTTCCTTTGCCTTTTCCTTATTTGATAGATAGCAAGGACAAATGACAATAGAAGAAACAATACAATTGAGCTGATGATGATCCACAATGTTGACTTACGAATATGGTGTTTTCTCTTTTTCATAGCTTTTGGTGGGCAAGGTGGGAGATGTAGTTGTGTTACCCCACCGCATAGCCTACCATTGCCAATCAATGAAACTTTACTAGCATTCAGGAAGACACCATGTATGGGCACCTCACCCTCCAGCTTGTTAAAAGAAGCATTGAACAATTCTAACACAGAAATATTCTGTATTCCTTCTGGAATTGTTCCCGACAAGTTGTTTCGTGACAGGTCTAACTGTCGAAGACCTTTCAGTGAAGCTAAAGAAGTTGGAATGATTCCATTAAGAGAATTACCCGCTAAAAAAAGGTGCTCCAAGCTTAAGCAATCTCCAATTGTTTCAGGAATGCCACCAGAGAGATGATTTTCAGATAGATCCATGTATGGGCACCTCACCGGATGAATTGCTACCAAGATTATTTTCTCCTGTAACCAAAATAGAAAGATCTTGTAGCATTCCTAGGCTTGGAATTTGTCCAACAAAATTGTTAAAACCAATATCTAACTTTTCAATCTGAGATGCATTAGTGATGGAAATTGGGATTGGACCTGAGAATTGATTGGAACCAAATAGAAATTGTCTAAGATTGGGGAAGGTTGAGAACATGTTGGTTGGAAGAGAACCATTAAATCGATTGAGTGTGGTAGTGAGGTCGAGATGAGAGATTGTAAAGTGAAAAGGGAAGCGTACCTGACATTTTGTTTTCTCCCACTGACAACATTGTCAAGTTTTTTAAAAGGCCTATTTCATCTGGTAGGTTTCCCTCCAATAGATTAGAGGTCACATAAAGATTAGTGAGGGAAGAAAGATTCCCTATGGAAGCTGGATTTTGACCAGTTAGATTGTTTCTTCCAACAATCAACCATTCAAGCTTCACAAGGGAATCAATCTCCATTGGTATTTGGCCAATAAATTGATTCCCATGTAAATACAATTCCCTCAGTTTAGAGCAATTTGTCAAACTGATTGGAAATTCACCTCCTAAAGTATTATTGGTGAAATATATTAACTGCAGTCGAAATAAACGGCCTAATTCTTGTGAGACATTGCTATGGAAGCTATTTCCCCCAAGGTCAAGGATTCTCATAAAGGAAAGGTTCCCAACATGAGGTGATATGAACCCATGCAGGAGGTATGCTGTTAAGTTTAACTCTGTAACTCTTTGATGTTTGTGGCTTCACGTGACTCCATGCCAGTTACAAAAGTGGCTAGAACTATTCCATGAGGTCAATACTCCAAAAGGGTCACTGGATATTGATTCTCTGAATTTGAGCAACGCAGAATAATCAGTCTCGTTTCCTAAGGCAGAGGCAGTTTTGTTTGAAGTAAAATGAAGAAACAAGAAAAGCCATATAGACCAAAATACACGTAACATGGTTGTTGAATAGAAAACAAGGTTGCTAAAATTGTTGAATTGCTAAATCTGTTGTCTGAAACGGGATTTATATAACTCTCAGGTGAATGGTGTAAGACTCTAAGTTGATGGCGTGTCTTCTACTTCTTTTTCTAAGTAGATCTTTACCGTGGACGACTCGGCCAGCCTCACTCAGCCTGTATAACACGTTGCTAATATACTCTCATGTAGAATTAAATTAAATTAATAACATACGTCACTATTTTTATTTTAACAAAGTTAAAACTTTATTTTTTTTCGTACTTACACAATTTACATTCATAAGTATTAGAATTACTATACTCTCTTAGCAGCACAATTGTCTATCATAAGACTCATAATGCCCCCAACGAGCAATGAAACCTAGTAAGAATTTTTTTTTAAAAAAAGTCATTTGATATGTTACTTTTTATCAAAATATTTTTCAAAAGGACGTGATACTAAGTTAAAGTTATTTTTAGTTTAAACTTTATTATTAGTTTTTCAATAAAATCGATTTAAAAGTTAATATTAAAGTTGGTATCATGTAATCAGAAAATTATATAGGATGAAGTCGTGGAATCACTGGATATTGATTCTTTGATTTGAGCTGGGGTGACCGTGAGACGGGTTTAGACGAGTTATGCTTGTCCCTTACGTGGCCCTAAACATTGATAGGGCCAAAACTTTGAACCGGAACTCATCCCTAGACCTGAAGGAACCCGTCATGTGTGGGTTGGTTTAAGACAGGTCTAAATGGAACGAGACCGGGTTGACCCAAAATTAAATAGATTCTTTGTAAACAAAATTTCTATGAATGAGAAAATGTTAATTTTTTTATAAGGCAAAATATCAGTCAAAGATACTACCTAAAAGCCACCAATTGATCCAAAATTAGATGTTACGAAATATCAACAAATAAATTCTTTAGCTAGATGCTTCCTTGATGCTCATGTTACCAAAGTAACATTGTTAAAAACAAAATACTCTCATCAAACAAGATTCTTTCAATGTCATAAAAGCCACAAAATGCTTTCTAAAAGCCACCAATTGGGCTAGTGTGAGACGTGAGAGTAGAAGTTTAGTAATTTACTTCATACTTCTTTCTTAGTGACCGCACGTGAAACGTATTCTAGGGAGGGATAAAAGTAGATTTTTATTATATGGAACGGGTTGTGTAACTCGAAGGTCAACACGGACCCGTCCCTAGCCCGTCACCAGGTTACAAAGTGAGGCACGGGTTCGTTCCTTCTCTTCCGCGGGTTATGTTCAGACTCAGCCCGAACACCACGGGTTGGGATGGGTTTTAGGGTTGGGCCGGGTTTTGAAATCGATTTAAAAGTTAATATTAAAGTTGGTATCATGTAATCCAAAAACTATATAGGATGAATCCGTGGAATCACTGGATATTGATTCTTTGATTTGTGCAACTCAGAATGATCAATCATGTTACAAAGGCAGAGGCAATTTTGTTGGGTTGAAAACAAGTTTGCAGTGAAAAGTAGAAACGAAACAAGGCTTAGACCAAAATGCAAGTAAATGATTGAAGAACAGAAAACAAAGTAAGTAAATTGCAGAATTGCTAATTCTGTGATCTCAAATGGGATTATGGTCCGAGATGCTTTTAATTGTTAAAAATATGCTTTCCGCTGGGGAAAATGAACCTCTCTATCATCTCTCTAATCAAATTTTAGTCGTTAGATTAATTTAACGGTTAAAAGATCTCTCCTTGATATTAGATTAATTCAATGACTAAAGAATAATTTGAGGATGGAGGATCCTCCATTGACTAGTGTTAAGTGCAAATGTTTTGGTGGAAAGACTCATAAGGATGTTAGTGTTACGTTAGCTTGACTAATACAACTTTTACCATTGCCACTAGCACAATAGGAAAAGCAATGCAACGAGGGGGATAACAAAGTGTTACGTGCATTTTGGTTGCAAGACTTCATCACCAAAATTCCACAAATTGTTAGGTTGACCGAGTCAATATATAACTTTTTGTTAGAAAAATAATATATAAAATATATAAATAAATTAAATAAAAAAGTGAAGAACACAAATAAATTATTTATAGTGACGTGTATAAGGCATTATCTTTTTTTATATATATATATATACAAAAGTTTAGGTTAGTTTGGTCCCGGGGTTCATCAGGACAGGCCTCACGGTTCAAAAAGCACTTACGGAGGTACTTATACATTATCCACCAATGAGGAACTCACGATCTTGTAGGTTATGAACCGTATCCTTACCAACTGGATCAACCTTCGTTGGCTTATAAGATATTATCTTTAAGGATTATTTCGTCACAATATAATGATAATGTGAATATCCTCAGGATTTAACAGAGTCTTCTAAAATAAATTTTGGGTATTCATAATAACAATAATTATATCAACTCAAGAAATTAAATTCCTTTAGAGATGAAATTGCCAATCCTTTCGTGAAACCAAAAAAAATTTTCTTCTCTCAATCCTTTATAAAGTTAGTGATTTTAAATGATTTTTTCAAAAGCTAATGAAAGTAATTTTTTATTTTATTTTTATTTATGAAAAAATAGTTTTCCATTTTAAATATAAAAGTTATTTTTAAAAAATATCATTTTTATGAAAAACTTATTAAAAGTGATTTTTTAGGTCCTAGTGAGCCCTCAGCACATATCTCACCTAAACTTTTGTTAATAAACAAAAAGTGATTGTTTACTTGAAAAAAGTGAATTTTTTCACCAAATAATTAACAAATACACTTTCATATAATTGATTATATTATACGAAGAATTTATTACCAAACCAATATAGAGAAAAGACAAATAAGAAAATCATCCAAAAATCCCAAAATCAGAAAAACCAATTAAATGCTACTGAATATGTTTTTCAATAGATTAAAATTATTATAATAAAATATATTATTAATATCTAACAGTTTTTAGAATGGGGTGCAAACTAAAAACGGCAAAGAAAAGGAAATTAAATAATACGATGGGCCCGATGGGCCCGACCCACTGAGCCTCATCCCAGTCCAAAACGAGTGTCGTAAACAATGACAAAACGAGTGTGTAACTTTTTTTTTAGAAAAATAATACATTAAATAGATAAATAAATTAAATAAATAAAAGTGAAGAATACAAATAAATTATTTATAGTCCTAAATGTGTACAGTAAACTATCTTTAAGGATTGTTTCGTCACAATATAATGATAATTTGAATATCCTCAGGATTTAACACACTTCCAGAATAATATTTTGAGTATTCAGATTTCAGAACAACAAGAATTATATCAACTCAAGAAATTTCTTTCAAGATGAAATTGACAATTAGATTTCGACCGGAACTCTCAGCTCATAAGAAAAAAGACATTCTCTACCACACAATGGTGCAAGGGGAAAAATTATATGTTCAATAAACTGTGCTGCTATTAATTGTTAAAAATATGCCTTCGTTGAGGAAAATGAATCCTCTCTATCATTTCTCTAATTTAATATTATTCAATAGATTCATTTAACGATTAAAAGATCTCTCCTTGATCATTAGATTAATCCAACGACTAAGAATGGATTGAGGGTAGAAGATGGACGATCCTCCATTGACCAGAGGCGGACCTTGGTGTAGCTTGAGGGGAGCAATGGCAAAATTAATGTCTTGCTACCCCCCATTTTAAAGAAAAAACTAATGGCATCCTCATCTTATTAGCAAAGGCAAGTGTTGTGATTTCATAGATACAATTTAAGATAACTCCAACAATAAGAACTCTTTTGGGGGCTTTCGTAGATTTCTTTTGTAATTGATCTAAGATTCAATCTCTATTTTTCTTTTGCAATCTTCCTTTGCTTTCTCAATTTCAGATGTTTCGTCTTTTCGGGTTTGATTATTTTACTTATGCAATTTTTATTAACTTGTGTTGTTGATTGATGGACTTTTAATAAATTTTTATGCAATTAATTTCATATAGGCTAAAATACAGTTTTAGTCTCCCAACTTTTTCATTTTGGTGAAAGTAGTCCTCCAATTTATTTTTTTAGCTATTTTAATCCTTATAAAATCTTGAAGTTGCAAAATTATCCCCCTATTGAATCACCATCCAAAAACTAACGGCTGCTGCATGACGTGGCTACTTCATGTCATGTGTCCTCCAATAGTGCCGTTGTTGCTGCCTGCTGGATCACAATACATAAATATATAATTTTTTAAAGAATAAATTAATAAAATATTTATATTATATTAAATTATAACAAATCACTTTACTGATTTATCCTTCATTCCTGGTGTTCTTCTCACCTTCGTCTCGGACCCCTTCTTCCCCAACAAGCTTCGACCTTGTTCCTAACCGAAACAGAAGTAGTGTAAATGCGTGGACCTTATTCCCCAGTAAGCTTCAAAATTTTTCTTTTTTAATTTAGTCCTTGACTGTAATATTTTTTACCCCTAATAATTTAAAATAATAATTATATGAAATTAAGAAAATATTTATCATCTAAAATTTAAATTATATTTTTGTATTAAATTAAATTAAAAACACTATGAACCATTGAACACGGATTAACAAAGTTTGTCCCTCTACCACCGAGAAGATTTGTGGGTTCTGTGTCATCAACTTTCACGAACAGCTTCAAGCACAGGGCTTCGCAGTTAGTGTCCTTGAACATCAACACATGCTTGCAGATAGTGTTATATTGCTGCTAATTCATTTGGACTGTCATCCAAACCTAATCAAATGCTCATAAATAGCACAGGTGTAGAACCCGGATGAACCCAGAAGCATTATAATCCTACACACAAAATGATCCTCTTCTTCCTCATAGTCATTTTACTCCCGAAACAGAACCCTGAGAGAGTGCATGTGTTCAAGAACTCAACGAGTGTGGTGAGATTGAAAGAAAGATTGAAACTTCGAAAGATTGTACCTCTACCACCACCACCACTACTGCCTCTTCATCTTCTACTACTGTTTATGAATATGATGGTGCAAGTGGACCATGGGGACATGAGTAATTATACTACGTATTTGTTATATATAATATAATTCGTTGATTATTTTATTTTTATTAATTTATTGTGATCCATCTATTGACACGTTGAGTAAAAAAAAACTACTGACACGTTGATGAGATCATTGGAGGATATGCTGCATCCGTTAGTTTTTAACAGTGACTTAATTGAGGGATCATTTATGCAACTTCAAAATTTTATAGGGACTAAAATAGCTAAAAAATAATTTGGGGGACTATTTTCATGAAAATGGAAAAATTGGGGGACTAAAACTATATTTTAACCTTTCATATATTTAGGAGTGGTATAATTTTTTGAAAATAATAAATGGTTAAATATAAGAAAATTGATGTATTCAAATAGTTCAATTGTTATAGGGGTATACTCTAGGGTCGACTCGGTTTGCTTCCGGGTTCGATTCATGGCGGTGTTAAAATAGTGCTTAGCCAGCAAAAGACACACCCTGTGAACAGTGATTAGTTCTTCGTTGTCAGCGTTGGGATACACTAAGTTTAGACAAAAAAAAATAGTTCGATTGCTATGCATCGACAATATAAAGTTTTTTACATTGTTAACCAATTAAAAATCATGACATGTGTGACTTTTAAAATAACTAAGATAAGAGTCAAATATTTTTTATAATGTATCAATTTCTGATTGATTGTAGTATAAAAATCTTTACACTAAAAATGCATATAAATTAAATCCTTTTTCTAAAAGGAAAGTGTGAAGCAAGATAAAAATTGTATAACTTCAATATCTTCATTTTAAAAGCATCATTTTAATGATCAAATAATTTAATAGTATGACCAGTCTTTGATAAAATTATACATGAGATCATATGGATTTAACTACATTATTTGAATCAGTAGTGAGTGACTCCCAAGAATTTCTTTAAGATCCGCCACTGCCATTGACTAGCACAATTCTACAGCTCGTAGGAGCTGCCAACCACGCAATTAATGAAGGGGCTAACAAGTATTACGTGCATTTTTTGGTTCGAAGACTTCATCACCACAATTCCACAAACTGTTAGGTTGACGGAGTCAATATATAACTTTTTGTTAGGAAAATAATATATAAAATACATAAATAAAATAAATTAAAAAAGTGAAGAACACATATAAATTATTTATAATCCGAAACCTGTATATGATACAATCTTTAAGGATTATTTAGTCACAATAGAATGGTAATGCAAATATCCTCAGAATAATAAGAATTATATCAACTCAAGAAATGTTTTTCAAGATGAAATTGTCAATCCTTTCGTTAAACCAACAAAAAAATTCTTCTCTGAATCCTTTGAGAAGATGGAGAGCTTATTGAAAAATAAAACAATTAAAATTTTTTAACTTTTTTTTATTAATATTTTATTTTAATAACAAGTGTTACGTAGTCAAAGGGATTGGCCTAATGAAAACGTGTTAGGTCCTTCGGGTAGGAGAATGTGTAAAGGGATACTTTCGCTATATGTGAGCTCTCTAGCTCAAATCCCGATGAAAAATAAACTCCTTTGGAATGGGCTGTACCCATGTCGCTAAAGCTTACTCGCCATCATTTTTGTAACAAAAAAAAAGTATTAGTCTGAGACATGTACAAGATACTATCATTAAGGATTATTTCGTCACAATATAATGGTAATGCGAATATCTCCAGGATTTAACAGACTCTTCCAAAATAAAAATATTATTCTAGATATTCAGAACATCAATAATTATATCAACTCAAAAAATACCTTTCAAGATACAACTTTTTGGTTGAAAGACTAACTTTTGGTTGAAAGACTTCATCACCAGATATTGTTAGTTTGATGGAGTCAATATACAAAATTTTCTGAATAGCTAATTCATAAAAAATGCAGTCAATGGATATTGTAACACCTCGATTTTTCTGCTTTCTAATATCGGTATAAATATAAATAAATGTTTATATTTTTCTCGGAAACTTAGAAAATGATTTTGGGAAAACCAAAGTCATATTCATATTATACTTATTTTTGTAAGTATACGGTTAAATTTTTGGTTGAAAATTCAGACGGAACCTGGTCTGCGTTTTCACTGACAGTAAGATTTTACTAATTAGGAAACCTAATTTTGACCCGAGAATGAAATGAATAGATTTTATATCTCATTTCCAACGATATAGGTTATTTTGAAAATTTTCAAAATAAGTAGGTTATTATACTTGATTTGGGCTGAAAACCTAAATCGGGTAATCGACGGAGTCGAGAACAGACGTACAGAGACAAAACTCGATATCGGATGCTGAGATATATTGTCACCTAGGGTGGTGAGTCTTAGGGGTGACTCACCTATCATTTAATTTATGTAATGATGAGTTTAAGTGTGAAAAGACCAAAATACCCCTAACTTAACCTATCTTAGTTAAAATTTAACCATGGTTAAGACAAGACAAGTTCAAATTGGCTACTACCTCCTTGTTTTGTGGTAACAAACCAGCCACCTCTCCTTCAACTTCAACCACTCAATTTTCATGATTACCTTCGGGTAAATTACTAAAATATCCTTAAGTCTTAAGTAAATAACAAAATTGCCATAAGTACAAATGACTACATTGTTCCTAAAAATGACAAATTCCTACCCTAATTACCCTTGAAACCCACGGCCCAAACACCACGTGAGGCCCCCCCACTCTCATTTGCATTGAACTTCATCTTCTTCCTCACTTTTATCTCAAATTCTCTAAGTTCCATAACCAAAATTTGTGAAGAAACTACTTGATCTCTTGGCAGTTTTCAACTTCTAAGAGGTATACCATACACACCTCACTCAATCAATATCATGTTCTTCAATTATTTTCACGATTCAAGGCCATGATCATCATTTGAAATTCCTAGATCTAGAACTTTGAAAATTTGTAGAAACTCATTGAAAAATCCTTTTAAAGTGATTCCAATTTCTATGATCTTGTCATCATCTCTATATTCATGATTCAAGAGCATGAATCAAACAAAAATTTCTATCCTATTTTTCCAAAAGTGGCCGAACCTAGGTAGAAAAGGAGCAAAGAAGTTTTGTTTCAATTTTTGACATAGAACAATTGATTTAAGCTCTTCAATATCCATTGTTGTTAAATCTAGAAGCTTGCTAATTTTTGAAACCTCTAGCCTATTTTATGAAGCAAGGCCGAAACTCTAGGTTTTGGTGTAAATGAATTTTTGTTTCAATTCTTGAAATAGAACACTTGATTTGATCTATTTAGTACTTCTATTTGTTGAATCCAAGAGATTAAAATCAAATAAAATTTTTAGCCAAAGAATTTTTGTTGGTCGAACCCTAACTCTTAGTGAGTTAGATGGTTTTATTTCAATTTTTGGATTCATAACAATTGTTTTAGTCTTTCTAATGCCTTATGTAACACCTTTCTCGAGCGCTGCATTTTCTGTGACATTTTAAGGCCGAAAAGTAGTTTAATTAAAATCTCTGAAATAAAATGGGGTAAATTTTTTTTTCTTTGAAGATCAATGGAATGGATCAAGGTAAGAATTCTCAAAGTTTGAAAGAAAACATTTCGAAATGTCCCCTTTGAAAAACGGAGTTTGGATGAAGTCAGAATACCTGATAAAACATTTTATAACATCAAATCTTTTTTTTTCCTTTTTCTCAAGGTAAGCAATAAAACATCCAACCTCATCAAATATTTACATAATACAGTCCAGGGTTACTCAGAAGATAACAATCATCAAAATAGTCATAATTAAGGTTATAAGAGTGAAATTATTTATATAAAAACCCAACCCGACTCATAATCAGAACACATAAAGATATACAGACCCAACTTAATGCTATGGAGACGCAGCTCCTAAAATATAATATACTTGAAGTCGCAGCTCCATAAACGGTAACCTTAACTCCTAGACATCCCAAGCTTGGCAACTAAAATATAAAAGACCATCCTCTCTCGTACATCGTGAGAAGAACAAACCCAACTGACGAGATCTAGCAGAAACTCTATTTGAGTCCACTACTGACGTCATCATAAAAGACATCACTAGAGCCATTACAAAAGTAGTTCTCAGACTAAGCCATTTCCCTTACCAAGGAGAAAGTCATAGTCTACAGACCAACGGAAATCATGCCTGTTTCAAGAAAAGAAAGGCCAGGCATGACAGAAAACACAAAGACCATCAACTTGAACCATCTGAAAGCTGGAAGACATCCACTAGAAACTCCAACATATCGTTTGCAAGCTTGAACATCAACCTCTATGATGAATCAGCCAAGTGACATCATGACCTCTCAATCTTCTCAAATTACTACAGAAGGCACATAGCTAGACGACATAGGCAATATAAAATAAGGAGGTGAGATTACCAAACATCACAGCATATGGCAAATATGAAAATAGCATGACACCAAATAGCATACATTCATATCCATGTAAGCATATATTTCAGTCAAATAATCAAGTATATACAAGGAACAAACAACACATGCACATATAGTCAACAGTACACAAATCAGTGTGACCATAATCTCATCAAGCATGACTGGACATTGTTAGTTCACAGAGACTCGAGAATAGAGATAACTGATTGAAACTGCATAGTCCCATACCTACACAGCCTCAAGGAAGATTCGACCCTAACTCCGGAGCTAAGAGAACATTCGGAAGGAGTGATTAGAGCACATGTTTCACAACTGCCAGTATTAGGCATCTTGTGCGTTCAATAGTAACAGCCACATAGTGGTACTATAAGTGATTGTGAAACACTCTCGATAATCATGACCGGCTAGCATCTAGTCGTTGATGTCAGTGTATTGCATGGAACGCCACGACCAAGAAGAATCACCAACTGGCCAATTGTGACCCTCCTTCCCTGAACACCCCCAAGGCCATTTAAGATCGTCACTAGCACGTCCTCATGCGCACATGCATGTTGGCTCAACTTCCTAGGCACAAAGACCTTACAGAACATAGTATCAACTATGTGTTTAGGTAATAATACCGTTAATGGCGTGTACGTTCATATTTATCCACCGGATAAATTTCGGGGTTCCTTATGGAGACCAAAAGCCATTTCGTTATTATTTATCCACCGGATAAATTTCGTGGTTCCTTACGGAAACCAAAAGCCATTCTAGAGGCAAAGCAGGCAGTACCAACCTCATGGGAATCACCCTTCTTTGGACTATCCATGTTTCAACGCTTTAGTACATTATGAAGGTTGGTCATTCGTCACCAACTGAATCTTACCTCTTTAAGTCCATTATCGAATAGGATTACTTGTCGAGCAAACAACCTCAAAATACTCATTGTCATTAAGTATTATGGATGTAAGGATGAGTGAATCGTCCTTACTTTATGACATATGGTCTTGCTCCACCATGAGTCATAATCATTAAGTCTTTGTCTTCACTAAGCCATCCTCGACTTAGATTTTTCATTTAACTTGAAATACTAGTCTTGAAGACCAAAACCACTTTTATCCAAAATCAAAACCCTTTGTCTAAAACCAATTCACTTTGGAAGTAAGAATGACTCAAAATCATCAATTATATAGGTCCTAATACTCATTTTAAGGTATTAAAAATACCAAATTAAGGTCTTGAATAACATTTCACTCAAAAGTCTTAAAACTTGACCGAAAGCTTCTAATTGATTTCTACACAAGTTCTGGGATGAGAAAGCCAGATAATATAATCATATTTAAGGATGGTGTAAGTGAATCACAAATTAATCAAAGTCATTTTGGAATAAGCTGAACACTTTAAGAGGTTTTAAATACTGTAAAAACAGTTTTGGAAGAATAACACTTTTTTCTTACTTTCATTTTTCCTTAAAACACTTATTTCTTCGGTTTCTAAAGTATCACTTTGATAAATCAAAATATAACGTACGATTAAAATAGTTCTCAATCCATTTGTAAAACCTTAATCAAAATTAAAGTTTTAAAATAATTGTTCAAAACTAAATCATTTTTCCTTTATGGATTTAACATTCAGCTTCTCACTTAAGGGTATTAAAGTCACTTAAGTTTCAAGGATTGGAGTTAAACTCCCATTTCCAGTTCACATTTGGTCAAAAGCCAATTACAACCAAAGTGAAGGTTACACTTCACCAAATAATCTCACAATTACACATACGCATCAATATATCAAGTTATTTGCAATAACCAAGTATTAAATCCTCACTTTGATCCAATGATCAAAGTGATGGTTTTCAACATGCTAGAAATCATTTTCCAATCAATCAATCACACCAATGAACATAAATCTAACAACAATTACTAACCACAATAATGTCCTCATAAGAGACTAAATAAACAAAGTGGATAATCCTTGATTTAGGATTTTCCGACACCAAACAATTTAAAGTCGTCTTCACATCCACCAATATGGTGTGATGTGGTTCACTCCCCCCTTACCTCTTGTAGACAAGAGAGGATCATTTCATTGGTTTTCAACAGTCAGCTTCCCTCAGAGCGAAGCTGCACCAAGCTAAACTCCAACTAATAACTCGATTGGACGGTCCAGTTTCCTCTGACACCTTGCGACAGGTGCAGACAACTCCTATCAGCTCCCGAAACATGTAAAACCTGCTTCCCCAAGCAAACACAACCACTTTAACATCCCAGAGAGGGAGTCCAAGCATTTTCTACAGCCAGACAATTCAAACGATTTGCTACTCATCATCAAACACTCATTCTAAGTTGTTTTAAATACTTAATTTCACAAAATAGAACCAATTTCAATAAAATTCAGATTTGGGAAAATTAATATTCATCCTCAAAATTGGGGAAAATGAGCTTTGATCATAGGAACATGAAATTAACCTTAGAAATCATTAATTAACAGTCCCAATTGCATAAAGACATAATTAATTTCATAATTACAGACTAATTTCAAGAGAAACAAAATTGGGGCTTTAGGGTTCATACATCAATTTGGGGAAAACTCATTATAATCAAAGAACAATGAAATTAATTTAGGGAAATAATAATTAACAGTCCCAATTACACAGAACAAGGTTCAATTTCAACATTACAATCTGAATTCAAAAGGCTAGGGTTAGGGTTTCAAAATCAATTTAGGGAAAACTCATTCTAACCAAAGAATAATGAAAATAACATTTGAAAATGCTAAATTACAGTCTCAATTGCATAAGATTAAAGTTAATTTTACATTTGAAGTTTGAAATCAAAATGCTAGGATTTGAGGAATTGGGATTTTTGAAACTGAGCAAAATAGATGAGGTTTCACTCACCCAAGGAGAAGGGAAGAGGTACTGTGACGGCGGCCCAAGGTTGTGATGACGGCGGACGACCCGAGATAGCGACAGAGCTCCATTTTCGTGCCGCTACAACAGTTCAGGAAGACACCAAACGACCCTAGGCGCGACTCCCTACCAGGCGCGGTGGTCGGACGACTCTCGAATGGCCTTGGACAACGGCTAGTGTAATACCACCCTTGGGCATTACTTTGTAACACGTGTGGAAATAAATAATAAAATAATTTGTTGGTTGCTTTCGGAAAATAAGTTTTTCTTAAGTTATAATCCTGTCTCAAAATGGTGATAAATTTTTTTTCCTTATCTTTTCTTTTTCGATAACCACAACGGCAACTTAAATATAACCGTATATTGATATATATATATATATATATATATATATATATATATATATATATATATATATATATATATATATATATATATATATATATATATATACATACAACTATACTGCATCATACTGTTTTCACACCTAGGCCTTTATAAGTATAGGTCCCTTTATTGAATTGAAAACAACATCATATCATAAATAAAACCTAAGCTGGTTACACCTATAATACAAACATAATAGTAGCAAGTAAACCTCGGCATGCTCCGAACTACGGGAACTTCTTCTTGTAGTCATCAAGTCCCTTGAGTGGCTCATCTGGACTTGGATATAAATATATGCACAAGTAGAGAAACCAACAATAAAACATGCAAGAGTGAGAAACCAATATATGGATTTAACTTGACAACTACATGCGCGACACTACAGAAACAATATGCACTTCTGTAAGTAAACAAGTAGTCTATCATTGGGTTTCATATCCGATCACAGACTTTTGAAAAAATGCATGAACACTTCAATATTCAGGCTCTAATTTAATACCTAATCTCCGGAGAGCCCAACACCAAATAAATGAGTTGATCACGCTCAATTGCCAAGTATATTAGGCACAACATAGCCCGAATACCCTATCATTAAGGTATCATACATAGGACGTGACCACAACGTAGCCCAAATACCCTATCACCCTATCATTAAGGTATCAGACATAGGACGTGACAACAACTTAGCCTGAATACCCTATCACCCTATCATTAAGGTATCAGACATAGGACAACAACGTAGCCCGAATACCCTATCATTAAGGTATCAGACATAGGATGTGACACGTCTGCCCATGCATGCATATAAAACATTTTGTTCTCGTTATTTTTCTTTGTGTTCATTCTTCTTTTGTTGAAGCTCAAGATGACTTACAACTATTCGTAATTTTTAACGTGATAGATTTCTCAACACTAACACAAGACACGAAGTCCGAATGCTCAATCACAAAACCTTAGACCTTGCAATCAGTCTTAGGTTCGTTGTGATGAAATAAAAAAAAACAATATTCTCTATTAACAACATTCATCACAACGTGTAACAACAGTACAACGTGTAACAACGTAACACGGATCAAAGATCTTCGTGCTGGTAATTAAGAACGCCAGTATCACGACGTCTCAGATACTAGGCTTACGTTATCCAAGTTGTCGGAAATAAACCGGTGTATAAAACTATTTTACAGAAAATACGTTTACGTTGGAAATTCGTTTTACAAAATCATCAAAATCACTTGAAATTCATTTCCTTTCATAAAATCAATATTTTGAACTTGAAAATATTGCTTTGATACAAATTCTCTATTTTAACTAATATTACCATTTTTAGTAATCTACCGTAAATATTATCGGAATTGTCCAACGTTTGACGTTTTAAAAACGTTTTAAGTCCAATTATGACTTTTCTAGTAAAATAATTTTTCCAACACCATAATAAAATTATTTTTGAAACTTATTTTCTTAAAATAACATTTTCTAATATTTAGAAATTTCCTACGTATAAACTAGCAGTGCAAAAATATTTTCACGGTTACATCCTCACTATGAGTCATAAATTGTTTTTACACTAATAAATCATTAAAATAATAATATTTCTCAACATTTCTTAATTTTTACAAATAATATTTTCCATCAATATTATATTCCAATATTTCTCCATTAAACATTGAATATAATTTTTAAAGCTTCTTACGGTTTTTATCTGGTTAATTGATTGGGCACTGACCACTGTCAGGCTTCTCAAACAACAATCAATGACAACATCATAATAATATTCCCAGGTAGATCATGCATCACAACATTATAATATTTAACTGCAAGTAAACACTTAACTGCAGATAAATAAACACAGATATAGATAACACAACTTATAACCAGTTAAGCAAAAACACAACAACCACAGATAAATATACAGACCAATCAGATAGCATGTAGCCATCAAAAAAATCCCTCAGGTAATCTCCTCTTACCTCTTGAAGATTCAAGCTTTCGATTAAAACTTTTACATGAATCCGGAAACGGCGACACACGTACAAGGCACACGTCTTTATCCTTCAACAAACCACAACTCAACCAATCAAAATCAACCAAATACAATCACCTAAACTCTAAGGTTAGGTCACGGCCTCAATAGGGTTTGATGACTAAAAATTTCTAAAAATGCTTAAGTCTTTGGATTAATGACCCATGAGTACTTAGGACATACACTACAAAAAAAGGTTATTTAGCGATCGAAAATAGTGACCGAATTTGTTGGTTGCTGTTTCCGACCGAAATAGCGACCGATTGTAGGATCTAAATCAAACACTGATTAGAGTTGATACTGCGACCGAAATAGAGCGTAGTAGAGTTTTCGGTCTCTATTTCGGTCGCAAAATAAAGGAAAGTAAAAGTCAAAATTGCTGACTTTTTAGCGACCAAAATGGCGACCGAGTTAAATGCAACGGTTAAATTTTATTTATCTTTGCGACCGATATTAAATCGGTCGCTAAACGGCGCATAAAAAAAATTAAAATAGAGCATTTTAGCGACCTAAATTTAAATCGGTTGCTAAATTTATGAATTCAAATTTCAAATCAACCCATTTAGCGACCGAATAATTCGGTCACTAAAAATAAAATCCCTAAAACCAGTGTAGCCCCCTTTCTTCCTCACTCGCCTGAATCTCTCCTCTCACCGTTTCTCTCTTCGTCTCGCGTGCTCCGGCCACCACAGGACGCCTCAAACCACCACTGTTGTCCCTTCTCCTCCGGTAAGCTCTCATCTTCTCCGTCTCTCTCCATCCTGCAACACCCTCCCTTGGGCATTACTTTCTAAACTCGTTTGAAAATAAAATTAAAAGATAATTTGCTGGTGCTTTCGGAAAATATATATATAAGTACATAAGTTTCTGAAATTGGGTATAAAATTTTTTCTTTTTGTCATGACTCCACTCCTAAGCCATAATCAACACACAAACTTACTATGATAACTTGGCAATCCTATTTCATTTAAAAAATATACTTAAATACAAGATATTAGTTTTACAAAAATTTCGACAGAGTCTCCTCTGTAATTCGGACATTCCACATAAAAGAACACCTGTTAAAATGATTACATTTTCACTTCAGAATTCTAGCTACACTAAATTCAACCAGATCTCAATACGTAAAAATAATAGTTATAGCCATAAGCCTTACAAAACCAAACGAACTAACTTAGATTTTCCTTCAACAAATAGGCTCTCCGAGCCACAAACATTCCATTATAAAATAAAGGCTCTCTAAGCCAAACTCATACATACTGTCAAAATAATCTAAGTCTTAACCCTAAGCTGGTCGTTCTAAGAGTTATTCCGCAAGTAATACCTCATCAAGCAACTACATCTAAGTCTCGGGGTGACTTAGACAAACTCCTCTGCACCATCTGTGATAGAGTACCCAAGGTACAATATCGAACTTAGAAGAATCCTGAAATGTGTGTGTAAAGGTGAGACGCCAATATATGGTTTTAACCCAATAACTAAATGCTCGACACCACATAACACATATACATTTACCACACAAGCATTTATAAGCTAATAGTTTATCAGTGGGTTTAGCACCCCAAACACCATCCATAAAATTATGCATGACACTTCTATTCATCATCTAATTTTTGTCCTAATCTCATGAGATATCTCCAACCTCGTGGTGAGTTGATCAGACTCCAAAGCCATACTGGCTAACTTGGCACTCTGCCAATAGGTCCCTGACCTCTTCCCATCTTGAAAACAACGTAGGCATACACAGCCAAGGCACTAACACGGCCAAACATTGCTAATGCCCACAATCAGTGGCTCCGCCATTAGCAAGTAAGATGGGGATCTCAAAGTCCTTCCTAGGCATCAATGAGATAATGCACGTCGTAACTACCATTCGCCGATGGTAGTTGATGCATTTGTATCACAACCACAAATCGCAGGCACGTCTGCCAAATGCATGCAAAACACTTTTGTTTTGTTCTTTTCTTTGTGCTCAATTTTTCTCTCTTGCCGAAGCTCAAAATGGCTTACGACTCACATAGTTTTAAAACACTTTTTAAAACTTTCATTACAACACAGGACCTTACTGTCCATAAAACATTTATCAAAACATCGGACCTCACTGTCCATAAAGCATTTATCAAAACATAGGACCTCACTGTCCATAAAACATTTATCAAAACATAGGACCTCACTGTCCATAAAACATTTATCAAAACATCGGACCTCACAGTCCAAGTGCTCAATCACGACACCTCTCGACCGGTGCACCAATCGTAGGTTCGTGGCACTAGAAACATCTTCAATGTTTCAACACAGTATACCTCATGTATACAATTCATCAAAGTATACCTCATGTATACCACCTAGGCACTCCAAGTCCAAATGACCGAGTCCATCACAACACAGAACCTTAGTACCCCGACGTCTCGGTTACTAAGTTCCACACCACTATTAACACAAAATCAGTTTTGCTTTCATAAATTTTTTTTCCAAAAATTGGAAATTCATCAATAAACTCCTTAAATAATAAAACTTGGTTTTCACAAATATGAGTCACGTGAGGTTTTCACTTCCTTAAAATATGTACTGCCGTTTCAAAATACTTTCCTTCTATACTTTTCCAAATCAATCATCAATTATCACTTTTAAAGCTTCTCAAACCAATACTTAACTTCTTCCAGAGAAAACACTTTCTAAAATCATCTTAACTTCTTTTCAACAATTAATTTCATAAAATGACTTTGTATCGTATTACAAACTTTATTACATAAAAATTAGCAGTACTTAACCATTTTCACAATTTCGCTCTCATTGTGACTCGAGTTACTATTACACTAATAAATTATCATCATCAAAACTCCTATTTTTTCCAAAATAATACTTTTCACCACTATTATATTCCAACGTTTCCCATAAAACATTGAATATAATTTACACAGCTTATTAAAGCTTTTATCTGATTAGTCGGTTGTGCACTGACCACAGTCAGGCTTCTCAAACAACACTCACAAGCAACATTCAACAACAAACCACTAGACAGATAATGTACCATAGCAATATCATATTCAAATAAATAATCTAAAACAGATTAAACATTGATACTCAGATATACAACACAACATAAACCACATAATCAGATAACCACAACCACATCAATTACACAGAATACACAACAAGTAAATGGTCACAAACAAATGGTTATTGAGAAAAATCCATCAGGCAAGCTCCCCTTACCTCTTGAAGACTCGTACTACATAATCTCCCGAACTCGACTCGATTCCTCTTCGTCAGTGTAAATCAGCTAACTCCGTAGTTTCCTTCAAACGAATTGCAACCAAAATAAATAAATCAAACAACAACACACTTAAATCAATGGGGGTTAGGGTTCGGCTTTACCCCATTTTCTAGATTAAGAAACTTAAAATTTGATTAACTTAGGGATTAATGATCCATAAGTTACTTAAGCATGATTAATCACTTTAACCATGATTATGAACCAAGAACATGAACTAAAATTCATCTAGTTCCAAGAACTAGGGTTTCGGCCAAGAACTGAGTTTGGAGTTAGAAATCTCTAAAATTTCTAAACTCTTGGATTTAATCAACATACACAACCTAGAGTTAGATTCAAGTGTTTCAAACAACTTTTGAATCATAAAACCATTAAGTGCTCATTCCTAGGGTTTCGGTTTTTGAAGAATAAAATAGGCTAAAGTTAGATTTTTGATCTTCTATATACTTGAATACAAGAACTTTCAAGATATAATCACGAATCAAGACATGACATGGAAACAAAACCTAAGAACACAACTTAACCTAGATTCGGCCCAGTCCAGAATTTAAGGAAAGAAATTTTACATGCTCTTGTGCTTCTAGATAATGAAAGTAGAGATGATTATAAGATCATAGCAATTGGTTTCATATCAAAAGGATTTTTCTAGAATTAGTTATGAATTTTTCAATCTAGCTTCAAGAACTTTGAACAAATGAAGAACATATTGATCAAAGGCATAAACTCATGAATCTTATGAAGAGAAAAGCTTAGAATAACAAGATTAAGAGAAACTACCTCTTGATGATCAAAGAAAATGATTATTTGGATGATATTCTTCAAGAATGTCTCATGGTGTTCTTGAGAACTTAAGGAAGAAGATGAACCAAGTTAGGGTTTCAGAACAGTTTCTGTATTTTGGGTATATCTCTCAACATACTCATCCGTTTTGGATGATCTTTATGTCGTTGGAACGAAGAAAGAAAGATGAACAACTTTCATGTTGAAAGTTTTCCGAGATTCGAAATAGAAACTGATCAGATTGGCTCTGCAAAATCGGACGAGTTATGAACTCTTTAGAGCAAGAATCAAGACTTTGGAAAAAAAATGACTCAAGGAAGGAAATATCCTATTTAAATGAAGAAGAAATCAGCTTATTGAAGAAGACACAAATGCTTAATGATGAAGGAGTCAAAACTTGGAGAAGAAGCATTCAAAACTTCTTAAAGAAGTTGTCAAAACTTAATGAAGAAGGATGCAAAACTTGATGAAGAAGATGTCAAATGCTTAATGGAGAAGTATTCAAATACTTGGAGAAAAAGAAATGTTGGAGCCGTGTGGATTGGCAAGAATTTTGAGTTAATTTGTCAAATGGCATCTTGTAGGAATTGTCATAAAAAGACAAGGGTATTTTGGTCATTTCATAACTAAATTCAATGTTGCCATAAATGTGCAATTTATTGCCATTTATGATAGGATAGACTTGTCATGAATGCTAATCAAGTTGGTCAATCCAATGTCTCTGCTACTTTGCCGACTTCCCGATCCATCTGACTCAGATTCTGCCTAGAGACATCTTGTCGTATAAGCCCACAACAACATAATATGTTAATTTTTTTCCCAAAATTTTCAAAACTCCTAGTATCATAGTAAATATGATAAAAATATTTTTCATCTCGTTATCGATTCAAAATTTGATATTCTGAGCAGTAAACTTTTACTGTCAGTACAAACACAGAAAACAGCAGACCGGCTTCCATCTGAGTTTTCAACTAAAAACTTCCCTGTAACCTTATAAAAATAAGTATAACAAGGAAATGACCTTGGTTTATCCAAAATCATTTTCTAAGTCTCGGATATAAATATATATTTATATATTTATCACCGATATTACTAAACAGCGAAAATCGGGGTGTTACATTACTACCCTTCTTAAAAAAATTTCGTCCTCGAAATTTCATAGCTCAAAACCAAATTGGATGTTGTAATCATACCTTAACTCAAAAATCTAGCTTTATATTTTCATCTCTTCATTCCTTTTATCTACAACACTATAACTGAATCAATTCTTATGCCCTTCTATTTATCCTCGAAACTTTTCACTATCGCATTCTCTCCACTACCTTCGATATTTCACCTTAGTCTGTTACACTTCAAAGAACAAAATCAACGCTTAATCTATTCATTTAACTTTCTCAATATAGATCCATATTAATTCAAACTTTCTCCAATATCTAACTTTCACAGCTAACTTCAAAACCAACACTAACTTTATATAACATCACTTAACATTCCACTCAAGAGATGCAATCATAGTCTTAGTCCAATTGAGCTTAGTCTACTCTTCTAGTCATATCAAATTTACACTTTTCAAGTCTCCAATCAAAACATCATAACATTCCTAAGTTGCACATGATAAACTTTGCTCCAAGAACCTAAGAAATTCAATCTTATTAAAACTAACTCTTACCACATCCATCATAATTCGTTCTCTTATTAATTCCTCTTGAATCTTTGGCCTACTTCGATTTCATATCCTCCATTTGCCTTTCATTTTAAATTTGATTCTCAAGCCCCGCTAGTATCCCTGGTTTAAGAAATTTCCCATGCACATCTACCCTATTGTCCAAGGAAATACACAACTCCTAACAATTCCTCCATTCGAAAACTTAGCTCTACCACTTATACAAGGAAGTGCTTGTATCCTATCTGCCCTTATCTTATATATTTGCAACCGAGAAAAACATTATAAAATAGAGCTTCTCTAAGGCCATTACCCCTAAGAGTTGCACCAAAACAAATCCAAGAAATCCAGATAAACACTCCCTAATGGCAAATCTTAAATTTAAGAATGTCCAATTCCTACTATGGATCATCAATCACATATTACCAGAATAAGACCTCAAATATTATAAACATTTCATCATACTTATCACACTCGAAAGACATAATCAAAACTTAATCACTTCTTGTCTCCAAATTAGTCTACTAACAAAACTTCTTCCACACCTTATCCTCACAACGAATATCAAGTTCAACACTAACTTTACTTTACTACATATAGTAACTTTCAACCTAAAGCACACAATTGTAATCTTAGTTTCCTTTGAACATATTCCACCACTCCAAATTATATCATGGTCCTTTATTTCAATCTTAAAGAATACAATTACATTTCTCCTTGCAATTACAACCAAAAGAAATCATTTCAACTTGAATTATCCAAAATCATAATTCTTAAACTTTTCTAACAACTTAGTTTCACTCAAGAACTTCTGTTTACTAATTCCATTCAACTTAAGGAAAACTACCATATATATATTTCCGTTAATCCTCGGATTCACCAAGTCAATATTAACCATAAATATTGATCACTACTCTAAATTCCTTTAATGATATATCTACCTTGATCATAAAGTCCATTGTAATCATCTCACTCAAAATTGTTGAACTTAAGGGTTCTAATAATACGATTCACATCTATACACTAACGAAACTCCTATCAACCCTGGTTCGTCCTACCATAGAGATGATAAAAATTTAGGTACCACACTATCTCCCAACTAACCTGCTAAAGATAGGTCACCTCATTCCTTATCCATCCCACTAAGGATGAGCAGCTGGACTTAGTCTCAACTTAGTCCTCAACACTTAAAGTAAACCTAGTTGATACACATTGATAAACTTCCGTTTTTCATCTGAAACAACACTTGAATATACGCTATGAAGTCTAAACAATTCTCTGATATACTATTTGGTTCACTAACTCTGCTTGTGGATCTTAACTCGTAAGAAAGGTGTAGACTTCACCAGTCGATCAACGATCACTTGAATTCAAGCAAGACTCGTGATGTGTCTTGGGAAAACTCATAACAAAGATTGAAGGAATACCAACCTCTCAACAAGGAAGGTCTCAATTGTACATCTTGATGTGGAGATATTCAACTCACGATGGATAAAATAAGTCACACATCGACAACATTTGGAAAGTACATAGAATTAAGATGATCAATGATAACAAACACTTTCGAATGACAATAAAACATGACCCTGATGATCATAAAAGAATTTCTCAAGGAAAGAAGTTTTTCTGGATTCCACTTTCACTTAAGCATAGAAAAGAATTTCATTAATTTGAAGGATATTGGAACATCCAGTATGGAAAAAGATCATTCCATCAGGTTCGTGGATGTAAAAATGCATGATCAATTCACATTTACAAACATGAATCTAATAAAGTTCATTCTTCCACAAGAATCTTCCAATGGATTAAATAATCAAGGAGTGAATAATGTCTAATCCCAAGAGGATTAATTCTTATTCTTAATACAAAGAATTGACAAAATGATGACTTTCACCTCTATCAAAAAAATAGAAGTGACGAAACTAAGTTTCACTAAGAAACTGCTGCTATCACAAAATTATTTGTGTTATGACTCAAGAAAAATAGTCATAACCACTTTTCTCAACAAAGTGTGAAAATATCTAGATCAATTTATTTCTTTAAACCAATTCACTCAAATGTCTAATACATCGAAAATCATTTAGAAGCGTGAGTACGACTTCTCACAAACAAAGAAATGTATAACTGGAAATTTATGAATCAGCATAACTAATTCATGAGTCCTAACAGACTTCAAATTAAAATCAGAAATTATGTCTGACACATACCAATTTCACCGTTGTGATTATCTAATACAATCACAAGATTCGAGAAATAATTGTCAACTGACAAACACAAGAGAATCAAAGAGTACACTAAAGAGTTCCTTAATCACGAAACACTTACCCGAAATCGAAAATCCACTCGATTCGTCTTGGTTCCAGCCAACATACACGTCTGTCTAGCCAAGCTTAGTATAACCACCTTGAATTTGGGTACGATCCCGGACAACTTAACCAATCGATCAAACATGCAAAAGGTTGATCTTTCTTCATAACTGAGTTGACGATGCAAGACCTTGATAACTCCACTCTGGTACTAACTCGTCTTCAAGTCGATCTTTGAGTAGATAACAACTCCTCGCAATTAATTTATCAAATCAACTACGCAAGTTAGAGAATACTTATTCATAAGTCGTCCTTTTACCTAGTCGTCAGAAATCTAGACGGTAACACGAACCTCCACACAACGTTGGTGCTTCACAAGGAAAACACTTGGTCTAACAAACGATTCAGACCACCGATTGAACTCATTTCAATCTTTGTAGGCAACATCCTACACAAAAGAACAGAGATCTGACCGACTCTAGAAACTAGATCAATCAAAATCAATGTCCTTTGCTAACCCTAAACCTAGAATATTTCCAGGAAACACTCCCGGAAAAATCCTATACACAAACATCTCGTTTCGAATGTCTGACACGATTCACAAAAAAATCGAATGTCATATTCGAACCCAAGTAACACTCAAGATCTACGGTCTTACAGGACATAAAACCCTTGGAAAAACCATCAACAAAACATTTACTTGTGCGTCAACACACATTGCTTCAACAAGAAACAATTCAAACAAAAACCAACCAGAGATCACACAACAAAAACTTAACAGACCTATTCCCCAAAGATCCCGAAAGACTCGACCAGCTCTGATACCACAAATGCAACACCCTCCCTTGGGCATTACTTTCTAAACTCGTTTGAAAATAAAATTAAAAGATAATTTGCTGGTGCTTTCGGAAAATATATATATATAAGTACATAAGTTTCTGAAATTGGGTATAAATTTTTTTCTTTTTGTCATGACTCCACTCCTAAGCCATAATCAACACACAAACTTACTATGATAACTTGGCAATCCTATTTCATTTAAAAAATATACTTAAATACAAGATATTAGTTTTACAAAAATTTCGACAGAGTCTCCTCTGTAATTCGGACATTCCACATAAAAGAACACTGTTAAAATGATTACATTTTCACTTGAAATTCTAGCTACACTAAATTCAACCAGATCTCAATACGTAAAAATAATAGTTATAGCCATAAGCCTTACAAAACCAAACGAACTAACTTAGATTTTCCTTCAACAAATAGGCTCTCCGAGCCACAAACATTCCATTATAAAATAAAGGCTCTCTAAGCCAAACTCATACATACTGTCAAAATAATCTAAGTCTTAACCCTAAGCTGGTCGTTCTAAGAGTTATTCCGCAAGTAATACCTCATCAAGCAACTACATCTAAGTCTCGGGGTGACTTAGACAAACTCCTCTGCACCATCTGTGATAGAGTACCCAAGGTACAATATCGAACTTAGAAGAATCCTGAAATGTGTGTGTAAATGTGAGACGCCAATATATGGTTTTAACCCAATAACTAAATGCTCGACACCACACAACACATATACATTTACCACACAAGCATTTATAAGCTAATAGTTTATCAGTGGGTTTAGCACCCCAAACACCATCCATAAAATTATGCATGACACTTCTATTCATCATCTAATTTTGTCCTAATCTCATGAGATATCTCCAACCTCGTGGTGAGTTGATCAGACTCCAAAGCCATACTGGCTAACTTGGCACTCTGCCAATAGGTCCCTGACCTCTTCCCATCTTGAAAACAACGTAGGCATACACAGCCAAGGCACTAACACGGCCAAACATTGCTAATGCCCACAATCAGTGGCTCCGCCATTAGCAAGTAAGATGGGGATCTCAAAGTCCTTCCTAGGCACCAATGAGATAATGCACGTCGTAACTACCATTCGCCGATGGTAGTTGATGCATTTGTGTCACAACCACAAATCGCAGGCACGTCTGCCAAATGCATGCAAAACACTTTTGTTTTGTTCTTTTCTTTGTGCTCAATTTTTCTCTCTTGCCGAAGCTCAAAATGGCTTACGACTCACATAGTTTTAAAACACTTTTTAAAACTTTCATTACAACACAGGACCTTACTGTCCATAAAACATTTATCAAAACATCGGACCTCACTGTCCATAAAGCATTTATCAAAACATAGGACCTCACTGTCCATAAAACATTTATCAAAACATAGGACCTCACTGTCCATAAAACATTTATCAAAACATCGGACCTCACAAATTAAGTGCTCAATCACGACACCTCTCGACCGGTGCACCAATCGTAGGTTCGTGGCACTAGAAACATCTTCAATGTTTCAACACAGTATACCTCATGTATACAATTCATCAAAGTATACCTCATGTATACCACCTAGGCACTCCAGGTCCAAATGACCGAGTCCATCACAACACAGAACCTTAGTACCCCGACGTCTCGGTTACTAAGTTCCACACCACTATTAACACAAAATCAGTTTTGCTTTCATAAATTCTTTTTCCAAAAATTGGAAATTCATCAATAAACTCCTTAAATAATAAAACTTGGTTTTCACAAATATGAGTCACGTGAGGTTTTCACTTCCTTAAAATATGTCTACTTGGTTTCAAAATACTTTCCTTCTATACTTTTCCAAATCAATCATCAATTATCACTTTTAAAGCTTCTCAAACCAATACTTAACTTCTTCCAGAGAAAACACTTTCTAAAATCATCTTAACTTCTTTTCAACAATTAATTTCATAAAATGACTTTGTATCGTATTACAAACTTTATTACATAAAAATTAGCAGTACTTAACCATTTTCACAATTTCGCTCTCATTGTGACTCGAGTTACTATTACACTAATAAATTATCATCATCAAAACTCCTATTTTTTCCAAAATAATACTTTTCACCACTATTATATTCCAACGTTTCCCATAAAACATTGAATATAATTTACACAGCTTATTAAAGCTTTTATCTGATTAGTCGGTTGTGCACTGACCACAGTCAGGCTTCTCAAACAACACTCACAAGCAACATTCAACAACAAACCACTAGACAGATAATGTACCATAGCAATATCATATTCAAATAAATAATCTAAAACAGATTAAACATTGATACTCAGATATACAACACAACATAAACCACATAATCAGATAACCACAACCACATCAATTACACAGAATACACAACAAGTAAATGGTCACAAACAAATGGTTATTGAGAAAAATCCATCAGGCAAGCTCCCCTTACCTCTTGAAGACTCGTACTACATAATCTCCCGAACTCGACTCGATTCCTCTTCGTCAGTGTAAATCAGCTAACTCCGTAGTTTCCTTCAAACGAATTGCAACCAAAATAAATAAATCAAACAACAACACACTTAAATCAATGGGGGTTAGGGTTCGGCTTTACCCCATTTTCTAGATTAAGAAACTTAAAATTTGATTAACTTAGGGATTAATGATCCATAAGTTACTTAAGCATGATTAATCACTTTAACCATGATTATGAACCAAGAACATGAACTAAAATTCATCTAGTTCCAAGAACTAGGGTTTCGGCCAAGAACTGAGTTTGGAGTTAGAAATCTCTAAAATTTCTAAACTCTTGGATTTAATCAACATACACAACCTAGAGTTAGATTCAAGTGTTTCAAACAACTTTTGAATCATAAAACCATTAAGTGCTCATTCCTAGGGTTTCGGTTTTTGAAGAATCAAATAGGCTAAAGTTAGATTTTTGATCTTCTATATACTTGAATACAAGAACTTTCAAGATATAATCATGAATCAAGACATGACATGGAAACAAAACCTAAGAACACAACTTAACCTAGATTCGGCCCAGTCCAGAATTTAAGGAAAGAAATTTCACATGCTCTTGTGCTTCTAGATAATGAAAGTAGAGATGATTATAAGATCATAGCAATTGGTTTCATATCAAAAGGATTTTTCTAGAATTAGTTATGAATTTTTCAATCTAGCTTCAAGAACTTTGAACAAATGAAGAACATATTGATCAAAGGCATAAACTCATGAATCTTATGAAGAGAAAAGCTTAGAATAACAAGATTAAGAGAAACTACCTCTTGATGATCAAAGAAAATGATTATTTGGATGATATTCTTCAAGAATGTCTCATGGTGTTCTTGAGAACTTAAGGAAGAAGATGAACCAAGTTAGGGTTTCAGAACAGTTTCTGTATTTTGGGTATATCTCTCAACATACTCATCCGTTTTGGATGATCTTTATGTCGTTGGAACGAAGAAAGAAAGATGAACAACTTTCATGTTGAAAGTTTTCCGAGATTCGAAATAGAAACTGATCAGATTGGCTCTGCAAAATCGGACGAGTTATGAACTCTTTAGAGCAAGAATCAAGACTTTGGAAAAAAAATGACTCAAGGAAGGAAATATCCTATTTAAATGAAGAAGAAATCAGCTTATTGAAGAAGACACAAATGCTTAATGATGAAGGAGTCAAAACTTGGAGAAGAAGCATTCAAAACTTCTTAAAGAAGTTGTCAAAACTTAATGAAGAAGGATGCAAAACTTGATGAAGAAGATGTCAAATGCTTAATGGAGAAGTATTCAAATACTTGGAGAAAAAGAAATGTTGGAGCCGTGTGGATTGGCAAGAATTTTGAGTTAATTTGTCAAATGGCATCTTGTAGGAATTGTCATAAAAAGACAAGGGTATTTTGGTCATTTCATAACTAAATTCAATGTTGCCATAAATGTGCAATTTATTGCCATTTATGATAGGATAGACTTGTCATGAATGCTAATCAAGTTGGTCAATCCAATGTCTCTGCTACTTTGCCGACTTCCCGATCCATCTGACTCAGGTTCTCGCTGAGAGACATCTTGTCGTATAAGCCCACAACAACATAATATGTTAATTTTTTTCCCAAAATTTTCAAAACTCCTAGTATCATAGTAAATATGATAAAAATATTTTTCATCTCGTTATCGATTCAAAATTTGATATTCTGAGCAGTAAACTTTTACTGTCAGTACAAACACAGAAAACAGCAGACCGGCTTCCATCTGAGTTTTCAACTAAAAACTTCCCTGTAACCTTATAAAAATAAGTATAACAAGGAAATGACCTTGGTTTATCCAAAATCATTTTCTAAGTCTCGGATATAAATATATATTTATATATTTATCACCGATATTACTAAACAGCGAAAATCGGGGTGTTACATTACTACCCTTCTTAAAAAATTTCGTCCTCGAAATTTCATAGCTCAAAACCAAATTGGATGTTGTAATCATACCTTAACTCAAAAATCTAGCTTTATATTTTCATCTCTTCATTCCTTTTATCTACAACACTATAACTGAATCAATTCTTATGCCCTTCTATTTATCCTCGAAACTTTTCACTATCGCATTCTCTCCACTACCTTCGATATTTCACCTTAGTCTGTTACACTTCAAAGAACAAAATCAACGCTTAATCTATTCATTTAACTTTCTCAATATAGATCCATATTAATTCAAACTTTCTCCAATATCTAACTTTCACAACTAACTTCAAAACCAACACTAACTTTATATAACATCACTTAACATTCCACTCAAGAGATGCAATCATAGTCTTAGTCCAATTGAGCTTAGTCTACTCTTCTAGTCATATCAAATTTACACTTTTCAAGTCTCCAATCAAAACATCATAACATTCCTAAGTTGCACATGATAAACTTTGCTCCAAGAACCTAAGAAATTCAATCTTATTAAAACTAACTCTTACCACATCCATCATAATTCGTTCTCTTATTAATTCCTCTTGAATCTTTGGCCTACTTCGATTTCATATCCTCCATTTGCCTTTCATTTTAAATTTGATTCTCAAGCCCCGCTAGTATCCCTGGTTTAAGAAATTTCCCATGCACATCTACCCTATTGTCCAAGGAAATACACAACTCCTAACAATTCCTCCATTCGAAAACTTAGCTCTACCACTTATACAAGGAAGTGCTTGTATCCTATCTGCCCTTATCTTATATATTTGCAACCGAGAAAAACATTATAAAATAGAGCTTCTCTAAGGCCATTACCCCTAAGAGTTGCACCAAAACAAAGCCAAGAAATCCAGATAAACACTCCCTAATGGCAAATCTTAAATTTAAGAATGTCCAATTCCTACTATGGATCATCAATCACATATTACCAGAATAAGACCTCAAATATTATAAACATTTCATCATACTTATCACACTCGAAAGACATAATCAAAACTTAATCACTTCTTGTCTCCAAATTAGTCTACTAACAAAACTTCTTCCACACCTTATCCTCACAACGAATATCAAGTTCAACACTAACTTTACTTTACTACATATAGTAACTTTCAACCTAAAGCACACAATTGTAATCTTAGTTTCCTTTGAACATATTCCACCACTCCAAATTATATCATGGTCCTTTATTTCAATCTTAAAGAATACAATTACATTTCTCCTTGCAATTACAACCAAAAGAAATCATTTCAACTTGAATTATCCAAAATCATAATTCTTAAACTTTTCTAACAACTTAGTTTCACTCAAGAACTTCTGTTTACTAATTCCATTCAACTTAAGGAAAACTACCATATATATATTTCCGTTAATCCTCGGATTCACCAAGTCAATATTAACCATAAATATTGATCACTACTCTAAATTCCTTTAATGATATATCTACCTTGATCATAAAGTCCATTGTAATCATCTCACTCAAAATTGTTGAACTTAAGGGTTCTAATAATACGATTCACATCTATACACTAACGAAACTCCTATCAACCCTGGTTCGTCCTACCATAGAGATGATAAAAATTTAGGTACCACACTATCTCCCAACTAACCTGCTAAAGATAGGTCACCTCATTCCTTATCCATCCCACTAAGGATGAGCAGCTGGACTTAGTCTCAACTTAGTCCTCAACACTTAAAGTAAACCTAGTTGATACACATTGATAAACTTCCGTTTTTCATCTGAAACAACACTTGAATATACGCTATGAAGTCTAAACAATTCTCTGATATACTATTTGGTTCACTAACTCTGCTTGTGGATCTTAACTCGTAAGAAAGGTGTAGACTTCACCAGTCGATCAACGATCACTTGAATTCAAGCAAGACTCGTACAGGTCTTCAGAAAACTCATAACAAAGATTGAAGGAATACCAACCTCTCAACAAGGAAGGTCTCAATTGTACATCTTGATGTGGAGATATTCAACTCACGATGGATAAAATAAGTCACACATCGACAACATTTGGAAAGTACATAGAATTAAGATGATCAATGATAACAAACACTTTCGAATGACAATAAAACATGACCCTGATGATCATAAAAGAATTTCTCAAGGAAAGAAGTTTTTCTGGATTCCACTTTCACTTAAGCATAGAAAAGAATTTCATTAATTTGAAGGATATTGGAACATCCAGTATGGAAAAAGATCATTCCATCAGGTTCGTGGATGTAAAAATGCATGATCAATTCACATTTACAAACATGAATCTAATAAAGTTCATTCTTCCACAAGAATCTTCCAATGGATTAAATAATCAAGGAGTGAATAATGTCTAATCCCAAGAGGATTAATTCTTATTCTTAATACAAAGAATTGACAAAATGATGACTTTCACCTCTATCAAAAAAATAGAAGTGACGAAACTAAGTTTCACTAAGAAACTGCTGCTATCACAAAATTATTTGTGTTATGACTCAAGAAAAATAGTCATAACCACTTTTCTCAACAAAGTGTGAAAATATCTAGATCAATTTATTTCTTTAAACCAATTCACTCAAATGTCTAATACATCGAAAATCATTTAGAAGCGTGAGTACGACTTCTCACAAACAAAGAAATGTATAACTGGAAATTTATGAATCAGCATAACTAATTCATGAGTCCTAACAGACTTCAAATTAAAATCAGAAATTATGTCTGACACATACCAATTTCACCGTTGTGATTATCTAATACAATCACAAGATTCGAGAAATAATTGTCAACTGACAAACACAAGAGAATCAAAGAGTACACTAAAGAGTTCCTTAATCACGAAACACTTACCCGAAATCGAAAATCCACTCGATTCGTCTTGGTTCCAGCCAACATACACGTCTGTCTAGCCAAGCTTAGTATAACCACCTTGAATTTGGGTACGATCCCGGACAACTTAACCAATCGATCAAACATGCAAAAGGTTGATCTTTCTTCATAACTGAGTTGACGATGCAAGACCTTGATAACTCCACTCTGGTACTAACTCGTCTTCAAGTCGATCTTTGAGTAGATAACAACTCCTCGCAATTAATTTATCAAATCAACTACGCAAGTTAGAGAATACTTATTCATAAGTCGTCCTTTTACCTAGTCGTCGAAATCTAGACGGTAATACCGAACCTCCACACAACGTTGGTGCTTCACAAGGAAAACACTTGGTCTAACAAACGATTCTGGACCACCGATTGAACTCATTTCAATCTTTGTAGGCAACATCCTACACAAAAGAACAGAGATCTGACCGACTCTAGAAACTAGATCAATCAAAATCAATGTCCTTTGCTAACCCTAAACCTAGAATATTTCCAGGAAACACTCCCGGAAAAATCCTATACACAAACATCTCGTTTCGAATGTCTGACACGATTCACAAAAAAATCGAATGTCATATTCGAACCCAAGTAACACTCAAGATCTACGGTCTTACAGGACATAAAACCCTTGGAAAAACCATCAACAAAACATTTACTTGTGCGTCAACACACATTGCTTCAACAAGAAACAATTCAAACAAAAACCAACCAGAGATCACACAACAAAAACTTAACAGACCTATTCCCCAAAGATCCCGAAAGACTCGACCAGCTCTGATACCACAAATGCAACACCCTCCCTTGGGCATTACTTTCTAAACTCGTTTGAAAATAAAATTAAAAGATAATTTGCTGGTGCTTTCGGAAAATATATATATATAAGTACATAAGTTTCTGAAATTGGGTATAAATTTTTTTCTTTTTGTCATGACTCCACTCCTAAGCCATAATCAACACACAAACTTACTATGATAACTTGGCAATCCTATTTCATTTAAAAAATATACTTAAATACAAGATATTAGTTTTACAAAAATTTCGACAGAGTCTCCTCTGTAATTCGGACATTCCACATAAAAGAACACCTGTTAAAATGATTACATTTTCACTTCAGAATTCTAGCTACACTAAATTCAACCAGATCTCAATACGTAAAAATAATAGTTATAGCCATAAGCCTTACAAAACCAAACGAACTAACTTAGATTTTCCTTCAACAAATAGGCTCTCCGAGCCACAAACATTCCATTATAAAATAAAGGCTCTCTAAGCCAAACTCATACATACTGTCAAAATAATCTAAGTCTTAACCCTAAGCTGGTCGTTCTAAGAGTTATTCCGCAAGTAATACCTCATCAAGCAACTACATCTAAGTCTCGGGGTGACTTAGACAAACTCCTCTGCACCATCTGTGATAGAGTACCCAAGGTACAATATCGAACTTAGAAGAATCCTGAAATGTGTGTGTAAATGTGAGACGCCAATATATGGTTTTAACCCAATAACTAAATGCTCGACACCACACAACACATATACATTTACCACACAAGCATTTATAAGCTAATAGTTTATCAGTGGGTTTAGCACCCCAAACACCATCCATAAAATTATGCATGACACTTCTATTCATCATCTAATTTTGTCCTAATCTCATGAGATATCTCCAACCTCGTGGTGAGTTGATCAGACTCCAAAGCCATACTGGCTAACTTGGCACTCTGCCAATAGGTCCCTGACCTCTTCCCATCTTGAAAACAACGTAGGCATACACAGCCAAGGCACTAACACGGCCAAACATTGCTAATGCCCACAATCAGTGGCTCCGCCATTAGCAAGTAAGATGGGGATCTCAAAGTCCTTCCTAGGCACCAATGAGATAATGCACGTCGTAACTACCATTCGCCGATGGTAGTTGATGCATTTGTGTCACAACCACAAATCGCAGGCACGTCTGCCAAATGCATGCAAAACACTTTTGTTTTGTTCTTTTCTTTGTGCTCAATTTTTCTCTCTTGCCGAAGCTCAAAATGGCTTACGACTCACATAGTTTTAAAACACTTTTTAAAACTTTCATTACAACACAGGACCTTACTTGCCCATAAACCTTTTATCAAAACATCGGACCTCACTGTCCATAAAGCATTTATCAAAACATAGGACCTCACTGTCCATAAAACATTTATCAAAACATAGGACCTCACTGTCCATAAAACATTTATCAAAACATCGGACCTCACAGTCCAAGTGCTCAATCACGACACCTCTCGACCGGTGCACCAATCGTAGGTTCGTGGCACTAGAAACATCTTCAATGTTTCAACACAGTATACCTCATGTATACAATTCATCAAAGTATACCTCATGTATACCACCTAGGCACTCCAGGTCCAAATGACCGAGTCCATCACAACACAGAACCTTAGTACCCCGACGTCTCGGTTACTAAGTTCCACACCACTATTAACACAAAATCAGTTTTGCTTTCATAAATTCTTTTTCCAAAAATTGGAAATTCATCAATAAACTCCTTAAATAATAAAACTTGGTTTTCACAAATATGAGTCACGTGAGGTTTTCACTTCCTTAAAATATGTACTGCCGTTTCAAAATACTTTCCTTCTATACTTTTCCAAATCAATCATCAATTATCACTTTTAAAGCTTCTCAAACCAATACTTAACTTCTTCCAGAGAAAACACTTTCTAAAATCATCTTAACTTCTTTTCAACAATTAATTTCATAAAATGACTTTGTATCGTATTACAAACTTTATTACATAAAAATTAGCAGTACTTAACCATTTTCACAATTTCGCTCTCATTGTGACTCGAGTTACTATTACACTAATAAATTATCATCATCAAAACTCCTATTTTTTCCAAAATAATACTTTTCACCACTATTATATTCCAACGTTTCCCATAAAACATTGAATATAATTTACACAGCTTATTAAAGCTTTTATCTGATTAGTCGGTTGTGCAGCAACCACGACACAAGCTTCTCAAACAACACTCACAAGCAACATTCAACAACAAACCACTAGACAGATAATGTACCATAGCAATATCATATTCAAATAAATAATCTAAAACAGATTAAACATTGATACTCAGATATACAACACAACATAAACCACATAATCAGATAACCACAACCACATCAATTACACAGAATACACAACAAGTAAATGGTCACAAACAAATGGTTATTGAGAAAAATCCATCAGGCAAGCTCCCCTTACCTCTTGAAGACTCGTACTACATAATCTCCCGAACTCGACTCGATTCCTCTTCGTCAGTGTAAATCAGCTAACTCCGTAGTTTCCTTCAAACGAATTGCAACCAAAATAAATAAATCAAACAACAACACACTTAAATCAATGGGGGTTAGGGTTCGGCTTTACCCCATTTTCTAGATTAAGAAACTTAAAATTTGATTAACTTAGGGATTAATGATCCATAAGTTACTTAAGCATGATTAATCACTTTAACCATGATTATGAACCAAGAACATGAACTAAAATTCATCTAGTTCCAAGAACTAGGGTTTCGGCCAAGAACTGAGTTTGGAGTTAGAAATCTCTAAAATTTCTAAACTCTTGGATTTAATCAACATACACAACCTAGAGTTAGATTCAAGTGTTTCAAACAACTTTTGAATCATAAAACCATTAAGTGCTCATTCCTAGGGTTTCGGTTTTTGAAGAATCAAATAGGCTAAAGTTAGATTTTTGATCTTCTATATACTTGAATACAAGAACTTTCAAGATATAATCATGAATCAAGACATGACATGGAAACAAAACCTAAGAACACAACTTAACCTAGATTCGGCCCAGTCCAGAATTTAAGGAAAGAAATTTCACATGCTCTTGTGCTTCTAGATAATGAAAGTAGAGATGATTATAAGATCATAGCAATTGGTTTCATATCAAAAGGATTTTTCTAGAATTAGTTATGAATTTTTCAATCTAGCTTCAAGAACTTTGAACAAATGAAGAACATATTGATCAAAGGCATAAACTCATGAATCTTATGAAGAGAAAAGCTTAGAATAACAAGATTAAGAGAAACTACCTCTTGATGATCAAAGAAAATGATGATTTGGATGATGTTCTTCAAGAATGTCTCATGGTGTTCTTGAGAACTTAAGGAAGAAGATGAACCAAGTTAGGGTTTCAGAACAGTTTCTGTATTTGGGTTATATCTCTCAACATACTCATCCGTTTTGGATGATCTTTATGTCGTTGGAAAGAAGAGAGAAAGATGAACAACTTTCATGTTGAAAGTTTTTCGAGATTCGAAATAGAAACTGATCAGATTGGCTCTGCAAAATCGGACGAGTTATGAACTCTTTAGAGCAAGAATCAAGACTTTGGAAAAAAAATGACTCAAGGAAGGAAATATCCTATTTAAATGAAGAAGAAATCAGCTTATTGAAGAAGACACAAATACTTAATGATGAAGGAGTCAAAACTTGGAGAAGAAGCATTCAAAACTTCTTAAAGAAGTTGTCAAAACTTAATGAAGAAGGATGCAAAACTTGATGAAGAAGATGTCAAATGCTTAATGGAGAAGTATTCAAATACTTGGAGAAAAAGAAATGTTGGAGCCGTGTGGATTTGCAAGAATTTTGAGTTAATTTGTCAAATGGCATCTTGTAGGAATTGTCATAAAAAGACAAGGGTATTTTGGTCATTTCATAACTAAATTCAATGTTGCCATAAATGTGCAATTTATTGCCATTTATGATAGGATAGACTTGTCATGAATGCTAATCAAGTTGGTCAATCCAATGTCTCTGCTACTTTGCCGACTTCCCGATCCATCCGACTCAGTTCTCGCCTAGAGACATCTTGTCGTATAAGCCCACAACAACATAATATGTTAATTTTTTTCCCAAAATTTTCAAAACTCCTAGTATCATAGTAAATATGATAAAAATATTTTTCATCTCGTTATCGATTCAAAATTTGATATTCTGAGCAGTAAACTTTTACTGTCAGTACAAACACAGAAAACAGCAGACCGGCTTCCATCTGAGTTTTCAACTAAAAACTTCCCTGTAACCTTATAAAAATAAGTATAACAAGGAAATGACCTTGGTTTATCCAAAATCATTTTCTAAGTCTCGGATATAAATATATATTTATATATTTATCACCGATATTACTAAACAGCGAAAATCGGGGTGTTACACATCCCCCCCTCTCTGTGTCTCATTCTGTCTCTCTCTCTCTCTCTCTCTCTCCATTTCTCAGGTTCTCTTTCATCCTCTCCTCCGACCACCACCACCGCCACCATCCTCCTCTTCCATAGGTAAGCTCTCTTCTTCTCCCCTCTATCTCTCTCTATCGTGTTTAAGTGAACAGTTTAAAAGTAAGACAAGCTCCACCCTTAAAAATTTGTAAATAAGTAGTCTTTATACATAATTGTTTACTACTAAACTATGTTCTTCATTTGAAGATTTATTGACTCTCATTAGATTATTCAAAGATGGACCAATCTATTTTGTAGTGCATAATGCTATAGTTTTGTTACTTTAGTTTATTCTTTAACCTGTATTGCTTCAGTTTAATATGTTTTATGTATGAAAAGTGCTACTGCATCATGTTTCTTTACGCTTACTTTGGAAAGACTGTAAAAGCACAAGCATGAAAAATGGATATAGAATTCCGTTTTACTTTGCAAGACTTTGAGAATGATCTATTCTAGACTGCTTTGCCCCTGAACTCTGCTCAGGCTGTTGGCATCCCATCCCGTTCTTGCTAAATGATGGAAGGAAAAATTATGCATAGGTGCTGTTTGAGAATAAGTGTTCTATTTCAGTTCATATAAGTTCAGCTCCTGATCCGGCGTGAACTTTGCTTTCATAAGAAAATTTTTAATATTTGTTCTTCGGATTTCGAATATAATTCCACTTCATTTTGTGTAGGTGTAAGTTAACAACCCAAATCAAAAACTTTTGGACCAAAAAACCTTTAAATTTTCTTTTAAGTAATTCAATCTTTTTCAGTCATTTACACTCTTAACTCATCTAAAAAGGAATAGAAAACTAAAATGTTGGTGTAAGAATCACCAAAGGAGTTGTGTAAGAAGCAGGAATCAGTTCTCATAAGTAGCACCAGTAACATGTCATCTAGTTATATGCACCATTGCTCATAGAAGCAATCAGTTCTTATAGAAGCATTATAACTTTTTAGAGTTGCATCATTAAAGTAGAAAACTGCTTAAAGTACTATAAAATAAAAAACTTGTGATGTAGCATGCTGGAGTCCATAAAAAGAAAGTTAAACAACTTTTATGGAGAGAAAATCTTGGGTAAACATAAACGCAGCAACCCATTATTAAGCACAACCAATAATAAGGTGACAACAAATTACATTTTAACACATTTATTTTCAAAAAAAGAAAAAGACAAAACTCAATTCTCCTCTTCCACATTACCATGTTCCTCTTTCAGCCTCTTCCTCTCTCACCTTTCAACTCCATTGTTTTCACTTTTCATCATCACCTGCATAGGAAAAAAAAAGACAAATTCTCCCATTTCTGCCTTTTCAAACTCTCACCTTCAATTGTCCCCGAGCTAGGCCCTGGTAAGCCTAGGCCTGGCCTGTGTTTCAATCACGAGGCCTGAGCTTGGCCTATAGCCAGATATAGGCCAATTTCTATGGTCCGAGTCTGGCCTACTTTAAAGTCTGACCTGGCCTGAAAGCCTACTTAAAAGCCTACTTATCAACAAGACCTTTAAATATGCTTAAATCTATAAATAGGTCACAATCATTCACTTGTAAATAGGTTCGTAGGTCTCTAATGACAAAGAAGTTGGTAGACATATACTCATAAATAGGTTTAGGTTACTAGGCATTCACAAATAAATAGGCAAGTAAGTCACTACATGACCAATATGCCTTTACCTTTAAATATTATGAATAGTATAAATAATATATTATAGTATTATAACATATCATATTATACATATATATTAATGTGTATGTATGTGTTAAATAGGCCGGTTTGGTAGGCCTGGCAGGCTTTCTTTAAAGCCTCAGACCTGACCTATTTAGCTATATATGCTTTTTATGCAACATAACTGTATTCACTATTGACAAAAAAATGCTCAATTTTCAAGTATAATTCTTGATACTAAAAAATAAGAGAACTTGTGAAAACTTGTTATGCTTGTTTGTTTAAAAATGCTGAATTTTCAAGTATTATTATACTGGCCTTGATACTAACAAATTAGAGAACTTGTTAAAACTTGGTATGCTTGTGTTTGTGTTGTTTCTTTGTTACACACTTCTCTTTAGCACAAATCATGGTGAAACTGATATTTTTATATGAGAGCTGGAGGGGGTAGTAATCACATGGAATCTTGGATAGAACCAATAGAAAACCAAACTTAATCCCTTGTGTGCGGTGACTTGAAAAATAGATTTGCCAACTTTCTAGATTCTCATAGGCAATGTAAAGCTCATGCTTTTGAACCATCCCTTGTGTTTGATCTTTATTATGGTTTCCATTTTGTACATCTATTTTATTGGTTAAGGTTTTAATTCAGCATCTAATAATTAATGAAACAACGTCAAATATCTGGAAAATGGACTTGTACATTATGAATGCTACATGAAGTTACTCATGTTCCTTCACCTATATAGTTTAAGTTTTGAGAGAGTTGATTCATGATTTTGAAAAACATCGCAAACAAAACCGATAATTAAGAGAGTGAGTTGAGTGGTGCAAGATTCATAAGTACATCGAATTAGTTGCAAAGTGACAATACATGAGAGCCTTAAATGTTAGTTTCTTAAATGTTAGTATTTGACAGGATTAATTTTATTCATGCATTATAGGTCATTGCTCTATTTCTTATGAGTTGAAACCGAGTCCCTTCGTCCCCTCTCCATCTCCACAGGTATTTTTTTTTGTCGCGTTGTTCCTTTAAAATTGCAGGTGACTTTCTTTTAATTCTTATAAGGTAAATATTTTTTTTTACTACTGTAATAATTGATGAATATTTATTGGTGTAAATTATTATTGCTATTATTTTTTTATGGCTTCTGTGATATTATTTGCTACTCATTATTACGGGATTTTTTTTATTGCCTCTTGTTGTTTTAAATAGATACTTTATCATTAATGTCATCGTTACTCCATATACTTATAGTATAATTTTTTTGTAGCGTTGTTCCTTTCAAATTGTAGCGTTGTTCCTTTAAAATTGCAGGCGTCCAATTTTTGGTTGTGGTTGTGGTTGGGGTTCGGGTTGGGGGGGGGGGGGGGGGGGGGTATAGTGCCACGTGGCGCACTGCAGGGGGAGGCGTCACTGCGCCTGGCGCCTTTGAAGGCGCCATCTGCAGTGGCGCCTACCTTTTGTTTTTTTTTTTAAGTGGTAGGCGCCAGTCTGACTGGCGCCTTTGACCCGTCAGAGTGAAAAAAAATAAAATATGCCACGTGTCCAAAACGACCCCCCATTGGTAAATAGTTTCAGAATAACCCTAAACTGGTAAATAGTTTCTAAAAGGAACCCAGTTTGGTCAAAAAGCCGGAAAATTTGGGTCTGGGGTGTTTGAAAATTGATTGTTGCGTGAATGGGTGTATGTTGTACTATAAGGATGATTCAGTGGAGAACAAAACATGTTGTCGATTTTGTGGTGCGGATCGGTATAAGACAACCACTAGGATGGGCATTGAGAAGAAGAGGTCGCTAAAAAAGATGTGGTACTTTCTGTTCGTGCCAAGACTTACAAGATTGTACTCTTCGATGGCCACTGCAGCTCACATGAGGTGGCATGGTGAGCATAAGAGGGAGCAAGATGTCTTGTGTCATCCATCTGATGGAGAAGCTTGGAAGCATTTTGATAGGGTTCATATGGCATTTTCGCAGGACCCTCGGAACGTCCGATTGGGGTTATCTACTGATGGATTTAATCCTTTTGGGCAGTATGGAAAAGCATACTCTTGTTGACCGGTTATCCCGACTCCGTACAATCTTCCCCCGGGGATGTGCATGAATCGGGAGTTTATGTTCCTAACAGTCATAATTCCAGGTCCGTCTAATCCAAAAGGTAAGATTGATGTGTACTTGCAGCCATTGATAGATGAGTTGACGATATTGTGGAATGATGGTGTGTTGACATATGACGTATCTTTGAGGCAGAATTTCATGATGAAAGCAGCTTTGATGTGGACGATCAACGACTTTCCCGCCTATGGGATGATGTCGGTGTTGGTGTAAGCCCTAGAGGCCAGTGTATTTCTTTAGACTTACATTTGTATCTTGCTATTATATATATATATATACATACATATATATATATATATATATATATATATATATATATATATATATATATATATATATATCTGAGGCATTCCAGTTTATTGTGTTAATTGTTTAAGCATAATAAAGTCCTTAGAATAGAAATTTCAGTTTAATAGAATATCAAGTATATGACTTGATCGTGAGACACTATTGAACAATGAAATCCTATTCTTAAATATCCGTAGTCAAGTATTTTATTAATAAGGACAATAATAATACATTGAGACTATTATGTGTGCAGACTGATGACCATATCTCAAGGGTTATGGATATGAGATATCGAGTCGCCACATAGGTGCACATTTGAGTAATGATGTACTGGATTGACCCACCATGAGAACACTACATGGAGTGTTGTGTGAGTGTCATAAGTAGTTCTCATAGTGACAACGGTGTATGCAATCCTTCGACCTGAAATCGCTACGGTCCCTACATGAGGAGTCGTGTGCTTTAATATCGTCAAACGTCATCTGTAATAGGATGATTATAAAGACGGTCATTGGGCATACCACGAGCCATGCAGAGGGATGTGAGTGACCTAGATGGAATTTGTCCCTCCTACATAACAGGAGTAATATCTGTGGGCCCCCTGATAGAGTGAGACTGTAAAATGCATGGTCAGTCTTTGAAATGAGTCAATATGAGATATTGACCTCATTTGTTGTTAAGTCTACTCGGGTATCAGGGAATATGATATTGAACCATACAAGGGTGACACATTCTATGTCTTTTGTTCAATATAGATATATGGACAAAGGGATAATAATGCACATGAATATTTGTCACAGAAAGGTTTCGTCAAATCACTGACTTTCTCACTACTTAGGTAGCAGTGATGTATTGCTAGATACCGCTCACTGTTTGTAATATTAAATGGGATTTAATATTACTACTAACGTTTTGGGAACCTATAGGGTCACACACATAAGTGCAGATTAAAAGAAGCATTAAAAGGAGAGTTGGACTTTTCTATTGGGCCTAGCGCATAGTACATGGGGCTTAGGTCAAACGCTGCTCACTAACTCACTTAACGAGGTGCTGCTATAAATAGACCACTTAAGCTATTGTCTATATACGGTTTTGTTTTACCCTAGCCGCACATAGAGAGTGATAGTGAGCAGCAGGTCTCGGTTTTCGAAGCTAGTACTGTGAGACAGAGACACTTCGGGTTCGTGACGTTGGACGTTCACGGAATCTGCTCGTGTGGATACCCTAGAGACATCGTTCGTGCGGTGTTCGTGATAGACGATTTTAATCAACTGCCATCGTTTCAAGAGGTAAATCTTGTAATCATGAATCGTGACCATTCGCAAGGATCCTTCGATGGGAATTTTTCCACTGCGTTATTTTGTTTTATACGCAAATTCCCAACAGTCGGGTTGGATGACCGTGGGGAAGCTTGGATGCCCAATATGTATGGAGCAATCGAAGGCATTCACGCTTAAAAACAGTCTAAAGATCTCATATTTTGATTGTCATCGTCAATTCCTTCCAGAAGATCATCCTTATAGGCGGAACAAGAATGCATTCAAGAAGCGTTGTGCGGAGACAACACCGCCTCCACCACGTTTGACTGGTCCTAATGTATGGCGGAGAGTTCAGTACTTAACGCTCATCCATGAATCCCAAGGAGAACATATTCCTGATTATGGCGTCAACCATAATTGGACAATACAAAGTATATTTTGGAGGTTGCCGTATTGGAGGACGCAGCTACTCCATCACAACATTGAGGTCATGCATACTGAGAGGAATGTGTTTTTGAATGTGTTTGACACTGTGATGGACATCAAGGGGAGGACAAAGGATACAAATAAAGCCCGATTGGATATGGCTGAAATTTGTAATCGGAAGGAGCTTGAGTTGCAGGATGGTGGTCATGGCAGACTTATCAAACCGAAGGCAAGTTATACACTAAGCAAAACACAGAAAGTGGCCGTCTGTAAGTGGGTTAAAGAAATAAAGTTACCAGATGGGTATGCTTCCAATCTGGGTAGATGTGTTGACATTAAGGAAGCAAAGTTACATGGAATGAAGAGTCATGATTGCCACGTGTTCATGCAACGGTTGCTTCCAATTGCGTTCGACGCATTACCGAAGCAAATTTGGAACCCACTTGTTGAGCTTAGCCACTTTTTCAGGGAGCTTACATCGACAACACTAAATGTGAATCAATTAAAGGATATGGAAGTCAAGATACCCGTTTTGTTATGTAAGCTGGAGCAAATCCTCCCGCCGAGTTTCTTTGATTCCATGGAACACCTGCCAGTTCATCTACCTTACGAAGCAAGAGTTGGTGGCCCAGTCCAATACCGCTGGATGTATCCACTCGAGAGGTAAAAAACATCAACTATTTTACTTAATACATATGAAATTTATGAACACGTAATCGTAGTTTAGCTTTCCCTAAAACTAGTAATTATTTGTATGTATTCCTGTTTAATAGGTTCCTGCACTCCCTTAAACACAAAGTCAAGAACAAGGCACGAGTGGAGGGTTCCATTTGTGAAGTATACTTAGTAGAGGAGACTTCCACTTTTGCCTCTTATTACTATTCGGACGAAGTTAAAACGAGAAGGACAAGGATGCCTAGAAACGTTGATTCGGGCGAAGGAAGTTCAACTAGTCCTCCTATATCAATATTCAACGATCCGGGCATATTTAGTGGCAAATCAAAAGGATATAATGCTGCTCATCTGTATATCCTTCAAAATTATGAAGAGGTGGCGCCATATTTAGAGTAAGTTTCTACAATGTCTTTTATAAGTTCAATTGACATTTATGATTATTAATCGTCCTGCTTTTAATCTCCCATATGTAGGATGTACGACAATTTTCTAAGGGATCTCCAACCTGACATTTCAAACAATCAGGTTGATCGAGAAATTACTTCTCACTTTGCTACGTGGTTCAGTAAATATGTAGGTTAAGCATCTTCATTTGTTGCAATACATTTTATCTCCTTAAATATATAGTGTGTACAAGAATAATATAATATTTGATTTTTTTAGGTACTAGATCCAGAAAACAATGTTCGAAATCCATTGTTGACAAATTTGGCATGGGGGCCTAACAGATGGGTTACATCATGGAATACTTACATTGTAAATGGATATAAATTTAACACAAAAACATGGAATGAAGGAATGCAGTCGTGTAACTATGGTGTTTATGTGCGAGCCACTGATGGCAATGTAGAGGATGATTTCTATGGGGTTCTAACTGACATCCTTGAACTCGATTGTACCGGTTTCCCCATGATGAAGTTAGTTATCTTCAAGTGTGATTGGTTTGATCCTACTCTTGACGTAGGGACAAAAATCGATAAAAATTATGGTATTGTTTAAGTTAGGCTGTCTCGTAGGTATAATAAGGCGTACGACCCATTCATTTTTTCACAATAGGCAATCAGGTTTATTACTCGCCATATCCCAAAGGACATCAAGGCTGGTTAGGTGTTATTAAGATAAAGTCTCGTAGTATAATTACTGATAATGTAATCAACCAGCTTGAAAAAGATGCTACGTACCAAGATGATGAGTTTTCAAGACCCCACGTACCGTTACAAATTACGCCGGACATTATTGTTAATTCTCTGGCGGACATTTCCAGAAATGGGGAAGAAGTTGAAAGAGAGTTAATGGATCAATCCGAGTTAGACGCATCTAGCGAAGGCACATTCCGATCAAGTGAGACTGATGAGAGTGAGGGTGAATTTAGTGACGAAGATTCTACTTAGGTAATTTATTTATGTCATAATTCATTGTGTAAATGTCATTCTACTTAGGTAATTTATTTTTGTATTATTTACACTGTTGTGTAATCATCTTTTCATTTTTTAAACAGATGGCAGATTCCTCTAGAGGTAGGGGTCGTCGTGGAGGTCGTGGTAGAGGTCGTGCTGCGAGAGTCCCTTCGCCGACCGACCCACAGCCTTCAGATCGAGACCACCCTACTATCACCTCTGTGGACGGGACACCTCAGGGTGATCGAGTTGCACCCCCTACCCAGCCTCATGTGGTCGGGACACAGGCTGCACCCTCATCATCCACACCTATGACAGGACCATCATCATCATCGGGACAGGAGAGTCGTGGTCCACCCGACAGGAGGATTCTTCTTATCCCCAGAGGGGATAACGAGTAAGCTAATTTAATTTTTTAATATATATAAAGTATCGTTAATTTCTATTTACTTGTTTTTTTTATTTATTTATAACATTTATTAATGTTCTAATTTTGCTGCAGCATTTTGTCCACGAAGGGCCCTTCTGATTCGATATCGAAGATCCTGTGACACAAGTTTGATGGTCCATGGCCTACATGGAAGGCCATCCCAGGGGGCCATAGGGATCAGTTGTTTCAAGAGTTTAAGGTAACAATTTATTAAGTTATTTAAATTAAATTTACATTATATATATATATATATATACACACACACACACACGAATTTCCTAACGACTGTAAGTTGCAGAAAGAGTATAGGTGAGACGTAGCTTTAGAGGGTCTCGTAAGGGACATATTTGAGCATAAAGGCTCACTGGTCATGAAGAATCTGACGAACAAGCTGAGGAAGGGTAAGAATAAGGGGAAGTGGGTGGATCCTGAGATCAGGAGGCAGCTGGACCAGTACTGGGCTATTGAGAAGTTCCAGGAGATCCAGGCCACAGCTCGGCGTAATCGAGCTTCTGATGGTTGCGCATGTGCTTGGACCGACGGGTCTAAATCAGCCGCCGCCCACCACTACGACGAGCTGGTAATACATTAAACTTTTGACTTGTTATACTATCTAATGAGTTTTCATTTTTATTATTCTTATGAATTTTAGATTATATTTTTATGTGCAGATAGCACAGAAACAGCGGGCCCCCACTGCTTAGTGACCAGGTTATCAGCCACCACCATAGATCGGTCGCTAATTCGATCGCTAAATTAAATAGCGACCGATTTTGAAAGTTTAGCGACCGAATATGCCGGTCGCTAAACAGTTGATTTTTTGTAGTGATAAACCATGATTATTTGACAAGGATTTTGAATCAAATTCACCTAACCAACATAGTTAGGGTTTCGGCCATGATTATCAAAATTAACTAGGGATCTCAAAATTTCACATACTCTTAGATCCATGACCTTAGAGTAGTATAGAATTAAGAGCAATGATCATAAGTTGAATACCAAAACAAAATCATCCAAGTCCTCAAGAACATGGATTCGGCCTTCACATGGAAAATAGGCTAGGGATTTTATTTTGATACAACACTTTGGATCCAACCTATACATGATATGAAAAGATGAAATACAAGTCCACATACTAAGGAAAACAAACAAAATATCCTCCACCCAACAAGCAAGGTTTCGGCCTTGAAGAGAAAAATGGGGAGGAAAACTTTGTTTGCAACAAACTCTTGGATTATGATAGTAGAGTTGGTAATAGGAACATAGAAATTGTTTCACATTTTTAGGATTTTTCTATGATTTTCTATGAATTATCAAACTTCTAGATCTCAGAATTGAAAAAAATGAATAAGGCATTGAGTCATGAAAATATATGAAGAACATAGTGTTTAATGATGATGAGGATCAAGGATTACCTTTTGGAATTGGAAAAAGTGCAAGGAATCACTAAGTTACTTCACAAATCAAGCTTATGGAACTTAAGAGATTTTAAGTAAAAATGGAGGAAAGCTCTCATGAAGAAGATGATGAAGGCCTTAAATAGAAGTGAGAATGGGCTCATTTGGAGGGGTTTGGTCGTGCCAACTAGGGGCAAAAAGGTCCAAGCATGAATTTTGAGGGACAAAATGGTAATCTTACATAATGGCATTTTGGTGATAAAATAACAACTTAGGGACATTATAGTAATTTCACCTCAAAAGCAATCATGACACTTGTGAGTCACCTATATGACTCACCCTTATGAGTCATCACTTGTCTTCATCCATTGAATGTCGGCTTTTGTCTCTACACGTCCGTTCTCGGCTCCATCGATTACTAGATTAGGGTTTCTGTCTGATTTTCGATCGAAAATTCTCAAAATAGCCAAACTCGTTGGAAGCATGATTTAAACATAAACCATTTCATCACGAGACAAAATTAGGTTTTCTGATCATTAAAATCTTACTATCGGTGAACACACTGACTGTTTTTCGTCTGAACTTTTACCAAAATTCATCTGATTAAACATAATTCTTCATTTCTGATCAGAAATTTGGAAAGTAGAATTCCTCACAGACAAAATATAAAAATTCTACCAGTATAAAATTAGGGTTTTCTGCCAGTATAAAATTATACCATCAGTAAAAACGCAGATCGGTTTTCGTCTGAATTTTAAACCCAAAATTTTTCCATATACTTATAAAAACAAGTATAATATGAATATGACTTTAGTTTTCCCAAAATCATTTTCTAAGTATCAGATAAAAATATAAACGTATTTATATAATTTCCGATATTATAAAGTAGCGAAAAGTCGGGGTGTTACAGACTACCCTTCTTAAAAAAATTTCGTCCTCAAAATTTTGTGATACGAAGCTAGACATAGGCTAACTCAAATTTCAAACAATCTATCGAAATGAAATAATGCGTTGAGTGTGGATAAAAGGTAGAGTTAAAAGATTACCGTTGTAGTTCGAAGTCTCAGTTCCCCTCACATTATAAACTCTACCCGTAGTCGTTGGCTTATTCGTGCTGGTGTTATTGGCAGTAGGTCGACGCCTTGGAGCATTACAATCCCTCGACAGATGTCCAACTTGATCACAATTAAAGCACTTCATTCCCCTCACTGGGCATTTATCAGCCATATGATTTTGGTCTCCACATTTGTAACACCTCCTAACTTGACCTCGGTTTTGGTTCTGTTGACCTCCACTTCCCGACTCAGAATTATTGGTGTGCTAGGTCAATGGTGTACAAAGTTGATGTAAGATGTCTTCCACTTCATTTTTTCAAGTAGACTTCATAGTGGACGACTCAGCCAGCTTCCATTATGTTTAAATATCACTCCTTTTTCTTTTTGTGTTGAATAAACCTAATGACTTACATCATATATTTTTTATTTGAAAAATCTTATTTTTGTTAATTTAAACATCTTACATTCATAATTATCAACATATTTTAATATTTTAAGTTTTCCTTAGGTTCTACTTTCTATCTCCTTTGGTGGTCAGTTCGATGCATTCATCTCAACAGCATCATTCTTTTAAAACGAGGACTGATGGGATTGGAAAGAAAGAATTTGAGGATGTTCTATTAAAGTATTGAAAAAGTATATCGAACCCAAGTAGCAGTAGGTGACAAAAGTCAAGGTTCATCACCGAGAGAAATACTTTTATTTCCCCAAAATTAAATCAAGCATTTATCCATCACCAATGGTGACTATAGAATAAGCTTATGAGCAAGGTTTTAAAATGAGGTCTGCAACCGTAATTGAGGCAGCAATTTTGTGGTTTTGATAGTGACCGCAACCGCATCACGAGTACAAATGTGGCCGTATCGATTGCATTTTTTCACAATTGTTCGCAATTGTGATAAATGCATCTCAATCGCAGCCGTTACAACAATTTAAAACCTTGCCACTGAGCGTAAGATTTTAGAGAAAGAATGTTAAAGCCAATAATAAAAAAACTAAATGTTCATCTACTCCGGCCTCAGGACCCTGCAGGTCTAAAACAATTGATTAATCGATAAATAATCAACAATCATTCTTTCAATTTATCCATAAACTGCTGATCATTGTCGCTGCAGGGAAAAAAGAGAGCCAAATTCATTTTAATTTATTTGTGAAGTATTCATAATTGAAGAACCAAAATCACCAGAACAATGGTATAAAGGAAAAGATTAATACAGAGAAGCTAATAGACTGGGTCTTCATAGCTTGCAGCAAAACAATAGTGAGATTAGTAGTACCAAAATGGCAGTAAAGATTGGTGAGTGCTTTGTTTCAAATGAGTGAAGTTTTGTGAATTAGTATAAAGTTATATATATATATATATATATATATATATATATATATATATATATATGTATATATATATATATTGAAGTAACTTATTAGTATTTAAATTGTGAGGGGTAGAGTTTCAACCAACTCAAGAATGCCCTCATGTTCACAAGATAAGGAAAAAGATAACTGGATTGCATCCTTTGGCACAAAAAGTGGACCAATAGGTAATATAATGAATATAATGTATTTCTATAAGTTTGTTGTGCATCTTGCCTTGGCCATCTCGGGTTAAGAAAGATAAGTTCAAATCAAAAAGGAAGAACTAGAAAGGCTTCAAGTTAAAAATATATATCACCAGGAGATGAGTGGTGATTGAATTTGGACCAAAACTCTCAACTCTCAAATCATTACTCAGAAGAATCAAATTCAGTCTCCTGGAGTGCTGGTCAATGTTGTAAAAGTTGATGGAAGATGTCTTCCACTTCCTTTTCTAATTATAAGTGTTAAATTAGAATACTGTCAAGTATACTGTATATGGAACCCAGGTGGCCAGTAGGTGCCAAAAGTCAAGGTTCATCTTCATCACCAAAATAAATACTTTTATTTCTCCAAAAATCAAGTGTTTCTCCATAACTGAAGTATTCATTTTCTTTGTGAAGTATTCATTAAATGAAGAAGCAAAATCTACCTGAACAATGGGATAACAGAAAAATTAGGCTAAATGATTTTTTAAAAAGTTCTGTATCAGTATTCTAAATTTCAAACATTTATCAAATTTACCATTTTTGTCAAATCCATTAGTAACATCTTTAAATTGAAAGTGCGTGGCAGTTGAAGATCCAACTTAGCACCTGATATGGCACAAACAACCTCCATCATGGTAGTAAAATTGGACATGAGCTCTTCTTCTCCAAATTAAAATGCTAGTAATTCTGGGCAAGAATGTGAGCACGCCTACTTCAATTGACTCCTTGTAGTGTTCATTCCCTTGCATCAGTATCCTCCCATTATTATTAGGCTCTTTTTAATTTACCATAAATTTGTATGTCTCTTACCTCTGCGATTTCTCTTCCCATCCCCAGACTTTGACACCGATGATATAAGGATTCAGATAAATGTGTTTACTTTGCAAATACAATTTCAGATGAGGTTCCATTTGTAACACCCTATATTTTTCCTACGTTTTATCTATTTTTGTGGTATCGGTAATTAGTTATCTGTTTATATTTCTACCGGTAATGAAGAAAATGTTTTTTTTAAAATCAAAATTATGCCTAAAACCCATTATATTTTAGGAAGTTAGGGTTCGAAGTTGGGTTTAAAACTCAGATGAAAACCGGTCTACATTTTTGCTGACAGTATAGTTTTATACCGGCAGAAACCCAAATTTGACCCGAAACTGAAAAATTCTAGATTCTATAATTATTTCAGTGATAAAGTCTATTCCTAAAAATTTTGCACAAAAATAAAATATTAGATTTTATTCCGACGAATTTCGGCTAAAAACGGACAAAAACGCTAATCGGGTAAACAACAGAACCGGATACGGATGTGCAGTGATACACCGGGGGACAGAATGGCAAGTCATCCATGATGACTCATGGAGGATGAGTCACCATGGTGAGTCATGGTGTGACTCACCTTCACCATAAATGCTCATAAATGCAAAGTTCAAAATATCTAGATATTTTCTCATTAACTTAACCTATCCTTAGTTAACTTCAACCATGACTAGCCAACCATGATTTGCAACAAAAATATCTTCTCTACTCTTGGTTAACCACACAACCACCTCCCACCTCCACACAACTCCATTTCATTTCATTTCTTCACTTTTCACATCAAAAACCACTAAGTTCATCATAAAAAAATTCCAAAGGAACTCCAACTTCTTGTTAATTTCTTCAAGTTCTAGAGGTATAGTCTTATGATTCATGACCATAACTCCACTTCTCTGCACAAATTTTCTTCTTATTTCCATATTTTCTTCAAGTTCCATTTTCATGAGATTTCATGGTTTAAATCATGGAAAATCATGGCAATGGAATTTGTGAGTGATGGCAATTTTCCTATGCTTTCTAAGACTCTCGGATCATGTATCCAAGAGCTTGAAAAAAATGTAAAACCCTAGTCCTTTGATCTTGTCTTGGCCGAACCTATGCAAAATGGGTTAAGTAGGTTTTCTTCATTCTTTAACTTGTTTTCTTGTTGATTGTTCATGGCTAGGTTTTGTTGTGTAAAACCGTGAGGTTCTAAGTGAACAAAACCATCCTATTACTAAACTTTCCAAGTGATCAACAAAGGTATGGGGGAGATTACCATCATCCTACCTTAGGGTAGATATGTTGGTGGTTTATTTAGTGTGTTCTTGTAAATACCTAAGCACGAAAGTTGTATATTTTATTGGTTATATGTGTGTGATCCTCTTGGAGGATTTGATTTGATACTTGGTTGTGGTATGGTATGTTATATGTTGGTTTTGGTGCTAATGACCTCTAGTTGGAACCTTGATTGTTATTTACTTGTTTTGTTTAAAAAAATGCCTAATATGATTATTTTAGGCCATTCGGCCATAACTGATTTAGTGGGTTTCATGTTGATTTAATTTGTTTGGATAATTTTTATAGGGATTGAATGAGTATATAAAAGTATAGAAATTAGTTTGAATTGAATTGGTTGAATATATTGAAAGTTATGCATTTTTGAAGATATAGGGACTATTATGCAAATTCTGAGAATTTCAGTGGCTGTTCTGAAATTTGTATTCTTATGTGTTATGATTGTATCCCTTGATGAGATAAGACCATGGAAATTGGTTTGACGTTATTTGGACTAATACATAAAAAAAATATAAGCTTTTTAGTAAACAAGGACCTTTTTGCAAATATTGTAAAATATGGGGCAGAAACTAAATTTCTGGAATTTTTAAGGTGACTGAAAAATATTTCTATAGAAGTTGGTTTGGTGTGATTTGAAGTTATAGATAAAAAGTTATAACGTTTTAAGTATATAAGGATCTTTTTGCAATTAATGAAAGTTTAGGGGTTAAACTGAAAATTTCGAAAAATATATGATTGGACAGTTAGAGACTGTTTTTCATATCTAACTAAGTGTCCTAAGACTCCAAAATGAGTTTCGGACCATTAGAGTTTAAAATCGTTGAAAAATAAATTACGCGATTTTCGAACTTAACGACGTTCGGTCAAGTTTTTAGGAATTTTGTAAAAATGGAAAGAAATATGTAAAATCAGTATTTCAACATCTTAATATGAGTATTATAACCTATGAGAGTAATAGATTTGAGGTGAAGAACCATATTTTCAAAAGTATGGCTTTTGGGCCTAAATCCAGTAAAAAGCGGGGAAGCCGTCGTTAAGCTTTTTTTAAAGATTTTCGAGAAAAGGTTTTGAGAAATTGACACCTGTGTATCTTTGATGGAAATTGTTCTTAAAAAAATTTATTTGATATTATCTAAAAGTTTTGGTTTTAAGCTAAAAAGGATTTTAATCTACAAAGACGAGCATTTATGGTAAAATGTAAAACCTAAGTCATGAACGACTTAGTGAAAATACGAACATAATAATTTATGACATGGGGTGAAACAAGACACTACAACAGATTAGACTTTAGATAGCGTTTCCGTATGCCTTTTAATAGCGTTTGTAACCGCTATCTATGCTACCGCTATTAAAACTCGTTAGCAAAGATAGCATTTAGGAACTGCTATTAATAGGTGACTTTAGATAGCGTTTGTACACGGAAACGCTATCTAAAGTCAGACTTTAGATAGCGTTTGTACACGGAAACGCTATCTAAAGTCTGACTTTAGATAGCGTTTCCTTATACAAACGCTATCTAAAGTCTGACTTTAGATAGCGTTTCCGTGTACAAACGCTATCTAAAGTCTGACTTTAGATAGCGTTTGTACAAGGAAACGCTATCTATAGCCCTTTTTTTTTAATTTTATTTCTTAACTTTTACATCCATTATTCCTGCATATTGAACTACACAAAAAAACCACAATTGTTGCAGTCAACACAATTGTTCAAAATGTGTTCAAAATGTAAGTGTTCAAATATAAGTGTTCAATGCAAAGATCGCATGTGTTTGTGCAAAGAAACCAAGAACTATACAATCAAAGTGCAACACTCTATACAAAGAACTATATATATAACCAGATATAAGTACACCACTGCTTTTCTAAAGTATTCAAATTCACACGAGTAAGACAAAATCAAAGTGCAGCAACTATACCAGATCTCAATCCTTAAGAAACCAAAATCGAGAAAACCAACATACATCTACAATTAATCTACATTTACAAATGCTTTGTTTTTCATGAGACCAAGACAACACCAAAGTAATGTGTCGAAATGTGATCCAAAGCCTCTGAGCATACATACTGCATTTCCACCACAAAGACTAACTTTGTTACATTGGGATACAGCAGACTAATTAGGTAAATACTACCGTAGCAAGAAACAGAATTCAAATCAAGCATTAACAAAGTCTAACAAAAATAATAAGTTTGAACTTATTTTCTCCTTTCCGTGCACATCAACTCGAAGTCATGTACCAATGAAAAACAAATACATAGATAGTTTGGGGTTGATAAATATAAAGCATTATTCACATACCAATGAGTATTGCTGCAACTACTGTGATCAATTTGACATAATCAAACGAACTTTTCAACAATATAGCGACACCACTCTTCCTTGACTTGAGATAGTTGAGCAAAGGAGTATGTGGAGCATTTGAAGTCGTGGGAAGTACTGCGACATAAAAATTAAATAAATTAAGTTACAATTGCTAAAACATTTGAACAAATACGGTTAAAAGCTAAGTAAACAACATACCGCCATTGGTATTTTAACTTGGTTCTGCAAGATAGTCTCCTTCATGAAACGCATGACATAGTACCCACAATCTGTACTGTTGGGTTGTCTTGGGCACTATAAAAAATAAAATAGTAAATCAATATAGTTTTTTTTATCTAATTGCGCATTAAGTTTTTGCAAATATACCTGTATTTGAATCCATTTAATGTTGGTTGCCTTTAAACGCGGCACCTTAGCTCCGATATTTGCGCGATAAACTTGCAAAGCACTAATCACAAAATCAAACAGACTTCATTAAGAAACATATTTTCAATCATCACAAACACACGCATGCTTACTTATCGAACAGAATCATAGAAAATCAGAAATATAAAAATATGCTTACGTATCGAACAGATTCTTTAATTCTGGGCGATCCCTAGGATCAACATACAAGGGATCCAGATAGTAAATAATCTCTTCAACAATATTTATCACGCACAACACCCAATGATTCCTACAAAAATGTTGAGATAACAAATCCTAAGCACCTCAACTTTTATGTAATTCATTATTGTGAATTAAGTCCTATAGGATAAGCGACTCACCCAACATTGCACGACGCTAAAAACAAGGGCTGATATTCTCTTTCTTTAGTTGCAAACCGGTCAGCTAGATACGTTGTCTGTGAATCCCTCCCGAAGTAGCCGTATGTATTTGTTTGGTGTGGGGACAAGAACAGAAACCTCCTCGTTATTTCCTTTGGAAGCAACAATTCTTCATACAAATACCTTCAATTAAAATATAAAAATGGATTACACCAATGACATCAATATTTAAATGGAAAGACTAAAAAAATATTGTACACTTTAAGCCTGATTTATTACCTGATTTATGCGGAAATAACGGAGGCAGATACCCATTCATGATTTACAACTTCTCTGATATTTTCAGTATTGAGCATCTCAATGAAATGGTGACCAAAAATATTTTGTTCCATCTCTACGTACAATTGGTTAGCATTTTTCATATTCTTTCGTTCATGTATTTTAAGGAAATTCAAATATTCCAGAGAAGTTGTAGTTGAACCAGTCAGTAGGAGGGTTGGCCTCGAGTTGCCTCCTTTATTTTCTGGGGTTGTAATTGACTCCTTTGTATATCCAGACACTCTGCCCTTGCCTTTAGCTTTTGCAGGTGCCTGGAAATTTTGCATTTCAATATGCCAGTTAGTGATCAACTAATGTAATGCATATATGCCGTATATGAAAAGGTGGAAAAATGCAATTACATACCATATTAATTACAACCACAAGATCAATTGGCCATGCCACATAAGTACCTATTGCATCTCCTACTGTCATCACATCTACACGATCAATAGGTACCAGCAATGGCGCATCCCCCTCAATTGCAACATCAACTCCAACTTTTACATGGTTAAGGGGTACTGGTCCAGTGTGCAGTGTAACACCCGGCTCATTGTATACTTTACCCATACCAACCATACGATAGTTTGGGGTCGATAAATATAGCTGACATGAGTTGACGCCCTAATCCAATGATAGATGAATAAGCTGTGAATTAAGGCATCCAATTGAATGTATTTAACTGCGAATGCAATACTAGTAAAAAAAAAAAGGCATGCATTACCTCTGGAAGCCTGCTGGCAGATGGTAGAGTGCAACTATCTTTGACGCTTGCTTGGGCTGTGAAATTAGCCTGCCTCTCCTCATCATCCTTTTGTTTAAGATTTTCTTCCAAAATGTTCAATCTATCACAGAGTTGAGACACCAATGTCTCCCACTTTTTCGTTTCCGAGTTATTTCTTGCACGACCTTCGGGTGGGAAGTAGTCTTTTTGTGAGACGCCGAAACCCACACCCCTAACACGACCAGGGTTCTCTGGCACACCTAGGGCTTTGGCAAGAATATCCTGGCGACCAAAGTCTTCTATCTCTCCCTCTACCGCAGACTGTGACAGTTCCTCCTGACACATAGTTATTGGTGAAATGCAAATGTTAAAATTATTATATATTATCATATGAAAATAACAAATGATAATGTAAACGTTAGTCTACTAACACATTTATTCCACACGGTCTGCGTATTTTTGTTGTCAATTACACCCGCCTTGTTCTCGCGGGCTTTCCTCCACACAATATGGCGTTTAATTTTCTTAACTTCTGGCCCCGCCTCCTGCATCTGTATATTGAGATAATATATATTAACCAAACAGTTTAAAAGTCATATTTACCACACATGCAGTTAAATATATATATATATACATACCAATTCATCCTCAATGTCGCAGATACCCCTTACGTGATGCTTTGTAAGGGCATGCAGGATCTAACGCCTGCTGTGCGATTTGCATTGCTTAATTTCTATTCAGACACATATAAGTAATATTAATACATGGTTAATGTCATATGTACGTATTGCTATAAAATTATAAGGACTAACGTGATATTAAACATACCAGGAATTGAGCATCTCCTGTGCGTATTGCTATAAAATCTGTCCACTCATCCCTTGATATGTGTGGATATTTTGATGGAGGCTCCTCATTGATATTCCCGTTGGCATCTCTTAGAAATTTTTTGGTCAATCTAGTTCTGAATGCCCTATGTAGGTTACCTGCTTCCTGAATTACAAATTTTTTCCGAGATTCATCAACATTAAAAGACATCTGCAAAACAATATAAACAACGTGTCAAAGTAAGTATGTTTACATAGTTTACAATATAATTTATAAATTTTAACAATTACCTGTACATCAGCCCATATGCTCTCTTTGAAACCATCCAAAGCTTCATCCTTCCAATTAGAACAAATAATTGGGACCGTTTGCCGAACAACGGCCCCAATGTAACTCTTCAATATTTTACCATTAGCACGAATAGGTTGGTCCAAAGAATTCCATTCAACCTAATAAAAATAATAAAGTAATTAAATCTAGATATCAAACAACATTATGAAATCCTTAGATTAGTAAGTAAATTACATCAAATTTTTGTCCTTTACTCCTAGCGCGGATGACCGCCTTCATAATCATGGCCCACGTCTCTCGCCGCTTTGGCATCACTAGAATTACTTGAAGATGCCATTTACCTACAAAAATATTAGATACAAGTAAAACATCAATGGACATTAATATAACATTAATTGATGCAAAATATAAAACAACTATGAATAACAAAATCAACACTAGCATTACCTAAAGATGCTAACTATAATATAAAAGGATCAGAAAGTTCATTTAAACACAAACACTACATACATGTTTAAGTCAACCTTTTTCTTTTCTTCATTGGATTGAGATTTGTTTGTCCTTTATTAGTACGAAATGGTGGATTGACCAAAAGCCCCTCATCATGATCATCTTTCATATACATACCATCATCCTTAGTTGGATCAATCTCAAGTGATTGTAATGTCCCGACGAAAGGATCATCTTCAATATCAACATCTCGATGGTCTTGATCATCAACATTAGTAATTATTTTGTTAGTCAAAAGAACAATGGACCTTTTCATATCAGCTGGATTAGTGACATAGAACACTTGTTGAGCTTGAGATGCTAATATAAAAGGCTCATCTTTATACCCCACCCTATTAAGATCCACCTGCATGAACCCTGACTCATCAATCTGAACACCGTTATTATTGTCAACCCACTTGCAACCAAACACACCAACCTTAAACTTTGTGTAATCCAACTCCCATATGCGTTCAATGACGCCGAAGTATGACATATTTGCATATATCAGGTTTCTGTCTTTGGCACTTGAGATATGCATCGACTGAGCTACTAGAGTCACACCACTGTTTTGCATTGTACTCCGACCATCTTATTCTTTTGTATAGAATGTGTACCCATTAATTTGATAACCATGGTAAGAGAATACATGCAAACTTGGACCTTTGGCTAACCATCTCAATCTATTTGAAACTGAAGTAGCATTTTCAGTCAACTCTGCATAAATGTGATCTCTTAGCCACGTTATAAAACAACGATTGTGTTCTCTAGTTAGCCAATTTTGATTCTTATTTGGATACAAACTCTTAAGCATGTCCTTGTGTTTTTCAACATATGGCTCAACCTCATCGGCATTGTGCAGAACATATAAGTGTGCTTGCTCCCATTCCGTCCTTGTTATAGTCACTATTTCATTTCCAGTAATTCCTTGCCCCATCATTCTCCATGTGTGACGAGACTTTGGCAGCCCTATAGATTCAGCATTGGATAGGTATTCGGTACAGAATTCAACAGCTTCTTCGACAATATACCGTTCAACAATACAACCTTCTGGCCGTGATCGGTTTTTCACATACCCTTTTAATATCTTCAAATAACGCTCAATCGGGTACATCCATCTCATATAAGTTGGCCCACACAGTTGTGTCTCTCTAACAAGGTGAATGGTTAGATGAACCATTATGTCAAAGAATGAAGGTGGAAAGTACATCTCAAGCTCGCATAAAGTCACAACAATTTCTCTTTGCAATGATGGCAACTTCCCTGGGTCAATCACTTTGCTGCAAATTGCCTTGAAGAAGAAACAGAGTTTAGTTAAGGCCCCCCGCACTTTGTTAGGTAAAATAGACCGTATACCAATGGGTATCAACTGCTCCATGAGAACATGACAATCGTGGGACTTTAGACCTTTTAACTTGAGATCTTTCATCGATACGAGGTTCCTAATGTTTGAAGAGTACCCTTCCGAACCTTAACTCCTTCAAGAAACTTACAAAAAACAGTTTTTCTTTTCTAGATAGAGTGTAAGCAGCCGGAGGAAGATATGTACTTTTACCCTTCTTCGTCGGTCCCAATTCTCTTCTTATTCCCATACTAACCAAGTCCAACCTTGCATTGATGCCATCTTTAGTCTTCCCTGGCACATTGAGTAACGTACCAATGACACTATCACATATATTTTTTTCAACGTGCATCACATCGAGGAAATGTCTTACATATAATGATTTCCAATATGGCAACTCAAAGAAAATCGACCTTTTCTTCCACCCTCTTGTGACAATATCTCTCGCAAAAGGTTTACCGAATTGGATATTCAAATCCTTTACCTTTTCAAAAAGTTGATCACCCGTCAAAGGTGAGGGAGCTCTACCTTCTTCCGAGTTCCCATTGAACGCCTTTCTCCACCACCGGTAATGATGACTTGGATGCAAAAATCTACGATGCCCAAGAAAGACATTCTTCTTACAATGTTCTAACCGCATCCAATCCGTACCCTTTTCACATATAGGGCATGCACACTGACCCTTGATGCTATATCCCGACAGATTACCGTAGGCTGGAAAATCATTAATTGTCCCAAACAACATAGCTCTCAAATTGAAACTTTCTTCCTTATACCCATCATACACCTCCACACCTGTCTCCCACAGTTGTTTCAAGTCTTCAATCAAAGGAGTCAAATAGACGTCTATATCATTTCCTGGTTGTTTGGGCCTTAAAATTAACATAGATAACATCATAAATTTGCGCTTCATGCATAGCCATGGGGATAGGATATAAATCACCAAAATCACAAGGCCATGTATCTTGTGAGAGCTACTTTGAACACCATGCAGGTTAAATCCGTCGCGAGCCAATGCAAGTCGTAGGTTTCTTGAATCTTGCCCAAAATCGGGGATAATCATGATCAAATTTCTTCCATTGCGGAGAATCTGCCGGGGTGCCGCAGCTTGCCATCTTTGATCCTTTTATCCTCATGCCATGTCAAGTGCTTTGAATCTTCGAACTACGGTACATGCGCCTAAATCTGGGTATTATGGGAAAATACCACACAACCTTCTCTCGATCTGATTCTTTCTTCTTATATCGTGAGGCATTACATTTAGGACACATCCGTAACGATGCATATTCATTCAAAATAAAATGCAATCGTTAGGACAAGCATGTATCCTATCGTAGCTCATGCCAATAGAGCGTAACATTTGTTTAGCCTCGTATGTCCGACTAGGAAGCACATTATCATCATCGGCAACATGTCTTTCAATAGTGTGAGTAAGTCCGTAAAGCTCTTATCAGTCCATCCGTTTGCCCGATTTCAAGTTATACAACTTTAACATCGCCGACAATCTTGTGAATTTAGTACATCCATCATACAATGGTTGCTCTGCATCACTTACCAACCTCCCAAACATTTGAGGACAATCCCGAAGATCCTCTTCAACAGCATTTGCAATGTCTTCAAAACGATCGCCCTCATAAGTATTTGTGTCGGTATCGTATGATGAATATCTCACACGATTCCTCATTTCACTAGACTCAGCTCTTGTCTCACCATGTTTTGTCCAACATGTATAACTTTGATCGATTCCATTACACACTAAATGTTCTTCCAAATCGGCTGCACTAACTCGCCTTGCATAACAACAATCTAAACAAGGACATATGATTGTATTAGGGTTTTCCGCATGCCGAACTGAAAAACTAATGAACTCTTTCACCCCATCCTTATACTCCTTCGTTAAACGATTGGCAGACATCCATTTCTGATCCATGCTTTTCCGATCTACAAAAATATTTATTAAACATATTTACTTTGAGTTTAGAGTGGTTGAGGTCTACATGCAATGTATACAGATTAAAGGAATGAAAGGCTGCAAACAAAACACATTTATGTGGTACGTTATCGGTGGCACCCATGTCAAAGGACAGTCACTCTCAATGTCATCGGACCAAATTGCAACCATGTTACAGGGACCATTTTGTCCCTATGTTACATGGACCAAATTACAATTTTGTTCTTCCTCCTCTCACCACCCTTCACTGTCCCTCTCCGCCATTGATCCAAACAATGAAGGGGGATTGCAATTTGGTCCCTAAAACACATTACAAAAAAAGAGGTATTTAGCGACCATCAAATTTGGTCGCTAAATATGGAAATTCGGTCGCTTTATACAAGAATTGAATTTTTCTTATACCTTAATATCTCCTAACAGAAGTACGGGTGTTTTGAGCACTATCCGTCATTTAATTGACACACAATGGGAATGAACGTCAGTGGGCAAACTTGATGGATACCTTAAATACTTTTTATACCTTAAATACTTTAAAAAGAATGAATACATACAAAATCAAAAATTTATTTTACGATACAAAGAGCGAGATAAAAAAGAAAGAAAATCACAAACTTACCAAACACAAGCAGCCATCAAAACGCATCCATAAAAATAGTTACAAACTTAGGCGAGCATCTTCGTCTATGGTGACTTACAAATATGAACAAACCAAACGCTTATAAAAAAACATCTTAACCAAACGCTTATAAAAAAAAATCTTAACCAAACACCAACATTTTGGTCTTTGACAATGTACTTCACTTGGAATTTATCTCTAAACCATTCAATCCTTAAATTGTTCCTTTTTAAGCAAGGAAGGAGCAAGGGGACCATGGTCCCTTCGAAATATTTTGTGAACATCCATTGAAATTTTTTAAAAAACTTCATACAATTTTATGTTTGCCTAAATAGCTAAAGTCCAAACTATCAATTTCTTCTATTTCTATACACTACACTACAATTCCGTCACTAGAATAAGTAACATATTCTCACCATTCAATAGGCATAAACTCAAAAACTCCAGAGTTTTTTTTTTTTTAAAAATGCAGTATCATTGTAACAAAAAAAAAAACCGAACCTTTACATCATGAGGAAGGTGGTGAAGCGTAAACTTGGGGTTGTGATGGAAAGCTGAACCACCACCGTGAGCGTGAAAATAGAGAGCAATTGAAACAAAAAAATCCTAACTTTCAAATGACCGAGGCAAAGAGGCTTACCTTCAGCTGTGGTCACCGTGAGCGTGAGTGGAGCCTATGAGAGTGTGGAGAGTGGGTTCCAATAAAGCTGCAAACTTGGAAGTGGGTTCAACCGGGAATGCGCCCGTCGCGGTGGCAGTAGGAGCAGCGGCACAGGGGTTTGGGTTCGAGTGGGTTCTTTCTCTTTCGGAGTAGCAGTGGCGGCGAGCAATGGCGAAGGTGAGGGAAGAAAAAAGAGATGGCATGCAACAGAGGGAAGGAAACAGTAGAATGAAAATGAGGAAGAAACAGAAGGAAGGCCGCGGCGCGCGTTTAATTTTGCTCTGAAGACCTAAGATAGCGTTTCCTATAGGAAACGCTATCTTAGGTGATACCTAAGATAGCGTTTCCTGAGGGAAACGCTATTAAAAGTCCCCCATCACTTTTAATAGCATTTCCACACGGAAATGCTATTAAAGGTGCGTTATTAAAAGTCTATTCTGTTCTAGTGAGATCTTATGTCATAAAGTATGGATAATTCATTATCCATATCTCCATAAAATTTAATGCACTCAGAATGATTTGTTTTCTTGGAAGCCAAGAAAAAGGCTCAACTAGAAAAGTGCAGAGAAATAAATAATTGGACTTGTGATCCAATCTCATAATGTGTTACGACTCTTAATAAAGTACTTTAAGAAATCTTTGCACAAAGATAAAAGGTTACTTGAGAACTTTAGCTCGATGTTAAGTACTGGTGATTCGGACTTAAGAACATCTAGCATCTAATAAAAATACGTTGAAAAGATTCTGAAGGAATCAAGATGTCATCCGGTGGATGGACGAGAAGAACGCATTTCCGGAAATGGTTGCCTAAACACAAAGTGAAACTATGTTATGTAAAGCCGTTGTGCCTAGGATATTGAGCTAAAACTTTAATGCAGGTAAGAATTCCGTAGTGACGATCTGGTTGATGCTCGGGGTGAAATGAACAAATATAAAATACTAGAAGGGGGGTTGAATTGTGTTTTCAAAATTTTTTGAAAAACGTTGTAGTTTGACCTATAAGACACAAAAATGCATCTAATAATAAAAAGGAGATTCATTTTCCAACCCAGTTAGCACAGTTAAAGTAAAGCAAACTGAAAAGATTAAGCTAAGAAAAGGAGACACGAAGATTTATACTGGTTCACCCCAAACCTTGGGCTACGTCCAGTCCTTGGCTTCACCAAGTATTTGCACTATAACTGATCAGGTTACATAAGGTATTATTCGCACACCTAGCCTCCGCAGGCTCAACTAACAAGTATTGTTTGCACACCTAGCCTCTCCAGGCTCAAACAAGTATTCTTTCAGCAAGCCTTTTTAGGCTCTACAAATAGTAAGAGTTTGAATGAAGCAGTAGCTTCACGTGTTACAACTTTGCAGATATACCGAGTAACACTCACAGAGTGAATAAGTATTTGAGGTAGGTGAGATCGCAATAAAGACTTCTCAATAAATACAAATGATTTGAGCAGAGAAGTTTTTGTTAAGTCTCTAAAATGTATGATGTGCATTTCCCTAAGCTTTGATGAAAACTAAACATTTGTTAATGATTTAATTAACCTTTGTATTGGTCGCTAACCTGTCTATCCAGTGTGCAGATCAAAACAGTAAGAAGTCACTTTCTCATCTGTCTGCCCGCATAGATGACCACCTGTCTGAAGAAGCAAAAGTCAACATGTCTGCTGACTAGGATTATTGACTTTCTACAGCGATGTTTCAACTTGTCTTCTGATAAGTTCTTATACCTGTCTGAGGTTCTTCGATATGGAGCTCAAGTACAAAGCTTTTGGAAGCTGTCCCCTCATGCAGAAGACTCCGAAGCTTTCTCATGCTTATCAAGAAAAGTTAGAAGTCATTCTCACAAGCAACCTAGGAAATCAGACATGAAGTACAGTTAAAGAATGTTTCCAACATGCTTTATTCCCTAGTACTCTTGGTTATTACACCAAAAGGGAAATGTACTCTGAAAAGTACAAAAGCACTCTGTACAACTCTTATTTGGATACTACACGATGCATAAAGCCATGATCCTTCATGTTAGAGTACAACCAACGTTCCTATTGCATTAATGACTACCTAGAACGGCTCTATTGCATTTAATGGAGCTCTGCTTGAATCCAACATTTGAAGGAATGTCTCTAACGGATCTTAAATGCTTGAAGGCTATAAATACATAAGTCATTGAAGATGAAGATAGATATAACACACAACATTAAAGAGCCATTACTCTGCGTATTTATTTCTTCATTCTTTCAATTTGTATTCTTCAATTATTTGAAATTATTACGCAGTCTTTCCCAAGCTTACATTTAATCCACTCTCTGAGTGTTAGTGAAAGAACTGTCTGTTTGATTGTATTTATTACAAACAAACTTCTCAAACAAAACTGTATGAGCCTGAAGAGGCTAAGTGTGCAAAGAATACTTGTCTTGGAGCCTGAAGAGGCTAGGTGTGCAAACAATACTTGGAGTCTGTAACCTGATCAGTTATAGTGAATAAAACTTGGTGCTGCCAAGGACTGGATGTAGATCTTTGTGTTGAAGAGTGAACCAGGATAAATAATTGTGTTATTCTCTCTTCCCTTAAACTCTTTAGTTGCTTTGATTACATTATATGCTTTCTAACTAAAAGGGTTAAAGTGTGAATATCAAACTTGTTTTCAAGTTGTGTGCTTATGTGTTTTTCTGTTTAAATCATAACAGATAGGTCACCTGTTTGTGAAGTGTTTCTTTACACTTGTCTGAACCTAGCTTCTGTGTGCGAAAAGTTTTCAACTTTTTTTAAATTCTGATAAACACAATTGAACCCCTCTTCTCGTGTTTATAGTTGTCTATTTCAGTTGGTATCAGAGCTCAGCCTCTGGGTTGAGCATCTAACAGTGTAGAGGTAAAGGTCCTGAAGAATGGACATGACTGCTGGAGCTAGTTCAAGTGGGAGTCACCAGACTAAAGGAGCTTCCCTAACCAGACCTCCATTCTTCAATGGAGAAAACTACAACTATTGTAAAGATAGATTTCAATGGTTCATTCTATCTACAAACTCTGCTCTCTGGGATGTCATCACTAATGGTCCATTCTTTCCTAAAAATGATGACAACACTGACAAGCCTAAAGCTTAGTGGACTCCTGCAGAAAAGACAAAGTGGGAGCTGAATCACAAAGCAAGATACAACATCATTTGTGCTCTCAGTCCTGAAGAATTTGAAAAGGTTTGTGCCTGCGATTATGCTAAAGAAATATGTGATACTTTAGCTATCACACATGAAGGAACAACCAAAGTTAAAGAATCAAATATTGACATACTTGACAGAAAGTATGAACTGTTTCTCATGGAGGAAGGAGAATATGTTGCTCAGATGATAGGAAGATTCCAAACTATCATCAATGGCCTAAAGTCTCTTGGAAAAATTTATACTAATGCTGAGAAGGTTGGACAAATACTAAGAAGTCTACCTAAGTAGTGGAGACCTTTGGTCACCGCTATCTCTCAAGCCAAGGATATCGCTACCTTGACTATGGATGAACTTCTTGGTACACTTGTGACACCCTTCTACCCCACACGTTAATATAAAACATTTACTTAAAAGAGGAAATATAAAAACATGCATTTTTTTGAATAAAATAAAACTTGGATAAAAAGGTTTCACATCTCAACATAAACAATGCAGAAATAACATAGTTTTAAAAAGATAAACATAAACATGACAGATAAAGAAAACCCAACCCCGATGTCACATACAGAGTTGGTATAACCGAAATCCGGATACATCACAGAAACAAACTAAAACTGAAACTACTAAACAACTAAGCATCCTAACTAGAGTCGCGGCTCCTCAGAGTCACTTCTCCACTGGGTGCTCACTGTCCTCTGCATAAGAGATACATGCAACAACAGAAACAGGAAATAGGGAGTAAGAAATCATGTAAACACAAAGGTATGGGAATAGGGAATAAGATGAACAAACATCATATCAGGCATAGCAACAAACATCATACGTCATCATTCACATGCTACAAGTCAACAGTCAATAGATGCTATGTGGTGCAACACTACTCCGCTACTCCGTTATGCATGTGGATCCAACTATCTCAGGAAGTCAACTTCGGAGTTACATATCCACATTGGCCATAAAAGCACCAACACCGACAGTTCACCAAAACATGGGTGAACCCCTTGGATAGCCGACGTATCATAACTGGATACGCCACCTCGGGGAGCACGGTTCACCAAACCTTGGGTGAACCTCCCGAGACTTAGGCCAGATCATCATAACTTGGACGACCTCCCCTATGTTGAAAATCCCTCACTAATCAACTTCAAAGTATGAATGCATGAGCACAACAACAAACAAGGCAGCCACCTCATCTGCTTGGGCCAATAAGCACCCAAGACTTATCACCATCATCAACATCAATACCTTAACCCTTCTGGGTCAAGGTCCCCTTAGCTAAAAAGCACTAAGGTCCAACTCATCAACATCTCGACCAAAAACATCGAGAGCACTTTGGCCAAAAAGGACCAAAGCGTAACAACATGCGGTAACCCATAGGGCACCTGCTTAACCAACTTATCATTCTTTGTTATCTTAATTAGTCTTTAATCAAGTTGTCTACTTGTTAGCATTCGATTAGTACATTATTCCATCATTTGGGGATAATTGGGGTAAACACCCCTTTAATTCATTAATCTCAGGTTCTTACCAGTAGGGGGAGCAAGGGCATGCTTAACCCCCAGCATGGTCGTGCTGCCACTTAAGTGGAGCATGGTCGTGCTCATTGTCCCATACGGTCGTGCTCAATGCGCGGCATGCCTTCCAGAATTTAATTGGGAGTACGGTCGTGCTCCCTGTTCAGCACGACCGTGCTCTTGGAGCGGGTCGTACTATTCTGGGCTGATTCAATGATGTTCTTGGGGGTTTTGGCTCCCCAACACTCTCAAATCAGATCCTAGGGTCTTAAATAAATCATTTGGCATGGAACCTTACCCCTCACTAACTCAGTTCATGTCTTATGAAGCATTTGGGAACGAATCCCTTAGTTCCTATGTTAACTAAGAGTCCTAATTAAATCCGATATGGGTCTTATTAACATATTCAACATAACGACAACATTCAGTCAAACAATATCATCAATGACAATAGCCAATAGCCTTATCATCATATCATCACAAATAAACCAATGACATTCAACATAGCAATATTCATCAATATTAGCATTCAACATCGTAACAACTATAAAAAGAGGCATATTAGTTAGCCAATTAACAACATAACAATAACTCATACAACCAGGCAGATCATGGCATCATTAACAGATAAACATAAAAGTTAACAATATACAACATACAACATTTAACGGGGCTATGAGAACCCCTCATCTTACGCTATCCCCTAGCCTAGTGTATACACTATTCTTCTCCTACACCTGGATTGAAGGTTCCACAACAAGACGCTAAACGATGAACTGGTCACGTTCCCTTAAGCAGCTCAGTTAACTCTCCAAGCCGTGGTCAAACAAGAACATCAACCAATTAGTTCCCAATTTCAAATACCAGAAAAGGAAACTCAAAGGGGAAGGAACCGTTACCTATAACGATCAACACTGAGGAACTAGACATTTCCACAAGTCTCCAAAACTCCAACAAGCAATGGTTTTAGAGAAAATAGGGAAGAAAGGGGTTGCTGCCACACTAGGGTGGCTGCTGTTGTCAAAATAGGGTTTATGACGTAAACCCTCGATCACTGTTTTGCTTATAAAGGCACAGACCCGAGCACGGTCGTGCTCCTCCTTGAGCACGGGTGTGCTTGACTTAGCACTTGTGAAGCGCGTCCTGCCATTGAGCACGAGCGTGCTTAACTCAGCGTCAGCGAGATGCTCACTCACAACGAGCACGGTGGTGCTCCTTAACAAGAATGATAGTGCTTGTTACCCAGAAAGTCACAAGGCACAAGTGATGGTGTGATTTCACATCATAATTCTTGTACATTTCGACATGCATTTTCATATAGTTTAGGCATATTTAAATTGATTTTAGTTAGATTTTCTCTTGGAACAGGTGAAGCGGTTTCTTGGTATTGTTTTGCAGGAATTTAAGGAAAAATGTTCAAGATTGGCCATGATGAAGCTTGGATGAGGATGGAACTTGAAAAGTGAAGAAATTGAGCCAAGCAGAGCCCATCACGGCCTGGCCGTGATGACTATCACGGCCTGGCCGTGATGACTATCACGGCCGTGATCAAGCAGAACAGAAAAGAAGGCAAAAGTCAGAAGCTGTCACGGCCTAGCCGTGATGATCATCACAGCCGTGACATGCCAGCTGAACCAGACCCTCAACAGGCAGAACTGGTCACGGCCTAGCCGTGATGAGCATCACGGCCGTGACAACCAGACCCTCATAGACAGAAGCTATCACGCCCTAGCCGTGATAAGTGTCACGGCCGTGACAGATGAAAGTTTGAAAGCGCGCCCAGGGCAAAGCCCATCACGGCCGTGATGCGTGGCCTCTCTATAAGTGGGCACGAGCAGATCAGAGGAGGATAGTTTTGAATCCCTCAAACACTCTTTTTGAACCAGAGACAGCTGCTGAGGATTGTCCCCATGGAATCCCTTCTCTCCTCCATCTGTATTTCTTTGGTTTTGGCTATGATCATGAGTAGCTAAACCCCCATAGTTGGGATTAGATGTAGCTATTTCTGAATTCTCCATGTATTTGATTTGACTTGTAATACAGTTTTTACCTCTCTATGAGTGATTGATTTCTATGTTTAATGCCTGTTGTGGCTAGCACCCCCATGACTTGATTTGTGTTTTGATATGCAATTGGAAAGTTCGTATTGGAACCGGAACTGAAATCAACCACCTGATAAACCTAGTATCTAGGGATGGATTTAGGTTTATTCGCAATCGTGTAATCCCTAATCCTAATGCAAATTCATTAATCTAGGCCACCTAAGGAATTAGGGTCTATTATTGAATTTAGGCTCTTGTCATCCGAGGGATCGGGGCTTGAGTAATTTAGTGGATTGATTGTCATAGTTGAAGTAGAAACTGTTTGTTAGTCGTTTCATTGCATGAGAATGAAGTTTAGTGAAGTCTAATCCCAGTGCCTTCTATCATATTTGAAAACCCGTTTTTCTGCACTTCAACTGTTCGACAAAATTCCTCAAAGAACTTCTTCTTTTGTTTTGTTAGTTTTAACTTTTGTTAGCATAGAACTTCCTTCAATCCAAAAATCCGCTTAGATAGTAATTGATTCGGTAAGTGCTAGTACTTGTATCAGTCCTCGTGGGAACGATAAACGGTCTCACCACATTACTTGCACGACCGGGTATACTTGCTCAGATCCGTCAACAAGTTTTTGGCGCCATTGCCGGGGACTGCGTTTCAATATTAGCATATCCATTTCAGTTATTAATTTAAGCAAATTTTTTTTTTCTGTTATAATTTTCTTCTGTCATAATTTTTTGTTTTGTTTTTGCGGTCATTTTTCTGGTGTGTTTGCTGTTGTGTGCTGACATTTACTGCTAACACTCTTGTTTGCTAGACTGCTTGTGTATGCGAGGTACTATCCCAGCTGACCAACTCCTCTATGATCCTGAGATTGAAAGAGCAGCCAGGGAGAATCGGAGGCAAGCAAGACAGCAGAAACTCTTAGAACAACAAGAAGAAGAACAAGAGACTTCCACCTCTCAAGTTCAGCAAGAAAGACTCAGAATGGCAGACAATGGTGATGGTGCTCCACCACGGAGGACATTGGGTGACTATGGAAATACAAATGTCAATCGGCATGTCACTAGCATAGTGAGGCCCGCAATTAACTGCAACAATTTTGAACTCAAGCCAGCTCTCTTGAATTTGGTTGCACAAAATCAGTTTGCCGGGTTGGAAAAGGAAGATCCTAATAGTCACATCTCCAACTTCATTGAGATATGTGATACGATGAAGCACAATGGTGCCTCTGAGGATGCAATCCGCCTAAGGACGTTTCCCTTCTCTTTAAGAGATAGGGCCAAGGCTTGGATCCAATCTCAATCAAGGGGGAGCATTACTACATGGGATGACTTAGAGGCAAAATTTCTGGCAAGGTTCTTCCCCACCTCAAGAGTTGTAAAGACAAGGGGTGACATCATAAGCTTTGCTCAACAAGAAGGTGAGACTCTGCATGACGCTTGGGAAAGGTTCAAGGAATTACTCCGAAGATGTCCAAATCATGGGTTCGATGGTCATACCCAAATGCAAACATTCTGTAATGGATTGAGGCCGTCAACCAGGTATATGTTGGATGCCTCAGCTGGAGGCTCCATGAATACAAAGACAGCAGAGGAAGCATTGGTTTTGATAGAGGCTATGGCATCTAATGACTAATTGATGCATCATGATCGGGGTCCCACATCAAAGAGGGGAGTGTTAGAGTTAGATTCACAAACTGCACTGTTGGATCAGAACAAGCTCATGACACAACAACTAGAGTCCATTACCAAGCAACTAGCTCAACTCCCACAACAACTCCAAATTGTTCAAGGGACAACCATGCCACCTCAACAGGTAATGCGATGTGATTTTTGTGGAGGAGATCATGATAATGGAAGATGTGAGGCACCGCCTCCCATGAGGAAGCTAATTATATGTGGAACTATGGGCGGAAAGGCAACAATCAATACTCCAACAACTACAACCAAGGGTGGAGGAATCAACCGAGTTTTGGTTGGAAACAAGATGCCGGACAAACAAGCAAGCCTCAACCCACACCACCACCTCAAGACCGGACTTCTATCTTGGAGAACACTCTCAATCAGTTCATGCAGATGTCCATGTCAAACCAGAAAAACACTGATTCATCCATAAAGAACTTGGAGGTTCAAGTTGGACAGATTGCAAAGCAAGTAGCAGAACAATCCAGCAGCAGTTTTTTAGGTAACACTCAGACAAATCCGAAAGAGCATTGCAAGGCTATTGTTTTGAGAAGTGGTAAAAATCTTGAGCAAGAGGGTGGTGAGCTTTTGTTGAGAAATCAGAGAGAGGCTGAAGAAATAGAAATGAATGCTGAAAAAACTGCACTAAGTGAAGAAAAAGGTAAAGAGGTTGTAGTTGAGGAAGAAGAAAAGGCCAGTGAACAAGACAAGAGGGAGAAGCTAGTGGATGAGAATTCAATCATGAGGAAGACTAAAAGTCAGATTTTGAAAGATGGAGACAAGCCTCAAGTGATCCCCTCTTATGTGAAGTTGCCCTATCCTCATTTGAGCAAGAAAAAGGAGATGGAAGAACAGTTTGCTAAGTTCCTAGACATCTTCAAGCGGTTACAGATCAACATACCCTTTGCTGAAGCACTAGAGCAGATGCCCACTTATGCAAAATTCATGAAGGAGTTGCTCACAAAGAAAAGAAAGTTTAAAGAAGGCGAGACTGTTGCTTTGACTGAAGAGTGTAGTGCGATACTTCAAAGGAAGCTATCCCCAAAGCTTAAGGATCCTGGTAGTTTTACAATCCCCTGCACTATTGGGAGTGTTGCTATTGGGAAGGCATTATGTGACTTGGGGGCGAGTATCAATTTGATGCCGATTTCGATTTTGAATAAGCTTGGAGGTGGTGAGGTAAAACCAACAAGGATGGCATTGCAACTAGCTAATAGATCAATCAAGCGTCCTTATGGTATTTTAGAAGATGTCTTGGTTAAAGTGGACAGGTTTATCTTCCCAGCAGACTTTGTGATATTAGACATGGAGGAGGATGTAGAGGTTCCACTTATATTGGGGAGACCTTTTCTAGCAACTGGTCGAGCCTTGATAGATGTACAAAAAGGCCAGCTTCCACTCAGTGCAAGATGAAGAGGTTACCTTCAACGTATTTGAAGCTATGCATCGCCCGAGTGATGAAGAAAATTGTTTCCGCATGGACATGGTGGATGTAGTGGCTAAGGAAGCCTGTGCACATCAGCACCACTCCTCTTCTCTTGAGAAGGTACTTGTGAATGCTATTGAAAATCTTGATGAGATAGAGGAGGAGGAATTAGAAGAGTGTTTGTGTGATCTGGAAGCCCAACCTAAGCAATTTGCTGTCAACACTGTGAAGGAAGAGCTCAAGAAGGATGAAGTCCAAGAGAAGCTCCAGTTAGAGCTTAATCCCCTACCTCCCCACTTGAAGTATGTGTTCCTGGGTGTGAATGATGAAAACCCTGTTATAGTGAGCAATGAATTGTCCAAATTGGAGGAGGAAAAACTTGTAAGGGTGCTTAGAGAGCATAAGACAGCTATTGGATGGTCCATCTCAGATTTGAAAGGTATTAGCCCCACGTTTTGTATGCACAAGATCATGATGGAGACTGAATTTAAACCGGTGGTCCAACCGCAGAGGAGGCTCAATCCTACAATGAAAGAAGTGGTGAAGTAGGAGGTGCTGAAACTCCTTGAAGCTGGAATGATATATCCGATTTCCGATAGTGCTTGGGTGAGTCCGGTACAAGTGGTTCCAAAGAAGGGTGGCATGACCGTCGTGCACAATGAGAAGAATGAGTTGATTCCAACTAGAACGGTCATCGGTTGGCGGATGTGTATAGATTACCGGAAGCTAAATCAAGCTACTAGGAAGGATCACTTCCCACTTCCATTCATGGACCAGATGTTGGAGAGGTTGGCCGGGCAAGCTTACTATTGTTTCTTGGATGGTTATTCGGATTATAACCAAATTGCGGTTAACCTGGAAGACCAAGAGAAAACTGCTTTCACATGTCCGTTTGGAGTTTTTGCCTATCGGAAGATGCCTTTCGGTCTTTCCAATGCACCTGCGACTTTTCAAAGTTGCATGCTTTCCATTTTTTCTGATATGGTAGAAAAGTATATTGAGGTTTTCATGGATGATTTTTCTGTTTTCGGTTCCTCTTATGATAACTGTTTGTCTAACCTTGCTGCTGTGTTAAAGAGGTGCATGGATACCAATTTAGTCTTAAATTGGGAGAAGTGTCATTTTATGGTGCAGGAAGGCATTGTGCTTGGGCACAAAATTTTAGCTAAGGGGATCGAAGTGGATAAATCCAAGATCGATGTGATTGAGAAACTACCTCCACCAGTGAATGTCAAGGGTGTGAGGAGTTTCCTTGGGCATGCAGGCTTTTACCGGCGGTTCATCAAGGACTTTTCAAAGATAGCCAAGCCACTGTGTAGCCTTTTGAACAAGGACACTCCATTTCTGTTTGACACTGCTTGTCTGAACTCTTTTCAAATTTTGAAAGACAAGCTGATTACTGCCCCCATTCTTGTTGCACCCAACTGGGAGTCACCATTTGAATTAATGTGTGATGCCAGTGACTACGCAGTTGGGGCAGTTTTGGGGCAGTGAAGGGAAAAGTTTTTCCATGCCATTCACTATGCTAGCAAGGTTCTCAATGAGAACCAAACAAATTATGCAACCACTGAAAAAGAGTTGCTAGCCATAGTGTTTGCATTGAAAAAATTTCGTTCCTACTTGATTGGGTCACAAGTCACCGTTTTTACTGATCATGCTGCAATCAAATATTTGTTGACTAAATTAGATTCTAAACCACGCCTCATAAGGTGGATTCTATTGTTGCAGGAATTTGACTTAGTCATCAAGGACAAAAAGGGCAGTGAGAATGTAGTGGCTGACCACTTATCTCGGCTGGTGAATGAAGAAGTGACTGCTAAGGAAAAGGACATTCGAGATAAGTTCCCGGATGAGGTCTTATTTCTAGTGCATGAAAGACCATGGTTTGTCGACATGGCAAACTTCAAGGCAGCCAACATTGTTCCAGAGCACCTCACTTGGCAACAAAGGAAAAAGTTCTTCCGGGATGCCAACCATTTTATGTGGGATGACCCATTTCTGTTCAAGGTTGGTCCGGATGGCTTATGGAGGAGGTGTGTGAGCCAAGAGGAAGTAAGGAAAATTCTGTGGCATTGCCATAACTCCCTATATGGTGGACATTACAATGGGGATAGGACAGCTGCTAAGGTCCTCTAATCCGGTTTCTTTTGGCCCTCAACCTTCAAGGACTCTTTCAATCATGTGAAGAGCTGTGAGAAGTTCCAGAGGATCGGGAATATCTCCAAAAGAGATGAGATGCCACTGCAGAGTATATTGGAGATAGAAGTATTTGACTGTTGGGGCATTGATTTTATGGGTCCACTTCCACCTTCATTCTCCAATCAATATATCTTGGTGGCGGTGGACTATGTTTCCAAATGGGTGGAGGTAATTGCAACACAGAAGAATGATGCCCAAACAGTGATCAAGTTCATCAAGAAGAATATCTTTGCCCGGTTCAATGTCCCAAGGGTTCTTATAAGTGATGGAGGATCCCACTTCTGCAACTCACAACTGGGAAATGTTCTGGCAAAGTATGATGTGAGTCATAAGGTGGCATCCCCATATCATCCGCAAACAAATGGACAGGCGGAGGTCTCCAACAGGGAGATTAAAAGAATTCTGGAAAAGACTGTGGCCACTTCAAGGAAAGATTGGGCCAAGAAGCTTGACGATGCCTTGTGGGCCTACCGGACTACACTGAAAACTTTTGTGGGGTTATCCCCGTTTCAGATGGTCTATGGAAGGGCATGTCATATGCCCGTAGAGTTGGAGCATCGAGCCTTTTGGGCGTTGAAGTTCTTGAATTTTGATGCCACTCTGGCGGGTGAGAAAAGAGTGAATCAGCTGCATGAGTTAGAGGAGATGCGCCTTAATGCATATGAGAATGCAACCATTTACAAGTAGCGAGTCAAGACCTACCACGACAAGAAGATCGCGATGAAAACATTTCGACCGTGACAACAAGTGTTACTGCTCAATTCCCGGCTGAGATTGTTTCCGGGCAAGTTGAAGTCTAAGTGGTCGGGGCCGTTCATTGTCAAGGAAGTCTCACCTCATGGAGCTGTGGAAGTGGAGGATCCTACTTCAAAAAGGACCTTCAAAGTCAATGGCCAAAGACTTAAGGCCTACACGGGTGGTGACATCAAGAGATTGATCTCAGTTGTGCGCCTTCATGATCCTTGAGGTCACCTACCCGTCAAGCTAATGACGTTAAAGAAGCGCTTATTGGGAGGCAACCCAAGTTTTCTTTTCATTTTCCTTTTGTTTTTGATTGTACCCTCTTGAATAATTTGAGAAGATCAAGAGGAAAATATCATAGATTAATAGGTTTGTTAAGTGTTTTCAGGCAAAGGAGGAAGGAGAGGCAAAAAGGGCAGAGACAATAAACTCAGCAACCATCACGCCCAGGCCGTGACACTGGTCACGGCCGTGATGAGCCAGAATTGAAGATCAGAAAGGATCACGGCCCGGCCGTGATCCCCATCACGGGCGTGATGGAAGGACATTGAAGATCAGAGAGCGTCACGGCCTAGCCGTGATGGAGGTCACGGCCGTGATAGGCTACCCCTATGGACCAGAATGCATCACGGCCTGCCCGTGATAAGCATCACGGTCGTGACCCAATTTTCATGCAATTCCTTCTGACTAGGCATGTGCACCAGCTCCTGTTACCGCCTCGATAAGTCGTTCCAATTTTTCTTTCCTCTCTCCAACTTGATTATTTACATTGGGGACAATGTAAGTTCTTAAGCTTGGGGTGGGGGTAGTTTGCATTTGCATTTTTCATGTTGCATTCATATAGTTTTGCATGATAACTTTGCATGTTCACATGATTAGATTGCCCCTTGCCTGAAATTTGCATCCAATTGTGAGAACTAAGTGCCAAATAATTTGAGATAATGGATTTTTGAACCCATTTTTCTTTATTCTTGTGATAAGGCTGCAAATGAAAATGCTTGACATGATATGTGATAGTTAATAATTAGTATATGGTTTCGTAGATTGCTGTTTCTCACTGATTTGTGAACTACTAAAATGTGAGATTTTGAGCCAAAAGGGGTACTCACTAAATTTTACCCCATTCTTTGTGTTAGAGTGTTATTCCTCTTGGATTGCATTTCTCTAGAACTTGACTTGAAACCGTTTCAAAGCTTAAAATTTTTTGAAAATGATTGAGGCACTAGGTATTTTTCCGGCCTTCTGAGCTTTGAATGACTAAATGCTACCCCTAAGTTGCCCAATTTTGAGCCTGAAAGAATAAAATACTTTTCTTGGTACCTTGAAATGTTTTGATGAATATGCTGGATAGGATACCTTCTAAAGTATTACAAAAGGGTGAAAAAGGTAGTTGAAAAAAGTTTGGGATGAAAGAATCAGAAAATTATTTCTCTTGAGTTGAAAAATCTCCCCTTCTCCAAACAAAAGAAAAACAAAAGAAAAAGAAAAATACATAGAGAAGGGGATGACAAAAAGAAATGAGAAATAAAATGAAAAGAAAGAAAGAAAGGTGGCGAAAGTGAATCAAAACCCAAAAGGGTATTTTAGAAGGTGTCATGATTTGCAATGTTTAATGTTTTGTGTAGCCTTTTGAAATGTCCTTTTCTTGATTGCCCCACCTAACAATAAATCCCATGGCCCCGTTACAACCAAGTAAAAGACTTCTTGATTCTAAATTGTTTTCATTAATAAAGTAGAGATTTGGTTGATAGTCAAGGCTATGGTAGAATTCATTCCTTGAAGAAAATGGAGCGAATTGTCTTATATCCCTAACACTTGAGTGAGGTGAGAAAAGAGAGCCAAGCAAATGAACAAGCTTGGGGTGATCTTCAGGTGAGAAAGAGTGCCCTAATCGGTGAGAATAGGAGTCTAAGAAACCTAAGCCTCTAATTGGACTTGAAACTGATTATCTCTTGCTGAATTAATTGAGATGCCTGTTACTTGGATTATGTACTTGAGTTCTTGGTTCGCTATCCACATTCTGATCATTTATATCTTCTGGCCTTAGTGATTGCTTGAGGACAAGCAATTGAATAAGCTTGGGGTGATTTGATGGTGTGATTTCACATCATAATTCTTGTACATTTCGGCATGCATTTTCATATAGTTTAGGCATATTTAAATTGATTTTAGTTAGATTTTCTCTTAGAACGGGTGAAGCGGTTTCTTGGTGTTGTTTTGCAGGAATTTAAGCAAAAATGCTCAAGATTGGCCATGACGAAGCTTGGATGAGGATGGAACTTGAAAAGTGAAGAAATTGAGCCAAGCAGATCCCATCACGACCTGGCCGTGATGACTATCACGGCCTTGATCAAGCAGATCAGAAAAGAAGGCAAAAGTCAGAAGCTGTCACGGCCTAGCCGTGATGATCGTCACGGCCGTGACATACCAGCTGAACCAGACCCTCAACAGGCAGAACTGGTCACGGCCTAGCCGTGATGAGCATCACGGTCGTGACAACCAGACCCTCACAGATAGAAGCTATCACACCCTAGCCGTGATGAGTGTCATGGCCGTGACAGATGAAAGTTTGAAAGCGCGCCCAGGGCAGAGCCCATCACGACCTGGCCGTGATGGCCATCACGGCCGTGATGCGTGGCCTCTCTATAAGTGGGAACTAGCAGATCAGAGGAGGATAGTTTTGAATCCCTCAAACACTCTTTTTGAACCAGAAACAGCTGCTGAGGATTGTCCCCATGGAATCCCTTTTCTCCTCCATCTTTATTTCTTTGGTTTTGGCTATGATCATGAGTAGCTAAACCCCCATAGTTGGGATTAGATGTAGCTATTTCTGAATTCTCCATGTATTTGATTTGACTTGTAATACAGTTTTTACCTCTCTATGAGTGATTGATTTCTATGTTTAATGCCTGTTGTGGCTAGCACCCCCATGACTTGATTTGTGTTCTGATATGCAATTGGAAAGTTCGTATTGGAACCGGAACTGAAATCAACCACCTGATAAACCTAGTATCTAGGGATGGATTTAGGTTTATTCGCAATCGTTTAATCCCTAATCCTAATGCAAATTCATTAATCTAGGCCACCTAAGGAATTAGGGTCTATTATTGAATTTAGGCTCTTGTCATCCGAGGGATCGGGGCTTGAGTAATTTAGTGGATTGATTGTCATAGTTGAAGTAGAATCTGTTTGTTAGTCGTTTCATTGCATGAGAACGAAGTTTAGTGAAGTCTAATCCCAGCTCCTTCTATCATATTTGAAAACCCGTTTTTCTGCACTTCAACTGTTCGACTAAATTCCTCAAAGAACTTCTTCTTTTGTTTTGTTAGTTTTAACTTTTGTTAGTATAGAACTTCCTTCAATCCAAAAATCCGCTTAGATAGTAATTGATTCGGTAAGTGCTAGTACTTGTATCAGTCCTCGTGGGAACGATAAATGGTCTCACCACCGTATTACTTGCACGACTGGGTATACTTGCTCAGATCCGTCAACAACAAGCCTAAGAGAAGGGATTTTCAAGCTTAGAAGGCTTAACTAACCAAACAAGCATACAAAAGCACTTAACGGAAAAACAGGGTGTTACAATTCCACCCCCCTTATAAAAATTTCGTTCTCGAAATTTCTACTCACCTCGGTTGAAAAGGTGCGGATACGATTCCATCATCTTGCTTTCCAGCTCCCACGTAGCACTTTCCTCAATAGCCCCACTCCAGACAAACTTGACCAAAGGAATTTCCTTGCCTCTTAGCTGCCTCACCCTCCTGTCCTCGACTCGAAGGGGTAATACCTCAAAAGTCAAGTTCTCTTTTAACTGTATGGTATAGAGGAGTATCATGTGACTAGGGACATGGATGTACTTTCTGAGTTGAGACACATGAAAGACACTAAGAAGATTGGACAAAAATGGTGGCAAGGCTATTTGGTAGGCGACTTCGTCGACTTTTTTCAAAATTTGGTAAGGACCAATGAATCTAGGAGTAAAATTCTTCGCTTTCATCACTCTACCAACCCCAGTCGTCGGAGTAACTCTCAAGAATATATGATCACCTTCCTAGAATTCGAGCGCCTTCCTCCTTTTGTCATGGTAGCTCTTCTGCCTACTTTGTGCCACTTTCATCTTTTCCTGAATAATCCTTACTTTCTCAGTGGTTTCTTGCACCACTTCAGGTCCTAGTACAACACTATCACCCGGTTCATTCCAACACAAGGGTGTCCAAAACTATTCCAAAACCTAGAGCTAAACCTCGGATCTATATCTGATACTATGCTAGAGGGTACACCATGTAGCCTAACTATCTCTTTGATGTACAACTTGACCAACTTTTCCAAAGGGTATTCCATGTTCATAGGGATGAAATGGGCGGACTTAGTCAGTCTATCCACAACAACCCATATAGCCTCAAAAGCAGCTGGAGTCCTAGGGAGTCCAGACACAAAATCCATGGAAATGCTGTCCCATTTCCATTCTGGGATACTTAACGGCTGCAACTTACCTGACAGCTTCTGGTGTTCTATCTTAGCCTTTTGGCACACTAAACAAGCGTACACAAACTTAGCCACATCTTTCTTCATCCTAGGCCACCAAAATATCCTCTTAAGATCCTGATACATCTTAGTGGCACTTGGGTGCACACTCAGTCCACTCCTATGTCCTTCTTCAAGGATCAACTTTCTAAGCTCCAGAATGTTTGGTATACAGACTCTATCTTTGAACCTCAAAATCCCATCACTTCCTTCCTTAAAACTAAGGTTTCTACCTTGAGAGAGCAACCCTCTGGTCTAAGAGAAACTGGTCTACCTTCTGACCCTCTCTAACCTGATCCATCAAACTATTGGTGACCTTCAAGGTTCCAAACCTAATGCTCTTAAAGGTAATTTCCCAAGCTAAACTCAGGTCTCTAAACTCCTCAATCAGATCCATCTCCCTAACCATCAAAGCGGAGACATCCAAGGTTTTCCTACTTAGAGCATCTGCCACTACATTGGCTTTTCCTGGGTGATAGGTCAGATAAAACTCAGAATCCTTTAAAAACTCCATCCACCTACGCTGCCTCATATTCAACTCTCTTTGATCAAAGAGATACTTCAAACTCTTATGATCACTAAAGACCTCAAACTTTGCTCCATAAAGGTAATGGCTCCAAATCTTTAAGGCAAACACCACAGCTCCTAACTCTAGGTCATGGGTAGGGTAGTTCTTCTCATGGGTTTTAAACTGCCTAGAGGCATAAGATACTACCTTACCATCTTGCATCAACACTCCACCTAAACCTTGCTTCGATGCATCATATTACACTACGAAAGGTTTACTAGTATCTGGCAAAACTAACACTGGTGCTGATGTCAACTTATTCTTAAGGGTTTGGAAACTTTCTTCGCACTTAGAGTCCCACACAAACAACTGTCCTTTTTTGGTGAGACGGGTTAAGGGTAGAGCTAACTTAGAAAAACCCTCTATAAACCTCCTATAGTACCCTACTAAACCCAATAAACTCCTAATCTCAGTCACCGACTTCGGCGCTTCCCACTGGAGCACTGTCTCAACCTTAGTCGGGTCAACGACTATCCTGCCTTTAGAGAGATGATGTGTCCTAAGAAACTCACCTCTTCTAACCAAAACTCACACTTAGACAACTTATCATACAACTGCTTCTCCTTAAGGGTCTGCAAGACAACCCTCAAGTGCTCCTCATGTTCCTCCTTGGTCTTGGAGTACACTAAGATGTCATCTATGAACACCACCACAAACTTATCCAAGTAAGGGCGAAAGGTCTTGTTCATGTAGTCCATGAACATAGTAGGATAATTGGTCACACCAAAGGGCATAACCAAGTACTCATAGTGGCCATAACACATCCTAAACGCTGTCTTCAGGATGTCCTCGGACTTAACCCGAATCTGATGGTATCCTGACCTCAAATCTATCTTCGAGAAAACACAAGCTCCGATCAACTGATCCATAAGATCATCAATCCTAGGGAGGGGATATCGATTCTTAATGGGTCACCTTGTTGAGCTGTCGATAGTCGACACACAATCTCATACTGCCATCCTTCTTCTTTACTAGCAACACTGGTGCACCCCAGGGGGATACGCTGGGCCTAATAAACTGCTTCTGGATAAGATCCTCTATCTGTTTATTCAACTCGGCTAACTCTAGAGGAGACATTCTATAGGGCGTTATGGATATTGGCCCGGTGCTAGGCACTAAGTCTATGGTGAACTCAACATCTCTCTCAGGGGGCAAGTTATAAACATCCCTGGGGAACACTTCAGGAAATTCCCGTGCAACAGGCACACTTCCAACATCAGGAGGGCTCTCTACTTCTAGGGAAGATAACATCATCTACACTTGGGCCTCATCTTTTATTGAAGCCTTAATTTGGTTGGCAGAGAGAAATCTCGAATCCTTAGACTCCACAGGAGTACCAAAAACTAAGGTCTTGTCAAAACAATTTAGAAGGACGTGGTTGAGAGATAACCAGTCCTTACCAAGAATTAACATCAAGGTCCTTTAGGGGTAAGCATACAAGATCAAAACAAAGTTCTCATTATCAAATGATAATAGAACAACCTTTTTGAACACAAGAAGCACTCACGGGCTCCTTCGATCGTCCAAGACAAAACACCAAATGCAATAAGTCAAGCCAAAGCGAAACTATAGGTACTTAGTACCACGTAACATTGTCTATATAAATATAAACAATTCAAACAAGAGCACACAACAGACTCATACCACGGCCCGATAGGACAGACCTGCTCTGATACCACTAAATGTGACACCTTTCTACCCGGCACGTTAATATAAAACATTTACTTAAAAGAGGAAATATAAAAACATGCATTTATTTGAATAAAATAAAACTTGGATAAAAAGATTTCACATCTCAACATAAACAACGCAGAAATAACATAGTTTTAAAAAGATAAACATAAACATGACAGATAAAGAAAACCCAACCCCGATGTCACATACAGAGCTGGTATAGCCGAAATCCGAATACATCACAGAAACAAACTAAAACTGAAACTACTAAACAACTAAGCATCCTAACTAGAGTCGTGGCTCCTCAGAGTCACTCCTCCACTAGTTGCTCACCGTCCTAAGCATCCTACTTGTTACCATTCGATTAGTGCATTATTCCATCATTTGGGGATAATTGGGGTAAACACCCTTTTAATTGATTAATCTCAGGTTCTTACCAGTAGGGGGAGCACGGGCGTGCTTAACCCCCAGCAGGGTCATGCTACCACTTAAGTGGAGCACGATCGTGCTCATTGTCCTGCACGGCCGTGCTCAATGCGCGGCCTGCCTTCCAGAATTTAATTGGGAGCACGGTCGTTCTCCCTGTTCAGCACGACCGTGCTCCTGGAGAGGGTCGTACTGTTCTGGGTTGATTCAATGATGTTCTTGGGGTTTTGGCTCCCTAACACTCTCAAATTAGATCCTAGGGTCTTAACTAAATCATTTGACATGGAACCTCACCCCTCACTAACTCAGTTCATGTCTTATGAAGCATTGGGGAATTAATCCCTTAATTCCTATGTTAACTAAGAGTCCTAATTAAATCCGATCAGGGTCTTGTTAACATATTCAACATAACGGTAACATTCAGCCAACCAATACCATCAATGACAATAGCCAACAGCCTTCTCATCATATCATCACAAATAAGCCAATAGCATTCAACATAGCAATATTCATCAATATTAGCATTCAACATCGTAACAACTATAACAAAAGGCATACTAGTTAGCCAATTAAAAACATAACAATAACTCATACAACCAGGCAGATCATGGCATCAATAACAGTTAAACATAACAGTTAACAATATACAACATTTAATGGGGCTATGGGAATCCCTCATCTTATGCTATCCCCTAGCCTAGTGTATACACTATTCTTCTCCTATACCTGGATTAAAGGTTCCACAACAAGACGCTAAACGACGAACTGGTCACGTTACCTTAAGCGGCTCAGTTAACTCTCCAAGCCTTGGGCAAACAAGAACATCAACCAATTAGTTCCCAATTTGAAATAACAGAAAAGGAAGCTCAAAGGGGAAGGAACCGTTACCTATAGCGATTAACACCGACGAACTAGACGTTTCCACAAGTCTCCAAAACTCCAACAAGCAATGGATTTAGAAAAAATAGGGAAGAAAGGGGTTGCTGCCGCACTAGGGTGGTTGCTGTCGTCAAAATAGGGTTTATGACGTAAACCCTCGATCACTGTTCTGAAGAAGTTGAAAAGTTTCAACAGAAAGTGGAAGAGCTCACTTTTGATCTTGCCAAATTTGTTAATGGCAGAAACAATCTGACTAATCTGGTTGGCTGTCAGAGACACTCCCTTAACAGAGAAGGTATTAGATATGTCCATCAGACATATCATAAAGTATCAACTAAAACTTCGAAAGTGTCCGTTAAATCAACATCAATTAAATCTGTACCTGTCTGTAACTTCTGTGGAAAAACTGGACATGTTATGTCTAACTGTATTCATAAGAAGAGAAGGAAGTCTTCACAGACTCCTAGAACTAATAAAAAATGACCCAGAAAATTATGGGTACCTAAAGACCAAATAATTTATGTTGCAGATGTCCTTAATAGGACAAAGAAAACACAACTGCTGGTACCTGGACAGTGGTTGCTCGCGACACGTGACAGGAGAAAGGTCTATGTTCCTAGACCTCCAACTTAAGAAAGGAGGACATGTTACCTTTGGAGGCAATCAGAAAGGAAAGGTTATATGAATTGGTACTATTGGTGGTAAACCCCCTCTTCCTTCTATATCTAATATTCTTATGGGTGAAGGATTAAGACACAATTTGCTTAGCATAAGTCAATTATGTGACAGTGGATTTGATGTCTCCTTTACCAATGATTTATGCATAGTTAAAGACATTAGTGGCAAAACCATCTTTTCAGCTAAAAGGCAACAAAATCTGTATAAGATTGAACTGACTGATCTCTCAGATCAAAGTGTAACCTGTCTGATGTCTAAAGAGGAAGAAAGATGGTTATGGCATAAGAAACTAGGACATGCTTGTATGAAACTAATTTCTAAACTGAAAAAGGATAATCTTGTGAGAGGATTGCCTGATATTAATTTTAAGAAATATGTCTTGTGTGATGCATGTCAGAGAGGTAAACAAATAAAATCAAGTTTCAAATCTAAAAACCAAGCATCAACCTCTAGACGTCTTCAGTTGTTACACATGGATCTGTTTGGACCAGTTAGTGGTACTAGCCTGGTTGGAAGAAAATATAGGTTTGTCATAGTTTATGACTACTCTAGATTTACATGGGTACTCTTCTTAACCCACAAGGATGAGTCTTTTAAGGCTTTCTCAGTATTCTGCAAAAGAGTACAAAATGAACAGGGTTTCTGTATCTCTACCCTTAGAAGTGACCATGGGGGAGAATTTGAAAATGAGCAGTTTAGACAGTTCTGTGAGGAGAATGGGATCTCTCACAATTTATCCGTCCCTAGAACTCTACAACAAAATGGAGTGGTTGAGAGAAAGAACAGATCTCTGCAAGAGATGGCTAGATCTATGTTCAATGAGAATAATCTCCCTAAGTACTTCTAGGCAGAAGCAGTAAACACTGCATGTTATGTAAAAAACATAATACTTATTAGGCCTTTTCTAAAGAAGACACCTTATGAATTGTGGAAAGGTAAAAGCCCCAACATATCTTTATTTTCATGCATTTGGTTGTGAATGCTTCATTCTAAATACTAAGGATCAACTTGGAAAGTTTGATTCCAAAGTAGATAAAGGTATTTTTGTAGGATACTCTAAAATGTCTAAAGCTTTTAGAATTTATAATTCCAGAACTTTTGTTATTGAAGAATCTATTCATGTTAAGTTCAATGATGGTTTAAAGGCTGATAAGGAATTATCAGATCTAGAAGATGATTTTACAGGTCTTGATATAAACAAGTCAGAAAATCAACAACCTGATCTGACCAAGACAAAACCTGTAAATGAGCCAGACAGACAAGTGGAGCAGACAAGTCAGCAGACGAGTCAATAGACAAGTCAGCAGACAAGTCAAGATCTTCATGATGATCTCAAAAGGGACTGGAAGTTCAAAACTCATCACCCTAAGGATCTTATTATTGAAATCCTTCAGAAGGAGTAAGAACCAGATCTACTTTAAGAGAATCAAGCAATGTGGCCTTTATGTCAGAAATAGAGCCAAAACGCATTGAAGAATCTCTTGAGGATGAAAGCTGGATTCTTGCTATATAAGAAGAACTCAACTAGTTCATCAGAAATGATGTCTGGACACTTGTCTCCAAGCCCAAAAACAAATCTGTCATTGGAACAAGATGGGTCTTCAGAAACAAACTGGATGAGGATGGCAAAGTTGTCAGAAATAAGGCAAGGTTAGTAGCTCAAGGCTATAACCAACAAGAAGGTATTGATTATACTGAAACCTTTGCACATGTAGCTAGAATAGAAGGTATCCGCATATTAATGTCATATGATGCACAACACCAAATCACTCTTTTTCCAATGGATGTAAAAAGTGATTTTCTAAATGGTATAATTAAAGAAGAAGTGTATGTTAAACAACCCCCTGGTTTTAAAGATACTGATAAACCAGATCATGTTTTCAAACTTAAAAAGGTATTATATGGTTTGAAACAAGCACCTAGAGCATGGTATGATAGACTTAGTTCTTTTATCATGCATAATGGATTTACTAGAGGACAAGTAGATACTACCTTGTTTTAGAAAATTTCTAAAGAGAATTTTATTATAGTCCAAATATATGTTGATGATATTATTTTTGGAGCAACTAATGAAAAGCCGTGCAAGGAATTTTCCAAGCTAATGCAAGTAGAATTTGAGATGAGCATGATGGGAGAATTAAAGTTCTTCCTTGGATTACAAATCAAACAGACAAGTGATGGAATCTACACCCATCAACAAAAGTATACCAAGGAGATACTCAAGAAATACAAGATGGAAAGTGCCAAACTCATGAAAACTCCCATGCAACCCGATTCAAAACTAAGCAAAGATGATGAAGGTAAAAAGGTAGACCAAACTGTCTACAGAGGTATGATTGGCTCTCTACTGTACTTAACTTCAAGCAGACCTGACATTCCGTTAAGTGTCTGTATGTGTGCTAGATTCCAATCTGACCCAAGAGAATCTCATCTTAAAGCTGTTAAGAGAATATTTAGATATTTACTTGGGACTACTAATCTTGGTTTGCTATATCTAAGATCAAAAGAATACAGATTAGTGGGATTCTGTGATGCTGATTTTGCTGGAGACAGAATAGAAAGAAAAAGCACAAGTGGAGGATGTCACTTCATTGGAGCAAGCTTAGTCTCCTTGTCAAGCAAAAGGCAGACAACTATTGCCTTGTCTACTGCTGAGGCAGAATACATCTCAGCTGCCAGTTATTGCTCTAAACTCTTATGGGTAAAACATCAACTTGAAAATTACTCTATGAGCATAATATATCCCCGTGGTGTGTTAATTCTAGTGCCATATGCTTAACTAAAAATCCATTTCAGCATTCTAAGTCTAAGCACATTGAAATCAAACATCACTTTATAAGGGATTATGTTCAGAAAGGTATCTTTGATATTAAGTTTGTTAAAACTGAAAATCAATGGGCTGATATTTTCACTAAACCCTTAGCAGAAGAAAGGTATTTATTTATTAGAGATAATCTAAACATGCATTGCATTGTTGAATAACATGTCTGATAATTAACCCGACTATGCTACCTGTCTTATGTTTTATATCACCTGTCTATGCTACCTGTCTGACCCTGCTGAGTCATAATGCTTGAAATCAACAGTTTTTGGTAAAATGACTATTAATTATTTAATACCATTTATTAATCTGAAGCTAATCATGTGCACGACAGTTTTAATCTCGAAACCATGTTTTCATAATGACTAAAGTCGGTGCTGTAGTTCCCCACGTAAATCGTGCCGTTTTAAAATTAAAAATGTTTTATTTCTCTCTCCTGCCTTAATGACTATAAATGGCATAGAGTCAGAAAGGTTCAACCTTTACGCCTTCAATACCTAAGAATCTCTTAGTCTTCGTCTTCTTCTCTGCCAAACCTTTCTAATATTTCAAAACCGTAGAAACTCATTCTCTCTGAAATGGCATCTTCAAAGCATCTTTATTCAAAAGAGATTACTGATAAGTACAACATGAGACTCCCTGATGTGGAGAAAATCTTGGCTGGCAAGACTGTGGGCCTCCAACAGATGAAAAGGTGGGGAATGGATGTCATAGAGGAGTTGGGATACTCCAAGTGGACCTCCTTCTTTGACCTAAAGGAGCTGGTTCATCCCAAGCCTGTTAGAGACTTATGGAAAAGTGTTATGGTTCTCAACAGAAAACTTGATGGAACCAAGAGCTTTCGTGCTCGAGTGATGGATACAACTCTTCTTTTTCCCATCAGCTCTCTGGAACTCGTCACCAGATGCCCTAGGATTGGAGCTGCTTTCAAGCCTGAGTGGGAAGATCAGGTGGGAACAGAGAATGTTAACATTGCTCTGTATAGTGTTCCCAACCCTGAGAACATGAAGCCAGTAAGCATGATGGTGAAGTGCAGATTGATGCACAAGCTGCTGTTGGAATGCGTGATGCCAAGGAAAGGATCAACAGATAGTGTGACCAAGATGGACAGGTTTGCCCTGTACCACTTGAATCACAAAATCAAGGTGGGCCTCAATGACCTTATCTACATCTACCTTGAATCACTAATCAAGAGGACCAACATGCAGACCTATCCTTATGGAATGTTGTTGACTAGACTCTTCAGGAAAAAGCTGTTTGTTCCTAGTGATGCTCACTTCATAGACATATAATTTCCTATTGACAGGAAGAACCTGTCTATGAGGAACATAGAGGGTATCCCTCTAGAAGATGATGAAGAGGACAAGAAGAAAAAGAAGAAGAAGCCTGCTACTGAGCAGAAGTTGAAGGAAGAACCAGTAGTCTCCACCGATTAGTCAGAGATGCCCATCTTTGAAAGGATCTGGAAGCCTGCTGGAAAAGTGGCCAGATAGGACCAGAGGCCTGTTTTGGAGAAGTCATCAGTCTCTGCTGAGAGTACTGAGACAGTTGAGCCTCTGAGGTTCAAGCTGAAGAAGCCCTCTCCCAAGAGGAAGATAAGAGATGTTGTGGCATCGGAAGCTGAGTCTGCACAGCCCAGCAAGAGGAGAAGGCTAGTGAAGACCTTTGCCAAGGTCAGACAAGTGGAGTCTGCACCTAGCAAGGAAGAAGTACGGCCTGCTCAGGGGGAGCAGACAACAAGACCCTTGTAGAAGCCCAAGGAGAAGACGACTCTCGATTTGGGACTCATTCCCAGAAAGAGAAGGTATGGCTACCCAGTGCCTTCTATGGCATCTACTGAAAGCGTAGAAGTTCCTGCAGAATATCAAGCTGCAGAAGATCAAGCTGCAGAGGTTGAGGTTGTTGCTGTAACTGTTGAAAACCTGTCTGTTGGGACACAGACAGTTGTCCACCCTGAGGTTGACACTCTGTCCCCTTCTCTGTCAAGAAAGAAACTAAAACTATCATAAAATCAGCTGGTGTTTCCATCCACCCCTTATGCACCATCTTCCCCCTCTCACCAAGATATCCGAAAACCTTATGTTTCTTCTCCACCTGCCTTATCTATCCAACCCCTCTCTGTTGTGTCTCATTTCTCTTCACTTGTCTCCTCTCACCAAACCCAAACATCATCCTATGATGTTATGTCTGATATATGTCAGTACATAGTTGTTCATAGGGACTCAACTCCCAAAGAGTAAGCTGGCATATCATCAAGTCTATTTATGTATGACATGCAATCTCTTATGACTACAAGTGTCTCTCATCTGTCTGTCATTCCTTCTCCTCCACCTCATATCCTTAACCCTTGTAGGGAGAGTTTCTTTTATCCCCCTATCGTCTTGTTCATTAGAACTTTGGCAAGGACTCACTATCCTGCCTCTGTTGTAATGTTACCTAATAGGTAGTATTTCTTTTTACTAGTAACAGGATCAAATTCTTTCTTTTGTCACATTGACTCCTTGTTACCCCTACCTCCTTCTGTTTTAGCCCAACAACCTCTTGCTCCTCCTATCTAGATAAGAGTCACCCGTTTGTCTCTGTCTGAGAGACTTTCCCATGTCTTCTCATCCCCTGATACTGACTTTGTCAGAATCAGACCTCTATTTAAGTTAGCTTTTCTTCCCTTCTTTTACTATAGAACTCTTCATCAACTTATCCTTCCCCGTATTTCCTCACCCTTCTCTGTGCCCAGGGCACATCCCGTCTTAGCCTTGCCCTGGTACTCAGATCAGTCTGATGCTTCAACTAGGCTGACTGTAGAAGCCTCCACTCCTCAGGTGGTGGATTTACATAGCTTCAACTTGCTTCAGGCTCAGCTAGAGGAAACCATAAAATAACTGGATGAAGAAAGGCATGCCAGGATGCTTTTAGAAAAGAGATTAGAATCTCTATTTTTGATGTTTAGTCAGCCTAGGTAGTTGTGTTTGTAAAATATGCCTTGTACTGAAAGCTAATGATGAATAAAACAATATATTTTTATCATCTATCTTTATTGTCTTTTACTTTTCTGCTTCTTAGTTATTTCCTTTTTTGATGTTGACAAAATGGGGAGAAAGTAAAGTAAAGTTAAGATGATTAATTATGACTAAGTAAAAACAAGAAAAATTGGAACTTATCTCTGAGTGCATCTCTAAATTAAATGATCATATGTATAACTTTGATACCATGCCGTCCTAAAGTGAACCTAAGTGCACCTGTCTGCACAACCCTTCTGTCTAAGAAAATTTCAACTTGTCTGAATCTTGTTATCTATTCTGTTGAAATTTTCTAAGGTTCATTAAATCATCTAAATGTTAGTCATCATAAAAAAGGGAGAGATTGTTAAGTCTCTAAAATGTCTGATGTTCATTTCCGACGTCAGCCGTCACTTATTGCGGCCAAAATAGTTTCGCTCCCTCTTCCCACTAACCTAATCAGTTTGAGTATTGGAGACCTTTGCTATCAGTGTCTAGTGTATAGGTAACGTTTCTTTCCCTTCTAGTTTCCTTTTCATGGTCTTGAATTGGAAACTAATGGTTTATGTCTTATTTAACCAAGGTTTGGGAAGCTAGCTATGTTGCGTTGGGAACCGCGACCGTTTCGTTGTTAGGAACTTACGTTGGAGCAACCTTCAATCCAGGTATGGGGAGAAGGGTAGTGTACTCATTAGGCAGTGGAGGTAGAGTAAGTTAAAGGGGTTCCCATAACCCCGGTGTTGTCAGTTTGTATGCCTATATGTTAAGATGCATATGTTGATAACATGATTGTTTGATTTGGTTATGTTCTAGGATAATGTGTCTTCATTGTTTTATAATGCCATAATTATCTGTTCATATTCATCATTGGTTGTTTTTATGAATATGATGATATGTTAGTCGTTGTTATTGACATGATGTTGAATGCGTTGGTTGAATGGTTGCTACTATGATTGCTATGGTGATGTTGATAAAATACGTTAATTGAATAATTAGGTTATTAAAACGACGTGATGATTAATAGACTTAATCCCCAAATTAATTGGTTAAAACCTAAGTTGGAACTCTGCCCAGAACAGTACCGTCGTGCATTAAGCACGGTCGTATTGAACAGGGAGCACGCCCGTGCTCCTAGTTTGGATTCTAGAAAATGGCCGTGCATTCAGCACGATCGTGCAGCAAAGGAGCACGCCCGTGCAGTTGAGCATGACCGCGCTCAAAAGGAAGCACGACCATGCTCCACTTAAGTGGCAGCACGCCCGTGCTGGGGTTAAGCACGACCGTGCTCACCCTTCTGGACAGAATATGAGATTAAGGACTTAAACAGGGGTTTTTAACCCCTTTCTCCCCCAACGATGATGATGACATAGTTAGTCAACGATGAAGGTTAGATCACTTAATTAAATACTAATTAAGATGGTTAAGTCGGTAACCGTTGGGCTACCGCACGTTGATGAGTTGTACCTTGGTACTTTAGGCCAAGGGAACCTCGACCCCGCGATTTGGGTCTAAGGTGCTGTTGATGTTGTACCTTGGTGGCCGGGAGTTTGCTCCAAGGGGGACCTTGACCCGGTTGGGTGTAAGGTGTTGCGGTTGATTTTGCTGAAGTCTTCGGTTGATTCCGTCGAAGCAAATGAGTACGACGATCTGGCCATCCACGGTAGGTTACCCAAGGTTTGGTAACCGTGCGCCCCCATAACGAGGCATTCGTTGGTTTGATGCATTGGCTATCCAAGGAGTAGATTCTCCTGCTTTGAGTAGATTCTCAATGTGGATATTTAACTCCCAAGTCGTTCATCCTGAGTTAGCTTGGATCCACATGCATAGATGGAATAGTGGAGTAGTATTGCATTGCACTGCGTAGCATACTTGATTGATGATGTTGATATATATATATATATATATATATATATATATATATATATATATATATATATATATATATATATATATATATAGCTGATGTATGTTATGATGATGCTATGTTGTTGTTTTACCTTGCTTCCTATCTCCTTGCCGTATATGTTTACATGATTCTTACTCCCTGATGTCGTGCGAATGCACGCGCGTGCGTATCCGGCAAGTGTACCGGACTGCCGTAAAGTAATAAAAGATATCGAACCCACAGAGACTGTGTTCTCGAATCGCAATTAAATTCTAATCGATTATATCTGGACAGTTTTAAAGAGGGTTTTGAAATTGGTTTTTGAATTGAAAGATAGATGAGCAGAGAACAATTAAAACAGAAAACAATTGTTTATGGGGTTTTTATCTAAAACGGATTCCTAGGGATTTGGGTTACCTTTGAGGCTGTTTATGTTGCTAACAGATTTACCTTTGTTGATTACCGAAATTGCCTTGAAGGCGAGTTTATCCTCTGATAGCTTAAGCTCCCTCTCGGGTTACAAAAGCCGTGCCAATTGACCCGACCCCTACTCTCGTGGTAGTCGATCCCAGATTGGACCCTTTGCGTTCAGTGACAACTCGTTGCTCCTCGAGGGACGGCTTCTAACTCTCGTGATTTCAGTCCCAAGTCTGACTTCTATAGGTCCGACACCCAAGTTCACCGCTAGGTTCCTCCTTGAAATGTCTCGGTCATGCAAATAACCTAAGTTCACCGCTAGGTTCCTCCTTGGATCATTCACATCTCACAAACCAGTGGCTGCCGGGCTTTACGAGTGAATCACCCTAGAGATCCTAAGTTCACCATTAGGTTCCTCCTTAGAACGTCTATGTCACGTAAATAAACGGTTGCCGAAATTTATGAGTGATTAACACACTAGAAATCAGATCTAAAACAATTATGAAATCAACAATGGTTTCAACATCAAATTAACATCATTTACAAACCTTGGGCAGAGCCCTAATCCCTAGAAACTATACTACTACTCCAGTCTTGCCATGGAGATGACAAGCTGGGATGACAACATAATAAAAATCAGAAAAGAGAAGAGAGGAGAAGAGAAGAAGAGATCCTAAATCTATGCCTAGAGTAGTAGCCCCTAATGTGTTGATTATCCTCAGTTCTGATGCCTTGGTCCATATTTATAGAAATGGGGAAGTTAGAGTCCCAAACCAACTCAAAATCTGATCTATTTCGGTTTCTTCAGGTCCAAGTAATGCGCGTCACGGCCGTGATGGCCATCATGGCCAGGCCGTGACGGTCTCTGCCTGTGCAAATCTGGAAAATTCAATTTCTCGCGACACGAGATGCTGCTCGCGACGCGAGCCTTCCTTTCATGGCCCGTGATGAATTTCACGGCTGGGCCGTGATGTGCTCTGACTTGTGGTGGTTTTGGGTCACGGCCGTGATGGCTATCACGGCCAGGCCGTGATGCACTCGACTTCACCTTTCTTCTTTTTCAGTTTTGCTCGATCATGGCCGTGATGGGCATCACGGCTAGGCCGTGATGGGCATCACGGCTAGGCCGTGATGGGCTCTGTTTGGCTCATTTTCTTCAGTTTTAAAGCTCCATCTTCATCCAAACTTCATCATGGTTGATCTTGAGCAATTTACCCTTGATATCTGCAAAACAACACACGAAAACCGCCTTACCCGTTCCAAAGGAAAATTAATCTAAAATCTAATAAAAATATGCCTAAACTACATGAAAATGCATGCAAAATGATAGACAAAGATGATGTGGAATCACACTCATCAAATCACCCCAAGCTTGAAACTTTGCTTGTCCTCAAGCAATTACTCAGGCCATAAGATATAAATCTTTCAAAGCATGGATAGTGAACTAAGAACCCTAGAAGCTAATCCAAGTAATAGGCATTTTTAATAAGCACTCAAGAGATAATCAAGTTCAAGTCCAATTAGAAGCTTAGGTTTTTTCAAGTTCATGTCCTCACTGATTTGGGCACTCATCTCACCTTACTCAAGTGTTTTAGGGTTTATGACAATTCACTCCATTTCCTCAAGTAAAGTATTTTACCATAGGCTTGACTATTAACCAAATCTCTACTTTATTTAAGAAAACACTTAAGAATCAAGAGGTATTTTCCTTTGGTTGTAATGTGGCCATGGGATTTATTATTAGGTGGGAAAATCAAAGAAAGGGAATTTCAAGAAGGCTAGACAGATTATCAAACATTACAAAGCATGACACCTTCTAAAATACCCCTTTAAGGGCTTTGATTTACTTTTTCCACCTTTCTTCTTTTTTTTTTTTTTCTTTTCTCACTTTCTTTGTCATCCCCTTCTCCATTTTTTTCTGTTCATTTCATTTTTTATTTGTTTGGAGAAGGGGAGATTTATAGCTCAAGAGAAATATTTTCATCCCATTCTTTTTCCAACTACCAATTACCCTTTTTGTAATACTTTAAAAGGTGCCATACCAAGCATTATTTATCAAATTAATTCATGGTACCAAGAAAAGTATTTTTTTCTTTAGGCTCAAAATTGGGCAACTAAGGGGTAGCATTTATCATTCAAAGCTCGGGAGGCCGGAAAAATACCTAGTGCCTCAATCATTTCCAAAAATGTTTTCAGAAATTTTTAAGTTTTGAAATGGTTTCAAGTCAAGTTCTAGAAAATACAGTCCATGAGGAATTAAATCACTCTTGCACAAGAAATGGGGTAGATTTAGTGAATACCCCTTTTGGCTCAAAATCTTACATTTAGTAGTTCAAAAATCAGTGAGGTACACAAGTTTAAGGAACCACATGCTAATTATCAACTATCAAATGATTATCTCAAGAATTTTTATTTTTAGCCATATCACAAGAATAATGAAAAATTGGGTTCAAAATTCACTATCTCAATTCATTTGGCTCCAAGTTTTTACAATCGGATGCATGTTCTAAGTGAGGGGAAATCTAGAGAATGTGATCATACCAATCTAAGCCTATGTGAATGCAACATGAATGCAACAATGCAAATGCAAAAATAAATACCCCTACCCCAAGCTTGATTACTTACATTGTCTCCAATGTAAATAATCAAGTCGGAGAGAGGAGAAAAATGGAACAACTTACCGAGCCGGTAGCGGGTGTTGGCTTCACATTCCAGTCAAAACTTGGGTAGAAATTGTATCACGGCCGTGAGGCTTATCACGGGCAGGCCGTGATCGTTTCTGATCCTCAGGAGTTGCCCTGTCACGGCCGTGATCTACATCACGGCTAGGCCGTGATGCTCTCTGATCTTGGCATCCTACTCATCACGCCCGTGATGGTTGTCACGGCTAGGCCGTGATGCTCTCTGTGCTCTTGTTTAGTTCATCACGGCCGTGACAGGGCATGATGGCCTCTGACTTTATCTTTTTTTTTTATGCTCTTCTTCTCTTTCTCAACCTGAAAACACTAGACAAACCTATTAATGATATTTTTGCCTCTTGATCTTCTCAAATTATTCAAGAGGTTAAATCAAAAACAAAAGGAAAAAGGGAAAGAAAACTTGGGTTGCCTCCCAAGAAGCGCTTATTTATGGTCTTAAGCTTGACCAAACTTCCTTCAGTCAACCGGGGTCGGCTGGGCGTAGAAGTGCAGGAACACTTCTTTTCCAGGGAGCTCCCTCAAATAGCCGTTTCTGCTCATACGGCCAGTAACGCTTCCGCTTTGCTCTTTTCTCTCGGAGCTTCCTAGCCTTCCTTTCTTCCGGCGGAAGTTTTGTTTCCGCATGGACAGCAACTCCAACTTCACCACTGCTGGGTGCATCATTAGCCCTGCAAATCTTTGGGGTTGCTTCCATGCTAAGTTCTTTCTCTACCACTGGAGTCGTTACATCAATTCTGCACACATGACTCTCAAAAGGAGGGTTGTTACAAGAGTTAATCAACTGAAAATTTACCCTACCTTCCTCTACATTTAGAGAGAGTTTGCCATTCCTTACATCTATTAATGCTCCAGCGGTTGCCAAGAATGGCCTTCCTAAAATGATGGGGAATTTGGAATTCCCTTTCATGTCCAATACCAGGAAGTCGGTAGGGATGAGAATTTTCCCTACCTTTACAGGAACATTCTCTAGTATGCCTAGAGGAGTCCTAGTTGAGCCATCCGCAATTTGTAAGGGGAATTTGAATGGTCTCAACTCTTTGCTTCCCAACCTTTCCATGATAGTGAGGGACATCAAGCTCGTGCTAGCCCCTAAGTCACACAAGGCTTGGTCTATTTGCACTTGTTCAATTGAGCAAGCGATGGAGAAACTACCTGGGTCTTTCAGTTTAGTAGGCATTTTAGTCTCTACATCTACTTGCTTTTTCCTAACCAACCTTTGTGGGAAAGGTATCGGGGTTGGTACGGTGGTGGAGGGACGTATTTCGGCTTCTGGTTCTTCTTTTCGCTCATGTCTTCCTCTGGTTCCACCTCCATTTCAGCTACCCCCACCCCAAGCTTATCATCCCTCAAGTGTATGACATTGCAATGCTCATTGGGATTTGCTTCGGGTTGCCCCGGGAATGCACCCTTAGGTCTCGAGTACGTACTGGCTTGTTGGGCAATCTGGGTTTCTAGCATCTTGTTATGAGTTGCTAAGTTGTCTACCTTAGATGCTAGATCCTTTATTGCCTCACTCACTGCCCTTCCTTGTTGTCTAAACTCCTCATTCTGTTTTGTCTGAGTTTCGACAAAACTTTCAAATAAAGTCTCGAGTTTAGATCTTTGTACCTGAGGGTACCCCGGTGCTACTTTCTTATTACCTTGACCCTCTTGGAACTCATGGTTGAGCGTGTTGCTGTAGTTGCCGTAAGAGAGGTAAGGGTTGTTTCTTCTTTGGTTGTAGGGATTTGGGGGAGCATAGTTGGGCAGCTTCGGGTTCGTATCATAGTAGTTGTTACAAGAGTTCACTTGCTCACCCGAAGCGCCGGATCCATGTGGGCATCCCATCATGTCATGTCCCTGCATTCCACAAATCTCACAAACAAGGTTAGTAGCACCTAATGCACTCACATTAGCTCTTTCAAGCCGATCAAAACGTTTATTAAGTGAGTCTATCTTTGACATAATAAGATCTGTGCTATTTACCTCAAACTTACCCCCCGAAATCTTGTTCGGGTTATTACCTCTTTCGGATCCCCATTGGTGGTAGTTGGTGGCGACATTCTCGATGATGTTGAATGCCTCAGTGAGAGGCCTATTCATAAACGCTCCACCGGCTGCAGAATCTAGTGACACCTTCGAAGAGTAGTCCAATCCGTTATAGAAGGTATGCACTATTAACCACCTCTCGAGTCCGTGATGTGGGCACGACTCCAGCAGTCCCTTGTATCGATCCCAAGCTTCCGATAATGATTCTCCGTCTTTCTGGAAGAAGCCGGTGATCTGGGTCCTTATGTAGGCCGTCTTGGATGGAGGGAAGAATTTCTCCAAGAACGCCTGCTCCAATTGGTCCCAAGTAGTCAAAGTGTTAGCGGGGATTTTCTTAAGCCAGGCCTTCGCCTTTCCAGTGAGAGATGAGGGGAACAATCTCAAACGCACAACATCGACTGAGGCTCCATTAATCCTGATTGCGTCGGTGAACTCTAAGAATGTCTCTATGTGATCGGTCGGGTCCTCCGAAGGCAATCCTCCGAACTGATGTTGCCTAATCATGTTGATTAGCATGGGCGGTATGGTATAGTTTTCCGCCTCAATCTCTGGCCTTGCAATCCCAGTTCGCAAGCCTCTCGTATTTGGGGCTACGTAATCCTTCAAAGGTTTTGTATCCGGTTGATTCGCCATGAGTGGAACGGGACTCAACCTTTCTCCCTCTCTTTGTAGTCTTCTACGTCTGTGGAAGGTCCTCTCGATCTCCGGATCAATCTCACTAAGGCTCCCAAGACTTAGAGATCTTTGCATATAACACAAGAGAGATGGATACAATAGAAGGAAAAGAATTTTTTTTTTTTTTTTATATTTCAGAAATAAAAATCAAACAAAAAGAAAAGGTCCAGAAAAATCAATTCAAAATTCGAATTGAAATTCGAAATGGCACAGTCCCCGGCAACGGCGACAAAAACTTGATGTCGTGCGAATGCACGCGCGTGCGTATCCGGCAAGTGTACCGGACTGCCGTCAAGTAATAAAAGATATCGAACCCACAGAGACTGTGTTCTCGAATCGCAATTAAATTCTAATCGATTATATCTGGACAGTTTTAAAGAGGGTTTTGAAATTGGTTTTTGAATTGAAAGATAGATGAGCAGAGAACAATTAAAACAGAAAACAATTGTTTATGGGGTTTTTATCTAAAACGGATTCCTAGGGATTTGGGTTACCTTTGAGGCTGTTTATGTTGCCAACAGATTTACCTTTGTTGATTACCGAAATTGCCTTGAAGGCGAGTTTATCCTCTGATAGCTTAAGCTCCCTCTCGGGTTACAAAAGCCGTGCCCAATTGACCCGACCCCTACTCTCGTGGTAGTCGATCCCAGATTGGACCCTTTGCGTTCAGTGACAACTCGTTGCTCCTCGAGGGACGGCTTCTAACTCTCGTGATTTCAGTCCCAAGTCTGACTTCTATAGGTCCGACACCCAAGTTCACCGCTAGGTTCCTCCTTGAAATGTCTCGGTCATGCAAATAACCTATTGATCTACAGTTCAAAGGGGTTATCAAATGGCCAAAAACAGATTGATCTATTGTTCTCAATTTCCTAACTATCATAGGTTCGTGCAATTTCCAAGCCCTAAGCAGATTCTAACCCCCTCCCGGTTGTAGCAACAATTTACAAGCGAAACCACTACTACAGATACATGTCTCTATTCCCGAATTAAGCAAACGGGGTTAAGCCCTTCGTGAACTAAGCCAACACGAAACGTACACACGTAAATTAAGCAGATGCGATTAATTATAGGAACATGATATCACCGGAAATAAATCAATACAATACTATATACTCCTAAATTAAGCAAACAGAAATATAAAGCATGGCATTGAAGAGGGAAAAGCATACAAAACAGGGAAGTACAAGAACCTCAAGTGTATGGAAATCAATTACAATAGATCAATCCTAAAAACTTAGTTCTCCATGTAAAAAAAACGAAAACACAGAAAAGAAATGTAAAACAGAAAATGGAGAAGCAAAAGTTTTCCTAAACTGTTCAGAACATCAATTTATACAAGTCAGAAATAAAGCTTATTCGCGAGGCGAAGCCTCTCTCGCGACGCGAATCCTGCGAACAGTCTGCAACCTTTGGTATTCTCGCGAGGCGAACACATCTTCGCGAGGCGAGTCACTGAAGAGTCTTCTTATTACGCCCGTTATGAATATCAGGGGCCAACCGTGATGCTCTCTGACTTCCAGGCTCGCGAGGCGAATGTATGCTCGCGAGGCGAGACTCTTCAACTTCAAAACTGCCACGGCCGTGACCTTCAACACGGGCAAGCCGTGATCGTCTCTGACTTTTCAGGGTTGCAAGACTCGCGGGGCGAGACCTTCTTCGCGGGGCGAACCAGAGACCTTGCATTTTCTTGGAACAATCAGGCTTCGGGGTCGCGTGGCGAGTAAGCATTCGCCGGGTGAACCCCCTGTTTCCTTATTATCTTGACTTCTACTTAACCTGAAAACAAGGAAATAACCATAAGTGTATTATTTTGACTCAAAACTAGCTAAATTAACTTAAAACTACTCTAGAGACTCAAAACCTTGCTTGAGGACAATCTAATCTAATTTGGGTGAAAATAAGATATAATTTGCACAAAACCCTGGTCATACTAGCTATAAAACTAGATGAGCCAGAGGCTTATCAAAATACCCCAAACTTAAACTTTGCTTGTCCCCAAGCAAACTAAGACTCAAAAATCAAAAAGACTCAAGACCTGGCAAGCTTAAAAGATTCAATCAACATTGCACAAATTCAAGCAATACATCAAAACAGTTTTCTTTAATGTCCCCCCTTTTTAAACAAAGCAATCCCCACATTCATTTATTCTAAACAGTTGAGAATTTCATCATGAAAACAATCAGAAATCTAAGAAGGGGATCTAAGTCACACATAAGAGGGAGATCACCAAATCCAAACAACTGCCTTCCTCACAAGGGCATTATTTGTTCACTCAATCACTCAGTTTGTGTCAGGCTAACAACTTGCACTCAGTTTCACTTTTCAAGAATACTTCCCAAAAATTTGATTTTCATCTCAAAATGGTTCCCACAGAAAACATGCAAGCAACATCAAAAGGTCTTTTATGGGTTGTAATGGGGCCTGGCTAAGGGTAGGATATACAAAAGGAACTAGGCTGAAGACCCTAGGAACTAAGAAAGCATGAACATTATTTACACTTTGAAATTCCACTCAAGTTCCTTTTCCATTTTTTTTTCTTTATGCCTTGGGTGACTACAGCCTCTTTTATTTTTATCATTTTTACATTTTTTTTTGTTGTTGATCCCAAACAACACATTGCACCTGTAGCCACCCCAAACTTAATTTCTTGCAACCAAATTTCTTACTAAGATGCCATGCTCTCCTAATCCTAAGATCGGGCTAACATGGTTTTCCAGATTTTAGCTTGTAACATAGGTTAACAAGAATTAACAGGCTAATAAGGCTCAAAGGGGCTAACTAAGGAACATGCATCAGGAATTGGTTATTTTAGGCCAAGTAGCTATTTACAAAGAAAATGCCTAAATCATCTGAAGCAACACATAATCATGCAAACCAAAAAGAGATTCAATCAAATTCAGGAAAGTGCAACTTGAAAGTGATTTTCACACAATCAAAAACATGTTGGAGGCTCAAAACCTCACCTGGACATTTATGCAAATTATTTGAAAGAGATTCTATCCCTAGTGTGTGCTCCCTATCACCCCAAACTTATCATACATCATGCCATCATAACAAAATCTCAAAGTTCAGTTTTCAATTTCACATGGGAATCACTTTTCAAAAAATAAAAATTTTTCAGCCTAGGGGGAATCATCACATATCAATCATGCAAGCAATCTGTGCAACATCAATCAAAATCTAGCAAACTTGCCAACAAAAGACTCACACACAAATATTCCTGAGCTTCTCAAATTATTCAGGAGCTTTATTCAAAGAAAAGGAAAAACTACAGCTAGTTCCCTCCCCCACACTTAAAACATGCATTGTCCCCAATGAACAACAGAACTATACAATCAGAGTGAGGGAAAGGAAAAGAGTACTCCCTGATCAAGTGCAGTGTATGCGGGAGCTGCCACCTGGATCCCATTTCTTGTAGTCTAAGGCTAAAGAGGTAGAGTTCATTTCATGGTCCCATAACTTGCAGCCTTGATATATGAGTAAACACTTGACAATGATGGCGACCTTGCTCAATGCGGCGGACTCATCACCTCCTCTTGGGTCAAAGACGACCGCTTCATCAACAAAGTCCTCCCAATAGAATTTGGCTTCAGTCCCTTGTACTATCCATGGTGCAAAATCCATTTCCTCTGGTGGCTTCGCAGAGGGAGGTGGCAGACAGGTAGGGAGGGCCTCCGGTGTTGCTTCATCTTTTGCATGTTTCTCATCCACTGAACTGACAAATTTATCACCTTCTAGACATACAGCAATCTCAGCACAAACCGCACAATGGTTAGCGTTAGTACAATCAGGGCAAGAAAAAATATCATCACAGCCAGAATTAAGTGGAAAATTAGAAAACAAGTTCTCATGGGTGTCCTCAATAGTCTCAGAGATCAGCTCTATGTGGAATACAGAGTGCTCTTCCACTGGATGTTTCATAGCATCAAATATGTTAAACTTTGCAACTATATCCCCAAACTTCATAGACATGGTCCCATCATCAACATCAATGTTAGTCTTGGATGTCTTCATGAATGGTCGGCCCAGGATGATTGGTGATTTACTGGAATGTGTCTTTCCTGCCATGTCCAGGATGTAGAAGTCAGCTAGGAAGATCAGATCATCAACTTGCACTAGCACATCTTCCACCATTCCCATGGGGCGGGCACTGGTCCTGTTGGCCAACTGAATGGTGATACCTGTATACTTCAAGGGACCAAGATCAAGTTTGTTAAAGATGGAGGTAGGCATGACATTGATAGAGGCTCCCAAATCCAGCATGCAATTTTCAAACTTCTTATCCCCAATAGTGCATGGAATAGTAAATACGCCTGGATCCTTGCACTTCTGTGGTAATGCCTGAGTAGGGGCTATAACAGCAACTCTTTCTGGTGCAGGCCTAGACTGGATAAGAGTTGAGACATTTCTTCCCAAATCAACCCTCTCATTATTCTTCATCTTCCTCTTGTTGGTGCATAGGTCCTTGAGAAATTTGGCATACTTGGGCACTTGCTTGATCACATCCAACAGAGGGATATTAACACCTACCTTTCTTAAAACATCAAGAATTTCCTTCTCCTTGTCTTCACCACCACTCTTCAAATTTTTCTATAATCTGTGTGGGAACGGGATTGGTGGTCTGTATACCTTCTCAACTTCAACCTCAATAGGCTCAGGAGTTACCCCAACAGTTGCTTCATCTTTTTCAGAGGTGGCCTCGACAACTTTTCCCGATCTCAGAGATATGGCACTCACATTAGGGTTGGAGGCATTAGGATTTATCACTGGCTGTGCTGGCAGCTGGGTTGTTCTTTGAGCTTGCTTTATGTTATTTATGTCTGTGGCCATCTGTCCAATCTGTGTCCTCAAATCTTGAATGTTAGCACTTGTTTGCTGCTGAGCATCATGCTCGTGAGGCCTGGAACTGTGCCTGGAACTGTCCCATTTGCTGATGGAAAAGTGTAGTCATTTGTGCATTCAATTGTGAAGTTATTTGCTTGCACATGTCATCTACTGAAGGTCCGGAAGGTGCAGAAGTGGCCACTGGAGGATTCTGAGGTGCCATCGATTGTTGTTGGGATGAGTTCCCATACCGCAAATTAGGATGATTACTCGAAATGGGATGGTACCTATTTGTTGAGAGGTCTGGAGTGCTGTACCTATTCTGGTTATTGCCTTGATTATACGGATGGACTGCAAAGGCTTGAGATACTTCACTGACAAACTCTTCTCTCTGGATAGGGCATGCATCATGTGGGTGCTCAGGTGAATTGCAGATGCTACACAACCGTGCAGGCTGAACTCTGTCTATTGCCAATTGCCTTACAAAAGAAGTCAGCTCATCCAATCTATTTTCAATGGCGGCCTGGTTGGAAGATGGCATATGAATCTCATGCACACCTCTTGTTTCAACTGAATTTCTTCTAGTAGTGAACTGCTGGGAATTCAATGACATATTCTCAATGAGTTGCTTGGCAGCAGCTAGGGTCTTATCAACTAATGCTCCCCCACTAGCAGCATCCAAAAGATTCCTATCCATCGGCTGCAATCCGTCATAAAAATCTTGGATCGGGAGTTGTTCGTAAATTTGATGCTTTGGGGCAACTGGATACCAAATGCTTGAACCTTTCCCAAGATTCACTAGTGACTCATTCCCTTTCCTGATGCCACATATCTCTTTCCTTATTGAAGCAGCTCTTGAAGCAGGAAAATATCTTTCTAGGAACACCCTCTTCAAATCATTCCAAGTGGTGATGGAGTTGGGCTCAAGATACAATAGCCAATCCTTTGCGGCTCCCTGGGAGTGAAACGGAAAAGCCTTCAGCTTGATACTATCCTCAGTGACTCCCTCTGATCTCGAGGTTGTGGAGCATACAACTTGGAATTCCTTCAAGTGCTTGTGTGGATCCTCACCTGCAAGACCATTAAACTTGGGCAACAAGTGAATAAAACCATATTTCAGTTCAAAAGGAGTGTCAGCACCAGGATATGAAATACACAATCCATTATAGTTGACATCAGGGGCAGCAAGCTATCTTAATGTCCTCTGGTCTCCCATGTTTTCAAAAACAGTTTTAAAATTGGAATCACTACTAGCGCTAGCCCGAAATTCCCTACGGAGTGTGTGCAGTGTTCTTTCAATTTCTGGGTCAAAATCACACAGTTCAGGGCAATGAGACCTAGTAGCCAGACCAATTCAAAACAAAACAGAAAATAAAAGAAAGAAAAGAAAATAAAATAAAACAAATTGCGAAAAATAACAACTCAGAGTCCCCGGCAACGGCGCCAATTTTTGGTCGCGATGTGGCGCACGCGCCAACAAGGACGAGCGGGTTTTGAAAATGTAGTTTAGGGCGACAACTCGGATGTCGTCTCTCAAGGACTCTTAAAATGTTATTTTCCACAAAAATAAGTTTTTGGGGGGGTTGGATTGAGATGCAATCAAAGAAAACAGAATAATAAAAATAGAGCAATTGAAAACATGCAGTTCAAAGGGGTTATCAAATGGCCAAAAACAGATTGATCTATTGTTCTCAATTTCCTAACTATCATAGGTTCATGCAATTTCCAAGCCCTAAGCAGATTCTAATCCCCTCCCGGTTGTAGCAACAATTTACAAGCGAAACCACTACTACAGATACATGTCCCTATTCCCGAATTAAGCAAACGGGGTTAAGCCCTTCGTGAACTAAGCGAACACGAAACGTACACACGCAAATTAAGCAGATGCGATTAATTATAGGAACATGATATCACCGGAAATAAATCAATACAATACTATATACTCCTGAATTAAGCAAACAGAAATATAAAGCATGGCATTGAAGAGGGAAAAGCATACAAAACAGGGAAGTACAAGAACCTCAAGTGTATGGAAATCAATTACAATAGATCAATCCTAAAAACTTAGTTCTCCATGTAAAAAAACGAAAACACAGAAAAGAAATGTAAAACAGAAAATGGAGAAGCAAAAGTTTTCCTAAACTGTTCAGAACATCAATTTATACAAGTCAGAAATAAAGCTTATTCGCGAGGCGAAACCTCTCTCGCGACGCGAATCCTGCGAACAGTCTGCAACCTTTGGTATTCTCGCGAGGTGAACACACCTTTGCGAGGCGAGTCACTGAAGAGTCTTCTTATTACGCCCGTTATGAATATCAGGGGCCAACCGTGATGCTCTCTGACTTCCAGGCTCGCGAGGCGAATGTATGCTCGCGAGGCGAGACTCTTCAACTTCAAAACTGCCACGGCCGTGACCTTCAACACGGGCAAGCCGTGATCGTCTCTGACTTTTCAGGGTTGCAAGACTCGCGGGGCGAGACCTTCTTCGCGGGGCGAACCAGAGACCTTGCATTTTCTTGGAACAGTCAGGCTTCGGGGTCGCGTGGCGAGTAAGCATTCGCGGGGCGAACCCCCTATTTCCTTATTCTCTTGACTTCTACTTAACCTGAAAACAAGGAAATAACCATAAGTGTATTATTTTGACTCAAAACTAGCTAAATTAACTTAAAACTACTCTAGAGACTCAAAACCTTGCTTGAGGACAATCTAATCTAATTTGGGTGAAAATAAGATATAATTTGCACAAAACCCTGGTCATACTAGCTATAAAACTAGATGAGCCAGAGGCTTATCAACTGACTCTAAGGAGTCACCGCTTATAGTTAGGGTTTTTTCCCTTCAGTTAGTTAGTTAGTTGGTTTTTCAGTTGTATTCCAAGGATTTTATTTCGGAACGGTTATACCAGCTCTGTATGTGACATTGGGGTTGGGTGTTTATGTTTATGTTATCTTGATATGTTTTATTGTTTAAAACTTGTTTTATTTTCCGTGTTTTGTGAACTCATTCATGTGGGACCTTTTGATGGGCTCCGGCAAGCGTACCGGATCGAAGTAATAATAAAACGGTGAGAAACCGAGTATCAAACTCAGGGATTGGGAAACCAAGTGTCACTTCACAAATTAAACAACTATTTAGACTAAGAAACATGTTTGAAAAGATTTCAAGAAAATAAAAGAAACAATAAAAGAAATAAAATATATTTTGGGTCTTTAAATATGAAAAGAGATATCCAGGAATTGGGTTACCAACAAGACCGCTCATGCTACTAAATTGACTACCCCTCTTGTTAATTATCGAAATTTGTTTTGAAGGCGAATTTATCCTAAATAAGTTAATGCTCCCTCTTGGGTTACAAGAACCGTGCCCAATTAAACCAATCCCTACTCTCGTGGTAATTGAATTTAAATTGAACCCTTTAAGTTTTGTGACAATTCGTGAACCCTCGAAGGACTGCTTCTAACTCTCGTGATTTAAGTCCTAAGTTTGATTCCTATAGATCCGATACCTAAGTTCACTGCTAAGTTCGTCCTTAGAGTATCTATGACATGCAAATAAGTGCACACCAGATTCACAAGTAATTCATGTAATAGAAATCGAATCGAAAGCGAAATCGAAATTAACAAAAGTAAAACGTCAATTCATAACACAAAACAAATCTTGGGCATAGCCCCAATTCCTAGAAACAAAAAGACTACTCAAGCATTGCCATGTTCATAGCAAGCTTGATTAACAAAAGCATAAAAGAAAACCTAAGAGAAGAGAAGAAGAAGAGAAGAAGAGAAATCCTAGTTTTTACCTAAGGTAGCAGCCCAAGGGATCCCTATTTTCGAGCCTAGTTGCTCTATTTATAGAGTAGGGTAACTTGAATCCCAAGAAATTACAAAATCAGATCAAATCAGGTTTTAAAATTCCAGATATTGCCCGTCACGGTCGTGATGGCTGTCACGACCAGGCCGTGACAGATTCTGTCTTGGAAAACTTGGCACTGATGGCCTGTCACGGTCGTGATGGCCATCACGGCCTAGCCCTGATGGCCATCATGGCCGTGAAGGCCATCACGGCCTGACCTTGACAAGTTCTGACTTTTTCGTTCTCTTCTTTTCAGCCTTGCTCGATCATGGCCGTGATGGGTGTCACGGCTAGGCAGTAATGGGCTCTGTTTGGCTCACTTTTCTTACTTTTCAAGCTCCATCATGGTTGATCTTGAACATTTTAATCTTCATATTTAATTGCCAAATCAATATCTCCAAATTAATTGCCAAATCTTATCATATCCTTTGTTGTTGTGATAGGCAATTATTATCCAAATCCAAATTGATTTGGATCCAATCTTTTATCTCAATGCCAATTGAATTATCTTTTAATCATAATAATCCAAAACCAAATTGATTTGGATTCAAATCCATCATGTGGGCCCTTGAAATTTACTTGGCAATCTTCAATTTAATTTCAATCCTTCTTCTTTGTCCTTTCCTAAAAATATAAATAAGAAAAATATCAGAAAATTAATAAAAATCTAATTAAAATTAATTAAATACACATACTGACTCTAAAATAACAAAAATAGGAAAACAAAGTCTAATTTGGGTCAATTCAAGCATTCAAATCAATTTAATTGATGAAATCCACTCTAAAATAATAGATAAAACATGATAAGACAGTGGATTATCAAAATACCCCAAACTTAAACTTTGCTTGTCCTCAAGCAAATTAAAACTCAAAAAGGCTCAGAATTGGGTAAGCTCAATGGACTCAATTAATTTCGCACAAATTTCATGCTATTTTATCAATTCAATTTTCTTCAATGTTTCCCCCTTTACATCAATGTAATCCCCACATGCATTTACTTTAAACAATTGAGAATTTTATCGTTCATGCAATTATTAATCTAAGCAAAGGGTTCGAGTTACACACAAAAGGGAGATCACCAATTTCAAACATTTGCCTTCCTCACAAGGGCATTTAATAATTCACTCATTCAATCAATTTGTCTAGGCTATCAACTTTCACTCAATTTCACATTTCAAGAGCACTTTCCATGAATTTGATTTTCATCTCAAAGAAAGTTCCCACGAAAACATGCATGCATCATCAAAAGGTCTTTCATAGGTTGTAATGTAGCCTGGCTAAAGGTAGGATATACAGAGGTGCTAGGCTTTACATCCTAGGAATTAAGAGAACATGGAACTTTTTACACTATTATTCTCATTCTAATTCCTTTTTCCATTTTTCTTTTTGACTCTTTGGATTGCTACAACCTATTTCCTTTGACACTATTTTATTTTGCCCTTTTTTGGCAATTTTTTATTTTTCTTCTTTTTCTTTTTCCCTTTTGCCTTTGGCTTCAACCTATATTTTTTTTTTCTTTTTCTCAACCCAAAATAACATATCGAACCCTTGTAGCCACCCCAAACTTAGTTTCCTTCAACCCTTGTCTTGCTAAGCATCCATGCTCTCCTAAATCCTAAGATTGGGTTAATATGGTTTTTCCGGATTTTTGGCTTATAACATAAGGTCATCAAGAAACAATGGGCTATTAGGCTCAATGTGGCTAACTAGGGAACATGCATTAGGGATGGTCCTTTTTAGGCCAAGTAGCTATTTCAAAGAAAATTGCCTAAATCATTTGATGCAAACATATAAACATGCAAACGATGAAGAGATTCAAGAAAATCCGGGAAAGTGTAACTTAAAAGTGATTCACACAATTCAAAAACATTGTTGGAGGCTCAATTTCCTCACCTGGACATTTTTCGCAAATTGTTTGACCGAGATTCAATCCCTAATGTGTGCATCCCTTCACCCCAAACTTATCATAAATTATGCAATCACAATAAAATTTCTCAAAGTTCAATTTTCAATTTTTCACGTGGGGATCAATTTTCAATTTTTAAATCATTAGGGGAAATCATCAAAAATCAATATTTATCATGCAATCCATTTATGGTAAATTTAATAAAATCCATTCAAGCTCACCGACAGAAGACTCACACACATATGACTCAAGTAAAGAAAAGCAAAAAAAAGAAAAAGAGAAGGGTTTAGAAAAACTCATTGAAGATGCTTCCACCCGGATCCCATAGCCTGTGGTAAAAAGACCAAGAGATGCCTAAGATGTAATACCTTCCTCCCGGATCCCATGACTTATGGAGTGGAGATGGAAGAAGCAAGTGTGATGAGATTCCATTGACTTCTTTAAGTGATATGATGAGCTCACTTCCTCCTGGGTCAAATGCTAAGTCACCTACTCCAAGAATGGCCTTTATGTAATTAGTTTCTCCATGAAGCACTAGAACCATAACTTTTTGAGGCGACCTTAGAGCCTTTGCCGCTGTTGACGAAAACTCCCAATTCTCAGGCAATGACTTAAACTCCAAAGTTGGTATTTTTACTAAGTAATGTGATAGACAAATTGAAGGCACCAACTTTGTTATATCCAAACATGCATGCAAACCAACATATTTATCCAACTCAATTTTTAGGCTCCCCAATAGGAATGGTGAGAGAAGTATTTTCTACATGATTGATTTCTTTTGTCCCTTGCAAAGGAACAATAGGAGATATTTCCACCTTGCACTCCTCTTCATGATCCTCTCCTCTTGAATCATCTTCCACCACCACTTCATCTTCATTCACGTCCATGCTAGCAAATATATTCTCTTCAATTTGAATTCCATGTTGCTTTTCTGCTAGCAATTTAGAAAATTCACTAGCTTGTTCTTCTAACTTTTGAAAGTTGTTACTTAGCATCTCTGCTACCAATTGAGAACGTTTCTTACGCATTTTATGCCTTTGAATCATGCCACTAAATTCCTCCTTGCTACGCTCTATGCTCTGGATCAAATGTTGAGCATCTATATCCCAAAGTGATTCCAGCACCTCGGGATCCAGCTTAATGTCTGGAGGTGGTAGTAAGGATGACAAATAGGATCTCCATTCCTCTTTGGAGTATATCTTCACATGCTTATCAGTGATACCATCAAACACGATGCAATTAAGTTGATATTCCCAAGTTGGATAGTAACGATAGTCCATGTGTTTCATCAACCTTGCACAAACAAAACTCAAAAGAAAAGGTCAAATATATACAAATAAAAATTAAAAAGACTAAAGGAGTTGCCTCCTTTGTTACTAATGATATTGGTATTGCCAATCCCCGGCAACGGTGCCAAAAACTTGATGGGCTCCGGCAAGCATACCGGTTCGAAGTAAGTAATAATAAAACGGTGAGAAACCGAGTATCGAACATAGGGATTGGGAAACCAAGTGTCTCTTCACAAATTAAACAACTATTTAGACTGAGAAATAGGTTTGAAAAGATTTCAAGAAAATAAAAGAAACAATAAAAGAAATAAAATATTTTTTGGGTTTTTAAATATGAAAAGAGATTTCCAGGAATTGGGTTACCAACAAGACCGCTGATGCTACTAAATTGACTACCCCTCTTATTAATTATCGAAATTTGCTTTGAAGGCGAATTTATCCTAAATAAGTTAATGCTCCCTCTCGGGTTACAAGAATCGTGCCCAATTAAACCAACCCCTACTCTCGTGGTAATTGAATTTAAATTGAACCCTTTAAGTTTTGTGACAATTCGTGAACCCTCGAAGGACCGCTTCTAACTCTCGTGATTTAAGTTCTAAGTTTGATTCCTATATATCCAATACCTAAGTTCCTCCTTAGAGTATCTATGACATGCAAATAAGTGCGCACCATATTCACAAGTAATTCATGCAATAGGAATCGAATCGAAAGCAAAATCGAAATTAACAAGAAGTAAAACGTCAATTCATAACACAAAACAAATCTTGGGCATAGCCCCAATTTCTAGAAACAAAAAGATTACTCAAACATTGCCATGTTCATAGCAAGCTTGATTAACAAAATCATAAAAGAAAACCTAAGAGAAGAGAAGAAGAAGAGAAGAAGAGAAATCCTAGTTTTTGCCTAAGGTAGCAGCCCAATGGATCCCTATTTTCAAGCCTAATTGCTCTATTTATAGAGTAGGGTAACTTGAATCCCAAGCAATTACAAAATCAGATCAAATCAGGTTTTAAAATTCCAGATATTGTGCGTCACGACCGTGATGGCTGTCACGACCAGGCCGTGACAGATTCTGTCTTGGAAAACTTGGCACTGATGGCCTGTCATAGCCGTGATGTCCATCACGGCCTGGCGCTGATGGCCATCATGGCCGTGATGGCCATCACGGCCTGGCCATGATAGGTTCTGACTTTTTCGTTCTCTTCTTTTCAGTCTTGCTCGATCATGGTCGTGATGGGTGTCACGGCTAGGCTGTGATGGGCTCTGTTTGGCTCAGTTTTCTTACTTTTCAAGCTCCATCATGGTTGATCTTGAACATTTTAATCTTCATATTTAATTGCCAAATCAATATCTCCAAATTAATTGCCAAATCTTATCATATCCTTTGTTGTTGTGATAGGCAATTATTATCCAAATCCAAATTGATTTGGATCCAGTCTTTTATCTCAATGCCAATTGAATTATCTTTTAATCATAATAATCCAAATCCAAATTGATTTGGATTCAAATCCATCATGTGGGTCCTTGCAATTTACTTGGCAATCTTCAATTTAATTTTAATCCTTCTTCTTTGTCCTTTCCTAAAAATAAAAATAAGATAAATATCAGAAAATTAATAAAAATCTAATTAAAATTAATTAAATACAGATATTGACTCTAAAATAACCAAAATAGGAAAACAAAGTCTAATTTGGGTCAATTCAAGCATTCAAATCAATTTAATTGTTGAAATCCACTCTAAAATAATAGATAAAACATCATAAGACAGTGGATTATCACCTTTCTACCCACGGACAAAGTTTTTATTGATTCTAGGAAATGCATGTTTTGTTTTTATCTCTTTTTATATTAATTGCTGTATAACATGAGGGTTAGAAAGGTGTCACATTTAGTGGGATCAGAGTAGTTCGGCCATATCCAGACGTGGTATGAGTCTGTTGTGAGTCTGTTGTGTGCTTTAGTTAGAATTGTCCATGCTTGTTATGGACAATGATGCTTTAAGTTAGTTGCCTGTAGCTTTTACCCGCTTATGTTTCTGTATCTAAGAGTTGCGTTGGACGTGTACAAGAACTTATGACAGGTAGAGGACGCAACGATGAGGCAATTACGGATGCGTTGGCACTTCTTGCCAATGCTATCGGACAGGTCAGCCATAACAATAACAATGGTGGGTCAGCTGAGTTTCAAGGGTTGGACAAGTTTCAGAGGAACAATCCTCCGTCGTTCAAGGGAGCGTATGATCCGGAAGGAGCTTTGCTGTGGTTGAGGGAGACTGAGAAGATCTTCCGAGCTATGGATTGTAATTCTCAGCAGAAGCTTATCTTTGCTACCTTCATGCTGACTGAGGAGGCTAAGCATTGGTGGGACAACTGCATGCAGAGGATGCAGGCTGAGGGCACAAAGGTTACATGGGCTATGTTCAGGCAGAGATTTCTGGAAAAGTACTTTCTAATGGATATCAAGGACAAGAAAGAGATGAAATTCTTGTCCTTGAGGCAGGGTTCATTGTCAGTTGGCGAGTATGCAGCCAAGTTTGAGGAGCTGGCGAGGTACTACATGCCTTCTCAGCATGAGACATATGATCGTTCCAAGTGCGTCAAGTTTGAAGCTAGACTCCGACCTGAGATTAAGCAGGCCATCGGCTACCAGGAGATCAGGATCTTCCCGATCCTGGTCAACAAGTGCAGGATTTATGAGGATGCTAGTCAGTTCAGAGTTGCCAAGGGATCAGATAGTCAGAGTGGCAAGAAGACTGATCAGAAAGGCAAGGGTAAGCAGCGGTATGCTCCGACCGACAAGGACTTTAAGCAGAGTGAAGGAGGCCACAGTTTCAGCAGGATCGGTTCAAGGGCGGGTTCTCTAATGGCCCTAGGACTATAAGGTGTGGTAAGTGTGGAGCACATGATCATTATTCATCCTAGTGCAAGGAGTCAGTGGGGATTTGTTTCAGATGTTGCAAGCCAGGACATATCAGCTGCGAGTGTGAAGGAACCAAGACCGAGCCTCCTAGCGCTAGCAGGAATCAGAAGTCCCAGGCCAACAGACTGAAGACCACTGGAAGAGTTTTTACTCTTAGTGGAGCTGAAGCCTCCAAGTCCGATGACTTGATTCCAGGTACATGTTTTGTTGACGGAACTCAATTAACTGTATTGTATGATTTGGGTGCTACTCACTCGTTTGTATCGCATGATAGGGTCAAGAGTCTTAAATTACCTGTCACCTTTCTTGAGTTTGATTTTCTTGTGTCTACACCTACGAATAAACCTGCTTCCACATCTTATACATGTAAGAACAGTCATATAGTCATAAATGATAAAACCTTTGTTGCTGATCTTGTATGCTTGCCTCTAAAAGACCTTGATATTATTCTTGGCATGGACTGGTTATCTTCCAACCATGTCCTTTTAAACTGTTTTGATAAAAACTTGGTTTTCGGAACTCCAACGGAGTCTAAGAATCCATACCTTCTCTGCCAGCCAAGTTCAACCTTCGATGAAAGACAAATCCCAGGTATACATGATGTTAGCTTCCATAGAAGTAGATGTAGGGCTGATGTCACCAGCTTGCCTATTGTGCGAGAGTTTCCTGAAGTGTTCCCGGGGGATGTTTATAACTTACCCCCAGAGAGAGATGTTGAGTTTACCATAGATTTAGTGCCTGGCACTGGGCCAATCTCCATAGCACCCTATAGAATGTCTTCTCTAGAGCTTGCTAAGTTGAAGGAGCAGTTGGAGGACCTGATGAAGAAGCAGGTCATTAGGCCGAGTGTGTCTTTGTGGGGAGCACCTGTGTTATTGGTGAAAAAGAATAATGGTAGTATGAGGCTGTGTGTCGACTATCGACAGCTCAACAAGGTGACCATAAAGAATCGGTATCCCCTCCCTAGGATTGATGATCTCATGGACCAGTTGATGGGTGCTTGCGTCTTTTCTAAGACAGATTTGAGGTTAGGGTACCATTAGATTCGGGTTAATTTTGAGGACATCCCGAAGACAGCATTTAGAATACGATATGGTCACTATGAGTACTTGGTTATACCCTTCGGTGTGACCAATGCTCCTACGGTCTTCATGGACTACATGAACAAGACCTTTCACCCTTACTTGGATAAGTTTGTGGTGGTGTTCATAGATGACATCTTAGTATACTCCAAGAGCAAGGAGGAACATGAGGAACACCTGAGGGTTGTCTTTCAGACCCTTAAGGAAAACCAGTTGTACGCTAAGTTGCCGAAGTGAGTTTTGGTTAGAGTAAGTGAGCTTCTTAGGACATGTCATCTCTAAGTGTAACACAAGGGCGGGGAGTGGTCGCCGGTGCAAGAAGGCACGGACAAGGATAGGCTGCTGGCAGGCTTCTAGGCGGAGGGACACATGAATGAACCGATTACACACCCGAATAAGAGGGATCCTGAGACTGTGTAGGTATGGGACTATACAGTCGAGGAAGGCTTATATGAATTGATTGGTACTATCTATACTAACAAGATGCATCTTCTTTTCGGGAGCCCATTGTTGGTAGTGGCTACAGTCTCAAAAGGGGGGGGGGGGGGTGAATTGAGATATTGAAAACTTTTTCAACAATTTAAAGAAAAACAGTGTTTCTTTAAAGAAAATTGGTTTTCACTCAATTTTAATTCCCAAGAATCAGGTTATGGAACAAGTAATGATGACAAGAAGAATTATAAGTAGTAACAACATATTTTAACACAGATTGCAGATTAAAGATTCAAGTTTAACAAGTATATGGAATTTAGGGATGAGAAGAACACGCAAACCGATTTATCCTTGTTCGGCTACCTCCTCTGGTAAGCCTACATCCAGTCCCACACCTCTGTGGTTTTCTTCACTATAATCAGTAATTACACAATTCTAATTACAGCAACACAAGGATAACCACCTTGCTTGAAAAATCTCCAGAAAGCACACTAGCTTTTCTATACCCAAGGATCCCTTCTATCCTTGTTAAAGCCTAAGAGATACCCTCTCTTAATCACTCTAATTCAGGAAAAGAATTGAGTAGAAGTAAGACTCTAAAAGTCTGATTATACAAATTGAAGTTCTAACTACTATCACACTTTTCTCAGAGATAAAGCACTTAGTTTTCACAATCAGAATGAGTTGCGTTTATTGTATATGTTGTGTTTGTTGTTCCTTTGATCTCTCTTTATATAGAAGACAAATTATAGCCGTTGGGATCATTTAAGACAGATTTGGATCTGATTTAACAAAATTTGCTTTCTTGATTCTTGATCTTGAAATGAGATTATGTTTGATCTTTGTAGAGTGTGCGTCCTTCTTGAAATATAACTGTTTCCATCTGAAAGGATAGCCAAGTCTTTTTGAAGAGTAATATATCCGTGTTTAATTGAAGAGAAAAAATAGCCAAGTCTTTTTGAAGAGTAATATATCCGTGTTTGATTGAAGAGAAAAAATAGCCAAGTCTTTTTGAAGAGAAAAATAACGGCGTCCATTTTCCACGTCAGCAGACTGGAGTACTAGCTCAAGGTTGTTGGACGGACTCCAATTGGTAGACGAGAGTGCTACCACAAGGTTATTGGATGGGCTCTAATTTGTAGACGAGCTTTATATACCATGTAAGTGGACGAAGCTTCTTATTAAGATCTTAGCGCGTATCATTTAGTAGACGAGCTCCAAGTGCCACTATCAGTAGACAAGCTCTCCTCTTTACATCAATAGACGAGCTCTCCAAGTGTCACTATCAGTAGACGAGCTCTCCTTTTTACATCAGTAGATGCGCGCTCTTGTTACTTTCAGTAGATGAGCTCCAAGTGCCATGTCAGCAGACGAGCTCTTCTGTTTTTTTCAGTGGACGCGCTTCATGTGCCACGTCAGCAGACGAGCTCTTCTGTTTCTTTCAGTGGACACGCTTCATGTGCCACGTCAGCAGACACACTCTTATGTTTCTTTCAGTGGACGCGCTTCATGTGCTCTTTCAGTGGACGACAGCTTTTTACTTTGTTGTTCCTTTAGTGGACGTGCTTTCTTTGTTCTTTCAGTGGACGTCAGCTTTTTACTTTGTTGTACGTTAGTGGACGAGCTCTTTAGTTGTTCATTGGACTTCAGATCTTTACTTTGTTGGACGTCATTCTTGGTTCACTTCATTGGACGAGCGCTTATATTTTCCCTGTGTTGGACGAGCGCTAGTTTTGCTTTGTTGGACGAGTGATCTTGCATGAAACTTAACACGAAATGAGTACGTAGTCAAAATTAAAAATCTTATGCAAAATACACTTTGTTTGTCATACATCAAAACATGAATGAGGACTTAGTCTTACACCCATCACTTAAGAACTCCACAGTCAAACGTGCTTGACTTGGAGCAATTCTAGGATGGGTGACCTCCTGGGAAGTTTTACCGAGAAGCGTGTGAGTGAGGACAAAGCATGCTGAAAAGATCCGTGTTGATCTGTGGGGACAGTCGTCAATCCATAGAGCAGCCAGGGATGTTAAAAATGGCATCAGAGCGGCACCTCTCCCAGTACGGTGTGGTTCGGGGACGAACCAAGCGGAAGCTGGTGGGCATGTAACACTCGGGAGCCGACAAGGGCGGGGAGTGGTCGCCGGTACAAGAAGGCACGGACAAAGAGAGGCTCCTGGCAGGCTTATAGGCGGAGGGACACATGAATGAACCGATTACACACCCGAATGAGAGGGATCCTGAGACTGTGTAGGTATGGGACTATACAGTTGAGGAAGGCTTATATGAATTGATTGGTACTACCTATACTAACAAGATGCATCTTCTTTTCGGTAGCCCATCACTTAATAACTCCACAATTAAGCGTGCTTGACTTGGAGCAATTCTGGGATGGGTGACCTCCTGGGAAGTTTTCCCGGGAAGCGTGTGAGTGAGGACAAAGCACAATGAAAAGACTCGTGTTGGTTTGTGGGGACAGTCGTCAATCCATAAAGCAGCCAGGGATGTTACACTAAGGGTGGCATAGCAGTGGACCCAACTATGGTAGAAATGGTGCTCCAGTGGGAAGCACCAAAGTCTGTAACCGAGATTAGGAGTTTCTTGGGGTTAGCCGGGTATTACCGAAGGTTTATAGAAGGTTTCTCTAAGATAGCTTTACCCTTAATCCGTCTCACCAAGAAGGGACAGTTATTTGTGTCGGACTCTAAGTGTGAAAAGAGTTTCCAAACCCTTAAGGATAGGTTGACGTCAGCACCAGTGTTAGTTTTACCAGATCCTAGTGAACCCTTCGTAGTTTACTGCAATGCTTCTAAGCAAGGCTTAGGTGGTGTGTTAATGCAAAATGGTAAGGTAGTGGCTTATGCTTCTAGGCAGTTAAAGACTCATGAGAAGAACTATCCTACCTATGACCTAGAGCTAGGAGCTGTGGTATTTGCCTTAAAGATTTGGAGGCATTACCTTTATGGAGCGAGGTTTGAGGTCTTTAGTGATCACAAGAGTTTGAGGTATCTCTTTGATAAGAAGGAGTTGAATATGAGGCAGCGTAGGTGGATGGAGTTCCTAAAGGATTATGACTTCGAGCTGACCTATCACCCAGGAAAGGCCATTGTGGTGGCCGATGCCCTAAGTAGAAAAAGCTTGCATATCTCCGCTTTGATGGTTAGGGAGATGGATCTAATTGAGGATTTTAGAGACCTTAGTCTAGCTTGTGAGTTTACCCTAAGAGTATTAGGCTTGGTACCTTGAAGGTTACCAACAACTTGATGGATCAGATTAGAGAGGGTCAAAAGTTAGACAAGTTTCTCTTAGACCAACGAGAATTGGTCGCTCAGGGTAGAGACCTTAGTTTCAAGGATGGAAGTGGTTGAGTCTTGAGGTTTAAGGATAGAGTGTGCATACCAGATGTTCCTGAGCCTAGGAAGTTGATCCATGAGGAAGGACATAGGAGTAGATTGAGTGTGCACCCAGGTGCCACTAAGATGTATCAGGACCTTAAGAGGGTGTTTTGGTAGCCTAGGATGAAAAAGGATGTAGCTGAGTTCGTGTATGCATGCCTAGTTTGTCAGAAAGCCAAGATAGAACACCAAAAGCCTTCAGGTAAGTTGCAACCCTTGAGTATCCCATAATGGAAATGGGATAGCATCTCCATGGATTTTGTGTCTGGACTCCCTAGGACTCCAGCTGGTTTTGAGGCTATATGGGTTGTTGTGGATAGATTGACTAAGTCTGCCCATTTCATCGCGATGAATATGGAATATCCATTGGAAAAGTTAGCCAAGTTGTACATCAAAGAAATAGTTATGCTACATGGTGTACCCTTTATGATAGTTTCAGATAGAGACCAGAGGTTTACCTCCAGGTTTTGGGAGAGTTTGCACAATGCTCTAGGGACAAAGCTTAGGCTTAGTTCAGCTTACCACCCACAGACTGATGGGTAGTCTGAGAGGACCATCCAGTCCTTAGAGGACTTGCTTAGAGCTTGTGTGTTAGAACAGTCTGGTAGTTGGAACAAGTTTTTGCCCCTGATAGAGTTCACCTACAATAACAGTTTCCATTCCAGCATTGGGATGGTACCTTATGAGGCTCTTTATGGGAGGAGATGTAGGACACCTTTGTGTTGGAGTGAACCTAGTGATAGTGTGGTGCTAGGGCCAGAGATAGTCCAGGAAACGATAGAAAAGATCAGGTTGGTTCAGGAAAAGATGAGAGTTGCACAGAGTAGGCAAAAGAGCTATCATGATAAAAAGAGGAAGGCACTCGAATTCTAGGAAGGTGACCATGTATTCTTGAGATTTACTCCAACGACTAGGGTTAGTAGAGTGATGAAGGCGAGGAAACTTACTCCGAGGTTCATTGGTCCTTACCAAATCCTCAAAAGAGTCGGTGAAGTCGCCTACCAAATAGCCTTGCCACCGTTCTTGTCAAACTTCCATGATGTTTTCCATGTGTCTCAACTCAAAGTATATCCATGACCCTAGTCACATGATAGTACCCGACGCTATATAGTTGAAAGAGAACTTGACGTTTGAGGTGTTACCCTTTCGAGTCGAGGATAGGAGGGTGAAGCAGCTAAGAAGCAAGGAGATTCCTTTGGTTAAAGTGGTTTGGAGTGGGGCAACTGAGGAAAGTGTTACCTGGGAGCTGTAGAGCAAGATGTTGGAAGCGTACCCGCACCTTTTCGCTTGAGGTACGTAGAAATTTCGAGGATGAAATTTTTTATAAGGGGGGTGGAATTGTAACACCCCACTTTTCGTTAAGTGCTTTTCTTAGTTGTTTTGTTAAATTAGAAATGTTGGCTAAGGGCGTAGTGGGATTTTTGTCTTAAAAGTCCCTTTCCGGTACATGAGCATGCCCGTGCTCATTAGCCAACACACCCGTGATTAAAACCAGGAGCGCGTTGCCAAGTTTAAGTTGAGCACGCCCGTGCTCAATGTGCTGACTGTGTCTCGGTGACGCTAAGTTAAGCACGACCGTGCTCGGTGGGGAGCACGATCGTGCTCGGGTAAAGCCCTTATATAGTTGGCACATAAACCGAGGGGTATGTTTTAACCCTACTTTCTGACGTCAGTCTCACCTATTGCGGCCAGAACAGTTTCTCTCCCTCTTCCCACTAACTCAATCAGTTTGAGTATTGGAGACCTTTGGGACACCTTTGCTATCAGTATCAAGTGTATAGGTAACGTTTATTTCCTCTCTAGTTTCCTTTTCATGGCCTTGAATTGGAAACTAATGGTTTATGTCTTATTTAAACAAGGTTTGGGAAGCTAGCTGTGTTGCGTTGGGAATCGCAACCATTTTTTTGTTAGGAGCTTACGTTAGAGAGACCTTCAATCCAGGTATGGGGAGAAGGGTAGTATATATACTCATTAAGCAGTGGGGGTAGAGTAAGGTAAAGGGGTTCCCATAACCCTAGTGTTGTCAGTTTGTATGCCTATATGTTAAGATGCATATATTGATAACATGATTGTTTGATTTGATTATGTTCTAGGATAACATGTCTTCGTTTTTTTGTAATGCCATAGTTATCTGTTCATATTCATGATTGGTTTTTATGAATATGATGATATGTTAATCGTTGTTATTGACATGATGTTGAATGCGTTGGTTGAATGGTTGCTACTATGATTGCTATGGTGATGTTGATAAAATACTTTAATTGAATAATTAGGTTATTAAAATGGCACGATGATTAATGGACTTAATCCCCAAATTAATTGGTTAAAACCTAAGTTGGAACTCTGCCCAGAATAGTACTGTCGTGAACAGGGAGCACGCCCGTGCTCCCAGTTTGAATTATGGAAAATGGTCTCGCATTCAGCACGGCCGTGTAGCAGAGGAGCACGCCCATGCAGCTGAGTACGACCGTGCTCAAAAGGAAGCACGACCGTGCTCCATTTAAGTGGCAGCACGACCGTGCTAGGGTTAAGCTCGACCGTGCTCACCCCTCTGGACAGAATCTGAGATTAAGGACTTAAACAGGGGTTTTTAACGCCAATCTCCCCCAACGACGATGATACCATAGTTAATCAATTTTGAAGGTTAGATCATTTAATTAAAGACTAATTAAGATGGTTAAGTCGGTAACCGTTGGGTTACCGCACGTTGATGAGTTGTACCTTGGTACTTTTGGCCAAGGGAACCTTGACCACGCGGTTTGGGTCTAAGGTGCTGTTAATCTTGTACCTTGGTGACCGAGAGTTTGCTCCCAGGGGGCCTTGACCAGGTTGGGTCTAAGGTGTTGTGGTCGATTCCGCTGAAGTCTTCAGTTGATTTCGTCGAAGCAAAGGAGGCGGCGGTTGCCCGTTGTTTGTTGTATGCTGCATGCATCAATGGAGATGTTGTTGTTGGTGGATGTTCGACATATGGGAGGTAGTCCTAGACTATGGCGATCTGGTCATCCACGATAGGTTACCCAAGGTTTGTAACCATGCGCCCCCGTGACGAGGCGTTCGTTGATTTGATGCGTTGGCTATCCAAGGAGTAGATTCTCCGGCGTTGGCTAGATTCTCAATATGGATATTTAAATCCGAAGTCGTTCATCCTAAGCCACATGCATAGATGGAGATGGAGTAGTGGAGTAGTGTTGCATTGCACTGCATAGCATACTTGATTGTCAAATTCTTATATATATATATATATATATATATATATATATATATATATATATATATATATATATATATATATATATATATATGCTGATGTATGTTATGATGATGCTATGTTGTTGTTTTACCTTGCTTCCTATCTCCATGCCGTATATGTTTACATGATTCTTACTCCCCTCTTTCTGTTTGTTTGTTTGTTTGGCCTGATTGACATCTTGCAGAGGATTACGAGCAGCTCAGAGAGGAGTGACTCTAACGAGCCACCGCTCATAGTTAGGGCTTTTTCCCTTCTGTTAGTTAGTTAGTTGGTTTTTCAGTTGTATTCCGAGGATTTTATTTCGGAACAGTTATACCAGCTCTGTATGTGGCATTGGGGTTGGGTGTTTATGTTTATGTTATCTTGATATGTTTTATTGTTTAAAACTTGTTTTATTTTCCGCGTTTTGTGAACTCGTTCATGTGGGACCTTTCTACCCATGGACAAAGTTTTTATTGATTCCAGGAAATGCATGTTTTGTTGTAATCTCTTTTTATATTAATTGCTTTATAACGTCCGAGGTAGAAGGGTGTCACACTGTGCAATCTTTCCTAAGCTTACATTTAATCCACCCTCTAAGTTTTAGTGAAAGAACTGTCTATCTGATTGTATTTATTACAAACAAACTTCTCAAACAATCCTGTGTGAGCCTGAAGAGGCTAAGTGTGCAAAGAATACTTGTCTTGGAACCTGAAGTGGCTAGGTGTGCAAACAATACTTGGAGTCTGTAACCTGATCAGTTATAGTGGATAAAACTTGGTGCTGCCAAGGACTGGAAGTAGCTCTTTGTGTTGAAGAGTGAACCAGGATAAATAACTGTGTTAATCTCTCTTCCCTAAAACTCTTTAGTTGCTTTGATTATATTGTCTTCTTTCTAACTAAAGGGGTTAAAGTATGAATATCAAACTTGTTTTCAAGTTGGGTGCTTGTGTGTTTCTCTGTTTAAATCATAACAGACAGGTCACCTGTCTGTGAAGTGTTTTTTTTACACTTGTCTGAACCTAGCTTCTGTATGCGAAAAGTTTTCAACTTTGTTTTAAATTTTGATAAACACAATTCAACCCCCCTTCTCGTTTTTATAGTTGTCTATTTCAGTTTTCTATGAAGAACTTAAGAGAGCTTTGAATGCGTGAGAGTATTGAATGCGCGAGTTAATGTATTCAGGTGTGTGTCTTCAATGGTCTTCAAAGTCTTCTATTTATACTCAAGAGAGATAAGTCCGTTGAGGAGAGTTCTTTAGCTGAGTATTCTTTTGTTCTTCATTCATAAATACCAAAGAGTCGTTCTGGTCTTGCATTTAATGTTTATGATCGTTGGTGAGCTTCAAGACAAATTGAACGTATAGGTTAGCATAACTTTATCAAAGTGCAGTGTGATTCAGAGTAGCGTTTGTTGCTTTTCAGACTTGGGCAGTGCGACTTTCCTTATTTGTACTAAGCGGGTCTGCGTTCAAGTAAAGTTTACTTTGCTTTTTGCAACAAAAAGATTCTTCAGGTACGGAATGGTGCTTTGGACTTTCTGATAACGAATTTCTTTCTCCGAAATTATCAGGGAATATTCTTTGTGTTTGAATGTTGTTGAAGCGATGGACTTTCAGTCGCTTGATCATAATTTAGTAGAGACCGAGTCATTGTTCAGACGCATCATACTACAGATGCATCATTAAGACTTTGTTTCTTTGTCATGAGACTCTTGTATACTGATCTGCACAATTAATACACATATTAGTAGATTTCACATGGTTCACTTAAAATCATTATTTATTTGGATTCATCAAAATCAGATATGTCTAAAGATTTAGTCTTAACACGGGGATGTCGCGGTATGAAATACTCATATAGGCCCTATTGGTTGATCCTCTGTGGCATGACGATCTTGTAATACACCAACTTACTCGACCAGACACTACGTGTTTCTTGGTAGTGTAGGATGTTCCCGAAAAAGCCTATGTGCACGTTGCTGACTGTTGACACATTTTTACCCAAGGCTGGTGGAATGACTACAAAAAAAAGGTCATTTAGCGACCGAAAATAGTGACCGAATTTTTTGGTTGCTTTTTGTGACCGAAATAGCGGCCGATTGTAGGATCTACATGAAACACTAGTGAGAGTTGATTCTGCGACCGAAATACCGACCGAAATAGAGTGTAGCAGAGATATCGGTCGCTAAACAAAGGAAAGTAAAAGTCAGAAATTTATGAATTTTTAGCGACCGAAATGGTGACCGATTTAAATGCAACGGTCAAACTTTATTTATATTAGCGACCGATTTAAAAATCCGTCGCTAAATTTATGAATTCATACTTCAAACTTTATTTATATTTGTGACTGATATTAATTCGGTCGCTAAACGGCGTGTTAAAAAAATTAAAATAGCGCGTGTTAGCGACCAAAATTTAAATCGGTCGCTAAAATTATAAATTCAAATTCAAACTAACCATATTAGAGACCGAATTAGCGACCGAACTAATTCGATCGCAAAAATTGAAATCCCTAAATTCGACAGAACCTCCTTCTTCCTCATTTTACTCGAGGCGTATCTCTCTCTCACCGTTTCTCTCTTCCTAGCCACGCGCTCCGGCCACCACAAGACACCTCCTGTCACCACCATCATCCCCTCTGCTCAGGTAAACTCTCCTCTACTCCATCTCTCTCTGCTCTGTTTCTCTCGCATCTCTCTCTGTCTCACTCTGCTTCTCTCTCTCTATCTGTTTCTAAGGTCTCTCTCATCCATTCTCTTAGGGACTGGGGAGATACGTTAGCTGTCGGTGGATTCACAAAATACAGGTAACAAATTTGTTGTTGAAAACTCTGTGTGTTTTGCTTTTGCTATGTGGTTTGTGGTTGCTCTGCGTCTCCAACTCTGTGTGTTGAAAACATATGTCAGATTTTAAATACTTCTTTATCATTCACAAATGTTTTCATGTTTGTGTTTATATAAATGAATGGGAGAAGCTGTGTCTGATGTGGCCTGTGATGGTGTGAACACAGTGGTGACTGGGAGGTTTTCATGTTTGTGTTTGTAGAAATCATAAAGCATTAGAGCTAAATCTAAATGGATCTTATCATATAACCAATGAGTTAGAGACCTAGAACAAAATTAATCTATTAGGAACCCCAAGTGGTTGGTCTAGTAGAGCAAGCATGACATAATCTCGTATCTGACAGGTCGTGAGTTCGAGCCCCCACTAGTCTCCTTGAGGAAGGTAAATGTAAATCCCTTTGTATCATAGAGCCCGAGGGTTTTCCCTACCTTAGACTAGGTCATCATCACCTTAAATTATTCTTTTCAAACAAAAAAATCTCTAAGGGATGGCGTGAGGAGGGTAGTACTGATGCTACCTATGAGTTTTTCTATTTAGATTTTCTTGTACAATGGGGATGATGAAACCCTTATTATTTTGGTATGCTATGTTGGCTTGTTGTTACTCAATATTAGAATTTAACACTTACTGAATTTGTGTTCCTCTCGATTGATATAATTAAACGTTCCATCTATTCAATCTTGTTTTTCTCATGCTTAGAATTTATTCGAGGGTTGCTGATAGTAGTTGCATATAAATTGTGGTTTCCTATCATGGACACATTTGATGTTTGATAATTTACTATTGATTCAGGGAAATATAATCATACGTTTTCTTATTATTTTTTACGCTTCATTGATTATTTTTTCGTGAGCACATGCTTTACCACTAGATATTCATGAGATAAATTATTTAGGTATAACAATTTAACATAGTAGATGACAAAATTCATCTTGGTAGATTTTGTCGCTTAGGTAATTTATATTTGATTAAATATAAATTTATTTATTTTTATTTATTTTAATAATGTATGTTGTTTCATCTTTACAATTCATTTATTAATTGGGCGACAACTAGACTAGGAAAAATTTATCAATATCTAAATTTAACTCTAAGTCTAGGTGGAACCAACCTCATACTTGCTCCACTAAACTTTGGCAAGATTCCTGCACTCGTGAGTGTTTTTATGGCTTTCAAAAGTTACAAAAAAATGTCACAAGTGAAATAAAATTACAAAATAAATTCATTAATTGTAACTAAAGTTGAAAATTGTACAAACCATTAATAGTATGCTTTTGAGCATTTTTTTAATTTTTTTTAATAATTTGGCATTTGTGATGCCTAATCTCATTTATTAGAATAATCATTTGTTATATAATTTGTTTAATTTTTTTTCTATGCATCTCTATATATCCTTGTTTTGTAAAAAAAGATGAACAAAGAAAAGAAAAATGATCCAGATGAAATAGCAGGTATTTTGGAATCTCTCTCATCTCATTTGCCACCCATACACAACCGCCCGCCACTGTGACACCCTATACCCCATATGTATTTATAAAACATTTAAATAAAAGGTATAAAATAAAAACATGCATTTATTTTATGCATCTGAGACCTTTTTTTCATCTTTTTCATGGCGAGTGTTTGATAAATAAATCAAGCCTTTTTTTAATCACCAACAATTAACACAAGTCATTTAGTCCAAATTGAAGTCTACCTGCCGCAATGCATAGTAAACAAGGAACTTTTTACAGCTCATTATCTACTTGCATCATTATCATGATTCATGTAGAATAGTCATATTTTGTGTGCCACCACCTAAGCCTTTCTTATCAATTAAGTTTGTTTATATTTTAATAGTTTATTATGAAGTCTTGCCTATAAAAGGCCATGGTTGTACGTTGGCAATTTGATGATGGAATGAATCAACAATATGAGAACATAAATTTTCTTCTCTTCCTTTATAAGTGCCGTGTGAGTTTGAGAGTTAAAAGTGAGAGAGAACAATTATCCTGGGTGAGTTTTATGTGTTTGTATAAACAGCAGAGTAGAGTCCAGGTCTGGATGATTTCATGAATCGTGACACTTGCTTTGCCCATCCAAAAAGCATTTGAAACATTCTTTTTTTTTTTTTAGTTTAGTTTATTATAGTTACGTTTTTGTCACTGATTAAAGCTTAAATTTTGTGTTTTGAATTTTGTTTTGAGTTCTCAGACATGCAAATATGACAAACCACAAACAAATGGAATTTTTAATTTAAGATTTAAACCCTTACCTCATCTTCCAAGACTTGGGTTTTGGGAGAGAAAAGGTTCCTTAGTACTTTTCTCCCTTTGTTTCCTCTTCTTCTGAAATAAAGGAGATGGGGAGGAGAGTATAAGGAAGAAGGGAAGTTGCAAGTTGTTCTATATATGTAACCCTATATTGTTGATTCTTTTTTATATTAATTTATGTGTTTCTAGTCTTATAACTAGTTGTACTAGATTCTGTATATATAGAATAGTGATTTGATTTGAAATGACTAATTTCATCTATGCACGATAGGTCCTTGTTGTCATATTCTTCTACTCTCTGTTGACTCCGGCTCCTCCCCTTATCCTTGCTCGGTTGTGTTTTCTCTCTCAAGTAAGTTCTCTTAACACTTAGTGTAATGTATTATGTGAATTATCGTGTTGTTTGGTAGTGGAGAGCTGAGCTCAATAGGATGTGATCTTGTCTGATTGTATGCTGATAATTTAATGTGTATGCATGTGTTTGTCAATAATGTGTTGTTTGTTAGTGGAGAGCGGAGCTCAATAGGATGTGATCTTGTCTGATTGTATGCTGATAATTTAATGTTTATGCATGTGTTTGTCAATATGTGTTGTTTGTTAGTGGAGAGCGGAGCTCAATAGGATTTGATCCTGTCCGAAAGGCGGGATGCTGGTTCTGTGCTGATAATTTAGAAATTATGTATGTGTTTGACAATTAACTGCTACTTGTTAGTGGAGAGCGGAGCTCAATAGGATGTTTGCTACAATATTTAATCTAAGTGTGTATTGATTTACGCTGCAGTTTATTTAAGCTCAACAATGTTGCAATCTTTATAGGTTAATGGTTTTATTTTCTGTTAAAGTTAAGAATTAATTTACGAAAGCCTTAGTTTCCTATTTGAGATTCAATATTAATGAGCATGCGTAACTTATCAAGGTATGCATGCTCATTGTATTAAATCTTGAATTGTCCAAGTGGGACGGTTTGGGAAAAAACCTTTTTCACACTCGTACAATAGTCATTTCAATGTTCAAATGCCTTATATACTTGTTGAAATCTCGGTCTGATGCATTTCCTTTTGTTCTCCTGGTGCATACTTGATCGCGGTGATTCTCACCGTGCTCGAGTCGTGTAACTTGGAGACCGATGGGAAATGCTGCCAAAATTTTGTTAAGTATAAGGTATTTGAATATGGGAATAACTATTAGTTTCCGAGTGTGGCAAAGGTTTCTTCTCGAATGGGATAGGTTCATACCTTGTCATAAGAACAAGATTGATGGAGTTATTGGAATGCACCGTAATATATAAGTGTTATTGTAGGATTGGTCAGGCTATTTAATTGCCAGCAATGGATATTCTGGAGAATCGAAAATGGATGTATCGTAGGTTGGATCGGAATAAACGTCTTAGGGAAGAGTATAGAGTTGGAGTGGGTGAGTTTATAGAGTTTGTTGTTAGCCAGGAGAGATTTATACGGCTGGGCGGTGATCAATTGAGGTGTCCTTGCAAAAGATGCAAGTGTCAATATTTCAAAAGCGTGGATATAGTTGTAGCCAATCTTTATGAGAAGGGCTTCATGCCTGATTACTATTGGTGGAGTAACCATGGTGAGACGTTGCTTGACTTAAACCCGATTGTGGTTCAAGGTTCGTACTATGGAAGTGGTGACCGGAGGGAAGAATTGAATCCATACGAGCAGATGATAATGGATCATGCTGGACCATTGGTTGGTGTTGTACTAGAAGAAGATGGGGGAGAAGATGGTGGAATGGGTTCCCAATACATAGAGGAGAATCCGAATCCCGAAGCTCAAAGATTCTATGATATGCTGAGTGCTGTCGGAAGGATGTCGGGAGTACACGGAGTTGTCGATGTGCATGGAATGGTTGAGTATCAAATCTGACTACAATATGCAAGAAGGTTGTTTTAATCGCCTCACCAGGTCAGTGTCCAAGGCGTTGCCAGAAAACAATCGGATGCCTACTAGTTTTTATCATTCTAAGAAGTCTGTGGAAAATTTGGGTCTGGGGTGTTTGAAAATTGATTGTTGCCCAAATGGATGTATGTTGTACTATAAGGATGATTCAGCGGAAAGCATAACATGTTGTCGATTTTGTGGTGCGGATCGGTATAAGACAACCACTAGGATGGGCATTGAGAAGAAGAGGTTGCTAAAAAAGATGTGGTACTTTTCGCTCGTGACAAGACTTACAAGATTGTACTCTTCGATGGCCACTGCAGCTCACATGAGGTGGCATAGTGAGCATGAGAGGGAGCAAGATATCTTGTGTCATCCATCTGATGGAGAAGCTTGGAAGCATTTTGATAGGGTTCATATGGCATTTTCGCAGGACCCTCGCAATGTCCAATTAGGGTTATCTACTGATGGATTTAATCCTTTTGGGCAGTCTGGAAAAGCATACTCTTGTTGGCCGGTTAACCTGACTCCGTACAATCTTCCCCCGGGGATGTGCATGAAGCGGGAGTTTATGTTCCTAACAGTCATAATTCCGGGTCCGTTGATAAGCCTCTGGCTCATCTAGTTTTATAGCTAGTCTGACCAGGGTTTTGTGCAAATTATATCGTATTTTCACCCAAATTAGATTAGATTGTCCTCAAGAAAGGTTTTGAGTCTCTAGAGTAGTTTTAAGTTAATTTAGCTAGTTTTAAGTCAAAATAATACACTTATGGTTATTTCCTTACTTTCAGGTTAAGTAGAAGCTGAGAAAATAAAGTTCAGGGGATTCGCCCCGCGAAGGACACGCTCGCCACGCGACCCCGAAGCCTGACTGTTCCAAGAAATTGCTGAGTCTCTGGTTCGCCTCGCGAAGAAGGTCTCGCCCCGCGAGTCTTGCAAACCTGAAAAAGTCAAAGACGATAACGGCTTGCCCGTGTTGAAGGTCATGGCCGTGGCAGTTTTGAAGCTGAAGAGTCTCGCCTCGCGAGCATCCCTTCGCCTCGCGAATCTGGAAGTCAGAGAGCATCACGGTTAGGCCCTGATGGCCATAACGGGCGTAAGGAGGAAACTCTTCATATCCTCGCCTCGCGAGCAAGCACTTCGCCTCGCGAGAATGCCAAAGGTTGCTGACTCTGCATGAAATTCGCCTCGCGAATGTTTGTTCGCCTCGCGAGCCATCTGAATTCTGAATTTGTATAAAAGGCTGTTCTGAACATTTTGTAAAAACTTTTGCTTCTCCAACTTTCTGATATACATTTTTCTCTGTGATTTCGTTGTTGCCATGGAGCACTAAGTCCTAGGATTAGTCTACTGTTTGAGGATCCTATATACTTGAGGTTATGTAAATCCCTATTTTAATTGCTTTTCCCTTTTCAATACCATATTTCATATTTCTGTTTGTTATTTCAGGAGTGTGTAATATTGTATTGATCTGTTTCAGTGATGTTAATTTCCTATACATAATCGCGTTTGTTAATTCGCGTGTGTTCATTCATGATCGTTCGATCATGAGAGCTTAATCTCGTTTGTTATTTCGGGAATAGGAATTTGCATCCATAGTAGCAATTACGTTGTTAGTTGTTCTATCAGAATCGAAAGGGGATTAGAATCTGCTTAGGGCTTGGGATTACATTAACCAAGGATAGTTGGGAATTCTTGACAGTAGATTAATCGTTGTTTGATAATTGATAATCTCCTTTTAACTGCCCTGTTTTTGATTGCTCTGTTTTGTTTGTTTCTTAATTGCATTCCAATCCAAACACCCCCCCCCCCCCCCCCCCAAAACTGATTTTTGTGAAAGGTAATATTCTCAGATTCCTCGAGAGACGACATCCGAGTTGTCGCACTATACTACACTTTTAAACCCGCTCGTCCTTTTTGGCGCGTGCGCGACAGCGCGACCAAAAATTGGCGCCGTTGCCGGGGATTCTGAGTTGTTATTTTTCTCAATTTGTTTTTATTTTATTTTCTTTTCTTTCTTTTAATTTCTGTTCTGTTTTGAATTGGTCTGGCTACTAGGTCTCATTGCCCTGAACTGTGTGATTTTGACCCAGAAATTGAAAGAACATTGCACACACTCCGTAGGGAATTTCGGGCTAGCACTAGTAGTGATTCCAATTTTAAAACTGCTTTTGAAAACATGGGAGACCAGAGGACATTAAGGCAGCTTGCTGCCCCTGATGTCAACTATAATGGATTATGTATTTCTTATCCTGGTGCTGACACTCCTTTTGAACTGAAATCTGGTTTTATTCACCTGTTGCCCAAGTTTAATGGTCTTGCAGGTGAGGATCCACACAAGCACTTGAAAGAATTCCAAGTTGTATGCTCCACAACCTCGAGAGCAGAGGGAGTCACTGAGGACAGTATCAAGCTGAAGGCTTTTCCATTTTCACTCCAAGGAGCTGCAAAGGATTGGCTATTGTACCTTGAGCCTAACTCCATCACCACTTGGAATGATTTGAAGAGGGTGTTCCTAGAAAGGTATTTTCCTGCTTCAAGAGCTGCTTCAATAAGGAAAGAGATATGTGGCATCAGGCAAGGGAACGAGTCACTAGCTGAATACTGGGAAAGGTTCAAACATTTGGTATCTAGTTGCCCCCAGCATCAAATATCTGAGCAACTCCTGATCCAATACTTTTATGAAGGATTGTTGCCTATGGATAGGAATCTGTTGGATGCTGCTAGTGGGGGAACATTAGTTGATAAGACCACAGCTGCTGCTAAGCAACTTATTGAGAACATGTCATTGAATTCCCAGCAGTTTTCTACAAGAAGAAATTCAGTTGAGCCAAGAGGTGTGCATGAGATTCATAGTTCATCTTCTAACCAGACCGCCCTTGAGAATCGATTGGATGAGCTGACTTCCTTTGTAAGACAATTGGCAATAGACAAGGTTCAGCCTGCAAAGTTATGTAGCATGTGTAATGCACCTGAGCATCCATTTGATCCATGCCCGATCCAGAGAGAAGAGTTTGTCAGTGAAGTACCTCAGGCTTATGCAGTGAACCCCTATAATCAAGGAGGCAGTCAGAATCGGTACAGCATTCCAGACCTCTCTACTAATAGGTACCATCCTAGATGGAGAAATCACCCTAATCTGCGGTATGGGAACTCTTCCCAACAACAGCCGATGGCACCTCGAGAATCATCCTCCAGTGACCACTTCTGCACCTTCTGGACCATCATTAGAAGACTTGGTAAAGCAAATGGCTGCATCTAGTGTACAGTTTCAGCAGAGGACAGATGCTAGTATTCAAGATTTGAGGACACATATTGGACAGTTGGCCACATCCATGAATAGCATACAACAAGGTCAAGGGACAAACCAGCTGCCTGCACAGCCAGTGATAAATCCTAATGCCTCCAACCCTAATGTGAGTGTCATCTCTCTGAGATCTGGTAAGGTTGTTGAGTCCACTTCTGGAAAGGATGAAGAAACTGTAAAGGCTACTCCTGGGCCTACTGTTGAGGCTACTCCTAAGCCTGTGGTTGAAGTTGAAACTGAGAGAGTGTATAGACCACCCATTCCATTCCCACATAGAATTCAGAAAAATTTGAAGATTGGTGGTGAAAATAAAGAGAAGGAGATTCTTGATGTTTTTCGAAAAGTAGTCATTAATATTCCACTGTTGGATGTGATCAAGCAAGTGCCCAGATATGCTAAATTTCTGAAGGACCTATGCACTAACAAGAGGAAGATGAAGACTAATGAGAGGGTTGACTTGGGAATGAATGTCTCAGCGCTTATCCAGTCAAAGATAGAGAGAGTTGCTTCTATAGCCCCTAATCAAGTACTGCCACAAAAGTGCAAGGATCCAGGCACCTTCACTATCCCATGCACTATTGGGGACAAGAAGTTTGAGAACTGCATGCTGGACTTGGGAGCATCAATCAATGTCATGCCTACCTCCATCTTTAATAACCTTGATCTGGGGCCATTGCAGTATACAGGTCTTACCATTCAGTTGGCTAACAGGACCAGTGCCCGACCCATGGGGATGGTAGAGGATGTCCTAGTGCAAGTTGATGATTTGATATTCCCTGCGGACTTCTATATCCTAGATATGGCAGGAGAGACTCAGTCCAGTAGATCACCCATAATCTTGGGGAGACCATTCATGATGACATCCAAGACCAAGATTGATGTTTATGATGGGACTATGTCTATGGAGTTTGGTGGTATTGTGGCCAAATTCAAGATTTTTGATGCTATGAAGCACCCAGTAGAGGAGCACTCTGTATTCCACTTAGAGTTGCTGTCTGAGCTCATTGAGGACACTCATGATGACCTTATTTCTGATTTTCCTGTTATTTCTGGTTTTGATGATGTATATACTTGTACTAACTGCACTAACACTAACCCATGTTCTGTTTGTTCTGAGTTTTTGGATTTAACCTTGCAGGGTGAGGATGATAGTGAAAGTGATAGTGAGAGTGAAGCTGTTTACTCAGCAAAAGTCCTTGACCCTATGGCTGCTCCCAATGCACCATCTGTTGAGCAGCCACCTTCTTTGGAACTCAAACCACTTCCTGAGAACCTAAAGTATGCCTACTTGGGGAGGGATGCAACATTGCCAGTCATCATTTCCTCCAGCCTAAATTCTGATCAGGAAGCCAAGCTTTTAGAAGTTCTGAGGAAGAACAAGAAGTCCATTGGGTGGACATTGGTCGATATTCCAGGAATTAGCCCCTCCAGATGCATGCACAGAATTTTACTGGAGGATGGGGCTAAGCCAGTCAGACAGGCCCAAAGGCGACTTAACCCACTGATTCTGGATGTGGTAAAGAAAGAGGTGACCAAGCTTCTACAGGCAGGTATTATCTATCCCATCTCTGATAGTTCTTGGGTAAGTCCGGTTCATGTTGTACCAAAGAAATCTGGTCTAACAGTAGTTAGGAATGAGAATAATGAACTTGTGTCTACTAGAGTCCAGAATAGCTGGAGAGTTTGTATAGACTATAGGAAGCTAAACCAGGCCACCCGAAAGGATCATTTTCCTTTGCCGTTCATAGATCAGATGCTAGATCGGCTGGCTGGTCAGTCCCATTATTGTTTTCTAGATGGCTTTTCCGGGTATTTCCAGATTCATATTGCCCCTGAGGATCAGGAAAAGACCACCTTCACGTGCCCCTTCGGTACGTTTGCTTATAGGAGGATGCCATTTGGCCTCTGTAATGCTCCTGGCACCTTTCAAAGATGCATGCTTAGTATTTTCTCTGATTTTATTGAAAACTGCATAGAGGTGTTTATGGATGATTTTACTGTGTATGGCTCCTCTTTTGATGCTTGTTTGCATAGTCTAAATCTAGTTCTTCAAAGATGCATTGATACTGATTTGATTCTGAATTATGAGAAATGTCATTTCATGGTAGAACAGGGGATAGTATTGGGTCATGTAATTTCCAAAGAGGGTATTTCTGTGGATCCTGCAAAAATAAATGTAATTGCTTCATTGCCTTACCCATCTTGCGTACGCGAGATCCGTTCCTTTCTTGGACATGCAGGTTTCTACAGGCGCTTTATAAAGGACTTCAAAGAAGATAGCACTACCATTGTCAAATCTGCTGAAAAATGATGCCCTGTTCGGTTTGATGAAAAGTGCAAAGAATCATTTGACTATCTCAAGAAGGCGTTGACTTCTACCCCTCATCCATCCAGCCCCCAGACTGGACACTCCCGTTTGAATTGATGTGTGATGCTTCAAATTTTGCTGTGGGGGCAGTTCTGGCACAAAGGGTGGGCAAAGTTGCCCATGTAATTCACTATGCTTCTAGGACCCTAGATGCCGCACAGGCAAATTACACAACCACTGAGAAAGAGCTGCTAGCTATTGTATTTGCACTTGACAAGTTTAGGTCTTATTTGCTAGGTTCTAGGGTAACTGTTTTTACTGACCATGCAGCTTTGAAATATCTGTTGAAGAAGCCAGAAGCTAAGCCAAGACTGATCCGGTGGATGCTCTTGCTCCAGGAATTCAATGTGGAGATAAAGGATAAAAGTGGAGCTGAAAATTTGGTAGCAGATCATTTGAGTAGGATAGCAAGGGATGAGGATACTTTGCCCATCCAAGATGATTTCCCTGATGAGAGATTGTTACATATGTATGGGGTAACCCCCTGGTTTGCTGACATTGTAAATTTTCTAGTTGCTGGTGTTGTTCCTGCAGGTACAAGTAGACAAAAGTTCCACAAGCTGAAGAGCGATGCAAAATATTATGTGTGGGATGACCCCTATCTGTGGAAGTTTTGCAGTGACCAAGTCATTCGGAGGTGTGTACCCGATCATGAGACGGAGTCCATCCTGCATTTCTCACATGCCTCTCCAATTGGAGGACACTTTGGACCTCAAAGGACAGCAAGAAAAGTCCTGGACTCCGGGTTCTACTGGCCCACACTTTTTAGGGATTCATATGAGGTATATAAGAGTTGTAAAGAATGTCAAATAACAGGCCCAGCAATCACTCGTAGGAGTGAGATGCCCCAACAGCCCATGCTCTTTTGTGAAGTTTTTGATGTGTGGGGGATGGACTTCATGGGTCCCTTCCCTCCTTCTTTTGGTTTTGTATATATTTTGTTGGCTGTAGATTATGTTTCAAAGTGGGTGGAAGCAATCCCCACTAGGACTAACGATGCTCGATTTGTTTCAAAATTTGTTAGGTCCAACATTTTTTGCAGGTTTGGTATACCCAAGGCCATCATCAGTGACCAGGGCACGCATTTTTGCAACAGAACCATGGAGGCCCTACTCAAAATATGGGGTTGTACATAGAGTGTCTACTGCTTACCACCCCCAAACCAATGGCCAAGCTGAAATATCCAACAGGGAGATCAAGCAAATTCTAGAGAAGATGGTGCAGCCTAATAGAAAGGAATGGAGCCGCCGTCTGGAAGACGCACTGTGGGCACAAAGGACTGCTTTCAAGACCCCTATAGGAATGTCCCCCTTCCGGCTAGTTTTTGGTAAGGCATGTCACCTCCCGGTGGAGGTTGAGCATAGAGCATATTGGGCAGTAAAGTGTTGTAATATGGACATGAATAAATCTGGTGTTGAAAGAAAGCTGCAGTTGCAGCAACTTGAGGAGCTTAGGCTTGAAGCCTATGAAAGCTCCAAGATTTATAAAGAAAAGACAAAACAATTTCATGATAGAATGATTGTTAGGAAAGAATATTTTGTGGGCCAGCTAGTATTATTGTTTAACTCCCGCCTGAAACTGATGGCTCGGAAACTTAGGTCCAAATGGGATGGCCCATTTGTCATTACTAATGTGTTTCCTTATGGTGCAGTAGAGATTACACGTGCAGGTACACACAAGCCTTTCAAGGTTAATGGGCAGAGGTTGAAGCCATTCCATGGTGTGGATGCTGTTGTTCCTATGGATGCCAATGTTGAGGAGCTATCTTTGGATGCTCCAACCTACACTGATGCTTGATCAGGGAGTTTCTTTTCCTTTCCCTCACTCTGATTGTAAAGTCTGTTGTTGTTCATTGGGGACAATGCATGTTTTAAGTGTGGGGGAGGGCACTAGTTGTAGTTTTTCTTTTCTTTGAATAAAGTTTTCTTTTCTTTGAATAAAGCTCCTGAATAATTTGAGAAGCTCAGGAGCATTTGTGTGTTAAGTTCTTAGTTGGCAAGTTTGCTAGATTTTGATTGATGTTGCACAGATTGCTTGCATGATTGATATGTAATAATTTCCCCTAGCTGAAAATTTTTTTTTTGAAAAGTGATTCCCATGTGAAATTGAAAACTGAACTTTGGGATTTTGTTATGATGGCATGATGAATGATAAGTTTGGGGTGATAGGAAGCACACACTAGGGATAGTATCTCTTTCAAACAATTTGTATGAATGTCCAGGTGAGGTTTTGAGCCTCCAGCATGTTTTTAAACTGAGTGAAAATCACTTTCAAGTTGCACTTCCCTGGATTTGATTGAATCTCTTTTTGGTTTGCATGATTATATGTGTGTAGCAAATGATTTAGGCATTTTCCTTGTAAATAGCTACTTGGCCTGAATAAACCAATTCCTAATGCATGTTCCCTAGTTAGCCCTTTTGAGCCTATTAGCCTGTTAGTTCTTGATAACCTAAGGTTATAAGCCCAAAAATCTGGAAAACCATGTTAACCCGATCTTAGGATTAGGAGAGCATGTAATCTTAGACTGGGTGCAAGAAACTAAGTTTGGGGTGGCTGCAAGGTGCAATGTGTTGTTTGGGATTAGGAAAAAGAAAAAAAAAGAAAAAAAAAAGAAAAGTGAAAAAAAAAGAGAAAAAAAAAAGAAGAAAAAAATAATAATAATAATAAATACAAAAATACAAAAATGCCAAAAAGAAATAAAAAGAGCTGTAGCCACCCAGAAGTGTAAAGAAAAAAAATAAAGAAAGGAACTTGAGTGAATTTCAAGGTGTAAATATAGTTCATGCTCTCTTAGTTCCTAGGGTCTTCAGCCTAGTTTCTTTTGTATATCCTACCCTTAGCCAGGCCCCATTACAACCCATAAAAGACCTTCTGATGTTGCTTGCATGTTTTCTGTGGGAGCCATTTTGAGATGAAAAGCAAATTTTTGGGAAGTGTACTTGAAAAGTGAAACTGAGTGCAAGTTGTTAGCCTGACATAAACTGAGTGACTGAGTGAACAAATAATGCCCTTGTGAGGAAGGCAGTTGTTTGGATTTGGTGATCTCCCTCTTGTGTGTGACTTAGATCCCCTGCTTAGATTTCTGGTTGTTTTCATGATGAAACTCTCAAATGTTTAGAATAAATGAATGTGGGGATTGCTCTGTTTGAAAAGGGGGAAACAATGCAGAAAAACTATTTTTGATGTATTGCTTGAATGTGTGCAATGTTGATTGAATCTTTTGAGCTTGCCAGGTCTTGAGTCTTTTTGATTTTTGAGTCTTAGTTTGCTTGGGGACAAGCAAAGTTTAAGTTTGGGGTATTTTGATAAGCCTCTGGCTCATCTAGTTTTATAGCTAGTCTGACCAGGGTTTTGTGCAAATTATATCGTATTTTCACCCAAATTAGATTAGATTGTCCTCAAGAAAGGTTTTGAGTCTCTAGAGTAGTTTTAAGTTAATTTAGCTAGTTTTAAGTCAAAATAATACACTTATGGTTATTTCCTTACTTTCAGGTTAAGTAGAAGCTGAGAAAATAAAGTTCAGGGGATTCGCCCCGCGAAGGACACGCTCGCCACGCGACCCCGAAGCCTGACTGTTCCAAGAAATTGCTGAGTCTCTGGTTCGCCTCGCGAAGAAGGTCTCGCCCCGCGAGTCTTGCAAACCTGAAAAAGTCAGAGACGATCACGGCTTGCCCGTGTTGAAGGTCATGGCCGTGGCAGTTTTGAAGCTGAAGAGTCTCGCCTCGCGAGCATCCCTTCGCCTCGCGAATCTGGAAGTCAGAGAGCATCACGGTTAGGCCCTGATGGCCATAACGGGCGTAAGGAGGAAACTCTTCATATCCTCGCCTCGCGAGCAAGCACTTCGCCTAGCGAGAATGCCAAAGGTTGCTGACTCTGCATGAAATTCGTCTCGCGAATGTTTGTTCGCCTCGCGAGCCATCTGAATTCTGAATTTGTATAAAAGGTTGTTCTGAACATTTTGTAAAAACTTTTGCCTCGTTGGTACTTTCCGCTCGTGCCAAGACTTACAAGATTGTACTCTTCGATGGCCACTGCAGCTCACATGAGGTGGCATAGTGAGCATGAGAGGGAGCAAGATATCTTGTGTCATCCATCTGATGGAGAAGCTTGGAAGCATTTTGATAGGGTTCATATGGCATTTTCGCAGGACCCTCGCAATGTCCGATGAGGGTTATCTACTGATGGATTTAATCCTTTTGGGCAGTCTGGAAAAGCATACTCTTGTTGGCCGGTTAACCTGACTCCGTACAATCTTCCCCCGGGGATGTGCATGAAGCGGGAGTTTATGTTCCTAACAGTCATAATTCCGGGTCCGTCTAATCCAAAAGGTAAGATTGATGTGTACTTGCAGCCGCTGATAGATGAGTTGACAATGCTGTGGAATGATGGTGTGTTGACATATGATGTATCTTTGAGGCAGAATTTCATCATGAAAGCAGCTTTGATGTGGACGATCAACGACTTTCCTGCTTATGGGATGATGTCGGGTTGGATGACCGCGGGGAAGCTTGGATGCCCAATATGTATGGAGCGATCGAAGGCATTCACGCTTAAAAACAGTCGAAAGATCTCATATTTTGATTGTCATCATCAATTCCTTCCAGAAGATCATCCTTATAGGGGGAACAATAATGCATTCAAGAAGCGTTGTGCGGAGACAACACCGCCTCCACCACGTTTGACTGGTCCTAATGTATGGCGCAGAGTACAGTACTTACCGCTCGTCCATGAAACCCAAGGAGAACATATTCCTGATTATGGCGTCAACCATAATTGGACAAAACAAAGTATATTTTGGAGGTTGCCGTATTGGAGGACGCAGCTACTCCGTCACAACATTGATGTCATCATACTAAGAGGAATGTGTTTTTGAATGTGGTTGACACTGTGATGGACATCAAGGGGAGGACAAAGGATACAAATAAAGCCCGATTGGACCTGGCTGACATTTGTAATCGGAAGGAGCTTGAGTTGCAGGATGGTGGTCGTGGCAGACTTATCAAACCGAAGGCAAGTTATACACTAAGCAAAGCACAGAAAGTGGCCGTCTGTAAGTGGGTTAAAGAACTAAAGTTACCAGATGGGTATGCTTCCAATCTGGGTAGATGTGTTGACATTAAGGAAGCAAAGTTACATGGAATTAAGAGTCATGATTGCCACGTGTTCATGCAACGGTTGCTTCCAATTGCGTTCGACGCATTACCGAAGCAAATTTGGAACCCACTTATTGAGCTTAGCCACTTTTTCAGGGAGCTTACATCGACAACACTAAATGTGAATCAAATAAAGGATATGGAAGTCAAGATACCCGTTTTGTTATGTAAGCTGGAGCAAATCTTCCCGCCGAGTTTCTTTGATTCCATGGAACACCTGCCAGTTCATCTACCGTACGAAGCAAGAGTTGGTGGCCCAGTCCAATACCGCTGGATGTATCCATTTGAGAGGTAAACAACATCAACTATTTTACTTAATACATATGAAATTCATGAACACGGGAGCAGAGTTTAGCTTTCCCTAAAACTAGTAATTATTTGTATGTATCCCTCTGTAATAGGTTCCTGCACTCCCTTAAACACAAAGTCAAGAACAAGGCACGAGTGGAGGGTTCCATTTGTGAAGCATACTTAGTAGAGGAGACTTCCACTTTTGCCTCTTATTTCTATCCGGACGAAGTTAACACGAGAAGGACAAGGATACCTAGAAACATTGATTCGGGCGAAGGAAGTTCAACTAGTCCTCCTATATCAATATTCAACTATCCGGCCAGATTTAGTGGCAAATCAAAAGGATATTTCTTGGAGCAGCGTGACATTAATGCTGCTCATCTGTATATCCTTCAAAATTGTGAAGAGGTCGCGCCATATTTAGAGTAAGTTTCTACAATGTCTTTTATAAGTTCAATTGACATTTATGATTATTAATCGTCCTGCTGTTAATCTCCCGTATGTAGGATGTACGGTAATTTTCTAAGGGATCTCCAACCTGACATTTCAAACGATCAGGTTGATCGAGAAATTACTTCTCACTTTGCTACGTGGTTCAGTAAATATGTAGGTTAAGAATCTTCATTTGTTGAAATACATTTTATCTCCTTAATATATAGCATGTATAAGAATAATATAATATTTGATTTTTTTAGGTACTAGATCCAGAAAACAATGTTCAAAATCCATTGTTGACAAATTTGGCATGGGGGCCTAACAGATGGGTTACATCATGGAATACTTATATTGTAAATGGATATAAATTTAACACAAAAACATGGAATGAAGGAATGCAGACGTGTAACTATGGTGTTTGTGTGCGAGCCACTGATGGCAATGTAGAGGATGATTTCTATGGGGTTCTAACTGACATCCTTGAACTCGATTATACCGGTTTCCCCGTGATGAAGTTAGTTATCTTCAAGTGTGATTGGTTTGATCCTACTCTTGACGTAGGGATAAAAATAGATAAAAATTATGGTATTGTTCAAGTTAGGCTGTCTCGAAGGTATAATAAGGTGTACGACCCATTCATTTTTTCACAACAAAGTGAGCAGGTTTATTACTCGCCATATCCCGAAGGACATCATGGCTGGTTGGGTGTTATTAAGATAAAGGCTCGCAGTATAATTACTGATAATGTAATCAACCAGCCTGAAAAAGATGCTCCGTACTAAGATGATGAGTTTTCAAGACCCCACGTACAGTTGCAAATTACGCCGGACATTATTGTTAATTCTCTGGCGGACATTTCCGGAAATGGGGAAGAAGTTGAAAGAGAGTTAATGGATCAATCCGAGTTGGACGCATCTAGCGAAGGTACATTCCGATCAAGTGATACTGATGAGAGTGAGGGTGAATTTAGTGACGGAGATTCTACTTAGGTAATTTATTTATGTCATAATTCATTGTGTAAATGTCATTCTACTTAGGTAATTTATTTTTGTATTATTTACACTGTTGTGTAAGCATCTTTTCATTTTTTTCACAGATGGCATATTCCTCTAGAGGTAGGGGTCGTCGTGGAGGTTGTCGTGGAGGTCGTGCTGCGAGAGTCCCTTCCCCGGCCGACCCACAGCCTTCATATCGAGACCACCCTACTAGCACCTCTGTGGACGGGACACCTCAGGGTGATGGAGTTGCACCCCCTACCCAGCCTCATGTGGTCGGGACACAGGCTGCACCCTCATCATCCACACCTACGACGATAGGACCATCATCATCATCGGGACATGAGAGTCGTGGTCCATCCGACAGGAGGATTCTTCTTATCCCCAGGGGGGGTAACGAGTATGCTAATTTAATTTTTTAATATATATAAAGTATCATTAATTTCTATTTACTTTTTTTTAAATTTATTTATAACATTTATTAATGCTCTAATTTTGCTGCAGTTTCTGTCCGCGAAGGGCCCTTCTGATTTGATATCGAAGATCCTGCGACGCAAGTTTGATGGTCCATGGCCTACATGGAAGGCCATCCCACTGGGCCATAGGGATCAATTGTTTCTAGAGTTTATGGTAACAATTTATTAAGTTATTTAAATTAAATTTACATTATATATATGTACACACGAATTTCCTAACAACTATAAGTTGCAGAAAGAGTATAGGTGGGACTTAGCTTTAGAGGCTCTTGTCAGGGAGATATTTGAGCATAAAGGCTCACTGGTCATGAAGAATCTGACGAACAAGCTGAGGAAGGGTCAGAATAAGGGGAAGTGGGTGGATCCTGAGATCAGGAGGCAGCTGGACCAGTACTGGGCTACTGAGAAGTTCCAGGAGATCCAGGCCACAGCTCGGCGTAATCGAGCTTCTGATGGTGGCGCATGTGCTTGGACCGGTGGGTCTAAATCAGTCGCTGCCCACTACGACGAGCTGGTAATACATTAAACTTTTGACTTAATATACTATTTAATTAATTAGTTTTCATTTTTAATTATTTTTATGAATTTAAGATTATATTTTTCTGTGCAGAAAGCACAAACAACGGGCCCCGACTTCTATGGAGTTGGTGGAGAGGACGAAGAAGTTGAAGTCGGGGACATGGGTCAACGACAAGGCCCGTAACTATGCTGTAAGCAAAAAAATAATTTAGTGTTTACTGGTAATTTATTATAAATGATTTGTTAATATTGGATATAATTTTAACTAAATCTCTACAACTATACTTTGTAGGTGGGCTTCAACGAGAAGAAGGACGATGCAATATCACGTGCCTCACAGTCACAAGATGAGGCTTTGACTGGTGATGGGCCCTGCTCTCCTGTCTCCGTCGACGATAATGCCATTTATTTGGAGGTCGTCGGGGGTAGGAACAAGAAGGGGCACATGTATTGCCTCGGACACTTGGGAGGCAAGTTTATCGCTTCATCGTCCGGTACGCCTGCTCCTTCCTGCGCCAATACCGTCCCTCAGGAGCAGTTCCACCAAATGCAGGACACCATCACGCAGCTGAACGCGGAGCTTCGGGAGAAGAGCGAGAGAGAGCAGCAGATGGCGAACCAGATTGCACAGTTGACTCAGGCACACCAGCAGCTGATGCAGGCGAGCATCGAGCAAGGCCCAGACATCATGCGGGTGTTGGAGCAGATTAGGATCCGGACTCGATTTGCTCGGGATGATGCTCGACGATTGTGCCGCCGCTGCCGCTCCTCGATTCCGCCGCCCGATTCGATGTCTGCTACTCCGGAGGACGATCAGCTAGCCGACGTCGGTGGTACGGACGCTGAGGATGATTGGATTCCTCCATCTCCCCCTCATCATGACTGATTTTTTTTCTCTATATTTTTGACTTTAAACGATTCTTGTACGACATTTTGGATTATTCTTTTTATGTATATTTATTATTTCTTATGATTGTATATTTCATAAGTAATTTGGTGTGTTTATTAGTTATTTTGCTAACGTTTAAAGAAAATCAGCAAAAAAAAATTATTTTAAAAATTAAAATAAAAAATTTAATAATAACCAGTTTAGCGACCGAATTAGAAACCAATAATTCGGTCGCTAAACTTTATTTAACATTTACAGATGAGGTATAGCGACCGAAAATCCGTCGCTAATATAGGTTAACAGTAACCAAAATTAGCGACCGAACTAGAAACCGATTATCGGTCGCTAGAAATGGTTACCCAAAAAATGCGACCGACCTAATAGCGACCGTTTATTATTATTTAGCGATCGTAAATTCGGTCGCCAATTAGCGATCGAAATATTAATTCAGTCGCTAAAACCTTAGCGACCAGGTATTCAGCCACCACCATTAATCGGTCGCTAATTCAGTCGCTAAATTAAATAGAGACCGATTTATACTGTTTAGCGACCGAATATTACGGTTGCTAAACAGTTGTTTTTTTGTAGTGAATCCAGAACAATCCTCCGAACCACTATCTCCGACTTTTTGTTAAAACCATGGTAGAGGGAATCAGAGGTCATTCCTCGAGTCTTAGATGTCTCCTATCTAGGAAAAATGTTGCCTTGTGATTATGTTTCTGTGAAACATTATTATTTTTGTTGATGATATAACTGTATATTGACTGTTGTACGTACCTGTGTGTCGTACCACTGTATATCTGCATCATGTGTATGATGAATGGGGATCTCACCTCATTTCTGTATTTTCTGGATTTTTGTTCTATTTTACATTCGGTAAAGATGACGGCAGCACTGTTTCTCCATCACACCCAACTGGAGTTTGAGATGACATAGAGACATGGACACAGTCTCGATGGCTTTAGTATAGTGTACGTGAGAAGTGTACTCATGGCGTGATGGTGTATCATCCATGAATGTTATAGTTATGTGGGGATGACATTCCGTCATTTTTTGTATTGACCATCATGATAAGTCTTGTGTCTATGTTATATTTTGTGGAGCTGCGTCTCCAATACTGTTATTGTTATTATAAACATATTTCTAGTTTGTTGTTATTTACTGGCGTTGGTATTTCTGCCATTTCTGGATATGTATGGATATGACTGATAATACTTGGAACATGGTCTGTAAAATAGTTATGTATAAGTTTGATGATGTAAGTTAAAGGATATGTGTCGTTTTATTTGCGAAAAGAAAAAAAAAGTAAACCCATATTTTTGGTAAAATATTTATTTTCCGCTTTACTCGGTCTTATAAAAATAGAAATGTCACAGACAATGTAGCACCCGAGAAGGGTGTTACACCATTTAGATTGATCATAATGATAAGGTTAAGGCATAACAATAATGGTTTTTTTTTTGCTAATAAAAATGGTGGCAAGTGAGCAAACACTCCGCACCGGGTCGACCAATTAAGGGCAAAATGCTACCTCGCATTACCATTCTGTTCCCAAGGATCGAACACACAATCACTTGGTTAAGGGACAAGGCGCCAAACCACCAAGCCAGCAATACTGGGTGGCATAACAATAATGTTACTTGAACATTTTAAAATTTGACACATTTCAAAATTGTAATTAATGGTACCTTGAATTTTGTTAATTAACACACATGTAGTAGATGAATAATTTGTTAACCGATAATTTGGCTAATAATGTATAAAATCTTGATTAATGAAACTATGTGGATGGTTAATGAATTATTTATTTTGGTGTTCTCATTAACTAAATCCAACACGTCATTAACCATAATTTGAACATCACTAACTGGTTGTCACATGTCAGTGTTTAAATAACAGAATTGAGAAGTAATGCCTTTTTCGTTTACTATTCAGCTATCAAGATTGTAATGGAAGTGTGGATCATATACACTCTATGAGTGAGGTCACAAACCATTTTTACCCTCTTGCTTTTAGTTGTTAGATTGACTGTTAAGTTACTGTAATAACTATTTTACAATTTATTTTGCATTGTGTGTAAAATGGTCTTCATCATTCAATTGCAGGAAGAAAGCGTAGTCGAGGATGACGACTATGAACTCAAAAATGCTGAAATTAATTAGACAAGAAAGAATAGTTAAACAACCATCTATCTATCTACAATATATAAAGCCTAAATTGTTGACTCGTAGACTACAAAAAGTCTCTTGAATTGCCACATTAACCATTTTCAATTGTTTTTTTTTTTTTTGCCACATCAGCGTATTATCGATGTTATTACTTATTACTCCCACTCCGTTCTTTTTCTTTAGTATTTTTAGCTACTTGTTTTTGTTCCAAAACAATAAGTGTTTTATAAACCCAAGGTATAACTGACCAATTTTTTCCATGTTATATGGAACTAAGTTGATTTGTCTTGAAAATACACAAAACCTTCCATGAATGACCTAGTAGAGTATGGAGTATTTATTTAGATTGGTAAATGCCATTGGAACTTGTAAACAATTAATGGTTGAAATAAAGGTATTTTGGTACAAATATACACAAATTAATGATTTCTTAATCTATGTGTAGAAACCTTAAAATACCAAAGAAAAATAACAGATGGAGAACTTTCTAGTTTGCCATATGAAAACAAGAGGGATCATGCATCTCCTAAATTCAACCATTATGTTCAGATATTTAAAACAAAAAAAGAACCTAAAGTTTTCAATAATTTTTTTGAGAATTAAAGTTTTCAATTTTTTAATGGTTCTTATTCTCACTCTAATATGGCATAATAATTTTGTAACCATCCTCGTCAATGATATTAATAGATCAATCATGCATAAATGGTTTGCTACCCTCATATTAAATATACAGGGTATGGCCCTTGGTCTAGTGTTGTGAATCCGGCAAGTTACCGGTTCGTTACAAGTAATAAAAACACGGTAAGAAATGCCGAGGTCGAACACAAGGATTGGGAGACCAATTTAACCAAATTATCAAGGAAATTCAAAATGTTGACCAAGTCAATATTAGGTTGTTGAGAAGAGAGAGAAAATTAGATAAGAAAAGATAACAAGATCAATTATCTAAATCGTACTAACAGATAACAACGAGAATTAATTAATGGCTAAGGCTCTAAGGTCACGAATCCACCTACCCTATCAAACAAGTTACCCAAGTGTATATCTTCTTATCCCTATGTTCAAATTCTTTGTCAACCAGGAACCCTCAATTATCCTAATGTCACTGCCGTTTTTCAAAAGGAAATATCTACACTTGCAAATTGTCAATCTGCCGATATGTTCAACTCACAATTAGATTCTTTAAGTGTTTGGTTCCCTATAGCGATTGCACTGTTTTCCTATTCTATGCCTAGTAATATTCAAACGGTGTTCTTAATTCAAATCATAAGTACGAATCGCCTGCCAGCATCAACGCACTAGGCTAGTTAACCACGGGCCTTTATGATTAACGCAAACAAATCAAAATTAAGAAACAAGAAAAAAGACAAGGGAATAAGAAAATATTACTTGAATTCACTATGCCATCAAAGGTGGCTTCATTGTTCCCTTAGAATAGGGAATTAGTTCCTCATAGAGATGAAAACAGTGATCAAAGAATTGATAGAATTCATCCTAAAAGAAACTGAAATACAACTCACTACACAACTCTAAGGAAACTAGGATTACAACCAAAATTCAAAACTCTCCTTCTGACCTAAAACAAGCTATTTATAATGTTTGGGATCTGCGCGTGCTCGCGGGGCGAGCAGGGTTTCACGAGGCGAATCTTAAGTTGGCACCAGTTCAAATTTAGATGTTTCGTGAGGCGAGACAAAGCTCGTGGGGCGAGACTGAATGGTCTTCAATTCCCTGAGTCTAGCTCGCGACGCGAGCACTGCCTCATGAGGCAAGGCTGAATGGCTGCCTGCTCCTGCTTAATATGCTCCTCTAGCTCGCGAGGTGAGCTGCTGTTCGTGAGGCGAATTTGCCTTTTTACCTTTATGCTTGTTTTCTTCAATTTTCCTAGCTTCCTCGAGCTTCGCTTTTAACCTGAAAAATAAAAAGGAGAAATAAAAGGATAAAACTACTCCAAATTAACCAAAAATTATAAAAATTAACTAAAAGACTCAAGACCTTGCTTTGGGACAAAAGGGGCCAAATTTGGGTGTTTAGTGAGGTTAAATCGCTCAATTGGCATAAAAACCTTTGCCTTTCCAACTGTAAAACCAGATAAGCTGGAGGCTTATCAAAATACCCCAAACTTAAACCTTGCTTGTCCCCAAACAAACTAAAAATAAAAAAGACTCAAGACAAGGTAAGATTCATGGATTCAATTTAACCGAGCTTCATGCATTCGTTTACAATTTATTTTTCAAGTTGATGTCCCCCCCTCAATTATTCATTATAGTCACCCCCACATGCATCTACTTTTGATCAAAGGAGAGAAATTCATCATCAAAGCAATCTTGACTCTAAGCAAGGGATCCAACATACACACAAAAAGGAGATCACCAAATTCAAACAACTGCCTTCCTCACCAAGGGTAGTTAGTAATTCACTCATTCGCTCAATTTGTCTAGGCTATCAACTTTCACTCAATTTCACAATTCAAGAGAACTTTCCATGAATTTGATTTTCATCTAAAACGAAGTTCCCACGAAAACATGTATGCATCATCAAAAGGTCTTTCAAAGGTTGTAATGAGGCCTGGCTAAAAGTAGGATATACAAAGTGTTGTTTTGGCTTCAAAGACTCAGGAGGGGGGGGGGGGGGGTGAATTGAGTTTTCAAAAATTCTTCCTTTTCAAATCAGAGTCGCCTCAGGATCTTTTACAAAAACAGTGAAGGGCTTTTTATGAAATCTTGAATCGAAGGTGATGAGGATAAGAAAGTTTGATTCAGAATTAATAGATCACAGATTAGGTTCAGGTTCAAAACTCAATAATAACAAAATACAGAAACTGATTAAGCCTTTAAAGATTAAGAACAAGTAATGCAAGTTTCAGATACAAGCATTAACAATCAAGAACAAACTTGCAGGTTTCGGTTTCAGTGATTAAGAAAAAGAAATTAAGCTATTCGAATTTGATAACATATGATGCAAGATTCAATTCAAATATTGATCCTTAAGAATAGAATTGAATACACAATTATTATTACAGTTTACTCAAGGTTCAATACTGATTATGCAGATCAAGAACGGATATCAATTGAAAACTTAGAACATCAATACCATAGTTATATGCGCAAGACAGAAATTAAAGAGTTTGAGTTTAGAGATACCACACAACCAGATTTATCCTGGTTCAGTCACCACCACTGTGACCTACATCCAGTCCCCACTCCACCTGTGGGTTTTCACACACTAACACAACAAGCTTTAGCCAGGTAGCTTGAAAAACCTTTATACTACAGAGCACTTCTTCACCTCGAGATACCACACTCTTGTGAAGAGCCTCAATGTTCTTCCTTAGGGATACCTCACCCTAATCACACAGAGAAACTCCCTCTCTCTTTACAATCAAATAAAACGAAAAATTGATTCCTAACTCTCAATAGTCAGATATACAAATTGAAGCACTTATGAGAATGAAACACTCTTTTCACAATAAGCTCAAGAAAGATGATGAATGATTTTCACATTTGATCTCTCAAATTGATTTCGTGTAATTCTGATATGTTATGATATATGTATTGATATGTTAAAAGTGTTCCTTTGATCCCTCTATATATAGGAAACAAGTTATAGTCGTTGGGATCGATTAAAATAGATTTGGGTCTGATAACAGAATCTGTTTTCTTGATTCTGGTTCCTGAACAGGGGTTGAGTATAGGGCTGTATTAACCAATTTCATACTGATAGTTCTGATAGTTTTGAAATAAGATTCTACATCGGCGTCATCTTCAATCCTTAAGACTCGTAGTTGATAGTAGACGAGCTCCATATGCCACGTCATTGGACGGATACTCCTTTAACTGGTTGAACCTAACCTAGTAGACGAGCTCCATATGCCACGTCATTGGACGGAGCTTCTCATTAAGGACTTAGCAAGTCCAAAGACTTGTGTGGTCGAGCGCTTCTGTCACTTGTGTGGATAAGCACTTGTGTCACTTTAGTGGACGAGCGCTTCTGTCACTTTAGTGGACGAGCGCTTCTATCACTTTAGTGGACGAGCACTTCTATAACTTTAGTGGACGAGCATTTATGTCACTTTAGTGGACGAGCGTTTCTATCACTTCAGTGGGCGAGCGCTTCCGTCACTTTAGTGGACGAGCGGAATTAGAATCTTGTGTATTATGAGTTTATCAAACTAAAAACACAAGGGATCCATTCCTGAACCTCTATACATCCATTGATTACATGGCTGTACCTGACAAATAATTTTCTTATTTCCAAAAATCATTTTCATTAAAAAAAACTTATTCCTTTTAATGCAGGTTATGAAAATTGATTTTATTCATGCATCTTTTTAGTTGAGCTATTTTGTGACTAAGAGATTTCTTTCTCTTACAAATCATCTAAGACTTCAATCTAAAATTATCCTTTAAGCTTGGTCTTGAGGATCCTTTGATCTTTGACTTTGCTCTTTTGATTTCTACATGCAGCTCCTTGATTCCTTCAAGTTCTTCCTTGAATATTTTCCTTGAATTTGCTTAATGAACTTGTTCATCACTGCTTGATACCTGTCTTTGCAATTTGACACTAAAACACTTGCACACACATTAAATTGTATTTGTCATATATCAAAATCTCTAAGTTATTGAGTCTGACAAAAAGGTACTAGGCTAAGACCCTAGGAATTAAGAGAGCATGAAACTTTTTACATTTTCCTTTCACTTTAATTCCTTTTTTCATTTTTATTTTTCATACTTGGGTGGCTACCACCTATTTCCTTTGACACTCCTTTTTTACTTTGCCCTTTTTGGCATTCTTGTATTTTTCCTCTGTTTCTTTTTTTCACTTTTGCCTTTGGCTTCAAGCTTTTTTTGCTTTTTCTTTTTCTCAACCCATAACAACATAATAAACCCTTGTAGCCACCCCAAACTTAGTTTCCAGACAACACTTACATTGCTGAGTTTCCATGCCCTCCTAAATCCTAAGATTGGGTTAACATTGTTTTTCCGGATTTATGGCTTGTATTGTAAGGTTATTAAGAACAATAGGCTTTTAGGCTCAATGTGGCTAACTTGGGATCATGCATCAAGGTTGGTTCATTTATGGCGAAGTAGCTAATTCAAAGAACATTGCCTAGATCATATGATGCAACATGAAGACATGCAAACCATGCAACGATTCAAGCAAATCCGGGAAAGGGCTACTTAAAAGTGATTCACACAAATTTAAGAACATGTTGGAGACTCAAATTCCTCACCTGGATGTTTTCGTAAATTGTTGACCGATATACATCCCTAATGTTTGCACCCTTTCACCCCAAACTTATCATAAATTATGCAATCATAACAAAAATCCTCTAAGTTCTTATTTTCAATTTTTCACATGGGGATTTATCTTTCAAAGCGTCGAGGGGGGTTCATTAAAGTGTTTTTCACAAGATCTCATGCATTCAACCAAGTTGCATTCAAATCAAATCCACAACTTACCAACTAGACACTTTTTTTTTTGTTATTGACCAATTATTCATATGCAAACAAGAGTTTTAGGGAGAAAGGGAGAGAAATAAAAGAAAAGAAAAGAAAATAAAAGAGAAGAGGGATTTAAAAAATGTTATCTCAAGGGGGTCCGAGCAGACCCCGCACTTTCTTTAGAATCTCCCACTTCTTCTATTTTTCCTCTAGTCCTCTTTACCACATGACTAGATTCGGTTTCATCCAAGTACTTGGCCCAAACGATCTCCGGGCTTTCCATCGTAATCTCTTCCCATGGAACCTTCCCTTTCGGGATTCCTTCCTTAGCTTGCCTTACTAATTCCCTTTCCACCCATGCACAATCGTTTGCCGCCCTAAATGTGAGTAACCATACCAGGTACCATTTGAACTCTTCTTCCTTGCTCAAGTCTTCAACTTCAGGGAATGGGATCTGGTTGTTCTCTACCGCTTCCTTGACTTTTTCATATAATGTGTGCTTGGTAGATATATGCACTGGATAGTCTCGATGCCTTTCCTCGACCTCACGATTAATTTCCCTCCGAACATAATCATTCACACCCCTATCAAAACTCAAGTGAAACGGATCCATATCCTCCTCTTTTTCTTTTTTCAAATTTTTTACACTAGGGTTAGGGATCCGTCTCTCTCGAATGCATAGATGAACATACTCATAATCGGGGTGGTTCGGAGTGATATCCTTTTCATCGACTGGCATTCTCCCATTGCGCAAGTGACTCAAGTCAATCATCTACTTATTCACAAATAAAACATTGGTCAATAATATAATCAAAATTAAAGAAAAATAAAATGAAAATTAAAATCATGCACCATCAATATATAGTCATCAAAGTGTGTGTGCATCAAAATAACATAAAAACTGAGTTTCTAGCTAGCTATCAAGGTAAAACCATATCGAATAAAAAATATAGCTAGAACTCATAAAAACATGGGAATGGGTAAAGAGAACTGGTAATGTTGGTGATGATGGGGCCGGATCATAGATCAAAATCAATATCTTCCATCGGGTCACCCTGCTGCTGAGCTGCTGTTGCCAGATCCTCAACAAGTACCTCGGGCACCCCCTTGTGGCATAGCATCCTGGTCCCCAGGATAGTCCTGCTACCTAAGCTGAGGTGCCAAATCCTTCTCGGAAGGGAAAGGGGTACCCGGCCCTCCTGCTTGGCCAAAGATAACTCTCTGAAAAAATCTCGCAGCATAGCCTAGTCCCTCCTCAGAGCCTGGTGGTTCTGCAAGAGCAGAGCCATATCAGACGAACGTGGCCTCTTTTCATCTTCCCAGATTCGCGAGGCGAGGGGTTACTCGCGAGGCGAATCTGGGTTTTTCTTTCATTCTTTAACTTACCGAGAATCGTGAGGCAAGTTAGTTACTCACGACGCGAGGCAGAACAAGGTGCCCACTTCTGAGTTTCTGCCCTTCAGGCTCGCGAGGTGAATCATTCACACCCCTATTCTCCAGGCTCGCAAGGTAAGGCCTGGTTTCGCGGGGCGAGCCAGAAGCAGGGATTTTAACATCCCTCTGGCTCGTGGGGCGAATTCATGCTCGCGAGGCAAGCCAGAAAAGAATGATGCCCCTATATTCTCACATGCATTTAAATCCCACATGCTTTCTAATGCAATTTCCTAACTAATGACGCTATATGTAGACTCTTTTTATTGTTTATGACTTCATCATGCAATAAAAAAGGATATCAAGCTTGGGTTGACTCCCAAGTAGCGCTTGTTTAACATCCCGAGCCTAACGAAAGTCACCCCCTTTAGGGGTCAGGTAAGTAAATCTTTTGATGCTCTATTGGAAGTGGTCCCTGATAAGCCTCTGCCTTATCTAGTTTTATGACTAGATGAACTAGGGTTTATGTGCCAATCAGTCGAGTTCACTCTCGTTTTCGCCAAAATTTAGCCTTGTTTGTTCTTAAGTTAGACTTTGACTCGTTCTAGGAATTTTTAGTAGTTTTTAGTCTATTTTGAATAGAATTACGCTTTTGTTTTCTTTTGTTGTTTCAGGTCAATAAGTGAAGCTCTGAGAGTCAAGGAAAGTCAAGAAGCAGTGGAAAAAGCACTTCTGGAGATACTCGCCTCGCGAGAGGATTCTCGCCTCGCGAGCCTGGAGATCAGCAAAACAGCAACAGTCATCCATTCTGGTTCGCCTCGCGAGAGTCTTAACGCCCCGCGAGAGTCTGAAGACCCTGGAAGACAGAGACCATCACGGCCTAGCCGTGATGTACATCACGGCCGTGACCTAAAACGCACACAAGTCAGAGACCGTCACGGCGTAGCCGTGATTCACATCACGGGCTGTAATCTGAAGGCTCGCGTCGCGAGACACCCTTCGCGTCGCGAGGGTCTGGATTCCACAAACATGCCAGAAACAGAAGCCGTCACTGCCTAGCCGTGATGACCATCACGGCCGTGATGCGTGGCCTCCCAATAAATAAGGCAGTGCAGAACAGATTGGGAGGACTTTTTGGATCAGAACAGATTGTAGATCTTTTAGATTCCTTATTCTGGGGCTGCGTCTCCCTCTTCTCCTTTCTTTACTTAGAGTTATGATGAATTCTGATTGTACGTTTGTCGTGATTACGGACATGAGGAACTAATCCCCCTGTCTAAGGGATCGATGAAGCCACCCATGGAGGTATAGTGTTCATGTGATGTATCTCTCTATCCTTTAATTCAATTATTGTTTTCCAGTTCTGCTTTCATTGTGTTGATCATATGCTTGCGTGATCGACTAGTTAAACGTGTTGAGGCCGAGCGGCGATTCGTGTTTTAGAACTTGAATTGGGATCATCGGTCGAGTATTGTACGAGAGTGAATAGGAGATCGGTGCAACCTATAGGGAACAAGAATTAATAGAATTTGAGATTAGGGTTATGAGACCTAGTAAGTAATTAACTCAAATCGTCGAATACGTCCTATTGAGCACGACAGTGAATTTAGGAGAATTTGGGGGTCCCGGTTGACATTAAAATTGAACCTAGGGAGGAGATTATCATCACTTGGGTACTATGCATGATTGGGTAGGTGGATTTGAGACCTTAGATGCTTTTAATTCCAGATTTCAATACCATATCTTTATTTGAATTGTGATTTGCTTGCGATCCTCTTTTCTCTCAAATCTCAACCACTTTCTGTTACTTGACCAAACGCATCGGACTTCTCGCGAAATTAGTCGAATTGGTAGCCCAATCCTTGTGTTCGACCTCGGTAGATTCTTACCGTGTTTTATTACTTGCGACGACCCGGTACACTTGCCGGTGACTCAACAAGTTTTTGGCGCCGTTGCCGGGGATTGGCACAACCAATTTTCCTAATTTTCAGGAAATTTGGTTATTTGGTTAAGCTGACTTTTGTTTTCATTTTCTTTTATTTAATTGCTATTTTTTTTCTCTACTTCTTTGATTCCACTTGGTCTTTGCTTGTTTTTGTATGCGAGGTACCCTTTCACAGGAGGACTTGCTATTTGATTCAGAGATCACCAGGACCGAGAGGCAATTAAGGAAGGAAGCCAGGGAACGAAACAGAATTGAAGGGATTAAAATTGAGGGCATGGCTGAAGAAAACCCTCCTCCTCCTCCTCGCTACAAGCCTCTCTTCGAGTACGATCTACCAAACTTGGAGGATTGTGCTTCCTCTATTGTGAGGGGCAACCTGAATACAGACTCCTTCAGAGTGGAAGGATGTGTCACAGCCCAGATCCGCAAGAATCAGTTTGATGGCAGTGGCAAACAAGACCCGCACAGACACATCACTCGCTTTCTTGAAGCTTGTGACTTACAGAAGGCAAGAGGAGTCTCACAAGATGAGTTTCGCTTGCGGCTTTTCCCTCTCTCTCTTAGGGATGTCGCTCGCGATTGGGTTGACAACTTGGATAGGAACAGTATCAGAACTTAGGAGCAAATGGCACAGAAGTTCCTAACCAAATATTTTCCTCCTCAAAAGGCGGCACAAGCAAGAATAGCCGTCACATCATTCAGGCAGACGGAGGATGAAACTTACAATGAAGCGTGGGAGAGGTACAATGGGTTATTGAGAAGATGTCCCTCAGTGTTCTTTGACCCGGTTTCCAAAGTTCAGCATTTCTTTAATGGGTTGAGGGGACGCTATCAGATGAACTGTGATGCCGCAGCTGGCGGTTCTTTTTCATATTTATCGGCTGAGGATGGATGGGCATTACTAGAAAAGATGTCATATAATGATTACAACCGTGGCAGGGAAACCTCGAGTGGAATCAGTTCTGCGACAATGGAAGCCATTTTAGAGAAAAACAGATTGTTGAAGATGCAGAATGCGGCACTATCGGGGAACAAAAAGGTTAATGTGATACACGAGGGGATGCCTCCGGGTTGTGACAATTGCAATGGAGATCATGACACTCTGATTTGCCCGCTGAATTTCTCTCAGGAACATGTGGACTCATGCCACAACTTCTATGACACCGTGTGCCCCGGAACAATTATCGAGAAAAAGCATGTAATGACTACAATCAGAATCAGAATAGGGGGTATATGAGGAGAGACCATCCGGGGTTCGCTTGGAGTAATGCTAGTGGTGGTCTAGCCGGGCAACAACCTCAACAGGGTCTGAGGCCAAACATTGGGATTCAGCAGCGCAATACTCAGCAGGGTCCTCCAGGGACTAATCAAGTGCAAATAACAGATAGTGGAAGACAACCGTGGGAGCTGGCTCTTGAGAAAATGAGTGCAACAGTGGAGAAATTGACAATTAACACGAACACTGCCATTGACAAGTTGGCGACTCATACAGGGTCAGCAATTCAGAATCTTGAGACACAAATAGTGCAGCTCGCGAAGCAATTAAATGAGCGTCTCCCAGGCACTCTCCCAGGTGATACCGAGAACAACCCTAAGAGCCAGTGCAATGCCGTAACCACTAGAAGCGGTAGAGTGCTGGAATCTAACAGGGGTGCACTTAGTTCTCCGGAAGTTGAGATCTCGAACCCACCACATGTTGAGGAAGAACAACCTGAGAAAGAAGAGGAGTTAGCAAGAGGTAAGGCACCGGAGCAAGGAGGGAGGTTAAAGCTTGTAGATGAAGAGTTCCGTAGAAAGAAGTGGGTAGAGCCCAAGGACCTCCCGTCCTACATGAAGGTACCATACCCTGAAAGATTGAAGAAGCCCCTTCAGGATAAACAGTTCAGTAAATTCCTTGATGTCTTCCGCAAACTTCAGATCAACATTCCATTTGCGGAAGCCCTGGAACAAATGCCGTCTTATGCCCGGTTTATGAAGGAGCTTCTCTCCAAGAAGCGGAAAATAGTGGATGAGGAAACGGTTGCTTTGACCGAGGAGTGTAGTGCCATCCTTCAGAGAAAACTCCCTCCAAAGTTGAAGGATCCCGGTTCCTTTTCGATACCTTGCACTATTGGGGAGATGAATATAGGGAAGGCGTTGTGTGATCTAGGGGCAAGCATCAACTTGATGCCCCTCTCTATGATGAAGAGGTTGGGGATCAAAGAAGTCAAGGATACACGGATGTCACTCCAACTGGCCAATCGTTCTGTAAAATATCCTTATGGGGTGGTCGAAGACTTGTTAGTAAAGGTGGACAAGCTTATAATTCCGGCAGATTTTGTGGTGCTTGATATGGATGAAGACGCCGAGATCCCTCTCATATTGGGAAGGCCCTTCTTGGCCACAGGGCGTGCTTTGATTGATGTGCAACAAGGGAAGCTCACCCTCCGCGTGCAAGATGAGAATGTAGTCTTCAATGTCTTTGAAGCAATAAAGCACCCTGCGGAGAAGTCGAAAGTGTATCGGGTGGATGTGGTGGATAGTATTGTCAAGGAAAAGACCACTAGAGAAGCCCATGGTTCTTCACTTGCACAAGTGTTGGTAAAATCCCATGATGATGATAGTGAGGAAGAAGACCCCTTGGGGGATGAGGACTATCTTGAATGCTTGAAACATATGGAAGCCTTACCGAGTCTCCCAAGGTATGGATGTGCAAAGGAGAAGCTCAACAAGGAAGGAAATGAGGAAGATGGCAAGACACCGGAGTTGAAGCAACTCCCAACTCACTTAAGGTATGCAATCTTGGGGGAGAAGGGACAACATCCGGTGATCATTAGCAATGCCTTGAAAAAGGATGAAGAGGAGAAGTTGTTGAGAGTTCTTAGGGAACACAAATCCGCCATTGGGTGGAAGATTTCGGACCTAAAAGGTATAAGCCCTTCCCTATGCATGCATAAAATCCTGATGGAGGATGGTTATAAGCCGGTGGTTCAACCACAAAGACGGCTAAATCCCATCATGAAAGAAGCCGTGCATAAGGAAGTGATTAAGCTTTTAGATGCCGGAATCATCTACCCAATCTCGGATAGCAATTGGGTCAGTCCAATCCATGTGGTCCCAAAGAAAGGTGGAACAACCGTGGTGGTCAATGAAAACAATGAATTGATCCCAACAAGGACCATCACGGGGTGGAGAGTTTGTATCGACTACAGAAAACTAAATGAAGCAACAAGAAAGGATCACTTCCCTCTCCCCTTCATTGATCAAATGCTTGAAAGGTTAGCCGGATATGAGTACTATTGCTTCTTGGATGGTTACTCCGGCTATAATCGAGTTGTGGTGGATCCTCAAGACCAAGAGAAGACGGCCTTCACTTGTCCCTATGGAGTCTTTGCCTACAGGAGGATGCCCTTTGGATTGTGCAACGCTCCCGCTACTTTCCAAAGGTGCATGCTCTCTATTTTCTCGGACATGGTGGAGAGATGTATTGAGGTGTTCATGGATGACTTCTCGGTCTTTGGGACCTCATTTGACAACTGCCTGAAGAACTTGACTTTGGTGCTTAAAAGGTGCCAAGAGACTAACCTTGTGCTCAATTGGGAGAAATGCCACTTCATGGTCAAGGAAGGTATAGTCTTGGGGCACAAAATCTCCCAAAGGGGGATTGAGGTTGATAAGGCAAAGATTGAGTTGATTGAGAAGCTGCCCCCACCAACCAACGTAAAGGGGGTGAGGAGTTTTTTGGGGCATGTCGGGTTCTACCGGAGATTCATCAAAGACTTCTCCAAAATCGCAAGGCCGCTTTGCGACCTTCTTGTGAAGGATGTACCCTTTGATTTTAATGATTCTTGCTTAAATGCCTTCACTGTTTTGAAAAATATGCTTGTCACCGCACCCATAATCACTGCACCTAATTGGAATTTGCCATTTGAAATCATGTGTGATGCTAGTGATTATGCGGTGGGGCTGTTTTTTAGGCAGAGGGTGGAAAAATTAGCTCATGTCATTTATTATGCAAGTAAAGTTTTGAATGAGGCACAAGCTAATTATTCCACCACTGAAAAAGAACTACTTGCTGTGGTGTTTGCTTTGGATAAGTTTAGATCCTATGTCGTGGGGTCTAAGATTGTTGTTTTCACTGATCATGCGGCCATAAAACACTTGATGTCAAAACAAGAGGCCAAACCTAGGTTAATTCGGTGGATTCTTCTTTTGCAGGAATTTGATCTCGAGATTAAGGACAGGAAGGGATCCGACAATGGGGTGGCGGACCACTTATCTAGGTTGGTCAATCCCGACACCGAGGAGGAATTGTTAGACATCAAGGAAGAGTTTCCTGATGAAAAGCTGTTTGCACTTATTGAGAATTCTCCTCCTTGGTTCGCGGACATGGCCAACTTCAAGTCTTCAAATGTGGTTCCGCAAGGTTGGACTAATCAACAGAGGAAGAAGTTCTTCTCGGATGCAAAATATTATGTGTGGGAGGACCCCTATCTTTTCAAGCAATGCTCGGATGGGATCCTCAGGAGGTGCATTCCCCATGACCAAATCGGAAACGTGTTGTGGAATTGTCATAGCTCGGATTACGGTGGGCATTATGGGGGAAAGAAGACCGCAGAAAAGATCCTCCAAAGCGGTTTCTATTGGCCGACGCTCTTCAAGGATGCCTACACCTTTGTTGAAAACTGTGATCGTTGCCAAAGGGTTGGCAATATTTCTAAGTGGCATGAACTCCCCTTGAATTGCATGCTCGAAGTAGAGCTCTTTGATGTGTGGGGGATAGATTTCATGGGACCATTCCCACCCTCTTTCTCTTACCAATACATTTTGGTGGCTGTGGACTACGTGTCGAAATGGGTAGAGGCAATCCCAACAACCACAGATGATGCGCGGGTAGTCATGGAATTTCTGAGGCGCAACATCTTCTCGAGGTTTGGGGTCCCAAGAGTGTTGATCAGTGATGGGGTATCCCACTTCTGCAACAATCAAATGCACAAGCTTCTTGAGAAGTATCGGGTCAAGCACAAAGTCTCTACTCCCTATCATCCCCAGACAAATGGGCAAGCGGAGGTATCCAACCGTGAGTTGAAGCGCATTCTCGAGAAAACCGTCAACTCCTCACGGAAGGATTGGTCAAGGAAATTGGATGATGCTTTATGGGCTTATAGGACCGCCTTCAAGACTCCAATTGGAAGGTCTCCCTACAATTTGGTGTTCGGAAAGGCATGCCACCTACCGGTGGAGTTGGAAGAGAAATCTTATTGGCCAATTCGAGAGCTCAACTTTGACTTGACGAAGGCCGGTGAGAAGAGGCTTTTGGACTTGAATGAGTTGTCAGAGATCTGCATGCAAGCTTATGAAAATGCAAGAATCTACAAGGAGCGGACTAAGGCATGGCATGACAAGCACATCTTGCTTAGAAGGTTTGAGCCCGGACAAATGGTACTTCTGTATAATTCAAGGTTGAGGCTCTTTCCTGAGAAGCTGAAATCAAGGTGGTCGGGACCATTCAAGATCCTACAAGTCTTCCCACACGGAGCAGTGGAACTAGAAGGGGCCTCTGGCAACTTCAAGGTGAACGGGCACAGGTTAAAGCATTATCATGGGGAATCGATCCCAAATGGCAAGCAAGTGCTTCTTCTAGATTAACCCTCTGGGGTGACTTGAGTCAGGCTCGGGAAGTTAAACAAGCGCTACTTGGGAGGCAACCCAAGCTAGGTATCCCTCTCTTCTCCTAACTTTGGTTTTGTTTTGTTTTGTTTATGTTTTTGTTTTTGTTTGTCACTCTTGAATAATTTGAGAAGATCAAGAGTTTGTGTATGAATGTCGTGTCGGCAAGTTTGTTGGATTTTAATTAAATTGAGCATAGATTGATTGCATGAATTATTTTGACCATTGATGATTTTTCCCCCTAGGTTCTGATAGTAGAAAAGTTGATGCCCACTTGAAAAATTGAAAACTGAACTTTGAGAATTTTATTGTGATTGCTTGATTTATGATAAGTTTGGGGTGAGGGGGTGCACACGCACTAGGAATTGTATCTCGGTCAAACAATTTGCAAAATGTCCAGGTGAGGATTTGAGCCTCCAACTCTGTTTTTGATTGTGTGAAATCACTTTTAAGTTGCACTTTCCCGAATTTGCTTGAATCTCTTCATGGGTTGCATGATTATGTGTTGCATCAAATGATTTAGGCAATTTTATTTGAATAACTACTTGGCCTAAAAAGGACCATCCCTAATGCATGTTCCCTAGTTAGCCACATTGAGCCTAATTGACCTATTGTTTCTTGATGACCCTATATTACAAGCCAAAATCTGAAAAACCATGTTAACCAAATCTTAGGATTAGGAGAGCATGGAAGCTTAGCAAGAAAAAGAGTTGTGAGAAACTAAGTTTGGGGTGGCTACAAGGTGATGTGTCATATTGGGGTGAGAAAAAGAAAAAGAAAGGTTGAAACTCAAGGCAAAAAGAAAAAAAAGAAGAAAACAAAAATGTTGCCAAAAGAAAAGGGGCAAAACAAAAAGACTAGCAAGGAAAAAGCTGTAGTCACCCGAGTCGGAAAAAAAATTAAAAATGGAAAAAGGAATTTGAGTGGAAAATGTGACAAATGCTCATGCTCTCTTAGTTCCTAGGGACTAAAGCCTAATATCCTTGACTATCCTACCTTTAGCCAGGCCCCATTACAACCTTTAAAAGACCTTTTGATGTTGCATGCATGTTTTCGTGGGAACTATTTTTGAGATGAAAATCCAATTCAGGGGAAGTGCTCTTAAAATGTGAAATTCAGTGAAAAGTTGATAGCCTAGACAAACTTGAGCGAATGAGTGAAATACTAAATGCCCTTGTGAGGAAGGCAATTGTTTGAAATTGGTGATCTTCCTTTGTGTGTATCTTTGATCCTCAACTTAGAGTAATGATGGCATGAATGATAAGTTCTCAATTGTTTAAAGTAAATGAATGTGGGGATTACATTGATGTAAAAAGGGGGAATCATTGAAGAAAAACTGTTTGTTCAGATTGCGTGAAATTTGTGCGAAATTGATTAGATCCTTTAGGCTTGCCAAGTATTGAGTCCTTTTTTAGTTTTAGCTTGCTTGGGGACAAGCAAGGTTTAAGTTTGGGGTGTTTTGATAAGCCTCTGGCTTATCTAGTTTTATGACTAGATGAACTAGGGTTTATGTGCCAATCAGTCGAGTTCACTCTCGTTTTCGCCCAAATTTAGCCTTGTTTGTTCTTAAGTTAGACTTTGACTCGTTCTAGGAATTTTTAGTAGTTTTAAGTCTATTTTGAATAGAATTACGCTTTTGTTTTCTTTTGTTATTTCAAGTCAATAAGTGAAGCTCTGAGAGTCAAGGAAAGTCAAGAAGCAGTGGAAAAAGCACTTCTGGAGATACTCGCCTCGCGAGAGGATTCTCGCCTCGCGAGCCTAGAGATCAGCAAAACAGCAACAGTCATCCATTCTGGTTCGCCTCGCGAGAGTCTTATCGCCCCGCGAGAGTCTGAAGACCCTGGAAGACAGAGACCATCACAGCCTAGCCGTGATGTACATCACGGTCGTAACCTAAAACGCATACAAGTCAGAGACCGTCACGGCGTAGCCGTGATTCACATCACGGGCTGTAATCTGAAGGCTCGCGTCGCGAGGGTCTGGATTCCACAAACGTGCCAGAAACAGAAGCCGTCATGGCCTAGCCGTGATGACCATCACGGCCGTGACGCGTGGCCTCCCTATAAATAAGGCAGTGCAGAACAGATTGGGAGGACTTTTTGGATCATAACAGATTGTAGATCTTTTAGATTCCTTATTCTGGGGCTGCGTCTCCCTCTTCTCCTTTCTTTACTTAGAGTTATGATGAATTCCGATTATACGTTTGTCGTGATTACGGACATGAGGAACTAATCCCCTTGTCTAAGGGATCGATGAAGCCACCCATGGCGGTATAGTGTTCATGTGATGTATCTCTCTCTCCTTTAATTCAATTATTGTTTTCCAGTTCTGCTTTCATTGTGTTGATCATATGCTTGCGTGATCGACTAGTTAAACGTGTTGAGGCCGAGCGGCGATTCGCGTTTTAGAACTTGAATTGGGATCATCGGTCGAGTATTGCACGAGAGTGAATAGGAGATCGGTGCAACCTATAGGGAACAAGAATTAATAGAATTCGAGATTAGGGTTATGAGACCTAGTAAGTAATTAACTCAAATCGTCGAATACGTCCTATTGAGCACGACAGTGAATTTAGGAGAATTTGGGGGTCCCGGTTGACATTAAAATTGAACCTAGGGAGGAGATTATCATCACTTGGGTACTATGCATGATTGGGTAGGTGGATTTGAGACCTTAGATGCTTTTAATTCCAGATTTCAATACCATATCTTTATTTGAATTGTGATTTGCTTGCGATCCTCTTTTCTCTCAAATCTCAACCACTTTCTGTTACTTGACCAAACGCATCGGACTTCTCGCGAAATTAGTCGAATTGGTAGCCCAATCCTTGTGTTCGACCTCGGTAGATTCTTACCGTGTTTTATTACTTGCGACGATCCGGTACACTTGTCGGTGACTCAACAGTCCCCCATGATAGTGCTTGATCTGTTGGCCATTCACTTTGAAATTCTCTCTTTCACCCTCTAGCTCCACCGCTCCATGTGGAAAAACATTAAGAATCTTGAAAGGTCCGGACCACCTTGATTTAAGCTTACTCGGGAAAAGTCTTAACCTTTAGTTGTAGCGAAGTACCCATTGTCCCAGCTCAAACTTCCTAGGCAAAATGTGCTTGTCATGCCACGCCTTAGTCCGCTCTTTGTAAATTCTTGCATTTTCATAAGCTTGCATACGAATTTCAGATAATTCATTCATGTCAAGGAGACTTTTCTCACCGGTCTTTTTCAAATCATAGTTGAGCTCTCTGATTGCACAATAAGACTTTTGCTCCAGTTCTACCGGCAAATGACACACCTTTCCAAACACCAAGTTGTAAGGAGACCTTCCAATTGGAGTCTTGAAAGCTATCCTATAGGCCCACAAAGCATCATCTAACCTCTTTGACCAATCTTTCCGTGAGGAGTTGACAGTTTTCTCAAGAATGTGCTTCAACTCACGGTTTGATATCTCCGCTTGTCCATTGGTTTATGGATGGTAGGGGGTTGATACTCTATGTTTGACCCCATATCTCGAAAGTATATGGTTCATTTGTTTATTGCAAAAGTGAGATCCACTATCACTAATCAAGACTCTAGGAACCCCAAACCTTGTGAAGATGTTGCGCTTTAAGAATTCCATGACTACCCGTGCATCATCCGTTGTTGTTGGAATTGCCTCTACCCACTTTGACACATAATCCACCGCTACCAAAATGTATTGATAGGAGAAGGAGGGCGGGAATGGTCCCATGAAGTCTATCCCCCAAACATCAAAGAGTTCTACTTCAAGCATGCAATTAAGAGGAAGTTCATGCAGCCTAGATATGTTTCCAACTCTTTGCCAACGATCACAATTCTCAACAAAAGTGTGTGCATCCTTGAAGAGTGTTGGCCAATAGAACCTGCTTGGAGGACTTTTTCCGCGGTCTTCTTTCCCCCAAAGTGCCCACCATAATCCAAGCTATGGAAATGCCACAACACCTTTCCGATTTGGTCATGAGGAATGCACCTTCTAAGGATCCCATCCGAACATTTCTTGAAAAGATAAGGGTCCTCCCAGACATAGTATTTTGCATCTGGTAAGAACTTCTTTCTTTGTTGCATAATCCAACCTTGCCGAACCACATTCGAAGATTTGAAGTTGGCCATATCTGCGAACCCGAGAGAAATGTTTTCAAAGATTGCAAATAATTTCTCATCAGGAAATTCTTCCTTGATGTCTAGCAATTTCTCCTCGGTGTCGGGATTGGCCAACCTTGACAAGTGGTCCGCCACACCATTTTCTGACCCTTTCCGGTCCCCAATCTCAAGATCAAACTCCTGCAAAAGAAGAATCCACCGAATTAATCTATGTTTGGCCTCTTGTTTTGTCATCAAGTGTCTTATGGCCACATGATCGATGAAAACAACAATTTTTGACCCTATAACATAGGATCTAAACTTGTCCAACGTAAAAACCACAGCAAGGAGTTCTTTTTCACTGGTGGAATAGTTAGCTTATGCCTCATTTAAAACTTTACTTGCATAGTAAATCATATGAGCTAACCTTTCCACCATTTGACCTAAAACCGCCCCCACCGCATAATCACTTGCGTCACACATGATTTCAAAAAGGTAAATTCCAGTTAGGTGCAGTGATTATGGGTGCGGTCACAAGCATATTTTTCAAAATATTGAAAGAATTTAAACAAGAAGCATTAAAATCAAAGGATACGTCCTTTATAAGAAGGTCATATAGCGGTTTCTCTATCTTGGAGAAGTCTTTGATGAACCTCCGGTAGAAGCCGGCATGTCCCAAGAAACTCACCACCCCCTTCACATTGGTTGGTGGGGGTAGCTTTTCAATCAACTCTATCTTGGCTCGATCCACTTCAATCCCCTTTTGGGAGATTTTGTGCCCTAAAACTATACCTTCCTTGACCATGAAAAGACATTTTTCCTAATTGAGTACAAGGTTGGTTTCTTTACACCTTTCTAGTACGCAAGCCAAGTTCTTCAAGCAATTATCAAAAGAGGTCCCAAAAACCGAGAAGTCTTCCATGAATACTTCAATGAATTTCTCCACCATTGGAAATTAGCGAGAGCATTGCACAATCCAAAGGGCATCCTCCTATAAGCAAAAACTCCATATGGACATGTGAAGGGTGTCTTCTCTTGGTCTTGAGGATCCACCACAATTTGGTTGTAGCCAGAGTAATCATCCAAGAAACAATAATACTCATATCTGGCCAACCTCTCTATCATTTGATCAATGAAGGGAAGAGGGAAGTGATCCTTACTTGTTGTATCATTTAGTTTCCAATAATCCACACAAACTGTCCATCCCGTGACAGTCCTTGTTGGAATCATCTCATTGTTCTCATTGACCACCATGGTTGTGCCACCTTTCTTCGAGACCACATGAATTGGACTAACCCAATTACTATCCGAGATTGGATAGATGATTCCGGCATCTAAAATCTTAATCACTTCCTTACGCATCGCTTCTTTCATTATGGGATTTAACGGTCGTTCTGGTTGAACCACCGGTTTATAATCATCCTCCATCAAAAATTTTTACATGCATAAAGAAGGACTTATTCCTTTTAAATCCGAAATCGTCCTCCCAATTGCGGATTTATGTTCCCTAAGAACCTTTAAGAGCTTGTCTTCTTCATCTTTTTCCAAAGCATTACTAACGATAATCGGGTGATGTCCACCCTCACTCAAAAATGCATACCTTAGGTTAGTGGAGAGTTGCTTCAACTACGGTTCCTTGTTGTCCTCTTCCACTCCTTCCTTGGAAAGTTTTTCTTGTTTGCATTCATCCTTGGGGAGATTTGGCAATGCTTCCATGTTCATCAAACACTCTAGATAATCATTATCTTCTAAGAAGTCCCCTTCTTCATAATGGGATTTTACAGACACTTTTTCAAGTGTAGAACCATGGGCTTCATGTGTGGCTATAGATTTTACAATTGGCTCCACCACATCCACACTATATTCATAGATTTCTCAACCGGATGCTTCATTGCTTCAAAAACATTGAAGACTACATTCTCATCTTGCACCCTTAGTGTGAGCTTTCCTTGTTGCACATCTATCAAAGCACGCCCGGTGGCCAAGAAAGGCCTTCCCAATATAAGAGGGATCTCGACATCTTCATCCATATCTAGCACCACAAAGTCCACCGGAAATATGAACTTGTCCACTTTCACTAATAAGTCCTCCACCACCCGATAAGGGTATTTAATAGAACGATCCGCTAGTTGGAGCGATATCATAGTCTTTTTGGCCTCTGAATGCCAAGCTTCCTCATCATAGATAGGGGCATTAAGTTGATTCTTGCCCCTAAATCGTACAGTGCCTTCCCAATAGTCATCTCTCCAATGGTGCATGGTATGCTAAAGGAACCCGGATCCTTCAACTTAGGAGGTAGTTTTCTTTGGATAATTCCACTACACTCATCGATCAAAGCAACCGTTTCCTCATCCACTATCTTCCGTTTCTTGGAGAGAAGCTCTTTCATGAATCGAGCATAGGATGGCATTTGTTCAAAGGCTTCCGCAAATGGAATATTGATTTGTAGCTTACGGAATACATCAAGGAACTTATTGAATTGCTTATCTTCCAATGGCTTCTTCAATCTTTCTAGATACAGTACCTTCATGAATGGAGCGAGATCTTGGGGTTCAACCCACTTCTTTCTTAAAAATTCTTCATCCACTAATTTCAACTTCCCCTTGCTCCGACACTTTCTCACTAGCTACCTCTTCTTCCTTTGCTCGCTCTGTTTCCACTTGTGGTTGTTCCGGAGTTCACCTTCATGATAATTAGTTGCTCCCCCATTTGATTCCAACACCTCACCGCTTCTAGTGGTCACGGCTTTGCATTGATTCTTGGGGTTGTTCTCTGTATTACCTGGGAAAGATCCTGGAAGACGCTCATTCAGCTACTTTGCAAGTTGTGCTACCTGAGTCTCAATATTCTGAATTAATGCCCCTGTGTGAGTTGCCAACTTGTCAATGGTTGTGTCTGTATGCACTGTTAACTTCTCAATGGCTGCACTAGTCTTTTAAATAGCTAATTCCCATGGTTGCTTCCCACCACCTGTGATCTATAACTGATTAGGCTTAGGGAGAGCTTGTTGAGTATTATGTTGTTGAATTCCATAGTTCTTCCTCTGATTCTGTTGTTGTCGGCCGACCAATCCACCACTGGTGTTGCTCCAAGAGAAACCCGTATGGTCTCTGCTGACGTTCCAATTTCGCCCATTGTGGTAGTCATTCTGTATGTTCCTCTGATAGTCATTGCGTTGTGGCACTGTGTCATAGAAATTGTGACACGAGTCCACATGCTCCTGAGAAAAGTTACCCAGACAATTTTCACTATAATGATCACCATTGCAAATATCACAACCCAGTGGCAATCCTTCCCATACTGCGTTCACCTTCATCTTGTTATTAAGTGCCTCATTCTGCTTCTTTAGAAGTCTGTTCTGCTCAAGAATAGCTTCAATAGATGATGCACTAAGTCCGGATGCATTTTACTGAGATGCACTGGAAGAGTGACTACCATTATGATTGTAGTCATTCCTAGACATCTTTTCCAATAATGCCCAAGCATCCTCCGCTGACTTGCAAGAGAAAGAACCGCCAGCTGCGGAATCACAGTTCATCTAGTAGCGACCCCTCAACCTATTGAAGAAATGTTGGACCTCACCAAATCAAAGTAGGAAGAAGGACATCTCCTCAATAGCACATTATACCTCTCCCAAGCTTCATTGTAAGTCTCATCCTCATGTTGCCTGAATGAAGTAACGGCTATCTTCAGATGTGTCGCTCTTTGAGGGGGAAATAACCTTGTGAGGAATTTCTGAGCCATATCCTCCCAAGTAGTTATGCTTCCTCTATCCAAATTTAGATCTAGCCAATCGCGTGCTCTATCCCAAAGAGAAAGAGGGGATAGTCGCAAACAGAAGGCACCATCCGAAACTCCAGGAGTCTTCAGCATATCACAGATCTCCAAAAAGTGTGCAATATGCCTATGAGGATCTTGGCTTGCACTCCCATCAAACTGATTCCTTTGCACCTGATTCAGAATCGATGACTTGATCTGAAAAGAATTGACCGTGATGGTCGGCCTTACAATAGTAGAAGCACAATCATCCAAGTTAGGACGATTGTACTCATAGAAAGGCTTCTAAGCCGGAGGATCTCCTTCTGCCCTCCCTTCAAGATTGATGGGTTGGATTGCTTCAAGTCTTCTTTTCTCTCTCAATTACTTCCTCAACCACTTCTCGGTCCGTCGAATCTCTGGGTCGTATAGCAAGTCTCCCGGTGGAACGGTACCTCGCATACACAAAAATAAGCCAACACCAAGTGGATCAAAGAAGTTGAAAAAGATAAAATTGCAAAAATTTTAAGAAAAAATTTGCTTAATCAATATTTTGAATTTTCCTAAAATTTAGGAAAATTGGTTGTGTTAATCCCCGGCAACGGCGCCAAAAACTTGTTGCGAATCCGGCATGTGTACCGGTTCGTTGCAAGTAATAAAAACACGGTAAGAAATACCAAGGTCGAACACAAGGATTGGGAGACCAATTTAACCAAATTATCAAGGAAATTCAAAGCGTTGACCAAGCCAATATTGGGTTGTTGAGAAGAGAGAGAAAATTAGATAAGAAAAAATAACAAGATCAATTATCTAAATCGCACTAACAGATAACAACGAGAATTAATTAATGGCTAAGGCTCTAAGGTCACGAATCCACCTACCCTAACAAGCAAGTTACCCAAGTGTATATCTTCTTATCCCTCTGTTCAAATTCGTTGTCAACCAGGAACCCAAAATTATCCTAATGCCACTGTCGATTTTCAAAAGGAAATATCTACACTTGCAAATTGTCAATCTGTCGATATGTTCAACTCACAATTAGGTTCTTTAAGTGTTTGGTTCCCTATAGCGATTGCACCGCTTTCCTATTCTATGCTTAGTAATATTCAAACGGTGTTCTTAATTCAAATCGTAAGTACGAATCGCCTGCCAGCATCAACGCACTAGGCTAGTTAACCACGGGCCTTTATGATTAACGCAAACAAATCAGAATTAAGAAACAAGAAAAGAGACGAGGGAATAAGAAAATATTACTTGAATTCACTATGCCATCAAAGGTGGCTTCATTGTTCCCTTAGAATAGGGAATTAGTTCCTCATAGAGATAAAAACAACGATCAAAGAATCGATAGAATTCATCCTAAAAGAAACTGAAATACAACTCACTACACAGCTCTAAGCAAACTAGGATTACAACCAAAATTCAAAACTCTCCTTCTGACCTAAAACAAATTTGGCGCCAGTTCAAATTTAGATGTTTCGTGAGGCGAGACAAAGCTCGCGTGGCAAGACTAAATGGTCTTCAATTCCCTGAGTCTGGCTCGCGAGGCAAGCACTGCCTCGCGATGCGAGTCTGAATGGCTGCCTGCTCCTGCTTATTCTGCTCCTATGGCTTGCGAGGCGAGCTGCTGTTCGCGAGCCGAATTTGCCTTTTTGTCTTTATGCTTGTTTTCTTCAATTTTCTTAGCTTCCTCGAGCTTCACTTTTAACCTAAAAAATAAAAAGGAGAAATAAAAGGATAAAACTACTCCAAATTAACCAAAAATCCTAAAAATTAACTAAAAGAGTCAAGACCTTGCTTTGGGTCAAAAGGAGCCAAATTTGGGTGTTTGGCGAGGTTAAATGGCTCAATTGGCATAAAAACCTTAGCCTTTTCAACTGGAAAACTATATAAGCTTGAGGCTTATCATCTAGGCATCTTCTCACACAAGAAATCGAATACCACCTTAGACGACTTAGTAGTTTGGTTATAATCGAACTTATGACATGGCTCGAGTTGGATTTCGGTCTATAACCATCCTTGGACTGCATGTCCGATGGGTCAATCGGTTACTATTACTGACAAGGTTTCTAACCAATCTCAGACCTCGTAATCAATCCATCAATAATGAGTAATTAGTACGATATAAGAGTTCTATAAAGTTCAATATGAACAATCTCTAAAATGTTATTTGGAAATGCAAGTTTTACATAATTTTGCATAGGGATTTGTCCAGTTAAACTGTTTCTTCCAACAGTGAACATTACAAGCTTTCCAAGGGAATACATGAGCTTATCTAGCTGTCGCTTTGACAGATAAGCTAACAAACTATCAAGGAAATAAGTAATTCTATAACTAACCTATCTGTCTAACTGATAAAACAGAAAATAGTTAATAGAAACTAACTAAACATATCAACAATTAAGAATAAGAACACGTGCTGATATATACAAAAAATACTTTGTCTAATATATTCAATATCCGCCTCAAACTGGAGTGTGAATGTTAACACTCGCATTTTGGAGATAAAGCCTTGGAAATGTGAAAGATCCATTGGTTTGGTAAATATATAAGCTAGATGATTAGAGCTTGTAACTCAGCATGTATGTTTCATATTCTAAGTTGTTTACTATTTGGTTAAACTGGATTGTGGAACATTTGTGAGAAAAGTTTTAAACAGACCAAGGCATTGAGAAGGGAAATTAAAGAAAGTTGGTTTGTTTCTTGAGTATAACTTTTTTTTATGCAACACGGGGTCGGAGATTACAGATTATGTTTAATTTTCATACTTTGGATATTTCAAAACTGCTCTATTGTCAGAGTAAATGTCAGAGTAAGAATGTGCTACACTGCGAACTCTGATGGCGAGTTGTAGTTGTGCTTACATGTTAGTTTTATCAACAAAAAGTAGAAAGTACATGAATGTCACCAGTATGCTCATAGTGAAATATTTTTTAAAATGCATGAACATCAAGTACGATTGTAGCACATCAAAAATTTGGGAAAGACCCAAATTCATAACACCCTAAGAAAAGATATTAAAATTACATACCATAATAAGTTTTCCTATCAAATTATTGAAGTAAAGAAAGGAGGGGTGAAAAAGAAAATGCAAAGAAAAAGAAGATAGAATTACAAGCTCATAATAAGCTACATGCTATCATAGAACTCGATAATAATCTACCAGATGTCCAAAACACCAAGCCAGTTTGATCAATTGCTTTGTTGATATCCCAAAATAAGACAATAGGAGCTTTTCCGCCAGGAGTTCTTTGGAACTAGTCCTATCATGAAGCAATTACAAGATGGTTTGGTTTAACTGAGACAAAATAGTGGCAAAAGAAAAGGAAACAGATAAAGAAAACATATTTCAAACTTCATTAAATGACATCAGGTTTAGCCTACATTCATTGCAAGTTTCAACAACCGAAATTTAGAGTGGCAGAAGTGGAACACTTCAATGTTTTCTTTTAAACAATGGGCAAGAATGTCAAACATCCACCTCCAGTTCAAATAAAAATCTACTTCAGTAAACATTCTGAAAAAGAACGAATGAGATAATATAAGGAAGGAAATTAATGACATGAATTATGAAACTGCAATTGTATAAATTGGTAGTAGTAGAATTAAGGATCACCTTTGATTCCTCAAGAAGAGAAAGTATTCATAATTATACTCAGTTCCCTGATGACTTCCCTTGTATTCATTTTTTCTTTTGGTGACTCCACTGAACAAGCAAGTCCAATCCTTAATAATGAAAGTAAGCACTCCTCAACATTAGGATGGAAAGGAGGTGCAATCTCGTAAAGATGTTTTTCATCTTCTAGTTTTACATTGGGATATTTGCTTTCCATTGAGAGAAGAGTTACATCTGTGATCTCCAAAATGTTATTTGGAAATGTAATTTCAACATACTTATGGAGGTTGTGCCCATCTTTAAAAAATTATGATGTTGGTCTTCTCCCGGTTAACATCTCCAAAATAAGAATCTCATAGCTATACATGTCATCTTCTATTGACACTTGAGAACTCATTCCATACTCTGAGATAAATGATCAATGTTTTAAAAGTCATGTCACAATTTTAGCCATAGTGAAGGAGAATAAATATTCAAAAACAAACATATATATATATATATATATATAGCAAAATTTTAATGGAAAAAACAAGATCAAACCATACCTGGAGGAGCATAACCAATAGTGCCCTTCATCCCACTTGTACTGGTTTGGTTATGGGAGTTTTCATTAACTATTGAGAGAAGTGTGACACCCTTCTATCCCGCTTGTTAATATAAAACATTTACTTAAAAGAGGTAATTATAAAACATCCATTTATTTGAAAAAAAATAAAAATTTGGATAAAAAAGTTTTACATCTCAACAAAAACAACGTGGAAATAACATAGTTTTAAAACAGTAAAACATAAACAAGACATATAAAGAAAAATTCAACCCCAATGTCACATACATAGCTGGTATAACCAAAATCCGGATACGTCACGGAAACAAACTAAACAACTAACAAAACTAACAACTATAACTCAGCATTCTAACTAGAGTCGCGGCTCCTCAGAGTAATCCTCCGCTGGCTGCTCACCGTCCTCTGCATAAGGAAATACATGCAACAGCAGAAACAGGAAAGCAGGGAGTAAGAAATCATGTAAACACAACGGCATGGGAATAGGGAATAAGATGAACATACATCATAGCATGGCATAGCAATATAACAACATACAATATTTATACATCATCATATAATACCATAACAACATGTTAATCATCCAACATATGCTATGCACTGCAATGCAACCCTACTCCACGACTCCATCAATGCATGTGGATCCAACTAACACAGGAAGTCAACTTCGGAGTTACATATCCGTATTGGCCAAAAACCACCAACATTGGCAGTTCCCCAAACCATGGAGGAACCCCTTGGATAGCCGACGTATCATAACTGGATACGCCACCTCGGGAGCGCACGGTTTACCAAAACATGGGTGAACCGCCCGAGACTTGGGCCAGATCATCATAACTAGGACGACCTCCCCTATGTTGAACATCCCCCTCAACATCAACTCCAATGCTCTATGCAAATGGCACAACAACACACAAGGCAACCACCTCCTTTGCTTGGGCTTAAAAGCACCCAAGACTCATCACCAACATCAACATTAACACCTTTGACCCACACCGTGGGGTCAAGGTCCCCTTGGCCAAAAAGCACCAAGGTCCAACATAACATCTTGACCAAAAAGCATCGAGAGCACTTTGGCCAAAAAGCACCAAAGCGTGACAACATGCGGTAACCCATTGGGTACCGGCTTAACCAGCTTTTCAGTCTTTGTTATCTTAATTAATCTTTAATTAAGTTATCTAACTTGTAATCATTTGATTAGTGTATTATTACATCATCTAGGGATAATTAGGGTAAACACCCCTTTAATTCATTAATCTTAAGTTCTGACCAGTAGGGGAAAGCACGGGCGTACTAAACCCCCAGCACTAATGTGACACCTTAAACTCGGTGTCACATGGTTACCCAATTGTGGAAATATTTCTGATTTGCAAAGCTGGTTACTTTCTGAAAGTATCATTTTCTAGATGGATGAGTACACTAAAAACGGTAGTTAATTTTTTTTTCTTTTCGAGATGAAGGAGGATAAAGGTGATGAACACTCAGAACGTGAATTGAAGACAACATACATATATAACATTTCCCAATGAAAGCCAAGTTTCAGTACATAAGATAGGGCCTTATCAATGGCCATTTCAACAGATGTAGGAATCTAGGAGTTAAAACTTAAAAAACAAGAGTAAGTAAGACACAAGGAAAGAGGGTCCGGAACTACATCCAAAAGATAACTCTAAAAGTCAGATGACGGGAGATAATCCACAAAATGCTCCAAACGGGTTACAGACACTGGTTGCAAGTAAGGTCTCCACAAAGGCTCCCACGAGACGAGACCTCAGGTAATGGATCTATAACATCGCCGCCCTTATCAACAGAATCGTCGTCATCGTCATGATCCATAACGTGATCCTCCGGCTCAAGTTCCTCCACGACCTCATCGAAGTCCTCCTCAGGGTCCTCCTCAGGGTCCTCCTCAATCGGTGCTGTCGGCTCTATGTCAAGAGGTGGTGGCTCATGTAGTAGTCTACGAGCTTGCAGTGTGTGAAGGTAATACCATATCAGAGGCAGAGCTACCCTCCTAGTTTCCGCAGTGTGGCTTCTACGGATTGGGTCTCCGTCATCATTTAGATCGATCATGGTGATGGCTCCGTGGTATGTGGCAGATGTCGCCCCGGGGTGTATCTGCCATGCCCCAGCATCCCCTGCGTCGTCGAAGACCTCAGTCTTCGATGTTATCGGCACCAGCGGGATATTGGGATCCATCTGGACTCATGTACATACGGCGATACCAAAAGGAAGCACTACAAAAAAAAGGTTATTTAGCGATCGAAAATAGTGACCGAAATAGGGCGTAGCAGAGTTATCGGTCTCTATTTCGGTCACAAAATAAAGGAAAGTAAAAGTAAAAAATTTATGACTTTTTAGCGACCGAAATGGCAACCGAGTTAAATGCAACGGTTAAATTTATTTATCTTTGCGACCGATATTAAATCGGTCGCTAAACGACACGTAAAAAATTAAAATTATAGCGTGTTAGCGACCGAATTTTAAATCGGTCGCTAAATTTATGAGTTCGAATTTCAAATCAACCCGATTTAGCGACCGAAATAGCGACCGAATGTTTCGGTCGCTAATATTAAAATCCCTAAATCCACCAAAACCCCCCTTTCTTCCCCATTTCTCTCATTTCTTCTCTCTCTCTTGCACGCTCTGCTCCTTCCTGCCACCATACCACGCGATGTCTATGCTTTGGTCACCACAGGCCACCTCCGGTGAGTGATTCCACCTCCCCCCCCCCCTCTCTCTCTCTCCTATAGCGCACCTGAGCCGCCTCCCTTGAGCCACCACTGTTCGCGGCTCCGGTGACACCACCACCACCAAGGGTAAGCTACATTGTCTTCTCTCCTCTTCTCTCATTCTCTGTTTCTCGCATCTGATATCAATTTTTTTCTTTGTTATTTCCCTGTCCATGCTCCCAACTTCGGCTACCATTACGTGCTCACTGCCATTGCCACTCCCAATCTCCGGTCACCAGTACCACTGCTCACTGGTAATTTTGTAGTTTGGTACCTCAACCCTAAATTTGACGTTCCCATCATTGAAACTGACATTGATTTAGATGAACTGATTCTAATTTTTCTTGTTATCTAAACATTGTAAACCATAGGTTGTTTTGATTTTGTGCACGTTAGGAATTAAATAAAGATGCATTGTAAATGGAGTGCAAATAGGAAACACCATAAAAACTGTGTATTTTGATTTGTTGTGTATTTTTTTAATTTTAATGCACCTTCTTTGTTCTTTGTTAACAGAGGCACATGATTGTTTAATGTTAAGTGAGTGACTTAAGGTCGATCATAATGATTTATTAATTAAAGCATAGACAAAAAAACATTAGATTGGGCAATTATTCCTATGGAGGGGGATAGATGGGTATAGAGGTGTACTTTGGAAAAAGTTAAACTAACACGGTGAGGTGATATTTCTATATGTTACGTTTATTTTGGGAAGTAAGGGATTACTTACGAAAAAAAAGGAATCACTTGATTCTGATAGATAACACTCGTACCAAGTTGCAAGTTGTTCTAAATTTGTAACTGTATATTATTGATTCTATTTTATATTAATATATGTGTTTCTAGTCTTATAAATAGTTGTACTGGATTCTGTATATATAGAATAGTGATTTGATTTGAAAGGACTAATTTCATTTATGCACGATAGGTCCTTGTTGTCATATTCTTCTACTCTCTATTGGCTCCGGCTCCTCCCCTTATCCTTACTCGGTTGTGTTTTCTCTCTCAGATAAGTTCTCTGAACAATCAGTGTAATGTGTTATGTGAATTATTGTGTTGTTTGTTAGTGGAAAGCAGAGCTCAATAGGATGTGATCCTGTTCGAAAGGCGGTATCTTGGTTGTGTGCTGATAATTTAATAATTATGCATGTGTTCCATGAAGTAATGAGTGAGTTACGGCCTATAAATTTTTTGATGAGTTGAATTTGTTATAACAAATAAAATATAAATTAAAGGAATGATATATGTTTAAAGCAGTATAAAAGATTAGAATAAGTAGACATTAGAAATAAATGTTAATAATGGTGAAGGAATTATTTTTATAATAAATACCTCTATAATGAGTGATTCGGGCAAGTTGCAAAACTACCACTTTAAGTTGGTTATTTTTAGTCAGAAAGTAGAACATTTCAATTGCTCGTTCCCCAAACAATGTCACACGAACAAAATTATTGCTAAAGTTTGAGAAAAAATGAAGTTTGAGTATAAATTCTATGTGAAATAAAATGTTTAGTCAAGAGTATAATAATGTAATTGGGAGGACCTTTCATCAAGAAGATTGAACTCAATTCTCTTTCCTGTTATACCTTCATGTTGATAATCCTCTAAATTTCCATGTTCGGAGACAACACCAGTAGCATCTGTAGTAATAGCATATATATGAATGTTAAAAGCATAAATGAATGTATTAAGTTCAAATGTTGTCATTTCAGCTCTGACACGATTATTTTTATTTATGCATTATAGGTCCTTGTCTGATCTTCGTTGTCCGCGGCTCCTCCCTTATCCTTACTTGGTTTTGCTTTGTCGAATAGGTAAGTTCTCTCAATACTCTCTTTTAAGGTTTTGCTTTGTCTAATAGGTACTGATATGTGTGGTGCTTCTAATGTATTTTGTGAATTATCGTGTTGTTTGGTAGTGGAGAGCTGAGCTCAATAGGATGTGATCTTGTCTGATTGTATGCCGATAATTTAATGTTTATGCATGTGTTTGTCAATATGTGTTGTTTGTTAGTGGAGAGCGGAGCTCAATAGTATGTGATCCTGTCCGAAAGGCGGGATGCTAGTTGTGTGCTGATAATTTAGAAATTATGCAAGTGTTTTGACAATTAACTGCTACTTGTTAGTGGAGAGCGGAGCTCAATAGGATGTTTGCTACAATATTTTATCTAAGTTTGTATTGATTTACGCTGCAATTTATATAAGCTCAACAATGTTGCAATATTTATAGGTTAATGGTTTTATTTTCTGTTAGAGTTAATAATTAATTTACGAAAGCCTTAGTTTCCTATTTGAGATTCAATATTAATGAGCATGCGTAACTTATCAAGGTATGCATGCTCATTGTATTGAATCTTGAATTGTCCAAGTGAGACAGTTTGGGAAAAAACTTTTTCACACTCGTACAATAGTCATTTCCATGTTCAAATGCCCAATATGTATGGAGCGATCGAAGGCATTCACACTTAAAAACAGTCGAAAGATCTCATATTTTGATTGTCATCGTCAATTCCTTCCAGAAGATCATCCTTATAGGCGGAACAAGAATGCATTCAAGAAGCGTTGTGCGGAGACAACACCGCATCCACCACGTTTGACTGGTCCTAATGTATGGCGCAGAGTACAGTACTTACCGCTCGTCCATGAAACCCAAGGAGAACATATTCCTAATTATGCCGTCAACCATAATCGGACAAAACAAAGTATATTTTGGAGGTTGCCGTATTGGAGGACGCAGAACATTGATGTCATCATACTGAGAGGAATGTGTTTTTGAATGTGGTTGACACTATGATGGACATCAAGGGGAGGACAAAGGATACAAATAAAGCCCGATTGGACCTGGCTGACATTTGTAATCGGAAGGAGCTTGAGTTGCAGGACGGTGGTCGTGGCAGACTTATCAAACCGAAGGCAAGTTATACACTAAGCAAAGCACAGAAAGTGGCCGTCTGTAAGTGGGTTAAAGAACTAAAGTTACCAGATGGGTATGCTTCCAATCTGGGTAGATGTGTTGACATTAAGGAAGCAAAGTTACATGGAATGAAGAGTCATGATTGCCACGTGTTCATGCAACGGTTGCTTCCAATTGCATTCGACGCATTACCGAAGCAAATTTGGAACCTACTTGTTGAGCTTAGCCACTTTTTCAGGGAGATTACATCGACAACACTAAATGTGAATCAATTAAAGGATATGGAAGTCAAGATACCCGTTTTGCTATGTAAGCTGGAGCAAATCTTCCCGCCGAGTTTCTTTGATTCCATGGAACACCTGCCAGTTCATCTACCTTACGAAGCAAGAGTTGGTGGCCCAGTCCAATACCGCTGGATGTATCCATTTGAGAGGTAAACAACATCAACTATTTTACTTAATACATATGAAATTCACCAACACGAAATCGTAGTTCAGCTTTCCCTAAAACTAGTAATTATTTGTACGTATCCCTCTTTAATAGGTTCGTGTACTCCCTTAAACACAAAGTCAAGAACAATGCACGAGTGGAGGGTTCCATTTGAGAAGCATACTTAGTAGAGGAGACTTCCACTTTTGCCTCTTATTACTATCCGGACGAAGTTAACACGAGAAGGACAAGGATGCCTAGAAACTTTGATTCGTGCGAAGGAAGTTCAACTAGTCCTCCTATATCAATATTCAACTATCCGGGCAGATTTAGTGGCAAATCAAAAGGATATTTCTTGGAGCAGCGTGACATTAATGCTGCTCATCTGTATATCCTTCAAAATAGTGAAGAGGTGGCGCCATATTTAGAGTAAGTTTCTACAATGTCTTTTATAAGTTCATTTGACATTTATGATTATTAATCGTCCTGCTATTAATCTCCCATATGTAGGATGTACGGCAATTTTCTAAGGGATCTCCAACCTGACATTTCAAACGATCAGGTTGATCGAGAAATTACTTCTCACTTTGCTACGTGGTTCAGTAAATATGTAGGTTAAGCATCTTCATTTGTTGCAATACATTTTATCTCCTTAAATATATAGCATGTATAAGAATAATATAATATTTGATTTTTTAGGTACTAGATCCAGAAAACAATGTTCAAAATCCATTGTTGACAAATTTGGCATGGGGGCCTAACAGATGTGTTACATCATGGAATACTTATATTATAAATGGATATAAATTTAACACAAAAACATGGAATGAAGGAATGCAGTCGTGTAACTATGGTGTTTGTGTGAGAGCCACTGATGGCAATGTAGAGGATGATTTCTATGGGGTTCTAACTGACATCCTTGAACTCGATTATACCGGTTTCCCCGTGATGAAGTTAGTTATCTTCAAGTGTGATTGGTTTGATCCTACTCTTGACGTAGGGACAAAAATCGATAAAAAATATGGTATTGTTCAAGTTAGGCTGTCTCGAAGGTATAATAAGGCGAACGACCCATTCATTTTTTCACAACAGGCAGATCTGGTTTATTACTCGTCATATCCCGAAGGACATCAAGGCTGGTTGGGTGTTATTAAGATAAAGGCTCGCAGTATAATTACTGATAATGTAATCAACCAACCTAAAAAAGATGCTCCGTACCAAGATGATGAGTTTTCAAGACCCAACGTACCATTGCAAATTACGCCAGTCATTATTGTTAATTCTCTGGCGGACATTTTCGGAAATGGGGAAGAAGTTGAAAGAGAGTTAATGGATCAATCCGAGTTGGACGCATCTAGCGAAGGCACATTCCAATCAAGTGAGACTGATGAGAGTGAGGGTGAATTTAGTGACGGAGATTCTACTTAGGTAATTTATTTATGTCATAATTCATTGTGTAAATGTCATTCTATTTAGGTAATTTATTTTTGTATTATTTACACTGTTGTGTAATCATCTTTTCATTTTTTACACAAATGGCAGATTCCTCTAGAGGTAGGGGTCGTCGTGGAGGTCGTGGCAGAGGTCGTGCTGCGAGAGTCCCTTCACCGGCCGACCCACAGCCTTCAGATCGAGACCACCCTACCAGCACCTCTGTGGATGGGACACCTCAGGGTGATGGAGTTGCACCCCCTACCCAGCCTTATGTGGTCGGGACACAGGCTGCACCCTCATCATCCACACCTATGACAGGACCATCATCATCATCGGGAAGGAGAGTCGTAGTCCATCCGACAGGCGATTCTTCTTATCCCCAGGGGGGATAACGAGTAAGCTAATTTAATTTCTTAATATATATAAAGTATCGTTAATTTCTATTTACTTGTTTTTTTAATTTATTTATAACATTTATTAATGCTCTAATTTTGCTCAGACTTTACGCCCGCGAAGGGCCCTTCTGATTCGATATCGAAGATCCTGCGACGCAAGTTTGATGGTCCATGGCCTATATGGAAGGCCATCCCAGGGGGCCATAGGGATCAGTTGTTTCTAGAGTTTAAGGTAAGAATTTATTAAGTTATTTAAATTAAATTTACATTATATATATATATATATATATATATACATACACACACACACACACGAATTTCCTAACAACTGTACGTTGCAGAAAGAGTATAGGTGGGACGTAGCTTTAGAGGGTCTCGTCAGGGACATATTTGAGCATAAAGGCTCACTGGTCATGAAGAATCTGACGAACAAGCTGAGGAAGGGTAAGAATAAGGGGAAGTGGGTGGATCCTGAGATCAGGAGGCAGCTAGACCAATACTAGGCTGCTGAGAAGTTCCAGGAGATCCAGGCCACAGCTCGGCGTAATCGAACTTCTGATGGTGGCACATGTGCTTGGACCGACGGGTCTAAATCAGCTGCCGCCCACTACGACGAGCTGGTAATACATTACACTTTTGACTTATTATACTATTTAATTAATTAGTTTTCATTTTTAATTATTCTTATGAATTTAAGATTATATTTTTCTGTGCAGAAAGCACAGAAACAGCGGACCCCCACTGCTATGGAGTTGGTGGAGAGGACGAAGAACTTGAAGTCGGGGACATGGGTCAACGACAAGGCCCGTAACTATGCTGTAAGCAAAAAAGCAATTTAGTGTTTACTTGTAATTTATTATAAATGATTTGTTAATATTGATTATAATTTTAACTAAATCTCTTCAACTATACTTTGTAGGTGGGCTTCAACGAGAAGAAGGACAATGCCATACCACGTGCCTCACAGTCACAAGATGAGGCCTTGACTGGTGATGGGCCCAGCTCTCCTATCTCTGTCGACGATAATACCATTTATTTGGAGGTCGTCGGGGGCAGGAACAAGAAGGGGCACGTGTATGGCCTCGGACACCTGGGAGGCGAGTTTATCGCTTCATCATCCGGCACGCCTGCTCCTTCCTACGCCGATACCGTCCCTCAGGAGCAGTTCAACCAAATGCAGGACACCATCACGCAACTGAACGTGGAGCTTCGGGAGAAGAGCGAGAGAGAGCAGCAGATGGTGAACCAGATTGCACAGATTGACTCGAGCACACCAAAGAACATGCGAGACGAGCATCGAGCGGGGCCGTACATCGCGGGCCGGTGTGTTGGAGCAGATGAGGATCCAGACTCCGGTTGCACAGGTGATGCTCGACGGTTGTGTCGCTTGTTGCTCCTCCAGCTTCCACCGCCCCACTCGATGTCGCTATTGCAGAGGACGATCGAGATAGCAGCGTCACGCCGGTCGGTGACGGACGCCGAGGATGATTGGATTCCTCCACCTCCCCCTCATCATGACTGATTTTTTTTCTTCATATTTTTGACTTTAAACTATTCTTGTACGACACTTTGGATTATTTTATATATATATATATATATATATATATATATATATATATATATATTTATTATTTCTTATGATTGTATATTTCATTACTAATTTGGTGTGTTTTATTAGTATTTTTGCTAAACTTTAAAGAAAAACAGAAAAAATTTATTATTTTAAAATTTAAATTTTAAAAAAAATTAATAAAAACCAGTTTAGCGACCGAATTAGAAACCAATAATTTGGTCGCTAAACTTTAGTTACAATTAACAGATTGTGGTCTAGTGACCAAAAATCCGTCGCTAATATAGGTTAACAGTAACCAACATTGGCGACCGAACTAGCGACCGATAATCGGCCGCTAAAAATGGTTACCCAAACAATGCGACCAACCGTGTAGCGACCATTTTTTATTATTTAGCGACCGAAATTACGGTCGCCATTTAGCGACCGAATTATTATTTCGGTCTCTAAAAGCTTAGCGACCAGGTTATCAGTCACCACCATGAATCGGTCACTAATTCGGTCGCTAACTTAAATAGCGACCGAATTAGAAAGTTTAGCGACCGAATATGTCGGTCGCTAAACAGTTCTTTTTTTGTAGTGAAGAAGGAATAACAAGTAGAAATGAAAGAGTGAGATGCCGACACCAGATATATCGCACAACAACCATACACATGATACATACAACACCTTGACATATTAACATTTTTAAACATTACTCATAGGTAAACAATAAGTATTATCTCAGTGGGTCTCATACTTGAATCAATCAATTTTATAAAGATAATGCATGACACTTCAATCATCAGGCTCTAATCTTAATCTCATGAGATACCATCACCGTTTTATCATCAAGAAAGAAAGAGTTGATCAGGCTCGTACGCCCGTTTGGCAAATTGTCTCCGTCACCTCATGCGCCCGGATCAACATCATCATGAATCCCTTATAACGGCCATTCGGATGTATACCTCATCGAATACCACATCTTAAGCGGGTATTCGGATAACTCAAGCACGTCTGCTAAGGGGAAATGCATATGAATAAAAGACTTTTCATTATCGAGGGTTTTCTTTGTGTTCTTTCTTTTTCGTTTGTCGAAGCCCAAAGCTAACGACTATTCACAATTTCTATCACTTAAAAAAAATTATAACACAGGACGCACAGTCCGAGTGTTCAATCACAACACCTTAGACCGCGGCCGCAACCCAAGATTATGGTCGTAGAAACAATTATAATTTTACCCATGTTTTATTTCAACATGATAAGGACTCCTAGCCCATAACAACGAAATTAGGGGACACAGTCCTCAATTCCAAAATTAGGACTCCTAGCCCATGATATCACGATTAGGACCCTTGGTCCATAATTCTTGACACGGATCCCAGATCACGTGCATAAACTGAATACTAGAGGCGACGTCTCGCGAACTAGTATTCTCTTTCACATGTGCTTACTTTTCGCTCAGTGAAAATCAAAAACCAAAACAAAACCTCGGTCACTTATCCAAGTAACCAGAACGTTTCTAAATCATTTAGGAGAAAATCTTTTCCTTTACAAATTCTTTTATAAAACATTTAGGAAATTCGTTTGCTTTTGAAATCCTTGATGAAATAAAGTCAACTATTTTCAAAGAGGTTTTCCTTCACAAAACACATAGTTCGAAAAGGTTTTCTCTCATACAAACTTTGGATCATAAAAAGGGTAATTTCTATTGTCTTAAAAACACTTCAACGTTTCTTTTCAAAATAAGAATCTCATTTTCTTGAAGTAAGCATTTTAAACAAGGAACTTTTATAACTGAAACCAATACTTTCAAAGTTCTATTCAAGTCTTATTAAGGCTTTTAATCCTTTATAATCATTGTGCACAGACTCAAGTCCGGCTTCTCAAACTTCAATCAACAGTAATATATTCTCAACAATCATATCACAGTTAACGACAGTTCATCACATATATAGATAATTCATAACACTTTAAAGCAAGTAATGTTCAACTGCAAGTAATAACCACAATAGTTCAAGTAAATAAGTTATTCAAGTATTGGCTTCATATCACAGTAATATTCAAATCACTCAAGTAAACACATACACACATGCATATAGTCATTGAATATCCATAGGCAATCCCCTCTTACTTTCTTTGAAGGTAAGAAGGATAGATGCTTGACGAGGAAAGTCACGAACGTTCTTGTTTCCTCAGCGATGGAAGTCTAATGTTATGAACACAAAATCACAAGTTAAAATCAAAACAAGAACACTAAACCACAAGGTATAGGTTCGGCCAAGACTAGTTCTTAGGGTTAGAGATTCCCAAAAAATTATACAACTCATGGATTTATGATCCTTAAGTGTTAGGAGTTCATAAACAATGATCTTTTAACAAAGTTGAATTAAAACTCCACTAAGTTAAAAACATAGGGCAGTCGGCCAAGGCTAGTAAAATAGGCTAGCATTCACTAAACTTTCCAATCTCTTAGGTTTAGCATCCATATGTGTTAAGGAGCTCAAAACCATGATCATCCTGGAAAAATGAAAATAACACATACTAGCTTTAATAACATAAAATAAACAAGTTATAAATCCTTATACTTTCCAATCTCTTAGACTCAGCATCCAAATATCTTATGGAGCTCAAGTCCATGATCATCTTGGAAAAATGGAAGTAACACATACTAGCTTTAACAACATAAAATAAACAAGTTATAAATCCTTAAACTTTCCAATCTCTTAGACTTAGCATCCAAATATCTTATGGAGCTCAAGTCCATGATCATCTTGGAAAAATGAAAGTAACACATACTATCTTTAATAGCATGAAATAAACAAGATATAAAGAGTTCTAAATCCATGATCAATACTTGGAAAGTTGAAACATAGTATCCTAGGCCTAATTATTCATATTTTTCAGCCATCATAGGAACAAGCTATCAAAACTTCCAAGATTTATAGATCCCAAGATCAAGGGATAGTTAGAAACTCAAACACATGATCGTATTCCAAAAGTTGAAACAAAAACTTCCTAGGTCACAAATGCAAGCATTTGGCCCTCATTGGAAGAGATGGATAGAGATTTTTGTTTTACACAACCTCTTAGTATGTGAAAATATAAGTTAATACAAGACTATAGAAAGTGGTTTCAACTCAAAAGGAGTTTTATACCATTTTAGAGAGATTTTAGAAGTTTAAAGCATATATAGAACACATAAAGTAAACTAAGAAATAAAATATGAAACTTGCAAAAAGATTTATATGAGAGCATTACCCTTAGTATAAGGAAGAACTTTAATGAAGAACTTAAGTAGAAAATATGAATAAAAACTAAAGCTTTAAAAGCTTGAACTTTAAGAAGAAAGGAAGAAGATGAACTTTAATGGAGGTTGAAGGAGGAGGATGATGAAGTGAAAATGAAAGGGGTATATATAGGGAAAGGAGGGAAGTTCACGGCCAAAAGGGAGTGAGAGGGAGAGCTTGTTGAGCAAGCTTGGTGGTTTAATGCTTGATTGGATGGAAGAAGAAAGAGAAAAGACTTTTGGATTAGAATAGTATTATAATTTGAAAAGTGTGATGATGGTACTTTTAGAGTGTGTCATATCCATTTCCATCATGTCTCCTTACTTCTTTTATGGTCCATAATCTGATCCATTTGGTACTCGGTTGCATTTCCGGTCGTAATTCTTCCGATGTTTTCGCCCGAATAAAATATTATATTTTATTTTTGCACGAAAATTTTCAAAATAACCAAGGTTGAAGGAAACATAATAAAAACACTAATTGTTTCGTTCATGGGTCAAAATTAGGTTTTCTGCACAGTAAACTTGTACCGGCAGTGAAAACGCAGACCGGCTTCCGTCTGAATTTTCAACCGAAAATTTTACCGTGACTTCATATGATATAACAACACAAGGAAATGATTTTAGTTTAATTAAAATCATCCTCTGAGTTTAATCTAAAATAAACACATTTAAATATGTATTTATTGCTACAGAAAATATAGGAAAACAGGGTGTTACAATACTACCCCTCTAAAAAGTATTTCATCCTCGAAATTACGAACCTTGAAATAACTCAGGATATTGCAATTTCATCTTGTCCTCCGCTTCCCATGTAGCTTCTTCTGTTGTCTCGTTCCAGATGACTTTGACTAAAGAGATTTGTTTACCTCTGAGCTGCTTCAGCATCTTATCCGCGATTCGTACCGGCGAAGTCTCAAAAGATAGGTTCTCTTTTAATTGTACTTTATCAGGTTTAAAAACATGTGATGCATCAGGAATATACTTTCTCAACTGAGAGACATGGAAAACATCATGAATGTTGGAAAGAAAAGGAGGTAAAGATATTTTGTACGCTACTGGACCTACACGACGAAGAATTTGGTAGGGTCCAATGAATTTGGGAGTAAGCTTTCTGGATTTTATCACTCTGCCAATCCCAGTCGTTGGTGTGACCCTCAAGAACACATGCTCGCCTTCCTCAAACTCAAGAGGTCGTCGTCTCTTGTCAGCGTAACTTTTCTGTCGACTTTAGGCCGTCTGCATTTTCTCCTGGATCATCTTCACCTTCTCGGTCGTTTGTTGTACGATCTCTGGTCCTAACAACAAGCTCTCACCATCCTGGTACCAACACAAAGGTGTTCGGCATCGTCGACCATACAAAGCCTCATAGGGTGCCATCCCTATACTTGAATGAAAACTGTTGTTGTAGGTGAATTCTAACAACGGTAGGAACTCGTCCCAGCTCCCAGTGTCTTCCATTACACACGCTCTTAGTAAATCTTCGAGTGATTGGATTGTCCTCTCTGACTGTCTGTCAGTTTGTGGATGGTACGCAGAACTCAATTTGAGTTGTGTTCCCAACGAGTTTTGTAGTCCTTTCCAAAATTCTGACGTAAACCTTGGATCACGATCCGAAATGATACTCGAGGGAATACCGTTCAACCTGACAATCTCATTGATGTACAACTGAGTCAACCTTTTCATCGGGTACTTCATGCTGATAGGTAAAAAGTGGGCTGACTTGGTCAGTCGATCCACAATTACCCATATAGCCTCATGTCCCTTCCGAGTCCTTGGTAATGTGGTCACAAAGTCCATTGAAATACCGTCCCACTTCCATTATGGGATGTCCAATGATTTTAACATTCCTGTTGGCCTCTGGTGTTCAATCTTAGCCTTTTGACATATCAGACAAGAAGCGACGTATTCCATTACGTCCCTCTTCATTCCATACCACCAGCATAACTTCTTGAGATATTGATACATCTTCGTCGCTCCTGGGTGTAAACTCAGCTTACTCCTGTGAGCCTTCTCTAAAATCAACTTCCTAAGCTCGGCGTCATCTGGTATACAGATTCTTTCACCGAATCTCAAAATTCCATCCGTTCCTTCTCTGAATTCTGACAGCGCCCCTTGCCGCACTAAGTCCCTTTCTTCCTGTAGATACGGATCACTCTCTTGTTTCTCTTTTATTTGCTCCATCAATCCGATCAAAACGGTGATCCTATTCAGACACAGCCTTCCCGAAAATGTCTTAACTGACAAACTGAGATCCCGGAATTGTTCCAATAGTCCCTGCTCTTTAATCATCATTACTGACACGTGTATTGACTTCCTGCTCAGTGCCATCTGCCACCACATTCGCCTTTCCAAGGTGATACTGTAGTTGAAAGTCATAGTCCTTCAAAAACTCCAACCAACGCCTCTGACGCATGTTTAACTCCTTCTGGTCGAAGAGGTACTTCAAACTCTTGTGGTCACTGAAAACATTAAAAGTGGCTCCATACACTCGGTCGGATGAATTCCTTCCTCATCAACTCTTCAAGTTGTTCCTTCAGGGTTTCTAACCCCAATGGTGACATGCGATACGGTGCCATGGATATTGGTCCAGTGCCTGGAACCAGATCGATCGCAAACTCGATATCTCGAACAGGCGGTAGACCAGGTACATCCTCAGGAAAAACTTCCGGAAACTCATTGACGACAGGTACGGACTCCAAGTCTCTGAGGAAAACAGCAGCATGTAACCTTGAGCTCCCTCTTTCAAAGAAGCTCTTACCTGACTAGCAGATAGTAATCCTGAAATCTCATCCCTAAAGACTAAGGTTCTTTGAGCACAGTCTATCAGGATATGGTTAGAAGATAACCAATCCATGCCTAGAATTACATCTAGTTGTATTAAAGGTAAATAGATTAAATCTACAAGAAAGTGCCTATCATGAACAATGATAGGACAATTCAAGCAAACAAAATTAACAGTTACTGGCTCAGCAGTTGGGGTAGAAACAATCAAGTTGTATGGTAAGGAAGAAATAGGCAAGTCTAGAAGTTTCACACGATCCATTGAGATAAAATAATGAGTTGCACCTGAATGGAAAAGTACAGTTAAAAGATTATCGGCTAAATTGCACTTACCCTGCACCAGATCGGCGAAATTTGATGCTTCAGCTCCACTCATCGTATACACTCGTCCTTTAGCAGTCGGCTTGCTCGCTTGGGCATGATTGGTAGCTGGTTCTCTTTTTGGTGCTCTGGAGTCCCTGGCTATGTGCCCTATACGATCGCAGTTAAAGTACTTCATATCTTTCTTTGGGCATGTATTAGCTAGATGACTGGGATCCCCGCACCTGTAACACTTCCTCTCTTGACCTTGATTGTTGTTTCTTTGACCTCCACTTCCCGTTCCAGAAGTACCGGAACGATGTTGTTGTTGTTGTTTCTGGTTGTTACTGGGTGACGGGTAATATGGCTTCCTCTGGTTCTGCTTCCAATTTTGGTTCTGTCCCTGATATTGACTCTTGGGACGAACGGGTCCTCCAACATTTCCCCTGCTATCTCGCCCTTTGCGCATCAGTTCTACCTTTCGGCATTTCTCTACCAGGGCTTGGAAATTCCTGATTTCCAAGGGCATCACATATTCCTTGATCTCGAAGCGCAGACCGGCTTCGAACTTCTCGCACTTCCACTCCTCATCGGGGTTGTTCTGGAAAAAACAGAAGTATTTGGCAAGGGACTCAAACCTTGCTGCATATTGCCCCACTGTCATGTCCCGCTGACTCAGCCTCAGGAATTCCTGCTCTTTCTCCGTCCGAGCACTCTGGGGAAAATATTTGTTCATAAATTTGTTGCGAAGTACTCCTCTGGTGACTGCCTGATGCTCAGCTACTAGTAGTTGTCTGGTGTCCTTCCACCAGTATTCAGCATCTCCAATCAGCTGGAATGTTGCGTAAGGCACCTTTGCTTCCTCTGGGGTGTGCATCAGCTCAAAGATCTTTTCCAGCTCTTGGATCCAAAGATCGGCTTTAGTCGGGTCTACGTCCCCGTCAAACTGTGACGGATTCTAGAGTCGGAAGGCATTCAGATTCTTCCCCTCTGCAGCCTGTTCAGCTCTTAGCTGCTCCTATTGATTCTGGGTAGCCGCGTTGGCAGTCTGGAAAGCTATTGCAGCAGCAACGTCAGCCAACGCTTGGGCAGCGAAGTCCATCCCGCCATTGCCTCGGCCACGACCGCCACGTCCACGCGCTCCTCCTGGTTCCATATTGACCTGTAAGACACAATCAGTGAGATGGTAACCAGAAAGGTAACTCGTCAGATATCATACATTACTTCTTTGAAGTAATTCAAACAAGACTCAATCAGAGAATACACAACATCGACAAAACAGACCTAAACCCAAACATTCCCGAAAGACTCGACTCGCTCTGATACCACTAATGTGACACCCTAAACTTGGTGTCACATGGTTACCCAATTATGGAAATATTTCTGATTTGCAAAGCTGGTTACTTTCTGAAAGTATCATTTTCTCGATGGATGAGTACACTAAAAACAGTAGTTAATTTTTTTTTCTTTTCGAGATGAAGGAGGATAAAGGTGATGAACACTCAGAACATGAATTGAAGACAGCATACATATTTAACATGTCCCAATGAAAGCCAAGCTTCAGTACATAAGATAAGGCCTTATCAATGGCCATTTCAACAGATGTAGGCATCTAGGAGTTACAACTTCAAAAAAAAGAGTAAGTAAGACACAGGGAAAGAGGGTCCAGAACTACATCCAAAAGATAACTCTAAAAGTCAGATGATGGGAGATAATCCACAAAATGCTCCAAACTGGTTACAGACACTGGCTGCAAGCAGGGTCTCCACAAAGGCTCCCATTAGACGATACCTCAGGTAATGGATCTATAAGTCGCCGCCCTCATCAACAGAATCGTCATCGTCATCATGATCCATAACGTGATCCTCCGGCTCAAGTTCCTCCATGACCTCATCGAAGTCCTCCTCAGGGTCCTCCTCAGGATCCTCCTCGGGGTCCTCCTCAATCGGTGCTGCCGGCTCTACGTCAAGAGGTGGTGGCTCATGTAGCAGTCCACGAGCTTGCAGTGTGTGAAGGTAATACCAGATCGGAGGCAGAGCTAGCCTCCTTGTTTCCACAGTGTGGCTTCTACGGATTGGGTCTCCGCCATCATTTAGATCGGTCGTGGTGAGGGCTCCGTGGTATGTGGCAGATGTCGCCCCCGGGTGTATCTGCCATGACCCAGCATCCCCTGCGTCGTCGAAGACCTCAGTCTTCGATGTTATCGGCACCAGCGGGATATTGGGATCCATCTGGACTCATGTACATACGGCGATACCAAAAGGAAGAAGGAATAACAAGTAGAAATGAAAGAGTGAGATACCGACATCGGATATATCGCACAACAACCATACACATGATACATACAACACCTTGACATATTAACATTTTTAAACATTACTCATAGGTAAACAATAAGTATTATCTCAGTGGGTCTCATACCCGAATCAATCAATTTTATAAAGATAATGCATGACACTTCAATCATCAGGCTCTAATCTTAATCTCATGAGATACCATCACCGTTTTATCATCAAGAAAGAAATAGTTGATCAGGCTCATACGCCCCGTTTGGCAAATTGTCTCCGTCACCTCATGCGCCCGGATCAACATCATCACGAATCCCTTATAACGGCCATTCGGATGTATACCACATCGAATACCACATCTTAAGCGGGTATTCGGATAACTCAAGCACGTCTTCTAAAGGGAAATGCATATGAATAAAAGACTTTTCATTATCGAGGGTTTTCTTTGTGTTCTCTCTTTTTCGTTTGTCGAATCCCAAAGCTAACGACTATTCACAATTTCTATCACTTAAAAACAATTATAACACAGGACGCACAGTCCGAGTGTTCAATCACAACACCTTAGACAGCGGCCGCAACCCAAGATTATGGTCGTAGAAACAATTATAATTTTACCCATGTTTTATTTCAACATGATAAGGACTCCTAGCCCATAACAACGAAATTAGGACACACAGTCCTCAATTCCAAAATTAGGACTCCTAGCCCAAAATATCACGATTAGGACCCTTGGTCCATAATTCTTGACACGGATCCCAGATCACATGCATAAACTGAATACTAGAGGCGACGTCTCGCGAACTAGTATTCTCTTTCACATGTGCTTACTTTTCGCTCAGTGAAAATCAAAAACCAAAACAAAACCTCGGTCACTTATCCAAGTAACCGGAACGTTTCTAAATCATTTAGGAGAAAATCTTTTCCTTTACAAATTCTTTTATAAAATATTTAGGAAATTCGTTTGCTTTTGAAATCCTTGATGAAATAAAGTCAACTATTTTCAAAGAGGTTTTCCTTCATAAACACACATAGTTCGAAAAGGTTTTCTTTCGAACCAACTTTGGATCATAAAAAGGGTAATTTCTAATGTCTTAAAAACACTTCAACGTTTCTTTTCAAAATAAGAGTCTCATTTTTTTGAAGTAAGCATTTTAAACAAGGAACTTTTATAACTGAAACCAATACTTTCAAAGTTCTATTCAAGGCTTATTAAGGCTTTTAATCCTTTATAATCATTGTGCACAGACTCAAGTCCAGCTTCTCAAACTTCAATCAACAGTAATATATTCTCAACAATCATATCACAGTTAACGACAGTTCATCACATATATAGATAATTCATAACACTTTAAAGCAAGTAATGTTCAACTTCAAGTAATAACCACAATAGTTCAAGTAAACAAGTTATTCAAGTATTGGCTCCATATCACGGTAATATTCAAATCACTCAAGTAAACACATACACACATGCATATAGTCATTGAATATCCATAGTCAATCCCCTCTTACTTTCTTTGAAGGTAAGAAGGTTAGATGCTTGACGAGGTAAGTCACGAACGTTCTTGTTTCCTCCGCGATGGAAGTCTAATGTTATGAACACAAAATCACAAGTTAAAATCAAAACAAGAATACTAAACCACAAGGTATAGGTTCGGCCAAGACTAGTTCTTAGGGTTAGAGATTCCCAAAAAATTATACAACTCATGGATTTATGATCCTTAAGTGTTAGGAGTTCATAAACAATGATCTTTTAACAAAGTTGAATTAAAACTCCACTAGGTTAAAAACATAGGGCATTCGGCCAAGGCTAGTAAAATAGGCTAGCATTCACTAAACTTTCCAATCTCTTAGGTTTAACATCCATATGTGTTAAGGAGCTCAAAACCATGATCATCTTGGAAAAATGAAAATAACACATACTAGCTTCAATAACATAAAATAAACAAGTTATAAATCCTTAAACTTTCTAATCTCTTAGACTTAGCATCCAAATATCTTATGGAGCTCAAGTCCATGATCATCTTGGAAAAATGAAAGTAACACATACTAGCTTTAACAACATAAAAATGAAAGTAACACATACTAGCTTTAACAACATAAAATAAACTAGTTATAAATCCTTAAACTTTTCAATCTCTTAGACTTATCATCCAAATATCTTATGGAGCTCAAGTCCATGATCATCTTGGAAAAATGAAAGTAACACATACTAGTTTTAACAACATAAAATAAACAAGTTATAAATCCTTAAACTTTCCAATCTCATAGACTTAGCATCCAAATATCTTATGGAGCTCAAGTCCATGATCATCTTGGAAAAATGAAAGTAACACATACTAGCTTTAACAACATAAAATAAACAAGTTATAAATCCTTAAACTTTCCAATCTCTTAGACTTAGCATCCAAATATCTTATGGAGCTCAAGTCCATGATCATCTTGGAAAAATGAAAGTAACACATACTAGCTTTAACAACATAAAATAAACAAGTTATAAATCCTTAAACTTTCCAATCTCTTAGCCTTAACATACTATCTTTAATAACATGAAATAAACAAGTTATAAAGAGTTCTAAATCCATGATCAATACTTGGAAAGTTGAAACATAGTATCCTAGGCCTACTTATTCATATTTTTCAGCCATCATAGGAACAAGCTATCAAAATTTCCAAGATTTATAGATCCAAGATCAAGGAATAGTTAGAAACTCAAACACACGATCATATTCCAAAAGTTGAAAAAAAAACTTCCTAGGTCACAAATGCAAGCATTCGGCCCTCATTGGAAGAGATGGATAGAGATTTTTGTTTTACACAACCTCTTAGGATGTGAAAATATAAGTTAATACAAGACTATAGAAAGTGGTTTCAACTCAAAAGGAGTTTTCTAGCATTTTAGAGAGATTTTAGAAGTTTAAAGCATATAAAGAACACATAAAGTAAACTAAGAAATAAAATATGAAACTTGCAAAAAGATTTATATGAGAGCATTACCCTTAGTATAAGGAAGAACTTTAATGAAGAACTTAAGTAGAAAAGATGAATAAAAACTAAAGCTTTAAGAGCTTGAACTTTAAGAAGAAAGGAAGAAGATGAACTTTAATGGAGGTTGAAGGAGGGGGATGATGAAGTGAAAATGAAAGAGGTATATATAGCGAAAGGAGGGAAGTTCACGACCAAAAGGGAGTGAGAGGGAGATCTTGTTGAGCAAGCTTGGTGGTTTAATGCTTGATTGGATGGAAGAAGAGAGAGAAAAGACTTTTGGATTAGAATTGTATTATAATTTGAAAAGTGTGATGATGGTACTTTTAGAGTGTGTCATAGCCATTTCCATCATGTCTCCTTACTTCTTTTATGGTCCATAATCTGATCCATTTGGTACCTGGTTGCCTTTCTGATCGTAATTCTTCCGACGTTTTCGCCCGTATAAAATATTATATTTTGAAAAGAAACATTGAAGTGTTTTTAAGACGATAGAAACTACCATTTTTATGATCCACAGTTGGTACGAGAGAAAACCTTTTTCAAACTATGTGTTTTATGAAGGAAAAACCCTTGAAAATATTTGACTTTATTCTATCAAGGAATTTCAAATACAAACGAATTTCCTAAATGTTTTAGAAAAGATTTTGCAAAGGAAAAGGATTTTCTCCTAAATGATTTGGAAACATTCCGGTTACTTGGATAAGTGACCGAGGTTTTGTTTTGTATTTGATTTTCACTGAGCGAAAAGTAAACACATGTGAATTGAATCTTGTTCGCGAGACGTCGTTTCTAGTATTCTGTAATATGCACGTTGTTCCTTGATCCGTGCCACGTTGTTGTGGACTGTGTGTCCTAATCACGTTGTTGTGGACTGTGCGTCCTAATCACGTTGTTGTGGACTGTGTGTCCTAATCATGTTGTTGTGGACCGTGTGTCCTAACCACGTTGTGATGAACGTTGTTAAAGGTGAATGTTGTTTTCTACGACCACAAGCCTAGGACTGGTGCATCGGTCTAAGGTGTCGTGATTGAGCACTCGGACTGCGTGTCCCGTGTTGATGTTGATAATTTCAAAATGGTGAAATTTATGAATAGTCGCTAGCCTTTGAGCTTCGACAACAAATGAGAACGAACAAAAAAAAACATCGAGAACTAAATGTTTTACATTTGCATTTACGGCAGACGTGCCCGACATGGTTTTAACTTGAGACCTTAACAGGAAAGGTATCATGTGATGGTGTATTATCGTTGTTCTTAAATTGGACAATGAGACGATGTACGTGTATCGTTGTGCCTAAATGGACAATGAAACGGCGTGCATAATCGTTGTGCCTAAATGGCCAATGAGACGGTGTATTATCGTTGTGCTTAGCTAGCAAATGAGACGGTGTATTATCGTTGTGCTTAGCTAGTCAATGAGATGGTGTATCGAGCCTGATCAACTCATTTGGAGGATGTTGGGATCTCCGGAGATTAAGAATAGAGCCTGATGATAGAAGTGTCATGCATTATCTTCATAAAATTGATTGATTCGGGTATGAGACCCACTGAAATAGTACTTGTTGTTTACCTATAAGTAATGTTTATAATGTTAATATGCCAAGGTGTTGTATGTATCATGTGTATGGTTGTTTTATGAAATATCCATTTGTCGGTGTCTCACTCTTATAGTTATATCAGGTCTCTTCGAGTTTTGCTGTAGTACCTTGGTACTCCAGTACCGATGTTGCAGAGGAGTCTTTCTAAGTCACTTGAAGACCTAGCGTTAGAGGTTGGGAAAGTATTCGGATTGGGGGTCTCTCCAATGAATATTTGGTAGAATGACCAGCTTAGGAGTCTGAGTTGGGTTGTATATCTAAAGAGGTCGGTAAATGTAGTGTTATATACAACCATCTGTAGTTTGAACTTTTCTTTCGAAAGTGGAAACTTAGAGAAATGTTGTATGTCATGGTAACTTTGTTACGAACGTGACTTTACGTTTTAAATGTATGTATGATGGATTTCAGAGTTATCCCTATAGAAGAAAATTTTATACCCCAGTTTTCTGACTTAAGAGAAAACAAATTTTCCGACTTAAGAGAAAACAAATTTTTCGAAAGCAACCAGCAAATTATCTTTTAATTTACTTCTGCATGTGTTACGTAGTAATACCCTAAGGGGGGTGTTACAAGAGAGAAAAGACTTTTGGATTAGAATAGTATTATAATTTGAAAAGTGAGATGATGGTACTTTTAGAGTGCGTCATAGCCATTTCCATCATGTCTCCTTACTTCTTTTATGGTCCATAATCTGATCCATTTGGTACCCGGTTGCATTTCAGATCGTAAGTCTTCCGACGTTTTCGCCCGAATAAAATATTATATTTTCTTTTTGCACGACAATTTTCAAAATAACCAAGGTTGAAGGAAACATAATAAAAACACTAATTGTTTCGTTCATGGGTCAAAATTAGGTTTTCTGCACAGTAAACTTGTACCGGCAGTAAAAACGCAGACCAGCTTCCGTCTGAATTTTCAACCGAAAATTTTACCGTGACTTCATGTGATATAACAACACAAGGAAATGATTTTAGTTTAATTAAAATCATCCTCTGAGTTTAATCTAAAATAAACACATTTAAATATGTATTTATTGCTACAGAAAATATAGGAAAAACAGGGTGTTGCAGAAAGCACGGGCGTACTAAACCCCCAGCACGGTCTTGCTGCCACTTAAGTGGAACATGGTCGTGCTCACTGTCCTGCACCGCTGTGCTCAATGCACGTCCTGTTTTCCAGAATTTAACTGGGAGCACGGTCGTGCTCCTGGGCAGGGCCATACTGTTTTGGGCAGAATTTAACATGTTCTTGGAGTTTAGGCTCCCTAATTCTCTCAAATCAGATCCTAGGGTCTTAACTAATAAAACATTCGGCATAAAACTTTACCCCTTACTAACACAGGTCATGTCTTATGAAGCTTGGGGAAATTAATCCCTTAACTCCTATGTTAACTAAGAGTCCTAATTAAGTCAATTAGAGTCTTATTAACATATTCAACGTAACGGTAACATCATCATCAACAACATATCCAGTCAATGTGATCAACATAATCCATGTCATAACAACAACATTCATAATCATGGGTATTCATACCAATTCAACTAAAACTCATGGCATAAGACAATTCAATAGGCATACCACATCATGAACAACTCAACAATTATAACAAATAGGCATACCAATTAATCCAATTAAACATATAAACAATTCAGTCATACAACCAGGCAGTTCATGGCATCAATACATTATAACGATAATAAACGGGGCTATGAGAACCCCTCATCTTACGCTACTCCCTAGCCTAGTGTTTACACTATTCTTCTCCCATACCTGGTATGAGGTTCGCATTTCAAAAGAAGAAAGAAGATCCACTAGGGTCCCGTCTCACTAGCGCTTGTCTACGACCTCAAGGACGCCAAATACACACTTTGGTTCAACTCTAAGATTAAGAAATCAAAAGGAAGAGATCAAGAACTTGAAAGAAAGAACACAAGGGACAAGGTGCACGAATTTTACCTTTTCTAAAGTCCCAAACAGCAAGCACAACGAACCCCTATTCGTAGCGATGTTCTCCTATCAAGTAGTGAAGAAGTGAAGAACGGTGCAAGAACGGGTTCCCTAGAGAGAGTTTTAGGGAGTAAAATCATAAGGATTCAAAGAGGAAGGAGGGAGGCAGTTTTATGAGTGTTGGGGTCCTGTAAACTAGGTTTAGGTCGAGTCTAATGGTATATATATGAGTTTGGGTCCTAACGGGTTCCTATTTCAGCCCAAACTGTATACACTTCGGTATTTTGACCATAACATGAGCTACAAGTTTCTGATTGAGACGTTCTTGGTGTCGTTAGAAAGCTCAGAGAAATATTTACAAATTAATATGCAATGATAGAATCCTAAATCGGACTCTAAGATAGTCAAAAGTTCGATAGAAGTTTAGCAACAGATTTGGTAGTTATTCCTAGGTAGGATCCTTAGGAGATTATGATAAGATCTTAAGATATAAACAAAAAGAGGATGGTCCTATATTGATAAGGACTCAAATCTGATTGGTTGAGGGGCTAAAATCTAATAATAACACTATCTCTATTTAAATACTAAATCACATGATATCTTATCATATCATTCTTAATTACTTATTATTAATAAAATCGCATATCATATATTAACATATAACATCAAATATTAAGAGACACAATCTCATATTAATGTAAATAATCATATATTAATATGCATATTATCATATGCAATAATATTTACACATATATATAAATATCAAACGTATCAAATATATATATATGCCAAAACTAACACATATAAACATAAGGGTGAATCTTGAGGTGTTACAAGAAGTCTTGCTAAACCAAAATCACTTATACGAGCAATCATGTTACCATCAAGTAGAACATTACTTGGCTTTAAATCACAATGAATAACAGGTTGCTCACACTCATAGTGAAGATATTGTAAAGCAAAAGTAACACCAACAATAATTTCTAATCTTTTCTCAAGGTTCAATATCCTTGGCTCCTCAGGATGTTCTTTCTCTGGATGCAACCATTCCTGTAAGCCTCCACTCAACATGTACTCAAGAACTGATGCTTTAAATTCATTTCCATTGTAATCCACACTAGAGCAACATGTGAAAATCTTCACTTTTGTAAGCTCCTTTTACTTGCAGGTTTAGAACTTTTATAGCAACAACTCTTTCTTCTGAATTGAGTGTTCCTTTTTACACAAAGCCTAGACTGCCAGTTCCTATCAAGTTCATAGTTGAGAACCCATCAATTGCATGGTATATGAAGTTGACACAGGCAAACATAAGAAGGGGGGTTGAATTGTGTTTGTTAATAATTTTTCTAAAACAACCTTTTAAAACTGTTTTTCTCACACAAGGATATATAAAACATATGCACATACTGAAAAAAGAACTTTTGAGATTTAACAAAAGCAATATCAAAACCCCACAGTCAGTATAAACAAATAAAGCTGTAAGAGTTTAAAGATAGAAGATTCACGCAGATGATTTTATCCCGGTTCACTCTCTTCCAACCAAGAGCTACGTCCAGTCCCTTCAACTTGAAGGTTTTATCCACTATTTCTTCAAATAGATTACAACCAAGTATTCAACACCTCTCCAGGATACAAGTATTCCTTTCTTACCAAGCCTCTTCAGGATCTAACTCTAATCAAAGAGATTTTAACTTAAGATCTTCTTAACTCACTATGTGTGAGGATATGAAAGTTTAAGATCTGTTGAATATTTTGACAATATTCAAACTAAAGAATACAGACTTTTGCTTTTGAAAGAATGAAAGAAATAAGAGCTTGTTCTCACAAATATTTTATTAGTAAAAGTTGTTCTTCATCGATTGAGGTCCTCTATTTATAGTGACCTTATTCTATTCTTGAAAAGCTTCAACGGTCATTTTGAATTTCCCGTTTAGAGATAGCATAATATCCATTGTGACTGAAGGCTTGATCGTGGCAATGCTGAAATGCATTCTTGGTTATCAGGGTAGTACAAAATGGAGGCTCACTGCTCTGAGCCTTTGCAGCTTGAAAATTGTTTTTTTTTCTTCTTTATGTAACTTCCAGCTTTTTCCAGCCATAAAGGTGTCATCGTACAGATCGTGTTGCAATTTCTCATTGTACTATTCTGCTTTTTGCATTTCCTCAATGGTACTATGTTTCTTTTGCAAGAAGGCAAGGCATTAGCTAAAACCAATGAGAAGAACAAATATTCTATTGAAATAAATATCAATCATTTGGAATAAATTCAAGAGAACCGGGTTGCATTTATTCACTTTAGAAGAGCGTATAGGAGATAGAAACTCGTCTACTCAAAATCTCCATCTACTCAGTTATTTGTGAGACTAAGTCTGTTTACTCCTTCATATTGCTCGTCTACTGATGTGGCATATCCTCTTGTCTCTCAAGTCTTTGGACTTGCTATATCTCAGTGAGAAATTTTGATCTCCGTCTAGTGACGTGGAAATTAGAGTTCCTCTACTTATTATTTTATTTTTCCATCTATTTCATTCTATTAAAAACTTCCGTCTGCTGACATGGCAAACAGAGCATGTCTACTTAGAAAATTTTAAGCCTCGTCTACTTAAACTCTTATCTACTCAAATAAATAGAAAGTAATTTTACCAAACATTTTCGATCAGCTCGTTTACATGATTGAACGTGAATTCTCTTTCTCAGTCCAAGCAGATATAAAGAACTTTATACAAGATTTCTCATGACTTATATGATTCAAGTAATCCTTCAAAAACTGAATAACCTTGTTAGATCTCAACTAACACTTTGCCAAGCAAATTTAATCATTTTGTTAACATCAAAACTTAGAGATTAATTAAATCCAAATCACTTTGGTTCCAATAGTATAGACTGTAGTATGATACCTTAGGAAGTTGGTCAATTGTTGAATCAACGGAAGCTTTTTTCCCCTGTCTTTTCCTTAATTGATAGATAATAAGAGTACATGACAACAGAAGAAGAAATGTAGTTGAACATATAATCACCACTAGCAGCATGAGTTTATGATGTTTCTTCTTTTTCATAGCTTTTAAGGGGCAATGAGGAAGCTTTAGTTCGGATACCCCACCACAAAGCTTGTCATTACCAACCACTGAAACTGCACTTGCATTCCTAAAGATGCCACCTCTTGGCACCTCACCCTCCAACTTGTTAAATGACACATTGAAGTATTCTAAAACAGAAATGTTTTGTAGTGCTTTTGGAATTGATCCAGACAAGTTATTTCATGACATATCTAATTTTCGAAGACCTTTCAATGAAGTCAAAGAAGGTGGTATGATTCCATGGAAAGAATTCCCATGTAAATAAAGGTACTCCAAAGTTATACATTCTCCTATTGTTTAAGGAATGCCACCAGAGAGATAATTTTCAGATAGATCCAACACATCAATATTTTTTAACATGGCCACCTCAGAAGGAAAATTACCACTTAATGAGTTATGTGATAGGTCCAATAGGTTTGACAAAGAGGTAAGTCCAATAACCTGCAATGGTATAGCCCCACTAAGGTTGTTATGTGAAAGATCTAGAGCTTGCAACTTTTTGCAATCTCCAATAGTTGAAGGAATATTTCCTACTAACATATTATATGATAATTCTAATTTAAACAATTGACTGAGATTTCCTATGGCAGCTGGTATTTCTCCTGATAGTCTATTTGACTTCAAACTTAATAACTGCAACTTTAGAAACTTGCCAAAAGAAGTTGGAAATGCCAGTGAGGTAGTTATTCTCAATGGTCAAGAGAATTAAGTTTTTCAGATTTCCTAACTCTGTGGGAATTTTTCCATATATATCTGACTATCACCAAGAAATAGCTTGGTGAGTTGAATGGAGAAATTACCTATGAAATTAGGTAATGAACCTCCAAAATTATTGTAGCATATATCAAATATGTTCAACAAACTACAATTCAACAAAGACTTTAAAAACTTCAAGTCATTAGATGAATTACTACCAAGACTATTATTACTTAGAGCTAGATATGAAAGATCTTGTAGCTTCCCCAGACTTGGGACTTGTCCTACAAAATGATTATAAGAAATCTCAAACACTTGAACCCACCCCCCACCCCCCCACCCCCCACCCCCCACCCCCCGGGCATTACCTGCTGGTCACTCTGGACAACATCCACTGGAAAGACCTTCATGGTCCTTACCAATATCACCGACCTCTTCAAGGATCGGAACTAAGCTCCTCGAGTGAACGGGAAATCCTCTGCATCATCTGCTCTCAAGTGCCAAGGTACAACAGCAACACCAGAAAACAGATATATCGCAAGTGTGATATACCAATATATGAGTTTTGATATGATAACCACATGCGCGACACACAAAACAGCATATAAATGGTATTCACAATATATGGGAATTATCCAAACGATATAAAAATTTTGTCAAAGGGATTCATACACACCATTCATCGTAATTTATAAAATTACATGAAACTTCCACATCCATCACTCGACTTTAATATTCATTTTTCTTAGTTTTCTCTTTCATTCATTCTTTCTTTGTCGAGGCTTATAGCTCACGACTATTCTTACTTAAACATTGAGTTCATTCATTCTCACCACCGAACACGAAATCAAAACGTGCCAATCTGGGACTTTAACCCACGACACACAAAATAGAGATTCAACCATGTGACTTAGGACTCTAACCCCCGACAGACACAACATGTATTCAACTGTGTGACTTGGGACTCTAACCCCCGACACACAAAACAAAGATTCAACTGTGTGACTAGGGACTCTAACCCCCGACACACAACAGATATTCAACTGTGTGACTAGGGACTCTAACACTCGACACAACAGATATTCAATTGTGTGACTAGGGACTCTAACCCTCGACATACACATCAAAGATTCAAATGTGTTAACTGGGACTCTAACCCACAACACATTGAATATGGATTCAACTGTTCCAACTAGGACTCTAACCCATGACACATAAACAATAGATTTTCAATGTGCCAATTGGGGCTCTAACCCATGACACAAAGGACACGAATTTCAAATGTGCCAATTGGGGCTCTAACCCATGACACACAGGACACGAATTTTAAATGTGTCAACTGAGACTTTAACCCACGACACATACAGGACACGTAGTCTACGTACTTACTTCTAGGAACACTAGCCCGACGTTTTCGATTATCTAGATCCTCACAACTTCCACTTTCAAACACAGTTTTCTTTTTAAAAATTCAACATTAAAAAGTCCTTTCTAAATAAAATTTATAATAATAAAATAAAACATTTTTCTCAAAATTTCTCATAAAAATCTTTTTATTACTTAAATGACTTTTCTGACATAAGTAATTGTTCTGACGGCTATATTACATTATTTTCGTAACTGAATCACTTTAAATAACATTTTATAATAAAATTGAATTTCTTTTGGAAAAACTAACGCCTGTGAAAAATTTTCACAGTTCCGCCCTTACTGTCACTTATTGACACACTTTCTACAAAAATATTATTAAATAATATTTTTCCACTTTTTCTCAAATTCTCACAAATTAACCACTCTGATTAATTATTCAAGCTTATTAAGCTTTTATCCTCAAATTAATTTCAATACTGACCAATGTCAGGTTTCTCAATCCATCACTCAACAGTAGATACTTTCACCACAATATAGCATGGCATACATCCAAATTATGGCATGTATCACAATTATAATTTAACAATTCAATTATAATCATGTAAATCAACATATCACAAATAATCAAGCAAGCATATAATCAATTAAACAATAAATGGTTCAAATCATAGAGAATTACCACAAACAATTTACAGACGACTCAAACAAATAACATGTGATTATCTTAAACTCCTCAGGCAAACTCCCCTTACATCATGAAGATTCAAGTGTTCGTTTCATGAATTTTTTTCCGATTCGATCTCTGTTTCCTTCGCACACTCAGGATAATCAAAAACGTGAAGGAGAAGACAACGTGATCATGATAGATGAGGGTTTATCTCTTGTTGATTGAAGAAATTAAGAGAGTGATCAAAACAAGCGTAGCTAAAAATGTAAGCTTTTGGGACAGCTTTGAGGATGTGGTGATTTTATGAGCGTTTCTCACTATCTACTCATCTAAAAATTACAAACTTTGGCTTGTCGGAAAGGTAAGAAGGAGAGGATCAACTTTGATGTTGGAGGTTTTGTTTGATTCAGATCAGAACATGGGCGTAAAGAGCCTCCTTTCCACTATTTTAGTGTGATGCTGTGGATTTTGAGTTGTTTTGATAATAAGGGGATATCTACCAAAATACTTATCCGTTTTTTATGATCCTTGGCTCGTTAGAAAGAAACAAGGAAGAGGAACAACTTTCATGTATAAAGTTTTCCGAGTTTCAAAACAGAAAAGGGTCAGAATTATGGTCCAGTTTCAGAGAGTATGAACATCAATGTGTGTTCTTAGAGTTCTTAAGAGAAATTATAAACTTTGAAGGTGAAGATGATACAAAGTGAAGTAAAATTTGCCTAAGTCATGCCAAATGAAGGAAATGGCAGCGCACATAAGGCTGAAATGAGGGATAGTTTCGTCCAAAATTTGTTACTTAGGGACAAAAGAGTAAAATCACTTAAGGACAAACTTGTAATTCCTTTAAAGATTAAGGACATTTTGGACATTTCACACCCAAAGTAATCATGAAAAATAAGTGGTCATGGTTGAAGGAGATGTGGTTGAATTACGACCACAAGAAGCTTATGGTATACTTGAGAATTGATAGAAAACTAGGGACACTTTGGTCTTTTCACGCACAAAATATCTAGATATTTAGGAATCGTCATAAATACGTCATAAATGTTCGATGACTCACCTCTGTGACTTGCTGCCTTAGGTGGCGATATGACTCCTCATCCTCATCCACCCGATTTATCTCTGCATCTCCGTTCCTGACTCCGTCGGTTACCCGATTAGGGTTTTACGCCCGATTAGGGTTTTTGAGAGAAATGAGTTTTGGTTCAAAAAGATGATATAAGTGAATTGAAAAATTCTCTAAGTGTAGGGTTAAAGGGGTAGAGCCGTGTAGGGGAGGGTAAAATGGTCCCAAAATTTCAATGGCAAGCCTTGTAATTTCCATAGGAGACCAAGGGTAAAATGTTCATTTTACCATAAAAATATATAATGGCATTTATGTGCCATTATGATCATTATGACTCGGATAGGATAGTCATAAATTCTCGTCACATCAGTCACATCAGCTCCGTTGCTGACCCCGTTGTTCATCTGACTCAGGTTTTCCTCGAGATATTTCGAAGCTTTCGCCCGCAGCAAATATAATATTATATATTTACGCTAAAATTTTCAAAACTTCCAATATCTTAGAAAATATGATAAAAACATTATTCATCTCGTTCACGAATTAAAATTAGGTTTTATGAGCAGTAAACTTTTACTGTCAGTGAAAACGCAAACTGGGTTCCGTCTGAATTTTCAACCCAAAATTTAACCGTAACCTTATAAAAATAAGTATAACATGGAAATGACTTTGGTTCATCCAAAATAATTTTCTATGTCTCGGATAAAAATCTAATCATTTATATATTTATTACCGATAATAGAAACAGTAAAAAAAATCTGGGTGTTACATTACTATACCACTAAAAAAAATCGTCCTTGAAATTTCATGACTTAAAACTAGACAGGATTTCTTAATCCCAAGGTCTTACTCTCACAAGAAAGTATATGGAAAAACTTTGTCACTCTGAAAGGAGTACAGGAATATCCATTATGTAAAAAGATCCTTTAATAGGTTTGTGCGTGTAAAAATGCATGATCGGTACATGTTTACAAACATGAATCTAATAAAGTTCATTCTTTCACAAGAATTTCACTACACAACGATTTAAAAGAACAACATTCCGACAAAAATTCGGACTGGGTCACTTCCACTAAAAGAAAAAGTGAATGGACTAAGTCTCATCGAGAAACTTCTTTTATCATGAAAGTGTCTACCCTGAACAACAATAGGACAGTTCCCACAAATAAAATTCCACAAAAATTGGTTCATCAAGGAGTTTTGAAACGATCACATCATAAGATAAGGAATAAACAGATAAACTCAAATGTTTCACACAATCCATCGAAAAAGATTGCATCGCACCAGAATTTAAAAGTTCAGTTAAAGGATTACCAGCGATTTCAAAACTACCTTACATGAGATCGTCAGAATTTGAAGCTTCGGCACCACTCATGGTATAAACTCTTCCCTTTGCCGTTGGTCTATCAGTTTCTGAATTGTTGGCAGCAAACTCGGACTTTGTTGCAGGACATTCTCTGACCATATGCCCAATCTTCCCACATTTAAAACATAGTGTACCCTTCAGCTTACAATCTTCAGTAACATGATTTGACTGTCCATACTTGCGGCATCGTTGAACTGTGCCTTGATTCTGATTATTTCCTGGAGATCGGAAATAGGGCTTCCTCTGAGCTTGTTCCTCTTTTTGATTCTGATGTTGATTCTTAAATCGAGATTGTCCTCCGGTATTACCCCGACTGTCCTTCCCTTTCTTCATCTGTTCCACCTTCCGACACTTTTCGACCAAGGCTTGGAAATTGCGAATTTCCAGTGGCAACACACACTCCTTGATTTCAAACCTTAAGCCTCCCTCAAACTTCTCACATTTCCAACCCTCATCTGGTTGAGCTTGGAAGAAACAGAAATACTTGGCGAGTGATTCAAACTTCGCCGCATATTCCCCAACAGACAGTTCCCTCTGTTTCAAACGCAAAAACTCTTGTTCTTTCTCGACTCTGGTACTCTGAGGAAAATACTTGTCCAGAAACATGTTTTGAAACACATTCCAAGTAATTTCCTGATTTCCGCCTCTAGCAATTGTTTAGTGCCCTTCCACCAGTATTCAGCATCTTCAAAGAGCAGAAAAGTAGCATAAGGAACTTTCACTCCTTCAGGGCTGTGAATCAGCTCAAAAATCTTCTTCAGTTCTTGGATCCACAAATCAGCCTTCTCAGGATCAGCATCCCCATGAAACTGTGGCGGATTCTGACGTCGAAAAGTAGTGAAATTTCGGCCCTTAGCAACTTGCTCAGCTCGAATTTGTTCTTGTTGGTTCTGGACTGCCATAGTAGTTGTATGTAGTGCGATAGCAGCTGCAACATTCTCCAAAGCTTGTGCTGCTTAATCCATTCCACCAGCACCATCATAGTTTTCTCCTATATTACCACGGCCACCAACACGACTGCCTCTACGGCCCCTTCCACGCCCACGTCCAACTTTTGGTTCCATAACTGACCTACAAGATAGAATCAGTCATTCTGCAACCAGAAATTGAAACGTATACTTACGTGTCTAAAACACATTACTTCTAAGAAGTAATTCAATCAATGTACCTTCTACTATCCATGGGTTCTCACAAGGTCTCGACCAAATTAGAACCCATCAAAACACACCTACTTGTGTGCCAACATACATTGTTTCGACAAGGAAACAATTCAAACAAGATCCAACCAGAGATCACACAACAAAAACATAACAGACCTATTCCCCAAGGTTCCCGAAAGACTCGACCAGCTCTTATACCACTTGTAACACCCCCCTTGGGCATTACCTTGTGAACATGCGCAGAAATAACATAAAAAGAATTTGCTAGTTTCTTTCGGAAAATAAGGCTTTTAATTTTGTATAAGTCTGAAAATGGGGGTAAAATTTTTTCTTCGACAGAACACTTTGAAAGTTTGCCACACATATTACAACGGTAACATTATATAATACTTATTAACGCATAGAAATCTATTATATTCAAAATTAAATCTTTCACAACGTACAGGTTTTTCCTGAAAGTATTTCATGATTCCCAACTGAACACATAAAAGGTCTCAAGACTACGTTTACCGACTTTCTAACAACACATACACCGCAAGAAAATCCTAAGTTGGTCACTGTAGACAACATCCACTAGAAAGACCTTCATGGTCATTACCACTATCACCGACCTCTTCAAGGATCAGAACTAAGCTCCTCGAGTGAACGAGAAATCCTCTGCATCATCTGTCTCAGGTACCAAGGTACAACAACAACACCTGAAAAACAGATATATCGCAAGGGTGAGATACTAATATATAAGTTTTGATAAGATAACCACATGCACGACACACAGAACATCATATACATGGTATTCACAAAATATGGGAATTATCCAAACGATATAAAAATTTTGTCAAAGGGATTCATACCCGGCAGACATCGCAATTTATAAAATTACATGAAACTTCCACATCCATCACCCAACTTTAATATTCATTTTTCTTACTTTTCTCTTTCATTCATTCTTTCTTTGTCGAGGCTTATAGCTCATGACTATTCTTACTTAAACATTGAGTTAATTCATTCTCACCACCGGACACGAAATCAAAACGTGCCAATCTGGGACTTTAACCCACGACACACAAAACAGAGATTCAACTGTGTGACTTGGGACTCTAACCCCCGACAGATAAAACAAATATTCAACTGTGTGACTTGGGACTCTAACCCACGACACACAATAGATATTCATCTGTGTGACTAGGGACTCTAACCCTCGACACAACAGATATTCAACTGTGTGACTAGGGACTCTAACCCTTGACACACACATCAAAGATTCAAACACTAGTGCAATAAGTGCTTTTTACGTCAGTTAAAATTTATTTTTTACGCCAGAATACTGACTGACGTAAATACAGCTGACGTTAATAGTTAATGTTTTAACGTCAGTTGAGAACTGACGTTAAATATGAAACTATTAACGTCAGTTCTTTAACAAAATTGACGTTAATTTTGTAAAAATTAACGTTAGTTTTGTAAAAATTAACGTTAGTTTTTAAACAACTGACGTTAAACATAAAACTATTAACGTCAGTTCTTTAAGACAACGGACGTTGATTTTGTTAAAACGAATGTCAGTTGATATAAAGAACTGACGTTAAAGGTTTAATTTTAACGTCAGTTGTAATAAACAACTGACGTTAATAGTGTATAAAATACTATTAACGTCAGTTGTTTGATACAACTGACGTTAATAGGTTTTTTTTTTAAAATTCAGTTTTAAAATATCACTCCCCTCAGCTATCCCTGCATTCAGTCCCAGTAACACAGAATATCACACACATTACAGAATTGCAAAGGAAAATTGAACAATGGGGGGGACTTAAAACCAAAACCCATGTATATATATATAAATAAACTTTAGTTCCAATGTCTAAAAGACAAAACTACCTAAGGATATATATATACATGTTATTAATTAGTTTCTAAAGTCTAACAAAAAAACTATTCATCTAAGAAGTGCGGAGGTATGTTGTCAATTCCTTTTTCAGCCGCATACTTGAAGAAGAATTCAGCGAAGCGCATCCTCAAGTCTCTTAACTCATCTTCTTCAATAGGCGATTGGTCGATAAATGCCTAGACACGTTCAAATAATAACAATAACATCAATGCAAGTCATCTTCAAAACTATAATATATAATTTAACAAGTTGTTTAAATATTACCTTCTTCCATCCATCCGTAATAGATGCGGAGACTATGTTCAGCATATGAAGCATCACATAATAGCCGCACGACCACCGGTCAGTTTGAAATCGAGACTACCAACAAAATTAATTTCAACGTCAGTTGAATATACATATAAATTAGTAAGTATAATATTAATTATTTGATAAATAAACTACCAAACCTTGAGGATGTTCCATACAGGATTTACTTTAGCCTTAGAAGTCCTACTTCTCCCGTTGGCGCAACTTATGCTACTCGCCTTCAGCGCGCTATCATAAACAAATAATCATGTCGATCAATTAACAAACTCATATATCATGTGTGTAATAAACTAAAAACAACTGATATTAAAACTTAAATTAAATTTAAGATTAGTTACTTACTTATTTACAGCTTCCACCACCTTCGGTGGCGGATCTCGGTGGAGAGAGCAGAAGAATATGATAGTATGCCTAGACGGGTGAAGTACGAACAACTGCCAATGGCGTTCCATACAGTAGGGAGCCAGATATAATTCTTTCGGATTGTCTCCCAACAAGTTCCCTAAGTATTTACTCAATGCATCGCCAGCAAAGAATTCGGGCACAAGGATTGACGGATCTAAGAAACCGTAAACTGATGCAACGCCCTTATCAAGCTGAAGACGATTGAGATACCTAAGATATGAAAAGGTGTGGATGTTAATTACATAATATATATATTGAAATTAAAATAAATTATTAAATGGAAAAATACCAAAAATAAATAAGTTATAAAATTAAAATTAACTTACGTGCACCGTAGACCGATGACATTGCTATTCATCCGGGACGTTATTTCGCAGCGTTCGAGATCGTCACCAACGAAGGAAAATATCCTCCGTTGATCTGGGCGTGCCACCCATCCATCGTGATCCAATGGACATACAAAAATCTCAAACGCATAATTCTCACCAAGTGAGAACAAACGAGTGATAGGTGACAGCGACACCGACGTCGACTTGGCCTTCAGTTTAGGAAAAATAAAATAGATAAGTTGTTGATAATTAAAAAAAACACAAGTAATTATTTGACTAATTTGGACATTAATAATGAATAAATACCTTTGTTAACATTTCGAGCTCACTTCGTTTGGAGTCCAACTCAAGCTCACGCCTTTTCATTTCCAACTCATGCTCATGGCGCTGGACTTCCAACTCCCGCTCCCTAGCTGCCAACTCATCGTCCTCCACATGTGCCCTACTAAAACTCTCTTTTGTGCTCACATGTGAAGGGTTGGCAAGCCCTGCGGTGTCCTGGGATGTACCGACGGAGGAAAGCTCTCTGGCAAGCGCCTGCTTGAATTCTGGGTAGGATATTAAGCCTTGCATCAGATGTGATGTAATAGCTAGGTTGGACATGAGGTGCTGAGTAATGTCAGCCAAAATTGATGCTTCATTGACCACCCGCTTTCGTGAAGCAGACTTGCCATAATATTGTTTGATGGTCATGTTCCCAGGAACACCGAGAACCCGACCAGGATGGTCTTTCTTGCCTAGAGCAGTCATCAAGACGTCCTGCCGTCTAGAAGGGACGAATTCGCCCTGGGAGGATTTTGCTTTAAGATCCATCTACAATGAAAAAAAATGAAAAAACGTGCAAGTGAAAAGTGTTGCAAATATCTATACAAATATCAATTGACATCAAGTTAATTATTTACTTACAATCTTATCTGCCACTTCGCAAGTGGCATCAACTTTAAAAGATCCCGTCTTTGTCATGCGGCCGGCTAACCAGACATCCTCGCGGTCGATGTCCGACGGAGGACTTGATGGTGTGCCCTCAGGCACCTCTCCTCTTTCAATCCTAGCAGAGTGCTCTTCCTGCTTCGCCTCTCACCCTATCCGCCATCATCTCTGCCGATCCGAGTCCGGTACCCACCTGAGACATGGTGTGGCGGTGGACGTTCTTCGCCTGATTCTGCCGACCCTTATTTGCCTTAGCCTATTCAAACAAAAACACATAATTAAATACAGTTAAATGATCTATAATAAGTATACAAAATTAACTTAATCAACCAACCTGAAATTCTCCATCCTGTCGACTCTCGCAAACATATCCCAAGTATCCCGATCAATCCAGGGATAATCCGAGAACATTTTATCAAGACGCTTCTTCCCAGATACATAGTACCTGGTAAGATCATGCTTGAACCCATTCCAACGCTTTGATGCCATTTTCATACATTTATGACGATGATCCTCGTCATTTAGCACAGTCCAAGCTACCTACACATTAGATACATATATAACAACTGGATGGATTATAACTCGGATAATTATCTAATAATGTAAATCAAACGAATGTAAAGGTAAAATACCGCGATAGCCTCCCAAATCTGATCCTTAACGCTTGCGTGGAACGTCATTCCAGTGGTTGTAGTTGATGCTTACGTGCTGCTTCGCTTGTAGAAACACCCACTTATTAAATTCTTTAGCACGGGGTCCCTGGGTATTTAGATTAGCATCGAAGGACACCTCAAGCTTCTGTCCGCTCTGCCTGTCCTTCTCTAGTTTCTTCAACGAGGTGGCTCCTCTACCCCGTTTCCTATGAGCATGTGATGTCTGTATGGACAAAAAAAATGATAAAATAGAGGGTTGTAACATTATAAACTTACATTAAAAAGAAGGACTAAAGATAGTATATAACATGTAAACTTACACTAGAATCAGGCGTAGGCGTGATCGGGTCCTGCGAAACCCCCACAGTGTCCTCCCGTGCATGTGGGCTATCCGACTGATCCATATGTATGTCTGTTCAGAAACAATATATATGTATTAACATATGTTATAATTCAAAATAAATACAGAAGTATAAATAAAAATAACTAGATAGGTACTGTAGATATACAAAACATCTATATATCCAATATAAGGACAATACGGGAGATTGAAAACTATAGTTTTTGAAGATTGCCAAGCACTGGTCACGGCCTGGCCGTGATGTCCGTCACGGCCGTAACGTGCCAACTGAACCAGACCCTCATAGGCAGAACTGATCACGTCCTAGTCGTGATGAGCATCACAGCCGCGACAGATCAACCAGCAGAGCAACATGCACTCAAAACCAAAAATAGAGACATTCCAAACAACTCAAACTCACGGTTTAAAGTTACAACTACTGAGACTACAGTTTCAACATACACTCAAAACCAAAAATAGAGACATTCCAAACAACTCAAACTCACAGTTTCAAGTTTCAACTACTGAGACTACAGTTTCAATATACACTCAAAACCAAAAATAGAGACATTCCAAACAACTCAAACTCTCACAGTTTCAAGTTTCAACTACTGAGACTACAGTTTCAACCAGCAGAGCAACATGCATGCAATCAAAACCAAAAATAAAAAAATGTGCCCTAAAGACTCACCAGAAATAGGTGCTCGCGTGGTGGTGGGGAGGGGAGCTCGAGTGGTGGCCAACGTTCGATGTGGTTACTGAGAGCAGAGGGACAAGGAGAGTTAGTGCGCGGGAAGGGGAAAGAGAGATGTCAAGTTATTGCAAAGAATGAGCGGGAACGACAGAGTTAGGGGTTAAGAGTGTACCTCACGGTGGTGGCGAAGAAGCCCTCGCGGTGGTTGCGGTGGAGATCAGCTCGCGATTAGGGCAGAGTGAGAGCGAGAGTGAGGGTTGAGAGTGAGGGTTGAGCGAGATGAACAGAGACGTACGAGAGAGTGCGAGGCGCGCGGGTGTAAACGTTATAATTAAAATAAAACAACATTTTACGTCAGTTGTTAGTAATACCTGACGTTAAAGGTCATATATTTAACGTCAGTTGTCTCAAAAAACTGACGTTAAAAACACTCACACTTCTTACGTCAGTTTTTACTAACAACTGACGTTAAAGGTCATATATTTAACGTCAGTTGTATTAAGAAACTGACGTTAAAAACACTGACACTTCTTATGTCAGTTTTATTAAGAAACTGACGTTAAAAACACTGACACTTCTTACGTCAGTTGTATTATACAACGGACGTTAAAAGTTTATAAGTTTCTGCAAAAACATTCATTCCTTTGACTACTGTGCTACTTACCCATTCACCTTGTACCTAATCCTCTTAATGAGCATTAAGTTTATAGATAAGTTTTCAAGAAAATCAGAATAGCTTAGTAACTTCATCCACTGCTCCTATAAATAGCTTCCTTCCATCCTTTTAATTTTTCTGCTTCACAATATGGCTCTGCCATGGAGACTAACTTCATCACTCTTTCTTCCTATTCCTAGACTCAAAGATCTTTGTCTTAATGGTCAAACAACTTCTGAGTTTGAGTAAATCACATTACATTGATATTAAGGTTGGGTGAATCACGTAATGTAATTCTCTCACTTTATTTCATCCCCGTCATCCCTTTCACTTTGCTTTGGAAGCAAGTGATTGTGGATTCAAGATGATGCATCAAGGAATTCCACTGAAGAATAAAGATGCAAAGATCCCTTTCACTTTGCTTTCGCTGCTAGTGACTGAGGATTTACTTTGCATCATGGAATTCAAGTGAGGGAGGAGGTGATGCATCCATTGGAGTTTCGATGACAGGACCGAGAAGAAAATGATGTTGATGCAGAAACTTTTTTATATTTTAGGGCTATGTTGCAGAAATTTTTTATCTTTTAATCATGTTATTTTAACTTATGAATCGCTTCAATGTCATACGATTTGATTATACATATAACTTGTTTTATGTTAAGTGTTTATTTATTTTAATTTGCACAAGAATTTGTTTACTAATTCAAGCTAATTAATAAAAATTAAAAATAAACTTGTATAAATTAAAAAAAGGTTTAGAAATAAACTGCGAGACTATATGGAGTGATCTCACGTTAAGAGGGACAACAGGGACATGACAACCAATGAAATGAGTTTCATAATTAATTACGTGAGTTATTTATAGAACTGACGCAAATAGTGATTTAATATTTACAAACTGCCACCACCTCATTTTTAACATCAACTTAATTTATGACTGCCAAGTTCCCGTATATTAATTACATTATTTCCAATATTCATTCTGCACGTTTATAATATATAGGATTATTTACGTCAGCTATTTATTTAACTGAAGTAAAAATCAAACTTTTAACGTCAGTTTTTTAAAAAACTGACGTTAACAATAAATATTTTTTATTTTAAAAACACTTTTAACGTCAGTTTTTTTAAACAACTGACGTTAAAAGTGTATAGATATCTGCAAAAACATTCATTCCTTTGACTACTGTGCTACTTACCCATGCACCTTGTAACTCAATCCTCTTAATGAGCATTAAGTTTATAGATAAGTTTTCAAGAAAATCAGAATAGCTAGCTTAGTAATAGCTTCCTTCCATCCACTGTCCTATAAATAGCTTCGTTCCATCCTTTTAATTTTCTGCTTCACAATATGGCTCTGCCGTGGAGATTAACTTCATCACTCTTTCTTCCTATTCCTAGACTCAAAGGTCTTTGTCTTAATGGTCAAACAACTTCTGAGTTTGAGTAAATTACATTACATGGGTGATAAGTTTGAGTAAATTACATTATGTGAGTTGCTCACCTTATCACCTTCCGGAGAATCACCGTGGAGGGCTAATCAGTGCTCGGGGTCACAGTTCCAAAACCTCAGCTTTGGCAGCAAGTGACCGTCTTGGAAGTCTCTGGAACCACTGCCTTTGCTTGAAACAGATCTAGTGCACCTGTTTTTGCCTCTCTCTTGAGCTCTCTCATGCCCCCCAGTTTTCTGAGGTCTTCGGAGTATATATAGTTTTCCCTTTGGCATATTTCATAAAACTCTCTGATGGGATGTAGCTTTAATGTTTAGGATTTTAAACCCTTTCAATGTAACTTTTTATAGGATTTTAAACCCTTTCAATCTTCTGTATCAGTCTGTATTACACTTCATGAATGAGATCCGGTTTGGGTTATTGATTCAACTTATACTTTGAACATATATTTTAGTTTTCAAAACAGAAACACAAAACATCAAAGCAATTCATGTGAAACTGAAACTTTGAGGAAGGCAATGCGGAAGGAATCGTATACTAGATAAAAAAATTATTAAAATAACCTTTAACGTCTGTTGATCTAGGGACTGACGTTAAAAGTGAATTGACTTACTTTTAACGTCAGTTCTTTATCGAACTGACGTTAAAATGTTCACTTTTAACGTCAGTTCTTTATTGAACTGACGTTAAAAGTGAGTCACTTCACTTTTAACGTCAGTCATTAAAACAACTGACGTTAAAATTGAATTAATGAAGTCTGATATTTACAAAACTGTCACCGCCTCCTTTTTAACGTCTAGCTTTTGGTTAACTGACGTAAACCTTTACCGTCTAATGTATATTTTCCACTAGTGAAATATGTTAACTGGGACTCTAACCCACAACACATTGAATATGGATTCAACTGTGCCAACTGGGACTCTAACCCATGATACATAAACAACAGATTTTCAATGTGCCAATTGGGGCTCTAACCCATGACACACAGGACACGAATTTCAAATATGTCAGCTGAGACTTTAACCCACGACACATACAGGACACGTAGTCTACGTACTTACTTCTAGGAACACTAGCCCGACGTTTTCGATTATCTAGATCCTCACAACTTCCACTTTCAAACACAGTTTTCTTTCTAAAATATCAACTTTTAAAATGTCCTTTCTAAATAAAATTTATAATAATAAAATAAAACCTTTTTCTCAAAATTTCTCATAAAAATCTTTTTATAACTTAAATGACTTTTCTGACATAAGTAATTGTTCTGACGGCTATATTACGTTATTTTTGTAACTTAATCACTTTAAATAACATTTTATAATAAAATTGAATTTATTTTGGAAAAACTAGCACCTGTGAAAAATTTCACAGTTCCGCCCTTACTGGCACTTATTGAAACAGTTTCTACAAAAATTTTATTAAAATAATTTTTTTTCACTTTTTCTCAAATTCTCACAAATTAACCACTCTGATTAATTATTCAAGCTTATTAAGCTTTTATCCTCAAATTAATTTCAATACCGACCAATGTCAGGTTTCTCAATCCATCACTCAACAGTAGATAATTTCACCACAATATAGCATGGCATGCATCACAATTATAATTTAACAATTCAATTATAATCATGTAAATCAACATATGACAAATAATCAAGTAAGCATATAATCAATTAAACAATAAACGGTTCAAATCACAGAGAATTACCACAAACAATTTACAGACGACTCAAACAAATAACATGTGATTATCTTAAACTCCTCAGGCAAACTCCCCTTACCTCTTGAAGATTCAAGTGTTCGTTTCACAAACTGTTTTCCGATTCGATCTCCGTTTCCTTCGCACACTCAAGATAATCAACAACAATTTATCCTTTACAATATATTATCACAAAATTAATGAAAATCAAACAACACAACTTCATAAACCATATGGTAATGGTTCGGCCCACTCAAGCTAATCAAGCTAGGGATGTTAAAATTTTACAATCTTTTGGATCAATGGTCCTTAGGCATTAGAAAGACAAGATCAATGATTATAACTCAAAAATTGAAACAAAATCTTCTAACTCATCAAGAGCTAGGTTTCAGCCTTCATTTGAAAAATATGCTAGAAAATTCATTTGATTTCAATCTCTTGGATTCAACAAACATAGGTTTTAGAAAGATGAAATCAAGTGATGTTTTCCAAAAATTGAAACAAAATTCATCAGTTTTCTATGGATAGGGTTACGGCCACTTAAGGAAAAATAGGGAAGAAATTTCCTTTTGATTCATGCTCTTGGATGATGAATATAGGAATCATGACAAGTTCATAGGAATTGGTTTCATGACAAAAGGATTTTTCTACAACTTTCTAGAGATTTTTGAAGAAAGCTTCATGAAATTGGATGATGATGATTCATGGCATAAACTTATAAAACAAATGAAGGAGAAGAAAATATGATCATGATAGATGAGGGTTTACCTCTTGTTGATTGAAGAAATGAAGAGAGTGATCAAAACAAGCTTTGCTAAAAATGGAAGCTTTTGGGACAGCTTTGAGGATGTGGTCGTTTTATTAGTGTATCTCAATATCTACTCATCTAAAAATTACAAACATTGGTTTTTTGGAAAGGTAAGAAGGAGAGGAACAACTTTGATGTTGGAGGTTTTGTTTGATTTAGATCAGAACATGGGCGTAAAGAGCCTCCTTTCCACTGTTTTAGTGTGATGTTGTGGATTTTGAGCTGTTTTGGTAATTTGGGAATATCTCCCAAAATACTTATCCGTTTTTATGATCCTTAGGTCGTTAGAAAGAACCAAGGAATAGAAACAACTTTCATATAGAAAGTTTTTCGAGTTTCAAAACAGAAAAGGGTCAGAATTATGGTACAGTTTCGGCGAGTATGAACATCAATGTGTGTTCTTTGAGTTCTTAAGAGAAATTATGAACTTTGAAGGTGAAGATGATACAAAGTGAAATAGAATTTGCCTAAGTCATGCCAAATGAAGGAAATGGCAGCGTACATAAGGCTGAAATGAGGGGTGGTTTGGTCCAAAATTTGTTACTTAGGGACAAAAGAGTAAAATCACTTAAGGACAAGCTTGTAATTCCTTTAAAGATTAAGGGCATTTTGGACATTTCACACCCAAAGCAATCATGACAAATAAGTGGTCATGGTTGAAGGAGATGTGGTTGAATTATGACCACTGGAAGCTTATGGCATACTTGAGAATTGATAGAAAACTAGGGACATTTTGATCTTTTCGCGCACAAAATATCTAGCTATTTAGGAATCGTCATAAATGTTCGATGGCTCACCTCTGTGACTCGCTGCCTTAGGTGGCGAGATGACTCCTCATCCTCATCCACCCGATTTATCTCTGCATCTCCGTTCCTGACTCCGTCGGTTACCCGATTAGGGTTTTACGCCCGATTAGGGTTTTTGAGAGAAATGAGTTTTGGTTCAAAAAGATGATATAAGTGAATTGAAAAATTCTCTAAGTGTAGGGTTAAAGGGGTAGAGCCGTGTAGGGGAGGGTAAAATGGTCCCAAAATTTCAATGGCAAGCCTTGTAATTTCCATAGGAGACCAAGGGTAAAATGTTCATTTTACCATAAAAATATCTAATGGCATTTATGTGTCATTATGATCATTATGACTCGGATAGGATAGTCATAAATTCTCGTCACATCAGCTCCGTTGCTGACCCCGATTTTCATCCGACCCAGGTTTTCCTCGAGATATTTCGAAGCTTTTGCCTGTAGCAAATATAATATTAAATTTTTATGCTAAAATTTTCGAAACTTCCAATATCGTAGCAAATACGATAAAAACCTTATTCATCTCGTTCACGAATTAAAATTAGGTTTTCTGAACAGTAAACTTTTACTGTCAGTGAAAATGTAGACTGAGTTCCGTCTGAATTTTGAACCCAAAATTTAACCGTAACCTTATAAAAATAAGTATAACATGGAAATGACTTTGGTTCATCCAAAATCATTTTCTAAGTCTCGGATAAAAGTATAATCATTTATATATTTATTACCGATATTACAACCATTAAAAAAACATCGGCTCTTACACTTTAGATGAATTACTACCAAGATTATTATTACTTAGAGCTAGATATGAAAGAACTTATAGCTTCCCCAGACTTGGAACTTGTCCAACAAAATGATTATAAGAAATCTTAAACACTTGAACCCCTTAGGATTGGACCTGATAATTGATTCAGAGCAATGCGAACATATGTGATATTTGGGAGGGTAAAGAACATGTTGGTTGGAAGAGAACCATGAAACTGATTGGATGTATCTGAGAAACGAATGAGAGGTGACAAATTGTAAAGTGAAGAAGGAACCATACCAGACAGATTATTGCCTCCCACATACAATGTTTCCATGTTTTTCAAATGGCCTATTTCTTGTGGTATGTTTCCTTCCAAGTGATTAATGGCTATGGAAAGATAAGTGAGGAAAGAAAGATTTCCTATGGAAACTGGGATTTGTCCAGTTAGATCGTTCACTGAAATCTGCAACACTTCAAGCTTCCCAAGGGTGGCAATGTCCTTTGGAATTTGGCCAGTCAAATGATTCTCATCTAAACTCAAGTTCCTCATTTCATAAAAATTTGTGATGAATGGAAACTCCCCCTCCAACGTGTTATTAGTCAAAACTAGTGTCTGCAGTCTGAATAAACGGCCAAATTCTTGTGGAATATTGCCATAGAAACTGTTGTTCTCCATGTTGGGGATTCTCAAAGAGGAGAGGTTCCCAACATATGGTGATAGGAACCCTTTTAGATGATATCCTGTTAGATTCAACTCTGTAACTCTTTGATGTCGATGACCGCATGTGACTCCATGCCAATTGCAAAAGTGGCTGAAACTATTCCAAGATATCAATACTTCAAAAGGGCCACTGGATATTGATTCTTTGAATTTGACCAATGCAGAATAATCATTATCGTTTCCTAAGGCAGAGACAATTTTGTTGGGTTGAAACCACAATAAGTTTGAAGTGAAGAAAAGAAATAAGACAAGGCATATGGACCAAACTGCACGTAACATGGTTGAGGAATAGAAAGCAAGGTTGCTCATTGAAGAAGAAGAAAACTCAGTCTTTATCACCTTAAAGTCTTAGATTTGAGAGCCTGACTGAGTCAACATATAGCATATTTCTATTAAGAAATCCAATTATTATTTATCTCTCAAAAGCTGCATGGCTACACTGCAAGTGCAAGAACTGTACAGCTGTAAACAATACAACAGCAAATTGAATTGGAAACTTTGACCATAATTGCACAAATGAAAACTGATGGAGTGTGCCTTGTTGCTGGAGAAAGGGAGTGAAGGCCAACTCTTTGGCATTGTCAAAATGAAGTTGCTTGATGAATACTCCAAACTGAGTGTAAATAAGCTTGAAAATGCCATTATCAAAGCAGTAACATCTGATTTATGGTGTAACAAATAGGTCCATGTGAGCCATGTATGATCATCTACCAATGTTATAAAATATCTCTTGCCATCATAAGAATAGTTTGGAAGAATAAAAATAATTTGGCACATTAAAAATAGCTTGTGATGTAGCATTATAGTTAGTGTGTTGTGCAGTGATAGAACACCAATTTAAATAGAAGGAAATAGGATTGAATCACACCAAATTACAGGAATAAGATTGGAATAGAAGACCAAAGGATAACTGAATAATAATAATTTTATTACTAAACATAGAAACAATACAACAATTGCTGTCCCAGAGGCTAAGTCTCCTACAGAGAATCTTCTCCGCCCAAAAGTACAAAATAACAACTTCCCTACTTATTTTTCTGACCCTACTATCATATATATACTAATAAATAACTGCAGTAGTTATTTTCTAATCATAACTGCCTAATAACTACCATTAACGTGCTAATAACTGTCATAAACAATTCTGCCATAAATTATTTCCTAATCATGACTGCCATCAGGTAGTTATCATGCTGTTTTCCTATGAATCTCATCATGCAGCATTCATAGAATTTGTGAAGTGGTAAAGACCGTCATCCAGCTCACCCTTGCCAATCATCCTCAATTGTTGTGTATCCTGGATATAGCAAAAGTTAGTAGTAAAGGTAATTGTATATGGTTAGTGTCTCAACAAAGCACTTTCTGAACATCATGTAACAAAAAATCATTAGCTAACCATACAATACCAATAGCAGAAAAACTATTTTTTAATTGTTAGGAAGAGACATGAACTTGTGGTTTAACAATTTATGATAACTGAAAACCTGTAAAGAACATGCTACATGGATTAAAGAACATGCTGAAAAAGGAAGAAGATGTGATGATAGAATCTTACTAGCAGCAATGGTAGACAGACCAAGAGGATCCGCACTTGGTTGTTATCCTACTTGATTTAGACTGAATTCAGTGCAAGTGTAACAAATTTGCACAAAGTCTAATACAATAATGTGTTCTTTCATGCAGGAATTTAATCTTAGTCTTTTGTCAATATTTTTTTTTAAATATTATTAGAGAATATGTCATCATTTAAAAAGTTTATCTATTTCCCAAGAAAATATCATTATTCAAACAGTATTTCAATTTTATGCCTAACACAGTATCAAATGATAGTGAAAAAAAATTACTTATAGTAATCATATTTAAACTACTCTTTTAAATAATATTAAAAAAAGCCTCAAGCTTGTATTTCAAAATTTTATTTTGAAAGAGAACAAATAGAAAATAGAAGTAAAAAAGGCATCAAATATGAAATCAACATGTACCAATGAGCTGTAGCTCAAATAGTATTTTCTAGTCTCCCTGAAGGTGGAATTATGGGGTTCAATTTCCATCTCTTGAATCTAGCAAAAGCTAGTCCCCCGACTATCTAATGGCACAAGAGAAAGGTACCTATAAATATTCTTATGGTGATATAAGTAGAAAATTACCTTTCATCCCTTAATCAGCAAAAGCTTTTGAGATTGTATTGAGCTCCAAAATGACCTCCTTCATATTCATTCTTTCTCTTGGGGACTCCACTGAACAAGATAATCCAATCTTAAACAGTGAAAATAAGCACCTCTCAACATTAGGATGCAAATCACCTGGATTCTCTAAAATATTGTTTCCATCTTCTGTTGTTACTACAAGATGCTCATTTTCCATGGATAGGAGAGTTGCATCAACAATCTCTAAAATGTTATTTGGAAAAGCAATTTTTACATAGTTACGGAGGTTGTGCCCATCTTTAAACATTTCACCCGTTGGTCTTCTCCCAGTTAACATCTCCAAAAGAAGAATCCCAAAGCTGTACATGTCACCTTTTGTTGACACTTGAGAATCTATACCATACTCTGAAATATATTTCAAAATAATCAGTCCTTCAAAACTCATTGTTATAACAGTCACAAAAGAGGAAGGAAGTAAAAGAGAAAACTGATTTTACAAGATTTAGAGGGAGAAAAAGAATTTTTCAAACCATACCTAGAGGAGTATAACCTATAGTTCCCTTTATTCCAATTGAGCTGGTTTGCACATGGGAGTTGCCATCAATTGTTGACAAAAGTCTTGCTAAGCCAAAATCACTCACATGAGCAACCATGTCATCATCAAGAAGAACATTACTTAGTTTTAAGTCACAATGAATAATAGGCTGCTCACATTCATAGTGAAGATAGTGTAGTGCAGAAGCAACTCCAATAACAACTTCTAATCTTTGCACGAGTTTCAATGTTCTTGGTTGTTCTGAATTTCTTTTCTCTGGATGCAACCATTCCTCTAAGCTTCCATTTTCCATGTATTCAAAAACTATAGCTTTAAAGTCATTTCCTGCATAATCCGCACTAGAGCAACATGTGATAATCTTGACTAGATTTCTATGCCGGATATTTTTGAAAGCATTACATTCGGCAATGAAACTTTTGCGAGCTCCTTTCTTCTGAAGGTTTAGAACTTTTATAGCAACAACCCTTTCTTCTGAATTGAGACTTCCTTTGTACACAAAACCAAGACTTCCGGTGCCTATCAAGTTCTGAACTGAGAACCCGTCAGTTGCATGGTGTAGATCTTGGTATGACACCTTAGGAAGTTGTTCAATTGTTGAATCAGTATTTGATTTCCTTTGCCTTTTCCTTTTCTGATAGATAGTAAGGACAAATGACAATAGAAGAAGCAATGCGATTGAACCGATGATGATCAACAATGTCAACTTGCCAATATGGTGTTTTCCCTTTTTCATAGCTTTTGGTGGACAAGGTGGCAGACGTAGTTGTGTAACCCCACCGCATAGCCTGCCATTGCCATTCAATGAAACTGCACTAGCATTCAAGAAGACACCATGTATGGGCACCTCACCCTCCAACTTGTTAAAAGAAGCATTGAATAATTCTAACATAGAAATATTTTGTATTCCTTCTGGAATTGTTCCAGACAAGTTGTTTCGTGACAGGTCTAACTGTCGAAGACCTTTTAGTGAAGCTAAAGAAGTTGGTATGATTCCATTAAGAGAATTACCATCTAAATAAAGGTACTCCAAGCTTAAGCAATCTCCAATTGTTTCAGGAATTCCACCAGAGAGATAATTTTCAGATATATCAAGGCACTCAATATTTTTAAGAATGCCTACCTCAGGAGGAAATTTACCACTTAATGAGTTATGTGATAGGTTCAGTAGTATTGATAAAAGGGAAAGCCGAATAAGTTGTGATGGTATTGCTCCACTAAGGTTGTTCTGTGAAAGGTCTAGTGCTATTAACATTTTGCAATTTCCGATAGTTGAAGGAATCTTTCCTATCAACATATTGTTTGATAAGTCCAACTCAAACAACTGACTTAGATTTCCTAAGATAGCTGGAATCTCTCCTGACAGTTTGTTTAAGCCTAAAGATAACTTTTGCATGTTTTGAAACTTACCAAAAGTCTCTGGAATGACATCAGTTAAGAGGTTGTCGTCCAAGTACAAGAGGGTTAAGTGTACAAGATTTCCTAGTTCTGTTGGAATTTTTCCAGATATCTGATTGCCATCCATAGCAAGCAATGTGAGTTGGTTGGACAAATTGCCTATGATTTTGGGAAAATGACCTCCAAAATTATTTTTTTGAATAGCCACAAAATTAAGCTGACTACAGTTTATCAAAGACTTCATAAACTCCCAGTCACGGGATGAATTGCTACCAAGATTATGTTCTGATGCAGACAAAGCAGAAAGATCTTGTAGAGTTCCTAGGCTTGGAATTTGTCCAACAAAATTGTTATGAAGAATATCAAACTTTTGAATCCGAGATGCATTAGTGATGGAAATTGGGATTGGACCTGAGAATTGATTCCCAGCAAAGAGAAATTGCCTAAGATTGGGGAGGGTTGAGAACATGTTGGTTGGAAGAGAACCGTTAAATCGATTGAATGCGGTATAGATGTCAGTGAGAGATGAGAGATTGTAAAGTGAAAGGGGAAGCGTACCAGACATTTTGTTTACTGACACTGACAACGCTATTAAGTTTTTCAAAAGGCCTATTTCTTCCGGTATGTTTCCCTCCAATTGATTATAAGCCACAAAAAGATGAGTGAGGGAAGAAAGATTCCCTATGGAAGCTGGTATTTGACCAGTTAGATTGTTTTCTCCAATACTCAACCATTCAAGCTTCACAAGGGAATCAATCTCCATTGGTATTTGGCCAATAAATTGATTCCCTAATAATTTCAACTCCGTAAGTTCTGAGCAATATGTCAAATTGATTGGGAATTCACCTCCTAAAGTATTATTGGTGAAATATATTAACTGCAGTCGAAATAAACGGCCTAATTCTTGTGGGACATTGCCATGGAAGCTATTTCCCCCAAGGTCAAGGATTCTCATAAAGGAAAGGTTCCCAACATGAGGTGATATGAACCCATGCAGGCTATATCCTGTTAGGTTCAACTCTGTGATTCTTTGATGTTTGTGGCTGCATGTGACTCCATGCTAGTTGCAAAAGTGGCTAGAACTATTTCATGAGGTCAATTCTCCAAAAGGGTCACTAGATACTGATTCTTTGAATTTGAACAATGCAGAATAATCAGTCTCGTTTCCTAAGGCAGAGGCAGTTTTGTTTGAAGTAAAAAGGAGAAACGAGACAAGGCATATAGACCACAATACACGTAACATGGTTGTAGAAACAGAAAAAAAAAGGTTGCTATAAAGTTTTTGAATTGCTAAATCTGTGATCTCAAATGGGATATTTATAGAACTCTCAGATCACTACTCACAAGAATCGAATTAATTCAGTCTCTGCTGGAGTGCCGGTCGATAGTGTCAGACTGTAAGTCGATGGCGTGTCTTCTACTTCCTTTTCTAAGTAGACTTTAGTACTTTACCGTGGACGACTCGGCCAGTCTCGATCAGCATTTATAAACACGTTGTAAATATACTCTCACTTGTTTTTTTTTTTTTTTGTGTGTGTGTATAATTAAATTAAATTAATAACATACGTTTCATTATTTTTATTTTAGCAAAATAAAAACTTTATTTTTTCGTACTTAAACAATTTACATTCATAAGTATTAGAATTACTCTACTCTCTTATTATGCCCCAACGAGCAACGAAACCTAGTAGGATTATTTTTTAAAAAAAATAAAGTCATTTGATATGTTATCTTTTTATCAACTTAATATTTTTGAAAACGACGTGATACTAAGTTGAAGTTAATTTTAGTTTAAACTTTGTTATTAGTTTATCAATAAAATCGATTTAAAAGTTAATATTAAAATCGATTTATTCTCTGCTCAGGGAATGGTGTAAGGGGGAAAATTATATGTTCAATAAACTGTGATGATATTAATTGTTAAAAATATGCCTTCCGTTGAAGAAAATGAACCTCTCTATCATCTCTCTAATCAAATTTTAGTCGTTGGATTAATTTAACGGTTAAAAAGATCTCTCCTTGATCATTAGGCTAATCCAACACTAAAGAATGGATTGAGGGTAGGGGATGGAGGATCCTCCAATGACTAGTTTTACGTGCTGATGTTTTGGTTGAAAGACTCACAAGGACGTTAGTGTTACGTTAGCTTGACTTGTACAACTTTTACCATTGCCAGCTATCACAACAGGAAAAGCAATGCAATGAGGGGGTGAGGGGATAACGAGTGTTACGTGCATTTTGGTTGGAAGACTTCACCACAATTCCACAAATTGTTAGGTCGACGGAATCAATATTTAACTTTTTCGTTTGAAAAATAATATATAAAATATGTAAATGAATGAAATAAAATAAAAGTGAAGAATACAAATAAATTATTTATAGTTCGAGCTTATGTGTACAAGACATTATTTTTAAGGATTATTTTGCCACGATATAATGATGATGCGAATATCCTCAGAATTTAACAGACTCTTGTAGAATAATATTCCGGGTATTCAAAATAACAAGAATTATATCAACTCAAGAAATTCCTTTCAAGATGAGATTGCCAATCCTTTATGAAGATGGAGAGTTTCATCCTTTATGAAGATGGAGAGTTTCAGGGTCGCAGACCCAGACTTTATATATAAGGGGGACTAACTATAAAAACTAAAATTTATCCAACAAATATATATGCATCAAATTTCATAAAAAGTATACATAATCAAATGTTCAAAAACATTAATTCTATTAGTAAATATACTTATTGACGACTCATTAGATGTTTGAATTTCAATATTCTTCTTTTAAAGTATGTGTTGATTGTAGATGACTTCTTCGTTTAAATAAAATTAATAAAAAAAATCAGTATTAAATTAAATTAATAAAAAAGCTGGTATTGAAATCCATCTAATAAATAAAAAAGTATAACAATTAACAATATTAGAAAACCTACAAGCTTAACAATAAAAAAAAAAATTATGAAAGAAAAATCAACATAAAGTAGACATTGGCTGGCGTTGATGCAAGCATGCCATGTTATGAAGAAGAAAAAGCATACGAAATTAGGACTTAATTGGTATACACTGAAAGTATAAAGTTTTTTTATACTGCCAACCAATTGAAAATTGACACATCATTAAAAATAATTGACTCTTATCCTAACCATGTTAAAACCCACCAATTTCATGATTTGTGATTGGTTGTCGGTATAAAATTTTTTATACGATAGTGTATACAAATTAAACTCATGAAATTTTAATATATTATACTATCTATTATGAACTATTAAGTGCCTGTTTGTATAGCATTCCAGCGTTGTTGAAACTCCGTTTGAGCACCCAAACCCCAGTTGCTACAGCAACTGTGGTGTTTAGATTCAAAATTCAGTTAGAAATAATTGATTCCTAATGGGTAAAACTGAGTTTTGTAGAAGCAAATTTTTAGCTTTTCTGTTGAACATAATTGATTCTAGATGTCGGACCCACAAAATTCTACATATTTACAGATCAAAAGTGATTTTACTTTATCATCCAAACAAAATCATCTAAACCTACTTTTAAAATATTGTTACCAAACACAAATCAATTTTTTTAACCTTGATTTTTTCAAAATCAATTCTACCAAAATCAATTCTATCAATATCTAAAACAAACGGATCCTAAATTATTAACAAAAGCATATGAAATTAAGAAGAAAAAGAATGAATGAAAAATCAAACCTTGGCTTCCTCACTCTCTAGCCCTCACAGCAAAAGTAAATAAGGTCACCACATAGAAAAAGAAGGACAAGGTAGAATCTATTATTATTTTTTGAGTGAAGGCCCAAATTGGTCCCTAAAAAATTTTGGGGGCCTAATTTTAGTCCCCGAAAAAATAAGTTAATCATTTAGTCTCTCAAATTTTTAAATTCGAGATACATTGGTCCCTAAATTTAGTTCTGATGTTCATTTACTTGTCTACTTCTTCTATTAATCATCCTATTTGGCCCGTTAATTAATGATCATACGTGACTAATGACGAATTTCCTCAATAAAAAATAAAAAACATGTACAATTTTAAAATACAAATACCTGAAAATTATGTTTTTTTTTCACTTTTAATTAATTAGTGTTACCGCTTCAAAAAAACAAATTTAACTAGTGTTACGTGCAAATGTTTTGGTTACTCATACGGACGTCAGTGTTACGTTTCCTTGACTCATACAACTTTTACCATTGCCAGCTTAGCTAGCACAAAAGGAAAAGCAATGCAATGAGGGGGGATATCAAGTGTTACGTGAATTTTGGTTGGAAGACTTTAATTAGCACCACAAATTGTTAGCTTGAGTCAACATTACTGGTAGGAATAGGTCAGATCGCTCGTCGGGGGACCTATGACCTAGCCTATTTAAGGTTTAGCTTGGTCTAGCCTATTTAATAAAAAGGTCAGGTCAATGTTATATAAAAAGCCTATATAGCTAAATAGGTCGGACTTAAGGCTTTAAAAAAAGCCTACTAGACCTACCAGACTTACCCATTTAACACATACATATACATAAATATATATATATATATATATATATATATATATATATATATGTGTGTGTGTGTGTGTGTGTGTGTGTGTGTGTGTGTGTGTGTGTGTGTGTTATATAATATATTATAATACTATAATATATTATTTACATTATTCATAATATTTAAAGTTTAAGGCCTATTGGCTATGTAATGGCCTACTTGCCTATTTATTTGTAAATACCTAATGACATATTTATTAGTATATGTCTATCAACTTCTTTGTTAGCAGTAAATACATGTGTATATATGTTTATTTTTTATAAAATCCAGAGAGTGATTTTAAATAAACTAAAATCATTTTCTTATGTTGTTTTATCGTAACAAGTCGCAGTTAAATTTTCGGTTGAAAATTCAAACGAAAGCCGGTCTGCATTTTCACTGTCGGTACAAGTTTACTGAGCAGAAAACCTAATTTTGAACCGTGAATGAAACGATTAGTGTTTTTGGATGTTTTGTATGATATTTAAAATTTCCTAAAATTTGAGTTCGGAAATAAAATAAAATATTTATTTCGGGCGAAATACGATCGGAAACTTGAACCAGATACACAATGGAGCAGAAAAGGGAGCCCAAAAGAAGTGAAGTGACTTAATGGGATGTGATGGATATGGGTTATGACACATTCCAAAAGTGTAATCATCACGCTTTTCAAATTATATTATATTATATGCTAAAAACCCATTTTTCTCTCTCTTCTTCAACCAAACAAGGCATAAGCCAAAACTTGGCCATCAAGACTTGTTCTTTCCTTCTCTTTCACGTCAATCTCACCCCTCCCTCTATAAATACTCATTTCATTTTCTCTTCATTACTTTCCTACTTCTTCACATTCTCATTTTTTAGTTTCTAACACTTAAAGTTTTCATTTTTACTTAGTTCCAAGCTTCAAGTTCTTCATACTTTTTCTTTCTAGTTTCAAGGGTCACACTCTCATACTCTTCTATTGCAAGTTTTTCACTTATTTCATGAGTTACTTTATGTTTTCTTAAAAAGTTCTTAAAGTTCTTTTAACTTCTAAAATCTCTAGAAAATGGTAGAAAAATCATTTTAAGTTGAAACCAATTTCTATGAACTTCTATTAATCTCTACTTTCATATTCTAAGAGCTTGTATCAAACAAACATCTCTAACCTATTTTTCCAAAGATGACCGAAACTATGTATTAGTGGCCTAGGAAGTTTTTTCAACTTTTTGAAAGATGATCATGTATTTGAGCTTCTAGATACCTCTTGATCTTAAAATCTAAAGTCTTGGAAAATTTGAAAATTCCTAGCTTGTTGATCCCATGATGGCCGAACCTAGTAGGTTGTGGACCTAAGGTGTTTTATTTTCATTTTCCAATATGATCATGGACTTGAGCCCCTTAATACATTTGGAAGCTAAGTCTAAGATATTGGAAAGTTTAAAGGTTTCTAGCGATTTATCCTATGATGGTTGTGAACCTATGATGTTTTGTTTTCATTTTCCAATATGATCATGGACTTGAGCTCCTTAATACATTTGGATGCTAAGTTTAAGAGATTGGAAAGTTTAAAATATTTCTAGCCTATTTATCCTGGGATGGTTGTGAACCTAGGATGTTTTGTTTTCATTTTCCAATATGATCATGGACTTGAGCTCCTTAATACATTTGGATGCTAAGTCTAAGAGATTGGAAAGTTTAAAGATTTCTAGCCTATTTATGCTATGATGGTTGTGAACCTAGGCCGTTTTGTTTTCATCTTCCAATATAATCATGAATTTAGACTTCTTGGTATCTTTTAACGCTAAATCTAATAGCTTAGAAGGGTTGGAAATTTCTAGCCTACTTATGCTAAAGAGGCCGAAACCCTAAGCATGGATTAAGTGGGATTTTGTTCTATCTTTGTAAAGTGAACCATGGTTATGAACTACTAACACTTAAGGATCATTAATCCATGAGTTGTATTCTCTTTTGAAAACCTTTAACCCTATTTTATGCCATGGCCGAACCTATACCTTCTTGGTTTAGTGTTCTTAGTTAACTTTTAACTTGTGGTTTTGTGTTCATAAACTTAGACTTTCATCGCCGAGTAGACGAGGACATTCGTAGTGCACTCCCTCAAGCATCACGTACCTTTACCTTCACAAAAGGTAAGAGGGGACAGCCTGAGGGATATTCAATAGCTATGTGCATATGTGTATGTGGTTTACTCAGTTTATTTGAATATTGTTACTATATTGAATCAAAGTTTGAATGATTTGTATACTTGAACTGTTGTGATAACTGTTTTAAGTTGATCCTTACTTGATTTAAAGTGTTGTAAATCATATATGTTATGAACTGTCATTAACTGTTATATTGTTGACTGAGATTATGATGATATTGATTGATGTCTGAAAAGTCTGACATTAGTCAGTGCTCAACTAATCATATGATTAAAAGCCTAAATAAGCTTCAAAGAGAACTTTGAAAGTAATGGTGTTCATTTTAAAATTTTCTTTAGTAAAGTATGTGTTTTGTAAAGTAAGTGATCTTACTTGTATTTATTCCGGAAGGATAAAACTTTGGAACTTGTGTTAAATAATTTCAAGTTAAAGGAAATTATTTTCTTACGAACTAAGTGTTTGTACAAGAGAAAATCAATTAGAAAATATGTGTTTTTAGGAAGGAAAAACCTTTGGAAAATATTTGATCTTAAATAGAGATGATTTTAAGAAAAGGATTTCAAGAGAAAATGGATTTCTTATAATAGTTTACAAATGATTTTCCAATGAAAAGATTTCCTATAAAGAAATACTTTCGAAAATATTCCGATAAATTGGATGGGATACCGAGGTTTTATTTTGGTATTTGATTTTCACCGAACGAAAAGTAAGAACAGTTGAAATCGAATTTAGTTCGCGAGACGTCGCTTCTAGTATTCTATAATGTGCACGTTGATCTTTGATCCGTGTTAAGTATTATGGACCGAGAGTCTTGATCATGATGTTGTGGGCTAAAAGTCCTAATCTCGTTATTATGGACCAAGTGTCCTAATTACGTTATTGTGGACTGAGAGTCCTAATCATGTTGAAATAAAACATGGGTAAGATTGTAAGTCTTTTTCTATGACCACAAACCTTGACTGAGGCATCGGCCTTTGGTGTTGTTATTGAGCACTCGGACTGCGTGTCCTGTGTTGATGTTGAGTAATTTCAAGTGATGAAAATTATGAATGGTCGTTAGCTTTGAGCTTCGACAACGAATGAGATTGAACACAAAGAAAACATCTTGAACGAATGTTTTTCTTCATGCATTTAGGCAGACGTGCCTCACAGGTTAGTCACTTTGGTGATGCCCAAGCAGGGGCTATTAGTCACTTCGGTGATGTCCAAGCAGGGACTTTTAGTCACTTCGATGATGCCTAAGCAGGGGCTGTCATATAAGTCACGACGGTGATGTCCAAACAGGGACTTTAGTCACGACGGTGATGCCCAAGTGGGGGCTTTGAGTTTGATCAACTCTTAGAAAGATGAAGGGATATCATGAGATTAAGTTTATAGAGCCGGAATATCGAAGTGTCATGCATAATCTTTATAAAAGCTGATTGTACGGGTATGACACCCATTGATATGATACTTGTTGTTTTATCTATTAATATTTGGTAAATGTTAATATGTTGATTGATGCATATATCATGCATATGGTTATTTTAACCTATCCATATATTTGTATCTCACTCTTGCATATCTTCTTGTTATTTCTCTTTGCTTTTCGGCATCGCGGTATATCTATGAGTTTAGATGGATCCGAACATCCCATTGGTACCGTCGGAATCGAAGACTGAGATCTTCAATGATGCGGGGAATGCAGAGGTGTTGCAGATTCACCTCGGATCTACATCGGCTACCTATCATGGACCGATAACCACGCTGGAGAAGAATGCCGAGGGTGAACCATGTCGCAGAGTTCAGACAGTTGAGACGAGGAGGATTGCTCTCCCACCACCTTTGTACTACTTACACGTGCTATAGATGAATGGACAGCTACATGAGCACCCGCCTTTAGGGGTACCATTACCTGGAGTCGAGCCGGCTTCACCGATTGAGGAGGACCCCGAGGAGTACCTGGAGGATGAGCCCGTGTACCACGTCTTGGATCACGACGATAGTCTTGATGAGGTGCCGGAGTACGTGCTTGATGACGATCCGGATTTTTATGATTCCGACTCTCCTGTTGAGGGCGGAGACGTCGTGGACGCGTCACCTAGGGTCTCTTCTTGTGGGAGTGTTCGTGGCGAGTCTTCCTTCTAGTCGTTAGTAGTGGCCAGCTTAGGGGTGTATATTTTGTGGTTAGTCTGTCTCGGTCCGACTGTATTCGGCTTCTTAGAGCCACCCTTTTGATGCGTGGTTCCGGACCCTCCCCTATTTTGCTTTACTTAGTTTACAGCTGTTAACATTATGTTTTGTAACTCTGTTATTAATGGCCATCCTGATCAAGCCCTAGTTTTTGTACTAAACTCTGAATTACACTGGGATAGATTTTATATATATATATATATATATATATATATATATATATATATATATATATATATATATATATATATATATATTTACATTTCATGTTCTGAGTGTTCATCACTTACCCTTGTTTTAAAAAAAAATATCACCATTTTGAGAATTCTCACTTGTTAAGAAAATGTCATTTACCGGAAGCAACCAGCAATTTAATTATTTTATTTTCCGCAACGGGTGACAAAGTGACGCCCCAGTTGAAGGGTGTTACAGACTGCGACCTATTTATAAATTGAGGCATATTCCAAGGTCTTGTTGATAAGTAGGCTTATAAGTAGGCTTTCAGGCCAGGTCAAGCTTTAAAGTAGGTAAACTTTAGAAATTGGCCTATGTATATCAGGCTATAGGCCAGGCTCAGGCCTCGTAATTGGAATACAAGTCAAGCCCAGGCTTACCAGGGCCTAGCTCAGCCTAACCTATTCCAAACTTTAGTCAACATACAACCACGCTATTAATGAGGGGGGATAACAAGTGTTACATGCATTTTGGTTGGAAAACTTCATCACCACAATTCCCCAAATTGTTAGGTCGATGGAATCAATATTTAACTTTTTTTTTTGAAAAATAATATATAAAATATATAAATAAATTAACTAAAAAAAGTGAAGAACACAAATAAATTATTTATAGTCCGAGATGACGTATACAAGACACTATCTTTAAGGATTATTTTGCAACAATATAATGATGATGCGAATATGCTCAGGATTTAACAGACTCTTACAGAATAATATTATGGGTATTCAAAATAAAAAGAATTATATCAACTCAAAAAATTCCTTTCAAGATGAAATTGCCATTCATTTCCTTAAACCAAAAAATATTCTTCTCTCAGTCCTTTATGAAGATGGAGAGCAGAGTTTATTGAAAAATAAAACAATTAAATTTATTAACATTTTTTATTTAATTTTTTATTATAATAACAAGTGTTACATAGCCAAAGGGGTTGGCCTAGTGGAAGCATGTTAGGTCCGTCAGGTTGGTGAGTGTGTAAAGGGATATTCTCGCTCGAGTCCCCCCAAGTAATACCTCACTCACCACCATTTTTGTAACAAAAAAAAGTGTTAGTCTAAGACGTGTACAAAACATTATCCTTAAGAATTATTTCCCCACAATATAATGATAATGCGATTATCTCCAAATTTTTTAACGGAATCTTTCAGAATAATGATATTATTCTAGATATTTAGAACATCGAGATTTATATCAACTCTATAAATTCCTTTCAAGACACAACATTTTGTTTGAAATATTAACTTTTGGCTGAAAGACTTCATCACCACAAATTGTTTGCTTGACGGAGTCAACATACAATATTTTGTTGGAAAAATAATATATAAAATAGATAAAAAAAGTGAAAACACAAATAAATTGTTTATAGTTTGAGACGTGTATAAGACATTGTCTTTAAGGATTATTTTGCAACAATATAATGAAAATGTGAATGATCTCTAGGATTTAAGAGACTCTTCCAAAATAATAATATTATTCTGGATATTTAGAACATCGAGATTTATATCAACTCAATAAATTCCTTTCTAGGTGCAAAATGTCAATCCTTTCGTTAAACCAAAAGAAATTCTTCTCTCATTCCGTTAAGAAAATGGAGATTTAATTGAAAAATAAAAGAATTAGATTTATTAATTTTTTATTAGTTTTTTTAATAACAATTGTTACGTATCCTAAGGGGTTGGCCAAGTGAAAGGGTATTAGGTCTGTCAGGTAGGAGAGTGTGTACAGGGATACTCTCGGTATGTGAGATGTCGCTAGCTCAAATCCTAACGAAAAATAAACTCCTTCGTAAGGGATTGTACTTATGTCGCTCAACGCCCCGGAGTTATAGCTCAGTCGCCACCACTTTTTTAAAAGGAGAAAAAAAACAAAAGTCACGTGCATTTTTGGCCCACATGGATTCAATTTGTTATGTTTTGGTTGAAAGACTTCATCACGACAAATGTTTTGCACGACGGAGTCAACATACAACTTTTTGATAGAAAAATATTATACAAAATAGATAAATAAAATAAATATAGAAAAGTGAAAAACACATATAAATTAATTATAGTCTATGACGTGTACAAGACATTGTCCTTAAGGATTATTTCGCCATAATATAACGATAATGTGAAAATCTTCAAGTTTCAAAGACTCCTCTAAAATAACAATATTATTCTGGATATTCAGAACATCGAGAATTATATCAACTCAAGAAATTCCTTTCTAGGTGCAAAATGTCAATCCTTTCGTTAAACCAAAAGAAATTTTTCTCTCATTCCTTTTAGAAAATGAAGAGTTTATTGAAAAATAAAGGAATTAAATTTATTATTTTTTTATTTAGTTTTTATTTTAATAACAAATGTTATGTATATGTACCCTAAGGGCCTAGTGGAAGCATGCAAGGTACATTAGGTTGGAGATTCTGGACAGGGATACTCTCGATATGTGGGAATTCTCTAGCTAAAATCATGACACAATATAAACTTCTTGGGAAGGGGTTGTACCCATGTCGCTCGAGGTCCCAGAGTGATGGATCACTTGTCACCAGTTTCATAACCAAAAAAAAAAAAGTGTTGCTTGCATTTTTTTTAATTAAATTAAAATGGTGGCAAGTGAGAAACCACTCTGCACCGGGTCGGCCAATTAAAGGCAAAATGCTACCTCGCGTTGCCGTTCCGTTCCCAAGAATCGAACACACGACCACTTGGTTAAGGGACGACGAGCCGAACCACCATGCCAGCAACGTTGGGTTCACTTTTGGCCCCCATGGAACCAAGTTGCTATGTTTTGGTTGAAAGACTTCATCACAACAAATTGTTAGTACGACAGAGTTTTTTTTTTTTTAAGCAAGGTGACAAGTTACCATAAATTTATTAATAAAATAAAAAAGAAAACAAGAACATGGGGGACAAAAACCAAAACTCATGCGAAATAAACGAGAATCAAGCATACCTAGAATTAGGTTTTTATTCAGTCTCAGGTTATACTTCTTCTGAGATTTGGATGTAACCACCGTGAAACCATCTTCAACAACATTATTATTATTCTGCTTTCCTTCCTTAGAAGTACTAGCATCTTTTTGCTTTTCCAACCAACCAGATAAAACATTAAAATCATTTTGAACAACAGTTGGAAAAGCGCGAAGATCTTGAACAGAAATTGGACTTGAATTAATCTTTGGAGTCTCAAGATTCTTACCACTAACTGTTAAATCACGGGTAGTCTTGGAATGCACGGACACTGGAGTATGCTCGGGCACCAGAGTATCCTTGACTGTAGAGTCAACATTAGTTGCAACAGAAGTTGAGATCTTCACTAGTGCAAAAATACTTTTAACATCGGGGTTTTAACATCGGTTTTAAAAAAACCGATGTGAAAAAGGAGGCGATGGCATTTTTGAAATAAAATTGAAAATTTTTAACATCGGTTTTATATTAAACCGATGTTATAAATGTTTTAACATCGGTTTCTATAAACTCGATGTTGAAAATTGAACCAAAAATAAAAAAATTTAAAAATGCATACTTTAACACATCGGTTTTGTCATAACCGATGTGGAAATGTGTATGTTTTAACATCGGTTTTTTAAAAACTGATGTGGAAAAACAAATAAAAAAATTAAGGAAATAAATAATTTAACTTTTAACATCGGTTGTAAAATAACAAATGTGTAAAACCTTATAACATCGGGTTTTTTTTAACCGATGTGTATTGTTATCTGTCATTTTTAATTCCCTCTTCCTCCTTTTTATTTTCACGCTGCTATATAAGAGACCTTTTCATCTGTCTTTTTCATCTGCATGCCTGTGAGCTTAATCTCCCTTCTTTTGGTTTTGATTTCTTTGAATATTTGCGCCAGTTCTTTGATTTCACTCATCGCCGCCACCATTCACTCCTCGAAAGGGTTCTTCAACCCTAGCTTACACCAACAGCGGCGTTTGGGAAGAGGATACCCACCCCACCCACATCGTTATTGGTTGTTGCGCCTGCAACTTAAGGAGACCCACCACTCCGTTCGTTCTTCCGCGAAGAGGGCCGTTACTCACGACCGCAGAAAAACGAGAACCACCACTCCGGTCTCTTAGCATCTCACAACTCTGGTATGTTCTCTCTATTGAAAATATTGTGAGGCTAATGGTGAACTGCATCCATGTACAACTGCATGTCTAGGCTCTGTCATGAGTGTGTTAGTGCCTTGTTGTGACCCCTTTGATGAAGTTTGTGTCTCGAGTCCTTGTTCTGTGTATACTTGTGTTGTTCTGTGTGTGAAGTTTTATAAAGTGTGAATCTATGTCTAATCCACCATAGTGGAAATGGCTCCAAGACTGGATTTTTTCAATTGGTGGACAAAGGATACACAGAAAGGAACACCAGTGGCGGTATCACGAGTCACGACCGTGATGCCTGTCACGGCTAGACCGTGACTGATTCTGCCTTGGAGGTTGCTTCACTGGTTGGTCTGTCACGGCCGTGACCACCATCACGGCTAGGCCGTGATCAGTTCTGCCTGTGAGGGTCTGGTTCAATTGGCATGTCACGGCCGTCATGGACATCACGGGCTGGCCGTGACCAGTTCTGTCACGGCTAGGCCCCATCTTCATGCACACAACTTCACATGATCGATATTTATAAGTTATGTTTGATATTTATCCTAACATACTAACAAGTTTTTTTTTGTTTAAATAGGTATACATGGCTGATCCTGAGGATATCCCTCCTTCATGCAGCGAGTCGGAGACCCCGTTTACGGGTAGAAAGGGTAGACGTGCCACACGAATGAGGAATTTGACTGCCAACCGTGGTTCAAATCAAAGGATAAGAATAGACTTTGATAATAACCTCAATCCTATTGGGCCAATGGCAGAGCAGTTTAACAGTTTTGTGGGGACCCTTGCTAGGAGCAGGCCTAGTATACTCATTAATATTTGGAAAGATGTACCGGCGGACGTGAAGGATCAGATATGGGAGAGTATTCTGGTATCTGTAATTTTACGTCCTGTGTTTGTCTGTATCTACTTTATTTTAATCTTAATAATATCATACAGTAATTCGTTGATTCTTTTGGTCTTAATGTAGCTCACCTTTGACATACCGGATACGTACGTTATGAAGAAGCGTTTGCTAAAGTATGCTGGTGAGCGTTGGAGGGCTTTTAAGGTCGACCTGGGCAGATACTATGTATTCAATCCAACATGTAAAAAGAACCCACTTGAGGTGTACTTGTTTCTTGACCAGGCGACGTGGGATCGCTTTGTTCAGAGCCGACATGATCCCATCTTTCAGGTTAACTTATTTGATTTGTCTCTAAATTTATGTAATTTCATTAATTTTATTTACTTATGTAATTTAATTGTCTTCTATTTATAACAGGAGAAGAGGAAAAAGGGGAAGAAAAACCAAAGCAAGAATGTCTACCCCCATGTCATGTCTCGTGGGGGATATAAAAAGCTTGGTCAGATAATGGTGGAAGAGGAAAAGAAAGCACGTCAGGAAGCAGCATCTCAGGCGGATCCTAACGCTGAAAATCGCCCAGAGGTTGTTGATCCACCACCACCCTCACGCCATCGTAAATGGAAGAGGGCCCGACAAAGAAAACGAGATAATATACATCTGAGGAGGCCCGCCAAGTAGCTGAGAAGATTGTAAGTATAGTTTGAATTGTAATTGTCATTTTAAGATTGTTACCGAATTGTAATGTGACATGATATTTTATATGTGATAGGATACCTTGGACGAGCAGGTAACCCAAGGAACCTTTGTTCCTAGAGGACGCGATGATATCTTACCTGCTGCCATCGGTAAACCAGACCACCCGGGTCGTGTCATTGGTGTTGGATGGGGCGTCGACATTCGCCAATACCATGGTTCATCTTCACACCAATGCCACAGGGATGTTGATGCAGATAGAGCACGACTAAAACAGGAGATTGCGGCTGAGCTTAGACAGGAGATGGCCGAGCAGTTTGCCCAACAGATGGCAATATTTACTTCTATGTCCCAGCAGATGACAGCCGGTGTCCAACCCTCTGTCCATGTGAACACTAAGGGCTCATGTGACCCTCCTCATCAGCCTGAAAATGATGATGATGGTGATGATGATGATGATGATGACGACGACCCTGATAGGTGTGAGCTGTATGTTGATGATCATCATGATCGCAGCTTAGTGGCATTGGGGAGGGCACATAATAACTTAGGTAATACCATACACCATCGTTTATTACCGGATGATCAGCTGAGGGTCGTTGTTGAGATTATTTGAGATGCTGATGCTCGAGTCCCTATGCCCACTGAGGAGGTTCAAACAGTGGATCAGGCCCCCGGTAACTTCATCCTATGGCCAAGAAGACTGACCAACTTTCTTGTTGCATCTGAGATATTCAGTTAGTTGTGTTTTTCTATATTCATAGTTGAAATTATCTATTATTGTTTAAAGATAATGCTTTATTTTTATTCGTTATAGGATGTTGGAAATGATATTCTGCCTAAAAGGTCAGATCCAGGAAGACCAGAGATGTCTGCTCCTGCCAAGGTATTCATTTGACCATTTAGTTAATTACAAATGAAATAACTTAATTAAATGTGATTACTAATATATATCTTTGTTGTTTAGGGGATTGACAAAGGGGCACCTGGTGACGTTTTTAAACTTCTGGCTATACAGGTTGTCACCATGGAGAATGACGCAGCTTTGGTAAGGTTGGAACATGATGCCAGTCCAGGTGATGAACTGTATATCCCAAAGAAGAAACTTATGGAGATTGTACTCAATAAAGAAATGGCTAGTTCTGCACACCTAACGTTATGGTGCACGTAAGTACATTTTATTTATAAGTTAAGTAATTAATTTTTAAATACTATGATAATTAACATGTTTTTTCAATATATTAGGTATCTGCATCGTATGTTAGTTGATCAGGGTAACCTCGCCCTTTATGGGTTCATTGACCCCATGTTCATTCAGGGTGATGTTCTCCTAGCATCAGAAGACCGGGTCACCGCCATACGTGATATACTTGCCCGAGACGATCATCAATTCTACCTTGCACCTTATCTCAATAAGTAAGTACCGGTTATTTAATTATAACTATATATGACTTAGTCACTAACTGTTCCGCAAATACAGCCAGCATTGGCAACTGTTGATCTTGTACCCTAGGATGAACGTCATGGTCTTCTTCTGCTCAATTGGAAATAAGTCGGCGAATGAACTAAAGACGATCATCGAAACGTAAGCATTAAAATACTTTATAATCATTAATGCAGTTGTTTTAATTATCTGAAATCTATTAGATATACTTTAATTAATGTTTATTTTGTCATGATAGTTCTATTAATGCAATCCACATGTTGCGTGGTGAAAGGCGTCGGGCTATCAGATGGATTATTCCTAGCGTAAGATATTTATTAGTTCAAATGCATCAAATGCAGTGGGTATAATTATTGATTTATATGTAATCCCTCATATTCTAATTGGGTTTCATTTGTACGTAGTCACGTATACAACGTGGATCATGGGAATGTGGATACTATGTGATGTAGTGGATGTTGGAAATTATCTCCTCCAGGATCACTGAAAGATGGCACGAGGTAAATGTTAATTGATAACAATTAGAAGTAACAGTTATAGATTCGTTATATGTTTTATGTTAGTTTATTACTTAAAAGATATAATCTTTTGTCCAATTAAACTTGCAAATATTCAACAATCCAACTCCATTATCTGATTCCGACATCAACAACCTAATGAGGCGTTGGGCAACTTTCTTTCTTGAAGTGTACCAACCATAGTTTGTATATATATATATATATATATGTAATTAGTTTAAAAACTTATCATGTACTAGCTATATTGTACTTTTGACTGATCATATGTATTTTGATATGAAACTTACATATGTATTGTTCTAAATAAATTCAGTATATATTAATTGTGTGAAGTGTTGTACAAAAGTGATTGTTGAGAATATTTAGAGTATGCTATTCTGGTATTGATCTGCATATATTATTACTGAAACAGGGGAAATGAATGATAGAAATGTAAATAACAGTTTCAAAAAAAAATTAGACTTTACACATCGGTTTTAGAAAAACCGATGTGGAAATTTCAATTTCCACATCGGTTTTACTGAAAACCGATGTTGAAAGTGAAATTTCTACATCGGTTTTCAATAAAACCGATGTGGAAAGTGAAATTTCCACGTCGGTTTACTAGAACCGATGTGTAAAGTCTAATTTCCACATCTGTTTTCATAAAACCGATGTGGAAAGTGGTATTTCCAATAGTTTACCAATTGACAAATGAACTTTCCACATCGGTTTTTGTAAAAACCGATGTTAAAAATGTACTTTAAACATCGGTTTTAAAACCGATGTGAAAAGTGACAATAAACCACATCGGTCTTTTTAACATCAGTTTGAAAACCGATGTGAAAAGCCAAAAATAACCGATGTGGAATCCCTTTTCTGCACTAGTGCTTCTCTGTAGCGCCATTGACAGCATTGGTTGCAACAGAAGGTGAGTTATGTGGAATGGAATTTGAGGCATGATCAGGGGAGAATTCCTCATAGACAGTCTCAACCGATTCACTATCACTCAATTTTTTGCCCGGTGATGTATCAATATACCCATTAACTTCAATTGATTTCTGCTCTGGAACCTTAGGGGCATAAGCTTGCTTAGTCTTCTGCACCAAAGGCGGATCCTTATGCACCAGATTCTCCTTGTCAAATTTATAAGTCAAAGCCAAGTGCCCAATTGATTTACAATGAGAACAAAAAGAAGGAAGCTTCTCATATTCGATACCGACAGGAAATACAAAACCTTCACATTCTACCATAATCTCCTTAAGCAACTTTCCTGTAAAATCAACATCCACTAAGACTCGAGCATAGTGATCATATGCCCGAGTACGAGTGGCTTCATCTAAACTTACTGGAGTACCTAAGCCGCCAACAATTTCAAATAACAATTTTGAGCGCCGATATTCCTGCGGCAAGTCATGAATTCTAACCCAGCATTGAGCATGAGATTGTTTCTGCTTAGTAGGAATAAAATCAGGAGACCATTGAAAAAGACGCATAGCCCTGGTTGAAGGTTCCAAGCCCCAACAGCCAAGACACTACGCAAATCCTTTTGAGAAACAAAACTGAATTCATAGAATCCTTTTCCTAATGGAATCATCCTCCATTGACCCAAAGGCTTCCATAGTTTTGAAAGTTTGTCACGTAGGTCGGAGATTTTTATGGGGATATCACCCTTTAACAACAACAAGCGGCCATGAAGGTTGTTTTTGCAACCTTCCAACCCCTTTTAATATTCATCCTCAAATATTTTGATAGAGACAGAGTCTCCATTCACGTACGGCCGAGGAAGCTGACTAACCGGGATGTCAAATGAACCATTCAAAGCCTGAGCAAAAGATTTTCGCTGAGGATTCAATGGAGAAGACGACTCCAAATTAAGAAACGTCCAAGGAGCAACAGAGTCAACACACAATTTTTTGATAGAAAAATAATATATAATTAGAAAAATAATATAAATAGAGAAAAGTGAAAAACACATAAATTGTTTATAGTTTAAGACGTTGTACAAGACACCGCCCTTAAGTATTATTTCGCCACAATATGATGATAATGCGAATATCTCAAGTATTTAATAGACTCTTCCAAAATGATAATATTATTCCCGATATTTAAAACATTGAGAATTATATCTACTTAAAAAATTCCTTTGAAGATACAACTTTTTGGTTGAAAGACTAACTTTTGGGTGAAGGACTTCATCACCACAAATGGTTAGCTTGACGGAGTCAACATACCGCTTTTTGTTAGAAAAATAATATATAAATTAAATAAATAGAGAAAAGTGAAAAACACAAATAAGTTGTTTTTAATCTGAGACGTGTATAGGACATTGTCCTTAATAATTATTTCGTCACAATATAATGATAATACGAATATCTCCAGGATTTAACAGGCTCTTCCAAAATAATAATATTATTATGGATATTCAGATCATTGAGAATTATATCAACTCAAGAAATACCTTTTAATAAACAACTTTTTGGTTGAAAGACTTCATCACCGTAAATTGTTAGCTTGACAGAGTCAACATACAACTTTTTTGTAAGAAAAATAATATATAAAATCGATAGATAAAATAAATAGAGAAAAGTGAAAAATACAAATAAATTTTTTGTAGTCTGAGACGTGTACAAGACATTGTCTTTAAGAATTATTTCTCCATAATATAATGATAGTGGGAAAATATTCATGGTTTAAAAGACCCTTCTAATATAATAATATTATACTGGATATTCAGAACATCGAGAATTATATCAACTGAAGAAATTCCTTTCAAGATGCAATTGTCAATCCTTCCGTTAAACCAAAAGAAATTCTTCTCTCAATTCTTTAAGAAGATGGAGAGTTTATTGAAAAATAAAAGAATTAAATTTATTAACATTCTGTATTAATTTTTTTAATAACAAGTGTTACTTACCATAAGGGATTGGCCTGGTGGAAGCATGCTAGGTACATCAAGTAGGAGAGTGTGCACGGGGATATTCTCGGTATGTGGGAGCTATCTTGATCAAATCCTGACGAAAAACAAACTCCTTAGATTGGAGCTGTATCCATGTTGCTCGAGGCCTCGGAGTGATAGCTCACTCGCCACCAATTTTATTACCAAAAAAAAAAGTGTTACGTGCATTTTTTGCCTACAGTCAACTTAAAACTTTTTGTTAGAAATTAATATATAAAATAGATAGAGAAAATAAATAGAGAAAAGTGAAGAACATATAAAATATTTATAGTCCGAGACGTGTATAGGACACCATCCTAAAGGATAATTTCACCGTAATTTAATGATAATGCAAATATCCTCAAGATTTAACATACTATTCCACAATAATATTCTTAAGTATTCAGAACAACATGAATTATATAACCTCAGGAAATTCCTTTCAAGATTAAATTGCAAATTCTTTGGTTAAAAAAAAAAAACAGTGCCGCTATATAGTACGAATGAAATTGATACGAAATCGTTCGAACAAGCAAAAGTTACCGTGGAGAGAGAAAAGCACATGAAACAGAAAAAATCAAAGAAAATTATTGAATCAAAAAGGGAAGAAACACATGGTACGAATTCGTCTACGTACTATTCATCATTATCAAAAAAAAAAAAATCTTCTCTCAATTCTTTATGAAAATGGAGAGTTTATTGAAAAATAAAACCATTAATTTTATTAACTTTTTATATATTTTTTATTTTAATAACATATGTTATGTATCCAAAGGAGTTGACCTAGTGGAAGCATCCTAGATCCGTCAAGTGATATGTAAAGGGGTCGTATCCATGCCGCTCGAGCCTCCGAAATGATAGCTCACTCCCTACAATTTTTGTAACAAAAAAAAGTTTCACGTGCAATTTTTGCCCACATGGATTCAAGTTGTTATATTTTGGTTGAAAGACTTCATCACAACAAATTTTTCGCTTGACGGAGTCAACATTCATTTTTTTTATAGAAAAAAATATAAAAATTGATAAATAAAATAAATAGAAAATAAAAGTGAAGAACACAAATAAATTGTTTATAGCTTGAGATGTGTACAAGACATTGTCATTAAGGATTATTTTACCACAATATAATGAAAATGTGAATATCTCCGGTATTTAATAGAGTCTTCCAAAATAATAATATTATTCTGTGTATTCAAAACATCAAGAATTATATGATCAACTCAAGAAATTCCTTTCAAGATACAACTTTTTGGTTGGAAGACTAACTTTTGGTTGAAAGACTTCATCACCACAAATTGTTAGCTTGACGGATTCAACATACAAGTTTTTGTTAGAAAATTAATATATTAAATAGATAAATAAAATAAATAGAGAAAAGTGAAAATACAAATAAAATGTTTATAGTCTGAGATGTGTACATGACACTGTCGTTAAGGATTATTACGTCACAATATAATGATAATGCGAATATCTCCAGTATTTAACAAACTCTTTCAAAGTAATACTATTATTCTAGGTATTCAGAACATCGAGAATTATATCAACTCAAGAAATTCCTTTCAAGATGGAACAACCAATCCTTTCGTTAAACCAAAAGAAATTCTTCTCTCAATCCTCTAAGAAGATGGAGATTTTTTTGAAAAATAAAGAATTAAATTAATTAATTTTTTATTTTTAAAATTATTAATTTATTGCATAAATTGACATGTCGGCATGCCAATAGGTTCGAGAATGCCATGTAGGACAAACACTAACAGGATTAAATAGATTGTGACGAAAAAGCCAATATTGTTAACCAAAGCTAACTTATGAAACCTAATTGATAACAACATTAGATGCTTAAACTAGATAAATTGTATTGTAGGTATGGCAATTTGATAAAATGAGAAGGAACACTATATTTTACTGAGTGATGAGTTTTAGTTTTATCTGTTCACTTTCCTTTTCCCTTCTTTGTGAATATGAAGAACCGATCAATTTGAATATGTGGATTTTTTGAAAGGGCCTATATAAGTTCATTTTGAACTTTAAAGGTGAATTTATTGGCCGTCTGCTTGTTTTTGTGGCATGATCAACGAGAAATGTATCCAGAAATTGTTTCCAGTATGAACAGTTTAAGTATCCTTTAGCAATCGGTATTGCTTCTGATCTTGCTCTTCTGCTACCAAAGAGGCGGCAATTAGATGTAGATATCGTATTTTGTTGTGCTGTGTGTTATCTTCCTCTTTGTTTTACCTTTTCCAAATGGCTTTTGCCTTGCTGATACTAACATGCAAACAAGTTTCCAATATAACAGTGATATGGATGGACTAGTTAATGTCTTAGCTCTTCTAAGTGGTGAGTCATGTTATACTTGGTTAATTCTTCTAAAATTTTATTTCATTACTAGTATGATACTAGTGCATTCGCACAGGTAGCGTTAATTTTTACGCTTGTTAATAAATATCTTGTTTATACACTAATAAGATAGTATACTTTACACACAAGTTGCAGCCCATGTTATTCAATATGAAACAATATGGACTATGAAGTATAAAATAGATAAATAAACAACGCAACAAAAAAAGAGAGCAGAAATAAGTTAAAAAAGTCTATGATGTTCTTGTATGTCTCGCTCATTGCTTACCATGCTGGCCTATCTCGCAAAATGCAGATAAATGCTCTTCCACCCCTCCGGTCCTTGAAGTTGGATGAACCATAAAAATCTTCTGAATAGCTAATTCATAAAAAATGCAGTCAATGAATACCATCTTCATCTTAAATTAGAAAAAAAAAATCAAAAATTAATTGAAAAAGATAATATAATCAAATAGCTTATCTAGGATGGCGTGAACAATGGTCAATAGGCAAGTTGTCATACTCATTATTAGCTTTAGAAAAACCTTGCTCTAACAAATTTACTCCATAAGTTTTGTTAAGGGGAATAGAGACCCTACACAGTCCTCCATGAATGTACAAAACCTTCAAAAGAACATTTAAATTGAATAGTAGTTGTAACTTTGTTATGTAAATAATCTAGAACTTCAAAATATCCAAAACATAGCTGTAAAACGGGCAAAATTTGACCGCCAGCAATATGTGATAAACATATATAGTTGAAATTTTCATCTATAATATCTAGTATAAACTTTAAACTAATCAGCAATGGACTCTAAGTATATTTCTTGGATCTGAGTGTACCTTGAAGATCCAGCCACAAGTCATGGACCAATTGGAGCAACTTCTCTGTGCAGGATTAATTTAGATTGAATTCCTACCAGAAAATTCGTGTACCATCCTAGAATTTGAAGTGATATACCTTCAAGATGTCAAACACAAGATGAACATTTTGCTTTGTCTTTCAATATTCCCAAACCTACATTGTTCTAACTTCCAATAAAGCAGAACACAACAATCTAGTAGTCCTATAGCCGGACCCTGCCCCTGAACCATTACAGAACAGTTTCTTTTGCCTTGGATTCGAGGTGCACTTGTAAGACAACATGTGTCTTATCTTTGCTCAACACATGCATTGCATGTGCTCACACCCACCATAATTTATAATTATAGATTAGACAGATTAACTAATATTTGGCATACGTACAAGAGTGTCAGCTCAAACCTATATATGAGTAACATTTCTCTATCAAACTAACAATAATCATTAATATGGCCTATACCGTTTTGGCAGTAGGATATATATATATATATATATATATATATAGGCATAGGCAAACGAGGCAAACGAAACAAACAATTCATTTGAATTCCATTTTATATTTAAAAGAAGAAAGTAATTAATGTTACTCACTCCCTTAATTGGCATTAAAAAACAAGCACCCTGTATAAGACCTACTAAACTATTGAAGTATTGATGGTGTAGGCAATCTATTGAGGCCATTTGTATAAGAGACATGTCTTTGCGTGATTTTAATTTTAGCATGAACAACTAACTCTTCTGTATATGATTAGCCTCACAATATGGGATTCCATATCAACTATCCAATCAACTGAAATATCAGAAGAAATGGAAAAATAGATAGCTATAAATGGCCAGCTATTGAAATTAATCAAATTTATATACATAGGAGTTGCAAATGGATTTGGATACTCTCTTTTTTCTTTTATCTTTTTTTCCCTATCATGTTAAGGGAGAGAAAGACACAAAAACAACTTTTAATGGATCCTATATATAAAAGTAAATTTGTAATTGTGTCTTTCTATCTTCAACATAAAAGACAAAAAAAGGAGTGAAGTAAAGGAGATGATCCTAATCTATGGCAAACATGCTTGTAACTTATTTGAAAAAGAAAATGATATGGTAAAATATTTTTTAATATTATTTTACTGCAATGAACGGCATCGATCTAAATAATGTATTAATGTGTACTATTTGTACTATGTAGCTTACAGAATAACCCATGAAAACAGAAGACACTGCTCTAAGTGTGAATTTGTTGCTCTGAGACAGCAAAGTAGATGCAAATCATATGCAGCCAAACACCTTGAACAGTTGGTAATCTGGATCTTTTTGATAGAGCAGTTGATAATGACTTTGGCCTTGAAGTGAGGGAGATGGCACCCTGTTGATGAGGAAAGTCACAGTGGACAAACAATCACTCCAAAAAGATAAAGGAACCTTGGATTGGAACATCAGAGGCCTTGCAACATTCAATAAATACTGGTGCTTCCTCTCTACCACAGAATTTTGTCCTGGTCATTGCACGCATGAAACTGATGGAGTGTGCTTTGTTTGGAGAAAGGGAGTGCAGGCCAACTCTTTGGCATTGTCAGAATGAAGTTGCTTGATGAATACTCCAAACTAAGTGTAAATAAGCTTGAAAATGACATTATCAAAGCAGTAACATCTGATTTATGGTGTAACAAATAGGTCCATGTGAGCCATGTATGATCAGCTACCAATGTTATAAAATATCTCTTGCCATCATAAGTTGCGTGGTGAAAGAGACTCAGATATCATAATGGATTAAATCAAAAGGGGGACACATGTGAACATTGATGCGAAAGATAACCTTCTAAGTTAGTCAAAGGAAGTATAGAACAATTGGAAGAATAAAAATAATTTGGCACATTAAAAGACAAATTATCACATAATAGTTAGAGAACCTTTTATTAACGGGAACACTTAAGAGAAAACAAACCAGAACTGCCAGATGACACAGTACTACAAGTAGCTTGTGATGTAGCATTATAGTTAGTGTGTTGTGCAGTGATAGAACACCAATTTAAATAAAAGGAAATAGGATTGAATCACACCAAATTACAGGAATAAGATTGGAATAGAAGACCAAAGGATAACTGAATAATAATAATTTTATTACTAAACATAGAAACACACACAATACAACAATTGCTGAGTCTCCTACAGAGAATCTTCTCTGCCCAAAAGTACAAAATAACAACTTCCCTACTTATTTTCTGACCCTACTATCATATATATACTAATAAATAACTGCAGTAGTTATTTTCTAATCATAACTGCCTAATAACTACCATTAACTTGCTAATAACTGTCATAAACAATTCTGCCATAAATTATTTCTTAATCATGACTGCCATCAGGTAGTTATCATGCTGTTTTCCTATGAATCTCAGCATGCAGCATTCATAGAATTTGTGAAGTGGAAAAGACCATCAACCAGCTCACCCTTGCCAATCATCCTCAATTGTTGTGTGTCCTGGATATAGCAAAAGTTAGTAGTGAAGGTAACTGTGTATGGTGAGTGTCTCAACAAAGCACTTACTGGAGTCAGGAATGTCCATACAGATCATCTTGTAACAAAATATCATTAGCTAACCATACAATACCAATAGCAGAAAAACACATTTTTAAATTGTTAGGAAGAGACGTGAACTTGTGGTTTAACAATTTATGAGAATTGAAAACATGTAAGGAACATGCTGCTTGGGAGGCGACACCTGCATCTATAATCCAAGTACTAGAACTGCTAAAAAAGGAAGAAGATGTGATGATAAAATCTTACTAGCAGAAATGGTAGATCGATCAAGAGGATCCGCACTTGGTTAGTGTCTTTCTTGACATAGTCTGAATTCAATGCAAGTTTAACAAATTTGCACAAAATCTAATACACTGATGTTTTCTTTCAGGAATTTAATTTTATTCTCTTATCAGTATAAGAGAAAGGTGCCTTTAAATCTTCTTTTGGTGGTATAAGTAGAAAATTACCTTTAATCCCTTAATCAGCAAAAGCTTTTGAAATTGTATTGAGCTCCATGACGACCTCCTTCATATTCATTCTTTCTCTTGGAGACTCCACTGAACAAGATAATCCCATCTTAAATAGTGAAGATAAGCACCTCTCAACATTAGGATGCAAATCACCTGGATTCTCTGAAATACCGCTTCCTTCTTCTATTGTTATTACAAGATGTTCATTTTCCATGGATTGGAGAGTTGCATCAACAATCTCTGAAATTTTATGTGGAAAAGCAATTTTTACGTAGTTATGGAGGTTGTGCCCATCTTTAAACATTTCATCTGTTGGTCTTCTCCCAGTTAACATCTCCAAAAGAAGAATCCCAAAGCTGTACATGTCACCTTCTGTTGACACTTGAAAATCCATTCCATACTCTGAAATATGTTTCAAAATAATCAATCCTTCAAAACTCATTGTTATAACAGTCACAAAGAGGAAAGAAGTAAAAAAGAAAACTGATTTTACAAGATTTTAAAGGAGAAAAAGAAGTTTCAAACCATACCTGGAGGAGCATAACCTATAGTCCCCTTTATTCCAATTGAGCTGGTTTGCTCATGGGAGTTCCCATCAATTGTTGACAAAAGTCTTGCTAAGCCAAAATCACTCACATGAGCAACCATGTCATCATCAAGAAGGACATTGCTTGGTTTTAAGTCACAATGAATAATAGGTTGCTCACATTCATAGTGAAGATAGTGTAGTGCAGAAGCAACTCCAATAACAACTTCTAATCTTTTCTCGAGTTTCAATGTTCTTGGTTGTTCTGAATTTCTATTCTCTAGATGCAACCATTCCTCTAAGCTTCCATTTGCCATGTATTCAAAAACTATAGCTTTAAAGTCATTTCCTTTGTAATCCATACTAGAGCAACATGTGATGATCTTGACTAGATTTCTATGCCGGATATTTCTGAAAGCATTACATTCGGCAATGAAACTTTTGTGAGCTCCTTTCTTCTGAAGGTTTAGAACCTTTACAGCAACAACTCTTTCTTTTGAATTGAGACTTCCTTTGTACACAAAACCAAGACTTCCAGTTCCTATCAAGTTCTGAACTGAGAACCCGCCAGTGGCATGGTAAAGTTCTTGGTATGACACCTTAGGAAGTTGTTCAATTGTTGAATCAATAGTTGATTTCCTTTGCCTTTTCCTTAGCAGATAGATAGCAAGGACAAATGACAATAGAAGAAACAATACAATTGAGATGATGATGATCCACAATGTCGACTTGCGAATATGGTGTTTTCTCTTTTTCATAGGTTTTGGTGGGCAAGGTGGCAGATGTAGTTGTGTTACCCCACCGCATAGCCTACCGTTGCCAATCAATGAAACTTTACTAGCATTCAGGAAGACACCATGTATGGGCACCTCACCCTCCAGCTTGTTAAAAGAAGCATTGAACAATTCTAACATAGAAATATTCTGTATTTCTTCTGGAATTGTTCCCGACAAGTTGTTTCGTGACAGGTCTAACTGTCGAAGACCTTTCAGTGAAGCAAAAGAAGTTGGAATGATTCCATTAAGAGAATTACCCTCTAAAAAAAGGTGATCCAAGCTTAAGCAATCTCCAATTGTTTCAGGAATGTCACCAGAGAGATAATTTTCAGATAGATCCAACACTTCAATATTTTTTAGCATGCCCACCTCGGGAGGCAAATTACCACTTAATGAGTTATGTGATAGGTTCAGTAGTATTGATAAAGAGGAAAGCCCAATAAGTTGTGATGGTATAGCTCCACTAAGTTTGTTATGTGAAAGGTCTAGTACTTGTAACTTTTTGCAATTTACAATAGTTGAAGGAATCTTTCCTATCAGCATATTGTTTGATAAATACAACTCAAACAACGAACTGAGATTTCCTAAGATAGTTGGAATCTCTCCTGACAGTTTGTTTGACTCCAAAATTAATAATTGCATCTTTTGAAACTTGCCAAAAGAAGTTGGAATGATGTCAGTTAGGTAGTTATTCTCAATGGTAAAGAGAATTAAGTTTTTGAGATTTCCTAACTCCATAGGAATTTTTCCATATATCTGATTTTCACCAAGAAATAGCTCAGTGAGTTGAAAGGATAAATTACCTATGAAATTAGGTAAAAGACCTCCAAAATTATTGGAGCTTATACTTAATATGTTCAACAAACTACAATTTGTCAAAGACTTGATAAACTCCAAGTCACTGGATGAATTGCTACCAAGATTATTTTCTTCTGCAACCAAACTAGAAAGATCTTGTAGAGTTCCTAGGCTTGGAATTCGTCCAACAAAATTGTTAGAACCAATATGTAACCTTTGAATCCGAGATGCATTAGTGATGGAAATTGGGATTGGACCTGAGAATTGATTGCCACTAAACATAAATTGCCTAAGGTTGGGGAGGGTTGAGAACATGTTGCTTGGAAGAGAACCATTAAATCGATTGAGTGCGGTAATGAGGTCAGTGAGAGATGAGAGATTGTAAAGTGAAAAGGGAAGCGTACCAGACATTTTGTTTCCTCCTATTGACAAAAATGTCAAGTTTTTCAAAAGGCCTATTTCTTCTGGTATTCCCTCCAATTGATTATAAGCCACAGCAAGAGCAATGAGGGAAGAAAGATTCCCTATGGAAGCTGGTATTTGACCAATTAGATTGTTTTTTGCAATGTTCAATCCTTCAAGGTTCACAAGGGAATCAATCTCCACTGGTATTTGGCCAATAAATTGATTCTCTAATAATCTCAACTCCCTCAGTTCTGAACAATTTGTCAAATTGATTGGAAATTCACCTCCTAAAGTATTATTGTCGAAATAGATAAACCGCAGTCGAAATAAACGGCCTAATTCTTGTGGGACATTGCCATGGAAGCTATTTCCCCCGAGGTCCAGGAATCTCATAAAGGAAAGGTTCCCAACATGTGGTGAAATGGAACCATGCAGGAGGTATCCTGTTAAGTCTAACTCCATAACTCTCTGATGTTTGTGGCTGCATGTGACTCCTTGCCAGTTGCAAAAGTGGCTAGAACTATTCCATGAGGTCAATACTCCAAAAGGGTCACTGGATATTGATTCTTTGAACTTGAGCAAAGCAGAATAATCAGTCTTGTTTCCTAAGGCAGTGGCAGTTTTGTTTGAAGTACAAAGAAGAAACAAGACAAGGCATAATGACCAAAATACACGTAACATGGTTGTTGAAAAGAAAACAAGGTTGCTAAAATTGTAGAATTGCTAAATTTGTGATCTGAAAAGGGATTTATAGAACTCTCATATCATTATTCACAAGAATCAAATTCAGCCTCTACTGGAGTACCGGTCAATGGTGTAGAATTTACCGTGGACGCCAGCCTCTATATAATTGTCCTAACGAAATTAGCAAGTAAAGGATTGTAAGATGGGATCTTTGATGTAAAAGGTCACGTTATACTAAGGATTTTGATTGATATATATTTCTTTTTTCATAAATAATTTATAATAGCAATGTTACCATTTTATTAAAATGAAATACATTTATTTAGAAAGTATCACATTGCATATTAAGTTACTTTCATTTAATTAATTGATTATAGGAAGAACTTATTACCAAACCAATATAGAGAGAAGCCAAATAAGAAAATCATCCAAATAATCCCAAAATCAGAAAACCAATTAAATGCTTCTAAATATGTTTTTCAATAATTTAAATTATTATAATAAAATATTTTATTAATGTCAAAAAGTTTTTAGAATGGGGTAAAAGTAAAACGGCAAAGAAAAGGCAATTAGAAAAGGAAAAAAAAACAGGAAAAGTGTTAGAAGGCGCCAGAGATCATGCGGTGTGGTGGCCGACACGATGTGGTGGAAGAAGATTACTATCTACAAATCATAAATAACGCGAGATGATGGGCCCCGACTCCATCACCGACAACATGGAGGATACCGGTGGGCCCGACCGACTGGGCCTCATAACAGTCCAAAACGAGTTGCACGTTATCGCCGACGTGTGGTTTAAATTATTAGTTTCTCAACAACTAAAGAAGGTAAGGTGGTTTGCGGATTGGATTGGATCGATTTTGAGTTAAAAAATTATTCGATTCAATGATAAAAATATTGTGCGGTTTGGATTGGTTTGCTTGCTTAAAAAAATCCGATCCGATCCAATCCAATCAAATGCGGTTTGGATTAGATTGGATAATTCAGTTTTTTGTCATACTTTATTTTTTTTCTAATGTCAAGTGTCATTTTTACTTATTTAATAATGGTAAAAGATAATCTTTGTTTTAATTTGGGATTTTGAGAAAAAAAAATTATTGATATTTTTAACACGTTCTTTTATATTAATTCTCTATATCTACTCTCATTTATCCTTTTTTTTCTTGAATCGGCTACAAATAAATTGTAGCTAATTATTTTTCAAATTTACTTAATTCTTTTCTTATTTTTCATTATTACTCAATCAAATATATATATATACTATGCATCAAAACTTTTAGTAAAATATAACTTCAAGATATTAATATTTATTCTAAATAATCTTATATATGTCATTCCAATAAAAATATTAAAGAGAATGAGGGATATAAAAGTATGAAGAATAATGTTTAAGTATGAGTAATGCTATAATTTCAAAAAGAATAGTATATGTATATAATAGATCGGTTTGGATTGGATTTCACTATAGGATCCAAAATCCGATCCAATCCAATAAAAAATTGCGGTTTTTTTGGTTTTCGATTTTTTCGGTTTTCGATTTTTCGATTCGGTTTTTACGGTTTGAAACGGTTTGGATTGATTGATGAACACCCCTACTGGAAGGCATGTGGCTTGAGGCAAAAAGACCACATATGTAAAAAAAAAATGCTTAAACTAAAACATACATGATCCAAGTAGACTCTTTCAATTAAACTAAAAATGTTCAACTCAAAATTTGCTTTAGATATCACTCGCTCTTGGGTCTGCCCTAACAATAGTGGCAAATGACGACAACAGCAATAATAGCAGCAACATTTCCATTCCATGACTGCCTCTTTTGCAAAGTTAAAGATGATTAGAGCACCGTTTGCAGCAATAATTGCCCACCCAGATCATAAAGTTTTCTTGTATATCATTTAAATATTTAAATATATAGTCATAATTCATAGACACTTGAATCAATTAGGAGAGTGCTATCAAGATATACGTTCAATTTCAACTGACTCACACATGACATTTGCACCCAACTATATGATGTTTATCCAAGACTGTGACGTTCTTATAATAAAGCTTGGCTAGTGCATAAGCAGCTGATAAGCCACTTGGACCAGCATCCACTATTGCATATTGAAAACACTCCAAAAAGCATCCGCTATTCTTTTTTTGGATAATATAACCCAGATTTTGAAGCTAAGATTCATTTGTAGTTCCATTGAAAAGTTTAAAACTAAGCAAAATTCTCATCAATGTAGTGTTGAAACAAAGAAGCAAGGCAACAAAAGAGAGGGGAATAAGAGAACAAAGGAAAAAGCAATTAATTGCATGCTTACATGGTTGAAGACCATGAAACCAAGGTCCAAATCAATTCATCAGCATCCACAGTCTTGACTCAAGTAGTTGACTACTCATGTTAAGTGGTCGAATACTTCATGAAAAACAGAACAAAAATTCTTTTAATTATCAAAATCTCTTCTGAACTTTTTCTCTATAAATAGGGGTTATTTTGGCATGAAAATTAACAAGTTTTTAGCTAACAAAACTCTGCCAAAATACTCCCACAAAAATCACTAGAGCTTTCATATTTCATTCTTGTTAAGGCAATTGTAGATTTCACTTTGTAATTCTTTTTGAATCATTTTGTTGTAAGCAATAGTGTAGTTACTATATTGATTTGGTGGGGCATCCAAGTCAATTCCAAGGTGAGGTATCCTTGGAGCTAAGGTGAGGCATCCTTAGAAGGTAATGATTACTTTGAGTGAGGTATCTCAAAGTAATCAAGGTAAAGGTGGGGTATCCTTTTGGTTTTTTTATCATTGTAATCTTGTAAAGAACAATTTTCAAAATAGTGGAATCTCTCAAGGTTTCTTCGGAGTTGGATGTAGATCACTCCGGTTGTGATCGAACCAGTAAAATTGAGTATGATTCTCTCCTTCCCTTACTCTTCTATTTCTTGCAATTATTGTTCTATATTGGATGTTGCAAATTATGGTGAAATAAATTGCTGTTTTTAATTGAGGTTATTCATTCATAACCGTTCTCTTCTTCTACTCTCTTTCTTTGCATCACATATAGTCTTTCTTGAACAATTTTTAAAAGAAAACAAGTTTTTCAAAGAAAGTGACTTAACCTCAATTCACCCCCCTCTTGAGGTGCCATATCGGTAATGTGACACCCTCTACCGCGCAGACATATAAAGCATTAAAAGATAAGGTAATTTTAAAATAAACATCATTTATTGAAAATAATCAAAACTAAGGTAAAAGGCACCACATCGTATCAAGTCTCAAAACGCGGAAAATAAAAACATAACATATCATTAAAGGAAACCCAACCCCAATGTCACATTACAGAGCTGGCATAACCAATCCGGAATAAATCCTCGGATACAACTGAAAACAACTAACTAAACAAACTACTGAAAACTGGAAATCCTAACTACGAGTCGCAGCTCCTCAGAGTCAGTCCTCAACTGGCTGCTCGTCGTCCTCTGCATAAAAGATACATGCCACAATAAGAAACATAGAAATATGGAGTAAGAAACATGAATATGAATATAATGGCAAGGAAGCAGTTAGGAAGACGAACATACATCAAACAATCATATTATAGCAGACAGCAGTATAACACATCAACATCATAATATAAACGTGTATGCTATGCAGTGCAACTCTGCTCCAGTACTCCATTATGCACTTGGATCCATCTATCTCAGGAAGTCAACTTCGGAGTTACATTTCCACATTGGCCAATAAGCACCAACGCCGGGGCAATCCACCAAACCTTGGGTGGACCCCTAGGATAGCCGACGCACATTATTTTCGGGTGCGCCACCACGGTTGTACATGATTCACTCGAATCGTCGCGGACGGCTAGATCGCCTTACTCATGGACGACCTCCCCTATGTTGAACATCCCCCACTAACATCTCCGATACGTGAATGCATGCTCAACACAACACATAAACACAACCACCACCTCCGCTTGGGCCCATAGGCTACCCAAGTTTTTAACACCATCAACACCTCGACCACTCGGCTATCGAGGATTATCGTAATCTTTCGTATTCACTAATTAAACATCCCCCTCAGTTGCTTCACCCTCCGGTCCTCAATTCGAAGGGGTTGTACCTCGAAAGTCAAATTCTCTTTTAACCGAATCGTGTCGGGGACTATCACATGGTTTGGGTCATGAATGTACTTACGAAGTTGTGACACATGAAAGACATTGTGACGTTTAGACAAGAAAGGTGGCAATGCGATTTGGTACACAACTTCACCGACTCTTTTAAGAATTTGGTAACGACCAACGAATTTGGGAGTAAGTTTCTTCGCTTTCATCACTCTACCGACCCAGTTGTTGGTGTAACTCTCAAGAATACGTGATCGCCTTCTTGGAATTCGAGTACCTTCCTCATTTTGTCATGGTAGCTTTTCTGCCTACTTTATGCCGTCCTTAACTTTTCCTGAATCATCCTCACCTTTTCTGTGGTTTCTTACACTATCTCAGGTCCCAACACAACACTATCACCAGGTTCACTCCAACACAAATGTGTCCTACATCTCCTCCCATAAAGAGCTTCATAAGGTGTCATCGCAATACTGGAATGGTAGATGTTGTAGGTGAACTCTATTAGGGGCAAAAACTTGTCCCAACCGCCTGACTGTTCTAGCACACAAGCTCTAAGCAAGTCCTCTAAGGACTGTATGGTTCTCTCAGACTGACCATCCATTTGCGGGTGATAGACTGAACTTAACCTAAGCTTGGTATCTAAGGCCTCATGCAAACTAGTCCAAAACCTAGACGTAAACCTCGGGTCTCTATCTAACACTATGCTAGAAGGTACACCATATAACCTGACTATCTATTTGATGTACAACTTGGTCAACTTTTCCAAAGGGTATTCCATGTTCATTGGGATGAAATGGGCAGCCTTAGTCAATCTATCCACAACAACCCATATCGCTTCATAACCTGCTGGAGTCCTCGGGAATCCAGACACAAAATCCATGGCAATACTGTCCCATTTCCATTCTGGGATACTCAAAGGTTGCAACTTTCTTGATGGCTTTTGGTGTTCTATCTTAGCCTTTTGGCACACTAAACAAGCATACACAAACTCGGTCACATCTTTCTTCATCCTAAGCCACCAAAACATCCTCTTTAAATCCTGATACATTTTAGTGGCACCTAGGTGCACACTCAGTCCGCTCCTATGTCCCTCTTCAAGGATCAACTTCCTAAGCTCTGGGACGTCTGGTATATAGATTCTATCTTTGAACCTCAAGACTCCATCACTTTCGTCCTTAAAACTAAGGTCTCTACCTTGAGCAAGCAACTCCCTCTGGTCTAAAAGAAACTTATCTAACATTTGGCATTCTCTAACTTGATCCATCAAACTGTTGGTAATCTTCAAGGTTCCAAGCCTAATGCTCTTAGCGGTAAGCTAAACTTAGGTCTCTAAACTCCTCGATCAGATCCATCTCCCTAACCATTAAAGCGGAGACGTGCAAGGTTTTTCTACTTAACGCATCGACCATTACATTAGCCTTTCCTGGGTGGTAGGTCAGATCAAACTTATAATCCTTTAAAAACTCCATCCACCTACGTTGTCTCATATTGAGCTCTTTCTGGTCAAACAAATATTTTAAACTCTTATGATCACTAAAAACCTCGAACTTAGCTCCATACAGGTAATGCCTCCAAATTTTTAAGGCAAATACCACAACTCCTAACTCTAGGTCATGGGTAGGGTAGTTCTTCTCGTGGATTTTCAACTGCCTAGAAGCATAAGGTACTAACTTACTATCTTGCATCAACACTCCACCTAAACCTTGCTTCGATGCATCACAATACACTACAAAAGGTTTACTATGATCGGGAAAAAGCAAAACTGGTGCTGATGTTAACCTATCCTTCAAGGTTTGGAAACTCTCCTCATACTTAGAGTCCCACACAAACAACTGTCCCTTCTTTGTGAGATGGGTCAAGGGTAAATCTAAATTAGAAAAGCATTCTATGAACCTCATATAGTACCCTGCTAAACCCAAGAAACTTCTAACCTCGGTCACCGACTTTGGCGCTTCCCACTGGAGCACCGTCTCTACCTTAGCCGGATCAACAACTATCCCACCTTTAGAGATCACGTGACCTGAGAAACTCACCTCCTCTAACCAAAACTCACACTTAGACAACTTAGCGTACAACTGCTTCTCCTTAAGGGTCTGCAAAACAACCCTCAGGTGCTCCTTATATTCCTCCTTGGTCTTGGAGTACACTAAGATGTCATCTATGAAAACCACCACAAACTTATCCAAGTAAGGGTGAAAGGTCTTGTTCATGTAATCCATGAACACAGCAGGAGCATTAGTCACACCAAAGGGCATAACTAAATACTCATACTGACCATATCGCATTCTAAATTCTGTCTTCGGGATGTCCTCAGACTTAACCCTAATCTGATGGTACCCTGACCTCAAATTTATATTCGTGAAAACACAAGCCCCGATCAACTGATCCATAAGATCATCAATCCTAGGGAGGGGATACATATTCTTAATGGTCACTTTGTTGAGTTGCCGATAGTCGACACACAACCTCATACTGCCATCCTTCTTCTTCACCAAAAACAATGGCCCTCCCCATGGAGATACGCTAGGCCTGATGAACTGCTTCTGCATCAGATCTTCTAACTGTTCCTTTAACTTAGCTAGCTCTAGATGAGACATTCTATAGGATGCTATGGATATAGGCCCAGTGCCAGGCACTAAGTCTATGGTAAACTCCACACCTCTCTCTGGGGGTAGTTCGTAAACGTCCCCCGAGAACTTCAGGAAATTCTCGTGCAACAGGCACACTGTCGACATTAGGAGGGCTCTCGAAATCCAGGGAAGATAGCATCATGTACACTTGGGCTCCTTCGTTCATCGAAGCCTTAACTTGGTTGGTAGAGAGAAAGCTCAGATCCCTAGACTCCACTAGAGTTCCGAAAACTATGGTTTTATTGAAGCAATTAAGAAGAACGTGGTTGGAAGATAACCATTCCATGCCAAGAATAACATCAAGGTCTTTTAGAGGGAAGCATACAAGATCAACAATAAAGTCTCTACCGTTTATGGTAATAAGAATATTCTTGCATGCATAAGAAGTAAGAACAGGTTTATTTGTGGGTATGGCAACATCTAAATCACACTCAAGAAGTGTCACGGGTAACTTAAGACTCTTAGCACATTCATATGACACAAACGAGTGTGTCGCACCTGAATCAAATAATACAGTTAAACGAATTCCTCTAATGAGGTACATACCATGGATCAAATCTTCATATTCGGAGGCCTCGGCTCCAATGAGAGTAAAGACTCTCCCTGCTGTCTTCAGTCGGTTGGCTTGAGGTTTCTCACCTTTGCTCGTACTCTGTGGCTCTGACTTTCCTCCCTCGCAGTTCCGACTGATGTGGACATGCTTGCCACACTTGAAGCAGATGATGTTCGTCTTCTTGCATTGGGTAGCGAAGTGGTTCTGTCCACACTTACCGCAACGAAGAGGTCTAGAATCGGAAGAATCCCATATCTTGGACCTGTCTGAAGAAAACTGAGACGTCTTGCCATCCCGGTTGAAGTCCTTGCCAGTTGGAGCGAGACGCGGCTTCCACTTGTTTCCCTGATCACTCTTCTTGTTGCTCTAGTTGTCTGATCCTTTGGAGGTTGACTCTCCAGACTTGCAGGCATCTTCATAGATCCTTCACTTGTTCACTAAAACTGGAAAGACTCGGATCTCCTAGTAGCTGATAGCCTGCTTGATCTCTGGATGCAGACCATCCTCAAACTTAACGCATTTGGAATGATCGTCTGCCACATACTGATACAGTGTATAGTAGAGCTCCTCAAACTTAGCCACATACTCTCATACCGACATGTTGCCCAGCTTCAGTGCCAGAAATTCCATCTCCTTCTTGTCCTTGATGATTGTCGGGAAGTACTTCTGGAAAAATCTATCCTTGAACATAGTCCATGTGATCATAGTACCCTCTGCCTGCAAGCGCTGACGACAGTTCTCCCACCAATGCTCAGCCTCCTTTGTCAGTACGAAAGTCACAAAGATGACATTTTGCTGATTGTTGCATCCTATAGCTCAGAAGATCTTCTCGGTCTCCATTATCCACAACAGGGCACCCTCAGTATCGTAAGCTCCCTTGAAAGACGGCGGATTGATCCGCTGGAACTTGTCGAGACCCTGGAGCTCAGTTGGTCCCCCATTGTTGTTGACTTTCTGATTTTGGCCTATCGCGTTAGCAAGGAGTGCCAAAGCATCTGTGATAACATGGTCGTTTCTCTCTCCTCTTCCCACCATAAGTTCCTTTAAACGCCCAAGACAACTTGTTAAATACAGAGAACTTATAGCAGGAAAAGCTAAGGCTTCTAACATATAGCATCATTGTCTATAACGAGTATAGAAAATTCAAATAAGAGCACACAACAAACTCACAACAGACTCATACCGCGTCCGGATAGGGCCGAACTGCTCTGATACCACTAAATGTGACACCCTCTACCCTGCACACATATAAAGCATTAAAAGATAAGGTAATTTTAAAATAAACATCATTTATTGAAAATAATCAAAACTAATGTAAAAGGCACCACATTGTATCAAGTCTCAAAACGCGGAAAATAAAAACATAACATATCATTAAAGGAAACCCAACCCCAATGTCACATTACAGAGCTGGTATAACAAATCCGGAATAAATCCTCGGATTCAATTGAAAACAACTAACTAAACAAACTACTGAAAACTGGAAATCCTAACTACGAGTCGCGGCTCCTCAGAGTCACTCCTCAACTGGCTGCTCGCCGTCCTCTGCATAAAAGATACATGCCACAACAAGAAATATAGAAATAGGGAGTAAGAAATATGAATATGAATATAATGGCAAGGAAGCAGTTAGCAAGATGAGCATACATCAAACAATCATATTATAGCAGACATCATTATAACACATCAACATCATAATATAAACGTGTAAGCTATGCAATGCAACTCGGCTCCACTACTCCATTATGAACTTGGATCCATCTATCTCAGGAAGTCAACTTCGGAGTTACATTTCCATATTGACCAATAAACACCAACGCCAAGGCAATCCACCAAACCTTGGGTGGACCCCTAGGATAGCCGACACACATTATTTTTGGGTGCGCCACCACGGTTATACATGATTCACTCGAATCGCCGCGGACGGCCAGATCACGTTACTCACGGACGACCTCCCCTATGTTGAACATCCCCCACTAACATCTCCGATGCGTGAATGCATGCTCAACACAACAAATAAACACAACCACCACCTCCACTTGGGCCCTTAGGCTACCCAAGTTTTTAACACCATCAACACCTCGACCGCTCAGCTATCGAGGATTATCGTTATCTTTCGTATTCATTAATTAAACACTCTAGTCGTTCTTCTGTAACGCCCTTCGTTACATTAGTAACCAAACCAAAAATGTAATAAAAATTCTTTAAAACATTTAATAAGGCATAAAACTCTAATAATCCACTAAGGTCTATGAGCTCATATCCATGCAATGGCGTCCCACTGCCTTCCCCATCCCAGATGGAGGTATATCATATCCCATCCCAGATGTGGATATTTTCAATAATTTGATATCCGATCACAGATGGTGATATCTCTCATCCTATTCCAGGAATAGAATGTATACCGTCATCCCTTCTCGGAAGGTAATGACCAACTCATGCATAATGCAATATGTCATCCCAGATGTCCCTTAAATGGGTTCTCAGACTCCGTGTATCACAGACAGTGATATAATGTCATGCCGTGGCAACATTATAACTTCATATAACATAACAGAGCATGTCACGACAACACTAAAACATCATATAATGTAAAAGAGCATGTCACGACAACACTATAACATCATATAGTCATATAACACAACAGAGCATGTCACAATAGCATGATAACATCATATAACATAACAGAACATGTCACGACAACACTATCACATCATATAACATAATAAAACATGTCACAACAACACTATAACATCATATAACATATAAAGACATATCAATCAACCATAAACTCGTACCAATTTCATATATAATCGTATAACTCAAAGTAATAATCACTTAATTTAGTATTAATTTCGTTTTTATACAAAACCCCCAATTTAGAAAATAGGATTTGATCAATTATTGGTTATTGCATTCAAAACTCTCCAAAATCATAATTTAAATTAAAAACTCGGTTTCACCAAATCGTTCACACCATGGAAGGTTAAGAAAAGGTTGTTTTTACTCACCTCTTGAAGACCTCCAAATAGCTCTAAGCGTTTCCTACGACGAATCCTAACGTTTGTCAAGAGTTCTCCTCGTCTTCCTCTTCCTAGACTCCCTCTTCCACAACTCTCTCATGTTAATCCTTGAATTTATTCTCTTCTTAGCCGTTTTGAGTTTTTATGTGTAATCAGGGTTCAAAAACGCACCCTAAGAGTGTCAAGATTATATTTATAGAGCCCCCAATAGCCCAAAAAGTGTAAAAACGCGCTATGTCTGCTTACTCTGCATATGGTGCTGTATTTCGCGTATATCTTGATTTATTAACATCAAAAAATTATAAAATTTATATCGTTGGAAGGATAAAAGAATTATCCACAACTTTTATGAAGACTACAAAATCTGAAACGGATTTTTAGATGGTCAAAACGGGGATAGAATTTTTAAAACTGTTTTAGCACTGGAACATGAATAGTGAGTACGAATATGATCATAACTTGAGCTACAAGAATACAATTTGGACGAATTTGGTGTCTTTGGAAAGCTAAGAGACAGAGATACATTTCTTATAAAGACCTCTAATTCAAAAAAGTTCTCTTTGGTTACCAAATATCTATCTGAAGTTAGGTATCAAGTCATAGGAAGTCTATTATGCGAAATTAGGCGTAAAACACTCAAACTATCTATTTAACCTTTTTTGAGTCACTTACAAGATTTTAAGCACTTCAAAATTGAAATATAATAATTGTAATAATTTAATTCCTATCAAATTAACTAGTAGTCAATTTTTGGGATGTTATATTTCTCCCCTCCTTCAAGAAATTTCATCCTCGAAATTTGCTTACACATTTTCTTGTTGAAAAAAAAATTATGATTGACCTGACTGGTGACGTGATGCCCAAACCACACTGGAAATTATCTAGCGCAACCTCAAAGATAACATATATATAATGATGATGGATTTAAACATGCATGCACAAGTCAAGAGTCAAAAATACGATAGCAGATAAAAGTCAAATAAGTAAAATATGACATGCAAATAATTCAATTACAACACGAAATATAAGATTTTGGGCAACATTTAAAATTTGAAAAACCAAAATAAAATAGAGAAATTTTATATATACACTAACGGTGAACACAATATCGCAAACATATTCCTTTGATTTGACTTTAATATTATTTCCTAGTATATTTTGTGCATATTCTTGCCAACTAAAGATGTTCAATCTCTAAGGAAATAATATTTTTATACACAATCATAATCATATCATTCATAAAAAAATGACGTTCATTCTTGAGGATTATTACAAAACACATTTTGGTAACAATTTTTTTTTTCTCGAAATCAAACTCAATGCAATCACATCAAAAGGTGACAGAATGAGTAATGTGTAACATTGTAAGGATTGTAATTATGATTTAGTTCTCATAAAATTGAATCACAACTATTTATTCACACAATGCAGCTAGCAAAATGAAACTCTTAGAATTTCTTTAGACGCGTCAACAATTAAGTCATCATGACTTGTAAATACCAAAACAATCATTCAAAAGCAAAACGACTACATAAATCATTTAAAATTTCAAAATCATAAAGCAAACAAATTGTCGACTTCATTTAAGTGAAATTTTCTCATATCATGGATCAACGATCATTTTTAACAAGTTTTTTTTAAATAAAAATATTAACAACATGAATAAAGCTTAAACAAGGTGAACTTCCCTCATTTTTATTATACTTCTATTTTTTTGAAAGCCTCGAAAACATTTTAGAGTACCGATATGCATAACAATACATAAAAAAAAATCAAATCCAAAAACATTTTTTTTCATATATAATCAAAATTGAAGAAGTTGTAGAAAGTTTACAAATTGTTTTTTTTTTGGTTTGCTATGTAATGTCTTGATTTTTCTGACAATGCAAATGAATTCGGGCTGCTACAAAATTAAATGGGCATAACACTTACACTTATAATTGTATTGCCATATTTTATTTTAATAAAAAAAATCATTGTCAATTAGTATAGAAAGTTCAGGTGAGTTTTCAACTCAGCTCATAAGATTTTAGTATGCAATACTTATTGTAATTAGTGACTTATAAAGCTCAAAACTCATTGAAATATGGTGATATTTGTTATCTAAGATCCTAACACATGTATGAACATTTCCAAAGGGGCGTCATGTTAAAAGCTCATGTTGGTATTTTTTTATTATTTTTAAAAAAATTCAAGCCAATTCGATTTCAGCACAAAAAACATGATATTGTTATCGAGCTTCTTCTTAAAGTGCATGCTTCAAAATCACCCAATTACCCTATAATTTTAAATGCTTCATTTTTTGTATGTTTTCCTAACGAGGAACTTGGAATATATTCAAAACTAACATACAACCAGTCATAGAAATCTACAATCACACATCAAGCTCAAGAGGTTCATACTTTGCATGCATAAATAAACACTTATAATTGATTATAAACACTTAAGAATGATTGTTGGATGAAACATAAGGCACAACAAGTCAAGTTACACATCAAGAAGTCAATTATAGTCACGGAATAACATGTAACACACATCACAATATCATGTTACCACCACCAAAAAGTCAAAGAAGCACATGAAGACAGGTATAAGTACGAACACATAAGTAACTAGTCACTAGATCTAATACCAAAAGCATAAAAGTTAATTGTTAACCTAATACATCTTAGTTACCCCTAGTTATACGATAATCATATCATTATGTGCTCTCTTAAAGTCTTTTCTCTAAGACTTCCCTCCTTAGGAACAATGGTCATATTCTTAACAACACTAAACTGCCAGCAGATGGTGTATAATTCCCTTAACCCAAAGATTGAAACTCTTGATATAAATTTACCCTATCTTAAACAGTCTCTAAAGGAATTTATCATCAATTTTTAACTCGTCCAATTCCAAGCCTAAAGCAACAAGAAACACATGTTGTTCATATTCGTATGCTCATCTAATTGTCCTTTAAGTTCACTTAGCTCTAGAGGTCCTACTGCCAAAATACCATTCGCCTCTATCTTAACCAACAATAAGATCAAATATCCTCGTGCCCCTCAACTAAACACTTAAGACAAAGTGTAGTAACTACGTTACAATCAAGCACAGAAGAATTCATTACGTATTTATTAATAAAACAAATGTATTATAGAGACCTGAATTATGGACATGAATTATGGACAACACATAAATTTTTAGCAAAATAAAAAAATTAAGTTTTTAATCACAATCGATAATTAGTCAAAATCAAAAACATATGACAAGTCTTATACAGTAGAGAACAATTTAAATAGGAAGTAGAGGCAACATGGTTATCCTTTGCAAGAATAACAACAACAAAAAAACATTCAACCACCAGTCAACTCCAAAGTTTCTCACACAAACAAAATTTAAAAATCTTTTTGTCTCTAATAAAACCCACAACCATGCCTTCTAGTCGCCATAAATCTGTACACCACCAATCAAATATTGGGTTGGCCAGGCCTAACATCCAAAAGAATAGCATGCAATTTTTATAACTCTAACAGCAATCCTATGCGCCCATGTTTTGATGCTAAAAAAAAACCCACTACCACAGTCCAATTAAGGATTGAACTGCTCTGATACCATAAATGTAACGCCCTTCGTTACATTAGTAACCAAACAAAAAATATAATAAAAATTCTTTAAAACATTTAATAAGGCATAAAACTCCAATAATTCTGAAAATACCTCAATAATTTATAATAAACATTGTTAATAAGAAAAGTGAGAAATAAAATGAAAACAAAAGAAAGAAAGGTGGAAGAGTGATTTAAATCCAAAAAAGGTATCTTAGAAGGTTGTCATGCTTTGCATTGTTCGATATTTTGTTCGCCTTATTGAATTTCCTTTTCTTGGTTTCCCCACCTAACGATTAATACCATGGCCCCATTACAACCAAGATAAAAGACCTCTTGATTCTTATGTGTTTTCATTAATAAAGTAGAGATTTGGTTAATAGTCAAGCTTATGGTAGAATACTTTCCTTGAGCAAATTGAGTGAATTGTCATATATCCTTAAACACTTGAGCGATGTGAGAAGAGTGCCCGAATTAGTGGGAGGCATGAATCTAGAGAACCTAAGCTTCTAATTGGACTTGAAATTGATTATCTCTTGGTTACTTATTTGGATATGCCTGTTAATTTTTGTTACTCGGGTTCTTGGTTCACTGTCCATGCTCTGATTGTTTATCTTTTCCGGCCTTAGTGATTGCTTGAGGACAAGCAAAATCTTAAGCTTGGGGTAGTTTGATGAGTGTGATTTTACATCATATTTCCTTGACATTTTGCATGCATTTTCATATAGTTTAGGCATATTTAATTTGATTTTTGTTAGTTTTTACCTTGGAACGGGTAAGGTGGTTTTGTGGTGTTTGTGTGCAGGAATTGAAGATTAAAATGCCTAAGACAAGTTATGTTGGAGCTTGCATGAAGTCGGAGCTTGAAAAGAAAGAAAAATGAGCCAAACAGAGCCCATCACGGCCTAGCCGTGACAGCCATCACGGCCATGATCGAGCAAGGCTGAAAAGAAAAATACGCAAAAGTCAGAACCTGTCACGGCCTGGCCGTGATGGCCATCAAGCCCTTACAAGCCAACCAAGGCCAAACTTTCCAAGACAGAATCTGTCACGGCCTGGCCGTGACAGGCATCACGGTCGTGACATGAAAAATCTGAAAATTTAATTGATGATTTAATATGATTTTGTAACAACTTTAATCCCGAGTTACCCTATATTATAAATAGGACTCTTAGGCTCGAGATTGGGGATCTCTTGGCTGCTACCTTGGGCAAAAATTAGGATTTTTCTTCTTCTCTATTTCTTCTCTTCTCTTAGGTTTTTTTTATGCTTTTGTTAATTAAGCCTGCTATGACCATGGCAATGCTTGAGTAGTTGTTTTATTTCTAGGAATTGGGGCTATGCCCAAGACTTGTTTTATGTAATGAATTGACGTTTTTGCTTCTTGTTAATTTCAATTTGCTTTCGATTCGATTCCTGTTGCATGAATTACTTGTGAATCTGGTGCGAACTTATTTGCATGTCATAGATACTCTAAGGAGGAACCTAGCAGTGAACTTAGGTATTGGATCTATAGGGATTGAACTTAGGACTTAAATCACGAGAGTTAGAAGCAGTTCTTCGTGGGTTCACTGAATTGTCACGAAGCTTAAAGGGTTCAATTTAAATTCAATTACCACGAGAGTAGGGGTTGGTTTAATTGGGCACGGTTCTTGTATCCCGAGAGGGAACATTAACTTATTTAGGATAAATTCACCTTCAAAGCAATTTCGATAATTAACAAGAGGGGCAGTCAATTTAGTAGCATGAGCAGTCTTGTTGGTAACCTAATTCCTGGAAATCTCTTTTGATATATGAAAATCTTCAGATTTGATTTGATTTGCGATTTTTCTTGATTGCGTTTTAGATATTCGATTTGTTAGTTAATCTTTTAAAAACAACAATCTTTTCCAAATATTTTTCTTGTCCAGTTTAATTAATTTAATAATTGATTGTTATTTAAGATCACGGTCTCTGTGGGTTCGATCTTTTTATTACTTGACGACGAAGCCATACACTTGCGGATTCACGCCCATCAGTGACCTAAGAAACTCACCTTATCTAACCAAAACTCGCAATTAGACAACTTAGCGTACAACTGCTTCTCCTTAAGGGTTTGCAAAACAACCCTCAAGTGCTCCTCATGTTCCTCCTTGGTCTTGGAGTACACTAAGATGTCATCTATTAAGACCACCACAAACTTATCCAAGTAAGGGTGAAAGGTCTTGTTCATGTAATCCATGAACACAGCAAGAGCATTAGTCACACCAAAGGGCATAAATACATACTCATAGTGACCATATCGTGTTCTAAACGCTGTCTTCGGGATGTCCTCAGACTTAACCCCAAATATGATGGTACCCTGACCTCAATTCTATATTCGAGAAAACACAAGCCCCGATCAATTGATCCATAAGATCATCAATCCTAGGGAGGGGATACCTATTCTTAACGGTCACTTTGTGGAGTTGGCGATAGTCGACACACAACCTCATACTGCCATCCTTCTTCTTCACCAAAAACACTGGCGCTCCCCATGGAGATACGCTAGGCCTGATGAACTGCTTCTGCATCAGATCCCTCTAAAGGAGACATTCTATAGGGTGCTATGGATATAAGCCAAGTGCCAGGCACTAAGTCTTGGGTAAACTCCACATCTCTCTCTGGGGGTCGTTCGTAAACATCTCCCGAGAACTTCAGGAAATTCTCACACAACAGGCACACTGTCGACATTAGGAGGGCTCTCGACTTGCCAGTTGGAGCGAGACGCGGCTTCCACTCGTTTCCCCGATCAATCTTCTTGTTGCTCTAGTTGTCTGATCCTTTGGAGGCCGACCCTCCAGACTTGCAGGAATCTTCATAGATCCTGCACTTGTTCGCTAAAACTGCAAAGACTCGGATCTCCTAGTAGCTGATAGCCTGCTTGATCTCTGGACGCAAACCATCCTCAAACTTAACGCATTTGGAATGATCGTCTGCCACATACTAATACAGTGTATAGTAGAGCTCCTCAAACTTAGCCGCATACTCTCATACCGACATGTTGCCCTACTTCAGTGCCAGAAATTCCATCTCCTTCTTGTCCTTGATGATTGTCGGGAAGTACTTCTCGAAAAATCTGTCCTTGAACACAGTCCATGTGGTCATAGTACCCTCCGCCTGCAAGTGCTGACGACAGTTCCCACCAATGCTAGCCTCCTCTGTCAGCAAGAAAGTCACAAAGATGACCTTCTGCTGATCGTTGCATCCCATAGCTTGGAAGATCTTCTTGGTCTCCCTCATCCATAATAGGGCACCCTCAGTATCGTAAGCTCCCTTGAAAGACGGCGGATTGTTCCGCTGGAACTTGTCGAGACCCTGGAGCTCAGCTGGTCCCCCATTGTTGTTGACTTTCTGATTTTGGCCTATCGCGTTAGCAAGGAGTGCCAAAGCATCTGTGATAGCCTGGTCGTTTCTCCCTCCTCTTCCCGCCATAAGTTCCTGTAAACGCCCAAGACAACTTGTTAAATACAGAGAACTTAAAGCAGGAAAAGCTATGGCTTCTAACATATATCATCATTGTCTATAACGAGTATCAACAATTCAAACAAGAGCACACAACAGACTTATACCACGTCCGGACAGGGCCGAACTGTTCTGATACCACTAAATGTGACACCCTCTACCCTGCAGACATATAAAGCATTAAAAGATAAGGAAAATTTAAAATGAACATTATTTATTGAAAATAATCAAAACTAAGGTAAAAGGCACCTAATTACCGAGGTCAGACACAGGGATTGGGCTACCAATTCTACCAATTTCCAGAAATTTGATATGTTTGGTCAAGTAACAGAAAGTGGTTGAGAAGAGATAAAATAGGATCGCAAGTTCAAATCAACACGAATTAACAAATCAATTAAGAGTGAAAATCTGGATTAAAACGCCTAAGGTCACAAATCCACCTACCCAATCATGCATAGTACCCAAGTGATGATGATCCTCTCCCTAAGTTCAATTTTAATGTCAACCAGGACCCCCAAATTCTCCTAAATTCACTGTCGTGCTCAATAGGACGTATTCAACGATTGAGGTAATTACTTGCCAGGTCTCATAACTCAATAATCAAACTCGATTAAATCTTGTTCCCTATAGGGTTGCACTAATCTTCTACTCACTCGTGCAATATTCGATCAATGTTCCCAATTCAAGTTCTAAACGTGAATTGCCTACTAAGCCTCAACACGTTAACTAGTTAATCACGCATGCATATGATCAACGCAATAAAATGGGAATTGAAAAACAAGAATTGAGTTAAAGGAGAGAGTCATACATCACGTTGAATCGCTACACCGCCATGGGTGGTTTCATTGATCCCTTAGACAAGGGGATTAGTTCCTCATGTTCGTAACGACAAACGAACAATCGGATTTCATCATAATTCTAAACAAGAAAAAGAAAATAGGGAGTAGGAGACGCAACTCCAGAATAAGGATTAAAATAGATCTAAAAACAGTTCTGATCCAAAAAGTGTGTGTCTGGTTCTGTCTGCACTACTTTATTTATAGGGAGGCCACGCGTCACGGCCGTGATGGCCATCACGGCCAGGCCGTGACGCGTTCTGGAATGGGCGCGCTTTCAAATCTGGAGCATCACGGCCATGAGCCTCATCACGGCTAGGCCGTGATCAGTTCTGCCTGACCTGTCATGGCCGTGATCTGTATCACGGCCAGGCCGTGATAGCTTCTGTCTCCACCAACTGTAGCTGTCACGACTGTGAGGGGTATCACGGCTAGGCCGTGACAGCTTCTGACTTTTGCCTTCTGCTCTGCTTGATCATGGTCGTGATGGTCATCACGGCCAGGCGGTGATGGGCTCTGTCTGGCTCATATTCTTCACTTTCCAAGCTCTATTCCATCAAAGCTCCATCAAGGCTAATTTCTGAGCATTTTTCCTTAAATTCCTGCAAAACAACACCAAGAAACCGCTTCACCCGTTCCAAGGGAAAAACTAACAAAAATAAACTAATTATGCCTAAACTATATGAAAAATGCATGCGAAAGTGCACATGAAATATGATGTAAAATCACACTATCAAATCACCCCAAGCTTAAAACTTGCTTGTCCTCAAGCAAACACTAAGGCCAGAAGATCAGAAAGCATGGATAGTGTGATTTAGAACCCGAGTAGTAACTGATCCAAGTAATAGGTAATTCAAATAATTTAGCAAGAGACAATCAATTCAAGTCCAATTAGACACTTAGGTTTCTTAGACTCATATTCTCACTGATTTGGGCACTCTTTCTCACCTGAAAATAACCCCAAGCTTGTTCATTAGCTTGGCACTCTTTCTCACCTCACTCAAGTGTTTAGGGATGTATGACATTTCGCTCCATTTTCCTCAAGGAATGCATTCTACCATAGGCTTGACTATCAACCGAATCTCTACTGTATTAATAAAAACAATTAAGAATCAAGAGGTCTTTGCTTTGGTTGTAACGGGGCCATGGGATTAATCGTTAGGTGGGGAAATCAAGAAAAGGAAATTTCAAAAGGCTACACAAAACATCAAGCATTGCAAACATGACCTTCTAAAATACCCTTTTTGGGTTTTGATTCACTTTTCCACCTTTCTTTCTTTGTTTTTGTTTTTATTTCTCACTTTTCTTTTGTCATCCCCTTCTCCATTTTTTTTTGTTTTCTTTTTCTTTTTCTTTTTATTTGAGAAGGGGAGATTTTCAATTTAGGATAAATATTTTTTTTCTGATTTTCTCATCCCATACTTTTTCAACTACCTTTTTACCCTTTCTGTAATACTTTAGAAGGTCCTATCAAGCATCATTCAACAATATATTTCAAGGTACCAAGAAAAGTATTTCATTCTTTTAGGCTCAAAATTTGGGCAACTAAGGAACCGCATTTAGTCAATCAAAGCTCGGAAGGCCGGAAAAAATACTTAGTGCCTCAATCATTTTCAAAAAATTTTTCAAAAATTTTTAAGCTTTGAAACGGTTTCAAGTCAAGTTCTAGAGAAATTCAATCCAAGAGGAATAACACTCTAACACAAAGAATGGGGGAGATATAGTGAGTCCCCCTTTGGCTCAAAATCTCACATTTTGTAGTTCAGGAATCAATGAGAAACATAAATCTACGGAACCACATGCTGATTATCAACTATCAAAGATTATCTCAAGCATTTTCATTATTTACCTTATCACAAGAATAAAAATTGGGTTCAACAATCCACTATCTCTATTTATTTGGAACTCAGTTATCACAATTGGATACATCATATCTAAGCAAAGGGCAATCGATTCGTGTGATCATGCAAAACTATCATGCACAACTATATGAATGCAACATGAATAATGCAAATGCAAAATAACCCCACCCCAAGCTTAAAAATTTACATTGTCCCCAATGTAAACAATCAAGTCGGAGAGAGGATAAAAATTGGAACGACTTACCAAGGCGGTAGCGGGTGTTGGCTCTCATTCCAGTCAGAAACTTGTTGGGAAGTACATCACGGCCGTGAGCCTCATCACGGCTAGGCCATGATCAATTCTGGTTCTCAGGGCTGGCCTGTCACGGCCGTGACCTCCATCACGGCTAGGCCATGATGCTTTCTGCTCTTCAGGGTCTTTCCATCACACCCGTGATAGGTATCACGGCTGGGCCGTGATCCTTTTTGGTCTTCATTTTTAGCTCATCACGGCCGTGACCAGTGTCACGGCCTGGGCGTGATGGCTGCTGCCTCTGCTTTTTCCTTGTCTTCTTGCTCTCCCTTCCTGAAATCACTTGGTAATTTTATTAGTAAAAGAAAACTCTTGATCTCCTCAAATTATTCAAGAGTGAAATAGAAAACAAAAACTACTAAGAAAATGAACATAACCAAAGAGAAGGGTTAAGAAACTTGGGTTGCCTCCCAATAAGAGCTTGTTTAACGTCCCGAGCCTGACTCAAGTCACCCCTAAGGGTTAATCCGGAAGAAGATCTTGCTTGCCATGCCATGCCTTAGTCCGCTCTTTGTAGGTTCTTACCCTTTCATATGCTCGCATACGGTTCCCGGACAACTCATTTAAGTCCAACAGCCTTCTATAATCGGCACGTACTCTCCACCCCGTGATGGTCCTTGTTGGGATTGATTTATTGCTTTTATTGACCACCACGGTCGTGCCACCTTTCTTTGGGACCACATGATTTGGACTACCCCAACTACTATCCGAGATTGGATAGATGATTCTGGCCTCTAAAGGTTTAATCACTTCCTCACGCACAGCTTCTTTCAATCTTTCTTTGTTGAGCTTTTCCCTTGCACCTTCATCCTCTGGGGGACTCAGTAAGGTTTCCCTGTCCTTTAACCACTCAAGATAGACCTCATCCCCCAACGGGTATTTTACCTCACTATCATCATCATGGGATTTTACCAACACTTGTGCAAGTGAAGAACCATGGGCTTCTCTAGTTGCCTTTGCCTTGACAGTTGAGTCCACCATATCCACTCGATACACATCCAACCTCTCAGCAGGGTGCTTCATTGCTTCAAAGACATTGAAGACTACCTTCTCATCTTGCACCCTTAGAATGAGTTTCCCTTGTTGCACATCTATCAAGGCACGCCCAGTGGCCAAGAAGGGCCTACCCAATACGAGAGGGATCTCGGCGTCTTCATCCATATCAAGCACCACAAAGTCCGCCGGAAATATGAACTTGTCCACCTTCACTAACAAGTCTTCAACCACCCCATAAGGATATTTTATAGAACGATCGGCTAGTTGGAGTGACATCCGTGTATCCTTGACTTCTTTGATCCCCAACTTCTTCATCATAGAGAGGGGTATCAAGTTGATGCTTGCCCCTAGATCACACAATGCCTTCCCTAGAGTCATCTCCCCAATGGTGCATTGTATAGAAAAAGAACCGGCGTCCTTCAACTTTGGAGGTAGTTTTCTTTGAAGAATGGCACTACACTCCTCAGTCAAGGCAACCGTTTCATCGTCCACTAATTTTCGCTTCTTGGAGAGAAGCTCCTTCATAAACCGGGCATAAGATGGCATTTGTTCCAAGGCTTCCGCAAATGGAATGTTAATTTGAAGTTTGCGGAAGACGTCAAGGAACTTATTGAATTGCTTATCTTGTTAAGGCTTCTTTAATCTTTCAGGATACGGTACCTTCATGTAGGGCGGGAGGTCCTGGGGTTCAACCCACTTCTTTTTTCTGAACTCTTCATCTACAAGTTTTAACCTTCCCCCTTGCTCCGGTGCCTTGTCACTTGCCAACTCCCCTTTCTTAGGTTGCTCTTCCTCATCATGTGGTTGTTCCTCTTCAACTTCCTGAGAACTAGTTGCACCCCTGTTAGATCCCAACACTCTACCGCTTCTAGTTGTTATGGCATTGCATTGGTTCTTAGGGTTGTTCTCGGTATCACCTGGGAAAGTGCCTAGGGGACACTCATTTAGTTGCTTTGCGAGCTGAGCTATCTGCGTCTCTAGAATCTGAATTGCCGCCCCTGTATGAGTTGCCAACTTGTCAATGACTGTACTTGTATTGATTGACAACTTCTCAACTACCGCGCTCATATTCTCAATAGCCAACTCCCAAGGTTGCCTTCCACCATCTGTTATTTGCAACTGATTAGGCCCTGGATAAGCCTGTTGAGTATTGCGTTGATGGATTCCAATGTTTGGCCTCAGACCCTGTTGAGGTTGTTGTTGTCCGGCTAGACCGCCACTAGCATTACTCCAAGCGAAACCCGGATGGTCTCTCCTCATATACCCCCTATTCGATTCAGATCGTAATCATTACATGCATTTCTTCGATAGTTGTTACGGGTACAGTGTCATAGAAATTGTGGCATGAGTCCACATGTTCCTGAGAGAAGTTGAGCGGACAACTCTGAGTGTCATGATCTCCATTACAATTATCACAACCCGGAGGCATTCCCTCGTGTATCACATTAACCTTTTTGTTCCCAGACAGTGCCGCATTCTGCATCTTCAACAGTCTATTTTGCTCTAGAATGGCTTCCATTGTTGCAGAACTGACCCCACTTGAGGTTTCCCTACCACGGTTGTAATCATTGTATGACATCTTCTCCAATAACGCCCATCCATCCTCAGCTGATAAATAAGAAAAAGAACCGCCAGCTGCGGCATCACAATTCATCTGGTATCGTCCCCTTAACCCGTTAAAGAAATGCTGAAATTTGGAGACCGGGTCAAAGAAAGCCGAGGGACATCTTCTCAAGAGCACATTATACCTCTCCCAAGCTTCATTATAGGATTCATCTTCTGTCTGCCTGAAAGATGTGACGGCAACTCTTGCTTGTGCCGCTTTCTGAGGAGGAAAATACTTAGTTAGGAACTTTTGTGCCATTTTCTCACAAGTTCTGATACTGTTCCTATCCAAGCTGTCAACCCAATCGCGAGCGACATCCCTAAGAGAGAGAAGGAAAAGCCGCAAGCGAAACTCATCTTGAGAGACTCCTCTTGTCTTCTGCAAGTCACAAGCTTCAAGGAAGCGAGTGATGTGTCTATGAGGGCCTTGTTTGCCACTCCCATCAAACTGATTCTCACGGATCTGGGCTGTGACACATCCTTCCACTCTGAAGGAATCTGTATTCAGGTTGCCCCTCATGATAGAAGAATCACAATCACCCAAGTTGGGTAGATTGTACTCGAAGAAAGGCTTGTTAGGAGGAGGAGGAGGAGGGTTTTCTTCGGCCATCCTCTCAAAATCAATTGCTTCAAGCCTCTTTCTTTCTCTGGCTTCCTTCCTTAATCACTTCTCGGTCTTGGTGATCTCTGAATCAAATATCAAGTCCTCTTGTGAAAGGGTACCTCGCATACAAAAACAAGGCAAGACCAAGTGGAATCAAAGAAGTAGAGAGAAAACAACCGAAAATAAAGATAACAAAATAAGAATAAAGATAACTTAACCAAATGATCAAACTTCCCAAAAAATTAGGAAAATTGGTTGTGCCAATCCTCGGCAACGGCGCCAAAAACTTGTTGAGTCACCGACAAGTGTATCGGGTCGTCGTACGTAATAAAACACGGTAAGTAATTACCGAGGTCGGACACAGGGATTGGGCTACCAATTCTACCAATTTGTAGAAATTTGATATGTTTGGTCAAGTAACAGAAAGTGGTTGAGAAGAGAGAAAATAGGATCGCAAGTTCAAATCAACACGAATTAACAAATCAATTAAGAGTGAAAATCTGGATTAAAACGCCTAAGGTCACAAATCCACCTACCCAATCATGCATAGTACCCAAGTGATGATGATACTCTCCCTAAGTTCAATTTTAATGCCAACTGGGACCCCCAAATTCTCCTAAATTCACTGTCGTGCTCAATAGGACGTATTCAACGATTGAGTTAATTACTTGCCAGGTCTCATAACTCAATAATCAAACTCGATTAAATCTTGTTCCCTATAGGGTTGCACTAATCTCCTACTCACTCTCGTGCAATATTCGATCAATGTTCCCAATTCAAGTTCTAAACGTGAATTGCCTACTAAGCCTCAACACGTTAACTAGTTAATCACGCATGCATATGATCAACGCAATAAAATCAGAATTGAAAAACAAGAATTGAGTTAAATGAGAGAGTCATACATCACGTTGAATAGATACACCGCCATGGGTGGTTTCATTGATCCCTTAGACAAGGGGATTAGTTCCTCATGTTCGTAACGACAAACGAACAATCGGAATTCATCATAATTCTAAACAAGAAAAAGAAAATAGGGAGTAGGAGACGCAGCTCCAGAATAAGGATTAAAATAGATCTAAAAACAGTTCTGATCTAAAAAGTGTGTGTCTGGTTCTGTCTGCACTCTTTATTTATAGGGAGGCCACGCGTCACGGCCGTGATGGCCATCACGGCCAGGCCGTGACGCGTTCTGGAATGGGCGCGCTTTCAAATCTGGAGCATCACGGCCATGAGCCTCATCATGGCTAGGCCATGATCAGTTCTGCCTGACCTGTCACGGCCGTGATCTGTATCACGGCCAGGCCGTGATATCTTCTGTCTCCACCAACTGTAGCTGTCACGGCCGTGAGGGGTATCACGGCTAGGCCGTGACAGCTTCTGACTTTTGCCTTCTGCTCTGCTTGATCATGGCTGTGATGGTCATCACGGCCAGGCCGTGATGGGCTCTGTCTGGCTCATATTCTTCACTTTTCAAGCTCTATTCTATCAAAGCTCCATCAAGGCTAATTTCTGAGCATTTTTCCTTAAATTCTTGCAAAACAACACCAAGAAACCGCTTCACCCGTTCCAAGGGAAAAACTAACAAAAATCAACTAATTATGCCTAAACTATATGAAAAATGCATGCGAAAGTACACATGAAATATGATGTAAAATCACACTATCAGCACCATATCGTATCAAGTCACAAAACATGGAAAATTAAAACATAACATTTCATTAAAGGAAACCTAACCCCAATGTCACATTACAGAGCTGGTATAACCAATCCGGAATAAATCCTCGGATACAACTGAAAACAACTAACTAAATAAACTACTGAAAACTGGAAATCCTAACTACGAGTCGCGGCTCCTCAGAGTCACTCCTCAGCTGCCTGCTCGCCATCCTCTGCATAAAAGATACATGCCACAATAAGAAACATAGAAATAGGGAGTAAGAAACATGAATATGAATATAATGGCAAGGAAGCAGTTAGCAAGACGAGCATACATCAAACAATCATATTATAACAGACAGCAGTATAACACATCAACATCATAATATAAACGTGTATGCTATGCAGTGCAACTTTGCTCCACTACTCCATTATGCACTTGGATCCATCTATCTCAGGAAGTCAACTTCGGAGTTACATTTCCACATTGGCCAATAAGCACCAACGCCGGGGCAATCCACCAAACCTTGGGTGGACCCCTAGGATAGCCGACGTACATTATTTTCGGGTGCGCCACCACGGTTGTACATGATTCACTCGAATCGCCGTGGACGGCCAGATCGTGTTACTCACGGACGACCTCCCCTATGTTGAACATCCCCCACTAACATCTCTGATGCATGAATGCATGCACAACACAACACATAAACACAACCACCACCTCCGCTTGGGCCCATAGGCTACCCAAGTTTTTAACACCATCAACACCTCGACCACTCGGCTATCGAGGATTAACGTTGTCTTTCGTATTCATTAATTAAACACTCTAGTTGGATTTCTGTAACGTCCTTCGTTACGTTAGTAACCAAACCAAAAATGTAATTAAAATTCTTTAAAACATTTAATAAGGCATAAAACTCCAATAATCCACTAAGGTCTATGAGCTCATATCCATGCAATGACGTCCCACTGCCTTCCCCATCCCAGATGGAGGTATCTCATATCCCATCCCAGATGTGGATATTTTCAATAATTTGATATCCCATCCCAGATGGTGATATCTCTCATCCCATTCTCGGAATAGAATGTACACCGTCATCCCTTCCCGGAAGGTAATGACCAACTCATTCATAATGCAATATGTCATCCCAGATGACCATTAAATGGGTTCTCAGACTCCTTGTATCACTAACAATGATATAATGTCATGCCGAGGCAACATTATAACTTCATATAACATAACAGAGCATGTCATGACAACACTAAAACATCATATAATGTAAAAGAGCATGTCACGGCAACACTATAACATCATATAGTCATATAACACAACAGAGCATGTCACAATAGCACGATACCATCATATAACATAACAGAGCATGTCACGACAACACTATCACATCATATAACATAATAAAACATGTCACGACAACACTATAACATCATATAACATATAAAGACATATCAGTCAACCATAAACTCGTACCAATTTCATATATAATCACATAACTCATAGTAATAATCACTTAATTTAATATTAATTTCATTTTTATACAAAACCCCCAATTTAGAAAATAGGATTTGATCAACTATTGGTTCTTGCATTCAAAACTCTCCAAAATCATAATTTAAATTAAAAACTCAGTTTCCCCAAATCGTTCGCACTATGGAAGGTTAATAAAAGGTTGTTTTTACTCACCTCTTGAAGACCTCCAAATAGCTCTAAGCGTTATCTACGACGAATCCTAATGTTTGCCAAGAGTTCTCCTCATCTTCCTCTTCCTAGACTCCCTCTTCCACAACTCTCTCTTCTTAATCCTTGAATTTCTTCTCTTCTTAGCCTTTTTTACATTTTTAGGAGTAATCAGGGTTCAAAAACGCACCCTAAGAGTGTCAAGATTCTATTTTTAGATCCCCAAAAGCCCAAAACGTGTAAAAACGCGCTAAGCCCGCTTACTCTGCATATGGTACTGTATTTCGCGTATATCTTGAGTTATAAACATGTCAAAATTATAAAATTTATTTCGTTGGAAGGATAAAATAATTATCCACAACTTTTATGAAGACCACAAAATTTGAAACGGATGTTTAGATGGTCAAAACGGGGATAGAAGTTTTAAAACTGTTCTAGAGCCGGAACATGAATAGTGTGTATGAATATAGTCATAACTTGAGCTACAAGAATACAATTTGGACGAATTTGCTGTCAATGGAAAGCTAAGAGACAGAGCTACATTTCTTATGAAGACCTCAAATTCAAAAAAGTTCTTTTTGGTTATGAAATATCCATCTGAATTTAGGTATCAAGTCATAGGAAGTCTATTATTCAAATTTGGGCGTAAAACACTCAAACAATCTATTTAACCTTTTTTGAGTCACTTACGAGATTTTAAGCACTTCAAAATTGAAATATAATAATTCTAATAATTTAATTCCTATCAAATTAACTAGTAGTCAATTTTTGGGATGTTACATTTCTCCACTCCTTCAAGAAATTTCATCCTCGAAATTTGCTTACACATTTTCTTGTTAAAAAAAAAATTACGATTGACCTGACTGGTGACGTGATGCCCAAACCACACTGGAAATTATCTAGTGCAACCTCTAAGATAACATATATATAATGATGATGGATTTAAACAGGCATGCACAAGTCAAGAGTCAAAAATACGATAGAAGATAAAAGTCAAATAAGTAAAATATGACATGCAAATAATTCAATTACAACAAGAAATATAAGATTCTGGGCAACATTTAAATCCGAACAACCAAAATAAAATAGAGAAATTTTACATATACACTAACAGTGAACACAATATAGCAAACACATTCCTTTGATTTGACTTTAATATTATTTCCTAGTATATTTTGTGCATATTCTTGCCAACTAAAGATGTTCAATCTCTAAGGAAATAGTATTTTTATATACAATCATAATCATATCATTCATAAAAAAAAAATAACGTTCATTCTTGAGGATTATTACAAAACACATTTTGGTAACACTTTTTTTTTTCTCGAAATCAAACTCAATGCAATCACATCAAAAGGTGCCAGAATGAGTAATGTGTAACATTGTAAGGATTGCAATTATGATTTAGTTCTCATAAAATTGAATCACAACTATTTATTCACACAATGCAGCTAGCAAAATTAAACTCTTAGAATTTCTTTAGACGCGTCAACAATTAAGTCATCATGACATGTAAATACCAAAACAATCATTCAAAAGCAAAACGACTACATAAATCATTTAAAATTTCAAAATCATAAAGTAAACAAATTGTCGACGTCATTTAAGGGAAATTTTCTCACATCAAGGATCAACGATCATTTTTAACAAGTTTTTTTTAAAAGAAAAATATTAACAACATGAATAAAGCTTAAACAAGGTGAACTTCCCTCATTTTTATTATAATTCTATTTTTTAGAAAGCCTCGAAAACATTTTAGAGTACCAATATACATAACAATACATAAAAAAATTCAAATCCAAAAACATTTTTTTTTCATATATAATCAAAATTGAAGAAGTTGTAGAAAGTTTACAAATTGTTTTTTTTTTTTTTTGGTTTGCTATGTAAAGTCTTGATTTTTCTGACAATGCAAATGAATTCAGACTGCTACAAAATTAAATGGGCATAACACTTACACATATAAGTGTATTGCCATATTTTATTTTAATAAAAAAAAATTCATTGTCAATTAGTATAGAAAGTTCATGTGAGTTTTCAACTCAGCTCATAAGATTTTAGTATGCAATACTTATTGTAATTAGTGACTTATAAAGCTCAAAACTCATTGAAATATGGTGATATTTGTTATCTAAGATCCTAACACATGTATGAACAATTCCAAAGGGGCGTCATGTTAAAAGCTCATGTTGTTTTTTTTTTATTTTAAAAAAAATTCAAGCCAATTCGATTTCGGCATAAAAAACATGATATTGTTATCGAGCTTCTTCTTAAAGTGCATGCTTCAAAATCACCCAATTACTCTATAATTTTAAATGCTTCATTTTTTGTTTGTTTTCCTAATGAGGAACTTGGAATATATTCAAAACTAACATACAACCAGTCATAGAAATCTAGAATCACACATCAAGCTCAAGAGGTTCATATTTTGCATGCATAAATAAACACTTATAATCGATTGTAAACACTTAACAATGATTATTGGATGAAACATACGGCACAACAAGTCAAGTTACGCATCAATAAGTCAATTATAGTCATGGAATAACATGTAACACACATCACAATATCATGTTACCACCACCAAAAAGCCAAAGAAGTACATGAAGACAGGTATAAGTACGAACACATAAGTAACTAGTCACTGGATCTAATACCAAAAGCATAAAAGTTAATTGTTAACCTGATACATCTTAGTTACCCCTAGTTATACGATAATCATATCATTATGTGCTCTCTTAAAGTATTTTCTCTAAGACTCCCCTCCTTAGGAACAATGGTCATATTCTTAACAACACTAAACTGCCAGCAGATAGTGTATAATTCCCTTAACCCAAAGATTGAAACTATTGATATAAATTTACCCTCTCTTAAACAGTCTCTAAAGGAATTTATCATCAATTTTTAACTCGTCCAATTCCAAGCCTAAAGCAACAAGAAACACATGTCGGTCATATTCATATGCTCATCTAATTGTCCCTTAAGTTCACTTAGCTCTAGAGGTCATACTGTCAAAATACCATTCGCCTCTATCTTAACCTACAATAAGATCAAATATCCTCGTGCCCCTCAACTAAACACTTAAGACAAAGTGTAGTAACTACATTACAATCAAGCACATAAGAATTCATTACGTATTTATTAATAAAACAAATGTACACAATATCTCACATATATGTGCAGTTAACTTGTTTGCTAAATAGAAAATTATACTAATCCCCATTTTGATTTACATGTATTATAGAAACATGAATTATGGACAACAAATAAATTTTTAGAAAAATAAACAATTAAGTTTTCAATCACAATCGATAATTAATCAAAATCAACAACATATGACAAGTCTTGTACAGTAGAGAACAATTTAAATAGGAAGTGGAGGCAACATGGTTATCCTTTGCAAGAATAACAACAAAAAAAATTCAACCACCAGTCAACTCCAAAGTTTCTCACACAAACCAAATTTAAAAATCTTTTTGTCTCTAATAAAACCCACAACCTTGCCTGCTAGTCGTCATAAATCTGTACACCACCAATCAAATATTGGGTTGGCCAGGCCTAACATCCAAAAGAATAGCATGCAATTTTTATAACTTTAACAGCAGTCCTATGCGTCCATGTTTTGATGTTAAAAAAAACCAACTACCACAGTCCAATTAAGGATTGAACTGCTCTGATACCATAAATGTAACACCCTTCGTTATATTAGTAACCAAATAAAAAATATAATACAAATTCTTTAAAACATTTAATAAGGTATAAAACTCCAATAATTCTGAAAATACCTCAATAATTTTATAATAAACTTTGGTAAGATAATCCTTACATAAATAAAATTAATTGCCTCAAAATTTGGGCGTCTACTAAAAATAACCCAACGATAAAAATAAAATAATACAGTTCTAACCACAAACGGCTCCTTATTGAACATAATATCAACCAAATATAATAAATAGATAAAATCAAGTACTAAGTCTTCAAGTCTCCTCGGTCTCAAAAGTAACGTTTTCTTACTCTGAAAACAACACTTTTAATGAGATTTATAATCCCAGTGAATAAAAACAATTTAATAAAAAGGTTAGCAAAATAGTATTGTTATCAGCCGACGCGGTAACCGAAAAATCAACCATGGTACCCGCAAAAATTATATACATAATAATATCTTTAAAATAAGCAAAAGTTACTCAAAATCACATATAATTAAAAGTATCTCAACAGTCAAAACATTCACATCTCAAGCTTTTAATCATGTCAATCATACATACTCTATGCAATGCAACTCCATGAACATGACTCGGTGATTCCCAGAATCACTTGACTTGACTCTTTGGTTCCCATAATCGGTGTGAATCCCAGATCCACTAAGGTCTATGAGCTCATATCCATGCAATGGCATCCCACTACGTTCCCCATCCCAGATGGAGGTATATCATATCCCATCCCAGATGTGGATATTTTCAATAATTTGATATCCCATCCCAGATGGTGATATCTCTCATCCTATTCCCGGAATAGAATGTATACCGTCATCCATTCCTGGAAGGTAATGACCAACTCATGCATAATGCAATATGTCATCCCAGATGACCATTAAATGGGTTCTTAGACTCCATGTATCACTAACAATTGTCGCGACCGTCCCGTCCGGGCGCCTCGAAAAAAGAGATAAATGAAACAAAGGAGTCGCCACTAAAATTTTTATTGGGAAAATCTTATAAAACCCAATTATTTAAAGGCAAACTGGTCTAAAAAAAAGGAGAGAGATGATTCCGGGGGTCGATTACGAGTAGGGAAGGTGTTAGCACCCCACATCGCCCGTTTAAAAAACGGTACCTCAAGTTAATTGTGCAAAAACATTTTAATAACCTTTTAAATATTTATTTTTACCCCAAAAATTATTTACAAGAAAGAATTATTTTTAATTTTTATTATTTTAAATTTTATTTATTTTTATATTTTAAAACTAAATGAGGCTGAACATGGCACATGAGTCCACAGGGTAACCTCGAATCTAAGGGACTGGATATGACACCGTATCCATAGAGCATCCCTAAAAATAGAAAAGTTTAATTAATTTGATTAATTATTTTAACATAAAAAGGGACAAAAATGAAAAATTTAGTTTTGGCTTGATAAGATGATTTATCTTGCTCCTACGTATTCCCGGGTGCGATGGGAAACTCAAAGCCATGTAGTTCTTCTAGAAAAAAAGTTTGATTGGTTGGTTGATTTTAATTTTTGATAAAGATTTGATTTTTTTTATTTTTTTTTTGTTTAAAAAAGGGGATTTTATTTTAAAATAAATTCACTCTTGCATAGAGTCCAAGATAGCAATGTCATACGGTAAACCCTTACAATTCATACGACACTTGAGGATGAATAAGTCCATACATCAACGTCGTAGATTGTTACGTGAATTCGAAAGATATCTTTATAAAATTAAATTGGGTAAAATTGGTTAAAAGTGTAAATTGAAAAAAAAACATTTATTATTTTTTACAAAAGAGAATTCACTCTTGCACAGGGTTAAAGATAGCAAAGCTATATGATGAACCCTTCCAATTCATACGACAGTTGAGGATGAAAAAAATCCATACATCAATGCCGTAGATTGTTGCGTGAATCCAAAAGATTTTATTTCATAAAAAAAAGATTACTAAAATTTGTTAAAAGAGCAAATAAAAAAAATTCATTATTTTTAAAAAAAATGGAGTTCACTCATGCACAGGGTCTAAGATAGCAGTGTTATACGATAAACCCTTACAATGCATACGTCACTTGAGGATGAAAACTCATACATCAACGTCATAGACATGTTGCGTGAACTCAAAAGGATCTTTTCAATAAAGATTTTTTCATTTTTTTGGTTTTCCAAAGGATTTTCAATTAAACAAAATAACTAATATTTTTTTTATAAAGAATTTTTTAAGGAATTTTTAATGTTTTTTGTTGCTTTGGCCCAAATAATTAAAATTTAAAAAAATAATAAAAAAGATAATTAAAAACACACATAACCCAACATTCAGAAGCCCAAAACCCAACCCAAACCAACTAACAACTCACATAATATATAATAGTAAAATAAAAAGAAGGGAATAAAGGCAGAAGCAGATCTGAAGCTCTTAAGCTTCTTGCCCATTACCAATGCAGGGGACAGAAGAAGAGCTATGGTGGTAGTCCGTGGAGCAGCGATGGTCCAGGCTGGGTGCATCTGAACAGCGCCAGCGGGGCGAAGCTGGACGGGCGTGGGGCGGTGCGCGACTGGACGGAGCAGAGAAGCGTTTGGTTGCACAACGGCGGATCTCGATGATGGTGACAGGTTTGCAAGCGGTGGTTGACGGTGGAACATGGTGGATCTGTTGCGGCAAGGTGAGAACGGCAGCGGCTGCGGTAGCAGTGGCGGTGCTTTCGTTTTCGTGGCTGAGAACGGTGGTGACGAGCTCCGTTTTGGTGAGAACAGCAAGAAACAGTCGCTTCCTCTCTTCCTCACGTCGACGAACGACCGACGGTGATGCAGGGCGGGCGGCGCGCGGTTTTGGTGGCCGGAGGTGGCTGGGTTGTGGAGAGATGGAGGAGCAAGGTGAAGTGAGAGGGAGGAAGATGAAGGTGGAATGATGAAAGTGACGTAAAAAAAAAAGGGAAAAAGTGTAGTGAATAATAATCTGAGAAATTCCCCCCTCCCCCTGCTAGATGATGGTTCTGCTTATATATCAACAACAGGGAATGATAGTGCCAAATTTTGTTATTGATATGTAGACAAAATAATGCAGAGGGTGGTACATTTTGTGGGGAGCATATCAGCCTTTGCCCCACCACCTTGCTTGGTTGCAATGGTGCAGGGGTGGTGTCCCCCTCTCTCTGGAAAAAAGTGAAAGGAAACAAAAGAAGGGAAATAAAAGAGAAAGCCGATTTACCTCAAATGGAAGAAGACAAAGCAAGGATGGAAAAAAGGACAAGGAATTAAAATTTATTTTTATATTTTTTTCAAATGAAAATCAGAAGTCTTTTTTTGGATCATGGGCTCAACAAGCTATTTGTAACAATAAAATGAAAATGGGCTACACTAATTATTTAATGGGCCAAGAATAAAAACATTTTTTGTTTTATTTTTATCAAATTTATATTTTCCTTTTGTTTTCAAAAATATTAATTAAGAAATAAAATAATAAATAAATAAAAAAAATACCCGGACAAAATAAGGCGTTCACAACTGCCCCTATTTACTTGTTTCTTATTAGATAGTAGGTGTAACCGTAGTTAACCTATTATCGTTATAAGAAACGAGTAAAGACATGAACTCCAATTTTTGGTCGGGATATGCAGGCAAACAAAAGGACCCATGACTACAAAGCAATTTCTTATAAAGATCCAGTGGGTTGGATTGCCCACTGTGGTCTACACATGAAAAGCTTGCAGGGTGGATTGCCTGCTAAGCTTAAAAACAATGATAAAGAGCTTATGCGGTGGATTGCCCGTTAGAAGCCCGAACAGAAAGATAAAATAGCTTACGGGGTGGATTGCCCGTCAGAAGCTCAAAGGTAAAGGTAAAAAGCTTGCGGAGTCGGGGATCCACTGAAGCTTGAAAACAAAAGGAATAAAAGCTTGCGGAGTTGGTTATCCGCTGAAGCTTGAAAGGAAAGGTAAAATGATTGCAGAGTTGGGTATCCGCCAAGGCTTGAAAACAAAAAGATCTTACGGGGTATGGTACCTGTCGAATATAGAAAGCTTGCGGAGTCGGTTATCCACTGAAGCCTGGAAAGAAAGGTTAAAAGCTTACGGAGTCGGTTGTCGGCTGAAGCTTGAAAGAAAAGATAGAAAGCTTGCGGAGTCGATTATCCATTGAAGCGTGACAGAAAAGGTTAAAAGCTTGCGGAGTCGGTTGTCCGCTGAAGCTTGAAAGGAAAGGGAAAAAGCTTGTGGAGTCGGTTATCCACTGAAGCTTGACAGAAAATAAAAAGCACGCGGAGTCGGTTATCCGCTGAAGCTTGAAAAGAAATGCTAGAAGCTTGCTGAGTCGGTTGTCCGCTGAAGCTTGAAAGTAAAAGGATTAAAAGCTTGCGGAGTAGGGTATCCACTGGAGCTCAACAAAAAATAAAAAGCACGCGGAGTCGGTTATCCGCTGAAGCTTGAAAAAGAAATGTTAAAATCTTACGGAGTCGGTTGTCCGCTGAAGCTTGAAAGCAAAGGGATTAAGAGCTTGCGGAGTAGGGTAGCCACTGAAGCTCGCAAACAAAAAGGTTACAAAGCCTTACGGAGTCGATTATCCGCGAAAGCTTGACATGAAAGGTAAAAACCTACGATGTTTGTGCAATTTACTGGGTTTTGTGCTCACAAAAGATAAACAATTGCAATGCATGATGCGAGAAATGTCCTATATGCTTGATGAAAACCTCAAATGATTTCAATGCAACACAAGGAAATCTCGTAACACATTACTATTTTCAATTTTTCCATCGCTTAGGTGGTTTTTATTATCACCCTTGACCCCTTAAAGTGTTGATCACATATAAGCTTTGAGATGAACTGAAACGAGTCATGTCCTTGTGGAGAATAAGGTCAAGCACTTTTGAAAGGGTATACTTCCTTTGCAATGGTTGTCCCCGTGCCTCCTGTCAGTAAACCACGGTGCCCTTTGTCGGGATATCATCTCGTTCTTTACGAACTTTTGAGATTTTCAAGAGAATTCTAAATGCATCTTGAGGACACCAATACATGTTCACGTTTCAGTAATGCTTATCATGATGAATGCACACACACAATTGACAAAATTTAAGAGAAAGAGATAAGGGTAAAAGAATTGGGAGTCAATGTCATTATATTTGGACTGAAAAGGGATACAAAGCAGATGTTACAATGGAGTATGGAATTACAAAAAGGTTGTGGAGTGGAAACACATCTCCTCAAGTGACATCTCTTTCCATGACTAGTGTTAGTATCTCTCATACCATATCGACTGCTTACTAATCAACATCTGAGGATGCTATCTGCCCCAGTCTTCATGCATCTAGCCGATTGATTGCCCCAGTTCATCGGCTTGTCGACACTTCCATTGTTATGTTTTTATTTTTCTGAACCCTAACTTTTGCCTAGACCGCCTTTTCAGGTTTTCAGCCTAGCGGGTTGCTCTAACTTTTGCCTAGACCGTCTTTTCGGATTTTCAGTCTAGCGAGCTTTTCCATTTCTTTTTCTTTTCATTCTTTCTTTCTGATTTTTTTTTATGTGCGTTCAAGCATAGTACTTTTTGACTGCATCCGAGTTTATAGGGAGTGGAAGATCTTCCCCATCCATCCTGGTGAGAATTAAAGCTCCTCCCGAGAAGGCCTTTTTCACAATGTAAGGTCCTTCGTAGTTCGGGGTCCACTTCCTATAATGATCATTTTGGATTGGTAGGATCTTTTTGAGCACTAGATCACCCTCCCGAAACTGCCGCGGACGTACCTTCTTCTCATAGGCTCTCATCAACCTTCCCTGGTACAATTGACCGTGACACAATGCCGGTAATCTCTTCTCTTCAATGAGGTTCAATTTGTCGAGTCGATCCTGAACCCACTCAGCTTCTTCCAGTTCTGCTTCTCTCGGTACCCTTAATGAGGGGATCTCTACTTCAATCGGGAGCACCGCCTCCATCCCATACACCAGAGAATACGACGTTGCCCCTGTCGAGGTGCGAATAGAGGTACAGTAGCCGTACAAAGCAAAAGGTAACATCTCGTGCCAATCCTTATACGCCACCACCATCTTTTGGACAATCTTCTTGATATTTTTATTAGCGGCCTCAACTGCTCCGTTCATCTTTGGGCTGTACGGGGGGGAATTGTGATGCTTTATCTTGAAGTTTTCGCACATCTCCTTCATCATCTTGTTGGTCAAGTTAGTCGCATTATCAGTGATAATCTCACTTGGCAACCCATAACGACAAATTAATTCTCTTTTTACAAATTTGATCACGACATTCCTGGTCACATTGGCATATGATGCAGCCTCAACCCACTTTGTGAAATAATCAATGGCAACAAGAATGAAGCGATGCCCATTCGAGGCTTTTGGTTCAATTGGACCGATCAAATCCATTCCCTACATTGAGAATGGCCAGGGTGCCGTCATGACATTCAAGGGAGCTGGCGGCGCCTGAACCCTATCAGCATATTTTTGACACTTATGGCACCTCTTCGTATAATTAAAACAATCAGCCTCCATTGTCAACCAATATTGGCCAGCCCTCAAGATTTTCCTGGCCATTGCATGACCGCTCACGTGTATTCCAAAAGATCCTTCATGTACCTCCTCAATTATCCGTTTAGCTTCTTTTGCGTCAACTCACCTCAACAACACCATGTCATGATTTCTTTTGTAGAGGATATCTCCATCTAAATAGAAACCCATTGCAAGTCTTCTTAGAGTTCTTTTGTCATTTTCTAAAGTGCCCGGAGGGTATTCCCTTCTTTGGATGAAGCATTTGATATCATGGTACCACGGTTTCTGATCAGACTCTTCCTCTATCACTTGACAATATGCAGGATGATTACCACTTTCCATTTTGATGAGTGGTAAGTTCCTCTCGTCACTTACTTTGAACATCGAGGACAAGGTAGACAGCGCGTCAGCTAATTGGTTATCTTCTCGGGGAATATGATGGAATGTGACTTCATCAAACTGCTCAATCAAACCTTTGATGTAATCATGGTACATGATTAACTTGGCATCTCGGGTTTCCCATTCCCCTCTTAGCTGGTGGATGACTAATGCAGAGTCCCCATATACCTCCAGTATCCTTGCCTTTGATTCTATTGCTGCCAGGATCCCGAGTGCACAAGCTTCATATTCGGCTATATTGTTTGTACAATCAAAGCAAAGCCTTGTAGTGCCAGGGAAATAATCATTTTCTGGTGAGATTAGTATTGCCCCAATTCCATGTCCTAATGCATTAGAAGCTCCGTCAAATAACAAGGTCCACTTTTCTTTTTCTGGTGATTGCTCGCGATCAAACAAAGCCATTATATCTTCATCTGGGAGATCACATTGCATCGATCCATAATCTTCTACTGGCTGATTGGCTAGATATTCTGCAAGAGCACTCCCTTTTATTGCTTTTTGGGTGACATAGACAATGTCATATTCTGATAGCAGGACTTGCCAGCGAGCAATTCTTCCAGTCAGAGCAGGCTTATCAAAGATATACTTGATCGGATCCATTTTGGACACCAACCAGGTAGTGTAACACAACATGTAATTCCTCAAATGGCGAGTCCCCCAAGCCAAGGCACAACAAGTGCATTCTAGCAGTGAGTAGTTGGCTTCGCAACTGGTGAATTTCTTACTTAGATAATAGATGGCATGTTCCTTCCTTCCTGACTCATCGTGTTGCCCCAATATGCAACCCATCGATTCATCTAGCACAGTCAAATACATGATGAGAGGTCTTCCCGGCACTGGGGGAACCAAGACCGGAGGCTCCTGTAGGTATTGTTTGATCTTCTCAAAGGCTTTTTAACAATCTTCATTCCATGTCACAGCCTGATTTTTACGCAGAAATTTAAAGATTGGTTCACATGTCGCGGTTAGTTGGGAGATGAACCGGGAAATGTAGTTCAATCTTCCTAAAAACCCATGAACTTCCTTCTCCGTTTGAGGTGCTGGCATGTCGATGATTGCTCGAACCTTTTCAGGATCAACCTCTATTCCTCTTTGACTAACAATGAACCCTAGAAGCTTGCCTGATTTCACTCCAAAAGTGCATTTGGCTGGATTCAATCGGAGCTTAAACTTTGTTAACCGCTCAAAAAGTTTCTGCAGATTATCAACATGGTCATCTTCGGATCTGGACTTGGCGATCATGTCATCCACATAAACTTCTATCTTCTTATGCATCATGCCATGGAATAAAGCCACCATAGCCCGCTGATATGTTGCCCCGACATTTTTCAAGCCAAAGGGCATAACCTTGTAGCAAAAGGTTCCCCATAAAGTGACAAATGTAGTTTTCTCCATATCTTCAGGTGCCATCTTGATCTGATTATATCCCGAGAATCCATCCATGAAAGAGAATAATGCATGTTGAGCAGTATTATCTACAAGAACGTCAATGTGAGGCAGGGGAAAGTCATCTTTTGGGCTAGCTCTGTTCAGATCTCGATAGTCAACACACATTCGAACCTTTCCATCTTTCTTGGGAACAGGAACGAAGTTAGCAACCCATTGAGGGTACTTTACAACTTCTAGGAAACCTGCATCCAGTTGTTTCTTGACCTCCTCCTTGATCTTTAGAGACATTTCTGCTTTCATCCTTCGTAGCTTCTTCTTTACTAGAGGACACTCCGGCTTTAATGGCAATTTGTGTTTTGCTACACTGGGGTCTAACCCTGGCATGTCTTGGTACAACCATGCGAAAACATCTTTATAATCCATCAACAACTTGATCAACCTACTTCGCTCCTTTTCTTTCAGGGAAAGGCCGATCTTGATCTCTTTTTTATCATCTTCGGTTCCCAAGTTGACTAGTGCGCTTGGCTCTTCATAGGACCAAATTTCACTGGATTCTTGCTCTACCAACCTCAACAGTTCAGGAGGGACTTCCCCATCATCATCAGCAACCTCATCAGCATGATCAATAGGATAGTCAAAATTGTATGCTGAGTTATTAACACTGTCATTTTCAAGAGAGTCACTTTTAGATCTGCATTTTGGTAGTTATCAGGGAAAGATGAATGAATAAAGGTTAAAGATGGGAAACTGCATTTCTTGGTGAGGAACGATGAATAAAAGCGAAAGTAAAAAAAACAAGAGGGAAGAGAACATAAAGATATTGAATGCATGCATTTATTGATAAGTCATACTGAAACGGAAACAAGTAAGCCCATTACAACAAAAATCCTAAAGCCTTGGGCAGAGCTAAAGGATAAGCATTACAGAATTACTTTGATAAAAACTCTATGGTCCTGGGGAACTCAATGACCTCCCAATTGTTGAGCTCCGTATCCGGAGGGCATGGAGACACCAAATTGACACCATGATCGGCGAGATAATCATCTTCAACAGCTGCTTCTTGGTCCAGGAATGCGAGCCCTACACTTCGGAAGCTCTGTCGAATGTCATAGATGGGAACCCTTTCAACCTCATATTCATGATTTTCCAGTCGAGCCAACCTCTTTCCTTTCTTCTCCTTTATAACCCTCATCTTGTCGGCCTTGGTGGGTTTATATCCCAACCGAAACCTGTCCTTGTTCTCGGTGAGCATGTGGAAGTTAGTGACACCTTGGCTATTCTTCCCCAAACTGCTTCCAGGCCGGTATCCTCCTTCGAGCATAACCCTAGCCATCATGATGGATGCTTTAGATGACTGAGGTTTCAAGAGTGGAACATCATCCCCAACATAAGTGGCATTGGCAATTTCAAGTGATTGGAAAGCAGTCTCGAGAGCTTCTTCGGCAGCTTCAATGTAAGGGGTTGTTGATGGCTTACTTACTAACATATCCTCCTCTCCATAAACAATTATCAACTTACTATCGACAATGAACTTCACTTTCTGGTGCAATGTGGAAGGTACAAATCCAGACGAATGGATCCATGGTCGTCCTAGCAGACAACTGTAAGTTGGTGTGATGTCCATTACTTGGAAGAGTATTTCAAAGGTGCAAGGGCCAATCTGAATGGGCAATTCAATTTCTCCTATGACTTCTCTTCGGGTGCCATCGAAAGCTTTTACAATCATTGTGCTTGGCTTCATATGAGTTCCATCGAAAGGCAATTTTGCCAATGTTGACTTTGTCTTTGCATTCAAAGAAGAACCATTATCAATGAGAACCCTAGCCATGATATGATCTCGACACTTCACAGAGATGTGTAAAGCCTTGTTGTTCCCTATTCCTTCAGCTGGAATTTCATCATCAGTGAAAGTGATATAATTATCAGCAACGATGTTACCCACGATGTTATCAAGCTTGTCAACTGTGATGTCATGAGAGACATGAGCTTGATTCAACACCTTCATCAGTACTCTCCTATGTGGCTCAGAATTCATCAACAAGGATGGTCGCGCTGTCGCGCACGCGCCAAAAAGGACGAGCGGGTTTAAAACTGTAGTCTAGTGCGACAACTCGGATGTCGTCTCTCAAGGACTCTGAGAATATTACCTTTCACAAAAATCAGTTTTGGGGGGGGGTTTGGATTGGAGTGCAATTAAGAAACAAACAAAACAGAGCAATCAAAAACAAAGCAGTTGAAAAGAGATTATCAATTATCAAACAACGATTAATCTACTCTCAAGAATTCCCAACTATCCTTGGTTAATGTAATCCCAAGCCCTAAGCAGATTCTTATCCCCTCCCGGATGTAATAGCAATTTACAAGCGAAACTACTACCACAGATACATGTCCCTATTCCCGAATTAAGCAAACGGGATTAAGCCCTTCGTGAACTAAGCGAACACGAAATGTACACACGCAAATTAAGCAGATGCGATTAATTATAGGAACATGATATCACCAGAAATAAATCAATACAATACAGTATACTCCTGAATTAAGCAAACAGAAATACAAAGTATGGTACTGAAGAGGGAAAAGCAATTAAAATAAGGATTTACATAACCTCAAGTATATAGGATCCTCAAACAGTAGACTAATCCTAGGACTTAGTTCTCCATGGCAAAAACGAAATCACAGAGAAAAATGTCTATCAGAAAATTGGAGAAGCAAAAGTTTTTCACAAAATGTTCAGAACAGCCTTTTATACAAATTCAGAATTCAGATGGCTCGCGAGGCGAGTACACATTCGCGAGGCGAATTTCATGAACTGTCAGCAACCTTTGGCATTCTCGCGAGGCGAAGTGACTCTCGCGAGGCGAGGATATGAAGAGTTCCCTCCTTACGCCCGTTATGGCCATCAGGCCCCAACCGTGATGCTCTCTGACTTCCAGACTCGCGAGGCGAGACTCTTCAGCTTCAGAAACTGCCACGGCCATGACCTTCAACACGGGCAAGCTGTGATCGTCTCTGACTTTTTCAGGTTTGCAAGACTCGCGGGGCGAGACCTTCTTCGCGAGGCGACCCAGAGACTTAGCAATTTCTTGGAACAGTCAGGCTTCGGGGTCGCGTGGCGAGCGTGTCCTTCGCGGGGCGAATCCCCTGTTCTTTATTTTCTCAACTTCTACTTAACCCGAAAACAAGGAAATAAGCATAAGTGTATTATTTTGACTTAAAACTAGCTAAATTAACTTAAAACTACTCTAGAGACTCAAAACCTTGCTTGAGGACAATCTAATCTAATTTGGGTGAAAATACGATATAATTTGCACAAAACCCTGGTCATACTAGCTATAAAACTAGATGAGCTAGAGGCTTATCAAAATACCCCAAACTTAAACTTTGCTTGTCCCCAAGCAAACTAAGACTCAAAAAATCAAAAAGACTCAAGACCTGGCAAGCTCAAAAGATTCAATCAACATTGCACACATTCAAGCAATACATCAAAACAATTTTTCTTCATTGTTTCCCCCTTTTCAAACAGAGCAATCCCCACATTCATTTATTCCAAACATTTGAGAGTTTCATCATGAAAAGAATCAGAAATCTAAGCAGGGGATCTAAGTCACACACAAGAGGGAGATCACCAAATCCAAACAACTGCCTTCCTCACAAGGGCATTATTTGTTCACTCGATCCACTCAGTTTATGTCAGGCTAACAACTTGCACTCAGTTTCACTTTTCAAGTACACTTCCCAAAAATTTGCTTTTCATCTCAAAATGGTTCCCACAGAAAACATGCAAGCAACATCAGAAGGTCTTTATTGGGTTGTAATGGGGCCTGGCTAAGGGTAGGATATACAAAAGGAACTAAGCTGAAGACCCTAGGAACTAAGAGAGCATGAACTATATTTACACTTTGAAATTCACTCAAGTTCCTTTCTTTATTTATTTTTCTTTACACTTCTGGGTGGCTACAGCTCTTTTTATTTCTTTTTGGCATTTTTGTATTTTTGTATTTATTTTTTATTTAATTTTTTTTCTTTGTTTTTCTTTTCTAATCCCAACAACATATTACACCTTGCAGCCACCCCAAACTTAGTTTCTTGCACCCAGTCTAAGATTACATGCTCTCATAATCCTAAGATCGGGTTAACATGGTTTTTCAGATTTTTGGGCTTATAACATTAGGTTATCAAGAACTAACAGGCTAATAGGCTCAAAAGGGCTAACTAGGGAACATGCATTAGGAACTGGTTTATCAGGCCAAGTAGCTATTTACAAGGAAAATGCCTAAATCATTTGCTACACACATATAATCATGCAAACCAAAAAGAGATTCAATCAAATCCAGGGAAGTGCAACTTGAAAGCGATTTTCACACAGTTTAAAACATGTTGGAGGCTCAAAACCTCACCTGGACATTCATGCAAATTATTTGAAAGAGATACTATCCCTAGTGTGTGCTCCCTATCACCCCAAACTTATCATTCATCATGCTATCATAACAAAATCCCAAAGTTCAGTTTTTGATTTCACATGGGAATCACAAAATTTTTCAGCCTAGGGGTAATCATCACATATCAATCATGCAAGCAATCTGTGCAACATCAATCAAAATCTAGCAAACTTGCCAACAAAAGACTCAACACACAAATGCTCCTGAGCTTCTCAAATTATTCAGGAGCTTTATTCAAAGAAAAGAAAACTTTATTCAAAGAAAAGAAAACTACAACTAGTTCCCTCCCCCACACTTAAAACATGCATTGTCCCCAATGAACAACAACAGACTTTACAATCAGAGTGAGGGAAAGGAAAATAAACTTCCTGATCAAGCATCAGTGTAGGTTGGAGCATCCAAAGATAGCTCCTCAACATTGGCATCCATAGGAACAACAGCATCCACACCATGGAATGGCTTCAACCTCTGCCCGTTAACCTTGAAAGTCTTGTTGGTACCTGTACTTTGAATCTCCACTGCACCATAAGGAAACACATTAGTCACAACAAAAGGGCCATCCCATTTAGACCTAAGCTTCCCAGCCATCAATCTCAGGCGGGAATTAAACAATAAGACTTTCTGACCCACAAAAAATTCTTTCCTAACAATCATTCTATCATGAAAAAGTTTTGTTCTCTCTTTATACATCCTGGAGCTCTCATAAGCTTCAAGCCTAAGCTCCTCAAGTTGCTGCAATTGCAGTTTTCTCTCAACACCAGATTTCTTCATGTCCAAGTTGCAACACTTTACTGCCCAATATGCTCTATGCTCAACTTCCACCGGGAGGTGGCATGCCTTGCCAAAAACTAGCCGGAAGGGGGACATCCCTATAGGTGTCTTAAAAGCGGTCCTCTCCGGGGCCCCAAGATGCGTCTTCCAGGACGGCGGCTCCATTCCTTCTTGTTTGGCTGCACCATATTCTCCGAATTTGCTTAATCTCCCTGTTTGATATTTACTGCCTGGCCATTGGTTTGGGGATGGTAAGCGGTGAGACACTCTATGTACAACCCCATATTTTTCGAGTAAGGCCTCCAAGGTTCTGTTGCAAAAATGTGTGCCACTGGTCACTTATGATGGCCTTGGGTATGCCAAACCTGCAAAAGATGTTGGACCTAACAAATTTTGAAACAATCGAGCATCGTTAGTCCTAGTGGGGATTGCTTCCACCCACTTTGAAACATAATCTACAGCCAACAAAATATATACAAAACCAAAAGAAGGGGGAAAAGGTCCCATGAAGTCCATCCCCACACATCAAAGACCTCACAATAAAGCATTGGCTCTTTGAGGCATCTCACTCCTACGAGTGATTGCGGGGCCTATTATTTGACATTCTTTACAGTTCTTGTATACCTCATATGAATCCACGAAAATTGTGGGCCGTGGAACCCGGAGTCCGGGACTTTTCTTGCTGTCCTTTGAGGTCCAAAGTGTCCTCCAACTGGAGATGCATGTGAGAAATGCAGAATGGACTCCTTCTCATGATCGGGTACACACCTCCGAATAACCTGGTCACTGCAAAACTTCCACAGATAGGGGTCATCCCACACATAATACTTTGCATCGCTCTTGACTTGTGGAACTTTTGTCTACTTGGACCGGCAGGAACAACACCAGCAACTAGACAATTTACAATGTCAGCAAACCAGGGGGTTACCCCATACTTATGTAACAATCTCTCATCAGGGAAATCATCTTGGATGGGATAAGTTTCCTCATCCCTTGCTATCTGCTCAAATGATCTGCTACCAGATTTTCGGCTCCACTTTTATCCTTTATCTCCACATTGAATTCTAGAAGCAAAAGCATCCACCGATCGGTCTTGGCTTAGCTTCCGGCTTCTTCAAGAGATATTTCAAAGCTGCATGGTCGGTAAGACAGTCACCCTAGAACCTAGCAAATAAGACCTAAACTTATCAAGTGCAAATACAATAGCTAGCAGCTCTTTCTCTGTGGTGGTGTAATTTGCCTGAGCGGCATCTAGGGTCCTAGAAGCATAGTGAATTACATGGGCAACCTTGCCCACCCTTTGTGCCAGAACTGCCCGCACAACAAAATTTGAGGCATCACACATCAGTTCAAAGGTAGTGTCGGTCATGGGGTGGATGACGGGGTAGAAGTCAACGCCTTCTTCAGATAGTCAAATGACTCTTTGCACTTTTCATCAAACTGGAACAGGGCATCATTTTTCAGCAGATTTGACAATGGCAGTGCTATCTTGCTGAAGTCCTTTATAAAGCGCCTGTAGAAACCTGCATGTCCAAGAAAGGAACGTATCTCGCGTACACAAGATGGGTAAGGCAATGAAGCAATTACATTTATTTTTGCAGGATCCACAGAAATACCCTCTCTGGAAATTACATGACCCAATACTATCCCCTGTTCTACCATGAAATGACATTTCTCATAATTCAGAATCAAATCAGTATCAATGCATCTTTGAAGAACTAGCTCTAGACTATGCAAACAAGCATCAAAAGAGGAGCCATACACAGTAAAATCATCCATAAACACCTCTATGCAGTTTTCAATAAAATCAGAGAAAATACTAAGCATGCATCTTTGAAAGGTGCCAGGAGCATTACAGAGGCCAAAAGGCATCCTCCTATAAGCAAACGTACCGAAGGGGCACGTGAAGGTGGTCTTTTCCTGATCCTCAGGGGCAATATGAATATGGAAATACCCGGAAAAGCCATCTAAAAAACAATAATGGGACTGACCAGCCAGCAGATCTAGCATCTGATCTATGAACGGCAAAGGAAAATGATCCTTTCGGGTGGCCTGGTTTAGTTTCCTATAGTCTATACAAACTCTCCAGCTATTCTGGACCCTAGTAGGCACAAGTTCATTATTTTCATTCCTAACTACTGTTAGACCAGACTTCTTTGGTACAACTTAAACCGGACTTACCCAAGAACTATCAGATATGGGATAGATAATACCTGCCTGTAGAAGCTTAGTCACCTCTTTCTTTACCACATCCAGAATCAGTGGGTTAAGTCGCCTTTGGGCCTGTCTGACTGGCTTAGCCCCATCCTCCAGTAAAATTCTGTGCATGCATCTGGAGGGGCTAATTCTGGAATATCGGCCAATGTCCACCCAATGGCCTTCTTGTTCTTCCTCGAGAACTTCTAAAAGCTTGTCTTCTGATCGGAGTTGAGGCTGGAGGAAATGATGACTGGCAATGTTGCATCCCTCCCCAAGTAGGCATACTTTAAGTTCTCAGGAAGTGGTTTGAGTTCCAAAGGAGGTGGCTGCTCAACAGATGGTGCATTGGGAACAGCCATAGGGTCAAGGATTTCTGCTGAGTAGACAGCTCCACTCTCATTATCACTATCACTATCACTATCATCCTCACCCTGCAAGGTTAAATCCAAAAACTCAGAACAAACAGAACATGGGTTAGTGTTAGTGCAGTTAGTACAAGTATATACATCATCAAAACCAGAAATAACAGGAAAATCAGAAATAAGGTCATCATGAGTGTCCTCAATGAGTTCAGACAGCAACTCTAAGTGGAATACAGAGTGCTCCTCTACTGGGTGCTTCATAGCATCAAAAATCTTGAATTTGGCCACAATACCACCAAACTCCATCGACATAGTCCCATCATAAACATCAATCTTGGTCTTGGATGTCATCATGAATGGTCTCCCCAAGATTATGGGTGATCTACTGGACTGAGTCTTTCCTGCCATGTCTAGGATATAAAAGTCTGCAGGGAATATCAAATCATCAACTTGCACTAGGACATCCTCTACCATCCCCATGGGTCGGGCACTGGTCCTGTTAGCCAACTGAATGGTAAGACCTGTATACTGCAATGGCCCCAGATCAAGGTTATTAAAGATGGAGGTAGGCATGACATTGATTGATGCTCCCAAGTCCAGCATGCAGTTCTCAAACCTCTTGTCCCCAATAGTGCATGGGATAGTGAAGGTGCCTGGATCCTTGCACTTTTGTGGTAGTGCTTGAGTAGGGGCTATAGAAGCAACTCTCTCTATCTTTGACTGGATAAGCGCTGAGACATTCATTCCCAAGTCAACCCTCTCATTAGTCTTCATCTTCCTCTTGTTAGTGCATAGGTCCTTCAGAAATTTAGCATATCTGGGCACTTGCTTGATCACATCCAACAATGGAATATTAATGACTACTTTTCTGAAAACATCAAGAATCTCCTTCTCTTTATTTTCACCACCCATCTTCAAATTTTTCTGTATTCTGTGTGGGAATGGAATGGGTGGTCTATACACCCTCTCAGTTTCAACTTCAACCACAGGTTCAGGAGTAACCTCAATAGTAGACTCAGGAGTAGCCTCCATAGTTTCTTCATCCTTTCCAGAAGTGGCCTCAACAACCTTTCCAGATCTCAGAGAGATGACACTCACATTAGGGTTGGAGGCATTAGGATTTATCACTGGCTGTGCAGGCAGCTGGTTTGTCCCTTGACCTTGTTGTATGCTATTCATGGATGTGGCCAACTGTCCAATCTGTGTCCTCAAATCTTGGATACTAGCATCTGTCCTCTGCTGAAACTGTACACTAGATGCAGCCATTTGCTTCACCAAGTCTTCTAATGATGGTCCAGAAGGTGCAGAAGTGGTCACCGGAGGATGATTCTGAGGTGCCATCGGCTGTTGTTGGGAAGAATTCCCATACCGCAGATTAGGGTGATTTCTCCAGCTAGGATGGTACCTATTAGTAGAGAGGTCTGGAATGCTGTACCGATTCTGACTGCCTCCTTGATTATAGGGGTTCACTGCATAAGCCTGAGGTACTTCACTGACAAATTCTTCTCTCTGGATCGGGCATGGATCAAATGGATGCTCAGGTGCATTGCACATGCTACATAACTTTGCCGGCTGAACCTTGTCTATTGCCAATTGTCTTACAAAGGAAGTCAGCTCATCCAATCTATTCTCAAGGGCGGCTTGGTTAGAAGATGAACTATGAATCTCATGCACACCTCTTGGCTCAACTGAATTTCTTCTTGTAGAAAACTGCTGGGAATTCAACGACATGTTCTCAATAAGTTGCTTAGCAGCAGCTGGGGTCTTATCAACTAATGCTCCCCCACTAGCAGCATCCAACAGATTCCTATCCATAGGCAGCAATCCTTCATAAAAGTATTGGATCAGGAGTTGTTCAGAAATTTGATACTGGGGGCAACTAGAGACCAAATGTTTGAACCTTTCCCAGTATTCAGCTAGTGACTCGTTCCCTTGCTTGATGCCACATATCTCTTTCCTTATGGAAGCAGCTCTTGAAGCAGGAAAATACCTTTCTAGGAACACCCTCTTCAAATCATTCCAAGTGGTGATGGAGTTAGGCTCAAGGTACAGTAGCCAATCCTTTGCAGCTCCTTGGAGTGAAAATGGAAAAGCCTTCAGCTTGATACTGTCCTCAGTGACTCCCTCTGCTCTCGAGGTTGTGGAGCATACAACTTGGAATTCTTTCAAGTGCTTGTGTGGGTCCTCACCTGCAAGACCATTAAACTTGGGCAACAGGTAAATAAAACCAGATTTCAGTTCAAAAGGGGTGTCAGCACCAGGATAAGAAATACATAATCCATTATAGTTGACATCAGGGGCAGCAAGCTGCCTTAATGTCCTCTGGTCTCCCATGTTTTCAAAAGTAGTTTTAAAATTGGAATTACTACTAGTGCTAGCCCGAAATTCCCTACGGAGTGTGTGCAGTGTTCTTTCAATTTCCGGGTCAAAATCACACAGTTCAGGGCAATGAGACCTAGTAGCCAGACCAATTCAAAACAGAACAGAAAATAAAAGAAAGAAAAGAAAAGAAAATAAAACAAATTGCGAAAAATAACAACTCAGAGTCCCCGGCAACGGCGCCAATTTTTGGTCGTGACTTGTCAGCGCACGCGCAAAAAAGGACGAGCGGTTTAAAATCGTAGTCTAGTGCGACAACTCGGATGTCGTCTCTCAAGGACTCTGAGAATATTACTTTTCACAAAAAAAATCAGTTTTGGGGGGGGGGGGGGTTGGATTGGAGTGCAATTAAGAAACAAACAAAACAGAGCAATAAAAAACAAGGCAGTTGAAAAGAGATTATCAATTATCAAACAACGATTAATCTACTGTCAAGAATTCCCAACTATCCTTGGTTAATGTAATCCCAAGCCCTAAGCAGATTCTTATCCCCTCCCGGTTGTAATAGCAATTTACAAGCGAAACTACTACCACAGATACATGTCCCTATTCCCGAATTAAGCAAACGGGATTAAGCCCTTCGTGAACTAAGCGAACATGAAATGTACACACGCAAATTAAACAGATGCGGTTAATTATAGGAACATGATATCACCAGAAATAAATCAATACAATACAGTATACTCCTGAATTAAGCAAACAGAAATACAAAGTATGGTATTGAAGAGGGAAAAGCAATTAAAATAAGGATTTACATAACCTCAAGTATATAGGATCCTCAAACAGTAGACTAATCCTAGGACTTAGTTCTCCATGGAAAAAACGAAATCACAGAGAAAAATGTCTATCAGAAAATTGGAGAAGCAAAAGTTTTTCACAAAATGTTCGAAATGACCTTTTATACAAATTCGAGATCGGATGGCTCGCGAGGCGAGTACACATTCGCGAGGCGAATTTCATGAACTGTCAGCAACCTTTGGCATTCTCGCGAGGCGAAGTGACTCTCGCGAGGCGAGGATATGAAGAGTTCCCTCCTTACGCCCGTTATGGCCATCAGGCCCCAACCGTGATGCTCTCTGACTTCCAGACTCGCGAGGCGAGACTCTTCAGCTTCAGAAACTGCCACGACCATGACCTTCAACACGGGCAAGCCGTGATCGTCTCTGACTTTTTCAGGTTTGCAAGACTCGCGGGGCGAGACCTTCTTGAGGCGACCCAGAGACTTAGCAATTTCTTGGAACAGTCAGGCTTCGGGGTCGCGTGGCGAGCGTGTCCTTCGCGGGGCGAATCCCCTGTTCTTTATTTTCTCAACTTCTACTTAACCTGAAAACAAGGAAATAAGCATAAGTGTATTATTTTGACTTAAAACTAGCTAAATTAACTTAAAACTACTCTAGAGACTCAAAACCTTGCTTGAGGACAATCTAATCTAATTTGGGTGAAAATACGATATAATTTGCACAAAACCCTGGTCATACTAGCTATAAAACTAGATGAGCTAGAGGCTTATCACAAAAGAGATATCCGAGCTGGATTTTGATTCAATTGATCCACAACCCTGTATTCTCTTTGCTTGATGAACTTCAAGAATTCGCTGACTTCTTCATCAGATACCTCCTTTTTATTGTCACCCCTTTTGGTATCCTTTTCAGCCGGCGTTCCTTCCACCTTTTCTTTCCCCTTGCGATATTTTTCTTCCTTTTCTGTTCCCTCCCTTTGCAATACCTCTGGAGTATAAATGCGACTGCTCCTAGTCATTCCACCAATTCCGGAAATGCTGGTAACCACAGTGGTCCCGTTGGGAGGACTTTGTTGAACCTGCCTATCATATTTCCATGGTAACGCTTTGGTGTCCTTGTAAGGGAAAGGACCTGGAACTCGGATGACAACTGGTGTTGGCCCACTCGAAATCGGCATAGGTTCCTTCTCAATATAGTGTATCACTACTGGCTTTAGAGCGACTTGCTCAGGAACTGGTTGAGGATTAATCACAACAGTAAAAGGAGTTATCTTAATTGGAGTTGAGGAAATTGTAGATTCAGCGACCATGTTAATGCCACATTCATTCGATTCACAACCAATTAGGATAATCTTCATATCTATTAACTGTTGCACAACCTGTTGAAATTCCGCACAGTCTTCAATCGAATGTCCCATATTCCCTTCGAAGTCGCACCTTATCTCTTCATCAAGAGTCTTCTCTTCAACAATTGAGGTCTACACCAATCCATGTTTTTTCATCTCCCTTAAAATAACTCTCATGGGAGTTCTAACATCAGCCACTTGGCTCTTAAGAGTAGGTTCTATAATGCTATCAATGGCATTGACTCCCGAACCCCCATGATTAGGCATAGGACCTTGTGCCCCATTCGGAGCATCTTTCTGAAAGCTCAACCACTTAGCATCAATAAGATCTTGTACCTTAAATTTGAAAGCCCTGTAGTTCTCAGTGGAATGACCTATTGCCCCATCATGATACTCACATTTAGCATTTGGGTCAAACCACTTCAGATAAGGAGGCCCCAATGGTTTCATTCACTACTAGAAATCCATCTTTTTTGGACAGAATTTCAGACGGATTTCGGACGAAAATTGGACAAATTTCGGACGGATTTCGGACAGAATGGCTCCCGTCTGAAAAAGCCTCGTGGGAAATTATAAAATCCATCCCAAATTCTGTCCGAAAATATTTACAGACAGATTGCTGACGAAATATGGACAACGTGGAAATCCGGATTTTGGTTATTGTTCGGACGGATTTCGGACATATTTATTTTTGTTTTCCAACGGATTTGGGACGGATGTTGTGATTTTGTTGGTTATTGTTCGGACGGATTTCGGACATATTTATTTTTGTTTTCCAACGGATTTGGGACGGATTTCCCACGGAAGAATGAAAAGTCAGAATCTGTCACGGCCAGGTCGTGATGCCCATCACGGCCGTGACATGTCAACTGAGCCAGACCCCTTCTAGGCAGAATCTGTCATGGCCAGGCCGTGATACCCATCACGGCCGTGACAAACCATTTAGTGAAGCAACGTTCAAGGCAGAAGCTGTCACGGCCAGGCCGTGATGCCCATCACGGCCGTGACGCGCATTCTATGGATGATTTTTGAAAAGCCCTATGTCCAAAGGGGATAAGAATCATCAAACATCAAACATTTTTGAAAAACATACTACTATTATGCTTTAGCATCAAACATCAACTTAGCCTCAGAACAAGCTACAGACAATGGACGGCTAACAAGTACAAACAATAGTATATAAATCCCATTTAATCGGGTTTCTATATGCTTCAAATTAGTCTCATTGTGCTCAAGCCTGCCTCCATGTCTTTGCAAGGGCTTTTCAATCTGCGCAAATGAACATTCAAAAGAAATAAGATATCAAGAACTAAAAGCTAAAAGCAAAATAAAGAACTAAAAGCTAGATGCCAAAAACTAAAAGCAAAATAAAGTGAAACAGCAAAGCCTAAAAATAAGGAGGTTGCAACCAGCCAAATGTAACACCCCCCATTAATTGAGCACTGACCAATGTCAGGCTTCTCAGTCAATCAACCAACCAACAGATAATCCACATATAGCAGATATCCATACATCATAGTATAATCATGCTTTCACAGAAAACATTAAAAACCACATAACAGTCATATAACAACTTAATTTAACACCACACATCACAACAGATAAACTCAAATACAATGCAAAATAGCATGCAGTTACCGAAAATCCCTTAGGCAGTCTCCCCTTACCTTTGAAGACAAGTAAAGGATCCTCGTCTTAATGCTCACGTTAGCTCCAAGAGTGTAACGCGCAACAACCAGAAATCAAGAAATCAATTACACATGATCAAACACACATTCTAATTTGATCTAAACACTTAATCTTATTACCAAAAAAGGTTATTTTCAAAGAAAATCATGTTTGAAGCTTACGCTTCACAATACCCTTTAAGGAAACTTTGTTTTGATTAAAGGATCATGAAAGAGAACTTGGGAATCATCAATTTAGAGTCCTAATTGCACTAAATCATAATTAATTTCACAAAAACATAACCAAATTCAAATAAAATCAAATTGGGGTTTAGGGCTCCTAAATACAATTTGGGGAAAACTCATTTTAACGAAAGAATAATGAAATTGGTTTAGGGAAACACTAATCCACAGTCCCTATTTCATAAAGCAAGGTTTAATCTGAAGATTAAAATATGAAATCAAAGGGTTAGGGTTAGGGTTTCAAAATCAATTTGGGGGTTTTGAATCTGAGACACAAGAGAGGGTTTTGACTCACCCAAGGAAGAAAAAGAAGTTGTGGTGGCTGTTGAGACCTCCGGCGTGGCGGTGGACGACAACGACACGGCGGCCAGTGGCGGTTCGAGGTGGTTCTCTACATCAACCATGGTATAAAGATATGAAAGGAATCTAGGGTGGTGAAACCACCATGAACGGCGCTTACCATGGTGAGGCGATGGCGGTTCGACGCAGGACAACGGCGGCTCGGCTTCACTGCTCTGGCGACGCATGCAGGGATGCGAGACGTGACCGTCTCCTCCTGGTGCGACGATCGAGCGGCCGGCTGGGCTGGGCGGCGGCACGATCTGGGCGGAGCAAGGTTGAAGGAAAGGAAGGCGGAGGACTTGAGTTGGAGGGAGGAAGAAGAAGAAGAAGGCATCAGGAAAAGAAAGAAAGAAAATAGTGAAAAGGGGTGAGTTCGATGTTAATAAGAGAGGGAGGAGAGAGAAAATCTATTTTTTTTTGTATTAGTGGGTATAAAATAAGTGATAAATATTAAGCCTAAAGTAAACATTTTTACTTTTTGGAATCTAAAAATAAAGATTGATAAATATATGATTTCGAAATTCAAATTAGAGTAAAGATTAATAGTTGAACTGATCAACTAAGAAAATACTCGGTCCAAAATTAATCTCCGATTAATGTCAAACCAAAATATTTTTAACTCTAAAATTAAATAGAATAAATATATGAAAATTCTTTTCTCTTAATCATATTATTTAAAATATTTTTCTGTACTGGTATAATAGTGTTAATAACGTAAATTATTGTCTAGTAAGCGTGCATTCACTGTATACGTATTGCTTTAATAGGGATTGATTTCATTTTATTAGTCTAAATATGTTTTTTAATTTTTTTTCATAAATCTTGTTTACTTTTAAATTTATTAAGATCAAATATTTTAACCATATTTATAGGATAAATTGTTTAATCTTTTTTGAAGGAAAATATAAAAAATAACACAATCCGTCTGAAATCCGTCCGAAATTTTCGGACGGATTTCAGACGGATGTAAGAAATATAAACAAAATAGCACAATCCGTCTGAAATCCGTCCGAAATTTCGGACGGATTTCAGACGGATCAAGGAAAATATAAAAAATAACACAATCCGTCTGAAATCCGTCCGAAATTTTCAGAAAATTTCATACGGAAACATTTCTGTCCAAAAATTCCGTCCGAAAATTCAAGTTTTCTAGTAGGGATTGGGACAGGAGTTAACACAGATTTGCTTATAAGCTGATGCAGTAGCCCAGTGTAGGTCATGGGTATCGGGTCGAAATGTACTGGCTTTCTTTCCGAGTTATACGGTGGTCTTGTTTGGCTGGTGTTTGGGTTTGGATTTAGGGGTTGAATGATTTGAGGTGGCATGGTAGGGTATGTTTGAGGCTGAGAAGGGTATGATGGTCGGTAAGGAGCCATCTGTTGAGGATTTGGAAATTGTGAGGTGGCAGTGATGTATGGCTGGTTGGCCTGGTGATATGGAGGTGGTTGGTAATATGGGGCGTATTGGTATTGGAAGGTAAGTGTTTGGTTTGGTCTATATTGGTCTGGTTTCTTTTGTTCAAAGGTTACTGTGTGTGCTTCTCCTTCTTTCTTTTTCACAAACGGGGCTCTCTTCGGGCCATTCATTACTGAAGTCTCAGTGATCTTGCCATTCCTCATTCCACTTTCAATTCTCTCACCGATGATGACCATGTCAGAAAAGTTCGATGACACACTCCCAATCATCCTATCATAGAAGGGCGACTGGAGTGTATCAATGAACATTGCCATAATTTCTTTCTCGGCTAATGGAGGCTTTACCTGAGCAGCCAGTTCCCTCCATCGTTGTGCATACTCCTTGAAAGTCTCTGTGTCTCCCTTTGCCATATTTTGGAGTTGCATCCTATCGGGAGCCATGTCAATACTGTACTTGTATTGCTTCAGGAATGCATCTACTAGATCTTTGAAGGATCGGACGTGGGCCCGTTCGAGATGTGTGTACCAATTTGAAGCTGCCCCAGTTAAACTGTCTTTGAAGAAATGAATCAAGATCTTATCATCTTGAGCGTATGATGCCATCTTCCTTACATACATGGTCAAATGGTTTTTGGGACAAGTGGTTCCCCGATATTTGTCGAAATCGGGTACCTTAAATTTTGGTGGAATTACAACATTTGGCACCCGACAAAGTTCCGAAGCATCCCACATACCATAACTATTTACTCCTTCAATGGCCCGTAGTCTTTCTTCTAGCACTTCCAACTTTTCTTTAGATTGGGAATTCCCTCCTGACTGATTCACTGGAGTTTCACCGTACATATACTGAGGGAAGGAGTATGGCATGTAGGAGGATCAAAAGTTGGGTATCATTTGAGTCCCTTGGGGTCCATAATGTAGGGTGTATTGTGGATTTTTTGGATTGGTAGAAAGTGTCACCGTCGGGGTGTTACCTTCTGTAGGATTGACAGTTTGTATTTGTGGCATTTCGACAGCATCAGTGGGGGTTTGTGTCTGAGTGATATGCTCGGAGTTTTGAATGCCATCTTGTGGGATGGGGGCCGTTGGTGGCTCAAATCCACGAGGCAAACCGTATGGGGGATTGTTCGGGTCAAATGAAAGGTGAGTTTGGTTGCTTGGATAAATAGTGAGAGGCATCATGGCCCCTGGTTGGTTGAAGCCTTGAATAGGAATCTGAGCAAAACCGGGGGGAATGAGAGGTGTGGCTGGATGTCCTTCGTTCGAGGCTGGAGGGTTCTCCTCTGTGTTCTTTTCCTTCTGCATTGCTTGTAGGATCTCCATCATCTTAGTCGTCTGATCCTTGATTTGACTGACTTCATCCCTGATCTCTTGGACTTCTTCTAGTTCATCTGCCATGGCTCTTGTCTGTGATCGAGTGCGATAAGGGTGTCTTGGAGCAATTGTTCATAAAAGCCACACACTGTTTTAATCAAAACAAAAGTGAGGACAAACTGTTGGAAAAAATGCAAAAAGCTTTTATGAAAATCACCTTTGGAGTTTATTAATTTTTTTTTGAGTTAACACCTTATAACAGACAAGAGATGGTCCCTCCATCCCACACAGAGGGCATTGTGCTCATAAGATGAAATGGAGTTGACAACAAATCTAGGGGAGAAACAACTCTCCACAATAGATGTTGTCTCAAACACACTAGCAATTCTGAATTGAGACATCTAGTCCTACCCTTTGCGCAGAAGGAAGAATCCTATAAGGCAAAGATGTAGTTGACAACATACTAAAGGAAGACCACGCTCCACGATAGGTGTCGTGTCAAGTTAAGTGCAAGAGTTGGAGTGCGAAGGAATCATAGAGGCAAGAACTCCTCAAAGCAAAATATAGAATTATGGAGGCAAGGCCATATTTCATTAAAATCTCCTCAAAACAATACATAGATTGGGATTACATCATAATTCTTGACATTGTTACAACATTTTCATCCTAAAGTCAAAAGCTTAGGTCTCTTTCTTTTTAGCCCTCGAGCAAACCCTCCACACATTTGCATGAAATCATCCAACTCAGCCGGGAGACGAAGCATAGGGTCTGCACGAATTTGTTTTTCTGCTTTTTCAAAGCATTGGACGAAATTCGGAATACAGTGGCTTAGCTCCAAATTCATGCTCATTTATCTTTTTCTCCATATGTCAATATCTATCCCTCGCTCACGGGCCTCTTCTCTCCACCACTTCATGGCATTCATTACTTGAACCACTTGATCATGATAGTGTTTTGCTGAGGTCCACCCTAAATCGTACTGTTTCTTGATTTCGACTAATAGAATATTCAGCTCTTGGACCTTTTGCACCAATTCATCAGTCATCCTGTCTTGTGCACAATTTTGTTTTTGTAAGTTGGCATTGACTCCCCTTTGTCGATTGACTTCCACTTCCAATGACTTTCTCACATCTCCTTGCTGAATGACTTCTTCTTCTAACTGACGCTTTTCTTTTCTTAGTTGATGCCTCTCTGTCGTCAAGGATAATACTTTACTTTCAAGATTCTGGATCCTAGTCATGATGCTCGGCAGGACCTTGTCTGTATTCTTCTGGACTCTTGAGGTTACGGAGATATCTGCACACAAATCTTTTAAATGTTCATTTTCCTTTGTTAACTTCTCACAACGCTTCTGACCAACGGCTATTTTTAACTCGGCATCTTGCTTTCGTTGTTCCATTTCCTTCATTTGTGCTTCCAGGACTTTCAGTTGTTCTGCCATTTGAGTTACCGAAGGGGAGCAATCTTCAGCTTTCGTACTTTCTGCAGGGATGTTGACGGGACCTTTCCTTGATTTTCTCCATGCTTCATACTCTGAGACAATGATTAGGATTGGTCGGCCCAATTGTGATCTCCCTGCCATCCTCACATTTTTCCATGCATTTCTAACTTCTTTTACCAACAACTTGGTATTCTCACCATCCTCGTATCGGAAACAGTATCCACCGAGTTGTTCTTCTCATGGCACGGTTTGCGTCCAACATAGTTGTCGTAAGGCTATGGCGGGTGTGTAGGATATGCACCCTCTCGGGCCCATCAAAGGAACATTTGGATAGTCACCACAACTATAAATGATATCTTGCCCCTGTTGACTTTCGTACCATGGGCATACCCACTTAAAAGAGTCTCTTTCCACTTTGTCAAACTCGCTCTTCCATTCCTCTTCATTAAGCTGTCTTGTAGGGATGTTATGGAAGCCTCTTAGTGGATCTGAATGGTGGTTGATACAGCCTTTTGCGTACATGTGAGTCATGACCCAAACATAGAGCAACTGTGCACAACATCTGAGCTTCCCCTTTGGATGCCGCTGGCAAAATTCTAGAGTCAAAAGCGTTTCAGTCAATACTTCCGGCACGAGGTTTTTCTTTCTTTCAACTGTGAAGAACACGTCCATTGCTGCTTGATCTATCATGTCTAGCGCCGATGGAAATAGAACCAACCCATATATTGCTAGTGCCAATCAAGGTTTACAAAACCGGACCGGTCATCGAACCGGTGAAGGCAGCGGTTCGAGGTTCAATGGTCCAACTGAGGTTGAACCGTGGTTGAACCGGTTATAATTAAATAATATTATTTTAATTTTTAATATAATATTTATAACAATATTAAACAAAAAAACAACATAACAACTAAAATTATTAAGCACAATTTTTATTATTTTGAAATTAAACTAAATAAATATAAAGATATATGTTAAAATCATCTTCATAGGGAAAACCAACCCAAAATCTACAACCAGCCCACATATGTTAGAAAACAAAAGAATTGGGTTTTGACTAGGATGATTCAAATCCTTTTATACTATTTTTTTTCTTTTTTTTTAAGAAAACCGGTTCAGACCGGTTCAGGCCGGTTCACTACCGGTTATGACCGGTTTTACCGGTTTTGAACCGGTTTTCCGGTTTTTGCACCGGTTCAATGCATGACCGGTTTTTCCTACTGACCGGACCGGTCATGGTCCCGGTTCCCGATCGGACCGGTCGGACCGGCCGGTCCGGTCCGGTCCGGTTTTCAAAACCCTGGTGCCAATACCCTCTCAAAGGTTTCCCAGTCTTGTCGATCCATTAGTTTCCTCAAATGATTTTCAAGAAATTTCGGGTCAACCCTCGCGAGTTTGAGTGCCCGGTCAAATTCACTTCAATTTCAGGAAGCCCTAGTAACCTTGCTATGCTTGCAGCGGTCAAGTATTGCCCCATACAAAAGTACACGGTGGGATTTTTCTGCATTGGCAACCTTAACAGGCAAGCATATTCTTCAATGGTGGGTGTAATGTCCATGTTTGAAAACTCGAAGCATCTGAGATATGGTCTCCAATACCGACTTAGAGCACTTAAAGTTGTAGCTTGAACTGGTATGAAAATTAGGTCCAAGATCCCTCCATACTTCTTGACGAAGCTTTTTCGGTGTTCTTGAAGCAAAGATTGGCTCAACTCTTTCAGATTCTCTAATGAGTTCAAAATCACCCTGGAGCCCTTGGTGGCCGGAGCATTGCTAGTGTGTCTGACTTTTTCCATCTCTTGTTATCAAAGGTGTTATCTCTCACCAAATTATCTGTGCAATGGAAATTTTATTTTATTAATAACATTTGGAAAGCAAAATTACTTATGCATGAGAGTGTACCAAGATGCATGAATGAATGACATATTGACGATGCATGGCCTAAAATACTATATGCACAAGCATACAATATAATAATGAGTGTAACAGGATGCACGAATGAGTGGCATGTTAAGGTGCATGTGGGATGCATGCAGAAAATCATTATGATGCATGAGATATAAATGTGATTATTCATGTTGCATAAAAAGATGGAATGTGTTCCCTTTTGTCCTACATAGGTCATATCTTAAAGTTGGGACTTCTGAAGTCAATACCCTATTTTGGTAGGCTGCTAATGGCATTTTATGTGCATGACTTTCGGGATAGATCTAGACCCCTAAACATATGGTCCCCGGATTACCCTCATCTAAAAGATAAGGATCCGAATCCACAAACCTCACCACAGGGACAAATAAGTCACAATATGGTAGTCCGTGTACCGGTAGCAATCCGAGCGGGAGAATCAGTGACTGTCAGGGATACAAAAGCATCACAATAACATCACTGAAGCCCCTTCTAATCTTATGGCATTCCAAGACTCGGGTATAGAGCCCAAAAGTGCGTGCAACATGTGATAGTGATGTGTGTGATGGGAGCATACAAACCTTCACAAAAACCTACTAAAACAAAATTACCCCAAACCTGCAAAAAGGAACAAACAACGCCAATACAAAAGTTCTCTATCCTAAGGTTGCAGGAATAAACAAAAGCAGTCATGAAAGCATCAAAAAAAAGAAATAAAACAAAAAGGGTAAAACAAATATTTTCAAAGCTTTTTTTTTAAAAAAAACTGCACAACCAACTATGATAGGCCTGACTCTTAAAAGTCCTCAGTGGAGTCGCCAGCTGTCGCGACCGTCCCGTCCGGGTGCCGCGAAAAAAGAGATAAATGAAACAGAGGAGTCACCACTAAAATTTTTATTGGGAAAATCTTAGAAAACCCAATTATTTAAAGGCAAACTGGTCTAAAAAAAGGAGAGAGATGAGTCCGGGAGTCGATTACAAGTAGGAAAGGTGCTAGCACCCCACATCGGCCGTTTAAAAAACGGTACCTCAAGTTAATTGTGCAAAAACATTTTAATAACCTTTTAAATATTTATTTTTACCCCAAAATTTATTTACAAGAAAGAATTATTTTTAATTTTTAATATTTTAAATTTTATTTATTTTTATATTTTAAAACTAAATGAGGTTGAACATGGCACATGAGTCCACAGGGTAACCTCAAATCTAAGGGACTGGATATGACACCGTGTTCATAGAGCATCCCTAAACATAGAAAAGTTTAATTAATTTGATTAATTATTTTATCATAAAAAGGGACAAAAAAGAAAAATTTAATTTTGGCTTGACAAGATTATTTATCTTGCTCCTACGTATTCCCGGGTGCGATGGGAAACTCAAAGCCACGTAGTTCTTCTAGGAAAAAAGTTTGATTGGTTGGTTGATTTTAATTTTTGATAAAGATTTGATTTTTTTGATTTCTTTTGTTTAAAAAAGGGGATTTTATTTTAAAATAAATTCACTATTGCATAGAGTCCAAGATTGCAGTGTCATACGGTAAACCCTTACAATTCATACGACACTTGAGGATGAATAAGTCCATACATCAACGTTGTAGATTGTTGTGTGAATTCGAAAGATATCTTTATAAAATTAAATTGGGTAAAATTGGTTAAAAGTATAAATTGAACAAAAAACATTTATTATTTTTTACAAAAGAGAATTCACTCTTGCACATGGTTAAATATATTAAAGCTATACGATGAACCCTTACAAATGATACGATACTTGAGGATGAAAAAATCCATACATCAACACCGTAGATTGTTGCGTGAATCTAAAAGATTTTATTTCAAAAAAAAAAAGATTACTAAAATTTGTTAAAAGAGCAAATAAAAAAATTTCATTATTTTTAAAAAAAATGGAGTTCACTCATGCACAGGGTCCAAGATAGCAGTGTTATACAATAAACCCTTACAATGCATACGTCACTTGAGGATGAAAACTCATACATCAACGTCATAGACATGTTGCGTGAACTCAAAAGGATCTTTTCAATAAAGATTTTTTCATTTTTATGGTTTTCCAAAGGATTTTTAATTAAACAAAATAACTAATAATTTTTTTATAAAGAATTTTTTTAGGAATTTTTAATGTTTTTTGTTGCTTTGGCCCAAATAATTAAAATCTAAAAAAAATAATAAAAAAAAATTAAAAACACACATAACCCAACATTCAGAAACCCAAAACCCAACCCAAACCAACTAACAACTCACATAATATATAATAGTAAATTAAAACGAAGGGAATAAAGGCAGAAGCAGATCTGAATCTCTTAAGCTTCTCGCCCATTACCAATGTAGGGGACATAAGAAGAGCTATGGTGGTAGTCCGTGGAGCAGCGGTGGTCCGGGCTGGGTGCGTCCGAACGGCGCCGACGGGGTGAAGCTGGACGGGTGTGGGGCGGTGCGCGACTGGACGGAGCGAAGAAGTGTTTGGTTGCAAGGCGGTGGATCTCGATGATGGTGACAGGATCGCAAGTGGTGGTTGACGGTGGAACAAGGTGAATCTGTTGCGGCAAGGTGAGAACGGCAGTGGCTACGGTAGCAGTGGCGGTGCTTTCGTTTTCGCGGCAGAGAACGGTGGTGACGAGCTCCGTTTTGGTGAGAATAGCGTGAAACGGTCGCTTCCTCTCTTCCTCACGTCGACAAACGGCCGACGATGATGCAGGGCGGGCGGCGCACGGTTTCGGTGGCCGGAGGTGACTGGGTTGTGGAGAGATGGAGGATGAAGGTGAAGTGAGAGGGAGGAAGATGAAGGTGGAAGGATGAAAGTGACATAAAAAAATGGGAAAAAGTGTAGGGAATAATAATCTGAGAAATTCACCCCTCCCCCTGCTAGATGATGCTTCTGCTTATATATCAACAACAGGGAATGATAGTGCCAAAATTTGTTATTGATATGTAGACAAAAAAAATGAAGAGGGTGGTACATTTTGTGGGGAGCATATCGGCCTTTGCTCCACCACCTTGCTTGGTTGCAATGGTGCAGGGGTGGTGTCCCCCTCTTTCTGGAAAAAAGTGAAAGGAAACAAAAGAAGGGAAATAAAAGAGAAAGCTGGTTTACCTCAAATGGAAGAAGACAAAGCAAGGATGGAAAAAAGGACAAGGAATTAAAATTTATTTTTATATTTTTTTCAAATGAAAATCAGAAGTCTTTTTTTGGATCATGGGCTCAACAAGCTATTTGTAACAATAAAATGAAAATGTGCTACACTAATTCTATAATGGACCAAGAATAAAAACATTTTTTGTTTTATTTTTTATCAATTTTATATTTTCCTTTTGTTTTCAAAAATATTAATTAAGAAATAAAATAATAAATAAATAAATAAATAATACCCGGACAAAATTAGGCGTTCACAACAATGATATAATGTCATGTCGAGGCAACATTATAACTTCATATAAGATAACAGAGCATGTCACGACAACACTAAAACATCATATATTGTAAAAGAGCATGTCACGGCAACACTATAACATCATATAATCATATAACACAACAAAGCTTGTCACAATAGCACGATAACATCATATAACATAGCAGAGCATGTCACGACAACACTATCACATCATATAACATAATAAAACATGTTACGACAACACTATAACATCATATAACATATAAAAACATATCAATCAACCATAAACTCGTACCAATTTTATATATAATCACATAACTCATAGTAATAATCACTTAATTTAATATTAATTTTGTTTTTATACAAAACCCCCAATTTAGAAAATAGGATTTGATCAACTATTGGTTCTTGTATTAAAAACTCTACAAAATCATAATTTAAATTAAAAACTCGGTCTCCCAAAATCGTTCGCACCATGGAAGGTTAAGAAAATGTTGTTTTTACTCACATCTTGAAGACCTCCAAATAGCTCTAAGCGTTTCCTACGACGAATCCTAACTTTTGCCAAAAGTTCTCCTCATCTTCCTCTTCCTAGACTCCCTCTTCCACAACTCTCTCTTTTTAATCCATGAATTTCTTCTCTTCTTAGCCGTTTTTGAGTTTTTAGGTGTAATTAGGGTTCAAAAATGCACCCTAAGAGTGTCAAGATTCTATTTATAGAGCCCCCAATAGCCCAAAACGTGTAAAAACACGCTAAGCCCGCTTACTCTGCATATGGTACTGTATTTCACATATATCTTGAGTTATAAACATCCAACAACTATAAAATTTATATCGTTGGAAGGATAAAAGAATTATCCACAACTTTTATGAAGACCACAAAATCTGAAACGGAAGTTTAGATCATCAAAACGGGGATAGAAGTTTTAAAACGGTTCTGGCGCTGGAACATGAATAGTATGTATGAATATGGTCATAACTTGAACTACAAGAATGCAATTTGGACGAATTTAGTGTCTTTGGAAATCTAAGAGACAGAGCTACATTTCTTATGAAGACCTTGAATTCAAAGAAGTTCTCTTTGGTTACGAAATATCCATCTGAAGTTAGGTATCAAGTCATAGGAAGTCTATTATGTGAAATTGGACCTTAAACACTCAAACTATCTATTTAACCTTTTTTGAGCCACTTACGAGATTTTAAGCACTTCAAAATTGAAATATAATAATTCTAATAATTTAATTCCTATCAAATTAACTAGTAGTCAATTTTTGGGATGTTACATCTTCACTAGAGATTACCACCTTGACAAACATGCATCAAGGCCCCCTTGGCCACTAGGCTACCAAGGTACCATATCATCATTAACACTCTAGCCATTAAGCACTAGAGATTACCACCTTGAACATCATGCATCAAGGCCCCCTTTGCCACTAGGCTACCAAGGTACAGTAATCTTATCACTTGTCTTTGATCTTCATGTTTCGTTGGTATTTTATTAAGTCTTTTAGAGCATTAGGGGTGAAACCCCTGCTTCAACAATGTTCTGGATTCTGTTCTGCATAGGTGAGCATGGGCGTGCTCACCCCTCAGCACGGTCGTACTGAGCTCACAGTCAAGCACGGTCGTGCTGACTATTGAGCACAAACTTGCTTAAGCAGCGCACCCGGTTCTAAGTTTGAATGGGAGCACGAGCGTGCTCCCTATTGAGCACGAGTGTGCTCGAGTGTGCGCCTTGCTGGTCTGGGCAGAAGGGTCACAAACCCTTGCCAATACATTAGGAACAATTCAGATTCAATCCTAACGGTTCTTACTAACCCATTGATCATCAGTTTCATTAGTATTGATTAAATGTTCATGTCTTATAATTAAAGGGGAATTAATCCTTTAGTTTCGTTCCATTAATTGTCCCTAATCGCCCAAGATCAATCGCTACGGTCCTTGACTAAGCCATTGGCATAATCCTCACTCATTACTAACATTCAGTCTTATGAACAAGGGGAACAACCTCCCTTAATATTTTTTAACAGTTTTATTGTATTTATGCCACGCGTTCATAATACCAAACAACAACCAATATATACAATATCATAATTATGATAAAAGCACTCAATCATGGCATCATTACATCAACGTGAACACAACAGACATAAAAAAAACAATTAATATATAATAGTCATGCCAATATCATAACAACAAATAGTTTAACATCAAATAACGATTAGGCATATAGGCATACAACATGTTATCAAACATAAAGGGTTACGGGAACCTTTCGTCTTACGCTACCCTCAAGCCTACATACTCATACTATTCCTTCTCCCCATACCTGGTATGAAGAATTCCGGTTAAACCGAAGATGCTCCTAGAATGATTCCCTCGAACGGCTCGACGAATGATCGCAAGCCTTGGTCAACACAAACAAGGTTAACCCAATAATTCCTAATTCATGAAACAAAAGGAAACAGAAGAGGGAAAGACCATTACCTTTGCTAATTGGCAGTAGTGCGTGGTTGTACTCTCTCAACTACGAATAGAACATAAAAGAAGAATTGGGTTCAAAGGGGAAGAATGAGAGAGGCTTCCGTCACACTTGGGATTGCCTAAAGTGCCAATTTTGAGGGTTTCACTCGTAACCCTCGCTGCTCACTGTCTATTTATAGACTCTGACCCGAGTACGGTCGTGCTCCCTGTTGAGCACGGTCCTGCTCCACTTAGCGTCAGCGAGACATGTTTCCCCCTTGAGCATGGTCGTGCTTCCTATTGAGCACGACTGTGCTTGCGGCTCAAGCAGCCACAATACACGTGCATCATGCACGGGCATCGTAATACATGAGCACGGTCGTGCTCATGCATCAGGAAGGGATTTAAAGCCTAAAATACCACTTAACCCCTTCTAAACAGAACTTAAAGCAAACAAGGCATACACAAAAGCACTTATACGAAAAACGGGGTGTTACAATTCTACCCGCTTATAAAAAAATTCGTCCTCGAAATTTCTACTCACCTCGAACGAAGAGATGCAAGTATGCCTCCATTATCTTGCTCTCAAGCTCCCAAGTAGCACTCTCCTCAGTTGTCCCACTCCAAACGACTTTAACCAAAGGAATCTCTTTGCCCCTCAGTTGCTTCACCCTCAAGTCCTCTATTTGAAGGGGTTGTACCTCTAAAGTCAAATTCTTTTTTAATTGAATCGTGTCGAGGACTATCACAAGGTTTGGGTCATGAATGTACTTACGAAGTTGTGACACATGAAAGACATTGTGAAGTTTAGACAAGAAAGGTGGCAATGCGATTTGGTACGCGACTTTACCGACTCTTTTAAGAATTTGGTAGCTGCCAATGAATTTAGGAGTAAGTTTCTTCACTTTCATCACTCTACCGACCCCAGTTGTTGGTGTAACTCTCAAGAATACGTGATCACCTTCCTGGAATTTGAACGCCTTTCTCCTTTTGACATGGTAGCTTTTCTGCCTACTTTGTACCGTCCTCATTTTTCCTGAATCATCCTCTCCTTTTCTGTGGTTTCTTGCACTATCTCAGGTACCAACACAACACTATCACCAGGTTCACTCCAACACAAAGGTGTCCTACTTCTCCTGCCATAAAGAGCTTCATAAGGTGTCATCCCAATACTGGAATGGTAGCTGTTGTTGTAGGTGAACTCTATTAGGGGCAAAAAGTTGTCCCAACTGCCTGACTGTTCTAGCACACAAGCTCTAAGCAAGTCCTCTAAGGACTGGATGGTTCTCTTAGACGAACCATCCGTTTGCAGGTGATAGGCTGAACTTAACCTAAGCTTGGTATCTAAGGCCTCAAGCAAACTAGTCCAAAACCTTTAGGTAAACCTCGGGTCTCTATCTAACACTATGCTAGAAGGTACACCATGTAACCTGACTATCTCTTTGATGTACAACTTGGTCAGCTTTTCCAAAGGGTATTCCATGTTCATTGGGATGAAATTGGTAGACTTAGTCAATCTATCCACAACAACCCATATCGCTTCATAACCTGCTGGAGTCCTCGGGAGTCCAGACACAAAATCCATGGCAATACTGTCCCATTTCCATTCTAGGATACTCAAAGGTTACAACTTTCCTGATGGCTTTTGGTGTTCTATCTTAGCCTTTTGGCACACTAAACAAGCATACACAAACTCAGTCACATCTTTTTTCATCCTAGTCCACCAAAACATCCTCTTTAAATCCTGATACATTTTAGTGGCACATGGGTGCACACTCAGTCCACTCCTATGTCCCTCTCCAAGGATCAACTTCAAAGCTCTGGGACGTCTGGTATACAGATTCTATCTTTGAACCTCAAGACTCCATCACTTCCGTCCTTAAAACTAAGGTCTCTACCTTGAGCAAGCAACTCCCTCTGGTCCAAGAGAAACTTACCTAACCTTTGGCCTTCTCTAACTTGATCCATCAAACTGTTGGTAACCTTCAAGGTTCCAAGCCTAATGCTCTTAGGGGTAACTTCCCAAGCTAAACTTAGGTCTCTAAACTCCTCGATCAGATCCATCTCCCTAACCATTGAAGCGGAGACCTGCAAGGTTTTCTACTTAAAGCATCGGCCACTACATTGGCCTTTCTTGGGTGGTAGGTCAGATCAAACTCATAATCCTTTAAAAACTCCATCCACCTACGCTGTCTCGTATTGAGCTCTTTCTGGTTAAACAAGTATTTTAAACTCTTATGATCACTAAAAACCTCGAACTTAGCTCCATACAGGTAATGCCTCCAAATTTTTAAGGCAAATACCACATATCCTAACTCTAGGTCATGGGTAGGGTAGTTCTTGATCTGAGGCCGTACACGGGTCAAAATAATATTAATTAAAAACTGTAGTACAAGGCAAAACAACCTTGGTCATCTCACGAGGATCTTTAAAATTATTAGCCAATCGAGAATGTTAGAGAAAGGGGGTTTTCAAAATTTTCAAGGAGAAAACAGTTTGCAATAAACAAATAAATTCAATTAATTATAAACATCAATCCAAGACGTCAAGTTCTTTGGTAGAATTCGTCATTGTTCAAAAAGATATAAATTCGTTTGCCCTCCTGCTATGTTAACTTGAAATCTACTACATGATCATGTAGGGTTTAAACAACAAAATTGGAGTCACAATCGCAATCCCTAATAATGTTGATTTATGCACAAATTCAATTAACCTAGGTTACCAATCGGTTCCCTATTCTCTATTAGATTTTCGGATTAATCAATCCTAATTCCTAATTCCGATTCAATCATGAAAACTGAATCTACATCTAATCAGACATAGATCAAGCGTAATCACACTCACAACATAGAAATCATAATTGAAAGAAGAGAAAAGGAGAAGAAGCAATTGAAAAACAATTAAAAGTAAGGAACTCGGAATTCAAACCAAATTACTTGAATGTCTAGGATTGATAAAAGGTTTAGCCTTCCATAGTCATCACCATTGGAGAAGCTTTAACAAAAAAACATCCAACAAAGTGCAGAAAACTAAAAAGGGGAGAAGAGAGGGGAAGAGAATTCCAAAACTTACAAAAACAAGGATTGCAAAAGTTGTCTAATTCGTGTCTCTCTTGTGTGGCTGTAAACTTCTATTTATGCTTATTAATCATGACCTAACCCTAGACCAAATTAAGGTCCTCTGAATAAGCATTCCAACAAGGTATCATATGCCTTAATTGGGCTTAAGATGAATAAGTTATACCCATTTAAGTGAGGGAACATCATGGACTGCGAACTGATCCGCGTCAGAGAATTCAGGACCCAGTTTGACCTTGAATTTGGCCTAATTTGACAATTCTTGTTAAACCTTAAATGGTAGGTCTCTTCCTTGTCTTTCTAGGGACATCAAGATCACCAAAATCCAATATCTTTAGCTCTAGTTATGCTCTGCGCAAGACAACAAGGTTAGGATGAGTGAAAAATCCGAAAAATTAACAATGTTTAGCAATTAAGCCCAATAATGCAAAACTCAGCCAAATCACCAATATTAAACACATATAGAAATTAATTAGGCCAAGTATACAACACTAAAAGGTGACTCAAAAATGATTTATCAGTTCTTCTCGTGGATTTTCAACTGCCTAGAAGCATAAGCTACTACCTTACCATCTTGCATCAACACTCCACCTAAACCTTGCTTCGATGCATCACAATACACTACAAAAGGTTTACTAGGATCGGGAAAAACCAAAACTGGTGCTGATGTTAACCTATCCTTCAAGGTTTGGAAACTCTCCTCACACTTAGAGTCCACACAAACAACTGTCCCTTCTTTGTGAGACGGGTCAAGGGTAATGCTAACTTAGAAAAGCCTTCTATAAAACTCCTATAGTACCCTGCTAAACCCAAGAAACTTCTAACCTCGGTCACCAACTTTGGCGCTACCCACCGGAGCACTGTCTCTACCTTATCCGGATCCACGGCTATCCCACCTTTAGAGATCACGTGACCTAAGAAACTCACCTCCTCTAACCAAAACTTGCACTTAGACAACTTAGCGTACAACTGCTTCTCCTTAAGGGTCTTCAAAACAACCCTCAAGTGCTCCTCATGTTCCTCCTTGGTCTTGGAGTACACTAAGATGTCATCTATTAAAACCACCACAAACTTATCCAAGTAAGGGTGAAAGGTCTTGTTCATCTAATCCATGAACACAGCAAGAGCATTAGTCACACCAAAGGGCATAACTAAATACTCATAGTGACCATATCGCGTTCTAAACACTGTCTTCGGGATGCCCTCAGACTTAACCCGAATCTGATGGTACCCTGACCTCAAATCTATATTCGAGAAAACACAAGCCCCGATCAACTGATCCATAAGATCATCAATCCTAGGGAGGGGATACCTATTCTTAACGGTCACTTTGTTGAGTTGGCGAAAGTCGACACACAACCTCATACCGCCATCCTTCTTCTTCACCAAAAACACTGGCGCTCCACATATAGATACGCTAGGCCTGATGAACTGCTTCTGCATCAGATCTTCTAACCATTCCTTTAACTTAGCTAGCTCTAGAGGAGACATTCTATAGGGTGCTATGGATATAGGCCCAGTTCCAGACACTAAGTCTATGGTAAACTCCACATCTCTCTCTGGGGGTAGTTCGTAAACGTCCCCCGGCAACACTTCAGGTAATTCTCGCACAACAGGCACACTGTCGACATTAGGAGGGCTCTCGACTTCCAGGGAAGATAGTATCTTGTATACTTGGGCTCCTTCGTTCATCGAAGCCTTAACTTGGTTGCTAGAGAGAAAGCTAGGATCCCTAGACTCCATTAGATTTCCAAAAGCTATGGTTTTATCGAAGCAATTCAGAAGAATGTGGTTGGAAGATAACTATTCCATGCCAAGAATAACATCAAGATCTTTTAGAGGTAAGCCTACAAGATCAACAATAAAGTCTCTATCGTTTATGGTAATAAGAATATTCTTGCATGCATAAGAAGTAAGAACAGGTTTATTCGTGGGTATGGCAACAATAAAATCACACTCAAGAAGTGTCACAGGTAACCTAAGAGTCAAAGTACATTCATATGACACAAACGAGTGAGTCGCACCTGAATCAAACAATACAGTTAAACGAATTCCCCTAAAGAGGCACACACCTTGGATCAAATCTTCAGATTCTGAGGCCTCAGCTCCAATAAGAGTAAAGACTATCCCTGTGGTCTTCAGTCGGTTGACTTGAGGTTTCTGTCCTTTACTCTTACTCTGTGTCTCTAACTTTCCTCCTTCGCAGTTCCGACTGATGAGGACATGCTTGCCACACTTGAAGCAGATGATGTCTGTCTTCTTGCATTGGGTAGTGAAGTGGTTCTGTCCACACTTACCGTAACAAAGAGGTCTAGAATCGGAAAAATCCCATCTCTTGGACCTGTCTGAAGAAAATTGAGACTTCATGCCATCCCGATTGAAGTCCTTGCCAGCTTGAGCGAGACGCGGCTTCCACTTGTTTCCCTGATCACTCTTCTTGTTGCTTTAGTTGTCTGATCCTTTGGAGACTGACCCTCCAGACTTGCAGGTATCTTCATAGATCCAGCACTTGTTCGTTAAAACTGGAAAGACTCGGATCTCTTGGTAGCTGATAGCCTGCTTGATCTCTGGACGCAGACCATCCTCAAACTTCACGCATTTGGAACGATCGTCCGCCACATACTGATATAGTGTATAGTAACGGGAGAGTTCCTTAAACTTAGCCGTATACTCTCATACCGACATGTTGCCCTGCTTCAATGCCAGAAATTCCATCTCCTTCTTGTCCTTGATGTCTGCCAGGAAGTACTTCTCGAGAAATCTGTCCTGAAACACAGTCCATGCGATCATAGTACCCTCCACCTGAAAGCGCTGACGATAGTTCTCCCACCAATGCTCAGCCTCCTCTGTCAGCATGAAAGTCACAAAGATGACCTTCTGCTGATCGTTGCATCCCATAGCTCGGAAGATCTTCTTGGTCTCCCTCATCCACAACAGGGCACCCTCAGGATCGTAAGCTACCTTGAAAGATGGCGGATTGTTCCGTTGGAACTTGTCAAGACCCTGGAACTCAGCTGGTCCCCCATTGTTGTTGACTTTCTGGTTTTAGCCTATCGCGTTAGCAAGGAGTGCCAAAGCATCTGTGATAGCCTGGTCGTTTCTCCCTCCTCTTCCCGCCATAAGTTCTTTTAAACGCCTAAGACAACTTGTTAAATACAGGGAACTTAAAGCAGGAAAAGCTACGGCTTCTAACATATAGCCTCATTGTCTATAACAAGTATAGACAATTCAAACAAGAGTACCCAACAGACTCACAACAGACTCATGCCACGTCCGGACAGGGCCGAACTGCTTTGATACCACTAAATGTGACACCCTCTACCCTGCAGACATATAAAGCATTAAAAGATAAGGTAATTTTGAAATAAACATCATTTATTGAAAATAATCAAAACTAAGGTAAAAGGCACCACATCGTATCAAGTCTCAAAACACAAAATAAAAGCATAACATATCATTATTGGAAACCCAACCCCAATGTCACATTACAGAGCTGGTATAACCAATCTAGAATAAATCCTCGGATACAACTGAAAACAACTAACTAAACAAACTACTGAAAACTGGAAATCCTAACTACGAGTCGTGGCTCCTCAAAGTCACTCCTCAACTGGCTGCTCGCCGTCCTCCGCATAAAAGATACATGCGACAACAAGAAACATAGATTGTGGAACAAGCATCACAAAACCATTATCAATCTTGTATTTATGTCACAGGTCCATAATACCAAACAACAGCCAATATATACAATATCATAATTATGATAAAAGCACTCAACCATGGCATCGTTACATCAACATGAACATAACAGACATTAAAAAAAACAATTAATAATAGTCATGCCAATATCATAACAACAAACAGTTTAACATCAGATCAATTAGGCATATAGGCAAACAACATGTTATTGAACATAAAGGGTTATGGGAACCCTTCGTATTACGCTACCCTCAAGCCTACATACTCATACTATTCCTTCTTCCCATACCTGGTATGAAGAATTCTCGTTAAACCGAAGATGCTCCTAGACTGATTCCCTCTAATGGCTCGACGAATGATCCCAAGACTTGGTCAACACAAACAGGGTTAACCCATTAGTTCCCAATTCATGAAACATAAAAGGAAACAGAAGAGGGAAAGACCATTACCTTTGCATATTGGCACTAGCGCGTGATTGTACTCTCTCAACTACGAACGGAACACCAAACAAGGATTGGGTTCAAAGGGGAAGAATGAGAGAGGCTGTTGTCACACTTAGGATTTCCTAAAGTGCCAATTTTGAGGGTTTCACTCGTAACCCTCGGTGCTCACTGTCTATTTATAGACTCTGACCCGGGCACGGTCGTGCTCCTTGTTGAGCATGGTCATGCTCCACTTAGCGTCAGCGAGACGCGTTTCCCCCTTGAGCACGGTCGTGCTTCCTATTGATCACGACCGTGCTTGTGGCTCAAGCAGTCACAAGACACGTGCATCAAGCACGGGCGTGCTGATACATGAGCACGGCCGTGCTCATGTATCAGGAAGGGATTTAAAGCCTAAAATCCCACTTAGCCCCTTCTAAACAGAACTTAAGCAAACAAGGCATACACAAAAGCACTTATACGAAAAATGGGATGTTACAGGTAATAATCGGTATCAAAGCTAGGGTGTTGTTTAAGGCTTAATCACTTTCAAGATTATTTTTGAAAATGGCTCTTGAATCAAGTAGGAAACACTAACACATTTCTATAACTTCTCCTCCCATTTTTGATGGTGAGGGCTATCCTTATTGGAAAGCAAGGATGAAAATTTTTATTGAAGGAATAAACATAGACTTATGGGAAACCATTGAAAATGGTCCATTCGTCCCCAAACAAGGTGTTGGAGATGAAGAGAAAGACAAACCCAAAAGTCTATGGACTAAAGAAGAAAAGCAAAAGGTTCAACTTGACTTTAAAGCTAAGAATATCCTCCCCACCGCTTTGTCAATTGATGAATTCTTTCGCATTTATAATTGCAAGAATACAAAAGAAATATGGGACACTTTACAAGTGACCCATGAAGGAACTAGTGAGGTTATTAGATCTAAGATTAATACCTTGATGGATCAATATGAATTATTTAGGATGAATCATGGTGAATCTATCAATGAAGTTCAAAACCGTTTTCAAGTCATTGTAAATCAATTGCTTTCATTTGATAAAACATTTACTAATGAAGATCTTGTGACTAAGGTACTTAGGTATCTCAACCGAGAATGGAAGCCAAAGGTAACCGCAATCATGGAGTCCAAGAATCTCTCAACCGTGTCACTAGCCACATTATTTGGAAAACTAAAGGAGCACGAATTGGAGCTTACTAGGCTAAAAGAGAATGAAGACATGGACAAGAAGAACAAAGGTCTATATCTAATTACTTCATCATCCAAGAAAGAAGTTAGTGATAAGGAAAGCAATGACTCTAGTGATGAAGACAAGGAAGATGAACAAATCAATCTACTAGTGAGGAGATTTGGTAAATTTCTTATAAGAATAACGGAAATTGGAAAAGATTCGACAACTCCAAGAAATATACCAAGAAAGGTGCACCCTCATCAACACCTCTATGCTACGAATATGGAAAACCTGGACATAGCAAATTCGAATGTCCTAATCTCCAAAAGAAAGATAAAGGTGACAACAAGCCTGAGAAGGAAAAGAAGGGGAGAAGGGCACTCATTGCATGGGAGGACAACGATCTTAGTTCATCAAGTGATGAGAGCAAGTAAGATGAAGTCTCAAATCTTTGCTTGATGGCTAGTCAAAAAGATGATAAAGAGGTAAGTGATGATGAATTTGAATTGTCTTACAATTATGATGAATTGCAATTAGCCTTTGAAAAATTGCATGAGGAGTCACTAGGGCTTGTTAGAATGGTCTCTAAACAAAAGTCAATAATCTCTAGGCATGAAGATGAAAAGATAAAATTAACTAAGGAGATAAATGACTTGAAGTTACAAATTGATACAATGACCGTGATATATACTTGTTCTATGAATGATGAAGCTAGTTCTTCTAAATGTGATCAATGTATGCATCTTGAAAAGGAGAATAAGGACTTAAGGAATACTCTTGCTAGTTTTACTAATGGTAGAAGGAATTTGAATACTTTACTTGCTAAACAACAATCACCTTTTGTGAAAACCGGTTTAGGTTATACTTCCTATGATAAGAAAGAAACACATAAAACAATATTTGTTCCATCTAGTAAAAATACAAGAAATAAAGTCATATGTCATTTTTGTGGTAAACATGGCCATATTTCTCCCAATTGCTATATTAAGAGAATTGGTATTGAGAAAGCTAAGATGATGTGGGTTCCTAAAAATGTGATACTCAAAGCTAATGAACAAGGACCCAAACTAGATTGGGTACCTAGACCTAATTCTGTTTTGCATAATTGGTTGAAGATCAAATGCATAGAATGGAACTTGGTATTATCGATGTTTCATGCATTTCTTGATTTGATCTTTGTTGTTTATTGGTGGATGAATGAATTGTATGTGAAATAATATTTTTTATTAAAATTTCACTTTTTAGAATTTTGGAAGTAATAGCCAAAACCTCAAATGTTAAAACTGAAGTTGCCTATGCATAATTTTGGACTTTACCTATGTTATTATGCCATGCAATAATTTTGCTTGATCTTGTGCATCTTCTCGTTGGGATGATTGGTTGTTCAAATTAGATTGCTATGCTTTGTTATATTAAAAAAACCATGCATGATATTTAAATGTCACATTTACTCCCTATGTGCTTCCGTTTCATTACTTTTCTACTATGCGTTTAATATTTCCTTTTTAATAATGTCAAAGGGGGAGAAATGTCTTGTATTTTCTTTTCAGATATAATGCATAAATTCAGGGGTAGTGCTAAAGTTTTTGTGACTTTGTACTAAGCGTATTTCCAAAAATATTTCACATCTTCATTCAACAAAGGAGTTAACAAATTATATGAAAAGTTTAAAGCATTTGTCATCATAAAAAAGGGGGAGATTAAAGTTGGCTATGTGGTTTTGATGATGATCTCCAAATGCACCAAGGAAGAAACTCCAAGTTGAAGGCTTTCATAAATTTAAGGAATTTTTTTTTTGTAAAATTGCCTTAAGATTGAAATATAGTTTTAAGTGATCTAATAAGTGTTTTTGAGATAAAATGTTTATAAAATAATAACACTTTGATTCAAGATATTAAAAACAAGTTTCTGGACTTGCCTTTATAAAGAAAAGTTAATTTTTTATGTGAAAAAGGAAAGTAGTCGACTACTTGTCTTAAGTAGTTTATTACTTTGTTCTTCAGTATTCCAGAAACGTGTTTGACTAAAAGTAGTCGACGACTTTTGTTAAATAGTCGACTACTCACCAGAAAATCTTGAATCTTGTTTCTATTTGACTCAAAGTGGTCGACTACTTCATGAAAAACAGAACAAAAATTCTTTTAATTTTCAAAATATCTTCTGAACTTTTTATCTATAAATAGGGTTATTTTGGCATGAAAATTAACAAGTTTTTAGCTAACAAAACTCTGCCAAAATACTCCCACAAAAATCACTAGAACTTTCATATTTCATTCTTGTTTAGGCAATTGTAGATTTCACTTTGTAATTCTTTTTGAATCATTTTGTTGTAAGCAATAGTGTAGTTGCTATATTGATCTGGTGTGGCATCCAAGTCAATTCCAAGGTGAGGTATCCTTGGAGCTAAGGTGAGACATCCTTAGAAGGTAATGATTACTTTGAGTGAGGTATCTCAAAGGTAAAGGTAGGGTATCCTTTTGGTTTTTGATCATTGTAATCTTGTAAAGAACAATTTTCAAAATAGTGGAATCTCTCAAGATTTCTTGAGAGCTGGATGTAGATAACTCGGGTTGTGATCGAACCAGTAAAATTGAGTGTGATTCTTTCCTTCCCTTACTTTTCTATTTCTTGCAATTATTATTCTATATTGTATGTTGTAAATTGTGATGAAATAAATTGTTGTTTTTAATTGAGGTTATTCATTCATAATTGTTCTCTTCTTCTACTCTCTTTCTTTGCATGACATACGTCTTTCTTGAACAATTTTTTAAAGAAAGTAAGTTTTTCAAAGAAAGTGACTTAACCTCAATTCACCCCTCTTGAAGTGCCATTGGTAACAAATACTCATCAATATTAAGGTGCCCTGCCTCAATCAGTCATTCTATTGTAGTTTAGAATTGAGTTCCTTATTGTTTCAGTGCACCAAATCCCGTTCAACAGAATTGAGAGAGAACGAGTACTTACAGAATCAGATTTTTTTTTATTTCAAAATAATATTTCTTTGTCATAGGATTTCATTTTCAACACAATAGCAAGTTTAATATAAAGTGACTGCATCGGTATTACCAACCATAAAAGAATTTTATTTAACTGTAACCATATTCTAACATACAATTTATATTATAGTTATAGATTTATAGATTCTAACACTATTAAGCAATTAAACACGGTTGAAAAAGTACAAAATTAATATGAATGTGAAAAAAGCCAAACTATGAAACATTCATAGATTCAGCGGTTGGGCTAAGATGCACCACCCATATTTTGTACCACCCACTACACCACCCATATGTGGCAAATTTTGGACCAATCAAATTGCCACATGGGTTTGGTCAAAATTTCAAACTTTCTAGTTATATTTCTACTGTAGTCACATATATGAATACAATATATTGTAGTATAGTATATGTACTCTTTGTATTTGCAAATTTAACCCATATTAAAATAATGTTTTTTGATTAAAAAAACTGATTATATTAAAAAATAATATTTTAATATGAATTAAAATAATATCCGATTACAAATTTCAGCTAGATCCAATCGGGCTTTATTGGTTTCCAATTAGGTCGCTAAACTGACTTTTATTAAAAAAATTTAAATTTAATTTTTAAAATAATAAATTTTTTCTGTTTTTCTTTAAAGTTTAGCAAAATTACTAATAAAACACACCAAATTACTAATGAAATATACAATCATAAGAAATAATGAATATATATATAAATAATCCAAAGTGTCGTACAAGAATCGTTTAAAGTCAAAAATATGAAGAAAAAAAATTATTAATGATGAAGGGGAGGTGGAGGAATCCAATCATCCTCAGCGTCCATATCACTGACGTCTGCTATCTGATCGTCCTCTACAATAGCAGCATCAGTAGTTGGCGGCGGAACTGGAGGAGCGGCAGCAGGCGGCACAACCGTCAGAGCATCACCCTGAGCAACTAGAGTCTGGATCCTCATCTGCTCCAATACCAGCCGTAGTGTCTGGCCCTGCTCGATGCTCGTCTATATCAGCTGCTGCTGTGCCTGAGTCAACTGTGCAATCTGGTTCGCCATCTGCTGCTCTCTCTCGCTCTTCTCCCGAAGCTCCGCGTTCAGCTGCGTGATGGTGTCCTGCATTTGGTTGAACTGCTCCTGAGGGACGGTATCGGCGTAGGAAGGAGCAGGCGTGCCGGATGATGAAGCGATAAACTCGCCTCCCAGGTGTCCGAGGCCATACACGTGCCCCTTCTTGTTCCTGCCCCCGACGACCTCCAAATAAATGGCATTATCGTCGACGGAGATAGGAGAGCTGGGCCCATCACCAGTCAAGGCCTCATCTTGTGACTGTGAGGCACGTGATATGGCATCGTCCTTCTTCTCGTTGAAGCCCACCTACAAAGTATAGTTGAAGAGATTTAGTTAAAATTATAATCAATATTAACAAATCATTTATAATAAATTACAAGTAAACACTAAATTGTTTTTTTGCTTACAGCATAGTTACGGGCCTTGTCGTTGACCCATGTCCCCGACTTCAACTTCTTCGTCCTCTCCACCAACTCCATAGCAGTGGGCCCCCGCTGTTTCTATGCTTTCTGCAGATAAAAATATAATCTTAAATTCATAAGAATAATTAAAAATGAAAACTAATTAATTAAATAGTATAATAAGTCAAAAGTTTAATGTATTACCAGCTCGTCGTAGTGGGCGGCGGCTGATTTAGACCCGCCGGTCCAAGCACATGCGCCACCATCAGAAGCTCGATTACGCCGAGCTGTGTCCTGGATCTCCTGGAACTTCTCAGTAGCCCAAGATCTTGGTCCAGCTGCCTCCTGATCTCAGGATCCACCCACTTCCCCTTATTCTGACCCTTCCTCAGCTTGTTCGTCAGATTCTTCATGACCAGTGAGCCTTTATGCTCAAATATGTCCCTGACGAGACCCTCTAAAGCTATGTCCCACCTATACTCTTTTTGCATCGTACAGTTGTTAGGAAATTCGTGTGTGTGTGTGTGTGTGTGTATATATATATATATATATAATGTAAATTTAATTTAAATAACTTAATAAATTGTTACCTTAAACTCTAGAAACAACTGATCCCTATGGCCCCCTGGGATGGCCTTCCATGTAGGCCATGGACCATCAAACTTGCGTCGCAGGATCTTCGATATCGAATCAGAAGGGCCCTTCGCGGGCAGAAAGCTGCAGCAAAATTAGAGCATTAATAAATGTTATAAATAAATTAAAAAAACAAGTAAATAGAAATTAACGATACTTTATATATATTAAAAAATTAAATTAGCTTACTCGTTATCCCCCCTGGGGATAAGAAGAATCCTCCTGTCGGATGGACCACGACTCTCCTGTCCCGATGATGATGATGGTCCTGTCGTAGGTGTGGATGATGAGGGTGCAGCCTGTGTCCTGACCACATGAGACTGGGTAGGGGGTGCAACTCCATCACCCTGAGGTGTCCCGTCCACAGAGGTGCTGGTAGGGTGGTCTCGATCTGAAGGCTGTGGGTCGGCCGGCGAAGGGACTCTCGTAACACGACCTCTGCCACGACCTCCACTACGACCCCTACCTCTAGAGGAATCTGCCATCTATGTAAAAAATGAAAAGATGATTACACAACAGTGTAAATAATACAAAAATAAATTACCTAAGTAGAATGACATTTACACAATGAATTATGACATAAATAAATTACCTAAGTAGAATCTCCGTCACTAAATTCACCCTCACTCTCATCAGTCTCACTTGATCGGAATGTGCCTTCGCTAGATGCGTCCAACTCGGATTGATCCAATAACTCTCTTTCAACTTCTTCCCCATTTCAGGAAATGTCTGCCAGAATATTAACAATAATGTCCGGCGTAATTTGCAACGGTACGTGGGGTCTTGAAAACTCATCATCTTGGTACGGAGCATCTTTTTCAGGCTGGTTGATTACATTATCAGTAATTATACTGCGAGCCTTTATCTTAATAACATCCAACCAGCCTTGATGTCCTTCGGGATATGACGAGTAATAAACCTGATATGCCTGTTGTGAAAAAATGAATGGGTCGTACGCCTTATTATACCTTCGAGACATCCTAACTTGAACAATACCATATTTTTTACCGATTTTTGTCCCTACGTCAAGAGTAAGATCAAACCAATCACACTTGAAGATAACTAACTTCATCACGGGGAAACCGGTATAATCGAGTTCAAGGATGTCAGTTAGAACCCCATAGAAATCATCCTCTACATTGCCATCAGTGGCTCGCACACAAACACCATAGTTACACGACTGCATTCCATGTTTTTGTGTTAAATTTATATCCATTTATAATATAATTATTCCAAGATGTAACCCATCTGTTAGGCCCCCATGCCAAATTTGTCAACAATGGATTTTGAACATTGTTTTCTGGATCTAGTACCTAAAAAATCAAATATTATATTATTCTTATACATGCTATATATTTAAGGAGATAAAATGTATTGCAACAAATGAAGATGCTTAACCTACATATTTACTGAACCACGTAGCAAAGTGAGAAGTAATTTCTCGATCAACCTGATCGTTTGAAATGTCAGGTTGGAGATCCCTTAGAAAATTGCCGTACATCCTACATATGGGAGATTAACAGCAGGACGATTAATAATCATAAATGTCAATTGAACTTATAAAAGACATTGTAGAAACTTACTCTAAATATGGCGCCACCTCTTCACAATTTTGAAGGATATACAGATGAGCAGCATTATTGTCACGCTGCTCCAAGAAATATCCTTTTGATTTGCCACTAAATCTGCCCGGATAGTTGAATATTGATATAGGAGGACTAGTTGAACTTCCTTCGCCTGAATCAACGTTTTTAGGCATCCTTGTCCTTCTCGTGTTAACTTCATCCGAATAGTAATAAGAGGCAAAAGTGGAAGTCTCCTCTGCTAAGTATGCTTCACAAATGGAACCCTCCACTCGTGTCTTATTCTTGACTTTGTGTTTAAGGGAGTGCAGGAACCTATTAAAGAGGGATACATACAAATAATTACTAGTTTTAGGGAAAGCTAAACTACGATCTCGTGTTCGTGAATTTCATATGTATTAAGTAAAATAGTTGATGTTGTTTACCTCTCAAATGGATACATCCAGAGGTATTGGACTGGGCCACCAACTCTTGCTTCGTAAGGTAGATGAACTGGCAGGTGTTCCATGGAATCAAAGAAACTCGGCGGGAAGATTTGCTCCAGCTTACATAATAAAACGCGTATCTTGACTTCCATATCCTTTAATTGATTTACATTTAGTGTTGTCTATGTAAGCTCCCTGAAAAAGTGGCTAAGCTCAACAAGTGGGTTCCAAATTTGCTTCGGTAATGCGTCGAACGCAATTGGAAGCAACCATTGCATGAACACGTGGCAATCACGACTCTTCATTCCATGTAACTTTGCTTCCTTAATGTCAATACATCTACCCAGATTGGAAGCATACCCATCTAGTAACTTTAGTTCTTTAACTTACTTATAGACGGCCACTTTCTGTGTTTTGCTTAGTGTATAACTTGCCTTCGGTTTGATAAGTTTGCCACGACCACCGTCCTGGAGCTCAAGCTACTTCCGATTACAAATTTCAGTCAGATCCAATCGGGCTTTATTTGTATCATTTGTCCTCCCCTTGATGTCCATCACAGTGTCAAACACATTCAAAAACACATTCCACTCAGTATGCATGACATCAATGTTGTGACGGAGTAGCTGCGTCCTCCAATATGGCAACCTCCAAAATATACTTTGTTTTGTCCAATTATGGTTGACGCCATAATCAGGAATATGTTCTCCTTGGGATTCATGGACGAGCGGTAAGTACTGTACTCTACGCCATACATTAGGACCAGTCAAACGTGGTGGAGGCGGTGTTGTCTCTGCACAACGCTTCTTGAATACATTCTTGTTCCGCCTATAAGGATGATCTTCTGGAAGGAATTGACGATGACAATCAAAATATGAGATCTTTCGACTGTTTTTAAGCATGAATGCCTTTGATCGCTCCATACATATTGGGCATCCAAGCTTCACCGCGGTCATCCAACCCGACATCATCCCATAGGCGGGAAAGTCGTTGATCGTCCACATCAAAGCTGCTTTCATGATGAAATTCTGCCTCAAAGATACGTCATATGTCAACACACCATCATTCCACAGCATCGTCAACTCATCTATCAGCGGCTGCAAGTACACATCAAACTTACCTTTTGGATTAGACGGACCCGGAATTATGACTGTTCGGAACATAAACTCCCGCTTCATGCACATCCCCGAGGGAAGATTGTATGGAGTCAGGATAACCGGCCAACAAGAGTATGCTTTTCATGACTGCCCAAAAGGATTAAATCCATCAATAGATAACCCCAATCGGACATTCCGAGGGTCCTGCGAAAATGCCATATGAACCCTATCAAAATGCTTCCAAGCTTCTCCATCAGATGGATGACACAAGACATCTTGCTCCCTCTCATGCTCACTATGCCACCTCATGTGAGCTGTAGTGGCCATCGAAGAGTAAAATCTTGTAAGTCTTGGCACGAGCAGAAAGTACCACCTTTTTTAGCAACCTCTTCTTCTCAATGTCCATCCTAGTGGTCGTCTTATACCGATCCGCACCACAAAATCGACAACATGTTATGCTTTCCGCTGAATCATCCTTATAGTACAACATACATCCATTCGGGCAACAATCAATTTTCACACACCCCAGACCCAAATTTTCCATAGACTTCTTAGCATGATAAAAACTAGTAGGCATCCGATTGTCTTCTGGCAACGCCTTGGACACTGACCTGGTGAGGCGATTAAAACAGCCTTCTTGCATATTGTAGTCAGATTTGATACTTAACCATTCCATGCACATCGACAAATCTGTGTACTCCCGACATCCTTCCCACAGTGGAGATCGTGCAGCACTCAGCATATCATAGAATCTTTGAGCTTCGAGATCCGAATTCTCCTATATGTATTGGGAACCCATTCCACCATCTTCTCCCCCATCTTCTTCTAGTACAACACCAACCGATGGTCCAGCATGATCCATTATCATCTGCTCGTATGGATTCAATTCTTCCCTCCGGTCACCAACTTCCATAGTACGAACCTTCAAACACAATCGGGTTTAAATCAGGCAACGTCTCACCATGGTTACTCCACCAATAGTAATCAAGCATGAATTCCTTCTCATAAAGATCAGCTACAACTCCATCCACGCTTTTGAAAGATTGACACTTGCATCTTTTGCAAGGACACCTCAAATGATCACCGCCCAGCCGTATAAGTCTGTCCTGGCTAACAACAAACTCTATAAACTCACCCACTCCAACTCTATACTCTTCCATAAGACGTTTATTCCGATCCAACCTACAATACATCCATTTTCGATTCTCTGGAATATCCATTGCTGGCAATTAAATAGCCTTACCAAAAAAACATTAACACTTATATATTACGGTGCATTCCAATAACTCCATCAATCTCATTCTTTTGACAAGGTATGAACCTATCCCATTCGAGAAGAAACCTTTACCACACTCGGCTAATAATAGTTATTCCCTTATTCAAATACCTTATGCTTAACAAAATTTCGACAGCATTTCCCATCGGTTTCCAAGTACACGACTCAAGCACGGTGAGCATCACCGTGATCAAGTATGCACCAGGAGAACAAAAGGGAATGCATCAGACCGAGATTTCAACAAGTATATATATAAGGCATTTGAACATGGAAATGACTATTGTACGAGTGTGTAAAAGTTTTTTCCCAAACTGTCCCACTTGGATAATTCAAGATTCAATACAATGAGCATGCATACCTTGATAAGTTACGCATGCTCATTAATATTGAATCTCAAATAGGAAACTAAGGCTTTCATAAATTAATTATTAACTCTAACAGAAAATAAAACCATTAACCTATAAATATTGCAACATTGTTGAGCTTATATAAATTGCAGCGTAAATCAATACAAACTTAGATAAAATATTGTAGCAAACATCCTATTGAGCTCCACTCTCCACTAACAAGTAGCAGTTAATTGTCAAACACATGCATAATTTCTAAATTATCAGCACACAACCAGCATCCCGCCTTTTAAACAGGATCACATCCTATTGAGCTCCGCTTTCCACTAACAAACAACACATATTGACAAACACATGCATAAACATTAAATTATCAGCATACAATCAGACAAGATCACATCCTATTGAGCTCAGCTCTCCACTACCAAACAACACGATAATTCACATAATACATTAGAAGCACCATACATATCAGTACCTATTAGACAAAGCAAAACCTTAAAAGAGAGTATTGAGAGAACTTACCTATTCGACAAAGAAAAATCAAGTAAGGATAAGGGAGGAGCCGTGGACAACGAAGATCAGACAAGGACCTATAATGCATAAATAAACATTTTATTTCACATAGAATTTATACTCAAACTTCATTTTTTTTCTCAAACTTTAGCAATAATTTTGTTCGTGTGACATTGTTTGGGGAACGAGCAATCGAAATGTTCAACTTTCTGACTGAAAATAACCAACTTAAAGTGGTAGTTTTGCAACTTGCCCGAATCACTCATTATAGAGGGTAAGAGTGTTATCTATCAGAATCAAGTGATTCCTTTTTTTCTTAATCCGACGATAAGAAAAGAAAATATGATTTTCTACTTGATACAAAAATATGACAAATTTCTTAAGTATTAAGGAAAAAAAATTGTGACATTCAATAATTTGGAGTAAATTTCTCAAAGTATAAAGTATTTTATGTCTTTTTACAATTATAAAAAATATTCTTTAAGAAGCTGTTATTGAAATTTATGTGTTTTTTATAAGAAAATTTGAGTATCTTTAATTTCAATATGTGTCTTTTTGATAAGGTAGAGTAATACCTCGTCATTTTTCTTTCCACATGTGGAACTTAGAACTACGTTTGCTTTGATTCTCGCTTGGGATACATAGAAGCAGAATACACTCATACCAATAAAGCCCTAAAAAAAACAATGCTAGCCGACTACCCAGTAAAAATTTAGGAAAGAACATTTTGCACTTTGTCTCCACATTCCTCCCCATCACATAAAGCCCGTAGGACCCAAAAATAAAAGACATCCATGCCAAACACACAGAACATGTTCTGCCACACCTATGGCCGATTCTACACCAATAAAAGTCCCAAGCAAACTAAAATTTCAACTATCATTGCCATGTTTTGCATTACCATGCCCCTTCATAATTTCTTATAACTTGCGAGCAATAACAACTTTACCAAATCTTATACCTAACAAACACCCAGGTATCAGCCTCCATTAGGCAAAACTAAAGGAACCCTCATTCAACACTTGCATCCCATGATCCTATGTTCCCACTTTCAATTATAGTTGAGGCCACTTCTATAGTAGAGCATCACTCCAACAGAAACATCAAATCTCATAACCAAAGTCCAAGCTATCCATTACATATGACACCTATTTTTCAGTATATAAAAACACTAGTGAAGATCAACTTAGCATCAAAACAGGTAAAATTGAGAAGCACAGAAACAAATACTTTAAGAACAAAGCACAGAATAACCTCACCATCCACTCTACAGTTAGCAAATAATGTTCAGTATATTAACTCCCCTCTAAATTTTTTTTGGAACATTCTCAAGTTGAGAAGCACAAAAAAAAAAAGGACAAGACATTAGAAAATCAGTTTTTCTATCAAGTTGTAGTGCCCGTGAACACAGCAAGGCCACAATTACCAAATATCTGCTAGCCACACACAACATATAGCAGCAAACCAGGACCAGCAGGAGAAACTCCACACGACTTACAAAACAAAGCCAAGACTAATATACATCAAATAGAACATATATCAGAAACCATATAAGAAAATTATGAAAAAAACACCAAAGCTATAACTCAAAGGCACACCCAACTCTTGAAAACCTGCTACAGCACATATCCCGCAACCAATTCCCAGGACACCAGAGGACAAAAACATCCAGTATGACCCCCTCACCAGTACAAATTTTATGATCTTAACCTGAGCAAAGATTTCCTCAACCAAAGAGCTCCACTCTACACTATATATACACTGCATTCATGACAGATTTAAGCAAGAATAGGGACTTAAACTCGACAATGAAAATGGATATTTAAATCATTTCTCCTTCTTGCATATCAACCTCCTCCACCAATTAATTAAACTCGATCATATTTTAGTAAGTACTTTTGACTCTCGAGTGCTCCATTAATGCATCATCAGAGATCGTGGTTCGGTTGTTGGTTATTCTACTTATCCAGTATTTTTACATGGTAACATACATATTTCCACAACAAATAGAGAAGATCTAGGAGTGAGTACTGACGTTATGATAGGAACTGGTAGTAATAAGAGAAATAGTAAAACAATGATAAGCAACAAACTCCAATTGTAGAGAACAGAAGCTATGAATGCAAAAAAGAGTATAGAAAAATTAAAAAATACAAGAGAAAGCAACTATCTCTGCCCTATGGCTTTAGCTACCCCACTTTACTTAAAATGATCTCATACCCCTTCCACCATCCTCCATTTTCTTTATATTCCCATTCCCTTCCATGACTACACCACCTTCTACATTAATTCCCTTACCCTGCTACCAAATATCCATTCTGTTAGAGAAACAGAGAATGAGAGAAGAGGAGAGAAGAAAAGGTAGCTTACCGTTGGTGGTGGTGGTGTCACCGGAGCTGCGGACAGTGGTGACTCAAGGGAGGCGGCTCAGGTGCGCTACAGGGACAGAGAAAGAGAGACATCAGAGAGAGAGAGAGAGAGAGAGGGAAGGTGGAATCACTCACTGGAGGTGACCTGGTGGTTGTAACACCCCCCCCCCCTTAGGGCATTACTTACGTAACACGTGCAAAATTTAAATTAAAAGATAATTTGCTGGTGCTTTCGGAAAATAATTTATATAAGTATACAAGTGTCTGAAATTGGGTATAAAAATTTCGTCACGACTCCTAAGCCTTGATTGGCACACAGACTTACTATCATAGTATGGCAAGCCTATTTAATTTAAAGAATATACTTGAATAAAAGCTAGTATTTTACGAAAATTTCGACAGAGTCTCCTCTGTAATTCGGACATCCCAAGTAAAAGAACACCTGCTAAAATAATTACATTTTCATTCCAGAATTCCAGTTACACCAAATACAACCAGGCATTAATATGCTAATGATAGTTATATCAATTAGCTATACATGACCAAAAGGAAAAGTTTAAGTTTTCATTCAAAAGAGACGCTCTCCGAGCCATAAACATTCCGTTTTAAAATATAGACTCTCTGAGTCATACTCATACATACTTATCAAAAATCCAAGTCTCAAACCCTAAGCTGGTCATTCTAAAAGTTATTCCTGAGAAGAACTCACGTGATCGTTCCACAATCAAATACTTCATCAAGCAACAAGATCTAAGTCTCTAAGTGACTTAGGAAGACTCCTCTGCACATCTGTACAAAAATACCCAGGGTACAATAGCAAACCAGAAGAAACCTGATATGTTTGTAAGGGTGAGATACCGACAAATGGATATATCACACAACAACCATATACATGATACATACATCACATAATCATGCATATAAAAGGGTCTCAAACCCGCACAGTCAATCTTTTGAAAATATGCATGACACTTCAATATCAGGCCCTAACTTAATCTCATGAGATATCAACACCGTTTTTCACTGAAGAAGAATTAGAGTTGGTCAATCTCTAGCCCACCGGGCAGTTGCCTCCTTACCCTCATGCATTAAGGTCTCAGGACGAGCAACGTCACATGTGCCTCTTCACTCGGTTTACATGGACAGACTCCCAGATACCATCTTTGTATCTGATATATATACATCAATAGCACGTCTGCTTGGGGAAATGCACATGAGAAAATATTTTATTTAAAAGGATTTCATTGTGTTCATTCTTTTCACTGTCGCTGCTCAAAGCTAACGACTTAAATCATCATTTCCCCATCACTTGAAAACTCATAAGCATAGGACTCATAGTCCAAACGCTCAATCACAATGGCCAAGACCGTGGCCGCAGTCAAGGGTTGTGGTCGTAGAAAACAACCTTCACCTTTAATCATGTTCATCACACGCGGTTAGAATACACAGTCCAACACAACGTGATTAGGACCTAAGTCCATCACAACGAAATCAGAACGAACTGTCCTCAATTTCGAGAATTGGACTCTCAGTCCATAACATCATAACCAGGACTCGTAGTCCCGAATTAACACTGATCCAAGATCACGTGCGCATCACTGAATACTAGAGGCGGCGTCTCGCGTACTAGATTCTCTTTCTTAAGTACTTATTTTTCGTTCAGTGAAAAACAAATTCAAAACCGAATCCTCGATAACCTATCTAGGTTATCGGAAAGTTTCTAAAATATTTAGGAAAAACCTTTCCTTTGAAAATCTTTTATAAAGCATCTTTGAAATTCTTTTATCTTTGAAATATTTCCCCCAATAGGATATTGCCAAATAATCTTGAAAGTTTTCACTTGAAGACACATAGTTCGAAAAGGATTTTTCTCTTGTATAACAATAGTTCACCAAAACCATTTCAACATTTAAAACAAGTACTTTAAGTTTAAAGAGCTTTTTGGAAAAGAACACCAATCCCTTCATCTTCAAAGCTTATTAAGGTTTTTAATCCTTATAACGGTTGAGCACAGACGCACGTCTGGCTTAGCAAACTTTCAATCAACATCAGTATATATATCATCAGTTCAATGCTAATATCACAGTTGAAAGCAGTTCATCACATATATGCATTATATCATTTAGAACAAGTACAGTTCAACATCAGATAATAGGATAACAGTTCAAGTACAATAGATAATCAAGTAAGCTCAATCAACATGTAAATATCCAATTAAACACATACACACATGCATACTATTATTGAATATCCCTAGGCAAACTCCCCTTACCTTTGAAGACAAGTAAAGGATCCTCGTCTTAATACTCACATCAGCTCCAAGAGTGTAACTATCTACTCCCTCAAGCAAGCATAGCCGTGTCAAACGTCTCAGAGAGGGAATCCAACAACGCGCAACAACCAAAAATCAAGAAATCAATTTCACATGATCAAACACACATTCTAACTTTATCTAAACACTTAATCTAATTACCAAACAAGGTTATTTTTAAAGAAAATCATGTTTGAAGCTCACGATTCCCAATACCCTTTAAGGAAACTTTGTTTTGATTAAAAGATCATGAAAAGAACTTTGGAAATCATCCATTAAGAGTCCTAATTGCACTAAATCATAATTAATTTCACAAAAACACACCCAAATTCACATAAAATCAAATTGGGGTTTTAGGGCTCCTTATTAAAATTTAGGGAAAACTCAGGATAATGAAATTGGTTTAGGGAAACACAAATTCACAGTCCTAATTTCATAAAACAAGCTTAAATCTTAAGATTAAAATATGAAATCAGAGGGTTAGGGTTAGGGTTACAAAAATCCATTTGGGGGTTTTGAATCTAGAAGATATTAGAGGGTTTTGACTCACCCAAGGTGAAAGAGGGAGAAAACATGGTGGCTGCCTTGGAGGTACAGCAGCGGCGGCGTCACGGCGGCTCCGGCAAGGACAAGACAGCAGCGCTCCCTGCAACAGAGACAGCAACCAAACGAAGCAAAGCAGTCCAGTATATGCAGGGCGGCGTGCGTGGTCGTCTTCCTCCTACTGTGCGGTGGTCGGACAGCGAAGGACGACGGGTTGCAGGCGGCGCTTGCAGCTTCTGCGTGACACGGAGGAGGACCGAACCCAACAACCGCGCGGCGTCTTCTCTGGTCTAAGCGATGAGCAACGATGGCTCTCCATGGGGCTGGTGCGTGGCTGAGTTAAGGGAAGGAGGAGGAAGAAGATGGAGTGAGGAGGAAGAAGAAGAAGAAGAAAAAAGAAAGAAAAAGTTGCAGAGAAGAAAAGAGAGAGTGAGGCGTCGAGTGAGTGAGAGAGAGAAAAGAGAAACTTTAGTTTTTAAACTAGTTACTTAGTGATAGGTACAAAATGAGTGATAAATATTAGGCCTAAAATAAACATATTTTTACTTTTTGGAATCTAAAAATAAAGATTGATAAAGATATAATTTCGAAATTCAAATTAGAGTAAAGATTAATAGTTGAACTGATCCACTAAGAAAATACTCAGTCCAAAAATTTAATCTCCGATAAATGTTAAACCAAAATATTTTTAACTCTAAAATTAAATAGAATGAGAATATGAAAATGATTTTCTCTTAATCATATTATGAAAAATATTTTTCAGTACTGGTATATTAGTGACAATAACGTAATTATTGTCTAGTAAGCGTGCATCCACTGAATTGAGTCAGTGCTAACGCACCCAATAAAATAATTTGAAGAGAGTAATTTAATTACTCAAACTAAACCACATAACATAATAAATTTAAACATCCAAATAAAATAATTAATCATAGGTGTAAAAACTAGGCTGTTACAGTGGTGACCGAAGCACAAACGTCGCGTGGTGTGGTGGCAGGGAGGAGCAGAGCGTGCAAGAGAGAGAGAAGAAAAGAGAAGAAATGAGAGAAATGGGGAAGAAAGGGGAAGGGCTCGTGATTTAGGGATTTTAGTTTTAGCGACCGAATAATTCGGTCGCTAAATCGGTCGCTAAATGTGTTAATTTGAAATTTGAATTCATAAATTTAGCGACCGATTCAAAATTTGGTTGCTAACACGCTCTATTTTAATTTTTTACGCGTCGTTTAGCGTTCGATTTAATATCGGTCGCAGCTATAAATAAATTTTAACCGTTGCATTTAACTCGGTCGCCATTTCGGTCGCTAAAAAGTCATAATTTTTTGACTTTTATTTTCCTTAATTTTGCGATCGAAATACCGACCGATAACTCTGCTACACTCTATTTCGATCGCTATTTCGATCGCAATATCAACTCTAATCAGTGTTCGATTTAGATCCTACAATCGGTCGCAAACAGCAACCAACAAATTGGATCACTATTTTCGGTAACTAAATGACCTTTTTTTTGTAGTGATGTGTAGGATGTTTCAAGTTTCAACCTTTATTACATCGTAGAATCTAGTATTTATAGAAAAAGTAAATAACTTCCTAAAGGTAACTTCCTAATCTACTTTCTGACACGTGTATGGCAGTTTCGCCATATTCAAGTTCAAACTATTTGACAAACAAACATCTCTAACTGCTCAATTCTTTGAACCGTTCAGGGTCAACTTGCTTGTTGTCACTGAAGGTCTGGCTGCTTGACGGCTTATCTTGCTGATGCCTTGTCAGCCTTGAGGACTTAGCCATTTTCACACTTCTGTACGTTTGACAACTCTTCTTAACACTTTGTCAAAAAGCTGGGTTGTCAATTTATCCTTTCAGTCTGCCAGTATTTTCTTGTCAACTAAGTATAATACTTAGAGAATATCAGTCATTATTCTGGTTCCTTCGTCAGCCAGTCAAATGCGTCCGTCAATAATCAGAAATTCCACCCCTGACAGACGCGCTCTAAGTTTTGCTTTTCGACGGCCTTGTTTATCTGACATGTCGACTGAAGAACTTCTTGTCAATTTCATACTTGTCAATTCTTCTGAATTTGACTTTCTACTTTATGTCGATATTTTCTTTTCCATATCTTTGACAATCCTCTCCTTAGTTCTTCCGTTAGCCTGTTGGAATTATTTATGTCAAGAGTTTGAAATTCTTCTACTAACAGCGTGTCAACTGAGGAATTTCTTGTCAACTACATACTTGTCGATTCTTCTATAATCTTCTGAGTTTGACGTTCTTCTTTATGTACATTCTTCGGTCAACTTTATTCCTGTCGACTTTGAACTTGGTCAATTTTCCTCTTCAACCCAACTCTCGTCCAGTTTGGGAATTCCTTATGAATTTGACAATCTTGCTTTTGACCAATTTTTCTGTCAACTTTCTGTCTATCAACTTAGTACTTGTCAACTTTCTTTTAGCCAAACCAGTATATACCAGTTTTGGGACTTCTTTCTCAATTTTCATGTAGCCTTTTTCTACCTGTCTGACGAAAACTCAAATATGAAAATTCAATCCTAACATCAATTATCGTTTGTCCTGCATGTACAAAAAGTTAGCGGTGAAAGTAATTGTGTAAGGTGAATGTCTCACCAAAGCACTTACTAAAGTCGGGAATGTACAGAACATCATGTTACAAAAAAAATCATTAGCTAAACATACTATAGAAATAGCAGAAACACGTATTCTTAAATTGTTAGGAAGAGATACAAACTTGTGGTTTAGCAATATATGAGATTGGAAAACATCTAAAGGACATGCTACACGGGAGGCGACACCTAAATCTATGATCCGAGTGCTAGAATGCTAAAAAAGGAAGATGTGATGATAGAATCTTACTAGTAGAAATGGTAAATCGATCAAGAGGGGATGGAGATCACCTGTCCCAAAATGGTTTCTCATTCCATGTCTCATCCACTTAGATTGTGCAGGTTATTTTAAAAGGACACACTAATAATAAATAATGTTATTAATTTTTCAACTGGAACAATCTAAATGGATGACACAGAATGAGACATCATTTTGGGACATGTTGTAAGACTCAATGACTTAGAGATTTTGATATATGACAAATACAATTTAATGTGTGTGCAAGTGTTTTAGTGTCAAATTGCAAAGATAGGTATCAAGCAGTGATCAACAAGTTCATTAAAAAAATTCAAGGAAGAACTTGAAGGAATCAAGGAGCTGCATGTAGAAATCAAAAGAGCAAAGTCAAAGATCAAAGGATCATCAAGACCCAGCTTAACGGAGAATTTTAGATTTAAGTCTTAGATGATTTGTGAGAGAAAGAAATCTCTTAGTCACAAAATAGCTCAACTAAAAAGATGCATGAAGAAAATCAATTTTCATAACCTGCATTAAAAGGAATAAGTTTTCGTTAATGAAAATTATTTTTGGAAATAAACTCAGAATACACAAGATTCTAATTCCACTCGTCAACTGAAGTGATAGAAGCGCTCGTCCACTAAAAATAGTGACCGAAAATAGTGACCGAATTTGTTCACTGCTGTTTGCGACCGAAATGGCGACCGATTGTAGGATCTAAATCGAACACTGATTAGAGTTGATATTGCGACCGAAATAGCGACCGAAATAGAGCGTAGTAGAGTTATCGGTCGCTATTTTGGTCGCAAAATTAAGGAAAATAAAAGTCAAAAAATTATGACTGTTTAGCGACCGAAATGGCGACCGAGTTAAATGCAATGGTTAAAATTTATTTATAGTTGCGACCGATATTAAATCAGTCGCTAAACGACACGTAAAAAATTAAAATAGAGCGTGTTAGCGACCGAATTTTGAGTCGGTCGCTAAATTTATGAATTCAAATTTTAAATTAACATATTTAGCGACCGATTTAGCTACCGAATTATTCGGTCGCTAAAACTAAAATCCCTAAATCGCGAGCCCTTCCCCTTTCTTCCCCATTTCACTCATTTCTTCTCTTTTCTTCTCTCTCTCTTGCACGCTCTGCTCTTCCCTACCACCATACCACGCGACGTCTGTGCTCCGGTCACCACCAGGCCACCTCCGGTGAGTGATTCCACCTTCCCCCTCTCTCTCTCTCTTTCTGATGTCTCTCTGTCTCTGTCCTTATAGCGCACCTGAGCCGCCTCCCTTGAGCCACCACTGTCCGCAGCTCCGGTGACACCACCACCACCAAGGGTAAGCTACCTTGTCTTCTCTCCTCTTCTCTCATTCTCTGTTTCTCTAACAGAATGGATATTTGGTAGCAGGGTAAGGGAATTAATGTAGAAGGTGATGTAGTCATGGAAGGGAATGGAAATATAAAGAAAATGGAGGATGGTGGAAGGGGTATGAGATCATTTTAAGTAAAGAGGGGTGGCTAAAGCCATAGGGCATAGATAGTTGCTTTCTCTGGTATTTTTTAATTTTTCTATACTCTTTTCTGCATTCATAGCTTCTGTTCTCTACAATTGGAATTTGTTGCTTATCATTGTTTTACTATTTCTCTTATTACTACCAGTTCCTATCATAACGTTAGTACTCACTCCTAGATCTTTTCTATTTGTTGTGGAAATATGTATGTTACCATGTAAAAATACTGGATAAGTAGAATAACCAACAACCGAACCACGATCTCTGATGATGCATTAATGGAGCACTCGAGAGTCAAAAGTACTTGCTAAAATATGATCAAGTTTAATTAATTGGTGGAGGAGGTTGATATGCAAGAAGGAGAAATGATTTAAATATCCATTTTCATTGTCGAGTTTAAGTCCCTATTCTTGCCTAAATCTGTCATGAATGTAGTGTATATATAGTGTATAGTGGAGCTCTTTGGTTGAGGAAATCTTTGCTCAGGTTAAGATCATAAAATTTGTACCGGTGAGGGGGTCATACTGGATTTTTTTTCCTCTGGTGTCCTGGGAATTGGTTGCTAGATCTGTGCTGTAGCAGGTTTTCAAGAGTTGGGTGTGCCTTTGAGTTATAGTTTTGGTGTTTTTTTCATAATTTTCTTATATGGTTTCTGATATATGTTTTATTTGATGTATATTAGTCTTGGCTTTGTTTTGTAAGTCGTGTGGAGTTTCTCCTGTTGGTCCTGGTTTGCTGCTATATGTTGTGTGTGGCTAGCAAATATTTGGTAATTGTGGCCTTGCTGTGTTCACGGGCACTACACCTTGATAGAAAAGCTGATTTTCTAATGTCTTGTCCTTTTTTATTTGGTACTTCTCAACTTGAGAAAGTTCCAAAAAATTTTTAGAGGGGAATTAATATACTGAACATTATTTGCTAACTGTAGAGTGGATGGTGAGGTTCTTCTGTGCTTTATTCTTAAAGTATTTGTTTCTGTGCTTCTCAATTTTACCTGTTTGGATGCTAAGTTGATCTTCACCAGTGTTTTTGTATACTGAAAAGTAGGTGTCATATGTAATGGATAGCTTGGACTTTGGTTATGAGATTTGATGTTTCTGTTGGAGTGATGCTCTACTACAGAAGTGGCCTCAACTATAATTGAAAGTGGGAACATAGGATCATGGGATGCAAGTCCTGAATGAGGGTTCCTTTAGTTTTGCCTAATAGGGGCTGATACCTGGGTGTTTGTTGGGTATAAGATTTGGTAAAGTTGTTATTTCTCGCAGGTTATAAGAAATTATGAAGGGGCATGGTAATGCAAAACATGGCAATGATAGTTGAAATTTTAGTTTGCTTGGGACTTTTATTGGTGTAGAATCGACCATACGTGGGGCAGAACATGTTGTGTGTTTGGCATGGATGTCTTTTATTTTTGGGTCCTACGGGCTTTATGTGATAGGGAGGAATGTGGAGACAAAGTGCAAAATGTTCTTTCCTAAATTTTTACTGGGTAATCGGTTAGCATTGTTTTTTTTAGGGCTTTATTGGTATGAGTGTATTCTGCTTCTATGTATTCCAAGCGAGAATCAAAGCAAACGTAGTTCTAAGTTCCACATGTGGAAAGAAAAATGACGAGGTATTACTCTACCTTATCAAAAAGACACATATTGAAATTAAAGATACTCAAATTTTCTTATAAAAAACACATTAATTTCAATAACAGCTTCTTAAAGAATATTTTTGTATAATTGTAAAAAGACATAAAATACTTTATACTTTGAGAAATTTACTCCAAATTATTGAATGTCACAATTTTTTTTCCTTAATACTTAAGAAATTTGTCATATTTTTGTATCAAGTAGAAAATCATATTTTCTTTTCTTATCGTCGGATTAAGAAAAAAAGGAATCACTTGATTCTGATAGATAACACTCGTACCCTCTATAATGAGTGATTCGGGCAAGTTGCAAAACTACCATTTTAAGTTGGTTATTTTCAGTCAGAAAGTTGAACATTTCGATTGCTTGTTCCCCAAACAATGTCACACAAACAAAATTATTGCTAAAGTTTGAGGAAAAAAATGAAGTTTGAGTATAAATTCTATGTGAAATAAAATGTTTATTTATGCATTATAGGTCCTCGTCTGATCTTCGTTGTCCGCGGCTCCTCCCTTATCCTTACTTGATTTTGCTTTGTCGAATAGGTAAGTTCTCTCAATACTCTCTTTTAAGGTTTTGCTTTGTCTAATAGGTACTGATATGTATGGTGCTTCTAATGTATTATGTGAATTATCGTGTTGTTTGGTAGTGGAGAGCTGAGCTCAATAGGATGTGATCTTGTCTGATTGTATGCTGATAATTTAATGTTTATGCATGTGTTTGTCAATATGTGTTGTTTGTCAGTGGAAAGCGGAGCTCAATAGGATGTGATCCTGTTCGAAAGGCGGGATGCTGGTTGTGTGCTGATAATTTAGAAATTATGCATGTGTTTGACAATTAACTGCTACTTGTTAGTGGAGAGTGGAGCTCAATAGGATGTTTGCTACAATATTTTATCTAAGTTTGTATTGATTTACGCTGCAATTTATATAAGCTCAACAATGTTGCAATATTTATAGGTTAATGGTTTTATTTTCTGTTAGAGTTAATAATTAATTTACGAAAGCCTTAGTTTCCTATTTGAGATTCAATATTAATGAGCATGCGTAACTTATCATGGTATGCATGCTCATTGTATTGAATCTTGAATTGTCCAAGTGGGACAGTTTGGGAAAAAACTTTTTCACACTCGTACAATAGTCATTTCCATGTTCAAATGCCTTATATATATACTTGTTGAAATCTCGGTCTGATGCATTTCCTTTTGTTCTCCTGGTGCATACTTGATCGCGGTGATGCTCACCGTGCTCGAGTCGTGTACTTGGAGACCGATGGGAAATGCTGTCAAAATTTTGTTAAGCATAAGGTATTTGAATAAGGGAATAATTATTATTAGCCAAGTGTGGTAAAGGTTTCTTCTCGAATGGGATAGGTTCATACCTTGTCAAAAGAACGAGATTGATGGAGTTATTGGAATGCACCGTAATATATAGGTGTTAATGTTTTTTTGGTCAGGCTATTTAATTGCCAGCAATGGATATTCCGGAGAATCGGAAATGGATGGATCGTAGGTTGGATCGGAATAAACGTCTTAGGGAAGAGTATAGAGTTGGAGTGGGTGAGTTTATAGAGTTTGTTGTTAGCCAGGAGAGATTTATACGGCTGGGCGGTGATCATTTGAGGTGTCCTTGCAAAAGATGCAAGTGTCAATCTTTCAAAAGCGTGGATGGAGTTGTAGCTGATCTTTATGAGAAGGGATTCATGCTTGATTACTATTGGTGGAGTAACCATGGTGAGACGTTGCCTGATTTAAATCCGATTGTGTTTGAATGTTCGTACTATGGAAGTTGGTGACCGGAGGGAAGAATTGAATCCATACGAGCAGATGATAATGGATCATGCTGGACCATCGGTTGGTGTTGTACTAGTAGAAGATGGGGGAGAAGATGGTGGAATGGGTTCCCAATACATATAGGAGAATCCGAATCCCGAAGCTCAAAGATTCTATGATATGCTGAGTGCTGCACGATCTCCATTGTGGGAAGGATGTCGGGAGTACACAGAGTTGTCGATGTGCATGGAATGGTTGAGTATCAAATCTGACTACAATATGCAAGAAAGCTATTTTAATCGCCTCACCAGGTCAGTGTCCAAGGCGTTGCCAGAAGACAATCGGATGCCTACTAGTTTTTATCATGCTAAGAAGTCTGTGGAAAATTTGGGTCTGGGGTGTGTGAAAATTGATTGTTGCCCGAATGGATGTATGTTGTACTATAACGATGATTCAGCGGAAAGCATAACATGTTGTCGATTTTTTGGTGCGGATCGGTATAAGACAACCACTAGGATGGGCATTGAGAAGAAGAGGTCGCTAAAAAAGATGTGGTACTTTCCACTCGTGCCAAGACTTACAAGATTGTACCCTTCGATGGCCACTGTAGCTCACATGAGGTGGCATAGTGAGCATGAGAGGGAGCAAGATGTCTTGTGTCATCCATCTGATGGAAAAGCTTGGAAGCATTTTGATAGGGTTCATATGGCATTTTCGCAGGACCCTCGGAATGTCCGATTGAGGTTATCTACTGATGGATTTAATCCTTTTGGGCAGTCTGGAAAAGCATACTCTTGTTGGCCGGTTATCCTGACTCCGTACAATCTTCCCTCGTGGATGTGCATGAAGCGGGAGTTTATGTTCCTAACAGTCATAATTCTGGGTCCGTCTAATCTAAAAGGTAAGATTGATGTGTACTTGCAGCCGCTGATAGATGAGTTGACGATGCTGTGGAATGATGGTGTGTTGACATATGACGTATCTTTGAGGCAGAATTTCATCATGAAAGCAGCTTTGATGTGGACGATCAACGACTTTCCCACCTATGGGATGATGTCGGGTTGGATGACCACGGCGAAGCTTGGATGCCCAATATGTATGGAGCGATCGAAGGCATTCATGCTTACAAATAGTCGAAAGATCTCATATTTTGATTGTCATCGTCAATTCCTTCCAGAAGATCATCTTTATAGGCGGAACAAGAATGCATTCAAGAAGCGTTGTGCGGAGACAACACCGCCTCCACCAAGTTTGACTGGTCCTAATGTATGGCGCAGAGTACAGTACTTATCGTTCGTCCATGAATCCCAAGGAGAACATATTCCTGATTATGGTGTCAACCATAATTGGACAAAACAAAGTATATTTTGGAGGTTGCCGTATTGGAGGACGCAACTACTCCGTCACAACATTGATGTCATGCATACTGAGAGGAATGTGTTTTTGAATGTGTTTGACACTGTGATGGACATCTAGGGGAGGACAAAGGATAAAAATAAAGCCCGATTGGATCTGGCTGAAATTTGTAATCGGAAGTAGCTTGAGTTGTAGGACGGTGGTTGTGGCAGACTTATCAAACCGAAGGCAAGTTATACACTAAGCAAAACACAGAAAGTGGCCGTCTATAAGTGGGTTAAAGAACTAAAGTTACCAGATAGGTATGCTTCCAATCTGGGTAGATTTGTTGACATTAAGGAAGCAAAGTTACATGGAATGAAGAGTCATGATTGCCACGTGTTCATGCAACTGTTGCTTCCAATTGCGTTCGACGCATTACCGAAGCAAATTTGGAACCCACTTGTTGAGCTTAGCCACTTTTTCAGGGAGTGATAAGCTTCTGGCTCATCTAGTTTTATAGCTAGCATGACCAGGGTTTTGTGCAAATTATATCGTATTTTCACCCAAATTAGATTAGATTGTCCTCAAGCAAGGTTTTGAGTCTCTAGAGTAGCTTTAAGTTAATTTAGCTAGTTTTAAGTCAAAATAATACACTTATGGTTATTTCCTTGTTTTCAGGTTAAGTAGAAGCTGAGAAAATAAAGAACAGGGGTCTCGCCCCGCGAAGGACACGCTCGCCACGCGACCCCGAAGCCTGACTGTTCCAAGAAATTGCTAAGTCTCTGGTTCGCCTCGCGAAGAAGGTCTCGCCCCGCGAGTCTTGCAAACCTGAAAAAGTCAGAGACGATCACGGCTTGCCCGTGTTGAAGGTCATGGCCGTGAGAGTTTTGAAGTTGAAGAGTCTCGCCTCGCGAGCATCCCTTCGCCTCGCGAATTTGGAAGTCAGAGAGCATCACGGTTAGGCACTGATGGCCATAACCGGCGTAAGGAGGAAACTCTTCATATCCTCGCCTCGCGAGAATCACTTCGCCTCGCGAGAATGCCAAGGGTTGCTGACAGTTCATGAAATTCGCCTTGCGAATGTGTGCTCGCCTCGCGAGCTAGCTAATTTCAGAATTTGTATAAAAGGCTGTTCTGAACATTTTGTAAAGACTCTTGCTTCTCCATTGTTTAGTTTTTACGTTTTTTCTCTGTGTAATTTCGTTTGTTATGGAGAACTAAGTTCTAGGATTAGTCTACTGTATGGGAATTCTCTATACTTGAGGTTTTGTAAATCCCTATTGTAATTGCTTTTCCCTTTTCAATACCATATTACACATTTCTGTTTGTTATTTCAGGAGTGTGTAGTATTGTATTGATTTGTTTCAGTGATGTTATTTTCCTATACATAATCGCGTCTGTTATTTCGTGTGTGTTCAATCATGTTCGTTTGTTCATGAGAGCTTAACCCCGTTTGTTATTTCGGGAATAGGAATTTGCATCCATAGTAACAATTACGTTGTTAGTTGTTACTGTAACTGAAAGGGGATTAGAAATTGCTTAGGGCTTGGGATTGCATTAACCAAGGATAGTTGGGAATTCTTGACAGTAGATTAATCGTTGTTTGATATCTGATAATCTCTCTTCAACTGCCCTGTTTTTAATTTTCTCTGTTTTGTTTGTTTCTTATTTGCACTCCAATCCAAACCCCCCCAAAAACTGATTTTTGTGTAAGATAATATTCTCAGAGTCTTTGAGAGACGACATCCGAGTTGTCGCACTATACTACAGTTTTAAACCCGCTCGTCCTTTTTGGCGCGTGTGCGACAGCGCGACCAAAAATTGGCGCCGTTGCCGGGGACTCTGAGTTGTTATTCTTCGCAACTTGTTTTATTTTGTTTTTCTTTCTTTCTTTTATTTTCTGTTCTGTTTTGAATTGGTCTGGCTACTAGGTCTCATTGCCCTGAACTGTGTGATTTTGACCCGGAAATTGAAAGAACACTGCACACACTCCGTAGGGAATTTCGGGCTAGCACTAGTAGTGATTCCAATTTTAAAACTGTTTTTGAAAACATGGGAGACCAAAGGACTTTGAGGCAGCTTGCTGCCCCTGATGTGAATTACAATGGTTTGTGCATTGCTTATCCTGGTGCTGACACCCCTTTTGAGTTAAAATCTGGGCTAATCCATTTGTTGCCTAGATTTAATGGTCTTGCAGGTGAAGATCCACACAAGCACTTGAAGGAGTTCCAAGTTGTCTGCTCCACAACTTTGAGGCCAGAAGGAGTAACTGAGGATCATATCAAGTTGAAGGCTTTTCCATTCTCACTCCAGGGAGCTACAAAAGATTGGCTATTGTACCTTGCGCCGAATTCCATTACCACATGGAACGACTTGAAGAAGCTCTTCCTGGAGAAATATTTTCCTGCCTCCAGAGCCGCTGCAATTAGGAAAGAAATCTGTGGAATAAGGCAAGGAAATGAGTCGCTAGCTGAGTATTGGGAGAGGTTCAAGCAGTTGACATCTAGTTGCCCCCAGCATCAAATTTCTGAACATCTTCTCATCCAATATTTTTATGAAGGATTGCAACCAATGGATAGGAATATTTTGGATGCTGCTAGTGGGGGAGCATTGGTTGACAAGACTCCATCTGCTGCCAAGCAACTCATTGAGAACATGTCATTAAATTCCCAGCAATTCACTACAAGAAGAAATTCTGTTGAGACTAGAGGTGTACATGAGGTCCGCACTTCCTCTTCCAACCATGACCGTGATGATAGAATTGACAGGCTCACTTCCTTGGTAGAGAAATTGGCAATGAATAGGGTGCAGCCTGCGGTATTGTGTGGCATGTGCAGTTCTCCTGAGCATTCATATGAAGCTTGTCCTATTTTGCAAGGAGGATCAATTACTGAATCACCTCAAGCCTTTGCAGTCCATCCGTATAATCAGGGCAATAACCAGAACAGATACAGCATTCCAGATCTTTCAACAAATAGGTACCATCCCAGCTGGAGTAATCATCCTAATCTGCGGTATGGGAACTCATCCCAACAACCGATGGCACCTCAGAATCCTCCAGTGACCACTTCTGCACCGTCCGGACCTTCAGTTGATGACATGTGCAAGCAAATAACTTCACAATTGAATGCACAAATGACTACACTTTTCCAGGCAAGAAATGGGATCGAGCCTGTGATTCAGGCCCAGCCTCACAGGCACAGTTTCAGCAGAGAACGGATGCGAGTATTCAGGCATTGCATACACAGATTGGACAGATGGCCACAGACATAAATAACATAAAGCAAGGTCAAAGAACAACCCAGCTGCCAGCACAGCCAGTGATAAATCCTAATGCCTCCAACCCTAATGTGAGTTCCATATCTCTGAGGTCTGGAAAGGTTGTTGAGGCCACTTCTGGAAAGGATGAAGAAACTATGAAGGCCACTCCTGAGCCTACTGTTGAGGTTATTCCTGAACCTGTGGTTGAAGTTGAAACTGAGAGAGTGTATAGACCACCCATTCCATTCCCACACAGATTACAGAAAATTTTGAAGAGTGGTGGTGAAGATAAGGAGAAGGAAATTCTTGATGTTTTAAGAAAGGTAGGTGTTAATATCCCTCTGTTGGATGTGATCAAGCAAGTGCCCAAGTATGCCAAATTTCTCAAGGACCTATGCACCAACAAGAGGAAGATGAAGACTAATGAGAGGGTTGACTTGGGAAGAAATGTCTCAGCGCTTATCCAGTCTAAGCCAGAAAGAGTTGTTGCTTTCACCCAGGCACTGCCACCGAAGTGCAAGGATCCGAGCACCTTCACTATCCCATGTACTATTGGGGACAAGAAGTTTGAAAACTGCATGTTGGACTTGGGAGCATCTATCAATGTCATGCCTACCTCCATCTTTAACAAACTGGATCTTGGTCCTTTGAAGTACACAGGTATCACCATTCAGTTGGCCAACAGGACCAAGGCGGTGCCCCCATGGGAATGGTGGAAGATGTACTAGTGCAAGTTGATGATCTGATCTTCCCAGCTGATTTCTACATCTTGGACATGGCAGGCGAGACACACTCCAGTAAATCACCAATCATCCTGGGCCGACCATTCATGAAGACAGCTAAGACTAACATTGATGTGGATGATGGGACCATGTCTATGAAGTTTGGGGATATAGTTGCAAAGTTTAACATATTTGATGCCATGAAATATCCAGCGGAAGAGCACTCTGTATTCCACATAGAGCTGATCTCTGAGACTATTGAGGACACCCATGAGAACTGGTTTTCTAATTTTCCACTTAATTCTGGCTGTGATGATATTTTTTCTTGTCTTGATTGTACTAACGCTAACCATCTTGTGGTTTGTGCTGAGATTGTTGCATGTTTAGCAGGTGATAAAATTGTCAGTGCAGTGGATGAGAACCATGAAGAGGATGAAGCAGCACCGGAGGCCCACTCTACCTCTTTGGCCTTAGACTGCGAGGAATGGGATCCAGGTGACAGCTCCCGCTTACACTGCACTTGATCAGGGAGTACTCTTTTCCTTTCCCTCACTATGATCTTATAGTTCTGTTGTTCATTGGGGGCAATGCATGTTTTAAGTGTGGGGGAGGGAACTAGTTGTAGTTTTTCTTTTCTTTGAATAAAGTTCTCTTTTCTTGGAATAAAGCTCCTGAATAATCTGAGAAGCTCAGGAGCATTTGTGTGTTAAGTTTTAGTTGGCAAGTTTGTTAGATTTTGATTGATGTTGCACAGATTGCTTGCATGATTGATATGTAATGATTCCCCCTAACTGAAATTTTTTTTTTTTTGAAATGTGATTCCCATGTGAAATTGAAAACTGAACTTTGGGATTTTGTTATGATGGCGTGATGAATGATAAGTTTGGGGTGATAGGAAGCACACACTAGGGATAGTATCTCTTTCAAACAATTTGCATGAATGTCCAGGTGAGGTTTTGAGCCTCCAACATGTTTTAAATTGTGTGAAAATCACTTTCAAGTTGCACTTCCCTGGATTTGATTGAATCTCTTTTTGGTTTGCATGATTATATGTGTGTAGCAAATGATTTAGGCAGTTTCTTTGTAAATAGCTACTTGGCCTGAATAAAACAATTCCTAATGCATGTTCCCTAGTTAGCCCCATTGAGCCTATTAGCCTGTTAGTTCTTGATAACCTAATGTTATAAGCCCAAAAATCTGGAAAACCATGTTAACCCGATCTTAGGATTAGGAGAGCATGTAATCTTAGAATGGGTGCAAGAAACTAAGTTTGGGGTGGCTGCAAGGTGTAATATGTTATTGGGATTGAAAAAAAATATATAAGAAAAAAAAAAGTTGGAGCCAAAGGCTTGTGAAAGAAAAAGTGTACATATGTTGAAAAAAAAATATACAAAATGCCAAAAAGAAATAAAAAGAGCTGTAGCCACCCAGTAGTTGTAAAAAAAAAAAAACACAAAGAAAGGAACTTGAGTGAATTTCAAAGTGTAAATATAGTTCATGCTCTCTTAGTTCCTAGGGTCTTCAGCTTAGTTCCTTTTGTATATCCTACCCTTAGCCAGGCCCCATTACAACCCATAAAAGACCTTCTGATGTTGCTTGCATGTTTTCTGTGGGAGCCATTTTGAGATGAAAAGCAAATTTTTGGGAAGTGTTCTTGAAAAGTGAAACTGAGTGCAAGTTGTTAGCCTGACATAAACTGAGTGACTGAGTGAACAAATAATGCCCTTGTGAGGAAGGCAGTTGTTTGGATTTGGTGATCTCCCTTTTGTGTGTGACTTAAATCCCCTGCTTAGATTTCTGATTGTTTTCATGATGAAACTCTCAAATGTTTGGAATAAATGAATGTGGGGATTGCTCTGTTTGAAAAGGGGGAAACAATGAAGAAAAACTGTTTTTGATGTATTGCTTGAATGTGTGCAATGTTGATTGGATCTTTTAAGCTTGCCAGGTCTTGAGTCTTCTTGATTTTTGAGTCTTAGTTTGCTTGGGGACAAGCAAAGTTTAAGTTTGGGGTATTTTGATAAGCCTCTGGCTATAGCTAGCATGACCAGGGTTTTGTGCAAATTATATCGTATTTTCACCCAAATTAGATTAGATTGTCCTCAAGCAAGGTTTTGAGTCTCTAGAGTAGCTTTAAGTTAATTTAGCTAGTTTTAAGTCAAAATAATACACTTATGGTTATTTCCTTGTTTTCAGGTTAAGTAGAAGCTGAGAAAATAAAGAACAGGGGTCTCGCCCCGCGAAGGACACGCTCGCCACGCGACCCCGAAGCCTGACTGTTCCAAGAAATTGCTAAGTCTCTGGTTCGCCTCGCGAAGAAGGTCTCGCCCCGCGAGTCTTGCAAACCTGAAAAAGTCAGAGACGATCACGGCTTGCCCGTGTTGAAGGTCATGGCCGTGAGAGTTTTGAAGTTGAAGAGTCTCGCCTCGCGAATCTGGAAGTCAGAGAGCATCACGGTTAGGCCCTGATGGCCATAACGGGCGTAAGGAGGAAACTCTTCATATCCTCGCCTCGCGAGCATCACTTCGCCTCGCGAGAATGCCAAGGGTTGCTGACAGTTCATGAAATTCGCCTCGCGAATGTGTGCTCGCCTCGCGAGCTAGCTAATTTCAGAATTTGTATAAAAGGTTGTTCTGAACATTTTGTAAAGACTCTTGCTTCTCCATTGTTTAGTTTTTACGTTTTTTCTCTGTGTAATTTCGTTTGTTATGGAGAACTAAGTTCTAGGATTAGTCTACTGTATGGGAATTCTCTATACTTGAGGTTTTGTAAATCCCTATTGTAATTGCTTTTCCCTTTTCAATACCATATTACACATTTCTGTTTGTTATTTCAGGAGTGTGTAGTATTGTATTGATTTGTTTCAGTGATGTTATTTTCCTATACATAATCGCGTCTGTTATTTCGCGTGTGTTCAATCATGTTCGTTTGTTCATGAGAGCTTAACCCCGTTTGTTATTTCGGGAATAGGAATTTGCATCCATAGTAACAATTACGTTGTTAGTTGTTACTGTAACTGAAAGGGGATTAGAAATTGCTTAGGGCTTGGGATTGCATTAACCAAGGATAGTTGGGAATTCTTGACAGTAGATTAATCGTTGTTTGATATCTGATAATCTCTCTTCAACTGCCCTGTTTTTAATTGCTCTGTTTTGTTTGTTTCTTATTTGCACTCCAATCCAAACCCCCCCAAAAACTGATTTTTGTGTAAGATAATATTCTCAGAGTCCTTGAGAGACGACATCCGAGTTGTCGCACTATACTACAGTTTTAAACCCGCTCGTCCTTTTTGGCGCGTGTGCGACAGCACGACCAGGGAGCTTACATCGACAACACTAAATGTGAATCAATTAAAGGATATGGAAGTTAAGATACCCATTTTGTTATCTAAGCTGGAGCAAATCTTCCCACTGAGTTTCTTTGATTCCATGGAACACCTGCCAGTTCATCTACCTTACAAAGAAAGAGTTGGTGGCCCAGTCCAATACCGCTGGATGTATCCATTTGAGAGGTAAACAACATCAACTGTTTTACTTAATACATATGAAATTCACGAACACGAGATCGTAGTTTAGCTTTCCCTAAAACTAGTAATTATTTGTATGTATCCCTCTTTAATAGGTTCCTGCACTCCCTTAAACACAAAGTCAAGAACAAGGCACGAGTGGAGGGTTCCATTTGTGAAGCATACTTAGTAGAGGAGACTTCCAGTTTTGCCTCTTATTACTATCCGGACGAAGTAAACACGAGAAGGACAAGGATGCCTAGAAACGTTGATTCGGGCGAAGGAAGTTCAACTAGTCCTCTTATATCAATATTCAACTATTCGGGCAGATTTAGTGGCAAATCAAAAGGATATTTCTTGGAGCAACGTGACATTAATGCTGCTCATCTGTATATCCTTCAAAATTGTGAAGAGGTGCCGCCATATTTAGAGTAAGTTTCTACAATGTCTTTTATAAGTTCAATTGACATTTATGATTATTAATCGTCCTGCTGTTAATCTCCCAAATGTAGGATGTACGACAATTTTCTAAGGGACCTCCAACCTGACATTTCAAACAATCAGGTTGATCGAGAAATTACTTCTCACTTTGCTACGTGGTTCAGTAAATATGTAGGTTAAGCATCTTCATTTGTTGCAATACATTTTATCTCCTTAAATATATAGCATGCATAAGAATAATATAATATTATATTTTTTAGGTACTAGATCTAGAAAACAATGTTCAAAATCCATTGTTGACAAATTTGGCATGGGGGCCTAACAGATGGGTTACATCTTGGAATACTTATATTGTAAATGGATATAAATTTAACACAAAAACATGGAATGAAGGAATACAGTCGTGTAACTATGGTGTTTGTGTGCGAGCCACTGATGGCAATGTAGAGGATGATTTCTATGGGGTTCTAACTGACATCCTTGAACTCGATTATACCGGTTTCCCCGTGATGAAGTTAGTTATCTTCAAGTGTGATTGGTTTGATCCTACTCTTGACGTAGGGACAAAAATCGATAAAAAATATGGTATTGTTCAAGTTAGGCTGTCTCGAAGGTATAATAAGGCGTACGACCCATTCATTTTTTCACAACAGGCATATCAGGTTTATTACTCGCCATATCCCGAAGGACATCAAGGCTGGTTGGGTGTTATTAAGATAAAGGCTCGCAGTATAATTACTGATAATGTAATCAACCAGCCTGAAAAAGATGCTCCGTACCAAGATGATGAGTTTTCAAGACCCCACATACCGTTGCAAATTACGTCGGACATAATTGTTAATTCTCTGGCGGACATTTTCGGAAATGGGGAAGAAGTTGAAATAGAGTTATTGGATCAATCCGAGTTGGACGCATCTAGCGAAGGCACATTCCGATCAAGTGAGACTGATGAGAGTGTGAGGGTGAATTTAGTGACTGAGATTCTACTTAGGTAATTTATTTATGTCATAATTCATTGTGTAAATGTCATTCTACTTAGTTAATTTATTTTTGTATTATTTACACTGTTGTGTAATCATCTTTTCATTTTTTACACAGATGGCAGATTCCTCTAGAGGTAGGGGTCATCGTGGAGGTCGTGGCAGAGGTCGTGTTGCGAGAGTCCCTTCGCCGGCTGACCCACAGCCTTCAGATTAAGACCACCCTACCAGCACCTCTGTGGACGGGACACCTCAGGGTGATAGAGTTGCACCCCCTACCCAGCCTATTGTGGTCGGGACACAGGCTGCACCCTCATCATCCACACCTACGATAGGACCATCATCATCATCGGGACAGGAGAGTCGTGGTCCATCCGACAGGAGGATTCTTCTTATCCCCAGGGGGGATAACGAGTAAGCTAATTTAATTTTTTAATATATATAAAGTATCGTTAATTTCTATTTACTTGTTTTTTAAATTTATTTATAACATTTATTAATGCTCTAATTTTGCTGCAGCTTTCTGCCCGCGAAGGGCCCTTCTGATTCGATATCGAAGATCCTGCGACGCAAGTTTGATGGCCCATGGCCTACATGGAAGGCCATCCCAGGGGACCATAGGGATCAGTTGTTTCTAGAGTTTAAAGTAACAATTTATTAAGTTATTTAAATTAAATTTACATTATATATATATATATATATATATATACACACACACACACACACACGAATTTCCTAACAAATGTACGTTGCAGAAAGAATATAGGTGGGACGTAGCTTTAGAGGGTCTCGTCAGGGACATATTTGAGCATAAAGGCTCACTGGTCATGAAGAATCTGACGAACAAGCTGAGGAAGGGTCAGAATAAGGGGAAGTGGGTGGATCCTGAGATCAGGAGGCAGCTGGACCAGTATTGGGCTACTGAGAAGTTCCAGGAGATCCAGGCCACAGCTCGGCGTAATCGAGATTCTGATGGTGGCGCATGTACTTGGACCGGCGGGTCGAAATCAGCCGCCGCCCACTACGACGAGCTGGTAATACATTAAACTTTTGACTTATTATACTATTTAATTAATTAGTTTTCATTTTTAATTATTCTTATGAATTTAAGATTTTCTGCACAGAAACAGCGGGCCCCCACTGCTATGGAGTTGGTGGAGAGGATGAAGAAGTTGAAGTCGGGGACATGGGTCAACGACAAGGCCCGTAACTATGCTGTAAGCAAAAAAACAATTTAGTGTTTACTTGTAATTTATTATAAATGATTTGTTAATATTGATTATAATTTTAACTAAATCTCTTCAACTATACTTTGTAGGTGGGCTTCAACGAGAAGAAGGACGATGCCATATCACATGCCTCACAGTCACAAGATGAGGCCTTGACTGGTGATGGGCCCAGCTTTCCTATCTCCGTCGTCGATAATGCCATTTATTTGGAGGTCGTCGGGGGCAGGAACAAGAAGGGGCACGTGTATGGCCTCGGACACCTGGGAGGCGAGTTTATCGCTTCATCATCCGGCACGCCTGCTCCTTCCTATGCCGATACCGTCCCTCAGGAGCAGTTCAACCAAATGCAGGACACCATCACGCAGCTGAACGTGGAGCTTCGGAAGAAGAGCGAGAGAGAGCAGCAGATGGCGAACCAGATTGCACAGTTGACTCAGCACAAAGCGAAATGATGCGAGCGAGCATCGAGTAGGGCCGTGACATCTGCGGCTGGTGTTGGAGCGAATGAGGATCCAGACTCCGATTTCTCGGTGATGCTCGGCGGTTGTGCCGCTGCTGCCGCTCCTCCGGTTCCGCCGCAAGAATCGATGCTCTCTGCGCGAGGGACGATCGAGATAGCGACGTCCCGGTGGTATGGACGCTGAGGATGATTGGATTGCTCCACCTCCCCCTCATCATGACTGATTTTTTTTTCTTCATATTTTTGACTTTAAACGATTCTTGTACGACACTTTGAATTATTTATATATATTTATATATTCATTATTTCTTATGATTGTATATTTCATTAGTAATTTGGTGTGTTTTATTAGTAATTTTGCTAAACTTTAAAGAAAAACAAAAAATTTATTATTTTAAAAATGTAATTTAAATTTTTTTTCAATAAAAACCAGTTTAGCGACCGAATTAGAAACCAATAATTCGGTCGCTAAACTTTAATTAACATTTACAGATTGTGGTCTAGCGACCGAAAATTTGTCGCTAATATAGGTTAACAGTAACCAACATTGGCGACCAAACTAGCGACCGATTTTCGGTCGCTAAAAATGGTTACCCAAACAATGCGACCAACCTTGTAGCGATCGATTTTCGGTCACTAAAAGCTTAGCGACCAGGTTATCAGCCACCACCATGAATCGGTCACTAACTTAAATAGCGACCGAATTAGAATGTTTAGCGACCGAATATGCCGGTCGCTAAACATTTCTTTTTTTGTAGTGAAAGTGATACAAGCGCTCGTCCACTAATGTGACAGAAGTGCTCATCCAATAAAGTGATAGAAGCGCTCATCCACTAAAGTGACAGAAGCGCTCGTCCACTAAAGTGATACAAGCGCTCATCCACTAAAGTGACAGAAGTGCTCGTCCACTAAAGTGACGGAAGTGCTCGTCCACTAAAGTGATATAAGCGCTCGTCCACTAAAGTGATAGAAGTGCTTGTCCACACAAGTGACAGAAGCACTCGTCCACACAAGTCTTTGGACTTGCTAAGTCCTTAATGAGAAGCTCCGTCCAATGATGTGGCATGTGGAGCTCGTCTACTAGGTTACGTTCAACCAGTTAAAGGAGTATCTTTCCAATGACGTGGCATATGGAGCTCAGCTACTATCAACTACGAGCCTTGAGGATTGAAGATGACACCGATGTGGAATCTTATTTCAAGAACCAGAATCAAGAAACTGATTATGTTATCAGACCCAAATTTGTTTTAATTTATCCCAACAACTATAACTTGTTTTCTATATATAGAGGGATCAAAGGAACACTTTTAAAAACAGATCAACAACATATCACAACATATCAGAATTACATGAAATCAATTTGAGAGATCAATTGTGAAAATCATTCATCATCTTTCTTGAGCTTATTGTGAAAAGAGTGTTTCATTCTCATTAGTGCTTCAATTTGTATATTTGACTATAGAGATTTAGGAATCAATTTTTCGTTCTATTTGATTGTAAATAGAGAATAAGTCTCTCTGAGTGATTGGGGTGAGGTATCCCTAAGGAAGAACATTGAGACTCTTCACAAGAGTGTGGTATCTCGAGGTGAAGGAGTGCTCTGTGGTGTAAAGGTTTTTCAAGCTACCTGGCTAAAGCTTGTTGTGTTAGTGTGTGAAAACCCACATGTGGAGTGGGGACTGGATGTAGGTCACAGTGGTGGTGACTGAACCAGGATAAATCTGGTTGTGTGGTATCTCTAAACTCAAACTCTTTAATTTCTGTCTTGCGCATATAATTATGATCTTGATGTTCTAAGTATTCAATTGATATCAGTTCTTGATCTGCACAATCACTATTGAACCTTGAGTAAACTGTAATAATAACAGTGTATTCTTGCATCATTTGTGATCAAATTCGAATAGCTTAATTTCTGTTTCTTAATCATTGAAACTAAAACCTGCAAGTTTGTTCTTGATTGTTAATGCTTGTATCTGAAACTTGCATAACTTGTTCTTAATCTTTATAGGCTTAATCAGTTTCTGTATTTCGTTATTATTGAGTTTTGAACCTGAACCTATTCTGTGATCTATTAATTCTAAATCAATCTTTCTTATCCTTATTACCTTCTATTCAAGATTTCATAAAAAGCCCTTCACTGTTTTTCTTAAAGATCCTGAGGCAACTCTGATTTGAAAAGTAAAGTTTTTGAAAAGGAAGAATTTTTGAAAACTCAATTCACGCCCCCTATTGAGTCGTTTTAGCCAAAACAACAATTGGTATCAGAGCTAAACTCTTAAGTTTGGCTTAACAGCTATAAGCGTATGGCTTCCAATGACTGTTTGAATAAAGGGGCTTCCCTTGCACGCCCTCCTACCTTCAATGGATATAAGTATATCTATTGGAAGGAAAGAATGGTATTCTTTCTTGAGGCAACAGGTGTTGACATATGGGATGCAGTAGAAAATGGACCATTTGTCCCCTCTGCTTTAGATGATAATGGTGCTCCAAGAAATACGCCTAAAACTGAATGGAATGAGGATGATAAGAAAAGATTTCAATATAATGCACGTGCTAAGAATATTATAACATCTGCTTTAAGCAGTGATGAATTTTTCAGGGTTTCAAATTGCAAATCAGCAAAGGAGATGTGGGATACATTGCAAGTAACACATGAAGGAACCACATATGTCAAAAGAGCAAGAATGAATACCCTCACACATGAGTATGAGCTGTTCAGAATGAAGCAAGGAGAACCAATGGGGGTTATGTAAATGCGATTCTCACACATTGTGAATCAATTGACTGCACTTGGAAAGACAACCTCCAATGAATATCAAGTTAACAAAGTCATGAGATGCCTAGGCAGAGAATGGCAACCTAAAGTAACTGCAATTTCCGAATCCCAAGACCTTTCAACAATGTCAATTGCAGGGCTGTTTGGAAAGCTACAAGAACATGAAATGGAGTTGACTAGATTGGTGCTAAGTGAAGAAGAAGACAAGAACAATGGAATCATCACATTCAAAGCTGTAAAATCTACAAAGGTTGACGGAAAGCTTAAGAAGGAAAAGAAACTTAAACGTGCATACATGGATTGGAAGGATAACAATCTTGGCTCAACGAATGATTCCAATGATGAAAAATCAGACTTGTGCTTAACTGCTTATCTTCATAAAGAAGATGATGAGGTAAATGATTCTAACCTTGATTAATTACCTTCTTGTAATGAATTGCAAAATTCTTTTGAAGAACTTCATAAAGAATCCATTAGACTTGCTAGATTGCTAATTAAGTTTAAGAAAACCATCACTTGCTTAGAAGAGAAAAATTATGTTTTAAACAAAGAGCTAGATGAATTAAAAACATAAAATTGTGCTGTAAAAGAAAGATTGACTACTGTTTTGGAACCACCTATATGCTCTAATTGTTCTAAGTGTTGTACATTGACTAAAGAAGTTGAAAAACTGAAAAATGACTTAGCCAAGTTCACAAATGATAAAGACAACTTGAATGCATTACTTGGACAACAAAAAGAAATGAAAAACCAAGTTGATCTAGTGTACAAAATTGAGAGAAAGGCAAAAACATTTAGAAAATTTCATGTTTCTCATTATGCTAATGCATCACAATATGCTAGATGTCATTATTGCACTAGAAAAGGTGCTTTCTGGAATTTGAGAAATAATTATTCATTGCAGATAAGGCAAATATGGGTTCCAAAAGGAACTTTATCATACTCTAACCATGAAGGACCCAAACAGAGTTGGGTACCTATAGCACAAACATGAAATTATGTTTTGTAGGTGTGGTGGAAGGTCAAGAGAAAAAATTGGAATCATGACATAGAGCCTTCACCAAACACAAAACGGGTAACAATAAAGAAATAATATTGATTGAATATGTTTTCTAATTATCATTATTAATGTATGATTGTGAATCTTTGTGTTGACTTATATATCATTGTATAATATGTCTACATTGTTGTATTAAAGTTATTTGATCAATCTTGGAATAATCATATGGCTTTTGTTTCACAAATTGAATCTAAGAAAATTGATGAAGCCTTGAATGATTTGTTTTGCTTGCTATGCAACAATTTACTTTGAACATGATCTCTATCATAAGAACTTTTATTCAAAGTAGAGAAATTGAGATTGAATATGTTGATACAATTAAACAACTTGCTGATATTTTTACCAAGCCCTTGAACAAGGAAAGCTTCTTTTTCATTATAAGAGAATTGGGCATAATTGATCAATCCTATATCTAATCTCTAAAGAATCAAAAGAAAATCAAAAGGGAAGAACTAGTTCTACAAATTCATAGGAATTAGAACTTAGTTTTTGAAAAGTAAAATGCCTTAGTTTATAATTTTGGCTGATGGTCTCTGTTCTTTTTGATTTGTCCCTGCACTTATCCATCTATCATGAACAATTTTATATGTTATGTTTGAATGTTGAAATGCTTGCCTTCTCTATTGCTTTGAATGTTTCTTTTCTTTACCTTTTTGATAATTCCAAAAGGGGGAGGAAAAAGTATGATATAGAGAAAGGGGATAATAACAAATTATACATGCATATGTTGAGGGGGAGATTATAAGCTTACATGATTAATGGGGAGTAAATCAAATTCTGCTCTAATAATATTTTTTTTGCTCTGATATACTTCTGCTCTGATACCATGATATAAATCTGTCAGAAACACTTAGCTTCTGCTACACTTATACTCTGATCTTATAATTTGTTAAGAAGATTTGTCATAATCAAAAAGGGGGAGTTTGTAAGACTCAATGACTTAGAGATTTTGATATGACAAATACAATTTAATGTCTGTGCAAGTGTTTTAGGGTCAAATTTCAAAGATTATCAAGCAGTGATCAACAAGTTCATTATTAAGCAAATTCAAGGAAAATATTCAAGGAAAAACTTGAAGGAATCAAGGTGCTGCATGTAGAAATCAAAAGAGCAAAGTCAAAGATCAAAGGATCATCAAGACCAAGCTTAATGGAGAATTTTAGATTTAAGTCTAAGATGATTTGTGAGAGAAAGAAATCTCTTAGTCACAAAATAGCTCAACTAAAAAGATGCATGAAGAAAATCAATTTTCATAACCTGCATTAAAAGGAATAAGTTTTTGTTAATGAAAATGATTTTTGGAAATAAACTCAGAATACACAAGATTCTAATTCCGCTCGTCCACTGAAGTGATAGAAGCGCTCGTCCACTAAAGTGATACAAGCGCTCGTCCACTAAAGTGGCAGACGTGCTCGTCCACTAAAGTGACAGAAGCGCTCGTCCACTGAAGTGATACAAGCACTCGTCCACTAAAGTGACAGAAGTGCTCGTCCACTAAAGTGACAGAAGTGCTCATCCACTAAAGTGATACAAGCGCTCGTCCACTAAAGAGATAGAAGCCCTCGTCCACTAAAGTGACAGAAGTGCTCGTCCACACAAGTGACAGAAGCGCTCATCCACACAAGTCTTTGGACTTGCTAAGTCCTTAATGAGAAGCTCCGTCCAATGACGTGGCATATGGAGCTCGTGTACTAGGTTACGTTCAACCAGTTAAAGGAGTATCCGTCCAATGACGTGGCATATGGAGCTCGTCTACTATCAACTACGAGCCCTGAGGATTGAAGACGACACCGATGTGGAATCTTATTTGAAGAACCAGAATCAAGAAATCAGATTCTGTTATCAGACCCAAATCTGTTTTAATCGATCCCAATGACTATAACTTGTTTTCTATATATAGAGGGATCAAAGGAACACTTTTAAAAACAGATCAACAACATATCACACAATATCAGAATCACACGAAATCAATTTGAGAGATCAATTGTGAAAATCATTCATCATCTTTCTTGAGTTTATTGTGAAAAGAGTGTTTCATTCTCATAAGTGCTTCAATTTGTATATCTGACTGTTGAGAGTTAGGAATCAATTTTTCGTTCTATTTAATTGTAAATAGACAGTAAGTCTCTCTGAGTGATTTGGGTGAGGTATCCCTAAGGAAGAACATTGAGGCTCTTCACAAGAGTGTGGTATCTCGAGGTGAAGGAGTGCTCTGTGGTGTAAAGGTTTTTCAAGCTACCCGGCTAAAGCTTGTTGTGTTAGTGTGTGAAAACCCATAGGTGGAGTGGGGACTGGATGTAGGTCACAGTGGTGGTGACTGAACCAGGATAAATCTGGTTGTGTGGTATCTCTAAACTCAAACTCTTTAATTTCTGTCTTGCGCATATAATTATGATCTTGATGTTCTAAGTATTCAATTGATATCAGTTATTGATCTGCACAATCAGTATTGAACCTTGAGTAAACTGTAATAATAACTGTGTATTCAATTCTATTCTCAAGTATCAATATTTGAATTGAATCTTGCATCATATGTGATCAAATTCGAATAGCTTAATTTCTGTTTCTTAATCCCTGAAACTGAAACCTGCAAGTTTGGTCTTGATTATTAATGCTTGTATTTGAAACTTGCATAACTTGTTCTTAATCTTTAAAGGCTTAATCAGTTTCTGTATTGCGTCATTATTGAGTTTTAAACCTGAACCTATTCTGTGATTTATTAATTCTGAATCAATCTTTCTTATCCTCATCACCTTCTATTCAAGATTTCATAAAAAGCCCTTCACTGTTTTTGTAAAAGATCTCGAGGCAACTCTGATTTGAAAAGTAAAGTTTTTAAGAAGGAAGAATTTTTGAAAACTTAATTCACCCCCCCTCTTGAGTCGTTGAAGCCAAAACAACACATGTGATCTCCATCCATCAAGAGGATCCATACTTGGTTATTGTCCTACTTGATTTAGTCAGATTTCAATGCAAGTTTAACAAATTTGTAGAAAGAGTATTTTCTAGTTTCGCCAAAGGTGGACTTATGGGAATCAATTTCCATCTCTTGAATCTAGCAAAAGCTAGTCCCCCTACTATCTAATGGCAAAAACTATGAAATAAGTATGGCAAGTTGGCACTAGTAGCACAAGAGAAAGGTACCTTCAAATTTTCTTTTGGTGATATATATAAGTAGAAAATTACCTTTCATCTCTTAATCAGCAAAAGCTTTTGAAATTGTATTGAGCTCCATGATGACCTCCTTCATATTCATTCTTTTTCTTGGAGACTCCATTGAACACGATAATCCAATCTTAAACAGTGAAGATAAGGACCTCTCAACATTAGGATGGATATCACCTGGAATCTCTAAAATACTGTTTCCCTCTTATGTTGTTACTTCAAGATGTTCATTTTCCATGGAGAGGAGAGTTGCGTCAACAATCTCTAAAATGTGATTTGGAAAATAAATTTTTATGTAGTTATGAAGATTGTGCCCATCTTTAAACATTTCATCTGTTGGTCTTCTCCCAGTTAACATCTCCAAAAGAAGAATCCCAAAGCTGTACATGTCACCTTTTGTTGACACTTCAAAATCCATACTGTACTCGAAAATATGTTTTAAAATAATCAATCCTTCAAAACTCATCGTTATAAAAGACACAAAAGAGGAAGTAAAAATGAAAACCGATTTTATAAGATTTCAAAGGAGAACAAGAAGTTTCAAATCATGCCTGGAGGATCATAACCTATGGTCCCTTTTATTCCAATTGAGCTGGTTTGCTTATGGAAGTTGCCATCAATTGTTGAGAAAAGTCTCGCTAAGCCAAAATCACTCACATGAGCAACCATGTCATCATCAAGAAGGACATTGCTTGGTTTTAAGTCACAATGAATTATAGGTTGCTCACATTCATAGTGAAGATAGTGTAGAGCAGAAGCAACTCCAATAACAATTTCTAATCTTTTCTCGAGTTTCATTGTTCTTAGTTGTTCCGCATTTCTATTCTCTGGATGCAACCATTAATCCTCTAAGCTTCCTTTTGTCATGTATTCAAAAATTATAGCCTTAAAGTCATTTCCTTTGTAATCCATGCTAGAGCAACATGTGATAATCTTGACTAGATTTCTATGCCGGATATTTCTGAAAGCATTACATTCAGCAATGAAACTTTTGTGAGCTACTTTCTTCCGAAGGTTTAGAACCTTTATAGCAACAACTCTTTCTTCTAAATTGAGACTTCCTCTATACACAAAACCAATACTTCTGGTTCCTATCAAGTTATGAACTGAGAACCCGTCAGTGGCATGGTGTAGGTCTTGGTATGTCACCTTAGGAAATTGTTCAATAGTTGAATTAGTAGTTGCTTTCCTTTGCCTTTTCCTTATCTGGTAGATAGTAAGGAAAAATAACAATAGAAGAAACAATACAATTGAGCAGATGATGATCCACAATGTCGACTTGTGAATATGGTTTTTTCTCTTTTTCATAGCTTTTGGTGGGCATAGTGGCAGATGTAGTTGTGTTACCCCGCCACATAGCCTGCCATTTCCAGTCAATAAAACTGCACTAGCATCCCGGAAGACACCATGTATGGGCACCTCACCCTCCAACTTGTTAAAAGAAGCATTGAACAATTCTAACACAGAAATATTTTGTATTCCTTCTGGAATCGTTCCAGACAAGTTGTTTCGTGACAAGTCTAACTGTCGAAGACCTTTCAATGAAGCTAAAGAAGTTGGTATGATTCCATTAAGGGAATTACCCTCTAAATAAAGGTACTCCAAGCTTAAGCAATCTCCAATTGGTTTAGGAATGCCATTAGAGAGATAATTTTCAGATAGATCCAACAATAAAAAGTTTTTGAGCATGCCAACCTCAGGAGGTAAATTACCACTTAATGAGTTATATGATAGGTTCAATACTATTGACAAAGAGGAAAGTCCAATAACCTGCAGTGGTATAGCCCCACTAAATATCAACATATTGTTCAATAAACCCAACACAAACAACTGACCGAGATTTCCTAAGATAGCTGGAATTTCTCACGACAGTTTGCTTATGCCTAAATATAACTTTTGCATGTTTTGAAACTCACCAAAAGTCTTTGGAATGACCTCAGTTAAGAGGTTGTCCCCCAAGGATAAGAAAATTAAGTGTACAAGATTTCCTAGTTCTGTTGGAATTTTTCCAGATATCTGATTGCCACCCATATTAAGATTTGTGAGTTGGGTGGACAAATTGCCTATGATTTTTGGTAGAGGACCTCCAAAATTATTTCTTTCAATACTCAATATATTAAGCTGACTACAGTTTATCAAAGACTTTATAAACTCCCAGTCACTGGATGAATTGCTACCAAGATTATTTCCTCCCACAGCCAAAACAGAAAGATCTTGTAGCGTTCCTAGGCTTGAAATTTGTCCGACGAAATTGTTATAACCAATATCTAACATTTGAATCTGAGATGCATTAGTGATGGAAATTGGGATTAGGCCTGAGAGTTGATTGGTACCGAACAGAAATTTCCTAAGATGGGGAGGGTTGAGAACATGTTGCTAGGAAGAGAACCATTAAATCAAATTCCTTCGGTATAAAAGTCAGTGAGAGATGAGAGATTGTAAAGAGAAAATGGAAGCGTACCAGACAATTTGTTTTCTGATACTGACATATATGTCAAGTTTTTCAAAAGACCTATTTCTTCTGGTATGTTTCCCTCTAATTGATTATAAGCCACATGAAGTTTAGTGAAGGAAGAAAGATTCCCTATGGAAGCTGGTATTTGACCAGTTAGATTGTTTCTTCCAACAATCAACCATTCAAGCTTCATAACGGAATCAATCTCCATTGGTATTTGACCAGTAAATTGATTCCCATATAAATACAATTCCCTCAGTTTAGTGCAATTTGTCAAACTGAATGGAAATTCTCCTCCTAAAGTATTATTGGTGAAATAGATAAACTGCAGTCGAAATAAACGGCCTAATTCTTGTGGTACATTGCCATGGAAGTTATTTCCACCGAGGTTGAGGAATCTCAGAAAGGAAAGGTTCCCAACGTGTGGTGAAATGAACCCAACGTTTAAATATTTTGTGTAGAATTAAATTAGAACTAATAACATACGTCATTGTTTTTATTTTAACAAAATAAAAACTTGATTTTTTTTGGGTACTTAAACAATTTACATTCACAAGTATTAGAATTGGAGAATTGCTAATTTTATGTGATCTCAAATGGGATATGTCATATAACCAGGAAGGGAATGGTAATTGGATTTCGACCATCTCTCAAATTAAATTTTAGTTGTTGGATTAATTAAAAAATTAAAAGATCTCTCCCTTGATCATTAGATTAATCCAATGACTAAAGAATGGACTGAAGGTAGAGGATGGAGGATCCTCCATTTACTTGTGTTACCTGCAAACGTTTTAGTTGAAAGACTTTAATTAGCACCACAAATTGTTAGCTTGAGTCAACATACAAACACGCAATTAATGAGGGGGGATAACAAGTGTTACGTGCATTTTGGTTGGACTTCATCACCACAATTCCACAAATTGTTAGGTTGACGGAGTCAATAATAATTTTTTGTTAAACCATATAAATTAAATAAAAAAAAGTGAAGAACACAAATAAATTATTTATACTCCGAGACGTGTACATGACACTATCTATAAGGATTATGTGAAGAATCCATGGATGTGAGGGATATAGATCATACTCATAGGAAAGGTAGAGAGCATATTGATACTCATGTGGCAACATATTGATTAATTGATAAAAAATAATAAAATGAGACACATGAAGCTCTATTTATAGAGCTAGCTAACTAACACAATTAACCCTCTAACAAATTGTTAACAACCTATAACAAACTCTAACAAAATTATTTATACTCTTAACAAATTATTTCACCACAATATAACGATAATGTGAATATCCTTAGGATTAATTAACAGACTCTTCTAAAAATAATGTTTTGGGTATTCAAAATATCAAGAATTATATCAACTCAAGAAATTAAATTCCTTTCGAGATGAAATTGGCAATCCTTTCGTTAAACCCAAAAAAAAAAATCTTCTCTCAATTCTTTATAAAGTTAATGATCTTAAAAGATTTTTTTCAAAAGCTAATGAAAGTAGCTTTTTATTTTAACCATAAAAATGATTTTTTAAAAAATATAATTTTTATAAAAAGCTTAAACAAACACAATCAAACTTATTAAAAATGATTTTTTACTTAAAAAAATAATTCTTTTTCACCAAATAATATATAACAAACGAATTTTCATATAATTGATTATACTAAAAATTTATTACCAAACCAATATAGAGAGAAGCCAAATAAGAAAATCATCCAAATAATCCCAAAATCAGAAAAACCAATTAAATGCTTTTAAATATGTTTTTAAATAATTAAAATTGTTATAATATATATATATATATATATATTGATATTCAAAAGTTTAGGTGAGTTGGGTCTTGGGGACTCACCAGGGTCAGGACAGGCTTCACGGCTCAAAGAGCGCTTACAGAGATACTTATAGATTACCCACCAACGAGGTCCTCACATTGGCAGTGGGATTCGAACTCACGATCTTGTGGGTTATGAGTCTTATCCGTACCAACTGGACCAACCTTTGCTGGCTATAATAAAATATATTATTAATGTCTGAAAGTTTTTAGAATGGGGTGAAAACTAAAAACGGCAAAGAAACGGAAATTAAAAAAGAAAAAAAAGGAAAAGTGTTAGGTGCAAGATATCATGCGGTGTGGTGGGACACGATGCAGTGGAACAACCTACATACATATCCAATGTTTTTAAAATTGGACTGGTCATTGAACCGGTGAAGATATCGGTTCAAGGTTCAATGGTCGAACCGTGGTTGTACCGATAATATTCGATCTACCGTCGAAACACCTGTAGCAAAGCACTGACTCCAGGACACCGGTGGGCCACGACCCGATGGGCCTCATCCTAGTCCAAAACGAGTGGAGCGTGAAGTTTGCAGGACTGGACATCTGCGGGTGGCCCAACGGATCTAGGATAGGCTCTGATACCATCTTAGAATTTGGGTTTGGGCCTAACTCAACCCCAAAAGCTAGCTTGTAAGGTGAGGGTTGCCCCTTACTTATAAGCACTCTTCAGGTCATATCACTATTCAATGTGGGACTCCAGCAATGACAAAACGAGTGTGTAACTTTTTTTTTAGAAAAATAATTTATAAAATAGATAAATAAATTAAATAAAGAAAAGTGAATATAATAATAATTTGAATATAATGATAATTTGAATATTATCGGGATTTAACACATTTCCGGAATAATATTCTGGGTATTCAGAACAACAAGAATTATATCAACTCGAGAAATTCCTTTCAAGATGAAATTGGCAATTGGATTTCGACCAGAACTCTCAGCTCAGAAGAAAAAAGACATTCTCTGTCACAGAATGGTGTAAGGGGAAAAAGGGTTAAATATGTTTTTAGTCCCTCATTTTTTACAAAAATTCAGTTTTAGTCCCTCGTTTTGAAAATGTACCTTTTTAGTCTCTGTTTTTTAAAATGTGTCAGAAATGGTCCCTACAACACACTTCCTTTTGAAAAATAGGGGACTAAAATCGAATTTTTGTCAAAAATGAGGGACTGAAAACATGTGGTGGTAAAAAATGAGGGACTAAAAATGTGTGGTGTAGGGACCACTTCTGACACATTTTAAAAGACAAGGGACTAAAAAAGTATATTTTCCAAACGGAGGACTAAAACCGAACTTTTGTAAAAAATGAGGGACTAAAAACATATTTAACTCGGGGAAAAATTATACGTTCAATAAACTATCCTGCTTTGAATTGTTAAAAATATGCCTTCGTTGAGGAAAATGAACCCTCTCTATCATTTCTCTAATTTAATTTTAGTCAATGGATTAATTTAATGATTAAAAGATCTCTCCTTGATTATTAGATTAATCCAACGACTAAAGAATGGATTGAGGGTAGAAGATGGAGGATCCTCCAATGACCAGAGGCGGACCTTGGTGTAGCTTGAGGGGAATGACAAATTTAATGTCTTGCTACCCCTGTTTTAAAGAAAAAACTAATGGCATCCTCATCTTATTAGCAAAGGCAAGTGTTGTGATTTCATAGATACAATTTAAGATACCTCCAACAGCAAGATCTCTTGGGGGGCTTTCGTAGGTTTCTTTTGTAACTGATCTAAGATCCAATCTCTATTTTTCTTTTGCAATCTTCCTTGCTTTCTCTATTTCAGATGTTTCGTCTTTTCGGGTTTGATTATTTTTCTTATTGCAATTTTTATTAACTTGGGTTGTTGATTTATGGACTTTCAATAAATTTTTTTGTAATTAATTTCATATATTTAGAAGTGGTATACTTTTTTGAAAAGAATAAATGGTTAAATATAAGAAAATTGATGTACTTTTTCAAATGGTTCAATTGCTATGCATCGACAATATAAAGTTTTTTACATTGTTACCAATTAAAAATTATGACATGTGTGACTTTTAAAGTAACTAAGATAAGAATCAAACGTTTTTTATAATGTGTCAATTTCTGATTGATTGATACTGTAAAAATCTTTACACTAGCTAAAAGTGCATACCAATTAAATCATTTTTCTAAAAGGAAAGTGTGAAGCAAAATGAAAATTGTATAACTTCAATATCTTCACTTTAAAAGCATCCTTTTAATGATCAAATAGTTCAATAATATGAGCAATCTTTGATAAAATTATATATTATTCATATAAATTTTAATTACATTATTTGAGTTAGTAGTTAATGACTCCTCCAAAAAATTTTTCAAGATCCGCCACTATCATTGACTAGCACAATTCTACAGCTGGTAAGAGCTGCCAACCACGCAATTAATGAGGAGGATAACAAGTGTTACGTGCATTTTGGTTGGAAGACTTCATCACCACAATTCCACAAATTGTTAGGTTGAGGGAATCAATATACAATTTTTGTTAGAAAAATAATATATAAAATATATCAAAAAATTAAATAAAAAACTAAAGAACACAAATAAATTATTTATAATCCGAGAAGTGTACAGGACACTGTCCCTGACAATTAATTCGCCATAATATAATGATAATGTGAATACCCTCAAGATTTTACGGACTCTTCCATAATAATATTATGGGTATTCATAACAACAAGAATCATATCAACTCAAGAAATTCCTTTCAAGATGAAATTGGCAATCCTTTCAAGATGAAATTACCAATCCTTTCATTAAACCAAAAAAAAAATCATCTCTCAATCCTTTTAAGAAGATGGAGAGTTTATTGAAAAATGAAACATCTAAATTTAATAAAAAAAATTTATTAAATATTTTTATTTTAATAAAAGGTATTATGTAGCCAAAGGGGTTGACCTAGTAGAAGCGTGTTAGGTCTATCAGGTAGGAGAGTGTGTAAAAGGATACTCTCGATATGTAGGATGTCTCTAACTCAAATCCTGACCAAAAACAAACTCCTTGGGAAGGGGTCGTACCCATATCGCTCGAGCTCCCAGAGTAATAGCTCAATTGCCACCAACTTTGTAACAAAAAAAAGTGTTACACACATTTTTGGCCCACATAGATCTAAGTTATTATGTTTTCATTGAAAGACTTGATCACCACAAATTGTTAGCTTGATGGAGTCAACATACAATTTTTTGTTAGAAAAATAATATATAAACAGATAAATAAAATTAATAGAGAAAATAAACACAAATAAGGATTATAATATACAAGACAGTGTCCTTAAGGATTATTTCGCCGCAATATAATGATAATGCGAATATCTCCAGGATTTAATAGACTCTTCCAAAATAATAATATTATTCTAGATATTCAAAACATCAAGAATTATATCAACTAAAGAAATTCTTTTCAAGATACAATTTTTCGGTTGAAAGACTTCATCACTACAAATTGTTAGCTTGACGGAGTCAACATACAACTTTTTGTTTTAAAAAAAAATGTATAAAATAGATAAATAAAACAAATAGAGAAAACTGAAAAACACAAATATTTTGTTTATATGAGACATCTACAAGACACTGTCCTTAATGATTATTTCACCATAATATAATGATAATCCGGACATCTTCAAGATTTAAAAGACTCATCCAAAAGAATAATATTATTCTGGGGATTCAGAACTTCGAGAATTACATCAACTTAATAAATTCCTATCAAGATACAACTTTTTAGTTGGAAGACTTCACCACCCCAAATTGTTAAGTTGACGGAGTCAATACACAACTTTTTGTTAGAAAAATAATATATAAACTAGATAAATTAATTAAATAAACAAAAGTGAAGAAAACAAATAAATTATTTATAGTATGAGACACTAGTGCAAAATATACATTTAACATCAGTTTTTTAACATCGGTTTTAACAAAACCGATGTGAAATAGGAGGCGGTGGCATTTTTGAAATTAAACTGAAATATTTTAACATCGGTTATTGCATAAACCGATGTGATAAAAATATTTAACATCGGTTTTAAAAAACCGATGTGGAAAAGTGAAACCAAAAAAAAGAAATTTATTAGACATAAGATTAGACATCGGTTTTGAATAACCGATGTGAAAAGCCAAAAATAACCGATGTGGAATCCCTTTTCTACACTAGTGAGAATGTGTACATGCCACTATCTTTAAGGATTATTTCGCCACAATATAATGATAATGTGAATATCCTCAGGATTTAACAGACACTTTCAAAATAATATTCTGGGGGTACTCGGAACAACATGAATTATATCAACTCAAGAAATTCCTTTCAAGATGAAATTGCCAATCTTTCAAGATGAAATTGTCAATCTTTTTGTTAAACCCAAAAAAAATTCCTCTCTCAATCGTTTGAGATGATGGAAAGTTTATTGAAAAGTAAAACAACTCAATTTTGTTAACTTTTTTTATTAATTTTTTATTTTAATAACAAGTGTTACGTAGCCAAAGGGGTTGGTCTAGTGGAAGCATGCTATGTCCGTCAGGTAGGAGAGTGTGTACATAGATACTCTCGGTATGTGGGAGGTCTATAGCTCAAATCCTAATAAAAAACAAACTCCTTGGAAAGGGGTCGTACCCATGTCGGTCGAGCCCTGGGAGTGATAGCTCACTAGTCACCAGTTTTGAAACTAATAAAAAAATGAATGTTAAGTTTTTTTTGGCCCGCATGGATCCAAGTTGTTGTGTTTTGGCTGAAAATTACTACATCACCACAAATTGTTAGCTTGACGGAGTCAACATACAATTTTTTGTTAGAAAAATAATATATAAATAGATAAATAAAATAAAAAGAGAAAAGTGAAAAACAAAAATAATTTGTTTACAGTCTGAGACGTGTACAAGACAGTATCCTTAAGGATTATTTCGTAAAAATATAATGATAATGTGAAAATTTCCAAGATTTAACAAACTCTTCCAAAATAATATTATTCTAGATATTCTGAACATCGAGAATTATATCAACTATAAGAATTCCTTTCAAGATACAAATTTTTGGTTGAAAGACTAACTTTTGGTTCAAAGACTTCGTCAACACAAATTGTTATCCTAACAGAGTCAACATACAACTTTTTTTTTTGAAAATAATATATAAAATAGATAAAGAAAAAAATAGAGAAAAGTTAAAATTACAAATAAATTATTTGTAACGTGAGACAGACATTGTTGTTAAGGATTATGTCGCCACAATATAATGATAATGCGAATATTTGTAGGATTTAGCAGACTCTTCCAAAATAATAATAATATTTTGGATATTCAGAACATCAAGAATTATTTCAACTCAAGAAATTCCTTCCAAGATACAACTAATTTTTGGTTGAAAGACTTCATCACCACAAATTATTTCCTTGACGGAGTCAACATACAAATTTTTGTTAGAAAATACGATATAAAATAGATAAACAAAATAAAATAGAGAAAAGTTTAAAAAAAAATAATTGTTTACAATCTGAGACGTTTACAAGACACTATCTTTAAGGATTATTTCACAATAATATAATGATAATGCGAATATCTCCAGTATTTAACATACTCTTCCAAAACAAATGTTAAGTTTTTTTGGTCCCCATATTCTTGTTTTCTTTTTTATTTTATTAATAAATTTTGGTGACTTGTCACATTGCTTAAAAAAAATGGCTTATTTCTTTTTGGTATATTTCCCTCCAAGTTATTATAAGACATGGAAAGGAAAGTGAGGGAAGAAAGATTTCCTATAGAGGGTGGGATTTTTCCGGTTAGATTGTTGCTACGAACAGTAAACGTTTCAAGCTTGCCAAGTGAGCCAATTTCTAGTGGTATTTTGCCAAAAAAAATGATTGAACCTACATCCAAGGTCCTCAGTTCTGAGCAATTTGTTAAGTGGATTGGAAACTCTCCCTCAAAGGTGTTATTACTGAGACCAAGTATCTGCAGTCTGAATAAATGACCCAACTCTTGTGGGAGTTCACCATAAAAACTATTAGCAGCTAAGTAGAGGAGTCTAAGAAAGGAAAGGTTCCCAACATGAGATGATATGAACCCATGCAGGCTATATCCTGTTAGGTTCAACTCTGTGACTCTTTGATGTTTATGGCTGCATGTGACTCCATGCCAGTTGCAAAAGTGGCTAGAAGCCTAGAACTATTCCATGAGTTCAATACTCCAAAAGGGTCACTGGATATTGATTCTTTGAACTTGAGCAATGCAGAATAATCAGTCTCGTTTCCTAAGGCAGAGACAGTTTTGTTGGGTTGAAACCTCAGTAAGTTTGAAGTAAAAAGAAGAAACAAGACAAGACATGTAGACCAAAATACACTTAACATGGTCGTAGAACAGAAAACAAGGTTGCTAAAATTGTAGAGTTGCTAAATCTGTGATCTCAAATGGGATTTATAAAACCAGGAGATGAGTGGACGTTGGATTTGGACCAAAACTCCGTTCAGAAGAAACAGTTTCATTTGTATTAAAAAGGAACAAACCATTTAATTCTCTGCCACAGTGCCGGTCAAAGTTGTAGATACGTGTAATATTTCTGCCACAATTGATATTGTTTTCTTGTTAACTTATGTAGGCGCTATGTAGTGAAAAGTCAGAAACGGCTTATGTAGTACACTGGGACAATTCCGATACTACTAATAGTCGAACTGTGTCTGAAGAAGCCAAAGAAATGATCTGTAGCTAGATAAGCTTAAAAACTATGGTATCTCATCTTTTCCTAGTCTCCCTAACCGGGTGAGGAAGAAATTGCTAGGCTGAATGTTAGGATATAGACCTTGGTTAGATGTCCCTTTGTCTTCTACACAATCTATGTGTAATGTTGTTGAGCTGGTTGGCTTAACTACTAGAGTTAGCCCCTTAATTTGGATGGGGAATGCCCCTACTTTGCTTAATCACCTTGATTGTATTGATCCTTATTTTAGCAATTGAATGAAGTTTCTTTCCCGTCAAAAAAAAAAGTTGGAGTGGATGAACTTATAAGAATAGTATATGTTATTTGAATATTTACAATATGATATTCAAATGATATCTTTTTATATTTGTAGACTGGGGTACATGTCTTAATTCACGCAGGTCAATCACTGGATTTTGCTTCTTCATTGGCTCATCCTTGATGTCATGGAGAAGTAAGAAGCAGACAATTGTATCTAGGTCATCATTAGAAGGTGGGTATCGTGCTGTAGCTCAAGCTGCATGTGAGGCCCAATGGCTATCATATTTGCTCAAGGACTTTGGCATTGCATCCACATCTCTTGCTCTTATCTACCGTGACAATCAATCAACACTCCATATAGCTGCCAATCCGTGTTTTACAAGAGAACGAAATACATAGAGATTGGTCGCCACTTAGTTCGAGATAAAGTTCAGTCTGGTTGCCTACACTTGTTCCCCATCTCTACCTCAGCTCAAATTGCAGACATTTTCACAAAACCCCTTGCTGAAGGGCCATTTCAACATTTGCAAACCAAGCTAGGAATGTTGGATATCCATTCCAGCTTGAGGGGGGTGTTACAACTAACCAATCAATCAGTTAGTTGGTGTTACTTATTTAACCAATTTTCTGTTAGTTAGTTGGTCAGTTATTTAATTGATTTCATAGCTCCTTCTTACATCTTTGTAGCTAAGTAGCTTCCGTATATATAGGATCAATAATGTACGGTGCCTAACTCAATCAATTCAGAAAAGAGAAATCACTTTCTCGCATACTCTTTCTTCCTCTCCTCTCATTCACTTTCTCCTCTACATTCTGTTTTGATACTTTGCATTTCACCATGTTTAAACTTTTCTACAGGTATTGTTAATGAGTGTCCCGAAGGTGTTTGTAACGCCCTCCCTCAGGGCATTACTTACGTAACACGTGCGGAATTTAAATTAAAAAAATAATTTGCTGGTGCTTTCGGAAAATAGTTTATATAAGTATACAAGTTTCTGAAATTGGGTATAAAAATTTTGTCACGACTCCTAAGCCTTGATTGGCACACAGACTTACTATCATAGTATGGCAAGGCTATTTAATTTAAAGAATAGACTTGAATAAAAGCTAGTATTTTACGAAAATTTCGACAGAGTCTCCTCTGTAATTCGGACATCCCAGGTAAAAGAACACCTGCTAAAATAATTACATTTTCATTCCAGAATTCCAGTTACACCAAATACAACCAGGCATTAATATGCTAAAGATAGTTATATCAATTAGCTATACATGACCAAAAGGAAAAGTTTAAGTTTTCATTCAAAAGAGACGTTCTCCGAGCCATAAACATTCTGTTTTAAAATATAGACTCTCTGAGTCATACTCATACATACTTATCAAAAATCCAAGTCTCAAACCCTAAGCTGGTCATTCTAAAAGTTATTCCTGAGAAGAACTCACGTGATCGTTCCACAATCAAATACTTCATCAAGCAACTAGATCTAAGTCTCTGAGTGACTTAGGAAGACTCCTCTGCACATCTGTACCAAAATACCCAGGGTACAATAGCAAACCAGGAGAAACCTGATATGTTTGTAAGGGTGAGATACCGACAAATGGATATATCACACAACAACCATATACATGATACATACATCACATAATCATATAAGCAGTTAAATCATGCATATACATAACATAACAGTGTTATATCAAAGGGTCTCAAACCCGCACAGTCAATCTTTTGAAAATATGCATGACACTTCAATATCAGGCTCTAACTTAATCTCCGGAGATCCCAACATCCACAAAGTGAGTTGATCAGGCTCGATACACCGTCTCATTGGCTAGCTAAGCACAACGATAATACACCGTCTCATTGGCTAGCTAAGCACAACGATAATACACCGTCTCATTGACTAGCTGAGCACAACGATAATAAGGCACGTCTGCCTGGGGAAATGCACATGAGAAAATATTTTATTTAAAAGGTTTTCTTTGTGTTCATTCTTTTTTTGCTGTCGCAGCTCAAAGCTAACGACTTAATCATCATTTCCCCATCACTGGAAAACTCAAAAGCATAGGACTCATAGTCCGAACGCTCAATCACAATGCCCAAGACCGTGGCCGCAGTCAAGGGTTGTGGTCGGAGAAAACAACCTTAACCTTTAATCATGTTCATCACACGCGGTTAGAATACACAGTCCAACACAACGTGATTAGGACCTAAGTCCATCACAACGAAATCAGAACGAATTGTCCTCAATTTCGACAATTGGACTCTCAGTCCATAACATCATAACCAGGAATCGTAGTCCCGAATTAACACTAATCCAAGATCACGTGCGCATCACTGAATACTAGAGGCGACGTCTCGCGTACTAGATTCTCTTTCTTAAGTACTTATTTTTCGTTCAGTGAAAAACAAATTCAAAACCGAATCCTCGATAACCTATCCAGGTTATCGGAAAGTTTCTAAAATATTTAGGAAAAGCCTTTTCTTTGAAAATCTTTTTATAAAGCATCTTTGAAATTCTTTTATCTTTGAAATATTTCCCCCAATAGGATATTGCCAAATAATCTTGAAAGTTTTCACTTGAAGACACATAGCTCGAAAAGGATTTTTCTCTTGTATAACAATAGTTCACCAAAACCATTTCAACTTTTAAAACAAGTACTTTAAGTTAATGAGCTTTTGGAAAAGAACACCAATCCCTTAATCTTCAAAGCTTATTAAGGTTTTTAATCCTTAAAACGGTTGAGCACAGACACAAGTCTGGCTTAGCAAACTTTCAATCAACAACAGTACATATTATCAGTTCAATGCTAATATCACAGTTGAAAGCAGTTCATCACATATATGCATTATAACATTTAGAACAAGTACAGTTCAACATCAGATAATAGATAACAGTTCAAGTACATTAGATAATCAAGTAAGCTCAATCAACATGTAAATATCCAATTAAACACATACACACATGCATACAGTTATTGAATATCCCTAGGCAAACTCCCCTTACCTTTGAAGACAAGTAAAGGATCCTCGTCTTAATACTCACATTAGCTCCAAGAGTGTAACTATCTACTCCATCAAGCAATCGTACATGAGGAGGTAAACAGGGCATTACGACACCAATCATCATCTATAACATTAGAACCGAGAAAGGTACGACGCAACATTAATAACGGGCCCACGTCACCCTCTACCAATTCATCTTCAACATCCCATCAGCATCTTCAACCTCAATGTCAAAAATAGGAGCAGAGTCCATATCCAAATCATTAGCCAACAACCCCCTAATATTGGGTATTGCCACACGACATTCCGCTTGACGATGACCCATCTCGCCGCACTTAAAATAGTGAATACCTCCAGTGGGACGTGTCTGTGGTGGCACAGTTGGACGAGGTACCGGGCGGCCCTGAGCTTGGGCAGAAGAATTGGCAGTGGGAGTAGGATTGACAGAACGTTCTAACTGTCTTTCAGCCATTAATTCCCGTTGATGGGCTTCCGAAATTGTCAGAGTGTAACACCCTGTATTTCACTGTTTTAAATAACAGTAATACATATAAATATGTTTATAAATTTATTAGAGTTTTATAAAGTTATTCTAAGTGAACATATGATAGTATTCAATCCTACTTGACCGTAGGAAACTACGATTAAAATTTAGGTTGGAAATTCAGGTGAAACCCGGCCTGCGAATTCCATTGACAATATAATAATACTGCTCAAAAGACCTAATTTTAATTCGTAAACGAAAGACTTAAGTTTAGTATTTTATTTTCTACAACTTTGTATTTTTAGAATTTTTTTCAGAAAAAAATAAAATAATTTACGTATTATGGGCGGAAAGCGTAATCGGGTAGACGACGGAAGGGAAATTAGAGTTTCTAAGAGTAGTAAGAGGGTTTATCTTAGGATTTTGAGATGATTCAAGGGGATGAATCATATTTTTAAGTCTAGAAGGTTTTTTAGGATTAAATAGAAAATTTCGAAATTTACGGTTATGTCCCTGAACTTTCTGTAAATTACCCTTTTGTCCCTAAATTAGTTTTTTTCATTTTTTCAAGTGGATTGGGCTAGAATCCTTGTTTCTAACCTTAAATAGTCGTGGCTTATAAGCCCAAACTTTTCTAATTCATAGTTGAGTCCATAAAGCCCATTTAAGTTTCTTATCTTAAGTTTAAAGGCTTAAATCTTCAAGTGGGTCCCACAACCAACAAGAAAATGAAATTAAGCCCAAATGTTGCAAGCCCATGCGTAAGCCCATGTGAATTGTGGCTGCCCATTGTTGTTGGATTTGCCAAGTTGATTCTAGAATTTTCCATAAGTTTCTACTTATCCTAGATTTTTCTACAAGCTTCTTGATTCTTCCTAAATACATTGAATTATCTTACTTGTCTTTCACTCATAAAAATCAGCCAAGCAAGTCAAAGATAAGATGGCATTTAATGTGATTAAAATCATCATCATGACATTTTATTGTCTATTTGCAAACTAGTCCTTCAACTATTGGAATCTTTGCAATTTGGTCCTTAGAACTTAATTGCACTTTGATCCTTTAACATGACAACTCATCTTCATCTAGAATTTTCTTGAGATGTCGCCACTCACACTATAAATACCCTCCTCTCACTTTTCATTTAGTTCTTTGGTCATTTGCTTTCTAAAAACTTTAAAGTTTCCAAGTTTCTTAGTTCTAAGTTGCAAAGCAAGTTCTTGGATTTCCTTTATCATTGATTTTCAAGAGGTAAATCCTAATGTTTATTCTTAATCATGCCTATGTTCTTTAGTAAGTTTCTTGATTCAAGACTTATATCATGGTTGTTCATCATTTTCAAGTTTCTAACCCTAGAACTTTGAAAAATCATAATAAATCCTAGGAAAATCTAATGATGATGAAACTACTTTCTATCTTCTAGATATCATGTCTACTATCTAAATCCAAGAGCATGAAGTAATCAAAAATCTCTTTCTTGAAAAACTAGCCTTGGCCGAATCTATCACCTTAGGGTTGGTAGAGTTTTGTTCATGTGTTTTCATGTATGATCATGTATTCTATATGGCATGTATGACTACACACTCTAATCCACGTTAGTCTCTTAAAATGACTATTTTACTCAAAAATATTCATCTTGGCCGAACCCTAAATGGGTGAGTTTTGTTGAGTTTTGTTCATGATTTTCATAGATGATCTTAGAAATCAAGTTTTTAGTAAGTATGCTTTATAAATCCAAGATGATTTGTTAAACTAAGAACCCTAGCTTTATGAACCTATTGAGGCCGAATCTATGTATAAAAGAGTTAGGAAGTTTTGAGTTTGAAACTTAGTTGTTTAGTTGATAATCTATGATTTAGGTTAATTAAGGATCATTAATCCATAAATTAATCATGATTAGAAGTTTTAGTTATTCAAAAAAAAACCTAGAGGCCGTGACTATGTATTAGGGTTTAGAATGTTTTAGTTTCTTGATTTGTAACTCTTTGGCTATAATAATTCAAGGTTAGTTGAGTACAAGTTTACAAGGTAACGGAAATTCTGAAGGAGTTTGTAAGTTGAACAAGGAGTCTTCAAGAGGTAAGGGGGGAACACCGAGAAGGATTCTATTCAATGGCTATATGCTATCCAATGGTTGTTTGTAATTAATTGTTTGTTAGTATTTATTTATGTTGTTTATTGTTGTGTTATTTGTATCTGTGTGGTTTACTTTGCGTTAATTGTTTATTTGCAATTATATTATGAACTGTGATGCATGATCTGCCTGGGAAATATCTGTGATATAATTGTTGTTTGATGTGTGAGAAGCCTGGATGATGGTGGTCGATGCACAATTAAGAAAGTCGGATAAAAGCTTTAAGAAACTTCGTCGAACTATATTCAAGGTTTTAGTGGCAAATTATTGGTATATGATATCAAAGAGAATTTCTTTTGAGAAGAATAAAGAGTGTTGAAAAATATTATTATTTTAATAAGTTATTTTTGGAAAAGTGAATTATGAGTCACAATGAGTACGACACTGTGAAAATATTTTAGTACTGTTAAATTTTACGTAAGAAAACCCAGAATATTACAGAATATTCTTTTATTAAATTAATTGGTGAAAACAATTTAAGTGTGATTTTAGAAAATTAATTAAGTGGAAAAAGTTAAGTTTTTGGCTTAAAAGTATAAAAAAAATAAAATTTGACGGCAAATATGGAAAATCTAAACGACAAGTATTTTTGAAACGGCAGTGCCTATTCTGAGAAAGTTAAACCTCAAGTGACTCATTGGTTTGTGAAAACTAAGTTTTATTTGTTAAGAATTTTTATAATGAATTTCTACCATTAGAAAAGAATTTCTAAAAAAAATCGAAAGTTGATTTAACAATGTTGAAAATACAGTTGGACTTAGTAACCGAGACGTCGGGGTACTAATGTTCTGTGTTGTGATGGACTCAGTCATTTGGACTTGGAGTGCCTATATTGTATACATGAGGTATACTGTGATAAAACATTGAAGATGTTTTCTAGAAGCACGAACCTAGGACTGGTGCACCGGTCGAGAGGTGTCGTGATTGAGCACTCGGACAGTAAGGTCCTGTGTTGTAATAAAAGTTTTAAAAAGTGTTTTAAAACTATGTGAGTCGTAAGGCATTTTGAGCTTCGGCGAGAGAAAGATTGAGCACAAAGAAAAGAACAAAACAAAAGTGTTTTGCATGCATGTGGCAGACGTGCTTGCGATTTGTGGTTCAATGCATTAATTACAGGCGGCTGAGGTAATTACGATATGCATTTATCTCATGTGCCTAGGGAGGACATTGAGACCCCATCTTACTTGCTAATGGTATAGTGCCACTGGTTGTGGACATTAGCAATGTGTTTGGCCTTGTGAGTGCCTGGCTGTGTATGCCTTGTTTTTTAAGATGGGAAGAGGTTGTGCACCTGTTGGCAGTTAGCCAAGTTAGCCAGTGTGGCTATGGAGTCTGATCAACTCATATGACGTTGGGATATCTCATGAGATTAGGACGAAAAATTAGATGATGAATAGAAGTGTCATGCATAATTTTATGGATGATGTTTGGGGTGTTGAACCCACTGATAAACTGTTAGTTTATAACTAATTGTACGTGATAAATGTTGATGTGGTATTTGATGGCTAGAGTGTGGTTTTTGAGTAAGATCCAAGTATTGGTTTCTCACTCTTACAACATATTCAGATGAATCCGGACGTACCACTGGGGCAGTCGAGGATTCGTACACTCACTTTTGATCGGGCACAGTATGGTAGTGCCTGGGAGATAAATATTGGGGCACTTAGCGCCACCTACCATGGCCCTAGTACTGAAGTTATTGGAACGTTAGAAGAAGGACCCAATCAGAGGACTCATGTAGTAGAAACAATCGAGGTATCGTTACCACCGGTTTGGCTGTATCTTCAATATCTGGAGGAGCATGGAATGATGGATCCTATACCTCAACCTCAACCTCTTCAGATATTAGGAAATGGGGAACCTCCAGTTGAAGGAGAGCTAGTTGAAGGTGAGGAAGATCCAGAGGAATACCTAGAGGACGATCCGGAGTTTCAACCACCTGCAGTGGATGATGAAGATTCTTCAGATGAAGCAGTGGAAGCGGAGGCATCATCAGACTCATCAGCTGTAGGTGGGATTGATCCTTATGGTCTTCCCAATGGGTTTCACTAGCTTGACCAGCTTTAGGTATAGTTTCCGGGGGTAGTGAGTCTTGATAGTTTTATTTTGGCTTCTTAGAGCCATTAGTTTTTGAGATGGTTTTGAACCAGTTGTTGTTGATATGTATATATCTTTATCTTCTTTGCTTAGTTTGATGGAGAATAGCCTATGTTTCTAAAGGCTTTTTGATATCTCCTAGTATAGGAGTTGTATATGTAAACGATGAAGTATATGTATATATATGGAAGTACATATATGTTGTTTATGTTTATAATGGTTTCATGTTGTATGTTTTAAAAAAAAATTTTAAGCACTATTTTTATATAAGGTTAGTCACCCTAAAGTATATTTTTCGAAAGTAACCAGCGTTATATAATTATATATTTATATTTGGGTATTAATGGGATGACCCTAGAGTAGGGTGTCGCACAGAGGGTCAAACATATTAAGAACATCACGGAGTTGTAGTCGCAGACAACCAACATATTTAGAAACAAGTTGGATAAGAGATTCTGCAGTTTCAGTGCGTGTAGCAACGCATAAAATTTAGTGGTGTAGTCATCAACAGATCGAGCGCCCTGGCCAAGGAGTTGAAAACGCTGATATAACTCACGTTCATAATTGTAAGGGAGAAAGGCAGACCGCATATGTTTCTTAGACTTCTCCCAAGAGGCAATTTTGGCCTTACCCAAACGTGCACGACCCTTCTTTGTCTGTTGCCACCATGCTTGAGCCCTTCCACGCAGTCTCATGGTGATCAAAGGAACACCACGATTGTCTGGCACTTCTTTGAAATCTAGAATTTCCTACACCGCATGTAGCCAATCCAGAAAATCATCAGCCTGTAAATTACCATAGAATTCAGGTATATCGACCTTGAATCCCGCTTCCCAGCGACGGTCGGCAAAAGGGTTGCTGTCGAGGTCAGAAGCATCAGTTTCCGAACCAGAAGAAGGTTGCTGATGTGCCGGCAGCTGAAGAGCAGTCAACTGCTGCGTCAATCGCTCCACCTGCAATCGCAACCGTGCGATTTCGTCCCGTTGAATCACGTCATCCAGGTTAGTATTAGCAGCACGTCTCCTTGGCAGCACGGTGCAATAACGTACAGACTACTGATACCAATATGATGCAGCGTACGTGATGGAACGAATAGGGATTCAACAACTCGTTGATTTGACGAATACCCGAGAGGTTGACAACATGAAAATTGAGGAAACTTCTCAGATTTTATTAAATACCAAGCTGCCTCTAATGAATGCAAAAACAAATATATATAGTGTCAACAAAACCCTAAAGCAAAAACAAAAGAAATACCAAAAAACGGTCCTTACATAACAAAATTGCAAAAATACCCCTAAAATTACGGTAAAAGTAAAAATTGTCGTTTTGACCCCTTAAATGATGGAATTTGGCCAAAACATCATGCGACGCGCAAGACCAAAGTCTTGCATTTTACTCAGAAGGTCATTTCCATATGAAAAAGAGTGCTCATTTGTCAAAATCGGGCATTGTTGACTTTTCGGTCAACTCTACACTACATCATCCCATCCGGGGTGGAAAAGATTCGCCCTCGAGTCAGACGCCATCTCATCTTCAGAAGAAGAAGAATCATCAGAGTATGGTATAAGGTGCTTGACATTGAAAACATCTGAAGTATGAATATGACTAAGAAGATGCAAACGACAAGCATTCTGGTTGATCTTTTCGGAAATTTCCAGCAGACCAATTTTTCGATCAGCAAGCTTGTTATACTCATGAGCAGGGAAAAAAGTCTTTGGTCAAAATTGCCCAGGCAAAATCGCTAACAGAGAAATCAACAGGTCTACGTTTCTGGTCAGCTTTCAACTTGCATTTTTCAGTGGAAGCAGTCAATTGGGAGTGGGTTTGTTGGTTTATCTGACGGAGTTGGTCCATAAACTCCTCTGCTGTGGCATGGGGGCGCACCTTTCAGGGGAGTGTCAACAGATCAAGGGGGTCACGGGGAACCAGGCCATAAATAACCTAAAAAGGACAGTATCCAGTGCTGCCATTAACGGCATGGTTGTGAGTAAATTCTGCTTGATGGAGCTTAACATCCCGGGACTTAACATTATCACCAACCAAACTGCGTAGCATGTTACCAAGTGAGTGATTCTCCACCTCAGTTTGATCGTCGGTCTGTGGATGGTAAGCACTACTGAAGTTGAGTGTAGTGCTAGCCGAGTGCCATAGACTCTGCCAAAAATGTCTGAGGAAATGAGTATCACGGTCAGAAACAATAGAAGTGGGTAGCCCGTGCAAGCGATATATCTCCCGAAAGAAAAGTTGGTCTACGTTAACAACATCTGAGGTGCGTTTACATGGTATGAAGTGCCCCATTTTGGAGAATCGATCAACAACAACGAAAATTGAGTCACTGCCCCGCTGTGTACGTGGGAGGCCAAGCACGAAATTCATACTAATATCTGCCCAAGGCTGAGTAGGTATAGGGAGGGGAAGATATAAACCAACATCTGTAGATGTACCTTTGGCCATCTGACAGACACGACAACGAGCTACAAATCTATTGACTTCCTTACGCATGGAGGGCCAGAAATAAGAGCTAGAGACAAGATGTAGAGTGCGATCACGACCCACATAACCTTCATTGTGCAATTCCTGGATGATCTTCAAGCACAGGCTGCATGCATGAATACAAAGTTTGAGGCCACGAAAAAGAAAGCCATCTTATAATACAAAATCTGTTCGCTCACCATTTTGTATTTTTAACAACACTGCAGCAAAGAATGGGTCGGTAGCATACAAATCCAGAAACGAATCAAAACCAGGGACTGTGATTCATATTTCAGCAAGTAAATTGTGACAATGACTTGGAGCATCAACCACCCGATTCGAAACCCCAGTTTTGTGTTTGATTACAAATGTGAACTGCTCCAGATATGCATGCCAAGAAGCGTGGCGTTCAGAGAGTTTGGGTTGACTTCCAAGGTATTTAAGAGCATCATGATCAGTGAAGAGGACAAATTCCTGCTGAAAAAGATAGTGGCGCCAGTGTTTCATTGCTTGAAAAATTGCATAAAACTCCACATCATATGTGCTGTAACGAAGTTTGGCAGCAGTCAATTTCTCACCGAAGTAGGCAACTGGGCCTCCATATTGGCTTAAAACAACACCAATACTAGTTTTAGAGGCATCACAATGTAACTCAAACGGTAGAGAAAAATCTGGAAGCACTAAAAGTGGTGCAGTAGTCAAACGACACTTAATTTCAAGGAAGGCAGATTCGACATCATCCGTCCAAACAAATTTAGTTCCCTTCATACAGTCGGTAATAGGCGCCATGATGCTACTGAAATGAGGAATAAAGCGGCGGTAAAAGGATGCCTGGTCATGAAAACTATGCACATCGGTAATGGAAGTAGGTTGCGGCCACTCCTCTATAGCTACAATTTTTTTACTGTCTACAGCAAGACCATCCTTAGGGACAACATACCACAAAAAAAGGACAGAATCTATGAAAGGGCGCAAGGCCTGATTCATGAATCACATAAAATTGTTTGGTGCATTAGAAAGGCCAAACGGCATTACCAGCCACTCATATAAACCTTCACGCGTCTTGAAGGCAGTTTTCCATTCATCACCCTGTCGGATCCGTATTTGATTGTAACCATTCTTTAGATCCAGTTTGCTGAAAATTGTAGCACCGGATAACTGATCAAGTAAATCATCCAAACGTAGTCTCGGGAAAAGATAGCGGACTGTGATCTTGTTAATAGCACGACTATCCACACACATAAGCCAGGTGCCATCTTTTTTTGGAGTGAGGAGGGAAGGCACAACACACGGGCTAAGGCTCTCTCGGATGTGGCCCTTGCCAAGTAACTCTTCCACTTGACGACCAATCTGATGTTGAATGTCATGAAGTGGAGGTAGGTCATTAGGGAGCGATTCAGGAAAAATGTCTGCAAATTCTTCCAATAATGGCTTGATAGTAGAGGAAACAATAGTGGCAAGCATGGAATCAACATCCACAGGCTTGAAAAGAAGAACAAAAACAAGTCTTGTCTCAGTCATAGCCTGTTCAAAGGGAGCTCTAGACAGCAAAGTGATATTGTCCCCAGCATTGTGAGCCTTACTGGGTAGTAACACAATCTTTTTGCCCCGAAATAGAAAAGACTAGGTATTATCACCACCATCATGAATAGCTGAGCGATCAAATTGCCAGGGACGACCCAGTAGGTGGTGACAAGCTTCCATAGGAACCACATCACAGAATATCTCATCAGAATACGTTGGACCAATAGAAAAGGAGAGCAATACACTGTGGGACACAGTGACACCAGTACCCTTGTTCAGCCAAGCCAATTTATATGGTTTGGGATGTTTTTCGGTAGTTAAGCCCAATTTCTGAACTGCTAATTCAGATAACACATTTTCACAACTGCCAGAATCAATAATAAAACGACAAACCTTACCTGTAATCGTACTTGATGAGGTAAATAGGGAATCACAATGCCAATCATCATCTGTAACGTTAGAACTGATAAAGGTACGACGCAACATTAATAACAGGCCCACGTCACCCTCTACAAATTCGTCTTCAACATCCCCATCAGCAGCTTCAACCTCAGTGTCAAAAATATGAGCAGAGTCCACATCCAAATCATTAGCCAATAACCCCCTAATATTGGCTTTTGCCACACGACATTCTGCTTTTCGATGACCCATCTCGCCGCACTTAAAACCGCGAATACCTCCAGTGGGATGTGTCTGTGGTGGCACAGTTGGACGAGGTTCCGGGCGGCCTTCAGCTTGGGCAGAAGAATTGGCAGCTGGAGTAGGATTGACACGACGAGCTAACTGTCTTTCAGCCTGTAATGGCCGTTGATGGGCTTCCGAAATTGTCAGAGGATCAAACATATTAAGAACATCACGGAGTTGTAGTCATAGGCCACCAACATATTTAGAAACAAGTTGGATAGGAGATTCTGCAGTTTCAGTGCGTGCGAGCAACGCATAAAATTCAGTGGTGTAGTCATCAACAGATCGAGCGCCCTGGCGAAGGAGTTGAAAACGCTGATATAACTCACGTTCATAATTGTAAGGGAGAAAGGCATACCGCATATGTTTCTTAAGCTTCTCCTAAGAGGCAATTTTGGCCTTACCCAAATGTGCACGACCCTTCTTTGACGTGTCTGTGGTGGCACAGTTGGACGAGGTTCCGGGCGGCCTTGAGCTTGGGCAAAAGAATTGACAGCGGGAGTAGGATTGACACGACGTGCTAACTGTCTTTCATCTTGTAATGCCCGTTGATGGGCTTCCGAAATTGTCAGAGGTTCAACCATATTAAGAACATCACGGAGTTTTAGTCGTAGGCCACCAACATATTTAGAAACAAGTTGGATAGGAGATTCTGCAGTTTCGGTGCGTGCGAGCAACGCATAAAATTCAGTGGTGTAGTCATCAACAGATCGAGCGCCCTGACAAAGGAGTTAAAAACTCTGATATAACTCACGTTCATAATTGTAAGGGAGAAAGGCAGACCGCATATGTTTCTTAAACTTCTCCCAAGAGGCAATTTTGGCCTTAGCCAAACGTGCACGACCCTTCTTTCTCTGTTACCCACATGCTTGAGCCCTTCCACACAATCTCATGGTGATCAAAGGAACACGACGATTGTCTAGCCCTTCTTTGAAATCTAGAATTTCCTCCACTGTGTGTAGCCAATCCAGAAATTCATCATCTTGTAAATTACCATGGATTTCAGGTATATCGACCTTGAATCCTGCTTCCCAGCGACGGTCAGCAAAGGGGTTGCCGTCGAGGTCAGAAGCATCAGTTTCCGAACCAGAAGAAGTTTGTTGATGTGCCAGCGGCTGAAGAGCAGTCAACTGCTGCATCAATCACTCCACCTGCAATCGCAATCGTGCGATTTCGTCCCACTGAATCACGTCCTCCAGGTTAGTATAAGCAGCACGTCTCCTTGGCGGCATGGTGCAAGAACGTACTGACTACTGATACCAATCTGATGCAGTGTACGTGATGGGACGAATAGGGATTCAACAACTCGTTGATACGACGAATACCCTAGAGGTTGACAACATGAAAATTGAGAAAACTTCTCAGATTTTATTAAATAACAAGCTGCCTCTAATGAAGGCAAAAACAAATATTTATAGTGTCAACAAAACCCTAAAGCAAAAACAAAAGAAATACCAAAAAAAGGTCCTTACATAACAAAATTGCAAAAATACCCCTAAAATTACGGTAAAAGTAAAAATTGTCGTTTTGACCCCTTAAATGATGGAATTTGGCCAAAAATCACGCGACGCGCAAGGCCAAAGTCTTGCGTTTTGCTCATAAGGTCATTTCCATATGAAAAGAGTGCTCATTTGTCAAAATTGGACATTGTTGACTTTCCGGTCAACTCTACACTACATCGTGTTTGGGGTGGAAAAGATTCGCCCTCGAATCATACGCCATCTCATCTTCAGAAAAAGAAGTATCACCAGAGTATGGTATAAGGTGCTTGACATTAAATTAATCGAATTAATTCAGTCTCTGCTGGAGTGCCGGTCGATGGTGTAAGACTGTAAGTCGATGGCGTGTCTTCTACTTCCGTTTCTAAGTAGACTTTACCATGCATGGACGACTCTGCCAGCCTCAGCATTTATAAACACGTTGTAAATATACTCTCACTTGTTTTCCTTTCTTTCTTTTTTTTGTGTAGAATTAAATTAAATTAATAACATACGTCATTATTTTTATTTTAGCAAAATAAAAAGTCGATTTTTTCGTACTTAAACAATTTACATTCATAAATATTAGAATTACTCTACTCTCTTAGCAACGCAATTGTCTATCATAAGACTCATAATTAATAACCCAACCAGCAACGAAACTAGGGTGGGTAGGGTCTGGGTAGGGTAAGGGTACTACAGTATACGTTTCCATACTTGCTTTAAAAAACAATTACCTGTACTTAGACTCATACCCTCATGGGTAACAACTTTAGTATCATATCCATACCCTCTAGGTACCTAAGTACACATACCCGCACCCGTTACCCGCACTTTACAGCGAAAAGCAATAAATAACAAAAAAAAATTATAACAATTAAAAAATGATTCTTTAGTAAAAAAAAATGATTCAAAGGTCTTTTAAATCTATTCATGAAACATTACAAATCAAAATATTTAAATAAATAAAAACATTTAAAAAGGAATTATAGATGCAACTAGGTTTAGAAAGTTAAGAATCTTTAGATTAATTTTGGTTTAAAATTTGTGTTACAGTTAAAATTATAAATATTAGTATCATAAATGAATAAATAATTATATATACATATACATATATGCAGGTATGGGGCGAGGTGGGTATCATAGTACCCGTATGCGCACCCATACCCATTCAAATTTGTGGATAATTATTCGTGCTCGGACGCTTACCCATTGCGCGGATAATTATCCTACCCATTGTGTATAATTTTTGCGGGTACCCAATATCTAGGGTACAAATTACAATCCCTAAATGAAACCTAGAAGATTTTTTTAAAAAATAAAATAAAAATATAAAGCCATTTGATATGTTATCTTTTTTATCAACTTAGTATTTTTCAAAAGGACGTGATACTAAGTTATTTTTTTCGTCAAAAAAAAAAGTTTAGAGCTATTTTTAGTTTCAACTTTGTTATTAGTTTTTCAATAAAATCGATTTAAAAGTTAGGCAAATGATAACCAGTGTCCTTAGGGCATTGGTTAAATAATCAAAAATAGAAAATTTATTTTGAAAAATGGTGTATTCAATACTTTGAAAATTTGAAAGCTACACTTTTCAATGTGATTTTTCTATCTTTGGAATCCTTAACCAATGCCCTTATGACACTGATTAACAAGACCCTAAAAGTTAATACTACCTCCGGTACACAATATAAGAAATAAATGAGTCATTTTTTGTGTCCAAAATATAAGAAACATGCATAAATTTTCACACATATTTAATGCTATTTTCCAATATTACCCTTATTTATTACTATCATTAATTATAGGCCATCAGAATATTAATTAAAATTAGAAGGGGTATTTTTGATAATTTATGTGAGTATTAATTACAATTAGCTCATTTCAACATGTTTCCTTGATTTGAGTGTTTTAGAGTTTTGTTTATTATATTGTGGATCATAAGTGATATTGAAGTTGGTGTCTGTAATCCACAAAATTATAGGATGAAGTCATGGAATCACTGGATATTGATTCTTTGATTTGAGCAACTCAGAATGATCAATCATGTTATCGACGGTCGCGATTTCTGTCAGAAACTAACGACTTACCGACGGAATCTTCTGTCGGAGAGCTTGGAAACCAAAAGTCACAAGAATTACCGATGGAAAAGCTGTCGGTAAGGTTACCGACGGCTTTTCCGTCGGTAATTCCTCGGCATCGATGGCGGGAAATGCGATTTTTTTTGGCGCGTGTCTGTACCAACGGAATTTCCGTCGAAAATACCGATTATTGTTACCGACGGAATTTTCCGTCGGTAATCATTTTTTTGAATTAAGATCTCAGTTACCGACGGAATTTTCCGTTGGTAATCTTTTTTTTGAATTACCGATGGCAAAAGTCGTCGGAAATCTTGGGAGGCCGTCGGAAATTTCAATTAAAAGGGAAATGGATGTCCCCTCCTCCCTCATTTCCATTTTACCTTCTCCCTCTTAAACTCTCTTCTCTCTTCTCTGATGGTTCCCCTCCCATCGCCCCGCCACCACTGTAACACCCCGATTTTTCGCTGCTTTCAAGTGTTGGTAATTAATATATAAAACTATATTTTTATCCGAGACTCAAAAAATGATTTTGGGTAAAACACTGTTATTTTCACGTCATGTTTTATATCTTAGGTTTACGATGAAATTTTGGGTTGAAAATTCAGACGGAACCCGGCCTGTGTTTTCACTGACAGTAAAAGTTTACTGCTCAGAAAACCTAATTTTAATTCGTGAATGAGATGAAAATTGTTTTTATCGTATTTACTACGATACTGGAAGTTTTGAAAAATTTAGCGTAAAAATTAAAATATTATATTTGCTGCGGGCGAATACGTCGAGATATCTCTAGGAAAAACCTGCGTCAGATGAACCAGGGAGTCAGCAATGGGGGTGAGGTGACGGATTTGACTGATGTGACAGGCATTATGACGAGCTTATCCGCGTCATAATGGCCATAATGGCACATTTATGACAAAGGAATATTTTACCTGGAAATGACGAATTTACCCTTGGCTCTTCATGAATTTTTCAAGCCATGCCATTGAGAATTTTGACCAAACCAACCCTAAAACCCATGGCTCCACCCTTATCACCCTTACTTAAGCAATTATTCATTCCATTTTCATGACTTCTCTTCTTTAAAGTTCATAACTTGCCAAAAGAACACTTAAGAACACCATAAGAGTTTTGTGAAGAACATCATCAAAATCATCCTTTTCTTTGATCATCAAGAGGTAACAACTCTTTATCTTGTCATTTAAAGCCTTTCTCTTCACAACTTTTGTAGATTTATGACATGAATCATCATGTTCTTCATTTCACTCAAAGTTCATGAAACTAAATTCAAAAATTCATAACTAATTCTAGAAAAATCCTTTTGACATGAAACCAATTGCTATGATCTTATAATCATCTCTATTTTAGTTATCTAGAAGCATGTGATCATGAGAAATTTCTTTCCCAACTTTATGAACTGGGCCGAATCCATGGAAAAAGTGATGTTGATGGGTTTTGTTTCATTTTCATGTCTTGATTCATGATTCAATCTTTTATTACCTTGATAGTTCTTGTATGTGAGTAAATAGAAGATCAAAAATCAAACCCTAACCTATTTGTTTCATAATGGACGAAACCCTAGCTATGAACACTTGATGGATTTGTGATTCAAAAGTTGTCTTGTGACACTTGAATCCAACTCTAAGTTTTGTATGTTGATTAAATCCAAGATTTAAGGAAATTTTAAAAACATATAGCCTATGATCTTGAGAAAACTGAAACCCTACTTCTTGGAACTAGATGAGTTTTAATCCATGTTCTTGGTTCATGATCTTGGTTTAAGTGGTTAATCATGTTTAAGTTACTTATGGATCATAAATCCCGAAGTTAACAAAATTTTAACTTTCCTAACCTAGAAAAATTGTGGAGGCCGAAACCTAACCTTCATGAGCCAAGTATGTTGTTGTTTGATTTGATTTATTTTGGTTGCAATTCGTTTGAAGGAAACATCCAAATTAGCTGATTTAAGCCGACGGAAGAAAAATCATATCGGGATAAGGAGATTAATCGGAATTGCTAGTTCAATATTCAAGAGGTAAGGGGAGTATTCCTGAGGAGTTTAAGATAATCACATGCTTATAGTTGGAGTCATTTATTAATTTTCTGTAGAAAATATTTTATTATCTTGCATTGTTTACTGTTGACTGCTGGATTGATGTGATATTTATCTGAGTAACTGAATTGATGTGATGTGTGGATTTACATGATTATGATTATTTGGTTATATTATAATTGTGATGCATGTCATGAATTGATATATTCCATGCTATTCTGTGATTGAAATTTATCTGCTGTTGAGTGTTGGACTGAGAAACCTGACATTGGTAGGTGTTAAAAAACTAAATTAAGGATAAAAAACTTAATAAGCTTGGAAAACTAATCAGAGGGATTAATTTGGGAGATTTTGAGAAAAAATGAATTTTTTTTATTATTTTAATAATATTTTGTGGAAACTGTGTAAATAAGCAACAGTAAGGGTGAAACCGTGAAATTTTTCACAGGCTCTAATTTTTGTAAAATAAATTCAATTTTATTATAAAATGTTATTTAAAGTGATTAAGTTTCGAAAATAATATTTTATAGCAGTCAGAACAATTACTTCTGACAGAAAAGTTATTTAAGTTATATAAAAAAATAAAATAAAAATAAAATAAAAATTAAATGATATTAAATATTTAATTATTATAAATTAATTTATTGACTATTTTTTTAGTTGACTTTTATTGAGAATTTAATTCATAAATAAAACAATTAGAAAATGAAAGGAATTTATCAATGATTTTCAGATTTTATCAACGTTTTAACAGAAAAAGGATTTCTGTAAAAGTATTTTATTCAGGGAAATTATTCCGTTAAACTTGGATAAGTTTTCAGAGCTTTTGTTTTGTATTTGTTTTTCACTGAGTGAAATGTTTTACAAGCAGATAAATAAACCTAGGAACCGAGACGTCGGGGTTCTAGTGTTCTATGGACACGTAGATCAAGGATCCGTGTCATTGGACGTAGTGTCCTACAATGATTTTGTTTTTGGACTGTGTGTCCTAAATTGATGTGGAAAGTGTGAGTTCCATATCCGCGAAGCCTAAAACTGGTGCATCGGTTTAAGGGCCTCGTGATTGAGCACTCAGACTGTGTGTCCTGTGTTTTGTATAAAGCGGAAAGTCTTAATAAGAAATTAAGGATGGTCGTTTGTGCTTCGACAAGGAAAGATTATTACGACAAAGAACACAAATCGGGAATAAAATTTTTTCTCATGCATAGATGGCAGACGTGTCATGTGTTGTGATCATTGAGTCCGGAGTGGATCAATGTATCTGTTATGGACTATGTTCCATTTAAATATTGGGCCTCTGTACATGTGTGAGCCAATATATATTTATAGGACTGTGTGTCCAATTTTATGCGTTAACTATTGTGATCTGTGTGAGGCAATAGGTTATGGACAATGAACTCCGTAATTCGTGATGACCATTGGGCCTCTGTACATGTGTGAGCCTATGAGTCAAGTTTTTGAACAATAACCCTGGCGAAAACTGTGTGTGTCCAGTGTGTTATGTGTTCTCTTGGGCATTGTTTTATTTTTTTTTTACAATGCGCCATGTGCTGAGCTTGATCAGCTTGAAACGAAACAGAAAGTTGTGGGATCTCCGGAGATTAGGCATTAAAATAGAGCCTGAATATTGAAGTGCCATGCATTTTTACAAAATGACGATGACTGCCGGGTATGAAACCCTGTGAATTAAATTATTCTGCTGTTTCGAATTAATTTTATTATGTTGTGAATAAATGGTATTTGCTATTCGAGTGTCGTGCATGGGGTTGTCTTATCAAAACTCATATATTGGAAACTCACCCTTGCACGTTTCTTTGTGATTTCCTCTACTATGTAGGATCTATATATATATATATATATATATATATATATATATATATATATATATATATATATATATATATATATATATATATATATATATATATATATATATATATACTTACGTTTAGATGGATCCGGGCGCAGCGGATCTGAACTACTCAGGGGTTCGAGCCCTGATGTTCGACAATGTTGATCAAGGGGACGCTTGGTTGATTAACCTAGAAGCTCGGAGTGCCACTTACACTGGTCCTATGAGGATGCTCCGAGGTACCGTAGCAGATGGACCGCATCAGTTGATTCATAGTAGAGAGACAATTGAAGTTTCATTACTGCCTATTTGGATGATCCTACGATATCTGGTACAACACGGAAATCTGGAGCACCAACCACCTCACTTTGTTCAACCGTTCTGACCAGTAGTAGCAGGGATCACCTCCTGCACCCATAGTATTGATTCCAGAGGATGTTCAGGAGGAGATGGAGGAGGATCCAGAGGAGGATCCGATGGGCTATCCAGATTATATTCCTTTAGGAGACGAAGGGTCTTCAGCTGTTGGAGAGGGGGCTGTTGTATCCTCTCCAGATACACCTCCCGGAGGTGGGGGAGTTTACACTGGACTCCCCAATGGATTTCTGTAGTGATGACCAGCTTAGGATGTAGTTTTACGAAAGAGTGGGAATTTTAGGTTAGTCTGACTTAGTGGCTACTAAGAGCCATCTTTTGAGTAGTATTTTCAGACTCCCACTATGACATAGTTATGATATTTCAATTAGTGTAAAATACGTGTGACAGTAGATGGTGACCTGGTAAGAAAAAGGTCTGTTGTAAAACGTTGAAGCATATGTTATATATCTAGTGGTGTATATTATTTTATGAGTGTTCGATTGTGTGTACAGTAATAAGAAAAAGAAAAAAAAAATTTATCACTATTTTTTAGAAGCTGAGGGAATTAGAAAACGAATCTTATTTTCCGAAGGAAACCAACAAATTAATATCTTTGTTAGGTTTGATGTTTGAACCATGTTACGTAAATGTGATACCTGGAAAATGGGGTGTCGCAACCACCCACCGCCAACACGACCACTACTGACATCTGTGCTGCCTCTCTATGCGGCCCCCCTCTCTTTGAGCCACCACCAACGCACGCTTCCACCCCCTCTGTTAGAGAAACCACCGCGCGGCGCCGTCTCCCTCTCTGTTGGAGCCACCGCCGCGAGGACCAGATCCTCTCAGTTACCGACCATCAGGGTGTTTCCCTTCCAGGTTCTTTCAGATCTGGCACATCTACCGCGGCGACATCATCTCACCACCAGCTGGAGCAAGTTCGAGAACCACAAAAGGCTGAGACAAGTTGAGAAGGGGAAGGACGTCGCCGACGAAGGAGAGGAATGATGATCAGATGCCGAGAGAGACAAGGGTTTGGGAGATCTTGTGGTAGACGACGGCGACATATTCCGACACCAGTGAAGAAGATCGTGCCGACGACGTAGAGAAGGGTTTAGGTTTGAGGTGGTTCTGTTGTGATTTGAAGAGGTTGACGAAGGTGGTTTCATCAATGTGACTGGTAAGGCTGTGTTTGGATGGCGAGGGAGAAAGATCCTGCTAGAATGAAGGTAGAGAACCCATTTCGATTTAATAATTTATTTTTAAAATAAAAATGTAAATAAAAATAAAAATAATTAAAAAAAATTTGTATTAGAAAACTAAGTATAACACTTTTCAAAATGCTTAATATACAATTTGCTATACAAAATTTTCCTTTTTTGATTCTTTAAACAATACCTTAAGAACATTTGTTAATATTCTCCATTTTAAAAATATGCCTACCGTTGAGGAAAATGCATCCTCTCTATCATCTCTCTAATTAAATTTTAGTAGTTGGATAAATTTATCAGTTAAAAGACTTTAGTGTTACGTGCATTTTGGGTGGAAGACTTCATCACCATATATTCCAAGATGTCAACACTTGAAAAGGGTCACTGGCTATTGATTCTTTGAATTTGACCAATGCATAATAATCAGTCTCGTTTCCTAAGGCAGAGACAGTTGTGTTGGGTTGAAACCATGCACAGTGAGTTTGAAGTGAAGAAAAGAAACAAGACAAGGCATATGGACCAAACTGCACGTAACATGGTTGAGGAATAGAAAGCAAGGTTTTCCTTGAACCACTCAATGGTGTAAGGGGAACATAAATATATTTTGGTCCATATGCCATTAGTTTTGGTTGAAGGTCTTTATCACCTTAAATTCTTAGATTTGAGAGCCTGAGTAAGTCAACATACAACATATTTCTATTAAGAAATCCAATTATTATTTATCTCTCAAAAGCTGCATGGCTACACTGCAAGTGCAAGCACTGTACAGCTGCAAACTATAAAACAGCAAATTGAATTCCAAACTCTGACCATATTATTTGCACCACCGTTCACAGCTTGATGTTATCCAATAGTTTACTTACTTGATAGGTTCTCTATATCTATGTAATATTTTATTTTGAGACTACCTATAAGAGGCCATTAGGCGACCTTGTATGAAGCAATCAAGAAAATAGAATTCAGTTTTACTAATACTAAAGCTGTTGTTGAGAACGTGCCTTTAATTTGGATGCTTTCAAAGTTGTTTCAATTTGAATAAGTCAAGATTAGATTTGTTATGATGCTATTAGTGGATAAACTAGTTTCTGTTTTATCTTGTAGCAACTGTAGTAGTGGTTCGGTGGTTCCTAAAATCATGGACCTGACTTCTAGTTCAATTATTTTTAAATGTATTTAAGCACAAGTGTTATTTAATAAAAATTATTCTAGTCTTCCAGCTATATCAGTTAGTTACCTTATATTTTTTCTCTTCTAAATCAAGCCCTAAAATCAACAATTGGTATCCGAGCTCTCTTCTTGAGGGACCTGTGAAATGGATGCTAAAGCAAGTTTTTCCCAAGTTGCTCCTCCTATCTTTAATGGTGAGAACTATGACCTTTGGGCAGTGAGAATGGAGTCCTACCTAGAGGCATTGGATTTATGGGAAGCTGTGGAAGTGGATTATACTGTTCCTCCGCTGCCAGATAATCCCACTATGGCCCAGATAAAGAATCACAAGGAAAGGAAAACCAGGAAGGCGAAGGCAAGGTCATGTCTATTTGCTGGTGTTTCGTCAACTGTCTTCACCTTAATCATGACCCTCAAAACACCAAAAGCAATCTGGGACTACTTGAAGGAAGAATATGCAGGAGATGAGAGGGTTCGTGGCATGCAAGTGTTGAACCTGATGAGGGAATTTGAGCTGCAAAAAATGAAGGAGTCTGAGACAATTAAAGATTACTCAGACAAACTGCTTGGCATTGCAAACAAGGTTAAATTATTAGGCACTGAATTTCCTGATTCCAGAATTGTAGAAAAAATTATGGTTACAGTGCCTGAGAGATATGAAGCATCAATAACCACCTTGGAGAACACAAAGGATCTATCCAAGATCACTTTGACTGAAGTATTACATGCTCTGCAGGTCCAGGAGCAACGAAGGCTGATGAGGCAGGATCATGCTGTTGAAGGTGCTTTACCAGCCAAGCATCATGAAGCTGATAAGAATAAAAAGAAATTCTACAAGAAGAACCAACCAGCAAGTAGTGAAAGTACTACAAAGAGCCAAAGCAAAGGTAAGGGTAAAAAGAAAAATTACCCACCTTGTCAACACTGTGGCAAAATGGGTCACCCACCATTTAAATGCTGGAAAAGGCCAGATGCAAAATGCAGCAAGTACAACGAGATAGGTCATGAAGCAGTGATTTACAGAACTACAATCCAGCAAGCTGTAGCTGAAGCGAAGCATGCACAGCAGGAGGAGGAAGACCAGCTCTTTGTCGCTACTTGTTTGTCCAGCAACAATTCAAGTGAATCTTGGCTGATTGATAGTGGCTGCACCAACCACATGACCTATGACAAAGAATTGTTCAAGCATTTGGACAGCACCGAAGTCGGATGGGTTCGAATTGGAAATGATGAACAAATTCCAGTAAAAGCCAAGGGAACTGTAGCTATAACAACCTACTCAGGTACAAAAACTCTTACTGATGTTCTTTATGTACCTGATATTAATCAAAACTTGCTTAGTGTTGTACAGCTACTTGAGAAAGGGTTCAAAGTCATCTTTGAAGATAAAAGCTGCATGATTAAGGATCCAGCAGGCCAAGAAATGTTCAAAGTCAGAATGAAGAGCAAGAGTTTTTCATTTGATCCAATGAATGAGGACCAAGCTTCTTTTCCAGATACAACAAGTTCGGCTGATCTTTGGCACAAAAGATTGGGTCATTTCCATCATTCAGGAATGGACTACATGTTGAAAAATCAACTAGTTCGTGGAGTTCCTTCCTTAACTGAAAAGGCAGCTAAATGTGAAGCTTGTCAGTTTGGGAAGCTAACAAGGAAATCATTTCCTAAAAGTAGTTGGAGGGTAAGCCAGAAGCTTCAACTAGTTCACACTGATCTTGCAGGACCACAAAGAACCTCATCATTGAAGGGAAGTCTTTATTATATTATTTTTATTGATGATCTAACCAGAATGTGTTGGATTTACTTTCTCAGATACAAATCAAAAGTAGCTGATGTGTTCTGGAAATTCAAAGCTCATGTTGAAAATCAAAGCAGTTGTCATATTCAAATTCTGAGGTCGGATAATGGCAAAGAATATGTAGCTGCTCAGTTTCAAAACATTTGTGATGTAGTAGGGATTGAACATCAACTGACTGCACCTTATACTCCTCAACAAAATGGAGTGAGTGAAAGGAAAAATAGATCAATCATGGAGATGGCCAGGTGTATGCTTCATCAAAAGGAATTGCCAAAGAAGTTCTAGGCTGAAGCTACAAATACAGCTGTATTCATTCAGAACAGACTTCCTACACGAGCTTTGAAAAATCAAACTCCTTTTGAGGCATGGTTTGGTTTTAAACCTTCTCTGAATTTTTTAAAAATATTTGGTTGCTTGTGCTACTCACATGTACCTCAGGTTAAGCGTGATAAGCTTGACAAAAGGGCAGAAGCTGGAATATTTATTGGCTACACCACAATCTCAAAAGCTTACAGGATTTTTCAGCCTCAAATAAAAAATTCTGATAAGCAGAGATGTGCACTTCATGGAAGATGAAAAATGGTGCTGGAATGATTATAAGAAGAATCAAAATGCAGTACCGGAGCTTGAAGATATTGTAGATGATCCACCCATTCAAGGCACAAGGTCACTTGTTGACATCTACCAAAGAAGCAAAGTAGTGGTGTGCAATATAGCTATATGTGAACCTGCTAGTTTTGAAGAAGCTGCTATGGACCAGAAGTGGTTTGCTGCAATGTAGGAGGAGCTGTCTATGATAGAGAAAAATCAAACTTGGGAGCTGGTTCCAAGACCTCATGATAGAAATGTCATAGGGGTGAAATGGGTGTTTCGTACAAAATTAAATCCAAATGGCTCTATAAATAAGCACAAAGCAAGGCTTGTTGTGAAGGGCTACTCTCAAATATTTGGAGTTGATTATGCAGATACTTTTGCTCCAGTAGCAAGACATGACACAATAAGGCTGCTACTTGCCATTGTTGCACAAAAAGGGTGGCAAGTGTTTCATATGGATGTTAAATCAGCATTTCTTAAAGGATTTTTGCAGGAGGAAATTTATGTTGAGCAACCAGAAGGTTTTGTGATCAAAGGCCAAGAAAATAAAGTATATTTACTGAAAAAGGGCTCTATACGGCTTGAAGCAAGCCCCTAGAGTGTGATACATCATAATTAATGATCATTTGCTGAGCTTGGGCTTTCAAAAGAGCCTATCTGAAGTTACACTTTATATCAAGCATGTTGGTACAGATATTTTGATTATTTCTTTGTATGTTGATGATCTTTTGGTGACAGGAAGCAACCTAGCACTAATTGATGAATTCAAGCAAGAAATGAAGGATGTCTTTGAAATGACTGATCTTGGTCTTATGACTTATTTTCTGGGCATGGAGATCACTCAAAAAAAGAATGAGATTTTTATTTGTCAAAAAAAATATGCAAAGGAGATCCTCAAAAAATTCCAGCTTGATGAATGCAAAACAATGAACACTCCTATGAATCAGAAGGAGAAGTTCATCAAAGATGATGGAGCTGATAAAGTTGATGAAGCTCATTTCAGAAGCCTGATTGGGTGTCTAATGTCTTACAGCTACAAGGCCTGACATTTTATTTCTATTTAGCTTGCTGTCAAGATTCATGCATTGCCCTAGTGAACTGCATTTGAAGGCAGCAAAGAGAGTTGTAAGATACATTAAAGGAACTATCAATTATGGAGTCAAGTATTGTAAGGTACAAGACTTCAAATTATTTGGTTTTTCTGACAGTGATTGGGCATGTAGCTTGGATGATATGAAGAGTACTTCAGGGTACTGTTACAGTTTTGGTTCAGGTGTTTTCTCTTGGTGTTCCAAAAAGTAAGAGATTGTAGTTCAATCAACAGCTGAAGCTGAGTTTGTTGCAGCTGTAGCAGCTGTAAATCAAGCTATCTGGTTAAGAAATATCCTGGCAGATTTGGGTCTGAAGCAACATCAAAGCACCACAGTTTTTGTTGATAATCAAGCAACAATTTCAATATCACTTAATCTCGTTTTTCATGGGAAGACCAAGCACTTTAATGTCAAGCTATTTTATTTAAGAGAAGTGCAAGAAAATGGTGATGCAAGTCTGGTTTATTGTAAAACTGAAGACCAAGCTGCTGATATGTTTACCAAGTCTTTTCCACTCAGCAGGTTCTAATTTCTAAGGAAGAAGCTAGGAGTTTGCAGCCTCCAAGGCAAGGAGGAGTGTTGAGAACGTGCCTTTGGATGCTTTCAAAGTTGTTTCAGTTTGAATAAGTCAAGATTAGATTTGTCATGATGCTGTTAGTGGATAAACTAGTTTCTGTTTTATCTTTTAGCAACTGTAGTAGTGGTTCGATGGTTCCTAAAATCGTGGACCTGACTTCTAGTTCAGTTATTTTTAAATGTATTTAAGCACAAGTGTTATTTAATAAAAATTATTCTAGTCTTGCAGCTATATCAATTAGTTCCCTTATATTTCTTCTCTTCTAAATCAAGCCCTAAAATCAACATCTGTGTTCAGAATTATTAGCTCTTCTAGTTGTTTCTCTTTCCAAAATTTGGTATATAGTCAAGAACCGGGTGAGGTGCTGCACATTAAAGTCTAATATCCATTGACCACGTTACATGTATATTGGGTCCAAATGCCTTATGTTTTGGTTGAAAGACTTTATCATCATAAATTATTAGATTTAAGGGCTTGACAGATTCAACATATAACTTTTATTGCCAACTTTCGCAGTGCTAAAGGTTGCTGGAGCATCCAACTATCCAATTAATTGGAGAGAAGGAAATGATTGCAACTGAAATATAAGAAGAAATGCAAAAATAGATAGCCATAAATGGCTAGCTATTGAAATTAATCAAAATTCACATATGAGTTGCAAAGGATTTGGATCCTTTTGTTTTCTTTTATCTGTTTTCCCCTCGTGTGTGTTAGGTTAGAGAAAGACACAAAACAAGTTTTAATGGATCTTATATACAAAAGCAAATTTATTTTTGTGTCTTTCACTCTTTAACATAAAAAAAGGAGAGAAGTAAAGGAGACGATCCTAATCCGTTGAAACATGCTCGTAACTTATTTGAAAAAGAAAATGATATGGTAAAATACTTTTTGATATTATTTTACTACAATGAACGACATCGATCTAAATAATGTATAAATGTGTATTATCTGTACTCTATAGCTTATAGAATAACCCATGAAAACATAAAACACTACTCTAAGTGTGAATTTGTTGCTCTGAGACAGCAAAGTAGATGCAAATCATATGCAGCCAAACACTTTGAACAGTCGGTAATCTGGTTCTTTATGATAGAGCAGTGGATAATGACTTTGTCACAGTGGACAAACACTCAATCCAAAAAGATAAAGGAACCTTGGATTGGAACATCAGAGACCTTGCAACATTCAATAAATAGTGGTGATTCCTCTCTACCACAGAATTTTGTCCTGGTCATTGCACACATTAAAACTGATGGAGTGTGCCTTGTTGCTGGAGAAAGGGAGTGAAGGCCAACTCTTTGGCATTGTCAGAACGAAGTTGCTTGATCACTACTCCAAACTGAGTGTAAATAAGCTTGAAAATGCCATTATCAAGGCAGTAAATCTGATTTATGGTGTAAAAAATAGGTCCATGTGAGCCAAGTATGAACATCTACCAGTGTTATAAAATATCTCTTGCCATCATAAGTTGAGTGGTGAAAGATACCCCAGATATCACAATGGATTAAATCAAATGGGGAATGTAACACCATGCTTTTTATATGCGATGTATTACCGATAATGATATATCAGTTTATATTTTTACCTGAGACCATGAAAATGATTTTGGAGAAAACAAAATGATAGGTAGAACATACTATATTGTAGGAGTTATGGTTAAATTTTGGGTTCAAAATCCAGACGGAACCCGGTCTGCGTTTTCATTAACAGCACAATTTTGTATCGATCAGAAAATTCTAATTTGACCTGAAATTGAAAAATCATAGATTTTTTTCACTATTTTAGTGATATAGTCTATTTCAAAAATTTTCTCAAAAAAATAAAGTATTATATTTTATTCGGGCTAATTTTCAAAGAAAAACACACAAAAACCTAAATCGGGTAAACGACGAAGTCAGATACGGAACTGTAGAGATAGGCCGGGAGGATAAGATTGGTGAGTCACCATGACAACTCACTTGGGTGAGTCACCATGGTGAGTTACACCACGAGTCACCAATGTCATTATGACATTTTGGAAAATATTTTTAAAACCATGTGAAATGTTCAAAATACCCTTAACTTCTCCTACAAGTTTTCATGTGTCCCAAGATATTTTTGGACCCCAAATTCCTCTCCATTTTCATGCAGCCCCTTCAAGACATAAGACCCATTTCATTTTTTTACCCATTTTGCTCACTTTGTTCACAAAAATACACAAGTTCTCACAAAGTCTCTAAAACTCCATAGTTGATCACTACAAAAAAAATGGTTGTTTAGCGACCGAAAATAGTGACCGAATTTTTTGGTTGTTTTTGGCTACCGAAATGGCGACCGATTATAGGATCTACATGAAAGACTGATTAGAGTTATTACTGCGACCGAAATAGCGACCGAAATAGAGCGTAGCAGGGTTATCGGTCGCTATTTCAGTCGCTAAATAAATGAACTTAAAAGTCAGAAATTTTATGCCTTTTTAGCGACCGAAATGGCGACCGAATTAAATGCAGCGGTTAAATTTTATTTACATTTGTGACCGATATTAATTCGGTCGCTAAACGGTGCGTTAAAAAACTAAAAGAGCGCGTCTTAGCGACCGATTTAAAAATCCGTCGCTAAATTTATGAATTTAAATTTTGAAATGGCACCCTTGAGACCGAATTAGCGACCGAAATATTCGGTCGCTAAAAATTAAAATCCCTAAAAACGCAGAAACCCCTTTCTTCTTTCATTTCGCGATCTCTCTTCCTCTCTCTCACTCGATCTCTCTTTCTCTCCTCCGGCCACCATGGTTTCGCGTCTGCCGCCCCTCCTCCGGCCACCACCACCAGAGCAACGCCGCCGTCCTCCTCCTTCTCTGGTATGTTTTCGTCTCTCCTCGCCTCTCTCTCTCTCTCTCTCTCTCTCTCTATTTCTATGGTTTGTGCATTTACTATGTTAGTGGAACTGGTTTTGATGATGTGTTTGGATCTCATGACTTGACCAGTTTTGATATATTTGATCCTGTAACATCCCGATTTTTCGCTGCTTCTAATATCGGAACATCCTGTAACTTGAACTTCATTGCTTTATTGCTTACTACTGAGAAGAGCTACTTGTGTATTTCATGTGAGTTGTGAGTTGTGATGATCATTTGTTTTTTTGGTATTTCGGGGAGATTTATGTTATTTTAATTTTATTTTATTTCATGTAATTTGTATGACCCATTCATTGGAAGATTACTTTTTTACATTTTTGGTTGAAAAGCAATGAATAGAGGTAATATGATTATAAGAATTGTTGAATTGAGTACCGGTTTGGAAATGTCAAGAAATAAAAATGTTGCAATTTAAGTGAAATGTAAATGTCTTTTACAATGAATATAGCAATGTTGTGCTGATTCTAATGATCCTACGGTAGAAATTTGAGGGTGGCTTTTCATTTATTCAAATTTGGATGATAAATGTGGTTTTTTTGTTTGCTGGTATGAATGGATATCAAGGGAATCTCTTGCACTAAGTGGAGGAAAATTTCTTTGCATGGTTTAGTTTGGGTTTGAGAATTGAGACCCCACCGTGCATTATCTTCTATTGTTTTTTAGCGGGATTTTTTTTAATAATACTTTTAGGGCATCAGGAAGCTCTTGGTTGGGAGAGGATATTCTTGATGGACATATTGATTTTGGATAATTAAGAGGCAATCATGATATGCTGTTGATATTTTCTTTCCATTATGCAGAATGAGTCAGAGTCTCTTAGATATCCAAGTTCTTTAGAGGTTATTATTTGTTGCAATAAGCTGTGTCTTTGGTCTTTACTTGACAGCGGATATGTTGGGCCAATATTTGATATCTCGTCCCTACTTAATACGATTGATGCATACTTCTTATCTGTGCATTTAATTTTTTGGAGCTTGCCTTTAGTTTGTGCATCATGTTTAGGAGTTAAGATTGTCTGCTCTTTCTATTGCCAGGTTTGTTGCGTATATTTCCCACCCACCCTTGGCCTGTTTCTCCCTTGCCTTTTTACAAAATTATTATGGTGTCATGAGATTCCTTCTCTTTTCTTGTGTCATAAGTCCGTAAACATATTTTCTCTCTTTGTTTTGTTTTCCGCAAGTCCTCCTCACGCTCTCTAGCAGATTTATTTTATTCCCATATTTTGGCTCCAGTGGCTTTCTATCTTACCTTCTTGGATGGATATATGCAAAGTTACAAACTGGTCTTTCTTTTGGTGACTTAATATTGTTTGCCGGACAAATAGACCAGTCAACATTTTCTTTAGTGGTGCTTCTTATAGACTTTAAATATAGGATACATCATACAACAACAACTAAGCATTTTCCTATTAGGTGGAGTTGGCTACATGGATCAAACAACACCATAATGTTCTCTCTCACTCTCTTCTAGCAATTGGGCTACTCTCTATTTAATCTACTCTCCTTACTTTAAATACAGAATAAATGTAATTAAATAATCCGTATATCCTTTTGTTACATTCTTTGGTGTGGTTGCCAAATGCTATGTTTCAGTTGTTGTCATCAATAAAGTTTCGAAGGCATGTAGAAGTTTTTCTTGAATGAGGGGTGTAATGGGAGCTTCAAACTAGCATCATAGTTCATTGTTGTCTTGCTGTGTGATGCAGCTGTTTACTTGTTGTGAACAATGAAGGATTAAGTATAGGGTTAGATAAAATGAAGGGCTAGGCACAGTTTGCCAAGCACATGCATGACGTGCCGTCATTATTCAAACATTATTCACATTAGAAAGCAGCTCTGTACACAATATTATGAAAGCAACTCTGGTTTTCTACTCACTTGTTTCACTAGGAAATGGAGCTTTCCAGAAATAGTTGTTGATGACCATCCTTACTAGGTTATCTAGGCACTTCCGGTAGGAAAAGTCCTCTCTGTGACCATCCTTCAAAACGACGTAAAAGCATCTGCTTTCCTGAAAACTATTATGTTTGCTAATCTGTAAAGTTGCATGTGAAGTTGTATTTCTTTGTTCTATTTTAACATGCTAGTATGCGACATGGATCTTTCCATCTTTTCTTATTATCACTTGATGAAGTTTAGACATAAGACTTGTTTTCTTATCGTTTTATCAGAAAATGGATCCGACTAAATGTTTTGAGACAGTCATCCATATAGACCAGGTACAGTATCTCATCAACTTAAGAATAATGATCGGATTCACGTAATGATGGTTAAGGCATAAACTAATCATTTACTAAATTGTTCCTGTGTATTTGCAGGATTTGATTTCAATCCCGCGATCATTCTACCGTCGGTGGGGACAACAAATACCGCGTGTTGTGACTATTGAAGACAAAAGCGGAAATCTGTTCAATAGGAATATAGTAATCCATGAGGATCACCCATATTTTGCAACAGATACAAATGGTATCAGGGAGTTGTATTTGTTGTCCACTGGTGCATTGGCAAAGTTTAAGTACCTTGGGGGTTCTCGCTTCTACATGTTCATCCCTTTGGAAGATTGATGAGTTTTGATATTTTGATTAGTACTTATTGACTGTGGTGTGTTTTTATGTTTTGATCCTTAATTAGTACATTATTAAACTTTTTTTTATAAACAATTATTAAACTTGCGTTAATTAATGTATATGTTTTCTTGATCATATTGACTGTGGTGTTTTGGATCGTTAGTACATCATATTTAAGTTTTCTATTTATTCAAAAAAATATTGGTGTATTTTGTTTATATGAGAAATTAAAAATCAATGGGGTAATAGTTGAAAAACAAAATTTGGTCGGTAGGATTAAGTTACAGGAAAATTTTAAAAAAAAATCAAAATTTGCGACCGAAATAGCGACCGAATATCGGTCACCAAATTAGGTGAGCTGAGCATGCGACCAACTATACGGCGACCGAAATATATAATTTTGCGACCGAAATACAAGTTCGGTCGCTAAACATTTAGCCACCAGGGTTTCTGCTACCCCCTTAATTCGGTCGCTAATTCGATCGCTAAACTATATAGCAACCAAATTATCATTTTTGCGACCGAAATCTTCGGTCGCTAAATAGGTTTTTTTTTGTAGTGGATTTCTTCAAGTTCTCATCCTTTCTTCATCTTCTAGAGGTACCACCTTATGATCCATGATCATACCCTCCTCTCTCTTCCTTATTTCCATTCATTTCATGTTGTCTTGAACAAGTTCCATATTAATTCATGAGTTTTCATGAATTGATTTCTAGAAAATCGTCGAGATTGAAGTTTTGAGTTATGACAATTTTCCTATGCAATTTAAGACCCTAGTAACTATTATCCAAAAAGCTTGAAATGAGAAAATAACCCTAGCCCCCTTTTGATTTCTCAAACCGAAACCCCTAGATTTGTGCACAAAAGATGGGTTTTTGTTACTTAACTTGTTTTATATGTTGATTTTGTGAAGGCTTCTTGTAAGATTGTTGTAGTGATCTTGTATGGTGGAAAGGAAACGGATTGAAAGCTTTAAGTCAAGAGAAAATATTTTGCCCCAAGAGGTAAGGGGAGCTTACTTCTTAAGTTTGGTAGTCATGTACTTATTTGATGATTGATTGTGTGTATATTCTAGGTTATTGCTAGTTGATTTTGATATTGTGAAGTTAATTTATATTATGCTAATTGGCTAGTTGAGTTGTAATTGAATATGACTATTTACATGTATGGACTGTGTTGTGGATTGATTGGACTGGTTGAGAGCATGACACTGGTCATAGCTTGATAATGAGGATTAAGCCATTAAAAGCTTTAATCAGAAAAGTAAAGAAATCTTTAATTTTCACAGATGGAAGATGTTAAGGAAATATGAGTTAAGGACTTTATTGTTAAAAGTTTACGAATTTGAGAAATTAAGATGATTTTAGAATAATGCTTAAGAAATGAGTGTTAATGAGGACAAATTGTGAAAAGTTACATTATACTTGTCTTCCTAAAAAAATGTCTCAACGAAGAAAAGAGAAAGAAAACTCTTAAATATTTTAACGTCAACAACTAAAAAACCTTTTAAAAATTAAAAGTCTTTGGTTTACTAAAAGTTTGTTTTAGATGAAAAAGATTTAAGAAAATAGCTTTATTGTGGAAATTCTGTTAAGACTTTTACTATTTAATCAAATGTTTTAAAATGAATTTTAAATGATTTGACGTTTCAAAAATGAATTTCAGAGGAAAAATGATTTCTGTAAAAATGTTTTAAAAGGAGCAAAAATATTCTTTCAACGAAACTTTGATAAATTCTTGTATTTTGATTTTCAAGTTAGTTTTCACAAAATGAAAACCTTGTTAAAAATTATGAAAGTTATGAGGACCTAGTGGCCGAGGCGATATGAGTAAGTACTTGGACCATGAGTTCCGTGGGTCGCGGGGTAAAGTCCCGGTTGGCGCACTTGACTTCGTGTCATATATCGGCGAATCTAGTGACCGGTGAATCATCCTAGATTTTCGTAAATGAGCACTCAGACCACGTGTCCTGTGTTATGTACAAATGGGCTTGCTGCATGTATAAAATTAGTCGTGAGCTTCGAGCCTCGACAAGAAAGAACGAACGAAAAAGAAAACAGAGAACCAACTGTTTTACATGCATGAACTGACAGACGTGCCATTAAGTTTACGAGCTACAATCCATAATTGGATTGATAAATTGGATAGTTACGTACCAAGAATGAGTCTTTAGGGACATTTGGGTTCGAATGCCACAAAAGGCCGGGGCCTACAACCTTTAGTCGTGGTAATCAACTGCCAAACACGGATGTGCTCAATAGGGAACTATTTAATATTACTTAGGTTTTGACGTGATACCCTTGAACAATTGAAGCTCAGACCTAAATTAATAGGCTGACCTCATGAGAACAATTATGTTATTGGAATATTGCGGTCTATACTGCTCGACAAAGGGAGGTGAGGATCTCCGGAGATTACGAAATATAAAGTCAATATTCGAAGTATCATGCATTTTTAAACTTGAGATGGTTGTCGGGTGTAATCCACTTGCTTGCGTTTTTATAGCATTGATACTTGATGATTATTTATACTGTCATATATGTTGCTGTGAGTATATGCTTTTGTCTGGTGTGTCGTGTATGTGACTACCATGATAAACTTTTATATAAGTATCTCACCCTTGCATTATATCGGTGTTGGTTTTTTCTGTTGTACCTTGGTACGTGAGTACAGATGATGTTGAGGGGTCCCCTGCTTCATTTGGGGATATTAAGTCCAATCTTTGAAGTGACATGCGATAGTAGGGATGACCACTGGGGTTTTCCCAGTGGATATCTTTTAGAGTGACCAACATAGGGTTTCTTGAGTTGTTTGTTTTGAGACGGGCTGTATATGTGACTCTGAGAGCCTTTCTTTTTGAATAATAGTTTAGAATAGTTTTAGTTCAACTTTGTATATATTGAAACTTTTTTCCAGAAAACTTTTACGTTGTGGCGGACGTATTATGTATATGACCAGGATGTGAATATTGACATGTGCAATGTCGCTTTACAGCTTTTGATGAGTGTTTAAGTTTTACCGTATTGAGAAGAAAATCTTTTTTTATACTTGTTTTTCAAACATAATTATTACGTAAATTATTTTCCGAAAGCAATCAGTATTATTTATTTATTTATTTATTTATTTATTTATTGTATTTTCTGCAATTGAGTTAGACATGTTGAAATGAACAGATATAAAACACTAGAAGGGGGGTTGAATTGTGTTTTAAATATTTTTCTTAAAACGTTGCAGTTTAACCTATAAGACACAAAGATGCGTCTTATAAAAAAAGGAGATTCACTTTTCAACCCAGTTAGCACAGTTAAATTAAAGGGAACTGAAAAGGTTAAGTTAAGAAAAGGAGACAGAGAGATTTATACCGGTTCACCCCAAACCTTGGGCTACGTCAAGTATTTGCACTATAACTGATCAGGTTACAGAAGGTATTATTTGCACACCTAGACTCCACAGGCTCAACTAACAAGTATTGTTTGCACACCTAGCCTCACCAGGCTCAAACAAGTATTCTTTCTTCAAGTCTCTACAGACTTTACAAACAGTAAGAGTTTGAATGAAGCAGCAGCTTCACTGATTATAACTTTGCAGATCTACCGAGTAACACTCACAGAGTGAATAAGTATTTAATATCGCAATAAAGACTTCTCAATAAATACAAATGATTTGAGAAGAGAAGTTTTCTATGAAGAACTTATAAGAGAGAGATCTTTGAGAGTATTGAATGCTTGAGTTAATGAGTTCAGGTGTGTATCTTCAATGATCTTCAAAGTATTCTATTTATACTCAAGAGAGATAGGTCCGTTGAGGAGAGTTCTTCAGCTGAGTATTCTCTTATTCTTCATCAATAAATGCCAATAGAGTCGTTCTGATCTTGCATTTAATGTTTATGATCGTTGGTGAGCTTCAAGACAAATTGAACGTATAGGTTGGCATACCTTTATCAGAGTGCAGTTTGATTCAGAGCAGCGTTTGTTGCTTTTCAAACTTGGGCAGTGCGACTTTCCTTATTTGTTCTAAGCGGGTCTGCATTCAAGTAAAGTTCATTTTGATTTTTGCAACAAATAGATTCTTCAGGCGTCGAATGGTGCTTTGAGCTTTCTGATATTGAATTTATTTATTAGAAATATTATGAGAATATTCGTCGTGTTTGAATATCGTTGAAGCAAGGGACTTTCAATCACTTGATCAAAATTTGTTAGTGACCGAGTCATTGTTCAGACGCATCATACTACAGATGCACCATCAAGACTTTGTTTCTTTGTCATGAGACTCTTGTATACTGATTTGCACACTTAATAAACATATTAGAAGATTTCACAAGGTTCACTTAAAATCATTCTTTGTTTGAATTCATCAAAATCAGAGATGTCTAAAGATGTGTCTTAACAATCTCCCACTTTTTGATGATGACAAACATTGTCTAATGATTTTAATGAACTAAGGATAAAGGCATATTTAAACACAAAAAGTCATATCAAGCTTATAAGAGTATTCAAATTAAGTTTCTTAAATTCCATGATAAGCTTCTCAAGCTCCCCCTGAACTAATGCTTCTATAAAGAAATTAGACTCATGATTAAGGTAGCGTCTTATCTTTTGAATTTCAACAGATAGTTATTTTAGTTCAGATATAGGAATACATATTATTTTTCTATTTTAATATTTTTCTATTTTCTCCCCTTTTGTCATCAGCAAAAAGATAGAATAGCACATTAAAATGCATCTGAAAATAACATTTATTGATTTAACCATCATCGACTGTAGTACATTGCAGACAAAGGTAATAGAAACTAAAGTTGTTTTTTCTCAACAATCTTGGTGAGCAGAGCCACAACAGTTAGCATGGTCTCATGAAGACCGCTGATTTCTGCATGAGCTACTGGATCCATTCCAATGATGGTGGATGCCGGTGCAGCAGGATCATTAGGTGTCGATTAAAAAGAGGGTTCAGGGTCAGAAGAGGTGGCAGTCGTGGGTGGTTCATAAGGAACGATTTCCAGACAGTGCCAGGGAAGAGAAAGATCAAAAGAGAAAATAAAAGTGAGATTAATAAAAATAGGGAACAAAGAGAGAGTTAAGGGAAAGACTGAATGCAACGAACCAAAGGGTTGCAGACAAGGAATTCTAAAAGAGGGGATTTCTAAATTAGATAAAGAAATGAAAAGAGGGGAAATAAATTTGAAAAACAAAATTAAGCTTTCAACAGAAATTGGTAAATCAACAAAGTAAACATAAAAAGGGTTTTCATAGAAAGATAAAGGTAAAATGAAAAGAAAATGAGTGAAAATAAGAGTTGGTTGGAAGGGGTAGAGTTGCCTTGTTTCTGCTCTGTCTTCATCTGGATATCCGACCCATGGAATCTGATAAGAATGAAGTAGACCATCTAGGGAACTTCAGTTTCTGATGTTTTCTTTTCAAGAAGACAAAGGGCTTTTTGGATTTTGGATTCAGCTTTGGTTTCGGACAGACAGATCCTTTGCCAGGATTGATTTTCAAAACTGTATTGGGCTTCATGCAAGCAAATGGATTAGGTCTGTTTCCAAGAGGCTTGATTCAGCCTTACTGCATGTTGTTCAGCAACAAGATTGTTGATTGCTTTTAAGTCATCCGGGCTAAGAAGATTAGGATTGATTTGATCTACTGGTAATGGTTCAAAGAGGTCGAGGGAAGTTGATAGAGGTATCTGTGGTGAGGTTTCAGGGGTAGATGATGGGTGAGAAAGAGGTGATAAAATGGAATAAAAAATTCTTGAAATAAGTACAAGAGTTTGAATTTCTTGAGTTGGTGAGGGAGAAGGTGATGAATGGTTGGATATGCGATCCGGTGAATTATGAAGAATAGGTTGTGGTGAAGGGTGATCTGGAGTGAGATTTAAATTGAAATCTCAAACAGATAAAGCAAGAAGATTTTCAGCATTTGAAATCTGATTGTGTAGAGGGGAATTATGGGAGGAAGAGGATGATGAATTAGATGGTGAAGATAAAACAATGGGTGAAGAGGGTGAGGGTTCAGATGACCTAAGAGGTGATGCAGTGGTTTGCAAAGAAACTTGCACAGATACAGCCATGTTCAGCCTTGTAGATCTTCTAACTGGTGTAGCTATAACAATTATTTCCTTCCGAGAGGCAACAACAGGTTTTGCAATTATTTCCTTTTTCAAAACCTTGGAAATAGTTTGGTCATCATCATCATTAGATGCTTCTGAGATGACCAGCTTCCTTTTTACTTGAAGCTTTGTTCTGACCTTAAGATTCAAAGGTGCGGACACTTCTGTTGCTTTTGAGTCATTAGACTCAATGTCAGTAACCATATCAACCTTTCCAGTGAGGGGAATGCCCTTGAGATTAAGCAGTTTGGTAATCAGCTTCCCATGGTGTATGAGGTCCTGATTTGGTGCTTTTCCATCCTCATCATATACTTGAAAATCAAGTCATTGATGTCAGCCTTCATCAGATTCAGGAGATGGAATAGTGTGAATCTATCCATCTTGTTGACATTGTCACGAGAAGTTGTTCTTGGCATCACATAGTTTATCAGCAAGACATGCAAAAACCTTCCTTTTGGAGTCCGTTTGGATGCGACTTTGTTTGTAGGGTTGGATACACCATAGAGAACTTAGTGAACAGTTTCTTCACCATATTCAGTTCCCAATCATCTGTAAAAGCGGCACCTTGCCTAGGGCAACCGGTTGCTTTCTGAATACTATTGAGAGTGAATGAATAGGGTTTTCCATTACACTTGGTTCGAATGGAAATTTGAGTCTGAGACATTCTTTCTTTAGCATTTTCCCAAAATTCTTGAAGTAGCAGAGGGTAAACGGGTTCATGTAGAGAGAAAAAGTTGACCCATTGTGAAGCTTCCAGTTATGCCATAACATTCATTCCTCCTTTAATGATCTTGTTCATCTTGACAAATCGTTCAGGAATGATCATAGATACTTCTTCCACACTCATCCCTAACCGAGCAGCAGCACGGGCAATTTTCTGAGAGGGTGCTTTGAGTGCCATGGATTTAGGTTTGAAAGAGAGAGAAAAAACGAGAGGGTTTCGAAAAGACTCGTTCGCAAGAGAGAGAAACACTTTTTGAAACAGTAAAGTGTTTTGGAGAGAAGATTTTAGGTTTTAAAGAAAGAGGTTTCAAAAAGAGTAGTTGAGAAATAATGAAGACAAAATGTTTTGAATTCAAAAACATTTTGAATAACTGCAATGTAAAGTCTCAGTAAATAATCCATTTCAGCAGACGATTCATCGAAGATTAGACGCATTATTCATTTATGAAATGCATGTTCAAATTATATATCTCTAATATAGGTGAATCTTTCTTCAGCTAAGTGTTTTGTTAATATATCAGCCCACTGATTTTCAGTTTTAACAAAGTTAATATCAAAAACACCTTTTTGAACATAGTCTCTTATGAAATGATATTTAATTTCTATATACTTTGGCCATAGAATGCTGAATGGGATTCTTAGATAAACAGATAACACTAGAATTATCACACCAAACAGATATATTATGTTCAAAGATAGAATAATCTTCAAGTTGATATTTTACCCATAAGAGCTGTGATCAACAGCTTGCAGCTGAAATGTATTCTTCTTCTGCAGTGAATAGAGCAATTGTAGTTTGATGTTTGCTTGTCCAAGAGACTAAGCTTGCTCCAATAAATTGACATCCTCCACTTGTGCTTTTCCTTTCTATACTGTCTCCAGCATAATCAGCATCACAGAATCCTACTAATTTATATTCTTGTGTTCTCAAATACATCAAACCAAGATTTGTGGTTCCAAGCAAATATCTAAATATTCTTTTGAGGACCTTAAGATGTGATTCTCTAGGATCTGATTGGAATCTCGCACACATACAGACACTGAATTGAATATCAGGTCTACTTGAGGTTAAGTACAAGAGAGAACCAATCATACCTCTGTAAGTAGTTTGATCTACCTTTTTACCTTCCTCATCTCTGCCTAATTTTGCATTTGCTTCCATGAGAGTTTCCATAAGTTTAGCTGTATCCAGCTTATATTTCTTTAAGATCTCCTTGGTATATTTTTGTTGATGAATATAGATTCCATCATCTGTCTGTTTGATTTGCAGGCCATGGAAGAACTTCAATTCTCCTATCATGCTCATCTCAAATTCATTCTGCATAAGCTTGTAGAACTCTTTGTAGAGCTTTTCATTAGTAGCACCGAATATGATATCATCAACATAGATTTGTACTATAATGAAATCCTTTTTAGAACTTTTTCTAAAGAGAGTTGTATCTACTTTTCCTCTAATGAAATCATTTTTTCATAAGAAAAGAACATAGTCCATCATACCAAGCTCTAGGTGCTTGTTTTAATCTATAGGGAGCTTTCTTAAGCTTATATACATGATTTGGTTTGTCACTATCCTCAAATCCCAGTGGTTGTTTAACATATACTTCTTCTTCAATAATTCCATTTATAAATGCACTTTTAACATCCATTTGAAATAAGGTGATTTGATGTTGTGCAGCATATGACATAAGTATACGAATTGCTTCTATTCTAGCTACTGGTGCAAAAGTTTCAGTGTAATCAATACCTTCTTGTTGATTATAGTATTGAGCTACTAACCTTGCTTTGTTGCTGACTACCTTACCGTCTTCATGAAGCTTGTTTTTGAATACCCATCTTGTTCCAATAATTGATTTTCCTTTTTCATTCGGAACTATGAACCACACATCATTCCTTTTGAATTGATTTAGCTCTTCTTGCATAGCTAAAATCCAGCTTTCATCTTCAAGAGCTTCTTTGATGTTCTTTGGTTCAATCTCAGATAGGAATTATATGTTGCTTGAATCTTTGAATGCTGATATGGTTCTAACTCCTTGAGGGGGATTGTCAATGATTAACTTTTCAGGGTGATGAGTTTTGAACTTCCAGTCCTGTCTGGGTTTTATATCAGACGATTGTTGAGTAGATGGATCAGATGCTTGAGTAGGAAATTCTGAATCCACATTCTTCAAGTCATCTTTAGTCTGATTGCTTTGTTTTCTAAGATCCAATCCTGCAAGATCATCTTCAAGATCTGATAATTTCTTATCAGTCCTTAAGCCATCATTAAACTTGACATGAATAGATTCTTCAACCACTTCTGTTCTAGAGTTGTAAACTCTAAAAGCTTTAGATGTATTAGAGTATCCAAGGAATATAGCCTTATCTACTTTTGAATCAAACTTTCCAAGTTGATCTCTAGTATTTAAAATAAAGCATTCACATCCAAAAGTATCCAAAATCATTCTACTTTGGGAGTTACTCCAAAATGCCGAGGAGTTCTAGGTGCAGAAAAGTTGCGAGAGATACCATTCTCTTCACAGAATGTATTGAAGTGCTCATTTTCAAACTCTCCCCCATGGTCACTTCGGATAGCTGAGATACAGAATCCCTGCTCATTTTGAACTTTCTTACAGAATACAGAGAACATTTTGAATGACTCATCATTGTGGATTAAGAAAAGTACCCATGTATATCTAGAATAATCATCGACTAAGACAAAACCATATTTCTTTCCTGCCTTACTAGCAACACTAACTGGACCAAACAGATCCATATGTAACAACTATAAAGGTCTAGAGGAAGATACTAGATTCTTGGATTTAAAGCTAGATTAACTTGCTTTCCACATTGGCAAGAATCACATAAGACATCCTTTTTGAAACTTATATCAGGTAGACCTTTCACAAGTCTATACTTTTGAAGCTTAGATATCTGTTTCATACTTGCATGTTCCAGCTTCTTATGCCATACCCATCTTTCATCTTCTCTTGACACAAAACAAGTCACATTTTGATTAGTCAATTCAGTTAGATCAATATTATAAAGATTTTTTTGCCTGTTAGTTGAAAAGAGAACTTTGCCATTAGTATCTTTGACTACGTATGCATTCTTAGTAAAGGAAACATTATATCCATCATCACATAATTGACTTATGCTTAGCAGATTATGTCTTAATCCTTAAACTAAAATAACGTTAGAGATAGATGATAGAGGTGATTTCCCACCAATTTTACCTATCCCGATGACCTTTCCTTTTTGATTTCCACCGAAGGTAACATGTCCACCTTCTTTAGGTTGGAGGTCTAAGAACATAGACTTTTCTCCTGTCATGTGTCATGAGCAGCCACTGTCCAGGAACCATGATAGGTGTGCTTTTTGTCCTATTAAGGATATCTGCAATAGGAATAATCAAAGCTTTAGGTACCCATATTATTTTGGATCCTTTTTTGTTAGTTCTTGAAGTTTGAGACAATTTCTTTCTTGTGTGAATACACTTAGACGTGATATGTCCAGTTTTTACAACTGCTTTTGTAAGTAATGACTTTATCATAAAGAGTTTCAGGATTTTGTCCTAAGACCTTGTTAGATACTTTATGATGTGACTGGTCAATGAATCCTATACCAGTTTTACCAAGAGAGGGTCTCTGACCTGCTAACAACTTAGTAAGGTTATCTCTTCCATTGACAAAACGGGCAAGATCAGAGGTGAGCTCTGATAACTCATTTTTGAGTTACCTTTTATTGTGTATACTTGGCATAATTAATTGTTATATGTGTTTAGTATTGGTGATTTGACTGAGTTTTACATTATTGGACTTAATTGGGCTGAATTGCTAAACATTGTTAATTTTCGGATTTTTCACTCATCCCGGCCTTGTTGCCTTGCGCAGAGTATAACTTTAGATACAGATATCGGATTTTGGTGATCTTGATGTCCCTAGAAAGATAAGGAAGAGACCTACAATTACAGGTGTCATAAGAATTGTCAAATTAGGCCAAAATAAGGGCTAAATTGGGTCCCGAGTTCTCTGGCGCGGATCAGTACGCAGTCCATGATGTTCGTTCACTTAAATGGGCCTAACTTACTCATCTTAAGCCCAATTAAGGCATATGATACCTTGTTTGGAAGCTTATTCAGAGGGCCTTAATTTGGTCTAGGGTTAGTTCAGGATTAATAAGCATAAATAGAAGTTTACATCCGCACAAGTCAGAGAGACGAAAATTAGACACTTTTGCAATCCTTGTTTTTGCAAGTTTTGGAATTCTCTTCCCCTCTCTTCTCCCCTTTTTAGTTTTCTGTACTTTGTTGGATGTTTTGTTGTTAAATATTCTCTAATGGTGATGACTATGGAAGGCTAAACCTTTTATCAATCCTAGACACTCAAGTAATTTGGTTTGAATTCCGAGTTCCTTACTTTTAATTCTTTTTCAATTGTTTCTTCTCCTTTTCTCTTCTTTCAATTATGATTTCTGTGTTGTGAGTATGATTACGCTTGATCTATGTCTGATTAGATGTAGATTCAGTTTTCATGATTGAATTGGAGTTAGGAATTAGGATTGATTAATCCAAAAATCTAATAGAGATTAGGGAACCGATTGGTAACCTACGTTAATTGAATTTGTGCATAAATCAACATTATTAGGGATTGCGATTGTGACTCCAATTTTGTTGTTTAGACCCTACATGATCATGTAGTAGATTTCAAATTAACAGAGGAGGAGGGCAAACGAATTTATATCTTTGGGAACAACGACGAATTCTACCAAAGAACTTGACGTCTTGGATTGATGTTTATAATTAATTGAATTTCTTTTTTTTAATTGCAATTTTTTTTATCCCAATGAATTTTGAAAACCTCCTTTCTCTAACATTCTTGATTGGCTAATAATTTTAAAGATCCTCGTGAGACGACCAAGGTTGTTTTGCCTTGTACTGCAGTTTTTTTAATTATTATATTATTTTGACCCGTGTACGACCACGGATCAAGCTCTTCAACCTTCTGTTGAAGTTTGACAACTTCTTCAGATTATGGCGTCTCAAATGTGATCTTAGCCTTAAGCCTTTCAGCTTTAAGCTTACTGTTTTCCTGAGACAGTTTGTCACACTCTTGAGTCTTATGTTCATGCTCTTTTAGGAGTTTAAAATATTGCCTCTTAAGTGTTCTAAAAGTCTTAGTTATGCAGTTAGATTCCTCAATCAATTCATCATAGGCATCTTGCAAATTCTTAAAATCAGAAATTACCTCAGAGTTTGAGTCGACATCTGCCATGAGACATATATTTGCTTCTCCACCTTCTACGTCATCATCAGATGTGTTGCCATCAAGATCTTCCCAAGTAGCCATCATACCTTTCTTTTTCTTTTTATAGAATTTTTTGAATGGTTGCTTTTGCAACTGTGGACATTCAGATTTGAAGTGTCCTGGCTTCTTCCATTCATAGCATACAATAGAGCTTTTGTCAGAACTATTATTCTCTTTGAAGACTTTTTCTTTGTTGAACTTCTTGAAAGGCCTATCCTTTCTGAAATTATTATTCTTCCATAATTTTCTCATTTTTCTAGTCAGTAATGATATTTCATCATCACTGTCAGAGTTTTCTTCAGAGGCGTCTGACTCTTGATCTGATTCTTCAACCATTAAAGCTTTTGAAGATTCTTTTTCTGCCTTGAGGGCAATGTTTTTCCTTTCGTACTTGAGTTGTCTTCATTTAGCTCCTACTCATGAACTCGTAAAGTTCCAAGAAGATCACTCATTTGAAGTGTTGTGAGATCTTTGGCTTGAGTTATTGCTGTAACCAGATGTCTCCACTATTTGGGTAGACTTCTTAGAATTTTGCCAACTTTCTCAGCATTGGTATAGATTTTTCCCAGTGACTTCAGATTATTTATGATAGTCTGAAATCTTATTATCATTTGAGCATTGCTTTCTACTTCTTCCATGATAAATAACTCATACTTTTGTACAAGCATGTTTATCTTTGTTTCTTTCACTTTTGTTGTTCCTTCATGAGTAACTTCGAGAGTATACCAGATTTCTTTAGCAGATCCACATGCATGGACCTTTTCAAATTCTTCCTGACTGAGAGCACACATCAAGGAATACCTTGCTTTATGATTTAGCTCCAACTTAGTATGCTGCAGTCCACTGAGCTTTGGGTTTGTCAGTGTCATCATCATTCTTTGGTATGTAGGGACCATCGGTGATAATATCCCATAAATCAGAATTTGTTGACATGATGAACCATTGAAATCTTTCTTTCCAATAGATGTAGTTTTCTCCATCAAAGTAGGGAGGTCTAGCCATAGATGTTCCTTCTCCAATGTAGCTTCTACTTGTGCTGGCTCCAGCTGTTATGATGTCTACTCAACAGGATCTTTCCTCAACATTGTTAAGTGCTCAACCTAGAGGTTAAGCTCTAATACCAATTGAAATGAACAAATATAAAACACTAGAAGGGGGGTTGAATTGTGTTTTAAATATTTTTCTTAAAACATTGCAGTTTTCACTGGTAACATTTCAGGTGCTCGAAAAGATGCTCTCTCAAATATCCTCGATTTCCATCATGGCTCTCTCCCCTTTAATTATTTAGGCGTCCCTCTTTTCAAAGGGAAACCCGAGAGGATCCATCTGCTTCCCATTGCGGACAGAATTAAGGCCAGGGTCGCTTAATGGAAAGGATCTTTGCTCTCTATCATGGGGAGAGTGCAATTGGTTCGCTCTGTTGCTCTTGGGATGCTTGTCTACAGCTTTCATATTTATGCTTGGCCTGTTAACTTACTAAATTCTGTTGATAAGTGGCTGAGGAACTTTGTGTGGAGTGGAGACGTCAGCACTAGGAAATTTGTCACTGTCTCTTGGAACAAGGTGTACAAACCTATTCACGAGGGTGGTCTTGGCATCAGATCAATTAAATCTATCAACAAAGCTGGTCTTCTTAAGCTTGGTTGGGAATTAGCCTCTTCAAACAATCACCGGTCTGTCTTGTTTAGAGCCAGAGTCATTAGGAATGGCAAACAAATTAATCACCACATATCCTCCTCCATTTGGCCTGGCATCAAAGGCCGTTTACCAGATATTTTGGAGAATGTCTCTTGGAATCTTGGTAATGGTTTGAGCATCAACTTTTGGAATGATAAATGGCTATCCACAACTGTTTTAGATCTTCTGAACGCTGAGCCTAATATGTAGTGTGATTTGTCCACCCTCTCAGTCAAGGTTGCAGACTTCATCATTGGAGGCAATTGGTGCATTCCTAATGCTCTTCTGACTCACTGCCCTGGCCTCAGAGCTGAAATTGATAAGATTACCATCCCTATGTTTCCTTGCGTGGATCAAATGGTTTGGTCTAATTCTGTGTCTGGATCTCTCAGCTTCAAGGAGGCCTACTCCTTATACTCTCCCCCTGGTCTTGTGGTGCCTTGGACTGAGATTATCTGGAGTCGCAATGTTCCTCCTTCCAAGTCTTTCATCCTGTGGCGTATTATTAATAATAAGATGCCCACAGATGACAATTTACAAAGCAGGGGCTATACCATGGTCTCTATGGGCAGTCTTTGTGGTAATGCATATGAGGACACTCAACACCTTTTCCCGGACTGTAGTTTTGCAAGGACAATTTGGCACTGGTTCATGAATCGTCTAAACCTCTTCATCGACTGCTCTAACTTTACTTCTGTGCTTGCTGTCTGCTCCCGTGGTTGGTCTAGTCAAGCTAATGTTATTCTCATCGCTGGTATTCTTAACATTTTGTATACTATTTTTCATTGCAGGAATCAACTTCGGTTCAATAATAAGCTGGTCCCCATCAACTCAGTAATTGCTTTGATCTCCTCCAATGTGGCCTTGGCCGGTATGCTCGGTACCGGTACTATGTCTAATTCCATTATGGACTTCACCATTGTCAAGGCTTTTAATGTCCAATGTCGTCTACCTGCTGCAAGAATAATTAGAGAAATTCGATGGCAGCCTCCCATCACTAACATGGTGAAATGTAACACTGACGGTAGTGCTCTTGGTTGTCCTGGATCAGCTGCTTGCGGTGGTTTATTCCATGATAGCCTCTCCGACTTTATTGGTGGTTTTTCTATTAATCTTGGCTCTCAAGATTCTCTCCATGCTGAATTGCATGGTGCCATGATGGCCATTGAGATTACTTTCAAGAAAGGTTGGCATAATCTTTGGTTGGAAAGTGATTCTAAACTTGTTGTGGCTGCTTTTGCGAACCACAAGCTCATCCCTTGGAACCTTGGAAATATATGGATCAACTGTGTCTTGCTCACTAAGCAAATGCATTTTGCAGTCTCTCATATTTATAGAGAAGGAAATCACTGTGATGATAAGTTGGCTTCTTTTGGTTTAGGTATTACAGGTTTAGTTTGGTGGGATGCTCTTCCTTATTTTATCAGGGAGGACTTTTTCAGAAACAAATATGGTCTACCTAATTTTATGTTTCATTATCTCGTCTTGGGTTTGGTGTATGCCCCCCAAGTCTCTTTTGTACTCTTTTCCTTCTTGTCAATAAATTGGGCACTCTTTTTCCTTCTGGTGTTTTTTCCCTAAGGAGGGTTTTGCACATTAAGGTTTTAATGAGGCCCCTTTTGTCTTAAAAAAAAACCTATAAGACACAAAGATGCATCTTATGTAAAAAGGAAATTCACTTTTCAACCCAGTTAGCACAGTTAAATTAAAGTGAACTGAAAAGATTAAGCTAAGAAAAGGAGACACGGAGATTTATATTGGTTCACCCAAATCTTGGGCTACGTCCAGTCCTTGGATTCACCAAGTATTTACACTATAACTGACCAGGTTACAGAAGGTATTATTTATACACCTAGCCTCCGCAGGCTCAACTAACAAGTATTGTTTGCACACCTAGCCTCTCCAGGCTCAAACAAGTATTCTTTCTTCAAGCCTCTATAAGTTTTACAAACAGTAAGAGTTTGAATGAAGCAGCAGCTTCACGGATTACAACTTTGCAGATCTACCGAGTAACACTCACAGAGTGAATAAGTATTTAAGGTAGGTGAGATCGCTATAAAGACTTCTCAATAAATACAAATGATTTGAGCAGAGAAGTTTTCTATGAAGAACTTGAGAGAGAGAGCTTATTGAATGCTTGAGTTAATGAGTTCAGGTGTGTATCTTTAATGATCTTCAAAGTCTTCTATTTAAACTCAAGAGAGATAAGCCTGTTGAGAAGAGTTCTTCAGCTGAGTATTATCTTGTTCTTCATCAAGCTAATGCCAATAGAGTCGTTCTGATCTTGCATTTAATGTTTATGATCATTGGCGAGCTTCAAGACAAATTGAACGTGTAGGTTGGCATAGCTTTATCAGAGTGCAGTTTGATTCAGAGCAGCGTTTGTTGCTTTTCAGACTTGGACAGCTCGACTTTCCTTATTTGTGATAAGTGGGTCTGCGTTCAAGTAAAGTTCATTTTGCTTTTTGCAACAAAGAGATTCTTCAGGTGTGTTTGAATATCGTTGAAGCGAGGGACTTTCAGTCACTTGATCAGAATTTGTTAGTGACCGAGTCATTGTTCAGACGCATCATACTACATAGGGCTAGACACCGGACGGGTTCGGTCGGTTTCGGGCCAAAAAAGTCCAACCCGAGAAAAAACGACTTGTATATTATGTCACCCATTCCCATCCGATTATGTCCTCGGTTTGGGCGGTTACGGTTTGGGTGGGTCGCGGGTTTGGACGAGTCGGTTGTTTCGGGTTGGGATAAAAAAATGCAAATAGAAGCTGAGAGAGAAGCAGAACCATCACAATAGAAGAAGGAACAGAAACATTAACAAAAAAATGTTAAAATTTGAACAGAAACCCCAAAAAAATCAACTTTGAACAAATCTAAATGAGACCCATATGAACTATGAAGAAGAATAACAATAATTGATGGTATTTCACAATCATAGAAGAAAGGTTCAAACTTGAAGCGATCTGGCATGGAGAAGCCGCAACACCTCTTACGACCACCTCTTCTTCTTCGTTGTGCAGTACCTTGCGCAAATCTTGCTCTAAACTTGAGAATCAATCAGTTTTATAAAGATAATGCATGACACTTCAATCATCAGGCTCTAAACTTAATCTCATGAGATACCATCACCGTTTTATCATTAAGAAAGAAAGAGTTGATCAGACTCGTATGCCGCATTGGCAAGTTGTCTCCGTCACCTCATGCACACGGATCAACGTCTCACGAATCCCTTATAACGGTCATTCGGATGCATACATCATCAAATACCACATCTTAAGAGGGTATTCGGTAACTGATGTCGTGCGAGTACACGTGCACGTCTGATAAGCATTCTCCGTCTTTTTGGAAGAAGCTGGTGATCTGGGTTCGTATGTAGGCCGTCTTGGATGGAGGGAAGGATTTCTCCAAGAACGCCTGCTCCAGTTGGTCCCAAGTCGACAAGGTATTAGAGGGTATTTTCTTAAGCCAAGCTTTCGCCTTTCCACTAAGAGAGGAGGGGAACAACCTCAAGCGAATAGCATCAACCGGGGCGCCTTGTATTCTAACTGCATCGGTGAACTCCAAGAATGTCTCCACGTGGTCAGTCGGGTCCTCCTAGGGCAATCCTCTGAATTGATGTTGCCTAATCATGTTAATCAGCATAGGCGGTATAGTGTAGTTCTCCGCCTCAATCTCTGGCCTAGCAATCCCAGTTCGCAAACCCCTAGCATTTGGGGCTGCGTAGTCCTTCAATGGTTTGGTATCCGGTGGATTCGCCATTAGTGGAATGGGAATCAACCTTTCTCTCTCTCTTTGTAGTCTCCTACGTCTATGAAAGGTCCTTTCGACTTCGGGATCGACCTCACTAAGGTTTCCAAGACTTAGGGATCTTTTCATAAAAAACACAGAGAGATAGAAACTCTAGAAGGAAAAAGAGATAAATATTTTTTAAAAAAATATATAAAAATTAAATAAAAAGAAAAATTTCAGAAAAATCAATTTAAAAATTAAATTGAGATTCGAGAAAACACAGTCCCCGGCAACGACGCCAAGAACTTGATGTCGTGCGAGTGCACGTGCGATCCGGCAAGTGTACCGGATTCGTCTCCAAGTAATAAAAAGATATCGATCCCACAGAGACCGTGATCTCAAATCACAACTATTTATCAAATCGATAAAAGTGGACGATATAAAGAGATTTTGAAAAGGTTTTGATATTTGAAATAAGAGATAACTCAAAATCAGATAATGAATGCAATCAAGTAAAACAGAAAGTAAATCAATTTATGGTTTTTCAGATCTAAGGTGATTCCTAGGAATTGGGTTACCAACAAGATCGTTTACGTTACTAAATTGATTAACCCTTTGTTAATTATAGAAATCGCCTTGAAGGTGAATTTATCCTTAGATAGTTAATGCTCCCTCTCGGGTTACAAAAACCGTGCTCAATTAAACCAACCCTTACTCTCGTGGTAGTCGAATTTAGATTGAACCCTTTAGGCTTTGTGACAATTCGTTGATCCTCGAAGGACCGCTTCTAACTCTCGTGATTTAAGTCCTAAGTCTGATTCTATGGATCCGATACCTAAGTTCACCGCTAGGTTCCTCCTTAGGGTATCTACGTCACACAAATAAGCGGCCGCCGAATTTACGAGTAATTAAAACACTAGAAATCATATCTAAAGCAAAATCGCAATTAACAAAGATAAAACATCAATTCATACATAAAAACAGATCTCGGGCATAGCCCCTATCCCTAGAAATTAAGCTAACTACTATAGCATTGTCATGGTGATGACAAGCTTGATTAACAACAACATGAAATAAAACTAAGAGAAGAGAAGATGAAGAAGAAGAGAGATCCTAAATTATAGCCTAAGTGTAGCAGCCAAAATGTCCTCCTTAGTCTCTGCCCAGATGCCTTATTTATAGATTTGGGAGGTTTGAATCCCAATCAAACACAAATCAGATCCAAATCAGTTGCTTCAGATCCAAGTAATGAACGTCACGGCCGTGATGGCCATCACGGCCAGGTCGTGACGGATTCTGCCTTGGGCGTTTCTTCAGTGATTGGTATGTCACGACCGTGATGCTCATCACGGCTAGGCCGTGACCAGTTCTGACTTTTGCCTTTTTTCTTTTCAGTTCTGCTTGATCATGGCCGTGATGGGCTCTGTTTGGCTTATTTTCTTCACTTTTCAAGTCCCATCTTCATCCAAGCTCCATCATGGTTGATCCTGAGCATTTAATCCTAAATTTCTGCAAAACAACACCACAAAACCGCCTTACCCATTCCAAGGTAAAAATTAACAAAAATCAAATTATGTATGCCTAAACTATATGAAAATGCATGCAAAATGACAATGAAATATGAGGTGTAATCACACTCATCAAATCACCCCAATCTTAAGACTTTGCTTGTCCTCAAGCAATCATTAAGGCCAGTCAATATAGACAATCAGAGCATGGATAATTAACTAAGAACCCGAGTAACTAATCCAAGTAACATGCATATTCAATAAATACCCAAGAGAAAATCAATTTCAAGTCCAATTAGAAGCTTAGGTTTCCTAAATTCATATTCTCACTGATTCGGTACTCTTTCTCACCTCACTACGGTGTTTAAGGGTATATGACAATTCGCTCAATTTCCTCAAGGAAGCAATTCTACCATAAGCTTGACTATTAACCACATCTCTACTTTATTAATGAAAACACATAAGAATCAAGAGGTCTTTTATTTTGGTTGTAATGAGGCCATGGGATTAATCGTTAGGTGGGGAAATCAAGAAAAGGAAATTTCAAGAAGGCTAAACAAAATATCAAACATTGCAAGAGGAATAAAACACTCTATCACAAAGAATGGGGTATATTTAGTGAGTACCCCTATTTGGCTCAAAAATCTCACGTTTAGTAGCTTAAAATCAATGAGAAACACAAATCTAAGGAACCACATGCTAATTATCAACTATCAGAAGATCATTTCAAGCATTTTTATTTTTAGCCTTATCACAAGAATAAAAAAAAATGGGTTCAAAAATTCACTATCTCAATTTATTTGGCACCAAATTCTCACTATTGGACGCATAATCTAAGCAGAGGGGTAATCAAATCATGTGATCATGCAAAACTATGCCTATATGAATGCAACAAGAAAAATGCTAAAATGAAAAAAAAAACATTTGCAAAAATACCCCTACCCCAAGCTTAAGAACTTACATTGTCCCCAATGTTAATAATCAAGTCGGAGAGAGGAGAAAAATGGAACAACTCACCGAGGTGGTAGCGGGTGTTGGCTCACATGCCAATCAAAAACTTGTTGGAAAATGTATCACGGCCGTGATGTGTATCACGGCCAGGCCTTGATCAATTCTGATCTTCAGGGTTCTTCTCATCACGCCCGTGTAGGATATCACGGCTGTGCCGTGATGCTTTCTGACTTCTTTGGTTTACTCATAACGGCTGTGACCACCGGCACGGCCTGGGCGTGATGACTTATGACTTTATTTGTCCTTGCCCTTTTTTGCTTTTACTTCCTTCATAACCTAAAAATACTTGGCAAAACCATCAATCACTGATCTTTTCTTCTCTAAATCTTCTCAATTATTCAAAAACAAAATTCAAAAACAAATGGAAAAGGGAAAGAAAAAACTTGGGTTGCCTCCTAAGAAGCGCTTATTTACGGTCTTAAGCTTGACCATACTTCTTTCAATCAACCGGGGTCGGCTGGGCCTAGAAGTGCAAGAACACTTCTCTTCCATGGGAGTCCTTCAAAGAGCCTATTTTTCTCATATGGCCAATTGCGCTTTCGCTTTGCTTTTTTCACTCTGAGCTTCATGGCTTTACTCCCTCCCGGCAGAAGTTTTGTTTTCACATGATGAGCAACTCCAACTTCATCACTACTGGGTGCGTCATTTGCCATGCAAATCTTCGGAGTTGCTTCCATGTTGAGCTCTTCCTTTACCACTGGAGATGTTATATCGATCCTGCACACATGACTCTCAAAAAGGGGGTTGTTATATGAGTTAGTCAAATAAAAATCTACCCTACCTTCCTCTACATTCAGAGAGAGTTTGCCATTCTTTACATCTATTGTCGCTCCAGCGGTGGCCAAGAATGGCCTTCCTAGAATGATGGGGAATTTTGAATGCCTGTTCATATCCAACACCATGAAGTCGGTGGGAATGAAAAATTTCCCCACCTTTACGGGAACATTCTCTAGTTTGCCTAGAGGAGTTTTAGTTGAGCCGTCCGCAAATTGTAAAGAGAATTTGGATGTACTCAATTCCTTGGTTCCCAACCTTTCCAAGATAGTAAGTGGCATCAAGCTCGCACTAGCCCCTAAGTCACATAAGGCTTGGTCTATTTGCACTTATTCAATTGAGCAAGCGATAGAGAAACTACCTCGGTCTTTCAGTTTATGAGGCATATTAGTTTTTATCATGACATTGTGCTCCTCAATTAAGCTCTTAGTCTCTATTTCTACTTGCTTTCTCTTGACCAACCTTTGTGGGAAAGGTATTGGGGGTTGGTACGGTGGTGGAGGGACATACTTTGGCTCTGGCTCTTCATCTTTGCTCATGTCCTCCTCTGGTTCCACGTCCTTTTCAACCACCCCAAGCTTATCATCCCTCAAGTATATGGCATTACAATGTTCATTGGGATTTGCTTCGAGTTGCCCCAGGAACGTACCCTTAGGTCTAGAGTATGTGCTGGCTTATTAGGAAATCTGAGTTTCTAGCATCTTGTTATGGATGGCTAAGTTATCTACCTTAGATGCTAGCTCTTTTATTGCCTCGTTTACTGCCCTACCTTGTTGTCTAAACTCTTCATTTTGTTTTGTTTGAGTTTCAACAAAACTTTCCAATAAAGACTCGAGTTTAGACTTCTGTACCTGAGGATACCCCGGTGCGGGTTTCCTATTACCTTGGCCTTCTTAGAACTCGTGGTTCAGCGTGTTGCTGTAGTTCCCGTAGGAGAGGTAAGGGTTGTTCTTCCTTCCTTGGTTGTAAGGATATGGGGGAGCATAATTGGGCAACTTCGGGTTCGTGTCGTAGAAGTTGTGACAAGAGTTCACTTGTTCCCCCGAAGCGCTGGATCCATGAGCAATATCACGTGGGCACTCCATTATGTCATGTCCCTGCCTTCCACAAATCTCACAAACAATGTTAGTAGCACCTATTGCACTCACATTGGCCCTTTCGAGCTGATCAAAGCGTTTATTCAGTGAGTCTATTTTAGACATTATAAGATCAGTGCTATCCATTTAAAACTTAGCCCCCGAAATATTTTTCGGGTTATTACCTCTTTCTGAACCCCATTGGTGGTAGTTGGTGGCCACGTTTTCAATGATGTTGAATGCCACAGTCAGAGGCCTATTCATAAAGGCTCCACCAGCTGCGGAGTCAAGTGACACCTTTGAAGGGTAATCCAATCCGTTGTAGAAGGTGTGCACTAATAACCACCTCTCGAGTCCATGATGTGGGCAAGACTCCAGTAATCCCTTGTAGCGATCCCAAGCTTCTGATAAGCATTCTCCGTCTTTTTGGAAGAAGCCGGTGATCTGGGTTCGTATGTAGGCCGTCTTGGATGGAGGGAAGAATTTCTCCAAGAACGCCTGCTCCAGTTGGTCCCAAGTCGACAAGGTATTAGTGAGTATTTGCTTAAGCCAAGCTTTCGCCTTTCCACTAAGAGAGGAGGGGAACAACCTCAAGCGAATAGCATCAAACGGGGCGCCTTGTATTCTAACTGCATCGGTGAACTCCAAGAATGTCTCCACGTGGTTAGTCGGGTCCTCCGAGGGCAATCCTCCGAATTGATGTTGCCTAATCATGTTAATCAGCATAGACGGTATAGTGTAGTTCTCCGCCTCAATCTTTGGCCTAGCAATCCCAGTTCGCAAACCCCTAGCATTTGGGGCTGCGTAGTCCTTCAATGGTTTGGTATCCGGTGGATTCGCCATTAGTGGAATGGGAATCAACCTTTCTCTCTCTCTTTGTAGTCTCCTATGTCTATGAAAGGTCCTTTCGACTTCGAGATCGACCTCACTAAGGTTTCCAAGACTTAGGGATCTTTGCATAAAAAACACAGAGAGATAGAAACTCTAGAAGGAAAAAGAGATAAATATTTTTTAAAAAAAATATAAAAATTAAATAAAAAGAAAAAGTTCAGAAAAATCAATTTAAAAATTAAATTGAGATTCGAGAAAACACAGTCCCCGGCAACGGCGCCAAGAACTTGATGTCGTGCGAGTGCACGTGCGATCCGGCAAGTGTACCGGATTCGTCGCCAAGTAATAAAAAGATATCGATACCACAGAGACCATGATCTCAAATCATAACTATTTATCAAATCGATAAAACTGGACGATATAAAGAGATTTTGAAATGGTTTTGATATTTGAAATAAGAGATAACTCAAAATCAGATAATGAATGCAATCAAGTAAAACATAAAGTAAATCAATTTATGGTTTTTTAGATCAAAGGTGGTTCCTAGGAATTGGGTTACCAACAAGATCGTTTACGTTACTAAATTGATTAACCCTTTGTTAATTATCAAAATCGCCTTGAAGGCGAATTTATCCTCAGATAGTTAATGCTCCCTCTCGTGTTACAAAAACCGTGCTCAATTAAACCAACCCCTACTCTCGTGGTAGTCGAATTTAGATTGAACCCTTTACGCTTTGTGACAATTCGTTGATCCTCGAAGGACCGCTTCTAACTCTCGTGATTTAAGTCCTAAGTCTGATTCTATAGATCCGATACCTAAGTTCACCTCTAGGTTCCTCCTTAGGGTATCTACGTCACGCAAATAAGCGGCCGCCGAATTTACGAGTAATTAAAACACTAGAAATCAGATCTAAAGCAAAATCGCAATTAACAAAGATAAAAGATCAATTCATACATAAAAACAGATCTCGGGCATAACCCCTATCCCTAGAAATTAAGCTAACTACTCTAGCATTGTCATGGTGATGACAAGCTTGATTAACAACAACATGAAATAAAACTAAGAGAAGAGAAGAGGAAGAAGAAGAGAGATCCTAAATTATAGCCTAAGTGTAGCAGCCAAAATTAAAAGTCCTCCTTAGTCTCTGCCCAGATGCCTTATTTATAGATTTGGGAAGTTTGAATCCCAATCAAACACAAATCAGATCCAAATCAGTTGCTTCAGATCCAAGTAATGCGCGTCACGGCCGTGATGGCCATCACGGCCAGGCCGTGATGGATTCTGCCTTGGGCGTTTCTTCAGTGATTGGTCTGTCACGACCGTGATGCTCATCATGGCTAGGTCGTGACCAATTCTGACTTTTGCCTTCTATCTTTTTCAGTTCTGCTTGATCATGGCCATGATGGGCATCACGGGTAGGCCGTGATGGGCTCTGTTTGGCTTATTTTATTCACTTTTCAAGTCCCATCTTCATCCAAGCTCCATCATGGTTGATCCTGAGCATTTAATCCATAATTTCTGCAAAACAACACCACAAAACCGCTTTACCCGTTCCAAGGTAAAAATTAACAAAAATCAAATTAAGTATGCCTAAACTATATGAAAATGCATGCAAAATGACAATGAAATATGAGGTGTAATCACACTCATCAGTAACTCAAGCACGTCTGCTAAGCGGAAATGCATATGAATAAAAGACTTTTCATTATCGAGAATTTTCTTTGTGTTCACTCTTTTCCGTTGTCGAAGTCCAAAGCCAACGACTATTCACAATTTTCTTTACGTGAAAATCAATAACACAGGACACGCAGTCCGAGTGCTCAATCACAACACCTTAGATCGATGCCGCAGTCCAAGGTTGTGGTCGTAGAAAAAATTATAATTTTATCGATGTTTTATTTCAACAAGATAAGGACTCCTAGCCCATAACAACAAAATTAGGACACACAGTCCTTAATTCCAAGATTAGGACTGCTAGCCCATAATATCACGATTAGGACCCTTGGCCCATGATTCTTGACACAGATCCCAGATCACGTGCTTATAACTGAATACTAGAGGTGACGTCTCGCGAACTAGATTCTCTTTCACATGTGCTTACTTTTCGCTCAGTGATAATCAAAAACCAAAACAAAACCTCGATCACTTATCCAAGTAACCAGAACGTTTCTAAATCATTTAGGAGAAAATCTTTTCCTTTACAAATTCTTTTATAAAACAATTTGGAAATTCGTTTGCTTTTGAAATCATTGATGGAATAAAGTCAATTATTTTCAAAGGGGTTTTTCCTTCATAAAACACATAGTTCGAAAAAGGTTTTCTCTCGTACAAACTTTGGATCATAAAAAAAGTAGTTTCTATTGACTTAAAAACACTTCAACGTTTCTTTTCAAAACTAGAATCTCATTCTCTTGAAGTAAGCGTTTTAAACAAGGAACTTTTATAAATGAAACCAATTCTTTCAAAGTTCTATTCAAGGCTTATTAAGGCTTTTAATCCATATAATCATTGTGCACAGACTCAAGTCCGGCTTCTCAAACTTCAATCAACAGTAATATATTCTCTACAATAATATCACAGTTAATGACAGTTCATCACATATATACAACTCACAATACTTTAAGGAAATTAATAATCAACTTCAAGTAATAATCACAATAGTTCAAGTAAACAAGTCATTCAAGTATTTGCTCCATATCATAATAATATTCGAATCACTCAAGTAAACACATACACACATGCATATAGTCACTGAATATCCCTAGACAATCCCCTCTTACCTTCTGTGAAGGTAAGGAGATTAGATGCTCGAAGAGGTATACCACGAACGTCCTCGTTTCCTCCGTGATGGAAGTCTAAGGTTATGAACACAAAATCATAAGTTAAAATCAAACAAGAACACTAAACCACAAGGTATAGGTTCGACCAAGACTAGTCCTTAGGGTTAGAGATTCTCAAAAATTATACAACTCGTGGATTTATGATCCTTAAGTGTTAGGAGTTCATAAACAATGATCATTTAACAAAGTTGAATTAAAATCCTACTAAGTTATAAACTTAGGGTATTCGGCCAAGGCTAGTAAAATAGGTTAGCATTCACTAAACTTTCCAATCTCTTAGGTTTAGCATCCATATGTATTAAGGAGCTCAAAACCATGATCATTTTGGAAAAATAAGAACAAAGTGTCCTAGGTCCATAACCTTCTAGGTTCGGCATTCATAGGATTTATAGGTTGAAAATCTTTAAACTTTCCAATCTCTTAGACTTAGCATCCAAATATCTTATGGAGCTCAAGCTCATGATCATCTTGGAAAACAATGGAAACTTAAACACTCCAATCTCTTAGACTTAGCATCCAAATATCTTATGGAGCTCAAGTCCATGATCATCTTGGAAAAATGAAAGTAATACATCCTAGCTTTAATAACATAGAATAAACAAGTTAGAAATCCTTAAACCTTCCAATCTCTTAGACTTAGCATCCAAATATCTTATGGAGCTCAAGTCCATGATCATTTTGGAAAATAAAAACTCAAACATCCTAGCACCTAAACTCTAGGTTTCGGCCATCATAGGATGATGAGGAAAATATTCTTTGTTTAACAACAACTCTTAGGTTTAGAATCACAAGGTATTAAGAGTTCTAAATCCATGATCATACTTGGAAAGTTGAAATCCTCGGCTTACTTATTCATATTTTCGGTCATCATAGGAACAAGCTATCAAAACTTCCAAGATTTATAGATCCAAGATCAAGGGATAGTTAGAAACTCAAACACATGATCATATTCCAAAATTTGAAACAAAAACTTCCTAGGTCACAAATGCAAGCATTCGGCCTTCATTGGAAGAGATGGGTAGAGATTTTTGTTTTACACAACCTCTTAGTATATGAAAACATAAGTTAATACAAGACTATAGAAAGTGGTTTCAACACAAAAGGAGTTTTCTACCATTTTAGAGAGATTTTAGAAGTTTACAGCATATAAAGAACACATAAAGTAGACTAAGAAATAAAAGATGAAACTTCCAAAAATATTCATATGGAAGAACTTTAATTAAGAACTCAAGTAGAAAAGATGAATAAAAGCTAAAGCTTTAAGAGCTTGAACTTTTAGAAGAAAGGAAGAAGATGAACTTTAATGGAGTTTGAAGGAGGAATATGATGAAGTGAAAATGAAAGGGATATATATAGGGAAAGGGGGAGAGTCCCACGGCTCCAAGGGGAAAAGAGGGAGAGCTTGTTGAGCGAGCTTGGTGGTTTAATGCTTGATTGGATGGAAGAAGGGAGAGAAATGACTTTTGGAATGGAATAGAATTATAATTTGAAATGTGTGATGATTACACTTTTGGAGTGTGTCATAGCCTCTTCCATCATGTCTCCTTACTTCTTTTATGGTCCCTAATCTGCTCCATTTCGTACTCGGTTGCATTTACGATCGTAATTCTTCCGACGTTTTCGCTCGAGTAAAATGTTATATTTTATTTTTGAACGAAAATTTTCAAAATAGCCAAAGTTGAAGGAAACATAATAAAAACACTAATTGTTTTCTTCACGGGTCAAAATTAGGTTTTCTGCACAGTAAACTTGTACTGGCAGTGAAAACGCAGATCGACTTTCGTCTGAATTTTCAACCGAAAATTTTACCGTGACTTCATATGATATAACAACACAAGAAAATGATTTTAGTTTAATTAAAATCATCCTCTGAGTTTAATCTAAAATAAAAACATTTAAATACATATTTACTGCTACAGAAAACATAGGAAAAACAGGGTGTTACAGAATTTCCGGACATGTTTCTGAATGATATTCTGGGATTGCCATCAGTTAGAAATATCGAGTTCTACATCGACCTAGTTCCATGAGCCAGTCCGATTTCTATTGCTCCGTACCGGATGTCACCTACAGAGATTGCTGAGTTGAAAGCTCAACTGGAAGATCTGCTGTCGGAACAATTTATATGACCGAGTGTTTCCCCGTGGGGAGTACCAGTTCTTTAAGTGAGAAAGAAAGACGGAGGTTCGAGACTCTGCTTGGATTTTCGACAAGTTAACAAAGTGACGATCAAGAATTAGTACCTTCTACCGCGCATAGACGATCTGATGGATCAACTGCGAGGAGTTGTTGTATTCTAAAACATTTACTTGAGAACGAGTTATCATCATATTAGGGTAAGGACTAAAGATATATCTAAGACTGTGTTTAGAACTCGTTATGGACATTACGATCATCTTGTAATGCCTTTTTGAGTGACCAATGCACCTACTATCTTCGTGGATTATAGGAAACAAATTTTTCGTCTGTTTCTTGATAGATTCGTTGTCGTGTTCATCGATGACATTCTCATTTACTCTGAAAGTCATGAGGAACGTGCAGAATATCTGCGACAACTCCTACAGATCCTACTCGAGAAGAAGTTATACGCAAAGCTACCTAAATGCGGACTTTGGCTCGAAGGAGTGAAGTTCTTAGAGCATGAAATCAACGAGGAAGGTAATGCGAAGAGAAGAACAAAGGTAATGCGCAATATCCAAGGCGTGTAACAACACTAGGCTTTAGGCTCGATTCGCCCCCACCAATCTCTCCTCGTAGATTGGATGCAACAGGTATAACCGACGAATCTCCTTCAGGATACAATGGAGAACCTTGGTTTGGTTTGCACACCCTAAACCAAGCGTATCGTCAATGGCAGTTTACAGAACAATAGTCTCCTTAACTCCCTCCATAACTCTCTGTTCCTGGCCTGGTAGTAAGTCCGCTGAACTCCTTCGGTTCCTTCCATGCGTCTCGGGTTCAAACCTCATTGGACGCAATTTTACAACTTAATTAATAACCAAAAATTTCAAAATATCAACTTCTGAGATTCGAACTCGATACCCGCCTGAAAACAAGTGCAACGCCCCACCGCCAGACCAAGGTAACGATTGGTACTTGAGGAATCATTTTAAATATATTTAACATTTATCTTAAATGCAACCTTCCAATAAGATGTGACATTTGAGTGTTACCTCATACTTCCAATTGGGCCAACAAAACCTGTTTTTCCAGAACCGGGTTTGTTACACCCCCTTGGGCATTACGTCCTAATCACATGTGGAAATAAATTAAAAAGAAGGCTTAGTGGTTGCTTTCGGAAAAACTTCTATAATTTTCATAAGTCTGAAAATATGAGGGTAAAAGTTTTACAGAGTACTTAAAATAGTGCACACAACACAAACGGTATAATCATACCATGTTTAGTAATCCACAACAAGTAGATTTATTTATAAATCCAAAACACTTCAACATATGAACTTTCATGGAATAATCTTTAGTACTAAAATTTATAAAATCATTACACGGCTTATTAAGACCACCTATAATAACTTCTTTAAAACATCCATCCTAAAGGAAACATCCTAAGCTGGTCGTACTAAAAGACAACTGCTGCGAAGAATTCCATAGTTCTCACCATAGAATTTTCACCAACCTCTTCAAGGATCGGGAGTAATATCCTTCAGTGAGGTTAGGAACTTCTCGGCACCACTTGCCCTCGTATTACAGCAAAAGACTAGGGAAAAACCTGATATATTGTAAGGGTGAGATACCAATATATGGATGAATTATGACGACTACATATCCAAACACAGAGCAACAGATACAGATAAATATTCATAATCAACATATAAATGCTCACAAATAATCATATAAATCAACAACCGTCGTCATTTTTGAAAACGTGGCACTTCTAAATTCTAACATTCTGTCCTAGTCTCTGGAGACCCCAACTCCATGCAGTTTTTGAAAAACAGTGAGCTGATCAGGCTAAATTGCCACTCAGGCACAAATAGCCAACACATGTACACGGCTCAACTTAATTCCCACAGCAACTGTCCAACTCAAGGCACAGTAATCAACGCATGTGGGTTCCAGAGCACACTGTCCTACACAAGGCACAATGAACAAGGCTCATGGAAATCATGGTCTGTCAAGGCACCAATGATACACCGTCGCATGAGATACCTTTTCCTTCAAGGCATTCACACAACACTTTTGGGCACATCTGCCAAATGCATGAAAAAAATCATTTTATTTTCGCAGCTTTTCTTTGTGCTTTATTCTTTCCTTCGTCGAAGCTCAAGGCTCACGACCATCCATAAATTTTCGATGTTTTAAAACTTTCATTATCAACACAGGACGTTTAAGTCCGAGTGTCCAATCACAACAGTCCTAGACCTGTGCACTAGTCTTAGACTTTGTGGTCGTAGAAAACAACTTTCACCTTTTTACTACTTTCACCATGTTTTATCACAACGTATGTAGGACACACAACCCACAACAACGAAAACAGGACACACAGTCCACAACAACGTGTCTAGGACACACAGTCCACAACAACGTGTTTAGGACACATAGTCCACAACAACGTGTATAGGACACACAGTCCACAACTTTATATATAGGACACACAGTCCACAACATTGTGATACGGATCATGGATCCACGTACTTTAACTCTAGTATCCCGACGTCTCGGTTACTAGGTTCACTTTTCAACGTTATTTTTCGTTCAGTGAAAAACAAATACAAAATCAAAACTTCCGTAACTTATCCAAGTTACCGGATATTTTTACTTGAATAAATTCATTTCAACCACATTTTATTTTGAAATTCATTTTTAAAACTTTAAACTTTAGGAACTCCATTTCTTTTTCAAAAAAATCTCCTTTGTTTTGGAAAAGTCTATTTCCTTTCAAAAATATAGTAAGCCTTTTTTTTTTATTGGAAAACTCTTTCTAAGAATATTGGAAACTAATATCCCATTTTCTATGGTACTTTACTACAAGTGTTCCCAAAATTAGGTTTTTCTTCAAAATAAGATTTTTCAGCTTAAATAATTTCCCTTTATAAAATTGTTTTGAATCTAAAAATTTTCTCTTTCATTAAAACGTTACTAAAAGAAATCTTTTCAAAAATTCAGAATAAATTTGTCTTTCTTCATGGTTTCTTACCATGAGATCTTTTCAAAGTTTGATTTTTCTTAGTGTAAAATCATCTAAATTTTCAATTGAATTTCCTTCATAAAAAAATTCTTTTTATTTTCTAAAACTTTCATTAAACATTGAAATTAGTTAATTTCCCCTTTTTGTCAAAACCGTGTTAAAGGAAATCCTTAATTGTGATTTTCTTTATAAATGTTTTCTTAAAGCTTTTATCTTCATTATTTGAGCTCTATCTAATGGTTAAGCTTCCATGCAACAACTTCAACACATATACAACAACTTCAACATATATAAGTAACATGCACATTTTCATAAATCATGAACATAAATACAACAACTTCAACACATATAAGCAACATGCATATTTTCATAAACCATCAATATATCATGAACTCAAAATCCAACCAAAACAGTCATAACAATAATAACATCAAACAAACACATCAAAATAAACATACAAGGCATATAGTCATCATAACATAATTATCCCTCAGGCTTTCTCCCCTTACCAGATTCGACGGATAGAAAAAGTCGTTGTCTTTGTATTGCCCAAAGCGAACTTCCTTTGCTCACAGCATGCCACAAGTCTAAGAATTGAGTGAACGACTTAAGTTAAATCAACAAAGTCGTCTTATCTTACTAAGTATAGGTTTTGGCCATGGCTAGAAAAATAATGCTAGAGATGTCCAATCTTTTACAAATTCTTGGATTACATTCTGTTCAAGACTTACTTTTAAATATATGTATATATATATATATACTTTAATCCCATATTTTTATATCTTTACATTAACACTTGTAGTCCATTTTCTACCAAAATCTTTACTTGATCATGTTAAAAGATATTATTTTCAAAATCATATTTCTCATTCAAAAATTATGATGAACTCTTTTATAAAAGCATTTTTAGAACAGCAGTGGTTTTAAAATGTGAATGACCACTCAAAAGACCTTTAAAATTTTTGAATTTTAATGGAAGGTACCCAACTCACACATCAATACAGTGCAGTTGGTCTCATGTAAAAATTCAAAGGCATTAATTTATTAAAAATAAAACACTGCCTCTATTTGCACAGGATTCTTCGAGAAATCTAATTTTACCAACTTGTAACTTTATGAAATTATTTCTATATATATGTAAAAACTCTAAAACTTCAACAAAACTTTAGGTATACTTTAGTAATAACCCAGAAAATTTTATAAAAGTTTATAACTTTCAAAATCATATTTAAAATCATCATGCCTATGTTCTTATTTTCGCAGTCAAAATTTGATTCTACTTTGAGAGGTGATTTAACCCTGCAAAACTTATCCAAATATCTATATATTATATATCAAATTAAAGCCCCGGAAGTCTTCTTTCCAACTATGTATTTATTTTCTAGACATATGTTCTATATAAAAACTTATGGGCTTACGAATAAAGATATATCATGCTGCCAGAATCAAATTCTACACAAGTTTATCCACATCAAGTTATTATCTTCACTCTAGCATCATCCACAAGCCATAAAACCAACATGCAAGGGTCCTAGACCGTCAAAATCATACATGAAAACATACAATATAAGGAAAATCATAAGAATCATTCTATTCCTCTCATGCATGTAATTAAAATGATCATCAAAGTATGCAAAAATTGAAACTAGGCCTCATCAACTCTCATGGCTTAGAGTTTCGGCCATGGGTGTGAAAATGGGAAAGAAAACTCATTTTTGATTTTAACTCGTGAGCTTAGAAATACATGTATCAAGGATTTTGAGACATGCATGTGAAAATTCTTGACAAAATCATTGTCTTTCCTCTACTAGGGTTTCGGCCACCCTAATATCGTGCCTTGAAAAATCTTTTTGGTTACATGAAATTACATAAAGTGATAGTAGAGGAGAGTATGAGTCCATTAAAATTAGTTTCATGCTCAAAGATTTTTCTAAAGGTTTTTCTTGAAATTCTAACTAAATCTACAACATGCAACATAATTTAAATAACATGCATGCAAGTAAAAATAGATTTTTGTTGAAGAAATGAAGAGTAGAGGAGAAGGAGTATACCCTTATGATGTTGATAGGTTGAAGATGAAGAGGACTTGAAAGCTTCTAAGTGTGATAATGGAGAAAAAATTGAAGTGATTAAGTGAATAGAATAGTAAGTGAGTGAGTGAACTTTGAGAGAAGTAGCAAAAGTGAAGTAGTATGTTGAGGAGGGTATTTATAGAGGAATTATGGGGGAGGGGCGCTGCTGCCATGTTGTGGAGAAAATGATATTTTTCAATTTTTTGTTAAAACAAAAACTAGTTTTTAAATAAAATAAGGTTACTTGTAATATAAATGGTATAATTATATGTGTAAGGTTATGATGGATTGAAATTAATGCAAACACTATTTACATTAACTCAAGTCTCTTCAAATCTTTTTTTTATTTAAAACTTGAATTTGCCATTAAAATAATGCATTACTTGTATATATGGATAAAATGATGAAATGTAATAAATGAAAATACTATTCACATCAAATCTTTCAAGGGGTTTTTCACATCAAGTCATTTCAAAATCTGCACCAATGAAATTTGGACAAAATTTGTTTCGTTCCGGTTCCATTAATTTCCCGACTGTGAAAACCGATTGTATTTTCTAAACGAAAATTCACCCGAAAAATTAATTTTTGTAATATTTATAAATAATTTTTTTTAAAATCATGGGAATTGCTGTAAATATTTTAGGAAATCCAAAATTTTATTTTTCGTGTCGAAATTCGTTTTCTATATTAGTAAAGTTTTGCTGACAGCGAAAACGTAGACCATTTTCGTCTAAAATTTCAACTGAAAATTTAACTACAGTTTTCTAAAATAAGAATAAGAATAAAAATAAAAATAAGCTACAAGAATAAAATTTTTTATGAAAATATTTTTCTCTAAATTAAATTAATAATTACATATATACATACATAAGCACAAATCATTAAGAAACAGAAAAAATCGGGGTGTTACAGGGTTCATACGACCCATAGTCATTTTTGACCACTCACTCCAAATCTAAACTTATTTTCATTGTTTCTATATCTTGAATTCATTTTCAAACATGTTCCAAAATAAATTTAATAATTTTCATAATGAAAGCCATCATCTACTATCTTTATTTTTGGGTTGAATGCTCAAAAATAAATATATTTCCACTGCTTTTATGTATTGGATTCTTGTTAAGAAACAAACAAAAACAACGATATAAAATCATTACTAAGTTTTCTATAACATTTCTTCATGAACATTCATGTCCATTTTTTAACAACTTAGAACACTCCAAAAATACATCCAAAACATATATAATTTCTACAAAATCAAGAAACAATTTTCATTTTATATTCACAAAATCATGCATATAATATAAGATTATCAACTCTAAAATTAATTGCTTCTTGCATGAAACAATTTCACAAATGCATGCACTTGATATAATCATTTGTATCTAAGATCTTTCTATCAAAATAGAGCAACATACTTGCATGCATCATACACCAAATATATTCATGCTTATCAAAATTCACATGCTTTAGTATATCTTAAATCATACATGTAAGACACTAACACCACATGTCAAATTTAACATAAACAAATAATGCCTTTAAGATTGCACACTAATGAATTCAGAACATCAAGCATATTATAGCCATAGAAAGTAATTGTGTACCTTTCACCATGGCGACAAATAAAAATGTTTTGATGAAGCATATGAGTACTCATCTCTCATTGTCGTAAAAAGATCATTCATCCCTTTCTCCCAACGAATGGAGTTTCCACCCTCGAAACTCTCCACTTTGACAATGTCAAATGTCATCTCCTTCAATATTACAACCATTGTTATAAATCGAAAATCGAACCTAAAGATTTTTAGAAAATGGGGTCTGGCCTACAACAAAGAAGAGAAGAACAAAGGTAATGTGCAATCTCCAAGGCATGTAAGAACACTAGGCTTTAGGTTCGATTCGCCCCTACCAATCTCTCCTCGTAGATTGGATGCAACAGGTTTAACTGGCGAATCCCCTTCAGGATACAATGGAGAACCTTGGTTTGGTTTGCACACCCTAAACCAAGCGTATCGTCAATGGCAGTTTATAGAACAATAGTCTCTTTAGATCTCTCTGCTCATAAGGGAGAAAAGAAGGTGATTTGGAGTGAAGAATGCTTAGGAAATTATGAGATTTTTTCGTCTCCTTCACTACACGTAGATGGTTCTATTTATAGACCAACTTATGTCACTTGGTGAAAGAAAACAACCCTCCAAAGGTTACATCGACTATCAAATTTTATACTTAAATATAAATAACAGTCAATAAATAACACAATTGACCTGATGGCCTGGTGGCCAGCGATCGTGTTCCTTTAGTGTCAGGTGCCAAGTTCGAATCCTCACTTGATTTATTTTTGCCATTATAACGTTTATATTAAAATAGATGAAAATAAATACTTAAAGTAACAATGTGAGATTCGAACCACAGACCCACCGTATAGAAGGCATGCCCTGATACCACTGAACCAATGAATTAATTCTTGCAAAGTTCCCACCATTATTTCCATTTAACTGTTAACACGCAACCTTAAACAAGTTGTTACTTTTAATTTGAAAATATCTCACAATTTTCAAGATAATAAATATAATAAATCTCCAAAATAATAACGTATAAATTAATCAATGCCAAACGTTTAAACCACAAGCTCATAAAACCAACCAAGGTCACGTCTCATTACATTTAATCACATTCACCATGCGAACTCTATGCAATACAACTCCATGAACATGACTCGGTGATTCCCAGAATCACTTGACTTGACTCTTTGGTTCCCAGAACCGGTGTGGATCCCAGATCCACTAAGGTCTATGAGCTCATATCCATGCAATGGCGTCTCATTGCCTTCCCCATCCCGGATGGAGGTATCTAATATTCCATCCACTACAAAAAAAAAAAGGTTATTTAGCGACCGAAAATAGTGACCGAATTTGTTGGTTGCTGTTTGAGATCGAAATGGCGACCGATTATAGGATCTACATGAGACCTGGTTATAGTTGATACTGCGACCGAAATGGTGAACGAAATAGAGCGTAGCAGAGTTATCGGTCGCTATTGCGGTGGCTAAATAAAGGAATGTAAAAGTCAAAAGTTGCTGACTTTTTAGCGACCGAAATGGCGACCGAGTTAAATACAACAGTTAAATTTTATCTATCTTTGCGACCGATATTAAATCGGTCGCTAAATGGCGCATAAAAAATTAAAATAGAGCGTGTTAGCGACCGAATTTTAAATCAGTCGCTAAATTTATGAATTCAAATTTCAAATTAACCCATTTAGCGACCGAATTATTCGGTCGCTAAAAATAAAATCCCTAAATCGCGATTTCCTTCCTCTCTTCCCCCATTTCTCTCTTTTCTTCTCTTCTCTCTCACGCGCAACAGCTCCTCCCCCACAGACTTTCGCTCTCTCCGACCGCCTCCAAGCTCCAGCCGCGCCACCACCAACACCACCACAACATCACCACCATAAGTTCTCTATTGCTTTGTGTCTCTTTCTCATTCTCTCTTTCTCTCTTCCTCTCTATCTAATTTCTCTCTTTCTTTGTCCAGTGCACCTCCGGTGAGCCACCACTGCGCAACCCCCGGTGAGCCACCATTGCTCCACTTCCTCATCCCATTGCTGCGTCTCTATTCATCACTAAGGAAGTAAAATTATCATCCCTCATTCCTCATCTTTTAGGTTTGTTGTATTGCCACTGTGATAGGATGGGTCATAGTTTCTAGTGTTTTGTGTAGGTTAAAATTTCCATTCAGTCAATGCTTTTGTGATTGTCTATTTTATGTTGATGCCAATTCATGATTTGGATTTTAGATGATAACAAGAATACATAACAGAAATAGATAGGCTTTGGATGTGGTTTGTTTGATGTTAGGAATAAAGGGTTCAAGGATTTTATAGTGAAAGGGACAACATCACCAGGGACATAGTTGATGATGGGGCTGTGAACATTGCCTTATGCAAAACACATGTATATAGCTTCCATTTTCTTTGTTTTGATTGATTTTGTTGCTTATATATGGTACTTGAATCAGATACAATGTGGTAATATGCATCAATTTTATTCAATTATGGTTGTGTGACTATGTGTTGTAAGTTGTTTATGTAGGTTTTATTGTAATCCCCTGTTGAATAATTTCACTAAGAGGTATATAACACTTTAATGCTGGAAACTTTGTTATGGGTTGTTGGTATGGTTCATAATAAGTACATGTTTGACAAGGCATTGACACAATTGAGAAAAATTAATATTAAGGCAATAGATTGTTTGTTGACTTGTAAGAGACCTAAAGAGTTGTGGATGAGACTCACAAATGATCCTAAGTATAAATCAAACCATGTAACTAACAATGTATATAAATCATGGAATATAAAGTTAGCTAGTGATTATAAGAATAAAAGCATTTTGTTAATGCTAGAGTCCATGACTACCATGACATGGTCTTATTGAACTGTATCTGTTGAGATGTCCAAGTCACATGTGAATTGAATTTAATCACTTATTTTTGAACAGACTGTTGAATTTAATCACTTGTAGCACTCCTCAATCTTTGTCACTATTTATCATTCTTTACTGGGAGCTGAGGTAAGTTAACTACATCTTTATTATGCCTTGATTTGTGTGGTATCTGTAATGTGTAATGTGAAGTTATATTGTTTGTTAGTGGAGAGCGGAGCTCGATAGGATTTGCATATGTTTACGTTGCAATATATAAACTCAACTATATTTACAGGTTAATGGTTTTATTTTATGTTAGAGTTAATTATTAATTTACGAAAGCCTTAGTTTCCTGTTCGAGATTCAATATTAATGAGCATGCGTACCTTCTCAGGGTATGCATGCTCATTGTATTGAATCTTGAATTGTCCAAGTGGGACAGTTTGGGAAAAAACCTTTTTCACACTCGTACAATAGTCATTTCAATGTTCAAATGCCTTATATACTTGTTGAAATCTCGGTCTGATGCATTTCCTCACCGTGCTCGAGTCGTGTACTTGGAGACCGATGGGAAATGCTGCCGAAATTTTGTTAAGTATAAGGTATTTGAATATAGGGAATCACTATTATTAGACGAGTGTGGTAAAGGTTTCTTCTCGAATGGGATAGGTTCATACCTTGTCATAAGAACGAGATTGATGGAGTTATTGGAATGCACCGTAATATATAAGTGTTATTGAAGGATTCGTCAAGCTATTTAGAAGTTATGCATGTGTTTGGCAATTACGTGTTACTTGTTAGTGGAGAACGGAGCTCAATAGGATGTTTGCTGCAATATTTTATCTAAGTTTCTATTGATTTACGTTGCAATATATAAGCTCATCTATGTTGCAATATTTATTGGCTAATAGTTTTCGCAAGTCATCTTGGTGAACATGCTACGCTGGTTTGTCTCATGTGCATTGCTCCATTTTACCATTTTTCTTTTTATTACTTTTTTATTTTACCTCTCACTTTAGGGTTCCTGCACTATCTGTTCCCCACACTCTCTTCCCTTCCATTCACGCCACCTGCACACAGCACACTTTGGGCACACTTATATAAGTTGTTGAAGTACATAACATACCTGTTTTTTATTGCTTTGCCACTAAAACAATGCCCAGCTTAAACAAGATATGGTACTGATATGTAATGAAAATGTTTTGTTTATACTTTCATGAGTGGCAAGTGTGCAAGTAGGTTAATGATTTCCAAGTTTATACTTTTATCACAAGAGCCTTTGATGATGTTATTATTTTTTCTTACATTTTTCTTTGTCGATTGACAATCGCTCTAGTCGTCGCCCGTTTTCACTATTTACTTGGAGTTGAGGTAGGTCAAATACTCTATCTTTTTCTTTGTTGCTAGTGGTTATTGAAGACTTTGAATTGATTTGTTGATTGTTAGTGAAGAGCTGAGCTTAATAGGATTCTGGTTGTCTGCTGGTAGATTAGAAATGATGCATGTGGTTGCAATTGAATATGTTGTTTGTTAGTGGAGAGCTGAGCTCAATAGGATGCTGGCTGTGTGCTTGTAGATTAAAATTGATGCATGTGGTTGTAAACTTTATATGTTATTTGTTAGTGGAGAGCAGAGCTCAATAGGATGGATGTGTCAATTCTATGCCTTGATTGCCATTTTTATGTCCTTATTAACGTTTATGTCGCTAAAATTGTGCTACGTATATAGAGTTAAATTTGTATGTTCTGTTATGGTTAATGAGTTAGAATAGCCTTAGTGGAGAGCAGAGCTCAATAGGATGTGATCCTGTCAAAAAGGCGGGATGCTTGTTGTGTGTTGCTAATTTAGAAGTTATGCATGTGTTTGACAATTATGTGTTACTTGTTAGTGGAGAGCGGAGCTCAATAGGATGTTTGATACTATATTTTATCTAAGTTTGTATTGAAATATGCTTCAATATATATTTGTTGAAGTATACTGCAATCCTTATAAGTCAATGGTTTTATTTTCTGCTAGAGTTAATTATTAAGTTACGAAAGCCTTAGTTTCTTATTTGAGATTCAATATTAATGAGCATGCGTACCTTCTCAGGACACGCATGCTCATTGTATTGAATATTGAATTGTCCAAGTGGGACAGTTTGGGGAAAAACCTTTTTGACACTCGTACAATAGTCATTTTAATCTTCAAATGCCTTATATACTTGTTGAAATCTCGATCTGAGGCATTTCCTTTTGTTCTCCTGGTGCATACTTGATCGTGGTGATTCTCACCGTGCTCGAGTCGTGTACTTGGAGACCGATGGGAAATGCTACCAAAATTTTGTCAAGTATAAGGTATTTGAATATGGGAATAACTATTATTAGCCGAGTGTGGTAAAGGTTTCTTCTCGAATGGGATAGGTTCATACCTTGTCATAAGAACGAGATTGATGGAGTTATTGGAATGCACCGTAATATATAAGTGTTATTGTAGGATTGGTCCGGCTATTTAATTGCTAGAAATGGATATTCCAGAGAATCGGAAATGGATGTATCATAGGTTGGATCAGAATAAACGTCTTAGGGAAGAGTATAGAGTTGGAGTGGGTGAGTTTATAGAGTTTGTTGTTAGCCAGGAGTGATTTATGCGGCTGGGTGGTGATCATTTGAGGTGTCCTTGCAAAAGATGCAAGTGTCAATCTTTCAAAAGCGTGGATGGAGTTGTAGCCGATTTTTATGAGAAGGGCTTCATGCCTGATTACTATTGGTGGAGTAACCATGGTGAGACGTTGCCTGATTTAAACCCGATTGTGTTTGAATGTTCGTACTATGGAAGTGGTGACCGGAGGGAAGAATTGAATCCATACGAGCAAATGATAATGGATCATGCTGGACCATCGGTTGGTGTTGTACTAGAAGAAGATGGGGGAAAAGATGGTGGAATTGGTTCCCAATACATAGAGGAGAATCCGAATCCCGAAGCTCAAAGATTCTATGATATGCTGAGTGCTGCACGATCTCCATTGTGGGAAGGATGTCGGGAGTACACGGAGTTGTCGATGTGCATGGAATGGTTGAGTATTAAATCTAACTACAATATTGAAGAAGGCTATTTTAATTGCCTCACCAGGTTAGTGTCCAAGGCGTTGCCAGAAGACAATCGGATGCCTACTAGTTTTTATCATGCTAAAAAGTTTGGAAAATTTGGGTCTGGGGTGTTTGAAAATTGATTGTTGCCCGGATGGATGTATGTTGCACTATAAGGATGATTCAGCGGAAAGTATAACATGTTGTCGATTTTGTGGTGCGGATCAGTATAAGACAACCACTAGGATGGGCGTTGAGAAGAAGAGGTCGCTAAAAAAGATGTGGTACTTTCCGCTCATGCCAAGACTTACAAGATTGTACTCTTCGATGGCCACTGCAGCTCATATGAGGTGGCATAGTGAGCATGAGAGGGAGAAAGTCTTGTGTCATCCATCTGATGGAGAAGCTTGGAAGCATTTTGATAGGGTTCATATGGCATTTTCGTAGGACCCTCGGAATGTCCGATTGGGATTGTCTACTGATGGATTTAATCCTTTTGGGAAGTCTGGAAAAGCATACTTTTGTTGGCCGGTTATCCTGACTCCGTACAATCTTCCCGGGGATGTGCATGAAGCGGGAGTTTTTGTTCCTAACAGTCATAATTCCGGGTCCGTCTAATCCAAAAGGTAAGACTGATATGTACTTGCAGCCGCTGATAGATGAGTTGACGATGCTGTGGAATGATGGTGTGTTGACATATGACGTATCTTTGAGGCAGAATTTCACCATGAAAGCAGCTTTGATGTGGACGTTCAACGACTTTCCCGCCTATGGGATGATGTCGGGTTGGATGACCGCGGAGAAGCTTGGATGCCCAATATGTATGGAACGATCGAAGGCATTCATGCTTAAAAACAGTTGAAAGATCTCATATTTTGATTGTCATCGTCAATTCCTTCCAGAAGATCGTCCTTATAGGCGGAACAAGAATGCATTCAAGAAGCGTTGTGTGGAGACAACACCGCCTCCACCACGTTTGACTGGTCCTAATGTATGGCGCAGAGTACAGTACTTACCGCTCATCCATGAATCCCAAGGAGAACATATTCCTGATTATGGCGTCAACCATAATTGGACAAAACAAAGTATATTTTGGCGGTTGCCGTATTGGAGGACTAGCTACTCCGTCACAACATTGATGTCATGCATACTGAGAGGAATGTGTTTTTGAATGTGTTTGACACTGTGATGGACATCAAGGGGAGGACAAAGGATACAAATAAATCCCGGTTGGATCTGGCTGAAATTTGTAATCGGAAGGAGCTTGAGTTGCAGGACGGTGGTCGTGGCAGACTTATCAAACCGAAGGCAAGTTATACACTAAGCAAAACACAGAAAGTGGCCGTCTATAAGTGGGTTAAAGAACTAAAGTTACCAGATGGGTATCCTTCCAATTTGGGTAGATGTGTTGACATTAAGGAAGCAAAGTTACATGGAATGAAGAGTCATGATTGCCACGTGTTCATGCAACGGTTGCTTCCAATTGTGTTCGACGCATTACCGAAGCAAATTTGGAACCCACTTGTTGAGCTTAGCCACTTTTTCAGGGAGCTTACATCGACAACACTAAATGTGAATCAATTAAAGGATATGGAAGTCAAGATACCCGTTTTGTTATGTAAGCTGGAGCAAATCTTCCCGCCGAGTTTCTTTGATTCCATGGAACACCTGCCAGTTCATCTACCTTACGAAGCAAGAGTTGGTGGCCCAGTCCAATACCGCTGGATGTATCCATTTGAGAGGTAAACAACATCAATTATTTTACTTAATACATATGAAATTCACGAACACGAAATCGTAGTTTAGCTTTCCCTAAAACTAGTAATTATTTGTATGTATCCCTCTTTAATAGGTTCCTGCACTCCCTTAAACACAAAGTCGAGAACAAGGCACGAGTGGAGGGTTCTATTTGTGAAGCATACTTAGTAGAGGAGACTTTCACTTTTTCCTCTTATTACTATCTGGACGAAGTTAACACGAGAAGGACAAGGATGCCTAGAAACGTTGATTCGGGCGAAGGAAGTTCAACTAGTCCTCCTATATCAATATTCAACTATCCGGGCAGATTTAGTGGCAAATCAAAATGATATTTCTTGGAGCAGTGTGACATTAATGTTGCTCATCTGTATATCCTTCAAAATTGTGAAGAGGTGGTGCCATATTTAGAGTAAGTTTCTACAATGTCTTTTATAAGTTCAATTGACATTTATGATTATTAATCGTCCAGCTGTTAATCTCCCATATGTAGGATGTACTGAAATTTTTTAAGGGATCTCCAACCTGACATTTCAAACGATCAGGTTGATCGAGAAATTACTTCTCACTTTGCTACGTGGTTCAGTAAATATGTAGGTTAAGCATCTTCATTTGTTGCAATACATTTTATCTCCTTAAATATATAGCATGTATAAGAATAATATAATATTTGATTTTTTAGGTACTAGATCCAGAAAACAATGTTCAAAATCCATTGTTGACAAATTTGGCATGGGGGCCTAACAGATGGGTTACATCATGGAATACTTACATTGTAAATGGATATAAATTTAACACAAAAACATGGAATGAAGGAATGCAGTCGTGTAACTATGGTGTTTGTGTGCGAGCCACTGATGGCAATGTAGAGGATGATTTATATGGGGTTCTAACCGACATCCTTGAACTCGATTATACCGGTTTCCCGTGATGAAGTCAGTTATCTTCAAGTGTGATTGGTTTCATCCTACTCTTGACGTAGGGACAAAAATCGATAAAAAATATGGTATTGTTCAAGTTAGGCTGTCTCGAAGGTATAATAAGGCGTACGACCCATTCATTTTTTCACAACGGGCAGATCAGGTTTATTACTCGCCATATCCTAAAGGACATCAAGACTGGTTGGGTGTTATTAAGATAAAGGCTCGCAGTATAATTACTGATAATGTAATCAACCAGTCTGAAAAAGATGCTCCGTACCAAGATGACGAGTTTTCAAGACCGCACGTACCGTTGCAAATTACGCCGGACATTATTGTTAATTCTCTGGCGGACATTTTCGAAAATGGGGAAGAAGTTGAAATAGAGTTAATGGATCAATCCGAGTTGGACGCATCTAGCGAAGGCACATTCCGACCAAGTGAGACTGATGAGAGTGGGGGTGAATTTAGTGACGAAGATTCTACTTAGGTAATTTATTTATGTCATAATTCATTGTGTAAATGTCATTCTACTTAGGTAATTTATTTTTGTATTATTTACACTGTTGTGTAATCATCTTTTCATTTTTTACATAGATGGCAGATTCCTTTAGAGGTAGGGGTCGTCGTGGAGGTCGTGGCAGAGGTCGTGCTGCGAGAGTGCCTTCGTCGGCCGACCCACAGCCTTCAGATCGAGACCACCCTACCAGCACCTCTGTGGACGGGTCACCTCAGGGTGATGGAGTTGCACCCCCTACCCAGCCTCATGTGGTCGGGACACAGGCTGCACCCTCATCATCCACACCTATGACAGGACCATCATCATCATCGGGACAGGAGAGTCGTGTTCCATCTGACAGGAGGATTCTTCTTATCCCCAAGGGGGATAACAAGTAAACTAATTTAATTTTTTATTATATATAAAGTATCGTTAATTTCTATTTACTTGTTTTTATTTATTTATTTATAACATTTATTAATGCTCTAATTTTGCTGCAGCTTTCTGCCCGCGAAGGGCCCTTCTGACTCGATATCGAAGATCCTGCGATGCAAGTTTGATGGTCCATGGCCTACATGGAAGGCCATCCCAGGGGGCCATAGGGATCAGTTGTTTCAAGAGTTTAAGGTAACAATTTATTAAGTTATTTAAATTAAATTTACATTATATATATATATATATATATATATATATATATATATATACACACACACACACGAATTTCCTAACAACTGTAAGTTGCAGAAAGAGTATAGGTGGGACGTAGCTTTAGAGGGTCTTGTCAGGGACATATTTGAGCATAAAGGCTCACTGGTCATGAAGAATCTGACGAACAAGCTGAGAATGGGTAACAATAAGGGGAAGTGGGTGGATCCTGAGATTAGGAGGCAGCTGGACCAGTACTGGGCTACAGAGAAGTTCCAGGAGATCCAGGCCACAGCTCGGCGTAATCGAGCTTCTAATGGTGGCGCATGTGCTTGGACCGGCGGGTCTAAATCAGCCGCCGCCCACTACGACGAGCTGGTAATACATTAAACTTTTGACTTATTATACTATTTAATTAGTTTTCATTTTTAATTAATCTTATGAATTTAAGATTATATTTTTCTGTGCTGAAAGCACAGAAACAGCGGGTCCCCACTACTATGGAGTTGGTGGAGAGGACGAAGAAGTTGAAGTCGAGGACATGGGTCAACGACAAGGCCCGTAACTATGCTGTAAGCAAAAAAACAATTTAGTGTTTACTTGTAATTTATTATAAATGATTTGTTAATATTGATTATAATTTTAACTAAATCTTTTCAACTATACTTTGTAGGTTGGCTTCAACGAGAAGAAGGACGATGCCATATCATGTGCCTCACAGTCACAAGATGAGGCCTTGACTGGTGATGGGCCCAACTCTCCTATCTCCGTCGACGATAATGCCATTTATTTGGAGGTCGTCGGGGGCAGGAACAAGAAGGGGCACGTGTATGGCCTCGGACACCTGGGAGGCGAGTTTATCACTTCATCATCTGGCACGCCTGCTCCTTCCTACGCCTATACCGTCCCTCAGGAGCAGTTCAACCAAATGCAGGACACCATCACGCAGCTGAACGCGGAGCTTCGAGAGAAGAGTGAGAGAGAGCAACAGATGGCGATTGAGATTGCACAGTTGACTCAGGCACACCAGCAGCTGATGCAGACGAGCATCAAGCACGGCCAAACACTGCGGCTGGTGTTGGAGCAAATGAGGATCCAGACTCCAGTTGCTCAGGGTGATGCTCTGACGGTTGTGCCGCCTGCTATCGCTCCTCCAGTTCGTCGCCGCTACCATCGATGTCGCTCTGCTGCAGAGGACGATCAGATAGCAGACGTCGGTGGTACGGACGCTGAGGATGATTGGATTCCTCCACCTCCCCCTCATCATGACTGATATTTTTTTCATATTTTTGACTTTAAACGATTCTTATACGACACTTTGGATTATTTTTTTATATATATATATTCATTATTTCTTATGATTGTATATTTCATTAGTAATTTGGTGTGTTTTATTAGTATTTTTCCTAAACTTTAAAGAAAAACAGAAAAAATTTATTATTTTAAAAATTAAATTTAAAAAAATAATAATAAAAACCAGTTTAGCGACCGAATTAGAAACCAATAATTCAGTCGCTAAACTTTAGTTACCATTAACAGATTGTGGTCTAGCAACCGAAAATCCGTCGCTAATATAGGTTAACAGTAACCAACATTGGCGACCGAACTAGCAACCGATTATCGATCGCTAAAAATGGTTACCCAAACAATGCGACCAACCGTGTAGCGACCGTTTTTTATTATTCAGCGACCGAAATTACGGTCGTCATTTAGCGACCGAATTATTATTTCGGTCTCTAAAAGCTTAGCAACCAGGTTATTAGCCACCACCATGAATCGGTCGCTAATTCGGTCGCTAACATAAATAGCGACCGAATTATAAAGTTTAGCAACCGAATATACCGGTCGCTAAACAGTTCTTTTTTTGTAGTGATCCCAGATGTGAATATTTCAATAATTTGATATCTCATCCCAGATGGTGATATCTCTCATCCTATTCCCGGAATAGAATGTATAACAGTAATCCCTTCCCGGAAGGTGATGACCAACTCATATGCACTATGCAATCTGTCATCCCAGATGACTATCAAGGTTTTCAAACTCTATGCGTCAATAACAACATTATGTCATGCTAAGGCAATACTATAACATCATCTAACATACCAATCAACCACAACTCATATAAATCAAACATATCTATTAATAATAATTAAAATGTGTTTTGATATATATACTATAATTTAGCATTAATATTTTAGAATCCATATAATATAAAAATCATAATAAGTACAAACACCTCAGCCATATATTAGCTTCAGGGACACAAGGAATGATGATTCCATTTTTTACATGATTTCCTATATTTGACTTTGAGAAGTAAAAGTGGGAAAGTAAGTTGATGCTGAAGCACAGGGGAGTGAAGCTAGCATTAACAATTTTTTTCCCATCAAAAAATTAAAATACAAAACGTACCACAATTCCACAAAATTAATATAAACCTATTAATTTATAGATTCCTGAAAAATATATTTATTAATTCATTTCATCTAACAACATCAAAATAACCGAATAACTCATAAACCCATAAATATTTTAAGGAATTCAAATCAAGAACCAACAACGCTAAGATATTTTAGTATTTAAGAATAGACAAATTTACATGCAAAAACCGCAAATTAATTGTACCATGGAAGAGTGAGCAAAAAATTATTTTTACCCACCTCTTATAGACATCCAAAAGCTCTAAATATTATCAAATATAACTCCTAAAGTAACACCAAAAAAAATCCTCGATCACTTCTTGCTAAGGTTCTTGAATTTATGTAGCTCTCTGTTCAATACTATAATCAGCACGCTTCCCCTGTTTTTGCTGTTCCGATGGTGCCATTGATAATTTAACTGCATTGGTGCAGTTTTGATATAAGCCAATAGATGAAGGGTAGCATTCAATAGTTAGATACTTTGTCATTTATTATTCAATATACCATTCTTCTTCATTTACAATTATGTCCTTATTCAGTCAAACTTTTTTTTCACGTCACACCACTTTGATGCCTGCTGCTGCACCACGTGTGCTCTTTGTCCTCGTCCTGTGTGCCCAAGCGAAATTCATAAAATTGGAAGCCAAAACACAGCAGGTACGATTCGAGCACTAAAACTCAACAAGCAATCAAAGTAATCCTACCACCAGGCTATTATGCTAACTTGTTATTTGTTTAACAAATTTTTAATATATATACGTATGTTAATCACAAAACCTATGAATTTATATCATGGATGGTGTCAATCACACTTAAGGAAAACAATTTTCATATTATAAAATAATTTTAATTATTAGCTAATCAATTGTCTTCTAAGAAAAGTTTTAAATAATTTTAAAAAATTAGAATAAAATTTCAAATATCCTAACTCAACCTTAATAACCTTTAACCCTGTATTTGGAGTGAAAAATCAAAAATTCATCTTACCATACAAAAGACTTAGAGGGTGCTTGGTATAGATTATTTGATGACAAAATCACTTTTTTTTTAAAGTAAAAAAAAAATCATTTTTATGAGTATGGTTGTGTTTGTTTCAGCTTTTCTTAAAAATGATTTTTTAAAAAAGATCATTTTTAAGGTTAAAATGAAAAGCTACTTTCATTACCTTTTGGAAGAAATAATTTTTTTTATCACTACACATTTTTAAAAAAGTGATTCTTATGATTGTAAACAAATAGAAAACAGCTTCTGGTTTTTTTTTAAATCTCTAAAAATAATCTCTAAATTATTCATTGTCAGAATCACTTATTTTTTTAATCTATAACAAACGGGCCCTTAGTTGGATCATGCACATTCCATTATACTACACATTTCGTGACATAACCACACTGACTTCTAATAAAAATCATTTAAAGAAAAATAAATAGAACGATCTTCCAAATACCCTAAATCAACCCTAATAACATTTAACCTTAACTTTTAAGAGAAAAAAATAAAAAAAAAATCTAGGAACATCTTGACCTAAGGAGGACATAACTAAGTCATCCACTATAATACTACTTTCGTGACATAATCATATTGCCTTCTAAAAATTTAAAATTTTTTTAGAAAAAAAGGATGAGCTTACAAATATCCTAACTCAACCATAATAACCTTAAACCCTAGCTTTGGAGTGAAAAAAATTTAAAATCATCTTGGCCTACAGAGGACTTAGTTGGGCGACATCCACTATACTACTCCTTTCGTGACATAACTATATTGTCTTCTAAAATAATTTAATTTTTAAAATAAAAAATAACATAATCTTCCAAATACCCTAAATCAACCCTAAATACCTTTAATCCTAGCTTTGGAGTAAAATATAAAAATTTAAAAAATCATCTTGGCCTACGAAGGGCTTAGTTTGATCATTGACTATACTATTGTTTTCGTGACATAACCATATGGTCTTCTAAATATTTTTTATAGAAAAAATAGAATGAGCTTCAAAATACCCTAACTCAACCCTAATAGCCTTTAACCCTATAGCTTTGGAGTGGATGACTCAATTATGTCCTCCTTAGGTCTTGATGTTCCTAGATATATTTTTGATTTTTTTTCTCTCCAAAGTTAAGGTTAAAGGTTATTAGGGTTGATTTAGGGTATTTGGAATATCATTCTATTTTTTTTAAATGATTTTTTTTGGAAGACAATGTGGTTATGTCACAAATATGTAGTATATTGGAATGTGGATGACCCAAATAAGTCTTCTGTATGGCAAGATGAATTTTTATTTTTGATTTTTCACTCCAAATGCAGGGTTAAAGTTTATTAAGGTTGAGTTAGGATATTTTGAAGTTCATTCTAATTTTGTAAAATTATTTAAAACTTTTCTTAGAAGACAATTGATTAGTTAATAATAATATTAAAATTAACAGGCAATTTAAAATTATTTTTACAATATGAAAATTGTTTTCCTTAAGTGTGATTGACATCATCCATGATATAAATTCATAGGTTTTATAATTAACATACGTGTGTGTGTGTGTGTGTATATATATATATATATATACATATATATTAAAAATTTGTAAAACAAATAACAAATTAACATGATAGCCTGGTGGTAGGATTACTTTGGTTGTTCGCTGAGGTCTTGTGCTCGAATCCCTCCTGCTGTGTTTATTTGACTGAAGAAGGACATAATTGTAAATGAAGAAGAATGATATATTTAATAATAAATGACAAAATATCTAAATATTAAATATTAAATGCTATTATTCATCTGTTGGTTTATATCAAAACTGCACCGATGCAGTTAAATTATCAATGGCACCATAGAAATATCCTTAAAATTATTAATTATTTGCACAATTAATTTGGGTACCGGTTTTTTTAACGGGTGCATTAGGGTGTTGTGGGGTTATGTCCTCATCCTTCCCTATGTGCAATCGACTTCCGAACTCAACTTGGTTCCAAAGACCATTTTTTAAGGGTTTTCCAATTTTTACCTAAATAAATAAAATTGGTGGCGACTCTACTCATTTTACTAAAATCTAATTATTTATGTCGTCCCCGCCACGATTTCGGTCGCGACACATGGTTTTTGAGGTTGAGACGTGTGATTCTGATACAATCTGAAAAGGGTGGAATACGTTCAAAGGGACTAAGACTACAATTGGATACATTGAGTAGGATATTGATGCATGTTGCTGTAAAGGTAGTGTTGATCTTGGTGTTAACTATAAGAGATAGATGTCAAGAGAAGGTTTTCTAGTGGACCAGTATTGAAAAGAGAAGCGATTAAGTTTAATTATGTCCTTCATGTGTGAGAGATTAAGGTTAAATGTTACGGATAGTGAACATAATGTGGTGGTGAATAGTTTTGAGGATAAATAGAACGGAGAGTAAGTATGAATTTTGTTATGAAGTTACCGTTGTCAGCTAAGGGAGATCCTGTCTAGTTTCGAGTCACGGAATTTCGAGGATGATTTTTTTTTTTAGTGGGGTAGTAATGTAACACCTTGCTTTTTATATGTGTTGTATTACCGATAACTATATATCTGTTTATATTTTTACCTGAGACCCAAAAAATGATTTTGGATAAAACAAAATCATAGCTAGAACCTACTATATTGTAGGAGCTTATGGTTACATTTTGGGTTCATAATTTAGACGGAACTCGGTCTGCCATTCACTAATAATATAATTTTGTACCGATCAGAAAACACTAATTTGATCCGAAACTGAAAAATCTTAATTTTATCACTATTTAGTGATATAGTCTATTTCGAAAATTTTCACACAAAAATAAAGTATTATATTTTATTCGGGCGAATTTTCGAACAAAAACACACAAAAACCTAAATCGGGTAAACGACAGAGCCGGATACGGAACTGCAAAGATAGGCCGAAATGATAAGATCGGTGAGTCACCATGACAGCTCACATGGGGTAATGTCATCATGACATTTTGGAAAATATTTTAAAAACCATGTGAAATGTCCAAAATACCCTTAACTTCTCTACAAGTTTTCATGTGTCCCAATATATTTTTGGATCCCAAATTCCTCTCCATTTTCGTGCAGCCCCTTCAAGACATAAGACCCATTTCATTTTTTACCCATTTTGCTTACTTAGTTCACAAAACTACTCAAGTTGTCCACAAAATCTCCAAAACTCCATAGTTGATTTCTTCAAGTTCTCATCCTTTCTTCATCTTCTAGAGGTACTACCTTATGATCCATGATCATACCCTCCTCTGTCTTCCTTATTTCCATTCATTTCATGTTGTCTTGCACAAGTTCCATATTCATGAGTTTTCATGATTTGATTTATAGAAAATCGTCGAAATTGAAGTTTTGAGTTATGGCAATTTTCCTATGCTATCTAAGACCCTAGTAACTAGTATCCAAAAGGTTGAAATGAGAAAATAACCCTAGTCCCCCTTTTGATTTCTCAAACCGAAACCCCTAGATTTTTGCACAAAAGATGGGTTTTTGTTACTTTACTTGTTTTATGCGTTGATTTTGTGAAGGTTTCTTGTAAGATTGTTATAGTGATCTTGTGTGGTGGAAAGGAAATGAATTGAAGGCTTTAAGTCAAGAGAAAATATTTTGCTCCAAGAGGTAAGGGGACCTTACTTCTTAAGTTTGGTAGTCATGTACTTTTTTGTTGATTCAATGTGTGTATATACTTTGTTATATATTGCTAGTTGATTTTGATATTGTGAAGTTAATTTATATTTTGATAATTGACTATTTGAGTTGTAATTGAATATGACTATTTACATGTATGGACTGTATTGTGGATTGATTGGACTGGTTGAGAGCATGACACTGGTCATAGCTTGATAATGAGGATTAAGCCATTAAAAGCTTTAATCAGAAAAGTAAAGAAATCTTTAATTTTGACAAGTGGAAGATGTCAAGGAAATATGAGTTAAGGACTTTATTGTTAAAAGTTTACAAATTTGAGAAATTAAGAAGATTTTAGAATAATGCTTAAGAAATGAGTGTTAGCAACGACAAATTGTGAAAAGTTGCATTATACTTGTCTTCCTAAAAAAAGTCTCAATGAAGAAAAGAGAAAGAAAACTCTAAAATATTTAAACGTCAATAACTAAAAAGCCTTTTAAAAAGAAAAATTTTGGTTTACGAAAAGTTTGTTTTAGATGAAAAAGATTTAAGAAAATGCCTTTACTGTGGAAATTCTGTTAAGACTCTTACTATTTAATCAAACATTTTAAAATGAATTTTAAATGATTTGATGTTTCAAAAATGAATTTCAGAGGAAAAAGGATTTCTGTAAAAATGTTTTAAAAGGAGCGAAAATATTCTTTCAACAAAACTTTGATAAATTCTTGTATTTTGATTTTCAAGTTTGTTTTCACGGAACAAAAAACTATGTTGAAAATTATGAAAGTTATGAGGACCTAGAGACCGAGACGACGGACTAGAGTTCCTATGAGTAAGTACTTAAACCAAGAGTCGGGTCGCGGGATAAAGTCCCGGTTGGCACACTTGACTTCGTGTCATATATCGGTGAATCTAGTGACCGGTGAATTAGCCTAGAGTTTCGTAAATGAGCACTCGGACTGCATGTCATGTGTTAAGTACAAATGGGCTTGATGCCTGTATAAGATTAGTCGTGAGCTTTGAGCCTCGACAAGAAAGAACTAACGAAAAAGATAAACAGAGAACCAACTATTCTACATGCATGAACTGGCAGACATGCCATTGAGTTTACGAGCTACAATCCATAATTGGATTGATAAATTGGATAGTTACAGACCAAGAATGAGTCTTTACGGACATCTGGGTTCGAATTCTACAGAAGGTCGGGGCCTTGCGACCTCGAGTCGTGGTAATCTACTGCCAAACAAGGATGTGCTCAATAGGGAACTATTTAATATTACTTAGGTTTTGATGTGATACCCTTGAACAATTGAAGCTCGGACCTAAATTAATAGGTCGACTTCATGAGAACAATTGTGTTATGGGAATATTGCGGCCTATACTGCTCGACGAATGGGAGTTAGGATCTCCGGAGATTACCAAATAGAAAGTGAATATTCGAAGTATCATGCATTTTTACAACTTATGATGGTTGTCGGGTATAATCCCCTTGCTTACGTTTTTATAGCATTGATACTTGATGATTATTTATACTGTCATATATGTTACTGTGAGTATATTCTTTTGTCTGGTGTGTCGTTAATGTGATTACCGTGATAAAATTTTATATAAGTATCTCACACTAGCATTATATCTGTTGTGGTTTTTCCTGTTGTACCCTGGTACGTGAGTGCAGATGATGCTGAGGGGTCCCCTACTTCATTTGGGGATATTAAGTCCAATCTTTGAAGTGGCCTGCGATATTGGAGATGACCACGGGGGTCTTCCCAATGGATATCTTTTAGAGTGACCAACTTAGGGTTTCTTGAGTTGTTTGTTTTGAGATGGTCTGTATATGTGGTTCTGAGCGCCTTTCTTTTTCAATAATAGTTTAGAACAGTTTTAGTTCAACTTTGTATATATTGAAACTTTTTTTTTCCATAAAACTTTTACGTTGCGGCGGACGTATTATGTATATGACTAGGATGTGAATATTAACATGTGCAATGTGGCTTTACAGCTTTTGATGACTGTTTAAATTTTACTGTATTGAGAAGAAATTTTTTTTTATACTCGTTTTCCAAATGTAATTATTACGTAAATTATTTTACGAAAACAAACAGTGTTTCTTTTTAATTTATTGTGTTTTCCGCAATTGAGTTAGGCATGTAGCACCAAAAAGGGGGTGTTACAGGGAACAACCCATGTGAACATGGGCGCAAAAGATAACCTTCTAAGTTAGACAATGGACATATAGAACTATTGGAAGAAGAAAAATAAGTTGCCACATTAAAAGGCATTTTATCACATAATTGTTTGAGAACCTTATCAGATAGAAGTCCAAGCTTTACATGCCACAAATGAGCAGTTTATTATTCAACACTGAGTCACAAAGGATTATCCAATACATTTTTTTAACGAGAACACAAAGAGAAAACAAACCAGAACTGCCTGATGACATAGTACTACAAACAGTTTGTGATGTAGCATTATAGTTAGTGTGTTGTGCTGCATTCATAGAATTTGTGAAGTGGTAAAGGCCTGAACTAGCTCCCCTTACCAATCATCCTCAATTGTTGTGTGTCCTGGATATAGAAAAAGTTAGTGGTGAAGGTAATAGTGTAAAGTGAGTGTCTCAACAAAGCACACACTGAAGTCAGGAATGTAACAAAAAGTCATTAGCTAACCATACAATACCAATAGCAGAAAAACTAATTTTTAAATTGTTAGGAAGAGATATGAACTTGTGGTTTAACAATTTATGATAATTGAAAACATGTAAGGAACATGCTGCATGGGAGGCAACACCTGCATCTAAAATCCAAGTACTAGAACTGCTAAAAAAGGAAGAAGATGTGATGATAAAATCTTACTAGCAGAAATGGTAGATCAATCAAGAGGATCCACACTTGGTTATTGTCATTCTTGACATAGTCTGAATTCAATGCAAGTTTAACAACTTTGCACAAAATCTAATAAACTGATGTTTTCTTTCAGGAATTTAATTTATTCTCTTATCAGTATAAGAGAAAGGTGCCTTTAAATCTTCTTTTGGTGGTATAAGTAGAAAATTACCTTTCATCCCTTAATCAGCGAAAGCTTTTGAAATTGTATTGAGCTCCATGACACCTTAGGAAGTTGTTCAATTGTTGAATCAGTAGTTGCTTTCCTTTGCCTTTTCCTTATCTGATAGATAGTAAGGACAAAGGACAATAGAAGAAACAATACAATTGAGCAGATGATGATCCACAATGTTGCCTTGCCAATATGGTGTTTTCTCTTTTTCATAGCTTTTGGTGGGCAAGGTGGTAGATTTAGTTGTGTTACCCCACCGCATAGCCTACCATTGCCAGTCAATGAAACTCTACTAGCATTCAGGAAGACACCATGTATGGGAACCTCACCTTCCAGCTTGTTAAAAGAAGCATTGAACAATTCTAACACAAATATTTTGTATTCCTTCTGGAATTGTTCCAGACAAGTTTTTTCGTGACAGGTCTAACTGTCGAAGACCTTTTAGAGAAGCTAAAGAAGTTGGAATGATTCCATTAAGAGAAGTACCCTCTAAAAAAAGTTGCTCCAAGCTTAAGCAATCTCCAATTGTTTCAAGAATGCCACCAGAGAGATAATTTTTAGATAGATCCAACATATCAATATTCTTTAGCATGCCCACCTCGGGAGGCAAATTATCGCTTAATGAGTTATGTGATAAGTTCAGTAGTATTTTTAAAGAGGATAGCCTAATAAGTTATGATGGTATAGCTCCACTTAGGTTGTTATGTGAAAGGTCTAGTTCTTGTAACTTTTTGCAATTTCCAATAGTTGAAGGAATCTTTCCTATCAACATATTGTTCGATAAATCCAACTCAAACAACTGACTGAGATTTCCTAAGATAGTTGGAATCTCTCCTGATAGTTTGTTTAAGTTTAAAAGTAATTCTTGCATGTTTTGAAACTTACCTAAAGTCTCTGGAATGACCTCAGTTAAGAGGTTGTCCCACAAGGACAAGAAAATTAATTGTACAAGATTTCCTAGTTCTGATGGAATTTTTCCAGATATCTGATTGTCAGCCATAGCAAGTTGGGTGAGTTGGGTGGACAAATTGCCTATGATTTTGGGCAAAGGACCTCCAAAATTATTACTTTCAATATTCACTATATTAAGCTGACTACAGTTTATCAAAGACTTCATAAAATCAAAGTCACGGGATGAATTACTACCAAGATTATTTCCTCCTGCAACCAAAATAGAAAGATCTTGTAGCTTTCCTGGGCTTGGAATTTGTCCTGCAAAATAGTTGACACCAATTTCTAACCTTTGAATCCGAGATGCATTAGTGATGGAAATTGGGATTGGACCTGAGAATTGATTCCCAGCAAAGAAAAATTGTCTAAGATTGGGGAGGGTTAAGAACATGTTGGATGGAAGAGAACCGTTAAACCGATTGACTGAGGTAGAGATGACCGTGAGGGATGAGGGATTATAAAGTGAAAAGGGAAGCATACTGATAGCGTATGAATGCACGTGCGATTCCGGCAAGTGTACCAGATCGTCGCCAAGTAATAAAAGATATTGATCCCACAGAGACTGTGTTCTCGAATCGCAACTAATTATCAAATCGATTAGATCTGGACTGTTTAAAAAGATTTTTATATTTTTGAAATGGTTTTTGAATTTGAATTTAAGAGATAAAACAGAATCAAACAAAACAGAAAACAAATCTTTTTGATTTTTCAGATCTAAATGGGTTCCTAGGGATTTAGGTTACCACAAGATCGTTTACGTTATGAAGTTGATTACCCTTGTTAATTAGCGAAATTGCCTTGAAGGCGAGTTTATCCTCTGATAGCTTAAGCTCCCTCTCGGGTTACAAAAGCCGTGCCCAATTGACCCGACCCCTACTCTCGTGGTAGTCGATCCATATTGAACCCTTTGCGTTTCGTGACAACTCGTTGATCCTCGAGGGACGGCTTCTAACTCTCGTGATTTCAGTCCCAAGTCTGACTCTATAGATCCGACACCTAGGTTCACCGCTAGGTTCCTCCCTAGAATGTCTAAGTCATGCAAATAACCTAAGTTCACCGCTAGGTTCCTCCTTAGAATATCTACGTCTCGCTGATAAGCGGCCGAGAACTTTACGTGTGAAACACACTAGAAATCCTAAGTTCACCGCTAGGTTCCTCCTTAGAACGTCTACGTCACGCAAATAAGCGGTCGCCGATTTTACGATTGATTAAACACTAGAAATCAGATCTAAAGTAAATCGTAATTAACAAAGAGTTTACATCAAATTTACATCATAAACAAACTTGGGCAGAGCCCTAATCCCTAGAAACTATGCTACTACTCACGCCTTGCCATGGAGATGACAGGCATGATTACAAATAACATGAAAATAACTAAGAGAAGAAGGAGAAGAAGAAAGAGATCCTAAATCTATGCCTAGAGTAGTAGCCCCAAAGGTCTTATGATTTCTGCCTCTGCCTGGTCCCTTATTTATAGAATTGGGCAGTTAGAGTCCTAATCCAACTCAAATTAGATCCAATTCGGTTACTTCTGAGCCAAGTAATACGCGTCACGGCCGTGATGGCTATCACGACCTGGCCGTGACGGTCTCTGCTTCTGGAAGTTGTGCAAAATTCAATTTCTCGCGACACGAGATATGTCTCGCGACGCGAGCCCTCGGCTTCATGGCCCGTGATGAATTTCACGACTGGGCCGTGATGTGCTCTGACTTGTGGTGGTTTTGGGTCACGGCCGTGACAGACTCTGACTTCAGCCTTTGTTCTTTTTCAGTTTTGCTCGATCATGGCCGTGATGGTCATCACGGCTAGGCCGTGATAGACTCTGTTTGGCTCATTTTCTGCACTTTTAAAGCCCTATCTTCATCCAAACTCCATCATGGTTGATCTCGAGCATTTCACCCTTGATATCTGCAAAACAACACACGAAAACCGCCTTACCCGTTCCAAAGGAAAATTAACCTAAAATCTAATTAAAAATGCCTAAACTACATGAAAAATGCATGCAAAATGATAGACAAAGATGAGGTGGAATCACACTCATCAAATCACCCCAAGCTTAAAACTTTGCTTGTCCTCAAGCAATTACTCAGGCCATAAGATAAATCAATTAAAACATGGATAATGAACCAAGAACCCTAGAAGCTAATCCAAGTGTCAGGCATATTTAATAACCACTCAAGAGATAATCAATATCAAGTCCAATTAGAAGCTTAGGTTTTTTTTTCAAGTTCATGTCCTCACTGATTTGGGCACTCATCTCACCTCACTCAAGTGTTTTAGGGTTTATGACAATTCACTCCATTTCCTCAAGGAAAGTATTTTACCATAGGCTTGACTATTAATCAAATCTCCACTTTATTAATGAAAACACTTAAGAATTAAGAGGTCTTTTCCTTTGGTTGTAATGTGGCCATGGGATTTATTGTTAGGTGGGAAAATCAAGGAAAGGGAATTTCAAGAAGGCTAGACAGATTATCAAACATTACACAGCATGACACCTTCTAAAATACCCCCTTTTTGGGCTTTGGTTTACTTTTCCACCTTTCTTCCTTCATTTAATTTTTTTTTCTTTTTCTTTTCATTTCTCACTTTCTTTGTCATCCCCTTTTCCATTTTTTTTTTCTTTGTTTATTTCATTTTTATTTGTTTGGAGAAGGGGAGATTTATAGCTCAAGAGAAATTACTTTCTAGCTTTTTCATCCCATACTTTTTCCAACTACCATTTTGCCCTTTTTGTAATACTTTAAAAGGTGCCATACCAAGCACTATTTATCAAATTAATTCAAGGTACCAAGAAAAGTATTTTTTCTTTAGGCTCAAAATTGGGCAACTAAGGGGTAGCATTTATCATTCAAAGCTCGGGAGGCCGGAAAAATACCTAGTGCCTCAATCATTTCCAAAAATGTTTTCAGAAATTTTTAAGTTTTGAAATGGTTTCAAGTCAAGTTCTAGAAAATACAGTCCAAGAGGAATTACAACACTCTAGCACAAGAAATGGGGTAGATTTAGTGAATACCCCTTTTGGCTCAAAATCTTACATTTAGTAGTTCAAAAATCAGTGAGGTACACAAGTTTAAGGAACCACATGCTAATTATCAACTATCAAATGATTATCTCAAGAATTTTTATTTTTAGCCATATCACAAGAATAATGAAAAATTGGGTTCAAAATTCACTATCTCAATTCATTTGGCTCCAAGTTTTACAATCGGATGCATGTTCTAAGTGAGGGGAAATCTAGAGAATGTGATCATACCAATCTAAGCCTATGTGAATGCAACATGAATGCAACAATGCAAATGCAAAAATAAATACCCCCACCCCAAGCTTGATTACTTACATTGTCTCCAATGTAAATAATCAAGTCGGAGAGAGGAGAAAAATGGAACAACTTACCGAGTCGGTCGCGGGTGTTGGCTTCACATTCCAGTCAAAACTTGGGTAGAAATTGTATCACTACCGTGAGGCTTATCACGGCAGGCCGTGATCGTTTCGATCCTCGGAGTTGCCCTGTCACAGGCCGTGATCTACATCACGGCTGGCCGTGATGCTCTCTGATCTTGGCATCCTACTCATCACGCCCGTGATGGTTGTCACGGCTAGGCCGTGATGCTCTCTCGTGCTCTTGTTTAGTTCATCACGGCCGTGACCACTTTGTCACGGCCAGGCGTGATGGCCTCTGACTTTATTTTTTTATGCTCTTCTTCTCTTTCTCAACCTGAAAACACTAGACAAACTTATTAATGATATTTTTGCCTCTTGATCTTCTCAAATTATTTAAGAGGTTAAATCAAAAACAAAAGGAAAAAGGGAAAGAAAACTTGGGTTGCCTCCCAAGAAGCGCTTATTTATGGTCTTAAGCTTGACCATACTTCCTCAAGTCAACAGGCGTCGGCTGGGCGTAGAAGTGCAGGAACACTTCTATTCAATGGAGCTCCTTAAAATAGCCGTTTCTGCTCATACGGCCCGAACGCTCCGCTTTGCTCTTTTCTCTCGGAGCTTCCTAGCCTTCCTTCCTCCCGGCGGAAGTATTGTTTCTGCATGGACAGCAATTCCAACTTCACCACTGGGTGCATCTCCAACCATGCATATCTTTGGGGTTGCTTCCATGCTAAGTTCTTTCTCTACAGCTGGAGACGTTACATCAATTCTGCACACATGGCTCTCAAAAGGAGGGTTGTTACAAGAGTTAATCAACTGAAAATTTACCCTACCTTCCTCTACATTTAGAGAGAGTTTGCCATTCCTTACGTCTATTACCGCTCCAGCGGTTGCCAAGAATGGCCTTCCTAAAATGATGGGGAATTTAGAATTCCCTTTCATGTCCAATACCAGGAAGTCGGTAGGGATGAGAATTTTCCCTACCTTTACAGGAACATTCTCTAGTATGCCTAGAGGAGTCCTAGTTGAGCCATCCGCAAATTGTAAGGGGAATTTGAATGGTCTCAACTCTTTGCTTCCCAACCTTTCCATGATAGTGAGGGACATCAAGCTCGTGCTAGCCCCTAAGTCACATAAGGCTGGGTCTATTTCCACTTTTTCAATCGAGCAAGCGATGGAGAAACTACCTGGGTCTTTCAGTTTAGTAGGCATTTTAGTCTCTACATCTACTTGCTTTTTCCTGACCAACCTCTGTGGGAAAGGTATCGGGGGTTGGTACGGTGGTGGAGGGACATATTTCGGTTATGGCTCTTCTTTTTCGCTTGTGTCCTCCTCCGGTTCCACGTCCATTTCAGCTACCCCCACCCCAAGCTTATCATCCCTCAAGTGTATGACATTGCAATGCTCGTTGGGATTTGCTTCGGGTTGCCCCGGGAATGTACCCTTAGGTCTCGAGTACGTGCTGGCTTGTTGGGCAATCTGGTTTTCTAGCATCTTGTTATGAGTTGCTAAGTTGTCTACCTTAGATGCTAGATCCTTTATTGCCTCACTCACTGCCCTTCCTTGTTGTCTAAACTCCTCATTCTGTTTTGTCTGAGTTTCGACAAAACTTTCAAATAAAGTCTCGAGTTTAGATCTTTGTACCTGAGGATACCCCGGTGCTGCTCTCTTATTACCTTGACCCTCTTGGAACTCATGATTAAGCGTGTTGATGTAGTTGCCGTAGGAGAGGTAAGGGTTGTTCCTTCTTTGGTTGTAGGGATTTGGGGGAGCATAGTTGGGCAGCTTCGGGTTCGTATCATAATAGTTGTTACAAGAGTTCACTTGCTCACCCGGCCGCGGGATCCATGTGGGCATCCCATCATGTCATGTCCCTGCATTCCACAAATCTCACAAACAAGGTTAGTAGCACCTAATGCACTCACATTAGCTCTTTCCAGCCGATCAAAACGTTTATTAAGTGAGTCTATCTTTGACATAATAAGATCTGTGCTATTTACCTCAAACTTACCCCCCGAAATCTTGTTCGGGTTATTACCTCTTTCGGATCCCCATTGGTGGTAGTTGGTGGCGACATTCTCGATGATGTTGAATGCCTCAGTGAGAGGCCTATTCATAAACGCTCCACCGGGCGCAGAATCTAGTGACACCTTCAAGAGTAGTCCAATCTGTTATAGAAGGTGTGCACTATTAACCACCTCTCGAGTCCGTGATGTGGGCACGACTCCAGCAGTCCCTTGTAACGATCCCAGGCTTCGAGCACTGATTCTCCGTCTTTCTGGAAGAAGCCGGTGATCTGGGTTCTTATGTAGGCTGTCTTGGATGAAGGGAAGAATTTCTCCAAGAACGCCTGCTCCAATTGGTCCCAAGTGGTCAAAGTGTTAGCGGGGATTTGCTTAAGCCAGGCCTTCGCCTTTCCAGTGAGAGATGAGGGGAACAATCTCAAACGCACAACATCGACTGAGGCTCCATTAATCCTGATTGCATCGGTGAACTCTAAGAATGTTTCTATATGATCGGTCGGGTCCTCCGAAGGCAATCCTCCGAATTGATGTTGCCTAATCATGTTGATTAGCATGGGCGGTATGGTATAGTTTTCCGCCTCAATCTCTGGCCTTGCAATCCCAGTTCGCAAGCCTCTCGCGTTTGGGGCTGCGTAGTCCTTCAAAGGCTTTGTATCCGGTTGATTCGCCATGAATGGAAAGGGACTCAACCTTTCTTCCTCTCTTTGTAGTCTTCTACGTCGGTGGAAGGTCCTCTCGATCTCCGGATCAATCTCACTAAGGCTCCCAAGACTTAGAGATCTTTGCATATAACACACAGAGAGATGGATACAATAGAAGGAAAAGAAATTTTTGATTTTTTTTTAATTTTTTAAATTTCAGAAATAAAAATCAAATAAAAAGAAAAGGTCCAGAAAAATCAATTCAAAATTTGAATTGAGATTCGAAAAGGCACAGTCCCCGGCAACGGCGCCAAAAACTTGATAGCGTGCGAATGCACGTGCGATTCCGGCAAGTGTACCGGATCGTCGCCAAGTAATAAAAGATATTGATCCCACAGAGACTGTGTTCTCGAATCGCAACTAATTATCAAATCGATTAGATCTGGACTGTTTAAAAAGATTTTTATATTTTTGAAATGGTTTTTGAATTTGAATTTAAGAGATAAAACAGAATCAAACAAAACAGAAAACAAATCTTTTTGATTTTTCAGATCTAAATGGGTTCCTAGGGATTTAGGTTACCACAAGATCGTTTACGTTATGAAGTTGATTACCCTTGTTAATTAGCGAAATTGCCTTGAAGGCGCGTTTATCCTCTGATAGCTTAAGCTCCCTCTCGGGTTACAAAAGACGTGCCCAATTGACCCGACCCCTACTCTCGTGGTAGTCGATCCATATTGAACCCTTTGCGTTTCGTGACAACTCGTTGATCCTCGAGGGACGGCTTCTAACTCTCGTGATTTCAGTCCCAAGTCTGACTCTATAGATCCGACACCTAGGTTCACCGCTAGGTTCCTCCCTAGAATGTCTAAGTCATGCAAATAACCTAAGTTCACCGCTAGGTTCCTCCTTAGAATATCTACGTCTCGCTGATAAGCGGCTGCCGAACTTTACGTGTGAAACACACTAGAAATCCTAAGTTCACCGCTAGGTTCCTCCTTAGAACGTCTACGTCACGCAAATAAGCGGTCGCCGATTTTACGATTGATTAAACACTAGAAATCAGATCTAAAGTAAATCGTAATTAACAAAGAGTTTACATCAAATTTACATCATAAACAAACTTGGGCAGAGCCCTAATCCCTAGAAACTATGCTACTACTCACGCCTTGCCATGGAGATGACAGGCATGATTACAAATAACATGAAAATAACTAAGAGAAGAAGGAGAAGAAGAAAGAGATCCTAAATCTATGCCTAGAGTAGTAGCCCCAAAGGTCTTATGATTTCTGCCTCTGCCTGGTCCCTTATTTATAGAATTGGGCAGTTAGAGTCCTAATCCAACTCAAATTAGATCCAATTCTGTTACTTCTGAGCCAAGTAATACGCGTCACGGCCGTGATGGCTATCACGGCCTGGCCGTGACGGTCTCTGCTTCTGGAAGTTGTGCAAAATTCAATTTCTCGCGACGCGAGATATGTCTCGCGACGCGAGCCCTCAGCTTCATGGCCCGTGATGAATTTCACGGCTGGGCCGTGATGTGCTCTGACTTGTGGTGGTTTTGGGTCACGGTCGTGATGGCTATCACGGCCCGGCCGTGACAGACTCTGACTTCAGCCTTTGTTCTTTTTCAGTTTTGCTCGATCATGGCCGTGATGGTCATCACGGCTAGGCCGTGATAGACTCTGTTTGGCTCATTTTCTGCACTTTTAAAGCCCTATCTTCATCCAAACTCCATCATGGTTGATCTCGAGCATTTCACCCTTGATATCTGCAAAACAACACACGAAAACCGCCTTACCCGTTCCAAAGGAAAGTTAACCTAAAATCTAATTAAAAATGCCTAAACTACATGAAAAATGCATGCAAAATGATAGACAAAGATGAGGTGGAATCACACTCATCACATACCAGACATTTTGTTTCCTGTCACTGAGATCTTTGTCAAGTTTTTCAAAAGTCCTATTTCTTCAGGTATGTTTCCCTCCAATTGATTAAAAGCCACAGAAAGAAGAGCGAGGGATGAAAGATTCCCTATGGAAGCTGGTATTTGACCAGTTAGATTGTTTCTTCCAATAAACAACCATTCAAGCTTTACAAGGGAATCAATCTCCATTGGTATTTGGCCTATAAATTGATTCCCATGTAAATACAACTTCCTCAGTTTAGAGCAATTTGTAAAACTGATTGGGAATTCACCTCCTAAAGTATTATTGGTCAAAGAGATAAACTGCAGTCGAAATAGACGGCCTAATTCTTGTGGGACATTGCCATGGAAGCTATTTCTATCGAGGTTGAGGAATCTCATGAAGGAAAGGTTCCCAATGTGTGGTGAAATGAAACCATGCAGGCTATATCCTGTTAGGTTCAACTCTGTAACTCTTTGATGTCGATGACCGCATGTGACTCCATGCCATTTGCAAAAGTCGGTAGAACTATTCCATGAGGTCAATACTCCAAAAGGGTCACTAGATATTGATTCTTTGAAATTGAGCAATGCAGAATAATCAATCTTGTTTCCTAAGGCATAGGCAGTTTTGTTTCACTACAACAGAAATGACTTATAATAGCAGTTATTTAATAGCGTTTGTTACATGGAACTGCTATTAAAAATTGTAGTGCCCTTTTAATAGCGTTTCCAAAAATAAGTGCTATTAAAGAGTGCACCTAAGATAGCGTTTATAAGGGGAACCGCTATCTTTTCTAATTTGAAATAAATAAATAAATAAAATCAACTTTTAATAGCATTTGTTTTAGGAAATGTTATTAAAAGATAAACTTTAGATAGCGTTTAATGATAGAAACGCTATCTTAGGTGAATTTTAGATAGCGTTTAAAGTATGAAACGCTATCTTAGGTGAATTTTAGAACTACCCGCGCGCGCGTATACCCTAACATTCTCAGTTTCTGTATAACGCGGACAGAGCACCATCGATATCGTAGGGCGAGTTAATCTCAGTTCTTCACTGACCTTCGTTACCATCATAGTGACTGTTTGAATCTTGTTCATCGCAAGGCGAAAATCCAAACTGACTTCGCAAGGCGAGACCACTTCGTTACTGCCTCTCGTCGCGTGGTGGAGCTCGTGCATCGCAGTGCGAAAGTCTGCAAATTCTCACCCTAAGACTCATCAGTTCAAAGTAGTGGTAACAAATCCCTCTCTTCCTTGCACTCGTCCCATATTGTAATGTGATTTGGTTTGATACTCCTTGGTTGATAATGTGATTTCTGATTTCGTTTTTCCAATTTGGGGCGTGATTGATATGCTAACCATGCATTTATGTTAGAAGGATTTCACATGCATCACTTCTGTTTGATAAAATGCCTCTATGAAAATATTTTTGTTGAACACCACATGTCAGTTGAATTAGACTACTTCACCACATCTCAAATGATGTGTCGTGTCTGAAAGAACGATTATGTAATTTGAGGCACTTAACCTTTTACACATCCTGGAAACAGTTAATATGGGGAGCCCCTGATTGTCAACATAAAATTAGAAATCACACAAGGTAGCACTAATCAGCCGCTGGCTCATCTAGTTTTATGGCTAGTATGATCGTGGTTTTGTGCTAATTATATCTCATTTTCTCCCAAATCAGACTTGATTGTCTTTAAGCAACATTCTGAGTCGTTTAAGTATTTTTAGGTTAATTTAACTGATTTAGAGTTGAATAAAGTACTTACTGTTAAGTCTTGTTTTCAGGTTAATAAAGTGAAGCAGATCTGGAGTTCTTCGCCCCGCGAAAGGCTATTCGCCCCGCGAACCTGAAGCGTGACTGTGCCAGAAAATGCAATCCTCTCTGTCTCGCCCAGCGAATACTTGACTCGCCTCGCGAGTAATCAAACCCTGGAAGACCAGAAGCCATCACGGTTTACCCGTGTTGAAGGTCACGGCTGTGACAGTTTGGAATTTGAAGAGTCTCACCTCGCGAATGATAAGCTCACCTCGCGAGCTCGGCAAACACTGAAGATTGTTCGTAATATTCGCCTCGTGAAGGTGTGCTCGCCTCGCAAGCTCGCTGAATCCAGAATCAGTATTTAAGTCTGTTTTAGGACAGAACTTGAGGAGTTTTTTGGATCATCTTTCTTTTCTTTTCTTTTCACAGTTGCAGTTGCAGCGGTAGTTTTAGGTTTATGTTGGTAATGGAGAGCTAGTCTCCTTGGATTAGTCTACTGTAATCGATTTCCACCGCACTTGAGGTTCTGTAATTCCTGTTTTGTTTGCTATTCTCTTTCAATACTTGTTTTATATGTTCTGTTTGCTTAATTCAGAATCGTATTGAATAGGTGTTGATTTATTTCGATGATTGTGTGTTCCTATACTTAATCGCGTTTGCTTAATTCGCGTGTGTTCAATCATGTTTGCTTAGTTCATGAGTGCTTCACCCCGTTTGCTTAATTCGGGAATAGGAACATATGTCTCGTAGTATTGATTTCGCTTGTTAATTGATGCTACAATCGAAAAGGGTTTAGAATCTGCTTAGGGCTTGGAAATTTACATGAACCGATGATGGTTGGGAAACCAAGAACAGTAGGTTAATCGTCTTTAGCTTATTTGATAATCTTTTAACTGCTCTGTTTTTTGTTTTGTTTCCTTAATTTAGTTTCAAACCCAAACCCCCCAAAAACTGATTTTTGTGTTAATAACAACCCAAGAGTCCTTGTGAGACGATACTCGAGTTGTCGCTTCCTAAACTACATTTTTACAAACCGCTCGCTTTTTGGCGCGTGCGCGACAGCGCGAACCAAAAATTGGCGCCGTTGCCGGGGACTCTTGTTGTTATTAACAGAAAATTAAATTAAAAAAAACTTTTTCATTACTGAATTAGTTACGGCTGCTTTGTCTGGTTGTGAATCTTAGTGCTACCCATGGATGATTATATGCAAGATTTTATGCCTAATGTTGATTATGAACCATGCATATATTATCCTAACTTTGATAGGCCACCACCATGCATATATTATCCTGACCCTCCTGGTTTAATACATCGGTTGCCAAGGTTTAGTGGTTTTGCAGGTGAGAATCCGCAGGAGCATCTAAGGGAATTCCAGATTGTTTGTTCTACAATGCTGACACCTGAAGGAATGACAGAAGACCACATCAAGCTGAGAGCCTTCCCGTTCTCACTACAGGGCGTTGCAAAGGATTGGTTGTACTATCTTGAGCCAAGCTCTATTACCACCTGGAATGATTTGAAGAAGCTCTTCTTAGAGAGATACTTTCCTGCCTTCAGAGCTGCATCGATCAGGCACAATATTCCTGACCTCTCCACTGATGAGTACCACCCCAGCTGGGGAAACCATCCAAACCCTTGGTATGGGGACTCACAACTGATGTTACCACTGGCACCACCATAGAATCCTCCCCAAGTGACCACTTCTGCACCTTCAGGACCTTCACTAGAGGACCTGTTCAAGCAAATGGCTGCACAGATAACTGCACAAATGGAAGCAACAATCTCGAATTTCAACAGAGAATGGAAGCAAGTCAGTGAGACTACACTGCAAACTCCACATTCCCTTGAAGCACATACAGATTCACAAGCAGTTATTCTTGACAATACTTCTGAGGACAATTTTGATAATGATGTCAAGAACACTTCTGTTGATGAATTGTGTGTTGAATCTCCAGATATTCACACCTCCCCTGATTCTATCTATTATAATTCATGTGCTGATTGTACTGACACTGCTTCTTGTGTAGCATGTTTTGAAAACTCATTCTTTTCAGGGTGCGAGGAGCAAAACGTCCATATGGAACAGGAGACATATGAGGTTGAGGGCCTTGTTCGGCCAGGAAACATAGAAAATGAGGATCAGGAGGACATCTGCTTCACCATGCTTGAGGATAATGAAGAACCTTTGGAATTAGATGCATGTGTTGAAAGTGATAGGGTGGATGAACTGTGTGCTGAATTTCCAGACATTCAGGCCTTTACTGATTCAGTTTATTGTACCATATGTACTGACTGTACTAACACTAACCCTTATGTGGTGTGTGCTGAGATTTCTGCAGGCTTAGCAAGTGATGGATTTGTTAATGCAGTGAATGAAGATTGTGCAGAAGTTGAAGCAGCACCGGAGACCCCAGCTACCTGTTTGCCACCTCCCACTATGGAACAACCGGTGATGGAGTTCAAGCCTTTGGATTTTGCACCATGGCCAGACCAAGAGGTTGAACCCCGATTTTATTGGGAGGACTTTATTGAGAAAGAGGTCAACCTTGACCCAAGAGGGAGCAAGAAGTCCGCCGCACATGGCGAGGTCACCATAACTGTCAAGCACTCACTCCCATATCAAGGCTCCAAGTTAGGGGACCATGGAACAAGCTTCCGTCCCTTGTATATCACGTGGGCCTTATGCTGCATGCCATGGGATCCGGGAGGATCATATTGCAATTTGGGCATTCCGTGGCCGCTGTATCACAGACAGTGAGATCCTAGTGGAACCACCTCCAATGAGGTTTCTTAAACCCTTTTCTCTTTAGTTTACTTTCATTTTCTTGTTAGTTTCTGCTTTGCTTTGTTTTTGTTTTGTTTTCTTTTAGCTCCTGAATAATTTGAGAAGATCAGGAGTATGTGTGTTGAGTCTTGTGTTGGCTAGCTTGCTGGATTTTAATTGATTTTGCATAGATGGATTGCATGTTATGTGTTGACTGTTTTCCCCCTAGGATTTGAAAATTGAAAATTTGATCCCCATGTGAAAAAAATTGAAAACTGAACTTTGAGATATTTTGTTGTGATGGCATGATTTATGATAAGTTTGGGGTGAAGGGAAGCACACACTAGGGATAGAATCTCGGTCAAACAATTTGCGAAAAATGTCCAGGTGAGGATTTGAGCCTCCAACATGTTTTTAACTGTGTGAATCACTTTTGAGCTGCACTTTCCCGAATTTGCTTGAATCTCTTCTTGGTTTGCATGTTTATGTGTTTGCATCAAATGATTTAGGCAGATTTTCCTTGTAAATAACCACTTGGCCTGAAAATAACCGTCCCTAATGCATGTTCCCTAGTTAGCCCTTTGAGCCTGATTAGCCTATTAATTCTTGAAGACCTCATGTTATAAGCTAAATTATGGAAAACCATGTTAACCCGATCTTAGGATTAGGAGAGCATGGAATCTTAGCAAGAGAATGGTTGCAAGAAACTAAGTTTGGGGTGGCTACAAGATGTGACATGTCATTCTGGGGTGAGAAAAAGAAAAAAAATAATAAAAAGGTTGGAGCCAAAGGCAAAAAGAAAAGAAAAGCAGGAAAAAAATAAAAAAAATTTAAAATTAAAAATAATAAATAAAAATAAAAAATAATAATAATAAAAAGTGCAAAAATGTCAAAAAGGCTATTTGAAGGAAAAGGTTGTAATCACCCAAAGCAAAAAGAAAAATGAAAAAGGAATTTGAGTGGAAATTCAATGTATCAATTGCTCACGCTCTCTTAGTTCCTAGGGACTTCAGCCCAGTACCTTTGTATATCCTAACCTTAGCCAGGCCCCATTACAACCTTAAAAGACCTTTTGATGTTGCACGCATGTTTTCTGTGGGAACCATTTTGAGATGAAAATCAAATTCATGAGAAGTGCTCTTAAAAGTGAAATTGAGTGAAATGTTGTTAGCCTAGACAAACTGAGCGATTGAGTGAAACACTAAATTCCCTTGTAAGGAAGGCGATTGTTTGAATTTGGTGATCTCCCTCTTGTGTGTAACTTGGATCCCCTGCTTAGATTAATGATTGTTTGAATGATGAAATTCTCAATGTTTAAAGTAAATGAATGTGGGGATTACTTTGTTTGCAAGGGGGAATCACTAAGGAAAAAATATTTTGTTGAATTGCTTGAAATTTGTGCAAAGTTGATTAAATCTTTTAAGCTTGCCAAGTCTTGAGTCTTTTTGAGTTTTAGTTTGCTTGGGGACAAGCAAAGTTTAAGTTTGGGGGTATTTTGATCAGCCGCTGGCTCATCTAGTTTTATGGCTAGTATGACCGTGGTTTTGTGCTAATTATATCTCATTTTCTCCCAAATCAGACTTGATTGTCTTTAAGCATCATTCTGAGTCGTTTAAGTATTTTTAGGTTAATTTATCTGATTTAGAGTTGAATAAAGTACTTACTGTTAATTCTTGTTTTCAGGTTAATAAAGTGAAGCAGATCTGGAGTTCTTCGCCCCGCGAAAGGCTATTCGCCCCGCAAACCTGAAGCGTGACTGTGCCAGAAAATGCAATCCTCTCTGTCTCGCCCCACGAATACTTGACTCGCCTCGCGAATAATCCAACCCTGGAAGACCAGAAGCCATCACGGTTTACCCGTGTTGAAGGTCACGGCTGTGACAGTTTGGAATTTGAAGAGTCTCGCCTCGCGAATGATAAGCTCGCCTCGCGAGCTCACCAAAAACTGAAGACTGTTCGTAATATTCGCCTCGCGAAGGTGTGCTCGCCTCGCGAGCTCGCTGAATTCAGAATCAGTATTTAAGTCTGTTTTAGGACAGAACTTGAGGAGTTTTTTGGATCATCTTTCTTTTCTTTTCTTTTCACAGTTGCAGCTGCAACAGTAGTTTTAGGTTTATGTTGGTAATGGAGAGCTAGTCTCCTTGGATTAGTCAACTGTAATCGATTTCCACCGCACTTGAGGTTCTGTAATTCCTGTTTTGTTTGCTATTCTCTTTCAATACTTGTTTTATATATTCTGTTTGCTTAATTCAGAATCATATAGAATAGGTGTTGATTTATTTCGATGATTGTGTGTTCCTATACTTAATCGCGTTTGCTTAATTCGCGTGTGTTCAATCATGTTCGCTTAGTTCATGAGTGCTTCACCCCGTTTGCTTAATTCGGGAATAGGAACATATGTCTCGTAGTATTGATTTCCCTTGTTAATTGATGCTACAATCGAAAAGGGTTTAGAATCTGCTTAGGGCTTGGAAATTTACATGAACCGATGATGGTTGGGAAACCGAGAACAGTAGGTTAATCGTCTTTAGCTTATTTGATAATCTTTTAACTGCTCTGTTTTATTGCTCTGTTTTTTGTTTTGTTTCGTTAATTTAGTTTCAAACCCAAACCCCCCAAAAACTTATTTTTGTGTTAATAACAACCCAAGAGTCCTTGTGAGACGATACTCGAGTTGTCGCTTACTAAACTACATTTTTACAAACCGCTCGCTTTTTAGCACGTGCGCGACAGCGCGTGCAAGCACATAAGCCCAACCTGCATTACAAGGTAGCACACAAGCCCGACCCATACACGTCAACCCACTTATTGGATTCTAAGTTGTAACACTTCTCAATCTTGAGCATAAGTTAATTACCCAGTTGTTGGGAGAAATATAGTTAACCATATAGCAACTAAGAGCTTTAGTGAAGACAATAGCTAGCTAGTGGTAGCAGAAGAACCAATACAACTCTCAATATAGAACTGAGTTGAAGGCTCTTAAATATAAAGAATTATGTAGATCTCACCAAAGCATCAACAATCTCTTCAACTGTGTCATGGTGAAAGCATTTATCTACAATTTCAATCCTGAAGAAAATGAAAAGTAGAAATAAGGGCTATCTTATATTGTGATTATTAAGTAACTAAAGAGAGCATCTAACAACTTATTTTCCATAGGAATTTTGTTCTTATCTTCTTGTAGGCTTTACTAATGGTTCTCTTTAGGTGGAATTTCTTTGTTTAATTTGCAGAGGGAATGAAGGGCTCTTCTAGATGCACTTTTCAATTTCTTCATTTCTCGCTTTTTTTATGAAGGGGAGCCTTGGCACAATGGTCAAAGTTGTTGTTGCTATGTGACAAGGAGGTCACAGGTTTTTGTCGTAGAATCAGGCCTCTTGCAAATTCAATGTAAAGTTGCCTACTATAGACCCACCCTTCCCTGGCCCCTATGCATAGCGGGAGCTTTATAGCACTAGGTTGACCCCCTTTCTCACCTTTTTATATGGAGGAATTCATTGTCCTCTCACAATATCTATCTGCTCTCCGTATTTTTTTCTCTGTCCCAAAATATATATATTAAAAAAAAGGACAAACCTTTGAAGTACACTTCTGCTATCTGGGTGAACAAGGTAACCATACTGTTCTAAAGTGGTTTCAATGACAGACGGAACATCAGTAACCAATTTCCCCAGCTGTTCTTCAATTAATGAGAGCCTCTATGGAACAAAACAAACAATAGTTTTGAATGTTATGGAGCCAGAAAAGTCCATTAAAATTGAAATAAAACGATCAGGCAGAGTCTAACAGAACCAAACTGCACTTAGTGAATAGTGTGTAGCAAGCCTAAATGGTCTGTCACGGCCGTGATGGGTATCACGGCCTGGCCGTGACAGATTCTGCCTCGAAGGGGTCTGGTTCAGTTGACATGTCACGGCCTGGTCGTGACAGCTTCTGCCTTGAACGCTGCTTCACTAAATGGTCTGTCACGGCCGTGATGGGTATCACGGCCTGGCCGTAACAGATTCTGCCTAAAAGGGGTCTGGCTCAGTTGACATGTCACGGCCGTGATGGGCATCACGGCCTGGCCGTGACAGATTCTGACTTTTCATTCTCCTTTTCAGCTTCACTTGATCACAGCCGTGATCAATGTATTCTCCTAGTTTATATATAACATGAATTAGTTTCAATCTGTATACATTGCATGTAGACATCAACCAGTCTAAACTCAAAGTAAATATATTTAATAAATATTTTTGTAGATTGGGAAAGCATGGATCGGAAATGGATGTCTGCCAATCGTTTAACGAAGGAGTGTGAGGATGGGGTGAAAGAGTTCATTAGGTTTGCAGTTCGGCATGCGGAAAACCCTAGTACAATCATATGTCCTTGTTTAGATTGTTGTTATGCAAGGCGAGTTAGTGCAACCGAGTTGGTAGAACATTTAGTGTGTAATGGAATCGATCAAAGTTATACATGTTGGGCAAAACATGGTGAGACAAGAGATGAGTCTAGTGAAATGAGGATCGTGTGAGATATTCATCAAAAGATACCAACACAAATACTTATGAGGGCGATTGTTGATGAGTCACCGGCAAGTGTACCGGGTCGTCGTAAGTAATAAAATAACACGGTAAGTAATTACCGAGGTCGAACTCAGGGATTGGGCTACCAATTCGACTAATCCGCGGGAAATCCGATACGTTTGGTCAAGTTACAGAAGGTGGTTGAGAGAGAGAAAATAGGATTGTAATCTAAATTAACAAATCAAATAAAGCTATGGTTTTAAAATCTGAAATTAAAATGTCCAAGGTCACAAATCCACCTACCCAATATGCATTCCCAAGTGATGATGAATTCCTCCCTAAGTTCAATTACAATGTCAACCGGGACCCCCAATTTCTCCTATATCCACTGTCGTGCTCAATAGGACGTATTCAACGATTGGATTAATTACTTACTAGGTCTCACAATCCTGATCTCGAATTCTATTAATTCTTGTTCCCTATAAGGTTGCACTAATCTCCTAAATCCACTGTCGTGCTCATTATTCAATTAGTGATTCCAATCCAAGTTCTAAAACGCGAATCGCCGATCAGCCTCAACACGTTTAACTAGTCAATCACGCAACACATATGATCAACGCAATCAAATCAGAATTGGAAAACATAAATTGAGACAAGGGAGAAAGACATACATCACATCGAATCTACACCGCCATGGGTGGCTTCATTGTTCCCTCAGACGAGGGGATTAGTTCCTCATGCTTATAGACAAACAATCGGACATAATCTCCATAGCAAAATAAGAAAAAGAAAAAGGGAGACGCAGCTCCAAAGAGAAAAGAAATCTTCCTAAACGCTACTCTACAGTGGAAGACTACTAGGATTCAGATCTGCCCAGAAGCTCCCCAAAAACTTCCAACTCCCCTCTTCTGATCTGAAACAGCCTATAAATAGGGATTCTGGTTCTCGGCCGCTCGCGGGGCGAACAACCTTTCGCGTGGCGAATCATTAGTTTTGGCGCGCTTTCAATTTTGGATTCTCGTGAGGCGAGAGTGTATTCGCGGGGCGAGTCTTCCAACTTCAATCTGTCACAGCTGTGACCTTCATCACGCTTAGGCCATGATGGTCTCTGTCTTCCAGGGTCTTCAGACTCTCGCGGGGCGAGAAGACTCTCGCGAGGCGAACCAGAATTGATGACTGTTGCAGTTTTGCTGATCTTCAGGCTCGCGAGGCGAGCATCCACTCGTGGGGCGAGCATCTCCAGAATGGCAATTTCCACTATTTCTTGACTTTCCTTGACTCCCTGAGCTTCACTTCTAACCTGAAACAATAAAAAGACACAAAAAGCATAATTCTATTCAAAATAGACTAAAAACTACTAAAAATGCCTAGAACGAGTCAAAGTCTACTTAGGAACAAAACAAGGCCAAATTTGGGCGAAAACGAGATTGAACTCGAATAATTTGCACAAAAACCACAGTCCATCTAGTTATAAAACTAGATAAGCCAAAGGCTTATCAAAACACCCCAAACTTAAACCTTGCTTGTCACCAAGCAAGCTAAAACTCAAAAACGACTCAAGACTTGGCAAGCTTAAGGGAATCAATCGATTTCACACAAATTTCATGCACTCAAAACAGTTTTTCTCCAATGATTTCCCCCCTACATTAACGTAATCCCCACATTCATTTACTTTAAACAATTGAGAACTTCATCATTCATTCAATCATTAATCTAAGTTGAGGATCAGGGTCACACACAAAAGGAAGATCACCAATTTCAAACAATTGCCTTCCTCACAAGGGTATGTAAAATTTCACTCATTCGCTCAAATTCGTCTAGGCTATCAACTTTTCACTCAATTTAACTTATCAAGAGCACTTCCCATGAATTTGATTTTCATCTCAACAATAGTTCCCACGAAAACATGCATGCAACATCAGAAGGTCTTTTAAAGGTTGTAATGGGGCCTGACTCAAGGTAGGATATTCAAGGATACTAGGCTTAAGTCCCTAGGAACTAAGAGAGCATGAGCATTTGACACATATTCAACTCAAATTCCTTTTTCCATTTTTTTTTCTTTTTGCCTCGGGTGACTACAACCTTTTCCTTGCTATTTTTTTTTCTTTTCTGTTTTGCCCCTTTTCTTTTGGTAATTTTTTTTTTTCAACCTTTATTTTTTTCTTTTTCTCACCCCAAAATGACACATCAAGTTGTAGCCACCTCAAACTTAGTTTCTCACAATCCTTCTCTTGCTACGCTTCCATGCTCTCCTAATCCTAAGATTGGGTTAACATGGTTTTTTTTCAGATTTTTGGCTTATAATATAGGGTCATCAAGAAACAATAGGCTAATTAGGCTCAATGTGGCTAACTAGGGAACATGCATTCGGGATGGTTCTTTTTAGGCCAAGTAGCTAATTCAAAGAAAATTGCCTAAATCATTTGATGCAACACATAAACATGCAAACCATGAAGAGATTCAAGCAAATCCGGGAAAGTGCAACTTAACAGTGATTCACACAATCAAAAACAAAGTTGGAGGCTCAAATCCTCACCTGGACATTTTGCAAATTGTTTGACCGAGATACAATTCCTAGTGTGTGCACCCCCTCACCCCAAACTTATCATAAATCAAGTAATCACAATAAAGTTCTCAAAGTTCAGTTTTCAATTTTTCACATGGGGATCAATTTTCAATTTTCAGAACCTAGGGGGAAATCATCAATGGTAAAATAATTTATGCAATTAATCTATGCTCAATTTAATTAAAATCCAAAAAGCTTGCCGACACGACATTCATACACAAACTCTTGATCTTCTCAAATTATTCAAGAGCGACAAACAAAACAAAAACAAAAACAAAACAAAAGTGAGGAGAGGAGAGGGTGCTCCCTGATCAAGTTTCCATGGTTGCCTCCTCATCCAATTGGTCTCACGGGCTCCCTTCTGTTGCATAACATCCTGGAAGAACTCCTGCAGATTAAAACCTTAAGTGCAGATTCGCGGGGCGAGAGATCACTCGCGAGGCGAATCTGGAAAAATTGTTTTCACACTTTCCAGAATAGCGAGGTGAGTAGCATCTCGCGAGGCGAATCTGGAATTCCAACAGATGATGATGCCCAGAATCGCGAGGCGAAAGTATACCTCGCGACACGAGACAAAAAAGTGAGCAAGCCTCTGAGATTCAGGGCTTCTGTCTCGCGCGGCCACTGTGGATTCGCGTGGCGAATCAAGCTTTTATATATATATATATATATATATATATATATATATATATATATATATATAAATATATAAATTAAAAATGACAGAAACTAAAAACAAAGGATACCTATCTTGGGTTGCCTCCCAAGTAGCGCTTGTTTAACGTCCCGAGCTTGACTTATTAAGAAGCATCCACCTGGATCCCATAGCCTGTGGTACAAGGACCAAGAGACGCTCATCATATCAAATCCTCCACCCGGATCCCATGGTTTGTGAAGTGGCCCTTGCAGAAGCAATACGACTCTATCCATACTTCCATCTAGTCTGAGTGTGAAAACTCCATTGACCTCTGTAATTATGAACTCACTTCCTCTCGGGTCAAATGGTGTTTTCTTGAGGAAGTGTGCCAGGCAAGTGGGAGGGTCTAACTTACCAGTGTCCACACATGCATGCAAGCCAACATATTTATTTAATGCAGAAAAATCAGATTGCTCGGCAAGCATGGTGGAGTCCACTACCACTTTATCTTCATTTTGAACTCTCCCTTCTTGCTCCGGTGCCTTGTCCCTTGCCAACTCCTCTTCCTTAGGTTGCTCTTCCTTAACATGTGGTTGTTCTGGGGCCTTGTCACTTGTCAATTCCTCTTTCTTAGGTTGCTCTTCCTCAGCATGTGGTAGTTCTTCCTCAACTTCCTGAGAACTAGTTGCATCCCAGTCAGATCCCAACACCCCACTGCTTCTAGTTGTTGTGGCATTGCATTGGTTCTTAGGGTCGTTCTCGGTATCACCTGGGAAAGTGCCTGGGAGACGCTCTTCTAGTCGCTTTGCGAGCTGACCCAACTTCTCTACTGCCGCATTCGCCTTCTCAAGAGCCAACTCCCAAGGTTGTCTTCCACCATTCTGTTGAGGTTGTGGTTGCCAAGCTAGATCATCGTCAGCATTACTCCAAGCGAAACCCGGATGGTCTCCCCTCATATCACCCCAATACTGATTCTGACTCTGATAGTGGTTCTGGGGCACGCTGTCATAGAAATTATGGCATGGGTCCACATATTCTTGAGAGAAGTAGAACGGTCAGCTCCAAGAGTCATGGTCTCCATTACAATATTCGCAACCCGGAAGCATTCCTCCATGTACCTCGCATACAAAACAAGACAAGACCAAGTGGAATCAAAGAAGTAGAGAGAGAATAGAAAAATAAAAATAAAAATAACAATAAAAATAAAAAACAAAAATAACTTAACCAAATAATCAAACTTCCCTAAAAATTAGGAAAATTGGTTGTGCCAATCCCCTGCAACGGCGCCAAAAACTTGTTGATGAGTCACCGGCAAGTGTACCGGGTCGTCGCAAGTAATAAAATAAAACGGTACGTAATTACCGAGGTCGAACTCAGGGATTGGCCTACCAATTCGACTAATCCACGGGAAATCCGATACGTTTGGTCAAGTTACAGAAGGTGGTTGAGAGAGAGAAAATAGGATTGTAATCTAAATTAACAAATCAAATAAAGCTATGGTTTTAAAATCTGAAATTAAAATGTCCAAGGTCACAAATCCACCTACCCAATATGCATTCCCAAGTGATGATGAATTCCTCCCTAAGTTCAATTACATTGTCAATCGGGACCCCCAATTTCTCCTATATCCACTGTCGTGCTCAATAGGACGTATTCGACGATTGGATTAATTACTTACTAGGTCTCATAATCCTAATCTTGAATTCTATTAATTCTTGTTCCCTATAAGGTTGCACTAATCTCCTAAATCCACTGTCGTGCTCATTATTCAATTAGTGATTCCAATCCAAGTTCTAAAACGCGAATCGCCGATCAGCCTCAACACGTTTAACTAGTCAATCACGCAACACATATGATTAACGCAATCAAATCAGAATTGGAAAACATAAATTGAGACAAGGGAGAAAGACATACATCACATCGAATCTACACCGCCATGGGTGGCTTCATTGTTCCCTCAGACGAGGGGATTAGTTCCTCATGCTCATAGACAAACAATCGGACATAATCTCCATAGCAAAATAAGAAAAAGAAAAAGGGAGACGCAGCTCCAAAGAGAAAAGAAATCTTCCTAAACGCTACTCTACAGTGGAAGACTACTAGGATTCGGATCTGCCCAGAAGCTCCCCAAAAACTTCCAACTCCCCTCTTCTGATCTGAAACAGCCTATAAATAGGGATTCTGGTTCTCGGCCGCTCGCGGGGCGAACAACCTTTCGCGTGGCGAATCATTAGTTTCGGCGCGCTTTCAATTTTGGATTCTCGCGAGGCGAGAGTGTATTCGCGGGGCGAGTCTTCCAACTTCAATCTGTCACAGCCGTGACCTTCATCACGCTTAGGCCGTGATGGTCTTTGTCTTCCAGGGTCTTCAGACTCTCGCGGGGCGAGAAGACTCTCGCGAGGCGAACCAGAATTGATGACTGTTGCTGTTTTGCTAATCTTCGGGCTCGCGAGGCGAGCATCCACTCGCGGGGCGAGCATCTCCAGAACGGCAATTTCCACTATTTCTTGACTTTCCTTGACTCCCGGAGCTTCACTTCTAACCTGAAACAATAAAAAGACACAAAAAGCGTAATTCTATTCAAAATAGACTAAAAACTACTAAAAATTCCTAGAACGAGTCAAAGTCTACTTAGGAACAAAACAAGGCCAAATTTGGGCGAAAACGAGATTGAACTCGAATAATTTGCACAAAAACCACAGTCCATCTAGTTATAAAACTAGATAAGCCAAAGGCTTATCAGCGATCATTTTGAAGACATTGCAAATGCTGTTGAAGAGGACCTTCGGGATTGTCCTCGAATGTTTGAGAGGTTGGTAAGTGATGCAGAGCAACCATTGTATGATGGTTGTACTAAATTCACAAGATTGTCGGCGATGTTAAAGTTGTATAACTTTAAATCGGGCAATGGATGGACTGATAAGAGCTTTACGGACTTACTCACACTATTGAAAGACATGTTACCGGAGGATAATGTGTTTCCTAGTCGGACATATGAGGCTAAACAAATGTTACGCTCTATTGGCATGAGCTACGAGAGGATACATGCTTGTCCTAACGATTGCATTTTATTTCAGAATGAATATGCATCGTTATAGATGTGTCCTAAATATAATGCCTCACGATATAAGAAGAAAGAATCAGATCCAGAGAAGGTTGTGTGGTATTTTCCCATAATACCCAGATTTAGGCTCATGTACCGTAGTTTAGAAGATTCAAAGCACTTGACATGGCATGAGGATGAAAGGATCGAAGATGGCAAGCTGCGGCACCCAGCAGATTCTCCTCAATGGAAGAAATTTGATCATGATTATCCTGATTTTGGGCAAGAATCAAGAAACCTACGACTTGCATTGGCTACTAACGGATTTAACCCGCATGGTGTTCAAAGTAGCTCTTATAGTACATAGCCTGTGATTTTGGTGATTTATAACCTATCTCCATGGCTATGCATGAAGCGCAAATTTATTATGTTATCTATGTTAATTTCTGGGCCCAAACAACCAGAAAACGATATAGACGTCTATTTGACTCCTTTGATTGAAGACTTGAAACAACTATGGGAGACAGGTGTGGAGGTGTATGATGGGTATAAGGAAGAAAGTTTCAATTTGAGAGCTATGTTGTTATGTTGTTTGGCACAATTAATGATTTTCCAGCCTACGGTAATCTGTCAGGATATAGCATCAAGGGTCAGTGTGCATGCCCTATATGTGAAGAGGGTACGGATTGGATGTGGTTAGAACATTGTAAGAAGAATGTCTTTCTTGGGCATCATAGATTTTTTCATCCAAGTCATCATTACCGGTGGTGGAGAAAGGCGTTCAATGGGAACTCGGAAGAAGGTAGAGCTCCTTCACCGTTGACGGGTGATCAACTTTTTGAAAAGGTAAAGGATTTGAATATCCAATTCGGTAAACCTTTTGCGAGAGATATTGTCACAAGAGGGTGGAAGAAAAGGTCGATTTTCTTTGAGTTGCCATATTGGAGATCATTATATGTAAGACATTTCCTCGATGTGATGCACGTTGAAAAAAATATCTGTGATAGTGTCATTGGTACGTTACTCAATGTGCCAGGGAAGACTAAAGATGGCATCAATGCAAGGTTGGACTTGGTTAGTATGGGAATAAGAAGAGAATTGGGATCGACGAAGAAAGGTAAAAGTACATATCTTCCTTCGGCTGCTCACACTCTATCTAGAAAAGAAAAAACTGTTTTTTGTAAGTTTCTTGACGGAGTTAAGGTTCCGGAAGGGTACTCTTCAAACATTAGGAACCTCGTATCGATGAAAGATCTCAAGTTAAAAGGTCTAAAGTCCCATGATTGTCATGTTCTCATGGAGAAGTTGATACCCATTGGTATACGGTCTATTTTACCTAACAAAGTGCAGGGGGCCTTAACTAAACTCTGTTTCTTCTTCAAGGCAATTTGTAACAAAGTGATTGACCCTGGGAAGTTGCCATCATTGCAAAGAGAAATTGTTGTGACTTTATGCGAGCTTGAGATGTACTTTCCACCTTCATTCTTTAACATAATGGTTCATCTAACCATTCACCTTGTTAGAGAGACACAACTGTGTGGGTCAGCTTATATGAGATGGATGTACCCAATTGAGCGTTATATGAAGATATTAAAAGGGTATTTGAAAAACCGATCACGACCAGAAGGTTGTATTGTTGAACGGTATATTGTCGAAGAAGCTGTTGAATTCTGTACCGAATACCTATCCAATGCTGATTCTATAGGGCTGCCAAAGTCTCGTCACACATGGAGAATGATGGGGCAAGGAATTATTGGAACTGAAATAGTCACTATATCAAGGACAGAATGGGAGCAAGCACACTTATATGTTCTGCACAATGCCGATGAGGTTGAGCCATATGTTGAAAAACACAAGGACATGCTTAAGAGTTTGTATCCAAATAAGAATCAAAATTGGCTAACTAGAGAACACAATCGTTGTTTTATAACGTGGCTAAGAGATCACATTTTTGCAGAGTTGACTGAAAATGCTACTTCAGTTTCAAATAGATTGAGATGGTTAGCCAAAGGTCCAAGTTTGCGTGTCTTCTCTTACCACGGTTATCAAATTAACGGGTACACATTCTATACAAAAGAACAAGATGGTCGGAGTACAATGCAAAATAGTGGTGTGACTCTTGTAGCTCAGTCTATGTATATCTCAAGTGCCAAAGACAGAAACCCCATATATGCAAATATGTCATACTTCGGCTTTATTGAACGCATATGGGAGTTGGATTACACAGTTTAAGGTTGGTGTGTTTGGTTGTAGGTGGGTTGACAATAATAACGGTGTTCAGATTGATGAGTCAGGGTTCATGCAGGTGGATCATAACAGGGTGGGGTGTAAAGATGAGCCTTTTATATTAGCATCTCAAGCTTAACAAGTGTTCTATGTCACTGATCCAGCTGATATGAAAAGGTTCATTGTTCTTTTGACTAACAAAATAATTACTAAGATTGATGATCAAGACCATGGAGATGTTGATATTGAAGATGATCCTTTCGTCGGGACATTACAATCACTTGAGATTGATCCAACTAGGGATGATGGTATGTATAAGAGAGATGATCATGATGAGGGGCTTTTGGTCAATCCACCATTTCATACTAATAAAGGACAAACAAAGCTCAATCCAATGAAGAAAAGAAAAAGGTTGACTTAAACATGTATGTAGTGTTTGTGTTTAAATGAACTTTCTGATCCTTTTATATTATAATTAGCATCTTCCGGTAATGCTAGTGTTGATTTTGTTATCCAGTGATGTTTTATATTTTGCATCAATTAATATTATATTAATGTCCAATGATGTTTTACTTGTGTGTCTAATTTTTTTGTAGGTAAATGGCATCTTCCAGTAATGCTAGTGCTGCCAAAGTGACGCGACGTGGGCCAACTGTTATGAAGGCGGTCATCCGTGCTAGGAGTAAAGGACAAAAATTTGAGGTAATTTAGTTACTAATCTAAGGATTTCATAATGTTGTTTGATATCTAGATTTAATTACTTTATTATTTTTATTAGGTTGAATGGAATTATTTGGACCAACCAATTCGTGCCAATGGAAAAATATTGAAGAGTTACATTGGGGCCGTTGTTCGGCAAACGGTCCCAATTATCTGTTCTAATTGGAAGGATGAAGCTTTGGATGCTTTCAAAGAGAACATATGGGCTGATGTACAAGTAATTATTAAAATTTGTGAATTATATTGTAAACTATGTAAACATACTTACTTTGACACGTTGTTTGTGACACCCTAAAACCTGGCATCACATGGTTACTCATTTACGGAAAAGAAACTTATTTAAAACGCTGGTCGCCTTCGGAAATATAACCTTTGTTAGAAGGGTTACCGAAAAAGGGTACTTGTTTTTTTTTTCTTGTAAGCGGTAGTTAAGAAACAATGATGAACACTCATAACATGTGAATAAACATCAAACATATCAATAGATAGCCGACCCACCTGGGGTCTTAGGTTTCTTGGTTACAAAACAGGCCTTATCGAACTGGCCAACTCACATTGATACAAAAACTGAAGAGGTAAGTAAAAGATTTCCATCACACTGGGACTAGGGAAAATCGGGCATAAGGATCAAAAGAAGGCTCCAGAAGCCAAGGGACCATCAGGGTAAACTCCAAAAACCAACGACGAACTATCCATATCTCCTGCACTCGGAGTGACCGCAGAAGCTACCTTCAGACGAGGAACCACTTGCCGGATCGATAACTTCGCCGCCATCAACGATGATCATGTCGTCGTCGTCAGGATCTTGTGGGTGGTACTCGGGCTCCTCTTCCTCCTCCTCCTCAATCTCTATGAATTCGTCGGGGTCTTCCTCCGGATCCTCTTCGGGATCCTCCTCCTCCACTGGATCTTCTTCGAGTGGTGCGACTAGGTCAAGGTGCTCGTGAAGAAGTCCGGTGGCCTGCAGAGTGTGGAGGTAGAACCATGGAGGTGGAAGCGCCACAATCCGAGACTCGACTGTGTGGATCCTCCGTATAGGTACTCCATTTGCATTAGTCTCAGTCGTCGTGATTGGTCCCTGGTAGGTCGCAGTCGTTGCTCCCTCGTGAATGGTCCAACTCCCCGCTGCCCCAGCATGGTCGAAGACCTCATTCTTCGAACTCGTTGGTGCCAGAGGGACTTCCGGATCCATCTAAGAGTACGTATGCTTCTCGAAGCAAAGAGAGAAGAACAAGCATACATTTGTGCAAGAGTGAGATACCGTCATAAGATATATCCCACAACAACCATATACATGATACATACATCACAGAATCATATACGCAGTTAAATCATGCATATTCGCAATATATCAGTGTTATATCAAGGGGCATCAAACCCGTACAGCCAATCTTTCGAAAAGATGCATGGCACTTCAATATCAGGCTCTAACTTAATCTCATGAGATATCAACACCATTTCTTTTCACTGAATCATCATTAGAGTTGGTCAAGCTCTAGCCCACCTGGGCAGTTACCCCCTTACCCTCATGCATTAAGGTCTCAGGACGGGCAACGTCACATGTGCCTCTTAACTCGGTTTACATGGACAAACTCCCAGATACCACCTTGTATATGATTTAATCATCAATAGCACGTCTTCTTGGGGAAATGCACATGATAAAATATTTTATTGAAAGGATTTCTTTGTGTTCATTCTTTTCACTGTCGTTGCTCAAAGCTAACGACTTAATCATCATTTCCCCATCACTTGAGAACTCAGAAGCATAGGACTCATAGTCCGAATGCTCAATCACAATGCCCAAGACCGTGGCCGCAGTCAAGGGTTGTGGTTGTAGAAAACAACCTTCACCTTTAATCATAATCATCACACGCGGTTAGAAGACACAGTCCAACACAACGTGATTAGGACCCAAGTCCCTAATATCATAACCAGGGCTCGTAGTCCCGAATTAACACTGATCTAAGATCACGTGCACATCACTGAATACTAGAGGCGACGTCTCGCGTACTAGATTCACTTTCATAAGTACTTATTTTTCGTTCAGTGAAAAACAAATCCAAAACCGAATCCTCGATAACCTATCTAGGTTATCGGCAAGTTTCTAAAATATTTAGGAAAAACCTTTTCTTTGAAAATCCTTTTATAAAGCATCTATGAAATTCTTTTATCTTTGAAATATTTCCCCCAATAGGATATTGCCAAATATTCTTGAAAGTTTTCACTCGAAGTCACATAGTTCGAAAAGGATTTTCCTCTTGTATATCAATAGTACACCAAAATCATTTCCACATTTTAAACAAGTACTTTAAGTTTAAAGAGCTTTTGGAAAAGAACACCAATCCCTTCATATTCAAAGCTTATTAAGGTTTTTAATCCTTATTATGGTTGAGCACAGACGCACGTCTGGCTTAGCAAACTTTCAATCAACAACAAGTGTATATCATCGCGTGTAATGGTAATATCACAGTTGAGAGCATTTCATCACATATATGCATTATATCATTTAGAACAAGTACAGTTCAATCATCAGATAATAGCACAACAGTTCAAGCACATTAAATAATCAAGTAAGCTCAATCAACATATAAGTATCCAGGTAAACACCTACACACATGCATACAGTCATTGAATATCTTTAGGAAATCCCCTCTTACCTTAAGAAGGTAAGAGAACGTAAGAAAATAAACGGTTTCGCGGACGTTCTTCAAGGTTGGTTAGGAGGCAAATCTAGGTTTCAAGACATAAGGTTCAAAGGATTAGAACTCAATCAAGAACTTAGGGTTAGAAGTTTCCAAAACACATGCAACTTAGGGATTTATGATCCGCAAGTGCTAAGAATTTAAAACATGATTACTTAAAACAAAGTTGAACAAAAATCCCACCAAGTTACACCTTGATGGAGATTCGGCCTTGATCCATAAAATAGGCTAGGAACATTTAAAATTTCCAATCTCTTTGGTTTAGCATCCATTAATAGTAAGGAGCTCAAAACCATGATCACTTTGGATAAATGAAAAACGAAACACCCTAGGTCCATAACCTTTAAGGTTCGGCCATCCTTGGGTTTTCCAATCTCTTAGACCCTTTTAGCATCCAAAAACTTATGGCGCTTGAGTCTTGATCATCTTGGAAACACCATATGATTATAAATAATTAAAGTATAATATCATAAAGTAAATGGCGTAATGTAAATGACATAAAGTAAATGGCTTAAAGTAAATGGCGTAAATATAAATGGCATAAAAGTAAATGGTATAATGTAAATAGCATAAATATAAATGGCATAAAGTAAATGACATAATGTAAATGACATAAAGTAATTATCATAAATATAAATGGCATAAGGTAAATGACATAATGGAAATGACATAAAGTAAATGACTTAAAGTAAATGACATAAATATAGATGGCATGAAGTAAATGACTTAAAGTAAATGGCATGAATATAAATGACATAAAGTAAATGACTTTAAGTAAATGGCATAAATATAAATGACATAAAGTAAATAACATAATGTAAATGGCATAAACATGAGTGACATAAAAGTAAATGACATAAAGTAGAGTAAAATCTTTAAACTTTCCAATCACTTTAGACATAGCATCCTTTAACATAAAGGAGCCTTGGTCAATGATCATTTTGGGAAACAAATCTTGAAACTTTCCAATCACTTTAGACATAGCATCCTTTAACATAAAGGAGCCTTGGTCAATGATCATTTTGGAAAAACAAATCTTTAAATACAAACTCATACTTGTAAAAGTTGAAACAAAATCCATCAAAACCATAGGTATGGTTCGGCCTCATTAAGAAGTAGAGGTTAGGAATCTTTGTTTTACACAACCTTTTAGTATGTTAAACTACAAGTAAATACAAGGCCATAGAAATTGGTTTCAACTCAAAAGGAGTTTTCTACCATTTTTGAGAGATTTTTGAAGATAAAAGCTCATAAATGACATGAAGAAGAAACTTTAGAAAAAGATGAAGTTTTTTAAAGAAAAGAATACATGAGAGTATTACCCTAAACAAGAGGAACAACTTTGATGAATAACACTTGGTGAAAAGAAGAGTAAAAACAAGAGCTTTGGAAGCTTGAAGTGAAAAGATGAAAGCTTAAGATGAAGTAGAAGAAAGGAAAGTGTTTAAATGAGTTTGATAAGTGCTATTTATAGAGGGATGGGTGGAAGTGCACGGCCTTAAGGGGAAGAAGGAGAAGGAAGTTGAGTTTCTTGAAGAATGGATTAAGAGTTAATGTGATGTGATGTGATTGGAGAGAGAAAGTGAAAAGTAAGATTTTGAAGTGTAATTAGGATTTTCTTTTCCATTAGGCATGTCATAACATTAAATGAGATTCCCATCAAGTCTTTTTCTCCTTCTTTAGGGTTCATTTAACTGTGTAAATACGTAACCGGTTGCACATCCGATCGTATTTTTCGAAGGTTTCGTCCTGGATAAAATATTATATTTTATTCCCTGGACAACAAAATTTCGAGAATTTACCAACCCACATAAAACATCATAAAAACACTAATTGTCTCGTTCACGAATTAAAATTTTGTTTCTGGCTCAATGGAACTTGTACCGTGAGTGAGAACCCGCATCGGTTTTTTGTCCGAATTTTCGATTTGAAAATTTTATTGGGGCTTCATATGGTAAAACAACACAAGAAAATGATTTTATTTTAAATAAAATCACCTTCTGGATTTTATCGAAAATAAATACATTAAAGTATTATTTACCGATAAAGAAGCATACGAAAAACAGGGTGTTACAACTCTACCCCTCTAAAAAGAATTTCGTCCTCGAAATTACGTACCTTGAAATAACTCAGGGTACTGCAACTTCATCTTGTCCTCAGCCTCCCACGTTGCTTCTCCGGTTGTCTCATTCCAGATGACTTTGACCAAAGGAATTTGTTTACCTCTGAGCTGCTTTGTCATCCTATCCACGATTCGTGTCTGCGAAGTCACAAAGGACAGGTTCTCTTTTAATTGTACTTTATCGGGCTTTATGATATGTGATGGATCGGAATGTATTTTCTCAATCGAGAGACATGAAAAACATCATGGATATTGGAAAGAAAGGGTGGTAAAGATATTTTATAAGCTACTGGACCTACACGACGAAGAATTTGGTAGGGTCCAATGAACTTGGGCTTAAGCTTTCTGGACTTTAGTACTCTGCCAATCCCAGTCGTTGGAGTGACTCTCAAGAATACATGTTCGCCTTCCTCAAACTCTAGAGGTCGTCGTCTCTTGTCCGCGTAGCTCTTTTGTCGGCTCTGAGTTGCCCTCATTTTCTCCTGGATCATCTTCACCTTTTCCGTTGTTTGTTGCACGAAGTCTGGACCTAATAGCAAACTCTCACCATCCTGGTACCAACACAAAGGCGTTCGACATCGTCGACCATACAGGGCCTCATAAGGTGCCATTCCAATGCTTGAATGGAAGCTATTATTGTAGGTAAATTCTATCAACGGTAGGGACTCATCCCAACTTCCGACATCATCCAAAACACAAGCCCTCAGCAAATCCTCGAGTGACTGGATTGTTCTTTCCGATTGCCCATCCGTCTATGGATGATATGCGGAACTCAATCTGAGTTTCGTTCCAAGTGATTCTTGCAAACTCTGCCAAAACCTTGATGTAAATCGTGGGTCTCGGTCGGAGACAATGCTTGAAGGCACACCATGCAGCCTAACAATCTCTCCGATGTACAGTTGGGTTAACTTCTCCATAGAGTACCTCATATTGATTGGCAAAAAGTGAGCTGACTTAGTCAGTCGGTCCACTATTACCCATATAGCCTCATACCCCTTCTTAGTCCTTGGTAAACTGGTCACGAAATCCATTGAGATTCCATCCCATTTCCATTATGGAATATCTAAGGACTGTAACATTCCTGCTGGTCTCTGGTGTTCCACTTTGGCTTTTTGACATATCAAACAAGAAGCGACGTACTCCATTACATCTCGATTCATTCCATACCACCAATATAATTTCTTAAGATCTTGATACATCTTGGTGGCCCCTGGGTGCATACTCAACCTACTCTTGTGAGGCTCTTCTAAAATCAGCTTTCTTAGCTCAGCATCATCAGGTACACAGATTCTCTCGCCAAACCTCAAAATTCCATCTGTTCCTTCTCTAAATTTTGACAGAGCTCCTTGGCGTACCAAGTCTCTTTTCTCACCTCGTAGATACCGATCGCCTCTTGCTTCTCCTTTATCTGCTCCATTAGTCCATTTGACACGGTGATCCTGTTCAGACACAATTTTCCCGGTGTACTTTCCACTAACCAACTTAGATCTCGGAATTTTTCCAGCAGTTCATGTTCTTTGACCATCATCGCTGATGCGTGAATTGTCTTTCTGCTCAAAGCATCAGCCACTACATTCGCCTTTCCAGGGTGATATCAGTAGTTGAAAATCATAATCCTTCGAGAATTCTAACCAACGCCTCTCGACGCATATTCAATTCCTTCGATTAAACAGTACTTCAAACGTTTATGGTCACTGAACACATTAAAAGTAGCTCCATACAAGTAATGTCTCCAGATCTTTAAAGCGAAGACCACAGCAGCTAGTTCTAAATCGTGCGTCGGATAGTTCCTCTCATGAATCTTCAACTGCCTCGAAGCATAAGCTACCACTTTCCGATTTTGCATCAAGATACACGCCCAAACCCTGATGCGAAGCATCACAGTAAACCTCAAAAGATTCCTTGGGGTCGGGTAGGATCAACACCGGTGAGGTGGTCAGTCTCCTTTTTAGTTCTTGGAAGCTTTTCTCACAGGTTTCGGTCCACACGAACGTTTGGTCCTTACGCGTCAACTGAGTGAGAGGTCCTACAATCTTGGAAAATCCTTCAATGAATCTCCGATAGTAGCCAGCCAAACCTACAAAACTACGGATTTCCGTTGCCGTTGTTGGCCTTTCCCATTCCAAAACAGCCTCGACCTTCGTTGGATCCACAGCGATTCCTTCGCGGGATATTACGTGCCCCAAGAATTGAACTTGCTCCAACCAAATTCACATTTCTCTGGTTTCGCATAGAGCTGTTTCTCTCTCAGGATCTGAAGAACAATGCTAAGATGCTCGAGATGGGTCTCCTTGTCCGGAGAATAGATCAGTATGTCATCAATGAAGACGACTACGAACTGATCCAAAAAGGGACGAAAGATCCTATTCATATAGTCCATGAATATAGCAGGTGCATTCGTCACTCCAAACGGCATCACCAAATACTCATAATGCCCATAGCGTGTCCGAAACGCTGTCTTAGGAACATCTTCCGCTTTTACTCGTATCTGGTGGTATCCTGACCGCAGATCGATCTTTGAAAATACTGCCGCTCCACGTAACTGATCCATAAGATCATCGATCCTTGGAAGAGGATATCTGTTTTTAATCGTGACTTTGTTTAGTCGACGAAAGTCCACGCATAGTCTAGCAGTTCCATCCTTCTTCCTTACTAGTAGGACTGGAGCTCCCCACGGTGACACACTAGGTCGTATAAACTCCTTCCTCATCAGCTCCTCAAGTTGGTCCTTCAAGGTTTCTAATTCTGATGGCGACATACGATATGGCGACATAGATATTGGTCCGGTGCCTGGAGTCAGATCAATCGCGAACTCGATCTCCCGAACAGGTGGCAATCCAGGTACATCCTCAGGAAAAACCTCCGGAAACTCTCGAACGACAGGTATGGAATCCAAGTCATACTCGCCCTCGACGTCCAAGGAAAACAGTAACATGTAACCTTGAGCTCCTTCTTTCAAAGAAGCTCTTACCTGACTAGCAGATAAAAATCCAGAAATCTCCTCCCTAAAGATTAAGGTTTTCTGAGCACAATCTATTAGGATATGGTTGGAAGATAACCAATCCATGCCTAAGATTACATCTAAATGTACTAAAGGCAAACAGATCAAGTCTACAAGAAAATGTCTATTCGAACAATGATAGGACAGTTTAAGCAAATCGAATTAACGGTCACAGTTCAACAATGGGGTAGAAACAATCGGATTATATGGTAAGGAAGAAACATGCAAATTTAGAATTTTCACACGATCCATCGAGATAAAAGAATGAGTTGCGCCTGAATCGAAAAGTACAGTCAAAAGATTACCAAAGAATGTCACACTTACCTTGCACGAGATCATCGGAGTTCGATGCCTCAAAGACCACTCATGGTATACACTCTTCCCTTAACGGTTGGCTTGTTCATCCTAGTATGGTTGACATGATGCTCTCTCTTGGGTGCACGACACACCTTCGCCAAGTGTCCCACAAGGCCATAGTTGTTACACTTGTGGTCCTTCTTTGGACAAGTATTTGCCGTGTGGCTCTGATCTCCACACCTGTAACATCTCCTCTCTTGGCCTTGTTCGTTGTTTCTCTCGGCCTCCACTTCCCGTCCCCCGAAACATTGGGACGAGCTTGCGGTTTCTGGTTGTAGCTAGATGCCTGGTAATACGGCTTCCTCTGGTTCTCGCTTCGGCCTTGACTCGGCTCTTAGGGACGAACAGTCCTCCCGCGCTTCCCTTGTTGTCCCTTCCTCTCGCGCATCATCTTAACTTTCCGGCACTTCTCCACTAGTGCTTGGAAGTTCCTGATCTCCAATGGCAATATTGATTCCTTAATCTCGAAGCGCAAACCGGCTTCAAATTGTTCACACTTCCATTCCTCACTGGGATTGTCTTGGAAGAAACGGAAATACTTGGCAAGGGATTCAAACCTTGCCGCATACTCCCTCATCACAGTCTCGCTGACTCACCTCATGAATTCTCGCTCCTTCTCTTTTCTCGGCACTCGAGGAAAGTATTTATCTAAAAACTTGCCACGAAAATACTCCCCGTGTGATCGCCTCGTGCTCAACCTCCAACAACTGCCTGGTGCCCTCCACCAAGACTCAAAGATCTCCCACTAGCTGGAACACGCAATAAGGTACCTTAGATTCCTCTGGAGTGTGTACCAGGTCGAAGATCTTTTCTAGCTCCTGAATCCAAAGGTCAGCCTTAATTGGATCCACGTCTCCATCAAACTGCGACGGATTCTGACGTTGGAAAGCGTTCAGATGCCTTCCTTCGCTCGCTTGTTCTCGCCCTCTTTGCTCTTGTTGGTTCTGGGCAGCAGTATTAGCTGTTTGGAGAGCTATGGCCGCAGCCACGTCGTCCAGTGCTTGGGCAGCAAAATCCATTCCTCCGTCGCCTCGTCCACCTCCACGAGCACCTCTTTGGTTCATACTGACCTATACCACACGAGCAGTCAGATGTCATCCAGAAAAGGGGTGTGAACTACGGTTCATCACACATTACCTCAAGGAGGTAATTCAAACAATATCCAGTCAGAGAAAACACAACTTCAACACAACAGACCTAAACCCAAACATTCCCGAAGGACTCGACTAGCTCTGATACCAACTAATGTGACACCATAAAACCTGGCATCACATGGTTACTCATTTGCGGAAAAGAAACTTATTTAAAACGCCGGTCGCCTTCGGAAATATAACCTTTATTAGAAGGGTTACCGAAAAAGGGTACTTGTTTTTTTTTTCTTGTAAGCGGTAGTTAAGAAACAATGATGAACACTCAGAACATGTGAATAAACATCAAACATATCAATAGATAGCCGACCCACCTGGGGTCTTAGGTTTCTTGGTTACAAAACAGGCCTTATCGAACTGGCCAACTCACATTGATACAAAAACTGAAGAGGTAAGTAAAAGATTTCCATCACACTGGGACTGGGGAAAATCGGGCATAAGGATCAAAAGAAGGCTCCAGAAGCCAAGGGACCATCAGGGTAAACTCCAAAAACCAACGACGAACTATCCATATCTCCTGCACTTCGAGTGACCGCAGAAGCTACCTTCAGACGAGGAACCACTTGCCGGATCGATAACTTCGCTGCCATCATCGATGATCATGTCGTCGTCGTCAGGATCTTGTGGGTGGTACTCGGGCTCCTCTTCCTCCTCCTCCTCAATCTCTATGAATTCGTCGGGGTCTTCCTCCGGATCCTCTTCGGGATCCTCCTCCTCCACTGGATCTTCTTCGAGTGCTGCGACTGGGTCAAGGTGCTCGTGAAGAAGTCCGGTGGCCTGCAGAGTGTGGAGGTAGAACCATGGAGGTGGAAGCACCACAGTCCGAGACTCGACTGTGTGGATCCTCCGTATAGGTACTCCGTTTGCATTAGTCTCAGTCGTCGTGATTGGTCCCTGGTAGGTCGCAGTCGTTGCTCCCTCGTGAATGGTCCAACTCCCCGCTGCCCCAGCATGGTCGAAGACCTCATTCTTCGAACTCGTTGGTGCCAGAGGGACTTCCGGATCCATCTAAGAGTACGTGCGTTCCCGAAGCAAAGAGAGAAGAACAAGCATACATTTGTGCAAGAGTGAGATACCGTCATAAGATATATCCCACAACAACCATATACATGATACATACATCACAGAATCATATTCGCAGTTAAATCATGCATATTCGCAATATATTAGTGTTATATCAAGGGGCATCAAACCCGTACAGCCAATCTTTCGAATAGATGCATGGCACTTCAATATCAGGCTCTAACTTAATCTCATGAGATATCAACACCATTTCTTTTCACTGAATCATCATTAGAGTTGGTCAAGCTCTAGCCCACCTGGGCAGTTACCCCCTTACCCTCATGCATTAAGGTCTCAGGACGGGCAACATCACATGTGCCTCTTAACTCAGTTTCCATGGACAGACTCCCAGATACCACCTTGTATTTGATTTAATCATCAATAGCACGTCTGCTTGGGGAAATGCACATGATAAAATATTTTATTGAAAGGATTTCTTTGTGTTCATTCTTTTCACTGTCGTTGCTCAAAGCTAACGACTTAATCATCATTTCCCCATCACTTGAGAACTCAGAAGAATAGGACTCATAGTCCGAATGCTCAATCACAATGCCCAAGACCGTGGCCGCAGTCAAGGGTTGTGGTCGTAGAAAACAACCTTCACCTTTAATCATAATCATCACACGCGGTTAGAAGACACAGTCCAACACAACGTGATTAGGACCCAAGTCCCTAATATCATAACCAGGGCTCGTAGTCCCGAATTAACACTGATCCAAGATCACGTGCACATCACTGAATACTAGAGGCGACGTCTCGCGTACTAGATTCACTTTCATAAGTACTAATTTTTCGTTCAGTGAAAAACAAATCCAAAACCGAATCCTCGATAACCTATCCAGGTTATCGGCAAGTTTCTAAAATATTTAGGAAAAACCTTTTCTTCGAAAATCCTTTTATAAAGCATCTATGAAATTCTTTTATCTTTGAAATATTTCCCCCAATAGGATGTTGCCAAATACTCTTGAAAGTTTTCACTCGAAGTCACATAGTTCGAAAAGGATTTTCCTCTTGTATATCAATAGTACACCAAAATCATTTCCGCATTTTAAACAAGTACTTTAAGTTTAAAGAGCTTTTGGAAAAGAACACCAATCCCTTCATATTCAAAGCTTATTAAGGTTTTTAATCCTTATTATGGTTGAGCACAGACACACGTCTGGCTTAGCAAACTTTCAATCAACAACAGTGTATATCATCAGTGTAATGGTAATATCACAGTTGAGAGCATTTCATCACATATATGCATTATATCATTTAGAACAAGTACAGTTCAATCATCAGATAATAGCACAACAGTTCAAGCACATTAAATAATCAAGTAAGCTCAATCAACATATAAGTATCCAGGTAAACACCAACACACGTGCATACACATCATTGAATATCTTTAGGAAATCCCCTCTTACCTTAAGAAGGTAAGAGAACGTAAGAAAATAAACGGTTTCGCGGACGTTCTTCAAGGTTGGTTAGGAGGCAAATCTAGGTTTCAAGACACAAGGTTCAAAGGATTAGAACTCAATCAAGAACTTAGGGTTAGAAGTTTCCAAAACACATGCAACATAGGGATTTATGATCCGCAAGTGCTAAGAGTTTAAAACATGATTACTTAAAACAAAGTTGAACAAAAATCCCACCAAGTTACACCTTGATGGAGATTCGGCCTTGATCAATAAAATAGGCTAGGAACATTTAAAATTTCCAATCTCTTTGGTTTAGCATCCATTAATAGTAAGGAGCTCAAAACCATGATCACTTTGGATAAATGAAAAACGAAACACCCTAGGTCCATAACCTTTAAGGTTCGGCCATCCATGGGTTTTCCAATCTCTTAGACCCTTTTAGCATCCAAAAACTTATGGAGCTTGAGTCTTGATCATCTTGGAAACACCATATGATTATAAATAATTAAAGTATAATATCATAAAGTAAATGGCGTAATGTAAATGACATAAAGTAAATGGCTTAAAGTAAATGGCGTAAATATAAATGGCATAAAAGTAAATGGTATAATGTAAATAGCATAAATATAAATGGCATAAAGTAAATGACATAATGTAAATGACATAAAGTAATTATCATAAATATAAATGGCATAAGGTAAATGACATAATGGAAATGACATAAAGTAAATGACTTAAAGTAAATGGCATAAATATAGATGGCATGAAGTAAATGACTTAAAGTAAATGGCATGAATATAAATGACATAAAGTAAATGACTTTAAGTAAATGGCATAAATATAAATGACATAAAGTAAATAACATAATGTAAATGGCATAAACATGAGTGACATAAAAGTAAATGACATAAAGTAGAGTAAAATCTTTAAACTTTCCAATCACTTTAGACATAGCATCCTTTAACATAAAGGAGCCTTGGTCAATGATCATTTTGGGAAACAAATCTTGAAACTTTCCAATCACTTTAGACATAGCATCCTTTAACATAAAGGAGCCTTGGTCAATGATCATTTTGGAAAAACAAATCTTTAAATACAAACTCATACTTGTAAAAGTTGAAACAAAATCCATCAAAACCATAGGTATGGTTCGGCCTCATTAAGAAGTAGAGGTTAGGAATCTTTGTTTTACACAACCTTTTAGTATGTTAAACTACAAGTAAATACAAGGCCATAGAAATTGGTTTCAACTCAAAAGGAGTTTTCTACCATTTTTGAGAGATTTTTGAAGATAAAAGCTCATAAATGACATGAAGAAGAAACTTTAGAAAAAGATGAAGTTTTTTAAAGAAAAGAATACATGAGAGTATTACCCTAAACAAGAGGAACAACTTTGATGAATAACACTTGGTGAAAAGAAGAGTAAAAACAAGAGCTTTGGAAGCTTGAAGTGAAAAGATGAAAGCTTAAGATGAAGTAGAAGAAAGGAAAGTGTTTAAATGAGTTTGATAAGTGCTATTTATAGAGGGATGGGTGGAAGTGCACGGCCTTAAGGGGAAGAAGGAGAAGGAAGTTGAGTTTCTTGAAGAATGGATTAAGAGTTAATGTGATGTGATGTGATTGGAGAGAGAAAGTGAAAAGTAAGATTTTGAAGTGTAATTAGGATTTTCTTTTCCATTAGGCATGTCATAACATTAAATGAGATTCCCATCAAGTCTTTTCTCCTTCTTTAGGGTTCATTTAACTGTGTAAATACGTAACCGGTTGCACATCCGATCGTATTTTCTGAAGGTTTCGTCCGGATAAAATATTATATTTTATTCCCGGACAACAAAATTTCGAGAATTTACCAACCCACATAAAACATCATAAAAACACTAATTGTCTCGTTCACGAATTAAAATTTTGTTTCTGGCTCAGTGAACTTGTACCGGTAGTGAGAACCCAGACCGGTTTTTTGTCTGAATTTTCGACTGAAAATTTTATTGGGGCTTCATATGGTAAAACAACACAAGAAAATGATTTTATTTTAAATAAAATCACCTTCTGGATTTTATCGAAAATAAATACATTAAAGTATTATTTACCGATAAAGAAGCATACGAAAAACAGGGTGTTACAACTCTACCCCTCTAAAAAGAATTTCGTCCTCGAAATTACGTACCTTGAAATAACTCAGGGTACTGCAACTTCATCTTGTCCTCAGCCTCCCACGTTGCTTCTCCGGTTGTCTCATTCCAGATGACTTTGACCAAAGGAATTTGTTTACCTCTGAGCTGCTTTGTCATCCTATCCACGATTCGTGTCGGCGAAGTCACAAAGGACAGGTTCTCTTTTAATTGTACTTTATCAGGCTTTATGATATGTGATGGATCAGGAATGTATTTTCTCAACTGAGAGACATGAAAAACATCATGGATATTGGAAAGAAAGGGTGGTAAAGATATTTTATAAGCTACTGGACCTACACGACGAAGAATTTGGTAGGGTCCAATGAACTTGGGCTTAAGCTTTCTGGACTTTAGTACTCGCCAATCCCGGTCGTTGGAGTGACTCTCAAGAATACATGTTCGCCTTCCTCAAACTCTAGAGGTCGCTGCGTCTCTTGTCCGCGTAGCTCTTTTTGTCGGCTCTGAGTTGCCCTCATTTTCTCCTGGATCATCTTCACCTTTTCCGTTGTTTGTTGCACGAAGTCTGGACCTAATAGCAAACTCTCACCATCCTGGTACCAACACAAAGGCGTTCGACATCGTCGACCATACAGGGCCTCATAAGGTGCCATTCCAATGCTTGAATGGAAGCTATTATTGTAGGTAAATTCTATCAACGGTAGGGACTCATCCCAACTTCCGACATCATCCAAAACACAAGCCCTCAGCAAATCCTCGAGTGACTGGATTGTTCTTTCCGATTGCCCATCCGTCTATGGATGATATGCGGAACTCAATCTGAGTTTCGTTCCAAGTGATTCTTGCAAACTCTGCCAAAACCTTGATGTAAATCGCGGGTCTCGGTCGGAGACAATGCTTGAAGGCACATCATGCAGCCTAACAATCTCTCCGATGTACAGTTGGGTTAACTTCTCCATAGAGTACCTCATATTGATTGGCAAAAAGTGAGCTGACTTAGTCAGTTGGTCCACTATTACCCATATAGCCTCATACCCCTTCTTAGTCCTTGGTAAACTGGTCACGAAATCCATTGAGATTCCATCCCATTTCCATTATGGAATATCTAAGGACTGTAACATTCCTGCTGGTCTCTGGTGTTCCACTTTGGCTTTTTGACATATCAAACAAGAAGCGACGTACTCCATTACATCTCGATTCATTCCATACCACCAATATAATTTCTTAAGATCTTGATACATCTTGGTGGCCCCTGGGTGCATACTCAACCTACTCTTGTGAGGCTCTTCTAAAATCAGCTTTCTTAGCTCAAAGATCATCGTGTACACGATTCTCTCGCCAAACCTCAAAATTCCATCTGTTCCTTCTCTAAATTTTGACAGAGCTCCTTGGCGTACCAAGTCTCTTTCTGTCTGTAGATACTGATCAGTCTCTTCCTTCTCCTTTATCTGCTCCATTAGTCCATTTGACACGGTGATCCTGTTCAGACACAATTTTCCCGGTGTACTTTCCACTAACCAACTTAGATCTCAGAATTTTTCCAGCAGTTCATGTTCTTTGACCATCATCGCTGATGCGTGAATTGTCTTTCTGCTCAAAGCATCAGCCACTACATTCGCCTTTCCAGGGTGATACTGTAGTTGAAAATCATAATCCTTCAGGAATTCTAACCAACGTCTCTGACGCATATTCAATTCCTTCTGATTAAACAGGTACTTCAAACGTTTATGGTCACTGAAAACATTAAAAGTAGCTCCATACAAGTAATGTCTCCAGATCTTTAAAGCGAAGACCACATCAGCTAGTTCTAAATCGTGCGTCGGATAGTTCCTCTCATGAATCTTCAACTGCCTCGAAGCATAAGCCACCACTTTCCGATTTTGCATCAGTACACAGCCCAAACCCTGATGCGAAGCATCACAGTAAACCTCAAAAGATTCCTTGGGATCGGGTAGGATCAACACCGGTGAGGTGGTCAATCTCCTTTTTAGTTCTTGGAAGCTTTTCTCACAGGCTTCTGTCCACACGAACGTTTGGTCCTTACGCGTCAACTGAGTGAGAGGTCCTACAATCTTGGAAAATCCTTCAATGAATCTCCGGTAGTAGCCAGCCAAACCTACAAAACTACGGATTTCCGTTGCCGTTGTTGGCCTTTCCCATTCCAAAACAGCCTCGACCTTCGTTGGATCCACAGCGATTCCTTCGCGGGATATTACGTGCCCCAAGAATTGAACTTGCTCCAACCAAAATTCACACTTCTCTGGTTTCGCATAGAGCTGTTTCTCTCTCAGGATCTGAAGAACAATGCTAAGATGCTCAGCATGGGTCTCCTTGTCCGGAGAATAGATCAGTATGTCATCAATGAAGACGACTACGAACTGATCCAAAAAGGGACGAAAGATCCTATTCATATAGTCCATGAATATAGCAGGTGCATTCGTCACTCCAAACGGCATCACCAAATACTCATAATGCCCATAGCGTGTCCGAAACGCTGTCTTAGGAACATCTTCCGCTTTTACTCGTATCTGGTGGTATCCTGACCGCAGATCGATCTTTGAAAATACTGCCGCTCCACGTAACTGATCCATAAGATCATCGATCCTTGGAAGAGGATATCTGTTTTTAATCGTGACTTTGTTTAGCTGACGAAAGTCCACGCACAGTCTAGCAGTTCCATCCTTCTTCCTTACTAGTAGGACTGGAGCTCCCCCCGGTGACACACTAGGTCGTATAAACTCCTTCCTCATCAGCTCCTCAAGTTGGTCCTTCAAGGTTTCTAATTCTGATGGCGACATACGATATGGCGACATAGATATTGGTCCGGTGCCTGGAGTCAGATCAATCGCGAACTCGATCTCCCGAACAGGTGGCAATCCAGGTACATCCTCAGGAAAAACCTCCGGAAACTCTCGAACGACAGGTATGGAATCCAAGTCATACTCGCCCTCGACGTCCAAGGAAAACAGTAACATGTAACCTTGAGCTCCTTCTTTCAAAGAAGCTCTTACCTGACTAGCAGATAAAAATCCAGAAATCTCCTCCCTAAAGATTAAGGTTTTCTGAGCACAATCTATTAGGATATGGTTGGAAGATAACCAATCCATGCCTAAGATTACATCTAAATGTACTAAAGGCAAACAGATCAAGTCTACAAGAAAATGTCTATTCTGAACAATGATAGGACAGTTTAAGCAAATCGAATTAACGGTCACAGGTTCAACAGTTGGGGTAGAAACAATCAGATTATATGGTAAGGAAGAAACATGCAAATTTAGAATTTTCACACGATCCATCGAGATAAAAGAATGAGTTGCGCCTGAATCGAAAAGTACAGTCAAAAGATTACCAGCAATGTCACACTTACCTTGCACGAGATCATCGGAGTTCGATGCCTCAGCACCACTCATGGTATACACTCTTCCCTTAACGGTTGGCTTGTTCATCCTAGTATGGTTGACATGATGCTCTCTCTTGGGTGCACGACACACCTTCGCCAAGTGTCCCACAAGGCCATAGTTGTTACACTTGTGGTCCTTCTTTGGACAAGTATTTGCCAGGTGGCTCGGATCTCCACACCTGTAACATCTCCTCTCTTGGCCTTGTTCGTTGTTTCTCTGGCCTCCACTTCCTGTCCCTGAAACATTGGGACGAGCTTGCGGTTTCTGGTTGTAGCTAGATGCCTGGTAATACGGCTTCCTCTGGTTCTGCTTCTGGCCTTGACTCTGGCTCTTAGGACGAACAGGTCCTCCTGCGCTTCCCTTGTTGTCCCTTCCTCTGCGCATCATCTTAACTTTCCGGCACTTCTCCACTAGTGCTTGGAAGTTCCTGATCTCCAATGGCAATATTGATTCCTTAATCTCGAAGCGCAAACCGGCTTCAAATTGTTCACACTTCCATTCCTCACTGGGATTGTCTTGGAAGAAACGGAAATACTTGGCAAGGGATTCAAACCTTGCCGCATACTCCCCTCTTCACGGTCTCGTACGACTCAGCCTCATGAATTCCTGCTCCTTCTCTTTTCTGGCACTCTGAGGAAAGTATTTATCTAAAAACTTGCCACGAAATACTCCCCAGGTGATCGCCTCGTGCTCAGCCTCCAACAACTGCCTGGTGCCCCTCCACCAGTACTCAGCATCTCCCACTAGCTGGAACACGGAATAAGGTACCTTAGATTCCTCTGGAGTGTGTACCAGGTCGAAGATCTTTTCTAGCTCCTGAATCCAAAGGTCAGCCTTAATTGGATCCACGTCTCCATCAAACTGCGACGGATTCTGACGTTGGAAAGTGTTCAGATGCCTTCCTTCTGCTGCTTGTTCTGCCCTCTGTTGCTCTTGTTGGTTCTGGGCAGCAGTATTAGCTGTTTGGAGAGCTATGGCCGCAGCCACGTCGTCCAGTGCTTGGGCAGTAAAATCCATTCCTCCGTCGCCTCGTCCACCTCCACGAGCACCTCTTTGGTTCATACTGACCTATACCACACGAGCAGTCAGATGTCATCCAGAAAAGGGGTGTGAACTACGGTTCATCACACATTACCTCAAGGAGGTAATTCAAACAATATCCAGTCAGAGAAAACACAACTTCAACACAACAGACCTAAACCCAAACATTCCCGAAGGACTCGACTAGCTCTGATACCAACTAATGTGACACCTTAAAACCTGGCATCACATGGTTACTCATTTGCGGAAAAGAAACTTATTTAAAACGCCGGTCGCCTTCGGAAATATAACCTTTGTTAGAAGGGTTACCGAAAAAGGGTACTTGTTTTTTTTTTCTTGTAAGCGGTAGTTAAGAAACAATGATGAACACTCAGAGCATGTGAATAAACATCAAACATATCAATAGATAGCCGACCCACCTGGGGTCTTAGGTTTCTTGGTTACAAAACAGGCCTTATCGAACTGGCCAACTCACATTGATACAAAAACTGAAGAGGTAAGTAAAAGATTTCCATCACACTGGGGACCGGGAAAATCGGGCATAAGGATCAAAAGAAGGCTCCAGAAGCCAAGGGACCATCAGGGTAAACTCCAAAAACCAACGACGAACTATCCATATCTCCTGCACTCGGAGTGACCGCAGAAGCTACCTTCAGACGAGGAACCACTTGCCGGATCGATAACTTCGCTGCCATCATCGATGATCATGTCGTCGTCGTCAGGATCTTGTGGGTGGTACTCGGGCTCCTCTTCCTCCTCCTCCTCAATCTCTATGAATTCGTCGGGGTCTTCCTCCGGATCCTCTTCGGGATCCTCCTCCTCCACTGGATCTTCTTCGAGTGCTGCGACTGGGTCAAGGTGCTCGTGAAGAAGTCCGGTGGCCTGCAGAGTGTGGAGGTAGAACCATGGAGGTGGAAGCACCACAGTCCGAGACTCGACTGTGTGGATCCTCCGTATAGGTACTCCGTTTGCATTAGTCTCAGTCGTCGTGATTGGTCCCTGGTAGGTCGCAGTCGTTGCTCCCTCGTGAATGGTCCAACTCCCCGCTGCCCCAGCATGGTCGAAGACCTCATTCTTCGAACTCGTTGGTGCGGAGGGACTTCCTGGATCCATCTAAGAGTACGTGCGTTCTGAAGCAAAGAGAGAAGAACAAGCATACATTTGTGCAAGAGTGAGATACCGTCATAAGATATATCCCACAACAACCATATACATGATACATACATCACAGAATCATATTCGCAGTTAAATCATGCATATTCGCAATATATTAGTGTTATATCAAGGGGCATCAAACCCGTACAGCCAATCTTTCGAATAGATGCATGGCACTTCAATATCAGGCTCTAACTTAATCTCATGAGATATCAACACCATTTCTTTTCACTGAATCATCATTAGAGTTGGTCAAGCTCTAGCCCACCTGGGCAGTTACCCCCTTACCCTCATGCATTAAGGTCTCAGGACGGGCAACGTCACATGTGCCTCTTAACTCGGTTTCCATGGACAGACTCCCAGATACCACCTTGTATTTGATTTAATCATCAATAGCACGTCTGCTTGGGGAAATGCACATGATAAAATATTTTATTGAAAGGATTTCTTTGTGTTCATTCTTTTCACTGTCGTTGCTCAAAGCTAACGACTTAATCATCATTTCCCCATCACTTGAGAACTCAGAAGCATAGGACTCATAGTCCGAATGCTCAATCACAATGCCCAAGACCGTGGCCGCAGTCAAGGGTTGTGGTCGTAGAAAACAACCTTCACCTTTAATCATAATCATCACACGCGGTTAGAAGACACAGTCCAACACAACGTGATTAGGACCCAAGTCCCTAATATCATAACCAGGGCTCGTAGTCCCGAATTAACACTGATCCAAGATCACGTGCACATCACTGAATACTAGAGGCGACGTCTCGCGTACTAGATTCACTTTCATAAGTACTTATTTTTCGTTCAGTGAAAAACAAATCCAAAACCGAATCCTCGATAACCTATCCAGGTTATCGGCAAGTTTCTAAAATATTTAGGAAAAACCTTTTCTTTGAAAATCCTTTTATAAAGCATCTATGAAATTCTTTTATCTTTGAAATATTTCCCCCAATAGGATATTGCCAAATATTCTTGAAAGTTTTCACTCGAAGTCACATAGTTCGAAAAGGATTTTCCTCTTGTATATCAATAGTACACCAAAATCATTTCCACATTTTAAACAAGTACTTTAAGTTTAAAGAGCTTTTGGAAAAGAACACCAATCCCTTCATATTCAAAGCTTATTAAGGTTTTTAATCCTTATTATGGTTGAGCACAGACGCACGTCTGGCTTAGCAAACTTTCAATCAACAACAGTGTATATCATCAGTGTAATGGTAATATCACAGTTGAGAGCATTTCATCACATATATGCATTATATCATTTAGAACAAGTACAGTTCAATCATCAGATAATAGCACAACAGTTCAAGCACATTAAATAATCAAGTAAGCTCAATCAACATATAAGTATCCAGGTAAACACCAACACACGTGCATACAGTCATTGAATATCTTTAGGAAATCCCCTCTTACCTTAAGAAGGTAAGAGAACGTAAGAAAATAAACGGTTTCGCGGACGTTCTTCAAGGTTGGTTAGGAGGCAAATCTAGGTTTCAAGACACAAGGTTCAAAGGATTAGAACTCAATCAAGAACTTAGGGTTAGAAGTTTCCAAAACACATGCAACATAGGGATTTATGATCCGCAAGTGCTAAGAGTTTAAAACATGATTACTTAAAACAAAGTTGAACAAAAATCCCACCAAGTTACACCTTGATGGAGATTCGGCCTTGATCAATAAAATAGGCTAGGAACATTTAAAATTTCCAATCTCTTTGGTTTAGCATCCATTAATAGTAAGGAGCTCAAAACCATGATCACTTTGGATAAATGAAAAACGAAACACCCTAGGTCCATAACCTTTAAGGTTCGGCCATCCATGGGTTTTCCAATCTCTTAGACCCTTTTAGCATCCAAAAACTTATGGAGCTTGAGTCTTGATCATCTTGGAAACACCATATGATTATAAATAATTAAAGTATAATATCATAAAGTAAATGGCGTAATGTAAATGACATAAAGTAAATGGCTTAAAGTAAATGGCGTAAATATAAATGGCATAAAAGTAAATGGTATAATGTAAATAGCATAAATATAAATGGCATAAAGTAAATGACATAATGTAAATGACATAAAGTAATTATCATAAATATAAATGGCATAAGGTAAATGACATAATGGAAATGACATAAAGTAAATGACTTAAAGTAAATGGCATAAATATAGATGGCATGAAGTAAATGACTTAAAGTAAATGGCATGAATATAAATGACATAAAGTAAATGACTTTAAGTAAATGGCATAAATATAAATGACATAAAGTAAATAACATAATGTAAATGGCATAAACATGAGTGACATAAAAGTAAATGACATAAAGTAGAGTAAAATCTTTAAACTTTCCAATCACTTTAGACATAGCATCCTTTAACATAAAGGAGCCTTGGTCAATGATCATTTTGGGAAACAAATCTTGAAACTTTCCAATCACTTTAGACATAGCATCCTTTAACATAAAGGAGCCTTGGTCAATGATCATTTTGGAAAAACAAATCTTTAAATACAAACTCATACTTGTAAAAGTTGAAACAAAATCCATCAAAACCATAGGTATGGTTCGGCCTCATTAAGAAGTAGAGGTTAGGAATCTTTGTTTTACACAACCTTTTAGTATGTTAAACTACAAGTAAATACAAGGCCATAGAAATTGGTTTCAACTCAAAAGGAGTTTTCTACCATTTTTGAGAGATTTTTGAAGATAAAAGCTCATAAATGACATGAAGAAGAAACTTTAGAAAAAGATGAAGTTTTTTAAAGAAAAGAATACATGAGAGTATTACCCTAAACAAGAGGAACAACTTTGATGAATAACACTTGGTGAAAAGAAGAGTAAAAACAAGAGCTTTGGAAGCTTGAAGTGAAAAGATGAAAGCTTAAGATGAAGTAGAAGAAAGGAAAGTGTTTAAATGAGTTTGATAAGTGCTATTTATAGAGGGATGGGTGGAAGTGCACGGCCTTAAGGGGAAGAAGGAGAAGGAAGTTGAGTTTCTTGAAGAATGGATTAAGAGTTAATGTGATGTGATGTGATTGGAGAGAGAAAGTGAAAAGTAAGATTTTGAAGTGTAATTAGGATTTTCTTTTCCATTAGGCATGTCATAACATTAAATGAGATTCCCATCAAGTCTTTTCTCCTTCTTTAGGGTTCATTTAACTGTGTAAATACGTAACCGGTTGCACATCCGATCGTATTTTCTGAAGGTTTCGTCCGGATAAAATATTATATTTTATTCCCGGACAACAAAATTTCGAGAATTTACCAACCCACATAAAACATCATAAAAACACTAATTGTCTCGTTCACGAATTAAAATTTTGTTTCTGGCTCAGTGAACTTGTACCAGTAGTGAGAACCCAGACCGGTTTTTGTCTGAATTTTCGACTGAAAATTTTATTGGGGCTTCATATGGTAAAACAACACAAGAAAATGATTTTATTTTAAATAAAATCACCTTCTGGATTTTATCAAAAATAAATACATTAAAGTATTATTTACCGATAAAGAAGCATACGAAAAACAGGGTGTTACATTGTTTATATTGTTTTGCAGATGTCTTTTAATGTTGATGAATCTTGAAAAAAATTTGTACTTCAGGAAGCCGGTAACCTACATCGGGCATTCAGAACTAGATTGACAAGAAAATTTCTAAGAGATGCTAACGGGAGTATCAGAGAGGAACCTCCATCACAATATGCACACATATCAAGGGATGAGTGGGTAGATTTTGTAGCAATACGCACAGGAGATGCACGATTCCTGGTATGTTTAATATCACGCTAGTCCTTATAATTATATATATACATATGACATTAACCATGTATTAATATTACTTATATGTGTCTGAATAGAAATTAAGCAATGAAAATCGTAACAGAGCGTTAGATTCTGCATGCCCTTACAAAGCATCACGTAAGGGGTATGCTGAGATTGTGGATGAATCGGTATGTATATATATAATTAACTGCATGTGTGGTAAATATGACTTTTAAAATGTTTGTTTAATATATATTATCTCAATATACAGATACAGGAGGCAGGGCCAGAAGTTGAAAAAATTAAATGCCATATTGTGTGGAGGAAAGCCTGAGAGAACAAGGCGGGTGTAATTGACAACAAAAATCCGCAGAACGTGTGGAATAAATGTGTAAGTAGAATAACGTTTACATTTTCATTTGTTATTTTCTTATGACAATATATAATAATGTTAACATTTGCATTTCACCAATAACTATGTGTCAGGAGGAACTGTCACAGTCTGCAATAGAGGGAGAGATACAAGATTTTGGTCGTCGGGATATTCTTGCTAAAGCCCTAGGTGTGCCAGAGAACCCTGGTCGTGTTAGGGGTGTGGGTTTTGGCATCTCTCAAAAAGACTACTTCCCACCTGAAGGTCGTGCAAAACATAACTGTGAAACGAAAAGGTGGGAGACATTGGTGGCTCAACTCTCAGAAAGATTGAACAATTTGGAAGATAAACTGAAAAAAAAGGAGGATGAGGAGAGGCAAGCTAATTTCACAGCCCCACTAGTGGAAATAATGTAATATACGGGAACGTTTTACGTCAGTTGACCATATGTTTGACATTAAAAATGAGGCGGTGGCAGTTTTGTAAATATAAAATCACTATTTGCGTCAGTTGTGTAGTGAATTGATGTTAAAAGTGATTTGCAAGAATTGTTAACACTTTTAACGTCAGTTGTGTAGTGAACTGACGTTAAACCCGTGATTTTTTACTTCAGTTAAATAAATAACTGACGTAAATAATCTTATATTCCTAAACTCATTCCTAACTTTCTTTATCATCTCCCTGTTGTCACTCTTAACGCAGATCACTCCATATAGTGCAGTTTATTTCTATACCTTTTTTTTAAACAAGTTTACTTTTAATGTTCATTAATTAGCTTGAATCAGTAAACAAATTCTTGTGCAAATTAAAATAAATAAACACTTAACATAAAACAAGTTATATGTATAATCAAATCGTATCTCATTGAAGCCATAAGTTACAATTACATGATTAAAAGATAAAAAATTTCTGCAACATAGCCCTAAAATATTAAAAAGTTTCTGCTTCAACATCATTTTCTTCTCAGTCTTGTCCTCAGAAACTCCAATGGATGCATCTCCTCCCTCACTTGAATTCCATGATGCAAAGTGAATCCACAGTCACTAGCAGCGAAAGCAAAGTGAAAGGGATATTTGCATCACCTCCTTCACTGGAATTCCTTGATGCATCGTCTTGAATCCACAGTCACTTGCGGCCAAAGCAGAGTGAAAGGGATGACTGGGATGAAATAAAGTGAGTGAATCACATTACGTGATTTACACATCCTTACCATCCATGTTACGTGATTTACACAACCTCAGAAGTTTTTTGACCATTAAGACAGAGACCTTTAAGTCTAGGTATAGGAAGAAATAACAAAAGTCTCAGAGCCATTTTGTGAAGGAATAGAGAAAACGCACGAAATATAGAGGAAAAGAAAAGGGGGGTGTAATACAGACTGATACAGATTCTTTATATATATCTAGCTAGAAAAGAGACTACCTGATTTTCTTGAAAAATGATCCATAACTTAATGCTCATTAAGTTGGATTAGGTTACAATGTGTATGGGTAAGTAGCACAGTAGTCACGGGTAAGTAGCACAATAGTCAAAGAAATGAATGTTTTTGAAGATAGAAATACACTTTTAACGTCATTTGTCGGCAACAACGGACGTTTAAAGTGTTTTTAAAATAAAAAATTATTTATATTTAACGTCAGTCTTTTAATACAACTGACGTTAAATAAATGACATTTAACGTCAGTTGTTACTAACAACTGACGTAAAATGTTGTTTTATTTTTGGTTTTTGATTATAACGTTTACACCCGCTCGGCTTCTCATCTTCGTTATGTACGTCTCTGTTCTTCACTTCTGCACTTTGCTCACTCTCAACCCTCACTCTCACTCTCACTCTCACTCTCACTCTGCCCTAATCGCGACCTCATCTCCACCGCAACCACCGCGAGGGCTTCTTCACCACCACCGTGAGGTACACTCTTAACCCTAACTCTGTCTTTCCAGCTCATTCTTTGCAATAACTTGACATCTCTTTTTCTCCTTCCCGCGCACTAACTCTCCTTGTCCCTCTGCTCTCAATAACCACATCAAACGTTGGCCATCACTCGAGCTCCCCTCCCCACCACCACGCGAGCACCTATTTCTGGTGAGTCTTTAGGGCACCTTTTTTTATTTTTGGTTTTGAGTGTATGTTGAAACTGTAGTCTCAGTAGTTGAAACTTGAAACTGTGAGTTTGAGTTGTTTGTAATGTCTCTATTTTTGGTTTTGAGTGTATGTTGAAACTGTAGTCTCAGTAGTTGAAACTTGAAACTGTGAGTTTGAGTTGTTTGTAATGTCTCTATTTTTGGTTTTGACTGTATGTTGCTCTGCTGGTTGGTCTGTCACGGCCGTGATGCTCATCACGTCTAGGACGTGATCAGTTCTGCCTGTGAGGGTCTGTTTCAATTGGCACGTTACGGCCGTGATGGACATCACTACCAGGCCGTGACCAGTTCTGACTTTTCCATATTTTTCTTTTAAGCTCTACTCAATCACGACCGTGATGGTCATCACGACTAGGCCGTGATGGGCTCTGTTTGGCTCAGTTTCCTTACTTTTTCAAACTCCCCCGTATTGTCCTTATATTGGATATATGTTTTCTATATGTACAGAACCTATCTAGTTATGGATCGTAGTTGGATGGTTTGTTAGCGCACTAGTGCTGAGTATTTGAAGGGGGTGGGAGAATTTATAGAATTTGCTCAAAGGAATGTTCCTAATAGTAATGGAATGTTTTGTTGTCCTTAATTGTGTCATTTATTTAGGTAGTTTAAACTTAGTATACATTTATTTTTATTTATACTTCTTTATTTATTTTTAGTTATAACCTATGTTAATAAATATATATTGTTTCTGAACATGCATACATATGGATCAGTCGGATAGCCCACATGCACGGGAGGACACTGTAAGTTTACATGTTATATACTATCTTTAGTCCTTCTTTTTAATGTAAGTTTATAATGTTACAAACCTCTATTTTATCATTTTTTTGTCCATACAGACATCACAGGCTCATAGGAAACGGGGTAGAGGAGCCACCACTTTGAAGAAACTAGAGAAGGCCAGGCAAAGCGGACAGCAGCTTGAGGTGTCCTTCGATGCTAATCTAAATCCCCAGAGACCCCGTGGTAAAGTATTTAAAAAGTGGGTGTTTCTACAAGCAAAGCAGCACATTAGCATCAACTACAACCACTGGAATGACGTTCTAAAGAACGTTAAGGATCAGATTTGGGAGGCTATCACGGTAATTTACCTTTACATTCTTTTGATTTACATTATTAGATAATTATCCGAGTTATAATCCATCCAGTTGTTATGTATTTAATGTGTAGGTAGCTTGGACTGTGCCAAATGACGAGGATCGTCGTAACAAATGCATGAGAATGGCATCCAAGCGTTGGAATGGGTTCAAGCATGATCTTACCAGGTATTATGTATCTGGGAAGAAGCGGCTTGATAAAATGTTCTCAGATTATCCCTGGATTGATCAAGATACTTGGGATATGTTTGCTAGGAGTAGACAAGATGGAGAATTTCAGGTTGGTTGATTAAGTTAATTTTGTATGCTTTTTATAGATCATTTAACTGTATTTATTTATGTGTTTTTGTTTGAATAGGCTAAGGCAGAGAAGGGTCGGCAGAATCAGGCCAAGAACATCCACCTCCACACCATGTCTCAGGGTGGGTACGAGACTCGGATCGAGGTGTTGATGGCGGATAGGCTGAGGGTGAGGCAGGAAGAGCACTCTGCTAGGATAGACAGAGGAGAGGTGCCTGAGGGCACACCATTAAGTCCTCCGTCGGACATCGACCGCGAGGATGTCTGGTTAGCCGGCCGAATGACAAAGATGGGATCTTTTAAAGTTGATGCCACTCACGAAGTGGCAGATAAGATTGTAAGTAAATAATTAACTTCATTTCAATTTATATTTATATAGATATTTTTAACACTTTTCACTTGCACGTTTTTTCATTTTTTCATTGTAGATGGAACTTAAAGCACAATCCTCCCAGGGCACATTCGTCCCTTCTGGACGGCGGGACGTCTTGATGACTGCTATAGGCAAGAAAGACCATCCTGGTCGGGTTATCGGTGTTCCTGGGAATGTGACCATCAAAGAATATTATGGCAAGTCTGCTTCATGAAGGCGGGTGGGTAATGAAGCATCAAATTTGGATGACATGACTCAGCAGCTCATGTCCAACCCTGCTATTACAAATCATCTGATGCAAAGCTTACTATCCAACCCAGAATTCAAGCAGGCGCTTGCTAGAGAGCTTTCCTCCGTCGGTTCATCCCAGGACACCACAGAGCATGCCAACCCTTCACATGTGAGCACAAAAGAGAGTAATAGTAGGGCACATGTGGAGGGCGATGAGTTGGCAGCCAGGGAGCGGGAGTTGGAAGTCCAACTCCATGAGCTTGAGTTGGAAATGAAAAGGCGTGAGCTTGAGTTGGACTTCAAACGACGTGAGCTCGAAATGTTAACAAAGGTATGTATTCATTATTAATGTCCAAATTAGTCAAATAATTACTTGTGTTTTTTTTAATTATCAACAACTTATCTATTTTATTTTTCCTAAATTGAAGGCCAAGTCGACGTCGGTGTCGCTGTCACCTGTCACTCGTTTGTTCTCACTTGGTGAGGATTATGCATATGAGATTTTTGAATGTCCATTGGAGCACGATGGATGGGTGGCATGCCCAAATCAAGAGTTGATATTTTCCTTCTGTGGTGAAGATCTCGGGGACGCCTGCAGAGATAACGTCTGGATGGCCAACCCGGTTTTGAGTCTCTGGTGCACGTAAGTTAATTTTAATTTTATAACTTATTTATTTTTGGTATTTTTCCATTTAATAATTTATTTTAATTTCAATATATATATATATATATATATATATATATATATATATATTATGTAATTAACATCCACACCTTTTCATATGTTAGGTATCTCCATCGTCTTCAGCTTGATAAGGGCATTGCATCAGTTTACGGCTTCTTAGATCCGACAATCTATGCCCCAACTCTTTACTGGCGATGCATTAAGTAAATACATAGGGAACTTGATGGGAGATAATCCGAAAGAATTATATCTGGTTCCCTACTGTATGAATAGTCGTTGGCAGTTGTTCGTACTTCACCCGTCTAGGTATACTGTCATATTCTTATGCTCTCTCCACCAAGACCCGCCAGAAGAGGTGGTGGAAGCTGTAAATACCTAAGTAACTAATCTTAAATTTAATTAAAGTTTTAATATCAGTTGTTTTTAGTTTATTACACACATGATATATGAATTTGTTATTTGACATGATTATTTGTTTATGATAGCGCGCTGAAGGCGAGTAGCATAAGTAGCGCCAACAGGAGAAGTAGGACTTCAAGGGCTAAAGGAAATCCTGATTGGATCATCCTCAAGGTTTGGTAGTTAATTTATTTATCAAATAATTAATATTATAATTACTAATTTATATGCATATTTAACTAACATTAATTGAAATTAATTTTGTTTGTAGTCTCGATTTCAAACTGACGGGTGGTCGTGTGGCTATTATGTGATGCTTCATATGCTGAACATAGTCTCCGCATCTATTACGAATGGATGGAAGAAGGTAATATTTAAACAACTTGTTAAATTATATATTATAGTTTTGGTGATGACTTGCGTTAATGTTATTGTTATTATTTGAACGTGTGTAGGCATTTAACGACCAATCACGTCTTGAAAAGGACGAGTTTAGAGACTTGAGGATGCGCTTAGCAGAATTCTTCTTCAAGTATGCGGCTGAAAAAGGAATTGAGAAGATACCTCCGCAATACTTGGATGAATAGGTTTTTTGTTAGACTTTAGAAACTAATTAATATCATGTATATATATATATATATATATATATATATATATATATATATATATATATATATACTTAGATTGGTAGTTTTTTTTTTTAGACATTAGAGACTAAAATTTATATATATATATATATATATATATATATATATATATACTTTTAGATAGTTATGTTTTTCCTATACTTGGGTTTTGGTTTAAAGTCCCCTCATTGTTCCGTTGTATATATATTGAAATTTAAGGGTAGTGTTTGCAATTCTGTAATGTGTGTGATATTCTGTGTTACTGGGATATTTACTGAATGCGGGGATAACTGAGGGGAGTGATATTTTAAAACTGAATTTAAAAAAAAATCTATTAACGTCAGTTGTATCAAACAACTGACGTTAATAGTATTTTATAAAATATACAGTAGACTATTAACGTCAGTTGTTTGATGAAACTGACGTTAAAAATAAAACCTTTAACGTCAGTTCTTTAACACAACTGACGTTAATAGTTTTATCTTTAACATCAGTTGTGTTAAAGAACTGACGTTAAATGTTTTATTTTTAACGTCAGTTGTTTAAACAACTGACGTTAAAATACTAACAATTAACGTCAGCTGTATTTACGTCAGTTATATTCTGACGTATAAAATCAATTTTAACTGACGTAAAAAGCACTTATTGCACTAGTGCCCCAAGCGTCAAAGATAGTTGCACTCTAGCATCTGCCATCGAGCTTCCAGAGGTAATGCATGCTTTTTTTTTACTAGTATTGCATTCACAGTTAAATACATTCAATTGGATTCCTTAATTCACAGCTTATTCATCTATCATTGGATTAGGGCGTCAAATCATGTCATCTATATTTATCAACCCCAAACCATCGTATGGTTGGTATGGGTAAAGTATATAATGAGCCGGGTGTTACACTGCACACCGGACCACTACCCCTTAACCATGTGAAAGTTGGAGTTGATGTTGCAACTGAGGGGGATGCGCCATTGCCGATACCTATTGATGATGCAGATGTAATGACAATAAGAGATGCAATAGGTACTTATGTGGCATGGCCAATTGATCTCGTGGTTGTAATTAATATGGTATGTAATTGGATTTTTCCACCTTGTCATATACGGCGTATATTTATTACATTAGTTGATCACTAACTGGTATATTGAAATGCAAAATTTCCAGGCACCTGCAAAATCTAAAGGCAAGGGCAGAGTGTCTGAACATACAAAGGAGTCAATTACAACCCCGGAAAATAAAGGAGGCAACTCTGAGGCCAACCCTCCTACAGCTGGTTCAACTAACATTTCTCTGGAATATTTCGATTTTCTTAAAATACATGAACGAAATAATATGAAAAATGATGACCCATTGGACATAGAGATAGAAAAAATATTTTTGGTGATCAAATCATTGATAGAATTAATGCTGAAAATGTCAGAGAAATTGTAAATCATGAATGGGTATCCGCCTCCATTATTCCCGTATATATCAGGTACTAAATCAGGCTTAAAATGTACAATATTTTTTTAGTCTTTCCATTTAAATATTGATGTCATTGGTGTAATCCATTTTTATATTTTAATTGAAGGTATTTGTATGAAGAATTTTTGCTTCCAAAGGAAAGAACGAGGAGGTTTCTGTTCTTTTCCCCACACCAAACAGATACATACGGCTTCTTCGGAAGGGATTCACAGACAAAGTATATAGCTGACCGCTTTGCAACTACAGAAAGAGAATATTAGCCCTTGTTTCTAGCGCCGTGCAATGTTGGGTGAGTCACTTATCCTATAGGACTTAATTCACAATAATGAATTGTATAAAAGTTGAGGTGCTTAAGATTTGTTATCTCAACATTTTTGTAGGAATCATTGGGTGCTGTGCGCGATAAATACTGTTGAAGAGATTATTTACTATCTGGATTCCTTGCATGTTGATCCTAGGAATCACCCGGAATTAAAGAATTTGTTCAATAAGTAAGCATGCTTTTATTTTTCTGATTTTCTATGATTATGTCGAATGGCTTCCATGGTAGATACATATTGTAAGTTGTCATGGTCCTAATGTGCTTTTGATTTTTGACATTAGAATAACTGTGTTGAATTGACATATACTGGGTTGTGGCTGTTGTGGTTCAAAATAAAAAAAAAAAGCAACCGGAACCTTCATTTTGTATTTAGATGTTACCAAGCAATGAGAATTTTTGTTGGAAAATCCATGCGTGTGTTTGTGATGATTGAAAATATGTTTCTTAATGAAGTCTGTTTGATTTTGTGATTAGTGCTTTGCAAGTTTATCGCGTACGTAGCGGAGCTAAGGTGCCTCGTTTAAAGGCAACAAACATTAAATGGATTCGGATAGAGGTATATTTGCAAAAACTTAATGCGTAATTAGTTAAAAAAAACTATATTGATTTACTATTTTATTTTTTATAGTGCCCAAGACAACCCAACAATACAGATTGTGGGTATTATGTCATGCGTTTCATAAAGGAAATTATCTTACAGAACCAAGTTAAAATACCAATGGCGGTATGTAGTTTCAGTGCTTGTTGTTTACTTAGCTTTTAACTGTGACTGTTCAAATATTTTAGCAATTATAACTTAATTTATTTAATTTTTATGTCGCAGTACTTCCCTGACTTCAAATGCTTCACATACTCCACTGCTCAACTATCTGAAGTCAAGGAAGATTGGTGTCGCTATATTGTTGAAAAGTTTATTTGATTACGCTTGTTATATATGGTCTAAACTTTGTATTGTACTGTATATGGATGAAACAATTCTTGGTTAAATTATATTAACTGATATGTATGCAATTGGGTCGACTTTAGTAGTCAAGCGTATGCAATTGGGTCACTTTCATCTATAGGGACTATTGAGTTTAGCATTTGATGATTTGAAGATTTGCTATATGCCTTTATTATTACGGGTTCAATATATTGATGGTGCTACACAGTTTTTTGGTGGAATACTTTCTATCAAAGTAGCTTGTTATATGCATATGGTTTGGTACAAGTAACTTAGGTGTCTGGGTTTTATTTGCTACCGATAATTTGGATTGTGCTTCATTTCTTTGTGTAAACCTTCTGTTTTTTATAAACATGCAGGATGGAGGTAAAGTTAAGAAATAGGTAAACTAAAAAAAAAAGGGAATAGATAGCGTTGATAGTGTGATTTTACATGATATTTTCTGTACACTTTTGCATGCATTTTGCATATAGATTAGGCATTATTTAGTTAATTTAGTTAGATTTTCCTTTGGAACGGGTGAAGCGTTTTTTTGGTGTTGTTTTGCAGGAATTCAAGGAAAATGATCAAAATCAGCCATGGTGGAGCTTGGATGAAATAAAGCTTGAAAAGTGAAGAATATGAGCCAAACAGAGCCCATCACGGCCTGGCCGTGATGACCATCACGGCCATGATCAAGCAAAGCAGAAGGCAAAAGTCAGAATCTGTCACGGCCTGCCCATGATATACATCACGGCCGTGATAGGCTAAAAATTAAAGGTTCGCGTCGCGAACTCCAGCTCGTCTCGCGAGAGTTTATTTTGTGCAAGTACGCCCACTCCAGAACGAGTCACGGCCTGGCCGTGATGACCATCATGGCCGTGACGCGCAGTAGATCTATAAATAAGAGCGCAGCAGACAGAACAAAGGGTCCAGAGGGAGGCATTTGGAGGCACTTGGAGGCTGTGGCTGGGCTAGGGTTTCAACCCTAGAAGGGAGCCAAGACGGGTTGCTTTGAAGAAGAAGGAAAGCTCACATGGAGCCTCTTCTCTCCTCTTCTCCTATTTCTCTGGTTTGGTTTTCTCTGTTTATGAGTAGCTAATCCCTATTTGTTGGGATTAGATGTAATCAAACTTATTATTATGTATTTATCTTGACTGATTATTCTATGTTCATGTCTTCATATTAGTGATTAATTTTCTGTGCTTAATGCTTGTTGTGGCTAGCACCCCCATGACTTGATTAGTGTTTTGGTATGCAGTGGGGACGTTCGTATCATAACCGGAACTGAATTTAATCACCTAGTAAGCCTTGTATCTAGGAATGGAACTAGGTTTATTAGTAATCGTGTAATCCCTAATCTTAATGCAAATTCATTAATCTAGGCCACCTAAGGAATTAGGGTCTATTAGTGGATTTAGGCTCTTGCCATCCGAGGAATCGGGGTTTGAGTAATTTAGTGGATTGATTTTAATATCTGAAGCATGAATGAGAGGTATCTAGTCCTGATAGTACATGAGTTAGAGGTTTGGTGAAGTCTAGTCCCAACATATCCTTTCTGCACCCCAAGTGTTTGTCAAAAGTCCCCAAAAAGACAAAAAGATTTTATTTATCTTTTCTTTTGTTTCTCTTGATTTCTCTGTTTAGTCTAGATAGTTGCCGAGTTTGTGAATTGGTACTTGACATCCAATCCCCGTGGATACGATAACCGGTCTTACCACCGTATTACTTGCACGACTGGGTATACTTGCCCAGATTCGTCCAACAAGCGTTTGCTTAGAAAACGCTATCTAACGGCATGCCTTTAGATAGCGTTTGTTTTAACAAATGCTATCTAAAGGCAGACTTTAGATAGCATTTGTTAATACAAACGCTATCTAAAGTCTGCCTTTAGATAGCTATCTAAAGTCACACATGACTGTAGAAAACACACTAAAGATAGCGTTTTGTAAATACACGGAAACGCTATCTAAGGTCATCTTTTAATAGCACTTCTTAAATGTTATCTTTGCTAACTACTTTTAATAGCACTGGCATAGATAGCGCTTAAAAATGCTATTAAAAGACATCCGGAAATGCTATCTAAAGCCTTTTCTGTTATAATGTTTGAAGTAAAAAGAAGAAACAAGACAAGGCATATAGACCAAAATACACGTAACATGGTTGTAGAAATAGAAAAGAAGGTTGCTAAAATTGTTGAATTGCTAAATTTGTGATCTCAAATGGGATTTATAAAACCAGGAGGTGAGTGGCGATTGGATTTGGACCAAAATTCAGACTCCGCTGAGTGCTAGGTCAATGGTGTACAAAGTTGATGTAAGATGTCTTCCACTTTCAATTTTTCAAGTAGACTTCATAGTGGACGACTCAGCCAGCTTCCATTATGTTTAAATATTACTCTTATTTCTTTTTGTGTTGAATTAACTTAACGACTTACATCATTTTTTTTATAAAAAAAAAAACTTATTTTTGTTAATTTAAACATCTTACATTCATAAGTATCAATATATTTTAAGTTTTCCTTTCCACCACTGCATTTACTTTGTGGGGATGAGTGGAATAAATGACATCTCCACCCCATGAGAATTCTATATACCGCAGAAAATTGTCTACTTTGGTGGTCAGTACCGATGCATTCATCTCAACAGCATCATTCTTTTAAAATGAGTACTGGTGGACAGAACAAATTTGAGGATGTTCTAATTAAAGTGTTGAAAAAGTATATCGAACCCAAGTAGCAGTAGGTGCCAAAAGTCAAGGTTCATCGCCAAGAGAAATGCTTTTATTTCCCCAAAAATCAAGCATTTTCTCCATCACCAAAGGTGACTATAAGCTTATGAGCAAGGTTTTAAAATGATGTCCGTAACAGTAATTGAGGCAGCAATATTTTTGTGGTTTTGATAGTGACCGCAACCATATCACGATCACAAATGTAGCCGTATCGACAATATTTTTCCGTAATTGCGATAAACGCAACTCAACTGCAGCCACTACAACAATTTAAAACCTTGCCAGTGAGGATAAGATTTCAGAGAAAGAAAGTTAAAGCAATTAATAAAAAAACTACCTAATTAAATGTTCATCTACTCCTGCTTCCCTGCAGGTCTAAAACAATTAATTAGTCGATAAATAATCGACAATCGTTCTTTTAATTTATGCATAAACTGCTGATCATTGTCGCTGCAGGGAAAAAAGAGTGCCAAACTCATTTTCTTTGTGAAGTATTTATAATTGAAGAACCAAAATCACCAGAATAATGGGATAAAGGAAAAGATTAATACTGAGAAGCTAATAGACTGAGTCTCCATAGATTGCAGCAAAACAATAGTGAGATTAATAGTACCGAAGTACCAAAATGGCAGTAAAGATTGGTTAGTGCTTTCTTTCAAATGAGTGAAGTTTTGTGAATTAGTAAAAATTTATATATTGAAGTAACTTATTAGTATTTAAGTTGTGAGGGGTAGAGTTTCAACCAACTCAAGAGTGCCCTCATCTTCACAAGATAACTGGATTGCATCCTTTGGCACAAAAACTTACGAAATCTATCGTCACAGTGATTCCAACATACTACTTGTAAGTTTCAGGGATTTGTTATGGAATTGATAAAGTTGTAAGGGCGAAGACCCAAGGAATAGGATTATGAAGCCCATGCTATTCAATATGGATAAATATGGATTATGAAGTATAAAATAAATAAATAAATAGACAACACAACCACAAAAGAGAGCATAAATAATTTTTTTAAAAAAAAGTCTATAATGTTCTTATATGTCTCGCTCATTGCTTACCATGCTTGCCTATCTCACAAAATGCAGATAATGCCGCTACTGTATCTAATTTGAAACTATGCTTTTCATTCCAAACTTCTTATGAGAATATTTTCAGTCCTATTATTTCACAAAAAGTGAACTCCAACAACAATTTCATGAGAAAAGCTTGAATAATATCAGATTTAAGACTTGTCAACCTTATGACTACTATGATTAAAGTTGCAAAAGATGTTTTTTTTGGATACAAATCTACGAAGGAGTAAGAATTATATTGAAGGAAGCAGCTCTTCCACCCCTCCTGTCCTTGTTTGATGGACCAATAATCTTCTGAATAGGTAATTCATAAAAAAATGCAGTCAATAAATACCATCTTCATCTTAAATTAGAAATAAATAAAAAATGAATTAAAAAAGACAAACTATATTTGGCATATTACTGACTCTCTTAATTGGCTTTGGGCTTTGAAAAACAAGCACCCTGCATAAGGCCTACTAAACTGTTGAAGTATTGATGGTGTAGGCAATCTAATGATCCGTATAAGAGACAATGTCTTTGCGTGATTTAAACAAAAGCTATTATAACAACCAAAAGCAAAGAAAAAGCCAATAGGTTGCAAAATAGCTAAAGACCCACGCCCAGCAACTAACAAATCCCAACCCAATGCCGTAGATTTGCAACAGCTGATCTATTATGAATTAATGCAACCAGGCACCTTAAAAAAGCCGAACCTGGTAGCCAAGATTTCTCCTCCAAAAGCTGTCAATAAAACAACCAGCAGAATAAATGATCAAACCAGAACACAAAACTGCACACACGCAGGAAAAAAGGATTGAGCAAGGCAAAACCAATAGGAAAACAAAGCCACACGACTGAGGAATCAGAGAGAAATCAGGGATCATAAAGAAGGCAGGCCCTTGGGTTTATGCTCCAATCCAAAAAAGAGAAATTGTCCTTCTTCAAACTAGCTTGGCTCCAACTCCACACCCTGATTTTAATCAAATCTAACACCTTGTCATAGTTTTTAGCACCCTGAGAAAACAAAATGTCATTTCTTAGTAACCAAAGTGACCAAATGATGGCAAACCAAAACATCCTCCAAACTTTCTTCAATTTTCTTCCCATTAGTGAACTTGTAGCTGTGATTAGTGTTAGATAATGGGGTCTGGCTTGCAACAAAGGAGAAGAAAACGAAGGTAGTGCGCAATCTCCAAGGCGTGTAGGAACACCAGGCTTTAGGTTCGATTCGCCCCCATCAATCTCTCCTCGTAGATTGGATGCAACAGGTTGTTAGCGGAAGAATTTCAAATTCTTGACAGAAATAAATCCGACAGGATGAGGGAAGAACTGAGGGAAGGACTGTCAAAAATATAAAAGTTCGACATAAAGAAGAACGTCGAACTCAGAAGATTATGAGAATTGACAGGTGTGGAGTTGACAAGAAGATTCTTCAGTTAACATGTCAGACAAGCAAAGCCGTCAAAAAGGTGAAACTTAGAGCGCATTTGTCAAGAGTGGAAATTTTTGATTATTGACGGATGCATTTGACTGGCTGACAAAAGGAATCAAAATGATAAATGATATTTTTTTAAGTATTATACTTAGCTGACAAGAAGATACTGGCCGACAGAAAGGATAAATTGACAACCCAGTTTTTTACAAAGTGCTAAGAAGAGTTGTCAAACATACCTGAAATGCGGAAATGCATGGCTAAGTCCTTCAGGCTGACAAGGCATCAGCAAGATAAACCGTCAAGCAGCCAAACCGTCGAAGACAATCAAGTTGACGCGGAGCGGTTCGAGAAATTGAACAGTTATCAGAGTTGTTTGACAAACAGTTTTAATATAAAACTTAAGAGAACTGCCAAAGACATGTGACAGTCTTTTAGATAGGGAGTTATTTCTAGGTAGTTATTTTATTTGCCTATAAATACTAGTAATCACGATGTAATGGAGGAGGTTACTTGATATACATCCTACACATCTCGATCACACAGCAGATTGACGGATTACACTCAAGTATCCCCTCCATCCCTTTTATTTCAATACTATGGCAAAATTCTATGCCATTTTCATCTCTTTTGTTAAAGTTCATTACCTGTTCTTTTTAATTTCTAGTATTTCTCTCAAGTTCGTTGTTTAAGTTTATTTTACTTCTTGCAAGTAGTGTCGTTTAGATCTTTCTTTGCTTAACTTTCCATTCAAACTTCAGTTTTCTGCCCATTATAAACTCAGTATGGTTAAGAAGTTATTTTCTATTAAATAATTGGCTTTCCTTTAAACTTCAAACTTATATTCTCGAATCTAAGTAGTTTTATTGTCAACTTTCATTATTGGCAATATTCTGTACATCTCTTTCGAACTTACCCATTTGTTTTAACACCAAGTCCTTGCCGGTATTATTACTAGATTTGACTGACTTGTCAGATCCATACTTGGCAGACAACACATACATACATATTGACGAGATTACCGCATAACTCGTAGGTCCCACACTCGTCTGATCTTTAATTATTTGTAACAGGGATTTTTGGACACCAACCAAAAACCAACGTTAACAAATTGGCACACCCAGTGGGACGAGTTTAGAGTAACTCGTACAGTGTCACGAATTGAACATACAAATTTATTGTATGCGTTTACGGAGCGGAAAGGTGGTTCAAACATCAACTACTTCCCGAAACTCTGTGAATATGAGTAATGCAAGTGATGCAGGCGTAGTAGGCACTAACGTCGCTGTGTCGACTATAGATGCTATTGCACCAGTTGACAAAATTCCTGCAAACGGGGCTAATGCTACTAATGCAGGGGTTAACAGCACAAATGGTTTAGGTGCAAGAAGAGGCGTTTCTTACGCTCAAGTTGTCAATAGATTTGATGAAGTTGGCCAAGGAACACTCCCGTCACCAACTTCCCCAGTCTTACAACAAATAAATCCACCAACTATCGGATTGTCTCCACGAAGTGTTGTGAATTCAAACCCAAGAGGGACTACGCAGCCTCTCTCACAACCTTTGTATGGGATGCCTTATGGGTCGACAACCGTCAATCCAAATACCCCATTTGCATACATACCATATCCAAATGGGATGACAACGGCTGACCATACCTCTGGACAGGCTGGACCATCGACTGGGGGGCAAATTCTCAGTCATGCGAACGGGATAACAGGGTTAATGGTTGTGACCCATTCCCGACAAGAGCAACAGGCCGCAAGTATCCCAAGTAAGACAACTCCCACAAAATATTGTTGGTCTGTCGAAGGCTACATTAGCTAATGTCCGCCAACAAATGGACTCTAGTAACCATGACATGGTGAATACATTTACTCAAAAAATGAGTACAATGATTACGCCATTAATGGAAAACACAAATAATTCATGCTTGGCATTAGCAAATGAGATACGTAGGTTAAATAGAGCCTTAGGCGTAGTAGCCCCAGATGATAATCAAAATGCCAATGGAAATCACAATAGAAATACCAATAGGTATAGTCAACCGCAAGTTATACAACTTGACGGATCTGAACAAGATGACGAGTGGCAACAGCCCCATCGTCGGATTCCTTTGAGACGTGGAAATGTACATATTCTACGGCCAGAGGAAGACGAAGACTTGGCCATAAACCAGGGTGTTGTTCGAGCATTTCGTCAAAACGTTTTATATCAAAATGTCAATCAAGTCGTTGAGCAAGCATTGAATAGGTTTGGTTTTAACATAGGTTATGCCAATCAACCATTTTTTGCGTCGGCATTTCCTGATTGGGTCCAGCAGGCAGAAATGCCTCGAGGATACAAAATACCCAAATTGTCAAAATTCTTAGGAGAAAGTGGGGAGTTGACAGTCGAGCACATTGCCCGATATACAACCGAGTTGGAAGATTTGGCTTTAGAGGAGGGATTAAAGATGAAATTTTTCCCTAGTTCGTTGACTAATAATGCTTTTTCTTGGTTTTCAACTCTAAGGCCTAATTCCATACACTCCTGGAATCAATTAGAGAGGAGTTTTCATGATCAATTCTTCAGGGGTGACCTGAAAATAGGATTGACAGATTTATTTGGCATTAAAAGAATGTATAACGAGTCTGTTGATGATTACCTTGCCCGATTCCGTCAAATGAGGAGTCGCTGCTTCACCCCTATCCCTGAAGCAGAAATAGTGAAGATTACTGCTGGGGGTCTAGATTATCATATTAGGAAGAAATTGGTCAACCAACATCTAATTGATCTTGCCCAGTTAGGAGACAAAGTCCGTCAAATTGAACAATTGAAAGCTGAAAAGGTTTTCAAACAAAAAAAATTCCTCAAGAGGGAAAAGATTAACTTTGTCGGATGTAATGAATCCGACGAGGAGGAGAATGAGTCTGAGTGTGAGGTAGATTACGTTGAATTAAAAAATGGTCCACCTTATACATGCCAAGCTTTGAAGCCTGCAAGGGCCAAAGAAAGAATCCCTTTTATTAATAGGAAAGTGTACACATTTGATGTGACCAAGGTCGATCAAATATTTGACATATTACTCAAAGATAAGCAGTTAACATTGTCAGATGATCATAGGCTCTTGAAAGCCCATGAGATTAAAGATCGGAAGTACTGTAAGTATCATAATACTTTTGGTCATATAACTAATGATTGTACGCATTTCAAGGATATTATTCAGAAAGGTTTGGCAGAGGGAAGATTGAAATTTTCAGACAAGAAACCAGAAATGAAGATTGACACAGAACCCTTTGGTCCTGAAGCTAACAAGGCAGACCGCCAAGTCCCTCTGGGAGTAGGCATGGTCAACATCACGGCTGGGCAGAATATCCAGATGGATCTGTCGGATCCATTCGATGTTTATCCGAAGCCAGGAGAACCACTTGTCGACTACATGACACGCAAGAAATCTGAGGGCATAATTAAAGTTTGCCCAAGATGTGAAGCATTTTACGATGAAGTAGCTGCCAAGAAAGCCAGGGGGCAGAAACCACCATCGTATCATCCACGAGGCAGAACTGAGCCTCCTAATTGTGGTAACCAAGGCAGGTTTTCACACTCAAATAGCCATGCTGGGTCCAACAGTATACATAGAAGTGCTGCATCTGTTGTTAACAGAAAGGAAAATAGCCGTCAACAGCACGTGTACCAGGCAAGACCTGGACCACACCACACTGGAGGTTGGTTTAAAGAGCCAATCAGAGGATCAGCAGGAGATAACTCTGTTGGTGGCAGATTTAATCCAGTCAGGACTAGGACACCCCCATCCAACATAATGGTGGATCAATGGGTGAAGAATTCTGCCATGGCCCGTTATCCAGAATTACAAAAGCAGACATGGGCTAGAAGGAACAAGTTCAGTGATTGTGGTCCACCCTTTTGGAATGAGAATTACCGAAGGGGCCAATTAGCTCAAGATGCTCAGATGACAAGACCTGGTTTGTCTGGTCAGTCAACTCAGTTGGCCATCTCTAAGAGCCAAAAGAGGAGACTGCAGAGGCTCAGACAGGCCCAAAAGAAGAAGCTTACCAAGAAAGAGGGCGTCACCATAAAGGAGATGCCTTCACAAGATACTGGTTGTCTGGTAGCAGTGGCTGACAACAAAGCCGACAAGAAAGGAGAGGCCAAAATGAAAAGCGTGATAATGACGGAAACTGATGCGATGAGACCCAGTAATCAAGCAAGGCAGCATAAGCCTACATCACAGGCTTTCACGTAAAAGAAGAAGGCTTCGGGCCAGGCATCACCATCGCCAAGATCCACTGGCAAATGGCCTGTCAGGCTGGCAGAGATGGAGAAGGTTGCGGGACTCGAGAGAAAGTTCGAGCCAGAATGGAAAAACAACAATTGACAACGTTCAGGCCTGAGTGTGATTTAACCAAAGAAGAATTGTCATTCGATGCTGTCATTGAAGCACCGAATGATCCAAATGATGATATGAATCTCAGCGGAGCCATGGACATGGACGACAAGAATGAAGATTGGGTCGACATCATTGAGGCACTAGACAATTGTGGCATAGTTCCGACCTCTGTTAGATAGGTCAGGATCAGATGACGAGAGTGATTTGAAAAGAAATCACGGCAGAATGGTTGGAGGTGCATTTTTGGATGAGGATCCAGACAATGAAGTCATACTGGAACCTGGAATGAACATGAAGATTGGTTTGATTTCAGTCATTCCAGCAGAATATGTGGGGTATCTTGAGATAGATTTCTCTGATGATGATGATGATGCCGTCAACAATGGAAGAGACCCAGGCGATTACTGGATGTGTGTTCAGGAGAACTTGGTTACCGTATTTGATAATAGAGCTCAGCTGGAGAAGCCCACCGATGAGCAGAGAAACCATTTGAGGCCTTTACATGTAAAAGCCATAATAGATGGAAGGCCTACTAACAGGGTTTTAGTTGACGAAGGAGCTGTTATGAACCTGATGCCAAGAGCAATGTTCAAAAAGTTAGGAAAGGATCAGTCGGATTTAATTCCGACAGATATGGTTGTCACTGACTTCAGTGGCAAAAATTCTCCGTCAGATGGCGTTGTTTTGTTGAACATACAGGTTGGCACTGTCGAAAGGATGACATTGTTTGTAATAACCCCAGCCAAGTCAAGCTACAACATATTACTTGGCAGGGATTGGATCCACGCTGTAGGAGCGATCACCAGCCAACAAGGCATCAAAAGGTAATCTTGTGGAATGACCAAGATCAGGTAGAAATTGTAGAGGCAGATGACAGTGCTTGCTATGCTCAGCAATCACACGTTGATTTCAAGGTATATTCACTAAACGTCAGGCCTATAACTGCTAATGAAGGGGTCATTGACAAGGAGGCATTAGAAGCTAGCCTTCTCAGCCAATTCGGTGTTAAGGTAAAGGACGAGGCTGACAAGACTCGGCCAAATTGCAGCAATGAGCCTTGAAACCCACTTGAAAAGATTGTCGGCCTATTTGGCCGACAGAGAAGTACACACTCCACCAGAGAGTGTGTTGGCGGATTGCATTATTGACGACGACCCTTTGGGTTTTGAGAAGGGAGCCGAAGCCAAGCAAAACGTGGAAGTAGAAGACCCTCTGGAAGAAATAAATTTAGGGACAAAAGAAAAGAAAAGGCACATTTTTGTCAGTGCTTTTCTGCCAGAGGATTACAAACAAAAACTTGTCAGATTACTTGCAGAGTATAAAGATTGATTTGCATGGGACTACGATGAAATGCCTGGTTTAAACAGAGATCTTGTCGAACACTGGCTGCCACTTAGGGAGGATTGCAAGCTGGTAAAGCAGGTAAGTAGAAGGTTTGCTTCAGAGGTGGTGCATAAAATCAAAGAGGAAGTGCAAAGGCTGCTTAAATCAAAGTTTATTCGAACAACCAGGTATGTCGATTGGCTTTCTAATGTAGTTCCCGTCATTAAAAAGAATGGCAAAATGAGGGTATACATAGATTTTAGAAATTTAAATATGGCTACCCCCAAAGATGAATATCTGATGCCAATAGCCGACATGCTTGTCGACTCAGCGTGAAGAAATGAAATTTTAAGTTGTATGGATGGCCATGCAGGTTATAATCAAATCTTTATAGCTGAAGAGGATGTGTCAAAGACTGCCTTCAAGTGTCCAGGAGCGATTGGGACATATGAATGGATTGTCATGCCTTTCGGTTTAAAGAATACAGGAGCCACCTATCAACGAGCAATGAATACAATTTTACACGATGTTATTGGAAAATTCATAGAAGTATATATTGATGATGTAGTTGTCAAGTCTAAAACCAAAGATGACCACTTGGAGCATCTGAAACAAGGGTTTGAAAGGTTGAGAAAACATAACCTCAAAATGAACCCAGAGAAGTGTAGCTTCAGAGTGTCGGCTGCCAAATTCCTAGGATTCCCAGTCCACAAAAAAGGAATTGAGGTAGACAAGAATAAAGCCAAAGCGGTCATGGAAGCCTCGGCACCAACGAATAAAAAAGAACTATAATCCTTTCTAGGAAAGGTTAACTTTCTAACAAGGTTTATATCAAATCTGTCGGGAAGAACGAGAATATTTGTACCGTTGGTCAAGTTGAAGTCAGAACAGAGCTTCATATGGGAGCCTTGTCACCAGGAGGCTTTTGATCAGATCAAGCAATACCTAGTCAATCCACCGGTCATGATGTCCGCAGTGCCTCGTTGACCGTTGAAGTTGTACATATCAGCATCTGAAGACACTATAGGATGTTTATTGGCCCAAGATGATGATGACAGTGTTGAAAGGGCCATATATTATCTAAGCAGGGTCCTCAATGATGCTGAAAGAAGATATAGTGCAATAGAGAAGTTATGCCTAGCATTATATTTTTCTTGTACAAAACTTAAATATTATATGATGCCATGTCACGTATTAGTTATTTCCAAAACTGACGTGATAAAGTATATGTTGTCAAAACCAGTCCTTAATGGACGTATTGGTAAATGGACCATTGCTTTATCAGAGTATTCTTTACAATACGTGCCAGCTAAAGCTGTCAAAGGACAGGCAGTGGCTAACTTTTTGGTAGACCATCCAGGACTGGATGTGCCAGAAATAGATGTTGTCAGTTTACAACCCTGGAAACTCTATTTTGACTGATCAAGGCATCAGGGGGGTAGTGGAGTAGGAATTCTAATTGTGACTCCACAAGGAACTCCAACAAAGTTCATGTTTGAACTTAAGTATCCATGTTCCAACAACGAAGCTGAATATGAAGCTTTGATTGTCGGATTGGAAATATTGATGGAAATAAAAGCACGAAATCTGCATATCTTTGGGGATTCCCAATTAGTCATCAAACAAATTACCCAAGAATACAAGTGTGTCAATTAAAACTTGACAAAATACTGTATCATAGCTAGTAAGTTAATGAAAAAATTCGATGACGTAATTGTCGAATATATTCCCAGAAATTGGAATCAAGAGGCTAACGAGTTGGCTCAAATAGCCTCAGGATATAAGATATCTCAAAAGGCTTTGTCGGGACTAATGGAAATCAGAGAACTGTTATATCCATTAAACGAAAGAGATATTTTGGTTAATGATGTAATTCTACCTAATGACTGGAGGTTGCCAATAATTGAATATCTGGAAAATCCAAGTCAAAATGTAGATAGAAAAACGAAATACAAAGCATTGAATTATACAATGCAAGGAGGACTGTTATATAGAAGGTATGTTGACGGGACTCTACACAAGTGCCTGAGTGAGCAAGATGCTTATTTGGCTCTATCAGAAGTTCATGAGGGCATATGTGGGGCCCATCAGGCAGGAGACAAAATGAAATGGATTCTTTGACGAAGTTTGTATTATTGGCCAACTATGATTGAAGATTGCATTTCGTTTGCCAAGTCTTGTGAACAATGTAAGCAACACGGCCATATACAAAATGTACCAGCTGGCGAGTTACATTCTATTGTCAAGCCTTGGCCATTCAGAGGATGGGCTCTGGATTTAATTGGCCAAATACATCCTTCTTCGTCGAAAGGACATCAATTCATTTTAGTTGGAGTGGACTATTTTACCAAGTGGATAGAGGCAGTTTGCCTTAAAGCAGTCACCCAGCAAGATATAATTGATTTCATTGAAAATCACATCATTTGTCGGTTTGGCATACCCCAAACTTTGACAACAGATCAAGGGTCAGTGTTTGTCGGCAAGAAAGTTGTGGAATACACTGGTTCTAGGCATATAAAAATGCTCACATCTACTCCATATTATGCACAAGCTAATGGCCAAGTTGAGGCCATAAATAAGATCATTATTAGTCTTATTAAAAACCATGTGGGTCGACAACCTAATAATTGGCATAGTACTCTTGATCAAATTCTGTGGGCATACAGAATTTCACCCAGGAGTCGACAGGAACTTCGCCATATCGGCTGACTTACGGACACAATCCGGTGCTACCTGTCGAAATCAATCTTCAGTCTACTCGCATTCAGACGCAAAATGACTTGCCCATGGATAAAAGCTGTCGAGAATATGGTAAATGGTCACCTAAATGGGAAGGACCATTTAGAATTGATAAAGTATTTTCCGGAAATGCTTGTGCACTTGTCAATATTGATACTGGCTTGAAAATTAAGTCAACTAATGGCAAGTATTTGAAGGAATATAAACCGACAATGTTGGAAGTAAAAATTGACAACAAGTGAAAAGAAATAAGAATGTTCACTAAATTGGCAATACAATAAAATAGTGTCAAAAGCATAAGTTGTCAATTCAAGCCATATAGATTGGCAATATGACAACATGCTATCAGGAATCAAGTTGTCAATTAAAGTTAATCTAATCCTAGGATGCAAGGCTATGCGTCAGCAACATTTTATTTTCTGGCGACAATGTAGGGGTATAACCCAATTTTTTGAAGCTTCATTCCCCATTTGATGAGGTATCAGCTGCTCCATATGTCGAGGATGCGTATAGGAGGAGATGAGCTGGAGCAGATCTCACCACCAATTAGCCCAGAAGGTTGTTGTTGCTATGGTGCAAAAAGATGGCACCAAAGGAAAGCCACTACCTTCCAGGATGAAGATGATGGAACTAGAGCAAGATGCACTCGTTCTGTATTAAGATCGGCTCCCCGATGTGCAGCGAGGTGAGTTCTAGATGTTACGTTGGTTACTGACCTTCACTGCATATTTTACATTGGTTATTGACCTTCACTAAGGATATGACCATTAAAATAGAAACTTTGGTCTGAAATCTTAAGGTGGTAAGGTCAGATTCCCATGGTGGAATAAGAAAGAATAAGTGGAAGCCTTTTGCAGGAGAGAGCATTTTATGTGAATACCCAACTATGAGGTCGTTAGTTTGCAAATCTCATTATTTATAGTTGGTTTAGAGAGACATTCAATAGGTTTGAATTACCAAAGTATCGAAATTTATCGTGGTATTTATGATGATTTGATAAGCATGAGTTACGAAGTTGGTTGGGAACATGCGATCAAATCAAACAATAAAAAAACGTACAAATAAGAAAAGATACATTTTTTATTAATTAATGATCGTCGGAAGTGACCGAATTAGAACTTTACAAGGAGAAGGACTACAATTCTCATTGTTGGCCTAGGTTGGAATCAAAAGATAACTGATCCCATGCAAGGGAGAGGTCAGTCTTGTCAGCTGCAGCAGCTTTATATTCAGGTTGTAACGCACGAAGATTGCCAACTACACTTTCATCTTTCCGGCCAAGTTTGATAGACTCCTCGTCAATAGCTTTGACTTTGGCTCTGCTCTTTTCTAAAGCTTTGGCAAACTTGGCACGTTTCTGATCAGTCAATTCAATCTCTGCCAACAACTTCTTATGATACTCCAGGAGACTCTCATCAGCATGAGTTCCAGTGGAGATAAGGTCAAGTTCCTTTTGTTTAGAGGTTTCGAGGTCTCGGAAGCGAGCTAAGAGATCATTTTTAGTCTTTTCTTCCTCTTCATAAGAAGGAATGACAGAAGTCATCTTTTCCAACTTGCCAGAGAGCCGCTCCCAAAATTTATGAATGGAAAGGAAATGCTTACGGCTCGACACAGGGAGATTGGAATGGAGAGGAGTGATCTCTTTGATGAGCTATGACAGTTCTTGTTGAATGCTGGCATTAGATAAGAGTACATCAAAAGGATTACCAAGAAGAGCCTGGAGATCATGCATGAGGTTAATGACTCGAGAATCACTGGAGTCATGTTGAGTTGATGAAGAGGTGGCAGAGACGGATGACTGTACTTCCGACAGCATGTTAATCCACGTGTTGAAGTGAAGAGCCGGTTTAGGGTCAGGAGATTTTATGATTGGAGGTCTGATCGCAGGTGGAGAAGGAATGATAGGAGTTGTTTCAGCCAGCAGGGCCTCCATGTCAATATCCTCATCCGGAATTTCAATCACGACGGCAGTTCTGACTAGTGTGTCAGCTGTGGAAGTTGGGATGATTGAAGTCAGATGATGAGGGCTGGGGGGAACTTCTGGATAGGATTCGAGATGCTGAAGATCACCTGTCGGACCCCTAGTGTCGACATGAATCCTCCTAAATTTCTGTCAGCCTGTAACTCCAAGTCAGATGGATTCGCTGGTTCGACAGTTTTAGTGAGGATTTCCTGAATAGTCATTGAGTCCTCAATCTGAGGGGATATTTCCTGGAAAAAAAAATGAGAAAAATATACATATAAAGGAAGATAACAAGATCAGTGGCAATACCAGGTTAGAGTCCGAAGACATCAAGTCAGCATCAGCACTCGTCTTTTCAGTTACGGGGGTAGTCCCGACGACTTTCTCTTTCTGCCAAGATAAAAAAACAAGTTGTCAACAAAAGATATGGTTTGATAGATCAACTTAAAACTTTTACCTTGGAGGAAGGAGTATTGGACGAGCTAACAACAATGTCTTGGACCCTAGATCCAGTAGAGGCCTTGCCGACATCAGAGTCTACTAAGGTTTAAAAGCTTTTGGTAGACTTTGATTTCTTAGAAGAAAAATCGGAAGGGGTAGCTTTCTCTTTTCTTTTCTTGGACCCTTTTGTCTGAGGATTAGAAGCAGAAGCTTTGGCCGGCCGTGAGCTCTTCTTAACAGTTTTGGCCGCCATAGGGATTAGGTTTTCGTCCTCATCATCATCCTCAGGTGTTTTTTCCGACAATACATCAAATATGGACTTACCAGGGAGAGGCTTGTCAAGGGGAATAGCTGTCAATAGCAACATAAATAAGTTGATTGTCAGTCAAAAAGCGAAAAAATAAAAGTTATTCGACAAATGAATACCTGAATTACAAGTTAGAATTCGCGAATGGAATCCAAAGTCGTCATCAGGTTGAAGAAACCGACGAACGAAGGTAACTGGATTTGATTTTTCAAAAGGGTCGACATAAGCACTCACGCTTTCCAAAAAGAAAAAGTTACCTCCTTTCGACGGCTTCCTTGGGTGTGGATCAGCTAAACGAAAAGGGGCACAAGGAATAGGCACCGGTTTAGGGAAAGGGGCCTTTAAACTGTCAAGGTATTCCTTGGTCATATTGGGAATACCCCTATATATGGCAAGCCTTTCAGATTCCTTATTGTCATGCCTCCTTTTGGCTTCAGCTAAAACACTGTTGACGTGACGAACCATATCAAATGGTCTCAAGGGATTCCATTTGATTTTGTAAAATTTTTCAAAGGCTTGAATTTCTTTCTGAAGTTCACCTCGAGTTTTTGTTGACGGATCCTGTTCCTGCATGGGAGAATCATCACTGTTACCCACAATGTCTTCAATACAATTCAAGCAGGTCTTTAAACTCAGACGGTGGTTGTAATAATACTCATCCCACCAGTCAAGAAAGCTTTGAGTAACTCCATGGAAGACAGAGAATGAGACAGGTTATAAGAAGGCCCTACGAGCTTTGTCCTCATCACTGATGGCCACAATAGCCTCATATGTTGGAGCTTTTGTACCAATAAAGTTCTCCCCAGAATTTGACGAATAAGGAGCAGGAATAGCTTGACAGAAACCAAGCTAACAAGCAGTGGTATTGGGCAAATGCAGATAGATTTTATGGGTTTTGAAACTAGGACCATCAACAAAAATAACTTTTTGGCAAAGAAATTTAGTCCAGATTGACTTGTTGGATTTTGTAATGGTGGTACTCAGTTTCGTAAACCACTCTGGACCGTACCTCCGGTCAATAAAAGGAGAGAAGTTGATCTTTGAAGAGGTGGATGAAAGCGAGTGAAAATTTTTGAAGTAGAACTTAAAATTGGCAGTTTCATCCCTTGACAAAGAATCAGCGGACACATAGAAAAGGTAAGAACCATAAGTAGCAATTGACAAATCTGAAGGAGCTTTGTATGAAAATTGACGCTCCAGGACAACATTTAACCACAACTGGAGAAGCCAAAGAGGCCCTCCTATGTTGGTCTTCTTCTGCTTAGATCTGACAGTATCAACTAACATACTCATACTGTCATAAAGATTAGCCAAAATACATTGGCCCAATGCTAATCTCTTGCCAGTAGATAAAAGATTGGCAAGAGGAACATATGAAGCAATCAAAGAAGCAGATTTGCTGCAAAAGACATAAGCACATAGCCAAAGAAACAGGAAGGCTACGTGCTCAGTATCCGTCACGGGTTCATGATCTCCACCTCTAAAGTCTGCTATATATTTATAAAAAGTGTATTTTAGCACATTGATGTCAATATGATTCTCTACTTTGACGTCGGAATGCATGGTAGGGCCATCTGTATGAAGGCCCGTAATAGCCGACATGTCAAATAAAGTCAGACCCATCATCCCATAAGGAAAGTGGAAATTATTTGTGGTTCTATTCCAAAAAAAGACAGATGCTCCTATCAAAGAAAAATCTACTAGCTTAACATGGCGAGAAAGCTGGATGAACTAAAAAATTCCAGCTTCTTCCCACACATTGCGTTTTTCAGCCTGAACTCGGTCAAGCCAACTAATGTAAGCATCAAACGGAGTAGCAGGGGGCAACCTAAAAATCCTATTGCTCTTTTTAAAGACATGAATAGGGATAGGTGTTAATGAGGATAAAATAGCCTCATTTGAGTTAGCAGAAGGAAAGGAACCACGTAAATCCTCAGAAATTTCATTTTGGGTTACGAAAGGACCCAAGAATGCAGCAGGAGGACTCAAAGCAACAGAAGAATCAGGAACAGGATAAATTACCTTAGATTCCTGCCATAACTCGGATTCTTCCAAAAGTGGGTCTTGAACTACTGCCCTAGGAGGAGCAATCGTGGTTTGAGGTGTTAAAGTCGACATCTATGAAGATGTTTGATGTCGTACGAACGCACGTGCGATCCGGCAAGTATACCAGATTGTTGCCAAGTAATAAAAAGATATCGATCCCACAGAGACCGTGATCTCGAATCACAACTAATTACCAAGAAGATCGTTTATGTTACTAAACTGATTAACCCTTGTTAATTATCGAAATTGTCTTGAAGGAGAATTTATCCTCAAATAGTTTAAGCTCCCTCTCAGGGTACAAAAACCATGCCCAATTAAACCAACCCCTACCCTCGTGGTAGTCGAATTTAGATTGGACCCTTTACATTTTGTGACAATTCGTTAATCCTCGAAGGACGGCTTCTAACTCTCGTGATTTAGTCCTAAGTCTGATTCTATAGATCTAACACCTAAGTTCACCGCTAGGTTCATCCTTAGAATCTCTACGACATGTAAATAAGCACGCACCAGATTTATAAGTAATTAAAACACTAGAAATCAGATTTAAAGCAAAATTGTAATTAACAAAGATATAACATCAATTCAATGCCATAAACAAACCTTGGGCATAGCCCCAATCCCTAGACACTAAAATACTACTCAAGCCTTGTCATAGTGACGACAAGCTTGATTACAAATAACATGAAAACAGAAATAAGAGAAGAAGTGGAAGGAGGAGAAGAGATATCATAAAAATTTGCCTAAGTGTAGCAGGCAAGCGTCCTCTGAGTCTTTGCCTAGATGCCATATTTATAGATTAGGGAAGTTTGAATCCCAATCAAACACAAATTCAGATCAATTCAGTTTGTTCAGATCCAAATATTACGCGTCACGGCCAGGCCGTGACGGATTTTGCCTTGGAAATTATTCACTGGTTGGTCTGTCATGGCCGTGATGGTCATCACGGCCTAGCCCTGATGGCCATCACGGTCTGGCCCTGATAGCTTCTGACTTTTGCCTTCTTTCTTTTCAGTTTTGCTCGATCATGGCCGTGATGGGCATCACGGCTAGGCCGTGATGGGCTCTGTTTAGCTTATTTTCTTCACTTTTCAAGCCCCATCTTTATGCAAGCTCCATCATGGTCAATCTTGAGAATTTTGATCCTTAATTCCTGCAAAACAACACCACAAAACCGCCTTACCCGTTCCAAAGTAAAAACTAACAACAATCAAATTAAATATGCCTAAGCTATATGAAAATGCATGCAATATGATAAGCAAATATGAGGTGTAATCACACTCATCAAATCACCCCAAGCTTAATACTTTGCTTGTCCTCAAGCAATCACCAAGGCCAAAAGATATAAATAATCAGAGCATGGATAGTGAACCAAGAACCCGAGTAACTAATCCAAGTAACAGGCATATTCAAATAAATCCCCAAGAGATAATCGATTTCAAGTCCAATTAGAAGCTTAGGTTCTTCAAATTCATATTCTCACTGATTTAGGCACTCGTCTCACCTCACTCAAGTGTTCCAGGGTATATGACAATTTGCTCAATTTCCTCAAGGAAGGTATTCTACCATAAGCTTGACTATTAACCAAATCTCTACTTTATTAATGAAAACACATAAGAATCAAGAGGTCTTTTACTTTGGTTGTAATGTGGCCATGGGATTAATTGTTAGGTGGGGAGATCAAGAAAATTAAATTTCAAGAAGGCTAAACAAATTATTAAACATTGCAAAGCATAACACCTTCTAAAATACCTTTTTGGGCTTTGATTCACTTTTCCACCTTTCTTTCTTTCTCTTTATTTTTATTTCTCACTTTCTTTTGTCATCCCCTTCTCCATTTTTTTGTGTTTATTTCATTTTATTTATTTGGAGAAGGGGAGATTTTTAGCTCAAGAGAAATATTTTCTAACTTTCTCATCCCATACTTTTTCAAACTACCTTTTTACCCTTTTTGTAATACTTTAAAATGTGCCATACCAAGCATTATTCATCAAAGTAATTCAAGGTACCAAGAAAAGTATTTTATTCCTTTAGGCTCAAAATTGGGCAACTAAGGGGTATCATTTAATCAGTCAAAGCTCAGAAGGCCGGAAAAATACCTAGTGCCTCAATCATTTTCAAAAATTTTCAAGTTTCAAAACGGTTTCAAGTCAAGTTCTAGAGAATACAATCCAAGAGGAATTAAAACACTCTATCACAAGGAATGGGGTAGATATAGTGAGTACCCCTTTTTGGCTCAAAATCTTACATTTAGTAGTTCAAAAATCAATGAGAAACACAAATTTAAGGAACCACATGCTAATTATCAACTATCAAAAGATCATCTCAAGGATTTTTATTCTAAGCCTTGTCACAAGAATTAAAAAAAATTGGGTTCAAAAATTCACTATCTCAATTCATCTGGCACCAAGTTCTCACAATTGGATGCATATTCTAAATGAGGGGCAATCTAGAGAATGTGATCATGCAAAACTATGCCTATATGAATGCAACATGAAAAATACAAAAATGCAAAAATTTGCAAAAATACCCCTACCCCAAGCTTAAAACTTACATTGTCCCCAATGTAAATAATCAAGTCGGAGAAAGGAGAAAAATGGAACAACTCACCGAGGTGATAGTGGGTGTTGGCTCAAATTCCAGTCAAAAACTTGTTGGAAAATATATCACGACCGTGAGGCTCATCACGGGCAGGACGTGATCAATTCTGGTCTTCAGGAGCTGGCCTGTCACGGCCTAGCCGTGATGCTCTCTGATCTTAGGGTCCTTCTCATCATGCCTGTGATGGATATCACGGCTGGGCCGTGATCCTTTCTGGTGCTCTTGGATTTGTCCCAGCCCTTTTTGCTCTTCCTCCCTTCTTAACCTGAAAACACTAGACAAATATATTAATTTATGATATTTTTCCTCTTGATCTTCTCAAATTATTCAAGAGCTAAATTTAAAAACAAATGGAAAAGGGAAAGAAAACTTGGGTTGCCTCCCAAGAAGCGCTTATTTACGGTCTTAAGCTTGACCATACTTCCTTCAATCAACCGGGGTCGGCTGGGCGTAGAAGTTCAAGAACACTTCTCTTCCATGGGAGTCCTTCAAAGAGCCGATTCTGCTCATATGGCCAATTGCGCTTCCACTTCGCTCTTTTCACTCGGAGCTTCCTGGCCTTACTCTCCCCCGGCGGAAGTTTTGTTTCCACATGATGAGCAACTCCAACTTCATCACCATTTGGTGCATCATCAGCCATGCAAATCTTCGGGGTTGCTTCCATGTTGAGCTCTTCCTTTACCACTGGAGACGTTATATCGATCCTGCACACATGGCTCTCAAAAGGAGGGTTGTTATAGGAGTTAGTTAAATGAAAATCTACCCTACCTTCCTCTACATTTAGAGATAGTTTGCCATTCCTTACGTCTATTATTGCACCAGCGGTGGCCAAGAATGGCCTTCCTAAAATGATGGGGAATTCAGAATTCCCTTTCATATCCAATACCAGGAAATCGGTAGGGATGAAAAATTTTCCTACCTTTACAGGAACATTCTCTAGTATGCCTAGAGGAGTCCTAGTTGAGCCATCCGCAAATTGTAAGGAGAATTTGAATGGACTCAACTCTTTGGTTCCCAACCTTTCCAAGATAGTGAGCAGCATCAAGATCGCACTAGCCCCTAAGTCACATAAGGCTTGGTCTATTTGCACTTCTTCAATCCAGCAAGCGATAGAGAAACTACCTGGGTCTTTCAGCTTAGGAGGCATTTTAGTTTTTATCTTGACATTGTGCTCCTCAATTAAGCTTTTAGTTTCTACTTCTACTTGCTTTCTCTTGATCAACCTTTGTGGGAAAGGTATTGGGGGTTGGTAAGGTGGTGGAGGGACGTATTTTGGCTTTGTCTTTTCCTTTTCGCTCATGTCCTCCTCTGGTTCCACATCTTTTTCAACCACCCCAAGCTTATCATCCCTTAAGTGTATGGCATTACAATGTTCAATGGGATTTGCTTCGGGTTGCCCTGGGAATGTACCCTTAGGTCTCGAGTATGTGCTGACTTGTTGGGCAATCTGAGTTTCTAGCATCTTGTTATGGATGGCTAAGCTATCTACCTTAGATGCTAGCTATTTTATTGCTTCGTTCACTGCCCTAGCTTGTTGTCTAAACTCTTCATTTTGTTTTGTTTGAGTTTCAACAAAACTTTCCAATAAAGACTCGAGTTTAGATTTCTGTACCTGAAGATACCCCGGTGCGGGTTTCCTATTACCTTGGCCTTCTTGGTACTTATGGTTCAGCGTGTTGCTGTAGTTCCCGTTGGAGAGGTAAGGGTTGTTCTTCCTTCCTTGATTGTAAGAATGCGGGGGGACATAGTTTGGCAACTTCGGGTTCGTGTCATAGAAGTTGTGACAAGAGTTCACTTGTTCCCCCGAAGCACCGGATCCAGCAGCAATACCTTGTCGGCACCCCATTATCCCTGCATCCCACAAATCTCAGAAACAATGTTAGTAGCACCTATTGAACTCACGTTAGCCCTTTCAATCTGATCAAAATGTTTATTTAGTGAGTCGATTTTAGACATTATAAGATCAGTGCTATTAATTTCAAACTTACCCCCCGAAATTTTCTTCGGGTTATTACCTCTTTCTGAACCCCATTGGTGGTAGTTGGTGGCCACGTTTTCAATGATGTTGAATGCCTCAGTCAGAGGTCTATTCATAAAGGCTCCACCAGTCGCTGAGTCGAGTGACACCTTGGAAGAGTAGTCCAATCCATTGTAGAAGGTGTGCACTAATAACCACCTCTCGAGTCCATGATGTGGGCATGACTCCAGCAATCCCTTATAGCGATCCCAAGCTTCTGATAAGGATTCTCCGTCCTTTTGGAAGAAGCCGGTGATCTGGGTTCTTATGTAGGCCGTCTTGGATGTAGGGAAGAATTTTTCCAAGAACGCATGCTCCAGTTGGTCCCAAGTAGACAAGGTATTGGCGGGCAATTACTTCAGCCAAGCCTTTGCCTTTCCAGTCAGAGATGAGGGGAATAACCTTAAGCGTATTGCATCGGTCGGGGCACCGTGAATTCTAATTGCATCAATTAATTCCAAGAATTTCTCTACGTGATCAGTAGGGTCCTCCGAGGGCAATCCTCCGAATTGGTGCTGCCTAATCATGTTAATGAGCATAGGCGGTATAGTGTAGTTCTCCGCCTCAATCCCTAGCCTAGCAATCCCAGTTCGCAAACCCCTAGCATTTGGGGCTGCGTAGTCCTTCAGAGGTTTCGTATTCGGTGGATTCGCCATGAGTGGAATGGGAATCAACCTCTCTCTCTCCCTTTGTAGTCTCCTACGTCTATGGAAGGTCCTTTTGATTTCGGGGTCGACTTCAACAAGGTTTCCAAGACTTAGGGATCTTTGCATAAAACAAAAAAAAAACACACAGAGAGATAGATACTAAATATTTTTTTTATTTTTATATAAAAATAAATAAAAGGAAAAGGTCCAGAAAAATCAATTTAAAAATTAAATTACGATTCAAGAAAGCACAGTCCCCGGCAACGGCGCCAAAAACTTGATGTCATGTGAACGCACGTGCGATCCGGCAAGTGTACCGGATTGTCGCCAAGTAATAAAAAGATATCGATCCCATAGAGACCGTGATCTCGAATCACAACTAATTATCAAATTGGTAAAACTGGACTATAGAAAATGTTTTTGATATTTGAAACTTAGAAAATCAGATAAGGAATGCAATCAAGTAAAATAGAAAACAAATCAATTTATGGTTTTTCAGATCTAAATGGATTCCTAGGGATTTGGGTTACCAATAAGATCGTTTATGTTACTAAACTGATTAACCCTTGTTAATTATCGAAATTACCTTGAAGGTGAATTTATCCTCAAATAGTTCAAGCTCCCTCTCGGGTTACAAAAATCGTGCTCAATTAAACCAACCCCTACTCTCGTGGTAGTCGAATTCAGATTGGACCCTTTACGTTTTGTGACAATTCGTTAATCCTTGGAGGACGACTTCTAACTCTCGTGATTTCAGTCCTAAGTCTGATTCTATAGATCTGACACCAAAGTTCACCGCTAGGTTCCTCCTTATAATGTCTACGACATGTAAATAAGCGCGCACCAGATTTACAAGTAATTAAAACACTAGAAATCAGATCTAAAGCAAAATCGCAATTAACAAAGATATAACATCAATTCAATGCCATAAACAAACCTTGGTCATAGCCCCAATACCTAGAAACTAAACTACTACTCAAGCCTTGTCATAGTGATGACAAGCTTGATTACAAATAACATGAAAACAGAAATAAGAGAAGAAGAGGAAGGAGGAGAAGAGAGATCCTAAAAATTTGCCTAAGTGTAGCAGCCAAGCGTCCTCCGAGTCTCTGCCTAGATGCCATATTTATAGATTAGGGAAGTTTGAATCCCAATCAAACACAAATTCAGATCAATTCAGTTTTGTTCAGATCCAAATATTACGCGTCACGACCGTGATGGCTATCACGGCCAGGCCGTGACGGATTCTGCCTTGGAAATTCTTCACTGGTTGGTCTGTCATGGCCGTGATAGTCATCACGGCCTGGCCCTGATGGCCATCACGGCCGTGATGGCCATCACGGCCTGGCCCTGACAGCTTCTGACTTTTGCCTTCTTTCTTTTCAGTTTTGCTCGATCATGACCGTGATGGGCTCTGTTTGACTCATTTTCTTCACTTTTCAAGCCCCATCTTTATGCATGCTCCATCATGGTCAATCTTGAGAATTTTGATACTTAATTCCTGCAAAACAACACCACAAAACCGCCTTACCCGTTCCAAGCTAAAAACTAACAAAAATCAAATTAAATATGCCTAAGCTATATGAAAATGCATGCAATATGATAAGCAAATATGAGGTGTAATCACAGTCATCAATGTTGCCATGGAGATTGAACGGAGCAAGGAAGAGGAAAGGGTTTTTCTCTTGTAAAGCAGAAGGGTTTTCACAAGGAAAGAAGGAAGATGAGAAGAGGAAAGTCAATAGTGATGTGACTGCTATTTAAAGAGGAGTGAAGACCTTTGGTTCGAATTCCAAGAGACCTGCGACGTTATGATTATCCCTATTAAGTAGGGATGTACTTAAAGCAAGGTTTAATTAACGGATAAGAACCCATAATTAAGAAAATTTGGTAGCAATTTAAAATTCAAATTTTGCTCTTTTAGGCAAGGCCGTCGAAAAGCAAAACTGGTGGGGAATCTGTTAGCGGAAGAATTTCAAATTCTTGACAAAAATAAATCCGACAGGATGACGGAAGAATTGAGGGAAGGACTGTCAAAAATATAAAAGTTTGACAAAAAGAAGAATGTTGAACTCAAGATTATGAGAATTGACAGGTGTAGAGTTGACAAGAAGATTCTTTAGTTAACATGTCAAACAAGCAAAGCCGTCAAAAAGGTGAAACTTAGAGCGCATCTGTCAAGAGTGGAAATTTATGATTATTGACGGATGCATTTGACTGGCTGACAAAGGAATCAGAATGATGAATGATATTTTTTTAAGTATTATACTTAGCCGACAAGAAGATACTGGTCGACAAAAAGGATAAATTGACAACCCAGTTTTTTACAAAGTGCTAAGAAGAGTTGTCAAACGTACGTGAAATGCGGAAATGGATAATTCCTTCAGGCTGACAAGGCATCAGCAAGATAAACCGTCAAGCAGCCAAACCGTCGAAGACAATCAAGTTGACGCGGAGCGGTTCGAGAAATTGAATAGTTATCAGAGTTGTTTGACAAACAGTTTTAATATAAAACTTAAGAGAACTGCCAAAGACATGTGGCGGTCTTTTAGATAGGGAGTTATTTCTATGTAGTTATTTTATTTGCCTATAAATACTAGTAATCATGATGTAATGGAGGAGGTTACTTGATACACATCCTACACATCTCGATCACACAGCAGATTGACGGATTACACTCAAGTATCCCCTCCATCCCTTTTATTTCAATACTATGGCAAAATTCTATGCCATTTTCATCTCTTTTGTTAAAGTTCATTACCTGTTCTTTTTAATTTCCAGTATTTCTCTCAAGTTCGTTGTTTAAGTTTATTTTACTTCTTGCAAGTAGTGTCGTTTAGATCTTTCTTTGCTTAACTTTCCATTCAAACTTTAGTTTTCTGCCCATTATAAACTCAGTATGGTTAAGAAGTTATTTTCTATTAAATAATTGGCTTTCCTTTAAACTTCAAACTTATATTCTCGAATCTAAGTAGTTTTATTGTCAACTTTCATTATTGGCAATATTCTGTACATCTCTTTCGAACTTACCCATTTGTTTTAACACCAAGTCCTTGCCGGTATTATTACTAGATTTGACTGACTTGTCAGATCCATACTTGGCAGACAACACATACATACGTCTTGACGAGATTACCGCATAACTCGTAGGTCCCACAATCGTCTGATATTTAATTATTTGTAACAAGGATTTTTGGACACCAACCAAAAACCAACGTTAATACAGGTAAAACTGGTGAATCCCCTTCATGATACAATGGAGTAACCTTGGTTTGGTTTGCACACCCTAAACCAAGCTTATCGTCAATGACAGTTTACAGAACAATAGTCTTACTAACTCTCTCTGCGCACAAGGGAGAAAAGAAGGTGATTTGGAGTGAAGAATGGTTGAGAGATTCTGAGATTTTTGTATGTATTTACTGCATGCATATGATTCTATTTATAGACCAAATCACGCCTCTTGGTGAAAGAAAACAACCCTTCAAGAGTTTAACCAACGATCAAATACAACACTTAAGTAGATTTAACGATCTTGAAATGACACATCATAACTGTTGACCTAGTGGCCAGCGGCTGTGTCCCCCACGCACAAGTCCCAGGTTCGAATCAACACAACATCATTTTTCATTTAATTTTTCTTGTCCATTGAATAACAATCATAAAAACTAAAAATCACAGAGCAGATTCGAACTCGCGCAAGCATGGTTAGAAGGAAACGTTGTAACCACTGAACCATATATCAAACTTGTGATAAGCTTTCATCGTTATATCTATTTAACCGTTAACCCGTAACCTTTAATAAGGTGCATTTTAATTTGAAAATCTCTCACAATCCCCCACCATTTTCAAAATAAACCCAAATCCCATTATTCCGGAAATCGCATGCTTTCAGACAAAGGTATCTTGGGGATTTGAACCTTTGCTTAATAAGCCATGGGTTTCACTCATCCCCGAATAATTTGGTAGACAAGATTTGAAGCAAATATTCATTAGAACAAGCGTTCATGACTTACACATAAAATCTCGGTACCATTGAACGACGTGGTAGTGTGACACGTTTGGTAAGGCCTTGTGTCGTGTATCCTTTTCATGAGAGCTTACAGAGTCAAGCCCAACTCTAAGAAGCAGCCCCACTTCACTCTCATATAGGTGGACTTTACCAAAAAAGCCCCCATAAGTTGGGCACCTCAGCACACATATGCTATAGAGCAAAAGCTCACCCTTTTCCTTTTGTCCTTATGGTATCCAAGTACTTTTAAACCTTGGGATGTATCTATTCGTCAAGTACTTGCAATCACTCTCATAGTGTACTTTGGCCACATTGAACTCAAGACTTGATGCTACTCAAGTGTGAGTTGGGTTTCCACCATTGGTGATCATGTAGATATGGGCTTGATTCACATCCTTAAGGATGTTTTACCACATCATATCACTTATCAGTCCTTTCATCAAAGGATGCAAGATTTATTTCCGTCTTATAAAGACCCTAGATATTACTCCATTTGCAATTAGTTCCTTGACATAACTATGTCTTAGTCCAATGTTCCTAGACTTTCCATTATAAACTTTTTCTATATACCCTTGATAGTGTTGACTGACTATCCCATTGTATGGATACTGACGTCATTAAAATTGGTATCTCATACAACATCTTTCTAAGCCATTTAATCTCAATGTCAATGCTATGAATTCTACAGTCATGGTGGAACCGGCAATGCCAACTTATTTCTTGAAACCCCAAGAAATAGCACCCCCACCAATTGTCAAAACAACTTCTTGTTAAAGAATGATCTTATTGTATAAGTCACACAACTGGCATCCGTGTAACCTTCTAATACCGAAGGATACCAATTATAGTTTAAACTATAGTTCTTGTCCCCCACAAGTATTTCAATACTCTTGGACAACATGCCAATGGTCTTTTCTTGGATTACTTGTATACCTACTTAATTAGTCTCCTATAACATATGCAATATTTGACCGGGTACATGTCATGACATACATTAGACATCCAATTACTTTTGAGTATTCAAGTTGTGCTACTAGACTACCTTTGTTTGGTACTAAATTAATGCTATGATCATAGGGAGTAGTGATAGGTTGACAATCAAAGTGATTAAATTTCTTTAATACCTTTTCTACATAGTGAGATTGGGGTAAACCTACATTCTCACCATCTCTTATTATTCTAATTCCTAGAATCACATCAACTACCCCTAAGGCTTTCATGTCAAAATTTCTAGATAATAACCTCTCGGTTTCTTCTACCTAATCTAGATCAGTACCAAATATTAATATATCATTAACATATAGGCAAATCATGTCCCATTTTCCTCCATGGAATTTACTATAAATACCCTTGTCAGATTTATTTATTTTATATCCATTAGCTAGCACAACTTGATCAAACTTTTTATGTCATTGCTTAGGAACTTGTTGTAGTCCATACAATGACTTCTTCAATTTACACACTTTTTTTTCTTGACTATTAAACACAAACCCTTCATGTTGCCACAGGTGCATATATATCAAAATAGTCAATACCCTCCTTTTGTGTAAATTCCTTAGCAACTAATCTTGCCTTAAACTTATCCATAGTTCCGTCAACCTTGGTTTTCCTTTGAAAATCCACTTTCAACCTATTGGTTTGGAACCAGGTGGGAGGTCTACTTGTTTTTCACATTTTATTCCCCATTACTGAGTCCATTTCCTCTTGTATAGCTTTCATCCAGAAAGCGGGATCTTGAGACTTATTGCCTCTTTAAATGTGTCTGGATCACTTTCTGTATTCTAACAGATTGGCCTATAACTGTCTATGGACTCTCTTATTCCTTCAACAAGGAACATGAAAAACCTTGGTCTGTAAGTTTTCTCTTTTCTAGCTCTCTGACTTCTCCTAAGTTCTAAACCCACCAAAGTATCTTTATTAGATACATTGCTTTCCGGATCATGTGCATTACTAAGAACATTATCCTTGTGACTTGGAATTGAGTTAAACCTATCTTCTTGAAGGCTTATATATATAGACTCAATCCCTATATTTACAGAATGAGTCACTAGATTCCATAACCATAAATCTATATGCTTTGCTAATTTTAGCGTAGCCCGAGAAAGCACATTCAATTCCCCTTTCACATAATTTATTTCTTCTGGTTCAAGAACTTTTACTATTGCCCTACAACCTCAAACTTTGAAAATTTTGAGAATGATTTTCTATTTTCCAGAGCTAATATAGGGTTATCTTGTTCCTTCATTTGGAACCCTATTTACTTTCTAAAAAGCCTTCAACATGACTTCTCCCCAATATCATTTTGTTAGACCAACCTAGGATACCATGGCTTTTACCATTTCTTCTTATATCCTAATTTTCTTTTCAATTCTACTAATTTGTTACGGGGAATAAGATGCACTTGTTTGGTCAACCATTCTAGTATACTCAAAGTAATAACTAGGATAATAATTAAACTTCTCCTATTATATTACTCCTAAGACATTTAATACATATCTAATAACAAACAACTTTAATTTACCCACACTATATATATATATATATATATATATATATATATATATATATATATATATATATATATATATATAAGCATCAAATTTTTCTGGGTAATTGAAAGTACCGTTATAATCTAACATTTATTTCCTTTACCTTGTTGACTAATACAGTCATGATACAAATATTAAATGAGTTCAGCATTCAAAGCATACCCGAGATAAATACATTTTAATGACCTACTATTAACAAACACCAATATTGGTTTGATGGTAAGTTTGCTTGGACCTATGTTTTCTGCCAGAGATTCGGATACACCCCAACTACACCCAACTGGGTCAACCAGACCCACTTTCAGAAAACTGGGTTTACATTATCCAATACCATTTTTGCCCTTTTTACAAACTTATCAACCTAAAGTTATATTTTACTGTCTCTCTTGGATTGATGTTCAAAACATATTCTTTGATAAATCTAAATAATTATCACAATAGAAAACTAACAAAACAATGATAAAAAATCATTAAGGTTTTATATAAATTTAATCTATGAACATCTATGTCCATTATGACAACTTTAGAACAGTATCAAAAATCACATCCAAATATTTCTAATTTCTACAAAATCAAGAACAATTCCATCTTATATTCATACAATCATGCACTTCATAATATAAGATTTTGTACTCTAAACATAATTGGTTGTTACATGGATCAAATCCATTCATGCATGCACTTGATATAATCATTTATATCTAAGACATTTCAATCAAAATAGACCAACAAACTTGCATGCATCAAACCAATTATATTCACGTTCATCAAAATTCACATACTTGATTTGTATTCTAAATCATGCATCTAAGGCTCTAATATCACATATTAATTTTAACATAAACAAAGCATGCCTTTAAGATTCATCAACATACATGACTTTAGAATATCAAGCATATCATAGCCATAAAAAGTAATTGTGTACCTTTCACCATGGTCACAAATAAACATATTTTTGATGAAGCATATGAGTACCCATCTCTCTTTGTTGAAAAAGACCATGCATCTCCTTCTCCCAATAAACGGAGTTTCCACCCTCGAACTTCTCCATTTTGTCAATATCAAATATCGTCCATCTCCTTCAATATTGCAGCCATTGTTATAGAACGAAAATCGAACCTAAATATTGTTAGATAATGGGGTCTGGCCTGCAACAAAGAAGAAGAAAAGAATGGTAGTGTGCAATCTCCAAGGCGTGTAGGAACACTAGGCTTTAGGTTCGATTCACCCCCACCAATCTCTCCTTGTAGATTGGACGCAACAGGTAAAACCGGCGAATCCCCTTCAGGATACACTGGAGTAACCTTCGTTTGGTTTGCACACCCTAAACCAAGCGTATCGTTAATGACAATTTACAGAACAATAGTCTTCCTAACTCTCTTTGCGCACAAGGGAGAAAAGAAGGTGATTTGGAGTGAAGAATGGTTGAGAGATTCTGAGATTTTTCGTATGTATTTACTGCATGCATATGATTCTATTTATAGACCAATTCATGCTTCTTTGTGAAAGAAAACAACCCTTCAAGAGTTTAACCAATGGTCAAATACAACACTTAAGTAGATTTAACGATCTTGAAATGACACATAGCAGATTCGAACTCGCGCAGGCATGGTTAGAAGGAAACGTTGTAACCATTGAACCATATATCAAACTTGTGATAAGCTTGCATCGTTATATCTATTTAACCGTTAACCCGCAACCTTTAATAAGGTGCATTTGAATTTGAAAATCTCTCACAATTAGAAGATGTAGTTGATTTAAGGATTGAACTTAAAAAAGCTCCATAATTATCACTGAAGATTCTTCTACAATTAAAATCCGATAAATATATATAGTCACAGTGGACAAACACTCGCTCCAAAAAGATAAATGAACCATGGATTGGAACATCAGAGACCTTGCAACATTCAATAAATACAGGTGCTTCCACTCTACCACAAAATTTTGTACACAAGAAAACTGATGGAGTGTGCCTTGTTGCCGGAGAAAGGGAGTCAGAATGAAGTTGCTTGGTGACTACTCCAAACTGAGTGTAAATAAGCTTGAAAGTGCCGTTATGAAGGCAGTAACATCTGATTTATGGTGTAACAAATAGGTCCATGTGAGCCATGTATGATCATCTACCAATGTTATAAAATATCTCTTGCCATCATAAGTTGCATGGTGAAAGAGAACCCAGATATCACAGTGGACTAAACCAAATGGGGAACAAGACATGTGAACATTGATGCAAAAGATAACCTTTTAAGTTAACCAATGGACATATAGAACAATTGGAAGAAGAAAAATAATTTGGCACAGTAAAAGATATCTTATCACATAATAGTTTCAGAACCTTATCAGATAGAAGTCCAAGCTTTACATGCCACAAATGAGCAGTTTATTATTCAACACTAAGTTCACAAAGGATTATCCAATACATTTTATTATCGAGAACAATGAGAGAAAAAACAAACCAGAACTGCCTGATAATACTACAAACAGCTTGTGATGTAGCATTATAGTTAGTGTGTTGTGCTGCATTCATAGAATTTGTGAAGTGGTAAAGACCATCAACCAGCTCACCCTTCTGTTGTTACTACAAGATGTTCATTTTCCATGGAGAGGAGAGTTGAATCAACAATCTCTAAAATGTTATTTGAAAAGTCAATTTTTACGTAGTTATGGAGGTTGTGCCCATCTTTAAAAATTTCATTCGTTGGTCTTCTCCCATTTAACATCTCCAAAACAAGAATCTCAAAGCTGTACATGTCACCTTCTGTTGACACTTGAGAATCCATTCCATACTCTTAAATATGTTTCAAAGTAATCAGTCCTTCAAAACTCATAATTATAACCATCACAAAAAAGGAAAGAAGTAAAAAACAAAAACTGATTTTACAAGATTTCAAAGGAGAAAAAGAAGTTTCAAACCTACCTGGAGGAGCATAACCTATAGTCCCTTTTAATCCAACTGAGATGCTTTGCTTATGGGAGTTGCCACTTGCCATCAATTGTTGACACAAAAGTCTTGCTAAGCCAAAATCACTCACATGAGCTACCATATCATCATCAAGAAGGACATTGCTTGGTTTTAAATCAAAATGAATAATAGGCTGCTCATATTCATAGTGAAGATAGTGTAGTGCAGAAGCAACACCAATAACACCTTATAATCTTTTCTCAAGTTTCAATGTTCTTGGTTCTTCCGAATTTCTATTATGTGGATGCAACCATTCCTCTAAGCTTCCATTTGTCATGTACTCGAAAACTATAGCTTTAAAGTCATTTCCTTTGTAATCCACACTAGGGCAACATGTGATAATCTTGACTAGATTTCTATGCCGGATATTTCTGAAAGCATTACATTCGGCAATGAAACTTTTGTGAGCTCTTTTCTTCTGAAGGTTTAGAATCTTTTTAGCAACAACTCTTTCTTCTGAATTGAGACTTCCTTTGTACACAAAACCAAGACTTCCGTTTCCTATCAAATTCTGAATTGAGAACCCATCGGTGGCATGGTGTAGGTCTTGGTATGACACCTTAGGAAGTTGTTCAATTGTTGAATTAGTAGTTGCTTTCCTTTGCCTTTTTCGTATCTGATAGATAGTAAGGACAAATGACAATAGAAGAAGCAATGCAATTGAACAGAGGATGATCAACAATGTCAACTTGCCAATATGGTGTTTTCTCTTTTTCATAGCTTTTGATGGACAAGGTGGCGGATGTAGTTGTCTTACCCCACCGCATAGCCTGCCATTGCCAGTCAAAGAAACTGCACTAGCATTCAAGAAGACACCATGTATGGGCACCTCACACTCCAACTTGTTAAAAGAAGCGTTGAACAATTCTAACACAAATATTTTGTATTCCTTCTGGAATTGTTCCAGACAAGTTGTTTCGTGACAAGTCTAACTGTCGAAGACCTTTTAGTGAAGCTAAAGAAGTTGGCATAATTCCATTAAGAGAATTACCATCTAAATAAAGGTACTCCAAGCTTAAGCTATCTCCAATTGTTTCAGGAATGCCACCAGAGAGATAATTTTCAGATATATCAAGGCTCCCAATATTTTTAAGCATGCCAGCCTCGGGTGGCAAATTACCACTTAATGAGTTATGTGATAGGTTCAATAGCATTGATAAAGAGGAAAGCCCAATAAGTTGTGATGGTATAGCTCCCCTACGGTTGTTCTATGAAAGGTCTAGTGCGATTAAATTTTTGCAATTTCCAATATTAGATGGAATCTTTCCAATCAACATATTGTTTGATAAATTCAACTTAAGCAACTGACTGAGATTTCCTATGTTAGCTGGAATCTTGCCTGATAGTTTGTTTGAGTTTTAAAATAATTCTTGCATGTTTTGAAACTTAACAAAAGTCTCTGGAATGACCTCAGTTAAGAGGTTATCCTCCAAGGACAAGCGAGTTAAGTGTACAAGATTTCCTAGTTCGGTTGGAACTGTTCCAGATATATGATTGTTACCCATTTGAAGTTGTGTGAGTTGGGTGGACAAATTGCCCATGATTTTGGGCAAAGGACCTCCAAAATTATTACTTTAAAAAATCACTATATTAAGCTGACTACAATTTATCAAAGGCTTCATAAACTCCCAGTCACTGGATGCATTGCTACCAAAATTATTTTCTCCTACAGCAAAAACAAAAAGATGTTGTAGCGTTCCTAGGTTTGGAATTTGTCCAACAAAATTGTTAGAACCAATATCTAACTTTTGAATCCCGGATGAATTAGTGATGGAAGTTGGGATTAGACCTGAGAATTGATTGGCACCAAACAGAAATTGTCTAAGATTGGGGAGGGTTGAGAACATGTTGGTTGGAAGAGAACCGTTAAATCGATTGTAAACGACATAGAAGACAGTGAGAGAAGAGAGATTTAGAAGTGAAAAGGGAAGCGTACCAGACATTTTGTTTCCTTGCACTGACAACCATGTCAAGTTTTTCAAAAGGCCTATTTCTTCTGGTATGTTTCCCTCCAATTGATTATCTGCCACAGAAAGATGAGTGAGGGAAGAAAGATTTCCTATGAAAGCTGGCATTTGACCAGTTAGATTGTTTTTTCCAATGTTCAACCCTTCAAGCTTCACAAGGGAATCAATCTCCATTGGTATTTGGCCAATAAATTGATTCCCTAATAATTTCAACCCCCTCAGTTCTGAGCAATATGTCAAATTGATTGGGAATTCACCTCCTAAAGTATTATTCGCAAAAGACATAAACTGCACTCGAAATAGACAGTCTAATTCTTGTGGGACATTGGCATGGAATCTATTTGCCCCGAGGTTGAGGAATCTCATAAGGAAAGGTTCCCAACGTGAGGTGATATGAACCCATGCAGGAGGTATCCTGTTAAGTTTAACTCTATAACTCTTAGATGTCGATGACTGCATGTGACTCCATACCAGTTGTAAAAGTGGCTAGAAATATTCCATGAGTTCAACACTCCAAAAGGGTCACTGGATATTAATTGTTAAAAATATGCCTTCCGTTGAAGAAAATGAACCTCTCTATCATCACTCTAATCAAATTTTAGTCGTTGGATTAATTAATTAACGGTTAAAAGATCTCTCCTTGATCATTTGATTAATCCAACACTAAAGAATGGACTGAGGGTAGAGGATGGAGGATCCTCCAATGACTAATTTTACGTTAGCTTGACTAATACAACTTTTACCATTGCCAGCTAGCACATTAGGAAAAGCAATGCAATGAGGGGGTGGGGGGATAACGAGTGTTACGTGCATTTTGGTTGGAAGACTTCATCACCACAATTCCACAAATTGTTAGGTCAACAGAATCAATATTTAACTTTTTTGTTAGAAAAATAATATATAAAATATGTAAATAAATGAAATAAAAAGAAGTGAAGAACACAAATAAATTATTTTTAGTCCGAGCTGATGTGTACAAGACACTATTTTTATCGATTATTTTGCCATAATATAATGATGATACGAATATCCTCATGATTTAACAGACTCTTGCAGAATAATATTCCGGATATTCAAACACTAGTGCAGAAAAGGCATTCTACATCGGAGTTTACACATCGGTTTATTAGAAACCGATGTGTAAAATGAGGCGGTGGCATTTTTGAAATTAAAACCAAAGTATTACACATCGGTTTAGGGAATAACCGATGTGTAAAACGTTTCCACATCGGTTATTTCTAATCGATGTTTAAAAGTAAAATAAAAAAAATTTAAAGTCAGAATTTTTAACATTCAACATCGGTTTCTTTGAACCGATGTGTAAAATAGAGATTAACTACATCGGTTTCTAGTTAACCGATGTATAAAATTATAAATAAAAAAAAATAGAAATTAAAATTTACTTTTACACATCGGTTTTTATTAACCGATGTATAAAATTGAAAAAAAAATTCAGAAGTTAAGGTTTACACATCGGTTTTTTTTAACCGATGTGTATAATATGGTTAACCACATCGGTTTTAGTCATAACCGATGTGTAATATTCCCTATTTTTTTCATTCCCTCCTTCAGTTCCGCGCCCTATCCCTGCATTCTTCAGTTCAGTTTCGAGTTTGTTTTGCATTGAAGAAAACCAGAAAACCCCATTCTTTCTCTGCTAACGCTTTTCCCAACACATTGTTCCTCCCTCCTCCGCGACCTAGTTCCCCTCCTCCCCCAAACATCAACTCACCACTACCACCATCTCTGCATCTGAACCACCGCGAGCACCACCACAACCCTAACCTGACCTGCATTTTTCGTGCAGCCCTTTGCACCACCGCGCCTCTCTGTAACCCAAACACCAACTCATTCGGTTTTCACTCACCATCGCGAGGACCACCGCGACCCTAAGCTGACTCACATTTTTCGCGCGACCCTCCTCACTTGTCTCCCTTATCGGCACCTCTCTGTAACAGAACAGGTATTGTTTGTTTCCCTTCCCTTGCCTAAATGCTTTTAGTTTTTTGCTTCATTTTTTTCATGTTTAATACCTTTTTTAGGGTTCAGTTTCCATTTGATGTTTGCTTCAATGATGTGTTTGAAATTGAACATCTTTTGAGTTATTCTTAGAATAGCAAGTGTTAGGTCTGATATAGGTGAGGAGGACAAGTTTATGTGCTTTCCCGTGCTTGTGCCTGTCTGTGTTTTATTGCTTTTTCTATTGTGCATATATAGAGTTTATTTCTATTAATTCTGTGGGATTTAAAGGGACATACTTTGGTTTTTCCTTTTTCCAGTGTTTGCTAGTTTCACTTAGTTGCTTGATTATGCATAAATTTCATTAGTATATAGCACAATTAAGTTGTGACCCTCTCTGCATTTTAGGTTGTTGCTTCTAATCCTGTAGTTAGGACCCATATTTGGGTGCAGGATTTTGATGTAGCTTGGATAGATGGTGAGGTCTTGGAGGTTAATAGAGAAGAAATCAAAGTCCTTGGCACTTCAGGGAAGATGGTGAGTGTGATTTGTAATATTTGCAAAAAGCTGATCCTGGTCTTCACTCTTCACTTATGGTATATTCATGTGGATTTTGATGAGGGTGGGAATTGGGCTAGTCTGCACGTATTTGTTTGGAAAGATCGATGAAATCTTCCGGTGGATGCTATCCTTTTGTGGTGTTATAGTGGGGTAAGCTTGACTTGTTTGCAGGTGGATGTTGCTTCTTCTTATTTAGTCAGTTTCTTTGGTTTTGACAAAGTCCTTCTTTGTTTTAACTTTGGATATCTGGATAAATACAATTAGTTGGGGTTCGGTTTTTCTGGTTTTGGCATGCTGGGTTTGAGGGTCTCGTTTCTCCAGTGGGTGGGATTAGCTTGGGTAAGCTATGTTCTTTTGATTAAGGGATTTTTGAATATTTGTTCTGGTTTGGGATCCTTGTTGAGTGGCTAACTAGTGTAAATTAGATGCTGACTTTTGTCACAGTATCATCTTTACATTGGTGATCTATTTTTTTTGTAAAAGGATTGGAGTACACCTAATATTCCTTTTTAATATATATTTGGCTTATCAAAAAAAAAATCCTGTTAAAAATCTGAGACATAACTTGGTCAAAACAACAAGTCTTGGATTTAATCTCTTAACAATTTTAGTGCAGTTTTTGTGTTCAATTCCGTGTCTTATCTGCATGTTTTCAACTTCTGTCATATTCTTTAATTTATAACTTTGGCTATACAACCTGGGAATCAAGCACTGTTTTTTTTCTCTTGAAATAAGAAGTGGTTTCTATTATTCAATGGGTCTATATGACTAACTTCTATTTAACAGTCTATTTCTTATTTTAGTTGGCAGGTGTACAAGTGTCTTTGACTCCGTTGCATAGTGCTACTGCCTCTGCTTTGTTCACTTCTTTGCTTGTCTTTGCACAATAACAACTAGGCGTGTCTCTCGGAAAGGTGCGTTTTGGTGAAAAGCTTTCATTGGAGTTTTAATGTATTTTCTTGAAAACTTATTTGATTCGAGAATATGCCCACAATAATTAGTAAAGCCTTAGTTTCCCGTTTGAGATGCAATACTAATGAGCGTACGTGTACGTGCTTAATGTACCGCTCATTGTGTTGGATCTTGAATTGTCCAAAGTTGGACAGTTTGGGAAAAAACTTTTTCTTAATTCAGTTAAAATAGTTATTCATTGGTTCTAATGTTATATACTTGATGAAAGTTCGGATTGATACATTTCCTTTCGTTCTCCCGGTGCATACTTTATCGTGGTGGATGTCATCGCGTTCAAGTAGTGTACGTCGGAGACCGCGGGAAATGCTTTGCCGAAAATTTTGTCGAGTATGAGCATGAGAGTTAAGGACTAACTGTTAACCAATGTTGAAAAAGTTTCTTCTCGAATGGGATAGGGCCATACCTGTCATAAGAAGTGGTTGATGAATATGTTGGACTAAGTACGAAGGTATTGGTTTAGTCATGGATCGCGGTTGGATGAATGCTAGACGGACAAGTGATGAGTATGAGAATGGAGTGGAAGATTTTCTACGCTTTGCAAAAACAAATGCTCCCGATAGTGGTAACGGAAGGTTTTATTGTCCTTGTGTTAACTGTTTGAATGAGAGACGACTAGAAGCTGAGGAGATACGTGATCATCTTATTTGTGAGGGGATTTGGAAGAGTTATACAACATGGATATGCCATGGTGAATCGTTAGACAGGCCGAGGGTGTCGGATAGAGAGGAAGTTGATGACGTGGAAATGGACGATGGACTAGAGGACATGATCCGTGATGTTGGGTAAGAGTCTTTTCGGCGCGCACATGTGTATGATACTTTGTGCAGTGATGCGCAAGTGGCTTTGTATCCGGGGTGCACTAATTTCACACGGTTGTCAGCGGTGTTAAGATTGTTCAATGTGAAGGCGAGAAATGGGTGGAGCGATAAAAGCTTTACCGAATTGCTTGAGTTGTTGAAAGAAATGCTTCCAGAAGGCAACACATTGCCATCTCGAAACTATGAGGCGAAGAAGATATTGTGTCCGATGGGTATGGAGTATAAGAAAATACACGCTTGCCCTAATGATTGCATATTGTACAGGAAAGAGTTTGAAGAGATGCACGAGTGCCCCAGGTGTGGGGTATCACGCTACAAAGTGAACGATGGTGATTCTAGTTGTGATGTGGTCACCAAAGGTCCTCTTGCGAAGGTGTTATGGTATCTTCCCGTGATTCCGCGGTTCAAGCGATTGTTTGCTAATGTAAATGACGCAAAGAACATTAGATGGCATGCAGATGAGAGGAAGTGTGATGGACAGCTTCGCCATCCGGCTGATTCTTTGCAATGGAAGAGAGTTGATAGTTTGTTTCCGGATTTCGGCAATGAGCCCAGAAACCTCAGGCTTGGACTTGCTACCGATGGAATGAATCCATATGGAAACTTAAGTAGTATTCATAGTTCATGGCCTGTTCTCCTTGTAATTTACAACCTGTCTCCTTGGTTGTGCATGAAGCGCAAATACATTATGTTAAGTATGATGATTTCGGGTCCTAAACAGCCAGGAAATGATATTGATGTTTATCTGAGTCCCTTGATTGAAGACTTGAGAATGATGTGGGATGAAGGCGTTGATGTGATCGACGGGTATTGCCGTGGAGACATTCAGGATTGCGTGCCATGTTATTTTGCACCATCAATGACTTTCCAAAGATATACGGGAACCTGTGTGGGTATAGTGTTAAGGGGCATAAAGCATGTCCAATATGTGAAGAAGGCACATGTTACCATCAACTGCAACATGGAAGGAAGACGGTTTACCTTGGGCATCGGAGATTTCTCCGACGTAATCATCCTTATCGTAGATTGAGGAAAGCTTTCAATGGACTTCCGGAGAATGAAATTGCTCCGGTGGCCTTGACTGGAGAGCAAGTTTATGAAAGGGTGAACAACACTAATGTTATCTATGGGAAGACCCAGAAGAAGGCTATAGAGAAAAAATATGGAAGAAGAGGTTGATCTTCTTTTATCTTCCATACTGGTGCAAGCTTGATGTAAGACATTGTATTGATGTGATGCATGTAGAGAAAAATGTGTGTGACAGTTTAATCGGAACGCTTCTCAACATTCAAGGCAAGACAAAGGATGGTGTGAATGCTCGTCTGGATCTAGTTGCGATGGGTATACGAGAGCAGTTAGCTCCACTTAAAGTGGGGGATAAGAAGACTTATTTTCCCCAAAGATGTCATACATTATCAAAAAAAAGAGAAAAGAAGTTTCGTGAATGTCTACGGGGAGTCAAAGTGCCACAGGTTACTCTTCAAATATCAGAAGACTTGTCTCAATGAAAGATCTCAAATTAGTTGGCTTAAAGTCTCATGATTGTCATGTCTTGATGCAACAACTACTACCGGTGGCCATTCGTGACATATTGCCTAAAAAAGTCAGACATGCCATTACTAGGTTATGCTTATTCTTCAATGCTATATGTAGCAAGGTCATTGACACTAAAAATTTGGATGAGTTGGAAAATGAGGCAGCCATTGTATTGTGCCAATTGGAGATGTATTTTCCACCTTCATTTTTTGACATCATGGTTCATTTGATTGTTCATCTAGTGAGGGAGATTAGATTGTGCGGTCCCGTTTATTTAAGGTGGATGTACCTGGTTGAGCGATACATGAAGATCCTGAAAGGATATATGAAAAATCCACACCGTCCCGAAGCATCTATTGTTGAAAGGTATGTTGCGAAAGAAGCTATTGAGTTTTGTACAGACTACATGTCGGAAGCGGAACTCGTAGAGCTTCCAAGTCTCGTCACGAAGGAAGATATGATGGTAAGGGTACACGAGGTATCATTGTTAAGAGCATGGATCGGGAGGAAGTGCTTCAAGCACATTTGTATATATTGAATAACACTGATGAGGTTGAACCATACTTATGTGAGCATAAAAGCATCATCAATGAAACTTACCCTAGAATGAATGAAAAATGGTGTTTGAACAAGCATAACAAGACTTTCTTGAACTGGTTTAAAGAAAAAAATTGCAAAGGATGGTACTGCTTCTGCTACATTAAAATGGCTAGCACAGGGGCCTAACTTTGATGTCATATGCTGGAGTGGAGTACGATATCAATAAGTTTTCCTTCTATACAAAGTCCCAGGATGACAAAAGTACTATGCAAAACAGTGGGGTTATGGTCGTCGCTGAGTCCATGCATTTCTCTAGTTCGAAAGATAAAAACCCTGTTATGGCATCAGTTTCATACTTTGGAATCTTTGAAGAGATATGGGAGGTTGATTACACGAAGTTTAGAGTACCTGTTTTTAAATGTCAGTGGGTCGACAGTAACAATGGTGTGCAAACGGATGAGTTAGGATTCAAATTGGTGGACCTTAGTAAGGTAGGTAATAAAGAGGAACCTTTCATCATGGCATCCCAAGCAAAACAAGTGTTTTATATCCGTGATCCTTCTAACAAAAGGTGGTCAGTGGTTCTCCAGGGAAAAAAACATGTATAACGGTAGTGAGGGAAATCACGATTCAACTCTTGATATTTCTGATACTCCTTCTTTCTCAACACGAGTGCCTAATTTCAATGAGGAAAATGAAGTGGATGATGTACATGCTACTCGTAATGATCACCAAGAAGGGTTATGGGAGAACTTTACTAATTGACCACAAAGTAAGTTTAGTTTGATATTACCATCAAGTTTGGCATATTATATGTTTACGTTGATATTTATAAGTTATGTTTATGTATGTTGATCGATATTTATAAGTTATGTTTGATATTTATCCTGACATACTAACAAGTTTTTTTTTGTGTTGTGTTTAAACAGGTATACATGGCTGATCATGAGGATATACCTCCTTCATGCAGCGGGTCAGAGACCCCGTCTACCGGTAGAAAGGGTAGACGTGCCACACGGATGAGGCATTTGACTGCCAACCGTGGGTCAAATCAAAGGATAAGAGTAGATTTTGATGATAACCTCAAACCTATTGGGCCAATGGAAGATCAGTTCACCAGTTTTGTGGCGACCCTTGCTAGGAACAGGCCTAGTATACTCATTGATAGGTGGAGAGATGTACCGGCGGACGTGAAGGAGCAGATATGGGAGAGTATTCTGGTATCTATACTTCTACGTCCTGTGTTTGTCTGTATCTACTTTATTTTTATCTTAATAATATCATACAGTAATTCGTTGATTCTTTTGGTCTTAATGTAGTTGACATTTGACATACCGGATACATACGCTATGAAGAAGCGTTTCTTTGAAGTATCTTGGAGAGCGTTGGAGGGGTTTTAAGGCCGACCTGGGCGGATACTATATATTCGATCCAAAAAGTAAAAAGAACCCACTTGAGGTGTATCCGTTTCTTGACAAGGCGGCGTGGGATCGCTTTGTTCGGAGCCGACGTGATCCCAGCTTTCAGGTTAACTTATTTGATTTGTCTCTAAATTTATGTAATTGCATTAATTTCATTTACTTATGTAATTTAATTGTCTTTTATTTATAACAGGAGAAGAGGAAAAAGGGGCAGGAAAACCAAAGTAAGAATGTCTACCCCCATGTCATGTCTCGTGGGGGATATAAAAAGCTTGTTAAGAAAATGGTTGAAGAGGAAAAGAAAGCACGTCAGCAGGCAGCATCTCAGGCGGATCCTAATGTTTAAAATCTTCCAGAGGTTGTTGATCCACCTCCACCCCCACGCCATCGTTCATGGAAGAGGGGCCGACAAAGAAAAACGGGACAATATACATCCGAGGAGGTCCGCCAAGTAGCTGAGAGGATTGTAAGTATAGTTTGTTGTAATTGTCATTTTAAGATTGTTACCGAATTGTAATGTGACTTGATATTTTTATGTGATAGGATGCCTTGGATGATCAGCTAACCCAAGGAACCTTTGTTCCTAGAGGACGCAATGATATCTTATCTACTGCCATCGGTAAACCAGACCACCCGGGCCGTGTCATTGGTGTTGGATGGGGAGTCGGCATTCGCCAATACCATGGTTCATCTTCACACCAATGCCACATGGATTCGGTTGCAGATAGAGCACAACTAAAACAGGAGATTGCAGCTGAGCTTCGACAGGAGATGGCCGAGCGGTTTGCCCGGAGATGGCAATATTGACTTCTATATCCCGAAAAATGACACTGGTGTCCAACCCTCCGTCCAACCCTCTATCCATGTGAGCACTAAGGGCTCATGTGATCCTCCTCATCATCCCGAAAATGATGATGATGGTGATCTTTGCTCGCTGCTGCTGCCGATGATGATGATGATGATGACGACCCCGATAGGTGTGAGTCGTATGTTGATGATCATCATCATCATCGCCGCTAGTGGCATTGGGTAGGGCATATAATAAGTTAGGTAATATCATACACCATCGGTTATTACCGGATGATCATCCGAGGGTGTCTGTTGAGATTATTCGAGATGCTAATGCTCGAGTCCCCGTGCCCACCGAGGAGGTTCAAACAAGGGGTCGAGGCCCCGAGAACTTCATCCTCTGGCCAAGAAGACTGGTCAACTTTCTTGTTGCATCTGAGGTATTCGGTTAGTTGTGTTTTTCTATATTCATAGTTGAAATATATTTATTATTGTTTAAAGATAATGCTTTATTTGTATTTGTTATAGGATGTTGGAAATGATATTGGGCCTTAAAGGTCGGATCTAGGAAGACCAGAGATGTCTGCTCCTGCCAAGGTATTCATTTGACCATTTAGTTAATAACGAATTAAATAACTTAATTATCCGTGATTACTAATATATATCTATGTTGTTTAGGGGATCGACAAAGGGGCACCTGACCATGGTGATGTTTTTAAAGTTCTGGCTATACAGGTTGTCACCATGGAGGATGATGCAGCCTTGGTAACGTTGGAACATGATGCCAGCCCTGGTGAACTGTATATACCAAAGAAGGAACTTATGGAAATGGCACTCAATAAAGAAATGGCCAGTTCTGCACACATATCGTTTTGGTGCACGTAAGTACATTTTATTTATAAGTTAAGTACGTAATTAATTTTTAAATACTATGATAATTAACATGTTTTTCCAATATATTAGGTATCTGCATCGTATGTTAGTCGATCAGGGTAACCTCGCCCTTTATGGGTTCATTGACCCCATGTTCATTCAGGGTGATGTTCTCATAGCATCGGAAGACCCGGTCACTACCATACGTGATATACTTGCCTGAGACGATCATCAATTCTATCTTGCGCCTTATCTCAATAAGTAAGTACCGGTTATTTAAGTATAACTATATATGACTTAGTCACTAACTGTTCCGCAAATACAGCCGGCATTGGCAACTGTTGCTCTTGTACCCAAGAATGAACGTCGTGGTCTTCTTCTGCTCATTGGGAAATAAGCCGGAGAATCAACTGAAGACGATCATCGAAACGTAAGCATTAAAATACATTATAATCAGTAATGCAGTTGTTTTAATTATCTGAAATCTATTAGATATACTTTAATTAATGTTTTTGTCATGATATATAGGTCTTTTAATGCAACCCACATGTTGCGTGGTGAAAGGCGTACTCGGGCTATCAGATGGATTATTCCCAGCGTAAGATATTTATTAGTTCAAATGCATCAAATGCAGTGGGTACAATAATTGATTTCTATTTTATTTAATTCATCATATTCTAAATGGGTTTCATTTGTACGTAGTCACGTATACAACGTGGGTCATGGGAATGTGGCTACTATGTGATGCAGTGGATGTTGGAAATTATCTCCTCCGGGATCACTGAAAGATGGAGCGAGGTAAATGTTAATTGACACAATTAGAAGTAATAGTATAGCTTCGTTATATGTTTTATGTTAGTTTATTACTTAAAAGATATAATCTTTTGTCCAATTAAACTTGCAGATATTCGACGATCCAATTCCATTATCTAATTCTGACATCAACAATATAAAGAGGCGTTGGGCAACTTTTTTTCTTGAAGTGTACCACCCATAGTTTGTATATTTGTAGTTATTTTAAAAACTTATCATGTACTAGCTATAGTGTACCTTTGACTGATGATATGTATTAGTGCTCAGGTCTGGTTCAATTCTTCTTCTCTCGTGTTTTGATGTAGCCTTGATAAAGTGTTGTTTTCATTCATTCGAAATTAATTAGGCCAGATGCTCTCTATTTTCAGATTCTGTGCTCACTAGTCATTTGATGAAATGTCAGTATTTTTAACCATATGTGTAAGAGCTGATTGTTTGTGCCAAGAAAATTGAATGAAGTATGTTTTGCTTTTGATATGGTTAAGACTTTGTTACAATTGTGTCAAAACTGGCCGGTTTGGTGTTTTGTTAGTTTCTTGTTTGATCAGGGTACTGATCTTAAACAAGTTCCTGGAATTGATGGTTATGAATTACTGAAACAGGGGAAAGGAATGATTGAATTGTAAATAATAACTCAAAAAAAAAATGACATTATACACATCGGTTCTTAAAAAACCGATGTGTAAATTTAACTTTCTACATCGGTTTTGCAATAAACCGATGTGGAAAGTTTACTTTCCACATCGGTTTTTTGAAAAACCGATGTAGAAAGTTAAACTTCTAACTACTTATTAATTGATAAATTAATTTTCCACATCGGTCAAAAGAAAACCGCTGTTTAAAATATACTTTACACATCGGTTTTAAAACCGATGTGTAAAGTGGCAATAAACCACATTAGTCATTTCCACATCTGTTTGAAAAACGATGTGGAAAGCCAAAAATAACCGACGTGGAATCCCTTTTTTGCACCAGTGAAAATAACAAGAATTATATCAACTCTAGAAATCCCTTTCAAGATGAAATTGCCAATCCTTTCGTTAAACCAAAAAAAAATTTCTCTCAATCCTTTATGAAGATGGAGAGTTTCAGAGTCGCGGACCCGGACTTTATGTATAGGGGGGACTAACTATAACAACTAAAATTTATCCAACAAATATATATGCATCAAATTTCATAAAAAGTATACATAATAAAATGTTCAAAAACATTAATTCTATTAGTAAATATACTTATTGATGACTCATTAGATGTTTGAATTACAATATTCTTCTTTTAAAGTATGTGTTGATTGTAGATGACTTCCTCGTCTAAATAAAATTAATAAAAAAAATCAGTATTAAATGAAATTAATAAAAAAGCTGGTATTGAAATCCATCTAATAAATAAAAAAGTATAACAATTAACAATATTAGAAAACCTACAAGTTTAATAATAAAAAAAAATTTATGAAAAAAAATCAACATAAAGCTATTATTAACAGTAGACATTGGCTGGCGTTGATGCAAGCATGCCATGTTATGAAGAAGAAAAAGCATACGAAATTAAGATTTAATTGGTATACACTGAAAGTATAAAGTTTTTTTACACTGCCAACCAATTGGAAATTGACACACTATTAAAAATATTTGACTCGTATCCTAACCATGTTAAAACACACTAATTTCATGATTTGTGATTGGTTGTCAATATAAAAATCTTTATATCGACAGTACATACAAATTAAACTCATGACATTTTAATATATTATACTATCTATTATCATCTATTAAATTATTAACAAAAGCATATGAAATTAAGAAGAAAAAGAATGAATGGAAAATCAAACCTTGGCTTCCTCACTCTCTAGCCCTCACAGCAAAAGTAAATAAGGTCACCACATAGCAAAAGAAGGACAAGGTAGAATCTATTATTATTTTTTGAGTCAAGGTCCAAATTGGTTCCAAAAAAATTTTTTGGGGCCCAATTTTACTCCCTGAAAAAATAAGTTAATCATTTAATCCCTCAAATTTTCAAATGCGAGACATATTGGTCCCTAAATTTAGTTTTGATGTTCATTTACTTGCCTACTTGTTCCATTAATCATCCTATTTGGACCGTTAGTGGTCCTGCGTGACTAATGACGAATTTCCTGAGTAAAAAAATGAAAAACATGCACAATTTTAAAATACAAATACCTGAAAATTATACAATTTTTTTTTCACTTTTCATTAACTAGTGTTACCGCTTCAAAAAAAAAATTTAACTAATGTTACGTGGAAATGTTTTGGTTACTCATAAGGACGTTAATGTTACGGTAGCTTGACTCATACAACTTTTACCATTGCCAGCTTAGCTAGCACAATAGGAAAAGCAATGCAACGAGGGGGGATATCAAGTGTTACGTGAATTTTGGTTGGAAGACTTTAATTAGCACCACAAATTGTTAGCTTGAGTCAACCTTAGGGGTGGGAATAGGTCAAATCGCTCGTCGGGGGTCTACGGTCTAGTCTATTTAAGGCTTAGCTTGGCCTAGCCTATTTAGTAAAAATGTCAGGTTAAGACTTTATAAAAAACCTATATAACTAAATAAGTCGGGCTTAAGGCTTTAAAAAAAAGCCTACTAGACCTATCAGACCGGCTTATTTAACACATACGTGTGTGTGTGTATATATATATATATAATAATAATATATTATAATACTATAATATATTATTTACATTATTCATAATATTTAAAGTTTAAGGCCTATTGGTCATGTAATGACTTACTTGCCTATTTATTTTTGAATACCTAATGACCTATTTATTAGTATATGTCTACTAACTTCTTTGTCATCACATACATACGAACCTATTTACAAGTGAAAGACTGCGACCTATTTATAAATAGAGCCATATTTAAAGGTCTTGTTCATAAGTAGACTTTCAGGCCAGGTCAAGCTTTAAAGTAGGTCAGGCTCAGACCTTAAAAATTGACCTATATATATCAAGCTATAAGTCGGGCTCATGCCTCATGATTGGAATACAGGTCAGGCCCAGGCTTACCAGCGCCTAGCTCAACCTAGCCTATTCCCAACTTAAGTCAACATACAACCACACAATTAATGAGTGGGGATAGTGTTACGAGCATTTTGGTTGGATAACTTCATCACCACAATTCCACAAATTGTTAGGTCCACGGAATCAATATTTAACTTTTTGATTGAAAATTAATATATATAATATATAAATAAATTAAATAAAAAAAGTGAAGCACACAAATAAATTATTTATAGTCCGAGTTGACGTGTACAAGACACTATCTTTAAGGATTATTTTGCCACAATATAATGATGATACGAATATCCTCAGGATTTAACAGACTCTTTCAGAACAATATTATGGGTATTCAAAATAAAAAGAATTATATCAACTCAAAAAATTCCTTTCAAGATGAAATTGCCATTCCTTTCCTTAAACCAAAAAAAATTCTTCTCTTAGTCCTTTATGAAGATGGAGAGCAGAGTTTATTAAAAAATAAAACAATTAAATTTATTAACATTTTTTTATTTAATTTTTTATTATAATAACAAGTGTTACATAGCCAAAGGGGTTGGCCTAGTAGAAGTATGCTAGGTCCGTCAGGTAGGAAAGTGTATAAAGGGATATTCTCGCTCGAGCCCCCCGAGTAATACCTCACTCACCACCATTTTTGTAACAAAAAAAAAGTGTTAGTCCGAGACGTGTACAAAACACTATCCTTAATAATTATTTCCCCACAATATAATGATAAATCGAATATCTCTAAGATTTTTAATAGACTCTTTCAGATTAATAATATTATTCTAGATATTTAGAACATCGAGATTTATATCAACTCTATAAAATCCTTTCAAGATACAACATTTTGGTTGAAAGATTAACTTTTGGCTAAAAGACTTCATCACCACAAATTGTTTCTTGACGGAGTCAACATACAATATTTTGTTGGAAAAATAATATATAAAATAGATAAAAAAAAGTAAAAACACAAATAAATTGTTTATAGTCTGAGACATGTATAAGACACTGTCCTTAAGGATTATTTTGCAACAATATAATGAAAATGTGAATGATCTCCAGGATTTAAGAGACTCTTCCAAAATAATAATATTATTCTGGATATTTAGAACATCGAGAATTATATCAACTCAAGAAATTCCTTTCAAGATGCAATTGACAATTCTTTCATTAAATCAAAAGAAATTCTTCTCTCAATCCTTTAAGAAGATGGAGATTTAATTGAAAAATAAAAGGATTAAATTTATTAATTTTTTATTAGTTTTTTTAATAACAATTGTTACGTATCCTAAGGGGTTGGCCAAGTGAAAGTGTATTAGGTCTGTCAGGTAAGAGAGTGTGTACATGGATACTCTCGGTATGTGAGATGTCGCTAGCTCAAATCCGGACGAAAAATAAACTCCTTCGGAAGGGATTGTACTTATGTCGTTCGAGGCCCCAGAGTGATAGCTTAGTCGCCACCACTTTTTTAAAAAAGAAAAAAACAAGTGCCACATGCATTTTTGGCCCACATGGATTCAATTTGTTATGTTTTGGTTGAAAGACTTCATCACCACAAATGTTTAGCACGACGGAGTCAACATACAACTTTTTGATAGAAAAATATTATACAAAATAGATAAATAAAATAAATATAGAAAAGTGAAAAACACAAATAAATTAATTATAGTCTATGACGTGTACAAGACATTGTCCTTAAGGATTATTTTGCCATAATGTAATGATAATGTGAAAATCTTCAAGTTTCAAAGACTCTTCTAAAATAACTATATTATTCTGGATATTCAGAACATCGAGAATTATATCAACTCAAGAAATTCCTTTCTAGGTGCAAAATGTCAATCCTTTCGTTAAACCAAAAGAAATTCTTCTCTCATTCCTTTAAGAAAATGAAGAGTTTATTGAAAAATAAATGAATTAAATATATTAATTTTTGTATCAAGTTTTTATTTTAATAACAAATGTTATGTATATGTATCCTAAGGGCCTAGTGGAAGCATGCAAGGTACATTAGGTAGGAGATTCTGGACAGGGATACTCTTGGTATGTGGGAATTATCTAGCTAAAGTCGTGACACAAAATAAACTTCTTGGGAAGGGGTTGTACCCATGTCGCCCGAGGTCCCGGAGAGATGGATCACTTGTCACCAGTTTCGTAACAAAAAAAAACAAGTGTTACTTGCATTTTTTTTATTAAATTAAAATGGTGGCAAGTTAGCATCCACTCTGCACCGAGTTGTCCAATTAAGGGCAAAATGCTATCTCGCGTTGCCGTTCCGTTCCCAAGGATCGAACACACGACCACTCGGTTAAGGGATGACGAGTCGAACCACCATGCCAGCAACGTTGGGTTCATTTTTGGCCCCCATGGAACCACGTTGCTATGTTTTGGTTGAAAGACTTCATCACAACAAATTGTTAGCGCGACAGAATCAACATACAACTTTTTTGTTAGAAAATTAATATATAATTAGAAAAATAAAATAAATAGAGAAAAGTGAAAACACAAATAAATTGTTTATAGTATGAGACGTTGTACAAGACACCGCCCTTAAGTATTATTTTACCATAATATAACGTATTTAACAGACTGTTCCAAAATAATAATATTGTTCCGGATATTTAAAACATTGAGAATTATATCAACTTAGGAAATTTCTTTGAAGATACAACTTTTTGGTTGAAAGACTAACTTTTGGGTGAAGGACTTCATCACCACAAATGGTTAGCTTGACGGATTCAACATACCACTTTTTGTTAGAAAATTAATATATAAATTAAATAAATAGAGAAAAGTGAAAAACACAAATAAGTTGTTTTTAATCTGAGACGTGTACAGGACATTGTCCTTGATAATTATTTCGCTACAATATAATGATAATACGAATATCTCCAGGATTTAACAGGCTCTTCCAAAATAATAATATTATTATGGATATTCAGATCATTGAGAATTATATCAACTCAAGAAATACCTTTTAATAAACAACTTTTTGGTTGAAAGACTTCATCACAGCAAATTGTTAGCTTGACGGAGTCAACATACAACTTTTTTTAAGAAAAATAATATATAAAATCGATAGATAAAATAAATAGAGAAAAGTGAAAAAACACAGATAAATTTTTTATAGTCTGAGACGTGTACAAGACATTGTCTTTAAGAATTATTTCTCCATAATATAATGATATATAATGGGAATATCTTCATGATTTAAAAGACTCTTCCAATATAATAATATTATACTGGATATTTAAAACATCTAGAATTATATCAACTCAAGAAACTCCTTTCAAGATGCAACTGCCAATCCTTCCGTTAAACCAAAAGAAATTCTTCTCTCAATTCTTTAAGAAGATGGAAACTTTATTGAAAAATAAAAGAATTAAAATTTATTAACATTTTGTATTATTATTTTTTAATAACAAGTGTTACTTACCATAAGGGATTGGCCTAATGGAAGCATGCTAGGTACATCAAGTAGGAGAGTGTGCACGGGGATACTCTCGGTATGTGGGAGCTCTCTTGATCAAATACTCCTTGGAAAAGGGTTGTATCCATGTTGCTTGAGGCCCCTGAGTGATAGCTCACTCGCTACCAATTTTATAACAATAAAAGAACAAGTGTTACGTGCATTTTTAGCCTAAATGGATCCAAGTTGTTATGTCTTGGTTGAAAGACTTCATCACTACAAATTGTTAGCACAACTGAGACAACATATAACTTTTTGTTAGAAATTAATATATAAAACAGATAGAGAAAATAAATAGAGAAAAGTGAAGAACACATAAAATATTTATAGTCCGAGACGTGTACAGGACACTATCCTTAACGATTATTTCACTACAATATAATGATAATATGAATATCCTCAAGATTTAACAAACTCTTCTAGAATAATATTCTTAAATATTCAGAACAACATGAATTATATATCCTCAGGAAATTCCTTTCAAGATTAAATTGCAAATCATTTGGTTAAAAAAAAAAAACAGTGCTGCTATATAGTACGAAAGAAATTGATATGAAATCGGACAAACAAGCAAAAGTTACCGTGGAGAGAGAAAAGCACATGAAACATAGCAAAAATCAAAGAAAATTATTGAATCAAAAGGGAAGAAACACATGGTACGAATTCGTCTTCGTACTATTCATCATTATAAAAAAAATTCTTCTCTCAATTCTTTATCAAGATGGAGTGTTTATTGAAAAATAAAACAATTAATTTTATTAACTTTTTAGATTATTTTTTTTATTTTAATAACAAGTGTTATGTATCCAAAAGGATTGACATAGTGGAAGCGTCCTAGCTAGATCCGTCAAGTGAGAGAGTATGTTTAGGAATACTCTTGATATGGAACAGCCAATCCTTTAGTTAAACCAAAAGAAATTCTTCTCTCAATCCTCTAAGAAGATGGAGATTTTTTTGAAAACTAAAGAATTAGTTTTATTAATTTTTATTTTTAAAATTATTAATTTATTGCATAAATTGACATGTCGGCATGCCAATAGCACTACAACAGATTAGACTTTAGATAGCGTTTCCGTATGCCTTTTAATAGCGTTTGTAACCGCTATCTATTCTACCGCTATTAAAACTCGTTAGCAAAGATAGCATTTAGGAACTGCTATTAATAGGTGACTTTAGATAGCGTTTGTACAAGGAAACGCTATCTAAAGCCCCCTTTTTTTTTTAATTTTATTTCTTAACTTTTACATCCATTATTCCTGCATATTTACACAAAAAAACCACAATTGTTGCAGTCAACACAATTGTTCAAAATGTGTTCAAAATATAAGTGTTCAATGCAAAGATCGCATGTGTTTGTGCAAAGAAACCAAGAAACTATACAATCAAAGTGCAACACTCTATACAAAGAACTATATATATATATAACCAGATATAAGTACACCACTCTGTTTCTAAAGTATTCAAATTCACACGAGTAAGACAAAATCAAAGTGCAGCAACTATACCAGATCTCAATCCTTAAGAAACCAAAATCAGAAAACCAACATACATCTACAATTAATCTACATTTACAGCTTCTGTTTGTTTTTCATGAGACCAAGACAACACCAAAGTAATGTGTCGAAATGTGATCCAAAGACTCGTAGCAGCATACATACTGCATTTCCACCACAAAGACTAACCTGTTACATTGGGATACAGCAGACTAATTAGGTAAATACTACTGTAGCAAGAAACAGAATTCAAATCAAGCATTAACAAAGTGTAACAAAAATAATAAGTTTGAACTTATTTTCTCCTAGCAATGACACATCAACTCGAAGGCATGTACCAAGGAAAAACAAATACATAGATAGTTTGGGGTTGATAAATATAAAGCATTATTCACATACCAATGAGTATTGCTGCAACTACTGTGATCAATTTGACATAATCAAACGAACTTTTCAACAATATAGCGACACCACTCTTCCTTGACTTCAGATAGTTGAGCAGTGGAGTATGTGGAGCATTTGAAGTCAGGGAAGTACTGCGACATAAAAATTAAATAAATTAAGTTACAATTGCTAAAACATTTGAACAGTCACAATTAAAAGCTAAGTAAACAACATACCGCCATTGGTATTTTAACTTGGTTCTGCAAGATAGTCTCCTTCATGAAACGCATGACATAGTACCCACAATCTGTACTGTTGGGTTGTCTTGGGCACTATAAAAATAAAATAGTAAATCAATATAGTTTTTTTTATCTAATTGCGCATTAAGTTTTTGCAAATATACCTGTATCTGAATCCATTTAATGTTGGTTGCCTTTAAACGCGGCACCTTAGCTCCGATATTTGCGCGATAAACTTGCAAACCACTAATCACAAAATCAAACAGACTTCATTAAGAAACATATTTTCAATCATCACAAACACACGCATGCTCACGTATCGAACGTAATCATAGAAAATCAGAAATATAAAAACATGCTTACGTATCGAATGCATTCTTTAATTCAGGCGCATCCCTAGGATCAACATACAAGGGATCCAGATAGTAAATAATCTCTTCAACAATATTTATCGCGCAAGACAAGACCAATGATTCCTAAAAAAATTTTGAGATAACAAATCCTAAGCACCTCAACTTTTATGTAATTCATTATTGTGAATTAAGTCCTAAAGGATAAGCGACTCACCCAACATTGCACGGCGCTAAAAACAAGGGCTGATATTCTCTTTCTTTAGTTACAAACCGGTCAGCTAGATACGTTGTCTGTGAATCCCTCCTGAAGTAGCCGTATGTATTTGTTTGGTGTGGGGACAAGAACAGAAAACTCCTCGTTATTTCCTTTGGAAGCAACAATTCTTCATACAAATACCTTCAATTAAAATATAAAAATGGATTACACCAATGACATCAATATTTAAATGGAAAGACTAAAAAAATATTGTACACTTTAAACCTGATTTATTACCTGATATATGCGGAAATAACGGAGGCAGATACCCATTCATGATTTACAACTTCTATGATATTTTCAGTATTGAGCATCTCAATGAAATGGTGACCAAAAATATTTTGTTCCATCTCTACGTACAATTGGTCAGCATTTTTCATATTCTTTCGTTCATGTATTTTAAGGAAATTCAAATATTCCAGAGAAGTTGTAGTTGAACCAGCTGTAGGTGGGTTGGCCTCAGAGTTGCCTCCTTTATTTTCTGGGGTTGTAATTGACTCCTTTGTATATCCAGACACTCTGCCCTTGCCTTTAGCTTTTGCGGGTGCCTGGAAATTTTGCATTTCAATATGCCAGTTAGTGATCAACTAATGTAATGCATATATGCCGTATATGAAAAGGTGGAAAAATGCAATTACATACCATATTAATTACAACCACGAGATCAATTGGCCATGCCACATAAGTACCTATTGCATCTCCTACTGTCATCACATCTGCATCAACGATAGGTACCGGCAATGGCGCATCCCCCTCAGTTGCAACATCAACTCCAACTTTCACATGGTTAAGGGGTACTGGTCCAGTGTGCAGTGTAACACCCGGCTCATTGTATACTTTACCCATAGCAACCATACGATAGTTTGGGGTCGATAAATATAGCTGACATGAGTTGACGCCCTAATCCAATGATAGATTAATAAGCTGTGAATTAAGGCATCCAATTGAATGTACATCAGCCCATATGCTCTCTTTGAAACCATCCAAAGCTTCATCCTTCCAATTAGAACAAATAATTGGGACCGTTTGCCTAACAACGGCCCCAATGTAACTCTTCAATATTTTACCATTAGCACAAATAGGTTGGTCCAAAGAATTCCATTCAACCTAATAAAAATAATAAAGTAATTAAATCTAGATATCAAACAACATTATGAAATCCTTAGATTAGTAAGTAAATTACATCAAATTTTTGTCCTTTACTCCTAGCGCGGATGACCGCCTTCATAATAACGTTGGCCCACGTCTCGCCGCTTTGGCATCACTAGAATTACTTGAAGATGCCATTTACCTACAAAAATATTAGATACAAGTAAAACATCAATGGACATTAATATAACATTAATTGATGCAAAATATAAAACAACTATGAATAACAAAATCAACACTAGCATTACCGGAAGATGCTAACTATAATATAAAAGGATCAGAAAGTTCATTTAAACACAAACACTACATACATGTTTAAGTCAACCTTTTTCTTTTCTTCATTTGATTGAGATTTGTTTGTCCTTTATTAGTACGAAATGGTGGATTGACCAAAAGCCCCTCATCATGATCATCTCTCATATACATACCATCATCCCTAGTTGGATCAATCTCAAGTGATTGTAATGTCCCGACGAAAGGATCATCTTCAATATCAACATCTCGATGGTCTTGATCATCAACATTAGTAATTATTTTGTTAGTCAAAAGAACAATGGACCTTTTCATATCAGCTGGATCAGTGACATAGAACACTTGTTGAGCTTGAGATGCTAATATAAAAGGCTCATCTTTATACCCCACCCTATTAAGATCCACCGCATGAACCCCGACTCATCAATCGAACACCGTTATTATTGTCAACCCACTTGCAACCAAACACACCAACCTTAAACTTTGTGTAATCCAACTCCCATATGCGTTCAATGACGCCAAGTATGACATATTTGCATATATCGGGTTTCTCTTTTTGGCACTTGAGATATGCATCGACCGAGCTACTAGAGTCACACCACTGTTTTGCATTGTACTCCGACCATCTTGTTCTTTTGTATAGAATGTGTACCCATTAATTTGATAACCGTGGTAAGAGAACACATGCAAACTTGGACCTTTGGCTAACCATCTCAATCTATTTGAAACTGAAGTATCATTTTCAAATCAACTCGCATAAATGTGATCTCTTAGCCACGTTATAAAACAACGATTGTGTTCTCTAGTTAGCCAATTTTGATTCTTATTTGGATACAAACTCTTAAGCATGTCCTTGTGTTTTTCAACATATGGCTCAACCTCATCGGCATTGTGCAGTAACATATAAGTGTGCTTGCTCCCATTCTGTCCTTGTTATAGTCACTATTTCATTTCCAGGAATTCCTTGCCCCATCATTCTCCATGTGTGACGAGACTTTGGCAGCCCTATAGATTCAGCATTGGATAGGTATTCGGTGCAGAATTCAACAGCTTCTTCTTCGACAATATACCGTTCAACAATACAACCTTCTCGGGTCGTGATCGGTTTTTCACATACCCTTTTAATATCTTCATATAACGCTCAATCGGGTACATCCATCTCATATAAGCTGGCCCACACAGTTGTGTCTCTCTAACAAGGTGAATGGTTAGATGAACCATTATGTCAAAGAATGAAGGTGGAAAGTACATCTCAAGCTCGCATAAAGTCACAACAATTTCTCTTTGCAATGATGGCAACTTCCCAGGGTCAATCACTTTGCTGCAAATTGCCTTGAAGAAGAAACAGAGTTTAGTTAAGGCCCCCCGCACTTTGTTAGGTAAAATAGACCGTATACCAATGGGTATCAACTGCTCCATGAGAACATGACAATCGTGGGACTTTAGACCTTTTAACTTGAGATCTTTCATCGATACGAGGTTCCTAATGTTTGAAGAGTACCCTTCCGGAACCTTAACTCCTTCAAGAAACTTACAAAAAACAGTTTTTTCTTTTCTAGATAGAGTGTAAGCAGCCGGAGGAAGATATGTACTTTTACCCTTCTTCGTCGGTCCCAATTCTCTTCTTATTCCCATACTAACCAAGTCCAACCTTGCATTGATGCCATCTTTAGTCTTCCCCGGCACATTGAGTAACGTACCAATGACACTATCACAGATATTTTTTTCAACGTGCATCACATCGAGGAAATGTCTTACATATAATGATTTCCAATATGGAAACTCAAAGAAAATCGACCTTTTCTTCCACCCTCTTGTGACAATATCTCTCGCAAAAGGTTTACCGAATTGGATATTCAAATCCTTTACCTTTTCAAAAAGTTGATCACCCGTCAAAGGTGAAGGCGCTCTACCTTCTTCCGAGTTCCCATTGAACGCCTTTCTCCACCACCGGTAATGATGACTTGGATGCAAAAATCTACGATGCCCAAGAAAGACATTCTTCTTACAATGTTCTAACCGCATCCAATCCGTACCCTCTTCACATATAGGGCATGCACACCGACCCTTGATGCTATATCCTCGACAGATTACCGTAGGCTGGAAAATCATTAATTGTCCCAAACAACATAGCTCTCAAATTGAAACTTTCTTCCTTATACCCATCATACACCTCCACACCTGTCTCCCACAGTTGTTTCAAGTCTTCAATCAAAGGAGTCAAATAGACGTCTATATCATTTCCTGGTTGTTTGGGCCCGTAAATTAACATAGATAACATCATAAATTTGCGCTTCATGCATAGCCATGGGGATAGGTTGTAAATCACCAAAATCACAGGCCATGTACTTGTGAGAGCTACTTTGAACACCATGCGGGTTAAATCACAAGAGCTGCAATGCAAGTCGTAGGTTTCTTGAATCTTGCCCAAAATCGGGATAATCATGATCAAATTTCTTCCATTGCGGAGAATCTGCCGGTGCCGCAGACTTGCCATCTTTGATCCTTTCATCCTCATGCCATGTCAAGTGCTTTGAATCTTCGTAACTACGGTACATGCGCCTAAATCTGGGTATTATGGGAAAATACCACACAACCTTCTCTCGGATCTGATTCTTACTTCTTATATCGTGATGCATTAAATTTAGGACACAACTGTAAAGATTCATATTCATTCCGAAATAAAATGCAATCGTTAGGACAAGCATGTATCCTCTCGTAGCTCATGCCAATAGAGCGTAACATTTGTTTAGCCTCGTATGTCCGACTAGGAAGCACATTATCATCTGGCAACATGTCTTTCAATAGTGTGAGTAAGTCCGTAAAGCTCTTATCACTCCATCCGTTGCCCGATTTCAAGTTATACAACTTTAACATCGCCGACAATCTTGTGAATTTAGTAAATCCATCATACAATGGTAGCTCTGCATCACTTACCAACCTCCCAAACATTTGTGGACAATCCCGAAGATCCTCTTCAACAGCATTTGCAATGTCTTCAAAACGATCGCCCTCATAAGTATTTGTGTCGGTATCGTTTGATGAATATCTCACACGATTCCTCATTTCACTAGACTCAGCTCTTGTCTCACCATGTTTTGTCCAACATGTATAACTTTGATCGATTCCATTACACACTAAATGTTCTTCCAAATCGGCTGCACTAACTCGCCTTGCATAACAACAATCTAAACAAGGACATATGATTGTCTTAGGGTTTTCGCATGCCGAACTGCAAAACTAATGAACTCTTTCACCCCATCCTCATACTCCTTCGTTAAACGATTGGCAGACATCCATTTCCGATCCATGCTTTTCCGATCTACAAAAATATTTATTAAACATATTTACTTTGAGTTTAGAGTGGTTGAGGTCTACATGCAATGTATACAGATTAAAGGAATGAAAGGCTGCAAACAAAACACATTGTTGCTGAGTATTGCTGAAGGAACCAGTGTCAGCTTGTTGATGAGTGTGATTCCACATCATCTTTGTCTATCATTTTGCATGCATTTTCATGTAGTTTAGGCATATTTTTATTAGATTTTAGGTTAATTTTCCTTTGGAACGGGTAAGGCGGTTTTCGTGTGTTGTTTTGCAGATATCAAGGGTAAAATGCTCAAGATCAACCATGATGAAGTTTGGATAAAGATAGGGCTTTAAAAGTGCAGAAAATGAGCCAAACAGAGTCCATCACGGCCATGATCGAGCAAAACTGAAAAAGAAGAAAGGTCAAGTCGAGTTCATGCACGGCCTGGCCGTGATATCCATCACGGCCGTGACCCAAAACCACCACAAGTCAGAGCACATCACGGCCCAGCCGTGAAATTCTTCACGGCCATAACAGAGGGCTCGCGACGCGAGCATAGGCTCGCCTCGCGAGAGACTGGAATTTCGCAGAGCAACCGTGAAGCGAGAGACCGTCACGGCCTGGCCGTGATATCCATCACTACCGTGACCCAAAACCACCAAAATCTGAGCACGGAACATTAAATTAAATGATATATAAAAGGAAAGGATCAACAAACTCAAGCAACAAAAACAAACATATGAACCCATTCTTCACATTCAAAAAACATTGAAACAAAACAAAACAGGATACCAAAGAAAGATTAGGTTCAAAATGCATACAAATAAATCCGTCAATCCATATTCATATTTTCAAATAATGATTGACACACAAACAAGTCACATTCCATTCAACACCAATCAAACCGAAAATTAAAGAGCAAGTAAAATAAAACCAAAACCTAATAGTTTTCTTGGATTTTCTTTCACTTTCTTGGCCTCCTAGAATGAAGCAAAGTAGATGGAAAACTCTCAAATTCCGAGTCTCAAACATTAAGATATGACTCAAGTCTTGTTTCTTGAATGACTGACACATTTCACACTAGCTATACAAGCAACTGACCCGATCCTCATTCTTCTCTCAAGTCATATTGCATTCTGCATCATGCCAATCCATCACAAGAATAAAGTAAAATAACTTGAGTAAGTAATACTAGACTTAAAAGTCACAACACATACTACTAATATCCATTATTCTGCGAGATTAACTTACAGTAACACATACCAGTAATGATCCATACCCATAACACTAATACCAAGTTTGAGAATTTTCCTTTCTTTCCCAACATTGACAGCTTATCAATTGATCCAAAATCCACATGCATCAGGAAAACAAATGAAGAAAGCATTGAAATTGACTGACCTTGTTGCGGACTTGGATGGATTGTGAGTAGAGAAAAGAGATTGAGATAGGAAGAAGCTTGGAAAGCAATGGATCAAGCTTGGAATCGCCGCATAGAGTCAAACGAGTATGGCCACTTCTACGCAGTGGTGGCTCCGACGTGTTGGGGCAGCGGAGGCGTCTATTGCACGATCTTAGAGAGAAGAAATTGAAGCTTGGAATAGTGTTACCTGAACCCAACAAGAAAGCCAAGAGAAGACCTAAGAAAATGAAAATGAGGAAGAAACAGAGAGGGAAACCGAGCGCGCGTCTAGTTTTAGTGGGAAGACCTAAGATAGCGTTTCCTACAGGAAACGCTATCTTAGGTATCACTTAAGATAGCGTTTCCGTGTGGAACCGCTATCTTTTCCTAAGTGACACTTTTAATAGCGGTTCCACACGGAAACACTATCTTAAAGTCCCCCATCACTTTTAATAGCATTTCCACACGGAAATGCTATTAAAGGTGCGTTATTAAAAGTCTATTTTGTTGTAGTGTAGGTTTGAGAATGTCACTTAGGACAAACACTAACAGAATTAAATATATTGTGACGAAAAAGCCAACATTGTTAACCAAAGCTAACTTATAAAACCTAATTGATAACAACATTAGATGCTTAAACTAGATAAATTGTATTATAGGTATGGCAATTTGATAAAATGAGAAGCAACACTATATTTTATTGAGTGATGAGTTTCAATTTCATATGTTGTTCACTTTCCTTTTCCCTTCCTTGTGAATATGAAGAACTGATGAATTTGAATATGTGGATTTTTTGAAAGGGCCTATATAAGTTCATTTTGAACTTTAAAGGTGAATTTATTAGCCGTCTGCTTGTTTTTTTGGCATGATCAACGAGAAATGTATCCATAAATTGTTTCCAGTATGAACAGTTTAAGTATCCTTTAGCAATCGATATTGCTTCTGATCTTCCTCTTCTGCTACCAAAGAGACTGCAATTAGATGTAGATATTGTATTGTGTTGTGCTTTGTGTTATCTTCCTCTTTGTTTTGCCTTTTCCAAATGGCTTTTGCCTTGCTGATACTAACATGCAAACAGGTTTCCAATATAAAATAGTGATATGGCTGGACTAGTTAATGTCTCAGCTCTTCTAAGTGGTGAGCCATGTGATACTTGGTTAATTCTTCTAAAATTTCCATTACTAGTATGATACTTGTACATTCGCACAGGTCGCGTTAATTTTTACGCATGTTAATAAATATTGTACTGGTCGAGGAGTAAAACCCGACCATCGAGCTTGACCCCGGTGTTCACTCTTGGTTAGACGTTCTACGACGAGATTCCGACAAGTCGGATCTCGGCGGGAACAAATATCTTGTTTTACATTCAGGTTGCAGCCATGCTATTCAATATGAAACAATATGGACTATGAAGTATAAAATAGTTAAATAAACTACGCAACAACAAAAGAGAGCAGAAATAAGTTTTTTAAAAAAAAAGTCTATAATTATTGTTCTTGTATGTCTCGCTCATTGCTTACCATGCTGGCCTATGTGGCAAAATGCAGATAAATGCTCTTCCACCCCTCCGGTCATTGTTTGATGAACCATCAATAATCTTCTGAATAGCTAATTCATAAAAAATGCAGTCAATGAATACCATCTTCGTCTTAAATTAGAAAAAAAATAAAAAAATCAAATGAAAAAGATAATATAATCAAATAGCTTACCTATGATGGCGTGAACAATGGTCAATAGGCAAGTTGTCATACTCACTATTAGCTTTAGAAAAACCTTACTCTAACAAATTTACTCCATAAGTTTTGTTAAGGGGAATAGAGACGACCCTACACAGTCCTCCATGAATGTACAAAACCTTTAAAAGAACATTAAAATTGAATAATAGTTGTAACTAATCTAGAACTTCAAAAATACCCAAAACATAGCTGTAAAAAAGGAAAAAATTGACCGCCAGTGTACTGGCCGAGGAGTAAAACTCGGCCACCGAGCTTGGATTCCCGATCCGATAAAGGCGGGAAAGATATGATCATGATACTATCTCAAATAACTTTATCTGGTTACAAGAGATAAATCCCACCAATTAAGGAAATCATATATCTCGGAGAAGATTTAAAGAGATAAGAGAGATAAACCCAATCTCTAAGAGATAAGGGGATCCTATTATAAAAAGAGGAGAACCCTAAGAGAAAGACTCACTTTTGCTAACCGAGGTGAATCTCCATTAAGCGTATTTGGGAAACCACCCAAATCAAGAGACTACTGAAGAGTCCTTGTTCACCGGTATTCACCATATACAAAATTAAAGGATTGAGATCACCATAGGACCGAGGGTTGAACAAAGAACTACGTTAGCTTTGATTCCCTTTGGGATACGTAGGACCGAAATTCAACATTCTGTCAAGCTATAATCTAAAACAACTTTGGTCTTCACTCTTGGTTCGACGTTCTACGGTGAGATTCCGGCAAGTCGGATCTCGGCAGGAACATTTGGCTCTCACCGTGGGGTCGAGGAAAAACTTTTCTCTGATTCCATAAGAAAGCTTGATGGTGACTACACGGTTCCATGTTCCATGTTTCCCCAAGAACATTTGATGGTGACTTTTCCCCGGTTCCATGTTGATCATGAGGCTTCGAATACGAGCCAAAAGCATGACAATCCCCTACCCCCACCCCTCAATGAAGATCACCCTCAGTTGGGAGAGGTTATGGCATAGTTAAGGCAGCTGCGTCAGGAGAACGAGAGGACAGGTGCTCAGAATCAAAAGCTGTTAAGAGTTCAGAAAAGAGAAAGATCAGCAACACCTTTCGGGGAAGAGCAGTCCTCACCCGAGGATAGCCAAAAGGAGCCATCGTATATACCTTCTCATCATGATACGAGCCGACCTTCCAAGACAAAACCTCAGCCAGAGGGTTCGGGAGTTAAATCTCGTGCAGAAGGCACTATTTAGAAAGAAAGGGTAATAGACCGACAATCGAGGTTGCCCTTCACGGTTGACATATATGAGGTAATCATGCCTAGACATTTTAATCCCCTTAACATTGGTAAATTCAGTGGCACCACTGACCCAATTGAGCATGTGGAATCTTTTATTTCTTCTGTCTACTTGGTGACCGATTCGAAAGCCGTCATGTGCAAAATTTTTCCAACTACTCTACAAGGCCCTGCCTTGACCTGGCTTACGAATCTTCCACCTCGGTCAATTGATTCTTTCGATGTGCTTGTAACTAAGTTCACTGCACAATTCACAGCAAGCCGAAAGCATAAAAGGCACTCGGTCTCGCTGGTGAATTTTAAACAAGAAAAAAATGAATCACTTAGAGATTACATGGCTCGTTTTAATGCTAAACAAATTGTAATCCCCAATATGACCTCGGAACTCTGTCTCCATACCGTCATGGACGGTTTGAAGCTGGGGCCTTTCTTTGAATATTTATCTTGGAAACCACCGAGAGATTTTGAAGAATTGCAGGAAAAAGCCACAGGTTTCATGAACTCGGAAGAGATGGTAGAATCCAAAAAGAGGGAAAGAGGTTTTGAGGACAAGACCTCAGTCCCGAGCAAAGAAAGAGACAGAGGGACCAATCCACAAAGGGCCCAAAAGAGCAATGAAAGGGGGTTCTCAGAGAGGCAACCCAGGTACCAGTCCTATACACCGCTAAACCGATCCCGAGCAACCATTCTCCAGGAGGTGTGCAATGCCGAGTTACTTACCTTACCTCGGCCGTCTAAAACTCCAGCCAATGTTGATAGATGTAAAGAGTGTAAGTGGCATCAAAACTATGGTCACTTCACTGAAGGCTGTAAAACAACCCAGGAAAAATTGAGGACTTGGTACAAGCAGGCCGTCTTAACCGGTTCATTCGCCGAGATGATAATGGAGGCGGACGAGCTGGTCGACGACGAGGAAGACGCGGTTATGACAATCGTAACCGAGATGCGAACCAGCGAGGTAACAATCATAATGGAGATCGGGTGCATAATCAGAGGGCTCCTAATGATGAAGCAGAAGGAGGAGTCATAGGGGTTATTAATACAATCTCAGGAGGTTTTGCAGGTGGAGGAACAACGATTTCAGCTCGGAGGCATCATATAAAAGTCATCCGATCTATCAACTCGGTGTCCGGAAAACCTACAAGGACGAGACCTCCCATAACTTTCCCAGATGATGACTTCCAAGGGCTGGATCCTAATCAAGATGACCCAATGGTGATAACGGTCGAATTAGCCAACTACTCGATCAAACGAACACTTGTTGATCAGGGCAGCTTGGCTGATATTTTGTACCTGGCAACCTTTAAAAAACTTGGAATTCCAGAAAAGTTGACAAAAGGAACAGGAGGACAAGCTAGTAGGGTTCGCAGGGGAGCAGGTAAAGTCCCGAGGTTACATAAACCTCTTGACAACATTTGGTGAAGGAAAGCTTGCCCGGACCATATCAGTCAGGTATGTTATCGTGGATGCCAACACATCGTACAACATCCTCATTGGAAGACCAACTCTGAATGAACTCGGAGCAATTGTCTCAACCCCCCACCTCACTATGAAATTTCCAACTGACTCGGGAGAAATAGCTACTGTCCGAGCTGACCAGAGGATGGCTAGACAGTGTTATGCGGATAGATTGAAGGTGACCAGAGACCCAAATATCACAGAAAATGCTAAAGATGATAAAGCAGAAGTGGTAAGTTCAATCAGTTCTATTAGCTCGGCAAGCTCGGTCAGCATGTTCGAATTGGATCTGAGGATGGAGATGTATGTGTCCCAAGCTGAACTCACATAGTCTTTGGAGAAGTTCCAACTTAGAGCCCAAGCCGAATAGTGCATAAAGGTTGGTATCCAGCTCAACCCCTTGCTCAAACAACAGATTCAAGCTGTTCTAAGGAAGAATGCCGACTTATTTTCTTGGCAGACATCGGATATGCCTGGCATAGACCCCATTTTTATGTGCCATAGGCTATCCATATGTCCGGAGGCCAAGCCTGTAGCTTAGAGAAAAAGGAAGCTCGACGAAGAAAGGCTCAAGGCAGTAGCTGAGGAGACTCCGAAGCTGATTAAATCAAATTTCATCAGAGAGGTGAAATACACTACTTGGCTAGCTAACATGGTGTTGGTAAGAAAGGCTAACGGTAAATGGAGGATGTGTACCGACTACACCGATCTCAACAAAGCGTGTTTAAATGACTCTTATCCTCTTCCCAACATTGACAGATTGGTAGACGGAGCTTCAGGTTACAGAATCTTGACTTTCTTGGATGCATATTCAGGTTATAATCAGATAAGGATGTATCCACCTGATGAAGAAAAAATGGCATTTATGACTGATGGGGCAAATTACCGTTACTGAGTAATGCCTTTCGATTTAAAAAATTCTAGTGCAACATATCAAAGGCTTATGGACAAAGTGTTTGTCAATCAAATTGGAAAGAACCTAGAAGTTTATGTTGATGATATGGTGGTAAAGTCCGATAACCCAAAACAACACCCAGCAGGCCTCAAAGAAATTTTTGGCCAACTCAGAAAGTACAACATGAGGTTGAATCCAGAAAAATGCTCGTTTGGTGTAGAAGGAGGGAAGTTCTTGGGATATATGCTAACACATAGAGGAATTGAAGCTAATCCAGTTAAGTGCAAAGCTGTCATTGAAATGCGGAGCCCACAGGGTGTGAAAGAGATACAGAGGCTAGCTGGCCGATTAGCCTCTCTATCTCGTTTTCTCCCAAAGTCTGCAGAAAAATCAAGGCCCTTCTTTCAGCTTCAGAAAAAACCAAAAGAGTTCACTTGGACCGAGGCGTGTGAAAAGGCCTTTGAAGATTTGAAACTTTTTCTGGCCTCTCCCCCGATCCTAACTCGGTCACAGCTCAGCAAGGATCTGTATTTGTATCTGTTTGTCAATGATTACTCAATCAGTGCAGTAATCATCCAGGAAGAAGAAAAACAACAGATGCCGGTGTATTACGTTAGTAGAATTTTGAAAGATGTGAAATCACGGTATCAAGTAATTGAAAATCTCGCCCTCACTTTAGTCATGGGAGCTCGGAGGTTACGACCTTACTTCCAGTCACACCAAGTTATAGTCAAAACAGACCATCCAATAAAGCAAGTTCTCAGAAAACCTGATTTTGCAGGATGAATGATAGTCTGGTCAGTCGAGTTATCAGAGTTCGATTTGCAATATGAGTCGAGGGGATCCATGAAAGCATAATGTCTCTCCGGGTTCATTGTCGAGCTCTCTTCAAAGCCGAATTCAGAATCTTTCATCTGGCTTCTATATGTTGATGGTTCATCCAACTTGAAAGGAAACGAAGCTGGAATAATTCTTGAAGGTCCTGATGATCTAGTCCTAGAGCAATCCATGAAGTTTGGGTTTACTGCTTCAAACAACCAAGCGGAATATGAAGCCCTTATTGCAGGATTGGTGCTAGCAAAAGAAGTTGGAGTCAAAGAGTTGAAATGCCGAAGCGACTCACAACTTGTAACAGGACAAGTCTCGGGTGATTACCAAACAAAAGGGTCCCCAATTAACCAGGTATCTTTGTAAAGTTAATAGTTTAATTTCAGAATTTGATAATTTTACTATTGAACATATACCTCACGAGGAAAATACCGGGGAAGATCCGCTATCTAAGTTAGCTAGCACCAAAAAAGTTGGCTAGCTAAGAACTTTCATTCAGGAGAATCTCCCTGAGCTGAGCATAAAGAGTGCCGAGGTAATAATGACCGAGCACTATGATCGGGGCTGGATGTACCTATTTGGGAATATTTAGCCTCAGATTGCCCAATGATCATAAAGAGGCAAGGAAAATCCGTTTTAAATCTTGCCATTACACCATCCGAGATGGAGAGCTGTACAGAAGAGGATTCTCCATGCCTTTACTAAAGTGCATAACAAAGGAGCAGTCCGAATACGTAATGGACAAGATGCATCGAGGAATATGTGGAATGCATTCAGGTGGCCGATCTCTAGCAGCTCGGGTCCTCCGAGTGGGGTTTTAGTGGCCGACCATGAGATTGGACTGTGCTTCCTGGACTAATAAGTGTGAACCTTTCCAGAAGTTCTCCAATGTTGCGCGAGTGCCAGGAGAAGAGCTCCATTCCATGTTCTCGTCGTGGCCTTTTACTATGTGGGGGATGGATATAGTCAGTCCCTTCCCGGTTGCTAAAGGTCAAGTCAAGTTCTTGCTAGTAGGGGTCAAATACTTCACTAAGTGGATTGAGGCTGAACCAGTAGCTACCATAACAGCTAAAAAGGTTCATAATTTTGTGTGGAAAAGCATCATATGCAGACATGGCCTACCTTACGCAATTGTCACAGATAATGGAAAGTAGTTCACTGATAAAGGGCTCAGAGAGTTCTACTCCAACCTTGGAATCAAGCATAAGGTAACCTCGGTTAAGTATCCACAAACCAACAGCCAAGCAGAAGCAGCCAACAAAGTCATTTTGAACGAGCTCAAGAAAAGGTTAGGCCAATCAAAGGGAGCATGGTCCGAAGAATTACCAAGCATCCTCTGGGCTTAACATTGGTCACCACATTCATCGACTGGTGAAACACCGTTCAGGTTAACCTATGGAACCGATGCAATGATTCCAGTTGAGCTCGACGAACTCTCTTTCAGAAGGCAGCATCACGACCAAAATAAGAATGAAGAGGAAGTCCGAGTTGAGCTTGACATGGTTGAAGAAGTCCGAGATGAGGCAAGAATCAGGGAAGAGCTATGCAAGCAGAAAACAACTCGGAAATACAACTCAAGGCTTCAGCCAAGGGAATATGTTCAATGTGACTTAGTACCGAGACTACAAAATGATGTAAGAAAAGACTCCAAAGAGGGTAAACTCGCAGCAAATTGGGCTGGCCCATTCAGAATAGTTGAAAGTCTAGGAAATGGTGCTTATAGGCTAGAAGAGTTGTCAGGAAAGGCCGTTCCAAGAACTTGGAACACCTCCCACCTTAAGTATTACTTTACTTAAAGTTTTGTAAATAGGTAATGTACTCTTTTTCCTACCCCGGTCTTTTTCCCACGAGGTTTTGACCGGGAAGGTTTTAACGAGGCACACCCGGAAAAATAAATAAATAAAATCTATTTCAGTTGCATTATTTGGCAAGAATACTGTTATATGGTTAAAATTTTATTTATGAAAAATGTCGAGCCTAAACAGGTTGACCGAGCTAAAATCGACCAAGTTGAGGTCGAAATACCGAACCTAAAGAGGTAAAAACTAAAGACCTAAAAAGGTTGACTGAGCTAAAATCGACCGAGTTGAGGTCGAAATGCCGAACCTAAAAGAGGCAAAAACTAAAGACTTAAAAAGGTTGACAAAGCTAAAATCGACCGAGTTGACGTCGAAATGCCTAACCTAAAGAGGCAAAAGCTAAAGATCTAAAAAGGTTGACCGAGCTATAATCGACCGAGTTGAGGTCGAAATGCCGACCCTAAAGAGGTAAACGATGCCTAAAAAGGTAATTAAATACCTAAAGAGGTAATTTGATCTCAAATCGAAATGCTAAGCCAAAATGGCTGGCCGAGTTAAAATCGAAAGGCCAAGCCTAAAAAGGTAAATAAAAAAACCTAAGGGGCTAATCAAGTTAATGACAAATGGCTAAGCCTAAAAGGAAACCAAAGACCCATGGTGACAAAAAACCTTAGGGGGTTAAATTTAAAGTGAACGAGCTCTAAAAGCTCAAATAGGCCGAGTAAAACACCAAGCAAAAAAATCGAGTACTAGCTCAGAAAAAAGTTAGAAACTTAAATGAGTTAAAGAACCGGGTCCAAGTCGATAACAACTTAAGGAAATTAGATGTGTAATTTCAAATACACGGTTGAAGACCATAGGTAAAAATCCGAGTTCCAAAAGCCGGCTGAGTTACAACATAAATCATACAAGACGAAGTATGAACATTTAAAAACTTAGAAAATTTTCTAAATTAAAAGGCAACTCGTGATCCAGAAACAAACACATAATGACATTAATTAAAGGGGCAAAGCCCAAGAGTACAAAAGGTTCCAAAATAAAAAGGGCATTGCCCTGGGAACAAACTACAAATAAATTATTTTTCTAAGTTACTCATGGGCATCCCCATAAGCAACGGTTCCAGCAGGAGTAGAGTTGAGGTCATGCTTAGCACCCGGAGGAACAACAAAAGATGGATCAGGTAAAGCCATTTCATCTTCCCCGGCAGCTTGCTCCTCAAATTCCTCCTCTTCCTGACCTGCCTCTTCTTCATCCCCGAGCTCGGACATAGGAACTAGGATTCCATCTTTATTAAAGTCCTTGTCCACATCAGCAAGGGAGAAGTCAGTGTTCGGGTTGAAGGGTTGAAGCTGCTTCACAGCTCGGGAGAAACCATTGACGTGCTCCTTCATGATGGTGGCTTCGGCTTCACTCAGATCAGCTTGAAGCTTGCGGTTAGCCTCCCTCTCAGGCTCCAAAGACTGTTACAATTGAGCACAGGAAGCATGAGAGTCTTCAACGGCCTTCTGCAAGATGGGCTTCTCTTCCTTCTCAAGCTCCGCCTTTTGAGCCTTCAGTTGACCAACAGTGTGGGCTTACTCCCCACACTTAGCCACAGCTTGAGCCAACTTGTCCCTCAACCTCAAGGAGCGAGCCGCATCGGCCCTCATTGCATCCATCTTCTTCATATTACTAGAAAGTTCATTGCTCCAGAAGCAAGTGATTGATGCGATCCGGAGGGCATAAGCGGTAGCAGCCTCCATAATTGTGTCAGGTTCCTGCTCCAGCAAAAGCCGAGCATCAGAGGGTTTGAGCACTTGGCCATCAACTAATGGACCAGTATTGAAGTCATTACTCCAGAGAGAGCTGATCCCCGGGTTACAGTGGCCATTGTACCACTTGGTATCTACTGTTATAGCAGTCACATGGGGTGTCCCCTCAACTCGTTCCTCAGCGTTAGGTTCCTCACGGGTCACCTGAAAAGGAGAGGTGCTCCTCCTCGGAACCCCTAATTGAATGTCGGACTGAGCCCGCTTGGGAAGACGAGCGTCAAGGTCAGGAGTTTCAACATTCTTTTTCTTTTTTCCCTTCTTGTCAGAAGTCGGAGCTGAAGCACCAATATCCAGATGCACCGACTTCTTTAGCAAAGCCTTGTAGTTGAACTTACCAATGATCACTGCGAAAAGGAAATCGGTTATGTAATAAGCACATTTTTACAAGTGTGATGAAATATCTGGAAAAAAATAAAACTTACAATCAAAGTCGGCCCGCCGAGTGGAGGAGGTCGGCAGTTTGAAAAGTCTCCCACAAGGCAATGGCCGAGGATAAAGTTTTAGATCCTCAACATCGGTTCGCTCTTGAGCAGACATGTAACCGAAGTCAAACCCAGAAAATTTAGAAGGGTGTGGTTGCCAGTAAAAGGGGAATTTTGGTTTCCCATCAGAATCAAAAAACGAAGACTCGTTCCTTTCAGTAGGTCGGATTTTGAAGAAATCCGACTTGAAAATTTTATAAGAGCTCTTGTAGAGGCCGATGATGCCTCTTTTCTCAACTCCGCTAAGAGAAATCCAACCAATTCGGTTTCCAAACCGAAATTTTTAGAAATATAGGAACTTTGGAGAAGTGGCCTCCATTCCGACTTGGCTACACAGAATTTGAAAAGCCTTCATGAAGGTCCAGCTGTTGGGATGAAGTTGAGTGGGGGCATCATTCATAATCTTTTACACATCACATTCGAATTGGGTAAAAGGAACAGTAATTCCAATTTATTAGAATAGGGTTCTATACACATAAGTAAAGTGCGGTTCAACAGGGAGGGCTTTCAAGAAAACATGCTCCTCATCCGAGCAAGGGAAACAACAGACATAAGCAAGGACCCGGGAAACTTCGTTCTTAACACTCCTAAGGGACTCACAACTCCTAAAGTTAGAAAAGAACACCCCAACTTCAGGTCTAACCCAGGAATACCCACGAATGGTAATGTCTGGAATGGGCTCTTTAGGAACCCTAGCGGCACGTTTACGACGTTTTGGGGAAATAATGGCTTGAGGAGTAGCAGAGCTACTTTCTCTAGAAGAAGAAGAAGAAGATGATGAATCGTCTGGGTTATCTTCATCACCCTTCGAAGGAGGAAGGGAAGAAGGGGGAGAACCCCCAACTGGTTTAATCCCAGGTTCTAATATTTGAACCTCTGAAGAAGAATTTTGAGAGACCTCAGATGAAGCCTCCATGGAAGAATAAACAACAAAATACAGAGGAAGGTTGGAAGGCATACTTGGAAAGAAGAGGAAAATACAGAAATGCTTGGAGAAAAAGCTCTAAGGAATAGGAAGTATGAGGAATAAGACAAGTAAAGGCCTGAATACAAGTCTCCTTTCAATTTATAGGAAAGGACATGACATTCCAAAAGAAAATTGGAACGTTACTTTTTGAAACTAATGATGAAAGATGCCGTGTGAAGGAAGAGAAACGTCTCTTCAGAGCTGCGCAAGTTCGGCACACCAATAGCAGGGCAACACGTGTCGAGTGCGACACCCTACTCTAGGGTCATCACATTAATACCCAAATACAAAAATATAATTATATAACGCTGGGTACTTTCGGAAAATATAATTTAGAGTGACTAACCTTATATGAAAATAGTGCTGAAATTTTTTTTCTTTAAACATACAACATAAAACCATTATAAACATAAACAACATATATGTACATCTATATACATATATAATTAAATGTTTATATACACAACACCTATATTAGGAGATAACAAAAAGGCCTTTATAAGCATAGGCTATTCTCCATCCAACTAAGCAAAGAAGATAAAGATATATACATATCAACAACAACTAGTTCAAAACCATCTCAAAAACTAATGGCTCTCCGAAGCCAAAATAAACTATCAAGACTCACTACCCCCGGAAACTATACCTAAAGCTGGTCAAGCTAGTGAAACCCATTGGGAAGACCATAATGATCAATCCCACCTACAACTGATGAGTCTGATGATGATGCCTCCCCTTCCGCTGCGTCATATGAAGAATCTTCCTCATCAACCGCAGGAGGTTGAAACTCAAGATCGTCCTCCATGTATTCCTCTGGATCTTCCTCACCATCCACTAACTCCACTTCAGCTGGAGGTTCCACAGGTCCTAACATCTGAAGAGGTTGTGGTTGAGGTAAAGGATCCATCATTCCATGCTCTTCCAGGTATTGAAGGTACAACCAAACTGGTGGTAGCGATACCTCGACTGTTTCCACTACATGAGTTCTCTGATGTGGTCCTTCTTCTATTGTTACAATAACTTCCGTAATAGGACCATGGTAGGTGGCGCTATGTGCCCCAAGATTTATCTCCCAGGCACCACCAAATTGTGCCCGATCAAAAGTGATCGTATGAATCCTCGACTGCACCAACGGTACGTCCGGATTCCTCTGAATATGTTGAAAGAGTGAGAAACCAATACATGGATCTTACTCAATAACCACACTCTAGCCATCAAATAACACATCAACATTTATCAGGTACAATTAGTTATAAACGAACAGTTTATCAGTGGGTTCAACACCCCAAACATCATCCATAAAATTATCCATGACACTTCTATTCATCATCTAATTTTCGTCCTAATCTCATGATATATCCCAACATCATATGAGTTGACCAGACTCCATAGCCACACTGGCTAACTTGACCAACTGCCAACAGGTGCGCAACCTCTTCCCATCTTAAAAAGGCATACACAGCCAGGCACACACAAGGCCAAACACATTGCTAATGTCCACAACCAGTGGCCCTACCATTAGCAAGTAAGATGGGGTCTCCATGTCCTCCCTAGGCACATGAGATAAATGCACATCGTAATTACCTTTCGCCGCTGGTAATTAATGCATTATGTCACAAACCGCAGGCACGTCTGCCAAATGCATGCAAAACACTTTTGTTTTGTTCTTTTCTTTGTGCTCAATCTTTCTTTTGTCGAAGCTCAAAATGGCTTACGACTCATATAGTTTTAAAATACTTTTAAAACTTTCATTACAACACAAGACCTTATTGTCCGAGTGCTCAATCACGACACCTCTCGACCGATGCACCAGTCTTAGGTTCGTGGTACTAGAAAACATCTTCAATGTTTCATCACAGTATACCTCATGTATACAATATAGGCCCTCAAAGTCCAAATGACTGAGTCCATCACAACACAGAACATTAGTACCCCGACGTCTCGGTTACTAAGTCCAACTGTATTTTCAACATTTTAAATCAACCTTTGATTTTTAGAAATTCCTTTTCCAAGGTAGAAATTCATTATAAAATCCTTAAATAAAAAAACTTAGTTTTTACAAACCAATGAGTCACTTGAGGTTTAATTTCCTCGAAATAAGTACTGCCGTTTTGAAAATACTTGCCGTCTACATTTTCCAAATTTGCCGTCAAATATTATTTTTAAGGCTTTTTGAGCCAAAACTTAACTTTTTCCACTTAATTAATTTTCAAAAATCATGATTAACTTATTTTCACCAATTAATTTCATAAAAGAATATTTTATAATATTCCGGCTTTTCTTACGTAAAATTTAGCAGTACTAAAATATTTTCACAGTTTCGCACTCGTTGTGACTCATAATTCACTTTTCCAAAAATAAATTATTAAAATAATAATATTTTCCAAAAACTCTTTATTTTTCTCAAAATAAATTCCCTTTAATATTATATATCAATATTTTGCCGTTAAAACATTGAATATAATTTGCGAAGCTTCTTAAAGCTTTTATCCGACTTACTTAATTTTTCTGCACTGACCACTGTCAGGCTTCTCACACATCAAACAAAAATTATATCACAGATATTTCCGAGGCAGATCATGCATCACAGTACATAGTATAATTGCAGATAAACAATTAAAGCAATTAAAACCCCACACAGATACAAATAACACAACAATAAACAACATAAATAAATACTAACAAACAAATAATTACAAACAACCACTGGATAGCATATAGCCATTGAATAGAATCCTCTGGTGTTCCCCCCTTACCTCTTGAAGACTCCTTGTTAAACTTACAGAGTCCTTCGGATTTTCAGTTACCTCGTAAATGTTGTACTCAACTAACCTTCAATCATTACAACCACATAATTACAAATCAAGAAACTAAAACATTCTAAACCCTAATACATAGTCACGGCCTCTAGGGTTTTTGAATGACTAAAACTTCTAATCATGATTAAGTTATGGATTAATGATCCTTAATTAACCTAAATCATAGATCAGTGACTAAATAACTAAGTTTAAAACTCAAAACTTACTAACTCTTTTATACATAGGTTCGGCCTTAATAAGTTCATAGAGCTAGGGTTCTTAGTTTAACAAATCATCTTGGATTTATAAAGCATACCTACTAAAAACTTGATTTCTAAGATCATTTATGAAAACCATGAACAAAACTCACCCACTTAGGGTTCGGCCAACATGAATATTTTTGAGTAAAATAGTCATTTTTAAGGAACTAACATGGATTAGAGTGTGTAGTCATACATGCCATATAGAATACATGATCATACATGAAAACACATGAACAAAACTCTACCAACCCTAAGGTGATAGATTCGGCCAAAGCTAGGTTTTCAAGAAAAAAATTTTTGATTACTTCATGCTCTTGGATTTAGATAGTAGACATGATATCTAGAAGATAGAAAGTAGTTTCATTATCATTAGATTTTCCTAGAATTTATTATGATTTTTCAAAGTTCTAGGATTAGAAACTTTAAAGTGATGAACAATCATGATATAAGCCTTGAATCAAGAAACTTGCTAAAGAACATAGGCATGATTAAGAATAAAGATTAGGATTTACCTCTTGAAAATCAATGACCAAGTAAATCCAAGAACTTGCTTTACAACTTAGAACTAAGGAACTTGTACTTTAGAGTTTTTAGAAGTAAATGGCAAAAGAAACTAAATGAAAAGTGAGAGTAGGGTATTTATAGTGAGAGTGGCGAAATCTCAAGAAAATTCTAGATGATGATGAGTTGTCATGTTCAAGGATCAAAATGCAATTAATTTCTAAGGACCAAATTGCAAAGATTCCAATAGTTGAAGGACTAGTTTGCAAATTATAAATAGAATGTCATGATGATGATTTTGCCACATTAAATGCTAGCTTATCTTGACTTTGTTGGCTGATTTGATGAGTCAAAGACAAGTTAGGATAATTCAATGTATTTAGGAAGAATCAAGAACATTGTGGAAAATCTAGGATAAGGTAGAAACTTGTAGAAACTTATGGAAAATTCTAGATTCAACATGATGAGTCCAACAACAATGAGGCGGACACATTTCACATGGGCTTGCGCATTGGGCTTGGCACATTTGGGCTTGATTTCATTTTCTTGTTTGTTGTGGGGCCCACTTGAAGATTTAAGCATTTAAGCTTAATGATAGGAAACTTAAATGAGCTTTTTGAACTCAAACTATGAGCTAAAAATTTTGGGCTTCTAAGCCACGACCCTTTAAGATTAGAAACAAGGATTCTAGCCCAATCCACTTAGAAAAACTTAAAAAAACTAAATTAGGGACAAAAGGGTAATTTACAGAAAGTTCAGGGACTTAACCGTAAAATTTCTAAATTTTCTATTTAACCCTGAAAAACCTTCTAGACTTAAAAATATGATTCATCCCCTTGAATCATCTCAAAATCCTATGATAAACCCTCTATCGGCTCTTAGAAACTCTAATTTCCCTTCCGTTGTCTACCCGATTACGCTTTCCGCCCGTAATACGTAAATTATTTTTATTTCTTCCCAAAATAAATCTAAAAATACAAAGTTGTAGAAAATAAAATACCAAACTTAAGTCTTTCGTTCACGAATTAAAATTAGGTCTTTTGAGCAGTATTATTATACTGTCAATGGAATTCACGGGCCGGGTTTCGCCTGACTTTCCAACCTAAATTTTAATTGTAGCTTCCTACGGTCAAGTAGGATTGAATACTAACCTCTGTTTATTTAAAACAATTTTATAAAATTCTAATAAATTTATAAACACATTTATATGTATTACTGTTATTTAAAATAGTGAAATAAAGGGTGTTACATTACTACCCCACTAAAAAAAATTTCATCATCGAAATTACGTACCTGCAAATAATTCAGGATATTGTAACTTCATTTTGTCTTCTACTTCCCATGTTGCTTCTCCTGTCACGTCATCCCAAATAACTTTGACCAACGAGATTTGTTTACCTCTGAGCTGCTTAACCATCTTATCCGCAATTCTCACAGGTAAAGTCTCATAAGACATGTTTTCTTTTAGTTGTACTAGATCAGGTTCAATTACGTGAGATGGATCAGGAATATACTTCCTCAATTGTGAAACATGAAAGACATCATGAAGATTGGATAAAAATGGTGGTAAAGAAATTTTATAAGCTACAGGACCTATCCGATGAAGAATTTGATATGGTCCAATGAATTTAGGAGTGAGTTTCCTGGATTTAATTACCCTACCAACCCCAGTCGTTGGCGTGACTCTCAAAAACACATGCTCACCTTCCTCAAATTCAAGAGGTCGTCTGTCTCTTGTCAAGATAACTTTTCTGTCGACTTTGAGTTGTCCGCATTTTCTCTTGGATCATTTTCACCTTTTCCGTCGTTTGTTGCACTATATCTGGTCCAACCATGAAACTCGCACCATCCTGATACCAACATAAAGGCGTTCTGCACCGTCGACCATACAACGGTTCATAGGGTGCCATTCCTATGCTAGAGTGAAAACTGTTATTGTAAGTAAATTCTATCAATGGTAGATATTCATCCCAACTTCCAGCATTTTCCAATACACAAGCTCTCAACAAATCTTCAAGAGACTGAATAGTCCTCTCTGATTGTCCATCCGTTTGAGGATGATACGCAGAACTCAATCTAAGTTTCGTTCCCAACGAGTCTTGCAAACTTTGCCAAAATCTTGATGTAAATCTTGGATCAGGATCTGAAACAATACTCAAAGGCACTCTGGTCGCGCTGTCGCCACGTGCCAAAAAGAACGAGCGTTTACAAAATAATGTAGATAGGGAAGCGACAACTCGAGTATCGTCTCTCAAGGACTCTTGGATGTTGTTGTTAACAGAAACAGTTAGATTTTGGGGGGTTGAGTGAATGCAAATAAGAAACAAAGCAAATAAAGCAAACAAAGCAATGAAAACAGAGCAGTGAAAGATTATCAAATATGCAAAAGCGATTAACCTATTGTTCTCGGTTTCCCACTATCATTGGTTAATATAATTCCAAGCCCTAAGCAGATTCTAATCCCCTTTCAGTTGTAGCAACAATTAACAAACGAAATCGCTACTACGGATATATGTTCCTATTCCCGAATTAAACAAACGGGGTGAAGCCCTCATGAACTAAACGAACATGAACGAACACACGCAAATTAAACAAACGGGATTAATTATAGGAACATAATATCACCGAAATGAATCAACACAACACTATACACTCCTGAATTAAACAAACAGAAACATATAGCATCGCATTGAAAAGAGAAAAGCATATAAAAACAGGAATTACAGAACCTCAAGTGTGGTAATGGAAACCAATCACAGTAGATTAATCTAGGAGACTAGCTCTCCATTACAGACTTAAACACAAAAGAAAAGAAAGGAAAATAAACTACTGCTACTGACTAAAAACTAGCTAGCTCCTCGCCAACTCTTCAGTTCTGTCTAAAACAGACTTATATATAAGTTTCTGGAATCAGCCTGCTCGCGAGGCGAGAACACCATCGCGAGGCGAATAATACGAACAGACTTCAGCTTTTGGTCTTCTCGCGAGGCGAGCTTATCATTCGAGAGGCGAAACTCTTCAATTTCCAAACTGCCACAGCCGTGACCTTTAACATGCATAAACCGTGCGGACTTTTGGTCTTCGGGGTTGGATTACTCGCGACGCGAGTCAAGTCTTCGCGGGGCGAGACAGAATGGTACGCATTTTCTTGCACAGTCACGCTTCTGGTTCGCGGGGCGAATGATCTTCTCGCGGGGCGAATGATCTTCTCGCGGGGCGAAAGCTCCAGAATTATTTCCTTTTATTAACCTGAAAACAGAAAATAGCATAAGTGTTTTATTTAACTCTAAATCAACTAAATTAACCTAAAAATACTTTACAGACTCAAAATGCTGCTTAAAGACAATCAAGTCTAATTTGGGTGAAAATGATATAAAATTAGCACAAAGCCAAGGTTTTTACTAGTTATAAAACCAGTCAACCAGAGGCTCATCAAAATACCCCAAACTTAAACTTTGCTTGTCCCCAAGCAAACTAAAACTCAAAAATAAAAAAAAGACTCAAGACATGGCAAGATTAAGGATTCAATCAACTTTGCACAAATTTCAAGCAATTCATCAAAACAATTTTCTTCAATGTTCCCCCCTTTCAAACAAAGTAATCCCCACAATCATTTATTCCAAACAATTGAGAATTTCATCATTCAAACAATCATTAATCTAAACAGGGGGTCCAAGTTACACATACAAGGGAGATAACCAAATTCAAACAACTGCCTTCCTCTCAAGGGAAATTTGTGTTTCACTCAATCGCTCAGTTTGTGTCTAGGCTTTCACTCAATTTCACTTTTAAGAGCACTTCCCATAAATTTGATTTTCATCTCCAAATGATTCCCACAGAAAACATGCATGCAACATCAAAAGGTCTTTTATGGGTTGTAATGGGGCCTGGCTAAGGGTAGGATATACAAAGGAACTAGGCTGAAGATCCTAGGAACTAAGAGAGCATGAAATACTTCAACACATTGACATTCCACTCAAGTTCCTTTTCTCATTCATCTTTTCATTTGCCTTGGGTGACTAGAGCCTTTTTATTCAAATATTTTTATTTTTAACATTTTTACACTTTTCTCTCTTTTTTTTTTCAATCCCAAACAACACATCATGTCCTTGTAGCCACCCCAAACTTAGTTTCTTGCACCCATTCTCTTTCTAAGATTCCATGCTCTCCTAATCCTAAGATCGGGTTAACATGGTTTTTCAGATTTTTAGCTCATAACATTAGGTTATCAAGAATTAACAGGCTAATTAGGCTAAATGGGGCTAACTAGGGAACATGCATTAGGGATGGTTATTTTAGGCTAAGTAGTTATTTTCAAAGAAAATGCCTAAATCATTTGAAGCCAACATATAAACATGCAAACCAAAAAGAGATTCAAGCAAATTCAGGAAAGTGCAACTTAAAAAGTGATTTTCACGCAGTCAAAAACATGTTGGAGGCTCAAAACCTCACCTGGACATTTTTGCAAATTGTTTGACAGAGATTCTATCCCTAGTGTGTGTTTCCTATCACCCCAAACTTATCATAAATCATGCCATCATAACAAAATCTCAAAGTTCAGTTTTTAATCACATGGGGATCAAATTTCAAAAAAATTTCAAATCCTAGGGGGAACAGTCAACAAATAACATGCAATCCATCTCTGCAAAATTCAATCAAATTCCATCAAACTTGTCAACAAAAGACTCAACACAACTCCTGAGCTTCTCAAATTATTCAGGAGCTTTATTGAAAACAAAACAGAAATAAAACAAGGAAAATTAAAAGGAAAAAGTTTAGAAAAACTCATTGGAGGCAGTTCCACCAGGATCCCACTGTCTGTGATACAGTGGCCAAGGGATGCTCAAAGTACGAAGTGATCCTCCCGGATCCCATGGCCTACAGCATAATGCCCACGTGGTAGCCAAATGATGGAAGCTCATTCCATGCTTCCCTAACTTGCAGCCTTGATATGGAGGTGAGTGCTTGACAATTACGGTGACTCCTTCCAGTGCGGCGGACTTCTCACTCCCTCTTGGGTCAAAGATGACCGCTTTCTCAACAAAATCCTCCCAATAAAATTGGGGTTCAACCACTTGGACTGGCCATGGTGCAAAATCCAAAGGCTTAAACTCCATCACTGGTTGTTCCACAGGGGGAGGTGGCAAACAAGTAGCTGGGGTTACTGGTGCTGCTTCATTTTCTACACGTTCTTCATTCACTGTGCCAACAAATTCATCACCTGCTATACATGCAGAAATCTCAGCACACACCACACAAAGGTTAGTGTTAGTAGAGTCAATACATATATCACAATAAACTGAATCAGTAAAATTCTGAATGTCTGGAAATTCAGCAATTAGTTCATCCACCCCATCACTCTCAACACATGCATTTGATTTAATTGAATCATCTACTTCCAAAGGTTCTTCATTATCCTCAAGCACGGTGAATCAGATGTCCTTCTGATCCTCATTTTCTGTATGAACATGGCCCTCAACCTCATCTGTCTCCTGTTCTATATAGATGCTTTGCTCAACATACCTTTCAACAAAACAGTCTATACACAAAGCAGTGTCAGTACAATCAGCACATACATTAGAATTAGGGGATTCAACAAACAGTTCATCAATAGAAACATTATCACAATCATCAGCAGAAGTATCTTCAAGAATAACCATCTGTGAATCTTTATGTTCTTCAAGGGGCTGTGGAGTTAGCAGTGCAGCCGAGTTGGCGACTATTTGATCAATTAGAATGGACAACTTCTGAGATTCAGCTTCTCTCCTCTGGTATTCAAGATTACTTGCCTCCATCCTCTGTTGGAATTCCAAGATTTTGTTGTGCTAACCGTTGATTGTTCTCTTCCATTTGTTGTATCATTTCTTCCAGACTGAGTTGGGCTAGTGTAGGATCAGGATGATATTGCTGGCTTACTGCCATCCGTTGATTGTTCTCGGCAAATTGTTGTATCATAAAAGCTAACTCATCCAGGCTGCCTTGATCTATACCATGTTGGCTAGGATAATCATTCATTCCAAACACGCCATAATCACTATTAAACTCATAACTTCCAACAAAATTAGGATAATTTGTGCATGGTGGTGGTTTACTAAAATCAGGATAATACATGCATGGTTGCTCATAATAGACATTAGGCACATAATTTTGCATATAATTATCCATGGAGCAAACTAAAATTCACAACCAGACAAATCAGACAAAACTGATTCAGCAAAGATTTATTTATTTATTTATTTTTAAATTTTATTTTCTGCTAATAACAACAACAAGAGTCCCCGGCAACGGCGCCAATTTTTGGTCGCGCTGTCGCCACGCGCCAAAAAGAACGAGCGTTTACAAAATAATGTAGATAGGGAAGCGACAACTCGAGTATCGTCTCTCAAGGACTCTTGGATGTTGTTGTTAACAGAAACAGTTAGATTTTGGGGGGTTGAGTGAATGCAAATAAGAAACAAAGCAAACAAAGCAATGAAAACAGAGCAGTGAAAGATTATCAAATATGCAAAAGCGATTAACCTACTGTTCTCAGTTTCCCACTATCATTGGTTAACATAATTTCAAGCCCTAAGCAGATTCTAATCCCCTTTCAGTTGTAGCAACAATTAACAAACGAAATCGCTACTACGGATATATGTTCCTATTACCGAATTAAACAAACGGGGTGAAGCCCTCATGAACTAAACGAACATGAACGAACACATGCGAATTAAACAAACACGATTAATTATAGGAACATAATATCACCAAAATGAATCAACACAACACTATACACTCATGAATTAAACAAACAGAAACATATAGCATCGCATTGAAAAGAGAAAAGCATATAAAAACAAGAATTACAGAACCTCAAGTGTGGTAATGGAAACCAATCACAGTAGATTAATCTAGGAGACTAGCTCTCCATTACAGACTTAAACACAAAAGAAAAGAAAGGAAAATAAACTACTGCTACTGACTAAAAACTAGCTAAAAACTAGCTAGCTCCTCGCCAACTCTTCAGTTCTGTCTAAAACAGACTTATATACAAGTTTCTGGAATCAGCCTGCTCGCGAGGCGAGCTTATCATTCGCGAGGCGAAACTCTTCAATTTCCAAACTGCCACAGTCGTGACCTTTAACATGCATAAACCGTGCTGACTTTTGGTCTTCAGGGTTGGATTACTCACGACGCGAGTCAAGTCTTCGCGGGGCGAGACAGAATGGTACGCATTTTCTTGTACAGTCACGCTTCTGGTTCGCGGGGCGACTGATCTTCTCGTGGGGCGAAAGCTCCAGAATTATTTCCTTTTATTAACCTGAAAACAGAAAATAGCATAAGTGTTTTATTTAACTCTAAATCAACTAAATTAACCTAAAAATACTTTACAGACTCAAAATGCTGCTTAAAGACAATCAAGTCTAATTTGGGTGAAAATGATATAAAATTAGCACAAAGCCAAGGTTTTTACTAGTTATAAAACCAGTCAACCAGAGGCTCATCACACTCCATGTAATCTAACAATTTCATCGATATACAACTGAGTTAATCTTTCCAATGAATACTTTACATTAACTGGTAAAAAGTGAGCTACCTTTGTCAATCGATCGATTATTACCCATATAGAGTCATACCCTTTCCGAGTCTTTGGCAAACCTGACACAAAATCCATTTCAATACCATCCTATTTCCATTCTGGAATATCTAAAGATTGTAGCATTCCCGTTGGTCTTTGATGTTCTACTTTAACCTTTTGACAAGTTAAACATGCAGCTACAAATTCCATTACATCTTTCTTCATGCCATTCCACCAATACAATTTCTTTAAATCCTGATACATCTTAGTAGCTCCGGGAAGCAAACTCAACTTACTCCTATGAGCTTCTTCAAGAATCAACTTCCTCATCTCAACATCATTTGGTACACAAATCCTTTCACCAAATCTTAAAATTCCATCATTTCCTTCTTTAAATTCTGACACAGCTCCTTGCCGCACTAACTCTCTTTCTCTTTGTAGATACTGATCACTTTCTTGTTTCTCCTTAATTTGCTCCATTAGTCCACTTGAAATAGTAATCATATCCAAACACAATTTTCCTGGAAACATCTTAATTGTTAGTCGCATATCTCGGAATTGTTCCAGCAATTGTTGTTCTTTAACCATCATTGCTGATATATGCATTGATTTCCTACTCAAAGCATCTGCCACAACATTCGCTTTTCCTGGGTGATACTGCAGTTGAAAATCATAATCCTTTAAAAATTCCAACCAACGCCTTTGCCTCATATTTAACTCCTACTGATTAAACAGGTATTTCAAACTTTTATGATCACTGAAAACATTAAAAGTTTCTCCATACAAATAATGTCTCCATATTTTTAAAGCAAATACCACTGCTGCTAGCTCCAAATCATGTGTAGAATAATTCCTTTCATGAATCTTCAATTGTCTTGAAGCATATGCCACAACTTTCTGGTTTTGCATCAATACACATCCTAATCCTTGATGTGAAGCATCACAATAAACCTCAAAAAGTTCATGAGGATCAGGTAGTATCAATACCGGTGAAATAGTCAACCTTCGCTTTAACTCTTGAAAACTTTCTTCACATGCTTCAGTCCATACGAACGGTTGCTCCTTTCGAGTCAATTGGGTAAGAGGTCCTACTATTTTAGAAAATCCCTCAATGAATCTTCTATAGTATCCCGCTAAACCCACAAAACTACGAATTTCTGTCACCGTCTTAGGTCTTTCCCATTGCAAAACAGTCTCAACTTTCGACAGATCAACAGCAATTCCCTCACTCGAAATTATGTGTCCCAAGAATTGAACTTGGTCTAACCAAAATTCACACTTCTCATGTTTTGCATAAAGTTGTTTCTCCTTTAAAATTTGGAGAACCACACTGAGATGTTCAACATGTTTTTCTTTACTGGGAGAATAGATTAGAATATCGTCGATAAAAACAACGACAAACTGATCTAAGTAAGGACGAAAAATCCTATTCATGTAATCCATGAATATCGCTGGAGCATTCGTAACTCCGAATGGCATCACAAGATACTCATAATGTCCGTAACGTGTTCTAAACGCAGTTTTAGGAACGTCTTCCGTCTTCACACGAATTTGATGATAACTCGAACGTAAATCTATCTTTGAGAAAACAGCCGCTCCACGTAACTGATCCATTAAGTCATTTATCCTTGGAAGTGGATACTTGTTCTTAATCGTCACCTTATTCAATTGACGAAAATCTACACATAACCGAGAAGTTCCATCTTTTTTCTTCACTAATAAAACTGGAGCTCCCCAAGGTGATACACTAGGTCTAATGAATTCCTTCTGCATCAGTTCCACCAATTGTCCTTTTAATTCCTCAAGTTCTGATGGTGACATTCGATATGGTGCTATGGATATTGGTCCAGTGCCCGGAACCAGATCAATTGCAAACTCAATCTCCCAAACAGGTTGTAATCCAGGGACATCTTCAGGAAAAACTTCCAGAAACTCATTGACCACTGGTATACACTGCAAGTCTAACTCACTCTTAATGTCTAAGGAAAATAATAGCATGTATCCTTGCGCTCCCTCCTTTAAAGAAGCTTTTACTTGATTAGCAGTTAACAATCCATAAACCTCCTCCGTAGGAAAAACTAGGGTTTTACGAGCACCGTCAATCAAGATATGGTTAGAAGACAACCAATCCGCCTAAAATTACATCTAACTGTATTAAAGGCAAACAGATCAGGTTAACAAGAAAACGTTTATCCTGAATAATGATAGGACAATTTAAGCAAACAGAAGTAACCACAACTGGCTTAGTAGTAGGAGTTGAAACAATAAGATCACACAATATAGACATAACAGACCTATTTCCCGACATTCCCGAAAGACTCGACCAGCTCTGATACCACAAATGCGACACCCTACTCTAGGGTCATCACATTAATACCCAAATACAAAAATATAATTATATAACGCTGGGTACTTTCGGAAAATATAATTTAGAGTGACTAACCTTATATGAAAATAGTGCTGAAATTTTTTTTCTTTAAACATGCAACATAAAACCATTATAAACATAAACAACATATATGTACATCTATATACATATATAATTAAATGTTTATATACACAACACCTATATTAGGAGATAACAAAAAGGCCTTTATAAGCATATGCTATTCTCCATCCAACTAAGCAAAGAAGATAAAGATATATACATATCAACAACAACTAGTTCAAAACCATCTCAAAAACTAATGGCTCTCCGAAGCCAAAATAAACTATCAAGACTCACTACCCCCGGAAACTATACCTAAAGCTGGTCAAGCTAGTGAAACCCATTGGGAAGACCATAATGATCAATCCCACCTACAACTGATGAGTCTGATGATGATGCCTCCCCTTCCGCTGCGCCATCTGAAGAATCTTCCTCATCAACCGCAGGAGGTTGAAACTCAGGATCGTCCTCCATGTATTCCTCTGGATCTTCCTCACCATCCACTAACTCCACTTCAGCTGTAGGTTCCCCAGGTCCTAACATCTGAAGAGGTTGTGGTTGAGGTAAAGGATGCATCATTCCATGCTCTTCCAGGTATTGAAGGTATAGCCATACTGGTGGTAGCGATACCTCGACTGTTTCCACTACATGAGTTCTCTGATGTGGTCCTTCTTCTATTGTTCCAATAACTTCCGTACAAGGACCATGGTAGGTGGCGCTAAGTGCCCCAAGATTTATCTCCCAGGCACCCCCAAATTGTGCCTGATCAAAAGTGATCGTATGAATCCTCGACCGCACCAACGGTACGTCCGGATTCCTCTGAATATGTTGTAAGAGTGAGAAACCAATACATGGATCTTACTCAATAACCACACTCTAGCCATCAAATAACACATCAACATTTATCACGTACAATTAGTTATAAACGAACAGTTTATCAGTGGGTTCAACACCCCAAACATCATCCATAAAATTATGCATGACACTTCTATTCATCATCTAATTTTCGTCCTAATCTCATGAGATATCCCAACATCATATGAGTTGATCAGACTCCATAGCCACACTGGCTAACTTGGCCAACTGCCAACAGGTGCGCAACCTCTTCCCATCTTAAAAAGGCATACACAGCCAGGCACACACAAGGCCAAACACATTGCTAATGTCCACAACCAGTGGCCCTACCATTAGCAAGTAAGATGGGGTCTCCATGTCCTCCCTAGGCACATGAGATAAATGCACATCGTAATTACCTTTCGCCGCTGGTAATTAATGCATTATGTCACAAACCGCAGGCACGTCTGCCAAATGCATGCAAAACACTTTTGTTTTGTTCTTTTCTTTGTGCTCAATCTTTCTTTTGCCGAAGCTCAAAATGGCTTACGACTCACATAGTTTTAAAATACTTTTAAAACTTTCATTACAACACAGGACCTTATTGTCCGAGTGCTCAATCACGACACCTCTCGACCGATGCACCAGTCTTAGGTTCGTGGTACTAGAAAACATCTTCAATGTTTCATCACAGTATACCTCATGTATACAATATAGGCCCTCAAAGTCCAAATGACTGAGTCCATCACAACACAGAACATTAGTACCCCGACGTCTCGGTTACTAAGTCCAACTGTATTTTCAACATTTTAAATCAACCTTTGATTTTTAGAAATTCCTTTTCCAAGGTAGAAATTCATTATAAAATCCTTAAATAAAAAAACTTAGTTTTTACAAACCAATGAGTCACTTGAGGTTTAATTTGCTCGAAAAAAGTACTGCCGTTTTGAAAATACTTGTCGTCTACATTTTCCAAATTTGCCGTCAAATATTATTTTTAAGGCTTTTTGAGCCAAAACTTAACTTTTTCCACTTAATTAATTTTCAAAAATCATGATTAACTTATTTTCACCAATTAATTTCATATAAGAATATTTTATAATATTCCGGCTTTTCTTACGTAAAATTTAGCAGTACTAAAATATTTTCACGGTTTCGCACTCGTTGTGACTCATAATTCACTTTTCCAAAAATAAATTATTAAAATAATAATATTTTCCAAAAACTCTTTATTTTTTTCAAAATAAATTGCCTTTAATATTATATATCAATATTTTGCCGTTAAAACATTGAATATAATTTGTGAAGCTTCTTAAAGCTTTTATCCGACTTACTTAATTTTTTTGCACTGACCACTGTCAGGCTTCTCACACATCAAACAACAGTTATATCACAGATATTTCCTAGGCAGATCATGCATCACAGTACATAGTATAATTGCAGATAAACAATTAAAGCAATTAAAACCACACACAGATACAAATAACACAACAATAAACAACATAAATAAATACTAACAAACAAATAATTACAAACAACCACTGGATAGCATATAGCCATTGAATAGAATCCTCTGGTGTTCCCCCCTTACCTCTTGAAGACTCCTTGATAAACTTACAGACTCCTTCGGATTTTCAGTTACCTCGTAAATGTTGTGCTCAACTAACCTTCAATCACTACAACCACATAATTACAAATCAAGAAACTAAAACATTCTAAACCCTAATACATAGTCACGGCCTCTAGGGTTTTTGAATGACTAAAACTTCTAATCATGATTAAGTTATTGATTAATGACCCTTAATTAACCTAAATCATAGATTAGTGACTAAATAACTCATTTTAAAACTCAAAACTTCCTAACTCTTTTATACATAGGTTCGGCCTTAATAAGTTCATAGAGCTAGGGTTCTTAGTTTAACAAATCATCTTGGATTTATAAAGCATACCTACTAAAAACTTGATTTCTAAGATCATTTATGAAAACCATGAACAAAACTCACCCACTTAGGGTTCGGCCAACATGAATATTTTTGAGTAAAATAGTCATTTTTAAGGAACTAACATGGATTAGAGTGTGTAGTCATACATGCCATATAGAATACATGATCATACATGAAAACACATGAACAAAACTCTACCAACCCTAAGGTGATAGATTCGGCCAAAGCTAGGTTTTCAAGAAAAAGATTTTTGATTACTTCATGATCTTGGATTTAGATAGTAGACATGATATCTAGAAGATAGAAAGTAGTTTCATTATCATTAGATTTTCCTAGAATTTATTATGATTTTTCAAAGTTCTAGGATTAGAAACTTTAAAGTGATGAACAATCATGATATAAGCCTTGAATCAAGAAACTTGCTAAAGAACATAGGCATGATTAAGAATAAAGATTAGGATTTACCTCTTGAAAATCAATGACCAAGTAAATCCAAGAACTTGCTTTACAACTTAGAACTAAGGAACTTGTACTTTAGAGTATTTAGAAGCAAATGGCAAAAGAAACTAAATGAAAAGTGAGAGTAGGGTATTTATAGTGAGAGTGGCGAAATCTCAAGAAAATTCTAGATGATGATGAGTTGTCATGTTCAAGGATCAAAATGCAATTAAGTTCTAAGGACCAAATTGCAAAGATTCCAATAGTTGAAGGACTAGTTTGCAAATTATAAATAGAATGTCATGATGATGATTTTGCCACATTAAATGCTAGCTTATCTTGACTTTGTTGGCTGATTTGATGAGTCAAAGACAAGTTAGGATAATTCAATGTATTTAGGAAGAATCAAGAACATTGTAGAAAATCTAGGATAAGGTAGAAACTTGTAGAAACTTATGGAAAATTCTAGATTCAACATGATGAGTCCAACAACAATGAGGCAGCCACATTTCACATGGGCTTGGGCATTGGGCTTGGCACATTTGGGCTTGATTTCATTTTTTTGCTTGTTGTGGGGCCCACTTGAAGATTTAAGCATTTAAGCTTAATGATAGGAAACTTAAATGAGATTTTTGAACTCAAACTATGAACTAAAAATTTTGGTCTTCTAAGCCACGACCCTTTAAGATTAGAAACAAGGATTCTAGCCCAATCCACTTAGAAAAACTTAAAAAAACTAAATTAGGTACAAAAGGGTAATTTACAGAAAGTTCAGGGACTTAACCGTAAAATTTCTAAATTTTCTATTTAACCCTGAAAAACCTTCTAGACTTAAAAATATGATTCATCCCCTTGAATCATCTCAAAATCCTAAGATAAACCCTCTATCGGCTCTTAGAAACTCTAATTTCCCTTCCGTCGTCTACCCGATTACGCTTTCCGCCCGTAATACGTAAATTATTTTTATTTCTTCCCAAAATAAATCTAAAAATACAAAGTTGTAGAAAATAAAATACCAAACTTAAGTCTTTCGTTCACGAATTAAAATTAGGTCTTTTGAGCAGTATTATTATACTGTCAATGGAATTCACGGGCCGGGTTTCGCCTGACTTTCCAACCTAAATTTTAATCGTAGCTTCCTACGGTCAAGTAGGATTGAATACTAACCTCTGTTTATTTAAAACAATTTTATAAAATTCTAATAAATTTATAAACACATTTATATGTATTACTGTTATTTAAAACAGTGAAATACAGGGTGTTACATCGAGTACATTGGAAAATGCACCGCAGTAGCTAAGGGCTTGAGTATGAAGCCGTAGAGTTGGTCTCAAATGATGCCATAAAGCCCACGCGGCAAAATCAAATTTGTCCTTACTGACAATAATCATATCTCTTTCCAACTCGTAGATCGAGAAACTGGTATACTAGCACGGACCAAAAAGTCATTATCAGCCTCCATCTTGTCATAGCTCAGATCCTTCAGTAAAACTTTTACGCTGTTCCCAGCTTAAAGCTTGGGGGGCTTGTATATAGGCTGAGGTACCAAGATCGGCCACCGAGCATACCGAGCTGAAAATCAATAGAGGCCGAGGTAACAAGATCGGCGATACCAAGATCGGTTGTGTATGGACCGAGGTACCAAGATCGGCCACCAGGAAACCCAAATAATTAAAAGAAAGGATTGTTGGACCTACTCTCTAAAGCCACTAAACTCGAATGTTAGCCGAACTGTGGCAAAAGGGGGAGAAGTCTTACTCAAATAAATCCGAAACTCTCCAGAGGTTTCCCGAAAGAACAAGCTCGACTCCTGTCATGAAAACTTTTACGCTCTTTTTAGCTCAAAGCTTGGGGGGCTTGTGTACTGGCCGAGGAGTAAAACTCGGACACCGAGCTTGGATGCCCTATCCGATAAAGGCGGGAAAGATAAGATCATGATACTATCTCAAATAACCTTATCTGGTTACAAGAGATAAATCCCACCAATTAAGGAAATCATATATCTCGAAGAAGATTTAAAGAGATAAGAGAGATAAACCCAATCTCTAAGAGATAAGGGGATCCTATTATAAAAAGAGGAGAACCTTAAGAGAAAGACTAACTTTTGCTAACCGAGGTGAATCTCCCTTAAGCGTATTTGGGAAACCACCCGAATCAAGAGACTACTGAAGTGTCCTTGTTCATCGGTATTCATTGATAAATCTGTAACATATGCAGATTCATATAGAAAATAAAAATAAAAATGTATATAATCTTAGGAACTAAAGGAAAATGGATAGAAAAAAATACACATATTCTTCTTGCTAGAGTTTGACTCTTAGATTTCATTGTTTGAAGGAAAACACACTTAAAATTGGTTTGAAATGTGCAGGAAAAGAGGAAATTCAGTCCCAGCGCTCAGCCTAATTCCTAGCGCTCAGCTGGGACAAAAAACATGATTTCCAGCGCTCAGTTCCAAAGTCGGCGCTCAGCTGGGACAGAAGCTGTGACATCTGGCACCCAGCGCCAGTATATCAGCGCTTAGCTCTAGAAAGAAGACAGAAGGCATCAGTTTCAGTCCATGCCTAGCGCCCAATGCCCTGATGTCAGCGCCCAACGCTAGTTTCAGTCCCTGACACTATAAATTTCGTTTGGCAGTTATTTTGAGGGACTTTTGGATCATTTGAGGCGAAACAGTTATATTTGAGAGAATTTTCTAGATTCATGGTTGTTCAAGAGCTTTTGGAAAGAAGAACTGAAGAATCCATGGCTTCTCTACCCCAATCTTCATCCATTTTTCAGTTTTCTACCACGACTTTCTAAATCTTTTAGGTTAGGATAGGATGAACTCATTTGGATCTTGATGAAATTTCGTTTCACCTTTGATTTCAATTCAAATTGGTTCAATTAGGTAATCTCTTCTATGCTTAATGCATTTCTTTGATTGGTCATCTATGAAATTGATTACAAGTATGAATGCATAATTGGAAATTTTGTGTTCATGCTAGATCTGAAGTAGATTACTATTGTGATGTTGATTATAGGAATATAACTTCATTGCAATACATTTCTATAAGTCTCATGCTTAATGTTTGTTCTAATTCTTGAATCACCTAAGGAATTAGGGTTCTTAATTGGTAACAAAAGGATATCACCTAAGGAATTAGGGATAAATTTAAACTAGTGACTTGAATGTTAATTGAATGAATTGAATTGAAGTTAGGGTTTAACAAGGTTGCATTAGGTGAAAAATTGAGGGATTCCAATTCCTAATCGTCCTAAATACTTTGATATCATTCTAGTTGTTCATTCTTTCATTTACTTGCTTGTGTGATAAAGAAGAAAACCTAATTCATTCATTTTTTGTGACAACATTTTGGATAAAGAAAATTCAATTACTCTTCTGGAATTATGATTTGTATTGGTTCAAATATAAATCACTTAGTTTACGTTGCTACTTAATCACAATCCTCGTGGGACGATACTCTACTCTCACTAATATTACTTGTAGCGATTTGGTGCACTTACCAAACCATCAACAAGTTTTTGGCACTGTTGCTGGGGATTGTTGATTAATATCAACAAGATTAAGCATTGTTAATTTGAACATTTTCTTTCTCTCTTTGTGATTTTTCTGTTTTTGTTAGATAATTGATATATTGGATATTCTCACCTTGTTTGAGATATTGTGTAGTGTGTACGACGTAAGTCTACATATGAGCTATTATTTGATCCCGAAATTGAAAAGACCGCAAAGAAGAATCGAAAAGAATCAAAATAAAGGAAGAAGCGAAGCAAGGAAAAAGTGAATTCTTCTTCTACATCACAAGTTCAACAAGAAGTCATCATGGCTGAACATGTACATGGAAACCGGAGGACATTGGGGGAATATTCTATTGGTCCAGTCAACCGAAATCACTCAAGTATTGTTAGACCACCAGTGGCTGCGAATAATTTTGAGATAAAGCCGGCATTAGTCCATAATATACATCAAAATCAGTTTGGAGGGAATGAAGCCAAAGATCCGAATACTCATGTCTTAAATTTTCTAGAGATATGTGAGACTCTCAAGATTAATGGAGCTACGGATGATGCAATAAGACAGCGCTTATTTCCTTTCTCATTGCGAGATAGAGCCAAAGCTTGGCTCCAATCTCAACCAAGAGGAAGCATCACTACTTGGGATGACTTGGAAGAAAAGTTCCTAGCACGGTATTTTCCACCGTCAAAGTTTGTGAAGATGAGAGGAGATATTTCAAGTTTTATGCAACGTGATGGTGAAACTTTATATGAAGCTTAGGAAAGATTCAAGGAGCTCCTAAGAAAGTGTCCTAATCATGGCTTCGATGATCTTCAACAAATGCAAATCTTCTGTAATGGATTGAGACCTCGGACAAAGCTAATGTTAGATGCATCGGCGGGAGGATCTATGAATTCAAAAATAGCAGAAGTAGCTTTTAGGTTGATTGAAGCCATGGCATCCAATGATTATCTCATGAATCATGATAGAGGACGCACATCGACTAAAGGGATATTGGAGCTTAATTCTCAAAAGGCATTGTTGGCTCAAAACAAACTCATCACAAATCAATTGGAAGCAATCACCAAGCAACTTAATGCTATGAGTTGTGGGCAAATGCAAGCACAACAAGTAATGGGCTGTGATTTTTGTGGAGGAGAGCATGATAATGGTAATTGTGAAGCAACTATTGGCTCTAAAGAGGAAGCGAATTTCATGGGGAATTACTCAAGACAAGGGAAGAATTCTTATTCAAATTCTTATAATCAAGGTTGGAGGAAGCACCCTAATGTTCCTTGGAGACAAAAAGCTTCTCAAGCTAACAATCCACCACAAAAGCATGTTCAAGAGAAAAATCTATCTTATGAGGAAGCTCTATACCAATTCATTCAAGTAACTCAATCCAATTTCAAAACACCGAATCATCCATCAAAAATCTGGAAAACCAGATTGGACAGATAGCAAAGCAAATTACGGATCAATCAAATGGTAATTTTCTGGAAATACAATCAATAATCCGAAGGAGCAATGCAAGGGTGTGATGTTGAGAAGTGGTAATGCGGTTACACCATCCTTTGAGCAGAAAAATGTTGATCAAAAAGTAGAAGAAGAGAAGAGTGAGATGGAAGAAACCAAAGAAGAAGAGGTGATTGATCAAGAAGAGAACAAAATTTCAGCTAAGACAAAGTTAGTTGATGAGGAATCCCACTTGAGAAAAACAAAGAGTCAATTGTTGAAAGAGAAAGAGAAAGGTAAGCCGCAAGAAATCCCTCCTTATGTGAAATTGCCTTATCCTCGTGTGAGTAAGAAGAAGGAGAAGGAAGAACAATTTGTAAGATTTCTTGACATCTTCAAGAAGCTACAAATGAACATACCCTTCTCCGAAGCATTAGAACAAATGCCAACTTATGCAAAATTCATGAAGGAGTTGCTTATGAAGAAGAGGAAGTTTAAAGAAGATAAGACGATCGCTTTAACGGAAGAATGTAGTGCTATTTTACAGCGGAAGTTACCTCCAAAACTCAAGAATCCCGGTAGTTTCACAATTCCGTGTACTATAGGGAGTATGACTATTGGTAAGGCCCTTTGCGATTTGGGTGCAAGAATTAATCTCATGCCATTGTCTATCTTGAAGAAGTTAGGAGTGGGAGAGGTGAAGCCTACAAGAATGTCACTCCAATTACCATCAAATATCCATATGGCATTATGGAGGATGTGTTGGTAAAAGTGGATAAATTTATCTTCCCGGTGGATTTTGTTATTTTGGATATGGAAGAGGATGTAGAGATACCACTCATATTGGGGAGGCCTTTTCTAGCAACTGGCCATGCTTTAATCGATGTCCAACAAGGTCAAATCCGGCTTAGAGGGCAAGATGAAGAAGTCACTTTTAATGTTTTTGAGGCTATGCATCATCCAAGTGATAAAGAGAATTTTTTTATCATGGATAAAGTTGATGTAATGGCTAGAGAAGTCTTAGGACAGCAGCACCCTTCTTCACCTCTTGAGAAGATAATAGTGCATTCTACTGAAAATCTTGATGAAGAAGAGGAAAAAGAAATAGAAGAATGTTTGCGCAGTTTGGAAGCTCAACAAAAGGAAGTTGTTGTCCACACCGAGAAGGAAGAGATTAAGAAAAATGAAGTGCAAGAGAAGCCCAAACTAGAGCTCAAACCGCTTCCTGCACATTTGAAATATATGTTTCTTAGTGAAAATGCTGAAAATCATGTTATTGTGAGCAATGCATTATCAAAGTTGGAGGAAGAAAAGCTTGTGAGGGTACTTAGAGAGCATAAAACAGTCATCGGATGGTCCATAGCTGATTTGAAAGGCATTAGTCCATCATTTTGCATGCATAAAATTCTGCTTGAAGGTGATTTTAAGCCGGTTGTACAGCCCCAAAGGTGATTGAATCCAACTATGAAGGAGGTTGTGAGGAAAGAAGTGTTGAAACTTCTTGAAGCGGGAATGATCTACCTTATATCGGATAGTGCATGGGTTAGTCCGGTCCAAGTGGTGCCTAAGAAAAGTGGAATGACGGTTATCAAGAATGAAAAGAATGAGCTCATTTCCACAAGAACGGTGACGGGTTGGCGCATGTGTATTGATTATCGCAAGCTCAACCAAGCCACTCGGAAGGATCATTTTTCATTGCCATTCATGGATCAAATGTTAGAGAGATTGGCTGGCCAAGCATTCTATTGTTTCTTAGATGGATACTCCGGTTACAACCAAATTGCGGTTAATCCGGAAGATCAAGAGAAGACAACTTTTACATGTCCTTTTGGGATCTTTGCATATCGCCGGATGCCATTCGGCTTATGCAACGCACTAGCACATTCCAAAGTGTATGCTATCCATTTTTCTGATATGATTGAGAAATCTATTGAGGTTTTTATGGATGATTTTTGTTTTTGGCTCTACTTTTGATTTATGTCTCACTAACCTAGCTGCTGCCTTGAAAAGATGTGTAGAGACCAACTTGGTATTGAATTGGGAAAAATGCCATTTTATGGTACATGAAGGAATTGTCCTTGGTCACAAAATTTTAGCTAAAGGAATTGAGGTAGATAGAGCCAAGATAGCAGTCATAGAAGAGTTGCCACCACCTACAAATGTCAAAGGAGTCCGAAGTTTCTTAGGACATGCCGGGTTTTATAGACGCTTTATCAAAGATTTTTCTAAAATTGCTAAACCCTTGTGTGTCTTATTGAATAAGGATAGCCCTTTTGAGTTTAATGATGAATGTTTTCATGCTTTTACTATGTTGAAAGATAAGTTAGTCACTGCACCTATCATTGTTGCACCAAATTGGGACTTATCATTTGAATTAATGTGTGATGCAAGTGACTATGCAGTGGGTGCAGTTTTGGGACAGCGAAAGGATAAGATTTTCCATCAATATACTATGCAAGCAAGGTTTTGAATGAAAATCAGATTCACTATACAACTATTGAAAAAGAATTGCTTGCCATAGTCTTTGCATTGTAGAAATTTAGGTCCTATTTGATTGGTTCTAAAGTCATTGTTGTTAGTGATCACTCTGCACTTAAATATCTCTTGACTAAAGTGGAATCAAAGTCTAGATTAATCCGTTGGATTCTCCTTATGCAGGAATTTGATCTAGATATAAAGGATAAGAAAGGATGTGAAAATGTGATTCCTGACCACTTGTCCAGATTTGAAAATGAAGCTGTAACAGTCCAAGAGAATGAAGTTAGAGAGGAATTCTGGGATGAAAAACTGCTCATGGTCAAGGGGAGACCTTGGTTTGCGGATATGGCAAACTTTAAGGTTGCAAATATTGTTCCGGAAGGCTTAACATGGCAGCAACAGAAAAAGTTCTTCCGTGATGCAAATTTTTACATTTGGGATGATCCGTTTCTATTTAGGAGCTTCACGGATGGTATCCTTCGCAGGTGCATTAATCAAGCTGAAGCCCAAGGTATTCTTTGGCATTGCCAAGGTTCCCCGTATGTAGGGCATTATAATGGGGACTGAACAACAGTGAAGGTGTTGCATTGTGGCTTTTACCGGCCGACACTTTTCAAAGATGCTCACACATATGCCAAGCAATGTGACAAATGACAAAGAACCGGAGGAATTTCAAAAAAGAATGAAATGCCATTGCAAAGTATTCTTGAAGTAGAGTTGTTTGATTGTTGGGGGATAGATTTCATGGGACCATTCCCATTTTCATACTCCAATCAATATATTCTTGTGGCAGTGGACTACGTGTCCAAATGGATGGAAGGGATTGCTTCACCGACAAATGATGGAGCTACAGTTTTTAAATTCCTCAAAAAGAATATCTTTGCTAGATTTGGAGTGCCCCGAGTGTTGATTAGTGATGGAGGGAAACACTTTTGTAATAATCATTTGCAAAGTGTTTTGACCAAGTATAATGTGAAACACAAGGTGGCCACCCCTTATCATCCACAAACAAGTGGCCAAGTTGAGGTATCTAATAGAGAAATCAAAAAGATCTTGGAAAAGATTGTTGCAAATTCAAGAAAAGATTGGTCAAGGAAGCTAGATGATGCATTGTGGGCTCATAGGACAACATTTAAGACTCCATTTGGTCTTTCTCCCAATCAAATGGTTTATGAAAAGTCTTGCCATCTCCCGGTGGAGCTTGAACATAAAGCATATTGGGCTCTTTGTGACACCCTTCTACCCCGCATGTTAATATAAAACATTTACTTAAAAGAGGTAATTATAAAACATGCATTTATTTGAAAAAAAGAAAAACTTGGATAAAAAGGTTTCACATCTCAACAAAAACAACGCATAAATAATATAGTTTTAAAACAGTAAAACATAAACAAGATAGATAAAGAAAAACCCAACCCCGATGTCACATACAGAGCTGGTATAACCAAAATCCGGATACATCACGAAAACAAACTAAACAACTAACAAAAATAACAACTATAACTCATCATTCTAACTAGAGTCGCGGCTCCTCAGAGTCACTCCTCCGCTGGCTGCTCACCGTCCTCTGCATAAGGAAATACATGCAACAGCAGAAACAAGAAAGTAGGGAGTAAGAAATCATGTAAACACAACGGCATGGGAATAGGGAATAAGATGAACATACATCATAGCATGGCATAGCAATATAACAACATACAATATTTATACATCATCATATAATACCATAACAACATGTTAATCATCCAATATATGCTATGCAGTACAATGCAACCCTACTCCACTACTCCATCAATGCATGTGGATCCAACTAACTCAAGAAGTCAACTTCAGAGTTACATATCCGTATTGGTCAAAAAGCACCAACACCAATAGTTCCCCAAACCATGGAGGAACCCCTTGGATAGCCGACGTATCATAACTGGATAGGCCACCTCGGGGGCGCACGGTTCACCAAACCATGGGTGAACCACCCAAGACTTGGGCCAGATCATCATAACTAGGACGACCTCCCCTATGTTGAACATCCCTCTCAACATCAACTCCAATGCTCTATGCAAATGGCACAACAACACACAAGGCAACCACCTCCTTTGCTTGGGCCTAAAAGCTCCCAAGACTTATCACCAACATCAACATTAACACCTTAGATCCACACCGTGGGATCAAGGTCCCCTTGACCAAAAAGCACCAAGGTCCAATATAACAACATCTCGACCAAAAATAATCGAGAGCACTTTGGCCAAAAAGCACCAAAGCGTGACAACGTGCGGTAACCCATCGGGTATCGGCTTAACCAGCTTATCAGTGTTTGTTATCTTAATTAATCTTTAATTAAGTTATCTAACTTGTTATCATTTGATTAGTGTATTATTACATCATCCGAGGATAATTGGGGTAAACACCCCTTTAATTCATTTATCTTAAGTTCTGATCAGTAGAGGGAAGCACGGGCATACTAAACCCCCAGCATGGTCGTGCTGCCACTTAAGTGGAGCACGGTCGTGCTCACTGTCCTGCACGGCCGTGCTCAATGCACGACCTGTTTTCCAGAATTTAACTGGGAGCACGTCAGCACGGCCGTGCTCCTGGGCGGGGCATACTGTTTGAGCAGTATTTAACGTGTTCTTGGAGTTTAGGCTCCCTAATTCTCTCAAATCAGATCCTAGGGTCTTAACTAAAACATTCGACATGAAACTTCACCCCTTACTAACACAGTTCATGTCTTATGAAGCTTGGGGAAATTAATCCCTTAATTCCTATGTTAACTAAGAGTCTTAATTAAGTCAATTAGAGTCTTATTAACATATTCAACATAACAGTAACATCATCATCAACAACATATCCAGTCAATTTGATCAACATAATCCATGTCATAACAACAACTTTCATAATCATGGGTATTCATACCAATTCAACCAAAACTCATGACATAAGACAATTCAATAGGCATATCACATCATGAACAACTCAACAATTATAACAAATAGGCATACCAATTAATCCAATTAAACATATAAACAATTCAGTCATACAACCAGGCAGATCATGGCATCAATACATTATAACGACAATAAACGGGGCTATGGGAACCCCTCATCTTATGCTACTACCTAGCCTAGTGTATACATTATTCTTCTCTCATACCTGGTACATGGTTCTCACTTCAAAAGAAGAAAGAAGATCTACTAGGGTCTCGTCTCACTAGCGCTTGTCTACGACCTCAAGGATGCCAAAGAGACACTTTGGTTCAACTCTAAGATCAAGAAATAAAAAGGAAGAGATCAAGAACTTTAAAGAAAGAACACAAGGGACAAGGTGCATGAATTTTACCTTTCCTAAAGACCCAAACAGCAAGCACAATGAACCCCTATTCGTAGCGATGTTCTCCTATCAAGAAGCAACGAATAACGGTGTAAGAACGGGTTTCCTAGAAAGAGTTTTAGGGAGAAAAACCATAAGGATTCAAAGAGGAAGCAGGGAGGCAGTTTTCTGAGTGTTGGGGTCGTGTAAACTAGGTTTAGGTCGAGTCTAATGATATATATATATATATATATATATATATATATATATATATATATAAAACGTATCAAATATATATATGCCAAAACTAACACATATAAACATAAGGGTAAATCTTGAGGTGTTACACTCTTAAATTTCTAAATTTTGATTCTACTCTAGCCGGTGAGAAGAGATTGGAGCAGCTGAACAAATTGGAGGAAATGAGACTAATGGATTATGAAAATGCTTCAATTTACAAGCAAAGAGTGAAGGCATACCATGACAAGCACATATTGCAAAGAGTCTTCTATCCGGGGTAGCAAGTGCTATTGTTTAATTTGCGTTTGAAGTTATTACCTGGAAAATTGAAGTCTAAATGGTCAGGGCCCTTCATTGTTAAAGAAGCTATGGCTCATGGTGCGGTTGAGGTGAAGACCCGAAATCCAAAAGGAGATTTAAAGTAAATGGTCAAAGGTTGAAGCTATATTTTGAAGGTGACTTTGAGAGAGTAAAAGCCGCCTTGAGTTTTTAGGAACCTTGAATATAAATCCTGCGTCAAGCTAGTGATGTTAAAGAAGCGCTTCTTGGGAGGCAACCCAAGAGTAGATTAGAATTTTCTTTCATTTTTACATTTAAATTTTTTTGTGATTTTTTGATATTCTATAATACAGTTTGTTGTGTAGATTTTGGTCTGGACTTGTATGCAGGACTGTCACAAGGATAGCATCAGGGTTGTGAGAAATGCTGCAGGAGTCCTCTAATAGCGCTGAGCCTAAAAAGTGGCGCTGAGCGTGGAAGCAGAGTCAGCCAGGATTGAAGGAACCAGTGCTGGGCACCACCAAGTGAGGTTGAGCGCTGGAAATTTCTGAAAAACTTGGGAGTTGGGCACTAGGCGCCGTGTTTGGAGCGCCGAGCGCTGGAGTGGCTTTTAAGCCCAACAGAAAGCGTCATTTCACTATTCTCCTCAAAAACCATAAACACAAACCCTAAGTCCTTTGTTTCTTGGAACTTCGAAAGGTAAGGTACCACCATGTGGGTCAAGTGCGTGTCTTCCCTTCCAATTCAATAGGTATGCATCTTCATCTCCATCCTTCTCATGACCCTTTCTCTCCTGGTTTGAGTTTTCTATTTGGAACTTGGACTCTCCTTCCCCATTTACATTCTATGCTTGATTAGGAATAGATTTGTGTGTTAAAAGTGGTTATCTTAGTAGATCTCTGTCACCTCAACTATGAGTGTGATTAACAAGGGTCCTTTTGCCATGTGGGTCAAACATAAAACAAAGTCACAAGCACACACCTCACATTCACTCACGAATCCTTTTTTTAGTGCTGTGTTGGAACTAATATGGATATATTATCATACTTGAAAAGTTCGGAAAAGAGAAATATAAGCCAAGTGCATAAAACTTGACAGCAAAGAATGTGCACACTACATGTTTGATGAAAGGTCTCAGTGAATGAACAAGTTTGATTTTCTGGGTAAATGTGATTTAAAGTGCTTGAACCATGGCTAAAGGGTATGCTTGTGATGTTCTTTATCTCATGCCTGTTGTTGAATGATACTAGACTTGAGCTTGAGCCATGTAGTTTGGAATAAATATAATTGGGTGCATCTTTAAGTGTGAAACATTGAACTCAAAGAAAAAAATTCAGCACCACAAGTGTTTGATAAAATGTTTCTATGGATGACTTGAAAAATTGCAAGGAATATGGACTTGAATCATAGTGTATCACACTTGTATGAGCTATGGTAAGTTACATGATCATGAAATACAATTAGCTCCAACCTTTAATGTGAATGCTATATGTTTGGAAATTGTGGAGCTATATTGAACAAGCACACACACACACCACATGTTTGATGAAATATTTCAATGAGTGTTATGTGTTGTGTTGACTTGAATCTCATGTATGGTTAGTGACTACTTCTGAACATGAAAGAACAGTGAGAGAATTAGGAATGTAGCAAGCCTTGATGTTAGAAGATATATGCTGAATTGATGTCACTGTGCTTGTTTTGAATTTTGAAGTCACTTTGTATACATGGATAGAAGTTCTTCCCCACTTAAGTGACTTACTTATGACAGGCTCAAATTGACCTTGTGTTTTCTTGGAAAAAATTAAGGCTTTTACACTATTACACAACCTGTTTGCATTTTGTTTTACCTGCACACTCATGTGCTCTGTTTCTTGGTAACAGGTTATCATGGCTCCCACTGAACCCGAAAAGAAAAGAAAGAAGGCTGCGGCTTCTCCATCCTATAATGCTTCCTTGTTTCGCTCTCACGCTCATGAGTAGCGATATATTAATCATATCAACCACATGAGTATTCAGAATGACAAAGCAATTCGGTTGGGGAGGAATGAGTGTCCTGAAATGGTTCAGCAGATTCTGAATAGAAGGTGGAATACATTGGTTAGCTTCCCGAAGTTGGTGTCTCAATAGTTGGTTAAGGAGTTCTATGCCAATGCATTCATAACTGAACCACCAAAGGGAAACAAGTATGTGAGCTTTGTTCGAGGGAAGAAAATTCGGTATAATGCTAATACCATCAATTCTCTCCTTCAGACACCGATACCTGCAGAATGCGAGTATGATGAACTTCAAGAAGAAGAGGTTGATGAGGCTACATTGCTAACTAATTTATGTCGTCCTGGTGCATCATGGACTTATACTAAGAGTGGGGTACCGAGAAAGTTGAAAGCATCACAATTCAAGCCTATTCCTAGAGCATGGTGCACCTTTGTGCATCACACGCTGCAAGTTTGTGCTAATGTCTCTGATGTGATCGTACCTAGGGCTCAGTTGGTTTAATGCATCATTGAGGGAAAGGCGATTGATGTGGGTGAGATACTTGCTCAGGACATGTATGAAATTGCTCAATCTTCTTCCGCCGCTCTTGGCCATTCTACTCTGATTACGATGCTGTGTGAAAATGCTAGTGTGCAAACTTCAAGAGAAGAGATATTGGTGAATCCCATGATTGCCATTACTGCAAAATATATTCAGAAGCTGGAGGTGGGACCCATAGTACAGCATGATGATCATGTTGATCCACTAGAACAGCAGTGGCCACCCAATTGGACAGCAGCAATCTGACATTACAGAGAGGATCGGGGATGTAGAGACTAGCCTTACAAAGGTCACCGGGCAATTGGAGCGGGTAGCACTTCACCAAGGGCGGTTGGACCGTAATGTCCAAGTCATGTGTCACCTAAACACTCTCATTCTGCAATCCCAGCAAGGGCTGGAATCTATACTCCGCCGAATGGCAGAGAATCAAGGTGTGGACCTGGAGACTTTGAGAGGACTACCTGTAGGACCATTGACCAAGCATCAGATCTTGGAAATGATTAAATTTGATGATTCAGCTATAGATGAGATGGAAGAGGCCCAAGTTGAGGAAGAGGGAGAAGAATCAGATTCTGCCGAGGATGCTCCATAGGGGGGCACCACAGTAGTTAGGACTTTGTTTTGTTGTTTGAACTTGTTTTTTTTGTCATTATGGTTCTGAACTTGTCACAAAGTTTGTGTGGATCTAAAACTTATCTGGGTGTGTAGAGTCTTATATTTCACTGTTTAGTATGTGTGGATTTTGAGAAATTAACTCATGGCATGCTGACAACTGTTCTTTATATGCTGTAGTGATGACTTGATAGTGTCATCCAGCTGTGTTTGCAGTGTGTGCAGATTCCACAGGCTAGATCATGCAAGGAAAAGGGGGAAGTTCTCTTAACTATTTCTCCTTTATCCCTTAATTCAATTCTGTTACAGCCTGTGGAGTACGTGAGTGAAATGTAGTTCTTTGATTAGCACACTGGTGCTTTGAGTGGAGTTTTGTGTAAAGTCTCTCGTGAGCATAGAACTTGTGCTTGACTGAAATTCCTGACATCATGCATTTTACACTAACTGAGCATATGATTCATTGCGACTTTTGATCCTTGTAACTTGTTTTTGAAAATTTTTAATGCTATAATTGATTAAATATTGGATGCATGGTTTTTTTCACTTGCACAAATCATAAAACTGTGAGCTTTTGATCCCAAATGCTCTGGCACATTATCTAGAGGACTTGATTTCTTTTATGTGTGATTGTCCATCACTTACATATTCTCACTTTTTCTTGCCTTGATGCTTGTCATTGTTGCAATGTTTTTGCATATGCATATATGATTGAGGCACCATTCTTTTCTTAGGCTCACGGCCATAATTGCTATCCTATCATTTACCATTGTTGAGCCCAATTGAGCCTTGGCCTATTTTTCTTGGCATGATAGCACATTACAAGCCAAAAATCGAAAAAACAATTTTGTCCTACTTAGGCTTAGAGGAATGCTTGGATTTAAGTTTGGGGTTGTTCTCTCGCTTAGGGACAAGCAAGCAAATTAAGTTTGGGGTGGTGAGTAGGCCACTAAAGATGCCTACTATTAAAAAAAAATTTGAAAATAAAAAAACAAAGCATGAAAGAAAAAGAAAAAGAAAAAAATAGAAAAAGCCAAAAAGAGGAAAAGAAACAAAGAAAGTATACAAAAGTGAGAAAAAGGTAAAATAGAAAGAGAAGAAAATGAAACAAGAAGAAAACAAAAGAAAAAGAAAAAAAAAGAGTTGTAAATAAATAAAAAGGGGAATGACACAAATTGTGTGCTTGTAAACTAGCTAAGCAAGGGAAGAAGCTCCAAGAGTCCACATTTCTTGAAGTCAAGGTAGTTTAGCCCATATCCTTGATTTTATCCACCCTCGCCTTAACCCCATTACATCCAAATAAAAGACCTCATAATATGTGTTGCATTAACATTTGTGATGTGTGCTCTTAGCATCTTGTCAAGATTAGGATTGGGGAGTGCATTGTGATTGGAATTGAGAGTAAATCACACCCAAGTGAGGATGAGTGAAACACTGAATATAGAGGTTGCAAGGGATTTTCTTGTGCATTCAATGGAGATGATTTTGTAGTGTGTTTGATTTTTCTAAAGCATGAAACTTGTGATCAAGTGGAACTGATGTTTGATTGTGTGATGCTTGAGTATTTTGTAAAAGTGTATGGAGTTGAAGTCTTGCATGAGTAATGTGTTTCACAAGGGAATTGAACTTAAAACTTCACCTCTTTTTACCCCTTTTCTGTGCCTAAATGTTTGCTTGAGGATAAGCAAAATGTCTAAGTTTAGGGTTGTGATAAATCTGCAACATATGCAGATTCATATAGAAAATAAAAGTAAAAATGTATATAATCTTAGGAACTAAAGGAAAATGGATAGAAAAAAAATACACAAATTCTTCTTGTTAGAGTTTGACTCTTAGATTTAATTGTTTGAAGGAAAACACACTTAAAAATTGGTTTGAAATGTGCAGGAAAAGAGGAAATTTAGTCCCAGCGCTTAGCCTAATTCCTAGCGCTCAACTGGGACATAAAACAAGATTTCCAGCTCTCAATTCCAAAGTCAGCGCTCAGCTGGGACAGAAGTTGTGATTTCTGGCACCCAGCACCAGTATATCAGCGGCCAACGCTAGAAAGAAGACAGAAGGTATCAGTTTCAGTCCAAGCCTGGCGCCCAGCGCCCTAATGTCAGCGCCCAGTGCTAGTTTCAGTCCCTGACACTATAAATTTCGTTTGGCAGTTATTTTGAGAGACTTTTGGATCATTTCTGAGGCGAAGCAGTTACATTTGAGAGCATTTTCGAGATTCATGATTGTTCAAGAGCTTTTGGAAAGAAGAATTGAAGAATCCATGGCTTCTCTACCCCAACTTCATCCATTTCATCCAATTTTCAGTTTCTACCATGAGTTTCTAAATCTTTTAGGTTAGGATAGGATGAACTCATTTGGATCTAAATCTCTAAGAGATAAGGGGATCCTAAAAAGAGGAGAACCCTAAGAGAAAGACTCACTTTTGCTAACCGAGGTGAATCTCCCTTAAGAGTATTTGGGAAACCACCCGAATCAAGAGACTACTGAAGAGTCCTTGTTCATCGGTATTCACCATATACAAAATTAAGGGATTGAGATCACCATAGGACCGAGGGTTGAACAAAGAACTAAGTTAGCTTTGATTCCCTTTGGGACACGTAGGACCGAAATTCAACATTATTTCAAGCTATAATCTAAAACAACTTTGGTATTCACTCTTGGTTCGACGTTCTACAGCGAGATTCCAACAAGTCGGATCTCGACAGGAACAGCTAGCAATATGTGATAAACATTGTTGAAATTTTCATCTATAATATCTAGTATAACCTTTAAACTAATAAGCAATGGACTCTTAAGTATATTTCTTGGATCTGAGTGTACATTAAAGATCCAGCCACTCTCAGACAAAGTTACAGAGGTGGAGCTGGTTGGAGCAACTTCTCTGTAAAGGATTTATAGAAGTAACGGAGAAAGTACAACCTCACTGCTAGTTCTATAGTGAAACTTGTTACATTTTCGGAGCAAGCTTCAAGCGTATGCCTTCCCCAAGGATTATTTTAGATTGAATTCCTTTTAGAAAATTCGTGTACCATCCTAGTTTGAAGTGATATACCTTCAAGATGTCTAACACAAGATGAACATTTTGCTTTGTCTTTCAATATTCCCAAACCTATATTGTTCCAACTTCCAATAAAGCAGAACACAACAATCTAGTAGCCCTATAGCCGGACCCTGCCCCTGAACCATTACAGGATAGTTTCTTTTGCCTTGGATTCGAGGTGCACTTGTAAGACAATATGTGTCTTATCTTTGCTCAAAACATGCATTGCATGTGCTCACACCCAACATAATTTATAATTAGGTTTGATTACTCTGTAGGTCCTTGATCTTTTGGGGAATTTTAAAATAGATCCCTATACTTTTAAAATTTCTAATTAGGTCCCAGAACTATTATTTCATTTGTAATTGGGTCCTTGCTCTAGGGTTCAGTTAGTCTGCTATAAAGTTAAAAGGGATATTCCTTTATTCCACTTCCATTTCACCCTCACTTGACATGTCATATTCGCTTTCATTTTTTGGACCTCCCACTCCACGTACCAGAATGATCCCACTCGCACAGAGGGCTAAGTTTTTTCTCACACCAGTTTTTGGATGTCTTCTTCCTTGAGTTCTATCGCAAACCAGACCCACGACGCCGCCATCATGTGATCACCATTCAATCGCGTCACCCCCACACCTAAGACTTTGCTTGTCCCCAAGTAAAAGTAACCCAAACTAAGACACAAAACACTAAGGACAACAGACCAAGCAAACATCGACTCAAGGGACACCCTAACTTAACAATAACAAAGAAATGCACCACCCAACCATGTAAGAAATCCTAAAACAAAAGAATCACCTTATAACAAGTTCACATCCAAGAATATTGCAAAGAAGAAATCATAACAATGGTGCTCCAATATTTCCACACTTGAAAAATTAAAGAACATGGCTAATTCAATTAAGGAAGAACTATTGGACACCCAACTACTCACAAGAAGTGTAATTTCACTCAATCGCTCAAATTTATGTGGGTAATAATTGAAAGTGTATCACTCAAATTCACACATCAAAACCATGCAACTTCAAGTTTGATTTTCATCTCAATCATTCATCCACAATTCACAACATGCATAAATCAAAAGGACTTTATTTAGGATGTAATGTGGTCAAGGTAAATGGGAAGGATAAGAAAAGATAAACAAGCTAGCACCAAAGGAAATAGGAGAGCAACAATTACTTTTAAAGAACCATGCGTTGCATACAACCCTTTCCCCACCTCTTTCTTTTTGACTTCCTTCACCTTCTTTTCTTTTAAAGAACCACTTTATTTTTTCAAGTATTTCATACCATTTTTCATATTCCTTCTTTGTGCATTTCTTTCTTTTTTTTTCTTTTTGGTGTTGTTGTTGTTTTAATAACCACCCCTTCCTTTCACCAACCTACAAGCACAAGATATTCTCCCCCACACTTATGTCAAACCCACACACAATAATTCAATGCTCTCCTATCCACTAAGGTTTGGGTAGAAACATTGTTTTTCAAGTTAAGGCTCATGGGTAAAAACAAACAAAGATTTACATATAAAGCTCAAATGGGCTAAGCAAAGGGAAAAATTCAAGGTTGGTTATTTGGTCAAAGTGGTTACATGAAAAATGGCCCAAATCATTTTTATAACATGCATGTGAATCATGAACTTTAAACAAGAACCAAGCAAACTCAAGAGCATGAATTTCAATGGTGCACTCACAAGAAAAAAGATTGAGAGTTATAGGCCCAAATGACTCACAAGGGTAAAGTTAATCAATCCAATTAATTCTCACCAAAATTTTATAGCCATGACCTTTAATCAACAAGGTTTAACACAATGCACCAAAGTTATGAAATCCAGTCAAGAACAAACTCAAATGATAAACTAACCACAAGTGTCATCTTCACATCAAAGGAAAACAAACATGGTGGATGCACAATACAATGAAATTTCCAAGAATGGGGTTCCACACAAGCATGCTTATTATTTTTTTTCTTTTTCAAAGAGTGGTAATGACCTTAACTTGCAAACACTAAAAAAAACACTTAAAAATAAAACAGCACACAAACATAAAAAATAAAAACAAAATAAAGAAAAAGAAAAGAAAACTCCCCTATCTTGTGCTTCCAAAATTTGGTCCAAACTTGAGGTCACCATCATTAGTGCCTCCTATCCTTCCTTTTTGTCATGAGATACCATGAAGCACAACTAAATATATATCTCAAACCAGAGAAAACATTAGCACAAGATATACAAGATATAAAAGAAAAAACAACTAAATATATATATGAATCAATTTTTTCTAAATTTTCTATTTTTTTTTAAAGAAACTAACAAGTTAACAAAACTAAAAAAAAATAGTTTTGTATTTGTCTTTTTTAAAAAAAAACTAAAATAAAAAATTAACAAAGAAAAGAAAAACTAAACTACCACTTGGGATGTCTCCTAAGAAAAATTCATGTTATAGGACTTAGTGAGATTACTCACCCTCCTTAGAAGGCGAGTGAAGGGTAATGTTAACCCTGTTCCTGTTCAAATCACCCCCAAAGTACAATTTCAACCTTTGGCCCTTTACCTTAAAACGTCTTCCAGAATTTGGCTCTGCAATCTCAATTTCACCATAGGGACTCACTTCTTTAACAACAAAAGGACCTAACCATCTAGACTTTAACTTTCCAGGGAAAAGTCTTAGTCTAGAATTATATAATAACACTTGTTGTCCTGGTTCAAATTCTTTCACAATTATTTTTTTATCATGCCATCTCTTGGTTCTTTCTTTATAAATTTTAGAACCCTCACAGGCTTGCAACCTAAACTCTTCCAGCTCATCTAACTGCAACAACCTTTTCTCACCCGCAGCTTTCAAGTTAAAATTAAGTAGCTTCACTGCCCAATAAGCTTTATGTTCCAACACAATTGGAAGATGGCATGATTTGCCATAAGCTAACTGATATGGGGACATTCCAATTGGATTTTTGAAAGCTGTCCTATATGCCCAAGGCACATCATCCAATTTTATAGCCCAATCTTTTCTTGAGGAACCTACCACTTTTTCTAGGATCCTCTTTAGTTCTCTATTTGAAATTTCAACCTGACCACTAGTTTGTGGATGGTAGGGGGTAGCTATCCTATGTTTCATACCATATTTATTCAGCGATGATTCAAATTTTTTATTACAAAAGTGTGACCCCCCATCACTTATCACAGTTCTAGGCACCCCAAACCTTGAAAAATGTGTTTCTTAAGGAAAGAAACCACAACTTGGCATCATTGATTGGTAATGCCACAGCCTCTACCCACTTGGAAATATAGCCTACAGCAACCAAAATATATTTATTAGAGAAAGACGATGGGAATGGTCCCATAAAGTCAATCCCCCAAACATAAAAAATTTCAACCTCCAAGATGGATTTTAGAGGCATTTCATTCCTCTTAGAAATGTTCCCTACTCTTTGACATCTATCACATTTTTCGACAAAATTATGGGCATCTTTAAAAAAAGTAAGCCAGTAAAAGCCACATTGCAAGACCTTAGCGGCAATTCTTTTGCCACTATAATGCCCATTGTATTCAGACCCATGACAGTGCCACAAAATTTTTTCAAATTCATCATCAGGGACACATCTCCTAATGATTCCATCAGCACATCTTTTAAACAACAACGGTTCATCCCACTCATAAAATTTAGCATCATGAAAAAACTTTTTCTTTTGCACCCAACTTAAATCAAGAGGGACAATACCTGCAGCCTTATAATTTTCAAAATCAGCAAACCAAAGGAAAGAATTTACCATCATCAATTTTTCATCAGGAAACTCCTCCGAAGTGGAAGGAATGTCCTTTTCCCCCTCAATTTGGACAAGTCTAAAGAGATGATCTGCCACAACATTTTGCTTTCCTTGTTTGTCTCTTATTCCCAATCAAATTCTTGGAGAAGCAATATCCACCTAATCAATCGTGGCTTAGAGTCCTGCTTAGCAAACAAATGCCTCAAGACAGAGTGATCAATGTCAACATTGACTTTAGAGCCAACAACGTAGGATCTAAATTTGTCAAAAGAAAACACAATAGCAAGTAACTCTTTTTTAGTTGTGGCATAATTTTTCTGAGCATCATTCAACACACGACTTGCATAATAAATCACATGCATAATTTTATTTTTTCTTTGTCCTAACACTGCACCTACAGCATAGTCACTCGCATTACACATAATTTCAAAAGGTAAACTCCAATCAGGAGCAACCATCACAGGTGCAGAAATTAGTTTTTCTTTTATTTTATTAAAAGCATCTAAACATGCATCATCAAACACAAAATTTGCCTCTTTTTCCAAAAGGTTTGTCAAGGGCTTAGCAATTTTAGAAAAATCTTCTATAAACCGCCTATAAAAACTAGCATGCCCAAGAAAACTTCTTATCCCTTTCACATTAACTGGTGGTGGTAACTTCTCAATTACCTCCACCTTTGCTCTATCCACCTCAATTCCTTTTGCAGAAATTTGATGACCAACAACTTTACCTTCTCTTATCATAAAATGACATTTTTCCCCGTTAAGAACAAGATTAGTTTCTTGGCATCTTTTTAAAACCAAAACAAGTTTGGATAGGCAAATATCAAATGAGGATCCAAACACAGAAAAATCATCCATAAAAATTTCTATGCATTTTTCAATTAAATCAGAGAAGATTGAGAACATGCACCTTTGAAATGTGGCGGGTGCATTACACAACCCGAAAGGCATATGCCTATAGGCAAAGACCCCAAATGGACAAGTATAGGCCATTTTTTCCTAATCTTATGGGGCTACTACAATTTGATTGTAGCCCGAATATCCATCCAGAAAACAGTAATATTCATGCCCTACCAACCTTTCTATCACCTGGTCAATGAATGGAAGCGGAAAATGATCTTTCCTTGTAGCTTGATTAAGCTTCCGGTAGTCAATACACATCCTCCAACCAGTGACTTGCCTCGTAGGAATCAACTCATTGTTTTCATTCATCACCACAATCATACCACCTTTCTTGGGAACCGCCTGAACCGGGCTCACCCATTCACTATCAGAAATGGGATAAATTATACCTGCATCAAGCAACTTTATCACTTCTTTCCTCACCACTTCCTTCATAGTGGGATTAGGCCTCCTTTGATGTTGAACCACTGATTTAAAGTCCTCCCCCATAAATATTTTATGCATGCAAAACGTAGGACTTATCCCCTTCAAATCACTGATGTTCCAACCAATGGCTGACTTGTAATCCCTTAATATTCTGAGTAATTTTTCCTCCTCACTTTCTGACAACTCCACATTCACAATTACCGGATTCTTCTTTTTCTCATCCAGAAAAGCATATTTCAGGTTTGAAGGCAATGGTTTCAGCTCCCTGGGTGGCTCCTCTTTCACTACCCCTTCCTATTTTTCCAATTCTTGTAATTTTTTATTTGAAGAAGAGGTAGATTCCAAGGCTTCCAACTGATAGATACATTCCACCACCTCAGAATTGACTTCCTCATGCACCTCCTTAATTTCTTTGCCTTTCATCAATGGTGCTTCAAAGGGGCTTTCTGCAACACTTTTTTCAAATTCCTCTAGGACCGAGGAATCCAACACTTCAACCCGGAAACAACAATCAAAATCTTGAGCATGCTTCACTGCTTCTTTGATTGAGAAAACCATTGTTTCATCTTCTACTCTCAGAATCAGTTCACATTTCTGCACATCAATTAAAGCACGACCCGTAGCCAAAAATGGCCTACCAAGGATAAGAGGAACTCTCACATCCTCTTCCATATCCAGCACTACAAAATCTGCAGGGAAGATGAATTTATCAATCTTAACAAGTAAATCTTCCACAATACCATAAAGATATTTTACCGAACGATTTGCCAACTGAAGAGACATCATAGTAGGCTTCACTGTACCAATTCCTAGCCTTTTAAAAATTGACAAAGGAATCAAATTGATGCTTTCTCCCAAATCACAAAGAGCCCTGCCAACCTCCATATTTCCAATCTCACAAGGAATGATGAAGCTTCCTGGATCCTTCAACTTAAGAGGCAACTTTTATTGAATGATAGCACTACACTCCTCTGTAAGCATAACAGTTTCCTCTTCATTGGCCTTCCTCTTCTTGGACAACAAATCCTTCATGAACTTAGCATAACTTAGAATTTTTTCCAATGCCTCAACAAATGTAATATTAATCTGCAGCTTTTTGAACACCTCCAAGAACCTGGAAAACTGCTTGTCTTCATTCTTCTTCATCAACCTTTGAGGATAAGGAATTTTAGGAACAAAGGGCAACGACTGTGTTGACTTGTCAACTTGTGAATTTTCAGATTTTTCAGCTTCTTCTTTCTTCTCTTCAACCACTACTTCCTCCTCCCCTTGCTTTTTATCCTGAATAACTTTTCTAGCATCCTCTTCCTTAGAAGACTCCTCTTGGACAACATTGTTCAGAACCTGGCCACTCCTCAAATGAATTGTTTTGCAGTGCTCTTTTGGATTAGGAACAATATCACCTGGCAAAGTACCTGAGGCTCTTTCAAACAATTGTTTAGAAATCTTCCCAATTTGTACTTCCAAATTCTGGATAGACGCCTCTTGATTCTTAAAGTTGGCCCTTGTCTCAGTCATGAAATTTGAAGATTGCTCCACAAAATTAGAGGTATCAACAGATAATTTCTCCAAAGCGCTCTCCAAAGATGATATTCTATTTTGAGGTTGTGATTGTCCTTGGAATGAAGAATTCCATTGTTGTTGTTGTGGCTTGAGTTGATTCTGCCCTTGTCCACCCCATGAGAAATTAGGATGGTTCCTCCAACCGGGATTGTAATTGTTTGAATAGGGGTTAATTTGTTGCCCCAATGCATTCACTTGCTCTCCGAGTTGATTTGTACCACAATCACCATTATGATGCTTTCCACCACAAAAATCACATACCATGGGAGGTGTGCTCAATGCATTAACTTGGCCATTCCACCAACAAAGTAGCAAGTTGCTAAGAAGGCACCTTGTTAACTTGTTGCTCAATCAGATTACTATCCACAACATTCACCCCCAAAACTTTTCTGTTTTGCCTATCATGTTGCATATTAGCACTGCTGGCTGCCATGGTCTCTAGTATTTCCAAAGCCTCTTCTGGACTCTTCAAATCAAAATCTCTTCCACATGTAGCATCCATCATCTGTCTTGCATTCGGATCCAGCCCATTATAGAAGGTTTGAGCTAATAACCAATTGGGCAAATAATGATGAGGACATTTTATGAGTAGCTCCTTGAACCTCTCCCAAGCATCAAAGTTTGACTCTAGTTGCACAAATGAGGTAATTTCACTTCTCAACTTTGCTGACCTCGATGCTGGAAAATATTTTTGCACAAACTTGGACTCCAAATCATCCCATGTTGAGATACTGCCCTGTTGTTGTGACTGAAGCCAACTTCTAGCTTTATCCTTCAATGAGAAAGGAAAAGGCCTCAATCTGATAGCATCATCTGAAGCTCCATTGAACTTCACTGTATCACATATCTGTAAGAAATTCTCCAGATGATGATTGGGATCCTCTTGAGCACCTCCACCAAACTGGTTCTGGTGCATCAAATTAACGAGTGCAAGCTTAATTTCAAAGTTGTTAGCCTGCATAGCAGGTCTCACAATAGAACCCAAGGCACCTTCAGTATTGGGCTTGGAATAATCCCTCATTGTCCTCCTAGCAGGTTGCTCGCCATGACTGTTTCAACTTCAACCACCTGTTGTTGTAAAAGTGCTTGTTCCCTTTCTTGTTGCCTGCGAAGCTTCACTACAAAAAAAGAACTGTTTAGCGACCAGCATATTCGGTCACTAAAATTTCTAATTCGGTCGCTATTTAAGTTAGCGACCGAATTAGCGACCGATTCATGGTGGTGGCTGATAACCTGGTCGCTAATCTTTTAGAGACCGAATTAATAATTCGGTCGCTAAATGGCGACCGTAATTTCGGTCGCTAAATAAAAAAAATGGTCGCTACACGGTTGGTCGCATTGTTTGGGTAACCATTTTTAGCGACCGATTATCGATCGCTAGTTCGGTCGCCAATGTTGGTTACTGTTAACCTATATTAGCATTTTCGGTCGCTATACCACAATCTGTTAATGGTAACTAAAGTTTAGCGACCGAATTATTGGTTTCTAATTCGGTCGCTAAACTGGTTTTTATTAAAAAAATTAAAATTTAATTTTTAAAATAATAAATTTTTCTGTTTTTCTTTAAAGTTTAGCAAAAATACTAATAAAACACACCAAATTACTAATGAAATATACAATCATAAGAAATAATGAATATATATATAAAAAAAATCCAAAGTGTCGTACAAGAATCGTTTAAAGTCAAAAATATGACAAAAAAATTCAGTCATGATGAGGGGGAGATGGAGGAATCCAATCATCCTCAGCGTCCGTACCACCGACTTCTGCTATCTGATCGTCCTCTCTGATGGCGACATCGATGGTAGCGGTGGAACCGGAGGAGCGACAAAGAGCGGCTGCATAACCGTCGAGCATCACCACCGAGCAATCGAGAGTCTGGATCCTCATCTGCTCCAACACCATCCATAGTGTCTGGCCCTGCTCGATGCTCGTCTGCGTCAGACGATGGTGTGCCTGAGCCAACTATGCAATCTGGTTCGCCATCTGCTGCTCTCTCTCTCGCTCTTCTCCCGAAGCTCCACGTTCAGCTGCGTGATGGTGTCCTGCATTTGGTTGAACTGCTCCTGAGGGACGGTATCGACGTAGGAAGGAGCAGGCGTGCCGGATGATGAAGCGATAAACTCGCCTCCCATGTGTCCGAGGCCATACACGTACCCCTTCTTGTTCCTGCCCCCGATGACCTCCAAATAAATGGCATTATCATCGATGGAGATAGGAGAGCTGGGCCCATCACCAGTCAAGGCCTCATCTTGTGACTGTGAGGCAAGTGATATGGCATCGTCCTTCTTCTCGTTGAAGCCCACCTACAAAGTATAGTTGAAGAGATTTAGTTAAAATTATAATCAATATTAACAAATCATTTATAATAAATTACAAGTAAACACTAAATTGTTTTTTTGCTTACAGCATAGTTACGGGCCTTGTCGTTGACCCATGTCCCCGACTTCAACTTCTTCGTCCTCTCCACCAACTCCATAGCAGTGGGGCCCTGCTGTTTCAGTGCTTTCTGCACAGAAAAATATAATCTTAAATTCATAAGAATAATTAAAAATGAAAACTAATTAATTAAATAGTATAATAAGTCAAAAGTTTAATGTATTACCAGCTCGTCGTAGTGGGCGGCGGCTGATTTAGACCCGCCGGTCCAAGACACCACCATCAGAAGCTCGATTACGCCGAGCTGTGACCTGGATCTCCTGGAACTTCTCAGTAGCCCAGTACTGGTCCAGCTGCCTCCTGACCTCAGGATCCACCCACTTCCCCTTATTCTTACCCTTCCTCAGCTTGTTCATCAGATTCTTCATGACCAGTGAGCCTTTATGCTCAAATATGTCCCTGACGAGACCCTCTAAAGCTACGTCCCACCTATACTCTTTCTGCAATGTACAGTTGTTAGGAAATTCGTGTGTGTGTGTGTATATATATATATAATGTAAATTTAATTTAAATAACTTAATAAATTGTTACCTTAAACTCTAGAAACAACTGATCCCTATGGCCCCCTGGGATGGCCTTCCATGTAGGCCATGGATCATCAAACTTGTGTCGCAGGATCTTCGATATCGAATCAGAAGGGCCCTTCACCGGCAGAAAGCTGCAGCAAAATTAGAGCATTAATAAATGTTATAAATAAATTAAAAAACAAGTAAATAGAAATTAACGATACTTTATATATATAAAAATAAATTAAATTAGCTTACTCGTTATCCCCCCTAGGGATAAGAAGAATCCTCCTGTCGGATGGACCTCGACTTTCCTGTCTCGATGATGATGATGGTCCTGTCATAGGTGTGGATGATGAGGGTGCAGCCTGTGTCCCGACCACATGAGGCTGGATAGGGGGTGCAACTCCATCACCCTGAGGTGTCCCGTCCACAGAGGTGCTGGTAGGGTGGTCTCGATCTTAAGGTTGTGGGTCGGCCGGCGAAGGGACTCTCGCAGCACGGCCTCTGCCACGACCTCCACGACGACCCCTACCTCTAGAGGAATCTGCCATCTGTGTAAAAAATGAAAATATGATTACACAATAGCGTAAAAAATACAAAAATAAATTACCTAAGTAGAATGACATTTACACAATGAATTATGACATAAATAAATTACCTAAGTAGAATCTCCGTTACTAAATTCACCCTCACTCTCATCAGTCTCACTTGATCGGAATGTGCCTTCGCTAGATGCGTCCAACTCGGATTGATCCATTAACTCTCTTTCAACTTCTTCCCCATTTCCGGAAATGTCCGCTAGAGAATTAACAATAATGTCCGGCATAATTTGCAACGGTACGTGGGGTCTTGAAAACTCATCATCTTGGTATGGAGCATCTTTTTCAGGCTGGGTGATTACATTATCAGTAATTATACTGCGAGCCTTTATCTTAATAACACCCAACCAGCCTTGCTGTCCTTCGGAATATGGCGAGTAATAAATCTGATCTGCCTGTTGTGAAAAAATGAATGGGTCGTACGCCTTATTATACCTTCGAGACAGCCTAACTTGAACAATACCATATTTTTTATCGATTTTTGTCCCTACGTCAAGAGTAGGATCAAACCAATCACACTTGAAGATAACTAACTTCATCACGGGGAAACCGGTATAATCGAGTTCAAGGATGTCAGTTAGAACCCCATAGAAATCATCCTCTACATTGCTATCAGTGGCTCGCACACAAACCCCATAGTTACACGACTGCATTCCTTCATTCCATATTTTTGTGTTAAATTTATATCCATTTACAATATAAGTATTCCATGATGTAACCCATCTGTTAGGCCCCCATGCTAAATTTGTCAACAATGGATTTTGAACATTGTTTTCTGGATCTAGTACCTAAAAAATCAAATATTATATTATTCTTATACATGCTATATATTTAAGGAGATAAAATGTATTGCAACAAATGAAGATGCTTAACCTACATATTTTCTGAACCATGTAGCAAAGTGAGAAGTAATTTCTCGATCAACCTGATCATTTGAAATGTCAGGTTGGAGATCCCTTAGAAAATTGTCGTACATCCTACATATGGGAGATTAACAACAGGACGATTAATAATCATAAATGTCAATTGAACTTATAAAAGACATTGTAGAAACTTACTCTAAATATGGCGCCACCTCTTCACAATTTGGAAGGATATACAGATGAGCAGCATTAATGTCACGCTGCTCCAAGCTTCCCCACGGTCATCCAACCTGACATCATCCCATAGGCGGGAAAGTCATTGATCGTCCACATCAAAACTGCTTTCATGATGAAATTCTTCCTCAAAGATACGTCATATGTCAACACACCATCATTCCACAGCATCGTCAACTCATCTATCAGCGGCTGCAAGTACACATCAATCTTACCTTTTGGATTAGACGGACCCAGAATTATGACTGTTAGAAACATAAACTCCCGCTTCATGCACATCCCCGGGGGAAGATTGTATGCAGTCAGGATAACCGGCCAACAAGAGTATGCTTTTCCAGACTGCCCAAAAGGATTAAATCCATCAGTAGATAACCCCAATCGGACATTCCGAGGGTCCTGCGAAAATGCCATATGAACCCTATCAAAATGCTTCCAAGCTTCTCCATCAGATGGATGACACAAGACATCTTGCTCCCTCTCATGCTCACTATGCCACCTCATGTGAGCTGTAGTGGCCATTGAAGAGTACAATCTTGTAAGTCTTGGCACGAGCGGAAAGTACCACATCTTTTTTAGCGACCTCTTGTTCTCAATGCCCATCCAAGTGGTTGTCTTATACCGATCCGCACCAAAAAAATGACAACATGTTATGCTTTCCTCTGAATCATCCTTATAGTACAACATACATCCATTCGGGCAACAATCAATTTTCAAACACCCCAGACCCAAATTTTCCACAGACTTCTTAGCATGATAAAAACTAGTAGGCATCCGATTGTCTTCTGGCAATGCCTTGGACACTGACCTGGTGAGGCGATTAAAACATCCTTCTTGCATATTATAGTCAGATTTTATACTCAACCATTCCATGCACATCGACAACTCCGTGTACTCCCGACATCCTTCCCATAATGGAGATCGTGCAGCACTCCGCATATCATAGAATCTTTGAGCTTTGGGATTCGGATTCTCCTCTATGTATTGGGAACCCATTCCACCATCTTCTCCCCCATCTTCTTCTAGTACAACACCAACCGATGGTCCAGCATGATCCATTATCATCTGCTCGTATGGATTCAATTCTTCCCTCCGGTCACCACTTCCATAGTACGAACCTTCAAACACAATCGGGTTTAAATCAGGCAACGTCTCACCATGGTTACTCCACCAATAGTAATGAGGCATGAAGCCCTTCTCATAAATATCGGCTACAACTCCATCAACGCTTTTGAAAGATTGACACTTGCATCTTTTGCAAGGACACCTCAAATGATCACCGCCCAGCCGTATAAATCTCTCCTGGCTAACAATAAACTCTATAAACTCACCCACTCCAACTCTATACTCTTCCCTAAGACATTTATTCCGATCCAACCTACGATACATCCATTTCTGATTCTCCGGAATAACCATTGTTGGCAATTAAATAGCCTGACCAATCCTACAATAACACTTATATATTACGGTGCATTCCAATAACTCCATCAATCTCGTTCTTATGACAAGGTATGAACCTATCCCATTCGAGAAGAAACCTTTACCACACTCGGCTAATAATAGTTATTCCCATATTCAAATACCTTATACTTGACAAAATTTTGGCAGCATTTCCCATCTGTCTCCAAGTACACGAATCGAGCACGGTGAGAATCACCGCAATCAAGTATGCACCAGGAGAACAAAAGGAAATGCATCAGATCGAGATTTCAACAAGTATATAAGGCATTTGAACATTGAAATGACTATTGTACGACCGTGAAAAAGGTTTTTTCCAAAACTGTCCCACTTGGACAATTCAAGATTCCATACAATGAGCATGCGTACCCTAAGAAGGTACGTATGCTCATTAACATTGAATCTCAAACAGGAAACTAAGGCTTTCGTAAATTAATAATTAACTCTAGTAGAAAATAAAACCATTAACCTACAAATATAGTTGAGCTTATATATTACAATGTAAATCAATACAAACTTAGATAAAATATTGTAGCAAACATCCTATTGAGCTCTGCTCTCCACTAACAAGTAACACATAATTTTCAAACACATGCATAACTTCTAAATTATCAGCACACAACCAGCATCCAGCCTTTCGGACTGGATCACATCCTATTGAGCTCTGCTATCCACTAACAAACAACACATATTGGCAAACACATGCATAAACATTAAATTATCAGCACACAAATCCTATCGAGAAACAACATATAAACCCACTAATCCTATTAAAAGTTTACAGCACAAACTCATTGCACAGAGTAACTAAAATGAGCTTCTCTTGTGCTCACTTGTAAGTTGTAGCTTGTATGCTAGATGGGTAAATAATAACAGAATGTAACAAATACTGTATGACAGATAAGCCAAACAATACACACACATATACATACAAAGTAAAACAAGAAATTGATCAAACCAGAGCATTCATATAAATAAATAAATAAAAGATCATGGCTCATGGCTATTAGGCCTTCATGTGACAGCATAAAAAAATTAACACTTATATATTACGGTGCATTCCAATAACTCCATCAATCTCGTTCTTATGACAAGGTATGAACCTATCCCATTCGAGAAGAAACCTTTACCACACTCGGCTAATAATAGTTATTCCCTTATTCAAATACCATATGCTTAACAAAATTTCGACAGCATTTCCCATCGGTCTCCAAGTACACGACTCGAGCACGGTGAACATCACCGCGATCAAGTATGCACCAGGAGAACAAAAGGAAATGCATCAGACCGAGATTTCAATAAGTATATATATAAGGCATTTGAACATGGAAATGACTATTGTACGAGTGTGGAAAAGTTTTTTCCCAAACTGTCCCACTTGGACAATTCAAGATTCAATACAATGAGCATGCATGCTCATTAATATTGAATCTCAAATAGGAAACTAAGGCTTTCGTAAATTAATTATTAACTCTAACAGAAAATAAAACCATTAACCTATAAATATTGCAACATTGTTGAGCTTATATAAATTGCAGCTTAAATCAATACAAACTTAGATAAAATATTGTAGCAAACATCCTATTGAGCTCTGCTCTCCACTAACAAGTAGCAGTTAATTGTCAAACACATGCATAATTTCTAAATTATCCGCACACAACCAGCATCCCACCTTTCAGACAGGATCACATCCTATTGAGCTCCGCTCTCCACTAACAAACAACACATATTGACAAACACATGCATAAAGATTAAATTATCAGCATACAATCAGACAAGATCACATCTTATTGAGCTCAGCTCTCCACTACCAAACAACACGATAATTCATATAATACATTAGAAGCACCACACATATCAGTACCTATTAGACAAAGCAAAACCTTAAAAGATACTATTGAGAGAACTTACCTATTCAACATAGCAAAACCAAGTAAGGATAAGGGAGGACAACGAAGATCAGACAACGACCTATAATGCATAAATAAAAATAATCGTGTCAGAGCTGAAATGACAACATTTGATAATATTACTTTAACCTTATACTAATTTGATACATATTTTTAAAAACCAAATTTCATATTGAGATTTTCACTTAAAAGAGTTATAATTTACTTTTGGATCCATGCAGAGTTGGGAAGTTATCATGGTACTGCAACTGCTTATTAAATAAAACAGTGAAACACAAAAATGATTTGGTTGATCTCATTCGTTGATGACACAGATGCCCATATCCCTCTCTCTTCTTCTCAAGCCATCTCTCCCTATCTGTCGTGCCATCATTCCCACTCACAACCTTATCCCCTTCTCTCTCCTCCCAAGTGGATATATTATTCTATCCATTTATCAAATTTTATAGCTTAGAATTTTCTTTTTCTTTTTTTATTGCATTAAAATAACATATCATATCATCCTTTATCTTATTTATGTATAAAGACAAAGCAACACCAACAAAATCTTTCCTATTCAAGTCTTCAAGACATAGTTCGTTCACTACTCCATATTTTCACTTCACACACTAACTTGAAGTTGTTTTCCTTTTTTTTTTTATGATATTCACTTTCATTTCACAACCCTACAGTATAGAGACTTGTCTTATAAAAGACCTAAGACATGGAAAAGAAAATAGAACATTCACGGCAAGGATCATCAGGCTTTGGCAAGTTACTAGACACTATGTTCAATCATCATCTCTTCATATGGTACTCATTGATGAAGAAGTAAGATCCCTTTCTACACTTTTTTGTCATATAAATAATTATATTTTTGTTAACAGTTTATAATTTCCTTCATAGAATTTGTTATAATCTCACATCAACCCTATATTTCTCAGAAAAGCAAGATTCAAGCTAGCATCAATAGTAAAGATACTATACATATCACCCATCTTCACGAAGGAAAATGTTATGCAATCTCCAAGTTCAACATTGGAGAAAATAACAGTGCATTCAAAACTACAAAGCATCAATTCCGTATTACCATTCACTGTGGGACAACAATTAAACCTTGTGATGCACTGATTCCATATCATGCATTTGATTTTATCACTTTTGGGACTATCTTATCGGACACAAAGATCAATGAATATTTAATTGTTATACACTTCTAATTGACTTTTACATGTTTAATAATGTTAATGTTAATACATTCATTTATGCTTTTAACATTCATATATATGCTATTACTACAGATGCTATTGGTGTTGTCTCCGAAAATGGAAATTTAGAGGATTCTCAACATGAAGGTATAACAGGAAAGAGAATTGAGTTCAATCTTCTTGATGAAAGGTCCTCCCAATTACTTTATTATACTCTTAACTAAACATTTTATTTCACATAGAATTTATACTCAAACTTCATTTTTTTTCTCAAACTTTAGTAATAATTTTGTTCGTGTGACATTGTTTGGGGAACGAGCAATCGAAATGTTCAACTTTCTGACTGAAAATAACCAACTTAAAGTGGTAGTTTTGCAACTTGCCCGAATCACTCATTATAGAGGTATTTATTATAAAAATAATTCCTTCACCATTATTAACATTTATTTCTAATGTCTACTTATTCTAATCTTTTATACTGCTTTAAACATATATCATTCCTTTAATTTATATTTTATTTGTTATAACAAATTCAACTCATCAAAAAATTTATAGGCCATAACTCACTCAATACTTCATGGAACACAATAAAAGTCCTGATGAATCCAGCTATACCAGAGGCAACTGCATTGATGAATATGTATGCCTCAAGTTTAATTTATGTACATATCAGTTTTATTCCTTCTATACATTTCTTATTAAAAAAATATTACTTTTACTTTATATATTTGTAGCCATTCCAATCAATGTTTCGGTGCAACACAACCCGCAAGTCAGCTTACATTTCGAAGTAGGAACTCATCTAAGAATATCCTTTGTGATTCTAATCTCAGAAAAACTCTAATTGAAATCAGAGAATCAAAGCAGGTTACAAATTATACCTGTTTTTTCAGTTTTGTTAAACAAATTTTCTCATCTACATCCGTTGATCACTTACTTTGATTTCAATAGCCTAGAAGGGTAACAACACTTGCAGCAATTCACGAGATTATTGAGGACTATAATTGGTTTTATCAAGGATGCAACAAGTGTTCTAAAATGGTGAAGAAAAGGACCGATGGTACTTTGTATGTTTTGTTACAATATTTTAGAGATAAGACAATTAGAACATGAAAATACTTTAAACCTCAATTTATGGCATGTATTTATAAAACAACAATTAGATTTAGCATATAAAAATGCCAAAAACCAAAGAAGAATCCAAATCTACCAACATAGTATGAAAATTGTGATCAAGATTATGTGAGACTGTGAGGTAAGCAGAGAATTATAATTTGATTTTACCAAAGGGAAGAAGACTTACTGTGCTGCGGTGGTAACGGTGGCGCTGCTCTGGACGTGTGGAGGAAGACGGGCCTAAAAGAGAGAGAAATGGTTAGAGACGGAGAGAGAGAGAGAGAGACACAGACAGATGGAGAGAGAGAGAAAGAAACGGAGAGGGAGAGGGAGAGAGCTTACCTGACGACGGTGGCTGGAGCCTGGTGGTCGGAGCTCGCGAGGAAGAGAGAATGAGTGAGAGAGTGAGAAGTTTCATGAAATGGGGAAGAAAGGGGGGTTCTGGTGGATTTAGGGATTTTAATATTAGCGACCGAAACATTCGGTCGCTATTTCGGTCTCTAAACGGGTTGATTTGAAATTTGAATTCATAAATTTAGCGACAGATTTAAAAATCGGTCGCTAACACGCTCTATTTTAATTTTTACGTGCCGTTTAGCGACCGATTTAATATCGGTCGCAAAGATAAATAAAATTTAACCGTTGCATTTAACTCAATCGCCATTTCGGTCGCTAAAAAGTCATAAATTTTTGACTTTTACTTTCCTTTATTTTGAGACCGAAATAGAGACCGATAACTCTGCTACGCTCTATTTCGGTCGCTATTTCGGTCGCAATATCAACTCTAATCAGTTTTTGATTTAGATCCTACAATCGGTCGCCATTTTGGTCGCAAACAGCAACCAACAAATTCGGTCACTATTTTCGGTCGCTAAATAACCTTTTTTTTTTGTAGTGCTTGGCTGCCTTCCTGTTACTCTTAGCTGTCTTTTCAATTTCAGGATCAAACAACAAAGAATTCTTGTCAACTGTACCTCGCATACACAACTCAAAAGAAAATCAGTGCACATTGATAATATAAAAATAAAATTGCAGCAATTATAATAACCTAAAATAAAATGCTCAAATTGAGATTTCCTTGGCGTAACTAATGTTAACAAAAATCAATCCCCGGCAATGGCGCCAAAAACTTGTTTGGCAAAGTTGACAAGTGCACCAAATCGCTTTGTAGTAATAAAAAAAATCGTCCCCGGGGATTGAATTGCTAACTACTAGTGTACAAACTCAACTCCGTTTGAGCAACCGAATGGTTTGGAAGTGGCTTTCGCCAATAAGTAAGAACAACAACTTAACAAAGAACAGAAAATATTTTTGGTATTTTTCAAGTGAGAAAATAAAACACAGAAAATTGGTTTTTAATAATCAAAGAAAAAATTGTTAGAGGATCAATTTCCCCGCCTGTCCTACCTATTCAATCCTGGAAATTAACTTGAACAGTTTATCCAATTTCAAGAAACTGAGTTTTGTAATTTATCCCCTAATTCCTTAGGTTGATAAACCTTCCTGCCTAGATTACTAATTCAATTCCTTGAGTATTAGCAAATTAACAAGAGCAATGAGAATGGTTACAACTCAATAATGCCAATCTGATTGTGTTCTTATTCCTAAGTAACACGCACAAATCGTTCATTCACAAACAGCAACTATGAATTCGAATTTCCCAATTGCAAAATTCATACAGTAGATAAACACGAAAGCAGTGAATAAACTCTTGAAATTAAACAAACTAGAACAAGTCAATATCTAGAATCAACACAAGTTATCTAGGCAGTTCCATCTACCTCTAACAAAAGAAAATTAGCTAGACATAATTAAAAAGGAAAAACCAAATGAAGAAGATGAAGACAAGCAGGCCATCTTGAGTCTCTGCTTTCCAGCTTCAACTCTCTCTGAAACTCCTGTTCCTCTCTTGATGAACTGTGTAACTCTAAGTGTAGTATTTTGTCTCCAAAAAAAACCCCCTCCTGGATGTTACTTTTTTTTCCGCTGCTGATCCTCCTTTAGTTCCATATACTGCTGCCTCTTTTATTTTCCAAGCAAGTGTACATTTTTTTTTCATCTTCATCCCATGCGTTACTTTTTCTTCCTGTGCGTTACTTCCTCTTTTATTTTTGATGTCCCCTCTTTATTCAGCTTCTAGCAGTTTTCCTTTTGTTACGTTGCTATTCCAATTAGCCATTAGGATGAAAGACTCCTTGCACGTGGGCCCCTGGCAATTTTGCAACCATCCATCAGTAACTTCACGTAAAGCACTTTGTCTGGTCTTTTTCTTTAATGTCAATCCTAATTGATTGATTTTCAATGTATCCAGAAGCAGCAACATAAATAGCTTTATGTAGCGTTCATCAAATTTCTTTGGCCCATTGTTCAAAGTTGCAAAAGGCTCAGATTTCATAATTCTTGACAGCACAATCTTTCTTTATTTTTTTTCTAAAAATGTAAAAAAAAATGTATAAATATTATTAGATTAACTCTAAAAACATGAAATTAAAATAAAATACATAAAACACTATTAAAAAACTAAATTACCTAAACTTAGGGACTAAACTCAATCAATTAGCACATTTAAGAGTAAAAATTCACCCAATAAGCAAATAAAAATCACATACTCTAGAAGATTATCAGCTCTACCGCAAACCAAACCCACGACGTCGCCATCATGTGATCACCATTCAATCGTGCCATCAAATTCATCGTCGTGAATAGGAGCTCTAGAAGGTTCATAAATGTGGCGCTAGGCCGCCATCACAAACCAGACGCGATTCCGCCGCTCTGGCATCCCCACACACAGAAAGGTGTTGTGCCGTCAACAGGAGCTCAACGTGCAGATCAGAAAGGTGCCGCCATGTGTGTCGCCATCATCACGTCCAGATCAGACTGTTGTACACCGCCGCTGAAACCTTTAGAAATAAAGGTTATCTAGCCTAATTTATGTCTTTAATCTAGTTAATGAGGAATAATTCAGAATAGATTTAGTGTTTAAAGTTATTTAAATTGCATGATATGTTAGAAGCAATATAGAGTCTGGTAATTGCATGTTTACTGGTGTTTTTGAGTTGTGTGATATAAACAGGAGATTAAGGATTTAGCAGAGCTGATATCAATGCTTCAGAGTGCTGCAGCTTAGAATGAAGTCCAGAAATCAACCACAAGAGAGTCAAAGTTAATTCAAGCTGACTTTTTCAAGAAGTGGACCCAATGAGCTGTTGTACCAATCGTGTGGGTTGTATTAGGACAATTTGTGTGTCCTCTGTACCTTTTTATTTGGGCTAGGGATTAAGTAATGGAAATATTCCTTTTTAGGTCCCATGGGGACATTTTTGTCTTATTATCACTTTTTGGTCCCCATAGAATCATCACCACACCAGTGAAGGGTTTTTACCCTAAGGGGAATCAGTATAAAAGGTTAATTGTGCACACAGCCAGAGGGGACTTGTTTTTAAGACTCTTAGCTTACCAAAAATTACAAGCCATTTTTTGTGAAGCTTAACCAAGAAGGGAAAAGGGGAAGCAAGGAGAAATGGGAGCCAACCTTGGAAAGGCGTGGTGACTTAGTCTTCAGCTTTTAACCTTCTCTTTTAGTGAAACTTCCGGCTTGTAATGGATCTATCATTTACGTTATTTTATAATATGTTTTTATTCATTTTCATTTCCATCATGAGCTAAATTTCTTGAGCTAGGAATGTGATGATCTTATAATGAATGTGATGAAGAATATGTGATGTTTGTTTACAACAATTTAACCAAGTATTTTGCATGATTGAGTGCTGGAAAATGAGAGTGATCAACTTATTTAAACAACCCAAATTTATTAATGTTGGAAAACATTATTAATTGGAACCCTTGAGTTAATATGAGTTAAGTATTTTAATTGGAAAATTAATTTACCTTGAATAGAATTGGAATATTCATTCAAGCTCATAGGTTAGCTGAGACAATTTAATTACAGATAAGAATAATTAATTTGGGCTTAGGAAATAAGGAACATTTAATGAAACTTGTCTAAAAAAGTGTTGGAAAACACATCAGCTTTTCTTCTCTGGAACCATTGCTGCAGCATTTGAGAGCATGTTTGACATTACATGATTTATAAGTGATTCTATTCCTAGCTAATTTTTATTAAACAACCACACACCTTGCTTTTCACTTAATTTTACTTTTATTCAGTCATCTATAATTTACTAAAATCAAAATATTCCATTTATTTTTGCTACTTGTACTCTGAATTTATTTGTATCCAAAAGTTTCCTAACTTGATTAACCACTTTAAAACTTTAGAAATTACGCTACAATCCTCGTGGGACGATCTTTTATCATTATATTACTTGTTTGACTGTGTATACTTGCACATTGCACAATTTATGCAACACGTTTCTGGCGCCATTGCCGGGGATTGATTGGTGCTAATTTTTATAAGTTTTTAAGCTAGTTAATCTAGTTAGTTGTGTTTTTAATTTTTATGGTTACGCTATTCTCCAACAGTAGGTCCTTGTTACTGTATGCGTGGAAAATGTGCACCTGAATTTCAACTAGATCTTGAGATTGAAAGGACAGCTAGAAGACTGATCAGCCTCTGGCTCATCTAGTTTTATGACTGGTATGACCGTGGTTTTTGTGCTAATTATATCTCGGTTTCACCCAAATTAGACTTGATTGTCCTCAAGCAAGGTTTTGAGTCTCTTAAGTTGTTTTAGGATATTTTAGCTAGTTTTGAGTCAAATAAAGCACTTAATGCTACTTCATGTTTTCAGGTTAATAAGAAGAGCAAAAAGGGAAGGACACCTGAAGCAGAGGCCATCACGCCCAGGCCGTGACACTGGTCACGGCCGTGATGAGCTACCCATGAAAGTCAGAAAGCATCACGGCCCAGCCGTGATACCCATCACGGGCGTGATGAGAGAGCACTGAAGAACAGAATTGATCACAGCCTAGCCGTGATGGAGGTCACGGCCGTGACAGATCAGCACCCAAAGTCAGAAGCTATCGCGGCCGTGAAGGACCAGAATTTGAAAAAGCGCCCTTGACAGAAGCGGTCACTGCCTGGCCGTGACGGCCATCATGGCCGTGACGTGTGGTCACTCTATAAAACAGAAGCGCATTAGACAGAAAGACCATCCAGATTTTCACTGTTTACATTATACTCTTAGGTTTTTTTCACAATTGTAATGGAGAACTAATCTCCCTGGGTTAATCTGCTGTAATCGGCTTCCGCCGACACTTGAGGTTTTGTAATTCCCGGATTGACTTGCTTTTCTCTTTCAATATTTAATCTATATGTTCTGTTTGCTTAATTCAGAATTGTGTAGAATAGGTATTGATTTATTTTGATGATTGTATGCCCCTATACTAAATCGTGTTTGCTTAATTCGCGTGCGTTCAATCGTGTTTGCTTAATTCACGAGTGCTTCACCCCGTTTGCTTAATTCGGGAATTAGGAACATACGTCTCGTAGCGTCAATTTCGCTTGTTAATTGTTGCTACAATCGAAAAGGGATTAGAATCCGCTTAGGGCTTGGAATTTATATGAATCAATGATAGTGGGAAATCGAAAACAGTAGATTAATCATCTTAATTATTGATAATAACTCAATTGTTCTGTTTTCTGCTCTGTTTTCTTAATTTAATCATTCAATCTAACCCCCCCCCCCCCCCCCCCCCCAAAAAAAAACTGATTTTGTGTTAATAACAATCCAGGAGTCCTTGTGAGACGATACTCGAGTTGTCGCTCCCTAGCTACATATTTTTGTAAACCACTCGCTTTTTGACCCATACGCAGCGTGTCAAAATTGGCGCCGTTGTCAGGGACTCTTGTTGTTAATTTCGCACTTTCGTTTCTTTTTAATTTTTCTGCTGAATTAGTCTGGCTACTAGGTCTGGTTGTTCTGACCTGTGTGATTTCGATCCTGAAATTGAAAGAACACTGTACACACGCCGTAGAGCGATTCGGGCTAGTAGTAGTAATTCTAATTCTGCACCTGTTTCTGATAACATGGCTGATCACAGAACATTAAGGCAGCTTGCTGCCCCTGATGTTAATTATAATGGGTTATGTATTGAGTATGCTGACATTGTTGCTCCCTTTGAATTAAAATCTGGTTTGATACACTTGTTGCCAAGGTTTAGTGGTCTTGCAGGTGAGGATCCGCACAAACATTTGAAAGAATTCCAGGTTGTTTGATCCACACCTTTGAGACCGGAGGGGATAACAGAAGATCATATCAAGCTGAGAACCTTCCCGTTCTCACTGCAGGGCGCTGCGAAGGATTGGTTGTACTATCTTGAGCCAAATTCTGTCTCAACCTGGAACGATTTGAAGAAGGTCTTCTTAGAGAGAGACTTCCCTGCCTCCAGAGCTGCATCAATCAGGAAGGAAATATGTGGCATTAGACAAGGCAATGAGTCATTGGCCGAGTACTGGGAGAGATTCAAGCAGTTGGTATCCAGTTGCCCTCAGCACCAGATTTCCGAGCAGCTCCTTATTCAGTACTTTTATGAGGGGTTGCTACCGATGGATAGAAATATTTTTGATGCTGCTAGTGGGGGAGCACTTGTTGATAAGACTTCAGCTGCCGCCAAGCAATTGATTGAAAACATGTCACTAAACTCCCAGCAATTCACAACCAAAAGCAACTCTGTCGAGACAAGGGGTGTGAATGAGGTCCACGGCTCTTCTTCCAACAAGGCCCTTTAAACCAGAATTGATGAGCTCACTTCTTTGGTGAAGCAGTTGGCAATGGATAAGGTTCAACCAGCAAGGTTGTGTGGCATTTGTACTTCCCCCGAGCACCTGTCTGATGCATGCCCTATTCTGAAAGATGAGTCAGTCGCTGATTTACCTCAAGCTTATGCAGCGAATCTTTACAATCAAGGCAATAATTAGAATAGGTACAACATTCCTAACCTCTCCACAAATAAGTACCACCCCAACTGGAGGAACCATCCAAACCTTTGGTATGGGAACTCATCTTCACAACAGCAACAACCAATGTTACCGCTGGCACCACCACAGAATTCTCCCCAAGTGACCACCCCTGCACCTTCTGGACCATCACTAGAAGACTTGGTCAAGCAAATGGCTGCACAAAATCTTTAGTTTCAGCAGCAAGCAAATGCTAGTATTTATACTTTGCAAACACAGATTGGACAGTTTCAGCAGCGAACGGATGCTAGCATTCACACCTTGCAGACACATATTGGACAGCTTGCCACTTTGATGAATGCCATGCAGCAAGCTCAAGGATCGAACCAACTACCTGCACAAACATTGGTGAATCCTAATGTTCCAAATCCTAATGTGAGTGCAATTTCTTTGAGATCCGGGAAAGTTGTAGAGGCAGCCCCTGAAAAAGATAAGGAAACTGTTGAGGTAGCTCCTGAACCTTTTGTTGTTGTTCAAGCCGAGAAAGAGTATGTGCCACCAATCCCTTTCCCACAAAGAGTACAGAAAAATAAAAAGATTGATGGGGAAGACAAGGAGAGGGAGATTCTAGATATGTTCAGAAAGGTGGCGGTGAACATCCCGCTTCTGGATGTGATCAAGCAGGTTCCAAAATATGCGAAGTTTCTGAAGGATTTGTGCACACACAAGAGGAGGTTGAAGGGAAATGAGAGAGTCAATTTAGGGCGAAATGTTTCAGCCCTTATTCAACCTAAACTTGCACCTGAGAAGGTTACAGTTTCAGCCCTCACTCAGGCACTGCCACAGAAGTGCAAGGATCCGGGCACTTTTGCCATTCCATGTACCATTGGGGATAGTAAATACGACAATTGCATGATGGATTTGGGAGCCTCCATTAATGTCATGCCTACCTCTGTCTTCAACAATCTTGATCTTGGTCCCTTGCAACATACGGGTCTCACTATCCAGTTGACCATCAGGACCAATGCTCGCCCCATTGGAGTGGTAGAAGATGTGCTGGTACAAGTTGATGATTTGATTTTCCCTGCTGACTTTTACATCCTAGACATGGCAGGGGAAACAAATTCAAGTAGATCACCAATCATCCTAGGCAGACCGTTCATGAAGACGGCAAAGACAAAGATTGATGTTGATGGTGGAACCATGTCCATGGAGTTTGGTGACATTGTGGCAAAATTCAACATTTTCAATGCTATGAAGCATCCCTTGGAAGAGCACTCTGTTTTCCAAATAGAGTTGCTCTCTGAAATTGTTGATGACACCTATGAGGACTTGGTTGCTGATTTTCCATCTATTTCTGGTTTTGATGATGTTTATTCATGTACTGACTGTACTAACACTAACCCTTGTTCTGTTTGTGTTGAGATTGATGCTACTTTGCAAGGTGACAGTGTAAATGAGGCTGCTTATTCGGCTGAAGTTCTTGACAGCCCGGCTGCCCCAAACATACCATCTGTTGAGCAGCCACCCTCCTTAGAGCTTAAGCCACTTCCTGGGAATCTGAAGTATGCTTATTTAGAGAGGAATGAAAAACTTCCTGTGATAATTTCCTCCAACCTTGATGTTGACCAGGAAGCTAAGCTCTTGGAGGTTCTGAAGAAGCATAAGAAGGTGATTGGGTGGACTTTGGCCGACATACCAGGCATTAGCCCCTCCAGGTGTATGCATAGGATTCTGCTGGAGGATGGGGCTAAACCAGTTAGGCAACCCCAAAGGCGGCTTAATCCCTTGATTCTGGATGTTGTGAAGAAGGAGGTGACAAAACTCCTGCATGCGGGTATCATATACCCTATCTCTGATAGTAGTTGGGTGAGCCCAGTGCAAGCTGTACCCAAGAAATTTGGACTCACAGTGGTGAAAAATGAAAACAATGAACTTGTCCCCACTAGAGTCCAGAATAGCTGGAGAGTGTGCATTGATTACAGGTGATTGAACCAGGCTACTAGGAAGGATCACTTTCCTTTGTCGTTCATCAATCAGATGCTTGAATGGCTAGCCGGTAAATCACATTACTGTTTTCTTGATGGTTTTTCCGGTTACTTCCAGATCCACATTGCACCAGAGGATCAGGAAAAGACCACTTTCACATGCCCCTTCGGCACGTTTGCCTACAAGAGGATGCCATTTGGTCTTTGTAATGCTCCTGGCACTTTCCAGAGATGCATGATTAGTATTTTTATTGAATTTATTAAAAATTGCATGGAAGTGTTCATGGATGACTTCACTGTTTATGGCTCCTCATTCGATGCATGCTTGCATAGTTTGAATTTGGTTTTAGAGAGATGCATTGAAACTGACCTTGTGTTGCACTATGAAAAATGCCATTTTATGGTTGAACAGGGGATTGTTTTGGGGCACATTATTTCTAAAGAGGGTATTTCAGTAGATCCTGCTAAGATTGATGTGATTTCTACACTGCCTTACCCATCTTGCGTTTACGAGATCCGCTCTTTTCTTGGTCATGCAGGTTTCTACAGGTGCTTCATTAAGGACTTCAGCAAGATAGCTCTTCCTCTGTCGAACTTGCTGAAGAACGATGCCCTATTCAACTTTGATGACAACTGCAAAAAGGCCTTCGACTTCTTGAAGAAGGCATTGACCTCTACCCCCATCATCCAGCCCCCTGACTGGACCCTCCCTTTTGAGCTCATGTGTGATGCTTCTAACTATGCTGTGGGGGCGGTCCTTGCACAAAGGGTGGGCAAGGTTGCCCATGTAATCTATTATGCTTCTAGGACTCTAGATGCTGCACAGGCTAATTACACCACCGCTGAGAAGGAACTTCTAGCTATTGTTTTTGCTCTTGATAAATTTAGATCATATTTGCTAGGTTCCAAGGTTATTGTTTTCACTGACCATGCAGCTTCGAAATATTTGTTGAAGAAGCCAGAAGCAAAACCGAGACTGATTCGGTGGATGTTGTTGCTCCAAGAGTTTAGTGTAGAAATTAAGGATAAAAGTGGAGCTGAGAACTTAGTGGCTGATCACTTGAGTAGAATAGAGAGGGATGAGGATCCTTCCCCCATTCAAGATGACTTTCCTGATGAGCAGCTTTTGCAGTTACATGGCGTGACTCCTTGGTTTGCTGATATTGTGAATTATCTTGTTGCTGGTGTCTTTCCGACAGGGGCAACTAGGTCACAAATTCACAAACTCAAGAGTGATGCCAAGTACTATGTTTGGGATGATCCATATCTCTGGAAGTTCGGTAGTGATCAGGTGATTAGGAGATGTGTCCCCGACTATGAGATTGAATCCATTTTGCACTTTTCTCATGCTTCTCAAGTAGGGGGACACTTTGGGCCACAGAGGACTGCAAGAAAAGTCCTAGACTCAGGTTTTTACTGGCCCACCATCTTTAGAGATGCTTATGAGGTTTACCGCACTTGTAGAGAGTGTCAGACAGCAGGTACAGCCATCACTCGTAAGAGTGAAATGCCTCAGCAGCCTATGCTTTTCTGTGAGGTGTTTGATGTGTGGGGGATTGACTTTATGGGTCATTTCCCTGCATCCTTTGGCTTTCTCTATATTTTATTGGCTGCTGACTATGTTTCAAAGTGGGTGGAAGCTATCCCCACTAGGACTAATGATTCTAGAGTGGTTGCAAATTTTGTCAGGTCCAATATTTTTTGCAGGTTCGACATACCTCGTGTTATCATAAGTGACCAAGGCACTCATTTCTGCAACCACACCATGGAAGCTTTACTCCAGAAGTATGGAGTTGTGCACAGGGTCTCCACTGCATATCATCCCCAGACTAATGAGCAGGCTGAGATCTCAAATAGAGAGATCAAGCAGATCTTAGAGAAAGTGGTGCAGCAAAATAGGAAGGACTGGAGCCGCCGTCTAGAAGACGCACTTTGGGCTCAAAGAACAGCTTTCAAGACACTGATAGGGATGTCTCCCTATAGGCTTGTGTTCGGTAAGGCATGTCATCTGCCTGTGGAAGTTGAGCACCGTGCTTATTGGGCGGTCAAGAGCTGTAACTTGGAAATTCAAAGAGCGGGCATTGAAAGGAAACTCCAATTGCAGCAGCTTGAAGAGCTTAGGCTAGAAGCCTATGAAAGCTCTCGGATTTATAAGGAGAAAACCCAGCGCTTCCATGATAGAATGATTGTTAGGAAGGAATTCTCTGTGGGCTAACAGGTTTTACTGTTTAACTCCCGACTGAAAGTGATGGCTGGGAAACTTCGATCCAAGTGGATTGGCCCTTTTGTTGTTACTAATGTTTTCCCTCATGGTGCAGTAGAGATAAGAAGTGCAGGTAGCAATAAGGTTTTCAAGGTCAATGGGCAGCGCTTGAAGCTATTCCATGAGAGCTCAGTGCCTGAAGATGCTACTGTTGAGGAGCTCTCCTTGGGAGAGCCCACCTACACTGCAACTTGATCAGGGAGCACCTTCTCCTTTCCCTCACTCTTGTTTTTATATCTATGTTCTTTCATTGAGGACAATATATGTTTTAAGTGTGGGGGAGGGAACCATTTGTTTTGTTTTCGTTTTGTTTTCTTTTAGCTCTTGAATAATTTGAGAAGATCAAGAGCTTGTTGGATTTCAATCAAATTTTGCATAGATGAATTGCATGATATTTGTTGACTGTTGATGATTTCCCCCCTATGATTTGAAAACTGAAAATTGATCCCCATTTGAAAAATTGAAAATTGAACCTTGAGATATTTCATTGTGATTGCATGATCTATGATACGTTTGGGGTGAAGGGATGCATACACTAGGGATAGAATCTCGGTCAAACAATTTGCAAAAAAATGTCCAGGTGAGGGTTTGAGCCTCCAACATGTTTTTAACTGTGTGAATCACTTTCAAGTTGCACTTTCCCGATTTTGCTTGAATCTCTTCATGGTTTGCATGTTTATGTGTTGCATCAGATGATTTAGGCAATTTTCTTTGAAATCACTACTTGGCCTGAATTGAACCTTCCCTAATGCATGTTCCCTAGTTAGCCACATTGAGCCTAATGAGCCTATTACTTCTTGATGACCTCATGTTATAAGTCAAAATCTGGAAAAAACCATGTTAACCCTATCTTAAGATTAGGAGAGCATGGAAGCTTAGCGAGTGAAGGGTTGCAAGAAAGTGAGTTTGGGGTGGCCACAAGGTGTGATATGTCATTCTGGGTTGAGAAAAAAAAGAAAAAAATATAAAGGTTGAAGCCAAAGACAAAAAGAAAAAGAATTGCAAAAGAAAAAAATTTTGCCAGAAGAAAAGGGGAAAAACAAAAATGGTGTCAAAGGAAAAAGGTTTTAGCCACCCAAAGCATCAAAATGAAAAAAATGGAAAAAGGAATTAGAGTGAAAGTAATGGTGTACAAGCTTCATGCTCTCTAAATTCCTAGGGGCTTAAGCCTAGTACCTTTGAATATCCTACCCTTAGCCAGGCCCCATTACAACCTTTAAAAGACCTTTTGATGTTGCATGCATGTTTTCGTGGGAACCTTGATTGAGATGAAAATCAAATTCATGGGAAGTGCTCTTGAAATGTGAAATCGAGTGAAAAGTTGATAGCCTAGACAATTTGAGCGAATGAGTGAAATATTACATGCCCTTGTGAGGAAGGTGATTGTTTGAAATTGGTGATCTCCCTCTTGTGTGTAACTTGGATCCCTTTCTTAGATTAATGATTGCATGAATTATGGAGTTCTCAATTGTTTAAAGCAAATGAATGTGGGGATTACATTGTTGCATGGGGGGGGGGAGGGGACAGCAAAGAAAAACTGTTTTGTGAAATTGCATGGAATTTGTGCGAATTTGGTTGAATCCTTTTAAGTTTGCCAAGTTTGAGTCTTTTTGAGTTTTAGTTTGCTTGGGGACAAGCAAGGTTTAAGTTTGGGGTATTTTGATCAGCCTCTGGCTCATCTAGTTTTATGACTGGTATGACCGTGGTTTTTGTGCTAATTATATCTCGGTTTCGCCCAAATTAGACTCGATTGTCCTTAAGCAAGGTTTTGAGTCTCTTAAGTTGTTTTAGGATATTTTAGCTAGTTTTGAGTCAAATAAAGCACTTAATGCTACTTCATGTTTTCAGGTTAATAAGAAGAGCAAAAAAGGAAGGACACCTGAAGCAGAGGCCATCACGCCCAGGACGTGACACTGGTCACGGCCGTGATGAGCTACCCATGAAAGTCAGAAAGCATCATGGTCCAGCCGTGATAACCATCACGGGCGTGATGAGAGAGCACTGAAGAACAGAATTGATCACGGCCCAGCCGTGATGGAGGTCACGACCGTGACAGATCAGCACCCAAAGTCAGAAGCTATCACGGCCTGGCCGTGATAGGCATCACGGCCGTGAAGGACCAGAATTTGAAAAAACGCCCTTGAGAGAAGCGGTCACGGCTTGGCCGTGACGTGTGGCCACTCTATAAAACAGAAGCGCAGCAGATAGAAAGACCATCCAGATTTTCACTGTTTACATTATACTCTTAGGTTTTTGTCACAATTGTAATGGAGAACTAATCTCCCTGGGTTAATCTGCTGTAATCGGCTTCCGTCGACACCCCCCCACCCCCCAAAAAAAACTGATTTTGTGTTAATAATAATCCAAGAGTCCTTGTGAGATGATACTCGAGTTGTCGCTCCCTAGCTACATATTTTTGTAAACCACTCGCTTTTTGACCCGTGCGCGACAGCGTGTCAAAGACCAAGGAAGCAAAGCAGAGAAAACAAAGCTCGAGCTCAATATTCAGACTTAGGCTTCATGGCTGAGTTACTCAATGGAGAAGAGGATCAACCTGATATGATTGAAATGGCAAATGATAAGGATAGATCTATCAGGGAGTATGCTGTGTTTGACCCTCAAACTATGAATACTGGAATTATGAGGCCTGATATTACAACTCGGCATTTTGAATTCAAGCCAATGATGTTCCAGATGTTGCAAACTATTGGGAAATTTGGTGGTTCACCAACTGAAGACCCTCACTTGCACTTGAGACAGTTCCTTGAAGTGGCTAGTAATTTCAAAAATCCTGGTGTAAGTGAAGATGCTTTCAAGCTCAGATTGTTCCTATATGCACTGAAGGATAGAGCCAAGACTTGGTTGAACTCCTTGGAGCCTAATTCCATCACTACATGGAATAGGTCAGCTGAAAAATTCCTAACAATGTATTTTCCCCTATCAAAAATGCAAGGATGAGGAATGACATAACTTCATTCAGGAAACTTGATGATAAGCCCCTATATGAAGCTTGGGAGATATTTAAAGATATGCTGAGAATGTGTCCACATCATGGGATATCCTTCTGCATTCAAATAGAAACATTCTACAATGAGTTAACTCCAGTTACCAGAGTAATGCTTGATGCCTCATCTGGAGGAGCTTTGTTGACCAAATCATATAATGAATGCCATGAACTAATTGAAAGTATAGCTGCAAACAGTTACCAATGACACACAACAAGAGTGAATGCTCCAAAAGGTATAGGGGGAATGCATGAAGTAAGTGAAGTCACTACAGTTTCAGCTCAACTGTCAGCAATTTCTCATATGTTGAAAAACCTCACTGCTGCTCATAGTCCTACAACCCCACAACCTTCTATAGCAAAGGAAATCGTGATGGAAAGGGGTGGAGCCACAATGAATGCAATTTCTTGTGTGTATTGTGGAGAAGGCCATTTGTTTGAAGAATATCCCAATAATCCAGACGCAGTGAATTATGTTGGTAATCTCAACATGAACTTCAACCCTTACTCCAACACTTATAATGCAGGGGGGAAGCAACACCCAAACTTTTCTTGGAGCAATACCTAGTCAACACCCGGAGGCTCTAGCAATGCTAACAAACCAACTCAACCACCAGGATTTCCTGCTCAACAACAACAGCAGCAACCCCAAGGTGCAAAACAAGACACTTCACTTGAATCCATACCGAAAGCCTTTATGACTGAAACTCAAAATCAGTTTCAAAATCAAGTAGAAGTCATGAGGAACTTAGAAACTCAGATGGGACAGTTAGCCACAGCTATAAACTCAAGGCCAACAGGAACCTTACCTAGCACAACTGAAATCCCTACCGACAAAGGCAAAGAGCAATGCAAAGTGATAAGTCTGAGAAGTGGAAAGGAATTACCAGGACCTGAGCAGAAGATTGATGAAGACACATATGCCCCTATGAAGACAACTCCTCCTAGAGTTGATAAGGAGCAGTCAAAGACAGAAAAAGAGAATATTGAGCAAGATGTTCCAAAACTGACACAGGACAGACCTCCTCCACCATTTCCTCACAGACTGAAGAAAGCAAATCAGGATAAGCAGTTTGGCAAGTTTCTGGAGATACTGAAACAGCAGCACATTAATGTTCCCTTGGTTGAGGCTCTACAACAATTGCCTAATTATGCTAAGTATATGAAAGATGTGCTGTCAAAGAGGAAGAGCCTAGGTGAATTTGAAACAGTGGCTATGACAAAAGAGTGCAGTCTAATGTTGCAAAACAAAGTGCCTCCAAAAATGAAGGATCCTGGCAGCTTCACTATTCCATGTTCCACAGGAGACTCTTACAAAGGAAAGGCTTTTTGTGATTTGGGAGATAGCATAAACTTAATGCCTAAGTATATTTTCAACCAGCTGGGAAGAGGAGATGCAAGGCCAACCACTGTCACATTGCAGTTGGCAGATAGATCTATAGCCTATCCAGAAGCGAAAATTGAAGATATGCTTATAAAGGTTGATAAGTTTGTATTCCCTATGGACTTTATTATTTTGGACTTTGAATCTGACAACGAAGTGCATATCATCCTAGGAAGACCCTTTCTAGCAACAGGGAGAACTCTGATTGATGTGCAAAAAGGATAGTTAACTATAAGGGTGAATGACCAAGAAGTGAAGTTTAATGTTTTGAATGCTTTGAAGTACCCTAATGAAACAGTGGAAGTGTGTTCTCTAATCCAACATTTGGATTCTTTGGTGCACGAGCAGTTAATTAAAGATCACAACCACTTGGCAAAGGAGTTATGCATGCTCTCTGATGAGGAAGAAGCTGCTGTAACGGATGTTGAGCTGAGCAGTGAGCAGAAACCTAATCCCAGTTGGTTCAGGAAATATGAACCATTGGGAGTGCAGCCCACTGATGTGAAGGAGAATGTCCCATCAATTGTGAAACCCCCTGTTTTGGAATTGAAGCAGCTCCCTCCACATCTTAAATATGTGTATTTGACTGAAAGCAAGTTGTTACCAGTTATCATCTTTGCTAGGTTAACTTCAGTTCAAGAGTTACACTTGATAGATGTACTCAAGAAACATACAAAAGCTATTGGGTGGAAGATAGCAGACATTAAAGGAATTAGCCCCACACTGTGCATGCATAAGATTCTGTTAGAAGATGAAGCCAAAAACAATATTGAAAGTCAAAGGAGGCTAAACCCCATCATGAAGGAAGTTGTGAAAAAGGAGATTATCAAATGGATGGATGCAGGCATTATATATCCAATCTCAGATAGTGTGTGGATTAGTCCAATTCAATGTGTGCCTAAGAAAGGAGGAGTCACTCTTGTCACAAATGAAAAGAATGAAATTATTCCCACAAGAATAGTTACAGGATGGAGAATTTGCATGGACTACAGAAAGCTAAACAAGGCCACTAGAAAGGACCATTTTCCACTCCCTTTCACATATCAGATGTTGGACAGGTTGGCAGGAAAGGCGTTTTATTGCTTTTTGGATGGTTATTCAGGCTACAATCAAATAGCCATAGCCCCTGATGATCAACAAAAGACCACTTTCACATGCCCCTATGGTACTTTTGCATTCAGAAGGATGCCATTTGGATTGTGTAATGCCCCTGCCACTTTCCAAAGATGTATGATGGCCATTTTTTCAGACTTGATAGACAAATATATGGAGGTTTTCATGGATGATTTTTCAGTGTTTGGAGAGTCATTCCATGATTGTCTGAACAATTGATAAGTGTGATTTCACCTCATATTTCATTGACATTTTGCATGCATTTTCATATATTTTATTCATATTTAATTTGATTTTAGTTAATTTTTACCTTGGAACGGGTAAGGCGGTTTCGTGATGATGTTTTGCAGGAATTAAGGAGTAAATGCTCAAGATCAACCATGATAGAGCTTGCATGAATATGGAGCTTGAAAAGTGAAGAAAATGAGCCAAACAGAGCCCATCACGACCTAGCCGTGATGACCATCACGGCCATGATCAAGCAGAGCTAAAAAGAAAGAAGGCTAAAGTCAGAACTGGTCACGGCCTAGCCCTGATGCCCATCACGACCGTGACATGTCAGTTGAACCAGACCCTCACAGGCAGAACTGATCACGGCCTAGCCGTGATGAGCATCACGGCCGTGACAGACCAATCACTGAAGCAACGCCCAAGGCAGAATCCGTCACGCCCTGGCCATGATGGCCATGACGCGCATTATTTGGATCTGAAGAAACTAAATTGATCTGAATTTGTGTTTGGCTGGGATTCAAACTTCCCTAATCTATAAATATGGCATCTAGGCAGAGACTAAAGGGGATCTTGGGGGACTTTTGGGCTGCTACCACTTAGGCAAATTTTTAGGATCTCTCTTCTTCTTCTTCTCTTCTCTTATTTTTTATTTCATGTTGTTGTTAACCAAGCTTGTCATCACCATGGCAATGCTTGAGTAGTAGCTTAATTTCTAGGGATTGGGGCTATGCCCGAGATCTGTTTTTATGTTATGAATTGATGTTTTATCTTTGTTAATTACGATTTTGCTTTAGATCTGATTTCTAGTGTTTTAATTACTCCTAAATTCGGTGGCCACTTATTTACGTGTCGTAGATATTCTAAGGAGGAACCTAGCGGCGAACTTAGGTATCGGATCTATAGAATCAGACTTAGGACTTAAATCACGAGAGTTAGAAGCGGTCCTTCGAGGTTAAACGAATTGTCACAAAGTGTAAAGGGTCCAATCTAAATTCGACTACCACGAGAGTAGGGGTTGCTTTAATTAGGCACGGTTTTTGTAACCTGAGAGGGAGCATTAACTATTTGAGGATAAATTCGCCTTCAAAGCAAATTTTGATAATTAACAAGGGGTAGTCAATTTAGTAACATAAACAATCTCGTTGGTAACCCAATTCCTAGGAATTTCTTTAGATCTGAAAATCCCTAAACTGATTTACTTTCCTGTTTTGTTTAATTGTAATTTCAAATTTGATTCTTACTTGATTCTTATTTCAAAAATCAAAACTTTTTCAAAATCTTTTTTATATAGTCCAGTTTTATCGATTTGATATTTAGTTGTGATTTGAGATCACGGTCTCTATGGGATCGATATCTTTTTATTACTTGGCGACGAATCCGGTACACTTGCCGGATCGTACACATCAACAATTTGGAGCAAATCTTGGACAGATGTGAAGAGACTAACCTAGTTCTAAATTGGGAAAAGTGTCATTTTATGGTACAAGAGGGCATTGTCCTAAGACACAAGATATCCAAGAAAGGAATGGAGGTTGACAAAGCCAAGGTTAAGGTCATTGAAAAATTACCTCCACCCACAAATGTGAAAGGAGTAAGATGCTTTTTGGGACATGCGGGATTTTATAGAAGATTTATAAAAGATTTTTCAAAGATTTCCAAGCCTCTGTGTCAGTTACTGCAGCATGAGACAACATTCGAATTTGATGAAAATTGTTTAAGGGCATTTGAAACTCTGAAGCATGTTTTAATCACCGCACCTGTCATTGTGGCCCCTGACTGAGAAAAACCTTTTGAGTTGATGTGTGATGCAAGTGACTATGCAATAGGGGCTGTGCTTGGGCAAAGGGAAGGAAAGGTCTTTCATTCCATCTATTATGCAAGCAAAACTTTAATTGATGCTCAGCTAAACTATACAACCACAGAGAAGGAATTGCTAGCAGTTGTGTTTGCTTTTGAAAAGTTCAGGTCATACTTAGTGGGAACCAAATTCATTGTTTACACAAATCACTCAGCCATCAAGTACTTAATTGCCAAGAAGGATGCAAAGCCTAGACTGATAAAATGGGTGCTATTGTTGCAACAGTTTGATTTAGAAATAAGGGATAAAAAGGGAGTGGAAAATCAAGTGGATGATTGAATTGGGGCAAAATCACACATTGCAAGATGCCTTCCCTGATGAAATGTTGTTGTACATACAAGAAGCTGTTTCACCTTGGTATGCTGACTTGGGTAACTTTTTGGCAAGCAAGATTATTCCCAATGACCTAAACTATCAACAGAGGAAGAACTTTCTCCACACTGTGAGGCAGTACCTGTGGGATGACCCTATCCTATACAAGATCTGCCCATATCAAATATTGAGAAAATGTTCAACAGAGGAGGAGAAAAAAGCATCCTCCAACACTGCCATAACTCACCATGTGGAGGACACTATGGAGGCATGAGGACTGCAGCTAAAGTCCTCCAAACAGGTTATTTTTGGCCCTCATTGTTCAAAGATGCACACAAATGCACTTAATTATGATAGATTCCAAAGAGTGGGGAATTTGTCCAACATAAATGAAATATCCCTAACTAACATTTTAGAAGTTGAATTATTTGACATTTGGGGAATAGACTTTATGGGACCTTTTCCTCCCTCTTTTGGCAATCAGTATGTGTTAGTAGCAGTTGATTATGTTTCAAAATGGGTGGAAGCAGTGGCTACATCCACTAATGACGCTAAGATGGTTACCAAATTCTTACATAAAAATATTTTCACAAGATTTGGCATGCCTAGAGCTCTAATTAGTGATGAAGGCACTCACTTTTGCAACAAAATTATGACCAACTTACTAAGGATGGCATACAACATAAACTAGCCACTGCCTATCACTCTCAATCTAATGGCCAAGCTGAAGTTTCTAACAGGGAAATTAAGAGGATACTTGAGAAAGTGGTGAATCCTTCGAGAAAAGATTGGTCTATACACTTGGAGGATGCTCTATGGGCTTATAGAACAACTTTCAAAACTCCCCTGGGAATGTCCCCTTACAGGCTAGTGTTAGGCAAGGCATGCCATCTCCCAATTGAGCTTGAATATAAAGCTTATTGGGCTCTAAAAAAAATTAAATTTGGACCTGACTCAAGCTTCTAAGGCAAGATTTTTGCAGCTCAATGAGTTGGAGGAATTGAGATGGTTTTCATATGAAAATGCTGAGAGTTACAAAGCCAAAACAAAAATTTGGCATGACAAGCGAATCAAAAAGAGAGAGCTCAAAGTGGGGGAGAAAGTCTTGTTGTTTAACTCTAGACTTAAATTATTCCCTGGGAAATTAAAATCAAGATGGTCAAGCCCATTCACTATTGTCCAAGTGTATGACCATGGAGCTGTGGACCTCAGAGATGACTCAAGTGGCAGGATTTTCAAAGTAAATAGGCAAAGAGTGAAGCAATACTTAGGTGAAAATGTGGCTAGGATGAAATCCACTATCACCCTAAGAGACATGTAGCATTTGGCTTCAAAGTCAGGCTGAGGACTCTTAAACCAAGCACTACTGGGAGGCAGCCCAGAATTTAAATTTCTTGTTTTGATGTTTTATTTTATTTTATGGTAATCTGTTATTTTTAGTTAGTGTGGTGCAGTGTTAGCAAGGCAAAAAAAGTATCATGATTGGGGTGGCTTGCAAATGGCCCAAAGATCACAAGTTGATGGGCTGAAACCAAAGAAGAGCAAGGCCTAAATTCCATGGGTCAGAGTTGAGTGCAATGGTTATTTGCATAATGGGGGAGAAAAATGGACACAATTAAAGCAAAAATTTCCCCATTTAATGAAATTTAAATATTTCCCTTCTCTCTCACGAAACCCACATGCCACTCTCTTTACTCTCCTTGCCATTTCCCCATAAACCACCCCATTCTCCCAATAACATCTCTTCCTTACCTCTTTATAACCCTACACTCACACTCACATTTCACACTTTTCTCTGACCACTCATCCCCTCTTTACAAACCCTAGAGACAATTCCTCCCACCTACCTTTACCTCTTCACATTCCCAGAAGTGTTACAATGGTGAGGCAAAAGACAATGGGAGCAAAGGGTAAGAACCCAGTGGTCAGGTCTGACTCCGAATATGAATCTAATTCACACCAAACATTCAAAGACGAGGGAGACAAAGCCCGATATGAAGCTGAAATCAAAGAGCGACCCTTACATCTAGAGGTGGGGTTTGCTATCAAGAAGGAACCCATTTTTGGTCTCACACCTGATGTGGCTCAGGTCATCACTCTTCTAAACTGGAAGAAGTTCACGACTCACCCTAGAAACCCTGTGGTCCCTTTAGTTAGGGAGTTTTATGGAAACATCACCATTACTGAGCTGAGGCATTCCATGGTTAGGGGAACCAAAGTGAGCTTCTCGACCAAGTCAATCAACTTGAGATGGGGATTGGAATCAGAAGAAGATGAGTACCAGGATTTAGTGAAGAACATTTATGAAGTGGAGCTTGACACCATGATGAAGGAACTGACCGTTGAAGGCACTACCTGGCTTAATGAAGCAAGGGACGGTACTTGGAAGATTGCTAGGCCTGCATTGGAACCATTAGCCAAGGTTTGGTATCATTTCATGCGCCGTAGGCTCTTACCAACAACACATCTAGAAACGGTGGACAAAGACAAGCTTATTCTTTTAAGCTGCATTCTGAGTGGCAAAAAGATCAATGTGGGTTTGATCATTGAAAAGCAAATCTCTGAGTGTGCATTCAAGGGAAATAACAGACTGTTCTTTTCATCTCTAATCACAGAGCTATGCATCAGAAATGGGGTAGAGATTTATGAAAGGGAAGAAATCATTGTGAACAAAGGAATACTCAACATCAATGCTATCAAGAGATTTGCTACCTCCAAGACTCCACAACAACAGGGTCAACCTTCCAAAACCAATGAAGAATTAGAGAAAAAGATTCAGAACCTGACTGATTTGATGCAGTATCAACTACTCCAGCAGAGGAAATATTTTGGTTTCACCCACAATTGGTACCAGTGGCAAAAAAGATAACCAGGGTTGACCACCCCAAGTTAACCTTGCTATCTCCTCCATTCCCTCTAGAACTGTTAGCTCCTTTACCATTTGAAGCAACACAACCAGCTTCCCCTCATACAGAAAACCCTGCTCCCAAAACTAAACCAGAAATTGATGAAGATTCAATGGACTGGTGTCCACCCCCACCCTCTCAAGTTCACAACACTGCCACATCAAAGAAGGGCAAGGAGCCTTAGCAACCCAAACCCAATAAGAAATCCAAGAAAGGTGCTGCTTGGAGTAGTGGGGTGACACTTTCTGAATAAGAAACTCATTCTGAATCTTCTCAGTCTCATCAAACTGTGAAGAAGACCAAAGCTAAAGCAACTCAAGCAAGCCCTGTTCCAAAAGAACAAGCTATCCCCAATCTTGATGATGAAGAATTGGCCATCACCAAGGAAATCAAAGGCACTGGCAAAAGAACTCTACAGCAGATGGTGAACTTTGAGAATAGGAGGCTCAGCTCTCGTTTGAAGAAGAGTTGATGAAGAAGCCATGCACCGCAATGCTGCAGCATCATTACCCTGATATTTCTGAACCCTGTCTTTTATTTTGCTGTTTGTTTTGGTTGTGTTTATCTTGTTTGTGTCTTTGTTTGTGTGTTATGTTAGGAGTCATGTGTAATGGTTGGGATGTCTATCATGTTTTGAATGTCCAATCAGCAAGTTTTGCCCACCAATTCCCTAACTTAAACTTTTAGATAACTCTCAGGAGCAATCTAAAGTTTGGGGTAGGGATTGGAATTGTTGTGGTGCTATTTTGTGCTGTTTAAAATTTAATGAAAAGTAGCAGTAAGCTGTTGGTGTCTTTGATCTTGCTTTCTGGAAATCCTTTGTGTGTGTGTGTGTGTGTGTGTGTGTGTTGATGTCGCGTGCGTCGACGGATGCACGCGCTCGTGCGTATCCGGCAAGTGTACCGGACTGCCGTCAAGTAATAAAAGATATCGAACCCACAGAGACTGTGTTCTCGAATCGCAATCGGTTTTCGAATCGATTATATCTGGACAGTTTTAAAGAGGGTTTTGGAAAATGTTTGAATTTGAAATTTAAAAGATAGATGAGCAGAAAACAAATGTTTTTGGGGTTTTCGATTTAAACGGATTCCTAGGGATTTGGGTTACCTTTGAGGCTGTTTATGTTGCTAACAGATTTACCTTTGTTGATTACCGAAATTGCCTTGAAGGCGAGTTTATCCTCTAATGGCTTAAGCTCCCTCTCGGGTTACAAAAGCCGTGCCCAATTGACCCGACCCCTACTCTCGTGGTAGTCGATCCCAGATTGGACCCTTTGCGTTCCGTGACAACTCGTTGCTCCTTGAGGGACGGCTTCTAACTCTCGTGATTTCAGTCCCAAGTCTGACTTCTATAGGTCCGACACCTAAGTTCACCGCTAGGTTCCTCCTTATAATGTCTCAGTCATGCAAACAACCTATGTTCACCGCTAGGTTCCTCCTTAGATCATCCACTTCTCACAAACAAGCGGCCGCTGGACTTTACGAGTGAAACACACTAGAAATCCTAAGTTCACCGCTAGGTTCCTCCTTAGAACTTCTGCGTCACGCAAATAAACGGTTGCTGAAATTTATGAGTGATTAACATACTAGAAATCAGATCTAAAACAATTATGAAATCAACAACGATTTTTACATCAAATCAACATCATTTACAAACCTCGGGCAGAGCCCTAGTCCCTAGAAACAAACTACTACTCCAGTCTTGCCATGGAGATGACAAGCTGGGTTGACAACATAGTGAAAATCAGAAAAGAGAAGAGAAGAGGAGAAGAGAGATCTATGCCTAAGTCCTAGTTGTTATCGATGATCCAGCTGTGTCATGTATCTGATGCCTTGGTCCATATTTAAAGAAATGGGGAAGTTAGAGTCCCAAACCAACTCAAAATCTGATCTATTTCGGTTTCTTCAGGTCCAAGTAATGCGCGTCACGGCCGTGATGGCCATCACGGCCAGGCCGTGACGGTCTTTGCTTCTGGCTGCTTTGCAAAATCCGGTCTCTCGCGACGCGAATATACTGCTCGCGACGCGAGCCTCTGTTTTGGCCCGTGAAGAATTTCACGGCTGGGACGTGATGTGCTCTGACTTGTGGTGGTTTTGGGTCACGGCCGTGATGGCTATCACGGCCAGGCCGTGACAGACTCTGACTTCAGCCTTTCTTCTTTTTCAGTTTTGCTCGATCATGGTCGTGATGGCCATCACGGCTAGGCCGTGATGGCCATCACCGCTAGGCCGTGATGGGCTCTGTTTGGCTCATTTTCTTCAGTTTTAAAGCTCCATCTTCATCCAAACTTCATCATGGTTGATCTTGAGCAATTTACCCTTTATATCTGCAAAACAACACACGAAAACCGCCTTACCCGTTCCAAAGGAAAATTAACCTAAAATCTAATAAAAATATGCCTAAACTACATGAAAATGCTTGCAAAATGATGGACAAAGATGAGGTGGAATCACACTCATCAAATCACCCCAAGCTTAAAACTTTGCTTGTCCTCAAGCAATTACTCAGGCCATAAGATAAATTAATTAAAGCATGGATAGTGAACCAAGAACCCTATAAGCTAATCCAAGTAATAGGGATTTTTAATAAGCACTCAAGAGATAATCAAGTTCAAGTCCAATTAGAAGCTTAGGTTCTTCAAGTTCATGTCCTCACTGATTTGGGCACTCATCTCACCTTACTCAAGTGTTTTAGGGTTTATTGACAATTCACTCCATTTCCTCAAGGAAAGTATTTTACCATAGGCTTGACTATTAATCAAATCTCCACTTTATTAATGAAAACACTTAAGAATTAAGAGGTCTTTTCCTTTGGTTGTAATGTGGCCATGGGATTTATTGTAAGGTGGGAAAATCAAGGAAAGGGAATTTCGAGAAGGCTAGACAGATTATCAAACATTACAAAGTATGACACCTTCTAAATACCTTTTAGGGGTTTTGATTTACTTTTTCCACCTTTCTTTTTTTTTTTTCTATTTTTTTTTCTTTTTCATTTCTCACTTTCTTTGTCATCCCCTTCTCCATTTTTTCTGTTTATTTCATTTTTATTTGTTTGGAGAAGGGGAGATTTATAGCTCAAGAGAAATTACTTTCTAGCTTTTTCTTCCCATACTTTTTCCAACTACCAATTACCCTTTTTGTAATACTTTAAAAGGTGTCATACCAAGCATTATTTATCAAATTAATTCATGGTACCAAGAAAAGTAATTTTTTTTCTTTAGGCTCAAAATTGGGCAACTAAGGGGTAGCATTTATCATTCAAAGCTCGGGAGGCCGGAAAAATACCTAGTGCCTCAATCATTTCCAAAAATGTTTTCAGAAATTTTAAAGTTTTGAAATGGTTTCAAGTCAAGTTCTAGAAAATACAGTCCATGAGGAATTAAATCACTCTATCACAAGAAATGGGGTAGATTTAGTGAATACCCCTTTTGGCTCAAAATCTTACATTTAGTAGTTCAAAAATCAGTGAGGTACACAAGTTTAAGGAACCACATGCTAATTATCAACTATCAAATGACTATCTCAAGAATTTTTATTTTTAGCCATATCACAAGAATAATGAAAAATTGGGTTCAAAATTCACTATCTCAATTCATTTGGCTCCAAGTTCTCACAATCGGATGCATGTTCTAAGTGAGGGGCAATCTAGAGAATGTGATCATACCAATCTATGCCTATGAGAATGCAATATGAATGCAACAATGCAAATGCAAAAATAAATACCCCTACCCCAAGCTTGATTACTTACATTGTCTCCAATGTAAATAATCAAGTCGGAGAGAGGAGAAAAATTGGAACAACTTACCGAGTCGATAGCGGGTGTTGGCTCACATTCCAGTCAAAACTTGGGTAGCAATTTTATCACGGCCGTGAGGCTTATCACGGGCAGGCCGTGATCGTTTCTGGTCCTCAGGAGTTGCCCTGTCACGGCCGTGATCTACATCACGGCTAGGCCGTGATGCTCTCTGGCCTTGGCATCCTACTCATCACGCCCGTGATGGTTGTCACGGCTAGGCCGTGATCCTTTCTGTGCTCTTGTTTAGTTCATCACGGCCGTGACCACTGTCACGGCCAGGGCGTGATGGCCTCTGACTTTATCTTTTTTATGCTCTTCTTCTCTTTCTCAACCTGAAAACACTAGACAAACCTATTAATGATATTTTTGCCTCTTTATCTTCTCAAATTATTCAAGAGGTTAAATCAAAAACAAAAGGAAAAAGGGAAAGAAAAACTTGGGTTGCCTCCCAAGAAGCGCTTATTTATGGTCTTAAGCTTGACCAAACTTCCTTCAGTCAACCGGGGTCGGATGGGCGTAGAAGTGCAGGCACACTTCTCTTCCATGGAGCTCCTTCAAAAAGCCGTTTCTGCTCATACGGCCAGTAACGCTTCTGCTTTGCTCTTTTCTCTCGGAGCTTCCTAGCCTTCCTTTCTTCCGGCGGAAGTTTTGTTTCCGCATGGACAGCAACTCCAACTCCATCACTGCTGGGTGCATCATTAGCCTTGCATATCTTTGGAGTTGCTTCCATGTTAAGTTCTTTCTCTACCGCTGGAGACGTTACATCAATTCTGCACACATGGCTCTCAAAAGGAGGGTTGTTATAAGAGTTAGTCAACTGAAAATTTACCCTACCCTCCTCTACATTTAAAGAGAGTTTGCCATTCCTTACGTCTATTAATGCTCCAGCGGTTGCCAAGAATGGCCTTCCTAAAATGATGGGGAATTTAGAATCCCCTTTCATATCCAATACCAGGAAGTCGGTAGGGATGAGAATTTTCCCTACCTTTACAGGAACATTCTCTAGTATGCCTAGAGGAGTCCTAGTTGAGCCATCCGCAATTTGTAAGGGGAATTTGAATGGTTTCAACTCTTTGCTTCCCAACCTTTCCATGATAGTGAGGGACATCAAGCTCGTGCTAGCCCCTAAGTCACATAAGGCTTGGTCAATTTGCACTTGTTCAATCGAGCAAGCGATGGAGAAACTACCTGGGTCTTTCAGTTTAGTAGGCATTTTAGTCTCTACATCTACTTGCTTTTTCCTGACCAACCTTTGTGGGAAAGGTATCGGGGGTTGGTACAGTGGTGGAGGGACATATTTCGGTTCTGGCTCTTCCTTTTCGCTCGTGTCCTCCTCCGGTTCTACCTCCATTTCAGCTACCCCCACCCCAAGCTTATCATCCCTTAAGTGTATGACATTGCAATGCTCATTGGAATTTGCTTCGGGTTGCCCCGGGAATGCACCCTTAGGTCTCGAGTACGTGCTGGCTTGTTGGGCAATCTGGGTTTCTAGCATCTTGTTATGAGTTGCTAAGTTGTCTACCTTAGATGCTAGATCCTTTATTGCCTCACTCACTGCCCTTCCTTGTTGTCTAAACTCCTCATTCTGTTTTGTTTGAGTTTCAACAAAACATTCAAATAAAGTCTCGAGTTTAGATCTTTGCACCTGAGGATACCCCGGTGCTGCTCTCTTATTACCTTGACCCTCTTGGAACTCATGGTTAAGCGTGTTGCTGTAGTTGCCGTAGGAGAGGTAAGGGTTGTTTCTTCTTTGGTTGTAGGGATTTGGGGGAGCATAGTTGGGCAGCTTCGGGTTCGTATCGTAGTAGTTGTTACAAGAGTTCCCTTGTTCACCCGAAGCGCCGGATCCATGTGGGCATCCCATCATGTCATGTCCCTGCATTCCACAAATCTCACAAATAGAGTTAGTAGCACCTATTGCACTCACATTAGCTCTTTCAATCTTATATAATCTTTTATTTAGTGAGTCAAATTTAGACATAATCAGATCAATGCTACTTACTTCAAACTTACCCCCCGAAATCTTGTTCGGGTTATTACCTCTTTCGGATCCCCATTGGTGGTAGTTGGTGGCGACATTCTCGATGATGTTGAATGCCTCAGTGAGAGGCCTATTCATAAACGCTCCACCGGCTGCAGAATCTAGTGACACCTTCGAAGAATAGTCCAATCCGTTATAGAAGGTGTGCACTATTAACCACCTCTCGAGTCCGTGATGTGGGCACGACTCCAGCAGTCCCTTGTAACGATCCCAAGCTTCCGATAATGATTCTCCGTCTTTTTGGAAGAAGCCGGTGATCTGGGTTCTTATGTAGGCCGTCTTGGATGGAGGGAAGAATTTCTCCAAGAACGCCTGCTCCAATTGGTCCCAAGTGGTCAAAGTGTTAGCGGGGATTTGCTTAAGCCAGGCCTTCGCCTTTCCAGTGAGAGATGAGGGGAACAGTCTCAAACGCACAACATCGACTGAGGCTCCATTAATCCTGATTGCATCGGTGAACTCTAAGAATGTTTCTATATGATCGGTCGGGTCCTCCGAAGGCAATCCTCCGAATTGATGTTGCCTAATCATGTTGATTAGCATAGGTGGTATGGTATAGTTTTCCGCCTCAATCTCTGGCCTTGCAATCCCAGTTCGCAAGCCTCTCGCATTTGGGGCTGCGTAGTCCTTCAAAGGCTTTGTATCCGGTTGATTCGCCATGAGTGGAACGGGACTCAACCTTTCTCCCTCTCTTTGTAGTCTTCTACGTCTGTGGAAGGTCCTCTCGATCTCCGGATCAATCTCACTAAGGCTCCCAAGACTTAGGGATCTTTGCATATAACACACAGAGAGATGGATACAATAGAAGGAAAAGAATGTTTTTGATTTTTTTTTTTCAGAAATAAAAATCAAACAAAAGGAAAAGGGTCCAGAAAAATCAATTTAAAAACTAATTGAAATTCGAAAAGGCACAGTCCCCGGCAACGGCGCCAAAAACTTGATGTCGTGCGGATGCACGCACTCGTGCGTATCCGGCAAGTGTACCGGACTGCCGTCAAGTAATAAAAGATATCGAACCCACAGAGACTGTGTTCTCGAATCGCAATCGGTTTTCGAATCGATTATATCTGGACAGTTTTAAAGAGGGTTTTGGAAAATGTTTGAATTTGAAATTTAAAAGATAGATGAGCAGAAAACAAATGTTTTTGGGGTTTTCGATTTAAACGGATTCCTAGGGATTTGGGTTACCTTTGAGGCTGTTTATGTTGCTAACAGATTTACCTTTGTTGATTACCGAAATTGCCTTGAAAGCGAGTTTATCCTCTAATAGCTTAAGCTCCCTCTCGGGTTACAAAAGCCGCGCCCAATTGACCCGACCCCTACTCTCGTGGTAGTCGATCCCAGATTGGACCCTTTGCGTTCCGTGACAACTCGTTGCTCCTCGAGGGACGGCTTCTAACTCTCGTGATTTCAGTCCCAAGTCTGACTTCTATAGGTCCGACACCTAAGTTCACCGCTAGGTTCCTCCTTATAATGTCTCAGTCATGCAAACAACCTAAGTTCACCGCTAGGTTCCTCCTTAGATCATCCACTTCTCACAAACAAGCAGCCGCTGGACTTTACGAGTGAAACACACTAGAAATCCTAAGTTCACCGCTAGGTTCCTCCTTAGAACTTCTGCGTCACGCAAATAAACGGTTGCTGAAATTTATGAGTGATTAACATACTAGAAATCAGATCTAAAACAATTATGAAATCAACAACGATTTTTACATCAAATCAACATCATTTACAAACCTCGGGCAGAGCCCTAGTCCCTAGAAACAAACTACTACTCCAGTCTTGCCATGGAGATGACAAGCTGGGTTGACAACATAGTGAAAATCAGAAAAGAGAAGAGAAGAGGAGAAGAGAGATCTATGCCTAAGTCCTAGTTGTTATCGATGATCCAGCTGTGTCATGTATCTGATGCCTTGGTCCATATTTATAGAAATGGGGAAGTTAGAGTCCCAAACCAACTCAAAATCTGATCTATTTCGGTTTCTTCAGGTCCAAGTAATGCGCGTCACGGCCGTGATGGCCGTGACGGTCTCTGCTTTTGGCCCGTGAAGAATTTCACGGCTGGGCCGTGATGTGCTCTGACTTGTGGTGGTTTTGGGTCACGGCCGTGATGGCTATCACGGCCAGGCCGTGACAGACTCTGACTTCAGCCTTTCTTCTTTTTCAGTTTTGCTCGATCATGGCCGTGATGGGCTCTGTTTGGCTCATTTTCTTCAGTTTTAAAGCTCCATCTTCATCCAAACTTCATCATGGTTGATCTTGAGCAATTTACCCTTTATATCTGCAAAACAACACACGAAAACCGCCTTACCCGTTCCAAAGGAAAATTAACCTAAAATCTAATAAAAATATGCCTAAACTACATGAAAATGCATGCAAAATGATGGACAAAGATGAGGTGGAATCACACTCATCATGTGTGTGTGTGTGTGTGTGTGTAGATAAAATAAACTTGTCTCTAAGGAGGGGTGTTGAATTTGGCACTAAATGCACAATACCCCGGAGAGCTTGGGAAGATGAAAAAATTTTAGAGGGAAGAGATGTCTGATTCTCTGAGCACTAATCTAACCAGAGTTCAATGAACAAGTGAATGAAAGTGCTAACCATAAGATACTAAAGTAGAGTGAGGAGAGAGAGAAATAATAATTCTGATGAAACTTGAGAGATTTTGAGCCTCAGCAGTTCTTGCATTTGAGATTTCCACTTATGTGCGTTATTCTATAAGTTTTGCCTTGTTTCTGATTTGTTTTACCTGTCATTACTGTGCACATTTTTGCTTGAGGCATTTTTAATTTGTTGATCAATACCTCAGTGTAGCTTAAATGACCCACCTAAAAAGATGAAAACCTTGTTTTGAAGCCCCTTAAGCATGAACCCTTTCTTCTGTGATAAAGCCAAATTACAAGCCCTAAAACCTGGAAAAACAACAATTGACCCATGCTGGGTGGAGTAAATTATGCTTTCCACAAAAGAGAATTCTTAATTTAAGTTTGGGGGGTGCTACATATTAGAAGGATATAATATACATATAAGGAACTGCTAAATAAAGCAGTTACATAATTTTCATTTAAAAAAAATCAATAAAATGGAAAAGATGAAATAGAGAAACCAAAAAGAAAAGTAGAACCCCATTCAGTGAAAAGTAATGCCAAGTGCAGAAGTCGAACATCAAAGAATTCTGGATCAACAATAAGGAAAACACTTTTAACTCCACTTGGTCAAAGCTATTTCACAAAACTGTCTTCCACCCCTGCCTTAACCTCATTACAACCAAATAAAAGTCCTCATGCAGTGTACAGTTTTGATCATGTTTTATTGAACTTAGAAGCTTGCCAAGCCTATAACAGAGGAAGCATGTGAGGTGATGATAGAGTGAAACCAGATTCTGTGAAGAGTGATTGTACAAAGACAATGGTTTTGAGAGTTAGAATTGTAGATAGGAATCTGGAGGAGAGCTACTCTTATTCCCAAATTAAAATGTTTGAATTATGGTTGGTTCTAGAATTCATTTTGTTTGATGAAAAGAGGTTGAATGGTGATGTCAAGTGATGAAGGCTAATTGGAACTCTAAGTTAACTCAATTTTAAAAGACCACTCTGGATCACACACTCACCGATTGGGCTGAGTTACACTCTGTTGGTAATGGCTACAATCTCAAGAGGGGGGTGGTGAATTGAGATATTGAAAACTTTTTTAACAATTTAAAGCAAAAGATTTTTCTTAAAGAAAATTGGTTTTCACTTAATTTTAATTCCCAAGAATCAGGTTATGTAACAAGTAATGATGTTAAGAAGAATTATAATAAGTAACAACAAGTTTATCATAGATTTCAGATCAAAGATTCAAGTTAACAAGCATTCTTAAAACTCATTCACAACACACAAGTGCATATAACAAGTATATGGAGTTTAGAGATGAGAAGAACACGCAAACCGATTTATACTGGTTCTGCTACCTCCTCTGGTAAGCCTACATCCAGTCCAACACCTCTGTGGTTTTCTCCACTATAATCTGCAATTACAAAATTCCAATTACAGAAACACAAGGATAACCTCCTTGCTCAAGAATTCACCAAAAAGCACACTTGCTTTTCTATACTCAAGGATCCCTTCTATCCTTGTTCAATCCTAAGAGATACCCTCTCTTAATCATCAAGGATCACTTCTATCCTTGTGTAACAACCAACAGATTCCCTCTCTTAATCACACTAATTCATAGAAAGAATTGAGTAGAAGAAAGACTCTAAAAGTCTGATTATACAAATTGAAGTTCTAAGTAATATCACACTTTTCTCTCAAAGATGTATCACTTTTGGAAGCTTTTGAATCTTTTGTATTTTTACTTTCAGAATGTGTAAGGTTATTAAAAAGTGTTCCTTTGATCCCTCTTTATATAGAAAACAAGTTATAGTAGTTGGGATCAATTAAAACAGATTTGGATCTGATTTAACAAAATCTGTTTTCTTGATCTTGTTCTTGAAATAAGATTCTGATAGTTCTTGTAAATTCTCATTAAGGACTTAGTAAATCCAAACCGCGTAACCTTAGTAGACGAGCTCCATATGCCACTTTAGTAGACGAGCGCTTCTTGTTACTTCAGTAGATGAGCTCCATGTGCTACATCAGCAGACGAGCTCCATTTGGTAGATGAGCTCCATGTGCCACATCAGCAGACGAGCTCCATTTGGTAGATAAGCTCCATATGGTAGACGAGCTCCATATGATACTTTAGCAGATGAGCGCTTCTTGTTACTTTAGTAGACGCGTGCTTCTATTACATTCAGTAGACGCCAGCTTTTTAGTAGTTCATTGGACGTCAGCTTTTTATCACTTCATTGGACGTCTGCTTGCTTCACTCTATTGGACGTCTGTTTTTTATCGATTCATTGGATGTCTGCTTGTTTCACCTTATTGGGCGTCTGGTTGTTTCACTCTATTGGACGTCTGCTTGTTTCATTTTATTGGACGTCTGCTTGTTTCATTCTATTGGGCGTCTGCTTGTTTCACAGTGTTGGACGCCTGCTTGTATTATCCTTTGTAAAAATTAGTTTCTTCTTAAATTTAAGTGCTTCACCTAAGAAATCAAATGTGCTATTTTTACAATAGCATCTTAAGTATGAGATCTCCATTGCTTGATGCTTTAGTCCTTGTCCATTGCTTTGTGTTCCTTGGTCTTCCATCCTCTAATCCTTGATTTCTCTTTTTCATGAGTGATCTTGCATGCAACTTAACACATAATAAGTACATAGCCAAAATCAAAAATCTTATGCAAAATACACTTTGTTTGTCATACATCAAAACATGAATGAGGGCTTAGTCTTACAAACTCCCCCTTTTTGATTATGACAAACCTTACCATACTTAGCCTTAGTTATTAAAAATCAGAGTGCAGCTATTCAGTAAGCATGGTTCTTGAGTCATTTTCATCCTCCGCCTGTCTCATTGATATCTTTCAAAAATCAAGTGTTATCATATCATTATCATGAAAAAGTCATCTTGCATTTATTATAAGTTCAAGTATGTCTTTTCAATACAGTTCATACTTAGATATCAGAGCAAAATTTACAGCAAATGCAAGACAGAATTAATGGTTGTATGGTTGTTGTATGGTTCATCTTTCTCCCCCTTTGTCATTATCAAAAAGAAACTATGGAGAATATTGAAATCAAACTGAAAAACAGTCTTAGATTCATTGATAATAAATCATTATAGAGCATATGCAATACATCAAATCAACCAAAACACTGAAATCAAAAACAAAAATTACAGAACTCAAGGTGCAAGATAGCATTATACTTAAAACAGTGAAATCTAGCCCCAACCAACTAGACACCTAAGGATACTTAGTCTAAACTAAGACTAGATAGAAGCATCTTTCCCATATCCTTCATAATTTTCAGTATCTTGTGCTGCCTCTCTTGCCATATTAACTATATTATCAAACATAACATCATCCATTGGGGGTCCTTGTATGGCATTCCTAAATGTTGGTGTAAACTGGCCATTTGGCCTTCCACAGCATTGAACCTTTCCTGTAAATGATCTATTGCTTGCATAACAGTTTTGGCACTGAATCGATGTTTTACATCGATGTATTAAATGGATTTTTGAGTTTTGACAAATTGTACATCCGTGTACAAATTTGTACATCTGTGTGTAGCGTAGTGATCCGCTGTCGCACACGGGTCAAAAACGAGTAGTGATAAAAACTATAGTTAGGGTACGAAAACTCGAGTATCGTATCTCAAGGACTCTTGAATTGTTATTAACCTATTAATCGAATTGGGAGGGGGTTTTGGATTGAAATTTGATTGAGAAAACAGAGCAGAAAACAGAGCAATTAAGTGATTTATCAATAAGCTAAAACGATTAATCTACTGTTTCGGTTTCCCACTATCATTAATTCATATAATTCCATGCCCTAAATGGGTTCTATTTGGTCAGGATATTCGGCTCTCACCCGAAAGACCCGGGTTCAAGTCCCGGCAACGGAACCAAATTTGATCCGCTGTCGCACACGGGTCAAAAACGAGTAGTTATAAAAACTGTAGTTAGGGTACGACAACTCGAGTATCGTATCTCAAGGACGCTTGAATTGTTATTAACCTATTAATCGAATTGGGAAGGGGTTTTGGATTGAAATTTGATTGAGAAAACAAAGCAGAAAACAGAGCAATTAAGTGATTTATCAATAAGCTAAAACGATTAATCTACTGTTTCGGTTTCCCATTATCATTGATTCATATAATTCCATGCCTTAAGCGGATTCTAATCCCTTTTCGATTGTAGCAGCAATTAACAAGCAAAATTGACGCTACGAGATATATGTTCCTAATTCCGAATTAAGCAAACGGATGAAGCTCTCGTGAATTAAGCAAACACGATTGAACACACGCGAATTAAGCAAACGCGATTAAGTATAGGAACATAGAATCATCGAAATAAACCAATATTTGTTCTACACAACTTGAATTAAGAAAACAAGGAATATAGAATAATATTGAAAAGAAGAAGCAATTCAATCGGGAATTACAGAACCTCAAGTGTCGGCGGAAACCGATTACAGCAGATTAATCACGGAGGATTAGTTCTCCATCACAAATATGACAAAAACCTAAGAAAGTAATTCGCAGCCGTCAATTAAAAGTAAAAAGGGAAGATGATCTATGTTCTGCCCTAAAGCAGCAATTTATAACTTTCAGAATCTGCGCTCGCTCGCGCGGCGAGTAGCCTCTCGCGAGGCGAATATTAAATGTGGCGCCAGTTCAAACTGGGTTCTCGCGAGGCGAGAAGGCGATTCGCGAGGCAAGACAGAAAGGATGACATCTCTGGCACAGTCAGGCCTTCAGGCTCGCGAGGCGAGATGGTGATTCACGAGGCGAGACAGAACGGGTGGCTATTGCAGTTCAGGCTGGTCTTCAGGCTCGCGAGGCGAGATCCTGATTCGCGAGGTGAAACTTCCAGAATTGCCTTTCCACTGTTTTCTTCATTCCCCTTGACTCTTCTTATTAACCTGAAAATATGAAATAGCAATAAATGCTTTATTTGACTCAAAATTAGCTAAAATATCCTAAAACTACTTAAGAGACTCAAAATGCTGCTTGAGGACAATTAGATCCAATTTGGGCGAAAACGAGATATAATTAGCACAAAACCATGGTCATTCCAGTTATAAAACTAGATGAGCCAGAGGCTTATCACGTAGCAGATGCAAACCAGAAATATTTTCTGATACATACATCTGTGTACACATCCTGTGTACAGGAGTTCCAGTAACGTTTTTAAGTTGTACACCAGTGTACTAAGCTTGTGTACAGAGACAAAACTTCTAAAAACAAGAAATACACCTATGTATGCCATCTATGTACATAAACTTCAACACTAAAAAGGTTCAATACATCTGTGTACTAAGGCTATGTAAATATCTAACAGAAATTCCAAATCAATCAAAGATTGAAAACAAACAATATATATCACATATTAATTGATTCAAATCATTTAAAAGCACATTTTAAGAACAATCAAGCATTCTATAACATCCAATATTAAACAATTATGCCCATTGCCATTTATCTAGCTTTATTTTTCACTATGGTTTCATTCTTATCAAACTTGTTCATAATAAAAATTCATTTGGTTCCAATGGTTGATTCATGATTGATCAAATAACTTTAAACAAAAGGAAGCACAGTCACTGATTAATAATGATAATTGAAAAAGATATTCAATCAATATTCTTTCTTTATTGTTACCCGTAACGTGTTTGGAAAAGCCTCTATCATGATACCAATTTGAGTTCTTGGCCTTCAAACACATCTCCGACACAGAATTTGTGTGTGTTCTATAGGTACCCAAATCTGGTTGGGTCCTTTGGTGTTAGTAGCAACATATGTTCCTTTTGGAACCCAAATTTGTTTAATGCCAACATGTATATTCTTCCTAAGTTTACAAGTAGCAGCTGTATGACCTTTCTTTAAACAATAATAACATTTCACAAAAGGACTAGTTGAGGAACTAGGTGCAACAAAAAGCTTCTTGAAGCATTTTTCATATACCATTGGCTTATATCCAATTCCAGCTTTATCATAAACATCTTTTTGCTGTCCTAATATGGCATTCAAGTTATCTCTACCCATAGTGAACTTAGATAGAACTACATTCAGTTTTTCAACTTCATTTTCTAGTGTAGTGCATTTGGTGCAAGTTGAACTAGATGCAAGTATTGTGAATTTTTAGCTTCTAGTTCTTTAAGCTTTATTTGTAAAGATACATAGTCACTACATTGTTTTACGATGATCTTCCTGGAAGATATAAGTTGTTTACCAATTTTAACATATTCTTCATGCAATTCATCAAAAGCATATTGTAACTCATAATAGGTAGGAGAAGAATCATTTACCTCGGTTTCACTATCACTTTGTTGACTTGCCATGAGACATAGGTTGACTTCTTCATTTTCAGATTCACTACTAGTGGAATCCATATCATTTTCTTCCCAAGCTATGTATGCTCTTCTAGGCTTTCTTCCTTTCTTCTCTTTGTTGTCATTCTGCTCATACTTTTCTTTCTTTTGTAGATTTGGACATTCATTTTTGTAGTGTCCAAGCTTTCCACATTCAAAGCATTTGATTGTTGAGGACGAGCTTTCACCTTTGTTTGTGTTATTTTTGGTAGGAAAACTTAATTGCTTCTTGTTTCTATTCTTTTTTATGAATCTTCTAAATTTCTTCATAAGAAATTCCATATCTTCTTCTTCGGATTCTTCATCTTCATCAAGGTCATCATCATCATCACTTTCTTTTGGCTCTTTAGAGACATGAGCCTTGGGTGACATTCCTTTCTTCATTTTCTCCTTATCTTCATGGCTTTTCAATCTATTAAGCTCCAATTCGTGTTCTTTCAACTTGCCAAATAAAGTAGCAATCTGCATGGTGTCTAGATCCTTTGCTTCAGCAATTGCAGTAATTTTTGGCTGCCATTCACGACTCAAACATCTCATTATCTTGTTAATCTTTTTCTCATCTGTGATTGTATGTCCGAGTCCTTCTAGCTGGTTCACAATGTGTGTAAACCTCTTTTGCAGTTCATCTATCTCCTCACCATTCTTCATGTGAAAGAGTTCATATTCATTGACTAGTGCATTCATTCTTGCTCTTTTCACATCGTTGGTTCCTTCATGAGTGAGTTGAAGAGTATCCCACATTTGCTTTGCCGTTTTACAATTGGAGACCCTGAAAAACTCATCAAAATTCAAAGCAGTTGTTATAATATTTTTTGCCTTAGCATTATAACCAATGCTTCTTTTATCATCATCATTGTAATCATCTTTTGGTTTAGCAACTTTATTTCCCTTATCATCAAGTCTAAATGGAGCATAGGGACCATTTACAACAGCATCTAATACATCTAAACCAGCAGCCTCAAGAAAGATAAGCATTCTCTCTTTCCAGTACATGTATTGGGAGCCATTAAAGGCATGGGGTCTAGTGAGTGAAGCCCCATCACCCAGGATATCATTTGTAGTCATCTCTTGAAGCTATTAAGCTTTGTAACAAGAGTTTTAGCTCTGATACCACTTGTTGGTAATGGCTACAATCTCAAGAGGGGGGGGGGGGGGGTGAATTGAGATATTGAAAACTTTTTCAACAATTTAAAGCAAAACAGAGTTTTCTTAAAGAAAATTAGTTTTCACCCAATTTTAATTCCCAAGAATCAGGTTATGTAACAAGTAATGATGTTAAGAAGAATTATAAGAAGTAACAACAGGTTTAGCACAGATTGCAGATCAAAGATTCAAGTTAACAAGCATTCTTAAAACTCATTCACAACACACAAGTGAATATAACAAGTATATGGAGTTTAGAGATGCGAAGAACATGCAAACCGATTTATCCTGGTTCGGCTACCTCCTCTAGTAAGCCTACATCCAGTCCCACACCTCTGTGGTTTTCTCCACTATAATCAGCAATTACAAAATTCCAATTACAGCAACACATGGATAACCTCCTTGCTCAAGAATTCACCAAAAAGCACACTTGCTTTTCTATACCTAAGGATCCCTTCTATCCTTGTTCAATCCTAAGAGATACCCTTTCTTAATCATCAAGGATCCCTTCTATCCTTGTGTAACAACTAAGAGATACCCTCTCTTAATCACACTAATTCACATAAAGAATTGAGTAGCAGAAAGACTCTAAAAGTCTGATTATACAAATTGAAGTTCTAAGTAATATCACACTTTTCTCTCAAAGATGAAGCACTTTTGGAAGCTTTTGAATCTTTCGTATTTTTACTTTCAGAATGTGTAAGGTTATTAAAAAATATTCCTTTGATCCCTCTTTATATAGAAAACAAGTTATAGTAGTTGGGATCAATTAAAACATATTTGGATCTGATTTAACAAAATATGTTTTCTTGATTCTTGTTCTTGAAATAAGATTCTGATAGTTCTTGTAAATTCTCATTAAGTACTTAGTAAGTCCAAAGAGTGTAGCCTTAGTAGACGAGCTCCATATGCCACTTTAGTAGACGAGCGCTTCTTGTTACTACAGTAGACGAGCTCCATGTGCCACATCAGCAGACGAGCTTCATCTGGTAGATGAGCTCCATATGGTAGACGAGCTCCATGTTCCACATCAACAGACGAGCTCCATTTGGTAGATGAGCTCCATATGGTAGACGAGCTCCATATGATACTTTAGCAGACGAGCGCTTCTTGTTACTTTAGTAGACGCGCGCTTCTGTTACTTTCAGTAGACGCCAGCTTTTTAGTAGTTCACTGGACGTCAGCTTTTTATCACTTCATTGGACGTCTGCTTGTTTCACTCTATTGGACGTCTGCTTTTTATCGCTTCATTGGACGTCTGCCTGTTTCACTCTATTGGACATCTTCTTGTTTCACTCTATTGGACGTCTGCTTGTTTCATTCAATTGGACGTCTCCTTGTTTCACTTTATTGGACGTCTGCTTATTTCACTTCATTGGACGAGCGCTTATTTTATCCCTGTGTTGGACGTCTGCTTGTATTATCCTTTGTAAAAATCAGTTTCTTCTTAAATTTAAGTGATTCACCTAAGAAATCAAATGTGCTATTTTTACAATAGCATCTTAAGTATGAGATCTCCATTCTTGATGCTTTAGTCCTTGTCCATTGCTTTGTGTTCCTTGGTCTTTCATCCTCTAATCCTTGATTTATCTTTTTCATGAGTGATCTTGCATGCAACTTAACACATAATAAGTACATAGTCAAAATCAAAAATCTTATGCAAAATACACTTTGTTTGTCATACATCAAAACATGAATGAGGGATTAGTCTTACACACTCTACTCCTTAACACGTAAAATAAGTTTTGAGGAAGCATGGCACAAAGGGATTTGTTGCAAAGTTGAGTCTATTACAAACAACAACTGCTGTTTGTTTCTGTCTAGTGCTGATTGTGACATGCTATTTTCTTTTCTTTTTCTTGAATCCTTTTCCATTACTTGAGGACAAGTAACAATTCAAGTTTGGGGGTGTAATAACCTTTAGAAATAAAGGTTATCTAGCCTAATTTATGTCTTTAATCTAGCTAATGAGGAAGCAGTATAGAGTATGGTAATTGCATGTTTAATGGTGTTTTTGAGCTGTGTGATATAAACAGGAGCTTAAGGATTTAGCAGAGCTGATATCAATGCTTCAGAGTGTTGCAGCTTAGAATGAAGTCCAAAAGTCAACCACAAGAGAGTCAAAGTTAATTCAAGCTGACTTTTTCAAGAAATGGTCCCAATGTACTAATGTACCAATCGTGTGGGTTGTATTAGGACAATTTGTGTGTCCTCTGTACCTTTTTATTTGGCCTAGGTATTAAGTAATGGAAATATTCCTTTTTAGGCCCAAGGGGATATGTTTTGTCTTATTATCACTTTTTGGTCCCCATAGAATTAGCACCACATGAGTGAAGGGTTTTTACCCTAAGGGGAATCAGTATAAAAGGTTAATTGTGTACGTAGCCAGAGGGGACTTGTTTTTAAGACTCTTAGCTTACCAAAAATTACAAGCCATTTTTGTGAAGCTTAGCCAAGAAAGGAAAAGAGGAAGCAGGGAGAAATGGGAGCCAAGCTTGGAAAGGCGTGGTGACTTAGTCTTCAGCTTTTAACCTTCTCTTTTAGTGAAACTTCCAGCTTGTAATGGATCTATCATTTACCTTATTTTATAATATATTTTTATTCATTTTCATTTCCATTGTGAGCTAAATTTCTTGAGCTATAGGAATGTGATGATCTTATAATGAATGTGCTGAAGAATATATGATGTTTGCTTGCATCAATTTAACCAAGTATTTTGCATGATTAAGTACTGGAAAATGAGAGTGATCAAATTATTTATTAATGTTGTAACACCCCGGTTTTTACCGTTCTTCAATAACAGTAACTATATATATATATATATATATATATATATATATATATATATATATATATGTTATATGTTTATACTATTTTAATTGGAAAGATTAATTTTATGGATGTTTAACTTTGTTTATTTTATGTGGTTTGGTTTGAGTAATTTTAATTACTCATTTAAAATGATTTTTTTAAGTGTGTTAGCACTGCCTTATTTCAGTGCAGGCACGCTTACTAAACAATAATATTATGTTATTGTCGCTATTAATATTTGTTTAGAAAAATATTTTAAAAGATATGATTGAGAGAAAAGTATTTTCATATTTTACTCTATTTACTTTTAGAGTTGGGAATAAATTGGTTTGAGATTAATCAGAGATTAATCTTGGACTGGGTATTTTCATAGTTAATCAATTCAACTATCAATCTCTACAATATTTCAAAATTTGAATGTATATATTTGTCAATCTTAATTTTTAGATTAAAAGGGCAAAAACATGTTTATTTTTAGGCTTAATATTTATTACTCATTTTTGTATTTTTGTACTTATCACAAAATGTTCAGTTAAAACTTAAGTTCTCTCTCCTCTTATCAAACCCGATACCCCTCCCCCATCCTTCTTCTTCAGTTTTTCTCTTCTTCTTCAAAACCTAAAAGTTTACTCCTCCTTCTCTATGGCTGTCCATACCCGCCATCGCCACCAGCCCAGTTCCGGCCGCCATCCGTCATTCGTCGCTCGCCGACTAGACAGGGGAGCTGCACGTTGCCTCCTGCACGCGTCCGGCCGTCCTCCACTGTGCGGAAATCGCGTACTCCATCGCGGTATGTTCGTTTCGCCGTAGTTCATGGTGGTTTTTCCACCTATTCTTGTTCATTTGTATCTTCTTCTTCCCTAAACCTTGTTCTATTTGTTTTCTCCTATTTTCAGTCAAAGGCTTTACTAGAAAGACACCACTGCCGCAGTGCTCCACCGCCTGCCACCGTGTCGGTTGGCCTCCTAGCCACTATGTGCTCTCTTCTTCTTACATGGGTGAGTCAAAAACCTCTCTTATATCTCAGTTTCAAAAACCTTAAATTGATTTTGAAAACCCTAACCCTAACCCTTTGAGTTCAGATTATAATCTTGAAATTTAAGTTTGTTTTATGCTATTGGGGCTGTGAATTAGTGATTCCCTCAACCAATTTCATTATTCTTTGATTAAAATGATTTTTTTCCAAATTTGGTTTAGGAGCCCTAAACCCAAATATGACTTTATTTTGAAGTTGATACGGTTTTGTGAAGTTAACCATGAATTAATGAAATTAGGACTTTTAATTGATGATTTATCGGTTCAGTTTCATAATCTTTTAATCAAAACAAGGTTTCCTCAAATTGTGTTGTGAACCTTAAACCCCAAACATGATTTTCTTTGAAAATGGCTTTGTTTGGTGAGGTTAAGTGTTTAGATCAACTTAGAGTATGTGTTTGATAATGATTAGTTGATTTCTTGATTTTCTGGTTGTACAAATTGTTTGGATTCCCTCGTTGGAACGTTAATTGTGATGGTCACACTTGGAGGAGCATGATATGCGTTACTGGGAGCTAACATGAGTTATGTGCGCACGTTGCAAGGTGTCAAAGGAAATCAGAACATCAAGAAGATGATCTTTCACATGTCATCAAGAGGTAAAGGGAGTTTACCTGAGGAGTTTTTGGTAGTCATGTACCATGTTTGTGTGATTGGATATATGTTTGATTTAAAATGTGTTTTGATGTTATTTGAAAATTTTTGAACATGTATATGCTGTTGTTGGATTATGTATGTATTGGATTATAATTACTATTTTGCTTGACTGTGATTGGCTGATGGCATGACACTGGTCATTGCTTGTTAATCAAGATTAAGTCATCAAAATACATTAACTCGGAAAAGTTGAAAAAGTGAGGTTTTGGTTTGAAAAGTGGGAAGAAAACTCTAAGAAGGAAAGTATTGAAATAGAATAAAGTTTAGGAAGAGAAAGAAAATGTAAAACTTCCAAATTCTATGAAAATGTTTTTAAAAGTATTTGAAGAAAAGTCCTTTGAAAACCAAGGTTCTTTTAATTTTTACGAAAAGTTTCATTCAAAATGGAAGGAATTAAAAAAAATACTTTCTTTGATAAATTTGATTATAAGAGTTTTGTATTTAGTCAAACTTTGTGGAAAATATTTAGTAGTTTTTTTTTAAGTTTCATAAAAAGGATTTTTAAATGAAAAAGGTTTGGTGAAAATGTATTTACAAGAACGAAAAGGTATTTATGATACAAAGTTAATAAACTTTGAATTTTTGTTTTTCAATTTAGTTTTCACTGAACGAAAAACTAAGTGTAAAAGATGAAAGAATAAGGACCTAGATTGCCAGGACATCGGGCTAGTGTTCCTGTTGGAGGAAATAATGGAAAAGATAAGGACCTGGATTGTCGAGACGTCGGGCTAGTGTTCCTAAGGAGAAATCTTACTTTGGAGGTGAAAGGAATTGTAATGCCTGAGAAAAGGTAATCGGGAGCTTTAAGTCTCGACAAAGGAAAAACAAACGAAAAAGAACAGTTACGATAAAACTGGGTTTTACATGCATAGTCTGGCAGATGTGCCATTTTGGGCAGACGTGCCTTATGTATCGAGCTACTATTTCACAAAGGGTGAATTGGGTAAATTGGTTAGTGACGGACCAAAGATAAATTCTAGGGTCTTTGGGTGTTGGGGACATTCGGGCTTCGAAAATCTAGCGAATACTTGGGGCCTTGCAACCTCGGGTAGTGGAATTCGGTTACCCGGCATGAAGTACTCAATGGGGAATTATTCCAATATTATTTTAGGTGCTCCATCGTGATATTCCATGAACAATTGGAGCCGGACCTAAATTTAGAGGCCGACCTCATGAGACAATTGTGTTAAGGGTGTCGCAACCTAATAATTGCTCGAAGAAGGGAAATTAGGAATCTCCAGAGAATAAATGTCAAGACTCATAGGATGGATATTGAATTGCCATGCATTTTTGAAAAATCAAGATTTGATTGTCGGGAATTAATCCCTGTGAATATAATCATGATGTTATGTTATGTATTGTCTTATGATGTTGTTTTGTGAGTCGTGTATGTGACTGCTATGATAAAACTCATATATTGGTATCTCACATTTGCATTATTTCTATTTGTTCTCTATTTGTGGTATCCTGGTTTACGTGTACAGATGATGCAGAGAGGTTATATGCCCCACTCGGAGGGATTGTTCCAACTTTTGAAGAAAGCTGATTTACTGGAATAACCATGGGGTCTTTTCCAGTAATAGTCTCATAGTTCGACCAGCTTAGTCTATCGGGTCAAGTTTAGTTTTGGAGAAGTTTCATATTTATTTGCATTATGGCTTTGAGAGCCTTTTATTGGAATTACTGTTATGTTTATGAATGTTTATGGCTCGGAGAGCCTTTCTTTTTTATGAAAATATAAATATATTAGCATGTATTTTTGTTTGGGATGTTGAAATTACAGAGGAGACTCTGTCGAATTTTTTTGTAAAAGTTATCGATCTGTATTCAAGTATATTTTCTAAATAAAATAGACTTGTCAGGCTAGGATTGTAAGCTTGTGCACCGGTAACGGCTTAGGTTGTTGGGTCGTGACAAAATTTATGAAAATGTGGAGTTATTATCTTATAAAATGTTTAAGTTCTGACCGCAACCGCGGGAAAATAAATTTTATATCCATTTTTCTGACACTTAAGTACTTATATAAAATTATTTTTCCGAAAGCAAACTAGCATTTCTTTTATTTAATATCCATATTTTAAGAAGTTGAGTTAGTCATGTAATGCCCAAGGAAGGTGTTACAGGTTTTTACCCTAAGGGGAATCAGTATAAAAGGTTAAGCGTGTACTTAGCCAGGGGGGACTTGTTTTTAAGACTCTTAGCTTACCAAAAATTACAAGCCATTTTTGTGAAGCTTAGCCAAGAAGGGAAAAGAAGGAGAAATGGGACCCAAGCTTGGAAAGGCATGGTGACTTAGTCTTAACCTTTTAACCTTCTCTTTTAGTGAAACTTTCAGCTTGTAATGGATCTATCATTTACCTTATTTTATAATATATTTTTATTCATTTTCATTTCCATCATTAGCTAAATTTCTTAAGCTGGGAATGTGATGATCTTATAATGAATGTGATGAAGAATATGTGATGTTTGTTTGCATCAATTTAACCAAGTATTTTACATGATTAAGTGCTGGAAAATGAGAGTGATCAACTTATTTAAACAACCCAAGTTTATTAATGTTGGAAAACATTATTAATTGGAACCCTTGAGTTAATATGAGTTGAGTATTTTTATTGGAAAATTAATTTACCTTGAATAGAATAGAAATATTCATTCAAGCTCATAGGTTAGCTGAGACAATTTAATTGCAGATAAGACTAATTAATTTGGGCTCAGGAATAAGGAACATTTAATGAAACTTGTCTTAAAAAGTGTTGGAAAACATATCAGCTTTTCTTCTCTGGAACCATTGCTGCAGCATTTGAGAGCATGTTTGACATCACAGGATTTGTAAGTGATTCTACTCCTAGCTAATTTTTATTAAACAACCACACACCTTGCTTTTCACTTAATTTTACTTTTATTCAGTCATCTATAATTTACTAAAATCAAAATATTCCATTTACTTTTGCTACTTGTACTCTGAATTTATTTGTATCCAAAAGTTTCATAACTTGATTAACCACTTTAAAACTTTAGAAATTACCCTACAATCCTCGTGGGACGATATTTTATCATTATATCACTTGTTTGACTGTGTATATTTGCACATTGCACAATTTACGCAACAGCTGCTGCCATGATCCTCTCTTCCTGATTCTGTTCTGCAAGTCTCAAGTTCAAAAGGTCTAAGCTTCTGTTACGTTAATGGCCATTCATTTACTTTCTTTTTAGATTTATCATGTTTCAAAACACTTCAATCCTCTTATGTGAAGATGACATGTTAAGTGAGGATAAGATGGAAGTGGAATAAAGGAATATTCCTTTTAAGTTAATAGTAGACTAACATAAACCTAGAGCAAGGACCCAATTATAAATTAAATAATAGTTCATGGACCTAATTACAAATTTTAAAAGTATAGGGACCTATTTGAAAATTCCCAAAAAGTTCAGGGATCTACAGAATAATTAAACCTTATAATTATTGATTAGACAAATTAAAAAGTATTAATATATTTGGCATATGTACAGGTGTGTCAGTTGAAACCTATGTACGAGTAACATTTCTCTATCAAACTCACAATAATCAATAATATATGGCCTATACCGTTTTGGCAGTAAGCAAACCAAACAAACAAAGCATTTGAATTCCATATTACTATCTCTGGACTCAATTATAAGCAAAAAATTACATATATTTTTTACACTCAAATATAAGCAAAAGCCAACCAATTCAACTCTATTTAATGACAGTGTTCCAAAAATTAAGACAATCAACCAATCCAATCAATTATCCTTTTACTTTTTCAAGAGCATTGCAAACTCTCGAGACAATTAAAGGGTAGTTTAGTAATTGTAACTCATTTTTTTTACATAAATCAAGACAATCAAACTAAATTAACTAACTTCCTTAATAAGTGTGAAGTAAGTTAATTTTGCTTATAATTGAGTCTGGAGGTAGTATAATGTTACCCACTCTCTTAATTAGCATTGAAAAACAAGCACCCTGCATAAGGCCGACTAAACTAATGAAGTATTGATGGTGTAGGCAATCTAATGATCTGTATAAGAGACATGTCTTTGTGTGATTTAAATTTTTGTATGCAAGATAGCGTGAATCCGCAAGTGAACGGCTTCGTCATCAAGTAATAAAAAGATCGAACCCACAAATACCGTGATCTTAAATAACAATTAATTACTAAATTAATTAAACTAGACAAGAAAAAGATTTGGTTTTTGAAATAAGATTAACTAACAAATTAAGTATTTAAAACGCAATCAAATAAAATCGTAATCAAATCAAATTTGGAGATTTTCAAATTAAAAGAGATTTCCAGGAATTGGGTTACCAACAAGACTGCCCATGCTACTAAATTGACTGCCCCTCTTGTTAATTATCAAAATTGCTTTGAAGGTGAATTTATCATAAATAAGTTAATGTTCCCTCTCGAGATACAAGAACCGGGACCAATTAAACCAACCCCTACTCTCGTGGTAATTGTATTTAAATTGAACCCATTAAGATTCGTGACAATTCAATGAACCCTCGAAGGACCGCTTCTAACTCTCGTGATTTAAGTCCTAAGTTCAATCCCTATAGATCCAATACCTAAGTTCACCGCTAGGTTCATCCTTAGAGTATCTATGACAGGCAAATAAGTGCGCACCAAATTCACAAGTAATTCATGCAATAGGAATTAAATCAAAAGCAAATTGGAGTTAACAAAGGGAAAACATCAATTCATAACATAAAAAAGTCTTGGGCATAGCCCTAATTCCTAGAAATAAAAAGACTACTCAAGCATTGTCATGGTCATAGCAATCTTGATTAAAAAGAAAATAAAAATCCTAAGAGAAGAGAAGAAATTGGAGAATAAGAGAAATCCTAATTTTTGCCAATTGGTAGCAGTCAAGAGATGACTATTTTCGAGCCTAATTGCCCTATTTATAGAGTATGTTAACTTGGATTAAAAGCTATCACAAAATCAGATCAAATCAGCAAATCAAAATTCCAAATTTTGCACGTCACGGCCGTGATGCCTGTCACAGTCAGGCCGTGACAGGTTCTGACATGGAGATGGCTTCACTGCTTGGTCTGTCACGGCTGTGATGGTCATCATGGCCTAGCCGTGATCAGTTCTTCCTGTGAGAGTCTGGTTCAGTTTGCATGTCACGATCGTGATGGCCATCACGGCCTGGCCGTGACCAGTTCTGAGTTTAACATTCTTCTTTCTTTTCAGCCCTACTCGATCATGGCCATGATTCCTATCACAGCCAGGTCGTGATGGGCTCTGTTTGGCTCATTTTTCTTGTATTTCAAGCTCCGCCTTCATGAAAACTCCAACATAACTGGTCCTAAGCATTTTAATCTTGAATTCCTGCACACAAACACCATAAAACAACCTTATCCATTCCAAGGTAAAAACTCACAAAAATAAAATTAAATATGCCTAAACTATATGAAAATGCATGCAAAATGACAAGGAAATATGAGGTGAAATCACACTCATCAAACTATACCAAGCTTAAGATTTTGCTTGTCCTCAAGCAATCACTAAGGCCAGAAAGGATAAACAATTAGAGCATGGACAATGAACCAAGAACCCGAGTAATAAATCCAAGTAACAGGCATATCCAATAAGAACCCAAGAGACAATCAATTTCAAGTCCAATTAGAAGCTTAGGTTCCCTAAATTCATACCTCTCACTAATTCGGCACTCTTCTCACCTCACTCAAGTGTTTAAGGGTATATGATAGCTCACTCAATTTCCTTAAGGAAGGTATTCTACCATAAGCTTGACTATTAACCAAATCTCTACTTTATTATGAAAACACAAGAGAATCAAGAGGTATTTTATTTTGGTTGTAATGGGGCCATAGGATTAATCATTAGGTGTGGAAATCAGGAAAAGGAAAATTCAAGAAGGCTAAACAAAATATCAAACAATGCAAAGCATGACAACCTTCTAAAATACCTTTTTGGGCTTTGATTCACTTTTCCACATTTCTTTATTTCTTTCTTTCTCTCTTTCTTTTTTTCTCATCCCCTTCTCCATTTTTTTTTATTTTTTTTTATTTTTTTCAATTTGGAGAAGGGGAGATTTCCAACTTAAGAGAAATATTTTTCTAACTTTTTCATCCCACAATTTATTTTTCAAACCACCTTTTAGCCCTTTTTGCAATACTTTAAAAGGTGTCATACCAAGCATCATTCATCAAAATCAATCAAGGTACCAAGAAAAGCCTTTTATTCTATTAGGCCCAAAATTGGGCAACTAAAGGGTAGCATTTAATCAGTCAAAGCTCAGAAGGCCAGAAAAATACCTACTGCCTCAATCATTTTCAAATATGTTTTCAAAAATTTCCAAGTTTCAAAACAGTTTCAAGTCAAGTTCTAGAGAACACAATCCAAGAGGAAGAAAACACTAAATCATAAAGAATGGGATAAATTTAGTGAGTATCCCTTTTAGGCTCAAAAATCTCACATTTAGTAGGTATCCCTTTTAGGCTAAAAAATCTCACATTTAGTGAGTATCCCTATGAAATTAATGAGAAACACTGATTTAAGGAACCACATGCTAATTATCAACTATCAAAAGATCATCTCAAGCATTTTTATTTTTAGCCTATTAAAAGAATACAAAATTAGGTTCAAAAGTTCACTGTCTCAATTCATTTGGCACCAAGTTCTCACAATAGGATGCAAATTCAAAACAAGGGGCAATCTAATGATGTGATCATGCAAAACTACGTCTAAATGAATGCAACATGAAAAATGCAATATGCAAAAATAATACCCCTACCCCAAGCTTAAAAACTTACATCGTCCCCAATGTAAATAATCAAGTCGGAGAGAGGAGAAAAATGGAACAACTCACCTAGGTGGTGAAGGGTGTTGCGTAAATTGACCAAAGAGTGAGGGCGAGATTTTTTTATATATATATAAAAAAAACTGCACGTGGCGCGTCATTGCCGTGACCATATTCATGGCTGGACCGTGATCAATTCGGGTGGCTTTCTTGGCATCATCACGACCGTGACCTTCATCACGGCATGCCCGTGATCCATTCTAATAATTGTACTCCTGGTCACGCCAATGAGACTCATCACACCTGGGCCGTGATTGTTTCTGACCTCCTGGCTTCTTCACATCACGCCTGCTCTTCTTCTCTTTCTCAACCTGAAAACACTAGACAAACCTATTAATGATATTTTTGCCTCTTGATCTTCTCAAATTATTCAAGAGGTTAAATCAAAAACAAAAGGAAAAAGGGAAAGAAAACTTGGGTTGCCTCCCAAGAAGCGCTTATTTATGGTCTTAAGCTTGACCATACTTCCTTTAATCAACCGGGGTCGGCTGGGCGTAGAAGTGCAGGCACACTTCTTTTCCAAGGAACTCCTTCAAATAGCCGTTTCTGCTCATACGGCCAATAATGCTTCCGCTTCGCTCTTTTCTCTCGGAGCTTCCTAGCCTTCCTTTCTTCCGGCGGAAGTTTTGTTCCCGCATGGACAGCAACTCCAACTTCACCACTGCTGGGTGCATCATTAGCCTTGCATATCTTTGGGGTTACTTCCATGCTAAGTTCTTTCTCTACCGCTGGAGACGTTACATCAATTCTGCACACATGGCTCTCAAAAGGAGGGTTGTTACAAGAGTTAGTCAACTGAAAATTTACCCTACCTTCCTCTACATTTAGAGAGAGTTTGCCATTCCTTACATCTATTACTGCTCCAGCGGTTGCCAAGAATGGCCTTCCTAAAATGATGGGGAATTTAGAATTCCCTTTCATATCCAATACCAGGAAGTCGGTAGGGATGAGAATTTTCCCTACCTTTACAGGAACATTCTCTAGTATGCCTAGAGGAGTCCTAGTTGAGCCATCCGCAAATTGTAAGGGGAATTTGAATGGTCTCAACTCTTTGCTTCCCAACCTTTCCATGATAGTGAGGGACATCAAGCTCGTGCTAGCCCCTAAGTCACATAAGGCTGGGTCTATTTCCACTTTTTCAATCGAGCAAGCGATGGAGAAACTACCCGGGTCTTTCAGTTTAGTAGGTATTTTAATCTCCACATCTACTTGCTTTTTTCTGACCAACCTTTGTGGGAAAGGTATCGGGGGTTGGTACGATGGTGGAGGGACATACTTCGGTTCTGGCTCTTCCTTTTCGCTCGTGTCTTCCTCCGGTTCCACCTCCATTTCAGCTACCCCCACCCCAAGCTTATCATCCCTAAAGTGTATGACATTGCAATGCTCATTGGGATTTGCTTCGGGTTGCCCCGGGAATGTACCCTTAGGTCTCGAGTACGTGCTGGTTTGTTGGGCAATTTGTGTTTCTAGCATCTTGTTATGAGTTGCTAAGTTGTCTACCTTAGATGCTAGCTCCTTTATTGCTTCACTCACTGCCCTTCCTTGTTGTCTAAACTCCTCATTCTGTTTTGTCTGAGTTTCAACAAAACTTTCAAATAAGGTCTCGAGTTTAGATCTTTGTACCCGAGGATACCCCGGTGCTGCTCTCTTATTACCTTGACCCTCTTGGAACTCATGGTTGAGCGTGTTGCTGTAGTTGCCGTATGAGAGGTAAGGGTTGTTCCTTCTTTGGTTGTAGGGATTTGGGGGAGCATAGTTGGGCAGCTTCGGGTTCGTATCGTAGTAGTTGTTACAAGAGTTCACTTGCTCACCCGAAGCGCCAGATCCATGTGGGCATCCCATCATGTCATGTCCCTGCATTCCACAAATCTCACAAATAGTGTTAGTAGCACCTATTGCACTCACATTAGCTCTTTCAATCTTATCTAATCGTTTGTTTAGTGAGTCAAATTTAGACATAATCAGATCAATGCTACTTACTTCAAACTTACCCCCCGAAATCTTGTTCGGGTTATTACCTCTTTCGGATCCCCATTGGTGGTAGTTGGTGGCGACATTCTCGATGATGTTGAATGCCTCAGTCAGAGGCCTATTCATGAACGCTCCACCGGCTGCAGAATCTAGTGACACCTTCGAAGAGTAGTCCAATCCGTTATAGAAGGTGTGCACTATTAACCACCTCTCGAGTCCGTGATGTGGGCACGACTCCAACAGTCCCTTGTAACGATCCCAAGCTTCCGATAATGATTCTCCATCTTTTTGGAAGAAGACGGTGATCTGGGTTCTTATGTAGGCCGTCTTGGATGGAGGGAAGAATTTCTCCAAGAACGCCTGTTCCAGTTGGTACCAAGTGGTCAAAGTGTTAGCGGGGATTTGCTTAAGCCAGGCCTTCGCCATTCCAGTGAGAGATGAGGGGAACGGTCTCAAACGCACAACATCGACCGAGGCTCCATTAATCCTGATTGTGTCGGTGAACTCTAAGAATGTTTCTATATGATCGGTCGGGTCCTCCGAAGGCAATCCTCCGAATTGATGTTGCCTAATCATGTTGATTAGCATAGGTGGTATGGTATAGTTTTCCGCCTCAATCTCTGGCCTTGCAATCCCAGTTCGCAAGCCTCTCGCATTTGGGGCTGCGTAGTCCTTCAAAGGTTTTGTATCCAGTTGATTCGCCATGAGTGGAACGGGACTCAACCTTTCTCCCTCTCTTTGTAGTCTTCTACGTCTGTGGAAGGTCCTCTCGATCTCCGGATCAATCTCACTAAGGCTCCCAAGACTTAGGGATCTTTGCATATAACACACAGAGAGATGGATACAATAGAAGGAAGAGAATTTTTTTGGTTTTTTTTTTTATATATTTCAGAAATAAAAATCAAACAAAAAGAAAAGGTCCAGAGAAATCAATTTAAAAACTAAATTGAAATTCGAAAAGGCACAGTCCCCGGCAACGGCGCCAAAAACTTGGTGTCGCGTTCGTCGACGCGCGACGACGCTCGTGCGATTCCGGCAAGTGTACCGGATTGTCGCCAAGTAATAAAAGATATCGATCCCACAGAGACTGTGTTCTCGAATCGCAATCGGTTTTCGAATTGATTAGATCTGGACTTTGTAAAAAGGATTTTTATGTTTTGAGTGAAAAGGATTTTGAATTTGAAATTAAAAGATAAACAAACAGAAAACAAATGTTTTTGAGGTTTTGGATCTAAACGGATTCCTTGGGATTTGGGTTACCTTTGAGGCTGTTTATGTTGCTAATCTGATTTACCCTTGTTGATTAACGAAATTGCCTTGAAGGCTAGTTTATCCTCTAATAGCTTAAGCTCCCTCTCGGGTTACAAAAGCCGTACCCAATTGACCCGACCCCTACTCTCGTGGTAGTCGATCCCAGATTAGACCCTTTGCGTTCCGTGACAACTCGTTGCTCCTCGAGGGACGGCTTCTAACTCTCGTGATTTCAGTCCCAAGTCTGACTTCTATAGGTCCGACACCTAAGTTCACCGCTAGGTTCCTCCTTAGAATGTCTCAGTCATGCAAATAACCTAAGTTCACCGCTAGGTTCCTCCTTGGATCATCCACATCTCACAAACCAGTGGCCGCCGGGCTTTACGAGTGAAACACCCTAGAAATCCTAAGTTCACCGCTAGGTTCCTTCTTAGAACGTCTACGTCACCCAAATAAACGGTTGCCGAAATTTATGAGTGATTAACACACTAGAAATCAGATCTAAAACAATAACGAAATCAACAACGATTTTACATCAAATCAACATCATTTACAAACCTCGGGCAGAGCCCCAATCCCTAGAAACAAACTACTACTCCAGTCTTGCCATGGAGATGACAAGCTGGGTTGGCAACATAATAAAAAAAATCAAAAAAATCAGAGAAGAGAAGAGAGGAGAAGAAGAGAAGAGATCTATGCCTAAGTCCTAGTTGTTATGGATGTGATCCTCCTCCCATGTGTATGTGTTCTGATGCCTTGATCCTTATTTATAGAAATTGGGAAGTTAGAGTCTCAAACCAACTCAAAATCTGATCTATTTCGGTTTCTTCTGGTCCAAGTAATGCGCGTCACAGCCGTGATGGCCATCACGGCCAGGCCGTGATGGTCTCTGCTTCTGGCACTTCTGCGAAATTCCAGTCTCTCGCGAGGCGAGACTGTGCTCGCGTCGCGAGCCCTCTGTTATGGCCCGTGATGAATTTCACGGCTGGGCCGTGATGTGCTCTGACTTGTGGTGGTTTTGGGTCACAGCCATGATGGCTATCACGGCCAGGCCGTGACAGACTCTGACTTCAGCCTTTGTTCTTTTTCAGTTTTGCTCGATCATGGCCGTGATGGGCATCACGGCTAGGCCGTGATGGGCTCTGTTTGGCTCATTTTCTGCACTTTTAAAGCTCCATCTTCATCCAAACTCCATCATGGTTGATCTTGAGCATTTTACCCTTGATATCTGCAAAACAACACACGAAAACCGCCTTACCCGTTCCAAAGGAAAATTTACCTAAAATCTAATAAAAATATGCCTAAACTACATGAAAATGCATGCAAAATGATGGACAAAGATGAGGTGAAATCACACTCATCAACGCCCATGATGACTATCACGGCCTGAGCGTGATCAATTCTGCCTCCACACTTCTTCTTTTTTCTTCTTTTTTTATCATGGCCATGATGGCTATCAAGGTCAGGCCATGATCTCCTCTGACTTCATCTTTCAATGATTGGTTGCTATTCAAGCCTCCCTAACCTGAAAATACTTGGAAAAACCATTAATTTGTGATCTTTCTTCTCTTAATCTTCTCAAATTTTTGCAAAAACAAATTAAAAAGGGAAAGAAAGCTTGGATTGCCTCCCAAGAAGTGCTTATTTACGGTCCTAAGCTTGGCCATACGCCCTTCAATCAACCGTGATCAGCTGGGCTTGGAAGTGAAAGAACACCTCTTTTCCAAGGAAGTCCTTCAAAGAGCCTATTTTATTCATATGGCCACATGCGCTTTCGCTTTGCACTTTTCACTCAGTTTCATGGCCTTACTTCCTCCCAGTGGAAGTTTTAACTCCACATGTTGAGCAACTCCAATTTCATCATTATTTGGTGCATCATTTGTCATGCAAAGTTTGGGAGTTGCTTCCATGTTAAGCTCTTCCTTCACCTTTGGAGGCATTATCTCAATCCTGCACACATGACTCACAAAAGGAGGGTTGTTATATGAGTTAGTCAAATCAAAATCCACCATTCCTTTCTCTACATTCAAGGAGAGCTTACCATTTTTTACATCTATTATTGCTCCAGCTGTGGCCAAGAATGGCCTTCCAAGAATGATAGGGAATTTAGAATTCTCGTTCATGTCCAACACCATGAAATCGGTAGGAATGAAAAATTTACCTACCTTTATAGGGACATTCTCTAGTATGCCTAGAGGGGTTTTAGTTGATCCATCTGCAAATTGTAAAGAGAATTTGGACGGTCTCAATTCCTTGGTTCCTAACATCTCAAAGATAGTAAGCGACATCAAACTCGTACCGGCCCCTAAGTCACATAAGGCATAGTCTATTTTCACTTTTCCAATTGAGCAAGCAATAGAGAAACTTCCTGGATCTTTTAGTTTAGGAGGCATATTAGTTTTTATCATGGCATCATGCTCCTCAATTAAGCTTTTAGTCTCTTTTTCTACTTGCTTTTTCTTAACTAGCCTTTGTGGGAAAGGTATTGGAGGTTGGTAACGTGGCAGAGGGACGTGCTTTGGTTCTATCTCTTCTTGTTCACTCATGTCCTCCTCACATTCCACATCCTTTTCAACTACCCCAAGCTTATCATCTCTCAAGTATATAGCATAACAGTGCTCATTGGGATTAACTACGGGTTGTCCCAGAAACGTTCCCTTAGTTCTAGAATATGTACTAGCTTGTTGGGTAATCTGAGTTTCTAACATCTTATTATGGATGGCTAAGTTATCTACCTTAGATGTTAACTCCTTTATTACCTCATTGACTGCCCTACCTTGTTGCCTAAACTCTTCATTTTGCTTTGTTTGAGTTTCAACAAAATTTTCCAAAAGAGACTCAAGTTTAGACTTTTGTACCTGAGGATACCCCGATGGGGGTTTCCTATTACCTCCGCCTTCTTGGAATTCATGGTTCAATGTGTTGTTGTAGTTCCCGTAGCAGAGATAAGGTCTATTCTTCCTTCCTTGGTTGTAAGAATTTGGGGGAACATAGTTTGGCAACTTCGGGTTCGTGTCATAAAAATTGTGACATTAATTCACTTGTTCACCCGAAGCACCGGATCCAGGAGCACTACCATGTGGGCACTCCATCATGTCATGTCCCTGCATACCACAAATCTCACAAACAACATTAGTAGCACCTATTGAACTCACATTAGCTTTTTCAAGCTTATCAAAGCGTTTACTCAATGAGTCAACTCTAGAAATAATTAAATCATTACCATTCATTTCAAACTTACCCCCCGAAAGCTTTTTCGGGTTATTACATCTTTCCGAACCCCATTGGTGATAGTTGGTGGCAACATTCTCAATGATCTCAAATGTTTGAGTCAGGGGTCTATTCATCAATGCTCCACCAGCTGTGGAGTCAAGTGACACCTTCGAAGAATAGTCCAATCCATTGTACAAGGTATGCACTAAAAGCCACTTCTCAAGTCCATGATGTGGGAAAGATTCTAGCAATCCCTTGTAACGATCCCAAGCTTCGGATAAGCATTCTCCGTCTTTTGGAAGAAGCATGTGATCTGAGTTCGTAGATAAGCGGTCTTGGATGGTGGGAAGAATTTTTCCAAGAATGCCTGCTCCAGTTGGTCCCATGTTGACAAAGTATTAGCAGGCACTAACTTCAACCAAGCTCTTGCCTTTCCAGTCAGAGAGGAGGGGAATAACCTCAAGCGAATAGCATCAATTGGGGCACCTTGAATTCTTATTGCGTCATAGAATTCTAAGAATGTCTCCACATGATCAGTCTGGTCTTCCGAGGGTAATCCTCCAAATTGATGTTGCCTAATCATGCCAATTAACTGAGGCGGTATAGTGTAGTTCTCCACCTCAATTTCAAGCCTAGCAATCCCAGTTCACAAATCCCTAGCATTTGGGGCTGCGTAGTCCTTCAGTGGTTTGGTATCCGGTAGATTCGCCATGAGTGGAATGGGGATCAACCTCTCTCTCGCTCTTTGTTTTTTTAGTCTTCTACGTCTATGAAAAGTCATTTCGATCTCGGGGTCAACTTCAATAAGAGTCCCAAGACTTTGAGATAAAAGAGAAAAATACCTGCAGAGAGATAGATAGATACACTAGAAAAAGAAAGAAAAATTAATAAAAAAAATGTCCAGAAAAATCAATTTAAAAATTAAATTGAAATTCAAGAAAGCACAGTCCCCAGCAACGGCTCCAAAATCTTGATAGCATGAATCGCAAGTGAACGACTTCGTCGTCAAGTAATAAAAAGATCGAACCCACAGACTGTGATCTTAAATAACAATTAATTATTAAATTAATTAAACTAGACAAGAAAAAGATTTAGATTTTGAAATAAGATTAACTAACAAATTAAGTATTTAAAACGTAATCAAATAAAATCGCAATCAAATCAAATATGGAGATTTTCAAATTAAAAGAGATTTCCAGGAATTGGGTTACCAACAAGACTGCTCATGCTACTAAATTGACTACCCCTCTTGTTAATTATCAAAATTACTTTGAAGGTGAATTTATCCTAAATAAGTTAATGTTCCCTCTCGAGATACAAGACCGTGACCAATTAAACCAACCCTTACTCTCGTGGTAATTGTATTTAAATTGAACCCATTAAGATTCGTGACAATTCAATGAACCCTCGAAGGACCGCTTCTAACTCTCGTGATTTAAGTCCTAAGCTCAATCCCTATAGATCCAATACCTAAGTTCACCGCTAGGTTCTTCCTTAGAGTATCTATGACATGCAAATAAGTGCGCACCAAATTCACAAGTAATTCATCCAATAGGAATTAAATCAAAAGCAAATTGGAGTTAACAAAGGGAAAACATCAATTCATAACATAAAACAAGTCTTGGGCATAGCCCCAATTCCTAGAAATAAAAAGACTACTCAAGCATTGTCATGGTCTTAGAAATCTTGATTAAAAAGAACATAAAAATCCTAAGAGAAGAGAAGAAATTGGAGTCTGGTTCAGTTTACATGTCACGGCCGTGATCAGTTCTGCCTGTGAGAGTCTGGTTCAGTTTACATGTAACGGCCGTGATGGCCATCACGGCCTGGCCGTGACCAGTTCTGAGTTTAACATTCTTCTTTATTTTCTGCCCTACTCGATCATGGCCGTGATGTCTATCACAGCCAGGCCGTGAGGGGCTCTGTTTGGCTCATTTTTCTTTTATTTCAAGCTCCGTCTTCATGCAAACTCCAACATAACTGATCCTGAGCATTTTAATCTTCAATTCCTGCACACAATCACCATAAAACCACCTTACCCATTCCAAGGTAAAAACTCATAAAAATCAAATTAAATATGTCTAAACTATATGAAAATGCATGCAAAATGACAAGGAAATAGGAGGTGAAATCACACTCATCAATGAACAACTAAATCTTCTGTATATGATCAGCCTCACAACCTAGGATTCCATATCAACTTCAAATCTACATGAGATATGATCATGCTATACTTTGTTAAAAGACAATCTAGTAGCGATGCATGATTATTGATATAATTAATTAAAACGGGAGAGAGAACGAATAGTTTCACGTTTCAATGAAAATCGCATTATGTATGAACTGCACCTTTATATATTATGAAATAGGATATAGTCAAAGTTCACATGATTCCCTTTCCCCCATCGATTCTATCATATATTGACATTCATAAAATCCTACTTAATCTTTCAAATATTCTGGCAAGCAGTTTATAATTCTTTACAATATCAACACCTTTCGTTCAACATGTATGTCAGTGAACTTGTTGCTGTGATTAGAAGATACAGTTGATTTAAGGATTGAACTAAATTAAAAAAGCTCTGCTTAAATAAGTTTTTGGTCCCTGGAAAGTTTCTGTTTTTTGGTTTTAGTCCTCTTACTTTTTTTTCATAGGTTTTCATCCCCACTTTTTCCAAAGTTTAGGAATTAGTCCCCGCCGTCAACTCCCCTCCGTTATCTGCTGACGTGGCTAACAGAGGCCACGTCAGCAATGCCACGTCATCCACACGGCATTAAGTTTGCCACATCAGCAGCAACTATTTCCAAAAAAATTGAAAATATAGGGACTAAAACTAAAATTTGTGAAATTTGGAGGGAGTAAAAACTTATTTTAACAAAAAAACTATTCTCAGAGTAATCAAACTGGAACGTTAAACACCGATCCATACAGATAGTGTCTCCAGATTTTTAATGCAAAAACCACTGCTACTAACTCCAAGTCATGAGTAGGGTAATTCCTCTCGTGAATCTTCAATTGCCTTGAAGCATAAGCTACAACTTTCTGGTTTTTCATTAGTACACAACCTAACCCTTGATGTGAAGCATCACAGTATACCTCGAAAGGCTCCTTAGGATCAGGTAATACTAACACAGGTGACATAGTCAACCTTCTCTTTAACTCCTGAAAACTTTCTTCACATGCTTCGGTCCATATAAATGCTTGGTCCTTCCATGTTAATTGAGTAAAAGGTCCTACTATTTTGGAAAATCTCTCAATGAATCTTCTATAGTATCCAGCTAAACCCACGAAACTACGGATTTCTGTTACCGTCTTTGGCCTTTCCTATTGTAAAACAGATACAACTTTTGACGGATCCACCGCGATTCCTTCATTCGAGATGACGTGTCCTAAAAATTGAACTTGGTCTAACCAAATTTCACACTTTTCAGGTTTTGCGTATAACTATTTCTCCTTTAAAATTTGAAGAACCACAATGAGATGGTCAACATGCTTTTCTTCACTAGGAGAATAAATTAGAATGTCGTCTATAAAGACAACGACAAACTGATCTAGATAAGGACGAAAAATCCTATTCATGTAATCCATGAATATAGCAGGAGCATTCGTCACTCCGAACAGCATCACAAGATACTCATAATGGCCATAACGTGTACAAAACGCTGTTTTCGGGATATCCTATTCCTTCACACGAATTTGATGATAACCCGATCGCAAATCTATCTTTGAGAAAAACGCCACTCCACCTAACTGATCCATTAAGTCATCTATCATCGGAAGCGGTTACTTGTTCTTGATCGTCACTTTGTTCAACTGACGGAAATCTACACGTAAATGAGAAGTCCCGTCTTTCTTCCGTACTGGCAAAACTGGAGCTCCCCACGGTGACACACTGGGTCTAATAAATTCTTTCCTCATCAGTTCCACCAATTGCGATTTCAAGTCCTCTAGCTCTGATAGCGACACACGATATGGTGCCATGGATATCGGTCCAGTGCCTGATACCAGATCAATCGCGAACTCTATGTACCGAACAGGTGGTAGCCCATGTACATCTTTAGGAAAAACTTCCAGGAACTCATTGACGATAGGTATGGACAGTAAGTCTAACTCATTCTAAACATCTAACGAAAACAGTAACATGTATCCTTGAGCTCCCTCTTTCAAAGAAGATTTTACTTGATTAGCATATAAAAATCCAAAAATCTCATCCTTAGGAAAAATTAAGGTTTTGTTGGCACAATCTCTAAGAATATGGTTAGAAGATAACCAATCCATGCCTAAAATTACATCTAACTGTATTAAAGGTAAGCAGATTAGATCAACAAGAAAATGTCTATCCTGAAAAATAATAGGACAGTTCAAACATATAGTATTGACAGTAACTGGCTTAGCAGTTAGAGTTGAAATAATCAGATCATATGGTAATGAAGAAATAGGCAATTTCAACAATTTCACACAATCCATCGAAATAAATGAATGTGTCGCATCCGAATCGTAAAGTACAGTTAAGAGATTACAGTCAATGTCGTAATCACCTTGTACGAGATCATCGGAGTTCGAAGCTTCGGTGCCGCTCATAGTGTAAACTCTCCCCTTCGCCGTCGATTTATTGGTCCAGGTGTTGTTGACAGCAGATCCACGTCTCGGTGCAATGCAATCCTGACACGGACTCGGCAAGTGTACCGGTTCGTTGCAAGTAATAAAAACGGTGAGACCGGATATCGTTCTCAGGGATCGTGGACAATTACCACTTCGCAAATTTGACTACTATCTAGGCGATCGGATTTTGGATTGAAGGTTGTTCTAACATATAGCAAACAAACAAGAAGAAAATATTTTTGTTCTTTTTGGATTTTTCTCAAACAGTTAATGTGAAAACAAGGAGATGAATAACAATGATATAAGATTGCTGGGGTTAAACTAAGCTAATCCTCCCTTGGTTGTTATGAAATGATAACTAACACAGTTCCTAGTTCTAATATGACAATCAAGTCTTTTCAGAGATACCCAAGCCTAATTCCTTAGGTGCATTGAGCCTAAAATCCCAAATTAAACCCTAATTCCTTAGGTGGATTAACCTGAGATTTTGCATTAAGTAAAGACTTATAAGATTGCAAGCACCTCAAGACCTATTCCTAGGTTCATGAATTACCCGGCGTTTGATTCATGAGCAAGCTCTAACACCAACCTTCCAGTTATCTATTAAAGCAACTAATCATTCATAGGGTGATCAAGCCTAAGAAAGCATTAAGCATGGAATCAAACACTCATAAAGAACAAGGAAACTGTATTAAAATCAAATCATTTTTACAACCAAATTCAGATAGCAATAGTCTAACCCCAACAAAGGGGAGTTTAGCTACACATAATTGAAGATAAAACAAAAGGAATAATTACAGAGATGAACAAAGGGGAGAGCTCCATGGAATGATGCACACAGCCACAGCAGCAGAGGATTTCTCTCTAGGGTTTTCTGAATACCTCTTCTTCTGTTCTGCTCAGTTTTTCTAGTACTCGTGGCCGGTCACGGCCGTGATAGCCATCACGGCCAGGCCGTGATGGTTTCTGACTTGGCACCGCTTCATTTACCGATTCATCACGGCCGTGATACTCATCACGGCTAGGCCGTGATCCTTTCTGACTTTTCCAACAAACAGGTCACGGCCGTGATAGACATCACGGCTAGGCCGTGATCGTCTCTGACTTTTCCAACTGATTTATCACGGCCGTAATATCCATCACGGCTAGGCCGTGATCGTCTCTGACTTTTGGAGATCTGGCACAGCTGACACGTCACGGCCGTGATAGCCATCACGGCTAGGCCGTGACAGCTTCTGACTTTTGGCTCAATTCTCTCTTCACTCTCGCTCCCTCACTAGTGTGAGGTCCATCACGCCAGGCCGTGATACTCTCTGCTTGGCTCAATTTCTTATCTTTCAAAGCTCTAAGTCATCCTAGCTTCATACTTGCTAATTCTTGGGCATTTAATCATGAATATCTGCAAAACAACACACAATACCACCTTATCTGTTCCAAAGGAAAAACTAAACAAAATAAACACTAAAATGGCCTAACTATATGCAAATGCATGCAGAAATGTACATGGAAAATGAGGTGAAATCACACTCATCAAATCACCCCAAGCTTAAGACTTTGCTTGTCCTCAAGCAAAAACCAAGGCCATAAGATGAAAACAACCAGGACAATGATAGTGAACTAAGAACCCGAATAAAATGATCCAAGCAACAAAAATCAATTATTTCAAGAAGAGACAATCAATTCAAGTCCAATTAGGGGCTTAGTTTCCCTAGACTCACATTCTCACTAATTCGGGCACTCTATCTCACTTGCAGCTCACCCCAAGCTTGTTCATTTGCTTGGCTCTCTTTCTTGCCTCACTCACTCAAGTGTTAAGGGAATATGACATTTCACTCCATTTTCCTCAAAGAATGATTCCTACCATAAGCTTGACTATCAACCAAATCTTCACTTTATTAATGAAAACATCTAAGAATCAAGAGGTCTTATTCTTTGGTTGTAATGAGGCCATGGGATCAATTTTCAGGTGGGAATTTCAAAAACAGGAAATTTCAAAAGGCTATACAAACAATCAAGCATTGCCAGGCACGACCTTCTAAAATACCTTTCTTTGGGTTTCAGTTTACTCTTCCACCATTCTTTCATTTTTTTTCTACTTCTCATTCCTTTTTTTGTCATCCCCTTCCCCATTTTTTATTTCTTTTTCTCTTCTTTTTTTTTTTTTTTTGTTTGGAGAAGGGGAGATTTTTTCAATTCAAGAGAGGTAAATTTTTTTCAGATTCATCTTTTTCTTTTCATCATCCCAAACTTTCAACTACATTTTCCAACCCATTTTTGCACAGTACTTTAGAAGGTCCCTCATAAGCATATTTAACACAACATTTTAGGGAACCAAGAAAAGCATGCTATTCATTCAGGCTCAAAATTGGGCAACTAAGGGTAGCATTATTCATTCAAAGCTCAGAAGGCCAGAAAAAATACCTATTGCCTCAATCATTTTCAAAAATGTTTCCAAAAATTTCCTAGTTTCGAAATGGTTTCAAGTCAAGTTCTAGAGAAAAACAGTCCAAGAGGAAAACACTCTATACAAAGAACGGGGGCAGATTTAGTGAGTGCCCCCTAATGGCTCAAAAGCTCACATTCATCAGTTCAAGAACCAGTGAGAACACAAATCCAAAAGAAACACATGCTAATCATCAACTATTCAAGACCATCTCAAGCATATTTAATGAAGCCATATCACAAGAATATAAAATCAGGGTCCAAAAATCCACTATCACTGCCCAATTGGCACTTAGCTCTCACAATCAGATGCTCAATCTAAGCAGGGGGCAATTAATTCATGTGATCATGCAAGACTAGAGCCTATATGAATGCAATATTTACAATGCAAGCTAAAAGATGAGTACCCCTACCCCAAGCTTAAAGACTTACATTGTCCTCAATGTAAATAATTAAGCTTAGAGAGGGGAGAAAACTGGAACAACTCACAAGGTGGTAGTGGTGCTAAATCACATGCCTTCTGGTCTTGTTTCCTCCTGCCCTTCTTCTCCTCCTTCCTTCAAAATCTGGAATCACTCAACAACTATTAACAAACCTCTTGAGCTTCTCAAATTATTCAAGAGGGGAAATCCAAAAACAAAAGAGAAGATGAAAATAGAAAAATAAAAATTGGGTTGCCTCCCAATAAGCGCTTCTTTAACGTCACTAGCTTGACGTGTGATTTCTTCCTTCAATTAACCGGGATCTGCTGAACATAGAATTGCAAGAGCACTTTTCTTCCATGAAATTCCTGTAAAGAGCTGATTTTTCTTAAAAGGCCAACAACTGTGCTTCTGCTTTGCCTTTTTCGCTCCGGGCCTCTTGCCCTTTTTCTTACTCCTTCCTGGTGGAGGTTCGGTTTTCACAAGATGAGCAGGACCAACTTCCTCACCAACTGATGCATCATTTGTTTTGCATAGCTTTAGATTTGCTTTCAAGTTGGGCTTTTCCTTCTTCTCTGGAATACAGGGGTGGTGTTGATGGGCAATGACTTCCTTATCTACTGTGTCCACCACTTCCATGCGGAAACACTCCTCTTCCTTGCTCGTGCGATGCATAGCTTCCAATACATTGAAAGTTACTTCCTCTTTTTGCACTCTGAATTTCAACTGGCCTTTTTCCACATCTATCAAAGCCCGACCAGTTGCCAGAAAAGGTCTCCCTAGTATGAGTGGAACTTCAGCATCCTCCTCCATATCTAAAACCACAAAGTCTGCTGGGAAGATTAATTTATCCACCTTCACCAACAAATCCTCCACAACACCATAGGGATATGTAATGGAGCGGTCTGCCAGTTGAAGAGAAATTCCTGTTGGTTTTACCTCACCAATTCCCAGCTTTTTGAAAATGGACAACGGCATAAGGTTGACACTTGCGCCTAGATCGCACAATGCTCTCTTAATGTTCACATGACCAATAGTGCATGGGATAGTGAAGCTACCCGGGTCCTTCATCTTTACTTGGTAGCTTCCTCGAATTATAGCACTGCACTCTTGAGTAAGCATCACTTTGTCTCCTCCTTCCATCTTCTTTTGTTTGTAAGGATCTCTTTCATGAATTTTGCGTAGGAAGGCATCTCTTTGAGAGCTTACAAAGAACGGGATGTTTATTTGTAGCTTTTTGAATACATCCGGGAACTTAGAAAATTGCTGATCTTTTGCCTCTTTCTTCAACCGTTGGGAGTGCGGGATTCCAAATATGAGGGCAGCTCTTTGGGATTATCACCTCTTCCGAGAATCTGTCTTTTAGTCTTCTTCTTCGCAAATTCTTCATCAACTAATTTCTCCTTCTGCGGTTTTTCAGCTTCTACACCGGTAGGAATAGAGGTAGTATCTTGGGGATTTCTGGGTTCTTCATTGTTTACCTCTTCAAATTGTACCTTATCATCTCTAGCTCCTCTTGCCTCTTCTTCTCCTTCTCTTTCTTGTGGATTTAACACTCTCCCACTTCTTGTGATAATTGCCATGCAACCTTCCTTCGGATTCTTCTCTGTATCTCCTGGGAATTGTCCTTGAGGTCTTTCTGCCATTTGCTTTGCCAACTGTCCTATCTGGTGCTCAAGATTTTTGATGGAGGCATTTTGATTCTTCATAGTCTCTTGAGTGGCTTGCATGAACTGGCCTAGAATGCTCTCCAATTTGCTTGAACTCTCTTGAGGAGGCTTTGCTTGAGTATTTGAACTTTGTCCTTGTCTCCAACTGAAGTTGGGATGATTGCGCCACCCCGGATTGTAGGTGTTGGAGTAGGGATCATTTCTAGGCCCTTGGTTGCCCATATAGTTCACCTCTTCTTGTCCCGAGCTTCCAACTACATTGATCTCAGAGTTTCCATTTGCATGGTTGCCTCCACGTAGAAATCACACACCGAGGCACCTTGAACTTGAACAGCTTGTACTTGAGAGTTCTGCAGGTTGAACCGACCCCCGCTTGTTTGGTAAGAATAGCCATTTGTGCTTTGAGGGCACCAATTTCATCCAGCTCTAGAACACCTCTATCGACCATTGACCGAGAACTAGGCATTTGATAGTCATTGTTAGCCATGTTCTCAATCAAGTCCTTTGCTTCTTCCGGTGTTTTTCGACTCAATGTACCTCCCGCAGCCGCTTCAATCATACTTCTTGAATTCTGTTGAGCCCATTAACAAAAGTTGCAACTTTCTTGCCATGTCTCTAGTTCATGATTCGGACAAGTCTGTGAGTAAAGACTTGAACCTCTCCCGGGCTTCATATAGTGACTCACCATCCCTCCTGTGCAAAGGCATTGATCTCTGATCTCAGTTTAATCATCCTTGACGGCGGGAAGAAGCGAGACAAAAATTTGCTGACCAAGTCGTTCCAGGTGATGATGCTTCCATGAGGATGAGATTGAAGCCATGCCTTGGCTCTATCCCTCAAAGAGAAAGGGAAAAGCCTTAACCGAATGGCCTCATCGGAAGCTCCGTTTAACTTGATGGTGTCACACAGCTCAATGAAGGTACCAATATGAGCATGAGGATCTTCACTCTCCAACCCTCCAAATTGGTTTTGCTGCACAAGGTGGAGAAGTGAGGCCTTGATTTCGAAATTATTGCAGGCCACTGCAGGTCTCACAATCGGAGTTCCACATCTATCAACTCTAGGGGAAGTGTAGTCCCCCATTGTTCTCCTTGGTGCGTTCTCTTCTGCCATGGTGACAGCTGTTATTTCAATTTGTGGTTCTTGCACACTGGGTAACTCAACTTGCTGCTCTTGTCTACTAGAAGATGCTCTTTCTCTGTTCTGTCTTGCCTTGGTTCTCTTTCTATTCCTTCTGCAGAGTCTCTCGATCTCAAGTTCGAATTGGAGTTCACCTGGGTCGATTGTACCTCGCATACACTGAACAAACAGAGTAGCATAGAACAAACAGAAAAACAGCACTTGCAGAAATTCACAGCAGAGATATAGAAATTAAGAACGAAACACAATAGGAAAACAGTAAAAAAAAATAAAATGCCAAAATTAGGAGTCCCCTTTGGTACTCGTGATATTGGCACACCGATCCCCGGCAACGGCGCCAAAAACTTGACACGGACTCGGCAAGTGTACCGGTTCGTTGCAAGTAATAAAAACGGTGAGACCGGATATCGTTCTCAGGGATCGTGGACAATTACCACTTCGCAAATTTGACTACTATCTAGGCGATCGGATTTTGGATTGAAGGTTGTTCTAACATATAGCAAACAAACAAGAAGAAAATATTTTTGTTCTTTTTGGATTTTTCTCAAACAGTTAATGTGAAAACAAGGAGATGAATAACAATGATATAAGATTGCTGGGGTTAAACTAAGCTAATCCTCCCTTGGTTGTTATGAAATGATAACTAACACAGTTCCTAGTTCTAATATGACAATCAAGTCTTTTCAGAGATACCCAAGCCTAATTCCTTAGGTGCATTGAGCCTAAAATCCCAAATTAAACCCTAATTCCTTAGGTGGATTAACCTGAGATTTTGCATTAAGTAAAGACTTATAAGATTGCAAGCACCTCAAGACCTATTCCTAGGTTCATGAATTACCCGGCGTTTGATTCATGAGCAAGCTCTAACACCAACCTTCCAGTTATCTATTAAAGCAACTAATCATTCATAGGGTGATCAAGCCTAAGAAAGCATTAAGCATGGAATCAAACACTCATAAAGAACAAGGAAACTGTATTAAAATCAAATCATTTTTACAACCAAATTCAGATAGCAATAGTCTAACCCCAACAAAGGGGAGTTTAGCTACACATAATTGAAGATAAAACAAAAGGAATAATTACAGAGATGAACAAAGGGGAGAGCTCCATGGAATGATGCACACCACACCCAAAGAGAGAGGATTTCTCTCTGGGTTTTCCCAATACCTCTTCTTCTCGTTTCGCTCAGTTTTTCTAGTACTGTGGGCGGTCACGGCCGTGATAGCCATCACGGCCAGGCCGTGATGGTTTCTGACTTGGCACCGCTTCATTTACCGATTCATCACGGCCGTGATACTCATCACGGCTAGGCCGTGATCCTTTCTGACTTTTCCAACAAACAGGTCACGGCCGTGATAGACATCACGGCTAGGCCGTGATCGTCTCTGACTTTTCCAACTGATTTATCACGGCCGTAATATCCATCACGGCTAGGCCGTGATCGTCTCTGACTTTTGGAGATCTGGCACAGCTGACACGTCACGGCCGTGATAGCCATCACGGCTAGGCCGCGAGTGGCTTCTGACTTTTGGCTCAATTCTCTCTTCAGCTACTGCTCCCTCACGGCCGTGAGGTCCATCACGGCTAGGCCGTGATACTCTCTGCTTGGCTCAATTTCTTATCTTTCAAAGCTCTAAGTCATCCTAGCTTCATACTTGCTAATTCTTGGGCATTTAATCATGAATATCTGCAAAACAACACACAATACCACCTTATCTGTTCCAAAGGAAAAACTAAACAAAATAAACACTAAAATGGCCTAACTATATGCAAATGCATGCAGAAATGTACATGGAAAATGAGGTGAAATCACACTCATCAAATCCCAAGCAAAATGTCCCCACAGATTGCAGTTGAAACATTTGACTCCACTGACTGGGCACTTATCTGCCATATGATTTGGATCCCCACACTTAAAGCATTTTCCAACTTGGTCTTGATTTTGATTCCTTTGGCCTCCACTTATGGTTGCGGTAACATTCAAATGATATTGTTGCTGATTCTGGTTCTGGTTATTCCCTGGTGGTCGGAAATAAGGCTTTATCTGATCTTGTTTCCCTTTCTGACTCTGGTTCTAATTCTGATACTGGTTCTTGGATCGAGAAGGTCCTCCAGCATTCCCTATATTGTCTATTCCCTTCCTCATATGTTCTATCTTTCTGTTCATCTCGACTAGAGCTTGAAATTTTCTGAGTTGCAGCGGCAGCATAGATTCTTTAATCTCGAACCTCAGACCTGCTTCAAACCTCTCACATTTCCAGCTTTCATTTGGTTGTTCTTGAAAGAAATGGAAATATTTGGCGAGCGATTCAAAATTCGCCGCATACTCCCCAACAGTCATATCTCTCTGGTACAATCGCATAAATTCTTGCTCTTTCTCAATTCTAACACTCTCAGGAAAATACTTGTTCAGGAATGCGTTCTTGAACACATCCCGAGCAATTTCCTGATGATCAGCTTCCAGCAGTTGTCGAGCACCTCTCCACCAATACTCTGCCTCTCCTACCAGTAAAAATAAGGCATAAGAAACCTTGACTCCTTCCGAGGTAAGAATGAGCTCAAAGATCTTCTCCAACTCCTGGATCCATAAGTCTGCTTTCTCGGGTTCAGCATCCTCGTGAAATTGTGAAGGATTCTAACGTCGGAATGTAGTCAGACCTCTACCTTCCGTCGCTTGCTGAGCCTGAGCAGCCATAGCAATTGTCTGCAAATCAATCACAGCCACAATGTTATCTATTGCTTGAGCAGTATAATCTACTTCACCATCGTAGTCCTGATTTACATAGCCACGGCCACCAAAGGGACCACCTCTACAACCCCTTCCACGACCACGTCCACGTCCATGTCCACCTTCTGGTTCCAGTTCCATAACTGACCTACAAAACCACATCAGTTAGCCCACAATAAGAAAATGAAACGCTTACTTACTTATCAATACATTACTTCTAAGAAGTAATTTCAAACAAATCTTAATCAGATAACACACAACATCAACACAACAGACCTATTTCCGAAACATTCTCGAAAGACTCAACCAGCTCTGATACCACAAATGCGACACCCTTTCTTGGGTCATCACATAGTAACATGTTGCAGAAAAATAAACTTTAATTATGATGGTTACTTTTGGAAAATAGTATTTTATAACGCTATTCTTAATACCAAAAATGGTGATAAAATGTTTTCTTTTTAACTTGACAACATACAACAACTTAATCAACATAACACATAGATATATATATATATATATATATATATATATATATATATATATATATATTTATATATATATCGCCATATGCATCAGCAGTTTTGTACAAACTATATAACTATACAAAGCCTTTATCAGAACAGACCATTATCAAAATAACTAAGTAAAGAAATAAAAATATATAACAGACACGTAGTGAATCTTCTAAGACCACATAACCAAAACATGGCTCTCAATAGCCAGAAAGACTGACGAAGTCACTACCCCAAAAATGGAAACTACCTACAGCTGGTCAACATCTAGTGATACCCATTGGGAAGACCATGGTGGTCAATCCCACTTCCCGCAGAAGAATCGGATGAAGACACGACTGCACCCTCGTCCGGTGAATCGTCGTCGTCATCGAGATGAATGTACTATGGCACATCCTCAACGAACTCCTTCGGATCATCCTTCGGATCTACAATCATCTCCTCTAGAGGTGGTGTTGGTGCTGGTGCTGCCACAGCTAACGGTTGCGCCACAAGCTCCCTATGATCAACCAGGTGTTGCAGTAGTAACCACATCGAAGGTAAAGATACCTCTATAGTCTCCATCGATCGATGCTCACGCTGTGGCCCCGTCGCTATAGTGCCCTCTACAGTACGTATATGCCTGGTATAGGTCATGTTGTGGGCGCCCGGGTTAATCACCCACGCATTAACGTTCTCAGCATCTTCAAAATGAAGGGAACGAACCCCCGTGTGCGCCAGTGGTATCGCCGGATCCATCTATACTCAGATAGTAATATACCCATACAGAAAAGAGACCAACAATAAAACATCCAAGGGTGAGAACCGATATATGGATTTTAAAAAGGTAGCCATATGCACGACTCTCAAATACCATTTAACATGTATATTCAAAGATAAACAATATATTTATCACAGGGTTTCATACCCTACAGTCGTAGCCGTTTTTAAAAATCACGACACTTCAATATTCATCAACTAATTTTGATACCTAATCTCCGGAGCTTCAACCACCAAATGAATGAGCTGATCAGGCTCTCGCTGCCAAATAAGGCAAAATCGTTGCCATGTAAGGAAGAAATTAACCATGTCACTGTCCAAAACGAGGCACGGTGAATACTATTTATAGTACATTGTTTGGTGGTTATAAGTCCATCAAGGCATAGTGATGCAAACGTCATGAATAACTGCCATCAAGCATTCAAGTCCTATGCAAAGGCACGTCTGCCCAAAAATGTATGTAAAACGTTTTGTTCACGTCATTTTCTTTGTGTTCATTCTTTCCTTGCCGGAGCTAAAAGTCTCAAGACCAATTCACTGTTTTAAACATTTATGTTTAATCCATCATTCCAAAATTAACTGACTCCAAGTCAAAAATATGCAAATCATGAAAATCTAGACCGATGCACCAGTCTTAGATTCGTTGATTTTAGCACACAAAACTCAATACCCGTTTTATAGGACATCTAGTCCATAACTTCACATTTTGGACCCCTGGTCCATACCATAGAACATTAAATCCCGACGTCTCCTGCAGCTAGGTCCGTTTTTCATCTTTAAAACCATTTTTCGTTCTTGAAATAGAAAACAAAATAAAATTTCCTCAACTTATCTAAGTTGTCGGAAATAACACCGTTGTTTACAGAAAATCATTTTACGTTGGAAACTCGTTTTATAAAATCGTCAAAATCCCTTAAAATTCATTTTCCTTCAAAAATCAATATTTTGAACTCGAAAATATTGTTTTGAGACAAATTCTCCGTTTTAACTAAGATTACCATTTTTAATAATACTTTTATAAATATTATCGGAATTGTTCGACGTTTGACTTTTTAAAAACGTTTTTAAGCCAAAATATGATTTTTCTAGTAAATTAATTTTTCCAACACCATAATAAAATTATTCTTGAAACTTATTTTCTTAAAATAACATTTTCTAATATTTAGAAATTTCTTACGTATAACTTAGCAGTGCATATTTTCACGGTTACGTCCTCATTATGACTCTTAAAACACTCTTTCGTCGTTAAATCATTAAGATTATATTATTTTTCACTACAATCCATTTTTCACCAATTAAATAATTAAGTAATAATATATTACTATTTTCTACTAAATTAAACTCATGATTTAATAGAAAGCTTTTTAATGCTTTTAACCTCGTATTTAATTGAGCACTGACCATTGTCAGGTTTTTCAATCCACAACCAATCATCAATAACAGTCATGCCAATAATATAGTAAATAGCAATTAAAGACATGTCACAAAATATAGCAATAATTAAATGCAGATAATTAAACAATTAAAAGCAGATAATTACTAAGCAAATAATACTAACTACATAAAAATTACATACACCCAATAATTAATACAGACCACAAACAATTACACATGGCTACCCGAAAAACCCCTCAGGTAATCCCCTTACCTCTAGATGATTTTCCTCCGATCAAAAATTTGTCGTAATCCAAGTGTCGGTAACACGCGTACCCGATAAACTAGATTATCCTTCAACAAATACAACAACCAATCAACAAATAAACAACTCAATAACACCTATTCTCCTACATGTTGGTTTCGGTCTTGGTGTGATTTTAGGGCTAAAAATTCCTAAAATTCCTAAGCTTTTGAATTAGTGATTCCTAATCACTCAAAACCATAAATCAACACTTAAGTTACAAGGAATGAAAAAACACTTCCAACCCTCCAAGAAATGGATTTCGGCCATGAGAAAAAAAATGGCTTAGAGACTTTAATTTGATTCAACAATCATGGATTCAATACATATATATATATGCTATAAGATTGAATCAAGCAAGATTAGTTAAAAGGAATGAACAAAATCCTCCCCCCACAAAAAGCTAGGGTTCGGCCTCGACAAGATCAAAAGGAAAGAAATTTTAGTTTGATGCAACCTCTTGCATATTAAATATAGAGGTGATACTAAGATCATGGAAATTGGTTTCATACTCGTTGGATTTTTCTATGATTTACTATGAATTTTTGAAACTAGAAACCGTATGATGCATCATATTGATCAAGGCTTCAAAACAAAACAAAAAAAATACTTGAATAACATGATGATAATCAAGGGAGAAGAGCATGATATACCTCTTAGAAATGAGAAATGGGCAAAAGATCAAGCACTTCCTTCACAAATTTAAGCTATGGAAACTTAAGCTTTTTAATGGAAAATGAACAAAGCTTAATGAAGAAGATGATCATGCATTTTATAGAAGTGAAATGGCCTCAAGAATATGGGTTGGGTCGTGGGATTTGGGGTGTGAATGGGTCCAAGGCATAAAATTCTAGGGACAAAATGGTAATCTTGTACAATGGCAAATTTGTGAAAAAATCAACATAAAGGATATAATAGTGAAATCCTCCTAAAAGTCATCATTACCAAGGGGAGTCATCTATACGACTCACCCATTGTGAGTCATCATGAATGACTAGCCTTTTATCCGTTAGCGGGTCTCGAAAATCATGTATTCAGCTCCGCTGCTCGCCTGATTTCGAATAACAGCCGCATAATATATATTATTTCACTTTATAAGGGAAAAATTTTAAAATTACCTAAGAAGTTGGAAACTCCATATAAAAACCCTAAGTACTTCGTTTGCAAGTCAAGATTAGGTCATTTGAGCAATTAAATTCTTACTGTCATTAAATCGCAGACTGGGTTTCGTCTGAATTTTCAACCCAAAATTTAATCGTAACTCTCTACGGTAAAGTAGAGTATGGATTTGATCTTGGTTTATCCAACATCATTTTCTAAGTTTTAAAATAAAAATATAAACATTTATGTTTGTTTTACCGATATAAAAACAGTGAAAAACCGGGTGTTACGATCTGGATGTTTATGATAGAGCAGTGGACAAACGCCCTCTCCAAAAAGATAAAGGATTGGAACATCAGAGACCTTGCAACAGTCAAAAAATAGTGGTGATTCCTCTCTACCACAGAATTTTGTCCTGGTCATTGCACACATGAAAACTGATGGAGTGTGCCTTGTTGCTGTAGAAAGGAAGTGAAGGCCAACTCTTTGGCATTGTCAGAATAAAGTTGCTTGATGACTACTCAACACTGAGTGTCAATAAGCTTGAAAATGCCATTATGAAGGTCGTAAAATCTGATTTATGGTGTAACAAATAGGTCCATGTGAGCCATGTATGATCATCTACCAATGTTATAAAATATCTCTAATTGCCATCATAAGTTTCGTGGTGAAAGAGAACCCAGATATCACAGTGGACTAAATCAAATGGGGAACAAGACATGTGAACATTGATGCAAAATATAACCTTTTGAGTTAGCCAATGGACGTACAGAACAAATGGAAGAAGCAAAATAATTTGGCACATTAAAAGACAATTTATCACATAATAGTTTGACAACCTTATTATCAGATAAAAGTCCAAGCTTTACATGCCATAAATGAGCAGTTTATTATTCAACACTGAGTTCCAAAAGGATTATCCAATACATTTTATTAACGGGAACACTAAGAGAAAACAAACCAGAACTGCCTGATGACAGTACAGTACTACAAACAGCTTGTGATGTATATAGCATTATAGTTAGTGTGTTGTGCAGCAGTCATAGAATTTGTGAAGTGGTAAAGACCATCAACGAGCTCACACTTGCCAATCATCCTCAATTGTTGTGTGTCCTGGATATAGAAAAAGTTAGTGGTGAAGGTAATTGTGTAAAGTGTCTGAACAAAGCACTTACTGAAGTCAGTAATGTACATACAGAACATCATGTAACAAAAAGTCATTAGCTAACCATTATACAATACCAATAGCAGAAAAACTAATTTTAAAAATTTCTAGGAAGAGACATGAACTTGTGGTTTAACAATTTATGATAATTGAAAACATGTAAAGAACATGCTACATGGGAGGTGACACCTGCGTCTACAATCTGAGTACTATAACTGCTAAAAAAGGAAGAAGATGTGATGATAGAATCTTACTAGCAGAAATGGTAGAACAATCAAGAGGATCCGCACTTGGTTATTGTCTTACTTGACATAGACTGAATTCAATGCAAGTTTAACAAATTTGCACAAAATCTAATACACTGATGTTTTCTTTTAGGAATTTATTTTTATTCTTTTATCAGTATAAGAGAAAGTACCTTTAAATCTTCTTTTGTTGTTATAAGTAGAAAAATACCTTTCATCCCTTAATCAGCAAAAGCTTTTGAAATTGTATTGAGCTCCATGACGACCTCCTTCATATTCATTCTTTCTCTTGGAGACTCCATTGAACAAGATAATCCAATCTTAAACAGTGAAGATAAGCACCTCTCAACATTAGGATGCAAATCACTTGGATTCCCATAAATACCGCTTCTTTCTTCTATTGTTACTACAAGATGTTCATTTTCCATGGAGAAGAGAGTTGCATCAACAATCTCTGAAATTTTATTTGGAAAAGCAATTTTTACGTAGTTATGGAGGTTGTGCCCATCTTTAAACATTTCATCCGTTGGTCTTGTCCCAGTTAACATCTCCAAAAGAAGAATCCCAAAGCTGTACATGTCACCTTCGGTTGACACTTGAAAATCCATTCCATACTCTGAAATATGTTTCAAAATAATCAATCCTTCAAAACTCATTGTTATAACAGTCACAAAAGAGGGAAGAAGTAAAAAAGAAAAACTGATTTTACAAGATTTCGAAGGAGAAAAAGAAGTTTCAAACCATACCTGGAGGAGCGTAACCTATAGTCCCCTTTATTCCAATTGAGCTAGTTTTCTTATGGGAGTTCCCATCAATTGTTGACAAAAGTCTTGCTAAGCCAAAATCACTCACATGAGCAACCATGTCATCATCAAGAAGGACATTGCTTGGTTTTAAGTCACAATGAATAATAGGCTGCTCACATTCATAGTGAAGATAGTGTAGTGCAGAAGCAACTCCAATAACAACTTCTAATCTTTTCTCGAGTTTCAATGTTCTTGGTTGTTCCGAATTTATGTTCTCTAGATGCAACCATTCCTCTAAGCTTCCATTTGCCATGTATTCAAAAACTATAGCTTTAAAGTCATTGCCTTTGTAATCCATACTAGAGCAACATGTGATGATCTTGACTAGATTTCTATGCCGGATATTTCTGAAAGCATTACATTCGGCAATAAAACTTTTGTGAGCTCCTTTCTTCTCAAGGTTTAGAACCTTTATAGCAACAACTCTTTCTTCTGAATTGAGATCTAGACTTCCTTTGTACACAAAACCAAGACTTCCAGTTCCTATCAAGTTCTGAACTGAGAACATGTCAGTGGCATGGTGTAGGTCTTGGTATGACACCTTAGGAAGTTGTTCAATTGTTGAATCAGTAGTTGTTTTCCTTTGCCTTCTCCTTATTTGATAGATAGTAAGGAAAAATGACAATAGAAGAAACAATACAATTGAGAAAATGATGATCCACAATGTTGACTTGTGAATATGGTGTTTTCTTTTTTTCATACCTTTTGGTGGGCAAGGTGGAAGATGTAGTTGTGTTACCCCACCGCATAGCCTGCCATTGCCGTTCAATGAAACTACACTAGCATTCAAAAAGACACCATGTATGGGCACCTCACCCTCCAACTTGTTAAAAGAAACATTGAACAATTCTAACACATAAATATTTTGTATTCCTTCTGGAATTGTTCCGGACAAGTTGTTCCGTGACAAGTCTAACTGTCGAAGACCTTGTAGAAGCTAAAGAAGTTGGTATGTTTCCATTAAAGGAATTACCCTCTAAATAAAGGTACTCCAAGCTTAAGCAATCTCCAATTGTTTTAGGAATGCCACCAGAGAGATAATTTTCGAGATAGATCCAAAGAAATCAATATATTTTAGCATGCCCACCTTGGTAGGCAAATTTCCACTTAATGAGTTATATGATAGGTTCAATAGTATCGACAAAGAGGAAAGCCCAATAAGTTGTGATGGTATAGCTCCACTTAGGTTATTGTGTGAAAGGTCTAGTGCTATTAACTTTTTGCAATTTCCAATAGTTGAAGGAATATTTCCAATCAACATATTGTTTGACAAACCCAACTCAAACAATTGACCGAGATTTCCTAAGATAGCTGAATCTCTCCCGACAATTTGTTTATGCCTAAATGTAACTTTTGCATGTTTTGAAACTTACCAAAAGTCTCTGGAATGACATCAATTAAGAGGTTGTCGGCCAAGTACAAGAGGGTTAAGTGTACAAGATTTCCTAGTTGATTGGAATTTTTCCGGATATCTCGATTGCCATCCATAGCAAGCAATGTGAGTTGGTTGGACAAATTGCCTATGATTTTGGGAAAAGGACCTCCAAAATTATTATTTTCAATAGCCACAAAATTAAGCTGACTACAGTTTATCAAAGACTTCATAAACTCCCAAGTCACGGATGAATTTCTACCAAGATTATTTTCGATGCGCAGACAAGCAGAAAGATCTTGTAGAGTTCCTAGGCTTGGAATTTGTCCAACAAAATTGTTATGAAGAATATCAAACTTTTGAATCCGAGATGCATTAGTGATGGAAATTGGGATTGGGCCTGAGAATTGATTCCCAGAAAGAGAAATTGCCTAAGATTGGGGAGGGTTGAGAACATGTTGGTTGGAAGAGAACCGTTAAATCGATTGAATGCGGTATAGATGTCGGATGAGAGATGAGAGATTGTAAAGTGAAAAGGGAAGTGTACCAGACATTTTGTTGACTGCCACTGATATCCATGTCAAGTTTTTCAAAAGCCTATTTCTTCCTGGGGGATGTTTCCTCCAATTGATTATAAGCCATAGAAAGATGAGTGAGGAAGAAAGATTCCCCTATGGAAGCTGGTATTTGACCAGTTAGATTGTTTCCTCCAACACCCAACAATTCAAGCTTCACAAGGGAGTCAATCTCCATTGGTATTTGGCCATTAAATTGATTCCCGGATAATCTCATCTCCCTCGGTCCAGAGCAATTTGTCAAACTGATTGGAAATTCGCCTCCTAAAGAATTATTGGTGAAAGAGATAATCTGCAATCGAAATAAACGACCTAGTTCTTGTGGGACATTGCCATGGAAGCTATTTCCCGAGGTAAAGGAATCTCATAAAGGAAAGGTTCCCGACTTGCGGTGATATGAACCCATGCATATGGTATCTTGTAAAGTTTAACTCTGTGACTCTTTGATGTTTGTGGCTGCATGTGACTCCATGCCAGTTGCAAAAGTGGTTGGAACTATTCCATGAGGTCAATACTCCAAAAGGGTCACTGGATATTGATTCTTTGAATTTGAGCAATGCAGAATAATCAGTCTCGTTTCCTAAGGCAGAGGCGTTTTGTTTGAAGTAAAAAGAAGAAACAAGACAAGACATATAGACCAAAATACACGTAACATGATTGTTGAATAGAAAACAAGGTTGCTAAAATTGTTGAGTTGCTAAATCTGTGATCTGAAATGGGATATTTATAAAACTCATAGATCACCACTCACAAGAATCAGATTCATTAATCTCTGTAGGGATAAGTTGATGGAATGTGGTCCATAGGAATTGTATCGTAATATCTTTAAACAAGAGGTGCCAAATGTTTTGGAGGTATTTGAGCTCATAAAAAGAAGATCTTGGCTTTGGTTGAGATTAACTAGTTCGGGGAGTTTTTTTCTTTTGCTGATTGCCATAATTGTCATATGGAATGTATGAAATTTGCAAATAAAGGATTAAAATGGGATCTTTGATGTAAAAAGGTTGGAGCAGTGTTATTAAAACCGAACCGATCATTGACTCGGTCGGGACACTAAGTCAATGGGTCATTGGTCCAACCGATGGGTCACTGGTTGAACCGTATAAACCGGTATATATTAAAAGTTATAAATTTTTAATACAACTATGTATATATATATATATATATAATAATAATAATAATTTCCGAACATATAACAATTAAGCTTGTTGGTCCAGTGGCACGGTTCCTTGCAACAACTTCCAGTAACCCGTGTTCGAGTCCCATCTCCGTCGCTGATTTACACCGGATTATACCGGTTCACAGTCGATTTAAAGACGCTAGCACCGGTCTGTTATGCTAATCGGACCAGACACATGTTCGGTTTCTGGGCCAACTGGTTCGATCGGTCAGTCGGCCACTAGACCAACCCCTTGAGTTATGTTGAAGTACCCTTGCGCTCTTATTTATTACATTTCGTCATTTTGTCTGATAAAAAAAATGTTCATGGAATGGCTTCTACATTATTATATTTTGTAGTGTGAGAGGTGTATATGACACCGTTCTTAAAGAATTATTTCGTCACAATATAATGATAATGTGAATATCCACAGGATTTAAGAGACTCTTTCAGAATCATACTATTATTGTTGATATTCAAAACATCAAGAATTATATCAACTCAAGAAATTCCTCTCAAGATGAAACTGCCAACCCTTTCCTTAAATCAAACAAAATTATTTTCTCAATCCTTTAAGAAGATGAAGAGTTTATTGAAAAATAAAATAAAAATTAAATTTTATTAATTTTTTATTTAGTTTTTTATTTTAATAACAAGTGTTACGTGCATTTTTGGCCCACATGTGAATATGTTTTGGTTGAAAGACTTCATCACCACAAATTGAAAGCTTAACGGAGTCAACATACAACTTTTGGTTAGAAAAACAATTTGTAAAATAGATAAATAAGATAAATAGAAAAAGGAAAATACACAAATAAATTGTTTATAGTCTGAGACGTGTAAACGAAACTGTACTTATTAAAGAAAGATTATTTCGTAAAAATATAATGATAATACAAATATGCCCATGATTTAAGAAACTCTTGCAGAATAATACTATTATTTTGGGTATTCATAACATAAAATTATATCAACTCAAGAATTTCCTGTCAAGATGAAACTTTCAATCATTTCGTTAAACCAAAAGAAATTCTCCTCTCAAGAAGATAGACTTTATTGAAAAATAAAAAAAAATAAATTTTATTGATTTTTTATTAATTTTTTTTAATAACAAGAGTTACATGCACTTTTGGCCCACATGGATATTTTTAGGGACAAAGACTTCATCACCACAAATTGTAAGCTTGACGGAGTCAACATACAACTTTTTGTTAGGAAAACTATATGTAAAATAGATAAATAAAATAAGTAGAGAAAAGTGAAGAACCCAAATAAATAATTTATAGTTTGAGACATTTACATGACATTGTTCTTAAGCATTATTTCGCCACAATTTAATGATAATATGAATATGCCCATGATTTAAGAGACTCTTACAGAATAATACTGATATTTTGGACCAGAACATCAAGAAATTCCTTCCAAGATGAAACTGCCAATCCTTTTCGTTAAAGCAAAAGAAATTATTTTCTCAATCCTTTAAGAAGATGGAGTTTATTGAAAAATAAAAAATTTAGATTTTACTAATTTTTTTATTAAGTTTTTATTTTAATAACAAATGTTACGTGCATTTTTTGCCCACATGGATATGTTTTGGTTGAAAGACTTGACCACAAATTGTAAGCTTGATGGAGTCAACACAAAAGAAACTTCTTTAAAGACTATTTCGCCATAATTTAATGATAATATGAATATGCTAAGGATTTAAGAGACTTTCAGAATAATACTATCATTTTGGGTATGCAGAACATCAAGAATTATATCAACCCAAATTAAAGATTCCTTTAAAGGAGAAACCGACAATCCTTTCGTTAAAGCAAAAGAAATTCCTTCAATCTTTTAAGAAGATGGAGAGTTTATTGGGCAAAAATTTACTAATATTTTTATTAATTAAGTTTTTTATTTTAATAACAAGTATTACGTGCATTTTCGGCACACAAGGATATGATTTGGTTGAAAGACTTAATCACCACAAATAGTAAGCTTGATGGAGTCAACACACAACTTTTTGTTAGAAAAACATGTAAAACCGATAAATAAAATAAATAGAGAAAAGTTCAAAAAAACAAATAAATTGGTTATAGTTTAGACGTGTAAGGACAATGTCCTAAGGATTATTTCCCACAATATAATGATAATAATAATATCCCCAGGATTAAAAAGACTCTTTTAGAATTATACCATTATTTTGGATATTCAGAACATCAAGAATTTTATGAAACTACCAATCCTTTCGTTAAACATAAACAAATTCTTCTCTAAATCCTTTAAGAAGATGGAGAGTTTATTGAAAAATAAAAATATATTTAATTAAATTTTTTAATTTTTTATTTTAGCAACAAGTGTTACGTGCATTCTGGGCCCACATGGATATTTTTGGTTGAAAGATTTCATCACCACAAATTGTAAGCTTGAAGGAGTCAACATATAACTTTTTGTTAGAAAAACAATATTTAAAATAGATAAATAAAATAAATAGAGAAAATGAAGAACGCAAATAAATTGTTTATATATTGTCTGAGATGAGTACAAAACATTGTCCTTAGTACGTTGCACGGTTACAATTTTGTTTTAATATTAGATAATAATAAGTTAGAAGTATTGCGGGCATAAAGTCATAATAGATTATGACCATTACCAATAATATCTAGAGGTTCACTTACATGATCTAGTAGATATAGCCAAGCATGTAGATTAAGTGAAATCAAATAATAATTGATAAAGCATGTTTTTCACTTCAATAATTGATAAAGCACCGGGGGTAGCATTACCAGTATGTTAAATACAACAACATTAAAGGTTAAGCATTGATAGCAGATCATGTTTAATACCTTCAGTAGCTCAAAATGATATCATTGTGCATCTCAAAATGTCATATGATTGCAAAGTCATAAGGTAACAGAACTCTTTATTCTTTAGAACTTCTCAATACAGTAAACAAAATTTACAAGCTGAAGATAATCACACTATTAATAGATGTAAATATTTCTTGATAGCAATTGATTCCTTCATTTTTAGGCACGTCTAATTAAGTGAAAAGAGAGGAGAGAAACACCATATAAGAGACTAACTACAACTCACTAACCAATCAGTTTGAATAAATTCATTTTCTAGCCTTGTTAGAGAAGCTACACTTAATCTAGGTATAATGTTAGGGAAGCTACACTTAATCTAGGTGTAATTCACTGATCATTCCCTGAAAATTTTGATCAAGCCCTTCAAATTCAAAACCTTAACTGCACCTGTATAATCACTAATTTGACCTTCCAAACAACCGTGCTATAGCTTCCAAATCCATCTTATGACTACACATTACACCCAATAAATCTTCAATTCAGCTGTTACTATCACAATTCACACAAGAAAATCCTAAAAATTAGCCAAATACATCAATGTTCATAAATAGTGGAACGAAATAACTTCATATATCTGTGTTATTGTGTTTTCCTTCTACCAACAATAAAGGATAAGATAAGGTTCATACATAATTTAGTAAAAAGAAAAAGCTCAAACATATTCCATTTAAGAGTAGAGCTTCAAGAAATGCAAAGTGCCATTACGAAAACATATATACCCCCCTCAGTACTTCCAAAATATATGTATTCAGCTAGCATAATGTGAAGTTCTGAAGATCGATTACTATTTTCTCCAAATCAGCAGACCACCAGAATCCAATAGCAGCAAAGCCTGAAATATATTCAGGGGAACACGAGGTTATATCGTAAATAAGCATAAATAATCATGGTTCATGGTGATATACATTCTATCAAGAAGAGCAAGTATGGCATTTAGAATTGCAAGTCTTGTTTAATTAAGCATAAGTATATAATTTATTAATTTGTGCTATGAAGAACAACTATGAAAAGGAAAAGCAAGAGGCACACCACTCACTTTACATATTTTTCAAGTACTATTTCAGTATAAGGTTCCTAGTAGATAGTGCAGGTGAACAGCCATAGCAACCACCATCCCCCAACTGTTACGCCAATCCAGTCACCCCCTTGCCATTCCAGAATTAGGTGGTACAAAGCCCATCAAAACTAACAAACACAGAATCCCAATAAAGAACCTCAATAATAATACTAATAATGATTAAACATAAAATAGAAGCAGAGAATGAAAACATAAAGAGCTGCAAGGGAAGGGTCAACCATAGATTGGAAAGAGCATAGAAAACAGGAAATCACTGCTAGATGAAAGAGTATGCAGAAGAAGAATGCAAGAGTTATGACACTTGGAAGCAAAGGCCATCTCTATTCTCTAGCAGTCATAGAGAGAGAGAGAGACTTGGTTGGAGAACATGTATTTAACAGACACTTGGTTTGTTGAACGTACGTGAAATATGGGCACCAAGCATAGTGGAACGGATCATTGGAAGTTTAGAGTAAAGTTTATGCATTATATTCTGCATGTGCTAGAAGTGTACTTGTGCAAGGCTTTTATCTTCTCAGTAACTCAAACCAGAATTCCAAAATTTTGAACTTTAAAATAGTATTAATTAATTGAGAATAGCATTTTTACATAAAACGTAAAAACTTAATTGAATCACAGTTTAAATATTGGAACAATTCCAAAGCTGTAGAGGGAATACATAAAAAGAATAAAACCAAGAAAAAAATATGCAGTTGAAACAGAATCATTAAGATAATACATTAGTAACTCAAACAAAATGATACCTCTTTGTTTAAAGCATATTATGATCGTGCAGCCACTGGGTAATGAGTTAATGACTGCCAGTAGTAAAGTATATTTTAAACATCGGTTTTATATTAACCGATGTGGAAAATTAATTTATCAATTGATAAGCGATTGTAAATTTAACTTTCTACATCGGTTTTGCTTAAAACCGATGTGTAATTTGACTTTCTACATCGGTTTTATATAGAACCGATGTGTAAAGTGAAATTTACACATCGGTTCTTAGGAAAACCGATGTAGAAAGGTAAATATACACATCGGTTATTGAGAACCGATGTGTAAAATCTCAGTTTTTTTAATCTGTTATTTACATTTCAATCATTCCTTTCCTCTGTTTTGAATGCGATTCAATAAACAAACCAGCTCCTGATCAAACAAGAAACAACAACGAGAACACCAAACCAGTTTTGACACAATCATTCAAAAGCAAAACATACTTCATTCAATTTTCTTATCGCAGACAATCAGCTCTTACACATATGGTTAAAAATAGACATTTCATCAAATGACTAGTGAGCACAGAATCTCAAAACAGAGGGCCTCAGGCCAAATTAATTGCGAATGCATGAAAACAACACTTTATCAAGGCTACATCAAAACACGAGATAAGAAGAATTGAACCAGACCTGAGCACTAATACATATCATCAGTCAAAGGTACACTATAGCTAGTATATGATAAGTTTTTAAACTAACTACATATATACAACCTATGGGTGGTACACTTCAAGAAAGAAAGTTGCCCAACGCCTCTTTATGATGTTGATGTCAGAATGAGACAATGGAGTTGGATTGTTGAATATCTGCAAGTTTAATTGGACAAAAGATTATATCTTTTAAGTAATAAACTAACATAAAACATATAACGAATCTATACTATTACTTCTAATTGTGTCAATTAACATTTACCTCACTCCATCTTTCAGTGATCCCGGAGGAGATAATTTCCAACATCCACTGCATCACATAGTAGCCACATTCCCATGACCCACGTTGTATACGTGACTACGTACAAATGAAACCCAATTAGAATATGAGGAATTAAATAAAATAGAAATCAATTATTGTACCCACTGCATTTGATGCATTTGAACTAATAAATATCTTACGCTGGGAATAATCCATCTGATAGCCCGAGTACGCCTTTCACCACGCAACATGTGGGATGCATTAATAGACCTATCATGACAAAAACATTAATTAAAGTATATATAATAGATTTCAGATAATTAAAACAACTGCATTACTGATTATAAAGTAGTTTAACGCTTACGTTTCGATGATCGTCTTCAGTTCATTCGCCGGCTTATTTCCCAATGAGCAGAAGAAGACCACGACGTTCATTCTTAGGTACAAGAGCAACAGTTGCCAATGCCGGCTGTATTTGCGGAACAGTTAGTGACTAAGTCATATATAGTTATACTTAAATAACTGGTACTTACTTATTGAGATAAGGCGCAAGATAGAATTGATGATCGTCTCTGGCAAGTATATCACGTATGGTAGTGACCGGGTCTTCCGATGCTACGAGAACATCACCCTGAATGAACATGGGGTCAATGAACCCATAAAGGGCGAGGTTAACCTGATCGACTAACGTACGATGCAGATACCTAATATATTGGAAAAACATGTTAATTATCATTGTATTTAAAAATTAATTACGTACTTAACTTATAAATAAAATGTACTTACGTGCACCAAAACGATATGTGTGCAGAACTGGCCATTTCTTTATTGAGTGCCATCTCCATAAGTTCCTTCTTTGGTATATACAGTTCACCAGGGCTGGCATCATGTTCCAACGTTACCAAGGCTGCATCATCCTCCATGGTGACAACCTGTATAGCCAGAACTTTAAAAACATCACCATGGCCAGGTGCCCCTTTGTCGATCCCCTAAACAACATAGATATATATTAGTAATCACGGATAATTAAGTTATTTAATTCGTTATTAACTAAATGGTCAAATGAATACCTTGGCAGGAGCAAACATCTATGGTCTTCCTAGATCCGACCTTTTAGGCACAATATCATTTCCAACATCCTATAACAAATACAAATAAAGCATTACCTTTAAACAATAATAAATATATTTCAACTATGAATATAGAAAAACACAACTAACCGAATACCTCAGATGCAACAAGAAAGTTGACCAGTCTTCTTGGCCAGAGGATGAAGTTACTGGGGGCCCGACCCCTTTGTTTGAACCTCCTCGGTGGGCACGGGGACTCGAGCATCGACATCTCGAATAATCTCAACGAGACACCCTCGGATGATCATCCGGTAATAACCGATGGTGTATGATATTACCTAACTTATTATATGCCCTACCCAATGCCACTAAGCGGCGATGATGATGATGATCATCAACATACAGCTCACACCTATCGGTCGTCATCATCATCATCATCATCATCGCATCACATCATCACCATCATCATCATTTTCGGGATGATGAGGAGGATCGCATGAGCCCTTAGTGCTCACATGGACAGAGGGTTGGACAGAGGGTTGGACACCTGCTGTCATCTGTTTGGGACAAAGAAGTAAATATTGCCATCTCTTGGGCAACCGCTCGGCCATCTCCTGTCAAGCTTCAGCTGCAATCTCTGTTTTAGTTGTGCTCTATCTGCAACCGAATCCCTGTGGCATTGGTGTGAAGATGAACCATGGTATTGGCGAATGCCGACTCCCCATCCAACACCAATGACACGGCCGGGTGGTCTGCGGTTTATCGATGGCGATGAGATAAGATATCATTGCGTCCTCTAGGAACAAAGGTTCCTTGGGTTAGCTGATCATCCAAGGCATCCTATCACATAAAAATATCAGGTCACATTACAATTCGGTAACAATCTTAAAATGACAATTACAACAAACTATACTTACAATCCTCTCGGCTACTTGGCGGGCCTCCTCGGATGTATATTGTCCCGTTTTTCTTTGTCGGCCCCTCTTCCATGAACGATGGCGTGGGGGTGGAGGTGGATCAACAACCTCTGGAAGATTTTCAGCATTAGGATCCGCTTTGAGATGCTTGCTCTGGCGACGTGCTTTCTTTTCCTCTTCAACCATTTTCTTAACAAGCTTTTTATATCCCCCACGAGACATGACATGGGGGTAGACATTCTTGCTTTGGTTTTCCCGCCCCTTTTTCCTCTTTCCTCTGTTATAAATAAAAGACAATTAAATTACATAAGTAAATGAAATTAATGCAATTACATAAATTTAGAGACAAATCATATAAGTTAACCTGAAAAGTTGGGATCACGTCGGCTCGAACAAAGCGATCCCACGTCGCCTTGTCAAGAAACGGATACACCTCAAGTGGGTTCTTTTTACTTTTTGGATCGAATATATAGTATCCGCCCAGGTCGGCCTTAAAACCCCTCCAACGCTCTCCAAAGATACTTCAAAGAAACGCTTCTTCATAGCGTATGTATCCGGTATGTCAAATGTCAACTACATTAAGACCAAAAGAATCAACGAATTACTGTATGATATTATTAAGATAAAAATAAAGTAGATACAGACAAACACAGGACGTAGAAGTATAGATACTAGAATACTCTCCCATATCTGCTCCTTCACGTCCGCCGGTACATCTCTCCACCTATCAATGAGTATACTAGGCCTGTTCCTAGCAAGGGTCACCACAAAACTGGTAAACTGATCTTCCATTGGCCCAATAGGTTTGAGGTTATCATCAAAATCTACTCTTATCCTTTGATTTGACCCACGGTTGGCAGTCAAATGCCTCATCCGTGTGGCACGTCTACCCTTTCTACCGGTAGACGGGGTCACTGACCCGCTGCATGAAGGAGGTATATCCTCATGATCAGCCATGTATACCTGTTTAAACACAAAATAAAAAAAAAACTTGTTAGTATGTCAGGATAAATATCAAACATAACTAATAAATATCGATCAACGTACATAAACATAACATATAAATATCAACGTAAACATATAATATGCCAAACTTGATGGTAATATCAAACTAAACTTACTTTGTGGTCAATTAGTAAAGTTCTCCCATAACCCTTCTTGGTGATCATTACGAGTAGCATGTACATCATCCACTTCATTTTCCTCATTGAAATTAGGCACTCGTGTTGAGAAAGAAAGAGTATCGGAAATATCAAGAGTTGAATCGTGATTTCCCTCACTACCGTTATACATGTTTTTTCCCTGGAGAACCACTGACCACCTTTTGTTATAAGGATCACGGATATAAAACACTTGTTTTGCTTGGGATGCCATGATGAAAGGTTCCTCTTTATTACCTACCTTACTAAGGTCCACCAATTTGAATCCTAACTCATCGGTTTGCACACCATTGTTACTGTCGACCCACTGACATTTAAAAACAGGTACTCTAAACTTCGTGTAATCAACCTCCCATATCTCTTCAATGATTCCAAAGTATGAAACTAATGCCATAACAGGGTTTTTATCTTTCGAACTAGAGAAATGCATGGACTCAGCGACGACCATAACCCCACTGTTTTGCATAGTACTTTTGTCATCCTGGGACTTTGTATAGAAGGAAAACTTATTGATATCGTACCCACTCCAGCATATGACATCAAAGTTAGGCCCCTGTGCTAGCCATTTTAATGTAGCAGAAGCAGTACCATCCTTTACAATATTTTCTTTAAACAAGTTCAAGAAAGTCTTGTTATGCTTGTTCAAACACCATTTTTCATTCATTCTAGGGTAAGTTTCATTGATGATGCTTTTATGCTCACATAAGTATGGTTCAACCTCATCAGTGTTATTCAATATATACAAATGTGCTTGAAGCACTTCCTCCCGATCCATGCTCTTAACAGTGATACCTCGTGTACCCTTACCATCATATCTTCCTTCGTGACGAGACTTGGAAGCCCTACGAGTTCCGCTTCGACATGTAGTCCGTACAAAACTCAATAGCTTCTTCTGCAACATACCTTTCAACAATAGATGCTTCGGGACGGTGTGGATTTTTCATATATCCTTTCAGGATCTTCATGTATCGCTCAACCGGGTACATCCACCTTAAATAAACGGGACCGCACAATCTAATCTCCCTCACTAGATGAACAATCAAATGAACCATGATGTCAAAAAATGAAGGTGGAAAATACATCTCCAATTGGCACAATACAATGGCTGCCTCATTTTCCAACTCATCCAAATTTTTAGTGTCAATGACCTTGCTACATATAGCATTGAAGAATAAGCATAACCTAGTAATGGCATGTCTGACATTTTTAGGCAATATGTCACGAATGGCCACCTGTAGTAGTTGTTGCATCAAGACATGACAATCATGAGACTTTAAGCCAACTAATTTGAGATCTTTCATTGAGACAAGTCTTCTGATATTTGAAGAGTAACCCTGTGGCACTTTGACTCCCCGTAGACATTCACAGAAACTTCTTTTCTCTTTTTTTGATAAAGTATGACATGCCGGGGGCAAATAAGTCTTCTTATCCCCCACTTTAAGTGGAGCTAACTGCTCTCGTATACCCATCGCAACTAGATCCAGACGAGCATTCACACCATCCTTTGTCTTGCCTTGAATGTTGAGAAGCGTTCCGATTAAACTGTCACACACATTTTTCTCTACATGCATCACATCAATACAATGTCTTACATCAAGCTTGCACCAGTATGGAAGATCAAAGAAGATCGACCTCTTCTTCCATATTTTCTTCTCTGTAGCCTTCTTCTGGGTCTTCCCATAGATAACATTAGTGTTGTTCACCCTTTCATAAACTTGCTCTCCAGTCAAGGCCACCGGAGCAATTTCATTCTCCGGAAGTCCATTGAAAGCTTTCCTCAATCTACGATAAGGATGATTACGTCGGAGAAATCTCCGATGCCCAAGGTAAACCGTCTTCCTTCCATGTTGCAGTTGATGGTAACATGTGCCTTCTTCACATATTGGACATGCTTTATGCCCCTTAACACTATACCCACACAGGTTCCCGTATGCTGGAAAGTCATTGATGGTGCAAAATAACATGGCACGCAATCTGAATGTCTCACGGCAATACCCATCGATCACATCAACGCCTTCATCCCACATCATTCTCAATTCTTCAATCAAGGGACTCAGATAAACATCAATATCATTTCCTGGCTGTTTAGGACCCTAAATCATCATACTTAACATAATGTATTTGCGCTTCATGCACAACCAAGGAGACGGGTTGTAAATTACAAGGAGAACAGGCCATGAACTATGAATACTACTTAAGTTTCCATATGGATTCATTCCATCGGTAGCAAGTCCAAGCCTGAGGTTTCTGGGCTCATTGCCGAAATCCGGAAACAAACTATCAATTCTCTTCCATTTCAAAGAATCGGCCGGATGGCGAAGCTGTCCATCACACTTCCTCTCATCTGCATGCCATCTAATGTTCTTTGCTTCATTTACATTAGCAAACAATCGCTTGAACCGCGGAATCACGGGAAGATACCATAACACCTTCGCAGGAGGACCTTTGGTGACCACATCACAACTAGAATCACCATCCTTCACTTTGTAGCGTGATACCCCACACCTGGGGCACTCGTGCATCTCTTCAAACTCTTTCCTGTACAATATGCAATCATTGGGGCAAGCGTGTATTTTCTTATACTCCATACCCATCGGACACAATATCTTCTTTGCCTCATAGTTTCCAGATGGCAATGTGTTGCCTTCTGGAAGCATTTCTTTCAACAACTCAAGCAATTCGGTAAAGCTTTTATCGCTCCACCCATTTCTCGCCTTCACATTGAACAATCTTAACACCGCTGACAACCGTGTGAAATTAGTGCACCCCGGATACAAAGCCACTTGCGCATCACTGCACAAAGTATCATACACATGTGCGCGCTGAAAAGACTCTTGCCCAACATCACGGATCATGTCCTCTAGTCCATCGTCCATTTCCACGTCATCAACTTCCTCTCTATCCGACACCCTCGGCCTGTCTAACGATTCACCATGGCATATCCATGTTGTATAACTCTTGCAAATCCCCTCACAAATAAGATGATCACGTATCTCCTCGCCTTCTAGTCGTCTCTCATTCAAACAGTTAACACAAGGACAATAAAACCTTCCGTTACCACTATCGGGAGCATTTGTTTTTGCAAACTGTAGAAAATCTTCCACTCCATTCTCATACTCATCACTTGTCCGTCTAGCATTCATCCAACCGCGATCCATGACTAAACCAATACCTTCGTACTTAGTCCAACATATTCATCAACCACTTCTTATGACAGGTATGGCCCTATCCCATTCGAGAAGAAACTTTTTCAACATTCGGTTAACAGTTAGTCCTTAACTCTCATGCTCATACTCGACAAAATTTCGGCAGCATTTCCCCGCGGTCTCCGACGTACACTACTTGAACGCGATGACATCCACCACGATAAAGTATGCACCCGGAGAACGAAAGGAAATGTATCAATCCGAACTTTCATCAAGTATATAACATTAGAACCAATGAATAACTATTTTAACTGAATTAAGAAAAAGTTTTTTCCCAAACTGTCCAACTTTGGACAATTCAAGATCCAACACAATGAGCGGTACATTAAGCACGTACACGTACGCTCATTAGTATTGCATCTCAAACGGGAAACTAAGGCTTTACTATTTATGTAGCTTGCATAAAGATGGGGCTTGAAAAGTGAAGAAAATTAGCCAAACAGAGCCCATCACGGCCTAGCCTTGAAAGCCATCACTACTGGTGATCGAGTATAGCTTAAAAGAAAGAATGGAAAAGTCGGAACTGGTCACGGCCATCCCGTGATGCCCATCACGACCGTGACATGTCAGCTGTACCAGACCCTCACACCCGATCACGGCCTAGCGTGATGGTGGTCACTGGACATACCAAAAACTCAGGCGGGAACTGTCACGGCCGGCCGTGATGGCATCACGCCGTGACATGCCAATGAACCGACCCAACACGGCTGGCAATGGTAAGCTAATGTAACCTCCAAGGCAGAACCTATCACGGCCTGGCCGTGATGGCCATCACGGCCGTGACATGCCAACTGAACTAGACCCTCACAGGCAGAACTGATCACGGCCTAGCCGTGATGGTGGTCACGGCCATGACAGAACAACCAGTAAAGGGAAAAAGGGAAAAAGGGAAAAAGGGAAAAAGGACCTGGGAACTCCAAATGGTGTCTTTCTAAGACCTTCCCTATCTATATCTTCCCCAAGACCAGCAAGAAGAAAACCTTCACAAGCATCTTCAAAAGAAGCTCTATCCCTTTCTTCCAGAAACCCCACATCACCACAACCATATCATACATTAGGAGACAGAGATAGAACTATAAACAAAAAAGTAAAAGAAAAATACCTTTCACGCCTTGAGAGACAGAGATGGGAGGGAGAAGCAGAAGCAGAAGCGGAGGCAGAAGTGGAGGCCGCGCGTTAGTAGAGGAGATGAGTACCGTGCAATGCTGGTAGAAAAAAAACGAAACAACATAACAGGGATGCTCATAAAAGAACAAAACATAACCATCCAGCTCCAACAACAGCAAAATCCATTACCCATACACATCAGTGAATGAACCACAACAACAAACTGAACAAAGTGAATACTGGAGAATGAAGCAAGGTGAAGGGAAAGTGAAGCAAAGTAAAATGGAGGAAGCACTCACCAGAGAATGAAGCAATGGCGGCAAACGGACAGAGCGAGGTGAGGGCGAGCATCTAAGCACAGGGTGAGGAATGAACTGAGCAAAGGGTGTTTTCTGTTTTAGGGTTCAGTAAAACTCGAAACTGAAGAATGGATGGATAGCGCGCGGAACAGAATAAAAATTGGTAATATTACACATCGGTTATGCCATAAACCGATGTGGTTAACCATATTATACACATCGGTTATCCTGAAACCGATGTGTAAACCTTAAACTTTTAATTCCCAATTTTTTTTTAAAAATTTTATACATCGGTTATTTAAAACCGATGTGTAAAAGTAAAATTTTAATTTCTATTTTTTTTATTTATAATTTTATACATCGGTTATCAAGAAACTGATGTTGTTAATCACAATTTTACACATCGGTTCATTGAGAACCGATGTTGAATGTTAAAAATTCTGACTTTAAATTTTTTTTATTTTAATTTTAAACATCGGTTAGAAATAACCGATGTGTAAACGTTTGACACATCGGTTATTCTCTAAACCGATGTGTAATACTTTGGTTTTAATTTCAAAAATGCCACCGCCTCGTTTTACACATCGGTTTCTAATAAACCGATGTGTAAACTCCGATGTAGAATCCCTTTTCTGCACTAGTGCTTATAGGGAACAAGAATTAATAGAATTCGAGATTAGGATTATGAGACCTAGTAAGTAATTAATCCAATCATCGAGTACGTCCTATTGAGCACGAAAGTGGATATAGGAGAATTTGGGGGTCCCGGTTGACATTGTAATTGAACTTAGGGAGGAATTCATCATCACTTGGGTATGCATGTTGGGTAGGTGGATTTGTGACCTTGGACATTTTAATTTCAGATTTTTAGTTAATTATTTTATTATATTTGTTAATTTAGATTTCAATCCTATTTTCTCTTCAATCTCAACCACCTTCTGTAACTTGACCAAACGTATCGGATTTCCCGCGGATTAGTTGAATTGGTAGCCCAATCCCTGAGTTCGACCTCGGTAATTACTTACCGTGTTTATTTTATTACTTGCGACGACCCGGTACACTTGCCGGTGACTCAACAAGTTTTTGGCGCCGTTGCCGGGGATTGGCACAACCAATTTTCCTAATTTTAGGGAAGTTTGATTATTTGGTTAAGTTATTTTTATTTTTTTTTATTTATATTTTTATTTTATTATTATCTCTCTCTACTTCTTTGATTCCACTTGGTCTTGCCTTGTTTTGTATGCGAGGTACACGAGGGAATGCTTCCGGGTTGCGAATATTGTAATGGAAACCATGACACTTGGAGCTGTCCGTTCTACTTCTCTCAAGAATATGTGGACTCATGCCATAATTTCTATGACAGCGTGCCCCAGAACAACTATCAGAGCCAGAATCATTATTGGGGTGATATGAGGGGAGACCATCCGGGTTTTGCTTGGAGTAATGATGGCGGTGGTCTAGCCTGGCAACCACAACCTCAACAGAATTGGCAACCACAGCCTTGGGAGTTGGCTTTTGAGAAGATGAATGCGACAATGGAAAAAATGGTAATCAACACAGAGAAGGTGAATACGAAAGTTGACAAGTTGGCAACTCATACAGGGTTGGCACTTCAGAATCTAGAGATGCAGATTGCCCAGCTTGCAAAGCAACTAAATGAACCTCTCCCAGACACTCTCCTAAGTGATACCGAGAACAACCCTAAGAACCAATGCGAAGCCATAACAACTAGAAGCGGTGGGGTGTTGGGATTTGACTGGGATGCAACTAGTTCTCAAGAAGTTGAGGAAGAACCACCACATGTTGAGGAAGAGCAACCTGAGGAAGAGGAGTTGACAAGTGACAAGGCACCGGAGCAAGGGGGTAGAGATCAAGATGCAGATAAAGTGGTAGAGGATTTCACCATGCTTGCCAAGCAACCTGAAATTACTGCATTGGATAACTATGTTGGCTTACATGCATGTGTGAACATTGGTAAGTTAGACCCGCCCACTTGTCTGGCACACTTCCTCGTGAAAACACAATTTGACCCGAGAGGAAGTGAGTTCATCATTGCGGAGGTCAAAGAAGTTTTCACACACAGGCCAGGTGGGATCATGAATAGAGTCATATTGCTCCTGCAAGGACCACTTCACAAACCATGGGATCCTGGTGGAGGATTGGATATGATGAGCGTCTCTTGGCCCTTGTACCACAGACTATGGGATCCAGGTGGATGCTTCTTAATAAGTCAAGCTCGGGACGTTAAACAAGTGCTACTTGGGAGGCAACCCAAGCTAGGTATCCTTTGGTTTTAGTTTCCGTCATTTTCATTTATATTATTATTATAAAAAAAAAAAACTTGATTCACCGCGCGAATCCACTGTGGCCGCGCGAGACAGAAGCCCTGAACCTCAAAGGCTTACTCACGTTTCTGTCTCGCGTCGCGAGGTCTACTTTCGCCTCGCGATTCTGGGTATCAGCATCTGTTGGAATTCCAGATTCGCCTCGCGAGATACTACTTGCCTCGCTATTCTGGAAAGCGTTAATAACAATTTTCCAGATTAGCCTCGCGAGTGATCTCTCGCCTCGCGAATCTGCACATAAGGTTTTAAATTGCAGGAGTTCTTCCAGGATGCTATGCAACAGAAAGAAGCCCGTGAGACCAATTGGATGAGGAGGCAACCATGGGAACTCGATCAGGGAGCACCCTCTCCTTTCCTCACTTTTGTTTTTGGTTTTTTTTGTTTTGTTTTGTTTGTCACTCTTGAATAATTTGAGAAGATCAAGAGTTTTTGTATGAATAGTGTGTTGGCAAGCTTGTTGGATTTTAATTAGATTGAGCGTAGATTGATTGCATGAATTATTTTGATCATTGTTGATTTCCCCCTAGGTTGTGAAAATAGAAAATTAATCCCCATGTGAAAAATTGAAAAGTGAACTTTGAGAATTTTATTGTGATTACTTGATTTATGATAAGTTTGGGGTGAGGGGGTGCACACACTAGGAATCGTATCTCGGTCAAACAATTTGCAAAATGTCCAGGTGAGGATTTGAGCCTCCAACTCTGTTTTTGATTGTGTGAATCACTTTTAAGTTGCACTTTCCCGAATTTGCTTGAATCTCTTCATGGTTTGCATGTTTATGTGTTGCATCAAATGATTTAGGCAATTTTCTTTGAATTAGCTACTTGGCCTAAAAAGAACCATCCCTAATGCATGTTCCCTAGTTAGCCACATTGAGCCTAATTAGCCTATTGTTTCTTAATGACCCTATATTATAAGCCAAAATCTGAAAAACCATGTTAACCCAATCTTAGGATTAGGAGAGCATGGACACTTCGCAAGAGAAGGGTTGTGAGAAACTAAGTTTGGGGTGGCTACAAGGAGATATGTCATTTTGGGTTGAGAAAAAGAAAAATAAAGGTTGAATCCTAAGGTAAAAAAAAAACAGAGAGAAAAAGAAAAATCAAAATAAATTGCCAAAAGAAAAGGGGCAAAACAAAAAGATTAGCAAGGAAAAGGCTGTAGTCACCCGAGGCAAAATGAAAATTGGAAAAAGGAATTTGAGAGGAATATGTGTCAAATGCTCATGCTCTCTTAGTTCCTAGGGACGTAAGCCTAGTATCCTTGATTATCCTACCCTCAGCCAGGCCCCATTACAACCTTTATAAGACCTTCTGATGTTGCATGCATGTTTTCGTGGGAACCATTTTTGAGATAAAAATAAAATTCATGGGAAGTGCTCTTGATATGTGAAATTGAGTGAAAAGTTGATATCCTAGACGAATTTGAGCGAATGAGTGAAATTTTACATACCCTTGTGAGGAAGGCGATTGTTTGAAATTGGTGATCTTCCTTTTGTGTGTGACTCTGATCCTCAACTTAGATTAATGATTGCATGAATGATGAAGTTCTCAATTGTTTAAAGTAAATGAATGTGGGGATTACATTGATGTAAGGGGGGGAGATCATTGGAGAAAAACTGTTTTGATTGCATGAAATTTGTGCGAAATCGATTGATTCCCTTACGCTTGCCAAGTCTTGAGTCGTTTTTGAGTTTTAGCTTGCTTGGGGACAAGCAAGGTTTAAGTTTGGGGTGTTTTGATAAGCCTGTGGCTTATCTAGTTTTATAACTAGATGGACTGTGGTTTTTGTGCAAATTATTCAAGTTCAATCTCGTTTTAGCCCAAATTTGGCCTTGTTTTATTCCTAAGTAGACTTTGACTCGTTCTAGGTATTTTTAGTAGTTTTGAGTCTATTTTGAATAGAATTACGCTTTTTGTGTCTTTTTATTGTTTCAGGTTAGAAGTGAAGCTCCGGGAGTCAAGGAAAGTCAAGAAATAGTGGAAATTGCCATTCTGGAGATGCTCGCCCCGCGAGTGGATGCTCGCCTCGCAAGTCTGAAGATCAGCTAAGCAGCAACGTCATCAATTCTGTCTCGCCCCGCGAGAATATTCTCGCCTCGCGATCATTCAAACTCAGGATTTAGCCAAAACTGAAATTCGCCCCGCGAGAGGAAGCTCGCCCCGCGATAGCCTGAAGACCCTGGAAGACAGAGACCATCACGGCCTAGCCGTGATGAAGGTCACGACTGTGACAGATTGAAGTTGGAAGACTCGCCCCGCGAACACACTCTCGCCTCGCGAGAATCCAAATTGAATGCGCGCCAAAACTAATGATTCGCCTCGCGAAAGGTTGTTCGCCCCGCGAGCGGCCGAGAACCAGAATCCCTATTTATAGGCTGTTTCAGATCAGAATTTTTGGGAGGATTTTTGGAGAGCCTTGGATCCAGATCCGAATCCTAGTTTTTTCCACTGTAGAGTAGCGTTTAGGCCAGATTTCTTTTCTCTATGGAGCTGCGTCTCCTCTTTTCTTTTTATTTTACGATGGTGATTATGTCCGATTGTTTGTCTATGAGCATGAGGAACTAATCCCCTCGTCTGAGGGAGCAATGAAGCCACCCATGGCGGTGTAGATTCGATGTGATGTATGTCCTTCTCCCTTGTCTCAATTTATGTTTTCCAATTCTGATTTGATTGCGTTGATCATATGTGTTGCGTGATTGACTA